>CM030359.1:96826149-99397928 GCA_017893485.1 Hemerocallis citrina | reverse complement strand
CCGATGTGAAGCATCGCTATAAACGTCATACTCAATACCAGCTCTAGGCAAAGCCAAGATAGGTGCAGTAGTCAGTCTATCTTTCAACTCCTGAAAACTCGCCTCACATTGCTCGGTCCACTTGAAGCTCACATTCTTCTTGGTCAGTCCAGTAAGCGGTACAGCTATCTGAGCATAACCTTGAATGAATCTCCTGTAGTATCCAGTCATCCCAAGGAAACTTCTGACTTCCTTCACTGTAGTAGGCCTTGCCCAATCTCTCACTGCCTCTATCTTCTGAGGGTCAGTTGCCACTCCCTCCTTAGAGAGGATGTGACCTAGGAATGCCACTTCAGATTTCCAGAAATCACACTTGGATAACTTGGCATACAACTGCTGCTCTTCCAACTTCTGCAAAACTGCTGCCAGATGCTCGGTGTGCTCCTCCTCAGACTTGGAGTACATGAGGATATCGTCGATAAACACCACGACGAAAGAATCAATAAACGACCTCAGAACTCTGTTCATCAAGTCCATGAAGATTGCGGTTGCATTCGTCACTCCGAATGGCATAACTAAGAATTCGTAATGCCCATGCCGAGTTCTAAATGCAGTTCTATGCACATCTTCAGCTTTCACTCGAACTTGGTGATATCCTGATCGAAGATCTATTTTGGAGAATACAGCTGCTCCTTGTAGACAATCGAACAAATCATCAATTCGAGGAATCAGATACTTATTCTGAACAGTGACCTTATTCAGCTCCCGGTAATCGATACACATTCTCATCGATCCATCCTTCTTCTTTACCAAAAGCACTGGTGCTCCCCAAGGTGACGCACTAGGTTGAATAAAGCCTTTCCCCAACAGTTCCTCAATCTGCCGTTTCACCTCATCCTGTTCCACTGGAGCCATCCTATACGGTGCCTTAGAAATGGGTGCACTTCCCGGTTGAACAGTGATGCTGAACTCTACATCACGATGCGGAGGTAACCCAGGAAAATCTTCCAAGAACACAATCGGATAGTCCCGAACCACAGGAATCCCTTGCACTTCCACAGGAGTCTCTTCCTTGCGGATAGTTGCCACCAGCTTAGAACATTTTTGCTTCCCTTGGAACGTGACTTCAGGTCCACCTGGAGCCTTCACTGTTACCGTCTTGGTCTTACACTCGATTGCACTGTACACCGACATCCAATCAATGCCAATGATAACATCGACTCCCAAGATAGTCAGCTCGATCAGATCGATGCCAAAGATTCTATCCCCAATCACAATCTCGCAATCAGCATAATACCGATCAGTGGTTAAAGTTTCCCCTGACGGAGTAGCTACTGCTAAGATCTTGCCTGGAAAAATCTTCGGTTCAACTCCCAACACTTTAGCAAATTTAGGAGACACAAAAGTATGAGAGGATCCAGTATCGAACAACACAACAGCTTTCATTCCGTATTCTGATGCAAAAGGTCCATCAAATTCGAAGTATGAAACATGAACTTTCAAGTCAATATTTCCATTTCATTGAATTCCAAACTTTATACATTCGAATTGAAAAAAAAAATATTTTTGACATCAGAATGAAAGAAACAGAAGCTACAACACTCTAACTCCTACGGGTCCTCTTCGCTGCTCGAAGTTCTTCCCGCAGTTCATCAACCTCATCCTTCAGCACATCAGTTAGGTTGTTTTTCTTCTCAAGTTCCCAAATCCGATGGCTAAGAACAGAGTAGTCAGCCTTCCGCTTCTCCAGCTGAGCCTCCAACAATCCAACTCTCTCCTTCAGGGTTTCCACTTGCCTCTGAAGAGAAGTCACAAGACCACTTGGAACTGGTACTTCTTCTTCGTCAGAATAAGAATCATCAGATGAATCCGGAGGTGGGGTGATCTCTCAGGATTCAGGCCATTCTTCATCGTCAGAATCAGCTTGCCCAGGATAGTACTCGTCCTCGGAATTTGCCTGTCCAGGATGGTACTCTTCCTCAATGATATGCCAGTCGTCGCCTCCAGCAGGGTCGAAGTTATCAGCCATCTTAGAAATAGAGAGGAGGAAGCATAAATCTTAGAGCAACACAAATGTAAGTCACTTACATTTAAATCTCTAGATTCAAACACACACTCTAATGTCCACTTCTAGGGTGTCGTTCCCTATAAATTTGTACAAGTGTGAAAGTGTAGAAAGCGTGGCTCTGATACCACTCTGTAACGCCCCGAATCCCAAATACACTGAATTCGAGATGTTCTACAGGATCTTTTCACTTTCTGTAGTACAATTTTACAGGGAAATTAAAACTTTTCATTATACATCAGAGATTACATCATAATTACATCTTTCTTTTGCACAGCGGAAGTAAAACTTACAACAATTGAATAAAAGTACAACAGCATGATATAATCTTTAAACATCCATTCCTCTTTAATCATTAACAAGTCATTTACCTGCATATAAGACTGTGGGTACGTCAGTTTATTCAACCGACGAACATTATACACGGCCATCCTCTCCATACCGGAAATAGTATAACTTAACTTTTCATATTTAGCAAATACAAACTTGTCACATTCAAACTAAAGGGACTACCCTATTAATGTCGTGTTGTGATTGTGCACTTAATCCTTAATGCATCTATTAATGTTACATGACACTAATGCACACTTGTTCGGATTCTATGCATCCCATACTACATAGGTCCGAGGGCAAGCCCTTATTCGTTCTTCATCTTTATAGGGTTCAATCCCCCGTTATGGCTTAGTCTACTACTGTAACTACGGTAGTGTCTTAGATGTCCTATGATCTATGAGCCCATGTCCAGGCAGCCTGGAGGGGAATCCCACGCACTGTCACGACGCATCGAGCAGGCAACCTATGGACAATTCAGCCTCCGCCATGGAACAATGGCACCACCCATAGCCACTCGAACATCCCACGAGCGTCGCCACCGGGACGATAATTCTGGAGTAGCGCCCACGCCATGTCTTGACGCATCAAGCAGGCAGCCTGTGGATCGCTCTCACACCGCTATCCGATGGCCCCCATACCCATGTTTTTCTTCTACTTTCATCACGTCTCCACTATGTACTAATCCTTAGTTTTATAAAAATCATGAACAAAATAATCTCTAGAGTTAGCCTCTCCATCAACCGGACTTATTCATTTGTTTCATCATGACCAACCTTGGTCTAATTTCATCTCAATTCATTTTCTTTTTCAATGCCGGGGAGACTTAGCTACTCTAGTTCGAATTTCATTTCACAATCTTCAACTTGAGTACTTACAACTCATAAGATTCATATTCATAGCCAAACAAATTTCTTTTTCTTTCCATCAAAATGATTTCTAATTCCATAATCATACATGAACTCATGCACTTCATAATTTCACATTTGAAATTCATATTACTAATAAACATTCATACTTCATATTTTGCACAATATTCTCAAGTGAGAATTAATAATATCATGTCACACAACAAGGTCCTTTTTGCCAATTACTTTCTAATAAATCCATTTCAATTTATCTTTATAGACTATAATTTTCATAAGTGTGTATTTTAGAACCATAGCTCTAATTGTGCCTTTTGTTCACAAACCATATTGTATTTCCTTCAAATAATACCCAACTCAATCTCATAAAATTCCTTGCATTTTTATGAGAATTACCATATTTTTTCCACATTTTTTGGACATCACAAACTCACAAAAAAATATTTTTTATAAGTGCCGAAGGGAGGAATCGAACCCAGGCACAACGGGAAACAAGACAAGAGCACCCGCCAACCGGCCAAGCTGTGCTAGCGGTATGAAAGGGGGTCAAATAGTATATATGGTGTACAGGTCGATAGTTGTAAGTTCTCAAAATTTGTAGAAAAATATTGTAATCACTGGGGCTCGAACCGCTCGACCCAGAGAAGCCACACGCCGACGCTGACCGCCTAAGCTACTAGCTCAGGTTGTCCAAGTATTGGTTTAAAGTCTAAATAAGTTATTTTGATACTGTGGTTAAAACAACTCGATGTTCAACTACACTTAGTCTCATATGGCTTTTATGAAAGGTACTGAAAAATTCCAGATTATCTTTCTCTTACATGATCTTCATGTCAGTAAGATTAAAATAATTTTTGCATAAATAAAAGTATATTTTTCACACAAAACCATGAATTGTTAATCACAAATCATTATATTCTTTATTTTCGACATTGGTTACAATTAGTCCCCAAGTCTCTTCCATCCCAAAATTATTGTGCATTTTTGCTGATATTAATCTTTCCTCTAACATACACAAATCTACTTCTTTTTAATTTACCCATCCTCACAATAATTAAGGAGGTCTCTTCACAAATTAGCACTAACAAGATATGGGTTTTCTTTTTCATACAATTAGTGATAGCAAAAAGTGTTTCCTTTAATTTAACATATACTTCTAGTTCAATCATGTGCATCATAAAAATATGTAGTCACTTATCAATTATTAGGTTCACATATCACCATACAAGAAAGTTGCTCCTTTAAAAAGCGTGCTCTTTCTTAATCAATTTGCATGTTTCATCTTTTCCAATTAAACTAGCATTCTCAAATATCAATACTAACATCATCCATTTATTCTAATGAGCATGAAGAGATTTTATCTACAACTCAATTAACATTAATAAGCACATGCAATTGTTCATTAACATGCCAATCAAGTTGTAAACTAACTTTCCCAAAAATGTATTTTACTAACATTTTCCATAGATTATTTCTAATTAAGAACAAAGATAATCAACTCACTTTGTAATCACATTCTTATGGCATACATTCCCACATAATTCACATATCAATAATTCAATCAACTAGAGATTATTTATTCAATTAAAGGCGCATTCTTATTAATCATTTTTCATGCAATTTGCTAATGAGATCTAGCATACACTCCTATATTAGAAATATGAAATGTTTTACCCACCTTGTATGGAGAGAACTAAACAACACAAGCCTTGCAAATGAAAGCACCTCCTCCTAGCCAAAGCGCGTACAAGCTCCAAGCCTCCTAGCCAAAGCCGAATGCTTCCTAGCACAACCGAATGCTCCCCCTTTGTGATGGCCGACCACTCCAAGCAAGCAAAACCCACACAACTCTCTATCTTTTTATATCTCACACTATTACAACAATAATACTATAGCTTGGAAATATAATTTGCATATCAAAATAGCCATGAGAGGGGGAGTATTTATACTAGAGAATAGGTGAAATGGAGGGCCAAGATTGAGTGGTTGGTTGTAGAATGAAGGGCCTAGATCAAAGTAGGAGTTATGCAAACTACCCACTTCCATGAAACTACCACAATGATCACCATGATCAAATTTGAAAATCCCTCCAAAAGAATGAATCCCGGCCTGGAAAAGAGGGTGTGCATTGCACGTGTACGTGTAGTGCACGTGCATGCAACTAGGCCAAATTTGTACCTTTTTAATTTGTACAAAAATAAAATAATGATAAATTAGTCTTCTACATGACAAGTTTTAATTAAAATGGATTTATTCATGGGCTTTGTTTTTGGGCCAAAATAGTTTATAAAAATAAATAAAATAAAATACATTTGGGCTTTTAAGAAAAGGCCTTTTTAATTAAATCAAAATAAGGCTTTAAAGAAAGGCTTTTTGTACAAAATAATTTGAGAACAAATATATATATATATTTATACACATCATAATAAAAATAATTCAACCCAAAATATTGCACGTGCACACTACGTGCAAAATAATAATTTTTCATTAATTGAAAAATCAGGGTATTACAGGTCAGCCATAACGGTATGAGTGACATCAAAAGAAAAGCAACATAAATAAAACATGCAACATAGAATCATAAACATCATGTATTAACAGCAAGAATAAATGAAATGAGAAATAACAATAAATAAAATACGAAAACATCAAGGAATATGAAATAGTAAATAGTAGGGCAAGAAAACACCAAGTGAAAATAGACTAAGTGTCAAGTGTAGAAAAACAGAAAACAACATGCATAAAACCAAGTCAAGAAAACATCAATGCTATATGCCGACTCTCTAATGCATACTTGTCGGATTCTATGCATCCCACAATACATAGATCCGGTGCAAGCCCTTATCGTTCTCCACTTTATAGGGTTAAATCCCTCGTTATGCAACTAATCTTACTACGGTGATGAAAAGAAGATCCAGAATACTCCGCGAATAGGCATCACAGCCCTCGATGCGCAAGCATCATGTAAGAATAGCTCAAAAACCAGAGAATCACCTCCCAACCGTGTACCCCACGAATAGGCTTGCGAGGCCCTCGAAGTGCAGATACACCAGGTACATCCCGTGAATTGGCCCGCCGGCCCTCGACACGCGAATGCACCCTGCATGCTCTGTGATTAGGCCTGCAAACCCTCGACATGCGAACATACAAAAGTCATCTCGAGACAAAACAACAAACAGTCCTGGAACGCATCCGTTGGACAAACAAAACCAAGAGCATATACTTACGTTTCCCAAGTTCCATCACATCTTCACTAGTGCCTGTCCTTAAGTTGGTTATTATTAAAACACAAAAATCCTCATCTCTAGAGTTAGTGTATCCTGCCGGACTTAATTTCACAACAACAACCCCAAGACCCAACTGGTCTAAATCACAAAATCTCATCTGCCGGTTCACAAGACTCCCACTCAACTCCTAGAGATTCACAACTCAACCATCAACACAAAATAAAACTTTCATCTTAATCATTTCTTTTCATTTCATTTATTAACCTTCTCACAGTGAGAAAAAATCATTCATTCCTATTGTTTATATATATATATATATATATATATATATATATATATATATAGGGTACTCTTTACTGAAAAGAAGTTGTGCATATATGAGATATAGAAAAACCCCCTTTTTGACTGAGTGAAACATGCACAGGATGTATGAGAAAACCCTTCTGAAATGGAGCATATGTGTATATGTGTATCTGTCAAAAGAATTCCCCTTTTACTGAAATGGAAATGTGCAAAAATGTGTATATAAATCACCTTACTGTGAGGGAGCATACGTGTGCATATATATATGATATAAAAAAAAACTCTCTTTACTGATTTGAAACATTCACAAGGTATAGAAGAAGCCCTGTGTGTAAATATATGATATATGAAGACCCCCTTTCACTGAAACTAAGCATACACCAGATGTAGAATCCCCCCCCCCCTACTGAAGTGAACATATGTGTATGTAACTGATGTAGAAGAATCTTTTTATGAAGTATTTGTGTCTGTATAAATATATATATATATATATATATATATATATATATATATATGAAATCTCTCTTTACTGAAGTGAAACACACACACTGATTGAAATTAGAGCATATGTAGAAAACATAGAAGATGGTCTTTTGTTGAAATGAACTATACGCAAAAATTATGGGAAGATCCCTCTTTATGAAAATGACACATATGCAGATATGGAAGATATAGAAAATTTTCTTTCACTGATATGCAGGATACATAGAAGAAGCCCTTTTTAAAAGAAAAGCATATGCAGGTTGTATAGAAGATGAACCAGATGCACAATGGGTATATATATATATATATATCTCTTTTCAGAATAAGAAGTATGCACAAATGGGTATATGAATCCTCCTTTACTGAAATGTGAAGTATATGCACAATGTGTATAAGGCTAAGGATGCAAAGCAAAATTTTCTGTACTGAAGTGAAACACACACACTGATTAAAATTAGAGCATATGCAGAAAACATAGAAGATGGTCTTTTGTTGAAATGAACTATACGCAAAAATTAGGGAAGATCCCTCTTTATGAAAATGACACATATGCAGATATGGAAGATATAGAAAATTTTCTTTCACTGATATGCAGGATACATAGAAGAAGCCCTTTTTAAAAGAAAAGCATATGCAGGTTGTATAGAAGATGAACCAGATGCACAATGGGTATATATATATATATCTCTTTACAGAATAAGAAGTATGCACAAATGGGTATATGAATCCTCCTTTATTGAAATGTGAAGTATATGCACAATGTGTATAAGGCTAAGAATGCAAAGCAAAATTTAGAGTCAGAATGATTGGGGCATGATTATACAACTCAAGCACATTTACATATTGGATATGCAAAAAAACACATACATAAAACCAACCTGCTTATACATTCCTTTAGTTTGCAGTTTGCATCTGCAAGTTCTATAGTTCAGAAAACACTTGACTTTTTTTTTCTCCATAGGAAATTCTAATTTTGTGATATGCAAATATAAATCACTCAATTAGAGTTTACATCTCAAAATGTACGATTGCTTTTTTTTTTATTAAAAAAAATTAACTTCTGAGCATTCGCATACTAGCTTAACTAATCTAAGCAAACTAGACGGTTACAGTTGGTCCAATACGAAATATACATTATTACTATCAAATTGTAACCGGCATAGCCATTCATAAAAAAAATTCATGGTCAAATGGTTAGTTCCTCAAAATGAATGGCAGTGCATAAGTAATTTAGCTGGAGTGGTAGATAAAGCAGTGACATTTCAGCTAAATAATAACGGAAGAATCATCGTGAAAAAAAGAGATGTTGCAATAGAAACTAAATTAACAAAGGCACAACAGAAACTAAATTATCAGGAAAAAACATAAGTGGATGGACAACGAAGGCGGGATATAAGCATGTGCTGAGATTTTAAAGGCAATGAACCCTTACAGGGAGAATCTACTCCAAAACAAGCACAAAAGGAGATGGATAATGTTGGCATAGGCTCATGGAGTCTGGAGAAGAAGGTTAAACTGTCTTACTATTCTTACCTTATATTTATATTTTTAAGGTTTATATCTCCTTATACTCTTATGGTCTTTCCTCAGGAGTATCTTTCTTCTTATGCACTCGTATTGTATTATACTTATTTGTGCTAACTCTTGAGTGTCTTTCTCAAGTCTGTCTTACTCTAAATGCACTTCATCTCTCTCAGATCATCAAAATTTCTACTTTCAAAATTTACCACACATTTAGTATCATTCTTCCCTATACATTGTGTTTACACTGAGTATACAAAATACTCCATCGCTTAAAAGTATTTCGTATTGTCTTTTGGCTTTTATGAGCTACTTGCAGCTACACACAGTAAGGATCACTTTTAATCGATTTTGTTTATTTTTATGCAATACCATCATAAAACTCAATATATATGTTCAAATAAGCAAGTATATGATAGGAAATAACATACCCATGATCTATATTAGGTTCTTTAACAATCTCAAGTCATCTAATTAGGGTTTTAGTCATCAATAGTATAGTTTCATGAAAAGGTTCACTTTTTAATTCATCTACTCATCAAAACTCATTATATCTTCAAACCATCATCTAACATGATTTCTAACAGATAAATTATCACATAACATGCTTAGAATAATAATAAAACAAACATATGTCACTCACCTCAATGAAGAAATCAAATCGAATTAATAAAGAATGAGAAAAATCCCTTCTTTTGCAAAATCCAAGATCATCGCTTCGAAATTCTAAGAAATTAATAGTAAAAATATATTTTATTTTTGTAGAGGAGAGGGACGGCTGTAGTGGCTATTTTATAGGCCAACATCTGGAGTTTTTAGGGTTTTACAAGTTTATGGAAACATCCCTTAACAAATTATTACTATACGTATAGAATCCTTTCTTTAATAAAGTAGTTAAATAAGTTAAATAAATTAAAATAAAACCAAATCGTTTTACTAATGAGTTATCCAACCATAAATCATGGCCGAGAAATCAAAAAATTCAGATTTGCACTCCAAGTGGTAATTTTGCACAAAAGTCCATCTTTTTGTAATATTTGTAAATATGTCATAAAATATTCATAAAAAAATCCAGAAAATTTAGAAATAATATCTACAAATAAATATTAGATTTTCCAACTAAAAATTTCTGACTTTTACTTTTCAAGAAAACATTTGCACAAGATCCACTTAAATTCCATATTTGCAAAAACACCATATTTGTTTAAATATTTACCAAATCAACTCTAAATAAAACTTAAATAGATTTTATTTTTAATGATGACCATGGAAAGCCCAAAAATCAGTAAAAATGAATTTTCATTATTTTTTTGAGATCAAAACGACTTTTTGCATAAAAGCCCATCTCTTTCAAAGTATTTATAAAAATAGTTTCTTTATTTAGAAAAATCCCAAAATTTAGGATATAATTAATTATAAATAGGAGAAAGTATCCAAAAATTTGAAAATAGATATTTGCACCCAAAAATATTTGCACGTGTTTTGCACGTGTAAAATTGAAAAATTCATAAAATTGTCAAATAAATTTAAATAAATCTGAAAGTTAAAATATCATAAATAAATGAGGAAAATTAATTATTAACCATAAAATTTTAAGAATTCAAAATTCCTAACTTTGCACGTGTGTTGCACGTGCAAAATTACAATTTCGAGAAAACTGTCAAAATAGTCAACTTTACTAATTTAATATTATTTAATAATGCAAAATAAATTATTTTATTTTGCGGGGTGTTACATCAGCATTTCTCAGGGAACTTCAATCCTTTGAAGGCGGCAAAAAATAAGATGTTGACGGAGCTACCGTTGTCCACAAGGATGCAGCGAACCTCATGGTTAGCCAAGCCGAGGTTGATCACCAATGCATCATAGTGGGGAGTACAGACACCTTTGAGGTCTTCATCCGAGAACGAGATAGGCAGTCCTCGACCTTGGAGAGGGGGTCGATTATAGACCAAGTTCACTTCTCTGACGAATGCTCTGTGGGAGGAGTTAAGTCACCCCCCATGGGTCCTCCATGTATGGAGTGGAGGATGTCCATCCTTTCGGATTTCTGAGGCTTAGAGTTCGGCTCTGGGCTTTTTTTTGGCCCTTGGAGAGGATGTAATACCCCAGATTTTTAAATAATGTTTTTAAGATTAATAAATGAATTAAAATAATTTTTGAAGATTTAATAAATATTTTTCTGAAGATTTATCTTATTACACGTGTAAAACACGTGCAAATATTTTCTTGGAAAGTTAAAAGTGAATGATTATTTTGTAATAAATTATTATTTAATATTAGGTATTATTTGTGAATTATTTGGATTTTTCTGATATTATTGGACATATTTGCAAATATTACAAAAGGAGGGACTTTTGTGCAAAATCACCACTTGGAGTGAAAACTCCAGATTTTCAGATTTTTAGGCCGGGTATGATGCCTAGTCAACCCAGAGGTAAAGAGTTTACTTTTTGTTTTAATGAATTTGGTTTATTTTACATGTTTTGATAAAAAAAAGATCTTTTTGCAAATTTGCCATTTAGAAGGATAAAAGTGCAAATTCATTTTTCTGGGTTTTCAAAATAGTTCCGGCTGGTTATAAAGTTTTTGTGTTGTTTTTAAAATTCAATTAAGTTAGTTTTATTTGGTTTCCAAGTATAAAGATTTATATATATAAAGATATATTTAAAAGAGGTATTTTGCAAATCTATTTACAAAGCCCTAAACCTATTATTTCCAGCCTATAAAAGAGTGGGGTGCACCCGTCTCTTGCTCTGCTACACATGGATTTTGTTATTTCTATTTTCTTGTATTTTTCAAGCGAGGATTCTTGGTTTTCTTGCGAAGGAGAATTTTTCTTACTCGTTATTTCTTTTCGGTTGATTCTTCATAGAGGCGAGTGACATATTTTGTTTTGTTTTGTTTTATGTATGTTATACGTGATGATCTATCGATTAGAAAGCATGCTAGGAGTTTGTATGATGATATGTGAAGTTTCGATGAGTAGATGAATTAAAAATGAATCCTTTCATGAAACTATATTATTGATGATTGGAACCCTAATTTGTTGACTTGAGATTATTAAAGAACAGAATAGAAATCATGAGTATGATGCTTTCCTTCATATACTTGCTGTTTTAATTTATCATGATGTGTTGTATGATGATATTGCATAAAAGTGGATAAAAAGATTACCGTTACTTGTGTATAAATGCATAAACTCTATTTGAGAGCTTTTTGTTGAGTAGAAACTTGATTAGTGATTGTTATAATTGCTCACATGCATGGAAAAATTATTGTGAATGATTGTGGATGAGTTTAATGGCTATTGAATCTAAGATTCAAGTCTTCGAGTTTGAGAAAGGGGTTTAGATTTGGATCTATGCATTATGATCAATTTGGAAATTTCGTGATTTTTTGAAGTTTTTACTTGAAATTGAATTTGCTCAAATACTAAGTTTTAATCTGAATATTTTGTTATTTTTAATTGATGGATTTGCGAAGTTTTCTTGGTGCACAAACATGCACAAATATTTTTATATGAATATCATACTTTGTGGTTTTGAAGAAATTGAATCCTTGTGTGTTTTATGGATTTTTATTATATCTTAACTTATTTTGGCATTGATATGGTTTGGAACATAATACGAAGTTATTTCGATGCATAATTGATTCTTAAAAACTCTATTTTTGAAGATGTATATGTTCATATCTTATTTTTGAAGAAATTCAACAAATTGATACTTTTATTAATTTGAAGTGGTTTTGATTTGTTTTTGCGGACTCTTATATACCCTAAAAGTCATATTTGACCATATCAGAAATGTACTTTTTACATATTTCGTTTTTATAAAGTAAAACTCCGTATCGGTTGAAATATGTACAAACTAAAACTGCAGTCTGTAGGTACGACAGTCGACTGGTAAGTTTCGACAGTCGACCGTCGCAATCCTAGCTACAATATTTTCTCGAGGTTTTGGATTTTTAGGCGGGACAGTCGACTGACCACCTTATACAGTCTACTGTCACTGCTCATATTTGTGTTTTCTTGATGTATTGGATTTTCATGCAGGAAAGTCAACTGACCACTTTACACAGTCGACTGCCACTGCTCTGATTTATGTTTTCTTAAAGCTTTGAATTTTACGCGGGACAGTCGGCTGGCTACAGTATGCAGCTGACTGCCACTGCACTGCTTGATATTTTCTTGAGTTTAGATTTCACACGGGACAGTCGACTGACTACCTTATGAAGTCGACTGCTACCGCTCTGACTGATGGTTTCTTGAGTTTTCTGATGCTTCTTTTGATCGATTGTTCCTTCAATATTATATTATTTTAAAAGATGTTTTACAGAGATTTATATTGGAGCTTTAAAAGTATTCTTTTGGACATTATTTGAGTTATACGTGTTTTCAAAGGAATTGATGTTTTGTGATATTCTACAACTTAAAAATATGATTTTCAGTTATTTAATAGATTTAATATTTATTTAGATTCTGGAATTTTATATAAGATTTGAATTTTTGTTGATTTAAGAAGTTTCTTCATATAATTGTTTTTAACGATGGATTAGTGAGTTTTATTGAAAGTTTTGGTCTTGATGGATGAGTTATGATTTCTCTAGGAGTTGAGTGGGAGTCCTGTGAACCGGCAGATGAGATTTGTGGATTTAGACCTGCGGGATCTTGGGTTTGTTTTGTGGATTTAAATCCGGCAGGATACACTAACTCTAGAGATAAAATTTTTGCATTTTAATAATAACCAACTTAAGGACATGCATTAGTGGAGATGTGATGGAACTTGAGAAACGTAAGTATATACTCTTGGCCTGCTAGTCCAACGGATGCGTTCCACGACTGTTTGTTGTCCTATCTCGAGAGGACATTTGTATGTTGCGTGTCAAGCGTCTGCAGGCCTATTCACGGAGCATGCAGGGTGCATTCGCGTGTCGAGGATCGACGGGCCTATTCACAGGATGTACTCGGTGTATCTGCACGTCGAGGGCCTTGCAAGCCTATTCGTAGGGTACACGGTTGGGAGGTGATTCTCCAGTTTTAGAGCTATTCTTACCTGATGCTTGCGCGTCGAAGGCTGTGATGCCTATTCGCGGAGTATTCTGGATTTTGTTTCCATCACCATAGTAGGATTTGTTGCATAACGAGGGATTTAACCCTATAAAGTGGAGATCGTTAAGGGCTTGCACCGGACCTATGTTTTGTGGGATGCATAGAATCTGACAAGTATGCATTAGAAAGTCAGCATATAGCATTGATGTTTCTTGACTTGGTTTTATGCATGTTATTTTCTATTTTTCCTACACTTGACACTTAGTCTAGTTTCACTTGTTGTTTTCATGCTCTACTATTTACTATCTTATATTTCTTGATGTTTTCATGCCTTATTGTTATTTCTCATTTCAATTATTCATGCTGTTAATACATATTGTTGATGACTCTATGCCTTATGTTTTATTTATGTTGTTTTCTTTTTATGTCGCTCGCACCGTTATGGCTGACCCCTGTAGTTTTGGGGGTTAGGGTTTATCTCTAGCCTCATGTTTTACAGGTAGGTGCTTATAGCTTAGGATTTGGATGCTTGAGATAGAATGATGTTATGGATTATTTAAAATTGTAAAAGATGTGTTGTAAAGAAAGTTTGTAATTCATGGTGTTTTGTATTCCGCTGTGTTTTGTAAACAAGTGATGTAATAAAAGTTGAAATAAAAATTATCTGTGTTTTTGGCTATGTTTACTATTGCAATTGAAGTTGATGCTGGGAATTGTGCCACGTATTTCTGAGAAATCATATTCGAAATTCAAGGCGCTACAGAGGAGGAGAGTTTCTTTGATCCTTCTGAGTGAATTTTGACAAGTAGCCCCTACAGATAAGGACTTCTATCTTGTCCTTCAAAACCCAATAGTTATCGGTCTCATGACTGTGGTTTCGGTGGAATCTACATAAGAACCTTCTATCCCTCTTCTTGTTACCAGTATTCGTCCGAGGGGGGTGTCGGATTCCTCCTCAACTTCTATGAAGATAGCGAAGACACTCATGTTGAGCGGAGTGAATTTTTCGAAACGAGGTGCGAGGGGGAGGATGCCTCTGCCCGGAGGCATCCTCTTGAGACTTTTTCAGTGCCTCGGTGTTGTCCACCTTCCTCATTCCTTGGGTGGGTGGTTGGGTGGGGAGGGGGAGGTTCTTTACGGCCGTCCGAATGTAAGACCTCCTCGGCCCATATGTAATTCTCTCTTTGGAGGAGGAGATCGGAAAAGTCCAAGAGAGGCTTTTAGTAATCAAGGTCTTTAGGAGTTCATGCCAGACATTGTGCCTAAAAGCAGTCGCCTCAACTCCTGCATCAAGAGAGGGGATGGACCCTGCTTCAACTGTAAACCTTCGAACGAAGTCTCGGAGTGATTCTCTGTTCTTCTGCTTCAAATCTAGCAGTGAAGCACTCGTCTTCACAACCTTACGACTAGCCACAAAATGAGTGAGAAAACTCCTATCGAGCTGGTCGAAGAAGTAGGTGGAGTCAGGCGTGAGTTGGAAGTATCACTCCCTTGCAGAACCTCGCAGTGGGGCGGTGAAGGTTCTGCAAAGAAGGGCATTAGAGACATTGTGAATCATCATGAGAGTTTTAAAACTCTCAATGTGATCAGCTGGGTTTGACTCGTCATTGTATGTTTTGAAAGTTGGGGGCTTGAATCTTCTCGGGTAGGGGGCTCGAGGATGGAAGGTGAGAAGGGGGGTCGGATGGGTCAGTAGCCCCTGTTAGAATGCCTCCCATCTTCCCCTATTTGAGTAGGCTGGCCTTCCATTTTCTGAAGTTACTTCATCACCAAGTCTTCGCATCCCTCAGATCGAGTGGACCCGTAGGACACCTCATTATCGGCTTGGCTGAGGCGCAGTTTATCCGAGTGATAGTCATTTGTGGTGCCCCTTTAGAGAGCTTGGAGGACCTCATTCCGGAATAACTGGGACTCGGTTGTGGTATGTGGCCCACCTCTTCCTGGTGGTCTTTAGGGACCCGCCGATCCATGGGGAAGAGGCTTCGCTCCTTCTCCCGCTTGTGGGGGAAGTCATTGCTTCGGCTTGGCTGCAAATCTAAGCGGCCATCACCGTTTTTGGAGCAGTTGAACTTGATGTTGTGGAAGAGATCCACTTTGTCCTATCAGTTATTAATTAAATTTTGGAGGTCCGACCCTGCGGGTCGCTCTACTCTTCGCGTGACCGAACGAGAGGCATAGGAGGCTGGGCCCTGCCGATGTTCGGCGTGCGATAGCTGCGAACCTTCAGTGGCTGCTCTGCTGCAGGACAGGTGAACCAGGGGAGGAGGCGGGGGGACCCGCCTGATTTTTTCCTAATATATAGTTTTAATATTTTTATTTATTTAACTTGAATAATTAGTTTATAAAATATTAACAAAAGCATCTCAATGATCAAATTAATTAAATAAAAAAATTTATGCAAAAGATGAAAGGAATCAAATACAAACACTATCATCCATTTTTTGAGAGAAGTTGAGAAGTCTAAGAGAAAGAGCACAAGACAGGAAAGAAAAAGGGCTTTGCCTTTGAATCGAAAATCTTAGATCCATAACAAGAGAGAGATAAAGAACCACAAACCCTAGATCTAATTCAGTTTTGATATGAATTGGATCATGGGTTTGTGGACTTGGGTAGTTAGGGAGAGAGCTGTATTAGGTTTGGATTTATAATAAATAATGTGTTAATGAATTTGGGTATAAATATAATGGTTGTTTAAAATATTTAATTTAATTATTTAAAAATACATTTGTTGATACTTGTGGTATAACCAACCCAACCCGCTTTTTTACGCCGGCCGGAGTAATTCTAATTTTTTTTAATGAAGACTTGTACCTGACCCGTTCAGGTAAACAACAGGTACCCACAGCCCATGGATCTTCGTTGCTAGCTCTAATCCCACATACTCTATAACTGACTTAATTGTTTTTTTAGGACTAAATTTGAAAATATTTGCAAAAAAAAGGACAATGTCCAAAATATTTGCAACTAAGGGATAGTTTTTAATTAATATTCTCTACTTACTATCCTATAGATTTTTCTATAGGATGTGTGATCTTTCTGCAATTTTAAATTTTATTTTTGTAATATTTTCTATTTATCTTATCTAATCAATTTTGTAACTACTTAAATTGTACTAAATATTCTGAGAAAACCTGAAAGGAATTACTTACTTAGAAACAAGGCTCTGATACCAACTGGGGTGGCGAAGCGTGAAAACACATGTGAATAGAAAAAAAAAAGTATAAAAACCCTCAAAGATGATAGTTTTCTGTAAAATAATATTCTTCGAAATAATGTGCATTGCCTATCTCAAAAACTTAAAAGTAATCAAGCATAAGTTTAAGATCTCTCATAGATTCTGATTATGTCTCAGATATTTCGCAACTACTATCATATAGGGGTCCTTCGAGTTCTTCCATATGTTCATTTCCTTCCTCAAAATGTTCATTTTCTTCTAGAAATTGTCTATATGCTGTTGTAGGACTCCAGAGATAACTACTAAATTTACCATTTTCATAAAATAATAAAGATCTTTCATGAAAAGTTAGATTATCAATTATTTTGACATTTTTATTACTAGTTTCTCCAGAATTTATTTGATTTATTGTTATAATTATTACTCGTTGTACACTAAAGAAAAATAATTTGAATTCATAAAAATCATTCATGGTTGTTACTCTATGAGAATAATAAACATAAAAAACTAGCATTCCATCACTCCTTGATAATTAATCAATAATTCATAAATTTCTGAGGCGGGACTGAAACTATTATTATCCGTTAGTCATTTTGGCAATTTTTTGATTTAAAACAACAATTATAAAATTAGGAGTAGAGAGATATTTCTAAGGATACCCTAAGAATCAAAGCAAAATGGTCCATCATGCTTCCGACCTAGTTAAACCTTTTTGAGCTGCTCTGTATCAGTTACTACCAGTGGATAAAATACCTCTGGTATGCACCCCAATTTCAGTGCTCCTTTTACGTTTCTCCCATCTCAGGACTACTATGCTCTCCAAGAGAGCTTTATCCAAGAGATACGTCTGGAACAACTGTAGCACTTCAGTACAGACAACCACAACCTAGCTCGTTTCCTACTACTAGGTGTACAGTTTAACTATAGAAGGTTACAAATGGGTATTTTTGTAAGATCCTTCAGATAGAACGTAGGGATGGTAAGAGACTAATTATTCATACCTTATATTGTGCAAGATCTTAACAGGAAAGATAGTCTTTATTGATTTCTACTTTCTTACAGACTCTCCTTACAAGTTTATATGTAATTTTTTCTCTCTAAATCTTCTCCCTTCTTCCTTATCCAGCCTCCCCTTTTATAGAAGAAGGGATGGCTTTACATCAGTTACAATTACGTCACTGCTTACATTAAAGATTCTTTTCTGGCCAACATCTTCACATGCTTCACATCAGAAATAGCTCTTTGTCAGCATTCTCTTGTTCTTTTCTGCATTGTCCGCATTCGAGCTGTGGTTCCATCCTCAACAATCTACAGTAGTGGACAACTGTCTCTTCTGCCATTGTCATGGCTCCTTTATGTAGAATTTGGTACCAGCTGTCAATGACTTATTTTTTTGACTGTGGTTGTTTAACCTTTGCTATGCTGTAAATCATTAATTTTTGTGGGTCAGGCTATCATAGATCCAGATGTTACTGTCTCTATTTTGTATGTCCTTCAGTTCACAATACATCGTTCTAAATCTCATAGCTCTTCTTTCCGGGAATAGTTTTTCAAATTCTTCATTTTTATATGGTATAATATTGGTTGCTCCAAACAGAATTTGTGTAGTTATCCCCATCTTTATAATATGCTTAGTGGGTAGTTCTTCATCATCTTCAAGAAATTCTGGAATAGCGAAAAATACCCGGACATATATTTTGGAGGCCTTTGTAAGACCAAAATAACTCTTAGTAGATTTATATACTTCTCTTGGTAGCTAGCTAAGTTCTTCACATTCTCGGGATGGGTATATTCAGTGGATAAGTCCTCTTTCAAACAATACGCTTACTATTTTTGGATTTTCTCCTAATAGTATGATCGCTTTGTTCATATGTTATTGAGAAATAGTTTTGATAAATTGGTTGACCTGAGTGGTCTGGCATAATTTCTCAATATATTGTAAAAACAAATCATTCTTAGAGTATTTTGGAGGATCTGAGAGTAAACTCTCTTTGTAGGTAGTAGACTGTATGGATGTGGAGTTTCCCTCTTGTGTGGCTATTTTTGTGATCTCACTTGTATTTTGTGGGTTAATAGGTTCACTCCCTTCGCTCATTTTTTCAATATGTTCTGCATTTATATATTGGTAAAATATACTTTAAAGACCACATATTTGCAGCTGTAGTTGGTTAAATTCTCCTTTTAATTACCCCACAGTTGCCTTTAGGTAGACTATATCGTGTTCTATATGCTAGACTCTATTTTCCATTCTGTAAAAATGAAATTGTTAGTTTCTTGATAAGAAATCTGCTAGGATGTTATCTTTTCCTTTTATATTTTCTATTGAGAAGTCGTAATATGCTAACTCCATTTGCCATCTTATCAATCTTCTATTTGCTATAGTTGGGTCTATTATTTTGTTAATCCAACTCTTTGCTTGTGTATTTTCTGTTCTTACTGTGAATTTCGTATGTATTATGAATAACTCAAACTTTTTTATAGCTTTTAAGATTGTCAGTAGTTTTTTTTCATTTATGTAGTAATTTTGTTGGGTCTATTTGAATGACCCACTAGTATATTTGGTTAGTCTTTCCTCTTCTTCACCTATTTCAATGAATTTCAGTTATTTTCAAATGCACCTGTTTCTATTATCCATGAATATTCTTTAACAGGTAATCTTAATTTATTTAATTTTAAAGTTTGTTGTTTTAGTATTTTATGTTTTTCTTCATCCTCTGGGGTCCATTTCCATTTCTTAAACTTTTTTAGTTTTTGTTGTAACTAATTTATTTTTGCTGATAAATTTGGTATGTATCATCTTGTTTGATTTAGTAACCTGATTATAGATTGTATTTCTCTTTTTTTCTTTTAGGACATTAGGAAGTCTTTATTTTTTCTGCTATATGTGGTTGTAGTTCTAATCCTTCATGTGATAATCTTAATCCTAAGAATTCTATCTCAGTTTTGAACAATTCCATTTTCTTTTTTAATAGTATAATACCTGTATTTTTTTACTATTTCTATGAATTTTAGTAGATTCTCTTTATGTTGTTCTTCGTTTTCGGATCCTATTAGAATTTCATCTACATATACTAATAAGAAATTATTGTATTTTTCAAATATCTTATCTATATATTCTTGAAATATTCCTGGACTATTTTTATATCTGAATGGTAATACATTCAATTCATAGAATCCTTGAGGTGTGCTAAATGTTGTTAGTTGTTTTGAGTCTTCTGTTAGTTTTACATGGTAAAATCCTAATTTACAATCGAATTTCGAATATATTTTTCTTATTCTTACTGTGTTCAATAGTATATGCATATCTAGTAGTAGATATCCAAATCTCTTTAGTATTTTTATTTAGTTCCTTATAATTTTCTAGCATTCGAGATTTATCTTTTTTTCTTCTGAATGTTTTCTTACTATGAATGTTGGTGATGAATGTGGACTTTCTGATTTTCTTATGTAATTATTTTTCATTAATTCTTTTATATGTATTTTGAACTCTTCTAGATCTGTTGAAGTGTGTCTTATAAGTTTAATATTTATTATTTTGTTCTTATCTATTAACTCTATATGTGCTGTGGGTTTACTTAAGTCCCATTTTGCCAAGGGGTCCTCTCCTCACAGATCTTCTAATTATTTTTGTAAAATTTATTTTGAAGTTATTTCTTGGACTTGTTGTATTCTAGTTTTTTTATAAATATTGATATTCATCACGCTGGGTTGAAGAAACTCTGATATGTGGCAGGTCGGTCCTAGAATAAGGTTCAGTTATTCTAATTGCTATTGCTTGGTGCCTATAAGGTGTTGTATATATAACGGAATTATGTGATATGGTTATAGGATAGTATTGTTAGAAAAAGTCATTTCCTAATAGTACATCATTATTCATATCATCAAACTGGTATATTATTGGTATTTTTAGTATGTAATTTCCTATTTGTATATTAACATTTTGTTGATATTTATCAAGTATGACAGTTTTTCCAGTTAATCTAGTTATTGCCTTTTACTATAACAATCTTGTTTCCATCTTGGTAGTATATTTTCACGCCTTAAGCTAGTATCTGCTTCAGTGTCTACTAGACTATGATAGTTTCTTGATTTGTATCCTTCGTAGACGAATTCTATCAGTATGTATAATGTCTTTTTTGTTGCTCTTAATGGATTCATTTACACAATATCCTATTTATTACTATACTTTCATTGTTTACTGTTATTGTGATTTTTTCTTCTTGAATTAAATAAGGTCGTACTGATGTAAGGAAGTCAGTTCCTAATAATATTTCATTAACATTGTGTCCTGAATCTACATCTAAATGTAATAGCATTTCATTTCTACTATTTATCCTTAGTGGCAGTATTATTTTATGTACAATTGGATGTCTATTATTGTAATAGTCTAGGTAGTAATATAGATTTTCTAATGGTATTAATTATGTTGTCTTCATATTTGTTTGTTTAATATGTGAATTAGTAGCTCCTGTATCTACTAGGACTACTTGTTTATTCCATTTTCCACTGTCATAATATTCTATTTCTAATTTAAATTGGTTATTGTTTTGATTGTCTAATGTATTTATTATTGGTATTAATTCTAATGCTTGTTGTTTGTTTCTTATTGATAGTGATCACTTTCCGAACATTATTGGTGCTTTTCCTTTTGCAATTTCTTTTGCTTTATTAAAGTCAAATTCTATATAATTTGGTATAGTCATTTCAGGATTTTCTCGCTGGTTTGTATCTATTATTTCGCTAAACAGCGATTCTATTTTAAAATTATCTGTATTTCTATATTTTACTTCATGCTTACTAGTGAAAGCATAAATATTTCTTATTTGTATACTCATAACTTTGCTTTTCTATATCATTTTCATTTCTGATCATCTGTGATACATGACTAGACTTTTGTCCTTATTTTCTTCGGACATGCTTATAGAAAATTAGGTTTTATTGTAAATTTTATCTTTATATACATTAAGTTTTCTTGTATTAATCCTATTAAGGCATCTTGTGTACTTGATATTATTCTATCATCCATTAGGTATATTTTCAGGGGTGTATTTATTCCTTCCTTAAAATAATCTTTTATTATTATTTGCATACCTCCTAAATGTATGTGTCTTAATATTATTCTGGTTTTCCCACTTATTTTTTCCATCTCGTGTCTTATTATTCTTTCAGTTATTAATGAGATTATGGTTTTTCCTTGTGCTTGTTCAATATCTATAGGTTGTTCACTATTCTTGGATATTATGATGGTATTCTTCTTCATTTTGAATATTGGTAGTTTAAATATCTCTTTTGGGTTTATATCTAATTTGGTTACTCTTATTTTATCGTATTTTTGTATGTCAAAGCACATTCTTTCCGTTACTTCTTCATTGTTTTCTTCTCTTTCTAATTGTTCTCCTATTTCTGTTATTTCTGTCATCACGTTTATTTCACATTCTTCTGTTTCACCTTCACTACTTCCACTATCTTCTTCCAATTCCATTATTTCTTTATCTTCACTTATTTATGACCAGTCTTTCTCAAATTCTATGAGTTCATACTTTATGTTATTCATTTCTTCAAATTCTTCAATGTATTTTATATTTTCTTTTTTCATTCTTTTAGGACAATTTGGTGATATATGTCCTACTTCTCCACATATATAACAATTACATTTCTTTGAGTTTTTTCGGATATTGTCTATTTTTATTTATTCTTCTAAAATATCTTTTATAGAGTTTTTTATATTTCATAAAAGTTTTTCTATATTTTGGTTTATATTTTTGGAATTTGTATTTTCTCTTCTTTGTATAATTATAATTAGTATTACATCCCTAATGGTTCGGTCATGTATCTTGACGACAAATTATTTGTTTATATGTTCTGTACTATTTCATTATTATTCTAGCATCTTGACACACTTCATTCCTATAATCTTTTACAAATTGTGTTCTATACCCTAAAGTATCTACTTCTGGTTTTAAATTCTCTCCTATATATGCACTATATATGTTTATACTCCATGGATCAGGTGGTTATAGAAAAATTGAGTCCAAGATTGTACTTCGTTCTTCTTTTGTATAATAACTATCTTGAAAATATTCTCGGAATTCACAAGCGTAGTTGTCAAAACAACACATGTCGCATATTTCTAAATTGCTTAGTCTCCATCTTGCTTGACTCTTTTTGTATATAGTGTGTTTTTCTCCTTTATTGTAGACACTGAATTCTGTTCTTATTGCTATTTCGTAATTTGTAATTATTTCTTTCAGACCTAAGGTTGGTTATGCTGAGATTTCTTTTGTTCCTTTATCATCAATTGGTCTTGATTTTCTTATAGTATTTCTTTCTTCTTCCTTTAGTTAACTCCACCATTTTGCTACCACTCCTATAAATGTTGCTTCTATAAATTTCTCAAATGCGTTTTTTGAAAGATTTTGCCTAATTCCTACTATTAGTGAGGCCTTTACCCATTCTTCTATTGTTCTATCTACGTCTTTTACGCAGTCTAGATCTAGCCATTCTCTATTTTCTGCTATTTCTTTTTCAGTGTTCTGTAGGTTCATATTTTAGGGTTTATTTTTCTTTGTCTCTTCCTAACTTATTATTTTTTTTGTTTTTCCATTTCCATGGTAAGTAATAAGGTCTTTTGTTAGGTGGTGGTCTTAAGATTTTGTACATGTCAGTTTGAATTTTTGTAGGTTTTGCTATAATCTTTTCTTTATCTTGATCGATTTTTATTTCTTCATTCATTATATCTAGATTTTTTAAGACTTCCTCTACTTCCACTGAATTGAGATTTTCCATTAAATCTTCTATTTCTAAAATATTTATATTAAGCTTTGTTATAGCTTCTAACTCCTTCATACCTTCCTCCGTTATGCCTAATTTTTTTTTTGTTTCTTCGGTTACATATCTACCTAGTTCTTTTATGTTCTTATTTATGATTTTTAAATCTTTTCTTATAGTTCCTACAAACTCAGGAGAATTGGAATCTTCTTCCAACTCTTGTATGTTTATCATATAAATTTCTGGTCCTATTTTTGAATTTAATATTACTACTTTATTAGTCATACTTAGCCTAATGTTTTATATGTTAGCAGGTATTGGTAATACCAACTTGCTTTTTCGTTTATATAATCTAATACCATGTATGCTATCTCTTTTTTATTTTCTTAGGTAGTTTTTTAGTTATTTTACTTGTTATTAACAAATATTCTGATATTTTCCTATCAGTTATATGCTTTCTTTGTGTTAATCTTATATCAATGTATCTGATTTTAAATTTTGAGAGATTTTTTAATCTTAATTTCTTTATTTTGTATGAAATATCCAGTTACTTCCAACTGTCCTACTTTTATAAATATTTTGGAGGGTGTCCTATATTTGCAAATATTTTCTAAAAATGTCGTATATGTGTAATTGAGTCCTCTATAATTAGTATTAAGTATAAATATTTTTTTGTTGCAGACAACCCTGACAACTTGAATATTGTGTTTTTGCCCCAGTTTTAAGTTTATCTAAAAACCTCCACAACTTATTTATTTATCTAAACACTCTCCACAAATTGTGTATTTTTCTAAATACTCTTAACAATGTGCATACACCCTCACAACTTTATAAAAATGTTTTTAACCCATAACCCACAATTTTCTCAACCTTTTTATGTTACTTAGAAACAAAATCATCATTGAGACATTAACAATTTCTTATCACAAATATTTAGCAAACTAAATCCTAATCTATTCATTAATCAAGTATTGAACACCCAAACATCTCACTTACTTAAGGATGGCAAACGGGCAGGGTTGACCTGCGACCTGCCCGCGACCCGCCCGCTTAACCCGGCCCGTGAGTAACCGGTTCGGCTTCGGGTCTAACCTCCTCAAAAAAGCGAATTAAACCCGTTGAACCCGACACGATAACCCAGTCTACAGTGGCGGCCCCGCACGCGAACCCGCGGGTTGCGAACCGTTGGACCGCGTGGGTCGACCATTCGATCCGCGAGTCCAACGGGCCTAACCCTTACCGAGAGCACTTAACGACTCTTTTAGCCGTTGTTTTTTTTTGGTTTTTTTTTTAAAAAAAATTCCCTATAAATACCCCTAAAATCCAAACTAAAATTTCACACCTTACTCTCTTACTCTCTCTACTATTATTACTCAATTCATTTCAATTTTTGTGAACAATTGAACAAAGAAGGTAGCAACATATAAACAGTCAAACAACAAATTCCGATCGTATCGAATTCAACATTCAACTACGTCTTCAAATCTTCAACTCCTCCAAGTGATCAAACAAAGAAGCTCTCTTCAAGTCTTCAATTCCGGACTTCTACTTCTACTTCTACATTTATTTTCACTCTTACGGTATCAAAATTTCACAACCCTTTTATTGTCTTGATATTTTTTTTGTAGTTATAATTTTTTTTTTCATATTTGTTTGTTGGTTTTTTATCTTCTCTCTCACAACCCTCTTATTGTTTTCTAGATTTTGTTTTGTAACTTATCTCACCTACATTGTATTTAATTTTTTCACATACACTACTATATCAATATGTCTAGATCACGAGGTAGCGGCCGTAGCCAAAATGGACAAGATTCCACTGGCACTTCCCGTAGGCCTCCAATTGTCCCACAAAATGAGCCCGCCGAAGAGTACCCTAATCCTATGGCCCAATACATTGGTACACACGATGAGTTTGTAGGAGACATAGAGATAGAAGAAGAACCACAAACACAAGCAACCGAAACAACACAACCGGCTAGTGGTAGGAAAACTAGAGGGAAAAGTAGTGATTGGCACAAATTTTATGATTATATTCCAGATGAAAATAATCCGGATGTAGGTATAAAAGTTTGTAAAACATGTTCAAAGCCATACAAATGGAAGAGGGGTGAGGGGACGGGTACAATTAGATGACACATCCAAAATGTGCGCAAAGAACTTCTTGTATACCTACCCGGCGAACAAAAAATTCACCCTAGGACCGATGTAGTTAATAGCCATTGTTATGATCCCGAACTTGTTCGTCGGAAAATGGACCAACTAGTAATCAAGGAAGAGTTACTATTTTCCTATCCCGAGAGTAGGGACTTAGAAAATTTTAATCAAACTACCTTAAATCCCCATTTTAAAAGAATCCCTATGAATACTTGCAAATCTGATTGTTTTAAAATGTACAATGAAATGAGAGAAGCTTTGATTGCCATTTTATGGAGTTTAACTTGTAGAGTTTCTTTAAGTTCCGATTGTTGGACGGATTGAAACAATATCCAATGATGGGAATAACCTATCATTGGATCGACAGTGATTGTATTATTCAAAAAAGGATCATATCACTTGCCGTGTTGCCCTATCCCCATAGTGGTAATGAAATTGCAAATCATATTTTAGAAATTTGTGATGTTTTTCATATTCGTGATAAAATAATGTGTATAAGTTTTGATAATGCATCTAACAACAATGCATCAATTAGTATATTAAAAACCAAATTAAACCCTTCATCTGACAATATTTTTCATGTTAGATGTGCATGTCATATTTTAAATTTATGTGTTCAAGATGCATTAAAAAATAGTCGAACCATATATAGTTAACATTAGGAATTGTGTACATTTTATTGTATTAAGTGGCACCATATTCGAAGAATGGAAAGCTTGGTGTAGGCTTGAAAATGTACATTTTAGAAAATCATGTCGAGTCATCCACCATCTCTTATACGAAGTGATATGTCAAGAGGAGTAACTACTCGCACTCAAGCTCAAAATTTTATGTGTTTTACCGCTTTCGTTTCCATACTTGAACCTAAGAATATTAAGGAGGCCTTGCAAGATAATGATTGGATCATTGCAATGCAAGAAGAACTTAATCAATTCGAACGGAATCAAGTATAGAGACTTGTTCCTTGACCTCACAATAGGACTATACTATGCACTAAGTAGGTGTTTAGGAACAAATTAGATGAATCCGGTTCAATCACTAGGAATAAGGTCCGTCTTGTTGCACAAGGTTATAATCAACAAGAGGGTGTAGATTTTGATGAAACTTTTGCACCAGTTAGTAGGCTTGAAGCCATTCGTATTTTACTTGCTTTTGCTGCATATATGGATTTTACTCTTTTTCAAATGGATGTTAAAAGTGCATTTTTAAATGGATTTATTTCGGAAGAATTTTATGTGGCACAACTACCGGGATTTACTGATCCCACACACCCAAACCATGTTTTTTGGCTTGATAAAGCTCTTTATGGTTTGAAGCAAGCCCCTCGTGCTTGGTATGAACGGCTGAGTTCATTTCTTCTTCACATCGGCTTTTCTAAAGAAAAAGTAGACACTACACTATATATAAAGCATGCTTTTAAAAATATTTTAATTGTTCAAATTTACGTTGATAATATTATATTTGGATCCACTAATGAAAATCTTTGCAAAGAGTTTTCAAAGCAAATGCAGGATGAGTTCGAAATGAGTATGATGGGAGAACTAACGTATTTCCTTGGACTTCAAATACAACAAAGAAAGGATGAAATATTTATAAACCAATCCAAGTACGCAAAAGAACTTGTCAAAAAGTTCGGATTTGAAAATGCTAATGCTTACAAAACTCCGATGGCCACTACCACTAAGCTATTTAAAGACGAATCTGGTAATAATGTTGATATTTCTACTTACAGAGATATGATCGGTAGTTTACTTTATATTACTGTATCCCGTCCTGATATTATGTTTAGTGTCTGTTTATGTGCACGTTTTCAATCGTGTCCCAAAGAATCACATTTGGTTACCGTTAAGCGTATCATTCGATATCTCAAAGGCACACTAAATACCGGTCTTTGGTACCCGAAAAATAGAAAATTTTCTCTTGTAGGATACTCTGATGCAGATTATGCCGGAAGCTTGACAGATAGAAAGAGCACTAGTGGTACATATCATTTCTTGGGTGACTGCCTTGTCTCGTGGGCATCCAAGAAGCAAAATTCTATTACTCTTTCTACTGCCGAAGCTGAGTATATTGCTGCAGGATCCTGTTGTGCGCAGGTATTATGGATGAAACATACTCTCGAGGATTATAAGGTATTCATTGATCATATTACAATAAAATGTGACAACACTAGCACCGTTCATATGACCAAAAATTCTGACCAACACAGTCACACGAAACACATTGATATTAGGTATCATTTCATTAAAGATCAAAAGGGGGATATTTTACTTGAGTATATTTCCACTGAGTCACAACTTGCTGATATTTTTACAAAACCTTTAGACGAAAAACGTTTTTACTTCTTGAGAGAAGCATTAAATGTTATTGATTTTTCTGCCTAAAAACTTTTTGTGTGGGTCGGTCGACTGTGCGGTCGACTAGTTCAATCTCGATTTTTGATTATTTTTCGTCTCGATTAACTTTTGCTTATTGCGGTCGACCGTATGGTCGACCGGTTCACCCTCTGTGGTTCTGTTGGTTTTGCGGTCGACCGTACGGTCGACCGGCATGCTCTCTGGAAACTTTTTGGAAAAAAAAACCCGCAGTGTACGGTTCACCGGTATGCGCTCTGGATGATTCTTTTAAAAATCTCTTTTTGCGGTCGACCTTGAGGTCGACTGGTTCTCTCTCTAGCCTATATTTTCAAAGTCTTATAAAATTAATATTCCTTTATCAAAATTTGGGTTTTTTTTTTGCTTTCATGTGTATTGGGGAGAATCTCGAATCTATGATATTATGAAGAGCTCTCACTGTATAGCAAAGAGTCTCGCTATCAATGGTATCATGTAAGAAGATTCTCTTCCATTTTTTTACAAGATTGTATTCATTGTAATATCATAAAATGTTTTCTCATTGGTGTTTTCATTGATGATTTGTTCTATGAACTTTCCAAGGCTTATTTTTCTTATGTCTCCTCTATTTATCCCCTCTTGGTGTGTTCCAAAAAGGAGGAGAATTATTTCTAGAATGTTTTCAAAATGTTTTTACTTATTTCATAAATTTGCAAATTATTTCATGAACAACTATGTATATTAGTCTCACCCCTCTCTTATATTTGTTCTTTAAGTTCTGTATTACAGGTAGCATTATATTAAGGGGGAGTATTCACTCCCTTAAAAACTTTATCTATATAAAAATCTGTATTACAGGATGTGCTAAGTTCAGGGGGAGTATTCATATGTTGTGTTCTAAATTTTCAAATATTCATGCATATTTTGTTCACACCAAAAGGTGTAGATTGTTGACTCTTAGTTTGGTGTGCACAAAACATGCTCACTCATACTAATCAGATTGAATTTAGTGTGTCAGATTTTCAAGATCAAATAACATAAAAAGAGATCCAAGAGAGATTCACAAATATACAAATAAGGAAAGTAATAAAGGAAGATTGCATATACAAGCAAAAGAGGAAGATATTCAAAAAGAGTTCATGATTAATTGGTCTACAAGCAGAAGATATCAAAGACCTGAATTTTTCTTTCTATTTTCGTGAGTTTTTAAATGTATAAGATTGGTTAAATATGAATTAGTTTATGGTAAGAAAACAGGGTGGATTCGGATTATACAGCGTAATACCGGTCGACCGTACTTCATGACCGGTCGACTGCATCGCAGTCGAATGCAACCTTGAGTTGCTTGAGAAGCGGTTGAACTTTCATCTCTCTACTTTATGTCAGGGAGCTGAATGGTCGACCGCACTTTGCGCTGTGTATATTCTTGAAAAGTATCATTTCTATTTTTGATCGATACACTTCCCCGTCTATTTATATTGACAAATCCACTGTGTATTTTGAACCTAATTATTCCTGAGAAAATTTCTGAACTAATCCTTCATTTTAATCAGTCTGAGTGTGAGCGTTTATTTGGTTGTGTTCTTCAGTCAAGATCATTAACGATCTTGAGTTTTCTTTTTATTTCTTTTCCACTTCGGTGAGATTGACGGGACTTGAATTAGAAGTCTTGTGGGTGTAATAGGTCTCTCGTCCTGAATCCGAGAATCACTGTACAAGGATTTTGAGTATAGTGGAATGCTTGTGATGGAGAATTGCTACAAGTAGGTGGTGTGGACGTAGACCTGAGGGTCAAACCACGTTATATCGCTGCGTCATATGTGTTTGCTTTTCTTATCACTCTTATATTTACTTTACTTTATTTTATTGTTTTTAATTCCGCACGATCACCCAATTCGCCCCCCCTTCGGGTGATTAATAATAAAAATTTAAATTGGGTGAAGAACTTATCTTTAATTTAGATATGATCTAGTCCAAACATATTTGGATCTAGTCCAACATTATCACTGACTGTACTATTTCTAACAACTACATCCACATCTCTTATTGTGATTTCACTTTCCAACTATTAAATTCAGAATTATCAAATATTTATAGTTTCAGAATCTTTTACACACGATAAAGTTTTTCCATCTGATAGGAATAAACAGTAAATTCCAAAATCTAGAGTGTTTATTCTGAACAATTACTACTAGCGTATTTACAGTAAAAAGAATGATTTTTCTGTAAACTGTGTAATAAACAATTAAAATAGAAAATAATATTAAAGAATAATCACAAATCTTAAAGTTTAGAGTGGACTGTATCTTGATAAAGATCAAGTGGCAATTTGAATGCACAACACTATACAGTAGCGGATCTGACGCTATGTGCCGAACATACAATGGCAAAAAACCCAGCCAATAGAAATCCTTTTCTTGGTTGAATATGAGTCAAACCCCAACACACTGAGATTTGATATTCAGCCTAAACACATAAGAGCATATCCTTAACCAATAGGACTCTTTTCTTGGTCATTTCTGAGTCACAATAACACACACATGATCCCTTCCTTAACCCCCAACACCAAACACCATGATGAACCAATCAACAAATCAAATCAGAACAGATCTGATCTGTCAGCTGAGTGCTCGGGAAGAAAGAAGGGAAGAAGGAGAAGGCGGTGTGTGCACGCCGGTGGCTGTCCTGGGCGGCGGTGGCGTGCGTCGACGTCGACGACGCCAGGGGAGGCGGCGCCCATCGGCGATGACGTCTGGATTGCGACGACGTCGGTGATAGCGACGACTGCAGTGGCTATCGACGATGAATTTCGACGAAATGTCAACATCGACGATCGCGGAGGTGGTGGCCACGTGTTGCGACGCCTGAGGTCGTGCGCCGACGACGACGGCTAGTGGAGGCGACGACGACGACGACGATCAAATCCCGACTAACGGCGATTTCATTGATCTCAAATTAATTACAAACAATCTTCAGATATTTATCCTAGGTATCAAAATTGGAAAATCTAGACTACTATCACAAGCCAGTATTTATAGGATAAATACTGGTTTGGTTACTGGGTTCTCAACTCACTTAACCCGCGTTCCGATATCCATACAATTAGTACGTATAATATACGTGTTACTCATAGAATAATATTACACATAATATTATTTATATAGTGAGAATATACTTATATATCCAACGCCCTTTACTGCGCTTCAAAAATAAAATCAATGAGAGGGAGGATATGTAAGAAGGGAGCATAATTTGGTAAAAAGCTATCCATGAATTATACTCTGACCATAGTTAAACGTCATAAAATGAACAACATGGACTACCTATTTATAATTCCCAACTGTTAGGGATATTTACACGAAAATGCATTTTGTGAAGGGGGGGTGTTTAGAAAAATTTACAAATATGCAATTTACAGTTGGTGCTCAGACAGATAAGAAACTGTGTGTGCCAGAAAAATATACAAACGTGCAATTTACGATTGGTGTTTAGACAATAAGATTGATTTTTTTTTTTTGGCGCGCGCGCGCGGGGGGGGGGGGGGGGGGGGGGGGGGTTGTTACACATTTATTGAATTAATCGAGTGATTGATTTTAAATAAATGTTTCATATAACTTCTAGTTAAAAATAAGTTTGATGATTTCATAACACAACCCCAAATCTAGCTAAAACACAACCCACTGTTACAATAAATTAGAGATTGTTGCACATGTTGTAATGAGTGTAGTACCCTATTATGTTTTCTTTTCCTCTATTATCTTTCACATCATTCTCTTCTTTTAAAATTTGGAACTAAATTTTATTCTCTTCATAGAATTTGGAAATATATCCCGTTCTATTTAATTTTGGCAACTAATTAATTTGAACTCTGGCAACAAATTAATTTGTTTTATTTATTGAAATTTTGAAATAAACTTTTAGTGGTCTTTCTAGGCGGTACTTGGTTTTCGACAAAAAACACACATTTATATGTAGTTATATAATATAGTATTATACACGTGTTGTGCACGTGGAGAAAATTGGGAGAATGAAAAGGGTAAAAAAAAATCTACCAGCACGTGCGTTGTACGGATTGGGTTAAGGACAAATTACACTCAGGCCTTCTCCCATTATAATAGTAGAGATAGAAATTTACAATAGTTATGCACGTCCGTTGCACGGATTGGTAGATGGATAAATTATACTAAGGCCTTCTCCCATTATAGTAGTAGAGATACTGTACCGATGAAAAAAAATTGGTAAACAAAAAATATTGTTAAAAAAAAAGTATAAATCTATCAGAAAATAACACTGATTCTTGGCACGTCGGTCTTTGGTATTTTCGAATTTAGGTCAGGCAGATTTTCATGAATTTTTAAATTCGTTTGTCCGATCTCAGATCAATGCATGGACAAATTCAACTATCACAAGAAATAGACCATTTATATGTTACTGGTTAAGTTATTTTTTTATTTTTATTTTTCGGCATTCGATCATAGCCACTACCCCACATTAGAAGAGGAGTTGGCTAATATATCTAATTAATTCCGCCAAATACCATCATCAAAGTTGTGATATCTTATTTAAAAGGGAAAAGTTGTGCTAAGTGCACTATAAGTGCTTGACTTCACTTTTGATTAAAATGCAATTATATCCAGAATTAAGCATCCAAGTTCTCTCTGTCTTAGAGCTTAGAGAGCATCCATTGTCATTGGCTAAAGCTATTCTACTTTTAGCAATGAGATTTTAGTTTTTGGGAAGGATCGCTGCTATCGTTATTTTTAAAATTTGATAAAGTACTGTATTGGACGGATCTTGTTCATCCGTCTAACTCTTTTTTATTTTATTTTTATTAAAAAATGAGTAGACGGAGCTTCATCCTCCGTCTGAGAGAAAAGAAAAAAAATGGTGAATTGTGTCGGACGGTGCTTCTTCCTCCGTCTCTCTATTAATTTATTTTTTTTTAACTTCATCCGCCTGGCATGTTTGTATGCTTTTTTTTTTGTTTCTTTCCCCTAGCCGAAATGACAATTATACCTGATATGGCTAAAAATAGGGTTAAATCGAAATCGTCCAAACGGAACACGAATCTTGGAGCTCAGGGGTAAAACAGTAATTTCGCCAACAAACGGGTCTGAAATGGGAACTGGGTCTTTAATTCAAAAGACCAATCACCCATAAACGGATCCACGTCAACTGGGTACGGGTTCCAACCCGCTGCACACCCGGTCCAGCGAAATACAATCAAGGTCCCTGATTAATCCTAATCAACGGCCCTGATTTACCTCTATCTGTCCACTAGGAATTAGGGATTCAATTCCTTATCTGATTACGGGGAATATACCTTATCAGATTACTTACCTCATCTGATTACGGGGAATATTCCTTATCTAATCGCAAGGATTACATTCCTAATCCAGTCCCAAAGACGCCTATAAATACCCCCCATCCATCTCCATTAAGAGGTAATCAATCTTTCACCAGTTTTTTACGCTCTTTCATAGTCTGCCAGATTACTGACTTGAGCGTCGGAGGGTGCGTCGCCGGGAACAACCCCGGTGTCTCGCACTTTTTGCAGGGGCACGGCAGGAACGACGAACGAGGCCCGACGGAACAGGTACGCAGGTTTTCCTATTCAGTTTCCCCAAGAATCCACAAGTTCTATCTGTTTGCCCCCACACCAAATTTAGCGGCAACAATACCCTCCTTCATTTTTTTTTTCTCCCACAACCGTTAAACTTTTAGAGGGGGTTAAAAAGGTCATTTTGTGCGGTGAATAGTGTATAGCAAAACTCCCCACCTCTTCACCTTTCTAAACTCCCATCCGGCCAACCCTTCTCATTCCAACCAACTCTCAAACACAGCAAAAAACCCTAGATCTAATCCCTTGGGGCGGCGGCGGCTTGCCCTCAGCACCGCCGCCCCCCCTCCCCTTCTCCACGCCCTACTGACCCCGACCCCGACCTTCTCCAGCGCAGCTCCTCTCATCCCCCGCCACCACCGCCCTCACCCAGGACGACCTCTAGAAGCTCGCCGCAGTCAAAGCCGTCGATTAGAGCGACATGGTGTTGGGGCTGGGGACTGGGTCAACGGCTGCGGTTGTTGTGGCCGAGATTGAGGCGCTGCTCTCGAGCGGGAAGCTGAGCCCGACCTTCTCCAGCGCAGCTCCTCTCATCCCCCTCCACCACCGCCCTCACCCAGGATGACCTCTAGAAGCTCGCCGCAGTCAAAGCCGTCGATTAGAGCGACATGGTGTTGGGGCTGGGGACTGGGTCAACGGCTGCGTTTGTTGTGGCCGAGATTGGGGCGCTGCTCTTGAGCGGGAAGCTGAGCGGCATTGTTGGAGTTCCGACTTCCACGAGGACTTTCGAGCAGGCCAAGTCGTTGGGGATTCCGCTGTATTCGTTGGATGATCATCCCAAGAGTGATCTTGCCATTGATGGAGCTGATGAGGTTTGTGGATTTATTTTGCACGGGTGATGTATGTGTTTGGTTTACTGTGTTCGAGAAAGAGGAAATATGGTTGCATGAGGTGGATGCACTGCTAGCACTGTTTATGGATGCTGTGGTTGCGGTTTGGGGGGCCCGCGATTGCTGTGGGTGCCCCCCGGATCTGTTACTGTGGTTGCGGTTTGGGTGCCCACCCTACCCCTGATCTGATTTGTAGAACCCCGTATTTTCAAATATTATTTTAATTATTTGAAAATGAATTTAAATGAATTTTGAGGATTTAATTGATATTTTCTAAAAGATTTATCTTTTGTACACGTGCAAAACACGTGCAAATGACTTTTGAGATGTTTGAAAATTTTAGTTTTCTTTATGAAAAGTCATTATTTAATATTTGGGATTTATTTACTATTTTTCCAGATTTTTCTGAAATTAATTTGATCTATTTGCAATTTTTGATAAAAGAAGGACCTTTTCGTAAAATTGACATTCTTAAGGGCTAAAATGCAAAATTGGCATTCTGGACGTTTTAAACAGTATTGGTTAAGATTTAGAAGTATATTTTCTTTTAAATCCTAATTTTAATAAATTTTAGATGAATTTCCAAGAGAAGATATATATATATATATATATATATATATATATATATATATATATATATATATATATATATATATATATATAATTGTATTTTGGAGGGATGGTTTTGCAAATGTATTCCTAAACCCTAATACTTGATTCCCGGCCTATATAAGGGAGTTTGCAGCCGTCATTCGCTGCACAACTCAGATCTCATACTATTATTTTCTTGGTGATAAAAGAGGATTTTGGGTCTCACAAGAAGAAGGTTTTTCGTTGGATCTTTGCAATCTAAAGGTGAGTGATATGGACTTGTTTTGTTTATGTGTATGATTGAATGCTGTTTTGTTTGATGTTTTCGTATCTTGTATGAAATCGATGCCATGGTAGTTATTCGAAATATGCATGTGAAATCCATGAAAGATTAGTAGATCTCGATTGACAACTCTTGATTGCTTGAAACGTGTTAAGATTTAAGTATGGTTTTGATCGGATGTATGCACATCTGGATCTTGGGTTTATAAACAGATCTTGGTTATTAATGGTGAAAGAATCGAGTATTGAGAAACCCTATTGGGAGATTCAAGAATTGAGAACATGAGATTTTGGTATTGTAACTATGATGCAGATCATCTTGAGATTGTCACTTTTAACTAAATACAAGTTAATTTCCAAAGCAATGAATCTTTAGAGAACATCGGACTTGTTTTCGTATACAGACCTAATTTATGAAAACTGTAGGCCGACAGTCGACTGGTCTACTATTCAGTCGACTGGTACGACCCCAGCTGCTGTATCTTTAGTTTTTCTCGAAAATCCGTTCTGGACAGTCGACTTAGACCCTTCTCAGTCGACTGGTACACTTAGAATTTATTTTTCAAAGTTATCGTAGAATTTCTCTCGGGTAAGTCGACTTATGTTTTTATAAGTCGACTTATGTTCTTATAAGTCGACTTATGTCCCCTTTTAAGTCGACTTATGTTTTGATAAGTCTACTTATGATCTTTATAAGTCATCTTATACTTTTGATAAGTCTACTTATGATCTTTATAAGTCATCTTATACTTTTGATAAGTCTACTTATGATCTTTATAAGTCATCTTATACTTTTGATAAGTCTACTTATGATTTTTATAAGTCATCTTATATTTTGATAAGTCTACTTATGATCTTTGTAAGTCATCTTATATTGTTGATAAGTCAACTTATGTTTTTATAAGTCATCTTATACTGTTAGCACTTGGAACGTTTCTTGAGAATTGTTGATAATTGTCTCGGGTAAGTCGACTGATGGTTTTCTTGAGTCGACTTACTGCACTTGTTATAATCTTGGATATTGGTTCTCGGGGCAGTCGACTTACTATCGCATAAGTCGACTGGTTCTGATGAGTTTTCATAATCTTGAGTGTTCCTTCAGTCTTTAGTTTGTTTGGAGATGAATATATTCGTCGGTGTAAGAGTCACTATTAGTGATTGCATACCGGGTATGTATTCGATCTATACTATCTTTAGTTTGTTTGTAGATGAATATATTCGTCGGTGTAAGAGTCACTATTAGTGATTGCATACCGGGTATGTATTCGATCTATACTATCTTTAGTTTGTTTGTAGATGAATATATTCGTCGGTGTAAGAGTCACTATTAGTGATTGCATACCGGGTATGTATTCGATCTATACTGTCTTTAGTTTGTTTGTAGATGAATATATTCGTCGGTGTAAGAGTCACTATTAGTGATTGCATACCGGGTATGTATTCGATCTATACAATCTTTAGTTTGTTTGTAGATGAATATGTTCGTCGGTGTAAGAGTCACTATTAGTGATTGCATACCGGGTATGTATTCGATCTATATTATCTTTAGTTTTTGTAGATGGATATATGGGTATCCGATCTATGGCATTATTGGTGATCGATTGATTGGACATACATCGTGGTATTGAGATTTATTGATAGTTGGACACATTCTGAAATGTGAGAATTACTGTTAGTTCAGAACAGTCGACTAGTTCGTTAAACAGTCGACTGTACAGTGCAGTTAAACTGTACTATTTTTTGAGAATGATTGATTGATGGATACTTGATCGTTGGTATTGTTTCTCGACTTGGTTCACGCATGTACTGGCCTATCGTTTCTTGTTTCATATTACATGTTCAGTTTATGTATTTTTGTTCAGTACATGTTGCTTGAGAATTTATGCTATTGTTCATTTATGTTTGTTGTTTATATCACTCACACCATTTATGGCTGACCCCGTTAGTTTGGGGGTTAGGGTTCAACTCTAGCCTCATGTGTTACAGGTAGCTGCTTAGAGTTGGGAGCTTGGATGCTTGGGGTAGCTTTGGATTTTATGAGTGTTATAATAGAGCCTTGGGTAACTTTGTAAGGAGAAAGGGTTGTAACAGTTAAATGTATTTTAAGGTGTTTTGTATTTCCGCTGCAATTGGAAAAGATTATTGTAATAAAGATTTGGAATAAAATGACTTGAGTTTTTGGTCTATGTATATTGTTACATTGAAGTGGATCGCTGGGAAAGTGCCACGTATTTTCTAAATTTAATATTTAGAAATTCGGGGCGCTACAGATTGGTATCAGAGCATGCTTCAATGATAATAATAGACATAGTATGAAAACCAGCCTAGGTGTGGACACTAGAGAGTGAGTACCTAGGTGTGGACATTAGAGTGTGAGTATCACATAGAGTTAAAACATGATGTTTGGTTTGGGGTATGGTTATGGTTTTGCCATAGGATTTTGATGTGAGTTCGAATTGCGTGTGTGATGCTCTAACTTTACCCTCGTTTTGCAGTATCCAAAATGGTTGCACCCAGGGGCAGAAATGGTGGCAACAATGAGGACGGATCGGGTAGTTCTCGAGGAGCAGGAATTGACCTAGAGGCTGAATTCGCCAAGGTATATCAGACCCTGAATGCGCTGATGGCATTCAACTTGGCGCAGCAGCAGAATCAGCAGCAGGCTCAGCAGCAGAATCCGCCGCCAAATCATGGAGCTGGTCAGGGATTGGTGAATGCCGACCCCATCAAGCAGATTGAATCCTTTAAGAGGATGAGGCCGCCAGTCTTTGAGGGGCAAGCTGATCCAACCGCGGCAGATGACTGGATTAGGAAGATGCAGACGATCTTCGAGGTGTCAGAGACTCCGGCAGCTAGCAAGGTGAAGTTAGCTTCGATGCAGTTGGAGAAAGACGTTGGTGTCTGGTGGGAGTCGCCGAAGAGGAATTTGGGAGATCAGCAGCTGACATGGGAGGCTTTTCTGGATGAGTTCAGAGATCGCTTCTTTCCTTTTGATGTACAGGAGAAGAAGGCGACTGAGTTCTTGAACCTTCAGCAGGGCAGCATGACTGTTCGGGAGTATGAGACGAAGTTTGCTCAGCTTTCGCGGTATGCGCCAGAGTTGGTCGTGGATGAAGCAAAGAAGGCCAAAAAGTTTGAGCAGGGCTTGAGGCCAAACTTGAGGTCAAGGATGGTTCCATTGGGCATCAGAAGATTCGACAAGCTGGTCAGGAGAGCAGCTATGACCGAGGAAGATATGGATCAGTCCCGGGTAAAGCAAGAGACCTGGAACAAGAAGAAGAGGCCAGCAGATGATCAGGATGAGAAGGAATTTCCCGTGAAGAAGAGCAAGCCTAGTGATCCAGTGCAGAAGGCACCAACAACTAAGGAAGTGACTTGTTTTTACTGCAAGCAGGCAGGACATTACAGGTCAGAATGTCCGAAGTTGGCAAAGCAGACTTGTTTTCAATGTGGTCAAGTAGGGCACATTCGACAACAATGTCCACAGCTGAAGAAAGAGAAGGCAGAGAAAGACAAGGATCCGAAGCAGGGGCGAGTGTTCGCATTGACTGAAGAGGATGCGGGCAATCCAGGAGTATGATCTGTGTGTGCAGGAATTTATTCTTTTGTATTAGGTAAAACTTTATTTTGAAAATAATTGAAGATTGAGTATTTTCTTCATGTAACAAGTTCATTTGGGTTGATGGAATAAAGACAAAGTTTTATTTGATACTGTTTTCTTGCATACAATTGTGTCGCTCATCTACTGCTAGTCTTGGTGTGGATCTTGAGGAGTTTCCAGGCAGGTCTTAAGGTGGCTATCTTTGGTCATGTCCTTTCTAAGGAGGGAGTGGCCACTGATTCTCGGAAGGAGGAAGCAGAAGGTCAGAGTTGGATGCAGGAGTTCAGTAGTTGTTGCAGCGTGGCTTTATCAGAGTCGCGCAGCGGAAGCTTGATTTTCTGAATTCCTTGCATGATTGTGATTATTTGGTGTGATGTGTTTGTTTTGTTAGAATGCATTCTTTGGTGTGATTGTATTTCCTAAAGATTTATGTTTCTACCCATGAGTTTTCAATCATTGTTAGTGGGTTATTCGGACCTCATTAGCCGTAGTTCTGAGGACAGACTCTTCTAAGGAGGGAGTGATGTAGAACCCCGTATTTTCAAATATTATTTTAATTATTTGAAAATGAATTTAAATGAATTTTGAGGATTTAATTGATATTTTCTAAAAGATTTATCTTTTGTACACGTGCAAAACACGTGCAAATGACTTTTGAGATGTTTGAAAATTTTAGTTTTCTTTATGAAAAGTCATTATTTAATATTTGGGATTTATTTACTATTTTTCCAGATTTTTCTGAAATTAATTTGATCTATTTGCAATTTTTGATAAAAGAAGGACCTTTTCGTAAAATTGACATTCTTAAGGGCTAAAATGCAAAATTGGCATTCTGGATGTTTTAAACAGTATTGGTTAAGATTTAGAAGTATATTTTCTTTTAAATCCTAATTTTAATAAATTTTAGATGAATTTCCAAGAGAAGATATATATATATATATATAATTGTATTTTGGAGGGATGGTTTTGCAAATGTATTCCTAAACCCTAATACTTGATTCCCGGCCTATATAAGGGAGTTTGCAGCCGTCATTCGCTGCACAACTCAGATCTCATACTATTATTTTCTTGGTGATAAAAGAGGATTTTGGGTCTCACAAGAAGAAGGTTTTTCGTTGGATCTTTGCAATCTAAAGGTGAGTGATATGGACTTGTTTTGTTTATGTGTATGATTGAATGCTGTTTTGTTTGATGTTTTCGTATCTTGTATGAAATCGATGCCATGGTAGTTATTCGAAATATGCATGTGAAATCCATGAAAGATTAGTAGATCTCGATTGACAACTCTTGATTGCTTGAAACGTGTTAAGATTTAAGTATGGTTTTGATCGGATGTATGCACATCTGGATCTTGGGTTTATAAACAGATCTTGGTTATTAATGGTGAAAGAATCGAGTATTGAGAAACCCTATTGGGAGATTCAAGAATTGAGAACATGAGATTTTGGTATTGTAACTATGATGCAGATCATCTTGAGATTGTCACTTTTAACTAAATACAAGTTAATTTCCAAAGCAATGAATCTTTAGAGAACATCGGACTTGTTTTCGTATACAGACCTAATTTATGAAAACTGTAGGCCGACAGTCGACTGGTCTACTATTCAGTCGACTGGTACGACCCCAGCTGCTGTATCTTTAGTTTTTCTCGAAAATCCGTTCTGGACAGTCGACTTAGACCCTTCTCAGTCGACTGGTACACTTAGAATTTATTTTTCAAAGTTATCGTAGAATTTCTCTCGGGTAAGTCGACTTATGTTTTTATAAGTCGACTTATGTTCTTATAAGTCGACTTATGTCCCCTTTTAAGTCGACTTATGTTTTGATAAGTCTACTTATGATCTTTATAAGTCATCTTATACTTTTGATAAGTCTACTTATGATCTTTATAAGTCATCTTATACTTTTGATAAGTCTACTTATGATCTTTATAAGTCATCTTATACTTTTGATAAGTCTACTTATGATCTTTATAAGTCATCTTATACTTTTGATAAGTCTACTTATGATTTTTATAAGTCATCTTATGTTTTGATAAGTCTACTTATGATCTTTGTAAGTCATCTTATATTGTTGATAAGTCAACTTATGTTTTTATAAGTCATCTTATACTGTTAGCACTTGGAACGTTTCTTGAGAATTGTTGAGAATTGTCTCGGGTAAGTCGACTGATGGTTTTCTTGAGTCGACTTACTGCACTTGTTATAATCTTGGATATTGGTTCTCGGGGCAGTCGACTTACTATCGCATAAGTCGACTGGTTCTGATGAGTTTTCATAATCTTGAGTGTTCCTTCAGTCTTTAGTTTGTTTGTAGATGAATATATTCGTCGGTGTAAGAGTCACTATTAGTGATTGCATACCGGGTATGTATTCGATCTATACTATCTTTAGTTTGTTTGTAGATGAATATATTCGTCGGTGTAAGAGTCACTATTAGTGATTGCATACCGGGTATGTATTCGATCTATACTATCTTTAGTTTGTTTGTAGATGAATATATTCGTCGGTGTAAGAGTCACTATTAGTGATTGCATACCGGGTATGTATTCGATCTATACTGTCTTTAGTTTGTTTGTAGATGAATATATTCGTCGGTGTAAGAGTCACTATTAGTGATTGCATACCGGGTATGTATTCGATCTATACTATCTTTAGTTTGTTTGTAGATGAATATGTTCGTCGGTGTAAGAGTCACTATTAGTGATTGCATACCGGGTATGTATTCGATCTATATTATCTTTAGTTTTTGTAGATGGATATATGGGTATCCGATCTATGGCATTATTGGTGATCGATTGATTGGACATACATCGTGGTATTGAGATTTATTGATAGTTGGACACATTCTGAAATGTGAGAATTACTGTTAGTTCAGAACAGTCGACTAGTTCGTTAAACAGTCGACTGTACAGTGCAGTTAAACTGTACTATTTTTTGAGAATGATTGATTGATGGATACTTGATCGTTGGTATTGTTTCTCGACTTGGTTCACGCATGTACTGGCCTATCGTTTCTTGTTTCATATTACATGTTCAGTTTATGTATTTTTGTTCAGTACATGTTGCTTGAGAATTTATGCTATTGTTCATTTATGTTTGTTGTTTATATCACTCACACCATTTATGGCTGACCCCGTTAGTTTGGGGGTCAGGGTTCAACTCTAGCCTCTTGTGTTACAGGTAGCTGCTTAGAGTTGGGAGCTTGGATGCTTGGGGTAGCTTTGGATTTTATGAGTGTTATAATAGAGCCTTGGGTAACTTTGTAAGGAGAAAGGGTTGTAACAGTTAAATGTATTTTAAGGCATTTTGTATTTCCGCTGCAATTGGAAAAGATTATTGTAATAAAGATTTGGAATAAAATGACTTGAGTTTTTGGTCTATGTATATTGTTACATTGAAGTGGATCGCTGGGAAAGTGCCACGTATTTTCTAAGTTTAATATTTAGAAATTCGGGGCGCTACATGATTGCTGTGGTTGAGGGTGTTTTGTCGGTGCTTTGGGGTGGGAAGCTTGTAGTTTTGTGCGATTGACGTTTGTGGAGCTTGGGCCCAAAGATGGGGTCCTTCCGTGAGGTGTGAAGTCGGTATGTTGGGGGTGGGGGGTGTGGGGTTGGGGTTGGGGTGTGGTCGGGTGTGTCCTACGATGTCGTCGGTGCAATCTCTACAGTGCCTACTATCTGGCTATTGAGCTTCCTCCAGCTTAGGCCACTACCTCGTGACAGCCCTGCCTCTTCCCTCGTATTGGAAGTTTGAGGTGAGATAAGTCTGTATGGTGAGAAATCGCCGGAGAGAGCATGAGCGTGAGAGAGGTAAGGTATCCTCTACACGGCTCTCTCCTAGAGGATGGTGTTAGGTGGAGTGAGCTAGATAGTTGCTTTGTGAGAAATCGCAGGAGAAAAGCGCTATCGTGTGAGAGGTTAAGGTATCCTCTTCACGGCTATCTCTTTGGTAGCGGCTGTAGAAGCGGCTGGCGTGTTTGTAGGATGAGTGGTGAAGTTGGTGGAAGGCTACAAGTTTCGATCTACGGGGCTTGGGCCCAAAGAGGGGTCCCCCCAGCGAGGTGCACGCAGGGAGCGGCGAGTGATAAAATCCTGCCAGACTTGTTTCAGGCGGGTGTGCATGTGCCGTGGAGGCACTGTACGAAGCTAAATGGACGTACTCACAATTTTGCTGGACCGAGCTGGTTTGTCGGCCCACCCTCCAGGGTTGTTGGAGGGGCTTGTTGTTTGTAGTCATGTTGCTTCATGTATGTTTTATTTTATGTATGTAGTTTGTATTTGGACCCAGTACTCTGGGTTTGTTTCGTTATATTCTTATTAATGAAACATGGTGGCCTTATTCCACCTTTTCCCTCAAAAAAAAATAGTGTATAGCAAAAGTGAGGGACGGATGAAGTTCATCCGTCTCTCACTTTCACATATATTTATTTTTTTTAATAAACTTTACTTATTTAATAAATATATTTTATATATTAAAAATGAAATTCACTTATAGACAGAACAACTTCAACCGTCTTTCAATTTTTTTTTAAAAAATCGAACGAGACGGATGATCTTCATCCGTCCCTTTCGTCAAACGGATGAACATTTACCGTCTCCTACGTTTAGCAATTGTCTAAAGCCTCTCCTAACTTTAGCAAGCTACTGTGCGTTCCTATTCTAAATTTTGAGTTTTTAACAAACGACTGCAATGCATTTTCTAAAACCATTTCTAATTTTTGAATTTTTAGCCCACAACAGTAGATGCTCTTAACAGTGAAGGTACACATATTCAAACAAAAACATATATGTACCTTCGAACTCCTAATGATTTTAGAGATTTTTCTTAAACTTTTTCATATTTTGCTAACCCCCCCACTCACTCTCTCTCTCTCTCTCTCTCTCTCTCTCTCTCTCTCTCTCTCTCTCTTTTATTGTTAATCATTTCAACTGCATGAACTCATCCATAACCACCAATTCCGAAAGGGCTTCTCTGCATATTCCACACTTTCAAATCTCGGAATCTTGTTCAAGTCCGACTTTTAGGCTCGGGTCGGGTAATGGGTATTACGTGAATCCAGAACCGGATCCAATTCTAGCAAAACTAAAAGGAGCGAAACGCAATATTCGAATTGTTAGGGTCTCAGTCAAATTCTTTTTTTTTCTTCCGCTCTTTGCTGTCTCTTTTGGTGGATCCCCCCGACAATATTTGAATAAAAAAAAACCCCTCCTATATTTAATATTTGAATGGTACAAAAGTACCCTCCGACCTTAATGAATTAACATCTCTTGCCTTTCTCTCGCCATTTGTTTTCTAATTTATTATCAGAAGTTATTTTTAAATTCAAATATGAAGAGTCAGATTAATTAATTTTAATTGAATGTCAAGCGATTTCTGAAATTTAGTCTTCACCTAGCTGTTCTACCACACCATCACCTTCACTCTATCACCTTAAACAACTATAGTTACATAACAGCATCTTAGTTCGTTGGCTATATACCTATTTTTATTTATAAAAAAAGTCAAAAATGTGTTGTAATCATTGGCTATATACCGAAATTTTAGATTTTGGGTGAACAATTGTCTGCTGTATTTGAAAGAAGATATAGAAATTTGGAAAAAATAGCTGACGAAAGATAATCTTTCGTTTGTTCAATCAGACGAAAGATCATCTTTCGTCGCTGCAATTTTTTTCTAATAAAATACGTTGGATGAGAATCATTTCCTGTCCCAAATTTAAAAAAAAAAAATTCCATCAGACGGGAAATCATTTTCCGTCCGATCGATTTTAATTAAAAAAAAAAGGACGGAAAATGATTTTCTGTCCAAGAGATTTACTGCCAGAATATTTGAAAAAAATTATATAGAAATATGCCTATAAAATTATTATGCGTACGAATTATGATTTAATTAAGATTTAATTAAGACTTACGATTTAATTAAGATTAAATTAGAATTAGATTAATTATTAAATTAGATTAATTTAGCTGAAATTAGTCGATGAACGGGAAATTATTTCCGGTCCGTTCAATTTTTTTTATTTTAAAAAAAATTGACAGATGGGAAATCATTTTCCGTTCGTTGATTTTTTTTATTAAACAAAAATAAATTTAGAGAGACGAGAAATCTTACAACGTCCTGATAATTTCTAATTTTTTTTTACAATCTTTTTTTTGGGACAATACACCATCTTTCGTCTGTTGATTTTAAATTATGAAAATTTAAAATTGGGGTTAGAACGAATACAGCTGAAACCCAAAATTTTCTAACCTATATCTCAAATACCCAAAATTTGAGTCTCAACAATTACATATACTCTAACAAGAACAACAAGCAGGAGACAGGCTTTTCGATAAGTTTCTCTAAAATCGGTGAAAAAAGTTGGGAGAAAGATTAATACACGCACAGAAAGATTAATGTCTTATAGGTGGAAACTGAGGGATATGGGAAGCAGCAAAGCCATGATTGATCAAAAGGGAAGACCGAGAAAAAAATATCGCGTTTCATAGAATATAAAATTACGTTTAAGGTTTATGGATTGGTTTAGTGTACCAAATGTGTGATAGGTTGCATTTTTTCACTTCATCAAGATTGATATTGGAAAAAAGCTCTTTTTCCGAGTGTCCTCGTAATCTAATGATAATGGGGGTAGGTTGGGTTGGATGGGATTTTAACAATTATTAAAGTCTACCCGTATTTTATCTCAAACCAAAACCCACCCAAAACTGTAGAGTTGTTTTCCATAGAGGTCCCCAAAAATATTTAAATTTTATATTAGTACCCCACAATTCGCTAATTTCATTTTTATCCCTTGATCGATTTTAAAAGTAATCAAAAGAGATCAGTTTGATAGTTGAGCGCAACATTATGTAAATTATGAATCAATAAATTTAATTTTGGGGGGAAAATCTTTAGAATGATCTATAGCTAGATAAGAATAAGATTTTAAGGATAAAAGACTCTTTTGAAATAATAATACCCTTTAATGTGGTATAAATGACGTGGCCTAATCAGGGTCGTCGGATCTTCTCAGATTTTGCTCATCCCAGATCATCAGGTCAACAGGTCAAACGGAACTTCTACCACTTCAGGTCAACAAACAAACGGATATTACCAGGCCCATCAGGGTCAGGTACCCGTTTGTCCCTGCATATAAATACCAGCCCCCCTCCTCACTTTAAAAGGTAATCAATATTTCTCCACATGAACCCTAGCTGCTCAGTCTCTTTTCCAGTGACTGAGTAGATCGTCGGAGGGTCTGTCACCGAAATTTCTCCCGATGTTTCTAGACCTTTTGCAGGTCCCCCAGCCGCTCGAGCTCTAGCAGCTCTTCCGAGCTGACCTCCAGGAACCGACCGGAGCCGAGGTCGATATCCGTTCCTTCCACTTCCCAAATTATAAGAACTCACATATGTTACTCCCGCAATGAAAACAAGCAGCATCAGGTTGGCGCCGTCTGTGGAAAACTGACTAACTCGATCCCAAGCTCGGATCTCTCCTGAAGCCGAGCCCTCCCATGGCTCCCAAAGCCAGAAGAGTCTTCACTGCTGGACGTCGTCCAGACCCCCATCCTTCTCCCAGTCGTGTGAACACTCAGGGATCAAACCAACCACCTGTCAATGGTACAGTGGGACCTGGTCCGAGCGCTTCACGCTCGGTGGCCAAAGACTTACGACATATCATCAACCACCACCAGCCTGTAAATGACCTTCGGCTTCCGACCCAGTTCCGTCACATAGCATTCTCCTATGACGAGGCGGAGAGCACAACCGCAGCGGCTCCCCGAGGGGTGGCTCACCTCCGCCCGGTCAGGGCGAACAAGCTCCAGTCACCAGAGCCGAGTTCCGAGACTTCAGAATCGAGATCCTCTGAGCCCTCAAAGATGAAATCGAAGCCCAAAGAAGGGGTACTTAAGGGAGTTCACTCGAACCAACCCCAAAGACTAGAGGGATCCACAGCCATCACTTCCTCTTCGGTCGATTAGCAGGCGGCCCGAGCCTGAGCTCGAGCTCGAGGAGGCCGGTGGGCCAGCCATCCTTAACTGTGTCCACGACGGACTTATGGGGGGGAATCGAACACTTCCCGCAAAACTTTGTTCGGGAAGTAAACATGGTCCATAACAACCCGCCCCCCGGGGACCAGAAGCTGGCAGTCTCATTCTCCAACGAGGATCTCGAAGGCATCCGACTGCCTCATTGTGATGCCCTAGTGGTCAGCCTCGGCATGGTAAACCATGAGGTCTGACATATTCTTGTTTACAATGGGAGTTCGGTCAATATCCTATTTCTAGCTGCATTCGAGAGCCTCAAGCTCTCCCGTGAAAGGTTGAAGCCGGCGGGGTACATGCTTCATGGGTTCTCTGGAGTCCCTATTCAAATCGAGGGAATTGTCACACTTGACGTGACCGCCGGTACGGCCCCGACCCTTTGGACCGAAGCAATGGACTTCATGGTGGTCAATATCAAAGCTGCCTATAATACTATCCTCGGTAGACCCAGACTTTGCACAGTCCAGCTAGTTCTCTCCGTCTATCACTTAAAGCTGAAGTTTCCCACTGATCATGGGGTAGGTCTAGAAGGAGTTAATCAATAATTGGCACGTTCGTGCTACATGACTGCAGTGGGGGACGGAGTTTTTCCCCTTGACTCGGTAGAACTCAGTTCCGAGCAAGGCTCGGAGCCCGTAGACGTGCTGGACGAGATCTCTTTCTTTGAAGGAGACATGTCCAAATGGTTCCAGTAAGCCGATCTATGGCCATGAACCTAAAGCTGGCAATCATCGAATGTATCCGTCGAAATTCTGACCATTTTGCCTAGACGCCGTCCGACATGCATGAGATTTCCGAAGACATCATAATGTATAGGCTAAGAGTCTGCTCGGAGTCGAAGCCGGTCCAGTAGAAGCGATGTAAGTTTGCCCCCAACACGCAGTAGGCGGTGAGGGAAGATGCCACGCCCCGCTTCCCGAAATACGGGAACACAGGCACGTAACTGAGGCCCAGCGAATAATATAAGTACGCCAACTCATATCATCCATAAGCTGTACCAGTCTTAACTCAACAATATAAGAAAATTTAATCTCAACCACGCAGAAAACATGATCACATAAACGAGAATGAAATTCAATAACCAAATCTAGAATATAAGAACTTACTAAATAGCTCGAGGAACTCCTGCTCCAATCGTAGAAGAACTGCTCCCCAATGCCTTCTGAAAATTCTCCTTGATCACCTGTACTTGTTCATCTAAAAAGAAAAAATAATTTATCCTTAGAGCAAGTCGTGGACATGCAAGTGGAGAAACAGAGAAACAATGATAATAGTGGTATAGCAATGAATTCAATAAACGATGAAGTCAATAGTATTGAACAATGTAAAAGAGATAACAGTATAATATGCATTAAATACGATTTACCACAATAACGATAAACAATACCGATAATGGCAATAATAATGAGAACACTGTTCATTAAGATAACAATATGCGATGATAATGTGAGGAGAGCCTTAGGTCTATTATTCATTTTTAAATCCTAGCTAATGCACGTACTACTGTGTCCCATGTGTGCCGTACCACAGGTTCGATGCATACAATCAATTTCGTTTAGACTAAGGTGGTAGATTCTATAGCTCATGTACTCAGGAACATTATTCAATAATGACCGATGATCGAATCAATCGAGATACTGAAGTTAGTAATCTGCAATTAACCGATGACCGATATGACCAATAGACCAATAGACCGATAATTAGGGAAACACAGGCCCCACTTCCGAGTACAGTCACTATGTCATCAACTACCCTAATCAACCCTTAACCCCGGCTTGATTTACTTTCTTTATTCAATAAACATACAATGATACAATTAATAGGGGACGCTAGAGAAGGTGACAAAAACAATCCTAGGATCATGCAATATACTCTATAAAAATTAAATGCACCAATATAACATTATAAACACAATTGTACATTATAGAACATAGAATCCTAATTCTGGACAGCAGTAGGTTGCTGTACCAAAATCAGAATTCTCGTTGCTACGGAACAGCAAATGTAGATCCATCAGGTGGTCTAGAAACTAGACTCCTGTCCGGTTCCAACACATACTTAAAGTCTACATTCCGACAACGGTAGGTAGGCGAAATTCAATAATCTTTATAGGTTTTAGTTTCTGGCTGGGTGTAGATGTTGGCTAATTTTAATTACAAAGACAGTAAATAAATATTATAAAAATCAGTAAAAATAATTTTTAACACCCTAAACATGTTATTTACGAATCTGGAATTTATCTTGGCCATATATGATTAATAGTTTACTTAATTCATTAGCCTAACTTGTTATGTACGTGAATCTGGAATTACAGCGCAGCTGTAGCAAAAGGTTCATAACTGAGGCAGTATAAGTCCGAATTCGAAAGTTCTAGTGTCTATCGACATCTAGACAGATAGGGCTACGATTTACTTTCAGGGAGTTTCTGATTTTAATGAAGTGATCTAGGTCTAAACAACACATTAAGGTTCAGATTGGCGTAATTTTCTGAATAGTCAATATGTTCATTTTAAATAAAATGGTTAAAAAAATTAAGGATAGTAAATTAGAGTTTAATTAATCATAATCACAACGAATCAATCTTATGTGAACATGGTATTAATGTAGGTGATGTCTAACATTCTAATAATTACAATTCAACAATTTAGCAATAACAATCACATTAACAATCAACTAATTTTCTACAATCTACTATAGCTATTGTCATTTAATGTCATGATATGAAATGTGTCTATAATTCCCTATTTTTATAATCAATAACTATAACTATTTGATGTATGAATATCTCTATACATTAGAGGCAAAAAGATGGCATGATGTCGAGACTACCACTTGGATTCGCTCGTGTAAATCCGTGGCATCTCGACGATAGATACAATAATATTTTACGATTTTTAAATAAGATCCACTTGCAAAATTCAACAATAATTATCGAATATGATACAAAAACAGTCGATAGAAATGACCTGCCTTTTACTTTGTAGACGGTTCGAAAATAAATAAAGAATAACGGGATCAGAATCCCGGGGAGCAATCCCAAGAGTACGTGCGAAGACTGTGTGAAGAAAGCTAGCAAATAGCAGTAATCCTCCACACCCGATCTGACCCAAACAGCAAACACCAAATTCAGATCCAAAGAGCCAAAACACGAAACACCGGAAGCAACCAATAGATTTCCTTCTCTTCACACCGGATCCTTCACACAACAGCGTACACCAAACTTCGATCTGCTACACCCGAACACTGGACAGCCACTTTACCCACTCCCATCCCTTCTTCTTCCCCGAACGCGCCAGAGAGAGAGAGCGCGGAAGAGCTCCGCCATTGCTGGCGACTGTGACGACAGAGGAGACGACGTCTGGCGGCGCGACTGCGGCACCACGGCGAGGCGGACGGCGGCGCTGTGCGACAGCGAGCACGAGCGATTGCTCTATTTTCGCGCCGAAACAGAGGAGACGATGTCACGTCTTGGACGGCGATGACGGTGGGGTTCTCCGGTGTATGCGAGGGAGGCGGAGAGGGAGAGGTGAGGTCGATTCCGATGGCAGTCGATAGAGGTGAAGATGGCAAGGATCGTTGCGGTGGAGATGGGTTCAAAAGTCAACGAGGAGGAGGGGTCTGCGATGGTGGTCGCGTCTGAGGCGACGCGGTGCAGCGGCAAGGGCAGCTGGTGTTGTGGAGGAGAGGGTCCTCTGCGGTGGTTGGAGGCGATGGAGCGCGTGGAGAGGAGCGAGGCGAACTGAGAGCGAAGCTTCGGCAATGGCGGGAGTGTCGAGGACCGAGGAGACGAGGCAAGCGCTAGTTGAGCGGAGGCGCTCGAGGTCGGAGTTGGGTTGGTGCATCGATGGGATTGGGTTCGTGGTTCGATGATGAAGGAAGAAGGAGATGGAGAAGGTGAATGGGGGTGTTTGGGTTCGGTTTTGTTTTTGGTTTTGTTTTGCTCTGTTTGGGTTTCGTTCTGGTTGGGGGAAAACACAGAGGAAGGGAGAGAGAGAGAGAGAGTACGGGGGAGAGAGAAGGTGAGTATTAATATTTTAATGATATAGAAATAATATAAAATTGAGGGAGAGAGTAATTTTAGGCGGAGGGGGTTACGGGGATGAACATTAGTGGAGGAGATATTTTAGGGAGAGGGAGTTATGGAAGAAATTTAGGGATTAATTGTTGGATCTGGTCAACAATGGGGTTTGGGTTTGGGTCAGTGGGTTTGGGTGAGAGATCCAATAGGAGGTGGCCATGAGTTTGGGCTTCAAATCAATTAATTAAATAATATAATATAGATGGGCTTTAATCAATAATAATAATAATAATAGAAATAATAATGATAATGATAATAATATATATATTAGAATTTGAGACTAACAATTTATTAGAATTCAAACTGTAATAATATAACAAATAAATAATCTATCAATTAAAAATAGGAAATTACATTGTTGTTCAAAGTATATATAATCGTCTAGTAAAAAAATACTTAGTACAAGACCCGAAATCAGTTGAGCACAAAACAAGTTTATAAATAATCAAAATACGGAAAAATATTTAGAAATACGTATTTACGGAAACAGGGGTTACAGAAGAAGTAGGCAAGCTCCTCTCAGCACGGTTCATACAGGAAGTCAACTATCCGGAGTGGCTGGCTAATGTTGTAATGGTGAAGAAGACGAGCGGGAAATGGGGAATCTGCATAGATTTCACAGACCTCAACAAGGTCTGTCCTAAAGATCCATTCCCTCTCCCGAACATCGAAGCCCTGATCGATGTAACTTCGAGGCACGAGCTACTGAGCTTCATGGATGCCTTTTAGGCAACTAACAGATAAGAATGTTCCCTCCGGATATACCGCAGACCGCCTTCGTAACCGACCAAGGCCTTTAGTGTTATCAGGTCATGCCCTTCGGGCTGAAGAACGTCGATGCCAAATATCAAAGGCTCGTCAACCGGGTCTTCAAAGACCTGATTGGCCGGAACATGGAAGTGTATGTTGACGATTTGCTTGTCAAAAGTCACAGAGGTCAGGACCATGTCAGTGACCTCAAGGAGGTTTTCGGGGTCCTACATCTCACAACATGAGACTCAAACCCTCTAAATGCTCCTTCAGCGTATCCTCGGAAGGTTTCTCGGATTTTGTGGTGAGCCAGCGTGGCATCAAGGCGAACCCCTAAAAGATTCAGGCTTACTCAACAAGGCACCTCCGAGAAACGTCAAAGAAGTCCAAAGGCTCAGGAGACGACTGGCGGCCATCGGCCGTTTCCTCTCTAAGTCAGGAAAGAAGTTGCTACCATTCTTCAAGGCCCTCCAAGGGTCAAAAAGCATCGAGTGGGAAACCTCTCAACAAGAGGCATTTGACCAGCTGAAAGCCTACCTTGCCAACCCACTGCTCCTGAGCAAGCCAGAGTCGGGTGAACCCCTCTTTCTCTACCTGGTCACCACGGAACACGCGCTCAGTGCCGTGTTGGTTAGGGAGGAGGACGGGGAGCAGAAGCCCCTTTATTATGTCAGCAAGTTCCTACACTGTAATACCCCGTATTTCTGAAAAATATATATATAAATAAAAAAGAATTTGAGGGGTTGTCCTATAGAATATTTCTATAGGAGGGGTTCATGGAAATCCGGTTATTTGAAAGAAATATATGCCCACGGTTTGGTTGAGTATATGCTGTTTGAAAGTGGGATGATGATGTCATCCGGTAGGATTTGATTGGAGGATTTGATTTCAGATTGTATACTGTGGAGATTTGTTAAAAATATGGTTACTGAATGGTTGATTTCGGGATATATATAAAGGATTTAAAAATGCTTACGGGAATTTGAGAAAGGTTATTGGGAATAATAGTCCCATATTAGTAATATACAAAAATAGTTTGAGTATAAATATAATTGCCTATGATCAAGAGTCACCTAATTGGTTAACCACCTTTTGAGAGGCAGCCTGTGGTGGGAAGTTGTACTACATAGTATCTAATTTGTCTTCTAAAAATATTAAAAATTGTCTGAGTATTGGGGCGGGGCGTTACAAATGGTATCAGAGCCGATTTTCGACACCTGGGTGTAGAAGAGGGCCTCAGTATAATCCGCGGTGTTGAGAGTCATTTATCTCCGGGATTAGGTAGGATCTGCGGTGTTGAGAGTGATTGATCTCCGGGATCGAGGACGATGCTACATCGGCTAGAAAGGCGGATCCTATACTAGATGTGTACCCTGTACTCAGTGAGGACGCTGATTTCTAAGGTAGGGTGTATGTAATACCCCGTATTTCTGAAAAATATATATATAAATAAAAAAGAATTTGAGGGGTTGTCCTATAGAATATTTCTATAGGAGGGGTTCATGGAAATCCGGTTATTTGAAAGAAATATATGCCCACGGTTTGGTTGAGTATATGCTGTTTGAAAGTGGGATGATGATGTCATCCGGTAGGATTTGATTGGAGGATTTGATTTCAGATTGTATACTGTGGAGATTTGTTAAAAATATGGTTACTGAATGGTTGATTTCGGGATATATATAAAGGATTTAAAAATGCTTACGGGAATTTGAGAAAGGATATTGGGAATAATAGTCCCATATTGGTAATATACAAAAATAGTTTGAGTATAAATATAATTGCCTATGATCAAGAGTCACCTAATTGGTTAACCACCTTTTGAGAGGCAGCCTGTGGTGGGAAGTTGTACTACATAGTATCTAATTTGTCTTCTAAAAATATTAAAAATTGTCTGAGTATTGGGGCGGGGCGTTACATACACGATGCCGAAGTCTGATACCCCAGGACGGAAAAGATTGCCCATGCACCGGTACTTAGCATGCGCAAAGTAGCTCCTGGAGCTTCGAGCCGGGGGAGGTCCGACGCATCCCCAAGAACAAAACTGTCATGCTGACTCCTTATCCAAACTTGCATTGTTATTCCTCGAAAGATTAGACCGCACCGTCCTAGTCGAGGTCCTCCTCAAACCCAGCATCGAAGAACCTGAAGTTCTTTGCCTCGTCTCCGGGGTGCAAGTCGACACATGGATGGATCCTGTACAAAAGTTCCTTACCAATGGCGAGCTACCACAGGATCATGGGGCGACACGCACCACGAGGATCCAGTCTGAAAGGTTCACCTTGATTAGGGACGTGCTCTTCAAGCGCTCCCACACCAAGGCTGACGGGAGACCTTATCTCCGCTGTCTGAAATTAGATGAAGATAAGTATGCCCTGGAGGAGTGACACGAAGGAGTAGGGAGTTGCCATATGGGTAATAGGTCGCTGGCATGAAAAGTGCTCAATCACGGCTACTATTGGCCCACTATGCTACAAGATGCCCATGATCTAGTAAGAAGGTGTGGCCCCTGTCAAAGGTTCTCTCCCATCAGGCGCTCGCCCCAAGACGAACTAAAATCACTCTCCAGCTCTACCCCCTTTGCAATGTGGGGGATGGACCTGATCAGTCCCTTTCCTAAGGCTACGGGCCAAAGGCTATTCCTTATCATGGCCATCGGCTACTTCACCAAATGGGTCGAGGCAGAACCCCTAGCCATGATCACGGAATTTCAAGCCCAACAATTCTTCTAGAAACACATCATCTGTCGGTTCGGAATCTCACGCGTGCTAGTCACCGATAACGGAACCCAGTTTGCCGGCAATAATTTTCGAAAGTTTGGTGAAGACCTCGAAATTCAGCAGCGCTTCTCGTCAGTCTCCCACCCCCAATCGAACGGCCAAGCGGAAAATACCAACCGGCAAATTCTTGAAGGTCTCAAAAAACGGTTGGACCAATCCCCTAAGGGTCTCTAGGTCAATGAGTTGTCCAGCATTTTTTGGTCACATCGTACTACCAAGAGAATCCTGACCGCCGAGTCCCTATTCAACCTGGCATTCGGAACCGATGCGGTGATCCCTCTAGAATTCGGTATCCTATCGCCTAAGTACATGGGCTTCGACGAGGAATCAAACTCAAGCGACTTCTGGGCGAACCTAGACCTCATTGACGAAGTCCGAGAAAGGTCCACCATTCGTCGAGCCATCTATCAGCCGTGAGTTAAGAGGTTATACAACAAGAAAGTCTGTTCGACCGACATCAAGGAAGGCGACCTCGTTCTCAGAAAGCTCGCAATTTCCCAGTGTAATACCCCGTATTTCTAAAAAATATATATATAAATAAAAAAGAATTTGAGGGGTTGTCCTATAGAATATTTCTATAGGAGGGGTTCATGGAAATCTGGTTATTTGAAAGAAATATATGCCCACAGTTTGGTTGAGTATATGCTGTTTGAAAGTGGGATGATGATGTCATCCGGTAGGATTTGATTGGAGGATTTGATTTGAGTATAAATATAGTTGCCTATGATCAAGAGTCACCTAATTGGTTAACCACCTTTTGAGAGGCAGCCTGTGGTGGGCAGTTGTACTACATAGTACCTAATTTGTCTTCTAAAAATATTAAAATTGTCTGAGTATTGGGACGGGGCATTACACCCAGCCCACTACCAGAGGCAAGCTAGCCCCTAATTGGAAAGGCCCATATAAGGTCTCCCAAGTGGTACGTCCCGGAACGTATCGACTCGAAGACCTGGAGGGTAGGATGGTTAAGAGGCCCTAGAACGCGAAGCACCTCGTCATGTTCCAAGAGGGAAAGTGAGGGAGAGCCTACCATTGTAATGCACGATATGCGCCAATTCCCCTGTAAACAAACATGAAATGAAGGTAGGAAGTTTTGTTTAACAAGTAAAGTCTATAAATTCTCCAATCCCTTAAGTCTTAGCCCCTCGGCTCGGACCTCGGCTACTCACGTCCTCGCCCCTCGGCTCGGACCTCCCCCAATCACGTCCTCGCCCCTCAGCATGGACTTCGACCACCCACGAGGAATTTCTCAATCCCTCATGTCCTCGCCGCTCGGCATGGACTTCAAGCAGCCACAAGGGATTTCTTGCCGCTCAGCTTGGACTTCGACCACCTACGAGGGATTTCTCAATCCCTCACATCCTCGCCTCTCGGCTTGGACATTGACCATCCACGAGGGATTTCTCAATCCCTCACGTCCTCGCCGCTCGGAATGGACCTCAAGCATCCACGAGGAATTTCTCAATCCTTAACGTCCTCACCGCTTGGCATGGACTTTGAACACCCAAGAGGGATTTCTCAATCCCCCACGTCCTCGCCCCTCGGCATGGACTTCGACAACCTATGAGGTATTCTACAATCCTTCAAGTCCTAGCCCATTGGCTCGGACTTAGGCTACCTAAGTGCTAGCCCCTCGGCTCGGACTTCGGCCACTCACGTCCTCGCCTCTCGGCATGGACTACGATCACCCATGAGGGATTTCTTGATCCCTCACGTCCTCGGCGCTCAGTTTGGACTTCGACCACGTATGAGGGATTCTTCAATCCCTCAAATCCTAGCCCCTCGGCCCGGACTTCAGCTACTAACATGCTCGCCCCCATCCGCATGGACATCAACTTACCACTCACCCAAAGTTTCAGTTTGATTTGCGATCCTCACCCATAGCGAAGACCTTCGTGCCCTACACTCTGAGTTGACCCCCCTTTCACCTGCTGACAGCCCGGGGTAGGACAGACGTTGTCACCGCAACACCAGACTATTAGAGGGTGGTAGGAGAGCCACAGGTCGCAGGATCCCTTGGACAAGATTTTTATTTTTTGACACTCGCCTTCGGCGAGTGCCTTGAGCCTTGCACTCTGAGTTGACTCCCTTTCACCCACTGACAACTAGGGATAAAACATCATTCATCACAGTTACCCCTAATTGGTAGAGGGCGGTAGGGGAGCCACTAGTAACGAGAGCTCACAGTATAGTGGTGAATGAAATGAGGGGGGGAGGTGAGGATTATATAGCCCCATAGATGAGGATTTATGGCATGGGAAGTCGAAACGCCTATTAAACGCATTTATTGCATTGGAAGATACGTCCTTTATTACCAATCATTCAGGATCCCTCGGTCCCCTTGATGTTCCACAAGTCCTCACCCCTCGGCTCACACGCCCCCCTCGACCTTGACAATGAAGAATCATCCTCGGGGTTTGGATGGATGAGGGCAACAAAAGATCGCTCAAAAGGCCAATACAACCATGTTCTTTTATTATTATTTCAACTAAAGAAAGTGTATTGTTACAAGGAGAGACCATATTACAACGTTCACACTTCACAATTAGCCTAGGGCTCTTGTGTTGGAGCCGCATGGTTAATACAGAACAGCTCAAGGCCAGCCAAGTGAGTTGGGTTCTCTGCATGATTGCCCGCGACCGCGGTAGACACACCCGCGACTGAGCTCTGTGGGTCACAGGGCCTCACTAGCCCAATTCTTGGGGTCGGCAATGACGCTCCGGTGGAACGACAAGTGCTTCCAAAAGAAACAGATCGGGACCCTGACATCCCGAGCATTATCTTGTACCACTGTACCTCTAACTCCTTCTCCATAATAACATCATGAAGGAAGGACTCAGATGACGGTCGCCGAGCAGAAGTGCTGGCCATCAAAAATACAACCTCCGCACTTCCCAAGTCACGGTCGGCTATCAGCTTCTTCAAACGCGCCAGCTCCAAGCTAAGTCCCTTTGACTTATCCATAAAGTATTGGAGAGCCGCATCTCGATCACGAGCCTCTCTGCGGCACCGGGTCAGAGCAGACTCTAAGGCCAAGACCTTACCCCTAAGCCGTGCCATCCAAGCACGACCGAGGTCTACTCCCGATGTTGTATCTATCTGGCAAAGGCAAACAGAGAAATATCATTCTGAGCCGTATATACTTGGCAAAATTCAAGTCAAAAGGTTCGGACAAAAACTCTTTTCATTACTCAAAAAATATGTTAACAAAGAAGCGGTGGCCAGTCCGCGTTCGGTGACTACAAATATGAACAGAAAAAGGAGGAAAAGAAAATAACAAATGCTACTGTTGGCCAACCTCTTCGTTGGCAGGCGTCTCAGCGTTGGGGTCGGCCGCCGCAACGTTGTCGTCACCACCAACCCCGGGAGCCAGTGGGTGTTCGGGCAGCTCCATGTCATAATGAAACTGACTAAGATCCAACTCCGGATGGTAGTGATTGAAGTGCCGGATTGCCAGGGTGTAGACTTCATCTTGGGCCTCAATGACTTTATCCATGCCAGCCTGCTTAACCTTCCTTATTTTTCTGCCGGCCTCCTTCCTCAGCTTGCCCTCCCTCCTCATGCTGGCATCGGTCTGATTAGTCAGCTCGGCCCGAAGGGCCCAGTTGCGGGCCTTAAGTGCCATAGCACTAAGCATTCCTCACCTCCCTCTTTAACTCCTGATGGTGCAGTTTCATCAGCTGAATGCCCTCCATGCAAGCCTGTAGCCGAGGGAATCAGACTTGGGAAAAATATATAAAGAAAACAAACTACAAAAGGGACGGAGCGAAGGTTACCTGCACGCTCGCCATAGCCCACTTCATGTAATTGGACTCGATGGTGTCGCACTCCCGGGCCTTCTGGTCCCAAGGTGGGGCGAGCTTCTCGATCACCTCAATGGTCATGGGACCTTCCGACAAGGTGTCCCTGACCCTAACGGCCCAGTCTGGGGCCCATGGTTGAAGCCCCGCATCACCTATGATATCCTCGGTCGTGGAAGTGATGGGGGGGGGCAGGCCACTCTTCACCACCTCAGTAACCCTCAATCTATTGGAGCTTGGGCCCGACTTGGAGGCCTTCTGCTTCTTCGGCGTCGGGTTAGAAGGTTCCTCCGAAACCCCCTCGGAGGGGACCTTCCACTGCTTCCCCTGCTCAGCCCGTTCGATCTTCCTCTTCTTCAACAGCGCCCTCCTCGCAGCGATCTCCGAGTTGTCCATATCTGCAAAAAAGAGAAGCTTATAAGACGAAGGAAAACACTTGAAAGAAAATTAGACAAAAGACATGCTAGAAGGATTGGTGCTCAGATCTGAGCCAGATGCTTCTCCATCACATTCGACAACCGATGTTGTTGCCCGAACATATCCGCTCAGCGTCTGCCCACTCCTCGACATTCAAATCGGACCTGCGAGGGCCTTTAAGGTTGGGCCTATAAAAACTCCACGTCGTAGGTATCACCCAGGGAGTCAAGCTCCAAACAATAAAATATTTCCCCTTCCACCCTTTAATGGAGTCTGGATGCCTGTGTACAACCCTCCTCCCTCGGCGAGGTGAGATGTAGTAGATCCATTCGTACTCGCTAGACGAGCTCATACCCAAGATCGCTCAGAAGTATTTCAACCTTAGGGGAACACTCCTCTCCTCGCAAAGAAGCTTGAAGCACACGAGTTGCTTCCAAGAGTTGAGCAAGAATTGCATCGGACTCAATGTAACCCCTGTTGCTCATTTTTGTATTTTTATACATTTAATAAAATTAATGGTTATTTTATTTATTGCTAATTTTATTGATTTTCGTCTCTTTTGTATCGTGTGTTGTTCTTCTCTCTCTTGTGATTCATTTTGCATTGATTCAGCTTTACATTCTCATTCATTTGATCTACAAATTTATTCTTGATCTTGTTTATTGTTTAAACCTATTTCATGGCCCATTTGTCTCTTATTAGACTCTTCCCTTCCTGTTGGATACTACCCAGTTCACCCATAACCTATACTGACTCTATATAATCCCTCTAATTGCTCTCTAAACCTAATTACCAAAACCCTAATATTTCCTCTCTCTCTAGCCTTCACATACCCTCTCTCCTACACCCGAACTACTCCCGATCTCCCCCTTCCTCTTTTCTGTCGTCGTCCAGTTCCTCGACACCGGCAAACCCCACCGCAACACCCCTCTCCTCTTTCCCATCTTTCTGTCGTGCCCCCTGTCCTCATTCGAGCAGCGCAGCGCCGTAGCGACCAGGCCGAACACTTGCCACCGTTGCTGTCGTCTTCCGGCGTGGTCAGCAAAAGCCCAGGCCACTGTCGTCTTCCCTTGTTGCTGTCGTCCACTCTTGCTATTGTTTACTGTTGTCTTTGTGTGTGTGCGTGTGCATCTCGTGTGCACGTGTTTCGGTTGGTGTGGATTCTCGTCTCTTGTTCGTTCGTGTTCGTTGTTCGGGATCCATTCTCGTTATTCTAATCTTCATCTTTGTTTCCGTCGCTTCATATCAGGCAGGTAGCTTATATGTTGATATGGCTAAAAATAGGGTTAAATCAGAACAGTCTAAATTGGGCACGAATCTTAAAGCTCGGGGGTAAAATGGTAACTTCACTTTCAAGACGGGTCTGAAATGGGTACTGGGCCTTTTCACCAAAGACCCAATAGCCCACAAACGGATCCACCTCAACTGGGTGCGGGTTCTAACCCGCAAAGAACCCAGTCCAGCTGGATAGAAGTAGGGTTTATGATTATACTTAATCAACGGCCCTGATTCACTCTATCCATCCACTGGAAAGTAGGGATTTGATCTTATCTCGAAACTGGTCCCTAAGGCGGCTATAAATACCCCCCATCCCCTACTGTTAATAGGTAATCAATCTTTTGCCAGTAAAAGCTCATTCATAATCTTTCTTATTACTGACTTGAGTGTCGGAGGGTGCGTCGCCGGGATCAACCCCAGTGTTTCGCACTTTTTGCAGGTCAACGGTGGGAGATAACGGTCAAACTCTAGCGGAAAGGTTTGTCTATGCAACATCCCAAGAATCCACAAATTCTATCTGTTTGCCCCCACACCAGATTTAGCGGTAACAGATTGGCACCGTCTGTGGGAACAACGAATAGCAACTCATCCTTTTCCATTGGTCAAGATCATCTCCAGCCTTGCCTCCAAGGAAAATGAGATCCAACGGGTCCAATTGCAGACCCACTCCTCCTCAACCGCAATAGGAGGTCCCCCCTCCAAACCGTCCAGCAGCAGGGGCAACTCCCTCCTCAGCCTGATCAGCCCTTTGCAGCAGGAGCAACCTCCTCTTCAATCCCAGCGGGCTCCACTCGGGCCTCAGAATGCCGATGTAGGGACCTCTCGTCCTAATCCTCAGAAACAACCCCTTCACCGTGACCACGTCTCCATACATAACCCTTCAACCGACTTAATGGCATCTCACAACCCCCGGCCTTCCGAAGACCTCCACAACATCCTCATCAACTGGCAGAAAGAAGAGGACCTTCGTCGCCGTTTGGATGAGAGGCGGGCTCGTGAGGGAGCCACCCGCTCAGAACATCCAAATGAGTGATCTCCTCGTCGCCGCGACCACAGGAGGTCCCCCCCTCACAAAAGGCGGAGAGAGTCCCCTGAGAACCATCGAAGAAGGCGTCACTCTCCCGCTGGTCGGCAGCCCCCGAGGGACAAAAACGGGCCTATCACTCGAGCCAAATTCCAACAATTCCAAGCCACCATCTTGCAAGCCCTCAACCTCCGACCAGACAACAACAACAATGCTCAGAGGGTTCCCACTCCTCCTTCGGTCCAAAGTCCTCACCATCGGTCCCTAACTCCTCCTCAAGCTCCGAGCCACCGCCATCACATCACCAGTTCTCATCATTCTCCTAGCTACCATCGCCGAACCCCATGCTCCCCTTCGTACGAAGACGAGTCCAGAGGCTCGCCAGGGTACCGTCGAAGGGATGATGCTATTTATCGTCGTCTCTATGAGATGGAGAGGCGCCTCGTTCAACTAGACAGGTTAGAGGAGCTGAGAGGAAGGACCCTCCGTCCAAGCCGACCTCCCTTCTCCCGAACTATCAGGGAAGCACCCGTTCCACCGAACTTCAAGCCCCCGCAGTTTGAAACATATACTGGGGAGTCCGACCCCGTGGATCACATCGAGAGTTTCAAAACTCTCATGATGATCCACCAGGCTTCCGATGCTCTACTATGCAAGACCTTCCCAGCTACTCTCAAAGCTCCGGCTCGGGAATGGAACTCTTGCCTTGCCCCGTCCTCCATCTTCTCCTTTGAACAATTTGAAACCCTCTTCATCACCCACTTCGTAAGTAGCCTTTGCAATGAGAAGACTAGTATCTCGCTACTTTACCTCAGTCAGAAGAAGGGCGAGAAGCTGAGAGATTATGTGAAGTGGTTTACCGCGGAAGCTAGGTCCATTGCCTCCCTCGACCAATCGGTCGCTGCAGCAGCCTTCCAGTCAAATGTTCTCAACATAAGCCTTCGATCCTCCCTAGCCAAAAAGCCCCTGCAAAACTTCTCTGACCTTCTTCTCAGAAGCGAGAAGTATATCCGGGCCGAGGAAGCTGAACATCGCCCTAATTTTGAGGGGTCTTCCTCTGTGACCAAGAGAAAGGTAGCAGAAGAAGAAGGAGCTAAGACGCTCCAAAAGGACAACGGGGGCCAGCGCCGCCCGCCTCCCAGATTTGAGAAGTTTATCCCTCTTAATGCCAACATTTCTACTATTCTCATGGAAGTCGAGAAGGAAGGAGTTCTTCCTCCTGCCCCGAAGATGAATACCCCTGGAAAGAAGAGGGACAAGGAAAAGTGGTGCCGATATCATCGAAACCACGACCACGATACCAACGACTGTCGGGCCCTGAAGATTGAAATTGAGGCCCTCATCCAGAGAGGGCAGCTGTCTAAGTTTGTGAGAAAGGACCAAATTGATCTTCCTCATCCCCCCAGGGGGGCTAACAAGCATCCTGAGAGGCACGATGAGACTCCCGAGTTTGAAGAGGAACGCATCTTGCATCTCATTCATGGAGGTCCCATGGGAGGAACCTCCAACTCTTCCCGGAAGGCTTTAATATGAGAAGTCAATTCGGTTCATGGCATACCCCCTCCCAAAGGCCTCGGAGTCCCGGTCACTTTCTCAGATGAAGACCTGGAGGTTGTCTGAACCCACCATTGCGATGCATTAGTAATCAACCTCCACATGGCCAACTTCAAAGTGGAGAGGATTCTGGTGGACAATGGTAGCTCTGTCAACATCCTCTTCCTAGCGGCCTTCCAAGGACTCAAGTTATCGCGGGATAGGCTCAAGCCTGCCGGCTACATGCTTCATGGGTTCACGGGAGTGCTAGTGACTATCGAAGGGGTAATAACCCTCGACGTAACCGCTGGCAAAACTCCTACTACCCGGACGGAGCCAATGGATTTCACGGTTGTCGACATCCCAGCCGCTTACAGTGTGATTCTAGGCTGACCTGGCCTAGCTACTTTAGAGGCCGTCCCATCGGCTTATCATCTTAAAATGAAGTTCCCCACCAAGTCAGGTGTAGGGGAAGTAAGGGGTAGTCAAGAGATGCCCCGCAAGTGTTACATGACCTCCACCCGGGGACCTGTCCTCTCCCTTGAGACTCTTGAGATTCCCCAGGGGAACACCCAACCTATGTCCGAACCAGTAGACGAGCTAGAGGAAGTGCTCTTTTCTGAGAAAGATCCGAACTGCAAGTTCTTCATCAGCAAGACCCTCCCCTCTATCCTATGTTCCGACATAATCCAATGCATCAGGAAGAACCATGACCTTTTCGCCTGGTCGGCTACCGATATGCTAGGAATTTTCGAGGAGCTCCTTATCCACCACCTAAGCGTTGCTCCGGGGTCCAAACCGATCCAGCAAAAGAGGCGCAAATTTGCCCCCGACCGCCAGCAAGCCATAAAGGAAGAAGTAGACAAGATCCTCAAAGCCTGGTTCATACAAGAAGTCAACTATCCCGAATGGCTCTCTAATGTTGTTATGGTTAAGAAGGCCAACGGAAGTTGGAGAATTTGCATCGACTTCACAGACCTGAACAAAGTATGGCCTAATGATCCATTCCCTTTCCCTAGCATCGACACCTTGATCGATGCTACTTCGGACCATGAGTTGCTGAGCTTCATGGACGCCTTCTCCGGATATAACCAAATCAGAATGTTCTCCCCCGATATCCCGAAGACCTCCTTCGTCACTGATCAAGGACTCTATTGCTACAGGGTAATGCCCTTCGGGCTAAAAAATGCCGGTGCAACCTACCAGCACCTCGTCAATAAGGTCTTCCAGAATTATATCAGCCGAAACATGGAAGTGTATGTTGACGATATGCTAGTTAAAAGCATCCATGGGGCCGACCATGTTGCCGATCTCCAAGAAGCATTCGACGTGTTGAGGAGGCATGATATGAGGCTCAATCCGAACAAGTGTGCGTTCGGAGTATCGTCGGAAAAGTTCCTAGGCTTCATGGTCAGTCAAAGAGGGATCGAAGCCAACCCCGAGAAGATCAAAGCCATACTGGACATGGCGCCTTCTACAAGTGTGAAAGAGGTTCAGAAGCTCACAGGGTGCCTCGCGGCCATAGGGCGCTTCCTGTCTAAGTCAGGAGAGAAGTGTCTTCCTTTCTTCAAAGCCTTCAGGGGGGTTAAGGGCTTCGAATGGGGCCAACAGCAGCAAGAATCGTTCGATCAACTGAAGGCCTATCTGGTCAATCCCCCTCTCCTCGGTAAGCCTATCCCCTGGAAAACACTCAACCTCTACCTAGCTGCCTCCGAGCAAACCCTCAGTGTTGTCCTAATGAGGGAAGAAGACAAGGCTCAGAAGCCTATCTATTATGTGAGCAAGGTTCTCAGAGATGCCGAGCTCCGCTATCCGAGATTAGAAAAGATAGCATACGCCTTGGTCATGGAAGCAAGGAAGCTCCGCCATTATTTTCAATCCCACTCGGTGGTCGTTCTCACCGACCAGCTGCTTAAGCAAGTCCTACACAAATCCGAGACGTCTGGGCATCTGATGAAGTGGTCGATCGAGCTGAGTCAACATGACATATCTTACCAGCCTCGGACCGCCATCAAGGCTCAAGCCTTAGCAGAGTTTATTGTTGAGAGCACCATCCCGGAAGTTAGCCAAGGGGCAAACGGGTCTCCCATATGGACAGTATATGTAGACGGGTCCTCTTGCACCGAAGGGAGCGGAGCCGGGGTCATTCTGGCAGGCCCAGATGACTTCGTTCTCCAATACTTCCTTCACATCAACTTTAAGGCCTCCAACAACGAAGCTGAGTATGAAGCCCTTATAGTCGACCTGGGTATGGCAAGCAAGGCAGGGGCACAACGTCTCCGAATATTCAGTGATTCGCAGCTGGTTGTGAATCAGGTCTTAGGGGAATACGAGGTGCGAGACGACCGAATGGCTAAGTACCTAGCCAAGGTCCAAAGTCTCATGGCTTCATTCAAAGAGGCACAAATTCAGCGGATACCTAGAGAAGAAAACTCCCAAGTAGATGCCCTCTCCAAGTTAGCCTCCTCCTCCCTTCAGGGTCTCGAGCAAACCGTCCTAATCGAAGTACTCCTAAGACCGTGCATAAAAGGAGAAGCTCCCGATTCGATGGAGTCGCTGCCCGTCCAACTCTAGGACAACTGGATGAAGCCTTTGATAGAGTTCCTCAGGGACGGGGTCCTTCCTGAAGACCCTAAAGAAGCCCGTCGAATCCGAACGAGAGCGGAGCGGTACACCCTTGTTGAAGGAGTCTTATACAAACGCTCCTACACCCAAGTTGATGGTAGACCCTACTTGAGGTGCCTATCCCCGGAAGAGGCCTTGTATGCCTTGCAAGAACTCCACGAAGGTATAGGCGGAGCCCGTTCAGGGTCAAGGTCCCTAGCCAGGAAAGTGTTGAACTATGGGTATTTTTGGCCTACCATACTTCGAGATGCCGAACAATATGTCTGGCAATGTAGCCTTTGTCAGCAGTTCTCCAACATCTGCCGACTACCCCAAGCACAACTCAACTCTCTCTCAAGTCTAATTCCCTTCGCAATGTGGGCGATGGACTTGCTGGGTCCTTTCCCACCAGCTCCAGGCCAGCTCAAGTTCCTAGTCATGGCCATCGACTATTTTTCTAAGTGGATCGAGGCCGAACCGTTGGCTACTATTACTGAGAACAAAGTGCTGCAGTTCTTCTGGAAAAATGTCATCTGTAGGTTTGGCGTACGGGTCCTAATAACAGATAATGGAACACATTTTACAGGAGCAACGTTCTGATCTTTATGTGAAGACCTCGGCATTTAGCAACGTTTCTCCTCCATCTCCCATCCTCAGTCAAATGGCCAAGTAGAGAACGCCAACAAGTAGATCCTCTCCGGGATCAAGAAGAGACTAGATAAGTCGGCCAAAGGCTTATGGGCAGAACAACTTCCAAACGTATTGTGGAACTACCACACTACAAAATGAACCCCCACAGGAGAGTCACCCTTCATTCTCACCTATGGGTCCGAGGCTGTAATCCCCTTAGAGGTTGGTCTGCCATATCCTTGCCTTGTTGCCTATGATGAAGAGCAGAATGCCAGAGAACTCCGAGCAAATTTAGACCTGATTAATGAGCTCCGTGAAAGAGCTTCGATTCGCCAGCAAAATTATCGGAGAAGGATTGAGCAGGCCTACAACAAAAGGGTTCGTCCCACAGATCTCAATGAAGGGAACTTGGTCCTTAGGAAGCTAGCTATCTCTTTCCCTAGTCAAAAGAGTAAGCTAGCCCCAAATTGGGAAAGACCGTACAAAGTTTCCAAAGTAGTCCGTCTCGGAGCGTATCGTCTAGCGGACCTTGAAGGTAGAGAGATACCCAGAACTTGGAATGCCGACCATTTACTGAAGTACCAAGAGAGCGCCTGAACGCCTCTCCAAGTACCTTCAAATGTCGAGCCATTCCTATCATTTTATTTGTATTTGCTTCTTTACTTTCTCATTGTAATAACGTCTTGCAACTTAGAAGTAGTCGATTAGCAGTTATCAATAAAAGACTTCTTTCCCCCTCATACTTCTCTTGTGGTTATTTTGTCTCTTGGTTTAAGGCCTTTAATTACTCTTACTCAAACGACGTGTTCGGAGTCCAAAACTTGGCTCGATTCTGCTTCACAAGCTGGCTCTTAAGCGAGCTAGAAGTGGTTTGCCATTCGGAACTGCTTCCACAACCGTTGAAATTTACTTAACAACATGGCTCGATTCCGCTTCGCAAGATCGCTCTTAAGCAAGCTAGAAGTGGTTCGCCATTCAGAACTGCTCCCACAACCGTTGAAATTTACTTAACGACGTGTTCGGAGTCCAAAACTTGGCTCGATTCTGCTTTGTAAGCTCGCTCTTAAGCGAGATAGAAGTGGTTCGCCATTCGGAACTGCTCCCACAACCATTGAAATTTACTTAACGACGTGTTCGGAGTCCAAAACTTGGCTCGATTCCGCTTCGCAAGCTCGCTCTTAAGCGAGCTAGAAATGGTTCGCCATTCGGAACTACTCCCACAACTGTTGAAATTGCTCAAACGACGCGTTTGGAGTCCAGACCACTGGACTGGGTAACTGAAGAGATTTCTACAAATATACTGGACATGGGAGAAGAATTACTTGGGGTACTTGAATGAATGCCCCATTGCTTCAGTTGGCTGGATAACTGATGAAGATATTCAGGCATACATTCTCGAGCGACTTGCATTCCGAGCTGCATATTGTAGAAAAACAACTTTCTCCCCAAATTCGTGCAAGATCTCGATCAGACAGCTCAGATCATGCCACACCCACAAAATGACAAGATAGCGTTTCCTCGTGATCTGAACCACTAACCTCGTGATCCGTGCCTTGATGAACAGCTCAGAACACCCCACATCCCTAGGAATCCAAAGCCGAGCAACTAACGATCCGATCTGCGTATTGGAGAAAAACCACTTTCCCCCCAAAATTCGCGCAAGATCTCGATTAGACGGCTCAGATCACGCCATGCCCACAAAATGACAAGATAGCATTTTCTCGTGATCTGAACCTCTAACCTCGTGATCCGTGCTATGATGAACGGCATAGATTGGGTCACGATCACAAAACGAAAAGATAGCGTTTTCTCGAGATCCACACTGTCTTTTACACCGAGATCCATGCGAAACCTTCAGATAGACACCTCAGATAGGGTTGCATCCCTCGAAGTTCAATGTTTGGCAAGACCCCACTTCTACTCCTCGCTTGTAAGCGAGCAAGAAATGGTCCGCCCTTCAGAAAAACTCTTACAACCACAAAAGATCCATTGAACACGCCAGCACAAACACAAAGGAGTGAAACAAGCTTTCACTTTTATAAAAGTTTGAAGTTTGAAGAAACTCAAATTACAAGACCAGCTACTCTTATCTACGACGAGCTACAAGGTTCGAAAAGCTAAAATTACAAGACTACTTCAACGACTCATAGGAAGAGGGATGTTCCTCTTGAGAGACAGGCGGGGACGGCGCACACCTTGTCGTTGTGATCCCGCACTCGTTGAGGTCCCAAGTGTAGCGCCCCGAATTTCTAATATAATATCTTAGAAAATTTCATGGCACAATTCCCAGCATCAACTTCAATGTAATAGTACACATAGCCCCAAAACACAGAGAATTTTATTTCAAACTTTATTACAACAAACATTTACAACACAGCGGATTACAAAACACCTGGAATTACAAACTTTCTTTTACAACACTTCTTTACAATTTTTTCACAAAAGCTCTATTATATCAATTTATCTCAAAACTATCTCAAGTATCCAAACCTCCAAGCTCTAAGCAACAATAACCTGTAAAACATGAGGCTAGATATAATCCCTAACCCCCAAAACTAAAGGGGTCAGCCATAAAGGTGTGAGTGACATAAAAACAAACAACATAATTAAATCATAAACACTGAGTCATCAACAACATGTATTAACAACAATAATAAATGAATGAGAAATAACAAGTAAAGCATAAAAACATCATGGAATGAATACAACAAGTGAAGCTAGACTAAGTGTCAAGTGTAGGAAAACTGCAAAACACAAGCATAAAACCAAGTCAAGAAAACACAATTCTATATGCTGACTCTCTAATGCATACTTGTCAGATTCTATGCATTCCATAGTACATAGGTCCGATGCTAGCCCTTAACGATCTCCACTTTATAGGGATAACCCCTCGCTATGCAACTAATCCTACTACGGTGATGGAAAAACAAGATCCAGAATACCCCGCAAATAGGCATCACAGCCCTCGACGCGCAAGCATCATGTAAGATAGCTCAAAAACAACCAGAGAATCATCTCCCAAACCCATGTACCCCACGAATAGGCTTGTAAGGCCCTCGACGTGCAGATACACTAGGTACATTCCGTGAATAGGCCTGCCGACCCTCGACACACGAATGCACCCTGCATGCTCCGTGAATAGGCTTGCAGACCCTCGACACGCAAACACACAAATGTCCTTTCGAGACAGAACAACAACAGTCCTGGAACGCATCCATTGGACTAACAAAACCATGAGCCTATACTTACGTTTCCCAAGTTCCATCACAATCCCACTAGTGCCTGTCCTTAAGTTGATTATTATTAAACCACCAAAAATCCTCATCTCTAGAGTTAGTGTATCCTGCCGGACTTAAATACTCAACATCAACTAAACCAAGACCCCCCAGGTCTAACTCAACAAATCTCAACTGCCGGTACCAGGACTCCCACTCAACTCCTAGAGATCTCAACAAAACCACAATCCACAATCCATCTTCAAAACGATCATAAGGAGAAACCTCTCCAATCAACAAAACCCAAATCTTTATAAAATTTTAGAATCCAAATCCAACAATAATATATCTTGAAAACGTATGTTCTGTAGTAATAGTAACATTTAGAATAATAAGTTATAGATCCAAAAATATTTAAAGAATCTATCATTTTAAAATAGCATCAAAACATCTCAAAACATACCAGTAATAGTCGACTGCAACGCACAGCCGGTCGACTGCCCAGAGCGAAAATCCAACATTTCTAAGAAAATAATACTAAGTGTTGACGGTCGACTGTAAAAGACACCAGTCGACTGTCCAGAAAGAAAATTACATAATTTAAAGAAAATAGTCTAAGTGACATAAGTCGACTATAAAAACTACCAGTCGACTGTCCAGAGAAATTCCAATAATCTTTGAAGAAAATATTCTAAGTATAGCAGTCGACTGAAAAGGAAATAGGTCGACTGTCCAGAAGGATATTTCGAGAAAACTAAAGAACATAGCAGCTGGGTCGTATCAGTCGACTGAGAAGTCATGCCAGTCGACTGTCGGCCTACAGACTGCATACTTTGGTTGTGTACATTTCCACCGATATGTAGTTTTACTTTACGAAAACGATTTATACAAAAGGCATATTTCTTGTACGATCAAATACAACTTGTAAGACGTATAATAGTCCATAAAACTAAATCAAAACTACTTGAATTTATAAAAGTAGTGGTTTGTAAATCTCTTTCAAATAAAACATAAATTGTGCATATAATCAAAATAGAGTTCTAAAATTTGTTGATCACTGAATAGTTTCGTATTCAGATCCAAACCACATCAAAACTAAATCTCAAAAGAAAAATCACCAATTTGGATATATTTCCTCAAATTCAACTAAATCTCAAATTTTAGTCATCATAACTCAAATCCTCAAAACATGGTCCTCTAAACCATTATTCATTCTCAAAATTCCTCAACTCAATCTCAACTAATCTCAATAGTTGATTCATAAACAAAACAAATTTATCATCAACATGGCCAAGTTGTTTTCATCCAACTCACCAATAGTCCCAAAAATCTCATCTTTAATTAATTAATGCATAACATCCATCATACTCAATCAAATCCATAATCCAAAATAAAAAGTCCACTAATAATTTATATTAGGTTCTCCAACAAATCTAAAATCATTCACATGCAAATATCTAGGGTTCTTCTCAAAGATCCAAATTTTCATCCATCCAATATACATATTCATACCAAACCCTAACATGCTTTCTAACAAATAGAATTCAACACCCAAGATCCATCATATAACATTCACAAAATGAAAGAAGACAACAAATCACTCACATACAACATTCAAAGAACAAACAAAAACAAAACAACAAACAATTTACAATACTCACCTTGAATGAAGAAACCTTGATAAGAAACCTTTCCTTTCAATCTCCAAGAAAAATAAAAATAATAAACCTTGTGTTGTGCAGCGAAAGACGGATATACTCCACCTTTTATACAGGCCAGAAATGAAGAATTAGGGTTTGAAACACATTTGCAAAATAATCCTTTAACAAATTATTACTTTACATATATAAACCTTTCTTTATAAAGTAGTTAAAATAAGTTAAATAATTTAAAACCAAATCAAATCCTTTTAATACTGAGTTTTTCAGCAATCCAGTACATCCCAAAAATAAAAAAAATTGGATTTGCACTCAGGGTGGCAATTTTGAACAAAAACCCTTCTTTTTGTAATATTTGCAAATACATCATAAAATATTCGTAAAATTTCAAAAAATTCAGAAATAATATCTAATAATACATATTATATTTTCCAATAAAAATATCTGACTTTTACTTTCAGGAAAACATTTGCACAAGATCCAACATAAATTCCATATTTGCAAAAACACCATATTTATTTAAATCTTCACCAAATCGACTCTAAAGAAAATTTAAAATATATTTTAATTTCAATGATGACCATGGAAAGCCCAAAAATTAGTAAAAACGAATTTTCATTATTTATTTCAGATTCAAACGGTGTTTTACATAAAAGCCCATCTCTTTCGAGGTATTTATAAAAATAGTTTCTTTATTCAGAAAAATCCAGAAAAATCCAGAAAAATTACAAATAATCTCAAATAATAAATAATGATTTTTCACAAAAATAATTTTGCCTTTTGATCTTTTCAAGAAAATATTTGCACATGTTTTGCACGTGTAAAAGATAAATATCCAGAAAATCATTTTAATTCATTTTCAAATCTCAAAAATAGTATTTAAAAATACGGGGTACTACACCTAGGCCAGCAAGCTTAGTCGTGTCTCTCAACGTTGCGCCGGCTGAGACTTCGCTCGACGAGATAGCCACCCCACTTTGGGCATCACTAGGACTTTGCCGAGCAGTAGGCGAGCGAGTCGCAAGATCATAGAATGAAATCCCTCACTTGCTCTCTTCCTGGGTACACGAAGTGCTTCTGATGTCGACTGGTTCCGATCGGGGTTTTAGGCGAGCAACCCCCCCCTCTAGCTCGACGATACGTTGCTTCAGAGAGTCGTCCTTCATGGCTATCTTGAAGCTAGGAAGCCGAGCAGACCCTTCGGTGCCATAGCTGTTGGCGATGATTCGACGGAGATGGGCAACTTCGATGCTCCTGTCGACCGTAACCCTCTTCAACTCGTCGACCTCCGCTGTCAACTCGTTGTGCTCGACCATCAATTTGCCCACCGTAGCTGCTAACTCATCTTCCTCTACCAAAAGCTCCTCTTCTGCTATCTTCAAGTGGTGAACCTCAGCCAGCAGTTCACCCTTCTCCTCCGTAACATCAAATAGCATCTTCCGAAGCAACTCCACCTCACCTTCAAGACGAACCTCGCGAGCTCGTTTCCTTAGTTGTTTCAACTCTGAAAGACACTCCCTCAGCATTGCCTTGAGATGCTCTAGCTTCAACTCGCTCTTAAGAAAACACTCTCGACTCCGGGAGAGCACCAACTTCGTTGCTTTCAAGTCAGCACGAAGACGAGAGGCTTCAGCTGCTGAACTCGACTCGACGACCTGAAAAGTGAGAACACATCAACACAAAGAGAAAAAGGTGTTTTCAATGCTTAGCAAAATTCTCAAAGTGTTCACAACACTTGCGTTCTCAACACGAAGAGCAAAAGGTGTTTTCAACACTTAAAGAAATTTTTAATAACAAGACGTTCACAACACAACACTTGAAATCTCAAACACTTGGCCAAAGTCTCAAAAAGTCAGTCGTTTCATTAAAATTCAAAATGTACATAAGAGCGGTGGCCAGTCCGCAGTTCGGCATTACAACAAAACAAAAGAAACAAAAACAACAAGAAAAGAGGTGACTAAGTTAAGGGGCCACCTCATGGCGCTGCTCCGAGGCATCATCGCTCGGCACAGGGACGATCACTCTTTCAACGTTCCCCTCGTCCTCGGTGCCCTCCTCGGCATCATCGCCCTCTAGCTCGGGCTCGAGCTCCGCCAGCGGAATCTGCTCCTCGCCGTCCACGGGATCGTAGAAGTATTACGAAGAGCTGTCAAAGCCGGGGATACAGGCCACCACATGCTGCAGCGCTCGGGCGTAAGCCTTCTCCATGTTTGCCATCATGTGGGCTTCAGCCTAGTCCCGAACGGCCTGCTCGGCCACCTTTACCTTCATTGCCTAGCCATTTAGTGCCTCTTCGGATGCCTTCAGGGCCTTGGCCAACTCCTCTTCGAGGCGAGCCCTCTCTTTCTCCAGTGCCTCAACCTTGGCAGTCTCGGCTGCGGAGTTCTTCAACGCCTCAGCGAGCTTTGTCTCGAGGGCCCCCACCTCGGCCGCACGCGAAGCCGAGAGTTACTGCTCGGCCTCGAACAGCTTGACCGCTTTGGCGCTCTCCGACCTCTCTCGATCGTTCGCTAGGTTCATCTCCTTATCTTGCTCGGCAAACTGCTCGAGCATGTGGCTGAAGTGGCAGAGAGTCTGTGAGCAAAACGAAGGGAAAGAGAGATTAGAACCGAACAAAAAAACGTGGAAATTTTTTAACTTGTTATCATATTCAGCTCATACTCACCGACATAGTGTTCCGAGCAATCTGTAGGGCGTCGTCGCCCATGGTGCCGGCCTTCATCGCGACACGGTCCTTCGGGGTCGGCAGGTGATTCACCGCCTACATGCATATCCCCCCGTCACTGAGGAATCCGTCCACCTTCATCACCCTCCAGTCGGGGATGAAGAGATGCTTGTGCTCCTCAGTAAGGATTCTCTCCGCCTCGGCAGTAAGTGGCGGCACCTCCAATGCCAGAGCCGCGCTGGCAGTGAACGCTCCGCTCGACGAACCCGGGGCATCGACCGGAGGTGCTTGAATGGGCATTTCCGAAGGGTCCTCGATCACCGGCACCACGATGGCCGAGGGTGCCGAGGGGACCTTCGCCGTTCGGCCAGAATGAGGCCCTGCCGTGGTCCTCTTCCTCTTCCTCTTCCTCTTCTCTGCCTCCTTCGCCGCACGAGTCTTGGCCATCAATGCCTTATAGTCCATGTCGGGGCTCTCTGCATACGAAGAAGAAACCAAGCAAAAGAGTTATAAAAAATAACTAACAGTAAAATACACTAAGAAAAGCGAAGAAAAAAAAGAAGGGAGCGTACTGGGGTCGATCGGACTGAGACCCCCACCGAACAAGACTGCCTCAGTGATATCCTTCCAACTAAGGGTCAGAAGTCCGAGGATCTTCGCCACCACCTCTTCTTCCTCCCTAGTGAGCACGGGCTCCTTCTTTGCCGACTTCGGGACCCCGTCCTTTCATAACGTCGGGAAGCCCCACGACTCGGGACCACGGATGAGAAAATACTTCTCCTTCCTGTGTTTGATCGAGTCTGAATTCTCGTTCAACTTCATCCCCTCCTCGGTGACAAATAATACCGATCCTCCATCTTGCTCATCCGGCAGATGCGATAGAGGCTCCGAAACAGAACGAGCTGCGGTTGCACGCCAACCGCTTGGCACTGAAGGACGAAGGAAATGACATGCCGCCACATGTTAGGCATATACTGAATAGGGCTCAGGCTGTACCACTGCAGCACCTTGACCACAAAGGAGTGTAGTGGCAGCCGAAGATCGACGTTCAGCGCGTCGTAGGGAAAGATGCAAGTGTCAGCCGAAGTCCCTGTACACGCTTGGACGCCGGGACCAGGGAGTAGCAGTGTAATGCCCTGGTTTTCATTGAATGAAAATTATTTTATTTTGCACGTAGTGTGCACGTGCAATATTTTGATAATTATTTTCATTATGATGAGTATAGATATTTATATATGTGCTCTTTAATTATTTTTATATTAAGCCTTTTTTTTCAAATAGACAAAAGCCTTTCTTTTTAAATGCCCAAATCTAATTTATTGGTTATCTTTTTATAATTATTATTTTGGCCCATAAACTAAAGCCCATGAGCTATTTTATTTTTAAATACAACTTGTAGTGTAGAATGCATTTTAAAGGTTATTTTTATGTAAAATATAATGTACAAATTTTTTTTATGGAGACCAAGTTGCATGCACGTGCATTGCACGTCTATGTGCAAAATGCACATGATGAGCATGGCCGGTTTGGAGCTATGGAGGGAAAAGGGAAAATTTGAGTGGAGTCATGGGTGGTGGTTACTTGATCATGGTTGGTTATTGTAACTCCTCCTTGAATCCTAGCCCTTTAATCCTAACTCCTAAGTTAATCTTAGCCTTTCATTTTCGTAGATTTTTAGTATAAATACCCTCCCCCCTAGCCTAGTTATTCTTGTGCTTATTATTTCCTCCAAACCTATAGTCTAAAATACATTATTTAGTAGTATTCAAGTGAGTAAAAGATTGAGAGTTTGTGAGGGGTTTGTGCCTGCAACAAGGCCGGCATCAATAGGAGCTCTCGGTTTGGCTTGGTGGAGGCTTGTGTGTGCGCATCAAGAAGGAGGATCGCTTTTTGCAAGGACATTGGTTTAGGAGGTGTTCCTAAGTGTAGTCTTTCCAATTAAGGTGGGTAAATTTTCTATATTTCTAATTAGGAAGCATGCTAGATTTGATTTGAAAGAATGATGCATGAAAGAGATTAAGAAGACTGCACATTTAATGAGAAAATGGCTTATTGATTGATTGAAATGTGGATATGTAATTATAGGTGGCTCTATCGTTAAATTTAAGTTGTGAGTAAATTGATTATAGCCATGGATTGATGAAGGAAACTTCGTTATTATCATCGAGAACTATATGCAAAAGTTAGTAGATTGACAATATTACTTTATGTGCTTAAATGGACTTTTTGTGATAATGTTGTGATGGATGAATTAAGATATAGGTTGTATGTTTGGGAAATGATTAAAAACAGAAAATTGATTGCTAATAAAAAGATTAGGGTTGTTAAACTTGATAAGAAATGTCGAAAAAGAAATGTGGTGGTGGTAGTTTATAATTCGAATTAATTATATGAACATTATGTGTTAATTATTGAAAAAAATTATTTTATTATACTGGAGTATAATTTATGTTGAGAATAGCCAATCTGGACATTTACAACAACTTTAGTAAAGGCAAAATTAAATGAGAGATTGTTGAACATCGAAATGTTTAGTAAAACAGAGAGGATAGATTTAACTAGACTACGGGTGAAATATGACAACATGAGCGCATAGCTCAAGTGGTCGGGATGATCTTAATCGCTACAGTGGGTCGGCGAGTCGCTGGTTCGAATCCCCTTAGCACCATACCTTTGTGTATTTTTGAAAAAAATAAATGCTACAGCCGAGAGCATTTAAAGCTCTCAACCCCCTTCATAACGATTGGCACACTCGGCCTAGTGGCCAGAGCGTGCGGTTTGCTTCTCGGAGGTTGCTGGTTCGAATCTGGGGCTCGGCCGGTGTTACCGCTGATTTCGGTGTGGGGGTAAACAGATAGAATTTGTGAGTCCGAGAAAAACCTGAACAGTTGACCAGCCTTCTTGCTCCCGCCGCGACCTGCAAGGAAGTGCGAGACACCGGGGTTGATTCCGGCGACGCACCCTCCGACGCTCTTGTCAGTAATCAGAAAAAGATTAAGAAAGAGCTTAAGTGGGGAAAAAAGTGATTAACCTGGTCTTGGTGGTAGAGGGGTTGTATTTATAGTCACCTTTGGAACGGTTAGGGGCCTGATTTCCTGCCTAACAGTGAGGAGGAAAATCCTCCTATTCTGTTTTGGAAAATTAGGCCCTGATTCCCTGGTGGGAGCCAATCAGGCTTGTTGATTTGATTTAGTCAAATCAGTGGCCCTGATTCTCCTCTTGGTGAACTGGGCTTGTATCGGGTCGGGACCCGTGCCCAGTTGAAGTGGATCTATTCGCGGGTGGTTGGTTCTGTGAGAAGGAGACCCAATACCCGTTTTGGATCCATCTGTATGTGAAATTACCTTTTTACCCCTGTGCTTCAAGATTCGTGCTCGATCTGGACGGTCCCGATTTAACCCCATTTTTAGCCATATCACGAGCCCCCCACTCCTAAAGACTGAGTGTGATCAGACTTTGAGTAGTCTAGCTGTTTTAGTGGCTGGTGGAGTTGTATCGGAGTCCAAATGTGAGATTTTGAATCTAGAAAGGGGGTAGTGAGGTAATTTTTTGACGCCGCTTGCTGTTCTCTGGTCACATCGGGTATTTGAGGGTTTTTATCTATTTTTTCGGACTATTTATTTAATTTTGCGACGTGTTCACTAATCGTTCGGGGGCCTTTAACAGTACATTCTAGGTAATAATTGTTCATTCAGGGGTTCGAAAATGTGCCCCCAAATTTCCAATTATTTTCCAGAATTTTTGGTTAATTTTCCCGAATTTTTAGCAATTTTTTCGCAATTTTTAAATAAATAAAACGATTTAAATAAATAAAAAATGATTTAAATACCGATTGATGACGTGGCTCGATCTGAGCCGTTGATCATGGACGAGCACGAATTTCGGAAAGATCTGATGGCTGTTACCGCTCGGCAGCATTTTTTTCCTTTTACGAGCTCGGAAAGGCGCTTGCTCGGCTGCCGACCGGAGGTAGGGGAGTTCGGCAGGCCGAGCGACCTGGCGCTATCTGAGCTGTCGGATGCTGGTGCGCATCTCGAGACGGGCGCGGTTCCTAAGAAAACGCTATCTTGTCTTTTAGCGCACGTGGCGCAATCTGGGCCGTTCATCATTGGGAGCGCGAATTTCTGAGAGATCCAACGGTTTAAGTAGCTCGGTGTCTTTTTTCTCCATTTACCAGCTTGGGAAGGCACTTGCTCGGAAGCCGACCGAGGAAGCGTGGCTTCGGTCGTCCGAGCGATGTGGCGCTATCTGAGCTGTTGGATGTTGGCACGCATCTCGAGATGGGCACGGTTCCCAAGAAAACGCTATCTTGTCTTTTAGCACACGTGGCGCAATCTGGGCCGTTCATCATTGGGAGCGCGAAAGTTGAGGGGAAAGTGAGTTTTCCCGTTTACACGCTCGGGAAGGCACTTGCTCGGTGGCCGACCGAGGGCCTGGGGTTCTGGCAATCCGAGATGACTCTGTTCCCAAGGGTATTAATGGTGCTTCGAGACTTGCGCGGCGTTCCGCCTTCCCAAGGTCATTAAGGATAACCCCCTCAATTAATACGCGGCGTTTCAACTTCCGAGGGTCATAATGGCTAGTTCTTGGAGGTAGGCTATAAGTACTCCACTCCCTTTGTCATTTCAGTCGCAGCAATGTTGAGTTTTTGACCTCGGTGGTATTTGCCTTGGGTAACTTCTCTTTTGAGGTCCGGAGGGGTGGTTGCTCTTCTGCCTGGTTTTCCCTCTATTCCTGACGGCCCCAAAGTTGATGTCAGGGGCGGGGGGGAACGAGGCAGTAGTGGTGACGACTGTAGTCCGGACCCGAGGGATGAGTTACTTCGGAAGGACGGGTGGTCATTCCTCCACCAAGATCTTCTGCCTAGTTTGGTTGCTCCGCAGGGGTGCCAAGGTCGGCGGAGACCTTGGTGGAGGAGGTGATGATCCATGTCCGAATCCTTGTTCCGGACCATCTGAGCTCGTTGTTTGCCACTGTGAAGGCGCTGTTGCCAGAGTCCTCTGACAAGCCGAGCCTTCCAGTTGCAACCAACTAGCTCGGAATGGTGCGCTTCTCCACCATGAGTCGTGGCTCGGACTTCCGGACCATCTGAGTTCGTTGTTGGCAACTGTGAAGGTGCCGTTGCCAGAGTCCTCTGACAAGCCGAGCCTTCCAGTTGCCACCAACTAGCTCGGAATGGTGCACTTCTCTTGATCTCTGAGTGTTGATGGGCCCCCTCCCATCTCTGTCTTCCTTCCGGGCTGATGGCTTCTGATGGATGTCAGCCCTGGAGGAGTTAGAGATGGGGGGAGCGCCGATCTGTTTTTGACCGGGGCCCATGGGTCGGTCGAATATCGACCGAACGCGGGACCTGGGGGGTGCTCGCCGAGGGCGGTGCCTTAAAACTTTGAATCAAAATTTTTCATGGTTCCTCTAGACACAGGTGGGATGTCCGAGGGTTCAGGAGTCCGAGCGGCGTGGTGCAATTCGGGCCGTTGGATGGTGGCGCGCATCTCAAGATAGGCACCATTCTCTAGAAAACACTATCTTGTCGTCTAGTGTTCTCGGCGAGATCTGGGCCGTCTGATCGAGATCATGCGCGAAAGTTGAGGAGAAAGTGTGTTTTCTCCGTTTGCAGGCTCGGGAAGGCACTTGCTCGGATTCCGACCGAACCCTGTTGCAGATAAGTTCGGATTGCTTGTAGCTCGGATTCAGATCCCCTGGAGGCGAGCTAATTGACTTGGTGATGGAGACAGTGGTGATGGGCCTTCGCGACGTTTCGAGAGCAGCCCAAAAGTCGCGAACTTTCGTTTGGAAGTCCAAGGGACGTTCCATTTTTACTATAAATCTTCACCCCCCCTTAGACCAAGTCTCACTTTTCACTTTTACTCTCTCTCTTCAGTTTTTACTTTGCTTCGAAGTTTTTAGCTCTCTGGTGGCGTTGCTAGCTGTCGCGGTAGCGTTCCTTGTTTCCGGCGAACTTTCCGACCGCACCTGTCACTTCAAGGTCAGTCTCTTTCCCTTCTCTTTTAGAAAAAATGGTTCGGATCACGGATGAGACCCCCGTCTCGGAGCAAGCCGTTGGCCGAGGGGAAAAAGGGAAGGAGATAGTGGGTCCGAGCGATCAGAGTGTCGTTCGTCCGGACAGAGAGGGTGAAGTCGCCGAGCTGCCTAAGGAGGTTGCGGCGGTATCCCGGGAGGGCAAGGCCATGGTCACGATCGTGGAGACGCCGAGGACGGCGGGAGCGTTCGGTCGGCAGCCCATTTCTCTGTCGAGTGTAGGGGGCGTGCAGGGACTACGCCGAGGACACCTTGGAGAGAGTGACCCAAGGCACGGCGAAGTTGGTGGAAGAGAACGAGCCAAGGGAGCTATCCGAGGTGGACCATACCATCTCGTCTCTCACCGAGGGTGACCTTCGCCTGATCCGAGAGGGCTTCCGGATCCCGCTTGAGTATACGCTGCTCTTCCCCGGGCTGGGTTTCCGAGCCAACACAAAGTCCTCGTCGGACATTTGCGTCTTCCCAGTCGACTCCCTTATTGCCGGACTCCGCTTTCCCCTTCACCCATTCGTGGTTGAAGTACTGGTCTGGTATGGTTTGAGCCCCGCCCAGCTGATGCCGAACACATGGAGGCACGTCATGGCGTTCGTCCTCCGATGCCAAGAGGTCGGCGGCAAGCCGACTATGTTCCTTTTTTCGGAGTCTCTTCCGACCTTGTCAGCCAAGGCTAGACGAACAGAGGTTCTTCCTTTCTCCTCGGACAGGCATGAAGTTGATCGAGAATCCGGACTCGATCAAACATTGGAAGGAGAAGTACTTCCTCGTCCGAGCCCTGACGCCGTGGGTGATACCGACGGTTTGGGCAAAGGAGGGTCTGCCCAAGCTGACCAAGAGGGAGGCGCCGCTGAGTGATGAGGAGGCGGAGGTCCAGAGGAAGCTCCTCGCTCTGCCAGCGCTGAGCTGGAAAGATATTACAGAGGAGCATTTGTTCCGTGGGGGTCTCAGTCCGATCGACCCTCGTATGCTTCTGGTATTTATACTCTTTGTTTAAAGTTCATGAAAATTTTTCTAAGTTTTTTCATTCGGCTTTTGCAGAGACGATGAAGCTTGATTACAAGGCTCTGGTGGCGAAGGGCAGGTCAGAGCAGGAGAAGAAGAAGAGGCCGTCGGCAGCGCCTCAGGACAGCCGAGCTTCGAAGAAGCCCTCGGTCGTGAAGGCTGCCGACCAACCGAAGGTCGCGGTCCTCAAGGAGGGGGAGATTGAGGTCCTTGTCTCTCCGACGAAGGTCGTGGTCCCCGAGCAGGGGGGAGTCGTGGTCTCCGATCCCCCTGCCTCGGGTGCACCTGCACCGACCCCGAAGGCGGATGCTCCCGGTTCGTCGAGCAGCGTGTTCGGGGTGAAGGATGCGCTGTCCCTCCAAGTTCCGCCCCTCACTGCCAATGCGGAGAAGATCTTGACCGAGCGTCATAAGCAGATCTTCGTCCCCGACTGGCAGGTGATGAACGTCGATGGCTTCTTGGGCGACGGGAACATCTGCATGGAGGCGGTGAGGCACCTGCCGACCCCGAAGGATCGAGCGACCCTGAAGGCCGGGATGGCAGGGGACGCCGTGATGCAGATTGCCCGGAGTACCATGTCGGTAAGTAGGCCGAGCTCTTCTTCATCCAAATTTCTTCCTTAGAATTTCTCCAAGTTCTTGGATTCGGATTTTAACGTGTTGTTCTCTTTCAGACCCTCTGCCACTTCAATTTCCTGGTCGAGGAGTTGGCGAACAAGGAGCAGGAGAAGGAGCGGGAGAGGGCGGAGCGCGTCAAGGTCGCGAAGCAGCTTGATGCCGAACTGCTTCTCTCGACGAAGAGGGCTGCCGAAGTGGGGGGGGGGGTTGGAGAAGCAGCTGGCCGACGCCATTCAGCTGTCGAAGGACACGGCGGCCAAGCTTGAGGCCTCGGAGAAGGAGGCGACCGAGCTGAAGGATACGGCGGCTAAGCTCGAGGCGTCGGTGAAGGAGGCAGCCGAGCTGAAGGAGGAGCTGGCCAAGGCTCGGTCGGAAGCGGAGAAGGCTCGGAAGAGCTCCGAGAAGATCAAGGCCAAACACCTCAGGAAGGTGAAGAAGGTGAAGAAGGCCGTGCAGGAGGAGGCCGCGCAGCACATGCTCCAAAACATGATGGATGCCTATGGTCGAGCCTTGCAACATGTAGCCGCCAAGAACCCGGGCTTCGACACGTCCTCCTACAACTTTTACGACCCTATGGAAGGGGAGGAGGGTGTCCCCGAGGGGTTGCTCGACCCTGAGAGGGAGACGGAACCCGTCGAGGACCCATGGGAGGACGAGGCCGGGGACGAAGAGGAGGACGACTCCGAGGAGGAGAGTTGGAGCGAAGGTGGAGGCGAAGGCGATGGCGGGGACAAGACCGGGGGGTCGACGGACCCGAACGGCAAAAAGGTCGACCCCTGACTCGGTTGTCTTTTTTAGTCTTTTGTTGTTTTGTTTCTTTTTGTAAGCCTCATCGCGGACTGGCCACCGCTTTTGTAAAACCTTCTCCTCGGTTTTGAATGAAAAACGTTGTGTTTGGCCAAAATTTGTCCCAAGTGTTGAGCTTCGGATTTGTGTGTGACTTGTTGTAGATGTTTCCGTGTATTGTCCCATCGGATTTATCTCCACTTTTCAGGTGAAGTTCGGCCCGATTACGGAGGTTGTATACCTTCGGAAGGAGCTGGAAAAAACGAAGGGCGAGCTCTTTCAGAGCCGGCATAATCGATTTCTCCTGCTCGGCAGGCTGGAGGAGACGAAGGCAGCTCTGCGGAGGTACTGTCGCGAGCTGTGGCAACTGCGGAAGTGCCCCCCAGCTCCTTGTCCCGAAGGCGAAGTCGAGAGTCTCCGTAGAGAGCTCACTGCCACCGAGCAGAAGAATGACGACCTTTTGGCTGAGGTCCAATACTTGGAGTTAGCGGAGAAAGAACGTTCGGCGGAGGGAGAGAAGCTGACTTCCGAACTGGAGAAAGCGTCAACCGAGCGCAAGAGGCTATCGGCCGAAGTCGACAGGCTCAGAAGGATCACGATAGATAGGGGGATCGAGGTCACCCATTACCGACGGCTTGCGACCGACAGTGCCAACGCCTCGGGCTCGTTGAGGGCCCCTCGACCGAAGAAGTTGGTGAAGGACGACGTCTTGAGGGATAGAATTATCGAACTGGAGGAGGAGATCGCGTCGCTCAAGCCCGTGCCGGAGAGAGCTAATGTTCGCAGCATGTCGTGCACTCGCGAGGAGAGCGAGAGGGGGATTACGTTTTACGAACTTGCGACGCGCTTGCCTATGACCAGGCGGAGTTCGGCTGATGCTCAGAGCAGCGCGGCTGTCTCGTCGAGCGGTGCCTCGGTCGGCGTCGCAGTTAGAGCTAGCAGCGAAGGGGGGCCGTGCTTCGTTGGTTTAGGATCGAGCTCGGAGGGCAGGCCTCGTCGTCCTCGCGTTTCCCTAAACCGAAGCATTCCCCTTTCGAAGAGGCCCTGATCACGTCGTTTTTCATCCCTTTTGACTTATTGTAAAATGTTGTAGTGGAGTCGGTCCTGATGTATGCGAAACCACCATATGTATATATGAATGCAAATCTGAAAGTTTTTTCAGAAAATTTCCAAGTGTCAGACTCCGGCAGTGCATTGAAACTTTGTTATTTGTTTTCCCCTTTTTTCAGCTCGAGGCATCCGATTCATATGCTGATTTGTACGGCTCGGATGATGACTCTGAATCCGAAGCCTCTTCAGGGACGGCGGCTCTGAGTCCTAGGAGCGTCGAGGTGGAGTTACGCCGAGCTGAAGGTGAGCGGGCTCACCTTTTGTCCGTCCTCGGCCTTCGGGAAGCCGAGATCCAGCGTCTGGAGAACAGGATTACCGAGCTGAACCATGCAGAAGGGGACGAGGACTCGCAAACCGCATTCAGCAACGCTCTTCGGGTCAAGTGTATTCGGCACAACCAGTCGAAGATTATAGCCGAGCGGGATGATTTGCTTTCGGAGATTCGACATTTGCAGACTGTGGTGGCGAAGCTCCGGAAAGATCCAGGGGAGCTACCATCCGAGGGGGACGAACAGTCGGCCGAACAGTCTAGTGATGATTTCTCCACATGAAGGGGTCGGTGTCGTGTGTTTTGTTTCCAAACACTTTGTAACCAGGTGTTTTGTATTGAGGCCTGATTGCTTAATAAAATATCTTTTTCATTGCTCTGCGTATTTGTCTTGTTTATAACTGTGTCGGTCGTGCCGAGGTCTTTGAGCCGAGCACGTTATTTTCTTCGGCGAGAGTGTTGAACCGAATGGGTTCCAACGAGTACAGCATTTTGTCGTTTAGCAACTCTGACAACGTACGGTACGAATTCCTAGGCGGCTCTGCCTCCAAGAAAGTGCTATTTTGTCGTTTAGAATAGGTGGCAAGATCTGAGCCGTCGAACGTAGGCGCGAATCTCGAGGCGGCTCAGTTCCCAAGAAAACGTTATCTTGTCGCTTAGCGCAGGTGGCACGATCTGAGCCGTCTGATCGAGATCGTGCACGAAAGTTGAGGAGAAAGTGTGTTTTCTCCGTTTACAAGCTCGGGAAGGCACTTGCTCGGTATCCGACCGGAGGCATGTGGCCTCGGCATTCGGCAAGTGGCCAAGATCGCTCGGATTACATGGCCGAATTGAGTTTGGGGGGACTGGGGGCCAAATGTTGGAGCCCGGGACCATCATTGTAGTTCGACGGCTGTGGGAGCAGTTCCGAACGGCGATCTACCCCTGGTTCGTCCGGAGACGAGCCGAGGAGGTAAAGTCGAGCCGAGTGTTTGACTCCGAACCATCGGTGAAGTTCGACGGCTGTGGGAGCAGTTCCGAACGGCGATCTACCCCTGGTTCGTCCGGAGACGAGCCGAGGAGGTAAAGTCGAGCCGAGTGTTGGACTCCGAACCATCGGTGTAGTTCAACGGCTGTGGGAGCAGTTCCGAACGGCGATCTACCCCTGGTTCGTCCGGGGACGAACCGAGGAGGTAAAGTCGAGCCGAGTGTTGGACTCTGAACCATCGGTGTAGTTCAACGGCTGTGGGAGCAGTTCCGAACGACGATCTACCCCTGGTTCGTCCGGAGGCGATCCGATGAGGTGAGGCCGAGCCGAACGTGGACTCCGAACCATTGGTTGAAAACAAAAGCAGGTGATAAGAGGGGGGAAAAACATGCGAATTCACAAACATAATAGAGCTTTCTTTATTGATTTTTGACGGCGAACCGTTTTACATGGTACAATTTGTGAAAAATGGGTTACAAGTCGGAGGACTGGAATGGCTCGATACTCCATGTTACTTAGAGCGGCGCCGGAGCGCTTTCTTGGTATTTCAGGAGGTGGTCGGCATTCCAGGTCCTCGGAAGCTCTCTGCCCTCCAGGTCTTCAAGGCGATATGTTCCTGGCCGAACAACTTTCGTGATCCTGTACGGCCCTTCCCAGTTCGGGGCTAGCTTGTTCTTCTGACTGGGGAGGGATATAGCTAGCTTTCTCAAGACCAAATCTCCTTGTTTAAGGTTGGCAGGCCGGACCTTCCTGTTGTACGCCAATTCAACTCTTCTTCGGTAGATCTGCTGCCGAATCGATGCCCTTTCCCTCAGCTCGTCTATCAAGTCCAATTCTGCTCTGAGGTCTCTGGCATTCTGTGCTTCGTCATAGGCTGTGAGCCGAGGGGAAGGTATTCCGACCTCAAGAGGTATCACGACCTCGGACCCATAGGTGAGATTGAAGGGGGACTCGCCTGTGGGGGTCCGTTTGCTCGTGCGGTAGTTCCATAGGACGTTGGGGAGTTGGTCGACCCATAAGCCCTTGGAACTTTTGTCGAGACTTTTCTTGATACCCGCGAGGATCTGCCGGTTGGCATTTTCTGCCTGTCCGTTCGACTGAGGATGGGAGACGGACGAGAAGCGCTGCTGAATGGCCAGGTCGTCACATAGAGCTCGGAACGCTGCGCCTGTGAACTGAGTCCCGTTGTCCGTTACGAGGACACGGGGGACTCCGAACCTGCATATGATGCTCTTCCAGAAGAACTGTACCACTTTGTTCTCGGTTATAGTGGCGAGGGGCTCGGCCTCGACCCACTTCGAGAAGTAGTCAATGGCGACGACCAAGAACCTGAACTGACCCGGAGCTGGAGGGAAGGGCCCTAGTTAGTCCATGCCCCACATTGCGAAGGGGATGGGACTTGATAGGGAGGCGAGGTTGGCCTGAGGGAGGCGTCGGATGCTAGAGTGTCTCTGACAGGAACTGCATTGCCGAACGTGTCGCTCGGCGTCTTGAAGGAGGGTCGGCCAGAAGTACCCATAATTCAAAGCTTTTCGGGCCAAGGACCTAAATCCTAAGTGTGCCCCTCCGATGCCTTCGTGGAGCTCTTGCAGGGCATATTCGGCCTGATCCGGAGAGAGGCACCTTAGGTACGGTCGGCCGTCTATCTGAGAGAAAGAGCGTTTGTATAGGATACCCTCGATCAGGACAAACCGCTCGGCCCGGGTCCTGACTCGGCGAGCCTCTTTGGGATCCGAGGGCAGAACTCCATCCCTTAAGAATTCTATCAATGGCTTCATCCAATTGTCTTGTAGCATGACTGGCAATGACTCCGCCGAGGCGGCGTCTCATCTTCGATGCTCGGCTTAGAGAGGACTTCGATCAGCACGGTCTGTTCGAGACCTTGAAGTGAGGACGAAGCCAATTTGGAGAGGGCATCGGCCTGTGAGTTTTCTTCCCGAGGGACTCGTTCGATGGTGGCCTCTTCGAACTGGCTCAGGAGGTCCCGGACCTTGGCGAGGTACTTCGCCATTCGCTCGTCTCGGGCCTCATATTCGCCCGAGACCTGGTTCACGACTAGCTGGGAATCACTGTGAATCAAGGCGCTGGGCTCTAGCACTTCGGGCGAGTCCGAGCCCGGCGATGAGTGCTTCGTACTCCGCCTCGTTGTTCGAGGCCTTGAAGTTCATGCGGATTGCGTACAGGAGGACGAAGTTGTCAGGGCCGTTCAGTATGATGCCGGCGCCGCTTCCTTCGTTACAGGACGATCCGTCCACAAAGACTGTCCAGACGGGGGGTCCTTTCGGGACGTGGCCGACCTCAGGGATAGTGGACTCCACGATGAAATCGGCGAGGGCCTGCGCCTTAATTGCCGTCCGAGGCTGATAAGTGATGTCATGCTGACTCAGCTCTATGGACCACTTCATTAGCCGACCCGAGGTCTCGGGCCTGTAGAGGACCTGCTTTAGAGGTTGGTCGGTGGGGACGACGATGGAGTGGGACTGGAAGTATGGCCGAAGCTTCCTCGCCGCTGTGACTAGTGAGTAGGCCATCTTCTTTATCTTCGGATAACGGAGCTCGGCGTCCCGGAGGACCTTGCTCACGTAGTAGATAGGCCTTTGGGTTCGGTCCTCCTCTCTCACTAAGGCAGCGCTCAGGGTCTGCTCGGAAGCAGCCAAATAGACGAAGAGCGTCTCGCCCGGGACAGGTTTGCTGAGTAGAGGGGGGTTCATCAAGTACGCCTTCAACTGGTCGAATGATTCCTGTTGTGGTTGGCCCCATTCAAAACCCTTAGCCCCCCTGAGTGCTTTGAAGAAGGGGAGGCACTTTTCCCCCGACTTCGAGAGGAACCGACCGATAGCTGCGAGCCGACCGGTGAGCTTCTGCACCTCCTTGATGTTCCGAGGCGGGGCCATGTCTAATATGGCCTTAATCTTCTCGGGGTTAGCTTCGATTCCTCGCTGGCTTACCATGAAGCCGAGGAATTTTCCCGAGGAGACCCCGAACGCACACTTGTTCGGGTTCAGCCGCATGCTGTGCTTCCTCAACACGCCGAAGGCCTCCTGGAGGTCGGCTACATGATCGGTGCCGTGGATGGCTCTTGACGAGCATGTCATCAACGTACACCTCCATGTTTCGGCCGATCTGGCTCTGGAAGACCTTGTTGACGAGGCGCTGGTAGGTGGTGCCTGCGTTCTTCAAGCCGAACGGCATTACCCGGTAGTAGTAGAGGCCTTGGTCGGTGACGAAGGAGGTCTTCGGAATGTCCGGAGGGAACATTCGGATTTGATTGTACCCCGAGAAGGCATCCATGAAGCTGAGGAGCTCATGGCCCGAGGTGGCGTCGATAAGGGTGTCGATGTTCGGGAGCGGGAAGGGATCCTTCAGACACGCCTTGTTCAGGTCGGTGAAGTCAATGCATATCCTCCACGAGCCATTGGACTTCTTGACCATCACAACGTTCGACAGCCACTCGGGGTAATTTACCTCCTGTATGAACTTGGCCTTTAGAAGTTTATCAACCTCCTCCTTGATGGCCTGCTGTCGTTCGGGGGCGAACTTGCGCCTCTTCTGCTGGACTGGTTTGCACCCCGGTTCGACACTTAGGCGATGGACGAGCAGTTCTTCAGAAATGCCAGGGCATGTCCGCGGCTGACCATGCAAACAGGTCACGGTTGTCCCGGATGCATTTAATCAGGTCCGAACACAGTGCGGTTGGCAAGGATTTGCTGATGAGGAATTTCCGGCTCGGATCCTCATCCGAGAAGAGTACTTCTTCTAACTCGTCCGCCGGTTCGGACGTTGGGCGGGCCTTCGGCTCGGGGATTTCTAGTGTCTCAAGCGAGAGCACTGGTCCCCCGGTGGAAGTCATGTAGCACTTCCGGGCTGTCTCCTGGCTTCCCCTGACTTCCCCTACTCCCGACCGAGTGGGGAACTTCATTTTCAAATGGTACGCCGAGGGGACGGCTTCCAGGGCGGCTAGGCCGGGTCGGCCTAGAATAACATTATATGCTGTCGGGACGTCGACGACCATGAAGTCCATCGGCTCGGTCCGGATAGTAGGGGTGCTTCCCGCAGTAACGTCTAGGGTTATCACCCCTTCGACGGTTACCGGGACCCCCGTGAACCCGTGTAGTGTGTAACCGGCCGGCTTGAGACGGTCCTGGGACAGCTGCAGGCCTCGGAAGGCCGAGAGGAAGAGGATATTGACCGAACTCCTATTGTCCACTAAAATCCTCTGCACCTTGAAGTTGGCCATGCGGAGGTCGATGACGAGGGCATCGCAGTGTGGGGTTCGGACCCCTTCGAGGTCGGCATCGGAGAAAGACACAGGGACGCCGAGACCTTTCGGGGGAGGGGCACTGTGGACCGAGTTGACCTCTCGGACGAAGACCTTCCGGGAGGAATTAGAGGAGCCCCCCATGGGGCCTCCGTGGATCAGGTGCAGAACCCGTTCCTCCTCGAACTCGGGTGTCTCCTCGCGCCGCTCGGAGCGCTTGTTAGCCCCCCGAGGCGGAGGGGAGTTGCGATCTGTCCGATCGTTAGTCTTCACGAATTTGGCCAACTGCCCCCTCCGAATGAGGGCTTCAATCTCATCTCTCAGAGCCCGGTAGTCATTCGTGTCGTGGCCGTGGTCTCAGTGGTAACGACACCACTTGTCTTTGTTCCTCCTCTTCGCTGGGGTGTGCATCCTCGGAGGCGGAGGGATGACTCCCTCTTTCTCTACCTCCATTAGGATAGTAGAGACATTAGTGGTGAGGGGAGTGAACTTCTCGAACCTGGGGGGAGGGCGGTGCTGACCGCCAATGTCCTTCTGAGTTTTCTTGGACCCCTCTTCCCCCTTCGCCTTCCTCTTCGACCCTGCGGAGGGCCCTCCGAAGCTCGGAAGGGCTTCTGCCTCCTCTGCTCGGATGTACTTCTCGCACCTCAGGAGGAGGTCGGCGAAGTTATGCGGGGGCTTCTTGGCCAGGGATGATCGGAGGTTGGCGTTAAGGACGTTCGACTGGAATGCCACGGTGGCCACGGACTGGTCTAAGGAGGCGATAGACCTGACCTCTGCGGTGAATCTCTTCACATAGTCCCGCAGCTTCTCTTCCCTTTCCTGCCGCAGGTTCAGCAGGGAAAGACTTGTCTTCTCGGCTCGCCGGCTACTCACGAAGTGAGTTATGAACAGCGTCTCGAACTGCTCGAATGAGAAGATGGATGAGGGGGCGAGCCTGGAATACCATTCCCGAGCCGACCCCCTGAGGGTGGCAGGGAAGGTCCTGCAGAGCACCGCGTCGGAAGCTTGATGGATCAACATCAGGGTCTTGAAGCTTTCGACGTGATCGACCGGGTCAGATTCCCCTGAGTATGTTTCAAACTGTGGCGGTTTGAAACTCCTCGGTATGTGGGCCTCCATGATCGACCGAGAGAAGGGGGGTCGGCTGGGACGGAAGGTTCCTGCTCGGAACTCTTCCTCCCTGTCCATGCGGCCGATACGCCTTTCCACCTCATGGAGACGGCAGATGAGGGCGTCGTCCCTCCGCTGGTAATCGTATGACCCCCCGGACCCCTCTTCATAGGAAGAGGAGCGTGGGCTGCGGCGCCGGTAGTCCTGGGACCGGCGAGGGCTCTGTTGCCGCTGCTGGCGGCTGGAAGCCGGGGAAGGACTTCGGGTTCGGCGGCGAGGACTGGGGTCCCTCGGGGGCATCGGAGCCCTCTGAGCATTCTGGACGTTCTGCCGAAGGTTGAGGGCCTGTAGAACGGTCTCCTGAAATTGGAGTAATTCGGCCCGACTGATAGGCACTTCTCGATCCCTCGGATGACGTCGATCCCCGGGGGAACGGGACCTCCTCCTTCGGCGCTCGGGGGACGCCGCTCGGCCTCTGCGGTCCGGGGACCTTCTGCCATCTCGGCGACGTGGGGACCGCTCACCCTGACGCTGGCGGGAGGCTCCCTCTCAGCCCGCCTCTCGTCAAGATGGGTGCGGAGGTCGTCGTCCTTCTGGCGGTTCAGAAGTGTGATGCGGAGGTCAGGGTGATGAGACGCCATCGAGTCCGAGGACCCGTTATGGACCGAGACATGGCCCGGATTGAGGGGCTGCTTCTCCTTCCGACCGTTATGATCGGACGGACCATTGTTGGGCTGCTGCTTGGGAGGAGGAGGTGGGACCTACTGGGTCGGCGGAGGGAGGTCGGACTGAGGAATAGGATTGACTGGGACTTCATTCGCCGGGTCGGCGAGGTTGCCCACATGGTTCGACCCTCTGGATCTGACCTTCTTCTGAGGCATGACTGCAGAGGACGACGGAGAATGGGCTGAGGCTGTTCGTGTGGTTTTCCCACAGACGGCGCCAATCTGTTACCACTGATTTCGGTGTGGGGGTAAACAGATAGAATTTGTGAGTCCGAGAAAAACCTGAACAGTTGACTCAGCCTTCTTACTCCCGCCGCGACCTGCAAGGAAGTGCGAGACATCGGGGTTGATTCCGGCGACGCACCCTCCGACGCTCTTGTCAGTAATCAGAAAAAGATTAAGAAAGAGCTTAAGTGGTGAAAAAAGTGATTAACCTGGTCTTGGTGGTAGAGGGGTTGTATTTATAGTCGCCTTTGGAACGGTTAGGGGCCTGATTTCCTGCCTAACTGCGAGGAGGAAAATCCTCCTATTCTGTTTTGGGAAATTAGGCCCTGATTTCTTGGTGGGAGCCAATCAGGCTTGTTGATTTGATTTAGTCAAATCAGTAGCCCTGATTCTCCTCTTGGTGAACTGGGCTTGTATCGGGTCGGGACCCGTGCCCAGTTGAAGTGGATCTATTCGCGGGTGGTTGGTTCTGTGAGAAGGAGACCCAATACCCGTTTTGGATCCATCTGTATGTGAAATTACCTTTTTACCCCTGTGCTTCAAGATTCGTGCTCGATCTGGACGATCCCGATTTAACCCCTATTTTTAGCCATATCAGCCAGGTATTAAACTTTGGAAAAAAAAAGTATTTTTCGGTGTTTTTGATGATTGAAAAATTATGAAAAAAATATATTTATTATTCTAAAAATATGGGGGATTTATGAAAAATAATTTGGGAATTATTTACATGAAATGGAGTATGTTTTGAGAATAAATGTCCTACACTTGTAGGTTATGAAAGTTACACTTTGAAAAAGGACTTGAAATAAAATGTTAGAAAAGAAGTGTAAGAAAGATAAAAATTATATGTAGTGATGTGATGTGAATTATTCTCATTGGAGAATAATGTGAAAATTATGAAATGCGAATATTCATTTAGTGATGTGATTTTAATGTGAAAGTGATAATTGATGAAATATATAATGATTAATTGAATTCCATGTGTGGCTATGGACTCATGAATAAATTAGAAATCATGCTATTGAAAAAGAAAATCTGTTATGATTATGAAGATGAACTTATGAGCTGGAAATGCTCAATTTTGGAAATTGTGAATTGGAATTGAAACAAAAGAGTAGCTAAGTCTCCCCCGGCATTTGGAAAGAAATGAAATGAAATTTGAAATGAAAGACCAAGGTTGGTCATGTTTGAATGAATGAAGAAGTCCGATTTAGTGGAGAGGCTAACTCTAGAGCTTTGATTTTGTTCATGAATTTAATAAAAACTAAGGATTAGTACATAGTGGAGACGTGATGAAAGTGAGAGAAAAACAGGAGTATGAGAACTAGAGTTTACGGTGCGGGTGTGAACCACAGAATGCATGCTTGATGAGTCAAGACATGGCGTGGGCACTACTCAGTAATGATCGGACTTTAGCCACGCTTGTGGGATGTTTGGTGACTGCAAGAGGATCGTGTGCCATGAAAGAGGCTGAATTGCCACAGAATGCATGTTTGATGAGTCAAGACATGGCGTGGGATTCCCCTCCAGGTTTTCTGTATACGAGCTTGTACTCATAGATCATCTAGGATACTCACCGTAGTTACAGTAGTAGATTAAGACATGACGAGTGATTGAACCCTACAAAGATGAAGAACGATTAAGAGGCTTGCCCTCGGACCTATGTAGTATGGGATGCATAGAATCCGAACAAGTGTGCATTAGTGTCATGTAACATAAATTACTGCATTATGGACTAAGTGCACAATCACAACACGACATCAATAGGGTAGTCCCTTTAGTTTGATATGTGACAAGCTTGTGTTTGTTAAATATGGAAAATGAGTTATACTATTTCCGGCATAGAGAGGATGGCCGTGTATAATGTTCGTCGGTTGAATAAACTGACGTACCCACAGTTTTGTATGCAGGAAAAATGACATGATAAAGATTAAAGAGGAACAGATGCCTAAAGATTATTAAATGTTGTTGTACATTTATTTAAATGTTGTAAATTTACTTCCGCTGTGCAATGTAAAGTGTAAAGGTTCATGTAAACTCTGATGTAAAGTGAAAAGTTCAAATTTCCTTGTAAAATTGTACTAAATGAAGTGTAAAGATCCTGTGGAATCTCCAATTCAGTGTATTTTGGAATTCGGGGCGTTACAGAGTGGTATCAGAGCCACGCTTCACACTTGTACAAATTTATAAGGAACGACACCCTAGAAGTGGACATTAGAGTGTGTGTTTGAGTCTAGAGATTTAAATGTAAGTAACTTACATTTGTGTTGCTCTATGACTTATGCTTCTTCCTCTCTATTTCTAAGATGGCTGATCACTTCGACCCTGCTGGAGACGACAACTGGCGTATCATCGAGGAAGATTATTATCCTGGACAAGTAGATTCCGAGGAAGAGTACTACCCAGGGCAAGCAGATTCTGACGGAGAAGAATGGCCTGAATCCCGAGAGATCACTCCACCTCCGGATTCATCTGATGACTCTTCTGACGAAGAAGAAGAACCAGTTCCAAATGGTCTTGTGATATCTCTTCAGAGGCAGGTAGAAACACTGCGGGAGAGAGTCGAATTATTGGAGGCTCAATTGGCAAAGCGTAAGGACGACTTTGCAGTTCTCAGTCATCGGGTATGGGAACTCGAGAAGAGGAAGAATATGACCGATGTGCTGAAAGAAGAAGTTGATGAACTACGGGGAGAACTTCGAGAAGCGAAGAGGAACCGTAGGAGTTAGACTGTTGTAGCTTCTACTGTTTTCATTCTGATGTCAAGAAATGTTTTTCAATTCGAATGTATAAAGTTTGGAATTCAATGAAATGCAAGTTGATTTAAAATTCATGTCTTATACTTCGAATTTAATAGATCTTTTGCATCAGAATATGGCTAGAAGAGGAGCTAGAAACGGTGAAGGTCTGGATCTGGAAACGAAACTTGCGAGGGTCTATCAGATGCTCAACACCGTGGCCATGAATCAAAACCAAGGAAGGGTACCTGCGAATCCGGTGCCCGAAGCGATCAAACTAGTGGAATCGTTCAAACGGATGAAACCACCTGTGTTCGAAGGAAAGTCAGACCCCGATGCGGCTGACAACTGGATTCATCAGGTAGAGACGATCTTTAAAGTGCTGGAGACCCCTGAAGGCAGTAAGGTGAAGTTGGCGACTCTGCAACTTGAGAAGGACGCGGCTGTATGGTGGCAGTCGATGAAGAGGACAATGGGAGGCATAGTTCTTGGCTGGGAGGAAATTCTGGAAGAATTCCGCAGTCACTATTTTCCCTCCGACGTCCAAGAGAAGAAGGCAATGGAGTTTCTATCACTACAGCAAGGCGGCATGTCAGTTAGGGAGTACGAGACCAAGTTTACTCAGTTCTCTAGGTATGCTCTGGAATTAGTGATGGATGAGGCTAAGAAGGCTCGTAAGTTTGAGCATGGATTGAGGCCGAGCTTGAGGTCTCGGATGATACCTCTTGGTATCAGAAGATTTGACAAGTTGGTCAAGCGAGCAGCAGCCACTGAAGCAGACATGGAGCAGTTTCATATTGTTCAGAATCGGAGGAACAACTGGCAGTCTGGAAAGAGGCCCGCAAATTTTGGGAATTTCAATGGACAACCATCTGCACAAAGGTTCAAACCGACAGGGGCGAACGCTATTAGTGTGGCTGGAGGACCTGGGAACAATGTTGTGAGACCTCCTGCAGTAAATTGCTTCAACTGTGGTGAGACGGGATATTACCAATCTCAATGCCCCAAGTCACGGAATGGTAATCGCAATGTACCAATACAGCAGACTGAGAAGAGATCGTACCAACCAGGGCGAGTATTTGCCTTGACAGAAGCTGATGCCGATGAGGTGGATCATGTCATCACTGGTACGAGGGCGGATGTTTAGAGGTTTATGTTATTTCTTTTTCCCACTATTTAGTGAACTGTTACGTAATGAGTGTGTATTATGTAACAGGAGAACTTTATCTTAATGGAATGAAAGCTGTTGTGTTGTTCGATACTGGATCCTCTCATACTTTTGTGTCCCCTAAATTTGCTAAAGTGTTGGGAGTTGAACCAAAGATTTTTCGAGGCAAGATCTTAGCAGTATCTACTCCATCAGGGGAAACTTTAACCACTGATCTGTATTATGCGGATTGCGAGATTGTGATTGGGGACAGAATCTTTAGGATTGATCTGATCGAGCTGACTATCTTGGGAGTCGATGTTATCATTGGCATTGATTGGATGTTGGTGTACAGTGCAAGCATCGAGTGCAAGACCAAGACGGTAACAGTGAAGGCTCCAGGTGGACCTGAAGTCACTTTCCAAGGGAAGAAGAAGTGTTCTAGGCTGGTGGCAGCTATCCGCAAGAAGAGATTCCTGTGGAAGTGCAAGGGATTCCTGTGGTTCGGGACTATCCGACTGTGTTCTTGGATGATTTTCCTGGATTACGCCTACATCGTGATGTAGAGTTCAGCATCACTGTTCAACCGAGAAGTGCACCCATTTATAAGGCACCGTATAGGATGGCTCCAGTGGAACAGGATGAGGTGAAACGGCAGATTGAGGAACTGTTGGAGAAAGGCTTTATTCAACCTAGTGCGTCATCTTGGGGAGCACCAGTGCTTTTGGTAAAGAAGAAGGATGGATCGATTATAATGTGCATCGATTACCGAAAGCTGAATAAGGTCACTGTTCAGAATAAGTATCCTATTCCTCGAATTGATGAATTGTTCGATCGTCTACAAGGAGCAGCTGTTTTCTCCAAAATAGATCTTCGATCAGGATATCACCAAGTTCGAGTGAAAGCTGAAGATGTGCACAAAACTGCATTTAGAACTCGACATGGGCATTACGAATTCTTAGTTATGCCATTTGGAGTGACGAATGCACCCGCAATCTTCATGGATTTGATGAACAGATTTCTAAGGCCGTTCATTGATTCTTTCGTCGTGGTGTTTATCGACGATATTCTCGTGTACTCCAAGTCAGAGGAGGAGCACACCGAGCATCTGGCAGCAGTTTTGAAGAAGCTGGAAGAGCAGAAGTTGTATGCCAAGCTATCCAAGTGGGATTTCTGAAAATCTGAAGTGGCATTCCTAGGTCACATCCTTTCTAAGGAGGGAGTGGCAACTGACCCTCAGAAGATAGAGGCAGTGAGAGATTGGGCTAGGCCTACTGCAGTGAAGGAAGTCAGAAGTTTCCTTGGAATGACTGGATACTACAGGAGATTCATTCAAGGTTATGCTTAGATAGCCGTGCCGCTTATTGGTCTGACCAAGAAGAATGTGAACTTCAAATGGACTGAGCAATGTGAGGCAAGCTTTCAGGAGTTGAAAGAGAAACTGACTACTGCACCTATTTTGGCTTTGCCTAGAGCAGGTGTTGAGTATGATGTTTACAGCGATGCTTCATATCGTGGGCTTGGTTGTGTCTTAATGCAAGAAGGAAGAGTAATCGCTTATGGGTCTAGGCAACTACGACCGCATGAGAAGAATTATCCGACTCATGATCTGGAGTTGGCTGTGATTTTCTTTACCCTGAAGCAATGGAGGCACTACGTGCACGGTGAGAAATTGAACATGTACACGGACCACAAGAGTTTGAAGTACATATATCAGCAGAAGGATCTGAATTTGAGGCAGCGGAGATGGTTAGAAGTGCTTGAGGACAAGCGACCTGAGATCAAGTATCATCCTGGGAAAGCTAATGTTGTTGCTGATGCACTTAGTCGCAAGAGCAATTTATCCAGTTTGATTACCACTCAGAAGCATCTGATTGAGAAATTGGACCGAGCAGGTATTGAAGTTGTCTTGCAAGGATTGGGAGCATCTTTAGCTCAGTTGAGACTTCAGCCTACTTTGAATGCAAGGATCATTGCAAGTCAGGAGGTTGATGCTGATATCTTGGAGATGAAGGAGCAGGTTGGTGCTGGCAGGTTGTCCAGATTTTAAATCAAGGATGGAGTGCTGTGGTTTGGAGAGAGGCTGTGTGTTCCAAATCAAGCGGACCTGAAAGAGAGTATTCTTCAGGAGGCGCATGCTACTCTTTTGTCGGTACATCCTGGAAGTACTAAGATTTATAGAGACATCAAACTGTATTTCTGGTGGTCAGGTTTGAAGCGGGATGTGGCTGAATTTGTGGCGAAGTGTGAGGTTTGTCAGCAAGTCAAAGCCGAAAATCAGAGACCCGGAGGTCTATTACAGCCGTTACCTATTCCGGAATGGAAGTGGGATAACATCAGTATGAATTTCATTACGGGATTGCCTAAGAGTCCTAAAGACAATGATGTGATTTGGGTTATAGTCGATCGACTAACCAAGTCCGCTCACTTTATGGCGACGAAACTCATTGCTTCGATGGACAAGTTAGCTGAGTTGTATGTTGGCGAGATCGTCCGGCTTCATGGTGTTCCGTCAACTATTGTGTCTGATCGAGATGCGCAGTTTATTTTGCATTTCTGGAGAAGTCTTCAGACAGCTTTGGGTACCAAGACAGATTTCAGCACTGCTTTTCATCCGCAAACTGATGGGCAGACCAAGAGAGTCAACCGTATTCTTGAGGATATGCTTCGGTGTTGTGTACTAGACTTTGGAGGCAATTGGGAAAGGCATTTACCTTTGGTAGAGTTTTCCTACAACAACAGTTTTCAGACCAGATATTGGGATGGCGCCATACGAAGCTTTGTATGGCAGGAAGTGCAGGACACCTGTTTATTGGTTTGAAGTTGGGGAGCGTCAGTTGTTTGGTCCTAAGCTTGTGCAGCAAACCTCTGAGAAGATTGATCTGATCAGGAAAAGGTTGGTAGAAGCTCAGAGCAGGCAGAAAAGCTATGCAGACAACCGGAGAAGGGACCTTGAATTTGAGGTCGGTGACTTCGTCTTTCTGAAAGTATCGCCCAGTAAAGGTGTGGTTCGATTTGGCAAAGGCGAAAAGTTAGTCCCGAGGTTTATAGGCACGTACAAGATATTGAAAAAGATCGGAAAAACTGCTTACCGGCTTGAATTATCGGAAGAGTTATCTCAGGTGCACAATGTCTTTCATGTGTCTATGCTGAGAGGTTATATTCCAGATCCGAGTCATCATTTGCCTGAAGTGTCGGAAGGTTTGCAGTTAGATCTGAATTACATCGAGTCTCCTGTCGAGATTATTGATCGTCGAGAGAAAGTCTTGAGGAATAAGAAGATACCAATGGTCAAGGTAGTCTGGAGAAACCATTTGGTTGAAGAGGCTACTTGGGAGTCTAAGGAGAGGATGTTGAAGGATTATCCTGAGCTTTTTGCTTGATTTGTATTTTGTAATTTGTATCTTTGTATTTTTCTTCCTCTCGTGCTTGTTATGAGTGTTGTATTTTGTTTCTCACTCTTGACTGTAGTTCCGGGGACGGAACTATTTTAAGGAGGGAGTGTTGTAATGCCCCGATTTTCATTTAATGAAAATTATTTTATTTTGCACGTAGTGTGCACGTGCAATATTTTGATAATTATTTTCATTATGATGAGTATAGATATTTATATATGTGCTCTTTAATTATTTTTATATAAAGCCCTTTTTTTTCAAATAGACAAAAGCCTTTCTTTTTAAAAGCCCAAATCTAATTTATTGGTTATCTTTTTATAATTATTATTTTGGCCCATAAACTAAAGCCCATGAGCTATTTTATTTTAAATACAACTTGTAGTGTAGAATGCATTTTAAAGGTTATTTTTATGTAAAATATAATGTACAATTTTTTTTTATGGAGACCAAGTTGCATGCACGTGCATTGCACGTACACGTGCAAAATGGACATGATGAGCATGGTCGGTTTGGAGCTTTGGAGGGAAAAGGGAAAATTTGAGTGGAGTCATGGGTGGTGGTTACTTGATCATGGTTGGTTATTGTAACTCCTCCTTGAATCCTAGCCCTTAATCCTAACTCCTAAGTTAATCTTAGCCTTTCATTTTCGTAGATTTTTAGTATAAATACCCTCCCCCCTAGCCTAGTTATTCTTGTGCTTATTATTTCCTCCAAACCTATAGTCTAAAATACATTATTTAGTAGTATTCAAGTGAGTAAAAGATTGAGAGTTTGTGAGGGGTTTGTGCCTGCAACAAGGCCGGCATCAATAGGAGCTCTCGGTTTGGCTTGGTGGAGGCTTGTGTGCGCGCATCAAGAAGGAGGATCGCTTTTTGCAAGGACATTGGTTTAGGAGGTGTTCCTAAGTGTAGTCTCTCCAATTAAGGTGGGTAAATTTTCTATATTTCTAATTAGGAAGCATGCTAGATTTGATTTGAAAGAATGATGCATGAAAGAGATTAAGAAGAGTACACATTTAATGAGAAAATGGCTTATTGATTGATTGAAATGTGGATATGTAATTATAGGTGGCTCTATCGTTAAATTTAAGTTGTGAGTAAATTGATTATAGCCATGGATTGATGAAGGAAACTTCGTTATTATCATCGAGAACTATATGCAAAAGTTAGTAGATTGACAATATTACTTTATGTGTTTAAATGGACTTTTTGTGATAATGTTGTGATGGATGAATTAAGATATAGGTTGTATGTTTGGGAAATGATTAAAAACAGAAAATTGATTGCTAATAAAAAGATTAGGGTTGTTAAACTTGATAAGAAATGTCGAAAAAGAAATGTGGTGGTGGTAGTTTATAATTCGAATTAATTATATGAACATTATGTGTTAATTATTGAAAAAAGTTATTTTATTATACTGGAGTATAATTTATGTTGAGAATAGCCAATCTGGACATTTACAGCAACTTTAGTAAAGGCAAAATTAAATGAGAGATTGTTGAACATCGAAATGTTTACTAAAACAGAGAGGATAGATTTAACTAGACTACGGGTGAAATATGACAACATGAGCGCATAGCTCAAGTGGTCGGGATGATCTTAATCGCTACAGTGGGTCGGCGAGTCGCTGGTTCGAATCCCCTTAGCACCATACCTTTTTGTATTTTTGAAAAAAATAAATGCTACAGCCGAGAGCATTTAAAGCTCTCAACTCCCTTCATAACGATTGGCACACTCGGCCTAGTGGCCAGAGCGTGCGGTTTGCTTCTCGGAGGTTGCTGGTTCGAATCTGGGGCTCGGCCGGTATTAAACTTTGGAAAAAAAATATTTTTCGGTGTTTTTGATGATTGAAAAATTATGAAAAAAATATATTTATTATTCTAAAAATATGGGGGATTTATGAAAAATAATTTGGGAATTATTTACATGAAATGGAGTATGTTTTGAGAATAAATGTCCTACACTTGTAGGTTATGAAAGTTACAGTTTGAAAAAGGACTTGAAATAAAATGTTAGAAAAGAAGTGTAAGAAAGATAAAAATTATATGTAGTGATGTGATGTGAATTATTCTCATTGGAGAATAATGTGAAAATTATGAAATGCGAATATTCATTTAGTGATGTGATTTTAATGTGAAAGTGATAATTGATGAAATATATAATGATTAATTGAATTCCATGTGTGGCTATGGACTCATGAATAAATTAGAAATCATGCTATTGAAAAAGAAAATCTGTTATGATTATGAAGATGAACTTATGAGGTGAAAATGCTCAATTTTGGAAATTATGAATTGGAATTGAAACAAAAGAGTAGCTAAGTCTCCCCCGGCATTTGGAAAGAAATGAAATGAAATTTGAAATGAAAGACCAAGGTTGGTCATGTTTGAATGAATGAATAAGTCTGGTTTAGTGGAGAGGCTTACTCTAGAGCTTTGATTTTGTTCATGATTCTAATAAATACTAAGGATTAGTACATAGTGGAGATGTGATGAAAGTGAGAGAAAAACACGAGTATGAGAACTAGAGTTTACGGTGCAGGTGTGAACCACAGAATGCATGCTTGATGAGTCAAGACATGGCATGGGCACTAACTCAGTAATGATCAGACTTTAGCGACGCTTGTGGGATATTTGGTGACTGCAAGAGGATTGTGTGCCATGAAGGAGGCTGAATTGCCACAGAATGCATGTTTGATGAGTCAAAACCTGGCGTGGGATTCCTCTCCAGGTTTTCTGTACACGAGCTTGTACTCATAGATCATCTATGATACTCACCGTAGTTACAGTAGTAGATTAAGACATGACGACGGATTGAACCTTACAAAGATGAAGAACGATTAAGAGGCTTGCCCTCGGACCTATGCAGTATGGGATGCGTAGAATCCGAACAAGTGTGCATTAGTGTCATGTAACATAAATAACTGCATTAAGGACTAAGTGCACAATCACAACACGACATCAATAGAGTAGTCCCTTTAGTTTGATATGTGACAAGTTTGTGTTTGTTAAATATGGAAAATGAGTTATACTATTTCTGGCATAGAGAGAATGGCCGTGTATAATGTTCGTCGGTTGAATAAACTGACGTACCCACAGTTTTGTATGCATGAAAAATGACATGATAAAGATTAAAGAGGAACAGATGCCTAAAGATTACTAAATGTTGTTGTACATTTATTTAAATGTTGTAAATTTACTTCCGCTGTGCAATGTAAAGTGTAAAGGTTCATGTAAACTCTGATGTAAAGTAAAAAGTTCAAATTTCCTTGTAAAATTGTACTAAATGAAGTGTAAAGATCCTGTGGAATCTCGGATTTAGTGTATTTTGGAATTCGGGGCGTTACAAGCAGGACGTACTCTTTCGGGATGCGGAATCCCTTCGTGATCCGGTGCAGATCTGCCTCGGTCAAGATTGAGGGGATCTCATCCACCTCAGAAGGGTCCCTCGGATCGTTCTCCTCCTACGCCAAAGCCATCCCATGCACGACCTTCTCCAGGATGTCCTCGGGGTAACTTCTCACTCCGCTTACACTAGACAGAACGGTCGGATGCCGACCCAGCTCTCCTGCACCCTTCGAAGTCTCAACTATCGTCGACACCCTGACCGGATCTGCTACTTCCTTCCCTTTCCTCGGCTTCACTACTACCGCTCGGCCAGTGTCTTGGTCCGAGGTGGAGGTCTCATCCCCAGAAGATAGTCTAACCATTCTCAAAGATAGGGGAAAAGACTGACCTAGAAGTGACGTATATGGCCGAAAAAGATAGCCGGAATTCAAACTCGCCTTGCCACAAAAGCTAGTAGCGCCGCTCGAGAGCAAACATACCGCTAGCAAAGAGTAAAAGTGAAAGTAAAAGTGAAAGTGAAAGAATGAGATAAAGAATGGGGGAGGTGAAAACTTATAGTAAAAGAAACGACTCATGGGCTTTGTAACGTAAAGTTGCGACTCTTAGGCCCACCTCATGACATTAAAGAAGGCTAAACGACAAAGTAGAGAAGGGCGGCGACGGTTCATAAGAGTGATGACGATTCAGATTGGGCCACACCGCTCAGCTATGCCTCTAGCTCCGAGCCGCCGAGGCACTTTGCCGAGCTACCGAGGAATGCCTCAGATCGCCATACGTACCTTGGCATCCAAATCCGAGCAACTGGTGATCCGAGCTGTGTATTGAAGAAAAACAACTTTCTCCCCAAAATTCGTGCAAGATCTCGATCAGACGGCTCAGATCACGCCACGACCACAAAACGACAAGATAGCATTTTCTCGTGATCCGAACCTCTAACCTCGTGATCTGTGCCTTGATGAACGTATCAGATTGCCCCACGACCATTGGAATCCAAAGCTGAGTGACTAGCGATCCGAGCTGCGTATTGGAGAAAAATAACTTTCTCCTCAATAATCATTCAAGATCTTGATCAGACAGCTCAGATTGGACCACGACCACAAAATGACAAAATAGCATTTTCTCGAGATCCACACCGTCTTTCACATCAAGATCCATGCCAGATCTTGTAATGAACAGCCCAGATCGTCCCACGTCCCTCGGAATCCAAATCCGAGCGACTGGCGATCCGAGCTGCGTATTGGAGAAAAAACAACTTTCTCCTCAACAATCGTGCAAGATCTTGATCAGACGGCTCAGATTGGACCACGACCACAAAACGACAAGATAGCATTTTCTCGAGATCCCCACTGCCTTTCACATCAAGATTCACACCAGATCTCGTGATGAACGGCCCAGATCACCCCACATCGCTCGGAATCCGAGCAACTGGCCACCCGAGCTGCTCACATGAAGAAGATAACGTCGCTCGAAATCCCGATCTGAGTGACTGGCGATTCGAGCTGCTCACATAAAGAAGATAACGTTGCTCGGAATCTCGATCCGAGCGACTGGCGATCCGAGCTGCTCACAAGAAGAAAGTAGCGATGAGCCATGTCACTCGGAATCCGAGCAACTGGCGATCCGAGATGCTTACATGAAGAAAGTAGCGGTGAGCCACGTCGCTCGGAATCCGAGCAACTGGCGATCCGAGCTGCACATTTGAAGAAAAATGCCACCGAGCAACCCCTAACCGCCAGATTGTCTCAAATTTCACACTGGAAGATGATGAGCGGCTCAGATCACGCCACGTCCACAAAATGACAAGATAGCATTTTCTCATGATCTGAACCTCTTACCTCGTGATTCGTGCCATGATGAACGGGTTTAGATCACTCCACGTCGCTCAGAATCCTAATCTGAGCAACTGGCAATCCGAGCTGCTATATGGAGAAAACAACGCCAAACCACGTCGCTCGGAATCCGAGCAACTGGCGATCCTGAACCGCTTATGTGGAGAAAATAGTGCCGAGCGACACGAGTCGTCCGATCTCTCAGAATTCTGCGTTGAAGCAAAATGGAAGGCCCAGATCGTGCCGTGTCATAAATCGGGATAAAAATTAATTTTTTATTTATTAAAATCGAATTATTTATTTAAAAAATTGCAAAAATTGATTAAAAATTCTAAAAAATAATTATAAATTTGAAGAAATATTTTTGAGCCCCTGAGTAAATAATTATTGCTTGGAATAATTAATTGAGGCCCCCGAACAATAAATCACCCTTCGTAAAATTAAATAAATGGTCCAAAAAATAGATGAAAATTAAGAAAAATCACCAAAAGTCCAGGAGAGCTCAAGAACAACCTTGAGCACGCAACTAGCTCTGAAACTCACCATAATACCTCATATAAAGATTCGACACCCCTTATTTGGACTCTGATACAACCCCGCAAGCCATTAAAATAGTAAAACTACTCCTCAAAGACTGATCAAACTCAGTCTTCAGGAGTGGGGAGCTTGTGATATGCCTAAAAATAGGGTTAAATCAGAATAGTCCAAATTGGGCACGGATCTTAAAGCTCAGGGGTAAAATGGTAACTTCACTTACAAGACGGGTCTGAAATGGGTACTGGGCCTTTTCTCCAAAGACCCAATAGCCCACAAACGGATCCACCTCAACTGGATGTGGGTTCTAACCCACAAAGAACCCAGTACAGCTGGATAGAAGTAGGGTTTATGATTATACTTAATCAACGGCCCTGATTCACTCTATCCATCCACTGGAAAGTAGGGATTTGATCTTGTCCCGAAACTGGTCCCTAAGGTGGCTATAAATACCCCCCATTCCCCACTGTTAATAGGTAATCAATCTTTTGCTAGTAAAAGCTCATTCATAAACAATCTGATTACTGACTTGAGCATCGGAGGGTGCGTCGCTGGGATCAACCCCGGTGTTTCGCACTTTTTGCAGGTCAATAGCGGGAGATAATGGTCAAACTTCAGCAGAAAGGTTTCAGGTTTGACTATTCAACATCCCAAGAATCCATAAATTCTATCTGTTTGCCCCCACACCAGATTTAGCGGTAACATATGTGTTCTTTTTGTCATACAAGTTAAATACCGTAAGTAGTCTCGCATAAAATTGGTTAGTACCCTCGTGATGACCACATATTTTAGTTGATCCATTCCTTCATCTCTTGATCATGAGTATTACACAGTTGTTGACACCGTTGCATGAAAACAATTAGATTAGATGGACATCTTGGTTTGTATGTTTGGTTGTCATATATCGTGTGTTGTAGATGATTGCTACATGGATGTTTGTATGATGTAATATCTCATTATAGACTATTTTTTCACATTCCATGCTGATTTGAATAGCCTATATGCCATGCTTTGTATGCCATCTTAGTTTGGATCGTTTGTAATTAAACAATTTGATAAAATGCATAAAAAAACTTTTGTTTCCTGGCTGCCCTATTTTTGTACAGTAATTTTGACCCTGTTAACATCAGTAAAAGGAATAAATTCGTGAACATGATTTGCAACCTTTGTTTTCTAGTTTCCAGAACTTTTGACGGATCGGAATTCCGATTTTCGATGTATGAGTTATTGCTGTTTTACTGCAGTCATATCGTATATTCCAGATTCTTAACTATATGTATTCTGTATGAAATATTTTTTTAAAACTGATATTAAAAGTAGAATTTGAACTCTATATTTTTCTTAGTATGTTTAGACATGACTGGGATCAATCCCTTATTTTTGTGGATTTAATTAACTGCTTTGTATCTCATTTCATGCTTTTAAAACCAATCAATGTATTTTCAAACTGCATGTTGTTCAGTAAAGAACTATATTTTCAACCTGATTCTATTCGTTTTTAATGAAAACTTTGTGAATATGAATTGTAGCATGATTTATCTATTTTACTGTCCTTTTAATGGATCTGGATTTCGAATTATATTTTATGAAATATCTTGGTTTTGGTACTGCTGTGTCTGAACTTTTAGATTCAAAGTTTTGTTGCATTACTCTCTCTTCCCAATTTTATTAACTATACTATCTGTAATATAAACTCATGATATTATATATTTTGAGACTAGATATGTTAGGAAATCTTTCAGATTTTTCTCAGATTTAATTATGAAGTTTTTAAACCCTTTTCATGCTATAAATAAGATTTTGCATTTTCTGGCTGAACGTAACTCTCATATTAAATGCTGTTTTCAACCCTGCTTTTGGGCTGATGTATGACTTGTATATATGCACTGGATTTGGTAGAGAGTCTAGTTTCCAGATTTTCTGACAGATCTAGATTTGCAGTTTTGTAGTAATGGGAATCTCAGATTTGGTACTGTAGTGTCTTGCTGTCCAAAATTGAAAGTTTCATTGTTTTGACTGTTATGAGTTGTTTTGTCTTCCGCTTGTGTTTCCTATTCGACTTAGACTTGTCCTCTATTCTTGACATGTCTTTAGCCCTGTTTGTATTCGTTCACACCGATTTAATAATGAAAAATAATCAAGCCAGGGTTTTTAAGGGTAAAGATCTAGTAGTGGACAATATAGAATTATGTATTCAGAAGGGAACATGTTTTACCCACTGTTTATTGTGTTACCTACTATTTATCTTTGGATGCATGAGGGCATGATCCATGACATCGTTACTGTTTGTTATTACTGTTACTATTTGTCTGTATATACTGCACTATAGGTTCCACTACAAAATCTTAAAATGAAACTGTTTGATGTAGAAACCATGTGGTATAATCTGGGACGCATGAAGTGCTACCTAGATAGTAATGAACATTAGACATAAGAGTAACTATTTTCACTGTCACATCCTGTTACTGTTACCGTTTACTTTACTGTTACCGTTGACTTCACTGTCACTGTTGACCCATTACTGTTACTGTTACACTATTTACTATTATTATGCCATCTCCTGTTATCTATAGACTGTCATCCTTGTTGCTTATCTCCATGTCAGTACTTCTTGTTTTATTTTAGTTTTTCCCTTTTCTTTTTCTTGCTTGTACTGCTTGCGGCCCAGAACTTGCATCTAATGGACATTATGTTTTCCTGTCTTCCTATTTTCCTTGTGATTGCTATATGAGCATGTTTTGCTGATCAATTGCCTACTAGAGTTGGTGAGCAAAAATTTTGAGCTGCGCATTGAAAATTTGCTTAAGTGTTTTGATGAACTATTTTATTCATGAATTATATTGAGACTTGTATTTGGGCTTGTAGTCCTAGGATATTATTTTTTTCGGATCATGTGCGTTTATTTGGGATATTTATTATTGTTGCAATAAATACTATTGAGTTATAATTTTTTTGCATGCCTAGTTGAGTATATTGATATATTTACTGTTGTGACGAGTCAAGTAGATCCGTACAGCTTATGGATGGTGAAAACTATTTGCTGGGCTTAGTCGCGTACCGTATTCCGTATTCCTTTTGGGAAGCAGAGCGTGACAAGTTTTTTAGTGGTATCAAAGCCTCAGGTTTGGCTAATGTGTTAGTCTGACTAATACATTAGATAGGCTTGACTAGATCAGGATTTACTTAGCTACCAACAGGCCATGCATTGCACAAACATTGATAATTAACTTGATCTGAACGCTAATTGTTTTGGGTTTTGTGCAGACTATAGCTTGTGGAAATGCTTCGTCTCTGTAAGAAGGCCATCCTAAGTTGGCAGCTGTTACTCAGGTGCTCTAGTAGATTGCTCAGATGGAACAGGAGCATAGTGAACTGGTTAAGGCCGCATTGGAGGCTGCTAATCGAAATGCTATTCTGACCCTCGTTGTGCTTGCCTCTGTAGTGTTACCCCCTCGTCCGGGCACTTTTGTGGATTTCATGAGGTTACACCCTGATAAGTTCGCTGGTACTGAGACGCCACTTGAGGCTGAGCAGTGGCTGATACGGACGAAGAGCCTGCTACAGGCAGCTAGGGTCGCCGATGCCGATCGTGTGGATGTGGCCCACATCTGGTGGAGGGAAGAATCCGAGAGGCTAGAGCAGCCTATTGCTTGGGCTACATACTCTCAGAGCTTCCTGGAGAAATTCTTTCCCCGCATAACCCGGGTAGAAATGGAGCATTAGTTTCTTGCCCTGAAGCAGGTTGGTTGGTTGGTTGTCTGGTTGATTTATTAGTGCCATGTTTTGAGATTTTGTTACATATTATATATGTAGTATTGTAACACCATGTTTTCTTGGGATAGGGCACTAGGTCCGTGGACGAGTACGCCACGGAGTTCACCAGGCTTAGCCGCTTTGCTACCACCTTGGTGGCGAATGAGGAGGATCGTGCTCGGAGGTTCCTTTTGGGTCTTGATCAGGGTATTCAGGTGCACTTGGCCGCCCATCGTCTCCATACCTATGAGGATGTCTTGGAGGCAACTCGAGCGACAGAGCAGACTCGAGCTCAGGAGACTCCTTCTCAACGGGTTGTGCAGTACCCCGCTGCTGTTGCTGCCAGGTCGACTTGAGGTTAGATCAGGAGGCGAGCTCTGGTCCTTGCCGTCAGGACAGCTCCCTACCTTCTTGCTCCTCCACGGAGGGATGTTGTTTGCGACTTTTTCCAAACCCCTGGGCATCCGCGCAAGGATTGCTAGAAGGCCAACCGCCGTTGTCTCGGTTGTGATGTTGTTGACCACTTGGTTCGAGATTTTCCTTTGAGGAGGCACGACCAAGCCGCATTCACGCCTGTTCGTAGTTAGGTCAGACCGCCACTTCCCCCGCGGCGTCAAATCGTTGGTCAGAGGACCGCCACTACAGGGAGAGGTCAAGCTTTCAACTTGACAACGGAGGAAGCTGAGACCGCGGAAGAAGTTGTTGCAGGTATTCTTTTGTGTTTTCTTTTGTTGTTCTGTTATTTGTTCCTTATTTTATTTCTCTTGCACCTTTCTCCATATTGTCTTTTCTGCATGATTTTTCATATTCCTTGGTTGTCTTTCATCTGTTCATCTTTTCTCTCGTTTTGGCTCTATCTTAGGTGTCATTCTTGTTCATTCCTTCCCTGCTTGTGTTCTTTTTTATTCTGGGGCAACCCATTCCTTCGTCTCCTCTCGCTTTGTGGATCAGCATCAGTTGGAGTGCAGTGTGATGCCAGTGGCTTGGAACATCACCACAGGTAGCGGTGTTGTCGTCTGTTCCCGGGAGTGCAAGCAGAGTCCCGTGGTGATTGGAAGTGCTGATTTCAGAGCAGATCTGATTGTGATCGACATTTCAGGGTTTGATGTGATTCTCAGAAAGGATTGGCTAGGTGACACCCATGCGATCATTGATTATCGAGAGAAGAAGGTTATTTTCAGGATACCAGGCCATGCAGAGTTTGAGTTCTATGCCAGGGAGTTACCCCTTGGGCGTGGTCAGGAAGTAGTTGTCGATGCAGGTTGTGCAATGGAGTTGCACTCAGGCTGTGAGGCTGCGCCTCTTGTAGTGCGGAATTTTCTGGATGTGTTTCTTGAGGATTTGCTTAGACTTCCCCTGGATAGGGAAGTAGAATTTGGTATTGAGGTTTAGCCAGGTACTGCACCGATATCGAAGAGTCCTTAACGGATGGCACCAGTTGAGCTAGCAGAGCTGAAGGTGCCGCTCCAAGGATTGCTGGATTTGGGTTTCAACAGGCCCAGTGTGTCCCCATGGGGCGCTCCTATATTGTTTGTCAGCAAGAAGGATGGAAGTCGTCGTCTGTGCGTGGATTACCATGAGCTGAACAGTGTTATATTGAAGAATCGGTATCCGCTACCCAGGATCGATGATTTGTTTGCCCAGCTGGGTGGAGCTGCTGTCTTTTCGAAGTTGGACCTTTGCTCTGGTTATCATCAAGTGAAGGTGAAGGTAGCTGATATGTAGAAGACTGCGTTCTGGACCAAAATATGGGCACTATGAGTTCCTAGTGATGCATTTCAGAGTCACGAATGTGCCAGAAGTATTCATGAGTCTGATGAACATAGTTTTCTCTCCATTTTTGGAAAGATTCGTGGTGGTCTTCATAGATGACATTCTGGTGTATTTTGGAATCGGAAGGATCATGCTGATCATTGGAAGTTGGTTCTGCAGACCTTGAGGGAGAATCAGCTCTATGGGAAACTCAGCAAGTGTGAGTTCTGGCTTGATCGAGTTACCTTCTTGGGGCACATTATCTCAGGTGATGGTATCTATATTGATCCGACCAAGATTTCTGCGGTTAAGGATTGGCATGTTCCTAAGTCAGTTTTGGAAGTGAGAAGTTTCCTTGGTTTGGCCGAGTATTATCGGATGTTCATCCAAGTCTTTTCGAAGATAGCTAGTCCGTTGACTAAGCTGACTGGGAAAGATCAAAAGTTCGTCTGGGATGGATCTTGCAGTGGAGCTTTTGCAGATTTGAAGATCCGGTTGATGTCAGCACCAGTGTTGACTATTCCGAATGGTTCGGGTGGTTTTATGGTTTACTGTGACGCTTCTGGCAAGGGCCTAGGTGCAGTGTTGATGAAGAAGGGTCAAGTTGTTACTTATGCATCCAGGTAGTTGCGGCCGCACGAGAAGAACTACCTTACCCATGATTTGGAGTTGGCTACAGTGGTCTTTGCTTTGAAGTTGTGGAGACACTATCTGCTTAGTGACCGAGTGGAAATCTTTACTGACCACAAAAGCCTCAAGTATGTCTTCACTCAGAAGGAGTTGAATATGAGGCAGAGGCACTGGTTGGAGTTGATGGCTGACTATGACATCAGTTTGTAATACCATCCTGGTAGAGCAAACTTGGTGCCAGATGCTTTGAGTAGGAGACCAGTCGCCATGTTCCTGAATCAGCAGAGAGAGCTTGTTGAGTAGACTAGGAGGTTGGATTTGGATGTGATCTTGCCAGGTTCTGATCGGAGTTGCATGATGCTTCAGTTGCAGTCGTCTCTTGTTGAGCAGATTAAGGAGGCTCAGGTAGGTGATGAGCAATTGCAAGGGTTTAGAGCCGAAGTTGAAGCGGGTACGAGGACCGATATGGTTGTTCACTCAGATGGATCTCTTCGTTTTGGGTCCAGGTTATGTGTTTCGAAGGGTGAGATTCATCAGAAGTTGCTTGAGGAAGCCCACCAATCGTCGTACTATATTCATCCTAGTGGTACTAAGATGTACCGGGACTTGAAGCTTCATTTTTGGTGGCATGGTATGAAGAGGGCCGTGGTAAGATTTGTGTCGCAGTGCTTGATCTGCCAGTAGGTGAAGGCCGAGCATCAGAGGACCACCGGAGTTCTTCACCCTCTTTCCATTCTGGAGTGGAAGTAGGAGCATATCACCATGGATTTTGTGACCGCTTTGCCAAGGAGTCCTACGGGTCACAACGCCATTTGGGTGATTGTAGACAGGTTGACTAAGAGTGCTCACTTCGTTCCCTTCATAGTTGGACAGTCTACTGAGAGCCTAGCTGAGAAGTACATGCAAGAGATCGTCAGACTTCATGGGGTTCCAGTCAGTATTATATCCGACAGGGATATGAGGTTCAGGTTGCAGTTTTGGGAGAGTCTTCAGAGTAGTCTGGGGAGTAAGTTGAAGCACAACACAACTTTTCACCCTCAGATAGATGGATAGTCAGAGAGGACCATCCAGACTCTAGAGGACATGTTGAGGTCCTGTGTGCTACAATTCGGAGGTTCTTGGGAGGACCACTTGCATCTCGTAGAGTTCTCGTACAATAACAACTTTCAGGCCAGTCTTAAAGCTGCTCCATTCGAGGCACTTTATGGTGGTAAGTGTCGATCGCCAGTGTGCTAGGATGACATTGGCGAGAGGAAATTGTTGAGCCCGGAGTTGATCACCAGGATGGTGGATGCAGTGAGTCAGATCAGGACGCATCTTCAATCCGCGCAAGACAGATAGAAGAGATGGGCTGATGTTCATCGGAGAGCCTTGGAGTTTGAGGTGGGAGACCACGTTTTCCTTAAGGTATCACCGTGGCAAGGTATCATTCGTTTTGGTGGCAGAGGCAAGTTGAGCCCTAGGTTCATCGGACCGTTTGACATTGTGGAGCGAGTAGCCAAGATGGCATATCGTCTTGCATTGCCCTCGGCTTTCTCTGGAGTGCACGACGTCTTCAATGTCTCGGAACTGAGGAAGCATATCCGTGATGAGAGCCACGTGATTGACTACTTGGAGTTGTCCCTGAGGCTGCATTTGTCTTGTAAAATTCTGCCAGTTGCTATTTTGGACCGGTGGGAGAAGGTATTGAAGAATAAGGTGATCAAGCTTGTACGTGTTTCTTGGAATCCTCACTCTCCAGGTGAGTCGACTTGGGAGCTGTAGGAGGATGTTCAGCGGAGGTTTCCTCATTTGTTTCTGTAGCTCTTGTTTTGCTGTTTTTGCTTTTATTGTTGTATTTTCTTTTCTTTTGGGGTTACCCTATGTACTTCTGGTTGAATTTCGAGGAAGAAATTCTTCTTGTTAGGTGGGTAAGAATTGTAGCCCATGTTGCTCATTTTTGTATTTGTATTTATATTTAATAAAATTCATGGTTATTTTATTTATTGCTGATTTTATTGATTTTCGTCTTTTTTGTATCGTGTTGTTCTTCTCTCTCTTTTGATTCATTTTGCATTGATTCAGCTTTACATTCTCATTTATTTGATCTATAAATTTGTTCTTGATCTTGTTTATTGTTTAAACCTATTTTATAACCTATTTGTCTCTTATTGGACTATTTCCTTCCTATTGGATACTACCCAGTTCACCCAAAACCCATATTGACTCTATATAATCCCCCTAATTGCTCCCAAACCCTAATATTTCCTCTCTCTCTCTAGCCGTCACTTATCCTTTCTCCTACACCCGACCTACTCCCGATCCCCCCTTCCTCTTTACTGTTGTCATCCAGTTCCTCGACGCCAGCAAACCCCACCACAACACCCCTCTTCTCTTCCCCATCTTCCCGCCGTGCCCCCTATCCTCGTTCGAGTAGCACAGTATGTTATGCAATCTAGTTATCTAAATAAACAGATCAACTAGACATAAATTAAAACCTCGCAAGTGTACGAATCGTTTTATAGAAGCGTAGCGGCAAGCAAGGGTCGCTCCCACAGAGATTGTAGAAATTAACTCACTAACCAATAAAACAGGAATAAGAATTTTAAAGTGTTGCTCTAAAAGAAATGACTAGATCCTGAATCACAAATGTCTATTAAGTAGTTGGGCTTTGATTTCCACCTATAGTCAGTAATGCTAAGTCACCTTCTTCACTATTCTAATTACTCATGTTCGTTCCTTTAAGGGCATGGTATCTACTCCTTAAAGTTAATGTTTCCCTAAGCCAAGAATTAGGCATGGTATCTACTCTAATTCGTTTCTTTCCTTAAGTATTAAGCATGGTATCTACTAAGTTACACTTGAAGAAAGCATATGAACAATGGAAACGAACAAACACTCAAAGTTCTAGAAATTGGTATCAGATCTAGATCCTTCAAGTTGATTAAACCAAGAATTCCTAAAAATTCCTGTGTTACAAGCTACGAGCACGAGATACGGGTCGTCTCTATACTCATATAACAGATTCAGATTTATAATATGCAAACTTGATAATCTCAGGTTCTGTATGGCAGTCGACTTACTGTCACTCTCAGTCGACTGCTCTTAGAACTTCTGAACAAGTTTGTATATTATAAATCTATACCAATACTCTCAGGTTTAATCAATAAGTAACAGAATAGCATTCAGAAGAACATAAGCATTACATAACTACGGTTTCAATCTACCCAACTATGAAATTAGTTCCACATAATAAAACTTTTATTGACTAACAGTTTCGAATACATGATGAAAATAAAAACTAGAAAGAGAAGAAATAAACTGATGATGTTTGGTCTGAGAAGTCGACTGCTGTCACTTAGTCGACTGGCTTGTTGCTTCAGTGTACTCGATCTCCTTCTTCTTCGATGCTGATAGAATAATCCTCTTGGTTGATGATTTGATGATTCAGAAATTCCGTGATTCCGTTCGATGGATCCGTCCTCCTCTCATAATGCCTCTTGGTTGATATTTATAGAACACGGGAAGAGAGTTAGGGTTTGCACTTTTTGCAGAAAAGTCCTCTTCTTTCATTTATTTCCTTCCTTATCTGATCTGCATTTTATTTATTTCTCTTTTCTTCTTTTCTTCCTTATCTGCAGAGTTCCTGATTTCTTATCTTTTAACGCATAAGATTTAGTCCACCTTCTTACTTGCCAACCCCGGTCTCTAGCTTTGATTGTTGGAGAGTTGTTATTTGCAGATAACCTGAGTTTGGATAACTTACATTTGATTCGGATTTGGCTGAGGCTGGATCTTAAAATTTCTTATCTTTTAACTCCGCTGAATACCAGTCGACTGGTTTTGAAATCAGTCGACTGTGTCGAGACATCTGTAGATTCACAATTAATCTGTCAAGTCGACTGGTGTTGGAGTAAGTCGACTGTGCCGAGCAGCTTCAGCCTCTCTGTCCAGTCGCTTGTTTGAAGAACCAGTCGACTGATGCTCTGCAGTTTCTGTGTAATCATCCTTTCAGTCTGTATTAGTCTTGAATCTGCTTCGTTTGACTGCTTTTAGTTGTTTTCTATGGAAAAGAGAAAAGAAGAGTAAAATACCACATACAGAGCATTTAAATGTCTAATTGCACTAAGATTATTGCTCCTAAATGTGAATATTATTGGGTTCATCACAGCACCGCAACGACCAAGCCGAGCCCCTAGCTGCCATCACTGTCGTCTTCTGCCATGGTCAGCAACAGCCCAGGCCTCCATCGTCTTCCCTTGTTGCTGCCGTCCACTCTTGCTGTTGTTTGCTGTTGTCTTTGTGTGTGTGTGCATGTGTCTCGTGTGCACGTGTTTCGGTTGGTGTGGATTCTCGTCTCTTGTTCGTTCGTGTTCGTTGTTCGGGATCCATTCCCGTTATTCTAATCTTCATCTTCATTTCCGTCGTATTCATATCAGGCAAGTAGCCTATATGTGTTCTTTTTTTCATACAAGTTAAATACCGTAAGTAGTCTAACATGAAATTGGTTAGTACCCTCATAATGACCACATTTGTTAGTTGATCCGTTCCTTCATCTCTTTATCATGAGTAGTACACAGTAGTTGACACCGTTGCATGATAACAATTAGATTAGATGGACATCTTGGTTTGTATGTTTGGTTGTGACGTATCGTGTGTTGTAGATGATTGCTACATGAATGTTTGTATGATGTAATATCTCATTATAGACTATTTATTCACATTCCATGCTGATATTAATAGCCTATATGCCATGCTTTGTTTTCCATCTTATTTTGGATCATTTGCAATTAAACAATTTGATAAAATGCAGAAAAGAACTTTTGTTTCACTGCTGTCCTATTTTTGTACAGTAATTTCGACCCTGTTAAAATCAGTAAAAGAAATAAATTTGCGAACATGATTTGTAGCCTTTGTTTTCTAGTTTTCAGAACTTTCGAAAAATATGAATTCTGATTTTCGATGCATGAGTTATTGCTGTTTTATTGCAGTCATATCGTATATTCCAGATTCTGAACTATATGTATTCTGTATGAAATATTATTTTAAATCTGATATTAAAAGTAGAATTTGAACTCTATATTTTGCTGAGTATGTTTAGACATGACTGGGATTAATTCCTAATTTTTTTGGAATTAATTAACCACTTTTGTATCTCATTTCATGCTTATAAAACCAATCGATATATTTCTAAACTGCATGCTGTTCAGTAAAGAACTATGTTTTCAACCTGATTCTATTTGTTTTTAATGAAAAATTTGTGAATTTGAAATGTATCCAGATTTATCTATTTTACTACCCTTTTGACAGATCTGGATTTCGAATTATATTTTATGAATTATCTCTGTTTTCGTACTGCTATGTCTGAACTTTCAGATTCGAAGTTTTGTTGCATTACTCTGTTTACCCAATTTTATTGTCGAGACTATCTGTAATATAAATTCATGATATTTTATATTTTGAGGCTATATATGTTAAGAAATCTGCTAGATTTTTCTCAGATTTGATTATGATGTTATTAAACCCTTTTCATGCTTATAAACAAGATTTTGCATTTTCTGGATGAACATAACTCCCGTATTAGACGCTGTTTTCAACCCTACTTATGTGGCTGATGTATGACTTGTATATATGAGCTAGATTCGGAAGAGAGTTTAGTTTCCAGATTTTCAAACAGATCTAGATTTGCAGTTTTGTAGCAACGGAAATCTCAGATTTGGTACTATAGTGTCTTGCAGTCCAAAACTGAAAGTTTCGTTGTTTTGACTGTTATGAGTTGTTTTGTCTTCCGTTTGTGTTTCCTATTCGACTTAGACTTGTCCTCTGTTCTTGCCATGTCCTTATCCATGTTTGTATTCGTTCACACCTGTTTAATAATGAAAAATAATCAAGCCTAGATTTTTAAGGAAAAAGATCTAGTAGTGGACAATATAGAAATGCATATTCAGAAGGTTACACGTTTTCCCCACTATTTACTGTGGTACCTATTTTTATCTCTGGATGCATGAGGGCATGATCCATGGCATCATTACTGTTTATTATTACTGTTACTATTTTTCTGAATATACTGCCCTATAGGTTACACTACAAAATCTTAAAACGAAACTGTTTGATGAAGAAACCATATGGTATAACCTGGGACGCATGAAGTGCTACCTAGATAGTAATGAATATTAGACATAAGAATAACTATTTTCACTGTCACATCCTATTACTGTTACCGTTGACTTTACTGTCATCGTTCACTTTACTGTTACCGTTGACCCATTACTGTTACTGTTACTGTTACACTCTTTACTGTTATTATGCCATCTCCTGTTATCCGTAAACTTTCATCCTTGTTCCTTATCCCCATGTCAGTACTTCCTGTTTTATTTTAGTTTTTACCTTTCCTTTTTCTTGCTTGTACTACTTGCGGCCCGGAACTTGCATCTAATGGGCGTTGTATTTTACTGTCTTCCTATTTTTCTTGTGATTGCTATATGAGCAAGTTTTGTTGATTGATATGGCTAAAAATAGGGTTAAATCGGAACCGTCCAAATCGGGCACGAATCTTAAAGCCTAAGGGTAAAATGGTAATTTCACTTGATAAACGGGTCTGAAGTACTGGGTCTTCTCCCCAAAGACCCAATAACCCACGAACGGATCCATCTCGACTGGGTGCGGGTTCCAACCCGAAGCAAACCCGGTCCAGCAAGATAGAATTAGGGTTTCTGATTAATCATAATCAACGGCTCTGATTCAAGTCTATCCTTCCACTGGGAATTAGGGATTACATTCCTTATCTGGTCATAGGAATTACATTCTTAATCTGATCCCAAAGACGGTTATAAATACTGTAGCGCCCCGATTTCCATATACCGGGAAACCGTGACACGAGCCAAGATCTTTTCTTCAATTAGTCACAATACACAGAAAAAACAGGAGAATTTAAAACTTTTTATTCAATACGCAAGTGTTACAAATCTGAATACTGTACAACTGTAATATTTTACAATGGAGTTACAATATTGCCTTTACATTTCTAAGTATTACAACTTTCACATCTTACATCAGAGTACCTCTCACTTAACAGATAATCAATACATATACTGCAGCGGAACTAAAACATAATACTGACTCCTTGCTTTCCTGGCCTTGAGTCCTCTTGAATCTCGCCTTTGTACTTCGGCGATCCAGTACCTATGGAAGTGGGGACGTCAGTATTCACTGACGCTTAAAGGCTGATCATATAGCAGCGAATCTTCCAAACAATATACACAATATAGCAATAGTGTTGGTGTAGTTTAAGTGTTCGTGAGTGCTATGACTAGACTCTAATGCAATACTTCAATAGAGCTAATTATACACAACCCGTTCCTGACAATACTCCATGACTCTGTGAGGTTGCAGAAGGGGTCAAGTCCCCCTATGCAGTCTGCTTATGGTGTCTCCGTTTTCCACTACTACCCGGTATGCCGGACCTCACTCAAACAAGGTTGCAGGTGCGGTCTAGTTCCGCCACTGCAGTCGTATAGTGGTGTCCATGTTTGTCACTATTGCCCAGTGTATCGGGCCTTAATCCAAAATCCAAATCATAGGGTTTCGCAAGCGCAGGGCAGCGCGAAGCCTACCCTGTGGCACCCTCTGGGGTATCGCAAGCGCAGGACTGCACAATGCATCCTGTGGCACCCCAGCCACGGTATTTCAGAAATTAACAGAGCGAGATACGTAACCCGTGTCCTCAACCTGTGAGATGGCACCGTACGTATCCCTTTGACGAGACGCTTCCTATTCTAATGTCAGCAAGTCTCCGAAAGTAACATGCAGCCCATAAATACATGCGACTCCATCTCAAGCCGTTTCTCCATATATAGGGATTTGAACCCGCGTTATGAATTCTAATTGCACACAACCTGTTCCTGACACCTACACGTGACTCGCGAGGCTGCAGATGTGGTCATGTGCCACTGTTGCATTTCGCCCGTGGTGTCTATGTTCGCCACCGCGACCCGGCTCACCGGACCTCACTCAAAATAGACGAACCCAATATATCGGGCGTCATAACAAAAATCAAACCATAGAGTTTCGCAAGCGCAGGGTAGCACGAAGCCTACCCTGTGGCACTCTCTGGGGTATCGCAAGCGCAGGACTGCACAATGCATCCTGTGGCACCCCTAGCCACGGTACTCCAGGAATTAACAGAGCGAGATACGCAACCCGTGTCCTCAACTTGTGAAACGGCACCGTACGTATACCTTTGACAGGAAGGTACAACCCTGTACACCACCTATGATCTGCCTTAAGGGACGAGTTAGTGTAAGGGGCCCCCTACAACTGACCCCTCTCTCCCGGCAAAAGGGTTTAAGTAAACCGATCCTTATAAGTCACTATCCTAGTGATGTCCCTGACTCGAACGATCCTAGGAATGACAACATTATAACACAACTTGCTAGGCCTTGAATTAGGCTTCGCAAGACAACTCTACTAGGCCGCTCAACCTAGACTTACCAGAATCCCTCAGGATCTGGTTCATGGCTCATCGATCCAAGACTTTGGCCGTGCGAATGCACGCCGCTTCCCTAGACTTGGATTCCGTCTATACTCCGGTCCTCGACTAACCTACCCTGGTTAAGATTCGACGGTACACAAGGAGTGACTCCTCCACAGTTTCTTAGGGTAAGAACATATGTCTTGATGGTCGATAGCCCTTAGGGTGGTAACATCACCCTAGACGAGCACAACTAACTGTGTACTAGCTAACAAGCTATACACGAGTAATAATCACATACGAGCCAACTAAGCTACGCATGAAACAACAACTACCTACGAGCCAGGCGGGCCTCGTAGGAGACAACCACGTACATACCGGCCAAATAAGCCGCGTATGAGACCAACAGCTTCGTACGGGCCGGTCGGGCCGCGTACGGGACAACCACCCACATACGAGCCGACTAAGCTACGTATGAGACCCACAGCTACATACGGGCCAGTCGAGCCACGTACGAGCACAACCGTGTGCAAACAACCATACAGGTAATCAATCCTAGAAGCAACCAAACGTGCTTACTAATAAACTTAATCTTCTATTATTAGAAGCAACAAACGAATCTACTAGTAGTCTATGATGGGTATTGTACTAGGGAAGAACCGAAGGCGATAAGATGGCCTTTATCGGATTAACTATCCCTAGTGGTCTTCCCAATCCTCCCTACTTCAACCTATTGCGCCTTAAGTATGGCATACAATTTCAAGCAGCTTCCTACGACAATCAATCATATAGCACAACCACCATGATATTCCTATGTATGGATATGATTAATGCTTATGCTTACATTGAGCTCAAGCATGAAAATTACTAACGACCTTAAACATAAAATCCTCTATAGTCAATCGTAGGATACAAATTGAGCATGGAAGCCTACTACTTATCATAACCAACCACCACCACCCAACTAAGCAATACTCCAAGGTATAGTAGGTAGTCCTAACACTACTCCTACAACATTCTAAGCAAATATTACTCTAGCATGGTATAGAACCCAACATAAGTCACCACAACTAGCCATGGGTAGTTTCTTTACCCTAAGCATGAACATCCTAGTATGGGTATCCTTAACTTAACATGATTAATAATTAGCATGATACCTACTTACTTAGCATGAATCATGATCATTCACCAACATAGCATGAACAAACACTTATCTAAGCATGGGTACCATGTAAACACGAGTATTCATATAAACTAGCATGGCACACAACTTAATTACTATTAAGCTAGTATGGCATAGATAAAACTAGCATGGTATATGATTTTATCAAGGATCCTACAACACTCTAGGCACAATAAAATTTATCCAAACATGGTAGGAAACTCTTGGATTGAATCCTACACATTCTAAGCATAACTAAGTCACTAAACATAATAGGAAACTTTAGGAATGAATCCTACAAAATTCTAGTATAAGTGAGTTACTAAACATGATAGGAAAAGAATCCTACAACATTACCAAGCATGCTAGGAAAAGAATCCTACAACATTCTAAACGTTAAGCATAGTATGATATTTTTTTAGAAAAAGTCCTACAACATCCTAAACATAAAGCATGATGGGGTAATTTTAATAAACATCCTACAACTAATTAAGCATAGAATCATGGTAGGATATTTCTAGCAAGGATCCTACAACATCCTATACATAAAGCATGATAGGATAAGTTTAATAGACATCCTACAACTAATTTAGCATAGAATCATGGTAGAAAAAGTCCTACAACATAAAGCATGATGGGATAATTTTAATAAACCTCCTACAACTAATTGAGCATGAAGATGGCTTCTAAATATTTTTAGAAGCAAAGCTACAACTAATTAAGCATGGTAAACATGGTAGGATATTTTTACAAGCAATCCTACAACTAACTAAGCATGGATATGGCTTCTAATTATTTTTAGAATCAAAGCTACAACTAACTAAGCATGGTAAACATGGTAGGATATTTTTACAAGCAATCCTACAACTAACTAAGCATGGATATGGCTTCTAACTATTTTTAGAAACAAAGCTACAACTAACTAAGCATGGATATGGCTTCTAATTATTTTTAGAAGCAAAGCTACAACTAACTAAGCATGGATATGGCTTCTAATTATTTTTAGAAGTAATCCTACAATATTAGTAGTATGAATATGTCTTCTAAATATTTTTAGAAGTAAAGCTACAACTAACTAAGCATGGATATGGCTCCTAATTATTTTTAGAAGCAATCCTACAACTAACTAAGCATGGATATGGCTTCTAAGTATTTTTAGAAGCAAAGCTACAACTAACTAAGCATGGATATGGCTTCTAATTATTTTTAGAAGCAATCCTACAACTAACTAAACATGGATATGGCTTCTAATTATTTTTAGAAGCAATCCTACAATGTTCTAAGCACAAAACATAAAGGAATATTTTTAGAAAATATCCTACAACATTCTACTACTACTACTACTTCTATTTTGATCAACACATAACTATCTACTACTACTACTACAACATACAACTTACTACTATTACTACTACTTCATTAATCAACATACATGCTACTACTACTTCATTTTATTACATACTACTACTTATTATTTTAGCTTACTACTACTTAGTTACTTACTAATCTTATTTATTACTAGTGATAAAAGAAAGATCCTTTTTATTTTGCTTTACAAAAGAAAAGATCTTTTTAATTAGCTACAACTAGTGAAAGAAAAGATCCTTCTTAATTAATTACAACTAGTGATTATAAATAAAAGAAAGATCTTTTTAATTAATTACAACTAGTGATTAAATAAAAAGAAGATCTTTTTATTAAGTTACAACTAGTGATTAAACAAAAAGAAGATCTTTTTATTAAGTTACAACTAGTGGTTAAATAAAAGGAAGATCTTTTTATTATTTCTACCACTAGTGTTTAGTAAAGAAAGGAAAGATCTTTTTGATTATTACATTAGTTCAATCAAGTCCTACAACCAACAATGGTTGTATTGTTCAACAATATGCAATATGTATGGTTCCATATCAAGTCCTACAACCTTACATGGTTGTATGCAAAAGTTATGTGTATGTCTCTTTTTAGTCCAAGTAGTTAACAACATTCAAATGAGAAAACTCATACAACCACACCACTACAAAGTAACCATACCAAAAGAAAAATAAACAAGAGGGTAAGAAGAAGAAGAACATCAAAACCATCATTCAAATAAACAAACAAACAAACAAACAAACAATCAAACAAAGCATGAAGAAACCCCCACCTTATCTAACTTTGGTGGAAGAACTAGCTAGTTAACCTTCTCCTTCCCCTAGCTTTTGAAAGCTTCTATTAACCTACAAAACAAAACTCTCAAATTATTTCTTTTGTTCTCTCTTTCTTTTCCTTTCTTTCTTTCTTTCTTTCTTTCTTTCTTTTGTTTTCTAAAATGAGAGAAGGAGGAGAATGAAGGGGTATTTATAGGAGAGGATGGGAGGTGGTAAGTGCACCATATGGCACAAAATAACCCCAAAACAAGGAGGTGGCAATTGGTGGAGGTAGGATGTGGTGGAGGTGTGGTGTGGTGGAGAATTAGTTCTAGAAGAATTTCTCCTAATTCTCTCATGCACAATTAGTCTAAGTTAAATGCTTATAAAACCCTAACAATCTAATAGGTTTGTCACAACAAACAAGTGTTGTCCAAAAACACACAACACACAATTTGTATGATGCACTAATCGACATACTACTCGTATGTGCGCCTATACGTCCGTATACCGGAAAATCTTTGCATAATCCGTATAAAAATAATTAAATCTTGGAAATAATAATAAAATAAATTTTATTATTAGTTCGGAAGATCACGGTATCAATTTGATACAATACGGATATATACTGACCGATAGCTGGATACAGATATTGTCTATGAACAAACCGGGTGAAAATCACCAAAATAATTTAATTTTGGAATTAAAACAAAATAATAATAAAATAATAATAAAATATCAATTTATATACGGTAATATCCGTCCGGGATATTACAATACTCCCTCCTTAGAATAGTTCTGTCCTCAGAACTACGTTAAGTTAGGAAAATAGGCAAACATCCATACCCTAATAACTCGGGGAAAGAAAGCTTATGCTGCTTTCCGGCTCCCAAGTGGCTCATCCACGAACTGGTTCTCCCAAGAACCTGATATTTGCAATTCGGTGTCTACTCCCTCCTTAGAATAGGACATGACCTATGGACATTACTTCCGATTTCTAGGATTTCCTCCGGTAATTTGCTCACTCTACTCTATCAATACACCCTCGGTTAGGAAATCTTCGAATACCATCCTAAAATATACTTACTGGAATTAGTCCAGATATAGGAAAATCATAAAACATAAGTTGAAAGGAACAACAATATGAATTAGAATTGCCTATAACTAACAAAGACCCGACTCCTAAAGGGCATCCAAGTTTAATTTTCCTGCTGTGTTGGACTGTAAATTGAAGTTAGCTCTGATACCACTCTGTAGCGCCCCGATTTTCATATACCGGGAAACCGTGACACGAGCCAAGATCTTTTCTTCAATTAGTCACAATACACAGAAAAAACAGGAGAATTTAAAACTTTTTATTCAATACGCAAGTGTTACAAATCTGAATACTGTACAACTGTAATATTTTACAATGGAGTTACAATATTGCCTTTACATTTCTAAGTATTACAACTTTCACATCTTACATCAGAGTACCTCTCACTTAACAGATAATCAATACATATACTGCAGCGGAACTAAAACATAATACTGACTCCTTGCTTTCCTGGCCTTGAGTCCTCTTGAATCTCGCCTTTGTACTTCGGTGATCCAGTACCTATGGAAGTGGGGACGTCAGTATTCACTGACGCTTAAAGGCTGATCATATAGCAGCGAATCTTCCAAACAATATACACAATATAGCAATAGTGTTGGTGTAGTTTAAGTGTTCGTGAGTGCTATGACTAGACTCTAATGCAATACTTCAATAGAGCTAATTATACACAACCCGTTCCTGACAATACTCCATGACTCTGTGAGGTTGCAGAAGGGGTCAAGTCCCCCTATGCAGTCTGCTTATGGTGTCTCCGTTTTCCACTACTACCCGGTATGCCGGACCTCACTCAAACAAGGTTGCAGGTGCGGTCTAGTTCCGCCACTGCAGTCGTATAGTGGTGTCCATGTTTGCCACTATTGCCCAGTGTATCGGGCCTTAATCCAAAATCCAAATCATAGGGTTTCGCAAGCGCAGGGCAGCGCGAAGCCTACCCTGTGGCACCCTCTGGGGTATCGCAAGCGCAGGACTGCACAATGCATCCTGTGGCACCCCAGCCACGGTATTTCAGAAATTAACAGAGCGAGATACGTAACCCGTGTCCTCAACCTGTGAGATGGCACCGTACGTATCCCTTTGACGGGACGCTTCCTATTCTAATGTCAGCAAGTCTCCGAAAGTAACATGCAGTCCATAAATACATGCGACTCCATCTCAAGCCGTTTCTCCATATATAGGAATTTGAACCCGCGTTATGAATTATAATTGCACACAACCTGTTCCTGACACCTACACGTGACTCGCGAGGCTGCAGATGTGGTCATGTGCCACTGTTGCATTTCGCCCGTGGTGTCTATGTTCGCCACCGCGACCCGGCTCACCGGACCTCACTCAAAATAGACGAACCCAATATATCGGGCGTCATAACAAAAATCAAACCATAGAGTTTCGCAAGCGCAGGGTAGCACGAAGCCTACCCTGTGGCACTCTCTGGGGTATCGCAAGCGCAGGACTGCACAATGCATCCTGTGGCACCCCTAGCCACGGTACTCCAGGAATTAACAGAGCGAGATACGCAACCCGTGTCCTCAACTTGTGAGACGGCACCGTACGTATACCTTTGACAGGAAGGTACAACCCTGTACACCACCTATGATCTGCCTCAAGGGACGAGTTAGTGTAAGGGGCCCCCTACAACTGACCCCTCTCTCCCGGCAAAAGGGTTTAAGTAAACCGATCCTTATAAGTCACTATCCTAGTGATGTCCCTGACTCGAACGATCCTAGGAATGACAACATTATAACACAACTTGCTAGTCCTTGAATTAGGCTTCGCAAGACAACTCTACTAGGCCGCTCAACCTAGACTTACCAGAATCCCTCAGGATCTGGTTCATGGCTCATCGATCCAAGACTTTGGCCGTGCGAATGCACGCCACTTCCCTAGACTTGGATTCCGTCTATACTCCGGTCCTCGACTAACCTACCCTGGTTAAGATTCGACGGTACACAAGGAGTGACTCCTCCACAGTTTCTTAGGGTAAGAACATATGTCTTGATGGTCGATAGCCCTTAGGGTGGTAACATCACCCTAGACGAGCACAACTAACTGTGTACTAGCTAACAAGCTATACACGAGTAATAATCACATACGAGCCAACTAAGCTACGCATGAAACAACAACTACCTACGAGCCAGGCGGGCCTCGTAGGAGACAACCACGTACATACCGGCCAAATAAGCCGCGTATGAGACCAACAGCTTCGTACGGGCCGGTCGGGCCGCGTACGGGACAACCACCCACATACGAGCCGACTAAGCTACGTATGAGACCCACAGCTACATACGGGCCAGTCGAGCCACGTACGAGCACAACCGTGTGCAAACAACCATACAGGTAATCAGTCCTAGAAGCAACCAAACGTGCTTACTAATAAACTTAATCTTCTATTATTAGAAGCAACAAACGAATCTACTAGTAGTCTATGATGGGTATTGTACTAGGGAAGAACCGAAGGCGATAAGATGGCCTTTATCGGATTAACTATCCCTAGTGGTCTTCCCAATCCTTCCTACTTCAACCTATTGCGCCTTAAGTATGGCATACAATTTCAAGCAGCTTCCTACGACAATCAATCATATAGCACAACCACCATGATATTCCTATGTATGGATATGATTAATGCTTATGCTTACATTGAGCTCAAGCATGAAAATTACTAACGACCTTAAACATAAAATCCTCTATAGTCAATCGTAGGATACAAATTGAGCATGGAAGCCTACTACTTATCATAACCAACCACCACCACCCAACTAAGCAATACTCCAAGGTATAGTAGGTAGTCCTAACACTACTCCTATAACATTCTAAGCAAATATTACTCTAGCATGGTATAGAACCCAACATAAGTCACCACAACTAGCCATGGGTAGTTTCTTTACCCTAAGCATGAACATCCTAGTATGGGTATCCTTAACTTAACATGATTAATAATTAGCATGATACCTACTTACTTAGCATGAATCATGATCATTCACCAACATAGCATGAACAAACACTTATCTAAGCATGGGTACCATGTAAACACGAGTATTCATATAAACTAGCATGGCACACAACTTAATTACTATTAAGCTAGTATGGCATAGATAAAACTAGCATGGTATATGATTTTATCAAGGATCCTACAACACTCTAGGCACAATAAAATTTATCCAAACATGGTAGGAAACTCTTGGATTGAATCCTACACATTCTAAGCATAACTAAGTCACTAAACATAATAGGAAACTTTAGGAATGAATCCTACAAAATTCTAGTATAAGTGAGTTACTAAACATGATAGGAAAAGAATCCTACAACATTACCAAGCATGCTAGGAAAAGAATCCTACAACATTCTAAACGTTAAGCATGGTATGATATTTTTTTAGAAAAAGTCCTACAACATCCTAAACATAAAGCATGATGGGGTAATTTTAATAAACATCCTACAACTAATTAAGCATAGAATCATGGTAGGATATTTCTAGCAAGGATCCTACAACATCCTAAACATAAAGCATGATAGGATAAGTTTAATAGACATCCTACAACTAATTTAGCATAGAATCATGGTAGAAAAAGTCCTACAACATAAAGCATGATGGGATAATTTTAATAAACCTCCTACAACTAATTGAGCATGAAGATGGCTTCTAAATATTTTTAGAAGCAAAGCTACAACTAATTAAGCATGGTAAACATGGTAGGATATTTTTACAAGCAATCCTACAACTAACTAAGCATGGATATGGCTTCTAATTATTTTTAGAATCAAAGCTACAACTAACTAAGCATGGTAAACATGGTAGGATATTTTTACAAGCAATCCTACAACTAACTAAGCATGGATATGGCTTCTAATTATTTTTAGAAACAAAGCTACAACTAACTAAGCATGGATATGGCTTCTAATTATTTTTAGAAGCAAAGCTACAACTAACTAAGCATGGATATGGCTTCTAATTATTTTTAGAAGTAATCCTACAATATTAGTAGTATGAATATGTCTTCTAAATATTTTTAGAAGTAAAGCTACAACTAACTAAGCATGGATATGGCTCCTAATTATTTTTAGAAGCAATCCTACAACTAACTAGGCATGGATATGGCTTCTAAGTATTTTTAGAAGCAAAGCTACAACTAACTAAGCATGGATATGGCTTCTAATTATTTTTAGAAGCAATCCTACAACTAACTAAACATGGATATGGCTTCTAATTATTTTTAGAAGCAATCCTACAATGTTCTAAGCACAAAACATAAAGGAATATTTTTAGAAAATATCCTACAACATTCTACTACTACTACTACTTCTATTTTGATCAACACATAACTATCTACTACTACTACTACAACATACAACTTACTACTATTACTACTACTTCATTAATCAACATACATGCTACTACTACTTCATTTTATTACATACTACTACTTATTATTTTAGCTTACTACTACTTAGTTACTTACTAATCTTATTTATTACTAGTGATAAAAGAAAGATTCTTTTTATTTTGCTTTACAAAAGAAAAGATCTTTTTAATTAGCTACAACTAGTGAAAGAAAAGATCCTTCTTAATTAATTACAACTAGTGATTATAAATAAAAGAAAGATCTTTTTAATTAATTACAACTAGTGATTAAATAAAAAGAAGATCTTTTTATTAAGTTACAACTAGTGATTAAACAAAAAGAAGATCTTTTTATTAAGTTACAACTAGTGGTTAAATAAAAGGAAGATCTTTTTATTATTTCTACCACTAGTGTTTAGTAAAGAAAGGAAAGATCTTTTTGATTATTACATTAGTTCAATCAAGTCCTACAACCAACAATGGTTGTATTGTTCAACAATATGCAATATGTATGGTTCCATATCAAGTCCTACAACCTTACATGGTTGTATGCAAAAGTTATGTGTATGTCTCTTTTTAGTCCAAGTAGTTAACAACATTCAAATGAGAAAACTCATACAACCACACCACTACAAAGTAACCATACCAAAAGAAAAATAAACAAGAGGGTAAGAAGAAGAAGAACATCAAAACCATCATTCAAATAAACAAACAAACAAACAAACAAACAAACAAACAAACAATCAAACAAAGCATGAAGAAACCCCCACCTTATCTAACTTTGGTGGAAGAACTAGCTAGTTAACCTTCTCCTTTCCCTAGCTTTTGAAAGCTTCTATTAACCTACAAAACAAAACTCTCAAATTATTTCTTTTGTTCTCTCTTTCTTTTCCTTTCTTTCTTTCTTTCTTTCTTTCTTTCTTTTGTTTTCTAAAATGAGAGAAGGAGGAGAATGAAGGGGTATTTATAGGAGAGGATGGGAGGTGGTAAGTGCACCATATGGCACAAAATAACCCCGAAACAAGGAGGTGGCAATTGGTGGAGGTAGGATGTGGTGGAGGTGTGGTGTGGTGGAGAATTAGTTCTAGAAGAATTTCTCCTAATTCTCTCATGCACAATTAGTCTAAGTTAAATGCTTATAAAACCCTAACAATCTAATAGGTTTGTCACAACAAACAAGTGTTGTCCAAAAATACACAACACACAATTTGTATGATGCACTAATCGACATACTACTCGTATGTGCGCCTATACGTCCGTATACCGGAAAATCTTTGCATAATCCGTATAAAAATAATTAAATCTTGGAAATAATAATAAAATAAATTTTATTATTAGTTCGGAAGATCACGGTATCAATTTGATACAATACGGATATATACTGACCGATAGCTGGATACAGATATTGTCTATGAACAAACCGGGTGAAAATCACCAAAATAATTTAATTTTGGAATTAAAACAAAATAATAATAAAATAATAATAAAATATCAATTTATATACGGTAATATCCGTCCGGGATATTACAAATACCCCCCATCCACCACCATTAAGAGGTAATCAATCTTTTGCCAATTTATGCTCTCTCACAATCTTCCTGATTACTGACTTGAGCGTCAGAGGGTGCGTCGCCGGGATCAACCCCGGTGTATCGCACTTTTTGCAGGTGAACGGCGGGAGTCAATGGTCAAACTCCGGTGGAATAGATTTCAGGTTTGCTATTTAAGTTTTCCAAGAGTCCACAAATTCATCTGTTTGCCCCCACACCAGATTTAGTGGTAACAGATTGGCGCCGTCTGTGGGAAACACCAACAAATAGCAGCCTTTTCTCTTCCCTTCAGGTCAGACCTACCCAGCCATGCCTCCCCGAAAGTTGAGATCCCGAGGGTCCAACCGCGGACCCACTCCCCTCAACCACAACAGGAGGTCCCTCTCCAAACCATCCAGCCGGCGGAACTTCCCCCCCAACCTGGGCAAGCCCCGCGGCAGGACCAACCTCCTCCTCAGAACGCCGGTGCGGGGGGCTCCCATTCCAATCCTCAGAAACTACCTCTTCAACATGATCACCTCTCCGTGCACAACCCCTCAACTGATTCCATGGCATCTCGCAATCTCCGAGCCTCCGATGACCTCCGCAACACCCTTAACAATCGACATAAGGAAGAGGATCTTCACCGCCGTTTGGATGAAAGGCGGGCCCCAGAGGGAGTCTCCCACCAACAACGTCCAAATGAGCAACCTCCTCATCGCCAAGAACATAGAAGGTCCCCGCCTCACCGAAGACGGAGAGAATCCCCCGAGCACTATAGAAGAAGGCCTCGCTCACCGAGGGATGATAATGCTCCTATCACCCGAGCCGAATTCCAGCAATTCCAAGCAACCATTTTGCAAGCCCTCCATCACCGACCCTACAATAATGATGCTCGAAGGGTCCCCACTCCTCCTCTGATCCAAAGTCCTCGCCGTCCCTAACTCCTCCCCCAGCTCCTAGCAACCCCCAGCACATTCCTAGTCCTTGCCGCTCTAGAAACTACCGTCGTCGTTGCCCCCGCTCTCCCTCATACGAAGACGAGTCCAGAGGCTCGTTTGATTACCGTCGAAGGGATGACACTGTCTACCGTCGTCTCCACAAAATGAGAGGTGCTTGGGTCAGCTAGACAGAGAAGAAGAGCTTAGAGGAAGGACCCTCCGTCCGAGCCGACCTCCTTTCTCTCGTACCATCATGGAGGCGCCCATTCCAATAGGCTTCAAGCCTCCACAGTTCGAGACTTATTCCGGGGAGTCCGACCCCGTGGACCACATCGAAAGCTTTAAGACCCTCATGCTAATCCACCAAGCTTCCGATGCCCTGCTATGTAAGACCTTCCCTGCCACCCTCAAGAGTCCGGCCCGGGAATGGTACTCTCGCCTCGCCCCATCTTCGATATTCTCCTTCGAACAATTCGAGACCTTCTTCGTCACCCACTTTGTAAGTAGCCGCCGAACTGAGAAGACTAGCATTTCGCTACTGTACCTCAACTAGAAGAAGGGTGAGAAGTTAAGAGACTATGTGAAGCCAGATCTATCGCTTTCCTCGACCAGTCGGTCGCTGCAACAGCATTCCAATCAAACGTCCTTAATTCCAGCCTCTGCTCCTCCCTTGCCAAGAAGCACCCGCAGAACTTCTCTGATCTCCTTCTCCGAAGCGAGAAGTATATTCGGGCCGAGGAAGCTGAGCACCACTGCAACTTTGAGGGGCCTTCCTCTGGGTCCAAGAGAAAGGGTACAGAAGAAGAAGGAGCCAAAAAGCTCCAGAAGGACAATGGCGGACAGTGCTGACCTCCCCCCAGATTCGAAAAGTTCACTCCTCTTAACGCCAACATTTCCGCTATTTTCATGGAAGTTGAGAAGGAAGGGGTGCTACCCCCTACCCCGAAAATGAACACCCCTGACAAGAAGAGGGACAAAGAAAAATGGTGCCGCTATCACCGGGACCATGGCCACAAAACCAATGATTGTAGGGCCCTGAAGAACGAGATCGAAGCCCTCATCCAGAGGGGGCAACTGGCTAAATTCGTGAGAAAGGACCGAACCGACCTTCCCCCTCCTCCTCGGGGGGCTAACAAGCGCCAACAACAACGCAATGAGATGCCCGAATTCGAAGAGGAGCGTGTCCTGCACCTCATTCATGGGGGCCCGATGGGGGGCTCCTCCAACTCCTCTCGAAAGGCGTTTATAAGGGAAGTTAATTCGGTTCGCGGCACCCCTCCTCCTAAATGCCTCGGAGTACCCATCACATTCTCAGATGAAGACCTTGAGGGTGTCCGAACCCCCCATTGTGACGCACTTGTCATTAACCTCCATATGGCAAACTTTAAAGTAGAGAGAATCCTGGTGGACAATGGCAGCTCCGTTAACATCCTCTTCCTCGCCGCTTTCGAAGGTCTTAAACTATCCCAAGACACACTTAAGCCCGCCGGCTACACGCTCCATGGGTTCACGGGAGTGTCAGTGACTATTGAAGGGGTGATCACCCTCGACGTAACCGCTGGCAAAACTCCTACTACCCGAACGGAGCCGATGGCCTTCATGGTCGTCGATGTCCCTGCTGCTTATAATGTGATTCTTGGCCGACCTGGCTTAGCTGCCTTCGAAGCCGTCCCTTCCGCTTATCACCTCAAGATGAAGTTCCCCACCCAGGCAGGAGTAGGGGAAGTAAGAGGCAGTCAGGAAATGGCCTGCAAGTGCTACATGACCTCTACTGAAGGTCCAGTCCTCTCCCTCGAAACTCTTGAAATCCCCCAAGATGGTGTCCGACCAACGTCCGAGCCAGTGGATGAATTGGAGGAAGTGCTCTTCTCTGAGCAAGATCTGAGCCACAAGTACTTTATCAGCAAGACCCTCCCATCAGCCCTTAGCTCGGACATAGTTCAATGTATCAGAAAGAATCGCGACCACTTTGCCTGGTCAGCCGCCGACATGCCTGGAATTTCCGAAGAGCTTTTCGTCCACCATCTGAGTGTTGCACCAGGGTCCAGACTGGTTCAACAGAAGAGGCGCAAATTTTCTCCCGAGCGCCAACAAGCTATGAAAGAAGAGGTGCATAAGCGCCTCAAGGCTCGGTTCATACAGGAGGTCAATTATCCCGAATGGCTCTCAAATGTTGTAATGGTAAAGAAGGCCAATGGGAGATGGAGAATATGTATCGACTTCACCAACCTGAACAAAACATGTCCCAAAGATCCATTTCCTCTCCCAAGTATCGACACCCTGATCGACGCAACTTCGGGCCATGAACTCCTCAGCTTCATGGACGCCGTCTCCGGCTACAATCATATTAGTATGTTTCCCCCGGATATCCAGAAAGACCTCCTTTGTAACTGATCAAGGCCTCTACTGCTATAGGGTAATGCCTTTCGAGTTGAAGAATGCAGGTACCACTTATCAACACCTCGTCAACAAGATTTTTCAGGCACAAATCGGCTGAAATATGGAGGTATATGTTGACGATATGCTTGTGAAGAGCATCCACGGGGCAGATCATGTGGCTGATCTGCAAGAGGCGTTCGATGTACACAGGAAGCACGATATGAGGCTCAATCCGAACAAGTGTGCATTCGGAGTCTCGTCGGAGAAATTCCTAGGCTTTACGGTCAGCCAAAGAGGAATCAAAGCGAACCCCGAGAAGATCAAGGCCATATTGGACATGGCTCCCCCGAAGAATGTTAAAGATGTTCAGAAGCTGACAGGACGCCTTGCTGCCATAGGTCGCTTTCTTTCTAAGTCAGGGGAAAAGTGTCTTCCCTTCTTCAAAGCTCTCAAGGGGGCAAAAGGCTTCGAGTGGGGTCAGCAGCAACAAGACTCATTCGACCAGCTAAAGGCTTACCTAGTCAATCCTCCTCTCCTCAGCAAACCTGTTCCTGGGGAAGCCCTCTACCTCTACTTAGCCGCCTCCGAGAAGACTCTCAGCGCTGTCCTCGTAAGGGAAGAAGATAAGACTCAAAATCCCATCTATTACGTGAGCAAGGTACTTCGGGATGCCGAGCTCCACTACCCAAGGATAGAGAAGATGGCATACGCCTTAGTCATGGCCGCAAGAAAGCTTCGCCCATATTTCCAGTCCCACTCGGTGGTCATTCTTACCGACCAACCGTTGAAGCAAGTCCTTCATAAGCCGGAGATTTCCGGTCATCTCATGAAATGGTCTATCGAGCTGAGCCAGCATGATATAACATACCAGCCTCGGACTGCGATCAAGGCTCAGGCCTTAGCTGAATTCATAGTTGAAAGCACCATTCCCGAGGTCAGTCAAGCATCAAACGGGCCTCCTATTTGGACATTATATATTGACTGATCCTCTTGTATCGAAGGGAGCGGAGCCGGGGTTATTCTGGCAGGCCCAGATGACTTCGTCCTCCAATACTCCCTCCTTATCAACTTCAAGGCCTCCAACAATGAAGTGGAACATGAAACCCTTATAGCTGGTCTTGGGATGGCTTGCAAGGCAGGGACACAACGCCTCCGCATATTTAGTGACTCTCAGCTAGTCGTGAATCAAGTCTTGGGCGAGTATGAAGTGCGAGATGACTGAATGGCTAAGTATCTAGCCAAGGTCCAAAATCTCATGGCTCTCTTCGAAGAGGTGCTTATTCGGCGAATCCCGAGGAAAGAAAATGCCCAAGCAGATGCTCTCTCAAAGTTAGCCTCTTCCTCCCTCCAAGGCCTCGAGCAGACCGTCTTGATTGAAGTACTCCTGAAGCCGAGCATAGAAGAAGAAACTCCCGACTCCATGGAGTCGCTGTCGGTCCAACTTCAAGATAATTGGATGAAACCCCTGGTAGAATTCCTAAGGGATGGGCTCCTCCCCGAAGACCCTAAGGAAGCTCGCCGAGTCAGAACCAGAGCGGAGCGGTGCACCATTGTCGAGGGGGTCTTGTACAAACGCTCCTTCACACAAATTGACGGCAGACCTTATCTAAGGTGCCTCTCCCCCGAACAAGCCACATACGTCTTACAAGAGCTTCACGAAGGCATAGGCGGAGCACATTCAGGGTCCAGGTCCCTTGCCTGGAAGGTGTTGAATTATGGATATTTCTGGCCTACCCTCTTACAAGATGCCGAGCGACATGTTCGGCAATGCAGCTCTTGTCAAAAGCACTCCAACATCCGTCGCCTCCCACAGACTCGGCTCGCCACCCTATTAAGTCCTATCTCTTTCGCAATGTGGGGGATGGATTTACTAGGGCCGTTCCCGCCAGCTCCTGGCCAACTCAAATTTTTGGTCGTGGCAATCGACTACTTCTCGAAGTGGATAGAGGCCGAGCCCTTAGCAGCAATCACTGAGAACAAAGTACTCTAGTTCTTTTGGAAGAACGTCATCTGCAGGTTCGGTGTCCCTCGAGTCCTCGTAACCGACAATGGAACACAGTTTACAGGGGCCTCCTTCCGAGCTCTGTGTGAAGACCTCGCCATCCAACAACGCTTCTCCTCTGTCTCCCACCCTCAATCAAACGACCAAGTGGAAAATGCCAATCGATAGATCCTCTCTGGTATCAAGAAGAGGCTGGATAAGTCCGCTAAAGATTTATGGGTTGATCAGCTCCCGAACGTACTGTGGAATTACCACACTACCAAACGAACCCCCACAGGAGAGTCGCCATTCAACCTCACCTATGGGGCCGAGGCTGTAATCCCCCTGGAAGTCGATGTACCCTCTCCTCGTCTTATTGCTTATGAAGAAGAGCAGAATGCTAGAGAGCTCCGAGCAAATCTGGACTTGATCGATGAGCTCCGTGAAAGAGTAGCCATTCGTCAACAAAGCTATCGGAGAAGGTTCGAGCTAGCCTATAAGAGAGTCCGTCCTACCGACCTCAAAGAAGGGGAATTAGTCCTCAGAAAGTTAGCTATCTCCTTCCCCAGTCAGAAGAGTAAGCTAGCTCCAAATTGGGAAGGACCCTATAAGATCACCAAAGTAGTTCGGCCAGGAGCCTACCGTCTGGAAGACCTTGAAGGCAGAGAGATTCCCAGGACTTGGAATGCCGACCATCTCTTGAAGTACCAAGAGAGCGCATGAATGCCTCTCCAAGTACCGTCAGATGTCGAACCATTCCTTTCCCTTCACTTGCATTTTACCTTTGCTTTTTTATTCCTCTCATGTAATAACGGCTCGCAACTTAGAAGCAGCCGAGTATTAGTTTTCAATAAAGAACATTTTTTCATATCTTCTTGTGAATTGCTTGTATCTCTCTATTTTTAACTTCTTTATACTCTAACAACGAGTTCGGAGTCCAACACTTGGCTCGACTCCGCTTCGCAAGCTCACTCTTAAGCGAGCTAGAAGTGGTTCGCCATTTGGAATTGCTCCCACAACCGTTGAAACATACTCTAACGACGAGTTCGGAGTCCAACACTTGGCTCGACTCCGCTTCGCAAGTTCGCTCTTAAGCAAGCTAGAAGTGGTTCGCCATTCGGAATTGCTCCCACAACCGTTGAAACATACTATAATGACGAGTTCGGAGTCCAACACTTGGCTCGACTCCACTTCGCAAGCTCACTCTTAAGCGAGCTAGAAGTGGTTCGCCATTCGGAATTGCTCCCACAACCGTTGAAACATACTCTAACGACGAGTTCGGAGTTCAACACTTGGCTCGACTCCGCTTCGCAAGCTCGCTCTTAAGCAAGCTAGAAGTGGTTCGCAATTCGGAATTGCTCCCACAACCGTTGAAACATACTCAAACGACGAGTTCGGAGTCCAACACTTGGCTCGACTCCGCTTCGCAAGCTCGCTCTTAAGCGAGCTAGAAGTGGTTTGCCATTCGGAATTGCTCCCAAAACCATTGAAATAAAGTTTCGTTTCGCCACCGCGTGCGAAATCCTTACGACTAAACTAAACATGGGTAAATCTGACCACAGGTCTACCAAGCTTCGGCACACATCGCCGAGCGTTCTCGGCACCGATGCCCAAACAAGCAAAAAACCTTGCTCCGGACCTCGGCATGCTAAAGACATCCATGAGTAACACAACAATAAGAAGGGTTCAAAAACGCACAAGTTCAACAAAAAAAAAGCATCTTTCGATTTAAGTATGGGGAGACAATTACAAATCGGCATCTTCTCTACAACCGAGTTACAAGACTTCCAAAAAGCAAAAACTACAACACCTACCCGTTACACTTAGGCAAAATACTAAACTTGGAAAACAAAATATTCAGCGCTTCCTTGGCGCAGGGATATTTTGCTTCAAAGATACACGAGGGCGGCAACGCTTGACTCCGGTACTCGTCCCTAAACCAGCAAATTGAAAGGTGTCCTCGGCGCTGCTCCTGACAGTTGCCCCAACGGATGCCCCGCTCGATGAAATCGCCATGCCGCTTTGGGCGTCACCCGGACTTGGCCGACCTATGGGAGAACACATCGCGAGCTCATAAAATGAAATGCCTCGCTCGCCCTCCTCGCGGGTGCATGAGGTGCTCCTGACATTGATTGGCCCCGAGTGTGGCTTTAGGCGTGCCACTTCGACCTCCAACTCAACGATCCTCTGTTTCAGAGACTTGTTTCCTACTTCCACTTCAAAGCGAGGAGGCACGGCGGAGCTCGGAATATTAGGGCGACGGGCAATGATCCGGCGGAGGTGAGTAACTTCGATGCCCCTATCCACTGTGGCTCTTTTCAACACATCGACCTCCGCCGTCAACTCGTCACATTCGGTCATCAACCTACCCACCGCCTTGGTCAGCTCCTTTTCCTTCGCCAGAAGTTCAGCCTCCACTATCTGCAAGTGGTGCACCTCGGTAAGCATGTCGTCCCTCTCTGCTATCATCTTTAACAGAGAGAGCTGGAGACACTTCAATCTTAGCCCGTTGGTAAAAGCCATCGACGAGCCATCCTCCTCGCCCACGGGTGGGATCTCGACGAGCCGACCCTCTAGTTGCCGAATCTCAATGTCCCGCTGGCTCAAGATCACCTGCAGGTGGTTCTGCTCGCTCTCAGCCCTGCGCAACCCTAGCTCGACCTCATAAAGGCGCTCCCGACACTTGGCCAGACTCAACCTCGTTGACCCCAAGCTGCCCTCGGAACCAAAATCCTCCTCGGAGCGAGTAGGTTCGGCTGAGAGGGTCGCCTCAGCAAGCTGAAAAGGTCAAGGCAAATAATGGAGCTTAGTAAATAGTCAAAAGTTCACTCCTCATTCGACCCCTGAATAAAAGCTACACGCACTAAAGTAGGAGTTCTTCGTTTAAACACTTAGCCAAATCTCAAGAAAACGACTTAAAAAAAAGAGGAGAGCTATTCAAAAGTCACGTGGGGTCGAGTTCAAAAGTTTCTTTCATTTATCACAAAAAATGCGGTGGCCAGTCCGCAATTAGGCGATACAGGACAGCAAAAAAAATTAAAATTAAATAAAATAAAATAATAGCTAGAAGAGGTGAAATCAAGGGTCGACCTTTTTCCCAGGGCATCCAGAGTGGATGGGGACGGATCCCCCCGATGGGGCTTGAATCGCCAGCAGGGTCGCTTCGGTGATCTGCACCTCGCTGATGACCTCAACCTCGCGGTCGTCCTCATCCTCGCCTCCTTCTTCCTCTCCCTCCGAGTCAGGGTCGAAGCCCTCAACATGCCCCGGGAACAACCTCCACCCCGAGCAGTCCACCTCGGGGTATCGCTCCGACACCTGAGAGATGGCTTGGGCATAGGCCTTGGCTATGTTTTGGGCAAGGAAGCCCTGCGCCTTCGCCATGGTGGCCTCCTCGGCCTCCTTAACTGCGGCATCCTTGGCCTTCGCCACCTCGGCCAGTTGTCTGGTGGACTCCTCCTTCAGACGTAGGAGATCGGCCTTGAGCTACGCGGCCTGCCCCTCGAGGTACTCGACCCTCGTCGACCTCCCTTCGAGCTCGACTGTCAACTTATCGAGCTCTGTGCCGATTCGAGCCTTCTCGGCCCGAGCCCGGTCGGTCTCCTGCTTCAGTTCCTTTTCCAACTCCGCCATCTTTTCCGAAAGATGACCAAAGTGGACGATGATCTGCAAAAGAAAAAAAAGAAAAGAAGGAGGGGGGGGTTCCAAGAGTCAGAAAAATCGAAAGAAAAGGTAACGAACGGAAACAGAAATTCGACACTTACCGAAACCCCCGAGCGCGCGATCTCAATGGCATCGTCGCCCGCCAGTCCGGCCTCCATTGCGGCTCGGTCCTTTGGCGTCGCCAGGTGTTTGACCACCTGCATACTCGCCAAAGAGTCACCAAGAAACCTATCATGCTTCCGAACTTGCCAGTCCGGAACATGGATCTTCTTGTGCTCTTCAGTGAGGAGCACCTCGGTCGTCGCCGTCAACGGGGGCATCTCCATCCCGAGAGCTGCGGCGATCGGGAAGTCCACTGCCTCGTTCGATGACGAGGCTACTCCCACGGCCGAGGTCGGGGTCACCACAACCGGAGGCTCAACAGCCTCGACTTCGCTCACGCCCCTCGGAGGCTTCGTGGGAGGCAGCTTGGTGGAAACTCTCTTGCACTTCTTCGGTGCCTTACTTCCGAGGGCCGCCCTTTGTGCCATCACCGCGTCGAAGTCCATTGCCTCTGCATCGAATAAGAAGCCAGTTAAAGACAAGTTAGAATGAGCAAGATAAAATAAAAATAAACAGAGAGAAAATGAAAGCATTGAAAGAGCTGCGTACTGGGATCTATGCGGCTGAGCCCTCCCCTGAAGAGAATATCCTCGGTGAGCTCCCGCCAATCATACTTCGGCCGGTTGAGAAGAGTCTGCATTGCCTCCTCTTCTCGGGGGTGGAGCACCGACAACTCCTTCACTCGCCTCGACACCTCCTCCACAAAACTGGTGGGAATGGGCCACGCCTCAACGCCCCGCACTACCTAATATTTGTCTCGCCAGTGCTTGATGGAGTCGGGGCAGACGACGAGCCGACCTCCGTGCCTCGGAGCAAGGTAGTACCGGAACTTCGACCGATTCTGCTGATGACGACGGTAGATAGTCCGGAGTACCCTCAGCTCCGGCTCGATCCCAGCCGCTTGGCAGTGGAGTACGAACCCATTAATGAATCTCCATGCATTCGGCATCAGTTAAATGGGGCTGACCCCAAACCACCTCAGCACCTGGATCGCGAACGGGTGAAGATGTAATATCCCGGACGGATATTACCTTGAATAAATTATTATTTTATTATTATTTATTATTATTTTGTTTTAATTCCAGAATTGGAATATTTTGGTAATTTTCACCCGGTTTGTTCATAGACATTATCTGTACCCATATACCGGTCAGTATACATCCGTATTGTATCAAATTGGTACCGTGACCTTCCGAACTAAAAATAAAATTTATTTCATTATTATTTCCGAAATTAAATCATTTTTATATGGATTATGCGAAGATTTTCGATATACGTATATATATACACACATGTATGTAGTATGTCGATCAGTACATTATACAAATTGTGCATTGTGTATTTTTGGACAAAACACTTGTCTTTGTTATGACAAAACCTATTAGATTGTTAGGGTTTTATAAGTGTTTAACCTAGACTAAGTATGCATGAAGAGATTAAGAAAACTCTTCTAGAAACCTTCTCTCTTCCACCTCACCCTCACACCCATACCTCCACCTCACCCATGCCTTCCCTAGATGAGGCCGGCCCCAAATCAAGGAAGGGGCTTTGTGCAATTTTGTGTGTGCAAATTTGCACTCTCCACCCTTTTCTCCACCTATAAATACCCCCCTCCCTTCACCTTTGTCTCATTTTTAGAAAGACAAAAAGAAAGAAAGGAAAAGAAAGAGTGAACCCCTAACTTGAGAGTTTTCTCTTGTAGGTTTTAGAAGCTTTCATAGGAGCTTAGGGGAAGGAGAAGAATAGCTAGCATGTCCTTCCATCAAAGAAATTTTAGGTGGGGGTTCTCCACCTTCTCTTTTGTGGTTTGAATTGTGTTTTGGTTTCTTCTTCTTCTTACCTTCCTTGGTTTTGTTTTCTTTTGTTCTTTTGGTAGGTTTTCTTGTGATGTTGTTGTATGTTGCTTGGTTGTATGTGTTATAGCTTTGTATGGATAAAAAGAAAAGAAATAGTGGTAGTACTAAATAACACATAAAGATTGAATCTTGTAGTAAATTATCAATTGGACCAAAATACACATATGCATATGGACTTGGTACATACAACCATTTGGGGTTGTAGGACTTGAATTTGGACTCATACACATAAACATATGGACCTTGTATACAACCATTTTGGGTTGTAGAACATACACTTGAACTTTGGACTAAAAGAATGCATATGTTTGGTTGAACCAAAATGGATGACTCTTTACTTTATTTTAATTGTTGTTATTTTCTTTTATAAAACATAAGTAAAAAGAACCCATTTTAGATGTTAATTTTAGTATGAAAAAGAAAAAGACTAATCTAAGTCATTAGTTGTAGAATGATTAAAAAGATCTCTTTTTATGTTCACTAGTAATAATAAAGAAATAAATGCTTATGAAGTAGTAGTGGATGTTATGTTTATGTAAAGTTGTAGTAGGTGCTTATGTTTAAAATAAGTAGTAATAGTAGATGTTTATGTTTTAAATAAAGTAGTTGTAATAGATGTTTATGTTTAAAATGAAGTAGTAGTAGTAGATGTTTATATAAAGTATAGTTGATGTTTATGTTTAAATGAAGTAGTAGTAGATGTTTATGTCTAATTGAAGTAGTAGTAGATGTTTATGTTGAAGTAAAGTTGTAATGGATAGTTATGTTATGTTGAAGTGGTAAATGACAATTGCTTTAGAAGTATGCCCCATTGTAGTAGATATCCATGGTTAACTAGTTATAGGTTGATGTTTATGTGGTGTTTATATTTTTGTAGAAAGTCCATGTTTGATGTCTACCATGTGTTAGGAATTATTATACCATGTTTAATAATCGTAGTAACCCATGCTTAGATTATTGTAGAAAATCCATGTTATTAATATCTATCATGTTGTAGGAAACTCATTCTTGAAGTAGGTATCATGTTGTAGGAAAAATATATATATATACTAGATTGTTGCAGGAATTATTATACCATACTTAGAATTTAGTAGGAACCCTTATACATGCATAGATTGTTGTAGGAACTATTGTTCATGCTAAGTTAGTAGATGACCATGCTTAATTATTGTTCATGCTAAGTTAGTAGATGATCATGCTTAATAATTATTCATACTAAGTTAGTAGATATTCATGCTTAGATGATACCCATGTTTAGATAGTGCATGTTCATGCCTAAATATTGTTCAAGATTGAGTTAGAAGATATTCATGTTTAATGACATTCATGGTTAGATTATGGTAGGAAACTCTTAAACCATGCTTATGATATATATCATGTTGTAGGAAGTTCACTCTTGAAATAGATACCATGTTATAGGAATTATAACCCATGATTAGTGGTTGGTATCCATGCTTAGAGTATAGTAGATAATCACGCTTGAGTTGTAGTAGATACCTTGCTTATATTGTTGTAGGATTAATGTTAAATTAATCTACCATGCCTAGGATTGTTGTAGGTTAATGCTAAGTAATTATACATGCTTAAATTGTAATAAAGCTTCATGTTTAGATTGTAGTAACTATCCATGCTTAAGATTGTTACAAGTGCATGCTAAATCGCATTCATAATTAAGAGTGTTGTAAGTTGATGGTTACATTATATGTACCATGATTAGTTGTTGGAGGTTGATGCTTATTGTAATTGTAGTAGTATCTGCCTTGTTGTAGTTAATGTTAGTAAGGAGCCATACATGCTTGAAGGGTATAGGGTGGCATCCTAGTTAAATAAGGAAGCGGACGTATGCTCTAGGTTGTTCTAGTCAACTTCGAAAAGAACCTATGGACTCTAGTTGTGTGAAGTCCTAATTGAAATTGTACCATATCATGGGGACATTCCTCATCCGTAGGGGTAATAAGGATTAGAAAGGTCATTAGTAATAGTTAGTTCAATAAAGGTTATTATGTCGCTTCGGGCTTCTCATTGGTAGAATGCCTACCATAGACTATTAGTAGATTCTTCTGTTGCTTCTAGTAATAGAAGATCAAGTTGCTAGTAAGCACGTTTGGTTGCTTCTAGGTTTGATTACCTGTATGGTTGTTTGCATATGATTGTGCTCGTACGTGGCTCGACTGGCCCGTACGTAGTTGTGGGTCTCATACGTAGTTTATTTGGCTCGTATGTAGGTTGTTGTCTCGTACGTAGCTCGACCGGCACGTGCGTAGCTGTTGGTCTCATACGTGGCATATTTGGACGGTATGTACGTTGTTATCTCATACGAGGCCCGCCTGGCTGGTTGGTTCATACGTAGCTTGTTGGCTCGTATGTGGTTAGTATACCCGTATATAGCTTATTAGCTAATACACAGTTTGTTGTGCTCGTCTAGAGTGATATTATTACCCTATGGGCTATCGACCATCAAGACATATGTTTTCTTACTCCTAAGGAACTGTGGAGGAGTCACTCCTTGTGTACCGTCGGATCTTAACCGGTGTAGGTTGATCAAGAACCGGAGTATAGATGGAATCCAAGTTTAGGGTAGTGGCATGCATGTATGTTCGCATGGCCAGGGTCTTGGATTGATAGGCCAGGAACCGGATCCTGAGGGATTCTGGTAAGTCTAGGTTGAGCAGCCTAGTAGAGTTATCTTGCGAAGTCCAGTTTAAGAGATAGCAAGTTGTGTTTATAATATTGTCATCCCTAGGAGTGTTCAGGGTTAGGGACATCATTAGGGTAGTGACTTATAAAGATCATTAACTTAGACCCTTGCCGGAAAGGGAGGAGTGGGTTGTAGGGGGCCCCTTACGACTAACTCGTCCCTTGGGGCAGACCTTAGGTGATGTTATTGGGTTGTACCTTCCCGTCAAAGGGATACGTACGGTGGCGTCTCACGAGTTGGGAGCACGGGTTGCGTATCTAACACTGTTGATTCCTGAAGTGCCATGATAAGGCGGGCGGAGCTAGGGATGGATTCGGGAACTCCGTCGGGTCCTATACCGGGGATACGAACAGGCCATGGACTACGGTCTGGCTAGGGGGCGGCAGGGGGACTCTCCTGTTGGCGGTAACCCCGAGGGTTCGTCTGGTTTTTGAGTGAGGTCCGGTTAGCCCGGTAGGAGTGGCAAACATAGACACCACAAGTGGACTGCATTAGTGGGACATAGACACCATGAGCGGACTGCCTTGGTAGGACTTGACCACATCTGCAACCTCATCAGTCACGTTGTATCTGTCAGGAACAGGTTGTGTACAATTAGAAATTCATAACGCTGGTTCAAATCCCTATATATGGAGAGACGGCTTGAGATGGGGCGCATGTAGTATGGGCTGCATGTTGCTTCGGAGACTTGCTGACATTAGAATAGGAGCATCCGGGTTTTAGTTAATATTGCGTTAGATTCTAGTCATAGCACTCACGAACACTTAAACTACACCAACACAATTTGCCATGTTTCTGTATGTTGTTTTGGGAGATTCGCTGCTATGTTATCAGCCTTAAAGCGTCAGTGAATACTGACGTCCCCACTTCCATAGGTACTGGATTGCCGAAGTACAAGGGCGAGATTCAGGAGGACTCAAGGCAAGGAAAGCGAGGAGTCAATGTAATGTTTAGTTCCGCTGTAACATGTATGTGGATTATCTATTAGTTGAGAAGTACTCAATTGAGAGTTACCAAGTGTTGTTCTTCATTCCTTGTACTCTGATGTAAGATGTTGAAGGTTGTAATACTTGGGAATGTAAAGGTAATATTGTAACTCTATTGTAATGTATTGCAGTTGTACAATATTCAGACTTGTAATACATTGGGTGTTGAATAAAAAGTTTTAAATTCTCCTGTTTTTCTGTGTATGGTGACTAATTGAAGAAAAGGTCTTGGCTCGTGTCTCGGTTTCCTAGTATATGGAAATCGGGGCGCTACAGAAGAGGTAGTCGAGCCCCGGCGATGAAGGCGTCAACCGGCCAGAAACACATGTTAACTGGCATCGGCGGATTCGCCCTAACCCCGGGACCCGGCAGGATGAGCTCGTATTCCTCCGGAATTTGAAAGCAACCCCGGATTACTACCAATGCTTCCTGGCTGAGAATGGAGACAGTCTCATCGACCTCGGAGGTCTCTCTCGCCTCGTTTTCCTCAAAGGCTCTCCCCCTCCCATGAATGATGCGCTCGGCGTGCTCCTCGGGAAGTTCTCGAACCTGCTGAAGCCCCGTCAGCTGTCCTGGATACCTATCGAACGGCCCCATGTGCTTCGGGTCTTCCACTATACTGTCTCGACCAAATACCTTCTTGCCTTTATCTTGGCGATGCGGAGAAAGGACTTCAGCGGCAGAAGGGGAGGGCTCGGATACAGGAGAAAGAGACAAATCTATACTCAAAAAATGACTAAGTATAAATTACCTTTGAGCTGATGGGAACAGTCGGAATATTCACCGGAGAAACAATCAACGATCACCGTGAGCTCTCACTAGTAGAAATTACCGCCTGAGTGAAAATTCAGCGAAGTGAGAAATGAGAGGGGGAGGTGAAATTTTATAGAGCCAAGCACACTAAACGAGGTTAATGGGCCCACAGTAACCGGCCCAATTGCACAAGACGACAAAACGACTTGAACAGTCACATTATTTACCGTGCCTAGCTGAACTGTCGCATTAATGACTATCACATTTGTCAGAGTCGTCAGAAGTTCAGCAGCCATCGAATTAAATGACTGTCACATCTGTCAGGGTCGTCAGAACATCAGCAGACATCGCATTAAATGACTGTCAAATCTGTCAGAATTTCATCAGCCTCAGCCTGACGTTTCCTATGCTGCCAAAATCGCCCCTCAGGACCTCGACACAAGCTGCCGAGCGTTCTTGCCACTGACCATGTTACATGGAAAGATTGGACCTCGGCACAAGCTGCCGAGCTCTCTTGCCACCGACCATGTTACATGGAAAAATTGGACTTCGGCACACGCTGCTGAGCGTTCTTGCCACCGACCATGTTACATGGAAAAATGGGACTTCGGCACACGCTGCCGAGCGTTCTTGCCACCGACTCAATTATAGGGAAAATTGGACCTCGGCACGAGTTGCCGAGCGCTCCTACTACCGACCCAATTATGAGAGAAATGGGATCTCAGCACAAGTTGCCGAGGTATCTACGCACCTCGGCGAATGGCGCCGAACCCTTACAGACCTCAGCCTCTTCCTTGGTAGGCGTACGAGGGGGGTCGGTAGCAGCTTCGAAGCACCCGAGATATGAAACAGAGGAAATCACTCCTCCAAGCAAGCACAAGTGCTAGATCTCCTGAAAATTCGCGCCCAATACTAACGAAGAGATCAAATTCGACCGCGTCATGAATAATAGCAAGTCGTCTACCTAAATATTGCGAAAAAAAAGATTTAAAATTCAGAAAAATTAATTAAAAATTCCGAAAAATAATTATAAATTCGGGGGAATACTTTGAGCCCCCGGGAAAATAATTATTGCTTAGAATGGTTAATTAAGACCCCCGAATAACAAATCACCACTTCGCAAAATTGAGAAAAATCATCAGATGCCTAAGAGAGCTCGAGAATAACCTTGAGCGCACACCTAACTCAACAATTGCCATAATCCCCCACACAAGGATTCGTCACCTCCTATTTGGACTCCGACACAACTCCGCAAGCCATTAAAACAGCAAAACTACTCCTCAAAGGCTGATCAAACTCAGTCTTCGGGAGTGGAGGGCTCGTGATATGGCTAAAAATAGGATTAAATCGGAACCGTCCAAATCGGGCACGAATCTTAAAGCCTAGGGGTAAAATGGTAATTTCACTTGACAAACGGGTCTGAAGTACTGGGTTTTCTCCCCAAAGACCCAATAACCCACAAATGGATCCATCTCGACTGGGTGTGGGTTCCAACCCGCAGCAAACCCGGTCCAGGAAGATAGAATTAGGGTTTCTGATTAATCCTAATCAACGGCCATGATTCACGTCTATCCTTTCACTAGAAATTAGGGATTACATTCCTTATCTGGTCATAGGAACTACATTCCTAATCTGATCCCAAAGGCAGCTATAAATACCCCCCATCCACCACCATTAAGAGGTAATCAATCTTTTGCCAATTTACGCTCTCTCATAATCTTCCTGATTACTGACTTGAGCGTCGGAGGGTGCATCGCCGGGATCAACCCTGGTGTATCGCACTTTTTGCAGGTGAACGGCGGGAGTCAACGGCCAAACTCCGACGGAACATATTTCAGGTTTGCTATTTAAGTTTTCCAAGAGTCCACAAATTCATCTGTTTGCCCCCACACCAGATTTAGCGGTAACACTGATCAATTGCATATTGTAGTTGGTCAGCAAAAGTTTTGAGTTGCGCATTGGAAATTTGCATAAATGTTTTGATGAACTATTTTATCCATGAATTGTATTGAGACTTGTATTTGAGCTTGTAATCCCAGGATATTATTTTGTTTCAGATCATGTGTTTATTTAGGTTATTTATTGTTGTTGCAATAAATACAGTTGAGTTATAATTGTTTTTGCATGCCTGGTTGAGTATGTTGATATATTTATTGTTGTGACGAGTCAAGTAGATCCGTACAGCTTATGGATGGTAAAAACTATCCGTTGGGCTTAGTCGCGTACCGTATTCCGTATTCCTTTTGGGAAGCGGGGCGTGACACTCAATGCTCCCCAGTTCAGAACCTCCTGAATAAACAGGTGGATTGGCAGTCGCAAACCCGAGCTAAACGCGTCCGCCGAAAACATGCAGATGTAGGGGGTCAAGTTATCAGTGGGACGGAGTCCGGGGCCTGGGATCAACAGTTCGTACTCCTGTCCAATGAAGTAATTGGCTCGAATAACCGGAAGGTCGTCCGCGGTCGGTACAGTCAGCATTTTGTCCATAGAGATTTTCTGTCGACCATGCCAGGACGGTTGTCTTCGTATGGAACCAACTCCTCCACATCGTCCAGGGAACATTCTAATAGAGCACGGCTGCACTGTGATGGGCACATCGAGTCTGACTTCAGGAAACGTCTCGTCCGGGCTGTTCGGTAGGATCTACTTCGTTTTCCTCCGTCGGACATGACGACCCCTCGAGGGAGAGGGCGTCACAAAAGGGGCCAGATGGTCATCTTCTAATGATGGGTCATCCTCCACTTCCTCGTCCCCTTCGATAACTTTCAACTCCCTTACCATGGACCACTCCCCCAATCAGCTCATCTTCCTCTGCACCATCGACAACTTCATCCTCGTCACCTTCCTCCCTACCCACGCTCCTTTCTGAGTTGCTCGACTCAACTACGAAGGGCTTTCTACTGCGAAGTGGTGTGACCTCGTAGGCCTTCTCCACTGTTTCCCATGATGTTGAGTCGGAGAGACGTGGGTCATCATCCCGACCCGTGTAGTGGTGGATGAACCAGATTGAGCCATTGACATAATGAAAAGAAAATAACCTGTGCGAAATGCCATGAAGTTGTCGAAAAAGATCGCCGCCGGTGACTGAACTGCGCTAGAAAGAAAACTTGGGAACTTGGAGAGAGAGAGCAAAATGTGAAAAATGATGAGAGGGGTGGGGGATATATAGTTAAACCAGCGACTCCTCGAAATCCTCAAACATGACGTCATCGTTACATGTGTCATCGCATGAGTGGCCAACATAAGGCCCAATTTCTCTACAAGACAAATTTCCCCCCAAGTATAAAACGATCGAGCCTCGGTCATGCCAAACACACAAGCAAGGCTTTTGTCAGTCACGAACGCAATCTGGCCCGACGCTTGGCATGGATCTCGAGCAGGCACCCAACATTTCCACAAGACTGCCTCAAAAGCAAGGTCATCTGGCTCGATGCCCGGCATAGATGTCGAGTATGGATACAACTTTCCATAAGAATGCCTCAAAAGCAAGGCCATCTGGCTCGATGCTCGACATGAATCTCGAGCAGGCACCTAGAATTTCCATAAGATTGCTTCGAAAGCAAGGCCATCTGGCTCGATGTTCGACATGGATCTCGGGCAGGCACCTGACATTTTAGCAAAATTGCCTCAAAAGCAAGGCCATCCGGCTCGACGCTCGACATGGATCTTGAGCAGGCACCTAGAATTTTCACAAGATAGCTTCGAAAGCAAGGCCATCTGGCTCGACACTCGGCATGAACCTCGAGCATGGATACAACTTTCTCTCAACGAAAAAAGACATATATTGAGGCGCTCAGTGCCGACCCAAAGCTCGGAGCTCGGCGTGAACCTCGAGCATCGATGCGGTTATCTCTCACAAAATTCCTCTATCGAGGCGCCCGGCGCCGACCCCATGCTCGGAGCTCGGCGTGAACCTCAAACATCGATGCAGTTTTTTCTCACAAAATTCCTCTATCGAGGCGCCCAGCGCCGACCCCAAGATCGGAGCTCGACGTGAACCTCGAGCATGGATACAGCTTTCCCTCAAGGAAAATGCTTCAATCGAGGGGCTCGGTGCCGACCGAAAGCTCGGAGATCGGCGTGAAACTCCAGCATCGATGCAGCTTTCTCTCATAAAATTCCTCTATTGAGGCGCCCGGCACTAACCCCAAGCTTGGAGCTCGGCATGATCGAGCATGGATAAAGCTTTCTCTGAAGGAAAAGGCCTCTATCGAGACGCTCGGTGCCGACCCGAAGCTCGGAGCTCAGCGTAACCTCGAGCATCGATGCGACTTTCTCTCACAAAATGCCTCTATCGAGGCGCCCGACACCAACCCCAATCTTAGAGCTCGGTGTAAGCCTCGAACATGGATACAACTTTCTCTCAAGCAGAAGGCCTCTATCGAGGCGCTTGGTGCCAATCAAACTTCAGAGCTCGGTGTGAACCTCAAGCATCGACCCGACTTTCTCTTACAAAATCCTATATTGAGGCGCTCGGTGCTGACCCCAAGATCGGAGCTCAGCGTGAACCTCGAACAATGATGCAGATTTCTCTCACAAAATACCATTATCGAGGCGCCCAGCACCGGCCCCAAGCTCGGAGCTCGACATGAACCTCGAGCATGGATATAGCTTTCTCTCAAGGAAAATGCCTCTATTGAGATGCTCGGTGCCACCCAAAGCTCGGAGCTCGGCGTGAGCCTCGAGCATCGTTGCAATTTTCTCTCACAAAATGCCTCTATCGAGGCACTGGATGCTGACCCCAAGCTCGGAGCTCGGCGTGAACCTCAAGCATGGATACAACTTTCTCTTAAGGAAAAGGCCTATATCGAGGCGCTCGGTGTCAACCCAAAGCTCGGAGCTCGGCAGGGAACCTCGAGCATCGATGCGGCTTTCTCTTACAAAATTCCTTTATCAGGCGCCCGACGTCGACCCCAAGCTCGGAGCTCGGCGTGAACCTCGAGCATCGATGCGGCTTTCTCTCACAAAATTCCTCTATCGAGGCGCTCGGTGCCGAACCAAAGCTCGAAGCTCGGCGTGAACCTCAAGCATGGATATAGCTTTATCTCAAGGAAAAGGCCTCTATCGAGGTGCTCTGTGCCGAACAAATGTTCGAAGCTCGGCGTGAACCTCGAGCATCGTTCCGACTTTCTCTTACAAAATCCTATATCGAGGCGCCCGGCGTCGACCTCAATCTCGATGCTCGGCATGAACCTCGAACATTGAAGCAGCTTTCTCTCAAAAAATACCTTTAATGAGGCGACCAACGCTGACCCCAAGCTCGGAGCTCGGCATGAACTTCAAGCAAGGATACATCTTTCTCACAAGAAAAATGCCTCTATTGAGACACTCGGTTCCGACCCAAAGCTCGGAGCTCGGCATGAACCTCGAGCATCATTGCAGTTTTCTCTCACAAAATGAATCTATCGAAGCGCCCGACGCCGACGCCAAGCTCGGAGCTCGACCTGAACCTTGAACATGGATACAGCTTTCTCTCAAGGAAAAGGCCTCTATCGAGGCGCTCGGTACCGACCCAAGGCTCGGAGCTTGGTGGAAACCTCGAGCATCGATGCAACTTTCTCTTACAAAATTCCTCTATCGAGGCGCCCGACGCCGACCCCAAGCTCGGTGTGAACCTCAGCATCGATGCGGCTTTCTCTCACAAAATTCCTCTACGAGGCGCCCGGCGCCGACCCCAAGCTCTAAGCTCGGCGTGAACCTCAAGCATGGATACAGCTTTCTCTCAAGGAAAAGGTCCTCTATCGAGGTGCTTGGTGCCAACCCAAAGCTCGGAGCTCGGCATGAACCTCGAGCATCGATGTGACTTTCCCTCACAAAATTTCTCTATCGAGGCGCCCGGCGCCGACCCTAAGCTCGGAGCTCGGCGTGAATTTCAAACATGGATATAGTTTTCTCTCAAGGAAAAGGCCTTTCTCTTTTGAGGCGCTCAATGCCGACCCAAAGCTTGGAGCTTGGCGTGAACCTCGAGCATGGATAGCACTTTCTCTCAAGAAAAAAAATGCCTCTATCGAGGTGCCCGAAGCTGACCCTTAAGGCATGAACCTCGAGCATTGATGCGGCTTTCTCTGACAAAATGCCTATATCGAGGCGTCCGGCGCCGACCCCAAGCTCAGAGCTCGGCGTTAACCTCGAGCATGAATACAGCTTTCTCTTTAGAAAAAAGCCTCTACGAGGCGCTCGGTACCGACCCAAAGCTCGGAGCTTGGCGTGAACCTCGAGCATCGATGCGGCTTTCTCTCACAAAATTTGTCTGTCGAGGTGCCTGACGCTGACCTGAAGCTCGGAGCTCGGCATGAACCTTGAGCATGGATACAACTTTCTTTCAAGGAAAAGGCCTCTATCGAGGCGGTCGGTGTCGAGCCAAAGCTCGGAGCTTGGCGTGAACCTCGAACATCGATGCGGCTTTCTCTAACAAAATTCCTCTATCGAGGAGCCCGGCGCCAACCTCAAACTCGGAGCTCGGCGTGAACTTCGAACATCGATGAGACTTTTTCTCACAAAAAGCCTCAATCGAGGCGCCCGGCGTCGACCCCAAGCTCAGAGCTCGGCGTGAATCTCGAGCATGGATACAGCTTTCTCTCATGGAAAAGGCCTCTATTAAGGTGCTCGGTGCCGACCCAAAGCTCAGAGCTCGGTGTGAACCTCGAGCATAGATGCGGCTTTCTCTCACAAAATTTCTCTATCGAGGCACCTGGTGTCGACCCCATGCTCGGAGCTCGGCATGAACCTCGAGCATGGATACAACTTTCTCTTAAGGGAAAGGCTCTATCGAGGTGCTCGGTGCCGACCCAATGCTCGAAGCTCGGTGTGAACCTCGAGCATCGATGCAGCTTTCTCTCACAAAATTCCTCTATTGAGGCACCCGATGCCAACCCCAAGCTCGGATCTCAGCGTGAACCTCGGGCATGGATACAGCTTTCTCTTAAGGGAAAGGCTCTATCGAGGCGCTTGGTACCGACCCAAAGCTCGGAGCTCGGCGTGAACCTCGAACATTGATGCGACTATTCTCTCATAAAATGCCTCTATCGAGGCACTCAGCACCGACCCATAAGCTCGGGGTTCGGAATGAACCTCGAACATCGATGTGGATTTCTCTCATAATATGCCTCTGTCAAGGCGCTCGGCGCCTATCTCAAGCTCAAAGCTCGTCATCAACGTCGAGCATCGATATGTCTCTCTCAGAAAATACCTGTGTCGAGGCACTCGGTGCTGACCCAAAGCTCGGAGCTCGGCATGAACCTTGAGCATCGCCACAGCTCCCTCTCAAAAAGCCCTCGCTCGGCGTGCTCGGCCTCCATCCTTCTGGCTCGACACTTAGCACAACCCCTCGGGATCGGTGCTCGGCATAGACCTCATTGAAGCCGTGTACCCTGCTCGGCTTGGCGCCAACCACAAACACTTCTTAGGGACTCACCATCTCATCATCGCAAAAGCTCCCCTCCGTACTTCTCCCAAGGACAAACTACTCGTCCACGGCGAGTGCGCACAGCCCTCCAGGAGTGGGGGGCTTATGATGTGGTATAAATGAAATGGCCAAATCAGGACTGTCAGATCTCCTCAGATTTTGCTTATCCCAGATCATTAGGTCAACGGGTCCACTGGGCCTTCTACCACTTCAGGCCCACAGACAAACGGATCTGACCCGACTCATCAGGGTCAGGTACCTGTTTGCCCCAGCCTATAAATACTAGGCCCCCTCCTCACTTTAAAGGTAATCAATATTTCTCCACTTGAACCCTAGCTGCTCAGTCTCTTTTCCAATGACTAACTAGATCGTCAGAGGGTCTGTCACCGGGATTTCTCCCGGTGTTTCTAGGCCTTTTGTAGGTACCCCGGTCGTCCGAGCTCCAGCACCTCTTTTGAGCAGACCTCAAGGAACAGACCCGAGCCGAGGTCGAGATCTGTCTCCTCCATTTCACAAATCACAAGAACTCACACATATTGCTCCGGCACCGAAAACAAGCAGCATCACCCTTCTACTTAAGTTTTTTTCCCTTAAATAGGTTCAATCGATCAGAATTTATATGATTTTACAATTGAGACACTGATTGTTCATTTCTTGGGTTGAACGAGCGACTAATATTGAATTAAGTTATGGGGGATTGCTGAAGAATTTCAATATTTTGTTGGGGATCTGTATGGAGAAAACCCTACTTTTTTATACCCAAACCCACACCCATGAATTGCAGGTCATACTGGTGAGGTCAATCTAGTCGGATAAACCTGATTCTTTTGATGTTATGATTGTTTTATTTACTCATGAAGACATTTAAGATTAAAGATTGACCTAACCAATTAAGGGTATTAAATTGAGAAGATCAAAAATTTCTATCATTCTACCAAAATAAATGAGCAATTTAAATTTAGTATTATAACATGTGTATATAACTTATATAAACAATACTACGTCGAGTATGATGCGGGTTTAGTTTGGGTTTGAACACGTTGGTTTCCTACAAAACTCAAACCCAATCCAGATTTCTAATGATTATTTTTGAATCCACCATTCAGATTTGGGTAGATTTTCATACTAAAATAAACTCACCCTTTCAGGTTGGGTCGACTTGATTTTAGGTTAAACCTGACTTGGTTTGACTCATTCTCTTAAGTTCCAAGTTATTTGGCCTTCCGAAGAAAATTGGCTGCTATACAAAAAACTAATGCATAAAAATAGTTTTTTCTCACTGATATGGCTAAAAATAGGGTTAAATAAAAACCATTCAAAGCGGGCACGAATCTCAAAGTCCCAGGGGCAGGACGGTAATTTCACCTACAGATGGGTTTGAATCGGGCACTGGGTCCCTCTTCTTGGACCCACTAACCCATGAACAGATATGTTCAGCTGGAAACGTGTCTCAACCCATTAGGGGCCAGCTCAACAGGATTGGAGGAAATCCTGGCTCGCCCTGATCTTGAGGAGGTGGTTATAACCACCCATATCCTGCTACACCGGAAAGTAGGGATTCACTCTTATCCTGAAGGATATCCCCATGACGGCTATAAAAACCCCCCTACCTCATACTGTAGAAGGTGATCACTCTTTGCACACTTGAGCTCCTTCCCTTTACTTTTTCTGGTATTGACAAGTGCATTGGAGGGTTCGTCGTCGGGATCCATCCCGATGTTCAGAATGTTTGTGCAGGTCCGCAGGAACACCAAGGAGTCAACTTGTCAACAAGGAAGAAGGGAGATCCAGCCTGTTCGAGTTCCTCACAAACCTACAAATCTCATCTATTGCCCCCACACTAGAATCCAGTGGCAACAGATTGGCACCGTCTGTGGGAAGCATCACGACAAGCAATTCACCCTTCCTCCTTCCACCAAAGCCACTCCCGGCAATGCCTCCAAAGAAGAGACTCGCAAACTCCAATCGAAGAACAACCTCTTCTCATCCTCCTCCTCCTCCTCTGCAGGGGGATCTCCCTCTCCCCAACCAACCAACCATGCAGCTCGATCCACAGGCTCCGCAGTCCATTCAGCAGCCTTTGGGACCCTAAGCCACAGTGGGGGAACACTCTCAGCGAAGCCGCCACAAGCAACCTGTGCATCAGGTTTGGGTTTCCATCCACAATGCCGACATAAACTCGATGGCTTCCTATACTCCTCCCACTCCAAAAGATCTGCGGAATGTGATCAACAATCGGTAGACCGAGCATGGACCCGATCTTCGTACCCATCTGGATGAGAGGCGGGCCCAAGAGGCGAACCCTCACCGCGAGCAACCGAGGGATCGCTCGCCGCGCCGATCCAATCACGGAGGGTCCAACTCTCCCCGGAGGTGGAGAGAGTCACCCCAACATCGCCCAAGACAGAGCCGCTCCCCGATAGGCTGCCTTGTGCCTCGAGCCCATCATGAGCAGGAGGTCCCCGTCACGAGGGCAGAATTTCAGCAATTCCAGGAGGTAGTCCTCTGGGCGCTCAACGCTGCCCCCAATAATGGCTGTCGGACTCCCAGCCCTCCGCCAGCTCCTCGCCATCCTCACCGCTCCTATAGCCCTCGACCAGCTCCTCGCCATCCTCATCGCTTCTGCAGCCCTCGACCGGCTCTGAGCCACCTTTGTCGCTCCCGAAGTCCCAGATCGGCTCCGAGCCATCGCCGCCCTTCTCCCGACCATCACCGTCGCTCCCGGAGTCCACATCCTGCTCCAAGCCACCCCCGTTGCTCTCTCAGTCTACCACCTACTCAGAGCCATCGCCGTCACAGCACCACCCCTCCTCGGCATGAGGAGTCTCGAGGCTCAGCAAAACATGACCGAAGGAAGGAATCGGTCTACCACCGTCTCCACGAGATGGAGAGGCGCCTCACCTAGCTCGAACGTGACGAAGAACGACGAGCTAGGGACCTTCTCCTAAGCAACCCCCCATTCTCTCGCACCATCATGGAGGCTCCAGTCCCAGACAACTTCAAGCCTCCACACTTCGAGACCTACACTGGGGAGTCGGACCCCACAGATCACATTGAGAGTTTCAAAATTCTCATGATGATCCACCATGCATCTGATGCCCTCCTCTGCAAGACCTTCTCGACCATACTTAAGGGGCCAGCTCGGGAGTGGTATTCTCGGCTTGCACCTGCATCAATCTTCTCCTTCGACCAGTTCGATGGGCTCTTCAAAACACATTTTGTGAGCAGTCGCCGCACGGAGAAGATGAGTGCCTCCCTCCTATTCCTCAGCCAAAATAAAGGCGAGCGACCGAGGGACTATGTTAAGCATTTCACTGCTGAGGCCAGGTCCATCGCCTCTTTGGAACCCTTGGTGGCCATGGTCGCCTTCCAGTCCAACGTCCTCAATGCGAATCTCAGGGCATCCCTCACCAAGAAGCTCCCTCGGGACTTTTCAGAGCTCCTACTCCGGAGCGAGAAGTACATCCAAGTGGAAGAAGCTGTCCACCGCCCCACCTTTGAGGCATCAACTTCCGGGAATAAGCAGAAGGGTGCAAAAGAAGGAGCTAAGAAGCTCCAGAAGGACAATGGGGGTCAGCGGCATCCTCTCCCCTGTTTTGAGAAATTCACTCTACTAAATGCGAGTGTACCCGCCATCTTAATGGAGATTGGGAATGAAGGTCTTTTTCTGCCACCTCCAAGAATGAACACCCCCGGGAAGAAGAGAAACCGGGAGAAGTGGTACCGTTTCTACCGGGACCACCGGCACGACACCGATGATTGTCGGGCCTTGAAGGATGAAATCGAGGCCCTCATTTAGAGAGGGCAGCTCACCCGATTCGTGAAGAGGGACCGAGCCGATCTGCCCCCACCGCCTAGGGGGACTAATAGGAAAACTGAGCAGCGCACGGAGACTCCGGAGGTCGAAGTAGAGGATATCCTGCACCTAATACACGGAGGCCAAATGGGGGGAGATTCCAACTCCTCCCGAAAAGCCTTCATAAGGGAGGTTAACTCCGTGCAGAGCCATCCTCCCCCAAAAGGCCAAGGAGTCCCGGTGACGTTCTCCGATAGGGACCTGGAGGGCATCCGCACATCCCACTGCGATGCCCTCATCTTCAACCTCCGAATGGCAAACTTTGATGTTCATCGAATCTTGGTGGATAACAAAAACTCTGTCAACATCCTTTTCTTAGAGGCTTTCAAGGGCCTCCAGCTGTCGAGGGACCGACTCAAGCCCGCAGGCTACACTTTTCACGGGTTCACTAGGGTCCCGGTTATGGTCGAGGGAGTTATAACCCTCGACGTATGTAATACCCTGGATTGTACGACACTTATATATATATATATATATATATATATATATATATATATATATATATATATATATATATATATATATATATTGTCTGTATGCATGCATATGATTGTAGTATTTTGTTTGATTATACTGTCGTTGGTGTGCAATTAGGTTTGCAGGGCGGTTTATGAGGGTGGTTGCGTTTTAGATGGTGCACGAGAATGAGGAGGACCGATACTAGTATATACACTAGTTTTGGGTACAGTACATATGCAAATATATCATTGTATGATACTACGATGGATATATCTTGCGTACACTCAATAAATCTCTCATCTCTCATCTAAGAACTCACTTAAGAGCTACATAGTGCAGCCAATCATTGTACCCCAAACCAATGGCTTAAGACCATGGTTTTGTACCCAAACCACTCTAAACCCTACACCCCTACACCCTAAAATCCGGCCCTCTCCTTCCTCCCTCTTTCCTCACTCGTTTCCCATTAAAAAACCCCTCATTTCTTCTCCCAAGTTCGGAAATTTTCAAAACTCAAACCCAAGAAAAGAAAGAGAAAGAAAGAAAGGAAGAAGGATTGAAGAGGAGCTCTTGGAGTGGATTCTTGGAGAAGTGAAGCTCAAGGCCATCATCTAATCTCTAATCAACTTCGGGTACTAAACTTTTCTTTTTGTTTCTTGTTGATTCTTGCATGCATGTGAAGTGGTAGGAGTTAGAATGATTGTTTAAGATATTGGAAGTTGAATCTGAAACTAGAACCTGTAATCTTGATCTGTATGCCATTTTATTGAATTTCCCGAGAGTAACCCACATGGAATTTGATGATGAAATTTTCACAGATTGTTCCCTTGTAGGTCTAGATGATTCATGAATTATTTCGGATTTTTCTGAAGTTGTTTGGTATTTTAATAAAATCCGTTTTTGGAATAGTTCCGTAAGGCAGTAGCAGAAATTGTTTACTGTGATACCTGATATTGTTGGATTTTTCATAATTAATTGACATATGATCTTAATCTGAAAATTTTTACCATGTTTTCTCACATGTATCTAGACTTTATGGAATAATCAAGAAATTAATTAGTTGATTTTACAGACATGTTAAAAATTAATCTATCACGGTATCTAGAACTGTGACTGAAGAACAGGATGATCTTTGTGCTTAATAGAACCATGAAGAACTCAGTGTATACTTGGAAATTGAACATGAAACCTTTTGCATGTTATTCATGGAGTCTAGTTTCTTTTATGTACATTTTGTGACTATTGGGTGAGTATAGGATTTATGATGGATTTTATAGCACGTACTGTGCTGGATTCAGTCAGATTAGACATCCTGTAGAGATGACACAAATGAGGCTCCTTAAGGGAAAATTCCGAGGAAGTGTTTCCTCAGAGGATAGTAGACATCAAGACGTTTCTAACAATACCTATTTGATGTGATTCCAGTGAGTGGTTGATTTAATATGATTTTTGCAATACTGGAAAGAGACCAGGATTTGAGCTGAGTGCTCTGGTTGAGAAAGTCTTACACTGCATTTAGATAGTTGTTCTGAAAACAGTTTTCTGAAAACTGTTTTGTGAAAACTATTTTGTCAAAACTGTTTTCTGAAAATGAGAGTGTAAAAGCTGTTTGGATAGTTTTCTGAAAACTGTTTTCTGAAAATGAGATTGTAAAACCTGTTTGGTTAAAAAAAAAAATCTGAACGCTGTTTTCTTAAAACTAGACTGTAAAATGCTGTTTGGTATTAAATTTTTATTTGAAAAACTGTTTTTTTTAAAAGGAATGTATAAAATGCGGTTCGATAAAGCAAATAATCTGAAATTTTATTAAAAAACAGTTACTGGATAATGTGGTTAGAAAAGGCGTTTGGGTTTAAAATAATTTTTTTTCCCTCAGTTTTCGTGACACGGAGCTTATCAACGGTGAATGTTTAATCAATTTGCATCAGTTTTCATATGAATTTTTGTTTTCTTTGCAGTTACAGAGCAAAGTTCTACAAGTATACGAACAAGCAACGTGCGACTATGCAATGTTTTCTTCGCTTTAATTTTTTTTTGGTTTCTTCTTCGTATCTCCCCATCATTGGCAAGCTTTCGACTATGCAAAGTTTTATCTGAATTGTGTAAGAGTGGGCTAATACAACAATTGTAATCTACAAATTTTGAGCAGAAAAAATTAGCGGTTAATAAATGGAAGTGAAACTTCATTATCAATTCGTTATAAATCATCAGATTGTTTCAGAATCCATCATAAAAATTGGAAGCCATGAGCAGCATCACAACCCAACCACAGAGGGATATTGGACACAGTATGCAAATTTCCATTACATGCACAAAATATCCATTACAAATTTGTGTTTGGTTACAAGATTTCACGAACTGAGATGGCCCAACCATCAATTTCGCATCACAAGCATGAGAACCCTTTAAAATTTATAACATAGTAACAAGAACTCAATTTCTAATGTGAAAATTACACCTTAACCTCTTACAAAGCAAAAAAAACCCATTACAATCCATCAGTATCCATCAACCAAAGTGAAACCATCAGCAGCCATCACAATCCATTACAATCCATCAGCATTACAAAATGAAATTTTACACTTACAATCCATTACAATCCATTACAAACCATCAGCATTACAATCCATCAGCAGCCATCACCAAAGTGATTTTACAAAGTGAAACCCACACCCCATTACAAAGCAAGAAGAAGCCATTACAATCCATCAGCAGCCATCACAGCCTTCACAAGTATCAGAAGCCAACACAAGTATCAGAAGCCTTGACAACCTTCAGAAGCAGTATATAGTAACATGAATGTCGCTTTTAAAAGTGAAATTCATACCATAATCCAATTCCAGCCATCACAGCAGCCAACAGAAGCCATCAGAATTCATGAGCAGCAGCATTTTACAGAATAATATGGTGTATGACCAGTACCAAAACCCATATAAATATCCATAATGTTTAAAAGGAATGTATTAAGTATGAAAAGTTAAATTGATACCTTCAAAAATACTTATACAACCCAGGTTGAAGCCAGTATATTAAAACCCCAATGATTCGAAGCCATGATAAGCATCAGAACCCATCACCTGCTATCCATTTCATCATATGGCATGCGCGGCATCAGAACCCATCATTGAACACAAATTGTACACAGTTTTAGAAAATTTATAGGATCAGAAGCCATCATCTCCTATGTTGTGCACAAGTTATTTATTCTATTGCAAATACCATGTTTACTTCCTTACAAACAAGATCATTGCCACTAAGAGATGCACAAAGGATAGATTTTAATCTCAGGAACATGTACAAATTATATTATACGAAAACGAGTTTGGTTACGGTGTTCTCAAAGCCTTTTTTTTCTTCTCTTTTTCAGAAAAAAACCAAAAAAGCCATCACAAGTATCAGTAGCCTTCACAGTTTAGTAACTTCAAGGTTATTTTGAAATGACTAGCTTTGATCCTAATACCTTTAGAAAGGAAGAAGAATCCATCACAAGCATCAGTATCCATTAGAATCCATCACACAGAAAGCTTGTAAGATTTGAACAGAATCCATCAGTGTCGAAGAAATTTTCTAAAGTATCCATCCAAACTGAAAATTCCCTAAACCTTGTAAAGTGAAAAACTTTCCAAACTAAGAGATTTTTGACTCAGCTTAAATCCTTCAGCAAGAAGAAGACATTGTCTACAATATGGAAATTTTCCAAACTGAAGATCAAACCTCACTCCCTTATAAAGCAGGAAGGGTTCAATATAAGCATTCACAAGCCATCAATAGCCATGAGCAGCATCAAAACCCATCACAGGAAGGTACATTGTGTACAATATGGGTCTAAGTTCCCAAAGTGAAACTCAAACCTTATTAATAACCCATTATAAAGCCAAAAAGATGCCATCACAATCCATCAGTAGATGATCATCTGCTACCATAAGCAGCATCAAAACTCATCACAGGAATGGGTTTGTGTACAACATGGAAATTAAACCAAGTTAAACTCAAACCTTACTCAAAGCCAAGAGAAGTCATCACAAGCATTCATAAGCCATCAGCTACCATCAGCAGCATCAAAACCCATCACAGGAAGGACATTGTGTACAGTATGGAAATTTTCCAAAGTGAAACTCAGTCCTTAATGTCTTTTAAAGCAAACATAACCCATCTTGCTTACATCAGTACCCATCCCATGCCATAAGCCACATCAATAATTTCATTACTCCAAAGAGTATAAAGGATCAGAATAAATCATCATCACTTCCAGATTTTGAAATACTAGTAAACAAACACAAAATTCATCATATACATTGATTGCCTTATTTGTCAAATTTCCATACTTTGTACCATTTTCTTCCTGTGATGGATTTTGATGGTGCTCATAGTAGCTGATGGCTTCTGAATGCTTGTGATGACTTCTTTGAAAGTTTGAGTAAGGTTTGAGTTTAACTTGGTTTAATTTCCATATTGTACACAAACCCATTCCTGTGATGAGTTTTGATGCTGCTTATGGTAGGAGATGATCATCTACTGATGGATTGTGATGGCTTCTTTTTGGCTTTAACAAAACCATTGATTGCCTTATTTGTCAAGTTTCCATACTTTGTACCATTTCTTTCTGTCATGGATTTTGATGGTGCTCATGGTTCATGAGAACCCAACACAAGCATGAGAAGCATTCACAGTAATCACAAATATTTTATAGTAACAACAAGGTTATTTTGAAAGTGAAGTTCATACCATAATCCCTTCCAGCCAACAGAAACCATAAGCAGCATCCAAACCCAGCACAGGAAGGTACATGAGCAGCAACAAACAAATAATCAGAAGCATATCATAGTTATAGGAAATATAACAAGAAATTAATTTTGAAAGTGAAAATGAAGAAACCTTCATCAATACTGGTGGTAGAATGAAGCCATCAGCAGCATCAGTAAAATCATCACCTGCCAGAAGAAGCTAACACAACCATGTATGTAATTTTATATAGTATCTAAAATAAATTGTCAATACTTTCAAGGTTATATAGGATCAGAATATATCATCATCATCTCCACAACTAGTCGTAGGCTCAGAACACATTATCATAGAACTATCTATATAATAAAACACAAAGAAAGCTATCAAGTGGCTCTCCTTCAATCCCTCCAAAATCAAAGGCCCAGATCTAATCTCACAAAACATATTTTCCCTCCAAAACTCAAATTCAAATTCCCCCAAAACAACTCATTTAGTTATTTAATTATTTCTCTCTCTATATATATATGGAAACATGGACTTTTATACCCCAATTTATAATTATTTTTTACCATATGTTAATGGAAACATGGACTTTTATTTACAACTAATTATTGTCATACTATTCAAACTTCAGCTAAATAATTGTTGATTTACTGTTTACAAGCTTTTCATATGCTGTATCGTTCTGAAGACGTGCCATAGGCACGTGACCATGGGAAAATCTAGTTATTCTAATAAATCATAAATATAAGTATAGGGCTGCATTTTTTAAAATGCCATGCCAACTACTACTAATCATGTGTCCACCCCATCTTGCTTTCATCAGTGGCACATGACATTAGGTGGGGGTGGACATAGATCCTTTTCATTGGTAGTATATTTCATCATTGCCTAGAACGACATATATGTTAAAATTTATTTTCAATATATTTAAAACCCTGGCATGTTTTCAAATTCCAAATTCCAAAATGAAAGCATCAGAAGTGTTCAATATAAGCATTCAGAAGCCATCCGTAGCCATAAGCAGCATCAAAACCCATCACATGAAGATATGATGGTAGTTTTCCAAAGTGAAACTCAAACCTTAACCCCTTATAAAGCAAAAACAAACCATCACAGACCATCAGTAGACAATAATTTCCTACCATAAGCAGCATCAAAACCCATCATTTAATGGATAATGTGTACAATATGGACATTTTCCAAAGTGAAACTCATACCTTACTCCCTTATAATGCCAAAAAAGCCATCAGAAGCATTCAGAAACCCCTCATATACCATCAGCAGCATCAAAACCCATCAATAGAATGACATTGTGTACATTATGGAAATTTTCCAAAGTGTAGTTCAGTTCTTAATACCTTACAAAGCAAAAAAAACCCTCCACAATCCATCAGTACCCATCATATGCCATGAGTAACATTCATTACTCCAAAGAGTATATAGGATCAGAAAATCATCATCATATCCATATTTTGAAATACTAGTAAACAATCACAAAATTCTCACATGCGACTGACATGAATCGAGTTATGATGGCTTCTAATGCTTGTAGAAGGTAACAAAATACCTTGTATGTATTTTATTTATAACTGTTTATAAAATAAAATGTCCAAGTACAAAACAAGGTTATATAGGATCAGAATATATCTTCATCATATCCCTAATTAGTCGTAGGCTCAAAACACATTATCATAGAACAATTGTTCTACCAAATCATCATGGTTAGTGTAGAGCTGCATTTTTAAAAAATGCCATGCCAACTACTACTAATGTCTTGTGCCCACCCCATCCGTCACCCATACTTGAATACATAATTCATTGGGTCAGTATAATGGGAATATATCATCATAAAAGTGTTGTCTGTTTATGTTAAGATTAAAAAAATCTGGATCAGAATATACCATATCCATCATATCCAGATTGATCAGTGGCACATGATGGTAGCTGGGGGTGGACACAGAACCTTTTCATTTAGTGTATATTTCATCATTGCCTAGAATGACATATATGTTAAAATTTCTTTTGAATAAATTTAAACGAAAGGTACTTCAAGTTGGGAGATATCCCACAACCTGCATGCATAAAAAGATATCATCATAGCCAACATGCTTAAATCAAATTTAGATGCGATTATCAAATAGATGGGCTTCAAATGAAAGATAAGCATTTACAACCATATATTAGAACAGCACAATGCAACCATGAACAATTATATTGGGCCTTAAAATTACATTAATGTCTTGCATTCCACATTGCCATAGCTATTTGATCTCTTTTAGTATTTATGCGATTCAATTGAGAAGTTGACATATCCAAAGGTTGAAATGTGGAAGCATTATCTTCATTGTGTAGGTGAGTAATTTGTTCATCTTCTAAATCAGAAAAGAACGCATCGTCCGCTGAATACCTACGTATAAAATTATGAACTGCACAACATGCTGGTACCATCATAACTTGCCTTGTGTAGAGGTAGTTGGTCATATACTTGAATATGGGAAACCTTTTTTTGAATACACCAAAGGTTCGTTTTATGACATTTCGTAGCCTAGCATGTTGTTTGTTGAAAAGTTGCCTATATTGGGTGGGTGCATGATTAGGTCCTTCGAAATCTTGCAAGTGATATGGTTCCCCGCGGTAGGGAGCTAAAAACCCTGGCATGTTTGTGTAACCACAATCTACTAAGTAGTATTTATCATCGGGAGGGATTGGCAACAAACCTTCTATTAATGCACTATGTATTACCCGGGAGTCATTAGCTCTTCCTTCCCAACCCGCATAAACAAAAGTGAACATCATGTCAAAGTCACAAACGGGCAGCACATTTTGACATATATCGCCTTTTCGACCATGACACGTGTTTTGTCGGCTAGCAGGTACGCTAGCACTTATTAAGGTGCCATCGGCAGCACCAATAGCTCCCTACATTATTGAAGAAAAAACATACTACTTTATTGAACACATTTGAATTATTAGAATAATATGGTGTTAAACATGAAGGTAACAAAATACCTTAAACCATGGAAAAAGTCTGTGGAACCACTGATCCTTTCATGTACATGTGTCGTGTTTGGGGAAGTAATAAGAACTGTTGATGCTCTTGCCAAACCTTTCAACACATCAGTAAAATGTCATTGGATTGTTTCCAATGAATGCTGAAACCGATCACAGGCCACTCTCATTCTATGACTGTGACCGACAATGTACAAAAAAATGGCAACACTTTCCTCATGAGATACGTGCCTTTTTAGTATCTCCTCGGGAGTTTCCTCAAGGTAGTTGCCATTTATTATAAACTGACACAAAGCCCAAAAACAATCCTTATTCATGCGAAAAATGCGAATACATTTATCCGGTTGACCGTCTATGATTTCTTGTAGATATTCACGGCCTGATAGTTTAGATGTGAAATGGGGACTTTTATTATACATGTTTTCGTGCTCTTGAAGAAATAACAAGTCATCAATCTCGGAACTATCAGAACTTGACGACGTGTCACTTGACGAGTCCATCAGTGTGGTAGCAAGTGCAATAGTACTGAACTCTGAAAAAATTAGAATACATTTGCATAAAGAATATTCAAATTTTAAATGCTTTATGAAAATAGTGGAGGTCATATAAATAGAAACACCAACAGTTTATCTTATCTAGCAAAGTTAAATATAAAATCACAGAAACAACAACAGCCAGTGAAGACGAATGCATCTAAAATTAAGCCGTTACCGTAGAAAATCAAACACATTGTGCCAGTACATATTCACCTTACTACTAATACAGAAATATGTCAATAAACTGCTGAACATTTAAACAATACATTGGGTTTTAGCCAACTTTAAGAAATTAGAAGTATCTTTTCGCAAGAGTGGCTAACCACCTTCTTCTAAGGTCTGGTTTCATCAGAATGAAGCTTTTACGCCACTTTTGGCTGTCTAGCATGTTGTCCATTGCCACACTGAGCATATTATCATCAAGCTCCTCCATCTCATTAATTATGTCCATGCACTTATCAATGGACCACTCACCTTCTGCGTCCGAGCGATCGGTCCAATCGCTCGTTTTCTTCCTATAATATCCAGCTTTTGCAATATGCGAATTGGTATTGGCATCAACACATATATCCATTCTCGAGCTTTTTGTTACTCGACCGCTAGACCCACCAGAGCGTCTCTTGTGAGACCCCGAATGTATTGGTTCGTAATCATCATCATCAGCCAAAGTTACATGTGGTGCATTGGGGGGAGTGGGGTGGGTGAACTCAAAGTTGACCCTTCGTTCCTCATCAAACTCATACACCCTTTGAGTTGAAGCCCTAGAAAGACTGCCCTAGGCAGTAGACTTACCAAAAATTTTGGTCAACGCATCATAAATGGCCAAACCCTTCGATTTGAATTCTCTAGCTTTAGGGTGTGCCTATTCATAAATTATTGTGTTGTTAGTTTACAAGTAATAAAGTCATTAATAAGTATATTACGATGATAATCACACACTGCATAAAAAAAGTAAGTTATATGTGAACCTTGACATATGCCTCCTATACAACAGGCTCGCAAGTCACTGTATGGTTGTCTTCATCCCATCCCATACCACTTTGATTCTTCAAATTGTGAAACTCCATCCACTGCATCTTAAGTCGGGAATGTTTTTCTTTTAATTGTTTAACCGTGTATGCACGGTTACAAATCTGATTCAAACTACCCACAAATTGAGACCATTGTTTTGCTTCAAAGTTCGAACTCTTCAAACTATTTCGATCGACCTCCGCCTCTATCAATTTCACAAATATATGTATATTACATGCTAGCCAAATGACAATATCACTCTCCACCTCAATCTCCTTTCCCTTACTAGCCATCTTCATTACCGACAGAAACGATCAATATAAAATAACATTCATCAATTGCTCAACATTAACAGTGAACAGGAAAAACTAATTTGAGGTTACTATAGCAATTGTAGATGATGTCTACTATTTAGTTCCAGTTCAATCGAAATCACATTTAAAAAAAAAATCTCCAATTCCAGTTCAGCCACCATCTTTAATCCAGTACAATTGAAATATCCAATTTCAACAAGTAACAAAAGCGACGTCGACCGTAGGATCAGAACACATCATTTCCAATTTCAGTTCAGTAAAAATCTTTATCCCTCAATTCAGTATAGGTCCAGAAATGAAAAAAAGAATTTTTTTTATTCAGATTTAGAATGAACAAATTGACGTCGAACTTGAGGATCAGTACTCATCTTCTCCAAATCACAGGAAAAAAAACAAAATTTTCCCTCAAATCGGTACGCCGGCAAAAAAATAACACCAAAAAAAGGAATTTTTTTTTGATTTTTCAAACAGATCTGGAATTAACAACGACCCAAAACAAAACACAAGCAAAAATATCAAATCGATTTTAAACATACCTTGATTTGCTTGCTTTCAAAGCTCAAGAAGTTGTCTCCGACAGGTTCCCTCAGCCGACGTGTGATTCTACAACAACGTTCTCGATGACACCTTCTTCTAAAAGTAGATCTGGTCTCACAGACCATGAATCGAGCGTCGAGGGGCTGAGAAGGGGGAAAATAGAGCGAATCACTGAACAAAGTATCGACTCTTCATTAGAGTCAAGATGGAGTAAAGGATTCGCAAGATTGGAGTAAATGGGAGCAAAGAGGGTGTAGGGTTTTCAGATCTGAAGTCGGCGTCAAAGAAGAGAGTGGAAGGGGGAAAAGCCAAAAGGAGAGAAAACAGGGTTTGGGTTTTTTTTCTGAAAATAAGGCCGAAAAGAAACGTAACCAAACACGTTTTCACAAAATAATTTTCACAAAATGGGCCCAAAAAACGTATCCAAACGGGCCTTTAGTGTGTGACTTGGTACACCTGAGAGTAATTTGTGTTTTAGGGAGATCTAATGGCATATTTTGGACTTGTGACCAACTAGAAAATTATTGAGGACACCCACACCTTTCCATAGAACCTGGGTTTGCAGCATTCTGATGGGTAGATAGAGACTTATGCTACCGGTAAGGAGCAGCCAGTGTACAGGAAATACAAAGGCTAAGACTTGAGAGTCCATTTTGAGGACCTGAATGAAAGAATTTGAGGTTATGATCAACTAGGAAGTTTTAGCCTAGGTCCTTACCTTTTCGGATTGAGCTTGTACACTCCAATCAGAGTTGTATCGAGGGAGTTATGATCTTTTTATGTTTCTGGCAGAAACCCCGTAGGTTGCTTAGTCTTGGATTTTTGACTAAGGGTATAGAAGACCTTTCCCTTGTGTACCATTAGAGTTGATGACTTGCTAATTGGGGACGTTTGGAATCTATTGCTGGTTTTGTTTTACTCCTATGGTGGATTTTGTGACTCGAGTTAGTCACTAGGGTAGGGTGATGCCTTACATCCGTCGACCCTAAGTTTTGAACTTCCACCGAAACGTAGGACATCCGAGCCGTGCCATCAAATTGAGTTTATTACCTGGGGAGGGGTGAACGCACAAATTCTTTGCCCAATGTGGGCTAGACACATAAGTTCATTACCCGGGGAGGGGTGAACACACACATTCATTGCCGGGTAGGGGTGAATGCAGGCCAGGGTGCTGGACAAACTCCAAGCTAGGGGAAGTGGTAAACCGAACTGGTATCGCCAGGGCCAGAGGTCGATAAACAGAATTTTGGAAGCAATATCATTTCACCCAAGGGTTTAGAAGAGGCTGAGTTTAGAATGATGCATTAGGAGTTTTGTAATTGTATTAGTACTAGCAACCATAGTCGGGTGTTGTACTCTCTTGTCGTAGGGATATGTTTTCGGTACTCATGATTAAGTCCTCGGTCTCGTATCTCGATTTGTTAATTACCAAAGGTTGCCGGAGTAAGGAACGGGAGGATAGGGGGATTTGACCCTCGAGGCCGTCACGTTTCTATGCACGTGGGTTACTTCATACATCAGTTCATTACCTGGGGAGGGAGTGAACGCACATATCATTGACGTCAGGCATACCAGGTAGGTACGGATACCGGGAGGTACACAGTCTTGCGACCGAATTTAATGCGGCTTTTTGAAGAGGTCCGTACGAGGGTACTGAGTGGCAAACACGACCACCACTTAGGCACTGCAATGGCAGAACTAGAATGACCAACTGCAACCTCCTTGGGCACGAATAATCTATTGGGAACAGGATGAGTACAAGGGTAGGATGAATGGCGAGGGATTGAACCCTACAATCAGGAGAGGCGAACTCCTTGAAAAGTATGCAGTATGGGATGCATACGTTTCCATCAAAGTTGATTTTGGGAAAATATGTAGTATAGGATGCATACATTCCCAAATAAATTGCATTAGAGTAGGTGCATCGTGTGCATTCTTGTTTTGTGCATTAGATTAGGCCATGCTTGGGTCTGGAACGCATGTAGTATGGGATGCATGCGGATCCAGAGTCTCAAGTCTTGCTTGCTTTAGAATAGGCTTGTGATTGATGTATTTAGTTGTTAGATCATGGCATACACGAGCACTACAGAATTTGGGATGCACATTACTTTTTCCATTCTAGATGGTTTGTGGTTGCCAGTTTGGAGGATCGCTGTTATTATCAGTATTGCGTCAGTCGAAATACTGACGTTCCCCACCTTTTAGGTACTGGTTCTACCTTTCGAGCAGGTGCAGAGATATCAGAGTCGCACAACAGAAGACTCAATCCGAGGAGCGAGCCCCAGGGAAGCAGACTGACCGTTCAGCGGAGCTTCGGCAGTGAGCCGTCGACTACCATTCCAGGAGACAGCTGTTAACTTTACAAGAGGAGATGATATATATGTAACCAGATGTAATGAGTTAATGTAATTTGTATTCTTGTTCAAGAACAAGTCATTGGTTGTAATCAATGATGTAATGACTTTATTTGGCAATAAAATATTTTTAAATTTTCCTGTTATTACTGTGTTGAGATGCATTTGAAGGCAAAGATTCTGGTTGCGTCACGGATGTCTGGTGACGGGGATCCAGGGCATTACAACGTAACGGCTGGAAAGGCCCCAGTAACTCGCACGGAGCCAATGGACTTCATGGTGGTCGACATCAAGGCTGCCTAAAATGTTATCCTTGGTAGACCAGGTTTGGCCGCACTTCAAGCCATCCCTTCAGCCTACCATATGAAGATGAAGTTCCCCATGCCCACAGGAGTGGGAGAAGTGAGGGGAAGCCAAGAAGCGGCTCGGAAGTGCTATATGATGCTATATGACCTCGATGGGGGGGTCCAGTTCTCTCTTTGGAAGCGCTCGAACTTCCTCAAGAAGGCGGTCAAACTATCTTCGAGCCCGTGTACGAATTGGAGGAAGTGGCCTTCTCCGAAGAAGACACCACTAAGACATTCAGTCAGCAAGGCTCTCTCCCCCTTCATTAAGCAAGAAATCTCCCGGTGCATACGGGAGAACCGCGACCTCTTTGCCAGGACTGCAGCCGATATGCTCGGGATTCCAGAGGAGCTCTCAATGCACCATCTGAGCGTCACTCCTGGGGTCAATCCTGTCCAACAAAAGAGGCGGAAGTTTGATCCCGAGAGACCACAGGCGATCAAGGAGGAGGTTGAGAAACTCCTTAACAGCCCCTTTTTCCAGGAGGTAAACTACCCTGAGTGGCTCTCCAATATGGTGATGGTCAAGAAGGCCATTGGAAGCTGGAGAATATGCATTGACTTCACAGATCTCAATAGGGCATGCCCGAAGGACCCTTTTCCTCTCCCCAGCATTGACGCCCTGATCAATGCGACCTTCGGGCACGAGCTCCTCAGTTTTATGGATGCTTTCTCAGGGTACAACTTAGTCCTTAATGCAAATGTTAATATTTACATGACACTAATGCGCACTTGTTCGGATTCTATGCATCCCATACTACATAGGTCCGAGGGCAAGCCCTTAATCGTACTTCATCTTATAGGGTTCAATCCCTCGCCACGACTTAAACTACTACGGTGACTACGGTAAGTATCCTAGATGTTGTACGATCTATGAGCTCATATTCAGGTAGTCTGGAGGGGAATCCCACGCACTGACATGATGCATCAAGCAGGCAGACTATGGACAATTCAACCTCCGCCATGGAACGATGGCACCACCCGTAGTCGCCAAACACCCCACAAGCATCGCCACCGAGACGATAATTCCGGAGTAGTGCTCACGCCATGTCATGACGCATCAAGCAGGCAGTCTGTGAATCACTCTAACACCGCCAATCCGATGGCCCTCATACTCGTGTTTTTCTCTCACTTTCGTCAAATCACCACTATGTATCTAAATCCTTACAATTTTGTTGGTTTTAAAAGAAAATTATCACAACCTAGAGCTAGCATACCCTACCGGACTTAATTCAAAACAAAAGAGACAGTCAGCCTACCTGGCTACTTCTCAAGAGACGCTCAACTCTCAACGGTTTGCTCTCAAAATAATAAATAAAACTGCCGGACACCAGGGTCTCGCCTAGCCTCTAGATTCCAACAACTATCTCTTTCTAGAGATCAACAATGTGCCATAATCAATCTCAAATAATCATTTCCATTTCTTTTGTTCACAGACTCTTTCTCAAAACATTTTCTTTATAATCTCACAACATAAGACAATTCAACCTCTTAATCAATTTAATCATTCGTACCCTTGTGTGCATTTCAAAACAATCTCTATCAAGTATTAATAATCATAAAATCTCGTATTCAATCTTATTCAACTTTCACATGTCAGAAATCAAATCCAAACTCAAGAAAATTCATCAGTCAAGACAGTAGCAGTCGGCTGTTCTGCGAGACCTCAAAACTAGAGAACAAAAGCAAGTTCAGTCGACTATGGAAAAATGTCCAGTCGACCATCTTGTGAACTTTGAAACTCAAACACAACCCAGTCAGTTCAGTCGACTGTTGGTAAAGAATCAGTCGACTGTTCTGCGAAACTTTGAAACTCAAAAACCAATAATCAAGATAGTAACTGTAACGCCCCGCCCCAATACTCAGACAATTTTAATATTTTTAGAAGAAAAATTAGATACTATGTAGTACAACTGCCCACCACAGGCTGCCTCTCAAAAAGTGGTTAACCAATTAGGTGACTCTTGATCATAGGCAATTATATTTATACTCAAACTATTTTTGTATATTACTAATATGGGACTATTATTCCAAATCCCCTTTCTCAAATTCCCGTGTACTCCAAATACCAAATCCAAGACCATATCTCAAATATTCAATTCCAGAATCAAATCCCAATCAATCTTTTCTGGATGACATCAGCATCCATACCTTAACAAATCCATCCACAACAACAGCATATGTAGCGCCCCGATTTCCAATACTGGGAAACCGTGACACGAGCCAAGATCTTTTCTTCAATTAGTCACAATACACAGAAAACAGGAGAATTTAAAACTTTTTATTCAACACCCAATGTATTACAAGTCTGAATATTATACAACTGCGATACATTACAATAGTGTCACAATAATGCCTTTACAATTCCACGTATTACAACCTTCAACAATTTACATCAGAGTACAAGGAATGAAGAACAACACTTGGTAACTCTCACTTGAGTACTTCTCAACTAAATAGATAATCAATACATATACTGCAGCGGAACTAAATATAACACTGACTCCTTGCTTTCCTTGCCTTGAGTCCTCCTGAATCTCGCACCTGTACTTCTGCTAACCCATACCTATTGAAGTGGGGACGTCAGTATTCACTGACGCTTAAAGGCTGATCATATAGCAGCGAATCTCCCAAACAATATACAAAATATAGCAATGGTGTTGGTGTAGTTTAAGTGTTCGTGAGTGCTAGGACTAGACTCTAATGCAATATTTAAAATAGAACTAGGATACTCCTATTCAGCAAGTCTCCGAAAGCAACATGCAGCCCATACTACATGCACCCCATCTCAAACCATTTCTTCATATATAGGGATTTTAACCCGTGTTATGAATTCTAATTGTACACAACCTGTTCCTGACATCTACACGTGGCTAATGAGGTTGCAGATGTGGTCAAGTCCCACTAATGCAGTTCGCCAGTGGTGTCTATGTTCGCCACTGCGACCCGGCTAACCGGACCTCTCTCAAAACAGACGAACCCAATGTATCGGGCGTTATTCCAAAATCAAACTATAGGGTTTCGCAAGCGCAGGGTAGCACGAAGCCTACCCTGTGGCACCCTCTGGGGTTTCGCAAGCGCAGGACTGCACAATGCATCCTGTGGCACCCCAGCCACGGTAGTTCAGGAATTAACAGCGCGAGATACGCAACCCGTGTCCTCAACTTGTGAGACGGCACCGTACGTATTCCTTTGACGAGAAGGTAGAACTAGGACGCTTCCTATTCTAATGTCAGCAAGTCTCCAAAGCAACATGCAGCCCATACTACATGCGACCCCATCTCAAGCCGTTTCTCCATATATAGGGATTGAACCCACGTTATGAACTCTAATTGTACACAACCTGTTCCTGACAATACTCCATGACTCTGTGAGGTTGCAGAAGGGGTCAAGTCCCTCCCCCATGCAGTTTGCTTATGGTGTCTCCGTTTTCCACTACTACCCGGCATGCCGGACCTCACTCGATCCCAGTATATCGGGCCTCATTCCAAAATCAAACTATAGGGTTTCGCAAGCGCAGGATAGCTCGAAGCCTACCCTGTGGCACCCTCTGGGGTCTAGCAAGCGCAGGACTGCACCATGCATCATGTGGCACCCCAGCCACGGTATTTCAGGAATTAACAGAGCGAGATACGCAACCCGTGCTCCCAACTTGTGAGACGCCACCGTACGTATCCCTTTGACGGGAAGGTGGAACCCAATGTCACCACCTAAGGCCTCCCTCAAGGGACAAGTTGGTCGTAAGGTGCCCCCTACAACCAACTCCTCTCTCTTCGGCAAGGGTCTGAGCAAAATGACCTTTATAAGTCACTACCCTAATGATGTCCCTGACTCGACGATCCTAGGGACGATAATATTATAACATAACCTGCTAGGCCTTAAATTAGGCTTCGCAAGACAACTCTACTAGGCTGCTCAACCTAGACTTACCAGAACCCCTCAGGATCCGGTTCGTGGCTCATCGATCCAAGACTTCGACCGTGCGAATATACATGCAAGTCGCTACCCTATGTCTTGATGGTCGATAGCCCTTAGGGTGGTAATATCACCCTAGACGAGCACAACGAACTGTGTACTAGCTAACAAGCTATACATGAGTAACAACCACATACGAGCCAATAAGCTACGTATGAAACAATAACTACCTACGAGCCAGGCGGGCCTCGTAGGAGACAACAATGTACATACCAGCCAAATAAGCCGCGTATGAGACCAACAGCTACGCACGGGCCGGTCGAGCCACGTACGAGACAACAACCTTCATACGAGCCAAATAAGCTACGTATGAGACTCACAGCTACGTACGGGCCAGTCGAGCCGCGTACGAGACAACAACCTTATGCAAACAACCATACAGGTAATCAATCTTAAAAGCAACCAAACGTGCTTACTAGCAAACTCGATCTTCTATTATTAGAAGCAACAGAAGAATCTACTAATAGTCTATGGTCGGTGTTCTACTAAGGAAGAACCGAAGGCGACATAACAGCCTTTATCAACTAACTATTACTAGTGGTCTTCCCAATCTTATTTCTTCGACCTATAGCGCCTTAAGTATGGCACACAATTGCAAGCATCTTCTTACGACAATCTAATCATATAACACAACCACTCACCATGATACTCCTAAGTACGAATATGATTAAGCTTGTGCTTGCATCGAGCTTAAGCATGAAAATTACTACGACCTAGACATGAAGTCCACTATAGTCAAGCGTAGGTTATAACTTGAGCGTGAAAGCTTACTACTTATCATGACTAATCACCACAACCCAAGCATGGATATATAACTTAGTATGAACATGCAACATTCCAAGGCATAGTAGGTATTCTAACATTAACCCTACAACACCCTAAGCATGTATTTAAACTTTAACATGGTATACCTCATTCCTAGACATGGCATGCTACTTTCACATTAACATATAGCATGGTATATAACTTTCCTATAAGCATGTAAGCATGGATAAATTTATATATCATGATATCCACTTTCCTACAACTATCTAGGCATAGATAAATGGAACTAGCATGGTATACTACTTTCCCACTATCATCCAAGCATGAATCTTTATTAAGCATGAATAACTACTAAGCATGAATGTCTTACTAAGCATGGATAACTACTAGTATAAATGTACAACATTCCTAAGTATATATGTATATATACTCCTAATATGGTAAGTAATTTTATCATGGATCCTACAACATTCTAAGCACAATTAAATTAATCTAAACGTGGTAGGAAACTCTTAGAATGAATCCTACAACATTCTAAGCATAAATCGACTAATCTAAACATGGTAGGAATTTTAGAATTAATGCAACAACATTCTAAGCATAAATAGACTAATCTAAACATGGCAGGAATTTTAGAATTAATCCTACAACATTCTAAGCATAAATAGACTAATCTAAACATGGTAGGAATTTTAGAATTAATGCTACAACATTCTAAGCATAAATAGACTAATCTAAACATGGTAGGAATTTTAGAATTAATCCTACAACATTCTAAGCATAAATAGACTAATCTAAACATGGTAGGAATTTTAGAATTAATGCTACAACATTCTAAGCATAAATAGACTAATCTAAACATGGTAGGAATTTTAGAATTAATCCTACAACATTCTAAGCATAAATAGACTAATCTAAACATGGTAGGAATTTTAGAATTAATCCTACAACATTCTAAGCATAAATAGACTAATCTAAACACGGTAGGAATTTTAGAATTAATGCTCCAACATTCTAAGCATAAATAGACTAATCTAAACATGGTAGGAATTTTAGAATTAATCCTACAACATTCTAAGCATAAATAGACTAATCTAAACATGGTAGGAATTTTAGAATTAATCCTACAATATTCTAAGCATAAATAGACTAATCTAAACATGGTAGGAATTTTAGAATTAATCCATCCACATTCTAAACATGAAATAGCCTTCCTAAAACATGACAGGTAATTTTAGAAAGCATCTTACAACACTCTAAGCATAAAATGGTATTCCTAAAACATGATAGGTAATTTTAGAAAGCATCCTACAACATTCTAAGCATAAAAACATGATAGGTAATTTTAGAAGAAGTCCTACAACATTCTAAGCATCATTAAACATGCTAGGTATTTTTAGAAGAAATCCTACAACATTCTAAGCATCCTCAAACATGCTAGGTATTTTTAGAAGAAATCCTACAACATTCTAAGCATCTTTAAACATGCTAGGTATTTTTTGAAGAAATCCTACAACATTCTAAACATAAAACATGATAGGATATTTTTAGAAAACATTCTATAACTATCTAAGCCTAAAAGCATGATAGGATATTTTTAGAAAACATCTTATAACTATCTAAGCATAAAAGCATGATAGGATATTTTTAGAAAACATCCTATAACTATCTAGCATAAAAGCATGATAGGATATTTTTAGAAAACATCCTACAACTATCTACTCCATTTTAATCAAGAACATAACACCCCACTATCTACTACTACTACTACTACTTCATTCACAACATAAAACTTACTACTACTAATACTTTATGGACATAAACATTTATACTACTTACTACTACTTCTTCATTTAATCAACACACTACTACTTTATTTAAGCAACCTACTACTACTTCATTTAATCAACATACTACTACTTTTTATTTTAGCATGCTACTACTTAGTTGCTTACCAGTCTTTATTATCATTAGTGATAAAAGAAAAGATCATCTTTATTTTATTTTACTCTACAACTAGTAAATATGAAAGAAAAAGATCTTTTTCATTTATTTCTACAACTAGTGATTATTAAAGAAAAGATCTTTTTATTATTTCTACAACTAGTGTTTAACAAAGAAAAGATCTTTTTATTATTTCTACAACTAGTGTTTAATAAAGAAAAGAACTTTTTTATTATTTCTACAACTAGTGGTTAATAAAGAAAAGATCTTTTTATTTCAAGAAAGAAAATTTCAATAGAACATATGCTTATTATTATTAGTCCAAGTTCAATCCAAGTCCTACAACCAACAATGGTTGTAAAAATGTTCATATGCTTATGTATACCAAGTCCTACAAGTCCTACAACCCCCAATCGGTTGTATGTTCAATGTCATATGCAATATGTCTTTTTAGTCCAACAATCATACATAACAACAACTACAATAATAAGGATGTGATCTTTATATGTTAGTAGTTACTATTACTACTTTTTTTTTTCTTTTATTTACCATAACATTCAACACACCCATCACAAGAACAAACCCGAAAAAAACAAAACAAAACAAGAAGATGAGAAGAAGAAGTCAAACAACAAAACAAACAAACAAACAAACAAAAAACAACCAAAGAAGCAATGGAGAACCCCCACCTTATTTTACTTGTAGGAAGAACTTGCTAGTAAAACTTCTCCTTCCCCTAAGCTTTTAGAAAGCTTCTAACACCATACAAAACAAAACTCTCAAGTTAGCCTTTGTTCTCTCTTTCTTTTCCTTTCTTTCTTTCTTTCTTTTGATCTTTCTAAAATGAGAGAAGGAGGAGAAGGAGGGGGTATTTATAGGTGGAGAGAAGGGTGGAAAATGAAAATGTGCACACACACAATTGCACAAAACCCCTTCCTTATATTGGGGGCCGGCCATACCCTAAGGAAAATAGGGGTGAGGTGGAGGGAGGTGTTATGTGGTGGAGGTTGATGTGGGAGAGATATTTTCTAGTAATCTCCTTAATCCCTTATGTCTTTGTAACCCTAGGTTTAACCTCCTAATCAAACCCTAACCATCCCTACTAGGTTTTGTCATAGCAAAATAAGTGTTGTCCAAAATACACAACACATAATTCGTATAAAGCACTAATCGACATACTACTCGTACGTGCGCATATACGTCCGTATACCGAAAAATCTTCGCATAATCTGCATAAAAATAATTAAATCTTGGAAATAATAATAGAATAAATTTTATTATTAGTTCGGAAGATCACGTTATCAATTTGATACAATACGGATATATACTGACCGATATCTGGATACAGATAATGTCTAGGGGCAAACCGGGTGAAAAATCACCAAAATATTCTAATTTTGGAATTAAAACAAAATAATAATAAAATAATAATTTATACACGGTAATATCCGTTCGGGATATTACAATACTCTCTCCTTAGAATAGTTCTGTCCTCAGAACTACGTTAAGTTAGGAAAACAGGCAAACACCCATACCCTAATAACTCGGGGAAAGAAAGCTTATGCTGCTTTCCGGCTCCCAAGTGGCTCATTCACGAACTGGTTCTCCAAAGAACCCGACATTTGTAATTCGGTGGCTACTCCCTCCTTAGAATAGGACGTGACCTATGAACATCACTTCCAACTTCCATGATTCTCTCCTGTAATTTTGACGCTCCATGTGGTGTAATTAACCGAACTGATTCTTGAGTCGCCTCTCGCACATACCTTAACTATTGGAAAAAATAATTTAGACGGGAGATTATGATGAACAAGTTTGAACAAACAGTTGCCTGGATTTCATATATATATAAATCCGACGGGTTACAAAAGGTGTTACATCATATATAACTTCTTCCGTCCAAAATAAATTTCAAAAGATGCAACCTTTAGACTTAGTTGCAGTTCCATATGCACATATTGTTACTGGCTCCTTCAGCTTGCTCTTAGTACGTGCGAATTCTCACCCTTGGTGAATAGGATCCTTTCCCTTAGCGTTCATCTTCGGAGATGATCTGTCGTCATTTTTATGAAGCTGGGGACAGTTTGGCCTAATATGACCAATCTCCCCACAGTTGTAACATGTACGGGTTTCCACTTAAGAGTTCTTCATCGGACATTGTTTCCTGAAATGACCTCGCTCGCCACATAAGAAACAATTTCCCAGGTTGGCACCTCTAATTCTGCCCCCTGTTTTCTGAGTCTTCTGTTTCTGACCTTGGTTCTCAAAACTGGATGCAGGTGTAGGTCTTTTTCCTTGTCGTCGTGGACAGACTGATTGCTCGTGCCCATCCTCCTTACAGAAATGGCATACTATAACCTTGGCGGTCTCTAGAATTTTCTCCCACTCACGTCGTAGTTGTGCTAATCTGGTGTTGAAATATTCCCGCTCCTCCGCCAAGCCTGCTAATGTAGCTATGCAAGCATCACCCAGTTGCTTAGCTTGACGATCTATCCTGGCTACGTACTTCATTAGCTTCCTCATTTCTCGATATATTCTGGCCGCCGCTGCCCTATGTTGATCCATACTCGGCCCTCGCGGTGGTGAAGGCGAGTTCATCTTGAGGTTAACATGTAGTGAAATCTCCTTCGGCTCCTCACTCGTGATCATCGGATCATCCCTTGAAATTGGCTCACTCTCCTCCATCAATACATCCTCGGTTAGGATATCTTCGAATACCATCCTAAGATATACATACTGGAATTGGTCTGGATATAGGAAAATCATAAAACATAAGTTGAAAGGAACAATAATATGAATTACAATTGCCTACAACTAACTAAGACCCGACTCCAAAAAAGGCATCCAAGTTTAATTCTCCTGCTGCGTTGGACTGTAAATTGAAGTTAGCTCTGATACCACTCTGTAGCGCCCCGATTTTCAATACTGGGAAACCGTGACACGAGCCAAGATCTTTTCTTCAATTAGTCACAATACACAGAAAATATGAGAATTTAAAACTTTTTATTCAACACCCAATGTATTACAAGTCTGAATATTATACAACTGCGATACATTACAATAGTGTCACAATAATGCCTTTACAATTCTACGTATTACAACCTTCAACAATTTACATCAGAGTACAAGGAATGAAGAACAACACTTGGTAACTCTCACTTGAGTACTTCTCAACTAAATAGATAATCAATACATATACTGCAGCGGAACTAAACATAACACTGACTCCTTGCTTTCCTTGCCTTGAGTCCTCCTGAATCTCGCACCTGTACTTCTGCTAACCCGTATCTATTGAAGTGGGGACGTCAGTATTCACTGACGCTTAAAGGCTGATCATATAGCAGCGAATCTCCCAAACAATATACAAAATATAGCAATGGTGTTGGTATAGTTTAAGTGTTCGTGAGTGCTAGGACTAGACTCTAATGCGATATTTAAAATAGAACTAGGATACTCCTATTCAACAAGTCTCCGAAAGCAACATGCAGCCCATACTACATGCACCCCATCTCAAACTGTTTCTTCATATATAGGGATTTTAACCCGCGTTATGAATTCTAATTGTACACAACATGTTCCTGACATCTACACGTGGCTAATGAGGTTGCAGATGTGGTCAAGTTCCACTAATGCAGTTTGCCAGTGGTGTCTATGTTCGCCACTGCGATCCGGCTAACCGGACCTCTCTCAAAACAGACAAACCCAATGTATCGGGCGTTATTCCAAAATCAAACTATAGGGTTTCGCAAGCGCAGGGTAGCGCGAAGCCTACCCTGTGGCACCCTCTGGGGTTTCGCAAGCGCAGGACTGCACAATGTATCCTGTGGCACCCCAGCCACGGTAGTTCAGGAATTAACAGCGCGAGATACGCAACTCGTGTCCTCAACTTGTGAGACGGCACCGTACGTATCCCTTTGACGGGAAGGTAGAACTAGGACGCTTCCTATTCTAATGTCAGCAAGTCTCCGAAGCAACATGCAGCCCATACTACATGCGACCCCATCTCAAGCCGTTTCTCCATATATAGGGATTGAACCCACGTTATGAACTCTAATTGTACACAACCTGTTCCTGACAATACTCCATGACTCTGTGAGGTTGCAGAAGGGGTCAAGTCCCCCCATGCAGTCTGCTTATGGTGTCTCCGTTTTCCACTACTACCCGGCATGCCGGACCTCACTCGATCCTAGTATATCGGGCCTCATTCCAAAATCAAACTATAGGGTTTCGCAAGCGCAGGATAGCTCGAAGCCTACCCTGTGGCACCCTCTGGGTCTAGCAAGCGCAGGACTGCACCATGCATCCTGTGGCACCCCAGCCACGGTATTTCAGAAATTAACAAAGCGAGATACGCAACCCGTGCTCCCAACTTGTGAGACGCCACCGTACGTATCCCTTTGACGGGAAGGTACAACCCAATGTCACCACCTAAGGCCTCCCTCAAGGGACAAGTTGGTCGTAAGGTGTCCCCTACGACCAACTCCTCTCTCTTCGGCAAGGGTCTGAGCAAAATGACCTTTATAAGTCACTACCCTAATGATGTCCCTGACTCGACGATCCTAGGGACGATAATATTATAACATAACCTGCTAGGCCTTAAATTAGGCTTCACAAGACAACTCTACTAGGCTGCTCAACCTAGACTTACCAGAACCCCTCAGGATCCGGTTCGTGGCTCATCGATCCAAGACTTCGACCGTGCGAATATACATGCAAGTCGCTACCCTATGTCTTGATGGTCGATAGCCCTCGGGTGGTAATATCACCCTAGACGAGCACAACGAACTGTGTACTAGCTAACAAGCTATACACGAGTAACAACCACATACGAGCCAATAAGCTACGTATGAAACAATAACTACCTACGAGCCAGGCGGGCCTCGTAGGAGACAACAATGTACATACCAGCCAAATAAGCCGCGTATGAGACCAACAGCTACGCACGGGCCGGTCGAGCCACGTACGAGACAACAACCTTCATACGAGCCAAATAAGCTACGTATGAGACTCACAGCTACGTACGGGCCAGTCGAGCCGCGTACGAGACAACAACCTTATGCAAACAACCATACAGGTAATCAATCTTAAAAGCAACCAAACGTGCTTACTAGCAAACTCGATCTTCTATTATTAGAAGCAACAGAAGAATCTACTAATAGTCTATGGTCGGTGTTCTACTAAGGAAGAACCGAAGGCGACATAACAGCCTTTATCAACTAACTATTACTAGTGGTCTTCCCAATCTTATTTCTTCGACCTATAGCGCCTTAAGTATGGCACACAATTGCAAGCATCTTCTTACGACAATCTAATCATATAACACAACCACTCACCATGATACTCCTAAGTACGAATATGATTAAGCTTGTGCTTGCATCGAGCTTAAGCATGAAAATTACTACGACCTAGACATGAAGTCCACTATAGTCAAGCGTAGGTTATAACTTGAGCGTGAAAGCTTACTACTTATCATGACTAATCACCACAACCCAAGCATGGATATATAACTTAGTATGAACATGCAACATTCCAAGGCATAGTAGGTATTCTAACATTAACCCTACAACACCCTAAGCATGTATTTAAACTTTAACATGGTATACCTCATTCCTAGACATGGCATGCTACTTTCACATTAACATATAGCATGGTATATAACTTTCCTATAAGCATGTAAGCATGGATAAATTTATATATCATGATATCCACTTTCCTACAACTATCTAGGCATAGATAAATGGAACTAGCATGGTATACTACTTTCCCACTATCATCCAAGCATGAATCTTTATTAAGCATGAATAACTACTAAGCATGAATGTCTTACTAAGCATGGATAACTACTAGTATAAATGTACAACATTCCTAAGTATATATGTATATATACTCCTAATATGGTAAGTAATTTTATCATGGATCCTACAACATTCTAAGCACAATTAAATTAATCTAAACGTGGTAGGAAACTCTTAGAATGAATCCTACAACATTCTAAGCATAAATCGACTAATCTAAACATGGTAGGAATTTTAGAATTAATGCAACAACATTCTAAGCATAAATAGACTAATCTAAACATGGCAGGAATTTTAGAATTAATCCTACAACATTCTAAGCATAAATAGACTAATCTAAACATGGTAGGAATTTTAGAATTAATGCTACAACATTCTAAGCATAAATAGACTAATCTAAACATGGTAGGAATTTTAGAATTAATCCTACAACATTCTAAGCATAAATAGACTAATCTAAACATGGTAGGAATTTTAGAATTAATGCTACAACATTCTAAGCATAAATAGACTAATCTAAACATGGTAGGAATTTTAGAATTAATCCTACAACATTCTAAGCATAAATAGACTAATCTAAACATGGTAGGAATTTTAGAATTAATCCTACAACATTCTAAGCATAAATAGACTAATCTAAACATGGTAGGAATTTTAGAATTAACGCTGCAACATTCTAAGCATAAATAGACTAATCTAAACATGGTAGGAATTTTAGAATTAATCCTACAACATTCTAAGCATAAATAGACTAATCTAAACATGGTAGGAATTTTAGAATTAATCCTACAATATTCTAAGCATAAATAGACTAATCTAAACATGGTAGGAATTTTAGAATTAATCCTACCACATTCTAAACATGAAATAGCCTTCCTAAAACATGACAGGTAATTTTAGAAAGCATCTTACAACACTCTAAGCATAAAATGGTATTCCTAAAACATGATAGGTAATTTTAGAAAGCATCCTACAACATTCTAAGCATAAAAACATGATAGGTAATTTTAGAAGAAGTCCTACAACATTCTAAGCATCATTAAACATGCTAGGTATTTTTAGAAGAAATCCTACAACATTCTAAGCATCCTCAAACATGCTAGGTATTTTTAGAAGAAATCCTACAACATTCTAAGCATCTTTAAACATGCTAGGCATTTTTTGAAGAAATCCTACAACATTCTAAACATAAAACATGATAGGATATTTTTAGAAAACATTCTATAACTATCTAAGCCTAAAAGCATGATAGGATATTTTTAGAAAACATCTTATAACTATCTAAGCATAAAAGCATGATAGGATATTTTTAGAAAACATCCTATAACTATCTAGCATAAAAGCATGATAGGATATTTTTAGAAAACATCCTACAACTATCTACTCCATTTTAATCAAGAACATAACACCCCACTATCTACTACTACTACTACTACTTCATTCACAACATAAAACTTACTACTACTAATATTTTATGGACATAAACATTTATACTACTTACTACTACTTCTTCATTTAATCAACACACTACTACTTTATTTAAGCAACCTACTACTACTTCATTTAATCAACATACTACTACTTTTTATTTTAGCATGCTACTACTTAGTTGCTTACTAGTCTTTATTATCATTAGTGATAAAGGGAAAAGATCATCTTTATTTTATTTTACTCTACAACTAGTAAATATGAAAGAAAAAGATCTTTTTCATTTATTTCTACAACTAGTGATTAATAAAGAAAAGATCTTTTTATTATTTCTACAACTAGTGTTTAACAAAGAAAAGATCTTTTTATTATTCTACAACTAGTGTTTAATAAAGAAAAGATCTTTTTTATTATTTCTACAACTAGTGGTTAATAAAGAAAAGATCTTTTTATTTCAAGAAAGAAAATTTCAATAGAACATATGCTTATTATTATTAGTCCAAGTTCAATTTCAAGTCCTACAACCAACAATGGTTGTAAAAATGTTCATATGCTTATGTATACCAAGTCCTACAAGTCCTACAACCCCCAATCGGTTGTATGTTCAATGTCATATGCAATATGTCTTTTTAGTCCAACAATCATACATAACAACAACTACAATAATAATGATGTGATCTTTATATGTTAGTAGTTACTATTACTACTTTTTTTTTTCTTTTATTTACCACAATATTCAACACACCCATCACAAGAACAAACCCAGAAAAAACAAAACAAAACAAGAAGATGAGAAGAAGAAGTCAAACAACAAAACAAACAAACAAACAAACAAACAACAACCAAAGAAGCAATGGAGAACCCCCACCTTATTTTACTTGTAGGAAGAACTTGCTAGTAAAACTTCTCCTTCCCCTAAGCTTTTAGAAAGCTTCTAACACCATACAAAACAAAACTCTCAAGTTAGCCTTTGTTCTCTCTTTCTTTTCCTTTCTTTCTTTCGTTCTTTTGATCTTTCTAAAATGAGAGAAGGAGAAGAAGGAGGGGGTATTTATAGGTGGAGAGAAAGGGTGGAAAATGAAAATGTGCACACACACAATTGCACAAAACCCCTTTCTTATATTGGGGGACGGCCATACCCTAAGGAAAATAGGGGTGAGGTGGAGGGAGGTGTTATGTGGTGGAGGTTGATGTGGGAGAGATATTTTCTAGTAATCTCCTTAATCCCTTATGTCTTTGTAACCCTAGGTTTAACCTCCTAATCAAACCCTAACCATCCCTACTAGGTTTTGTCATAGTAAAATAAGTGTTGTCCAAAATACACAACACATAATTCGTATAATGCACTAATCGACATACTACTCGTACGTGCGCATATACGTCCGTATACCGAAAAATCTTCGCATAATCTGCATAAAAATAATTAAATCTTGGAAATAATAATAGAATAAATTTTATTATTAGTTCGGAAGATCACGGTATCAATTTGATACAATACGGATATATACTGACCGATATCTGGATACAGATAATGTCTAGCGGCAAACCGGGTGAAAAATCACCAAAATATTCTAATTTTGGAATTAAAACAAAATATTAATAAAATAATAATAAAATAATAATTTATACACGGTAATATCCGTTCGGGATATTACAGCATACAATCTGGTGGGCCATACATTTCCCTTCATAACTGGTTTTCAAACAATCCTTCCCATAGAATAATTCTATAGGACAACCCCAAATTCTTTTTATATATATATATTTACATATTATATATATTTTAAAAATACGGGGTATTACATACACCCCTCCTTAGAAATCAGCGTCCTCGCTGAGTACGGGACACACATCTAGTGTAGGATCCGCCTTTCTAGCCGATGTAGCGTCGTCCTCGATCCCGGAGATAAATCACTCTCAACACTGCAGATCGGATACCCGTCTATCAATCACTCTGAACACCGCAGATCCTACCTGATCCCAGTGATCAGTGACTCCCAATATTGCAGAATATACCCGACCCCGGAGATAAATGACTCTCAACACTGCTGATCATACTGAGGTCCTCTTTCACACCCGGTGTCGAAAGTCGGCTCTGATACCATTTGTAACGCCCCGCCCCAATACTCAGACAATTTTAATATTTTAGAAGACAAATTAGATACTATGTAGTACAACTGCCCACCACAGGCTGCCTCTCAAAAGGTGGTTAACCAATTAGGTGACTCTTGATCATAGGCAATTATATTTATACTCAATCTATTTTTGTATATTACCAATATGGGACTATTATTCCAAATCCCCTTTCTCATCTTCCCGTGTACTTCAAATACCAAATCCAAGACCATATCTCAAATATTCAATTCCAGAATCAAATCCCAATCAATCTTTTCTGGATGACATCAGCATCCATACCTTAACAAATCCATCCACAACAACATCATACAATCCGGTGGGCCATACATTTCCCTTCATAACCGGTTTTCAAACAATCCTTACCATAGAATAATTCTATAGGACAACCCCAAATTCTTTTTATATATATATATTTACATATTATGTATATTTCAGAAATATGGGGTATTACAGTAACAGTCGATTGTGGATAAGTAGACAATCGACTGTTCTGCCGACAAAAATCCAAATTTTAATACCTGACAGTCGATTGTCGACTCTAATTCGATCGACTGTTGATTGCACCAGGTTGCAGTTAAAGTGGAACATAAATATATTTTCGACATTGAAAGGCAACGATGACTTCTTAACAATCTGACAACGCATTCCCACAAAAGGGTATTTTAATAAAACTTGATCTTTCAATTGATTATTACTTCTATAAAAATATAAATCATTTTCGGAATGTATTCCTTTGAAAAACAATATCGTACTTGTTTTCGAATTCATAATGTAACACCCCACAAAATTTAATTGACAATTTTGCCATCGGGTGTTACGCACGTGCATTTTGTACTGCTATTAATGATATCCATAACGCATTTTGATATGTATTTTGAACTCCGATTATTTATGCAATTCTGTATTCCTAAAATCCCATTGAGACAACTCGAATGCTAAATTTCAAATCTTTGAGTTTTTACGTGTTTTTTACGTATTATCGATGCACGTGTCGATTTCGGATATTCTACCGTTACGTACAAAGTTTTCAATGGATTTTAATCATTTATTTTTTATAAACATGTTTGAATTTGTTTTGTAAACAAAAATTCAATTTTTGACCATCTTTATTAAAATAAATTTTCTACGTGCAATACACGTGCTTTCTGTACGTTTGAGTATATTATCGAATATGTATATTAAAAATACTTTATGTTGCATTCTAATTAATTATAAATATTTTTTTGGTTGACAAAATCAATTTTTGTATTTTTGATATTTTACGGGCGACGCACGTGTTTTGGTACACGTGTTTAAGCGCGTTCTTCCTTCAAAATAAATTTTCATGAAATGTTTGTGTATTTTAATTGTGCATGAAAAGTATAATTCTAAATTTAATTTTATGTATTTATTACATATATAAATAAATTGTTTTAAAGAGATTAAATAAATAAATTATTTTGTACACAAAGCACGTGCACGTGCACACGTGCAATGTGCACACTTTTGAGGGCCGGACTGTTTAGAGAGGAGGGAAAAATCTGAAAGTTTGATTTTGAAAGTAGGAGAGAAAGCAAGTTTCAAATCTAAAATAATGGGGTTAGTGGTATTCATGTGAGGGTGGTTATTCTAACTACCCATTAGTTAATCTATAAAAATGCCTCTAAGTCTCATTCTCTCATCTCTTCTCCTCCCTCTCTCCTGTCATTTCCGAGGAGAAAACCAACCCAAGCCAGCAAAGCCTTGCCCATTTCTCCACCTAATCACCATTCCACTTGCCTATATACATATACTAATGTATATATATGTACATACATGGTATGTGTGTATGAAAGAAGATGGGAGTTGTTCTTGATGTTGTCGAAATGGAGTGGGGATGGAGATGCTCTTGATGATTGTTGCTTTCCGAAATGGGTTGAAGACCTTGTTTGGGTGCGCGGATTTCGAGGAGTTGCAATTGGAGTTTTCTTTAGGAGCTCCTAATTCTAAGAGTTCATTTGAGTACAAATTTTCAATTTTAGGTGGGTGTTTCTTAAATACTTTCTAATTTAGGAATAGGAATTTGCATGATAGATGATATATACGTTATTTGTTGAAATTGAATCGGCATTATGAGATTGCATGCAAATTTAAGTAGAGTTGAATTGCTAAATTTTGATTGGTATGGTAGATGCAAATTACTTATTCTATTTCTCTAAATTAGTATGATTGCTAGTTGGAATGCTAGAATCAAAGTGATTGCATGAAATTGATGCATGTGGAGACATTGGTTAAAATAATGTAAATGTATAGACAAGAAATGTGTGTTGCTAGTATGGTAAAGAAGTGTGGATCTAATCTAACTAATATTTGTTTTATGAGTATAAAATTTTATAAGAAAAGTTTTGGTGAAAGGCAACAATTTTGGGGAAATTGATTACATGTGTTTTTATGTATTTTTAAAGAAAAGATTTATTTTATTGCAAAATTGAGAAACCTGGGAATTTGAGAATATGTACGTTATTGCTTTCAAAGGATTACATTCTGGAAATGATTTATATTCTTATATGGAAGTACAAATCAATTAAAAGGTCGAAAAATATATGCAAGTTGCAATTGGTGTAATTGACAGTCGACTGGCAAGTATAAGAATTTGGTCTATTTTGCTGTTGATTACTTAAATGTTAAAGTTGTAACAATTGTACATTTATTATTGTTGTATTTTATTGATTCCGCTGCGTATTGATGTAAAAGACTCCGATGTAATTATTGTTGAAATAAAAGTTTTTAAAATTCCTTGTAAAATTGTACAAAAGAAGTGTAAAGATCCTGTGGAAATCTCGAATTCAGTTGTTTTTAGAATTCGGGACGTTACAGAGTGGTATCAGAGCTACGCTTCTAAGTAGTACAAATTTATAAGGAACGACACCCTAGAAGTGGACATTAGAGTGTGAGTTCAGTTTATAGAGATTTAAATGTAAGTGATTTACATTTGTGTTGCTCTATACACTAATATTTTCTTCTCTCTTTTCCCTATTGGATGGTTGGAGTCATGAATGGAAGTTGTTATTAAATTTACATTCAGATTCATTCATGATGCTCTCCTCGTATACATTGATTTGAGATTGTATGCGAGATCATTTTTCCCTGGAAATCAGAGAAGCGCAGTGGAAGCGTGGTTAGTTTGAACCGTTATTTATGATATCTTACACATAAACACACTTTCCCCTCAAATTATTTTTATGGACCTTCATCATAGTATTTTTTAACATTTAATATTTTCCAAATAAATATCTTCCTATACTATTAAATCATTTCAATGCCTATTATTTGTCTATTTTCCTTAGTCTTGATATTTTTTTTTTAAATTTTGTTTTTCCTTCAGTTTTAAAATTCTGTTTATCGTGTTTTATGTCACTTTATGATCATCCGTCTATATTCTCTATTACTTCATGCATTCTATTAAATTTATATTACAACTATTATTTTCCTCATTTATTACATTTTTGAATTTCGCTTGTGAATTTTGCTTATGTGTATTCATTTTACATGATTTGATTTTCTGATACGATATTCTTTCGTTATCTCGTATTGTCCTATATACTTCAGTATATTTTAACGAGATTGAAATATTTTATCCGTATAAATACAACAAACTAATTTGATTTATTGTCTGCATTCAATATTATCATTATTACATATTGTCTACTAATTTGTTTTGTTATATTCATTAATTTTGTAATTTACACTTCTTTAATATAATGCATATACTCTCTATTTATACTTTACTTTATTCTCAAATTTTAAATCGTCTTTAGATTCTTGATTACTATATATATATTTTCCATTGATTTTATATGTGTCATGTATTTCAAGATACTTACTATACATATAATTTCACTCTCCTCAAATTACTATATTATTATTTTTATGTATAATTATTTGTGTCTATTGCCCTAATTTGCTACATTACATCATTAATGTTTTCATTTGTACTTCCAACACGTGCATATATTCTACATTATTTGTTTTGGTGTTATAAATAATTTTTCAGTACTAATGATTAGAACCGCCTATGTTTGATATGTCCTATACACCTATTTTTGATATTTCATTGTGTAAAATCTATTTCTATATCATTGATTTCAAACATAACATCATACTTTATTAAACATCCCATACCTAAGTACATATGTAAGATTTCATCCTTTCATCTCCCGTTTTGGTGCAACTTGATGTCGAGTGGGCAAATATGCAACTAGACATCATTGGAGGCAAACTGCAACTGGATGTCGGTGAGGCAAAGTTTGCAACCGAATGTCCAGAAGGCAAACTGCAACCAGATATCGTAGAAGCAATTATGCAACATGAGATCAAGACAGGCAAGTCTACTGTTGGATACCAGCGAGACAAACCTACACCAGAAGGAAATATTATACTTAGACAACCCCTACCTTGTTTTTCTATAATATTTACCCACCACTATTCTATTTTTGTACTAACTTATAACATTTTGCAATCTATCATTATATTGTTTATACTAATTTCTATATCTATCAAACCTGTGTGTTTACCACTTAATCTCAACTATCTTGCCCTCTTTTCCTTATTTTGGATCTTTCTCATGAGGAAGTATTTCGTACCACTTTATTCTAAATTTGATGGCTACTCACCTAACTGTTTTATCTATTATACTTTTATTTATAATTCATGATTCACTTCTATATGAGTAGCTTTGCATTGTTACTACTTTTACAACCATAATGTATTATTTTACTCCTACACATCTTTTAAAACTTTTGTATCATGATATCGTTGTTTCGCCCTATAACATTACGTCTATGTATGTACATAATTTTGTATGCTGACTTTCTTGGTTTACTTGACAAATCGAAATTTTTCGGATTTATGCCTTTTCATTTTTTTTTATTTTATCATAAATATATGATTATTGTATTTACCTTACAGATTATTTTATGATATTAATTTGTATACAGAATCATTTTATGTTTTCTATAATACTTTTACTATATTCCCTTCTCATATATTCTCAAACTGTTAAATTGCTAGTCTTCGTCGTATAGTACCAATTCGGTTTGCGACTTTCTACCATTTATTACATTGATGAATTTTGAGTATTGAATCTATTTGTAAAATATCCATTGACTATGATTTCTCTTTATTGCATTGTTTTCTGAACTATTTCACAATTAATGACTAAGTTCATTTTATCATTTTATCTAATGGTTTACTTGATAGTAATTTATATGTAAACTCTTTCCTTTATTGTCGCATATATTTTCTTATGCTACTTTCCTAGTTTTCTTGTTCTGTTCTCATAAATTTTGATGCTTATAAATTTTCTTAAATAAATTTTGTCTTATCCTTCCACATTGCTTACTTTTATACTATATGTATTTTCTTAATGTTTGTAGTTTTCTATATGTTATACTGATATTTTTTTTGGTGTGTACAAAATGCAGCCTTTACCATAGTGAGTTCCGGGGACGGAACTGTTCTAAGGGGGGGAGAGTGTAACACCCCGCAAAATTTAATTTACAATTTTGCCCTCAGGTGTTACGCACGTGCATTTTGTACTGCTATTAAAGATATCCATAACGCATTTTGATATGTATTTTGAACTCCGATTATTTATGCAATTCTGTATTCCTAAAATCCCATTGAGACAACTCGAATGCTAAATTTCAAATCTTTGAGTTTTTACGTGCTTTTTACGTATTATCGATGCACGTGTCGATTTCGGATATTCTACCGTTACGTGCAAAGTTTTCAATGGATTTCAATCATTTATTTTTTATAAACATGTTTGAATTTGTTTTGTAAATGAAAATTCAATATTTTACTATCTTTATTAAAATAAATTTTCTACGTGCAATACACGTGCTTTCTGTACGTTTGAGTATATTATCGAATATGTATATTAAATATACTTTATGTTGCATTCCAATTAATTATAAATATTTTTTCGGTTGACAAAATCAATTTTTGTATTTTTGATATTTTACGGGCGACGCACGTGTTTTGGTGCACGTGTTTAAGCGCGTTCTTCCTTCAAAATAAATTTTCATGAAATGTTTGTGTATTTTAATTGTTCATGAAAAGTATAATTTTAAAGTAAATTTTATATATTTATTACATATATAAATAAATTATTTTAAAGAGATTAAATAAATAAATTATTTTGTACACAAAGCACGTGCACGTGCACACGTGCGATGTGCACACTTTTGAGGGCCGGACTGTTTAGAGAGGAGGGAAAAATCTGAAAGTTTGATTTTGAAAGTAGGAGGGAAAGCAAGTTTCAAATCTAAAATAATGGGGTTAGTGGTATTCATGTGAGGGGTGGTTATTCGAACTACCCATTAGTTAATCTATAAAAATGCCTCTAAGTCTCTCATTCTCTCATCTCTTCTCCTCCCTCTCTCCTGTCATTTCCGAGGAGAAAACCAACCCAAGCCAGCAAAGCCTTGCCTATTTCTCCACCTAATCACCATTCCACTTGCCTATATACATATACTAATGTATATATAAGTACATACATGGTATGTGTATATGAAAGAAGATGGGAGTTGTTCTTGATGTTGCCGAAATGGAGTGGAGATGGAGATGCTCTTGATGATTGTTGCTTGCCGAAATGGGTTGAAGACCTTGTTTGGGTGCACGATTTCGAGGAGTTGCAATTGGAGTTTTCTTTAGGAGCTCCTAATTCTAAGAGTTCATTTGAGTACAAATCTTCAACTTTAGGTGGGTGTTTCTTAAATGCTTTCTAATTTAGGAATAGGAATTTGCATGATAGATGATACATACGTTATTTGTTGAAATTGAATTGGCATTATGAGATTGCATGCAAATTAAGTAGAGTTGAATTGCTAAATTTTGATTGGTATGGTAGATGCAAATTGCTTATTCTATTTTTCTAAATTAGTATGATTGCTAGTTGGAATGCTAGAATCAAAGTGATTACATGAAATTGATGCATGTGGAGACATTGGTTAAAATAATGTAAATGTATAGACAAGAAATGTGTGTTGCTAGTATGGTAAAGAAGTGTGGATCTAATCTCACTAATATTTGTTTTATGAGTATGAAATTTTATAAAAAAAAGTTTTGGTGAAAGACAACAATTTTGGGGAAATTGATTACATGTGTTTTTATGTATTTTTAAAGAAAAGATTTATTTTATTGCAAAACTGAGAAACCTAGGAATTTGAGAATATGTACGTTATTGCTTTCTAAGGATTACATTCTGGAAATGATCTATATTCTTATATGGAAGTACAAATCAATTAAAAGGTCGAAAAATATACGCAAGTTGCAATTGGTGTAATTGACAGTCGACTATCTACCATCCACAGTCGACTGGCAAGTATAAGAATTTGGTCTTTCCTCGGCTGGACAGTCGACTGTCTACTTTCACAATCGACTGCTGCTGTCCTGAATTTTAGTGTTTGAGTTTTCAAGGTATTCACGGAACAGCCGACTGATTCTTTGGCAACAGTCGACTGAACCGACTGTGATGTTTTGATGTTCGCAGAATAGTCGACTGATACTGCTACCAGTCGACTGAACCGAACTGATTTTTGTTCTTAAGTTTGGATTTGATTTTGACAAATGAAAGTTAATTAAGTTGGAATACGAGATTTTATGACTTTTAATACTTGAATGAGTTTATTGTGAAATGCATACAAGGATATGAAAGATGAAATTGATAAAGATATCGAATTGAATCGTTCTCATGTTATGAGATTATAAAAGAAATATTTTTGAGAAAAGAGTTGTGAACAAAAGAAATGGAAATATTATTTGAGATTGATTATGAAATATTGTTGATCTCTAGAAAGAGATAGTTGTTGGAATCTAGAGGCTATGCGAGACCCTAGTGACCGGCAGTATTATTTATGATTTCGAGAGCTAACCGTTGAGGGTTGAGAGTCTCTTAAGAAGTAGCCAGGTAGGCTGACTGTCTCTGTTGTTTTGATTTAAGTCCGGTAGGGTAAGCTAGCTTTAGGTTGTGATGATTTTCTTTTAAAACAAATTTTGTAAGGCTATGATGGAAGTAAGAGAAAAACACAAGTATGTGGGCCATTGGATTGGTGGTGTGAGGGTATGCACAGGCTGTCTTCACGATGCGTCGTGACATGAAGTGAATACTACTCCAGAGTACCGTCCCGGTGGCGACGCTTGTGGGGTGTTTGGTGACTATGGGTGGTGCCATTGTTCCAAGGCGGAGGCTGAATTGTCCATAGGTTGTCTGCTCGATGCGTCGTGTTAGTGCGTGGGATTCCCCTCCAGGCTGCCTGGACATGGATTCATAGATCATAGAACATCTAGGATACTTATCGAAATTACAGATAGATACATAGTGAAGATGTGATGAAAGTAAGAGAAAAACATTGAGTATGAGGGCCATTGGATTGGCGGCGAGAGAGTATCCCAGGATGTCCCATGATGAGTCATGATGGGGCGTGGATACTGCTCCAGAGTACCATCCCGGTGGCGACACTCGTGGGGTGTTGGACGACTGCGGGTGGTGTCATGTCTATGGTAGGAGCTGAATTACCACAGGATGCCTGCATGATGAGTCATGTGTCAGTGCGTTGGGATTCCCTCCAGGGCTCCTAGACATGAGTTCGTATGTCAGAAAACATCTAGGATACTTACTGTAGTTACAGTAGTAGATTAAGTCATGACGAGGGATTGAACCCTACAAGATGAAGAATGATTAAGGGCTTGCCCTCGGAGCTATGTAGTATGGGATGCATAGAATCCGAACAAGTGCGCATTAGTGTCATGTAATATAATAACTGCATTAAGCACTAAGTGCACCGCACAACACGACATCAACAGGATAGTCCCTTTGTAGCTTTGTTTGTGATCAAACTTGTGTTTGCTAAAGTATTTAAGAATCGTTATACTGTTTCCGGCATAGAGAGGATGGCCGTGTATAATATTTTGTCAGTTGTAATCAACTGACGCGCCCACAGTTTTATATGCAGGGTTTGGAGTTACATGAAGATATAAAGAGAATTGATGCTGTTGATTACTTAAATGTTAAAGTTGTAACAATTGTACATTTATTATTATTGTATTTTATTGATTCCGCTGCGTATTGATGTAAAAGACTCCGATATAATTATTGTTGAAATAAAAGTTTTTAAAATTTCTTGTAAAATTGTACGAAAGAAGTGTAAAGATCCTGTGGAAATCTCGAATTCAGTTGTTTTTGGAATTCGGGGCGTTACACATAAGTTTCTCATTTTTGCAATATAATAAAATCTTTTCTTCCAAATGCATAAAAACACATAATTAATTTTCCAAATAGAAATGTTATCTTTCACCAAAACGTTTCTTATAAAATTTCTATACTCATAAAAAAATGAATATTAGTGAGATTAGATCCATACTTCTTTAACACATTAGCATCAAACAATTCCTTTATACACATTTGCATTATTTTAACCAATGTCTTAACATGCATCAATTTTCATACAAATCACGTTTCTTCAATTCTAGCATTTCAAACTAACAATCATACCAATTTTTAGAGACTAGATTAAGCAATTCACATCTACCACACCAATTAAAATTTAGCAATTTGAACTTTAACTAGCATGAAATTTCATCATACCAATTAACAAATAATTTTGTATTATCTATCATGCGATTTCTACTCCTAAATTAGAAAGGATTTAAGAAACACCCACCTAAAGTTGAAGAATTTGTACTCAAATGAACTCCTAGAATTAGGAGCTCCTAAAGAAACTCCGATTTGCAAACTTCTCGAATTCCGTGCACCAAAGCAAGGCCTCCCATCTCACTTTCAACAGCAACAATGAGCCATCCAATCCATTTTTGGCAGGCAAACAGAAGGAGCATCTCAACTCATCTCACATATATACATATGTGTATATATATATATATTTATATATATATATACAACTATATATACATACCTAGTATAGGCTAATAATTAGAATGGTAGGTTTGGAAAAAGCAATGGTCTGGGTGGTTCTCGGAAATGACAGGAGAGAGGGAGGAGAAGTAGTGTGAAGGTGATTGGACTAATATGTACATACATATAAATGTATGGATACATTCAATGTATGGTGGATAAAGCAAAAAAGGCAAGGACATGCTGGATTGCTTGTGGCTTTCGGAAATGCACAGAGGGGAAAATGAAAGAGATGAGGAGAGTGTGAGAGTTAGGGGGTATTAATAGGATTAATTAATGGGTGGTTATTAAAACTAATTGTCCACTACTCCACTAACTAAACCACTAACACAATTCAAAACTCAATTTTCCCTCCTAACCAAAAGCAACCGGCCACTTTTCCCTCTTTTCATGCATACACACGTGCACGTGCACACACTTCACTAATTAACTATTTTAAAAATACAAATTTTATATATAAATAACATGTACGTAAAATTAGTTTAATTAAAAATTATAATATTTCATGCAAAAATAGAATAAATATTTACACTTTAATAAATATTATTTTGCAACCAAGTACGCATAAACACGTGCACTAAAAAACACGTGTATTGCACGTGAAATCACAAAAATACGAAATTGACTTTATTAATGGAAAGTTATCAAAATATAATTGAAAACAACATAGGACAATTAAATTTAATATACTCACTCAATAATGTACTCAAAACGTACACCGAAAACACGTGCGTTGCATGTGAAATCTCAAAATCACGAAATTGACCTTATCAACTGAAAAATATTTATAAATAATCAGAATATAACACAAGAAAAATATATTTAATATATACATTCAATAATGTAATTAATATGTACATTGAAAACATGTGCACTATACGTATAAAAGTATATTAATCAAAATAGACAAAAGTGGATTTTCGTTTATAAAATGAATTTGAAAACGTCATAAAAATAAATAATTGAAATCCATCGAAAACATTGCACGTAATGGTAGAATACCCGAAATCGACACGTGCATCGATAATACACAAAAGCACGTAAAATAGAAAGATTGAAATTTAGCATTTGAGTTGACTCAAATGGGATTTTAAGAATACGAGAATGCATAAATAATCAGAATCCAAAATACATATCGAAATACGTTACGGATATCACCAGTAACGGTACAAAATGCACATGAGTAACATCCGAGGGCAAAATTATCATTTTCAATTTTGCGGAGTGTTACAGTAAGGGTCTTTAGCGACTCCCAGTTAGTAGTCAACCAGGTGTCCGGGGAATATGAGGTGAGGGATGGCCGTATGGCCAGGTACTTGGCAAAGGTGAGCGAGCTTCTAGCTCTCTTCGAAGATGTTCAACTCCAGCGGGTTCCCCGAGAGGAAAATATGCAAGCGGATGCCCTTTCTAAGCTCGCCTCCTCGTCTCTCCAGGGTCTAGAACGGACCATCTTGATAGAGGTCCTTCTTAAACCAAGCATTGATGAAGACGACTCGGAGCCAATGGAAGCCTAAGCCCTAACACTTGGGGAAAACTGGATGAAGCCCCTCCTCGAGTAACTCTGTAGCACCACGGATTCTCGTTACCGGACATCCGTGACACTCACCAGAATCATTTCCTTCAAATGCATCCCAACAGAGTAATAACACAGAAATTTTAAAATAACTTGTTATTGCCAATGAGTCATTACATCGTTAATTACAACTGACACCTTGTTCTTGGACAAGGAGCACAAATTACATCCACTCATTACAACTTATTACAAATATTTACAGACTCCACTTGTAAAGCTATTAAAGCTATTAGCTACCTCCCGGAAGGGTAATCGACTGATTACTGCCGCACTTCGCTGAGTGGCCCATCGGCTCACCCTGGAACTTGCTCCTCGGCTTGAGGCATCTGCTGCGCGACTCTGATATCTCTGCACCTGCTCGAAAGGTAGAACCGAAACCTAAAGGTGGGGAATGTCAGTACTTCGACTGACGCAAAGCTGATAATAACAGCGATCCTCTAAAATTCAATCGCAACCATAATTTTATGCAAAAGAAAAGTGATGTGCCAAAACAAGGGTTTAATGGATTCGGGTTCTAGTGCAGTGGTATGACATGATCCTACGACTAGATGCAGCAAATCATATGCCTGACTCTAATGCAAGCAAGACTTTGGAGTACGAATGCATCCCATACTACATACGCCCCCAAATATAGCCGTCTTTCTCCACAATTCAAAGATTCGAACCCTCACTATGCATCTTACTCTTGTACTCAACCAGTTCCCAATAGATTGTCCGTTGCCCAAGGAGGTTGCAGTTGGTCGGTCTAGTTCCGCCACTGCAGTGCCTAAGTGGTGGTCGTGTTTGTCACTCGGTACCCGCGTACGGACCTCTTCAGAAAGCCGCATTGAATTCAGTCGCAAGACCGTGTAATTCGTGTTTCCACCCCTAACCCGGGCTATGGACTGACGCATCCGTGTTCACCCCTAACCCGGCTGTGAACTGATATATATATATATATATATATATAAACAAAACCCACATGCATAGGAACGTGATGACCTAGAGGGTCAAATCCCTCTAGCCTCCCGTTCCTTACTCCAGCAAAACTTTGGGAATTAACAGATTGAGATACGAGCTGAGGACTAACTTATGAGTGCCGAAAACGTATCCCTACGACAGGAAGGTACAACACCGACTATGGTCTGCTAGTACTAATACAATTACCAAACCCCTAATGCATCACTCTAATCCCAGCCTCTATCTAATCACTTTGGGGAAAAGATAAGATTGCTTTCGAAAACTTGCCTATCGACCTCTGGCCCTGGCGATACCAGTCCGGTTCGCCACTTTCCCGGGCTTGGATTTGTCCAGCACCATGGCCTACATTCACCCCTAACCCGGCTGTGAATGTATGTGTTTAGCCCTAATGAGCTTAATTTGACCGCAAGGCTTGGACGTCCTACGCTTCGGTGGAAGTTCATGACTTAGGGTCGACAGGTGCAGGGTTTCACCTTATCCTAGTGACTAACTCAAGTCACACACCCACTATGGGAGTCAAAAAAACCAACAACAGATACCGAACGTCTCTAGACAGGAGTTATAAACTTTAATAGTATACAGGGAAAAAGTCGTCACAATACCTAGTCAACACCTAAGACTAAGCAACGTATGGCGTTTCTGCTCGAAACTTAAAAGGTCATAACTCCCTCGATACAACTCCAATTGGGGTGTACGATTCCAATCCAGAAAGGTAAGAACCTAGGCTACAACTTCTTAGTTGATCATAACCTCAAATTCCATCATCTAAGTCCTCAAAATGGCCTCTCAAGCCTCAGCCTGTGCATTTCCTGTACACGGGCTGCACCTTACCGGTAGCATAAAATCCTGCCTACATATCAGAATGATACAAACCCAAGTTCTACACTGAGTTCTTCATATTTTAATTAAGAACAAAAATCATCATGTTCTTCAGTTACAGCTTTAGCTACTGGTTAAAGATCTATTTTTAACATGCCTGTAAATTCATCCAAATAATTCCCTGATTTTTCTGTAGAGTCTAGATACAATTGGGAAAACAAGATAAAAATTTCAGAATAAGAACTTGCTCCAATTAATTATGGAAATTCTAAAAATCTCAGGCATCTTGTTAACCAACTACTGCTGCTGCCTTACGACACAGTTTCACAAGTAGATTTTATTAAAATATCAAACCATCTCAGAAAAATCTGAATTAATTCATGAGCCATCTAGACATATATAGGAACAATCTGTAAAAATTTTATAATCTAATTCTATGTGGTTTGCTCTCGGAAGAAAATAGCATACAGATCAAGATTCTAGTTCAAGTTTCTGATTTCATCTTCCAATCTTCTTAGATATTCCTCCTAACACTTACTATCACACATGCATGCAAGAAATCAATCAAGAAACAATAAGAAAGGTTTAGAGTAACTCCACACCCAGAGTTGATGTAAAGTAGTTGATGTCTTTGAGCTTTCCTTCCTTGAGAATCCCTCCAAGAGCTCCTTTCTTCAATCTTTCTTCTTTCTCTCCTCTTCTTTTTTTCTCGGTTTGAGTTCTGAAATTTCAGAACAAGGGAGATGAAATGAGGGATTTTTGATGGAGAAGTGAGTTAGGAAAGAGGGAGGAAGGTGGGGGGTAGTAGGGTGTAGGTTTTAGGGTGGTTTTGTAGTGAAACCATGGTCTAGCCATTAGTTTTGAGGTGTGTTATGTTGGCTGCCCATTTTAACACTTAAACGGATTCTTTGATGCGAGAAGAGGGATTTATTGAGTGTACGCAAGATATACCCACCGTAGTATCATACAGTGTTATATTTGCATAGGCGTCGTACGGAAAACTACTGTTTATACCAGTATCGGTCCTCCTCATTCTCGTGATCCTTCTAGAACGCAATCCCTGCTCATGAATGCCCCGCAAACCTAATCGCACTCCACGATAGCAAAATCAACCAAAACACTGCAATCATGTGCACGCATACAGACAATATACATACATACATATATATATTTAGGTATCGTACAATCCGGGGTGTTACATCACTCCCTCCTTAGAGTTGTTCTGTCCCCAGAACGTTCCTAGTGGGAGAAAAGAAAAACAAATAAAATAGAAAACACTTAAAACAAATCCAGATATAAAGCCCTAATGCGGCTCTCCGACTCCCACGTGGCTTCTTCCATGAACTGGTTCTTCCAGAGAACTTTGACCATTGAGATGACCTAGTTTTGCAGTACCTTATCCTGATGATCAAGTATCCTGACTGGTTGCTCTGTACGGGAAAGATCTATCTGTAAATCTTTCGAAACCTCTGGCAACCGATGGCTTGAATTCGGCACATACTTTCGTATCATAGAGACGTGGAACACGTCATGCACTTGAGATAACTCGGCCGGTAGCTCCAACTTGTAAGCCATCCTGCCAATCATCTTCAGAATCTTGTATGGTCCAATGTATCTCGGAGCTAACTTCCTGCCCTTTCCGAATCTGATAACTCCTTTTGTCGGCGACACCTTCAGAAATACGGAGTCACCTTCCTCAAATTCTAACTCTCTTCGGCGGTTTTCCGCATAGCTCTTCTGCATGCTTTGTGCTCCTTGAAGCCTCTTCTAAATAAGCTCGATCTGCTCTGACGTTTGTTGTACGGTTTCTGGCCCATACATCTACCGCTCTCCTACCTCGAACCAACAAACTGGTGTTCTGCATCTTCGACCATACAAAGCTTCATACGGGGCCATGCCAATGCTTGCCTGATAGCTGTTATTATAAGCAAACTCTACCAAGGCTAGGTATTTCTCCCAACTTCCTCCGAAGTCCAAAATGCATGCCCGTGACATGTCTTCAAGAATCTTATTGACTCTTTCCATCTGTCCATTCGTCTGAGGGTGAAAAGCTGTGCTGAAGTCTGTTCTAGTTCCCAATGCTGACTGTAGACTTCACCAGAATCGAGATGTAAATCTTGCATCTCGGTCGGATACTATCTACACTGGCACTCCATGTAGCTTTACTACGTTCTCAATGTAGATCTCGGCCAGCCTCTCGACTTTCCAAGTTGTCCTTACTGAAAGAAAATGTGTTGACTTCGTCAATCGATCCACAATCACCCATATTGAGTCGTTTCCTTTAGGGCTCTTGAATAACCCAGTGATAAAATCCATACTGATGTTCTCTTATTTCCATTCTGGAATGGGTAAAGGCTGTAGCAATCCTCCTGGTTTCTGATTCTCGACCTTAACCTATTGGCATGTCAGACATTTGGCGATGAACTCTGCTATATCTCGCTTCATCACTGACCACCAATAGTGCTGCTTTATATCATGATACATCTTGGTGTTTCCGGGGTGAATCACAAGTAATGTGGAGTGAGCTTCCTTCATGATGTCTACCCTTAACTCCTCATCCTTTGGTACACATAGTTTGTTACCGAACCATAGTGAACCTTCTCTTATACTGAATTCGGGCAATTTTCCTTCGTGCACTTGGTTCTTCATGTTTTCCATTTCTGGATCTTCGATCTGAGCCTTTTTCACTTGCTCATTCAAGCTTGGTTGTAACACCAACTATGCCAGAACTGCACTTAAGTGTTGTGTAACCACTTTAATGCCTGCCTGTCTGATCTCCTCATCTAGCTCCCTCCGGGTCGATACCAATGTAGCCACACTTCTCTTCCTACTGAGCGCATCTGCTACCACGTTGGCTTTTTCTGGATGATATATAATTTCAGGCCTGATGTCTTTGAGTACTTCCAACCATCTCCTCTGCCTTAAATTGAGGTCCTTTCGCTGGTAGATATACTTTAAGCTCTTATGGTCAATGTTAATTTCCACTCTTTCTCCGTAGATTAATGTCTCCATGATTTCAAACCAAAAATTATAGCTGCAAGTTCCAAATCATGGGTCGGGTAATTCTTCTCATGTGGCCGTAGCTGTCTCGAACCATAAACTATAACCTTGTCCTCCTGCATTAGCACACACCCAAACTCCAAATACGACGCATCACTGTAGATGACGTAGTCCTTGTCCTCCTGAGGTAAAACCAATATAGGTGTGGAGATCAAACGGTTCTTCAGTTCCTGAAAACTTTCTTCACACTTCTCCGTCCAGTCGAAACTTTGGTTCTTCTTGGTCAAGGTTGTAAGGGGTACAGCTATCCTTGCATAATTCTGGATAAACTTCCGGTAATATCTAGTCATACCCAGAAAACTCCTTACTTCATTCACCGTCTTTGGTTGTGGCCATCCCCTGACTGTGTCTATCTTCTGAGGATCCTGTTGTCACTCCCTCCTTAGAAAGGATATGGCCTAGAAACGCAACTTCCGATTTCCAGAACTCACACTTAGATAATTTGGCATACAACTGATGCTCTTGTAGCTTGCTCAAGACTGTTGTCAGATGTTCAGCATGCTCCTGCTCTGTCCTTGAATATACCAAGATGTCGTCGATGAAAACCATGATAAATGAGTAAATAAACGGACGTAGAACTCTGTTCATCAAGTCCATGAAGATTGCTGGAGCGTTAGTCACTCCAAACGGCATTGCCAAGAATTCGTAGTGTCCATGTCGAGTTCGAAAAGCTGTCTTAGGTACATCCTCTTCCCTGACTCGCACTTGATGATATCTGGACCGTAGATCAATCTTGGAAAATACTGCTGCTCCCTGAAGCTGGTCGAACAAATCGTCGATCCTGGAAATTGGGTACTTATTCCGAATAGTGACTTTATTCAATTCCCGATAATCAATACACATCCTGGATGACCCGTCCTTCTTCTTAACGGCAATACTGGTGCTCCCCAAGGTGATGCACTTGGTCTGATAAATTCCTTCTGTAAGTACTCTTCAATCTGCTTCTTGACCTCATTCTGCTCTACTAGTGCCATTTGATAGGGTGCCTTGGATACTAGAGCGCTACCTGGTTGAACTGTGATGCTAAACTCGACATTACAGGTGTGGGAGAATTCCAGGTATATCCTCTAAGAATACAAGTGGAAAATTTCTCACCACTAGTATCTTGTTCACCTCTTCTGGTACCCGTACTTCACTAGCAGTTGCAAAAGTCATTACCTTCGCTCTCTGCTCCCTGTGGAATACAAGTTCCACTCCTTCAGCTGAGATGACTACCTCCTTCTCCTTGCAGTCAATGCTTGCCTTGTGCCTCGACATCCAATCCATACCAATAATGACATATGTTTCGGTAAAACCCAACTCCAACAAATCGATACTTAGGGTTTCTTCGCAAATCTGGAGCTTACATCCTCTATAGCATAGATATGTAGTAAGGGTTGCCCCTGACGACGTAGCTACCATCAAAACTAACTCTGAGACTTCCTTTTGTGTGCATCTTAATTTTCTCGAAAAAGATTTTGACACAAAAGAATGAGTCGATCCATTATCAAACAAGACCGTAGCCAAAATTCCATTTATATATACATATATGTCCTGTTACAATAGTTCATCATCCATCAACTTCCCACAAAAACTCAAAATATAGCTTAAACTTGATTACATTACTTCTTCAGCTTCCAGAATATCTCAAAATTTAGTAGGTCCACACAATATTTTCACCCTGTTATTTATCCTGTTACTTGCTTGTTGAGCATCCCTTTTGTAATTCTGGGCAATTTGACTTGATATGCCCAAATTCCTTATAGTTGAAACAACCCTTGATCGCAGTTGGGCAACGCGACTTGTAGTGTCCGACTTCTCCGCAGTTGTAGCAACTCTTAGTCGCAATTGCCCCCTTAGGGCATTCTCCTTTAGAAGGTTTGGTGATTTTCCCAGTAGTTTTTGGCTTGGTGCCCTTCTGAAGTCCCAACCAGCGGTTCTGGAGGGGTGTCATATAGTCTTGAAGTTGCTTTCGTTCTTTCTTCATGTGTGTTATCTGTGCCTGATGAAATTTGATCTGCTGCTCGGTCCGGTGGATCGCCTTGTCCCTGCGTTCCCCCTAACTTTTTCATTTCTAGATACCCGATGGCTATCCTTTGCTGCTCCGCAGTTGGGTCTAGCGATGGTGGAGGTGAGTTCTCCTCACCTTTAGTCTTCTGTAGCACTTTCCTCATTTCTTCCTCCATCGTCGTCATTTCCATTGTAGGTATTGGCTTACCTACTGTTACTGACCCATCATGGATGAAGATGTCTTCGAACACTATCTGCAAAACATAAACAGGGATAGTTCCGGAGTCATAGACACATATTGTCCAGTCTGCCTCTAATTGGCATTTTAAGTTTTTAAATTTCCTACTGTGTTAGACTGCTATTTGAAATCAGCTCTGATACCAATTTTATAGCGCCCCGGATCTCCGTTACCGGACATCCGTGACACTCACCAGAATCTTTGCATTCAAATGCATCTGAACAGAGTAATAACACAGAAATTTTAAAATAACTTTTTATTGCCAATGAGTCATTACATCGTTAATTACAACCAACGCGTTATTCTTGGACAAGGAGTACAAATTACATCCACTCATTACAACTTATTACAAATATTTACAGACTCCACTTGTAAAGCTATTAGTTGCCTCCCGGAAGGGTAATCGAATGATTACTGCCGCACTTCGCTGAGTGGGCCATCGGCTCCCACTGGAACTTGCTCCTCGGCTTGAGACTTCTGCTGCGCGACTCTTATATCTCTGCACCTGCTCGAAAGGTAGAACCGAAACCTAAAAGGTGAGGAACATCAGTACTTCGACTGATGCAAAGTTTATAATAACAGCGATCCTCTAAAATTCAATCGCAACCATAATTTTATACAAAAGAAAAGTGATGTGCCAAAACAAGGGTTTAATGGATTCGGGTTCTAGTGCAGTGGTATGACATGATCCTACGACTAGATGCAGAAAATCACATGCCTGACTCTAATGCAAGCAAGACTTTGGAGCACTGTAATACCCCGATTTTCATTTATGAAAATTTTTAATTTGCGCACATGAAATTTTGTAGTATAAAAATCTTATAATTATTTTCCATTATGGACAATGTGTGTGTGTATATATATATATATGTATATGTGTTTTCTAATTATTTTTATAAAGGCCCATTTTCTTCAAATAAACAAAAGCCTTCTTTTTAGCCCAATCTAAACTATTTTGTAAACTATTAATTTGGCCCATTAAATAAAGCCCATGAGCTATTTCTCTTTTATTACAACTTGTAATGTAGAATATTTTTATAAGACTATTTTTACAAAAAATAAAATGTACAACTTTTATTATAGGGGACTAGTGAATGCACGTGCATTGCACGTACACATGCATGAGCACACTCATTGGGGCCGGTTTGGATACAAGTGGGGATTTGTGTGTGGGTAGTTACTTGAGTGTGTGGGTAGTTATTATAACTCCTACTCTCATCCTAACCCTCTATTCTATAACCACCTACTAAATCCTAGCCATCCAATCCACCCAAAAATTGTGTATAAATACCCCTCCCATTTAATTGTTTTCTACATTAGAAATCTATTGGAGAAGAGAAATTTTTATAAAAGAGTTGAGTTGTTCTTTGGAGGCCGGCCACCAATAACCAATTGAGGATTCGATTTTGGCAAGGACCAAGGAGGAGGAGACGTACAGCGCAACTAGGAAGCTCTAAGGGATTTTGCTTTAGTTCTTTAAAAGGTGGGTGTTTCTCATGACTTCTAGATTAGAAATCATGCTAGGATTGAGATTGAATTGTCATTATGTGTGTGAAAAAATTGGATTGATAGAATGATTGTTATGTTGAAATCTTCCATGCTATATATCACGTGAAATTTGAATGAATGAAAAAGGACTAAAGACATTTTGAGAAACTGGAATTTTTCTGTACAGTCGACCGATCACGTCGAACAGTCGACTGGTCTAATGAAATGAAATATATACAGTTCGAAACCCCATGAAATGATATGATTAATGTGTGTTATTATCTTTATTTTAATCTAGCATGCTAATTCGGAGTTAATATTCATCTTTGTAGACCAACAATGAGTAAAGGAAAAATGTGTTGTAGAAATCGTAATTATATGAAAGAAAATACTAGTTATGATAATTCTACATTAAGTTGTAAACTATGTTTATGATGATGGTAACCGGATGAAATTGCATGCTGTATCGATATTGAACATACTGTAGTTTAACAAAAATGCTGTGTGCTAATCGAGAAAAGGAAGGAAGAAACATTTCCTTAATTCGAAATTTAACTCTGATCAGTCGACCGAATAGATGTAGCAGTCGACTGTCCTGAACATCACAAGTTTTCGAATCAAAACCCTGCTGAACAGCCGACTGGTTTGAGAAACAGTCGACTGCCCCGTAATTGATATTTTAGAATTTTAAACACTGCGGAACAGCCGACTGGTCATGTGCAGCAGTCGACTATTCCGAAACTTTTCTTGAATAATTTTCTTTTGCTGAACAAGTCGACTGAGTATATTCTGAGTCGACTGTCCAGATCCGTTTTCGACATCTCAGAATTCTAGATTTGCTTTATGATAAAGATTATGTATCTACTGTTGATGAATAAAGATTGGTTGTGAAAATTTAGAAAAAAGGGGGTAAATTCTATTTGTCTTTGCAAGAAATTGCACATGAAGTGAAGTAATTCATTCTATTGAATTTATGAAAAGTTTTATGATTGCGAAAGCTATGAACATGAAAAGGGAAAATCTACTGTGAATATGAAACATGAACTTAAGAGCTTGAAAGGCTTAATTCTTGTGAAATTGTGAATTGAAATTGAGAACTAGAGTGTAGCTAAGCGTCATACCGGCATTGGAAAGAAATGAATTGAAATGAAATTTGAAATGAAAAGACCAAGATTTGGGTCATGTTGAATAAAGAATTAAGTCCGGTATAGTGGAAAGGCTAACTCTAGAGAATTTATTTTGTTCATGATTCTAATAAACTAAGGACTAGATACATAGTAAAGATGTGATGAAAGTAAGAGAAAAACACGAGTATGAGGGCCATCGGATTGGCGGTGTGAGAGTGATCTACAGACTGCCTGCTTGATGCGTCATGACATGGCGTGGGCACTACTCCAGAATTATCGTCCCGGTGGCAACGCTTGTGGGGTGTTTGAGTGACTATGGGTGGTGCCATGGTTCCATGGCAGAGGCTGAATTGTCCATAGTCTGCCTGCTCGATGCGTCGTGTCAGTGCGTGGGATTCTCCTCCAAACTGCCTGGACATGGGCCCATCGGTCATAAGACATCTAAGATACTTATCGTAGTTACCGTAGTAGTTTAAGTCATGGCGAGGGATCTAACCCTATAAGATGAAGTACGATTAAGGGCTTGCCCTCAGACCTATGTAGTATGGAATGGAATGCATAGAATACGAATAAGTGCGCATTAGTGTCATATAATATAATAACTGCATTAAGGACTAAGTGCACAATCACAACACGACATCAACAGGATAGTCCCTTTAGTTTTGTTTGTGAACAAGTTTGTGGTTTGTTAAGAAATGAGAATCGTTATACTGTTTCCGGCATAGAGATGATGGCCGTGTATAATTTTCATCGGTTGAATAAACTGATGTACCTACAGTTTTGTATGCAGGATAAATTGCTTGATAAAGATTAAAGGAGAATTTATTGTACTCTTGTATGAATGTTGTAAATTGCTTCCGCTGTCTTTTTATGTAAATTATTGTGATATATGCTTCCGCTGTAAAATGTAAAGTGTAAAGATTTTATGTAACTCTGATGGAAAAGTGAAAAGTTTTAATTTCCTTGTAAAATTGTACTAAATGAAGTGTAAAGATTCTGTGGAATCTTGAATTCAGTGTATTTTGGAATTCGGGGTGTTACAAGCACGAATGCATCACATACTACATATGCCCCCAAATCTAGCCGTCTTTCTCAACAATTCAGGGATTCGAACCCTCGCCATGCATCCTACTCTTGTACTCGACCAGTTTCCAATAGATTGTCCGTTGCCCAAGGAGGTTGCAGTTGGTCGGTCTAGTTCCGCCACTGCAGTGCCTAAGTGGTGGTCATATTTGCCACTCGGTACCCGCGTACGGACCTCTTCAGAAAGCCGTGTTGAATTCGGTCGCAAGACCGTATAATTCATGTGTCCAACCCTAACCCGGGCTATGGACTGACGCATGCGTGTTCACCCCTAACCCGGCTGTGAACTGATATATATATATAAATAAACCCATGTGCATAGGAACCTGATGGCCTCGAGGGTCAAATCCCTCTAGCCTCCCGTTCCTTACTCCGGCAAAACTTTGGAAATTAACAGATCGAGATACGAGCTGAGGATTTCACTCATGAGTGCCGAAAACGTATCCCTACAACAGGAAGGTACAACACCGACTATGGTCTGCTAGTACTAATGCAATTACCAAACCCCTAATGCATCACTCTAATCCCAGCCTCATTCTAATCACTTTGGGTAAAAGATAAGATTGCTTTCGAAAACTTGCCTATCGACCTCTGGCCCTGGCGATACCAGTCCGGTTCGCCACTTCCCCGGACTTGGATTTGTCCAGCACCATGGCCTACATTTACCCTTAACTCGGCTGTGAATCTATGTGTTTAGCCCTATTGAGCTTAATTTGATGACAAGGCTTGGACGTCCTACGCTTCGGTGGAAGTTCATGACTTAGGGTCGACAGGTGCACAGTATCACCTTACCCAACTATGGGAGTCAACAAAACCAACAACAGATACCAAACGTCTCTAGACAAGAGTTATTAACTCTAATAGTACACAGGGGAAAAGTCGTCACAATACCTAGTCAACACCCAAGACTAAGCAACCTATGGCGTTTCTGCCCGAAACTTAAAAGGTTATAACTCCCTCGATACAACTCCGATTGGGGTGTACGAGCCCAATCCAGAACGGTAAGAACCTAGGATACAACTTTCTAGTTGATCATAACCTCAAATTCCATCATCTAAGTCCTCAAAATGGCCTCTCAAGCCTCAGCCTGTGCATTTCCTGTACACGGGCTGCACCTTACCGGTAGCATAAAATCCTACCTACTTATCAGACTGCTACAAACCCAAGTTCTATGGAAAGGTGTGGATGTCCTCTACAATCCTCTAGTTTGTCATAAGTCCAAAATATGCCAATAGATCACCCTAACACACACATCACTCACAAATGTACCAAGTCACACACTAAGACTTTCTCAATCAGAGCACTCTGCTCAATTCCTGGTCTCTGTCCAGTATTGCAAAAATCATAATAAATCAACCACATACTAGAAATACATCAAACAGGTCTTGTTAGAAAGATCCTGATGTCTACTATAATCCTTTATGGAAACAGTTCCTCAAATTTTGCTCTTAAGGAGCCTCAATTGTACCATTTCTACAGGGTGTCAAATTTGACTGAAACCAGCACAGTACGTGCTAATAAATTCATCATAAATTCTATAATCATTCAATTGACACAATATTTATAGTGAAGAAAGTAGATATCATAGTAAACAACATGCAAAAGGTTTCATGTCCAAAATCCAAGTCTACACTGAGTTCTTCGTATTTCAACTAAGCACAAAAATCATCATTATCATCAGTTATAGCTCTAGCTACTGCTTAAAGATCTATTTTTAACATGCCTGTAAATTCATCAAAATAATTCCCTAATTTTTCTGTAGAGTCTAGATACAAAGGGAAAATCAAGACAAAAATTTCAGATTAATAACTTGCTCCAATTAATTATGGAAATTCCAACAATCTCAGGCATCCTGTTAACCAACTGCTGCTGCTGCCTTACGACACAGTTTCACATATAGATTTTATTAAAATATCAACCCATATCAGAAAAATCCGAACTAATTCATGAACCATTTAGACATACATAGGAACAAGCAGTAAAAATTTCATGATCTAATTCGATGTGGTTTGCTCTCGGGAAAATCTAGAAAATAGCATACAGATCAAGATTCTAGTTCTAGTTTCTGATTTCATCTTCCAATCTTCTTAGATATTCCTCCTAACACTTACTACCACACATGCAAGCAAGAAATCAATAAAGAAAAAATAAAAAAGGTTTAGAGTAACTCCCCACCCTGAGTTGATGTAAAGTAGTTGATGTCTTTGAGCTTTCCTTCCTTAAGAATCCCTCCAAGAGCTCATTTCTTCAATCTTTCTTCTTTCTCTGCTTCTCTTCTTTTTTTTTCCTGAAATTTCAGAACAAGGGAGATGAAATGAGGGGTTTTTGATGGAGAAGTGAGTGAGTAAAGAGGGAGGAAGGTGAGGGGTAGTAGGGTGTAGGTTTTAGGGTGAGTTTGTAGTGAAACCATGGTCTAGCCATTGGTTTTGAGGTGTGTTATGTTGGCTGCCCATTTTAATACTTAAACGGGTTCTTTGATGCGAGATGAGGGGTTTATCGAGTGTACGCAAGATATACCCACTGTAGTATCATACAGTGTTATATTTACATAGGCGTCGTACCGAAAACTACTATTTATACCAGTATCGGTCCTCCTTATTCTCGTGCATCTTCTAGAATGCAATCCCTCCTCATGAACCGCCCCGCAAACCTAACCGCACACCACGATAGCAAAATCAACCAAAACACTGCAATAATGTGCACGCATACAGACAATATACATATATACATATATATATTTAGGTATCGTACAATCCGGGGTGTTACAACCTCCGACATGGAGTCCTTCCCGAAGATCCGAAAGAAGCAAGGAGGATCAGGACTCGAGTAGAGCGGTACACACTCCTGGATGGGGTCATGTACAAATGCTCCTACACCCAGATAGACGGGCGACCCTATTTGAGATACCTCTCCCAGGAGGAAGCACTCTATGCCCTTAAGGAGGCCCACGATGGTCTATGTGGTACACACTTGGGAGCGAGATCACTCGCCCGGAAGCTCTTGAATTACGGCCACTTCTGGCCCACACTACTAGGTGACTCCGAGGAGTATGTCCGCCAGTGCGACTCCTGCCAGAAGTTCGCCCCAATCCGTCGCCTGCCCCAAGCACAACTCACTTCCTTGGCGAGTCCAATCCCCTTCGCAATGTGGGGAATGGATTTGCTCGAACCCTTCCTTCCAGTACTGGGCCAGTTGAAGTTCTTAGTGGTAGCAGTAGACTACTTCTCAAAATGGATAGAAGCTGAACCTCTTTCAATAATCATTGAGCACAAGGTCCAGAAGTTCTTTTGGAAGAACATCGTCTGTCGGTTCGGGGTACCTCGCATCCTCGTAACCGACAACGGGATTCAATTCACGGGGGTGACCTTTCGCAAATTTTGCACCGACCTCGGCATTCAGCAGCGGTTCTCTTCGGTAGCGCACCCCCAGTCCAATGGCCAAGTGGAGAACGCAAATCGAAAAATCCTCTCTGGCTTGAAGAAGAGGTTTGACAAGTCCACTAAAGGGCTATGTGTCGAACAACTCCCCAATGTACTTTGGAAATATCGCACCACCAAAAGAACTCCAATAGGAGAGTCCCCTTTCAACCTTACGTACGGATCCGAAGCTCTCATCCCTTTGGAAGTGGGCCTGCCTTCACCTTGACTTATAGCTTACAATGAAGCGCAGAATGCGAACCAGCTTTGCAACTGCCTAGACCTCATTGACGTGGTCCGCGAGAGAGCCGTGATTCGGCAAGAGACCTACTGTCGTAGGATCACAAAGGCTTACAATAAGAGGGTGCACCCCGCCAACCTAAAAGAGGGTGACTTAGTGCTCAGAAAGTTGTTGATCTCCGATCCATGCAAGAGAGGCAAGTTGGCGCCTAAGTGGAAAGGACCATATAGGGTCTCCAGAGTTATTCGCCCTGGAGCATATCAACTCAAAGACCCGGGGGGTAGAAAGATACCGAGGACATGGAATGCGGAGCACTTAATGAAGTACCGAAAGGGTGTCTAAATGCCGCTCCAAGCAACTTCCCCAAGAGAGCTCCAGAAGACATATCCAAACTCCCTACTTGTATTTTCTTTTTATCAAAATGTAAAGGCGGCTCGCAACTTAGAAGCGGCCGCCCAATTGTTTGCAATAAAAGGAAACCTTTCCCCACAACTTTTCTATCTTTTGAGTAGCCTAACTCTACTTTGCAAAATATTTATTTTTGGGTAGTCTAACTCTACTTACAAATTTTTTTCATTAAAACGACATGCTTGGAGTCCAATATTTGGTTCGACTCCGCTACAACTACTTGCTTCTATGTGAGTACGAAGCGGATCACCATTCGGAATTACTCCTACAGCTGTTGATATCTTTAAAACGACATGCTCGGAGTCCAACATTTGGTTCGACTCCACTTAAACTACTTGCTTCTATGCGAGTACGAAGCGGGTCACCATTCGAAATTGCTCCTACAGCTATTGATATCTTCAAAATAACGTGCTTGGAGTCCAACACTTGGTTTGACACCGCTTCAACTACTTGCTTCTAAGCGAGTAAAGAGCGGGTTACCATTCGGAATTGCTCCTACAGCTGTTGATATCTTAAAAATGACGTGCTTGGAGTCCAACACTTGGTTCGACCCCGCTTCAACTACTTGCTTCTAAGCAAGTAAAGAGTGGGTTACCATTCGAAATTTCTCCTACAGCCGTTGGTACCCTCTAAACAACAAGTTCGGAGTCCAACACTTGGTTTGACGCAACTTTTTGCTACTCGCGAACGAGTAAGTGCCAAGTGTCCTACCATTGAAGATTTCTCCAACAACTATTGACGATTACAAATGCTAACAAAACACACAAGTGTGAAAAACAAGTGTAAAAAACAAGTATTATTTCATTAAAGTTTGAGGTTTAAGTCTAATTACAAGACCAACTACTCATCTTTACAACGTGATGAGACACTTGTGAAACCAAAAGTATAAGACTTCTAAGGCCTACTTCAGCGCCTCCGAGGCGCAGGGATACTTCAGTTGAGAGACACCCGAGGTCGACGAATGTTGTAGTGCCGATGCCCCTCCTCGGCGCTCGTCTCTAGGCTGGCTAAACGAGAAGCAACGTCGGCACTCGTTCTAGCGGTGGCCCCAACAGATGCACTTGACGAAGCTGCCGCCCCACTTTGCGCCTCGCCCGGGCTTCGATGCATTGGCGGCGAGCGACACGCCAGCTCATAGAAAGTTATCCCTCTATTGCGCTCTTCGCAAGTACAAGAAGTAGATCTAACATTGCTCTGCTCGAGTCGTGGTTGAAGACGAGCGACCGCTGTCTCGAGCTCGACAATTCACTCTTTAAGCCAGTCATCTTTGACCTTTGACAGACGAGGCAGTCGCATCGAGCTTGCCCCTCAAGATCCTTCGGTGATCGTCCGCCGAAGGTGAGCAACCTCCATGCTCTTATCGAAGGTCACCTTCTTCAACTCATCCCTCTCCACCGTCACCTTAGACAGAGAGTGACGAAGGCACTTAATCTTCAGGACAAGGTTGGTTTCAGCCGACATGTCCAAGTTGTCACCTTCAGGGGGTCCTCTCATTAATCCGCTCCTCTAATCGCCTCATCTCTATGTCTCGGCGAACTAGGGTCGATCTCAGGTGCTTCAGCTTGTATTTCACCTTACGGAGGTCCGACCCTACTTCAAGAAGTCGCTCTCGGTTCTGCTCGAGCCCCAATCTCGTCGCCCCTAGACTAGCTCTTAAACGCGCCACTTTGGCTATCCAAGGCACTTCGACGACCTGTAGCGCTTCGAAAATCTGAAAAGAATCATAGCACGGAGCCGTTGAGATTCTCATTACTCCAACACTTAGACGAGAAAGAGCTCGAAGTTTTCTCCAACACTTAGACAAAAGAGAGTTCAAAAAAAAATTTCCAACACTTGGACAAAAACAGAAAACTTTCTTATTCATTTCAAAGTTGAAGCGGTGGCCAGTCCGCAGTTCGGAAATACAAAAAAAAAAAAAAAAAAAAAAAAAAAAAAAAAAAAAAAAAAAGAGAGAGACGATTGAGTCAAGGAGCCACCTCAAGGAGCTGCTCCGTTCACCTCCTCCTCGCGGCAGAGTGACGAGCGCCACTTCGGGGTTCACCTCCTCCTCGCGGTCGCCCTCTGCTTCATTGTCTTCCCCTTTGGGCTCGACTTCAGCCAGCGGGATAAATTCCTCGCCCTCTACCGGGTCATAGAAGTAGTACCCCGAGCCGTCGAAGCCGGGGATGCGAGCCGCCACGTGCTTCAGAGCTCAAGCGTAGGCCTCCATATTTGTCATCATATGGGCCTCTGCCACGTCCTGAATGGCTTTCTTTGCCTCTGCCACCTTCATCTCCTGCTCCTTCAGCACCTCCTCGGACCCCTCAGAGCCTTCGCCATCTCTTCCTCGAGGCGAGCCTTCTCCTTCTCGAGTGCCTCGACTTTGGCTATCTCGACTGCTGAGTGCTCGAGCACCTCGGCAAGCTTAGCCTCGAGGGCGCCGACCTCGGCTGCTCGTGATGCCGATAGCTGCTGTTCGGCCTCGAACAGCTTCACCGCCTTGGCGCGCTCCGACCGCTCGCAGTCGTTCGTCGCCTTCATCTCCTTCTCTTGCTCGGCAAACTGCTTGAGCATATGGCTGAAGTGGCAGAGGGTTTGGGAACAAAAGAAGAAGAACTTGAGAACTCAAAAACATTAACTCCGAAACATAAGAGAACAGAACAAGACCACTTACCAACATCGTTGACCGAGCGATCTTCAAGGCATTGTCGCCGACCGTGCTAGCCTTCAGCATCGCGCGATCCTTCAGGGTCGGCAGATGGCGCACCGCTTGCATGCACATCCCCGCGTCACTGAGGAAGCCGTCAAGCTTCATCACCCGCCAGTCGGGGACGAAGAGCTGCTTTTGCTCTTCGATGAGGATGGCCTCCGCTTCGGCCATAAGCAGCGGTACCTCGAGGGCCAGAGCGGCACCGGCCGAGAATGCCCTGCTCGAAGATCCGTGGGCTTCGACCGAAGGGAGCGTCACTTGCGGCGCCAAGGGGGAGTCGCTGACCACATCAACGACAGCCGCTGGGACCGAGGGCGCCTGAGTCGCTCAACTGGAAGGAGGCCCCGTCGTCGTCCTCTTCCTCTTTTTGGTATCCTTCGCCGCTGCCGCAGTCCTCTTTGCCATAAGAGCTCGGTAATCCATGTCAGGGGCTTCTGAACAACAAAAATCCGAGCAAAAGAGTTAGCGAAATAAACGCAAACACTAAAAGCAAATATCTATATACTAAAGCAAAAGAAGTAAAGGAGCATACTGGGGTCGATCGGACTGAGACCCCCATCGAACAAGACCACCTCGGTGATATCCTTCCAACCGAGGGTCGGAAGACCGATGATCTTTGACACTACCTCCTCCTCTTCTTTAGTGAGCACCGGCTCGACCTTCGCCCACTTCGGAACATCCACCTTCCACGCCGTAGGGAAGCCCCACGGCTCGGGGCCTCGGATCAGGAAGTACTTCTCCTTCCGATGCTTGATGGAGTCCAGGTTCTGGATCAATTTAACCCCCTTTCTCGGCGACAGATAGTACCGGTACTCCATCTTGCTCATTCGGCAGATCCGGTAGAGGCTGCGGAGAATGACGAGCTGAGGCTGCACGCCGACCACTTGACATTAGAGGATGAAGGCGATGACATGTCACCACATGTTAGGAATGAACTGCACCGGGCTTAAGCCGTACCACTGCAGCACCTCGACCACGAAGGGCGGGAGCGGTAGCCGAAGGCCGGCATTGATTGCGTCGTACGGGAAGACGCATGTGTCCGGCGATGTCCCCGTACACGCTCGGAAGCCGGGGCGGGGGAGGATCAGGGCGTACTCCTTCGGGATGTGGAATCCCTTCCTGATCTGATGAAGGTCTACCTCGGTCATGATCGAAGGGATCTCGTCTACTTCGGAAGGATCCCTCGGGCTGTTCTCCTCATACGTTGCGGACATCCCGTGCACCGCCTTCTCCAGAATATCCGCGGAGTAGCTCCGGACCCTTTCGAGGCTCGACAGTGTCGACGGCAGCCGACCCAGTGCTCCAGCTCCCCTCACCGTCTCCACTATGTCTCCACAACGGCTGACTTCGCCACTTCCTTCCCCTTGCTCGGGGGGACCACTACGGCTCGATCGGTACCTTGGTCCGAGGTGGAGGTCTCATTCCCTGATGACACTCTATACATTTCAAGACTAAGTTTGAGATAATTTACCTCGAAGTGACGTCTACGGTCGGAATAGCTCGCCAGAGGTTAAAAATGCTTGGCTGCGAAAGCTAGCAGCCCCGCTCGAGAGCAAAAATAGCTTGAGAAAAAGTGAAGTGAAAGTAAAAGAGTAAGAAATAAGGAGAAAGAGAGGCGGTGAAAACTTATAAGTGTTAAGGTGGATTCGGGTGGGCCTTTCGAATACTTTGGGCCCCCATAACGGCTCATCAGAAGCTTAAATGCCTGGTCTAGGAGCCTAAACATTTCTTGCCTCAGGATTCGTGCCTGATCTTCAATCAGACGGCGGAGATCGTGCCACATCGCTCAGAAGCCAAATCCGAGCAACTTGCATTCTGAGCTTTGTATTGGAGAAAACCGACTTTCTCATCGTGATTCGCACCAGATCTTGATCAGACGGCTCAGATCCGACCGCATCAACCAAGATCACTTTTTCTCGTGATCCATGCCATCGTGTCTCAAGATTCGTGCCTAATCTTCAATCAGACTGTGGAGATCGTGCCACGTCGCTCGGAAACCAAATCCGAGCAACATGCATTCCAAGCTGCGTATTGGAGAAAAATAATTTTCTCCCCATGATTCGCGCCAGATCATGATCAGATGGCCCTGATTCAGCCACGTCGACCAAAATCACGTTTTCTCGGATGGCCCAGATCGCACCACATCGCTCGGAAATCAAATCCGATCGACTCGCATTCCAAGCTGCTCATACAGAGAAAATATTGCCGAGCTATGAGAGCATCCGATCACGTCATGATTTGCACTGCGACCTGATGGACATCCCTGATTCAGCCATGTCGACCAAAATCACGATTTCTCGTGATCCACGCCTTCGTGCCTTGTGATTCGCGCCTGATCTTCATCAGACGGCCCAGATCACGCCACGTTGCTCGGAAATCAAATCCGAGCGACTTGCATTCCGAGCTGCCCATGCGGAGAAAATGTTGCCGAGCTACGAGAGCCGTCTGATCACCTCGAAATTTGCGCCGCGACCTGATGGACGTCCCTGATTCAGCCACGTGGCCAAGTATAAGATCCACCGATAGATTACCTCGAAATTCGAACCACATATAGATGGACACCTTAGATTATGCCACATCGCTCGGAATTCCAATCCGAGCGACAGGCATTCCGAACTGCTCTTATGGGTAAAAACACAACCGAGCGACCAGAGTCGTTCGATCACCTAGATCTTCGCGACTAAGGCTGATGGGCAGCCCAGATTTTGCCACGTCATAATTGGGTAATTAAAAATTATATTTTATTTATTAATTCAAATTATTTACTCAAAAAATTGTGAAAAAATGATTAAAAATATGGGGGAAATAATTAAAAATTCTAAAAAATAATTATAAATTCAGGAGAACATTTTTGAGCCCCTGGGTAAATAATTATTGGTTAGAGTGGTTAATTAATGCTCCCGAGGAACAAATCATCGTTTTGCAAAATTGAATAAGTGGTTCGAAAAATTAATATAAAATTGAAGAAAATCACCAAAAATCTAGGAGGACCTAAGAGCAAACTTGGGCACGCTATCAGCTCAGAAAAGCACCGTCGCCCCTCAGACGAGATTCCAATACCCTTTGAGAACTCCGATAAAGCCCTATACACCATTAAAACAACAAAACTACTCCCCAAAGGCCGTAATACACAGTCTTTGGGAGTGGGGGGCTCGTGATATGGCTAAAAATGGGGTTAAATCGGAACATTTCAAAGTGGGCACGAATCTCAAAGTCCCAGGGGTAGGACGGTAATTTCACCTACAGATGGGTCTGAATCGAGCACGGGGTCCCTCCTCTTGGACCCGCTAACCCATGAACAGATATGTTCAGCTGGAAACGGGTGGGGCCAGCTCAACAGGATTGGAGGAAATCCTGGTTCACCCTGATCATGAGGAGGTGGTTATAACCACCCCTATCATGCCACACCGGGAAGTAGGGATTCACTCTTATCCTGAAGGAGATCCCCATGACGGTTATAAAAACCCCCCTACCTCATACTGTAGAAGGTGATCACTCTTTGCACACTTGAGCTCTTTCCCTTTACTTTTTCTGGTATTGACAAGAGAGTCGGAGGGTTCGTTGCCGGGATCAATCCCGGTGTTTCGAACGGTTGTGCAGGTCTGCGGGAGCACCAAGGAGTCAACTTGTCAACAAGGAATAAGGAAGATCCAGTCTGTTCGAGTTCCTCACGAACCTACAAATCTCATCTATTGCCCCCACACCAGAATTCAACGGCAACACTCATTATATTTAAATAAGTATGAGGTTGCGCTTATGTGTAAAGATATTTTTTATTTTATAATGACTAATTAAGGTGGGGGGTGTGGAATTAGTAACACGCTCCTCCAAACTTCTGTTTTCTCTCTGTTCATAATACCTAAATTTTATGAACACTCAAATTAAATGTGCTTTATGGATCCAAACAATTGAATGCATTGTACCAGTGGGATCCTTTCATTTTTCTCGAATTTCTTGAAGTTATGGCTTGACTAATAGTACCATGTGGGATTTTTTTTAGATGAAAGATGATTGAATTAGACTAGATCTTAGAGTACATTTGGGGGGGGGGGGGGCATTTAGGACATTAAACCAATTTATCAAATATTCATATGAATGGGTGGGATAAAATATGGCCTTATTGTCAAGGCACGTCCTGCTAAAGTTATTCACGGGCTAGGTTAGACAGATTTTCCTCTTCCTTCTTTTAACTCAAAACCAAAATTATGTGTAATCCCTATTTTCTCAAAAACGTACTTTTGTAAATTTTCTGTATTTAAAAAATTTTGCAAATTATTTTTTCGATTTTCAAATTCTTTTGTCAAGATGTATTCTTCACTCTTCAATTAAAATCTAATTTTTCGATCAATAATTTTATTGTAACTATTTTTTTATGAATTTTACATTGTAATACAAATCTTATTTTTGTTATTATTACTCTGATTTCTATTATTATTACTACCACTGTTATTATTAGTACTATTATTATCTTTTATCATTTTTCTTTTTATTATTATTGTTATCGGTATTATTATTATTACTGTTATTTTTAATACTATTATTATTATTATTATTTTAATTTTGAGTGTTAACTAATTTAGTATTATATTATTTAATTTTCTTATTGGATTTTTTTCAACCCATGACCCACTATAAACCCTATTATATACCCAAAACCCGTTAGCCAACTTAACCTTACCCATTAACCCACTATATACCCAACCCACTGTCTACTTAAGCCATTTCCCCTTTTGTTTATTAAACCCAAACCCGTTTTGCACCCCTTTTCACCTATCAGCCATCACTTCCCCCCTAACCCTAAACCATTTATATATATATATATATATACCCATTCTTCTGCACCCCATGTATATTTCGAACCCATCTAAACCCATACAGCCGCTTTCCTTAGCCACCCTGCATCCTCTCTCCCGTTCTCCTATCTCCCTCCTTCCCAAACCCTGTGCCGCGACCTCTCCCCCTACCTCTCCTGCCCTCTTCAACCCGTCCCTCGTCCTCCTGCCTCTCCTAGGCACTGCTCTGATGCCGGCAAACGCAAGGACAGCCGTGGTGTCTCCTCTCGAGCGCCATCCTGCCACACACCCTGCACCTCGGCGTCCTCCCCTGTGCGTGACCCCCTGTTGCCCTACCCTCCTCCCTGCTGCTCCTCTGCAGTGACAGCCCCGGCGCGCCCTACCTCCAGTCGATGCAGCATCAGCGGTAGACCCCGACTGCATCCTCTCGACGATGCCAAAACCGACGGCAACACCGACAGCGAGCCGCTGCCGTTGCCATCGTCTCTCTCTCTTGCTCTCTCTCGTTGTTTCTTATGCGTGAGAGTGCACGTGTAGGGTGTTCGTAAGTGTTCGTCATGTGCGTGTGCTCGCGATTGTGATCGTGCGGTTATTGAGTTCGTTGTTCGTGATTGGTTCGTGGGTTCGTCCGTTTGTTGGATTGTGTTCGTGATCGGTTCGTGATCTGTGTGTGGAGTTCGTGCTCGGGAATTCGTTCCCGTTATTCTTGCTCTTGCTTCATCGGTTTCGTCATCTTTCAGGTAAGTAACTTGTATTCTTTTCTTTGTGTAATACAAGTACTAAATACCGCATGTAGTGTAGTTGGGTTCTAAAGACAATTTGTGTGTGAGTACCCTTGTTGATATTATCTCTATAGTGATGATTTGACCATAGTTGTCTCACGGCATACATGACATGATATAACCTAGGATTAACCACTTCTTGTTGTATATATGCATATTGTTCATATGTTATCTTGTGCTTATTCGTGTTATTCGTAATAGACTTGTGGTGGACTTTTGAAATACCCTATATCATGTTGCTTGGACATCTATTATACTCTATTTCGTGTTTGGTTTTGTTTTGGATGAGTTCTATGTGAACTAGTTGATTTTGTGCATGAAGATATTTTCAGTTTTGCCGTTTTTTTCGTTTTGATCAGCATTTTAGACCCTATTAAGGTCAGTATTTAAAAATATTTTGTGAACATGATTTGTAGAGAATTCTGTCTATTTTCCAACCTTTTGACAGATCTCAGTTTCGGTTTTTTGTTTGTGAGTTATGTCTATTTTACTACAGTGGTGTCGAATGATTTTCAGATTTTGTTTTCTATGAATTTTGAAGAGTAATCTATTTTTTTTGGGGTTAAAATTATTATTTTGATCTGAAATTTTTCTCAGTGTTTCTAGACTTGATTTAGATTAACCCAGAATTTTTTTGAATTTATTTGAGGAGTTTTACAATCCGTTCTATGTTTTCAAACAACTACTATTCTTGCAGATTTTTACTACTATTCAGTAAAGAACCTGATTTTCAGCCTATTTGTACTTGTTGTTTCTAAAATGTTTCTGACTATGAAAGTTAGCCTACTGTATCTATTTTATTACCCTTTTGGTGGATTTGGATTTCGTTTTATGGTTTGTGAGATATTGCTGTTTTCGTACTGCAGTTTTTACAATTCCAGATTTACAAAACTACTACATCTTGATGTTTTCTGATTTTCGTTGACTGAACTTATTATATTAGAAAATTATGATACTTTATATTCTGATACTACACATATAGGGAAATACCCTAAATTTTTTGTGAATTTAATTATTGAATTTTCATGTTGTTTTCCTGACATTGAATACAAACTTCTGATTTCCGGCTGAACGTTTTTTCTGGATTCAAATCAGTTTTGAGACTTGATTTTGTGAAATACTATATGACTTATATATGTTCGATGGTTTTGGAAGGGAGTCTATTTTCCAGATTCTTTGACGGATTCAGATTTGCATTTGTGTAGCAACAAGAATCTCAGTTTTAGTGCAGTACTGTCATGCTGTCCTAAACTAGAGTTTTCGTTGTATTATCCTGTTATGAGTTATCTTTCACCTGTACATATTTATTCTCCATCACGAACCTGTTAATTGTTTATATCATGCTATTTTTGCTCTGTTTGTGATACATACATGCTTGTTTGACACTAATAATAAAATAACCAAGCCGGGGTTTAAAGGGAAAGATCTAATAGTGGAAAATATAGAAACGTGTACTCGGAAGAGGATCTATTGATCCTATGTGATACTTGGCTTGATACTTGAGACTTGGCTTGATACTTGATACTTGAGGCTTGATATTTCACTACTTGAGGCTTGATATTTCACTTGGCTTGATATTTCACTACTTGAGGCTTGATACTTCACTCTTGAGGCTTGTTTACTTGATACTTGAGGCTTGATACTTAATACTTATTTTCTTGAGGCTTGTCCCTGAGTCCAATGCCCTATATGATCTAGCTATGAAATCTAAAATGAAATTGCATTGACTGTAGCAACCATGTAGTTAAAGTATGGATGCATGAAGTGCTACCTAGATAGTAATAATACAAGACTTGAACATGATCACTTGACACTTGCTAGTTGATACTGGTACTTGACTACTTGACACTTGTTACTTATTACTTGATTTCGTGATACTTGATTCTTGATACTCGTTACTTGTTTACATGATACTTGTTCACTTGACATTTGATACATGCCACTTGCACTTGCTTGCACTTGTTCATCTTGCCATGCGAGTATTCTATCTTGTTATCATGCATATTCCATATTATTAGTTAGTTTTTTCATGTACTTGTATCCTGTACTACAAGCGGCCCGTAACTTGCATTGACGGGAGTTTGTTTTCTTTTTCCTATTTTTGCAATTGTTAAATTGTAGATTTTGGAGAACAGGTACCAGATGGTGTTAGTGATATGAGATATTACTACTGGATTTTGCTATTATTATTTCTTGTTACTTGTTTTGAAAAATTGTATCTTGTATTTGGATTTATTTGTATTTGGGCAATATGACCCAGGATATTTGACTTATTCAAATCTGGGTTATTTGAGATTATAATATTTTGGTTTCAAGTATTCTTGTTGGTCTTTTGGTTCATATGTGCATGTTTGGTTGATGCTTTTGCTTCCAACTCTAATTATTCTTGTGAAATGTTGTAAAGATTCCGAACAGCTTATGGATGATGAAAATCATTCGCTGGGCTTAGTCACGTATCCGTATTCCGTATTCTCTTTTTGGGAAGCGGGGCGTGACATTATGTGTGGGTATTTTAAAGCACTATAACCCGTCTATAACTATCCTCAAATCCGAACCCAGGGCCACAAGTTTTGGAGGGTTTCGGGATCCGTATCAGGAGCATAATTTCTAATTTGTCTGGATGAAATTCACTTAAGATAAAAAATCAAACAAAAAGCAGTTTTTGCATGATTATTTCATGCTGTATACAATATTAATTTTAAACTATATTAGACTTTGATATTAATAATTTTAGATTAATGCATTTACCAATGAGTAGAATTACTGTTTATAGATTATTTTACATTAAACATAATATACATTTTTTATTTTCTCACCATATATAGTTATTGATATGGCTAAAAATGGGGTTAAATCGGAACCGTCCAGATTGGGAACGAATCTTGAAGCTCAGGGGTAAAATGGTAATTTCACATATAGATGGATCCTAAGCGGGCACTGGATCTCCCCTTCACAGATCCAATAGCCCGCGAAACGGATCCGCTCCAGCTGGGTGCGGGTCCCGACCCGAGACAAACCCAGACCAACAAGAGGAAATCATGGTCACTGATTTGACTAAATCGACGGGCCTGATTTGTAGTTATCCTCTCACCGGGAATCAGGGGTCAGTTTTCTAAACTAATTGTGAGGATTTTACTCCTAACGGTTTCACAAGAAATTAGATCCCTAATCAGACTCCCACGGTGACTATAAATACCTCCTACCTACCACTGTGACCAGATAATCACTCTTTTTCCAGCTTAAGCTCTTTCTTAATCATCACTGGTTACTGACAAGAGCGTCGGACGGGTGCGTCGCCGGAATCAACCCCGGTGTATCGCACTTCCTTGCAGGTGAGCGGCGGGAATCAGCAGGCTTGGATCCGCTATTCAGGTTTTTCCACGAACTCACAAATCTCATCTGTTTATCCCCACACCAGAATCAGCGGTAACAGATTGGCGCCGTCTATGGGAAACCATACGAATAGCAGCCCATTCCTTCCCGTCGACTAGCTCTTCTCCAGCCATGCCTCCCAGAAAGGTCAGGTCAAGGGGGTCCAACCGTGGGCCCAACCTCGCCGATCAGCAAGAGGAAGTCCCCGTGCATCCTCCTCCACAGCCCGAGCAACTTCCTCCCCCAGTCCAAGATCCTCTCCTGAATCAACAACCCCCTAATGGTCCTGCTGGCCAGAACGGGCGGAGGCAGAAGCAACCTCTCCACCCTGACCATGTCTCGGTTCACAATGCCTCCTCGGATTCAATGGCTTCCCATAACCCCCAGCCCTTCGACCTCCGCAACACCGTTCTGAATTGCCAAAAGGATGAGGACCTTCGCAACCGCCTAGATGAGAAGCGGGCCCGAGAGGGAGCCTCCCTGCCAACATCAAGGTGAGCGATCTCCTCATCGTCGAGATGGCAGGCGGTCTCCGGACCGAAGAGGACGGGGGGAATCTCCCAAGCATCGTAGGAGGAGGCCACATTTCCCTGCTAATCGACAACATCCGAGGAACGATGAGGCACCTATCACTTGTGTCGAGTTCCTACAATTCCAGGAAACTGTGTTGCAGGCCCTCAACCTTCACCCCAACAACAATAATGCCCAGAGGGTTCCGACACCTCCATGGGTCCCAAGTCCTCGCCGCCGATCCATAAGTCCTCCTCCGGCTCCTAGTCACCAGCAACACCATCATAGTCCTCGCCGATCCCAGGACTATCGACGCCGTAGCCCCCGCTCCCCATCCTATGAAGAAGAGTCCACTGGGGTTGATCGACTATCACCGAAGGGACGATGCCCTCTACCGTCATCTCCACGAGATGGAGAGACGCATCGGTCGAATGGACAAGGAGGAAGAGGCTAGAGGAGGGACCGTCCGCCCCGGCAGACCTCCATTCTCTCGGGCTATCATGGAGGCTCCCATCTCGAGGGGTTTCAAGCCTCCGCAGTTTGAAACGTACTCAGGGGAGTCGGATCCTGTTGATCACGTCGAGAGCTTCAAGACCTTGATGCTAATCCACCAAGCATCCGACGCCATGCTCTGCAAAACATTCCCCGCCACCCTTAAAGGCTCGGCTCGGGAATGGTACTCCCGGCTCGCTCCCTCTTCTATCTTCTCTTTCGAGCAGTTCGAGACGCTCTTCATAACTCACTTTGTGAGTAGTAGGCGAACGGAGAAGACCAGCCTCTCTCTACTCCACCTCCGACAGGAGAGGGGAGAAAAGTTGAGGGATTATGTGAGGAGATTTACTGCGGAGGTCAGGTCTATCGCTTCCCTCGACCAGTCAGTGGCGACCGTCACGTTCCAATCGAACGTCCTTAACTCCAACCTCCGGTCGTCCCTCGCCAAAAAGCCCCCGCATAACTTCGCCGATCTTCTCCTTACATGCGAGAAATACATTTGGGCGGAAGAGGCCGAGTGCCTCCCGAGTTTCGGAGGATCCGCTTCCGGGTCGAAAAGGAAAGCAACGGAAGAGGAAGGGGGCAAGAAGCTACAAAAGGATAACAGCGGTCAGCGCCGTCCTCCCCCCAGGTTCGAAAAATTTACCCCCCTCACTACAAACGTCTCCACCATCCTGATGGAAGTTGAGAAGTAGGGAGTTATACCTCCCGCTCCGAGAATGAATACCCGGCCAAGAGGAGGAACAAGGAGAAGTGGTGTCGTTACCACCGGGATCATGGCCACGACACCAACGATTGCCGGGCGCTGAAGAACGAAATAGAGGCCCTCATCCAGAGGGGGCAGTTGGCCAAGTTTGTGAAGGCAAACGATCGGGGAGATCGCACCACTCCTCCGCCTCGGGGGGCTAACAAGCGCTCCGAGCGACGAGATGAAACCCCCGATTTCGAGGAGAAACGTGTTCTGCACCTTATCCACGGGGGCCCAATGGGGGGCTCTTCCAACTCCTCTCGAAAGTCCTTCGTCCGAGAGGTCAACTCGCTTCACGGTGCCCCTCCCCCCAAAGGCCTTGGCATCCCAGTAACTTTCTCTGATGAAGACCTTGAAGGGGTCCAGACTCCCCACTGCGATGCACTTGTTATCGACCTCTGCATGGCGAACTTCAAAGTGCAGAGAGTCTTGGTAGACAACGGGAGCTCTGTGAACATCCTCTTCCTCTCAGCCTTCCGAGGGTTGCAGCTATCCCGGGATCGCCTCAAACCGGCCGGCTACACGCTCCACGGGTTCACAGGGGTACCAGTAACGGTCGATGGGGTTATCACCCTGGACGTAACTGCTGGGAAGACCCCTACTACCCGGACAGAGCCGATGGACTTTATGGTCGTCGATGTCCCGGCTGCATACAATGTCATCTTGGGCCGACCTGGCCTAGCTGCCCTGAAAGTCGTTCCTTCGGGGTACCACCTCAAGATGAAGTTCCCCACCCGGGCCGGAGTGGGAGAAGTCAGGGGCAGCCAAGAGACGGCTCGGAAGTGCTATATGACTTCTACTGGGGGACCTGTGCTCTCCCTCGAGACTTTAGAGATCCCCGAGCCGAACGTCCGACCCACGTCTAAGCCGATGGACGAATTGGAAGAAGTGATCTTCTCAGATGAAGACCCGAGTCGAAAGTTCCTCATCAGCAAGTCCTTGCCGACTGCCCTATGTTCCGACTTGGTACAGTGCATCCGGGAGAACCGCGACCTATTTGCTTGGTCCGCCGTGGATATGCCCGGGATTTCCGAGGAGCTTCTAGTGCACCGCCTCAGCGTCGAACCAGGGTGCCGACCGGATCAGCAGAAGAGGCGTAAATTCGCTCCCGAGCGACAACAAGCCATCAAGGAGGAGGTGGACAAGCTCCTAAAAGCTCGGTTCATACAGGAGGTGAACTACCCCGAGTGGCTCTCCAATGTTGTCATGGTTAAGAAGTCCAATGGTTCCTGGAGGATATGCATCGACTTCACAGACTTGAATAAGGCGTGTCTGAAGGATCCGTTCCCTCTCCCGAATATTGACACCCTCATTGATGCCACCTCGGGCCATGAGCTCCTCAGCTTCATGGAAGCTTTCTCCGGCTATAATCAGATCCGAATGTTCCCCCCGGACATTCCGAAGACTTCCTTCATCACCGACCAGGGCCTCTACTGTTATAGAGTTATGCCGTTCGGATTGAAGAATGCTGGAGCCACCTACCAGGGCCTCGTCAACAAAGTCTTTCAGAGCCAGATAAGCTGCAACATGGAAGTATACGTCGACGACATGCTCGTAAAGAGCGTCCGAGGTATCGACCACGTGGTCGACCTCTAGGAGGCATTCGGCGTACTAAGAAGGCACAACATGAGGCTTAATCCGAACAAGTGTGCGTTCGGGGTCTCGTCAGAAAAGTTCCTCGGCTTTATGGTCAGCCAACGAGGGATCGAAGCAAATCCTGAAAAAATCAAGGAAGTGCAGAGACTTACGGGTCGCCTCGCCGCTATTGGGCGATTCCTTTCGAAGTCTGGGGAAAAGTGCCTCCCCTTCTTCAAGGCTCTCAGAGAGGCCAAGGGTTTCGAGTGGGGCGAACTGCAACAGGAATCGTTCAAACAGCTGAAAGCTTACTTGGTCCATCCTCCTCTGCTCAGCAAACCCGTTCCAGGAGAAACCCTCTTCATCTACTTAGCTGCTTCCGAGCAGACCCTAAGTGCCGTCTTGGTGAGGGAAGAGGACCGGGCTCAGAGGCCTATTTACTATGTGAGCTAGGTGCTTCGGGACGCTGAGCTCCGCTACCCGAAGGTAGAAAAGATGGCCTACGACCTGGTAATGGCGGCAAGGAAGCTCCGCCCATACTTTCAGTCCCACTCGGTTGTGGTCCTCACCGACCAACTGCTGAAGCAGGTCCCCCACAAGCCGGAGACCTCAGGCCGGCTTATGAAATGGTCCATCGAGCTGAGTCAACACGACATTTCCTACCAGCCGCGGACTGCGATCAAAGCTCAAGCCCTCGCGGACTTCATCGTCGAGACCACCATTCCTGAGGTCAGCCATGTCCCGAACGGACCCCCTATTTGGACGGTTTTTGTGGATGGTTCCTCTTGCAACGAAGGAAGCGGCGCCGGTATCATCCTGACAGGTCCAGATGACTTCGTCCTCCAGTATGCCCTCCGCATGAATTTCAAGGTCTCAAACAACGAAGCAGAGTATGAGGCACTAATCGCGGGCCTCGGACTTGTCCGAAGTGCCGGGGCGCAGTGCCTCCGAATCTATAGTGACTCTCAGCTGGTTGTGAACCAAGTTTTGGGCGATTACGAGGCACGGGACGAACGGATGGCGAGGTACCTCGCCAAAGTCCGAACCCTCATGGCCCGGTTCGAAGAGGCACTCATCCAACGAGTCCCTCGAGAAGAAAATTCTCAGGCCGACGCCCTTTCCAAGTTGGCCTCATTCTCCCTCCAAGGTCTCGAGCATACCATTTTGATCGAGGTCCTCCTGAAACCGAGCATAGAGGGCGAAACCCTCGACTCAGTGGAGTTATTGCCGGTCCTACTGCAAGATAATTGGATGAAGCCGTTAGTGGAATTCTTAAGGGACGGACTCCTCCCCGAGGACCCCAAGGAAGCACGCCGAGTAAGAACCAGGGCCGAGCGGTACGTCCTTATCGAGGGGATCTTGTACATGCGCTCCTTCTCGCAGATTGACGGCCGACCGTACCTGAGGTGCCTCTCCCCGGAACAGGACGACTACGCCTTACAGGAGCTCCACGAAGGCATCGGCGGGGCGCATTCAGGATCTAGGTCTTTGGCTCGGAAAGCTCTGAATTACGGATACTTCTGGCCGACTCTCCTCCAAGACGTCGAGCGACACGTTCGGCAATGTGGCTCTTGTCAGAGACATTCCAACATTCGTCGCCTCCCCCAGGCCAACCTCGCCTCCCTATCAAGCCCTATCCCCTTCGCAATGTGGGGGATGGATTTACTACGGCCATTCCCTCCAGCTCCGGGCCAGTTCAAGTTCTTGGTCGTAGCCATCGACTACTTCTCGAAGTGGAATGAGGCCGAGCCCCTTGCCACTATCACCGAGAACAAGGTGCTTCAATTCTTCTGGAAGAGCGTCGTCTGCCGATTCGGCGTCCCCCGTGTTCTCGTCACAGACAATGGAACTCAGTTTACTGGGGCCGCGTTCCGAGCTTTGTGTGAAGACCTTGCCATCCAACAGCGCTTCTCCTCCGTCTCCCACCCACAGTCGAATGGCCAGGCGGAGAACGCTAACAGGCAGATCCTCTCTGGTATCAAGAAGAGATTGGACAAATGTTCCAAAGGCCTATGGGTCGACCAACTCTCCAACGTGCTGTGGAACTATCGCACCAACAAACGGACCCCCACAGGAGAATCCCCGTTCAACCTCACCTATGGGTCCGAGGCAGTGATACCTCTCGAAGTCGAAATACCTTCTCCTCGCCTCGCAGCTTACAGCGAGGAGCAGAACGCCAGAGACCTCCGGGCGAACCTAGACCTGGTGGACGAGCTGAGGGAAAGAGCATCAATACGCCAGCAGAACTACCGAAGGAGGGTCGAGTTGGCGTACAACAAGAAGGTCCGACCCACCGATCTCAAGGAGGGGGACTTAGTCCTCAGAAAACTAGCCATCTCCTTCCCTAATCAGAGGAGCAAACTAGCTCCGAACTGGGAAAGACCTTACAAGATCACAAAGGCAGTTCGGCCCGGAGCTTATCATCTGGAAGACCTAGAGGGCAGAGAGATTCCGAGGACCTGGAATGCCGACCACCTTTTAAAATACCAAGAAAGCGCCCCGGCACCTCTCTGAGTATCACGAGGTGTCGAACCATTCCTCTCCTCTAACTTGTAATTCATTTCTTAAGCTGTCATATGTAAAAACGGCTCGCCGTCAATTATCAATAAAGAATGCTTTTTCGTATTTATAAAGTTGCTTGTGTCTCTCCGCCTTTATTCTTTATTCAATCAATGGTTCGGAGTCCAATACCCGGCTCGATTCTACTCCGCAAGCTCGCTTCTCAGCGGGCTAGGAGTGGGTCGCCATTCGGAATTGCTCCCACAACCGTTGAACTCTAACGATGGTTCCGGAGTCCAACACTTGGCTCGATTCTACTCTGCAAGCTCGCTTCTCAGCAGGCTAGGAGTGGGTCGCCATTCAGAATTGCTCCCACAATCGTTGAACTCTAACGATGGTTCCGGAGTCCAACATTTGGCTCGATTCTACTCCGCAAGCTCGCTTCTCAGCGGGCTAGGAGTGGGTCGCCATTCGGAATAGCTCCCACAACCGTTGAACTCTAACGATGGTTCCGGAGTCCAACACTTGGCTCGATTCTACTCCGCAAGCTCGCTCCTCAGCGGGCTAGGAGTGGGTCGCCATTCGGAATTGCTTCCACGACCGTCGAACTCTCACGAGGATCGGAGAGCCCACCATCCGGTAAGGCTCAAATCACCTCGCAACTTTGCGGTAAGAGGAGACAGAAGCGCTACTCGGCACCTCTAGCCGAAAGCTCTTGTCGCCTGGACCACGAACGAGCGAGAGGTATGCTCGGAGCGCACCACGTCGCTCGAACGGCCAAACTCTTAGACCTCCGGTCGCCTGACCGAGCAAGTGCCGATCTGAGCATCAAAACGGGAAAAATCACTTTCCCCTCAACTTTCGTGTAAGATCTCGATCAGACGGCCCAGATCTTGCCAGCGCCGCTAGACGACAAGATAACATTTTCTTGGGAACCGGGCCCGTCTCGAGATTTGTGCCATCATCCAACGGCCCAGATTGCGTTATGGCGCCGAATAGCAGACGAGAGAGGGGCCGGCTCGGCGACCCAGACACGACGAACACAGTCACAAACACAACAACTACACGAGGCTACGAAGGACATGCTAGTTCAAGAAAGAAATGTTATTAATAATCGGGACACAGTACAAAGCGACTCTTCCATACAACAAGGTCACAATGCCCTAAAGAACAATAGTTACAATGCCGACCCACTACACTTGGTTTTTAAAAGAAAAATCATCAAACGTCCCGTTCGGTCGTCAGTCTAGCTACCTCAGCCGCCAGTTCCTCTTCCTCCGTCTGAAGCTCTGCCTCTACAGTCTGCAAGTGACGGATCTCAGAGAGCAGATCGTCCCTTTCGGCTATTATCTTCGTCAGATTGTGCCGAACGCACTGGATCCGAAGGGCGTTGCTAAAGGCGGTCGGCGAGTCTCCGTCCTCTCCTGTAGGGGTCATCTTGGCGATCCTGCTCTCCATACGCCGGATCTCGGCGTCTCGCTGACCTAGGATGAGCTGAAGGTGGCCCCGCTCGCTTTCGGCTCGGCGCAGGCCCAGCTCGACTTCATAGAGCCGCTCTCGGCATTTGGCCGAGCACATCCTCATATCCCCCGAGCCAGCCTCAGTTTGAGCGTGATCATCCGAGCGATTGGGGTCGGCGTCTTGAGCTACCACCACGAGCTGAAAAGAGGAAGAGACAAACAACAAAATCTCAAACATTGCCGAAGTCCAACACTTCAAGAATTTTCAAAACAAACTTTCAGACTTTTATTCAGATATAGTAACTCTACATACAACAAGACCGACCCTACAACAGAGTTTTACAATAGTTAGAAGGAACATAAGACAACTTGTTTAGTGCCTCTTCGGAAGGGGTACGCTTCGGTTCAAGGAAACGCGGGGGCGGCGACGCCTGGCCTCTGAGCTCGATTCCAAACCAGCGAAGCGAGATCCCCCTTCGCCGCTAACTCCAACCGTGGCTCCGACCGAGGCACCGCTAGACGAGACAGCTACACTACTCTGAGTGTCAGTAGGACTCCGCTTAGCCGCGGGCAAACGAGTTGCAAGTTCATAGAAGGTAATCCCTCTCTCGCTCTCTTCGCGAGTACACGACGTACTATGAACGTTGGCCCGCTCCGGCAGAGGCTTGAGCGACGCGACCTCTTCCTCCAACTCGATAATCCTATCCCTCAGAGCGTCATCCTTCGCCGACATCTTCAAACGAGGAGGTCTTGACGAGCCCGAGACATTGGCGCTATCGGTCGCGAGTCGTCGATAATGGGTGACCTCGATCTCCCTGTCTATCGTAATCCTCCTAAGCTTGTCGACCTCGGCCAACAACTTTTGGCGCTCGGATGACACCTTCTCCGACTCGGAAGTTAGCTTCTCTTCCTCCGCCGAACGTTCTTTCTACGCTAACTCCAAGTGTCGGACCTCGGCCAAGAGCTCGTTATTCTTTTGCTCGACGAGGGAGAGCTCCCTACGAAGTCGCCCGGTCTCACCTTCGGGACAAGGAGCTTGGGGTTGCTTCCGCATTGCTTCAACTCGCGACAATACCCCCTCGCAGCTACCTTTATCTCCTCCAGCTTCAAGAACATATAAAACCGCCTCTCTCGGCTATGGGAAAGCTCTCGCTTCGTTTTGGTCAGCTCCTTACGAAGGTATGCAACCTCCGTGATCGGACCAAACTTCACCTGAAAAGCAGAGATAAATCCGAGGCCCAACACTTGGAGAATTTTACGCCTAATCAAACACAAAATCCGGAGACTAACACATGGAGAATTTTTGGCCAAACAAAAAGCATTTTCATTCAAAACTCAAAAAAGCGTTACAAGAGCGGTGGCCAGTCCACAGTTAGGCTTACACAAAAAAAAGGGCAAAAGACTAAAAGACGCAACCAAGTCAGGGGTCAACCTTTTTGTCGCTCGAGTCTGTCGACCCCTCGGCCTTGTCCTCGCCCTCGACCTCATCCTCGTCCTCGCCGTCGCTCTCCTCCTCGGAGTCGTCCTCCCCCTCATCGTCGGCCCCCGTCTCAGCCGTGCCTTTAACACTGTCGGCCTGTCCCTCGGGGCTGAGCATTGCCGGGGGGAGCTCCTCCTCCCCCTCCACAGGGTCATAGAAGCGGTAGGAAGATGTGTCGAACCCCGGGTTCCAAGTGGCGATATGAAGCAGGGCTCGGCCATACGCGTCCTCCAAGTTCTTGAACATGTGCTGCTCGGCCTCGTCCTGGACAGCCTTCTTCGCCTTCGCCACCTTCGACCGGTGCTTGGCCATGATCTTCTCTGTCTTCTTCCGAGCTTTCTCCGCCTCCGACCGAACCCTGGCCTGCTCCTCCTTCAGCTCGGCATTCTCCTTCTCCGAGGCCTCGAGCTTGGCTGCCACGTCCTTCGACCGCTTAACGGCATCGGCCAGCTGTGCCTCTAACCCTGCCACTTCGGCTCCATATTTTGCCGAGAGGAGTAGCACAGCATCGAGCAGCTTCACTGCTTTTGCGCACTCCGACCTCTCCCGGTCGTACTGTGCCGTCAGCTCTTGTTCTTTGCTCGCGAACTCTTTGAGCAAGAAGTTGAAGTGGCAGAGGGTCTGAAAAGAGAACAAACCGTTAAGGTCCGGACCTAGAGACTTGGAAAATTTCAGAAAAAATGCTTCAAGAAGAAAGTGTTCGGTCCATTTACCGACATCGTGTTCTGAGCAATCTGCATTGTGGCGTCCCCGACCTCCCTGGACTTAAGGGCTGCTCGGTCCTTTGGGGTCGGCAGATGCTTCACCGCCTGCATACAAATGTTGCCATCGCCCAAAAAACCGTCGACCTTCATCACTTGCCAATCAGGGCCGAAGATCTGCTTGTGCCCCTCGGTCAGAATCTTCTCCGCGTCGGCAGTAAGGGGCGGAACTTGGAGGGATAGCACCTTACCCACATCGAACGTGCCGCTCGACGAGCCGGGAGCATCTGCCTTCGCCGTTGGAGTCGGCGCATCCGAGACAGGAGGATCGGAGGCTGCGACCTTCTGCTCGGGACCGGCGCCCGGAGCAACGACCTCCTGCAGGTCGGTGGTCTTCGGGACCGAAGGTATCTTCGGCGCTCGGCCGCCCTGAGGCCCTGTCGAGGGTCTCTTCTTTCTCGTCTCTTGCTCCCTAGCCTTGGCCTTTGCCATCAACGCCCTACAGTCCATCTTAGAAGACTCTGCACAAACCGAACGAAAAAACTTAGAAAAATTTTCAAAAAGTTCAAGCAAAAGGTAAAAATACCAGATGCGTACTGGGGTCGATCGGACTGAGACCCCCTCGGAACAAAGCCTCCTCGGTAATGTCTTTCCAACTTAGCGTCGGCAGGCCGAGGAGTTTCTTGAGGACTTTCGCCTCCTCATTACTCAACACCGGCTCCTTCTTCGCTTGCTTGGGCAGGCCCTCCCTCGACCAAGCTATCGGAATTGCCCAGGGTGTGGGAGCTCGGACGATGAAATACTTCTCCTTCTAATGCTTGATCGAGTCCGGGTTCTCGATCAACTTCACGCCCGTCCGCGGCGAAAGATAGAACCTCTGCTCATTCCTGTTCGGCTGGCAGGGGCGGTAGAGGCTCCGAAGGAGAAACATGCTTGGCTCGGCGCCGATCTCTTGACACTGAAGAACAAACGCCAAGACGTGCCTCCAAGTGTTTGGCATTAGTTGGGCGGGGCACAAACCGTACCAATTAAGAACCTCGACGATGAATGGATGAAGCGGAAAACGGAGCCCGGCGGCCAAGGAGTCGAGGGGAAATACGCACGGGTCAGCCGAGGACGACGTGCAGGCTCGGAATCCCGGTCCGGGAAGAAGTAGCCCGTAATCAGCAGGGATCTGGAATCCGGTCCGGATCCGATGCAGATCAGCCTCCGTGAGAGACGAAATGGTGTGGTCCACCTCGGACAACTCTCTCGGCTCGTTCTCCTCCACCGACTTGGCAGTGCCATGGGTAACCTTCTCCAGCAACTCTTCGGAGTAGCTCCGAACACCCCCCACGCTCGACAGAACGATAGGCTGCCGACTGAACTCCCCTGCCGTCTTCGGCTGCTCAATGATCGTGACCACTCCTTTACCCTTCTGGGACTTCGCCACGACCTCCTGGAGTGGTTTGGCGACCTCACTGCTCCTACTCGACCGAACAACGGTCTTCTCGGTCGGCTCTACCACCTCCTTCCCTCTACACGCTCGGCCGATGACTTGGTCCGAGGCGGGGGTCTCATCCGAAGAAGTAATCTTAACCATTTTTTCTAAAGAGAAAGGAGAGAGACTGACCTTGAAGTGACTGTTACGGTCGGAAAAGTTCGCCGGAGCAAAGTAACGCCGCCGCGACAGCTAGCAGCACCACCCAGGAGCTAAAAACTTCGATGGTGAAAAGTAAAAACTTGAGAGAGAAAGTGAAAGTGAATAATGAAATCTGGGGTGGGGGAGTGAAGATTTATAGTAAAAGAAAAAGTCTCTTGGGCTTCCTAACGTAAGGGCGTGACTTTTGGGTTTGCTCCTGAAACGTTACTAAAGCCCAAACGACTTTATGACCGAGCAGCGACTGTTGGTGAAAAGACAAGATGTTTCGACACAAGTCGAGTAGCTCGGCAAACACGGGATCAAAATCCGAGCGACGCGAGATCCGACCCCAACTTAAAAAGGCCCGGTCGGCTAGTCGAACAAGTGCCTATCTGAGCGTCAAAATGGGGAAAATCACTTTCCCCTCAACATTCGTGTAAGATCTCGATCAGATGGCCCAGATCTTGCCAGCGCCGCTAAACGACAAGATAGCGTTTTCTTGGGAACTGGGCTCGTCTCGAGATTCGCACCACCATCCAACGGGTCAGATCGCGCCACATCGCCCGGACGAAGCACTTCGGGCCCAGGCACTCCGCATCGGTCCGGAGAAGCAAGAGAAAATTTGGATTTAAAGTTTTAAGGCACCGCCCTCAGCGAGCACCCCGGGCCCCAGGTCTCGGTCGGTTCCCCTCTCACCTGTGAGCGACTCGAGGTCTACGGCCTCGGAGCCGAAACCACGAATCGTTCAAGGGTTGGAGAAAAACCACCGTTGCGAAGGGCCCGATCAGAAAGCGGATCGGCACACCTCCAATCTCTAGCTCCTTCGGGCTGACAACCATCAGAAGCCGTCAGCCCGGAAGGAAGACAGAGATCGGAGGAGACCCATCCTTCTGAAGCAACTTGTCCCCCAGATCCTGCCTTCGGTCGTCACCACTTCTGCCCTGATCTCCTCTGACCCTGACACCCACGCCGGGGTCGTCAGAATCAGGAGAAGATCATGGCGGAAGAATGACCACCCATTCTTCCGAAGCACCTCGTCCCCTGGGTCCGAACTCCGGTCGTCATCACTTCTGCCCTGATCTCCCCTGACCCTGACATCCGCATTGGGGCCGTCAGAATCAGGAGAAGATCACGGCGGAAGGAAGACCACCCATCCGATGTTCAAAAAAGAAAGGGGGGACAGGCATCCACCTTGACTCCGGTCGTCACCTCTTCTGCCCTAATCTCCCCTGGCCCTGACATCCGCATCGGGGCCGTCAGAGTCAGGAGGAGACCATGGCCGAAGAGCAACCACCCAAGGCAGACACCTCCAAAGGCTAAAAATCAACATTGTTGTGAATGAAGCTACAAGGGGAATGGGGTATTTATAACCTCCCAAGGACCAGCCATTATGACCCTCGGGAGGCCAAACGACGGAAGCCCAGCGGTCACGCCTAGGAAACTGAAGCGCTACGCATTAATTAGAGGATGCCATCTTAATTACCCCGGGAAGTTGGAACGCCGCACAAATCCTGGAGCGCCATTAATGCCCCCTGAGAACAGCCTGTAGCTCAGCTCGGCCTTCTCACGAAGGCCCAACAGGCTCGCCATCACCCATGCCGACCCTTCAACCCTCGGACTCTCGGTCGGCTAATTGAGCGTAGTACGATCCGACCTCGACATCAAAAGGCTCGGTCGGCTAACCAAGCAAGTGCCAATCCTAGCTGAAAAATAGAGAAAGAAGTAGCCGAACGATCACGGCCGTTGGATCTTCCGAAATCCGCGTCCCTGATGATGAACGGCCCAGATCGTGCCACGTGCACTAAATGACAAGATAGCGTTTTCTTGGGAAATGCGCCCATCTCGAGATTTGTGCCACCATCCAATGGCTCAGATCGTGCCACGTCGCTCGGACAGCCGAACCCTTACTCCACCGGTCGGCTAACCGAGCAAGTGCCAATCCGAGCTGAAAAACGGAGAAAAAAGTAGTCGAGCACCCACGACCGTTGGATATTCCAGAAATCCGTGCCTCTGATGATGAATGGTCCAGATCGTGCCACGTCGCTCGGACAGCCGAACCCTTACTCCCCCGGTCGGTTAACCGAGCAAGTGCCAATCCGAGCTGAAAAACAGAGAAAAAAGTAGCCGAGCACCCACGACCGTTGGATCTCCTAGAAATCCGTGCTTCTGATGATGACAAGATAGCATTTCCTTGGGAACTGATCCCACCTCGAGATTCGCGCCACCATCCAACGGCTCAGATCGTGCCACGTCGCTCGGACAGCCGAACCCTTATACCCCTGGTCGGCTAGCCGAGCAAGTGCCCGGCCGAGCTCCAAATGTGTTAAAATGACTGTCGAGCGACTACAACCGTCAGATCTTCCAGAAATTCGCGCTCGCCCAAGATCAACGGTCCAGATCAGGCCACGCCATAAATGGGTATTAAAAATTAGTTTTTATTTATTTAATCATTTTATTTATTTAAAAATTGCGAAAAAATTGCTAAAAATTCGGGAAAATTAACTAAAAATTCTAGAAAATAATTATAAATTCAGGAGAACATTTCTGAGCCCCTGAACGAACAATTATTGCCTAGAACGTACTGTTAAGGCCCCCGAACGACTGGTTAACACATCGCAAAATTAAATAAATAATCCGAAAAAATAGATAAAAACCGTCAAATATTCAACAAGGCTTCAAAACAGCTTACAGTTTCAAAAAAATCACCTCACTACCCCCTTCGAGAAACCCTCCATTCGGACTCCGATACAACTCCATTAGCCACTGAAACAGTTAAACTACTCCTCAAAGGCTGATCACACTCAGTCTTTAGGAGTGGGGGGCTCGTGATATGGCTAAAAATGGGGTTAAATCGGAACCGTCCAGATTGGGAACGAATCTTGAAGCTCAGGGGTAAAATGGTAATTTCACATATAGATGGATCCTAAGCGGGCACTGGATCTCCGCTTCACAGATCCAATAGCTCGCAAAACAGATCCGCTCCAGCTGGGTGCGGGTCCCGACCCGAGACAAACCCAGACCAACAAGAGAAAATCAGGGTCACTGATTTGACTAAATCAACGGGCCTGATTTGCAGTTATCCTCTCACTAGGAATCAGGGGTCAGTTTTCTAAACTAATTGTGAGGATTTTACTCCTAACGGTTTCACAGGAAATCAGATCCCTAATCAGACTCCCATGGTGACTATAAATACCTCCTACCTACCACTGTGACCAGGTAATCACTCTTTTTCCAGCTTAAGCTCTTTCTTAATCATCACTGGTTACTGACAAGAGCAGTCGGAGGGTGCGTCGCTGGAATCAACCCCGGTGTATCGCACTTCCTTGCAGGTGAGCGGCGGGAATCAGCAGGCTTGGATCCGCTATTCAGGTTTTTTCACGAACTCACAAATCTCATCTGTTTACCCCCACACCAGAATCAGCGGTAATAGTTATGTACTAGTGTACCCGTCGTGCAGTAATGCACGGATTGATTATAGTATAACAAATAAGCCATATCCCATGTAATAATTTAGTAATCCATTAAATAAATATAAAGACTGAAGTGGAGAGTTTATTTACTACTATATTTGTAGTGGATAGTATTAAATTTTCTAATAAAGAAGAAAGACCAAGGAAAATTTATTTGTTTGTAAACCAGTGTTATCCTGTGCAAATTGCACAGGCTAACATAATTTTGAAGGGCTTTTAAAATTACATAGAGTCAGTACTTTCTAAATATCATGATCAGTAGTTTGTACATCTCATTTGGACTTCCTGTACTTTATGAATTTTTCCTGGTGGAAATCAAACAAAAAATGACCACATAAATAGCTAAATCCATGCTTTATTACAATAGCATTAGCAAGTTGTACTTAAGCATCAAATTGCTGCATTCTCAAAACATAAACCCTCATTGAAAATAAATTCCAAACATTTGCAAAAGGAAGAAGAAAAAAAGTTAACCACAATCGAGTGCTACTTACATAGAAGAAGCATCACATTTCCCAAAATTGAGGCCGATAAACCGATGTAAAGCATCAAACCCCACATATTCCTCATTCTGCTCCTGTTCTGCAACTGAAGAAGAAGAAGAAGAAGAAGACGGCGATGACGATGATGATGTCACTGCTAGTTCCCGGCTTTGGACTTGGAATCCTCCATTTCGGCGGAGAGAAGGAGATTTGGCAGAGAATCAGAAGGAAAGTCGTCGAGTGCGAGTGTGAAATTTGTGGGATTTGGGAGAAGAAGAGATAGTGAGGTTCAGGGGATTTAGGAAAGGAAAATATAGGGGTAGTGTGTTTTTGGGTTTTTTTTTCTTTTGTTTTTTTAATAAAAATATATGGTTTGCACGTGTTAAGTTATATGGGTAATCCTACTTTTGCTATCCTTTCTATATTTTAAAATAGAGAAATGAGAGAGGGGGTAGACTTATTAGTATAATATATCGTTATAATTTGTTTCATGGATAGTTCAAAATTTATTATTTGAATTTTTGAGTTTTAAATTAGGAGTATTAGTTGAGGGTGTTTTCATCTTTTTAGGGGTATGCAATTTGTGTGCACACATAAATAAAATATTATAATGGGAGAGTTGGAGTTGTCATTTGTCAACATACAAACCCGTGTGTTGCACGTGCAACTCCAACTCTCCCATTAATCTATTTCTATTACAAAAGTCACAATAAAGATAAAAAAACTATCAGGAGACGATCTTAGCTGTTTATATATTGTATCGATCTAGCCGATTAAAGGATGAGATTAAATAACTTAATGGGAATGTGTATTACACATGCAATTGCTTTCTTTCTCTCTTCTATATATTCCCATCTATAACCCCAAAAATCCTAATAGATAACCCGACTTCCAATTCGATCCGCGTGATCAAAAAGGGCTCTAACGACTTTTCAAGAACACGGCGATTCTCTCTCTTCAAAAGCCAAACTCGAAGACAACGACCCAAACGCCGATCACTCGAATCCGGTGCTCCGCCGCCCCTTATCCGATAACCTTACTGCCCCTTCTCAGTTTCTGTAGTTCTATTTAGGGTTTTCTTGTATATATATATAGGGTGAGTCTATTATGAGATGGTGAGAAGAAGCCCTTATCGTGAGCAAAAGATCTTGAGCGTTGGATCGCGGTCCAATGGCTAATATCTTCTCCACCCAAACAGTTAAATCTGCCTAAGTATTGAAGGGCAGTTTGGGGATTTCATTTGCAGGTTGTTCACTTCCCCTTCTTCTTCTTTACTTGTTCTCTCCCCCAGATCGAAACCGTAGATCCTCGTCTCTCCAACCTTATTCTCTTCCTCAAATCCCGACGCTCCTCGTCTCTCCTCCTCGTCGCTCCAAACCCCCACCCCGACGCTCCTCGTCTCTCTTCCTCGTCGCTCCAAACCCCCATCCCGATGCTCCTCGTCTCTCCTCCTCGCCGCTCCAAACCCCCACCCTGACCTTACCCCAATACCCTACCTCACTCCATACTCGCTCTCCTCCCCGACGCTCCTCATCTATCAATTACATCCCCAAACCCGACCTTCCTCCATCTTGCTCAATGTCCACCTCACCGCCGACCGCCACCCCTCTCCATCTCCTCCATCTCATGAGGGTTATTTTTTTTTAATTTTAATTTTTGGGTGGTGGAAATGCAATTTGATTGATATTGGAGCAGGAATGTGTATGGTATTTGAGTTTAGCAATTTAAAATTGTATGATTTTGTAAGATGGTGTTGGTGTGCCAAAGGAAAAGAAAGAGAAGAGCGTCGACCCTAGGGATGCTACAAAAGCAGTGAGTCTTCTCGTTCTGGTTTATGTAAGATTGTAGCGTGATACACAAAAGAGAAGGAAAACTATGGAACACGTTCAGATAAGAAACCAGTCGAAGCAATTGGTAATTCTCAGATGTTGAAGAAGAAGAGGGGGAGGTTGCAGCAAAATGCAATCAGAGTCTGTAAATTTTATAGTTTTAGATTTGGAGGCACCAAATGCATGTAGTGATAGCATTGTAAGAAATAATGTTGGTCTTGTAATCGCATGAATTTGTAAGAAATTTGGATTCGTGGTCTTGTTCAGCTTCTCATGTGTACTGGATGAACATGAAGTGCAGATTGTTTGTCATATTTTGGTCATAACCACCTTTGTGTTCAAGTAATTTATGTTTGATTTGTGTTTTAAACTATGATATATTGGTTATGCAATTGTATCAGGTTATGAAATGCAGATGGTTATAAAATGCAGTTGTATTAATCTTGTGGGAGTTTGAAAATATTGAACATGTAATCGTTAAGTTGGCATTTGGAGTTGAAAATTAATGGTCTTTTCAAAACCCAGAAACAAACATTAGGATCTTGTTTAGCATTGATTTTCAAGATATAACTTAAAGCTATAGTTGTCCTCAATGTATGTAACTTGTACATGACAATGTTATTGCTGACCAAAGATCAAGAATCACCAGGATCGCATTATTTCACTGAAACTCCAGACACTCACTCACACGAACTAACATATAAATCAATTTCGACGACTTAGCTCATCATAGACATGGTTTATATGTTTCAAGGAGAGAACTTCTCATTGTTAACAGAGTTTAAGGTATCTGATACAAACATTTTCATCATTCCAACGTTCAAAGCAAACAAGTTATTCCTTTCCTACTTTTACTATAAACACAAGTTTGCTACGGTCAAGCCCCGCTTCCCAAAAAGGAATGCGGAATAAGGATACGTGACTAAGTCCAGCGAATGATTTTCATCATTTATAAGCTGTTAGGATCTTTACAACATTTCACAGGAATAATCAGAGTAGGAAGCAAGAGAAGTCAACCACACATGCATAAATGAATCAATATACCAACAGAAATTTACTTGAAACAAAATTTAATAAGCTCAAATAAACCAGATCTGAACAAGTCAATAATTCTGGGTCACATTGTCCAATACAAAAATAATCCAAGTAACAGATACAATTATTCAAAATAAGCAACAGGAAATATTAATAATAATAGCAAGAACACCAGGACTAGAATCTCAGATCATCTACTCCATCGGGCAGCTGATCACCATATTCTGCAATTTAACAAATTGCAGGAAAAGGGAAAAGAAAATAAAACTCCCTTCAATGCAAGTTACGGGCCGCTTATAGTGCAGGCACAAGTACAGGGAAAGAATAAACAACATAGCATGGAATATATATGGAAACAAAATAGAACAACTAGCATGAATCATGAACAATATCAAGTAATGTTGTGAGATAACACGTGCATATGACATGTGACAGGTAACAGGTATCATGCAAGTAAGTAAACATGTAACAGGTATCAAGTAGTACGTATAGGTAATCATGTAACAGGTATTATGTCATATCAAGTCTTGTATTTATTTCTATCTAGGTAGCACTTCATGCGTCATAGGTTTTTACCACATGGTTGCTACATACATGCAAATTTCGTTTAGGCCTAGTGGTGGGTTTCTATAAGGCCGTGTACTCAAGAGTCATGTAACAAGTAGCAGGAACAGGTTCATGAATTAAACAGGTACACAAATCAATCGGTTCATGCATCAATATGTTCATGAATCAACAGGTACACGAATCAACCGATTCATGCATCAACAAGTATCAGGTACACGAACCAACTGGTCCATGCATCAAAGCATAAAGTACAATAAGTTCACAAATCCACAGATTCATGAATCAAACATAAAGTACAACAGGTTCATGTATCTATATGAATCAAATGTAAAAATGGGAAACACGGCCCCTCTTCTGAGTACACATACCTATAATATCTACTACTAAGGTCTTTCCCTTAATCCCGACTTGGTTACTTGTTATTATTATTAAACATACATATATGTGCATAAAACATAGCAAAAATAACATGGCATGAACAAGTAACAGGTTCAGGTCAGAAGATAAACATGTACAGGTGAAAGACAACACATAAAAGGATAGAACAACAAAAATTCTCGTTCATGACAGCAAGACAGTACTGCACTAAATCTGAAATTCCCGTTGCTACAAATTGCATACCTGGATCCGTCAGAAAATCTGGAAAATAGACTATCGTCCGAATCCAGCAAATATATATAAGTCATATGGTACAAGTTACTTGCCTTATAGTCGACGACGAAAACGACGATGCAAAGAGAATAACAGGAATGGATTCCCAGGCACGAACTCAACGAACGAACCACAACCCACGAACACAACGAACTACGAATGCACAACTCAAGATCACACACCTGTACACAAAAGCCAGAGTAGCCCGGTGTGTGTACGGCGAAAGAATGACGACGGCAGCGGCGAAATGACGACGGCGGGGAAGAGCAAGAGGATGAGCGTCGGCTGGGGTTGTCTCGGCGTCAGGAGGAAACACACAATGGGGTTGTGCTGCAGCAGGGCGTCGCCTAGAGCCGGGGTGAACAGTGCACAGAGGGGTAGCACTGTAGAGGGTGGTCGACAGTCGAGGTGAGGGTGCGCGATAGGGAGGAGGCACACAGCGGGGGAGGGTCGGCGCTGTGGTGCAGCACAGTTGCTGGTGTCGCAAGGACGAGAAAAGGAGATGGAGGAGTTGCTGGAGGGCTGTTGCTGAGGTGCATCGGGAGAAAGGGTAGCGCGGCGCTGTGGTGGACTGTAGGGTCGCGAGGGAGGTAGGGGAGCGCTGGGGGCTAGCACCAGTGTTCGGGTCGAGCACCGCAGAGAACAGGAGGTCGAGAGAGACTTTGGAAAGAGGACGGGATGAGGCAAAGTAGGGGAGAGATCAGGAGATGCAGGGGAGGAGATGAAACGGCGCTAGGGTTTGGGATGAACAGGGAAAAACACAGAGGGGGGGGGGGTATATATACACGGGGTGTTAGGGTTTAGGGTGCACTGGGTAATTGGGTTTCGGGTAGAGGGTGCAAATGTGTAGGGTATAGGGTTACTGGATATTGGGTCCAGTGGGGATTTAATATAATAGAGTTCTATATTAAAAGAACCAATAGAATTTATAAAATAACCAATAAAAATATGATTTATAATAAAATATAATTTGCATTACAATATAGAACTTATTTGAAATAACTACAAATACAATTAGTACATAGAAATAGATTTTTAATAACCAGTCAAAATTAATAATAATAATAACAATAATAATAATAAGAGTAATAGTAATAATAATAGAAATCAAGATAATAATAACAATAATAAGATTTGAATTACAATATAAAAATTATAGAAAATACTTACAAATAAAATTATTGATCAAAAATAGATTTTAATAGAAGATCCAACAATATATTTTAACAAAAGAATTTGAAAGCGGAAAAAAAATAATTTACAAAAATTTTAAATACAAAAAATACACAGAACATACGTATTTGCGAAAATAGGGGTTACAGCTAGGATATAAAAGGTACTATAACATTAACTCAAACAAGTGACAACAACATGTTTTCGACCAAATAACAATAGCAGCAGAATTTAAAGAATTTATAGATAGTCCTTCAGAATCCCGAGATAGATAAACATTCCTAATCTTTTGGTAGGATTATCAGGTTCAGGACCTCAAAAGGTACTTGCTGATCATTTGCATCAACTTCAAAAGAAAAACAAACAGCCTAACTGATGATTAACATTGTTTTGAGATACCTCAGAAACATTTCAGAAAATACATTTAAAGTAAGCACGCTCAATTTTAATGGAGATCTTCATTGTTTGCTACTTTTATATTTGAGATCTTCAACTATTTGAGATCTTCACATTCTATCCGCCTAAAATGCACAAACTTTTATATAACAACATTAACAAGCAAAAGCCAATATATTTTCCACATTTCCACCATTTATTATACAATCACGTATAAATAAAAGCCAGTATAATTTCCACATTTTCTTCAAATCTCACACAACCATTACATAATACACTAATAGCCTAATGGATACAATCAAACAGTCATACTTTATATAGAAAGAAATATACTAAATTGATAACAGATTTTTGCTATGAAGCATCCGTTGCTGCTTCTGCTCCTTCTATTGCTACTGCGTGTACTCATGTTGCTGCTTTTCCGTCTATTGCATCCACATAATGCATCATAGAACGAGAGAACGCAACCAAACACCATTACAAGCAACTTCATAATCTCATCCAAATGTCCAGTACATCCAAAACGGAAAAAGTACATATATCACTAGCACGAGTCTGCTAACAATCAAATTCTTAAAAGCATATATGTACAAATTTAACTAAAGAGAGGGAATGTAATTGCGTTAACATAAGTTTACGTAGACAGTATTTCCATATTGTCAATTACAAAATTCTCTAAATTTCAATTTTTACAACAACGCTATATAGTAGTTGCAACAATGTTGGAGGATGGTTGTCTTCCCACTCTTTCAAATGCAGCAACCATCATCTTTGCTATCCTTGGGATTGAACCACTTGCCATTTCTCGTCTGAAAGAGTTACAAAAGAAGAAAATTACTAGGAATCCAATCAATTACACCAGGGAAAGTGATTTAACTACTCTGGAGAGTAATGAACTAATCAAATCTAAGAGGGGTTGGTGTACACTGCATCATTATATTAACAAATTGAGTTGCAAATCAAAGAGGGTCGATGTGCAAAACGTGAAGTAGTAAAACAAGCAATTATTAGAACAAAGGAAGCAAGTTATCTTAGGAAAACAGATGCAGATCTTAAAATCATTAGTAGCTTACACCTTCTAAGTATTTGTATGTCATTCTTCTAATGATAAGCTCTTGTAATGGTAATTGTTGATTTTAGAGATTAAATACAAATAGCAAAATATATATTAGTGTCATTTGAGGGGACCATAACTCAAATATTATTAGTAATTGTTCATTTTACAGATGTAAACACAAAAGAATCATTTATAACATTCACATTTATGGAAATCATAAATTTCACAATATATCATAACATTATTGGAAATAATCCATCTTTAGTTAAAATTAACTAACTGTTTACCAGTAAATGTTTATTTTAAAGCCTATATACATAACAGTCATTTAAGGAAACAATAAATTTCACAATTTGGTTACTACACTCTGATGGTCATCATTTAATGAAATTTTAAGCAAAAAAACCTTCTTTTAGCAAACTAATAAGTAACAAGATCAATTTCATCATAAAACAAAATCCATACTTGCGGCAGATGCTAAATTATATCCTAACCACTCTTTCAAATACAACAAAATTTAAGCACTAATCAATGCTAACTATATTCTAACCTAAATTTGAATGAACCATTCGTGTGTTGCATGAGCTCATTGCAAGTTATTTAATAAGAAAGTCATTTACAAACCATAAATCAATCAAAATTACGAAGATGATGCCCGTTTTGTTCATTTTCATATCAACATTCTAACAAACACCTTATGTGCTACAATTACATCATATGAAAAGATTGGATCTTTAATCAAATTAATACCTTTTGATTAACAAACACCTTATGTGCTTCTTGTGCTGCTTCTTCTCCTCTAGCTTCTTCTCCAAATTGATATTGCTGCCTCTCCTGAAACTTCTTCTCCTCATTGTTGTTGTTGCTTCTCCTGACAATCACAAAAAAAATAGAACAATGCTTAGCAATTAGTTGCATTTGATTTTCTGAATGATTTCAACATCATTAACTGAACAAAAATTTTATTTAAAAAATATAGTAGGCTCAGAGCACAAAATATCGAGAGAGACGTCGGGAGGTCGGGAAGAAAGGGTTGAATGTGTAGTGAAATCCCAAAAATGCTCTCCAACACTAAGATCGATCTCAGTATTTGGACGGAATAGATCTCAGCCATCGATAGGGGATCCTACGACTGAGAAATTTTGCATACGATAAGGGCCACTTCTCACCATCTCATAATAGACTTACTCATATATATATATATATATATATATATATATATATATATAGTAAAAAAACTAGTAGGCTCAGAACACACTATTCTCACTAGAGCTGCATTGGGGTGCCATGCCAACTAGAATACGACGGATAAATAATCAAGCATAAATACAACATGCTGGAAAAAAAATCAGATCATAAAGTGTTTCGCATTACTGCCTACACCAACACACCGAAAGAGAGAATCAAACCCCAAAATGCTTAAATGTGTATCAAATACTATCCTGAAATATAATAGGTGTCCATCTGTTACAGTAGCTAAATCATAAGTATCCAACCATCACAAAAATATAGTAATACGTTCAATCAGTGTATGTCACGCCCCGCTTCCCAAAAAGAGAATATGGAATATGGATACGTGACTAAGTCTAGCGAATAATTTTCATGATCCATAATCTGTCAGGATCTTTACAACATTTCACAGGAATAATCAAGAGATAACACGGAAAAACCAACCACGCATGCATAAATGAGTTAATACCAACAGAATTTACTTGAAACAAAATTTAGTAATTCTCAAATAAACCAGATCTGGAAACAAGTCAGTAATCATGGATCATATTGCCCAATACAAATAATCTAAGTAGTAGATACATTTATTTAAAATAAGCAGCAGGAAATAATAATAATAGTAAGAACTCCAGCATCTAAAATCTCAGATAACCTACTCCATCAGTAGCTGATCACCATAATCTATAATTTAATAAATTGTAGAAAAAGGGAAAAGAAAACAAAACACCCGTCAATGCAAGTTACGGGCCACTTGTAGTAGAGGCAACAAGTACAGGAATAAAATAAACAGATATAGAGTAACAGCGGAAACAACATAGCATGGATTAGGTATGTCAACAAAACATGATAACTAACATGAATTAGGAAACAAAATCAAGTAACATGATATACTAACAGGGTACATGTAACATGTATCAGGTATCAACTATCATGCAAGCAGATAAATAGGTAAACATGTAGCATGTACAGGTAAGCCTGTAATAGGTGTTATGTTATGTCATGTCAAGTCTTGTATTTATTTCTATCTAAGTAGCACTTCATGCGTCCCAAACTTTTACCACATGCTTGCTACTTTCAAACAAGTTACGTTTAGATTTCGTAGTGGAGTCTATAGGGCCATGTACAAAGGGATCACGGAAATAGGTAGAGGAACAGGTACAGGAAGAACCTACTGGTCCTCTTCGGAGTACACCTTCCTATAGGGAAGCGTGCAGTCAGGTAATCAGGTAAACAGGTACAGGTAGAACCTACTGGTCCTCTTCCGAGTACACCTTCCTATAAGAAAGTGTGCAGTCAGGTAATCAGGTAAGCATGATCATGTATCATGTAGTCATGAAACACGTAACAGGTGGGAAACACGGTCCCCTTTTAAGTACACATTTCTATATTTTCCACTACTAGATCTTTCCCTTAACCCCGACTTGGTTATTTGTTATTATTATCAAACATGCATTTACGTGCCACAAGACAGAGCAAGAATAACATGGTATAAACATGTAACAGATTCAGGAAGAAAGATAAACATGTACAGGTGATAGACAACACATAAGAGGATAGATCAACGAAAATTCTAGTTCAGGACAGCAAGACAGTACTGCACTAAATTTAGAATTCCCGTTGCTAGAAATGTGCAAATCTGGATCTGTCAAAAAATCTAGAAAATAGACTCTTGGCCGAATCCAGAAAATATATATAAATCATATGGTATTTCACAAAAACAAGTTTCAAAACAGGACTGTATTCAGAAAACATGTTCAGCCAGAAATCAGAAATTTGTGTTCATAGGCATGGTATAAAAACTTACTGATTAAATCCACAAAAAATCTTGGGTATTTCCTAGTATGTTTAGTAACAGAAAATAAAGTTTCATAATTTTCGAACATAGATAGAATAGTCAAGTAAAATCAGAAAGCAGCAAGATACAGAAAGTTTGTAAATCTAAAATCATAAATACAGCAGTACTAAAACAGCAATAGATTACAAAATATAAGTCGAAATCTAGATCCGTCAACACGGTGATAAAATAGATACAGTATGCTACAATTCTTATTCACAAAGTTTTTATAAACAATAAATAGAATCAGGTCGAAATTAAGGTTTTTTACAGAACAGCGTGAAGTATAGTGGTTGTTTGCAAGCATAGAATAGTTTATAAAAGTGATCAATTAAATTCACAAAAATTAGGGGTTAATTCCAGTCAAGTCTAGTTGTACTCAGAAAAATATTGGATAAAAATATTATATTTAACATCAGTATAAAAATAAATTACCACACAGAATTCATATACAACAGAATCTATAATTTTTCTACACATCTGTAGTAAAATAGTCATAACTTGCAACTCACAAATCGAAACTCAGATCTTTCAGAAATTCTGGAAAGTAGACAGATTTCTCTATAATTTATATTCACAAATAATTTTCATATACTGACCTTAATTGGGTCTAAAATACCGAACAAAAATGAGGTAACAACAAGGACAGAATTATTCTTCATGCTTGAAATCAACTAGATCATATGAAACATATCCAAATCATAACAAATGTGAAATAAGGTATACTAGATGTCCAAGCACATGGTATGTGGTATTTAACAGATCTACCACAGGATATACCACCAATACACGTCAAGCATGCAAGATTCACACATCATATTATGGTTCACAACCAACATACATATTTGCAACAGAGCATAATTAGATCTAAGTTAAATTTCATGTCGTGTGTGTAACTAGAGACGACTACAGGCGGATCAACACATAGAGACAAGATATCACAGGAGTTTTGCATAAGAATTGTCTCTAGAACACAGGTACATTATAGGCGATATTTAGTACTTGTATTTACAAAAGAAATTAATACAAGTTACTTACCTTAGAGACGACGGCGGAAACGATGCAAAGGGCAAGAATAATGGGAACGGTTTTTCGGGCACGAACTTAACGAACGAGTCACGAACAACCCACGAACACCACGCACGTGTCCGAACACACGCGAACAATACGTGTCACGAGAAGGGAGAGGGACAGCAAAGCGGGGGGTGCACTGTACCGAGAGGGGACGACGACGGCAGCGCAGGGGAACGGCAGAGGGCGGCACACTGGCTGGCGCGACTGCACAGGGGAACACTGGCCGGCAGTTGCGTCACGAGGAGGTCACGACAGGAGGCAGGGGATCAGAGTGCTTCGGGTTCTCGGGGGTACAGGGATGAGGTGAAGCGGCGGTGAGGGAGAAGATGCCGGAGGTGGGAGGCTGAGCGACGCAGGGGGTAGGCGCTGCTGCTGATGCTATGGTCGCGATAGGGAGGGGAGCACCGGGAGGTAGAGGCACAGGATGCAGGGTAGGAAATGAAGAAGATATGGGAGATGAAGTGACAGTTAGGGTTTAGGAATATAACAGTGGGAATAATATATATAGGGAGAATGATAACATGTTAGGGTTAACAGGGTTGTGAATGGGTTCTGGGTGGAGCATTTAAAGATCCAATAAGAATTAATGGGTTTAATAGGATTTTGAATAAGATTAATTAAGAAGATCCACATAGAATTATAGGGTGATCCAATAAAGAGATAGGATCACAAATAAATATATAAAATAGGGCATGAACATTTATAATGAGAATAAAAAAAAATAATGCCTCGATCAATTAAAGACAAAACAATAGACGGACAATTGAATCAAGAAGATTAAATAAAAAGACGACAAATCAAATAAATGAATATATTGAGAAAGAAGATCCAATACACGGTTCAAAAAGAGATACAATATGAATAAATACACCGAAAAAGAAAATACACCCAAAAATACATAAAATAAAAAACAGGGGTTACAGTGTGTGTCATCACTGCTCAAATATCAGATGAATTGGGTTGGACTCAGATCACTTAAATGTAAGCTAAGTGTTGAGGGCATTGGGGATTTCACAACACTCATTCATTTCTTCCCCTTCTTCTCTCGCGCTCATTCCCGAATTCTATTTAACTTTGCATAATTATCATGGCACACAATCAATGCTTCAAAACAACAAGCATTGCCAACTTAGATCCAGTATCAAATTATAGCAACCCACTCATCATATATAAATAACCAATTTATATCAAAATGTGATTCCTCATTGCCTACACACACAACCAAAAGAAAATACAAAAAATTGAACAGAAATCATAAAGCATTTATGAGAAGCAAACACTTCCCTCCAAAATATGGTGAAAGTGCAGTTTGGAGATGAAGAACCCAAATCGGCGTCAAGCGTCGGCCAAACCCACTGCGATATGGGGGGTCTTCAATTTTGGGGAGTTCGATGGAGACGAGCAGAGCGTCGGGGTGGGTTTAGAGCGGCGGGACGAAGAAACAATGGGGAGGAGCATCGAGATTTGGGGGATTTCGATGGCGTCCAGTACTAGGGTTGTCAATTTGAGGGCAAGTTTGAGGGAGTTCGAAGGCGACGAGCAGAGCTCGGGAAGAGCGTCGGGGTGGGTGTAGAGCGGCGGGTCGAAGAATCGATAGGGAGGAGCGTCGGGATTTGGGGGAGATCGGGGATGAGAGAAACGTAGAGAAATGAGCGTTAGAGAGGAATGAGCGTGAGATGGATTTCGAAATCCCTAAAATGCCCTCAACGCAAAGAAAAATCACATGAGTTTCGCGGAGAAGATCTTAGCCGTTAAATCTCGATCCAACGGCTGAGATTTTTTGCTCACGATAAGAGTTTCTTCCCACCATCTCATAATAGACTCACCTTATATATATATATATATATATATATATATATATATATAAGATAGGATCACATAATAATATATTTATAACAGCAAAGTAATACAAATCGCTGCACAAGATGCGCAAGAATACAGAAAAGAAAATCAAGTACGATATTAGGAAAATAAGTAATAGAAACTACCAAAAGAGATAGAAAGAGAATGGGAAAAAAAAAAAGCAGAGCATCATAAGAAGGAGCAGCGAAGGCAAACAAATAAGAAGGATCAGCATAAGAGATGTAAACAAAACAGCTATGGATGTTCAGCAATCGCAAGAATGACGACAACAGCTGCAGCACTAAATTGATCAAGATAAGTTCAGTCATGAACAACAACACAGCTACTTAAAATTTCAACTCTGATCCAATCCCCCTCAACCAAAGTAATCACATTAACGTGAAATGAAGCTCTATCAGAATAGAGGGAAGAGATCTCAGCATAAACAAGACAGTAAAAGGCATTTAGATCATATAGTCAGCAAACCATTAATCATAAGGATAAAAATGTTGTAAAATAGTCACAAGTTCATAAGTTTAGTGACTGAAAACACTCCAAATTATTATATTACATCAGTCATTACATAAGACTTATGAGAAGATCATACATTGAAAAACAAGTGGATCAATGTTTCTCTCCTATATCCTGAGACAACTCTCTACTCTTCCAAGCCTTCATCCCAATTTTCACCACAGCGTTTATAATCCTTTTCTTCTTTACAGTTGCAGCCACCTACCAATGTAAAAACAAGATTCATTATAAGAGATCTCACAACATCACCATTTTAAAAAATATTACAAAAGCATAGATTGTTTCTACTTAACCATAAAGACGAAATAACACTCGCTATAGTTAAATCCTAAATAATGAGCCCCAAACAAGAAGCACCTCTTTCCTAATATTATTATCTCAATCTTTACATACTTTTCCACCGTACTGTCTTCACCGAAACCCATCACCACGATCGAACAAATATAAGAATCATGATATCTGTAAATATAGACTCGTTGGTTCGTAGTTTAGATTAAAGGGCTATTTGCAAATGAATTTGATTTTTATAGTAAATCTAGATACTAAAACTAAATTCTCTCTCCTCTATGGCTCTAACTTACCCTTTTCTATTTTCTCTCTTCGTTGTCTCCCTCTTTCTCAAAGCCACTCGTTACACTCTACGGGTCTGTTTGGTTGGAGGGGAATGGAGGGAAGGGGAGGGGAGGGAAGGGGTTTTTTATTACTTTTGTTGTTTGGTTCAATTTTTAGGAGGGGAGGGGAGGGAAATGGGGGGGTGCAACACCCCTCCTGAGCCAATTTTGGCTCCCCTCCAAAAGTGGGGGGATTTGGAGGGGAGAGAAAATAGGACTAATTTTTTAAAGTGGCATGACTAAATTGCCCTTTAAAATCTAAATCCTAATCTAATTAAAAACCTCTCTCTTTCTTCCTACCGACTGTTTCTCTCCCGCTCTCTCTTTCTCCCTATCCTGGTGGCCCTCGAATCCGTCGCCCGCCGTTCGGAGTCCGCCGTCCGCCGTTCGGAATCTGAACATGTTCTTCAATTTGAGTATGCAAGTCATTAGTAATAGTCATCAATTTCAAATACAGTCCAGTTACCTTCAAATGACTATGACTATGTGGTAAATATATAGTAGACAGCTAGACATGTATATTCAATTTTCAGTCCAGCTACCTTCAAGTCATTAGTAATTCTCATCAATTTCGAATACAATCCAGTCCAGTTACCTTCATATGAACATGCATATTCAATACACAGTAATACGATGACTCATTACACACAAATATGTTCTTCAACAGAAAACCATTTGAAGATAAATATGTGGTAAATAGGAGATGGAAAAAAAAAAGATATACAGTGAGTCCAGTTACACAACTCAAGAACTTAATTTTTTATACCGAAAGAACCTTTAAAAAAATGCATGTATTCACAAGAACAATTCTCAAATAGTTTCATTTTCGCAAATAGTTCCATTCCAAATTCTTTACAAACTCAAACCGAAATTACCCGGGCCAAAATAAACCTTGGGAAATTTGATCATATCAATCCTTCTAATTCTGAAATAATAGAAGACTAGATTCACTAGAAATAGACTACATCAGAGAAAGAGAGTAAGAAAATCAGAATAATGAGAGACTCGATTTGGGCTCAAATCAAGATTCAAAATAAAATAGAAGCAAACAAAGACTCAAAATCAGAAGGAAGAGAAAGAAAAGAAAAAAACACTCAAACTCTCAAGATTTGATAAACCAATATCGACAATTTTACATGCAAAAGGGTATAAAAGTAATTTTATTATAAAATACATTTCCTCCCCTTGTGAACCAAACAAGAAAATTATTATTTTCCCTCCCCTCCCCTCCTTTGAACCAAACAGACTTTTCATTAAATCCCTCCCCTCCCTTTCCCTCCCCTTCCCTCCCCTCCATTAAAATCCCTCCCCTCCCCTCCCCTCCTTTGAACCAAACAGACCCTACGAGTCACATAAACCCAAGAAAGAGAGAAAAAATATTATTCGAGTAAACCAGAGAGAGAGAGAGTCTTTTTCGTCTTTTATCTCTCTAGCGTTGACAGAGAACTCTTAACTCCATCAAGGCGATCAAGCTGACAACAAAATAGCTTGGTCAACATTAGATTTTATTTTCTTGTTAAAATCGACAAAAGTTGTTGTGGTTGTTATAGGGAGTTCATCTTTAACCATTGCATTTTGTATTGCTTCTGTTCTAGTGTTTATTCTTTCTTTTTTTGTTCTTTCTGTATTTCTATGAATTTTAATTTTGCAACTATCCAATGTTAATCTATGCGGAAGCATGATTTGCGAGGTGGTGCAAATGACACTCTGCTCGGTGAGGGGTCTCAAATATTGAATGGAGATCTATTGTTAAATGCACTAATATATAGATAGGAAGCACGTTTGCTTCCAAATAACCAACGCATCCGTGTCGGATGCGTATCGGCCTATCGGGTGCCGATACTTCTTGGGTACTCCCGGATGTGTACCCAAGGTATATCAAATATCTTAATACGTATTTTCAATTTTTGGACACAATTATATTTAGATAAATGTTTGGGTGCCCAGTGTAATTTTAAATACTTGATATTTCGAGTTATGCACTGACAAAAAACTAGTATAACCAATGTTTTGATAGTTAGGTTATCATTCTTTTTCTCCAAAAAAAGTCCATAATTATAATGTATCCTTAAAGTTCCATAAAATGTTTCAATATTTGCATTTTAGTAAGATAAATTTTTATTGATTTATACATATAATATAAAATATTTTATATTTAACGTACTTACCAACGTATCCGTATCCTACTTTTTTTTGAAAAATAACACATTCTCATACATGTGTCGTGTCGTACCCGTATCCCATGTCTGTATATGTGCTTCATGGATATATAGAGCAGCATGCTAATAAGCCATGGATCACACCTTTACTTCCCATTTTCCTCCATTTCCTTCCTCCTTTAACACAATTACAGACAGAAATTCAAATGGACAGCACACTGAATAATCCTCCATGACTGATATTCCTTTGAAAGGAATTGAGAGGGATGCCAATTTGATTACGTATTTTCGATTTTTAAATGTCAGCCGTAGAAATCCTTCCACGCGAAAGAAAGAAAGAAAGAAAGAAAGCTGAAAAGCTTGCCTTGTAATGCTAATTCAAAGTCTTCACCTTGCAAATTAATGCTTTCAATCATCTAAATGTGTCGAGAGTACAAAGCTGAATTCAACAGATGTAAGAGCATCTGTAGTCGTTTGCTAAATATATATAATATACAAATTTCTTCAAAAATATCATTGTAGTAGTTTGCTAAATATGCATATTTTGCATATTTTGCTACAGTAGATTGCTATAAATGAGAGCGGATATGAGAATTATGCATAATTTAAAGGACGCAGCTTCGAGTTCCGTCGGTCGAAAAAATATTATTTTTAAATCGTCAGACGCAACTTCACATTGCGTCCGATGACTTTTAAAAAAAACATTTAATAAATGAAATTCAACCAGGGAACTCCTTAGACCCAACTTGAAGTTGCGTATAACGGAGGGGCCCACTTTTATTATTATTATTTTTATACTTAAATAACTTTTTTAATTAATAAAAAATTATAAAAAGTCCTAAAAAATCGTGCGACGAAAAGTGAAGTTTCGTATGAATTTTTTATATATTAAATTGGTAAAAAAATATCAATCGACGACTGCAGCGAATTGGCCAAATGTTATATGCATTTATGCATATATGCATTTTTTTAACAATGAGGACTGTGGATGCTCTAAGGAGGCTTTTGTGAGTGGAACCAGATTAATGCCAAATTATTCATAAATGTTCTCTTGCTACTTCATGGGAAGACGATGTATATGGGTACTACATTCGTGACATGCTTCACTAAGACTATCTATCACTGTATGGCCATCACCACAATACACGCACTTTTTTTTCCCGATCTCTCTCTCTCTCTCTCTCTCTCTCTCTCTCTGTTATGCTGGGGAGGGGAGGATTCCTTCATCCTCGTCCTTGTCCTCCCCTCCCCCACCCCACCTCCGTTGTGGTAGTTTGATCATCAGGAACATCGACGGGAGAAGTAGAAGAAGATGGCCTCCTCTTTTTGGAAAATACTAGTGTGCCCACAAGTTGGGGTATGGCTGACTCGTCACGCACTCTTCGGCAAGTGGTAGAGATTGAGGTAGGAGTTGGGTTTGTCGCGAATCAATAGATTTTGAGATGTGTTTATCGGCAACGGAGATGGACGTTGTGGATGTCAACATTGAGGTTCGGCAAGTGGTAAAGATTGAGATAGGATATGGATTCACTGGCTAATGGATAAATTTTGAGATGGTTTGCCGGCAACGGAGATGCACATAGATTTAAGAGACGGTGAGTTGGTGCACTTGTATCTAGAAAATGGCCACCACCTACAGCAGTGTTTGCGGTGGCACAACATCATCAGAATTGATGTTGGAGTCATTGTTGGAGTTTTTGCCGGAGTGGATGCTGGGGAACGTGGTGAGGCGAATGCGTGTGGTCATAGGTGTGGGCGGGCGTCTGTTGATCCAGAGTTCCCATAGGCTGTGATTTCAAATTTTGAATGCAGTAGGTCCCACCATAAGTGATTTGTCAAATTTGACATTATATTTTGTTTCAAATTTGAAAGTGGATGGTAATATGGGTCAGATGACGTGGCCCCTCCTCGGCCACCAGATCCCCTTAAAACCCGCTCTACCATGATCATCAGATCAACCCAGAGCCTAAATGGGCTTCTGCCATGTCAGGCCCACAAGCAAACGGGTCCAAACCTGGCCCAGTAGGATCCCAGACCCATTTGCTCTGCCTATAAATACCAGGCCCTCTCCTTCATTCAAAGGTAATCAATTGTTCCCCTATAAAAACCTAGCTACAGTTGCTTCCCAGTAGCTGACTAGATCGTCGGATGGCCTGTCGCCGGGATTTCTCCCGGTGTTTCTAGGCACAGTGCAGGTACACAAAACCGAGCCGAGCCCCGAAGATCCGAGTCGAGCCCCAAAGATCCGAGCTGAGCTTCTAGATCCGAGCCGGGCTTCCGTCTTCCACCTCACTCCTGCTACTCCCAAGCTGCTCCAGCCGAGGGTCGGACATATAGCAAGTACAGTAACTTCCGTTATACAAAATACAAAACTCACACCTATTGCAGCCATACCCCAAAAACAAACCACATCAGGTTGGTGCCGTCTGTGGGAACCCTCGGTACTGACCTAAAGTCCGACCCGGCCAGGAAGGTCATCCCCTCAGTCCGAGCTCACATGGAACCCAAAGCTAGAAGAGCTGTTACCTCTGCACGTCGTCTGGATGCTCCTCCCAGGACATCCCCACCGACACTCATGGATCCAACCATCCGAGGGTCAACGGCGGACCTGAACCAGGCGCTTCTCGCTTAGTCGCGACCAACCTACATCGGGTCATCGAGAACCGTCAAGCCAGCTGAACTAGGGGAGGGGCCGCTTCCAACTCGGCTCCGAACCATCCCAGGCATCCATCCCGAGAGCGGGAGCCGGAGCTCAGTCGCGCCAGCTGAAGGCCGCCACCTCAACGCGACCCGGCCAGACAAGCTCCGGTCATGCGCCTAGAGTTCCAAAACTTTCGGAATGAAATCTTGGAGGCCATCTTAGGGACCCTTGAGAACGAGATGCTTCACCACTCTCACTCGTGGTCGGATGCCGAAGCCAGTGAGTCTCGTGGCTTAACCCGCCCGCTAGAACAGGACGAGGGCATCCTAAGAGGCCTACTGGAATTGAAAAACCGCCTTGACCATTTTGGCGAGGGTGGCCCGAGGCCGGCTCAGGGTCATAGGCCGACCCAACCTCCTTTCTCCGCCGCAATCCCAGAATTTCTGGCTTCCCTAATTCGAGACCTATGACAGCGAGGGTGATCCTGCTGATCACTTGGAGGGGTTCAAGACCCTCATGATGATTCACAGCGCTTCGGATCTCCTCTTGTGCCAGTGCCTTCCCCGCCACACTCCGGGGTCCAGCCCGGGAATGGTTCTCTAAGTTCGTCCCCGGCTCAATCTACTCGTTCGATCAGCTGGAGGCCAATTTTTTTGCCCACTTCGTGACCAGCAGGAAGGCCGAGAAAACAAGTGCGTCCCTACTGGACCTCCGACAAAAGGAAGGGGAGACACTCTATCAGTTCGTTTGGAGGTTCACCAAAGAGGCAAGGTCCGTCTCCTCCCTTAATGTTGGGGTCGCTTCAGCAGCATTCTGACACAACGTCCGACACGACCAGCTAAAGGCGTCCTTGGCCAGGAAGCCTCCCCTCGATTTCTCTGACCTACTCATTCGGGTCGAGAAGTACATTTGGGAGGAGGAGGCCGTAAATTCTGAGGAAGCCAAAGAGGTACCGGGGAAGGGGGAGCGCAAAGCCGATGAGGCTGATCCCGCCAAGAAGGTTCCGAAAGACAGGACCTGCATGAAGAGGGTCCCTCCGATCCCGCATTTTGAGAGATACACGCCACTGACACAAAACGTGTCGGCCATCCTATTAGCGATTGAAGACAGGAACCTCATCCAGATGCCCTCTCGACCAACCAGCAATAAGAAAAGGGACCAGCGGTTCTACTGTCGTTTCCACCGGAACAACGGGCACGACACCGACTACTGCCGGACCCTTAAGGACGAAATCGAGGCCCTCTTCCAACGAGAGTACCTCCGAGAATTCACCCGAGAAGACGCTCGGAACCAAAGGGACACCAGGAATCGAAGTCCCTATCCTCCTCCTCGTGCCCCCAAACAGCGTCCTGAGTGGTACCCCGAGCCTGAAGAGACCGGAGGCCAAGCCATTCTGCACTGCATCCATGGGGGGCCTATGAGAGGGGATTCTAATACTTCCCGCAAGGCGTTCATCCAGGAGGTAAATGCCGTCTGAGACCTCCCTTCCCCCCAGGTCCAACAGCTCCCTATATCCTTCTCGGGGGAAGACCTGGAGGGGGTCCGGCTCCCGCACTGCGATGCGCTCGTCATGGCAAACTACGAGGTCCGTCGGATCCTTGTGGACAACAGGACCTCGATGAACATCCTCTTCCTGGAAGTGTTTGAGAACCTCAAGCTCCCCCGAGATAAGCTGAAGCCAGCTGGGTACACCTTGCACGGGTTCTTCGGCATCCCGGTGCCAATAGAGGGGATCGTGATCTTGGATGTCATTGCAGGTACGACCCCCCACAGACGGACCGAGTTGATGGACTTCATGGTTGTGAACGTTAAAGCGGCTTACAACGCCATCCTCGGCCGACCAGGGCTCTGCTCCCTCCAGGCTGTTCCCTTGGCCTACCACCTGAAATTAAAGTTCCCTACCGAGTTAGGTGTCAGGGTCATTCGGGGGAACCAAGGGGCAGTACGATCGTGATATATGATGGCGGTCGGGGGCAGTGTGTTTCTCCTGGACGCCGTCGAGCTACAACCTGAAAGGATCCAACCAGAGCCCGAACCTGCGGACGAACTAGAAGAAGTCTCGTTCGAGACGGAAGACAAGTCAAAGTGGTTCAGCATGAGCTGCTCCCTCGCGACCGACCTAAAGTCTGACCTAATCGGCTGCATTTGCCGCAACTTCGACCTCTTCGCTTGGAAGCCATCCGACCTGCCCGGGATCTTCAAAGACCTGATCATGCACAAACTAAGTGTGGTCTCTGGCTTGAAGTCGATCATCCAGAAGCGACGTAAGTTCATCCAGGATGACAAACTGTTGTCTTTCCTAATGTTCATCCAGGAGGTCAGCTATCCCGAGTGGCTTGCGAACGTCGTAATGGTGAGAAAGGCCAACGGGAACTGGAGGATCTGCATAGACTTTACGAATATCAACATGGCGTGCCCCAAAGATCCATTCCCTCTCCCAAGCATCGATGCTCTGATCGATGCTATGTCGGGTCGCGAGCTCCTGTCCTTCATGGATGCCTTCTCAAGCTACAATCAGACCCGAATGTTCCCCCCTGATATAACCAAGACATCCTTCATCACTAACCAAGATCTCTACTGCTACCAGGTTATGTCCTTCAGGATGAAGAACGCCGGTGCTACCTATCAGAGGCTCGTCAACAGAGTCTCCAAGGACCAGATCGGTCGCAATATGGAAGTATACGTCGACGATATGCTCGTCAAAAGCCAGCAAGGACATGACCACGTCGCCGACCTGGAAGAAGCCTTTGGCGTCCTTCGGACCCTCAATATGAGGCTCAATCCAGCCAAGTGTGCGTTCGGTGTCTCATCGGAAAAATTTCTCGGGTTCGTCGTCAACCAGCGTGGCATCGAGGCAAACCCCAAGAAGATCCGGGCCATAATAGACATGGCCCCTCTGGGAAACATCAAGGAAGTCCAACGTCTCACGGGAAGGCTGGTGGCCATCGGCCGTTTCCTCTCCAAGTCTGGAGAAGAGTCCCTCCCGTTCTTCAAGGCTCTGTGCGGAACCGGAGGCTTCGAATGGGGCACTCAGCAGCAGGAGGCATTCGCCCAATTGAAATAGTACCTCGCCAATCCTCTGCTCCTTAGCAAACCCGAGCCGGGCGAGCCTCTCTGGCTTTATCTTTCAGCCTCGGAAAGCGTACTCAGTGCTGTTCTTATTTGAGAAGAAGATGGAGTCCAAAAGCCATTATACTATGTGAGCAAAGTCCTGCTCTCGGCTGAGACTAGATATGCAAAAATGGAGAAGGTGGCATATGCCCTGGTCATGGTCGCACAAAAGCTCCGCCCTTATTTCTAGGAGCACTCCATTCAGGTCCTCACGGACCAGCCTCTGAAGGCCGTCCTCCACAAGCCCGAGAGCTTCGGCCGCCTGGTCAAGTGGTCCATCGAGTTCAGTCAATACGACATCGGCTATCAACTAAGAACAGCAATCAAGGGACAGGCCCTCGCTGATATCATCACGGAATGCACCATCTCCGAGCAAATCGAAAGTGGGGAGGTCGACCAGATGTGGGAAGTTTACGTCGACGGCTCTTCCTGCGAAGCGGGAAGTGGCGCGAGCATCATTTTGCGAGGACCCGATAACCTCCTTCTCTGATATTCCCTCTGCCTCAACTTTTCAGCCTCTAACAACGAGGCAAAATATGAAGCTATGATCGCAGGGCTCACCCTAGCACACCAGGAAGGTGCTAGACAGATCAGGGCCTTTAGCGACTCTCAGCTCGTGGTCAATCAAATCACCGAAGAGTACGATGCCCGTGACGATCGGATGTTCCGGTATTTGTTAATCACCCTAAGGGGGGGTAAATAGGGTGATCGTGCGGAATTAAAAACAATAAAATAAAGTAAAGTAAATGTAAGAGTGATAAGAAAAGCAAACACAGATGACGCAGCGATATAACGTGGTTCGATCCCAGGTCTACGTCCACATCACCTACTTGTAGCAATTCTCCGCCACAAGCGTTCCATACTCAAAACCCTTGTACAGTGATTCTCGAATTCAGGCTGAGATACCTATTACACCCACAGGACTTCTAATCCAACTCCCATCAATCTCACCAAAGTGGAAAAGAAATGAAAAGAAAACTCAAGATCGTTAATGATCTTGAATGAAGAATACAACTAAATAAACGCTCACACTTGGATTGATTAAAATGAACGATTAGTTCAGAAATTTTCTCAGAAGTAATTAGGTTAAAAACACACAGTGGATTCATCAATATTAATAGACGGGGAAGTGTATTGATCAAAAATAAAAACGATACTATCCAAGAATATACACAGTGCAAAGTGCGATCGACCGTCATTTTTGGTGCGGTCGACCGTTCAGCTCTCTGACGTAAGGTAGAGAGGTGAAAGTTTGACCGCTTCTCAAGAAACTCAAGTTTGCAGTCGACTGCGATGCAGTCGACTGGTCATGAATACGGTCGACCGGTATCGCGCTGTATATTCCGAATCCACCCTGTTTTCTTACCATAAACTAATCCATCTTTAATCAATCTTATACATTTAAAACTCACGAAAATAGAAATAAAAATTCTGGTCTTTTATATCTTCCTCTTTGCTTATAGACCAATTAATCATGAACGCTTTTTGAATATCTTCCTCTTTTGCTTGTATATGCAATCTTCCTTTATTACTTTCCTTGTTTGTATATTTGTGAATCTCTCTTAGATGTCTTTTTGATGTTATTTGATCCTGAAAATCTGACACACTAAATTCAAACTTATTAGTATGAGTGAGCACGTTTTGTGCACACCAAACTAAGAGTCAACAATCTCCCCCTTTTGTTGTGAACAAAACATGCATGAATATTTGAAATTTTAAAACACAATATATGAATACTCCCCCTGAATTTAGCACATCCTGTAATACAGATTTTCATATAGATAAAACTTTAAGGGAGTGAATACTCCCCCTTAATATAATGCTACCTGTAATATAGAACTTAAAGAAGAAATATAAGAGATGGGTGAGAATAATATACATAGTTGTTCATGAAATAATTTGTAAATTTATGAAATAAGTAGAAAACATTTTGAATAAGTAGAAAACATTTTGAAAACATTCTAGAAATAATTTCTCCCCTTTTTGGAACACACCAAGAGGGGATAAATAGAGGAGACATAAGTAAAATAAGCCTTGGAAAGTTCGTAGAACAAATCATCAATGAAAACACCAAAGAGAAAACATTTTATGATATTACAATGAATACAATCTTGTAGAAAAAATGGAAGAGAATCTTTTTACATGTTACCGTTGATAGCGAGACTCTTTGCTATATAGTGAGAGCTCTTCATAATATCATAGATTCAAGATTCTCCCCAATACACATGAAAGCAACAAAAAAAAATCAAAATTTTGAGAAAAGAACATTAATTTTATAAGACTTTGAAAATATAGGCTAGAAAGAGAACCGGTCGACCACAAGGTCGACTGCAAAAAGCGATTTTTAAAAGAATCATCCAGAGCGCATACCAGTCGACCGCATGGTCGACCGTACACTGTGGTTTTTTTGTCAAAAAGTTTTCAGAGAGCATGCCAGTCGACCGCACGTTCGACCGCAAAACTAACAGAACCCATAGAGGGCGAATCGATCGACCAGTACGGTCGACCGCAATAAGCAAAAGTTAATCGAGATGAAAAATAATCAAAAATCGAGACTGAGCCGATCGACCGCACAGTCGACCGACCCACACAAAAAGTTTTTAGGCGGAAAAATCAATAACATTTAATGCTTTTCTCAAGAAGTAAAAACATTTTTCGTCTAAAAATATCAACAAGTTGCGACTCAGTGGAAATATACTCAAGTAAAATATCCCCCTTTTGAAAGTGATCTTTAATGAAATGATACCTAATATCAATGTGTTTCGTGCGACTGTGTTGGTCAGAATTTTCGGTCATATGAATGATACTAGTGTTGTCACATTTTATTGGAATATGATCAAAGAATACCTTATAATCCTCGAGAGTATGTTTCATCCTTAATACCTACGCACAACAGGATCCTACTGCAATATACTCAGCTTCGGCAGTAGAGAGAGTAACAGAATTTTGCTTCTTGGATGCTCACGAAACAAGGCAGTCGCCCAAGAAGTGACATGTACCACTAGTGCTCTTTCTATCTGTCAACCTCCCGGCATAATCTGCATCAGAGTATCATACAAGAGAAAATTTTCTATTTTTTGGGTACCAATGACCGGTATTCAATGTGCCTTTGAGATATCGAATGATACGCTTAACGGCAACCAAATGTAATTCTTTGGGACACGATTGAAAATGTGCACATAAACAGACACTAAACATAATATCAGGACGGGATGCAGTAATATAAAGTAAACTACCGATCATATCTCTGTAAGTAGAAATATCAACATTATTACAAGATTTGTCTTTAAATAGCTTAGTGGTAGTGGCCATCGGAGTTTTGTAAGTATTAGCATTTTCAAGTCCGAACTTCTTGACAAGTTCGTTTGCATACTTGGATTGGTTTATAAATATGTCATCCTTTCTTTGTTGTATTTGAAGTCCAAGGAACTACGTTAGTTCTCCCATCATACTCATTTCGAACTCATCCTGCATTTGCTTTGAAAACTCTTTGCAAAGATTTTTATTAGTGGATCCAAATATAATATCATCAACATAAATTTGAACGATTAAAATATCTTTAAAAACATGCTTTATAAATAGTGTAGTGTCTACTTTTCCTTTTCATTCATACACACCACTCCGCTCTTCCTACAGAGGCAAAACCACTCCTACACGATTGGGTTATCCAGCCCTCCAGGAGTGGGGGGGTCTTGATATGGGTCAGATGACGTGGCCCCTCCTGGGCTACCAGATCCCCTCAAAACCTGCGCTACCCTGATCATCAGATCAACCCAGAGTCTAAATGGGCTTCTGCCACGTCAGGCCCACGAGCAAACGGGTCTAAACCTGGCCCAGCAGGATCCCAGACCCATTTACTCTGCCTATAAATACCAGGCCCTCTCCTTCATTCAAAGGTAATCAATCTTTTCCCACTAAAACCCTAGCTACTGTTGCTTCCCAGTAGCTGACTAGATCGTCGGAGGGCCTATCGCCGGAATCTCTCCAGGTATTTCTAGGCACAGTGTAGGAACACAAGACTGAGCCGAGCCCCAAAGATCCGAGCTGGGCTTCTAGATCCGAGCCGGGCTCCCGTCTTCCACCTCACTCCTGCTACTCCTGAGCAGCTCTAGCCTAGGGTCGGACATATAGCCAGTACCGTAACTTCCTTTATACAAATTACAAAACTCACACCTATTGCAGCCACACCCTAGAAACAAACCGCATCAGATGGGTTCTGGTGCGCCTCCTTCGGTGTATGAATCCATGCTTGGTGGGTTGGGCCTTTATTCTTGGAGTTGTGGTTTGTTGGTGAAGCTTTATTTTTTGGCTTGGCCATTACCAATTAATGTTTCGGCCACAATTAATAGAGCTTTTGGCATTCATTACATTACATGATTGGGTAGATAGGGAAGTGGTCGTCATAAGGCGTTTAAGCAAGTTGTCACTAGAATGGTAGATGTACCTTGTGGGAGCTGAAGAAGGCATCAATAGAATGATTAGTGTACCTTTTGTGGGGGCTAAAGAAGGCGACACTAGAGTGGTAAACGTGCAAGCCATCGCTTTTATGGCAGATTATGAGTTGTCTCTAGAAGGACTGACGTGCAAATAGATGCACAAGTCATCGATTTGTAGTACATGTGCGAGTGGTCGCTCAAGAGGTTGATGTGCAAGTTGTTACTGCTTTGGTAAAGGCGCAAGTTTCCACCTGAAGGGAGTCATTCAATGTGTGAGTTACCGCTATAGTTATAGATCATGTTGTCGTGATGGTAAATGATGGAGTCGTCGCCATTGTTGTAGATTGATCGATTTGTCGCCGTTTGTGGTTGATCGATGAGTTGCCACCGATGCTATTGATGAGCATCTTATCTCTAATATTATAATGGGAGAAGATCTTAGTGACATTTGTAAATCTACCAATGCTTGCAATGCATGTGCATAACCATTATAAAATAAGTCCTAAGTTCAAACTCAGACTACGTCTGAATTTTTACTTTAAAAAAACTATATTTATTAAGACGTGCATCGCATGTGTAAAATACTAGTGTTGATTAATGTTAGAGACAATGAAACACATGTTACAAGTTCACGCAACAATTTAGACTTAGGGAGGGATAATTGTTTAATTGTAGTTTTCGTTGACCTTAAGTTTGGTGTGCACAAAACGTATCATCTACAACTAATATTTTTAGTTGAGATTTACAGAATCTACAGAAAAAGGAAAACCAAAAGAAAAGATTCCAAGTGATTGAAAATCAAGCAAAAGAGGCATGAACCCAAAAATCAAATAAGATTGCACACAAGAAACATGTGCTTCAAATCATCAAGAAAGACAGCCAAAACAAATAATTTATTTCTGTTTATGTGAGGAGAATATATGTAAAGTAGTGTTGACTGATAAATTAGTTTTGGAAAGAATATAAAGTGAAATTGCTAAATAAAAGTCAAATCTGCACGATAGCGGTTAACCGCACAAAATGACGGTCGATCGACACTACCGTCAACCGTTCATTTTTGTGAAAAAGATGAATCAGTCGACCGGTCATCTCTTGACCTTCATGTTAAAAGATGAACAGTCGACTGTTCATCATTGCAGTCGACCGTCCTAGTGCAGATCTGACTATTTCGAAAATATCTTTTCATTTTCGGAAAGATAGATTTCCCCACTCTATATATTGAGGCGAATTCATAGTATATTCTTTATCCCTTGCTATCATAACTCTTCTGAACTAATCATTCAATAAACACTCCGAGTGTGAGAGATTTTAATTGACTTCTTTAGTCAAGGTCTATTTAGATCTTGAGAGTTTTTCTTTCGTCCACTTCGGTGATTTTTGTGGGACTTATCTATAGAAGTGCTGCGGGTGTAATAGGTCTCTTGGCCTGAATTTCGAGAATCACTATAAAAGAGTTTAAAGTATAGTGGAATGCTTGTGGCGGAGAATTGCTACAAGTAGGTGGTGTGGTCGTAGACCTGGGGGTCGAACCACATTATATCAATATGTCTTACTCATTGCTCTGTTTGTTTTCTCTTACTCTATCTTTTTTACTTTACGCATTTCATTTAAAATTTTAATTTCCACATAATCACCCTATTCACCCTCCCTAGGGTGATTTACAGTGGTATCAGAACGAGGTGCTTATTAAGAGCTTAAAAGTTTGAGCAAAAGGTCCAATGGCCGAAATCCCTCCTCTCCAAAACTTGTACTCGTCGGAGCCATTTATCTTCAATGGAATAAGTCTAACACGTTCACCTTATTTTGATGGGAAAATGCTATGATGTTTGAAAAGTTCCTATGTCTCACTTTTTGCAGATGTTTGGAGAAGAAATATGGAACGTTTGCATCAACAAAACAGATATTTCTGTCAGTGACGGAAAGTGAGCTTTCACAAAAGCTGAACTAGCATTAAAACCACAAACTCCAAAGCTATGACAACACTCTATACAGGTATAAATAATGAAGAGTTGATACGATGTGGGAGAAATTGCAAAATAGCCTATGAAATTTGGAACAACATACTAAAACGGCATGAAGAAATCGTGTCTGAGGTAAACATAAAAATTAATTAATGCTTTTATAAGTTTGATGTTTTTTGTTTGTTTTCAGAAGAGAACATAGATCAGATGCTTTCCCGCTTCGACATTATCACACATGAGCTTGAGAGCTTAGGTAAGAGGTTGGATGATGACCGAAAGTTCGGAACACTCATAAGCTGTCTCACGTCTGAATGAGACGTTAAAGTTGTAGCAATGAAGGATACACTTGAAGAAAAAGGGTTCGACTACTACACTTTCCAAGAAAAATTGAAGACGTATGAGATGGAGATGACCGAAATAAAGAGGTACCGGCAGAACATTGGAATTGAACCCTAAACTAAAAAAAGACCATTGCCTTGAAAGTAGGCACTTCACGATCATCAAAATCAGAGTCAGATCATAAAAAATCAGATGAAGATATCGAGATATTAACCAAACAATTCCATAAGTATCTCAAATATAAAAAATATGGCAGGTCTTAAGGAGGAAGAAAAAAGGACAAGGATGGCATATGTTACAAATACAAGAAGCCGGGACATATTTGCGCAAACTATCCTGTCTCACAGGACAGGAAAAAAAAGATAATTATCACTCTAACTCAGAATTTAGAAAAAAGGCATTGAAGGCAACATGGCTAGATTCAGATTCCAGCGATGAAGAGCCAGAACAAAACGATTTTGGATTCATGGCTCTTAGGAATGGTAAGGTGCAATCACTACCCCAAGAAGAGGTAATCGAAGAACTCACCTATAATGATTTAGTTGACATGTGTAATGGTTTAAGTGATTATGCAAAGAAATTAAGTCGTGAATTGAGACAAGATAAACAAATGTCAAATGAATCACATGACACTTGCATTGTTAAAAATCAAATGTTGAAAAATAAAAATTCTTTGATTATTGAAAAATTCGAGTCATTTAGGATAGGAAAGACCATGATGTGTTGATAGAGAAAAATGAGTATTTAAAAAAATCCTTAGCAACACATGATGAAAATCTAAAAGAAATTCATGAGAAATCTGTTTATGTTGCTAAACTCACTGATGATTTAAATGACTACAAAAGAAAATTTGATGAGGTAGTGGAAGGTTGTAAAGATGTGCTCAAAAAAAAAATATAATACTTGATGCTACCCTAGTCACTCTTCGTTGGAACGCCAAAGACGATGAGAAGACTAGAAAAGACTTTGTAAAAGAATATTTGAGTTCAAAAAAATTGTTAAAAAATATGAGGGGCCCAGTTATCTTATTACAAAGAACTCAATGTCATATCATGATAATCGAGGACTTGGTTACAATGAGGTAATACAACGTCAAAATTCTAAGCAACTCTGTCATACACATATGCATTGTCACTAAAACAGTTACAGACCAACACAAAACTATGCAGATGTGCATGATCCAAAGCATAATCGTATTACATGTCACTATTGTTGTAAATGATGACGTATATCTTATAATTGTTCATTAAAAAGGAATACTAATTTTGTTTGGGTGAGAAAGAATGCAAATACAGGAACAACGTCTACCTAGTCACCTACAAACTTTCATGTAGGTGCATTAACGCCTTCAACTTAAAAGATCGAGGTACCTTGATGGTAGATGCTCGAAACTCCTGACTAGTTACGACAACGAAATATGCATCTCTATCAAGGGAAAACAAGAAGGACATCAGTTCTTCTGAAGATTACAACACTGGGTAAAATCTAAATCAATTGTGATTTAATTTTACTTTATGGATGACATAACTTTAAGTAAGAATTCTAAAACATTGGTTATCCATCCATGAAATGCATGCACTCTGTTGATTTTACTTATAACATGTGACAAAACTACTACAAATAATCTTTTTATAAAGATATGTTACAACTTCATCTAAAATCATTTTTAAAAGGGGAAATATTATTCTAGACTACATTCCAACAAATTAGCCGATATACTTCCAACACCATTAGAAGAAAAATGTTTTCATGTTTTAAAAGATGAACTAAATGTCATTAATATTTTTTATTGTGTATGGTTTTCTATGTCAATTTGTTGATCGGTCGACTGCATAGTCGACTGTTCCTTCATAAGTGGTTCGGTCGACCGACCAGTCGACAGTCCTATACTCAGAAATTTTTCTTCAAATATCTGGTTGGTCGAAAGTGGACCGATCGACCGTCCTGCCCTCTGCCTAATTCATACAGTTGAATCCTTTCCTCTTTTTGGTTGCAGTCGATTGCATACTTGAACCAGTCCAACGGCCCTATCGGTTGATTAGATCCCAAAACATTTCTTTCCTTCTATGAAATGCGGGGACCACACTTCTAATATAAATATCCATCCTTCTTCTCTCAGCCTACACGAAACCCTAACCTTGTCTCTTCCAAAACCCATCAAAAGTTTTCAGAATTTTTTGCCATTTTCTCTTCAGTTTTGGGCGCTCTCTCTCTCTCTTTCTCTCATGGCTTCTCACGGTCCTTCCTCCTCTCAAAGCTCTAAGCGTAAGAAAGTCATTGCCTCTAAATCTGTGACTAGAGAAGGAATCACGTTTAGAAATGCAAACTGTGCAGATCATTATTTTTCCACACTTTCTTCTACTCCGGTTGTCGCTAACTGTGAAATAAATCTGGAAATCTTGGGTGGGAAATTAAGTCAAATGGTTTGGATTATTCGTGATTTTGGGTGGAAAAATTTTCGTGCTACACCAAGCACCCATTCCGAGTCGTTGACTCGTCAATTTTATGCCAATCTTGAGGGTATCCAAGACAATGATCTCACTCTTTCTTCAATTATTCTTGGGAAACAAGTTTAAATTACTCCTGATTACTTTCGCACGTGATATGCGTTTCCCGAAGGAGAATTTGATGCTTATCATCTTGACTTCAACACACTCGACTACAAACTAGGTCATGATAAGTCTACTGTTAAATCCATGATTGTTAAATTTGAGTTTCTTCATATCCCTCGTCCCGCTCCCACAAATTTTACCGATGTTGTCCGTGTCTTGAATAAAATTGTCAATTCTAACATTGGCCTAAAAAGAATGATAAGACCGAAATTCAGGTAGATCAATCATTCATGATTTTCCTCAATCTAGGCGAATATAAATTCGATCTTGCCACATTCATCATTAAGACAATAAATTTTTCCACCACTCGTAACCGTGGTCTACCTTTCAGCTCTCTTATTTATAATCTCACTATTGATTTCTACATTAATGTTGGGAACTTTCTCCTTAGCAAAAATCACATGTCAATCCTTCCCCAACAAATGGGTATTGATGTACCATTCACACAACGTGCACGTCGTCGTCAAGCCCAACAAGATCGTCAAGCTGAACAACCCCAACAGGCACCTTTCTCCTATCGTCGCAAGAATGCTACTCCTCCATCCACCTCATCTATGTTTGTGGCTCATGAACAATTTGCTGCCCATAAAGGCAAGTCTACAATTACTATGTCAACACCATCGAGTACTTGTAAGGCAAAGAAGATTAGGAACTTCTTCCTCCTCCTTCTGATGAAGAGGAGAACGATGATGAAGACGATGAAGACGAAGATGATGATGGTGACGATGATGACAATGATGCTGAGGAATAGTCTATTAGGATGCCATTCTTGTATGGGATTCCTCTATGTTTGCTTCAATGTAAATTTTTTTTAAAATGTGTTTTGTAAATATTTCAAACAACTTGAAATTGAATGCTCATCATCTTAAATGTCTCTTAATACCTCTCTCACTTGTCAGTGTAGTACTTCCATTACTATTTTCCTGTTTGTATGCATGGTCAACTGTGCGGGAGATGGGTCTCTCTTTTCTTTGCATACAGACTACTTGTGTTACATCTTTTTTACCGGTCGACCGGGGGGTTGACCGGTCCCCTCTTATTTCTTTCTTACAGTCGAGAACACGCCTTTTCTGTTTTCTTCGGTCGACTGTGCGGTCGACCGTCCCACTCTGGTTTTTCTTATAGTCGCACATAATTTCTGATCGGTCAACTGTGCGGTCGACAGATCTCTATTCTTTTTTTGGGTTTCTGACAGCTTGTATTTTGTACCTTTTGGAGTGTTCCAGAATTGGGGGGAACTTTTTTCTTAGAATTTGAAACATATTTTACTTGAAGTCTATTTTAAGACTTTGAATCTCTTAATCTATGTCTTTCTTATGTATTGGCGAAATCTCAAATCAATGATACCATGTAGAGCTTTCATTGTATATCAAAGAGTTTCGCGATCAATGGTTTCATGTAAGTTGATTTTCCTGTGGTTTTCAAAAATGTAATATCCCCTCCCCCCCCCCCCCCCCCCCCCAAAAAAAAAGTTTTCAAACAAGTTTTGGTCTTTGCATATATGTTGCATCATGAACTTACCATGCATGAATTTAGGGGGAGTATTGGTTTTAGGGAGAGAACTTGAATCTCTTCTAATATATTTTTTTTACATTTTTAAAATTCTAAGGTATGTTTTGTCCACACCAAAATGGGGAGATTGTTGACCTTAAGTTTGGTGTGCACAAAACGTATCATCTACAACTAATATTTTCAGTTGAGATTTACAGAATCAACAGAAAAAGGAAAACCAAAAGAAAAGATTCAAAGTGATTGGAAATCAAGCAAAAGAGGCATGAACCCAAAAATCAATAAAGATTGCACACACAAAACATGTGCTTCAAATCATCAAGAAAGACAGCCAAAATAGATAATTTATTTCTTTTTATGTAAGGAGAATATATGTAAAGTAGTGTTGATTGATAAATTAGTTTTGGAAAGAATATAAAGTGAAATCGCTAAATAAAAGTCGAATCTGCACGACAGTGGTTAACCGCATAAAATGACGGTCGACCGACACAACCGTCGACCGTTCATTTCTGTGAAAAAGATGAATCAGTCGACCGGTCATCTCTCAACCTTCGAGTTAAAAGATGAACGGTCGACTGTTCATCATCACGGTCGACCAACCTAGTGCAGATCTGACTATTTCGGAAATATCTTTTCATTTTCGGAAAGATAGATTTTCCCACTCTATATATTGAGGCAAATTCATAGTGTATTATTTATCCCTTGCTATCATAACTCTTCTAAACTAATCATTCAATCAACACTTCAAGTGTGAGAGATTTTAATTGTCTTATTCAGTCAAGGTCTATTTAGATCTTAAGAGTTTTCCTTTCTTTCACTTCGGTGAGTTTTGCGGGACTTATTTGTAGAAGCCCTGCGGGTGTAATAGGTCTCTCGGCCTGAATTCCGAGAATCACTGTACAAGGATTTAAAGTATAATTGAACATTTGTGGCAGAGAATTGCTACAAGTAGGTGGTGTGGTCGTAGACCTGCGGGCCGAACCATGTTATATCGCTGTGTTTTGCCCATTGCTCTGTTTGCTTTCTCTTACTCTATCTTTTTTACTTTATGCATTTCATTCGAATTTTTAATTTCTGCACAACCACCCTATTTACCCCCCCCCCCCCCCCCCTCCTCCCAAGGGTGATTTACAGTTTTGTTTTATAATGTATGTTTTCCGATGTTCTGTTTTTAGAGGAACGACTTTTGATGTATTTTGGTTTTTTATTATTATATTAATGAAACATCGTGGAAGAATTTCTCATTTTTTACTATAATAAAAAAAATAAAATAAAATAATACACACGCACCATCAAGAGTAGATCTTAACAATCTATAACAACAGGTTGACTAATGCTGGTCTTCCCATGTTGCAACAAAAATCAGAATTTCTGCTTCTCCAGCCACTTCAACCTTTCAACTCATCAACAAAGCTCTGAAGCTCTGAAGGAAATACTGGCTACTATGAACCTCTGCGAGGATGTACTCCGGGGATGTGGGCCCACCGAAGGGGTCCACAAGCCCTCACCTCCACCTCCCTCTAGCCCCCCAAACCCCTCTTCTGCTTCACCCCGTGCAATCCCAGCAAGCCCACAAAACATCCCCCACCCTCTCCCTCTCCCTCCCTCTGCCCCTCTACCGATGAGGCCAACCTGTTCAACTTCACACCCAAACCCACAATACCTTAACCCTCACCCTCTCCCTCCCTCTGGTCCTCAACCAATGTTTCCTCCCGAATCCAACTAACCCCTACCTCATACCCGGCCTTAACGCCAGCCGTCCCTGCAGAAGGGCAAGAAAGCTCTCAAAGATACGCACATTGGGGCTCATAGAACTCGCCAACGGCATCTGGGGTATTCCAGAGGCCATCACAAAGCTTCCTCACCTCAGCCTAGGGATAGGGCCCTACGAGGGGGTGCCTCTAGCTGCTCGGGGCAAGCTAAGTACCACACCTACGATCATCGGGCCTCTAAGCTTCAGGGTCAGGACTATAGGGGAGGTGAAGGAAGGAGTTACGGCAAGAGGCAAAGGGAGGAGTCACACTACCGACCAAGAACCCACAATTATCCCAATTCCCCTCCCCATAGCAACAGACATCAGTATCGCACTACACCACACCACCAACAACAAAATTCTCTTCACCATCGAAACCTCATTCCGCTACATGACCAACATCACCAACCCAAACTACCTCAGCAACAACATAACCAACAAACCAACCCAGTTCCAGCCTCTACAAAGTACATCGGCAATTTCCCTTCCAAAGTCCCCCACCAGAGCCCCCTTCCCTCCTCTAATGTGCACACCCACACCACCACACCGGCTGCACCCCCTCCCTCAGTCCATCCATTGCCTTCCATCTCTGGGGTAACCAGGGCCTCAGAGGGGGGGGGGTCCAGGTAACTCAAAAAGCATGGATGAGCAAGGGGACAAGGGAGGGGAGGCGGCATGGGTGCAAGTGAGACACAAACAAAGAAAGGACTACCAGAAGACTGGGGAGGGAGGATCACTTACTTGGAAACACAAGGGAAAGAAGAAGGCGGTCGCCTGCTTCAACTGCGGCAATTTCGGACATATATGGGTAGAGTGCACAAAGGAGATTAGATGCCTCAAATGCTTGAACTGGGGGCATATGTCTTATGTGTGCACTAATGTGCCGATTAAGGAGACGAGGGAAAAAAGAGTGGTATCGCGAGGTCAGTCGCCAGAAAACCCCCTGCCAATCAAGCTTGCAAGTTGCCTCAGTACTATCAAACAGGAGGAGGGATGGCATAGGCAATGGTGCGCATTCGCCAAAGTAACAAACGGCAGGCCATCGAAGAATCACCTACTAGATGCCTTAAACCAAAAATGGCCCATGAAGGGAGACAGGGATTGGATAGTCAAGAATATCTGTCAACTACAATTTCTCATCTCATTCCCATCACCAGCTAAAATGCAAGAAGTCACCAGATTGGGAAAGGTGGACTTCGGCCATTTTGCAGTGAAATTCTCCCCATGGTCGCCACAATTTGGGGGCGGAGAGGCCGCAAGGGGATACTTACAAAATTTGGGTACATAATTTACCCCTACACTGTTGGAAAAGAGAAGCAATCGAAGACATTGTATCGGAGTTTGCCACAGTGGTGGACATTGCTGCGAAGACAGCGCGGAAGTCAGACCTGATCTTGGCGAGACTAACCATCAAAAGCCCAGATATCAGCTGCATGCCCAGGTTTGCTAAGATTTTCATTCACGACGAAGCATACATCCTCCGATTTGTGCTCCACGAGAAGGTGGAGCCACAGGTGGAGGATGTGGTCAAGCGCAACAGCAATGCCCTCAGAGATGAAAGATCTTACAAAGAGGCGGCGGCAACAGCAATGCCCTCAGAGATGAAAGATCTTACAAAGAGGCGGCGGCAGCACTGGTGCTAGATACAACCATCGACGGTGCCCATGAGCTTGAGCGGGGTCACCGGGAGCTCTTCAAGGTGGCCAAGCAAGGTGAAGCACGGCGGGTCTTGCCAATAGAGGCTGCAATCCCGGCCACAGGCTCCAACAGTCCAGATTATAGATCTGGATCGAGGATCTACGGCCAAGATCACCCCACCCCTGGTCAATGTCGTACAAGTTTGGGTGAAGAGAAGGAAGTTGGGAGGGAGACCTCGATCAGAACATCAAAGCTTAATATAGCAAAGCATCTCAAAAATGGGAAGGGACCAGAGAGGAGGGATCCTCAGAATGGCAAAGTCGGTGCTTTGAGGAGTCAGATCCATGTGGTAGAGGACGAGGCTAGGGCAAACGGTGACAGATCTTCTTTTAGGAAAAACAAGAGTAGTAAGTGGGGGTTGCTTTAGACCCAGCCCTAAAAGAGGGAGAGTATGAAAGGGGAAAGGGAAACGGAGAGATCAAGGCGACGACAGAACCCAACAACCATGTCCCAAAAAAGGGAGATAGCAGCGCTCAGGTGAAGGGGGGTTTTGAGGTGGAAGCTAAGAAGGGAAAAAGCTTTCGCTTCGTTTTGGAGTGTTCAGAAGAAGACAACGAAGGAAAACACCAAAGTGGGTAAGGGAATTGAGAGATCGAGGTTCTCACAGAGAGCGAGGAGGGGCGGGGTCTCGAGGTGCCCTCTGAACCCACCGCCGTGCCTCCCAATAGAGATGGGCCATGTGGAAAGCTACAGAGTGCTCTGCATGTGCCTCTTGCACCGCCACGTGGTCATGGGGTTGGTTTTACGAAAGAGGGTGAGACAGAGCCTTTTATGGTGGAAGAGCCCACTATTTGTATAGGGCCCAATTATAATTCCATTGTCAATTGTAAGGGGCCCAAGCCTATTGAGATATCGATTGGGCCTATAGAGGGGTCCAAAACTCACAACCAATTGCCATCTGTGGATCTTGCTTCATTTATGGGGATTGGGCCAACAGAGGGGTCTAATGTTCTCTCCAGTGGTACAGATGGGAGGGTATATGAACAGCAGTTGTAGGGACCCATGATGGGGGCCGCTCAGGTAGTAAATGATGATTCTAGCGATGATGACATCGAAGGGCACTTAAATTTGGATGAGGAATTCTCGTTCTCTAATAAGGAGTCAAAGGATTTTGAGTTTATAGCTGATACACAAAAGGAAATCTCACCAGAGATGGTTTTATCTACTTTTCCAGACTCAGCGCCTGCCTGTAGCACTGGGACATCAGTAGGGCAGTTGGTGTCAGGGTACAGCGGAAGCCTAAGAGGGCTCATATGGAGTCCCTGGATGACTATCTTGAGTTCGCTGTGGCGGCCAAAGCAACAAAATTCGATGACAGAGGTACGAGGAATTTTTTAGCATCTATTCTCAATTTCATGTCAGACTCTGATGTTTTTTTATTAGCTCAAACTTGTGGCTTAGAGGTGTGCGATGTAGAGCGTAATGCTCTACTACTTAATAAAATTAGGGGTTGGGAAATTGAACGTGCTAATGCTAACATTGAGAAGGACCCTAGGTCCACCTTTGCGCCGACAGAGGTCTTCGAGGAAGACCTCCGTCCCACACCCACGAGCAACCTTGAAATGGTTCCCCAATGAGTGCCCTCTTCTGGAACGTTAGGGGGTTGGGGGGCAAGGGTAAGAGTCATATGGTTAGGGACGTCATTATAAACTCTAAGGCGGAGGTGGTGGGGTTACAGGAGACCAAACTCGCACAAGGGTTTAAACTCAAAAGAGTAGGGGGCAATAGAATAAAGGAATGGGTGCTATGCCCATCCTCAGGTGCATCAAGGGGCATTGCTATTGGGTTCAACCCGGATATCTTCACCTGTCTTGAGGAATTCAGTGGAATGTTCTCCCTGTCTATCTGACTGTTGCGACGGTCTGACAATTAGGTGCACACAGTAAACTGTGGTCTATAGGCCGAACGTGGCAAGTGATCGACATGCATTTTGGCAAGAGCTTATCGATGTCTGACGCCGATTGTCGTAGGCTTGGATCATTGGGGGAGATTTCAATATCACTAGATTTGCATTCGAGCATAGGGACAGAGGCTCGAGCGATAAACACAGAGAAGAATTCAATAGGGTGATCACAGAATTGGAGCTGATCGACATCCCAATTAATGACAGGCTATTTACCTGGTCGAACATGCAAGCTTCCTTGATCATGGCCAAGTTGGACAGAATCCTAGTTTCGTTGGATTGAGAGACTAAATTCTCGTTGGCAACCGCTAAAACTATTCCAAGATCTACGTCGGACCATGTCCCGGTCGTCCTCGACATTAGGGTACAGGGGGGTCAAAGGCCAAGGAAGTTCATATTTAAGAAGGCATGGCTAGAAATTCAGGGCTTTCACCACATGGTCATGGAAAATTGGGCACTTCCAACTAATGGATCGGATGCTGCAACCCATTGGTGTGAAAAAATCTGTAGACTGCGAAAGAGGCTGGGTTGATGGAATCGTTCTAGATTCTCGACAATTTGGCATGTAAAAGAGTCCTTTTTGGAAGGTATTGATGAGCTAGATAGACTGGAAGAAACGCGAGTCCTATCCCAAGACGAAAGAAATAGGTTGCTTAAGCTTCGGAAAAATATTGCCAATCTTTATAAGTTGGAGGAAATCAAATGGCAACAGAGGTCGAGGATTTTCGTGGCTTAAAGAGGGAGATACAAACACGGCCTTCTTCCACCGAGTGGCAAGTGCCAGGCGTAGATCTAACCTTATCCTATCCATCCAAACTGAAATGGGTACATCCCAAGACGAAACTGTAATTTCCAAAACCTTTCAAGACTATTACAAGGACCTCTTTGGGAAGAAGAATCATTTCAGGGTCCTACTGAGGGATGATTTCTGGCAGGGCCCCCTAAACGAGTCAGCTCACTCTCTATCGGAACTGGAAATACCTTTCTCGGAAAAGGAAGTGGAAAAGGCAATCACTCAAATGGGAGCAGAAAAGGCGCCAGGACTAGACGACTTCCCAATGATTTTTTTCCAAGTATTCTGGGAAGAAATAAAAGGGGACATTATGTCCATGATGGATGAATTCTTCCACAATAATCTCAAATTTGGCATGTTTAACTTTGCGGAAGTCATCCTAATACCTAAATGGGAAGAATCCACTCGGGTGGGGGATTTTAAGCCTATTAACCTCATGAACTGCTCGATTAAGATTATAACAAAGGTCCTGGCCATCCGCTTGGGTAGCATAATGGACAGTTTAATTAGCAACACACAGTCTGGTTTCATTAGGGGCAGATGTATCCTGGATAACATGGGCACCGCAGAACAAGTTATCCATCACTGTCATACTGGCCAGTCTAAGAATTTCCTTCTGAAACTCGACTTTGAGAAGGCATATGACTCCGTCGACTGGGATTGCTTGTTGGAAGCTCTCAGAGGGAGAGGCTTTGGGGTAAAATGGATCGGGAGGATCAAACAATGCTTATACACAAGTAAAACGGCAATCTCAGTTAACGGGCAATCTGGCTAACCGTTTTCATGCAAGATGGGCCTTCGGCAGGGGGAACCGGGCTATCACCACTGCTCTTCACTATTGTAGCTGATGTCCTGAGGGGCATGCTAGATAACTATCGGATAAAAGGTTGGATCAAACCTGTTGCTAGCAGGACCATCAAAAAAGGGTGTACGATTTTTCAGTATGCAGATGACACCCTACTTTTTGGGAACGGGAATAGGTCGGAAACAATTTGCTTTAAAGGGACTCTCTACTGTTTTGAAGCCTGGTCAGGTCTCAGGATTAATTTCCACAAGAGTGCTTTGATACCGATTGTACTCTCCGAAGTAGAAGCTCAGACCCATGCTACCATTCTGAATTGTATGAAGGAAGATTTTCCAATTAAGTACCTAGGGCTGCCGCTCAGACCAGAGAAGCTTACGAAGACGAACTGGCTACCCATCATTGACAGGGTGGAAGATAGATTGACAGGCTAGAAAGGAAAGTTGCTTTCCCTCGAGGGAAGAGTAGTACTTATCAACTCTGTGTTATCTAATCTGCCCATTTACTACATATCCTTATTTGAGCTACCTAAGTGGGTGATCCAAAGGATTGACCGCATCTGAAAGAGATTTCTCTGGAAAGGGGCTGACACAAATAGAGGGGGATACCACCTGATCAAATGGGGTATCGCATGCATGAAGAAGAAACATGGAGGGCTAGGTATAATCGATTTGAGAGACATGAACCTGGCTCCCTGGGAAAATGGTGGTGGAAGGTATTCCACCCCAGCGGGGAAGGTTGGTAGGAATTCATTCAACCTTACCTTTAGGGGAAAGGTACGAGAAGTTTAGGCTTCCGGGTAGGGTCCATAGCCTCTGGCTTCTGGAAAGGGATTGCCAAGGCCAGCGGGCCTTTCAATTTAGCAGTTACATCGGCTATTGGTAATGGACGGTCTACCAGATTCTGGTGGGACAAGTGGTGTGGTGCCCATACCCTTAAAGAGAATTTTCCAGAGTTGTATGAGCAGACGACCCGCCTGAACGTCTTCGTGGTTAAGACGTGGAAGAGGGGTGCTTGGAAACCATCTCCGAGGACCTCTTACTCCAGGGTTACAGCAGCGACTGAATGAATTACAAATGTACATTGCACGAAACGGGCCAATGTGCGCTCAAGTCCCAGACCAAATGAGGTGGGGGTTAGAGACCAATGGATCATTCACTATTAAGTCTATTTATCATCGCATTCATTACCGTGGATGTAGACCCAGTTGGGCACAGGTGCTTAAATTTAGGGTCTTACTCTGGCTAGTGCTCAATAATGCAATCTTGACCAGAGAGAACCTTGCCAAAAGACAACCCCATATCGCGACCAACTGCGGTTTCTGTAACTTACACACGCAGACACTGAATCACCTATTCATTCACTGCCAAAGAGTAAGGAAACTCTAGTCGAGATTTTACGGGCCTTAGGGACATGTGATTACCCCAGCTCTTACGAGGATTTGTGGGTAGGCCCCAGATTTGCCTATGTACGTCACGAAATGAAGGATGCTTAGTACATTGCCATTGCGGCCACTACTTGGGTTTTATGGCTAGACAGAAATAATTTTTATTTCCGTGCTTCATGTGATAGTATTTCTGATAATCTTACTCATATCATGCATCTTATTTTTTTTTAGGCCACAGCTGCTGCGTCAGGGGCAAGAGGGAGGATTGTCAGAGTCTTCCAGGTGGATGACTTTGATGATGAGGAGGTCGAGTTTGGCCCGACACTGGACTGAGAGGGGCAGGTGCCCTAGATACTGGCCTAGGATAGGATACAGTTGGGAGAGCTACGGTCTACATCTAGCTCTGTTTTGTTATGGTCTTTTGTAGCATTTGGTGTACTTTTGATTTGACCCACCCTCCAGGGCATTGTTGGGGATTTATATTTTATTTTCTGCACTGTAGCTTTCTGTACTCTCCCCCGGTACTCCGCGGTTGTTTTATTAACCTCTTATTAATGAAACAGGGTGGCATTATTCCACCTTTTACCTTAAAAAAAACAATCTATAACAAAAAATATGCCGCACTTCCAGAGTACACAAATGTTCGAAATAGATAAAAATTCTTAAGTAAGAAGGTTATTTTGTTCAATTTTTTTCAGCAGATTACTTCACATAATCTAAACTTGTATAGAAAAATATCCTCGTCAGAGTCAGACCAGACAATAGAAGACTTTCTTTCTCCCCATATTGTACAACCCACTGACTACAACTAAAACAACAAGAACAACAAAGAAGCTAAGACGAAATGAAACAAAACCAAACCATAATAATTTTCAAAAAGAAATAAAAATAAATAAATCCTGCCCTCAGAGAATCTTCAGTAGATAACGATCAAAGAACTATATATTGACCAACGATGTTCACCAACACCGACTAGGTTGAAATATAGTAAGTGCTAATGTGTATATTTTGTTTCCTAATCTATAGAAAATAGATTCCCCAAATCTCTTACCCCTCAATCATCTCTCAATCTCCTTTCTTCTCCTCCAAAAATGTAATCCTTACATATAGATGCTTACAATAAAGAATAAGAAGGAATAAGAATAATAATTATTTTTCTCAAATCTGTTTTCAACATGGTATTAGAGCCTAACAAGATCTAGGCTAGTTAGAAGAAGAGACAGAGGTGATCGGATTTGAAGCCTTCATCCCGACCCAATCCCGATCGACTTCATCTTCAACCCGATCAACTTCATCTCCAACCCTGGCCAGATACCGATCATCACCGACATCCCCAACCCCGATCAACTCATATCTCACCTCCTCCATCCTCTCCACAACACCGTCGCTGTTACTCATCGCTGTTCCCTACCTTCATCGATCCCGTAACCACACCTGCCTTCGTCGATCATGTCACCATCATCACCGCCGCTTCCCATTGCCACCGCCTACATCCCTCGTCGACCAGCACCACCTTCACCTTTCATCCCTATTCTCATCGCCCGCCTGCACCTCTGAACCCATCGCCCCACTGCTGATCCTGTCTCCGTTGAGCCAGCCCCGTCGACCCCCAAGCACATCAGCACTACCACTGCCATTGCAGTGCACCACCGCCGCCGTTGAAGTCGAAGCTGAAGTTCTGCCATTGCTGCAGTTGATCCGTTGTCTGTTGTGTGGTGAGTTTTTGCTATTTGCTGTATGGCTGCTGTGTGTTTAGGTGTTTCTGGTGTTTGCTATATTTGGGGAGAGTGTTGTTTATTGTTTTTGATCCCGTCTGCTGTTTGGTGTTTGGATCATTGGTTTTGCTTGTTGTGTTGCTATGGAACAATATCCGTATAAGTCAAGGAGGTGTACTCATTGTGGCAAGATGGCCATACGAAAGGTCGTTGTTATAAGATTATCGGCTATCCGGAGAACTGGGATCTTAGTAGGGATATTCGAAAAAAGACTTGCAATCAACCCACTGTCGCAGTTGGAGTTGCTGATTGTGCTGCTGCAGGTAATGATGGTGAGGTTGTTTTTGCCTCTGTTATGAATAATGCATGGATAATTGATTTGGGTTCTACTGACCAGATGACTTTTGATTCTAGACAAGTCCAAAATTTTTAACCATCCACCAAATCAACTGTGTCCACTGCCAATGGTGATCCTACCACTGTTACTGGCGAGAGTTTCATACCTCTCACAAACAACCTAACCTTAGATACTGCCCTAGATGTGCCAACCTTGAATTTTAATCTGTTATCTGTTGCTCAAATAACTACTGCTTTACAATATATTGTAGTTTATTGGCCTTCACATTGTGTGTTTAAGGATATTCGGACTCGCAAGACGATTGATTATGGGGTTAGACACGGGAAGCTCTATTACCTGGATTTAGAATCTGAAAGTTCAAGCAAGTTGACTCAAGCTCTAAGTGTGGAAGAATCCGAAGGTGAGAAGAATAAATCAGATATTTGGCTATGGCATCGACGTCTAGAGCATGCTTCTTTTGGTTATTTGAGGAAATTATTTCCAAGCTTATTTTTGAAGATGAATATTTCTGTCTGTCACGCCTCGCTTTCCAAAAATACGGAATACGAGCACGTAACATTGGCTCAGCGAATGATTTTCAACATCCATAAGCTGTTCAGAAATCTTTACAACATATCACAATATAATTAGAGTCAGAAGCAAAGAAACAACCACATGCATATATGAACCAATTACCAACAATAATACTTGAAACCAAATATATATGTATCTCAAATAGTCATGATCTGAATAAGTCAAAATCCTAGGTCATACTGCCCAAACACAAAGAATACAAGTAACAGATACAATGTTCAAAATGAGCAACAGGAAATAAATGAAAATAGCAAAAGCTCCAGCCAATTAGAACTTTAGATCACATACTCCATCGGGCAGCTGACTATCCTGATCTGCAATTAGTGAATTTGCAGGAGAAGGAAAAAGAAAATAAGTACCCGTCAATTGCAAGTTACGGGCCACTTATAATGTAAGATACAAGTACATGGGAAAACTAAACAAATCTACATAATAGTAGGAACAGACCTAACATGATATAGCATAATCAACTAGCATGGTATACTAATATGTGTCAAGTGTCAAAAGTCAAATAGCATGCAGACAGATATACAGATAGTGTCAAATAATAGTGTCAAGTGATAATATCAGACAGATAACAAGTAATCAGATGATTAGAGAACAGATAGCCAGATACATATAACAGATTCAGATTCAGATTTTTATAAGTCTTATAGCGATTACTATCTAGGTAGCAGTTCATGCATCCATCCTTTTACTACATGGTTGCTACAGTCAATGCAATTTTGTTTTAGATTTTATAGTAAACTATAGAGGACAGTGTACTTAGGTATCAGTAACAGTAGCAGTAACAGTCAGGATCTAGTGGTTCTCCTCCGATTACACCTTCCTATAAGGAAGTGTGCAGTCAGGTAATCAGTAACAGAAATCAGACAGTCAGAACCTATTGGTCCTCCTCCGAGTATACCTTCCTATAGGGAAGTGTGCAGTCAGGTAATCAGTAACAGAAATCAGACAGTCGGAACCTATTGGTCCTCCTCCGAGTACACCTTCCTATAGGGAAATGTGCAGTCAGGTAATCAGTAACAGAATTCAGATGCTCAGTATGGAAAACACGAGCCCCCTTCCAAGTACACATTTCTATAATTTTCCACTACTAGATCTTTTCCTTAAACCCCGGCTTGGTTACTTTTATTATAGTCATCAAACATGCATAAATGTGTACGAAATAGTGTTAAACTAACATGGTATAATTAGCATTAGGTTCAGGGTAACAAATAAATAATCAAAGATGATATACGGTCACATAAACGAGCAAAACAGTGTATGTTCATATTTAGGACAACAAGACAGTGCAGCACTAAAACAGTTATTCCTGTTACTATAAAAACCCAAATCTGAATCCGTCGAAGAATCTGGAAAATAGACTTCTACACGAATCTAGAGAATATAAATAAGCCATATAGTAATTCACAAAATCATAACTCAAAACTGTATTGAATCTAGAAAACATGTTCAGTCAGAAATTAGTAAAACGAATTCTTAGTCAGAAAAACAGCATCAAAACCTCTCAAATAAATCCAGGAAAAATCTGGAGTATTCCCCTATATGTCTAGAATGAGAATATAAAGTTTTATGATATTCCAGTAAAATTAGTTCAGTCATCAAAAATCGGAAAACCTCAAGAAACGATAGTTTGGCAAATCTGGAATTCCCAACACTGCTGTACGAAAACTGAAATATCAAACGAAATCCAAATCCGCCAAAGGGAGATAAAAATAGACAAAATAATCTAACTTTCATATTTCATAAATATTTTCCATACCGTAGAAGGAAATAGGGTGAAAATACGATTCTTTACAGAACAGTGGACAAAATACAGCAAGTATAGCTTTCGTAAACAAGCATGAAACGACGTATAAAACTCATCAATAAAATCCACCAAAATTCTGGGTAATCTCTAGATAAATATAGAAATACTGACCAAAGCTTCGGATCAAAATAATATGTATAGCACAAGTATTAAAATGATTTATTCATCAAAATCAACGAGAAACGAAATCTGGAAATGATCTACACCTCTGCAGTAAAACAGTCATAACTCACACATACGAAAATGAAATCGAGCAAGGTCAGAGGGGTTAGAAAGAAAATGAATTCCTCTAAAACTCATATTTTATACTGGAATTAAGATTCTGACCTTAATATGGTCTAAATTACTGATCAAGACAGAATAGCGGCAAAATACAGATTTTACTCAAAAACAAAAATCAACATAGATCCAACGAAACTTGATCCAAACGCAACCAAACATGAAATCGAGTCTACCAAGTGTCCCAACATCATGAAATAGGGTAATTAATATATCTAAAATAAGTCTATCACATGGTTCTACACAAATACCCAAATTCTCACAAAATCCCTCATACATGATCAAATCAAGAACGGGCAAAACCTAAGTTGTTTCATGTCAATATTGTGTCGTGAGTCAACTATGGTCAAATGGCACTATAGAGACAAACTCATCATTCATACATCACACACGAATTGTCTCCAGAACCCAACTACAATATAGGTGGTATTTTTGACTTGTATCCTACAAAGGAATTTGAGTACAAGTTACTTGCCTGAGAGATGATGAATCCAACTAAGTGAAAGAGAATAACGGGAATGGATTCCCGGGCATGAACTCAATAACAACGAATCACGAACAAGATGATCACGAACAAACGATCACGATCGCAATCACGAAACTAAACACGGATCTCGATGATCAAGAGATCCAACGGCTGGCTAGGAATCAATCAATCAAGATCGAGAGGATCAAGTCGATCGAATGGCCACCAATCAAATGAGCACACAGATGACCATAAATAGGGAAGGCTTGATGATGATGCAGATGATCCAGATCAAGTCTTGATAATCATGATGATCATGATGAAGATCGACAGCCTATATTCAAAAGATCACCCTCCATCAAAACAGAGCAGCAATACAACAGTGGCTGCAATGGCTCGGTTGTGGGTCAATGGTGGACGCTGACTGGATGGGAGCGGCTAGCAGGCGACACCGGCAGCTAGGGAGGGCAGCACAGCACAGGGAAGCTGCACTGCAGGTATGTCGAGAGGAGGCAGGGCATCACTGCTGCGGACGATGGTGCAGTCACTACAGGCTGACGAAGTTGCTGATGCTGCTGCCATCGTCGAAAGGAGGGAAGGCACAGGGGGAAGCAGTGAGGCTGGCTGAATGGATCGGAGACAGGGCACACTGCAGCCTGACGTCGCCGTGGCATCACAACAGGAGGTAGGGGAGATGGGGAGGAGCAGGACGATGGGGGTGCGCTGCTACTGTTGTGATGCTACTGACAGGCGGCACGAGGAGAAGACGATAGGCAGGGCAAGGCAGTGCAGTTGATGGGTTGAGCGGTGCTGAAGGCGAGGAGAGGCACAGGCCGAGAGGGGATGGGTTGAAGACAAGGTGGAGGAGAGCGGGAGGTAGATGAGAGGAGGACAGGGGAGTCGAAGAGGCGGCTGGGGAAAAATACACAACAGCTAGGGGGAGAAGATATACAGGATATAAATAGGGGTGAGCTAGGGTTATGGGGAAATGGTTATAGGGCTAACGGGTGTGAGGGTTAAACGGGTAGGGGGTTGGGTAGTTATAGGGTTAATGGGTTTGGGCAGTATCTTGGGTTTTAAATGGGATGAAGGGGTTATAGGGTTTAGATGTTAGGGTTAGGGTTTGAGGTTAGGGATATAAATATATATAGAGAGGATTAGGGTGATTGGGTAATTGGGTTGTGGGTAAATTAGGAGTAGTAATAGGATTGTTTAATGGGTATTGATAAGGATTAATTACATAGGATTCAAAATAGGGTTGGGTTTAAATTAGCTTTGGTAAATCTATTATGGATCAACAATAGGATTGGGAATAGGATTAAGGTTTTAAAATAATATTTAAATAAAAGATCAAATCGAATAGATAAAGTAATAAATAAATGTAGGATTACATATCAAAGTATATATTGATCACCATGATAGAAATTATTTGAAATACTACAAATACAAATAACAATAGAAATAGATTTTTAAATCAACAATCAAGAGTAAAAGATAAAATAACACGAATAACAAAAATAACAATAATCATAATGAGCATTAACAAAAATAATATTAATAATACAAAAATCAACACATAATAATAATAAACATAATAATCTAAGGCATAATAAAAATATTTGTATTATAAAAAAATATCATTGAGAACTAGTTATAAATAAACTATTAATTAAAAATAAGTTTTAATAGAAGATCTAATAATATATTTTAACAAAGAATTTGAAAGTAGAAAAATTAATGTACCAAAAAATTTAAATATAGAAAAATACACATAAAATATGGGTTTGGGAAAACAGGGGTTACACTGTCTTTCGGTGTGATGTGTGAGAACTCGCAAAGGGTCACCGTGTCTCATTTCCCCCAAATCCAAGTAGAAGCTATCTTCCATTTATGATTATTCATTCTGATGTTTGGGGTCCATTTAAAAATACTACGTTTGGAGGAGCCAAATGGTTTGTGATATTTAATGATGACTGTACTCGTATGACCTGGATTTGTTTGATGAAGTCGAAAAGTGAAGTTAGTGGCTTATTTCAGAAATTTCACAAGTATGTTATGACTCCTTATAAATTACAGATTCAAGTTCTTAGGAGTTACAATGGTGGAGAATACCTGAGTTCGAATCTACAACAATATTTGGTGGAACACGGAATTGTTCACCAGACTACATGCTCATATACACCTCAACAGAATGGAGTTGCAGAAAGGAAAAATAGACACCTACTCGAGGTGGTCCGTGCTTCTCTTATCCATGGAAATATGCCACTCATTTATTGAGGGGAATCCTTTCTTCTGCTGCATACTTAATCAATCGAGTTTTCTCTAATATCCTAAACTTCCTCACGCCATTTCAAGCATTAACTGAATCTGTGAATGCACTAAAATTCATCAACTTGCTACCTCGTGTGTTTGGGTGCGTTGCATTTGTTTATCTTCATCAACATGAACGTAATAAGTTAACTCCTCGAGCTGTCCGATGTGTGTTAGTGGGATATGCACAGGATAAGAAAAGGTATCGGTGCTATCACCAACCAACTCAAAGGATGTTTGTGACTATGGATGTTGTGTTCCATGAAGATGAGATGTATTTGTCTTCTGAGGTTGAAATTCAGGGGGAGTACCGAAGTGAAGTTCAAACTTTTGCCTATGATGATGTGGTTACCATTCAGACTGAACAATCGGATATAAGGGAAGAAAATCGGGATGTAAGTAGTGACGATCACTCGAATAAAGATTTGGTTGAGAAAGGAGATTTCCACGAAGAACTGCAATCAGTGCTGAACCTCCATGAAGATGAGCCATCTCTACCACCAGCACCATCAGAACCATCTCCACCACCAGTACCATCAGTTCTATCTCTACTTCCAGCAGAACCCCATTACTGTCCGAAGCTCCAAGAAGAGAACTCCCAAATCGTATTACTAGAGCTATCCCAAAACTCACTTTTGAGCCTAATCCCACTAGTAAAGTCAAGTATCCCATGAGTCATTATGTGTCCACTCACCGATTGTCTGAATCAAATAAGTTATTTGTAAATCAATTCTCTATTATATCTATTCCTAACAGTGTGCATGAAGCCTTAGCCGATCCAAGGTGGAAAGCAACTATGGATGAGGAGATGAAGTCCTTGAAGAAGAATAAGACTTGGGAGATAGTCGAGCTACCAGCAGGGAAGAAGCCAGTAGGATGCAGATGAATTTATATGGTGAAATATAATTCGGATGGTTCGATAGAGCGGTACAAGGCAAGACTGATTGCCAAAGGGTACACTCAAACTCATGGAATTGATTATGACGAAACATTTGCACCTGTGGCAAAGTTCAACACTGTTCGACTTCTACTGTCACTTACTGTAAATCTTGACTAGTCGTTGGAGCAATTTGATGTGAAGAATACCTTTCTGCATGGGGAATTGACAGAAGAAGTTTATATGGATCTACTGCCAGGATCAAATAGACCAGTCCAACACAGTAATAAAGTGTATCGGTTGAGGAAGGCCATATATGGTCTCAAACGGTCACCAAAACCTTGGTTTGGGAAGTTTACAAAATCAATAAGGACATTCGGATATTGTCTGTAGCGCCCCGATTTCCATATACTGGGAAACCGAGACACGAGCCAAGACCTTTCCTTCAATAAGTCACAAAACACAGAAAACAGGAAAATTTAAAACTTTTTATTAACTCAATATTACAGGCTGAGTGTTCCCATCAATACACTGGATTACATCAGAGTATACATGAAATAGTTATTACAGCGGAAATTAAAACTTGACGTTGACTCCTCACTTTCCTTGCCTTGAGTCCTCCTGAGTCTCGCACCTGTATTTTTGCGGTCCAGCACCTATGGAAGTGGGGACGTCAGTATTCACTGACGCTTAAAGGCTGATCATATAGCAGCGGATCTCCAAACAATATATATACAACCATAGTAAAATATGTCGGTGTAGTTTAAGTGTTCGTGAGTGCAATGATCAGAATCTAACAATGTCAATCAAACTAGAATACCAATGCACTGTCCACTAAACTAGAACACTAATACACTGTCAACTGAGTTGGGATACTCGTATTCTAATGCCATGTCAACTAAACCAGATGCTCATATCCTAATGCCATGTCAACCAAACCGGATGCTCATATCCTAATGCCATGTCAACTAAACCAGATGCTCATACTCTAATGCCAGCAAGTCTCCGAAAGCAACATGCAGCCCATACTACATGCGACTCCATCTCAAGCCGTTTCTCCATATATCGGGATTGAACCCGCGTTACGAATTCTAATTGTACACAACCTGTTCCTGACAATACTCCATGACTCTGTGAGGTTGCAGAAGGGGTCTAGTCCCCTTATGCAATCTGCTTATGGTGTCTCCGTTTTCCACTACTATCCGGCATGCCGGACCTCACTCGATCCCAGTATATCGGGCATCGTTCCAAAATCAAACCATAGAGTTTCACAAGCGCAGGGCAGCGCGAAGCCTACCCTGTGGCACTCTCTGGGGTCTAGCAAACGCAGGACTGCACCATGCATCCTGTGGCACCCCAGCCACGGTATTTCAGGAATTAACAGCGCGAGATACGCAACCCGTGTCCTCAACTTGTGAGACGGCACCGTACGTATCCCTTTGACGGGAAGGTACAACCCAGTACACCACCTAAGATCGGCCCTAAAGAAAGGTTTGGTCGTACGGTGCACCCTACTACCAACTCCCCTTCTTTCGGGCAAAAGGTTAAGGGATGATTTTATAAGTCACTATCCTAATGAGGTTATTATTTCTATGCAACCTTGCATAGTTTCCAATCATGGTCCAACTCGTGGTCCCTCGATCCAAGACTCTAATAATAATATTTCTCTCACTCATTCCTACCCCTAACTTGGATTCTACCAACACTCTCGGCCCACGGTCAACCTACATTGGTTAAGATCCGTCGACGCCCGAGGTGAGATCTATCCATTTTACTCTAAGGGGGTAGGATGTGGTCTTGATGGTCGATGACCCTTAGGGTACTTGAAGACCCTAAACTAGCTTTTTCTCAAGCTACAACTACTAGCACTTCTCAACCCTTATTGCTATGAATGAAGGGTGCTCATATGCTATGGTTCCATACTAACACTAACTACAACAAGGTAGTTACTCCTACAATTTCCACATGGCTCTTTCTTATTGCTTATCCTATGGCAATTCGATCATGGTATGCAATTGCAAGCATCAACCTACCACCACTAAAACATGGTATATATGACATAACCATCAACTTATAACACTCTTGATTGTGGATGTGTTTTAGCATGCATTTGTAGCGATCCCAAGCATGGATACATATATAACTAGTATGAACACATAGCATTCTCAAGCGTGTATACACATCACTAGTACGAACATACAACATTCTCAAGCATATGTATATACTTCTACATCATCCCTAAAATATGGTAAGTAATTTTACATCAATCCAACAATCATTCTAAGCATATATATCATTCCTAATATGATAGATATTTTTAGAATAAATCCTACAACATGTAAAGCATGAATATGGCTTCTAAATATTTTTAGAAGTGATCCTACAACATGTAAAGCATGAATATGGCTTCTAATATTTTTAGAAGTGATCCTACAACATGTAAAGCATAAACATGGCTTCTAATTATTTTTAGAAGTAATCCTACAACAATTGAAGCATAAACATAGCTTCTAATTATTTTTAGAAGTAATCCTACAACAATTGAAGCATAAACATGGCTTCTAAATATTTTTAGGAATAATCCTACAACAATTGAAACATAAACATGGCTTCTAAATATTTTTAGGAATTATCCTACCATATGTAAAGCATAAACATGGCTTCTAATTATTTTTAGAAGTAATCCTACAACAATGGAAGCATAAACATGGCTTCTAAATATTTTTAGGAATAATCCTACAATATGTGTATCATGAATCTCATCCTTACATATGATATAATACATCTACTACTTTAATGGAAATATACATCTACTATTACTACTTTTAATGAAACATACATCTACTATTGCTACTTAGTAGAAGTATACATATCTACTACTACTACAACTTTATTAGAAACATGCATATCTATCAACTAAAATTTATCATAAACATCTACAATTAAATTACTACATAAGTTTCTTACTAGTGGGCATAAAAGAAATCTTTTTAATCTTTTTACAACTAGTGTTTAGAAAAGAAAAGATCTTTTTATTTAGTTATTCTACAACTAGTGATTTAGTTAGTTTCTTTTCTTTTTCATACTTTAAGATTTAAAACTAAACAATAATACAACAATAAGAACACTTTATTTTAGGTTTAATCCACATATGTTCTCTTTTAATTCAAGGTTCAATATTGGTCCTACAACCTTACATGGTTGTAAACAATCCATATGCCTTATGTATGGTTCCATATTCAAGTCCTACAACCTTACATGGTTGTATGTACAAACTTATATGCATGTGTTAATTTAGTCCAAGTAGTTAACAACTTCAAAATGAGAAAACTCACACAATCATACTACTACAAAGTAACCATATCAAAAGAAAAATAAACAAGAGGGTAAGAAGAAGAAGAACATCAAGACCATCATTCAAATAAACAAACAAACAACAAACAAACATACAAATCATATGAGAACCCCCCACCTTGTTTCTTTCTTGATGGAAGACTAGATTACTTTCCTTCTTTCTCCTAGAACTCCTATCAACCTACAATTAAAAACTCTCAAGTTAGAACACTCATTCTTTTCCTTTCTCTTTTTTTTTCTTTGATGTTTCTAAAGTAAGATTATGGAGAAGGAAGGGGGTATTTATAGGAGGAGAGAAGGGTGGAGATTTAAATTGTGCACCCACACAATTGTTCAAAGGCCCCCCCACATATTAGGGGCCGGCCATGACTAGGAGGAGGGGGAGAGTGGGGGAGGTGTTATGTGGGGGGAAGGTTGATGTGGGGGAAGAAATTTTCTAGAAGAAATCCTAATCTCTCATGCCTTGTAACCCTAGGTTTAACTAACAATTAATTCCTAATTAAAAGATAACTCAATTGTGAAAGGAAAAATATAAAAATAAACAAGTAGTCGGATGTTAATAAAATAATATTATTAATAGTCGATCGGGATATTACAATACTCCCTCCTTAGAATAGTTCTGTCCTCAGAACTGCACTAAGTGGGGCGAGGAGAAACAACGATACTCAAAACAACTCGGGAAAAGAGAGCTTCATCTGGCTTTCTGTCTCCCAAGTGGCTTCTCCCACGAGTTGGTTCTTCCAGAGAACCTTGACCATTGGAATAATCTTGTTTCTTAGTACTTTATCCTGACGATCGATGATCTTCACCGGCCGCTCCTTATATGTAAGGTCCACTTGTAGGTCTTCAGGGACATCTGGCAGCTGGTGACTTGGATCTGGTACATATTTCTTCAGCATTGAAACGTGGAATACATCATGTACCTGGGACAATTCGGCTGGTAGCTCTAGTTTGTATGCCGTCTTCCCGATCCTTTTCAAAATTTGGTAGGGTCCAATATATCTTGGTGCTAGCTTGCCGCCTCTTCCGAATCTGACCACTCCCCTGGTAGGTGAGACCTTCAGGAATACTGAATCACCTTCCTTGAATTCTAGGTCTCGCCGGCGGTTGTCAGCATAGCTCTTCTGTCTTGTTTGTGCTGCTCGCATCCTTTCCCTGATTAGCTCGATCTTTTCGGACGTTTGTTGCACTATTTCAGGTCCGAACATTTGTCTTTCACCCACTTCAAACCAGCACACTGGGGTCCTGCATCTCCTCCCATACAATGCTTCATATGGAGCCATCCCAATACTTGCTTGGTAGCTATTATTATACGCAAACTCTACCAATGCTAAGTGTCGTTCCCAACTTTCCCCGAAGTCCATTATGCACGCTCTCAGCATGTCCTCGAGAATTCTGTTAACTCTTTCTGTCTGCCCATCCGTTTGTGGGTGAAAAGCTGTGCTAAAATCTAGTCTTGTTCCCAAGGCCTCTTGCAGACTCTGCCAAAATCGGGACGTAAACCTGGCATCCCGGTCGGAAACGATTGACACTGGCACCCCATGTAGCTTCACAACGCTTTCTATGTAGACTTCGGCTAGCTTTTCTACCGACCAAGTTGTCTTTACTGGGAGAAAATGTGCGGATTTTGTCAAGCGGTCCACTATTACCCAAATCGAGTCGTTCCCTTTTGAACTTCTGGGTAGTCCCGTGATGAAGTCCATGCTGATGTTCTCCCATTTCCATTCTGGAATGGGTAGGGGCTGTAGCAGACCTCCGGGTCTCTGGTTCTCCGCCTTGACTTTCTGACATGTAAGGCATTTGGCCACAAATTCTGCCACATCTCGTTTCATTCCAGCCCACCAAAAGTGTTGTTTTATATCCTTATACATCTTTGTGCTTCCTGGGTGGATTGTGAGTAAGGTGGAGTGTGCTTCCTTCATGATTTCTTCTCGCAACTCGTCGATTTTTGGCACACACAACCTGCTCCCAAGCCAAAGCGTCCCTTCCTTTATACTGAACTCTGGGGTTTTTCCTTCGTTGACTAGTATTTTTTGTGCTTCAATCCCTGCATCACCCTATTGAGCCTTCTTGACTTGGTCGTTCAGACTAGGATGTAGCTCTAGATTGGCCAAAATGGCACTTAAATCTTCAACCACTAGTTCAATGCCGGCTTGTCTGATCTCATCTTGTAGTTCTCGTCTCATCACAGTGAGCATGGCTACAATTCGTTTTCTGCTGAGTGCATCGGCCACGACATTGGCTTTTCCCGGGTGATATAGAATTTCTGGTCTTATGTCTTCCAGAACCTCCAACCATCGCCTTTGCCTGAGATTCAGATCCTTTTGTTGGTAGATATACTTCAGGCTTTTATGGTCGGTAAACATTTCCACCTTCGATCCATAGACATAGTGCCGCCACGATTTTAAAGCAAAGATTATTGCAGCCAATTCCAAGTAATGTGTCGGGTAATTCTTCTCGTGTGGCCGAAGTTGCCTTGATCCGTATGCTATGACTCTTCCCTCCTGCATCAGAACACAGCCGAACCCCAAAAGCGAAGCATCACTGAAGATTACATATCCCTTGTCTGGTTGAGGTAGAACCAAAACTGGTGCGGTAATCAGTCTATTCTTCAGCTCTTGGAAACTATCTTCACACTTCTCAGTCCAATCAAAACTTATGTTCTTCTTGGTCAGGGCAGTAAGTGGTACGGCAATTCTGGCATAGTTCTGGATGAACTTCCTGTAGTACCCTGTCATGCCTAAGAAGCTTCTGACCTCCTTCACAGTTCTCGGCTGAGGCCAATCTTTTACTGCCTCTATCTTCTGCGGGTCCGTAGCCACTCCCTCCTTAGAAAGGACGTGACCCAAGAATGCCACTTCTGACTTCCAGAATTCACATTTCGTCAGCTTGGCGTATAGCTGGTGCTCTCGTAGCTTGGCCAATACTGCAGTTAGGTGCTCAGCATGGTCCTCTTCTGTTTTTGAATATACCAAGATGTCGTCTAGGAAGACAACTACGAAGGAATCGATGAATGGTCGCAAGATGCGGTTCATCATGTCCATGAAGATTGCTGGAGCGTTTGTCACTCCGAATGGCATTACTAAAAATTCGTAGTGACCGTGCCGAGTCCGGAACGCAGTCTTGGGTATATCTTCTTCTCTGACCCGAACTTGATGGTAGCCTGAGCGCAGGTCAATCTTTGAGAATACAGCCGCTCCCTGAAGCTGATCAAACAGGTCATCGATCCTGGGAATGGGGTACTGATTCCGAATTGTCACCTTGTTCAATTCCCGATAATCGATGCACATTCTTGAGGTTCCATCCTTCTTCTTCACTAGTAGCACAGGTGCTCCCCAGGGTGAAGCACTTGGCTTGATGAATCCTCTTTGCAGCAGTTCCTCAATTTGCTCCTTTACTTCCTTCTGCTCTACTGGTGCCATCCGATAGGGTGTCTTTGATACTGGTGCGCTGCCTGGCTGGATAGTAATGCTAAATTCCACATCCCTGTATGGTGGGAGTCCAGGTAATTCTTCCAAAAATACGCGGGGAAATTTTCGTACGATTGGTATCGCCTTGACTTCACTTGGCACTGGTATCTTAGTCGTAGCTGCGAGAATTTCCTCGTTCTGTTTCTTCCTTCCTTGGAACACAAGCTCCCGTCCTCCGGATGGGGTAATGGTGACCCTCTTCTCCTTGCAATCGATGCTAGCATTATGCTTGGACATCCAGTCCATCCCGATAATCACGTCCGTCCCTACAAAGCCCAACTCTAGCAAGTCTATACTCAGGGTCTCTCTGTCGATCCTGAGATTGCATCCCTGGTAGCATGAACTTGCAGGGAGAGTTGCTCCGGACGGGGTACCTACTAGCAAAACTGACTCCGGAGTTGCCTCCTGGGTGCGTTTCAACTTCTTAGAGAATGCTCCAGACACAAAGGAATGAGATGACCCGCTATCAAATAAAACAGTTGCCTGGATTTCATTTATATTAATCCAACCTGTTTACAAAAGCGGTTACATCAATACTAACTTATGCCAAAATATTCAAAATACTACAAAAGCTTAGTCATACTCCTTCACCTACCGGTGATAACTCCCTCGTCTTCATTGGCGTCTTCTTCTGTGAGCGCAAATACTTTCCCCTGGCGGTTTATCCCCTTCTTGTTTGCCCTGGGAGCCGGCCCTCCATAGCCCCTTTGAAGTTGGGGACAGTTTGGCCGGATATGACCGACCTCCCCGCAATTGTAACAGGAGCGGGCACCATTCAGAGGGTTCCCATTCTTGGGGCATTGGCTCTTGAAATGCCCTGGTTTGCCACATGTGAAACAGCTCCCTAGCTTGATGTTGCTGGTGTTGCTAACCCTCTTCTGAAATTTTTGGTTCCCACCCTGGCTTCTGAATCCTGACGCTGGTGCAGGCCTTTTTCCCTTGTTCCACCCTCCAGTGTTTCCTTGCAGTTCTGGCCCCTTATTCATGTCTAACTCCGTCGTAGCTGCTCGACGGACTAGCTTCTCGAACCTCCGGATGCAAAGCGGTATCATCTTGGTCCTAAGTGCTGGCCTGAGCCCCTGCTCAAACCTCTTGGTCTTTTTGACTTCATCTTGTACCATTTTCGGAGCATAGCGGGAAAGCTGGGTGAACTTGGTCTCATATTCTCGGACCGTCATGTTTCCCTGCTTTAGGTTGTGGAACTCCATGGCTTTTTCCTCTTGCACGTCTAGTGGGAAATAGTGTTGCCTGAATTCTACCAGAAAATCCTCCCAGGTAATGGGCCCTTCGCCCATGCCTCTCTTTACTGATTGCCACCAGACTCCGGCATCTTTTTCTAGCAGAACGCTGGCCAACCTGACCTTGCTATCCTCTGGCGTCAGCATCACCTCAAACACTGTCTCGACTTGACGAATCCAGTCGTCAGCCGCTGTCGGGTCTGCCTTGCCTTCAAAAACAGGCGGCCTCATCCTTCGGAATGATTCGACCATTTTAACAGGGTCGGTAGCTGCCACTCCCCGATTACCTCCGGGTGCTCCTGAATGTTGCACATTGTTTCGGCTCGCTTCTGCGAGGTCACCCAAGGCCTGGTACATACGAGCAAATTCCGTCTCCAAATCAAGGCCTGTACCATTGCCTCCACTGCCCTCGCCTTCCAGATTGTCGGTCCTACCACTCCTGGTCCTGCGTGACATCTGGCAGAAGAGAGTAACGGAATACACAGGGCATCATACTTGTTATAAAAATAACATTCATTCAATTTATCATGCACATAAGATTTGCAGAAAAGATAAAGCTAACTTCATTATATCATAACCCCAGGTCTTACATAGTCATTACCTTCCTTACATTTATATCTCACAGTAGGAAGCAAAATACCCAAAATAACAAAATAGCCTAGGGTGCCTAGCTACCTAGTCAGTGCTACTAGAGGTCCCGTCCCCTTCACCAGGTGGTGCCAACAGTGCAAGTAGCTGCTAAACCTGTGCCTGCAGCTCCGCGCATTTGCGCTCCAGGCGCGCAAATTGCACACGGTGGGTGTGTTTCAGGATTACTATCTTGCGGTCTGCCCTTGCCCTTGCCCTCCTTAACTCCGCTATTTCCTTCTCATTGTTGAGGACTGCAAACTCACATGAATCCATCCTGTTTTCCAGGCAGACATGGCACCATCCCCATGTTTCCAGATCCTGAAAAACCTGGTCGAAAGCTTGCTGTATTGGGTTAGGTGGGGGAGGTGGTGGCGGTGGTGGTGCTGGGTTCTGGCCATTGGCAGGGGCACCCCCTGCTGCGGCAGCTGCGGTGCTTCCATTGGCCAATCCTACTCCAACCGGTGACTCGTCCCCATCTGTGAGGGGTTCCAAGTCCGAGCCCACCTCAATTGCAACTCCGTGTGTCACTCCATTCCCTGGGGGAACTACTCCGTTCGACATCCTGTATGGAGTGGATACGGAAATTAGCATAGATATAGAACATCATAATACATAAGTTGAAGGAACAACAATATGAATTATAATTGTCCACAACTAGCTAAAAGGAAGCCTAACCCCTACAAGGTACCTAAGTGTATTTTCCTTCTAAGTTTGGACTATAAATTGAAGTCGGCTCTGATACCACTCTGTAGCGCCCCGATTTCCATATACTGGGAAACCGAGACACGAGCCAAGACCTTTCCTTCAATAAGTCACAAAACACAGAAAACAGGAAAATTTAAAACTTTTTATTAAATCAATATTACAGGCCGAGTGTTCCCATCAATACACTGGATTACATCAGAGTATACATGAAATAGTTATTACAGCGGAAATTAAAACTTGACGTTGACTCCTCACTTTCCTTGCCTTGAGTCCTCCTGAGTCTCGCACCTGTATTTTTGCGGTACAGCACCTATGGAAGTGGGGACGTCAGTATTCACTGACGCTTAAAGGCTGATCATATAGCAGCGGATCTCCAAACAATATATATACAACCATAGTAAAATATGTCGGTGTAGTTTAAGTGTTCGTGAGTGCAATGATCAGAATCTAACAATGTCAATCAAACTAGAATACCAATGCACTGTCCACTAAACTAGAACACTAATACACTGTCAACTGAGTTGGGATACTCGTATTCTAATGCCATGTCAACTAAACCAGATGCTCATATCCTAATGCCATGTCAACCAAACCGGATGCTCATATCCTAATGCCATGTCAACTAAACCAGATGCTCATACTCTAATGCCAGCAAGTCTCCGAAAGCAACATGCAGCCCATACTACATGCGACTCCATCTCAAGCCGTTTCTCCATATATCGGGATTGAACCCGCGTTACGAATTCTAATTGTACACAACCTGTTCCTGACAATACTCCATGACTCTGTGAGGTTGCAGAAGGGGTCTAGTCCCCTTATGCAGTCTGCTTATGGTGTCTCCGTTTTCCACTACTATCCGGCATGCCGGACCTCACTCGATCCCAGTATATCGGGCATCGTTCCAAAATCAAACCATAGAGTTTCACAAGCGCAGGGCAGCGCGAAGCCTACCCTGTGGCACTCTCTGGGGTCTAGCAAACGCAGGACTGCACCATGCATCCTGTGGCACCCCAGCCACGGTATTTCAGGAATTAACAGCACGAGATACGCAACCCGTGTCCTCAACTTGTGAGACGGCACCGTACGTATCCCTTTGACGGGAAGGTACAACCCTGTACACCACCTAAGATCGGCCCTAAAGAAAGGTTTGGTCGTACGGTGCACCCTACTACCAACTCCCCTTCTTTCGGGCAAAAGGTTAAGGGATGATTTTATAAGTCACTATCCTAATGAGGTTATTATTTCTATGCAACCTTGCATAGTTTCCAATCATGGTCCAACTCGTGGTCCCTCGATCCAAGACTCTAATAATAATATTTCTCTCACTCATTCCTACCCCTAACTTGGATTCTACCAACACTCTCGGCCCACGGTCAACCTACATTGGTTAAGATCCGTCGACGCCCGAGGTGAGATCTATCCATTTTACTCTAAGGGGGTAGGATGTGGTCTTGATGGTCGATGACCCTTAGGGTACTTGAAGACCCTAAACTAGCTTTTTCTCAAGCTACAACTACTAGCACTTCTCAACCCTTATTGCTATGAATGAAGGGTGCTCATATGCTATGGTTCCATACTAACACTAACTACAACAAGGTAGTTACTCCTACAATTTCCACATGGCTCTTTCTTATTGCTTATCCTATGGCAATTCGATCATGGTATGCAATTGCAAGCATCAACCTACCACCACTAAAACATGGTATATATGACATAACCATCAACTTATAACACTCTTGATTGTGGATGTGTTTTAGCATGCATTTGTAGCAATCCCAAGCATGGATACATATATAACTAGTATGAACACATAGCATTCTCAAGCGTGTATACACATCACTAGTACGAACATACAACATTCTCAAGCATATGTATATACTTCTACATCATCCCTAAAATATGGTAAGTAATTTTACATCAATCCAACAATCATTCTAAGCATATATATCATTCCTAATATGATAGATATTTTTAGAATAAATCCTACAACATGTAAAGCATGAATATGGCTTCTAAATATTTTTAGAAGTGACCCTACAACATGTAAAGCATGAATATGGCTTCTAATATTTTTAGAAGTGATCCTACAACATGTAAAGCATAAACATGGCTTCTAATTATTTTTAGAAGTAATCCTACAACAATTGAAGCATAAACATAGCTTCTAATTATTTTTATAAGTAATCCTACAACAATTGAAGCATAAACATGGCTTCTAAATATTTTTCGGAATAATCCTACAACAATTGAAACATAAACATGGCTTCTAAATATTTTTAGGAATTATCCTACCATATGTAAAGCATAAACATGGCTTCTAATTATTTTTAGAAGTAATCCTACAACAATGGAAGCATAAACATGGCTTCTAAATATTTTTAGGAATAATCCTACAATATGTGTATCATGAATCTCATCCTTACATATGATATAATACATCTACTACTTTAATGGAAATATACATCTACTATTACTACTTTTAATGAAACATACATCTACTATTGCTACTTAGTAGAAGTATACATATCTACTACTACTACAACTTTATTAGAAACATGCATATCTATCAACTAAAATTTATCATAAACATCTACAATTAAATTACTACATAAGTTTCTTACTAGTGGGCATAAAAGAAATCTTTTTAATCTTTTTACAACTAGTGTTTAGAAAAGAAAAGATCTTTTTATTTAGTTATTCTACAACTAGTGATTTAGTTAGTTTCTTTTCTTTTTCATACTTTAAGATTTAAAACTAAACAATAATACAACAATAAGAACACTTTATTTTAGGTTTAATCCACATATGTTCTCTTTTAATTCAAGGTTCAATATTGGTCCTACAACCTTACATGGTTGTAAACAATCCATATGCCTTATGTATGGTTCCATATTCAAGTCCTACAACCTTACATGGTTGTATGTACAAACTTATATGCATGTGTTAATTTAGTCCAAGTAGTTAACAACTTCAAAATGAGAAAACTCACACAATCATACTACTACAAAGTAACCATATCAAAAGAAAAATAAACAAGAGGGTAAGAAGAAGAAGAACATCAAGACCATCATTCAAATAAACAAACAAACAACAAACAAACATACAAATCATATGAGAACCCCCCACCTTGTTTCTTTCTTGATGGAAGACTAGATTACTTTCCTTCTTTCTCCTAGAACTCCTATCAACCTACAATTAAAAACTCTCAAGTTAGAACACTCATTCTTTTCCTTTCTCTTTTTTTTTCTTTGATGTTTCTAAAGTAAGATTATGGAGAAGGAAGGGGGTATTTATAGGAGGAGAGAAGGGTGGAGATTTAAATTGTGCACCCACACAATTGTTCAAAGGCCCCCCCACATATTAGGGGCCGGCCATGACTAGGAGGAGGGGGAGAGTGGGGGAGGTGTTATGTGGGGGGAAGGTTGATGTGGGGGAAGAAATTTTCTAGAAGAAATCCTAATCTCTCATGCCTTGTAACCCTAGGTTTAACTAACAATTAATTCCTAATTAAAAGATAACTCAATTGTGAAAGGAAAAATATAAAAATAAACAAGTAGTCGGATGTTAATAAAATAATATTATTAATAGTCGATCGGGATATTACATTGTCAGAGTAATTCAGATCATACCCTATTCCTGAAAAGAAAAGATTGTAAGATAACTGCTCTCATTATATATGTGGATGATATGATAGTAACTGGGAATGATCCTGAGGAGAGAACGGCATTGAAGAGCTACTTGTCACAAGAGTTCAAAATGAAGGATCTTGGCTCTTTGATATTTCCTTGGTACTGAAGTTTCTCGCTCGAGAAAGTGTATATTTCTGTCTCAAAGAAAGTATGCTTTCGATTTATTGAAGGAAACTGGAATATCTGCTTGTTAGCCGATTGGTACACCGTTAGAAGAAGGACTGAAACTTTGCAACGAACCTGATCATGTGCCTTGTGATAAGAAAAGATGTCAGAGATTGGTTGGACGACTGATGTATCTTGCGCATACACAGCTAGATTTATCATATGCTTTTAAGTGTGGTAAGTCAGTTTATGCATGCACCTTAGGAACATCACATGGATACAGTGATGAGAATTCTGAGATATATTAAGTCTGCTCCAGGAAAAGGGATCCTATTTGCGAAACATGGTCACTTGAGGTTGAGGCATATACTAATGCTGATTGGGCAGGATCTATAATTGATAGGCGCTCCACTTCGGGATACTTCACCTTTGTTGGAGAAAATCTAGTTACATGGAGAAGCAAGAAGCAAAATGTTGTTGCACGCTCTAGTACAAAGACTGAGTATCGCGGAGTAGCTCTAAGTATAGTGAAAGCTTTATGGCTGAAACTCTTGTTGCAGGACTTAGGTTGTGGTCCGAATGAACCTATGAAGGTGTATTGTGATAGTCAAGCAGCATGTGATATTGCCGCTAATCCAGTTCAACATGATAGGAAGAAACATGTAGAGGTGGATAGATTCTTCATCAAGGAGAAATTGGATGAGAAAGTCATTGAGATATCTAAAGTGAAGTCAGAAAATCAGCTCGCAAATATCCTGACCAAAGCAGTTTCGAGTCGGCTCTTTTAAAATTTGTTGACAAATTGGGCATATTCAATATCTATTCACCAACTTGAGGGGGAGTGTTGAAATATAGTAAGTGCTAATGTGTATATTCTGTTTCCTAATCTATAGGAAACAGATTTCCCAAATCTCTCACTCCCCAATCTTCTCTCAATCTCCTTTCTTCTCCAAGAATGTAATCCTTATATATATATATATATATATATATATATATATATATACAGTAAAGAATAAGAAGGAATAAGAATAATAATTATTTCCCCCAAATTTGTTTTCAACAGACTATACATATCGAGCCCTGTCATCACAACAGTTCAACACCTCCAATGTTGTCAAAGTTTGGTCTTGATTACATCTTCTTCAGATTCATATATATATATCCTTCTCGTTGCATGAGATGCCTTTGGTTTTCAGCAATTTGGCTTGAGAAAGGAGAGAGAACGCTAGAGGGGAAAATGTGAGAAAAAGAGGAAGAAGAACGATTACAAATTAAGAGAATCGTAGTCGTTGGAAGTTAAAATTTGGGTATTTGATAAATATAAATATAAAATTTGGAAATTACTTGTAGTCGTTTAAATCCAAAATTGAGTTTTGATTTTTAAAATGAGGCAGATGGGAGATGAAATTTTGTCTCATTTAAATTTTATTTTTAAAAAAAATAAAAAATTATCATACGAGATAATATATCCCGTCCAATATCATGTTTTGATTAAGATTCTTAATTAAATGTCAATTTAATTATAATTTAATCTTGATTAAATGTTAAACCTTAATTAAATCTGTATTAAATCCTAGTATGGACCCATAATAAGTGTATAGGCTTAAATCTATAGGTTTTTGGGTATTTGTCAATTCAGCCAAAATCAGAACGACCCGAGATTTTTTATTTTATTTTAAATTTTCGATAATCTTCAGACGGGAATTCAAATCCCATCCGATTGATTTTATATATATATATATATATATATATATATATATATATATATATAGGGGGAGAGAGAGAGACTCCTTCCGTTCTAGTCCTCCGTGTGCACTCGGCCTTCCCGCTTTCATATTGACGATCCAAACCGTTCACATTGATCTACACATATAAATTAGTAAAAATAGATAAAATCAAATCATTTGAAATTCATTTGCCCATCCATCATGTGACAATAAAAAACAACGATTTTCAGTCATACAATTTTGTAATACTTCAATGGATGGGTAAATGAATTTTAAATGATTTGATTTTATATATTTAGACCGATTTAGATGTGTAGACCAGTGTGAACGGTTCAGATCGTCAGTATGAAGGTGGGAAGGCCGAGTGCACATGGAGGGCTGGTGCACAACGGAAGGTCTCTCTCTCTCTCTCTCTCTCTCTCTCTCTCTCTCTCTCTCTCTATATATATATATATATATATATATATATATATATATATATAAATAAAACACAAAGAAAGCTATCAAGTGGCTCTCCTTCAATCCCCCAAAAATCAAAGACCCATATCTAACCTCACAAAACACATTTTCCCCCCAAAACTCAAATTCAAATCCCCCCAAAACAACTCCTTTATTTTTTTAAATCTCTCTCTCTCTCTCTCTCTCTCTCTCTCTCTCTCTCTCTCTCTCTCTCTATATATATATATATATATATATATATATATATATATATAAAATTATTTTTCAACATATACTAATGAAAACATGGACTTTTATGTACAACTAATTATTATCATACTATTCAAACTTGAGCTATATAATTGTTGATTTACTGTTTACAAGGCTTTTCATATGTTGTATCGCTCTAAAGATGTGCCCTATGCATGTGCCCACGGGCAAATATATATAGGACGAAAGATCATTTAACGTCCAAGACACTTTTGAGGAAAAATATTAGAACGGACGGGAAATCAACTTCCAATTGCTAAATTTTGTAAATGGCTATATCTTCTCTCAAATATGGTCATTCACTATTCACCTCACACAAAAAAATGAAACTTTGGTCAACGGCTGCAGCATGTTTTTGACCAAATTTTTTAAAATTGAAAATTTAGCCAACCAATACGGATGCTCTAAAGAATGTAGATTTCCCATAATAGTTACATTCTTTTTGCAGTTAGCCCCTTTGATCTGCACCTAACTTTTTCGGAAGAAATTTCCTTCTAGAAATATGAAGCTCACTTTTTTTTTAGTTATAAAATAATGCAAGGGCTTATTTCCTTTGTTATTGGAGAGGTAAACATCGAGAATATGAACCTTTTTTTTTTTTTTGAGTAATGCCAGACATACATGAAATTTTACCCCAAATATACATTGGGCTTGTCTTTTAGTGGTTGGTGTGTTCATTAATCACTAAAAGACAAATGGATAAGACCCAACAATTACTAAAAGACAAGCCACATGTAAGTTTGGGGTAGAATCCCATGTAAGTCTAGCATTTCAATTTTTTTTTAGTTATTCCGACATTTTTTTTCTATATATAGTTGAAAACTTAATTAAGATCAGAAAAGGAAAAAAAATAAACAAACAAACCAAAAAGTTAGTTATATATTGAAAGATGAAAAAGACTAATAAATGGCTTATGATATAATTTAGCATGTATCAAACACATATTTGCCTACAATCCTCACGGAACATATAACGCTAATTCTCTAGTAATGATAATAGATTTATCTATATGAATATTTTATTCATCTAATAAAAGTGAGAAACTCCTCAATTTATATTATAAATCATATATGAGGAAAGAAAATATTATGGAAAAAAGGGGTATGAGCAACTTGCTCATTTAGTAAATAAACAATTGATGATGTAGCATACATGTGATTGGAAAAGTCTTAAAAGGATTAATTGTCCAATGTATCACATGCATGCCAAATAATCAATTGCTCATTTATTAAATGAGCAAGTTGCTCATATCCCTTTTACGCTATTATATATAAGAGGTAATTTCCTTGTATATAATGATTGTAATCACTTAGGGGTGTTTAGATCGAAATAAAATATTGGGATTATGTGGACAAGTTTTCATGTTTTTTTTTTTTATAAAGATTAGGGGGTGCGTACCTTTTTTTATTCCAATATTTTTCCTTACAAAATTGCGGAATAAACAACTCATTTAATGCCTTCTTAATTATTGTTGTTTAATTTATCTTTCCTTTCTTAATTTTTTTCAATAAACTTTTCTTCTATCAAAACAAAGTTCATTAATGAAAACCATTTTTCACTAGAAGCAACCAAACAGTAAAAATAATTTTTTTTTAAAAATCTTTTCAATAATTTTTTTTAACGTATTTCAACTTCTACTTAGAAGGTGTTTGGATGGATGTAAAACATTGGGATTATGTGGAAAATAAATTGTCATGCCAATTTTTGTGTTTGGATGGAGAGAAAAAATGGATGAAAGCTTTTCCACCATATAACGTGGCATTCCTCTTTTGATTAAATGTCTTCTCCCAAAAAGTTACGGAATACGGTAAAAAATATCCATGAAAACTTATTTAATTCTTTTTTAATTATTATTTTTTATTTTATCTTCTATGCCTTTTCCTTTCTTAACTTTTTCAACATACATTTTTTCCAGATAACTTGAATACTTTCATGCACAATTGTACAGTCCAACATGCTTTCATTTATTTCATCATTAGATAAAAATAACTTTTATTTTCCTGAGATAAGTAACATTATTCATGGTAAACTAACCTAGGTTATGCATCGTATTACCATATGGGCAGAAAGACTCGCGCAAGGACCAATAAGACGGATTTCCAGCGGCTTTCAACTTTAGGAGTAGGGTAAGGAGATGAGATAAAAATTAGATTTACCATGGTGTAGCCCTTACCCTTCTGGGTGTTGAAGGGACTCTATTCCTTGTTGTCGCACTTTATTTACTTTTTACTGCACTTTATTAAAGCGGTCGTTTGCCAAATATCAAAAAAATTAGATAATTTGGCCAAAAATCATCTGTAATCGTTGGCCAAATACCTATTTTTTTGGTTCGAGGTGAACAGTTGTCTGCCAAATTTGGGGAAAGAAATGGCAAAAGCCAAAATTTAGAAGTCGGAACATGATATGTCCTCCGTCAATCTGTTTTAATTTATTTTTTTATTCGATTTTCTAAAATTAAAAAAATAATAAAAAGGGAGATCATATGCCGTCTCAGAAATGGGAAAAAAAATTTGAAAAAGGGAGATCATATGCCATTTGAGTAATGGGAAGTTCTCATTTTGGACTTTTAAATCCTATACTTTAGGCCTATACATCATAATTATGGGCCATTTAGCTCTTTAATTCAGAAAGTTCTTTTCGGACGGGATATGAAATCCTGTCCGATTTTTTTTCGAAAAAAAATTATGCTCTCACAGAATATGATATTCCATCCGTCGAAGAAATGGTAAAATTTGTGTTTAGACGAATACAACTCATTTCTAAAATGTCTATTACTACATGCCAAATACCAAAATTTTGGATATAGACGATTACAGATGCTCTTCGTATTTAGTTTTTTTTCATTATTTCTTTATTAATAAAATAGGATTGGTACGCTTCACCTTTTTCTAACAAAACACACTTGCTTTCATTTATCAAATTGTCAAGTAATAAACCGTGTAGGCTCATGCTTATGTAAGATAAGCTCTTATATTGGATTATATAACGTGGAATACATCATGTACCCAGCCAACTTAAGTCCATTATCACTATGAGTTGTAGTTCCAGTGGACAGGCCTGCGCTGCATTCCCAGGAGCCCAAGGTGAAAAGTCCAAATAATTATTTCGAGAGCCCTTAATTACAATATAATTTTTTATGAGCAAAATACGTATCTATATTTATAAGAAAAATATAAATTTGAAGTCTGTAAAATTACAAAAAATTTGGAGGCCTGAGTCGCCGCACCTGCCTCCGTGCCAGTGGATTGTGTGCAATTGAACATCATGGTCAAAAGTTTCATACCATAATGTTATTTTTTTTGCCTATTCTCCTTCAAGTTAAGGGAAATATTTCAAGTAAATTCTCCTTCAAGTTAAGGGAAATATTTCAAGTAAAAGCTGAAGCAACAGTTTCTCTTGATGACAGGCAAGATTTAAAAGGAATCCAAATTAAATGAATCACAAGTGGTTGAGCTATCCTTATATTTTGCTAGTTGAGAAATCCTAATTGGTAGCACAAAAGTCCTAAAAGGAATATTGAAGCTAAGCAACATCATCGTATTAACTTTCACCAAGGTCGACCGGGCTGCTTCACCTGATGATCACAGTCGACGGGGCACCACCACCACCACGCCTTCATAATGGATGCTGACGCCCAACGCCATCGCCCATTGTAGCGAAAGGAGAAGGTGATACTTCAATCAGCTGGATCTTGTATTGATTTTCTGATTGAGAGAGTGTGTGAGAGAGTGAGTGAGTGAAGATGTTGCTCTTCACTACTCTATATTGGTGGTGGTCTGTATTTGTGAGAAATCATGGGAGATAGCAAGGGTGTGAGAAAGGCGAAGGTATCCTCTTCACGACTCTCTCCTTGATTGTGGTTTTTGGTGGGAGAGTAATAATAGCAAGATTGTGGGAGGATATGAGGTGTAGACTGAGCTTGGCGGTTGTCAAAACTCTGCCTACGGGGCTTGGGCCCAAAGATGGCCCCCCCAGCGAGTACACAGAGCTTGGCGGTTGTCAAAATTCGGCCTGCGGGACTTGGGCCAAATATGGGGTCCCCCAGCGAAGAGAAGGCAGGGGTCGGCGGGTATAAAATCCTGTCAGACTAGTTTCAGGTGGGTGTGCATGTGCCGTGGAGGCAGTTTACGAAGCTAAACTGACATACATACAATTTTGATGGACCAAGTATGTTTGTTGGCCCACCCTCCAGGGTTGTTGGAGGGATTTGTTATTTGTACGGATTATGTTGCTTCATGTATATTGTATTTTCTGTCTGTAGGTTGTAACTTGGCTGAATACTCTGGGTTTGTTTTTTTAACTTCTTATTAATGAAACAGGGTGACCATATTGCACCTTTTCCTTCAGAAAGAAAGAAAAAAAAAAAAAAAAAAAAAATCTTTCACCAAGGTCTCGAGTAGAAAAAATAACAAATTGGGAAACGAGACGACTAAGAGGAAAGCGAAGGATAGAGTGAAACCGAATGTCCTTGAGTGTTACTAGTAACGTCCTCATGATCACTCAGTTTACTTTCATGGCTAGTAGTACAAGGGCTGTAGTGGCATCCACAATATACCACCGTACTCAACCGAAAACAACTATTCAACCGAAAACAACCATAGGCGGTCAAATTTTGCAAAAAATAAAATAAAAAAGAGAAGCAAGTTCACATTTTGAAGTACAAGAACATTCAGAAAAGATACTTCTGTGAATGAGGAAAAAATATAGATTTGTAAAATTCTAGGAAAGCACATTTTCGCAGAGATGTTCAAATTTTGTGTTATGTTTACTCATGCAGACACATCCCTTCTATTGTAATTTCAACAGTATCATCTTTATTAACCAACCTCTATTAATGTACAATGCACTTGCTAAATGTCGAATAATTCACCAGTGGCAGGAAGTGGCAAAGTTAGGCAGAGGATTGTTTAATCTACAACACAACAAAATGACTGACCTTTCCAAAGATGATATATTATCAAAAAATTATACCTGACTGAGTCAAGCTCTTTGCTCTTGTTCATCAATTTTGGCAGCAGCCATGCTTTCTTTAGCTCCAAATATTTCATAGTTCCAAATACCTCCCTTTCCACTCTTTTTCCTTATGTGCCTCCTCGCAGAAAAATAACTAAGATAGTGGACACAACAAGAGATTGGGCTGAGCTCATATTCTTCCTAGCTGTTGGAAATATGTCTCAAATTCTAAGATTTAGAATCTTTATTCTTTGATTATTTAATTTTAGATTTATATATTGCTATATTTGAAATACTAGTTGAAATTTATCGTCCACCAAGTGCACGTGACTTGGTGTAGATGCCATTTAAATATTTTAACACGTTTTATCTTATGGAGAAAAAAAAAATTAATTACAGAAACTCCTACAAAGTGAACTGCTGGGATATCTGATAAGCAGAAAATTATAAAACTTCATTGTAAAAATTCATGCCAAGATATTATTAATTTAATTATATGCACCAACCACTATTCTTTTTTGACATTAAGTAATTAGCTCTCGATATTGTATCTTATTCTTAATCTGTTTCTAAGTCTTTTGCAGAGTAGCCAGTGATGGATCGTGTTTCCTCATCGAATATGCTTCCGCACTTGTATCTTTAGTTATGATTTTGGATACATATCTAAAATAATTTATTTGTAATTAATAACTTTTTGTATATTGGATTGAAGTACGAAAAAGAAAACAATCAAGAATAGCAATCAGTTTCATACTTTCTGTTCTTGCACATCCATTACTTATTTTTCACTTAATTTAAAGGCATTATTGTAGAATGAAATTGAATCACATGCTTCACAACTAATCTTCAAAAAAAAAGTAGTAAACAATATTTCAAAATACATCAATAATATACAAAATAAATTATACAAGGTATATTTAAATTATCTTTATTGTAGTGCTACTTGTTGTGAACAAAAATCATGATAAACAATTCCGTAAAAAAATGAATTTAGTTTAGGAAAAACATATGCACATATAATGAAGATACTAAATAGTATAGCCAATATAAGTTTTGAACTTAGAGTTAATAAGTATTTCATTAGGAAAAAAATAATGAAAAATATGTCCACAATCATATTACAAATACAAGGAACTCTCTCCCCCACTTCATCCAGTTGCACCTAACATCTCAAGATAGACATACTACATAATAGAAATGAGAGCCAACATATAAGACTTAAATTTGTTCTCCTTTGCAAGTATGGGTAATTTTATATATCTTTTCTGTTTGGTTGATTTTTAAAGTTGGATAGACCTTATTAACTAAGAAATGCTATCACCAATATATATTGCATGAGTTCTTTTAATTGTTTATTGCATAGTAATTTCATGCATAACTTTTTTGCATAGAAATACTGATAGTAGTTGTGCTTTAAGAAACATCTTCTAAGGGTGCGTTTGGCCTAGCTTTTTTTAGCTTTAAAGCTACTTCAGAAGGAGAAGCTAGAAAGTACAGCTTTGAAATTAAAAGCTGAAACTGTTTGGATAGTCAGCTTTTTTTTTTTAACTTTAAAGCTACTTTTAAGCTAGAAGTTGTTTGGCATAAGATATCAATTAAAAGCTACTTTTATACATAAAAAAATCATAAAAAAAATTACTCTCAACAAATTTGTTAGTTCAGAACAAACAAACAGAAAAAAATCCCAAATCAAATCCCTAATCCCTAATCATCTTCACCTAAACCCTAATCTCCACAACCTTAATTACTCTCAATAAACCTAATCTCTTTTCCTTCTTCACAGCCGCCAACCTCCTTCATCCCCTATCACCTGAACACCTCATCATCCAAACCCATTAGCCCCTCATCTCCTTCAACCTCCACCCCTATCATCTTCTTCTTCGCCCCGATCCCTACTGTACCCGACCTCCAATGAAGCTCCACTGCCTCCATCAACCAGCAGCCAAATCCACATCAAACCCAACTTCATCACCACCCAAACATAGGAAACAACCATCAGCCCGTCTACTACATCTTCAACTGAATCAACCATGGCAGAGCCTCAATTCGAATCGGGTCTAATCCTCGCCGACAAAGACCCACCGCCTCACTTGTCGACGTGAAGGGGAAGGGGAAGGGGAAATTTTTTTGATCTTAGGGTTTGAATGTGGAAGGGATAAAAAAAGAGAATGTGTAGAAAAAAAGAGAAAGGAGAAGCTAGAAGCTAGAAGTAGATCTGGAGGTCTTCTTTTAGAGCTCATTTTCTTCATTAACTACTTCTCTTTTTGTAGAGCTTTTCAAAATATACGTTTGGCCCAGCTTCTCCTTCTAAAGGAGAAGCTAAGCTAATTTTAAGCTGGGCCAAACACTACCTAAGACAATTTAACAGGTATAGAATTTCACTTCTATGCTCCGAACAAATTATATAGTTATTGTTTGTTCTCTAACAGCTACTTTTCTTAAGTGTCTTGAATTCTGAAAAATAATCATAGTATTCTATTTAATCATGTTCTCTCTCCTTTTCACTATTTAGACCATTTAGATTCTCTGTTTAAAGTGTGTTTAAAGTGTGTAAACCGCTAATACAAGCTCTAATACAAGTTCTTTAATATTCAAAAAAAAAATTGCAATCCTTCTAACAAAGCAATTTACAAATCCACTCCCGAATGGTTGAGTTACAAATCTTGAATACATACATAACTTTCAAATTGTTTTCGAGTTATCGTTTATCAGTCAAGTGATCTTTCCCGACACGGGTTATCCCAGTGCTTTTGGCGATGTTTTTTGAAAACGCCGTTATATTCTTTTCCAACGTTTAAAAAACGCCGGACATATATAAAAAATGCAGTAAAATCCTTGCATTTTGTAGTGGTAGTACATTAATAATGATCAGCTATTTTAATCTTTGCTTGCTCAATATAATTTTTTCAGAAATAAAATAATCGCAAGTTGAAGATAAAACCAACACTGAGATATTAAAAAATATTCAAGATTGCAACTCATAGCATAAACATGAAAGAGTGTTCATAATGACACCAGCAAATACAACAAAGTCGGTTTTGAAGCATAGCTGAAAGAATCGATTTAGTTAACAGCTTGCTTCCTAAAAAAACGAAAAAAGATTATTGACATATATTCTTGATCCATCCAGACGGTGTTTGAGCCTGCATGCTGTGGTAAGGCTATATTCTACATGTATAAAGCACATCAACAAGCTAGATATGTTGAATAATGTAGATGTCCAAAACAAACAAAAGGAGACTACTGCAAATATTAGAGACCACTTCAAATATTAGTGCAGCAGTTTAAATAGATTCAACAACAATAAGTAGAACATTGTATATTACATCAAAATTATGTCCCTCTTGTAAAAAAATGGATCCTATATGTTCGGAGTGTAGCTCTGGAGAGAATTGTCATTCATTGTTAAATTGCTATTTCTTGCTATAGAAAATGTCAATTTAAGTTGGAAACTTTATGAAACAAATACTAGAAGTAATAATCACATCTAAGAAAACAAGCAAAAGTTATTATATTGAAAGCTGGTCTATTATTTAAATCTGCCACATGAATATATGCAGTACACATAACCCCATTGTCTTTAAGCTCTACCCTTGAGTTTGGAAAAAGTATGAAAGATTTAACATATCAGATTTACAAGTTTTTTAGTAGTATTTAACCGAAAACCCCCATTAGCAGGAAATTGTTTATGGATCTTGAGAAATTGATGATATTGTTGTCGTTGATTTCGGTGTGGGGCAAACAGATGAATTTGTGGGTCCGTAAGGAATCGAATGGGTCAAACCTGAACTCTTCCACAGCTGTTTGGCTGGTTCCTCGCTGCTGCCGTTGACCTGCACAAAGTTCGAAACACCGGGGTTGATCCCGGCGGCGAACCCTCCGACACTCTTGTCAGTACTCAGAAAAGAATATGAAAGAGCTTTAGGTTGGTAAAGAGTGATCACCTTGTAACGGTAGGAGGAGGGGGTACTTATAGTCGCTGTAGGGATCTGTTTCGAGATAAGAACCAATCTTTACTCTCCGGTGTGGCTAGATAGATGTAGTTAGAACCACCTCCTAGGGATAGGGACGAATCTGGATTTCATCATATCCTTCTGAACTGGCTTGTAAAAGGTTGGAACCCGTATCTAGAAGGGGAAATCCGTTCGTGGGCTGTTAGGCTCTAAAGAGGAAACCCAGTTCCCATTTCGGACTCGTTTGTAGGTGAAATTACCATCCTACCCCGATAGTTTCAAGATTCGTGCCTGATTTGTACGGTCCTAATTTAGTCCTATTTTTAGCCATATCACGAGCCCCCCACTCCTTAAGACTGTGTTTTGCAGCCTTTAGGGAGTAGTTTTACTGTTTCAATGGCGTACGGGACTTTATCGGAGCTCTAAAAAGGGGGTTTTGGATCTTGCTCGAGGTGTAACAGTGTTTTTCTGAGCTGGCAATGCTCCCAAGATCATTCTTAGGATCTTTTGGACCTTTGGTGATTTTTCCCGATTTTTAAACTATTTTTCGAATCATTTATTTAATTTTGCAAAGTGGTGATTTAATTTCAAAGAGCAATAATTAATCGTTCTAATTAATAATTATTTATCCAGGGACTCAAAAATATTTCCCCGAAATTATAATTATTTTTTAGAATTTTTAATTAATTTTCCTGAATTTTTAATTATTTTTTGCAATTTTTAAATAATTAATTCGAACTAATAAATAAGAAAAAGGATACGGGTTGGGACCCGTATCCAGTAGGGGAGATCCATTCGTGGGCTATTGGGCTCTGAAGAGGAGACCCGGTTTCCATTTCAGACCCGTTTGTAGGTAAATTACCATCTTACCCCCGAGAGCTTTAAGATTCGTACCCGATTTGTACGGTCCCGATTTAGTCCTATTTTTAGCCATATCACGAGTCCCCCCTACTACTAAAGACTGGGTTTTGCAGCCTTTAGGGAGTAGTTTTACTATTTCAATGGCGTACAGGACTTTATCGGAGCTATAAAAAGGGGGTTTCGGATCTTGCTCGAGTTGTAACAATATTTTTCTGAGCTGGTAATACGCCCAAGATCATTCTTAGGCTCTTTTGGACCTTTGGTGATTTCCCCCAATTTTTTAACTATTTTTCTAATCATGTATTTAATTTTGCAAAGTGGTGATTTATTTTCAAAGAGCACTAATTAATTGTTCTAATTAATAATTATTTATCCAAGGGCTCAAAATTTTTTTTCCGAATTTATAATTTTTTTTAGAATTTTTAACTTTCCTGAATTTTGTAATCATTTTTTTGCAATTTTTAAATAATTAATTCGAATTAATAAATAAGAAAAAGGATTTAATCACGGTATTTATGACGTGGCATAATCTGGGACGTCCGTCTGTCTTCGACGCGAATTTCTGAACAATCGGACGGCTCCTCTGGCGCACAGGCATTCTCTCCTCATTTGGGGGTCGGTGGCAAGAGCGTTCGGCACCAGTCGCCGACCCCCTTTTGCCATTTCGGTTGGTTGACACATGTCTGGGTGGAGGCCGAGGTCGAAGGGGTTCGGCGAATGTTGCCGACGTCGAGAGGCCCCCTTTTGCCACTTCAGCGAATGCGTTTTCTCGCATTTGGACGTCGGTGGCAAGAGTGCTCGGCACGCGTTGCCGAAGTCCAGGAGAGATTCTTTCTCACATTTGGACGTCGGTGGCAAGAGTGCTCGGCACACATTGCCGAAGTCCAGGAGGTTGATTTTTCTCGTATTTGGACGCCGGCGGCAAAAGTGCTCGACAGGCATTGCCGAAGTCCATGCGAGATTTTTTCTCACATTTTGACGTCGGTGGCATGAGTGCTCGGCACATGTTGCCGAGGTCCAGGAGGTTGATTTTTCTCGCATTTGGACGTCGGTGTCAAGAGTGCTCGGCACAGGTTGCCGAAGTGCATAAGATTGATTTTTCTCGCATTTGGATGCCGGTGGCATGAGTGCTCGGCACATGTTGTCGAAGTTCAAGAGATTGATTTTTCTCGTATTTGGACATCAGTAGCGAGAGTGCTCGGCACAGGTTGCCGAAGTCCAGGAGATTGGCACTTGGCGCGCTGACCATTTGACCATTGACCAGTCAAAGGCCTGTTGGGTTTCTCCACTTTCTTGTCGTCTTGTGGTAAATGGGCCGGGCTTTTGAGTCTTTGAGGCCTTTTAATCTTGATTTTTGTGTGCCGCCTCTATAAAATTTTCACCCCCACTCCTCACTTGTTCACTTTTATAGTGTTTACTCAGGCGACTCATTTTCACTAGCGGGAGCTTCAGGCGAGATTTTACTAATTCCTGGTGATCTTTCCGACCGTCGCCATCACTTCATGGTAATTAACACTTAGCTTATTTTTAAAGAATGTCTAGCTTTCCCCCGAGGCTAGAGACCTCCTCCTCTGGTTCATGAGCCGACCTCGAGCCAAGCCCCTCCAGTCAACAAAGGCAAAGCCAAAGGAGGGCCTTCTTCGGTCGTAGTGGAGACTGTAATTGAGGACCAACGGAGGATGGGGGAGTTCGGCAGGATGCCCGGGGTTCTGACCGGACTACAGAGGGTTCGGGAACTGTTGGAGGAGCATGCCGAATGTATCATGTACGGCATGGGGCGGAGCTTTGAAGAGAATGCCGCCAGAGAGACTTCAGAAGCCGACGAGACGATCTTGATACTTAATGAGGCCAATATGGCATCCGTTCGAGAGTGCTTTCAGATCCTCGAGGAGTTCGAGCCGATGTTGCCCGGGCCTGGAGTGAGGGAGAATTCTCCGATGCTGGTGAATATGTGCTTCTGGCCGGTCGACGCCTTCATAGCCAGGGTACGGCTGCCTCTTCACCCTTTTGTCGTCGAGGTGCTGCGGTGGTTTCGGATCAGCCCGGTTCAACTCATGCCGAACGTATGGAGGCTGATCAATGGGTTCATCCTCCACTATCAAGTGGCAGAGTTCGAACCGAATCTGAGGGTGCTCCGGACTGTATAAAGTCTTCATCAGCAACATTAGTTAGAGTTCAGGTTCTACCTAACTCCGAGGCATGGCGCCAGGCTCGTCAGCTGCCCCGACTCGATAAAGTACTGGAGGGACAAGTACTTTCTCATCCGAAGTCGACAGCCGTGGAGCATCTCGACGGCTTGGGTCGAAGAGGTGTCGAAGAGGGTGAAGGAGGGCCCGGTGCTAAGCCCTGACGAAGAAGAGAAGATTCAGACACTTCTCGACCGACCGAAGTTCGATTGGAGGGACCTGACCGAGAAGGTGCTCTTCAGGGGGGGTCTCAGCCGTAGAAACCTCAGTATGCGGTTTACCCTTTTTTTTGTTTTTTATTTGAGTTTGGTTTACTCGTGTATGATCTTCTCCTCTTTTGTTGTTGCAGAAACTATGGACTTCGATGCAATGTTGGCGCAGCATGGGGCCCTAAGTAGCAAGGCCTCGAGGAAGAGGAATAGGGTCGTCTCCAAGGTGTCCTCGCCGAGGTCGAAGACAGTTGCCGCCACCGTAGAGCAGGTGACGGTGCAGGCTGCCGCAGTTCAGAAGCCACTGACCCCAACAGCGACTTCGACCTCGGCAGAGGCGGGGGCCTTTCCCTTAGCAGCTACTTTGGGTATGGATGCCGCGCCTCTGACGGCTGAGGCCGAGGTGTTCCTGACCAAGGAGCACAAAAAGATCTTCGTCCCAGATTGACAAGTCCGGAAGCTTGACGGATTCCTAGGGGACTCGACGTCCAGTATGCAGGCCATTGGCACCTCACCATGTCGAAGGACAGGGCAGCCATGGACACAGGCGGGGCAGGAAACGACGTGCTCGAGATCGCTCGAGCGGCGGTATCAGTAAGTACTGTCAACTTGTTTGTTGTTCTTGTATTCTTTCTGAGTTCTTAATGGGGCTTTGTTTTCTTTCTTTTTGTAGATAACTTGCCACTTCGGCCATCTAATGGAGAAGATGATCGAACTAAAGAAGGAATTAAAGCAAGAGACGGACAAAGCTCCGGCAGAGAAGGCTCGGATCGCTAGGGAGCTCGAATAGCTGAAGGCCGAAGCCGAGGGGAAGACGGCAAGGATGGAATACCTTGATGGTCTTGTGGCGAAGCTCGAGGTCGACATCGCCGTTCTGCTCCAACAGAAGGAGTCGGCAGCGAAAGAAAGGGAGGACGTCATTGCTGCCGCTAAGGTCGTCACTGGCCGAGGCCGAGGCTATGGAGAGGGCGCAGGGGTTCCTCGCCGTCAATATGGCGAAGGCATATGCCCGGGCGATTGCGCAAGTGAAGGAGAGCTACCCCGAGGTAGACTGCTCTGGATGGCGTCTGTTCCCCAACCCCGTCGCAGGGTTCGACAAGGTCTTCGAAAAGGGCAAAGAAAAGGAGGAGATGGAGATTGTCGACGTCGACACCGACGAGGTAAGGGGAGAGGCCGATGCGGAGGCCATACCTCTGGCAATCATCGCCGCCGCGCCAGGGTCGGGGCCCTCCGTGGCTGGGGACCACGGCAAAGAGGTCCGCCCCTGAACTAGTTGTAGATCATCTATATTTTGTACCCCAAAAAATATTGCCTAATCACGGACTGGCCACCGCTTGTATTTGTTGAATCTTAATGAAATGAAAGGATTTTTGACTAAGTGTTGTAGCCAAGAGATTTGTGTTTTCGCTTTGCTTCTAAGTTGTCCCGTAGTAGCTTCGTGGGAATTTATGTTCTGCTTAACTCTTTCAGGTTGCCGAAGTGTTTTCACGCCTTCGATCTAGCCTAGGGGTCACGAAGTTGGGCCTCGCTCGAACTCGAGAGAGGTTGTATAAAGCCGAGTTAGAGCTGAATTATCTAAAGCTGACGTTGGCCCGCCGAGACTCCGAGCTGAAACGTTTAAAGGAGAAGGCTCGCGAAGTGCCCCCTAAAGGAGAGGAGAAATGTTCCTCGATGGCCGTTAGTCAAGGCATAAGACTCAAGTTTCTTCATCAATCTCTATTCGATGCCAGGGCTGAGAGAGTGGGGTTAAAGAACGTGGTGGTCGAGAAGAGCTTGGAAGTGGCGCAGCTTCGGAGGGCTATTTCCGAGGCTTCTCGTGGGGGCCGCTCTAGCCGAATGCCTCCCTTGAAGATCAGAGTGACGGACGACTCGCTGAAGGAACGAGCCATAGAGCTAGAGGCAGAGAACCATCGTCTACGACGGATCTCCGAGGGGAGTAACGGTAGGAGCACTTCCTGCCCCCAAGGTGAGTACACACAAGGCAGGTCGTTCCACGAGTTGGCATTACGCTCGCCCCCCGTCTTGAGGTGCCCTGGGGATGCACAGAGCGGAGTGGCTGGCTTGTCGAGCGGAGCATCTGTTGGGGCGACTCTCAGGCTCTTAGGTGCCGAAGATGCTACTCAGCTCAGCGGGTTAGAGACATCTACGAAAGTGAGGCAGCAGCACAGCGCTCGCCTACCCCGTTTGTCGCTAAATAGAAGTATCCCGCTCCCTAGGAAGGGTTAGGGCAGACTTTTGTAATCTTGTAGTCTTTTGTAGTCTTTTGCTTCATGAGTTTATCTCAATGTAATAATGAGTTTTTGGTCTATAGTTAGACTTGTACCTCACATTTTGAAATAATATACTTCGAGCTTCTTGCTAATGTTTACAAGTGTATCAACAGTTGTAGGAGCAATTCCGAATGATGAGCTATTTTGTACTCGCTCGTTTGCAAGTAGCAAAAGTTACGTCAAACCAAGTGTTTGACTCCGAACTTATCATTTAGAAAATATCAACAGCTATGGGAGCAATTCTGAATGGTGAACCGCTTCGTACTCGCTTATAAACAAGTAGTTAAAGCAGAATCGAACCAAGTGTTGGACTCCGAGCTTGTCGTTTAGAAGATATCAACAGCTGTGGGAGCAATTCCGAATGGTGAACCGCTCGTACTCGCTTATAAGCACGTAGTTAAAGCGGAATCGAACCAAGTGTTGGACTCTGAGCTTGTCGTTTAGAGGATATCAACAGTTGTGGGAGCAATTCCGAATGGTGAGCTACTTCGTACTCGCTTGTTCACAAGTAGAAGAAGTCGCATCGAGCCAAGTGTTGGGCTCTGAACTTGTTGTTTTAATGAGTTTTTTTTAAGCGCAAAAGTAGTACAATTAGAATGCTCAGAATAGAGAACTTCCAGGAGTAGATTACTTTCATTGAAAACACTTAGGCGGCCTCTTCTAAGTTGCGAGCCGCCATTATATTTTGATAAAGAAAAACCTAACTTTAACATGTTTTATGGAGAACATTTTTGGAGAAGTTGCTTGGAGCGGTGTTTAAACACCCACTTCGTACTTCATCAAGTGGTCAGCATTCCAAGTCTTCGGTACTCTCTTGCCCCTCGGGTCTTCGAGTTGATACGCGCCTGGGCAGATAACTTTGGAGACCCTATATGGGCCTTCCCAGTTGGGCGCTAGCTTGCCCTTCTTGCTTGGAAGAGAGATTGACAGCTTCCGAAGTACTAGATCCCCTTCTTTAAGATTAACGGGACAGACTTTCTTATTGTAAGACTGGGTTATCCTACGTTGGTAAGTCTCTTTTCGGATGGAAGCTCTTTCATGAATTTCATCGATCGGTCCAAGCTGTTGCGAAGCTGGTTTGCATTCTGCTCTTCATTGTAGGCGATCAAACGGGGCGAAGGCAAGCTGACCTCTATGGGGATGACGGCTTCGGAGCCATAAGTGATATTGAAGGGGGACTCTCCTGTCTAGGTTCTCTTTGTGGTGCGATAGCTCCACAGCACGTTGGGAAGCAGTTCGACCCATAATTCCTTGGTGGATTTATCGAGCCTCTTCTTTAGGCCGGAGAGTATTTGTCGATTAGCGTTCTCCGCTTGGCTGTTGGATTGAGGGTGGGATATTGAGGAGAACCACTGCTGGATGCCGAGGTTGGTGCAGAAGTTGCGAAAATTTGCCCCTGCGAACTGGGTTCCATTATCAGTTACGAGGATAAGGGGCACGCCGAACCGACAAATAACATTCTTCCAGAAGAACTTCTGAACCTTGTTCTCCGTAATCGTTGCAAGGGGCTCAGCCTCGATCCACTTAGAGAAATAATCTATTACCACGACAAGGAATTTCAGTTGGCCTGGCACTAGGGGGAACGGCCCAAGCAAGTCCATCCCCCACATTTCGAAAGGGACCGAACTGGCTAAGGAGGAGAGCTGGGTTTATGGTAGGCGACGGATCGGAAAAAATCTTTGGCAGGGGCCGCATTGGCGGACGTACTGCTCAGAGTCACTAAGAAGTATGGGCTAGAAGTAGCCATAATTTAAAATTTTGCGAGCGAGGGATCTTGCTCCCAAGTGCGCGCCACACATCCCATCATGGGCCTCCTTCAGGGCATAGTGTGCTTCTTCGTGGGAGAGACATTTTAGGTAGGGTCTGCCGTCGATCTGAGTATAGGAGCGTTTATACATGACTCCTTCAATGAGTGTGTACCGCTCGGCTCTGGTCCTGACTCTCCTAGTCTCTCTTGGGTTCTTTGGAAGAACTCCGTCTCTAAGGTACTCGAGTAGGGGTTTCATCCAATTTTTCCGAAGTGTTTGGGGCATAGTCTCCATCGGTTTTGGGCAGTCTTCCTCAATACTGGGTCTCAGGAGGATCTCTATCAATACGGTTCGCTCCAAATCTTGGAGGGAGGAGGAGGCGAGCCATGACAGGGCATCCGCCTGCGCGTTTTCCTCTCGGGGGACTCGTTGGAGTTGAGCGTCTTCAAATAAGGCCAGCAGACCCTTAACCTTTGCCAAGTACTTGGCCATGCAATTGTCTATCGCTTCGTACTCCCCAGACACTTGGTTCACCACTAGCTATGAGTCGCTGAAAATCTTGATATGTTTGGCCCCAGCTTTGCGAGCCATACAAAGTCCTGCTATAAGGACCTCGTATTCAGCCTCGTTGTTCGACGCACGGAAGCTTATCCGGAGGGAGTATTATAGAATAAAACCGTATAGGCCGGTCAAGATGACCCAAGCCCTACTTCCGTCGGCGTACGAGGACCCATCAATGCACATGGTCCAGACCTGGGGCTCTTCAACCGACTCACAGGGATCGGGAATGGTGCTCTCCACAATGAACTCCGCTAAGGCTTGTGCCTTAATAGTGGTTCGAGGTTGGTAGCTGATGTCGTGCTGACTCAGCTCTATGGACCATTTCATTAGATGCCCCGATGTCTCGGGCTTATGGAGAATTTGTTTTGGCGGCTGGTCGGTAAGAATAACCACCGTGTGGGACTGAAAATAGGGGCAAAGTTCCCGTGCCGCCATGACCAATGCGTAGGCCATCTTTTCTACCTTCAGGTAGCGGAGTTTTGTGTCCCTTAGGACCTTACTCACGTAGTAGATTGGTCGTTGCATCTTATCCTCCTCTCTTACCAGGACGGCACTGAGAGTCTGCTCTGAAGTGGCTAGGTATATGTAGAGAGCTTTACCAGGCTTCGGCTTGCTCAAGAGTGGGGGGTTTACCAGATAGGCCTTTAGTTGATCGAAGGACTCTTGCTGTTGTTGCCCCCACTCAAAGCCCTTCACACCTCTCAAGGCTTTGAAAAACGGGAGGCATTTCTCTCTTGACTTGGAGAGGAATCACCGTATAGCCGCGAGGCGTCCCGTGAACCTCTGCACTTCTTTAACATTTGAGGGGGGAGCCATATTGAGTATGGCTTGAATCTTCTCAGGGTTAGCCTCTATCCCCCTCTGGCTAACCATAAACCTGAGAAATTTACCGGACGAAACGTCGAAGGCGCACTTGCTCGAATTCAATCTCATGTTGTGCTTTCTTAACACCCCGAAAGCTTCGTGGAGGTCAAAGACATGATCTTGTCCGCTGACGCTCTTGACCAACATGTCGTCCATATAGACTTCCATGTTACGGCCTATCTGGTCTCGGAAAACCTTGTTAACAAGGCACTGGTATATATCTCCGGCGTTCTTCAACCCGAAGGGACGACCCGGTAGCAGTACAGGCCTTGGTCGGTTACGAACGAGGTCTTTGGAATGTCAGGAGGGAACATCCGGATCTGGTTATACCCCGAGAAGGCATCCATGAAGCTGAGGAGTTCGTGGCCGGAGGTCGCATCGATTAGAGCATCAATGCTCGGGTGGGGGAATAGGTCCTTCGGACACGCTTTGTTGAGGTCGGTGAAGTCGATACATATTCTCCAGCTCCCGTTGGCCTTTTTAACCATTACCACATTGGATAGCCATTCGGGGTAATTTACCTCCTGGATGAACCGAGCGTTCAATAGCTTATGGACTTCTTCTCTGATACCTTGTTGATGCTCGGGAGCGAACTTACGTCGCTTCTGCTGGACGGGTTTAACTCCCAGGGCAACGATGAGGTGATGCATCAGTTCTTCTGAGATTCCAGGTATATCAGCTGTGGTCCAGGCAAAGAGATCGCGGTTCTCCCTTATACATTGGGAGATGTCTTCTTTGATGGTAGGAGGAAGGGCCTTGCTGATCTGAAATGTCTTGGTAGTATCTTCTTTCGAGAAGGCGACTTCTTCCAACTCGTCGACCGGCTCGGAGATGGTCTGGCTACCTCCTTGTGGGAGTTCGAAGGCTTCAAGGGAGAGGACCGACCCTCCCATTGAGGTCATGTAACATTTACGAACCGCCTATTGGCTCTCTCTTACTTCTCCCACTCCTGCCGAGGTAGGGAATTTTATTTTCATATGATAGGCCGATGGTATGGCCTGGAGAGCAGCCAGATCTGGTCGACCCAGGATGACATTATAGGCGGCTTTCACATCTACCACCAAGAAGTCCATCGGCTCTGTGCAGGTGACCGAGGTTTTTCCAGTGGTCACGTCGAAGGTTATAACTCCCTCGATCATCACCGGCACCCTGGTGAATCCGTGAAGAGTGTACCCAGCCAACTTGAGTCGATCTCTTGACAGCTGAAGACTCTGGAATGCCTCCAAGCAGAGAATATTAACTGAACTGCCGTTGTCAACTAGGACCTGGCGTACATCGAAATTGGCCATGCGGAGGTTAATAACAAGGGCATCACAATGAGGCATCCAGACGCCCTCCAGGTCCTTATCAGAAAACGTAACATGAACCCTAAGGCCCCTGGGGGAGGATGGTTTTGTACGGCATTCTCTTCACGCACGAAGGCTTTTTGGGAGGAGTTGGAATCTCCCCCCATTGGGCCTCTGTGTATGAGTTGCAGGACGGCTTCAGCTTCGAGGTCCGGGGTCTCTGCATGTTGCTCGATTCGCTTGTTAGCCTAGGGGTGGATCTGCCCTGTCTTTCCTGACGAACTGGGAGAGTTGTCCCCTCTAGATGATGCCTTCTATCTCGTCTTTGAGGACCCAACAGTCATCCGTGTCGTGGCCATGATCCCGGTAGTAGCGGCACCACTTCTCCCTGTTTCTCTTCTTTCCCGAGGTATTCATTTTTAGAGGGGGAAGGATTCCCTCCTTCCCGACCTCCATCAGAATGGCCGATACATTGGCATTGAGAGGAGTAAACCTCTCGAAGTGGGAAGGAGGGCGATGCTGGCCGCTGTTATCTTTCTGGAACTTCTTAGCTCCTTCATCTTCAGCAGTCTTCCGCTTGCTTCCAGAAGATGATCTCTCGAGAGTGGTGCAGTTGAGAGCTTCTTCAGCTCGGATGTACTTCTCACTCCTGAGCAGGAGTTCTGAAAAGTCCCGAGGAGGCTTCTTGGCAAGGGACGCCCTGAGATCGGGATTGATGACGTTAGACTGGAAAGCGACCGAGGCTACGGACTGATCCAGAGAGGCGATATATCTGGCTTCGGTAGTGAACCGCTTGACGTAGTCTCTTAGCTGCTCGCCCTTCCTTTGACTGAGGAAGAGCAAAGAGGTGCTGGTCTTCTCGGAGCGGCGGCTGCTCACGAAGTGGGTGAAGAAGAGACCTTCGAATTGGTCGAAGGAGAAGATGGAGGCTGGAGCAAGTCTGGAACACCACCCCCGAGCGAGCTCCTTGAGCGTGGCTAGGAAGGTCTTGCAAATAAGGGCGTCAGAGGTATGGTGGATTATCATGAGAGTTTTGAAACTCTTAATGTGATCAGCAGGGGTCCGACTCCCCTGTATATGACACAAAATGCAGAGGCTTGAAGTTCTCCTGGACGGGGGCCTCCATGATGGTACGGGAGAATGGGGGTCTGCTCGGGCAGAGGTTCCTCGCCCGTTGTTCTTCATCTCTGTCGAGTTGGCCGAGGCGCCTCCCCATCTCGTGGAGACAGCAGTAGACTGAGTCTTCCCTTTGGTCATATCTCGCTGAGCCCCGGGACTCGTCTTCATGTAGAAGAGGGCTAGGGCTGCGGTGGTGGTAGCTTGGAGTAGGTCGATGACTTGGGGAGCGATGGCGATGGCTCGGAAATGGCCGATGCCTGGGGGAGCGACAGCGATGGCTCGGAGCCGACCGAGGACTGGGAGTGCAGTGGCAATGGTTTGGAGCTAGCAGAGGACTGGGGGCCCGTCGGTCGTTATTAGGGGTGACATTGAGAGCCCATAGGACTGCTTCCTGAAAGTCCTGGAACTCTGCCCTCGTGACGGGTGCCTCTTGATCTCGACGGCCCCTTGGGGCTGGACGGCTGATTGGAGAACGACTCCTCCGGCAGTGCTGGGAGGACTCCCACCGTCTTCTGGGAGAGTTCGACCATTGGCGGTTGGGCCTACGAGGGGATCAGTCCCTTTGATGCTCCCAGTGGGGGTTCCCATCACGGGTCCGCCTCTCGTCCAAGCGGGTCTGAAGATCTATCTCGTTCTGCCGGTTGATGATAACATCACGTAGATCCTTCAGTGTTGGAGGGCTATGGGAGGCCATGGAGTCGGAGGAAGGGTTGTGAATGGAGACATGGACCTGATGGAGTGGTTGCTTTTGGTGACTTCGGCGAGAGGGTTCACCAACAGCCCCTTGAGGTCCTTGATGGGCCGGTTGGTGGTGAGGCTGCTGAGAAAGAGGTTGTTGAACAGGTTGAGGGATCGGTTTCCTGAGCTGCTGGCCTGTTGACTGGACCGGCTGGAGAAAATTTTGCCGAAATGCCCTCTTTTTTGAAAATAATTAGCGACCTACCCTACTTTCGAAAACAATTAGCGAGATGCCCTTGTCTGTGACACGTCAGCAATAAACGTTATTGGGAAAAATGGCATCAGCTATTTGTATGCCATTCTTCCCAATAACGACATCTCTTTTTGAAAAAAATTATCATGCCGTTATTCCCAATAACGGCATTGCTTATTTTTTGTAAAGATCTCTACTGTATCAACCTTGACTCGAGATTAAAATGCAAAAAAGAAAATAACTGATGCTGTTCTTCGGGAGAACGACATCGTTTATACTGATGCAGTGTTCCACAATAACGGCATCAGTTATTATCTTTTTGCACAAGTCCCTATAATCGAAAAACCCATCTTCCCTTTTTCTTCCCCTTCTGATTCGTAAACATCTCTGTTTCGCATCGCTCCTTTTACCCACAAACCTTAGATCTCAAAATCAAAAAATTTCAACCATTTGAGTCCTGTAAAATTCCATACATCCAACCTCCTCACTCCCACTATCATTTTCAGTCTTCCTCCACAACGAAATTTTTGCCAGTGGTTTTTTTGGTTTAATTTGAAGGTATTATCAGCTTAACCTTATGTTTGATTTTTATTTCAATGTTTTGTTTATTGTGAGTAGTGAATGACTTGAATATGTTTTAATTTTTATGCATAGGTATGGAATTTGATATCCCTATTTGGTTATATTATGGGGGTGAAGTAATTAAGGATCCAAAAATTGGATATTCTTATAGTGATGTTGATCCGGTAATTATTTGGGCTACCCCCAATTTTGGTTACTCAGAATTAATAGATAAGATATATGAAGTCACCAATTGGGATAGAAGTGAAATGAGTCTGAAACTGAGAGCCTGTTATTCTGCTGGTAAAGGGGATGAGCAGTACTTCATGTTGGTACCCATAGACAGTGACAGTTCTCTGAGGTCTGTCTTACTTAGGACACTTCATCCAAGTTGTTGTTGGAATATAGTTGAGTTATATATTGATCAAACGAGGCTTCCAAATACTACAAGAGTTGTTATCGAAAGTCCAAAGCCCACAAGGACTTTGAAACCATCTGCAAAGTCACACGCAAGGATTTCAAATACAATTGGAGATACTAGCACAACTCCAACGGAACCTGTTTCCTCCGAATACGAGCAGGTACATCCGACCCGATTGCCACAAAATTTTTTGGTAGCTGGCATTGCTTTGGAAGACTTTGACAACGTCGTTGTAAATAACGATTTGGTAGAAGAGGAAGAAGATGAGGTACGCGGTCTCGAGGATGATGATGAGGAGATTGTCGTTGAAGCTCCAGTTATTGATGCCAATGTTCATGTGCTGGTTAACAATGCCTGCGTGTTGCCAAGTCAAGACACAAGTGCAGCTATGCGTGGATCGCAATCAAGCGAATGGATGTCCCGTGCCACCGTACATGAACATGACTAGTCTTCCATTGGTTCTTCCAACTTGGATGAACTCTTCATTGGTCAAAGATTTCCATCCAAAGATGCTCTACAACATCAAGTGAAAATGTACGCCGTGAAGAACCACAGAGAATTCGTGACGGTAAAATCAGATCATTGTTTATACCATGTGAAATGTAAATACGCGCCCATCCACCATTCAGCCGAGCAGATTGCAGAAAATCCATCACTTCAAAATGAAGTTGGTTGTCCATGGCGCTTGCGTGCAAGTGTTCCCAAAGGTCGTGATTATTTTGTGGTGAAAAAGCTTGAAGATGTACACACATGTGTGAATCCTACATTGACTCAGGATCACAGCAAAATTGACTCGACAGTCATATCGATGATGATAATGGATACTCTGAAGGAACAACTCTCAATAACACCAAGAGCCATAATTGGGCAGGTGAAGGGTAGGCGCCAATACACAATATCATATTGGAAAGCTTGGAAGGCAAAACATAAAGCAATTGAGAAACTATATGGTTCTTTTGAAACAGCGTACACTAAATTACCATATCTACTCAATGCAATTCAAGCTTCAAATTCGGGTACGGCTGTACATCCGGTCAACCACAACTGATTGTTGGCGGTGCAAATGGGTGGTAGACGCTGCAGCCTATCGTCTATGTACGGGGTCCAATTGACGAACTCCTCCCTCAACTGATCGAGTTCGTCCCTGTAGTAGGTGAGGACACCACGTGGGTTATCCCTCCATGTACGCTTTTCCGCCCAGTAGGCACCGAGAGGAGCTCTCAGCACAGGATTATCCTGTAGTACTCTCCAACTCTCTGATAATACCATGACATGGGATCGGCCGAGGTGTATTCTTTCCCAACACCATATTTGCAAGATGGACATCGGCCCGGTCATTTGCATCAACCCCGTAGAACAGTTACAAAGTGCACGGTAGAGGGAGGCTAGAGCCGCACTTCCCCAACTAAATCGGCCGGCCGTCTGCAGGTCAGCTATGAGAGGAAGGTACATTAGGTGGACTACGTCACCTGAAGAGTTAGGGAATAGGATCCCTCCAATCAACGATAGTAGATATGCGCGCGTATAGTTCCGGAGTTGGATGTCCGTCGGCACAGGTGGCATTCGATGAGTGAACTGATCGCCAAGGTATGAACGTCTAATGGATTCCCCAACCCATATGCCGTGGTCCTCTTCAGGCACATTCAAGCCGAGATAGTCTAGTACCAATGCAACCTTGTTGAACATCAAATTGCCGGTGACGGCCATCCCATCAATCGGAAGACTCGCAATCACAGCTACATCTTGTAAGGTGACCGTCATCTCTCCAACTAGCAAGTGAAACGTGTGAGTCTCCGGCCTCCATCGCTCCACAAGTGCGGTAAGTAGAGCGTGGTCACACTTTATTTTCGCCAGCTTCGACATCCCGTAGAATCCGCTGCTGACCAAGTAATTTTCAATACCGGGGATCACCGGCATGATGTTGTGCATCCGAAAACTCATCTTCTCTACATCCCCGGTCCAAACGGCCTGTGATCTGTGGTCTGGTTGCAAATATAGAACCGTAGGATCTAGTGGACCAGGATGTCCCTGTGGTCCAAATGAAGAAGTAGAAGAAGCACCGGCACCATGCGAAGAAGATGGTTGTGTAGGATCTATTGGCCTGTCAACAATAACAAACAGTAATCAACAACAATTTTAGTAAAAGAATTTTCAAAATAAACAATTCCACCTTTCATTGTATTCCTAACAAAATGAACAATTCCACCTTTCTCAACAATTCAATAGTTTGTAAACCCTACATCACTAACAATACATAAAGTTATTCCCAAAATTACTACTTCAATAACAGCATATGTACATTACTTGTACTATACTACCAATGCACACATCTATCATACTATCAAAATCAACTTTACAAAATACAAATTAGGGTTTTTGGATACTTACAATATTCTCAGATTCGGAATGATTTGGCACTCTTAATGAAAGATTGAAGAGTAGACTCCCAACTTCAAATCGATTACACAGCCTCTTAGGATTTTTTTTTTTTAAGGGTTAAGGGTTTTCGGAGTCAAATTGGGGAAGGAAACAAACCGAAGTGAAAAGGGGAAGAAGATGGGTTTTTCGATTATAGGGACTTGTGCAAAAAGATAATAACTGATGCCGTTATTGTGGAACACGGCATCAGTATAAACGATGCCGTTCTCCCGAAGAACGGCATCAGTTATTTTCTTTTTTGCATTTCAATCTCGAGTCAAGATTGATACAGTAGAGATCTTTACAAAAAATAAGCAATGCCGTTATTGGGAATAACGGCATGATAATTTTTTCAAAAAGAGATGCCGTTATTGGGAAGAACGTCATACAAATAGTTGATGCCGTTTTTCCCAATAACGTTTGTTGCTGACGTGTCACAGACAAGGGCATCTCACTAATTGTTTTCGAAAGTAGGGTAGGTCGCTAATTATTTTCAAAAAAGAGGGCATTTCAGCAAAATTTTCCCGGCTGGATGGGCGGAGGGAGAGCTTCTGGAGGTGGAGGAATGGAAGTTGTTCTACAGTTGGAGACCGTGGATTTCCCTTTCTTTGGAGGCATTGCTAGGAGGCACTTTTGCTGATGGAGTAGGGTCGGATTGATTTTCAATTTTCACAGACGGTGCCAATCTGTTGCCGCTGATTTCGATGTGGGGGCAAACAGATAAATTTGTGGGTTTGTAAGGAATCGAATGGGTCAAACTTGAACACTTCTACCACTATTTGGCTGGCTCCTCGCTGCTGTCGTTGACCTGCATAAAGTTCGAAACACCGGGGTTAATCCCGACGACGAACCCTCCGACGCTCTTGTCAGTACTCAGAAAAGAATATGAAAGAGCTTTAGGTTGGTAAAGAGTGATCACCTTGTCACGGTAGGAGGAGGGGGTACTTATAGTCGCCGTGGGGATCTGTTTCGAGATAAGAACCAATCTCTACTCCCCGATGTGGCTGGATAGAAGTGGTTAGAACCACCTCCTAAGGATAGAGACGAATCTGGATTTCGCCATATCCTTCTGAATTGGCATGTAACGGGTTGGGACCTGTATCCAGTAGGGGAGATCCATTCGTAGGCTGTTGGGCTCTGAAGAGGAGACTCGGTTTCCATTTCGAACCCGTTTGTAGGTGAAATTACCATCCTACCCCCGAGAGCTTTAAGATTCGTGCCCGATTTGTACGGTTCCGATTTAGTCCTATTTTTAGCCATATCAGATATGAAAACTAGTTTAGTGAGTATTTCTATTTTCTAGATGATAAACATTTAAGTATATCAACTTCTCATGGTCCTGAAACAATATAGTGATTTCTACAAGACTATAAGCCATCATCATGTGATTGATAGTGGGCGATTTGTCTTAAGAGGATAATGTAATTGCATCTTCACTCAGAGCGGCCATTTTTATTTCGCATATCTGTCATAAACATTCTTGCAAAGTTAGTTGCAACTTTTGTTTGCAAGTAGCATACAAAAGAGTATTAATCAAAAAGGATATTTATCCATGTTGTATTTTGTTTTGCTAGGTGAAGCGGGTATGAGCCAGTAAAAGCAAATAAAGTAGCATCAATTGCAAGTTTGGTGCCTTTTTTAGGCTCTATCTAAAAGCAAGATTGATTACTATTTGTTTTCTAGTTATACTAAATTTATACTAATGATGCACATAAAATAGCAGAGTATTTGGAACATACATAAACTGAATAGTGAAGTCAGTATTTGGAACATACAAAAATTGAATGGTGAATTGGATTTCTCAATTGGAAGCAAGAAACATTATGATACACAAATACATAAAAAAATTCTGATGTACGCAATTCAGAATTTTCCGATTAAACTATATCCATGCAGTAAATTTTTTGATGTAGCTTAAATTGTTGGCAACTGGTCATTCTAATCATTTTTAGTAAGCTTTGACAAATTCATTCCGTGCCTAATTTTTTTCTAATTTGCTCTGGTACTTTCTACATGAATACTACTTTGTACATGAATAGTTATGTTCAGGTCATATATTATTATATTAGCAACAAATGTGTACAACTGTATAGTGTATACAAATAAGCAAGTACAGATTAATTTTCCTTTTTTCTTTGATTCTGATCTTTTTTTACCTTTTGTTGGGAAAAATAAACGAAGCTCATGTTCTCAAATTTATAATTAGTTTTAAACTCAAAAAGGATGTAGTGCTAACATTAATTTTTCTTTTTCCTTTTTTTTCTTCTCTTTTTTACCTTTTGTTGAAAAAAAAAACGAAGCCCAGGTTCTCACGTTTATAATTAGTATTAAACTCAAAAAGGATGTATTGCTAACATTGTTGATTTGATTGTAATTTTTCTGCTTCAATGTCATTTTGTTACTTTTGATTTTAAAGATTGAAAGTAATCGGAAAATTCTCCAATCATCCAAAAGATCAGCAAGAATAAATTAAGCTACAAACCAAAAAATTTTGTAAATTCAATTGACAATATTACCTTCATTTCTATCACAAGCCTTTCCTACCTGCAAAATATTTCCATACTTGTACGGTATAGACATATTTCGTCAAGTGTATGATATGAACTTGATCGTACCAGCAATGGATTTGTTAACAGCATCCATTTTGACACTTTTTGCAAGCGATGTGTCCAAGCATAACTGCATTAATTGCCATCCTTGTAGTTGCATATGCATTCCAATACATTCCGAGTCCCTCTCTATAAATCCATACCAGTCCCTCTCCCATGCTTTCCCATGTCAATGGCTCATTTCCAGGAGGAGCATCAAAATAAGCCTGACTTCAGTGTAAGGTTGGATCGAGACACAGAAACAAAGAGAATAAAACAACCAATAATAATAATAATAAAAGAATATTTTTACCTTGTACCATGTTAGGCATTGTTGTGTTTGAACTGCTAACGACCCCTAGAGACTTTATGTTCATAGGACTCCGTTATTGCCAACCTGTAATACAAAAAATGCTCTATCAATTTTTAACTCTCACAATCAAGATCGAAATATTTTAAGTAATATTAATGAGGAACAAAATCCACCTTGTAAGTCCATCTCTGGCAAGTTAATGCTCTTTTTCCTTGATCAAACCCATCAAGGACAACAGGGCCCATGAATCCGGTATTCTATAGCCCATAGCGAACCTCGACATTCCTTACGTAAAAGTTAAGAATGTTTACAAAAATGAAGGGGGTTGCGAGTTTGGTTTGTTGTTTTGAAAACAGTTTTCTGAAAACAGTTTCTGAAAAGAGTTTTCTGAAAACAGTTTTCTGAAAATAAGAGTGTAAAAGCTGTTTGGTAATAATTTTTTATGAAAACAGTTTTTTGAAAATGAGAGTATAATGTATGTATAGGTTTGGTTGTATGTATATACTGTATACAGTATATATACTCTGACATATACATACATACTGATATATAATAATATAAAATATTTTATTATAATAAACATATTTAATAATATACAGATATATAATAATATATAATAATTATAATAATATATATGTAATAATAATATATTCAAATTATATATTAAACAACTTATTATAATAATAATAAATTATATAATAATATATATAATAATATATAATAGTAATATATAATAATAATAATATATATTATAATAATAATAATATATATTATAATAATAGATTATTATAATAGTATATATAAAATAGTATATATGAAATAATAGTATATATAAAATAGTATATATAAAATAATAAAATAAAATAATATATATATAATAATAATATAATGTAATAATAGTATATATAAAATAGTATATATAAAATAGTATATATAATAATATTATAATATAATAATAGTATATATAAAATAATAATATATTATAATAATTGTATATTATATAATAATATGAAATAATTTATTATAATAAACATATTTAATTATATACATATATATAATAACATATGATAATTATAATAATATATATTAATAATAATCTATTATAATTATATATTAAACAATTTATTACAATAATAATTAATTATATAATAATATATAATAGTAATATATAATAACAATAATATATATTATAATAATAATAGATTATTATAATAGTATATATAAAATAGTATATATGAAAAAATAATATATATATTATAATAATAGTGTGTGTGTGTGTGTGTATATATATATAAATAATAATATAATACATATAATAATAGGGTAAAAGGGATATGAGCAACTTGCTCATTTAGTAAATGAGCAATTGATTATGTGGCATGCATGTGACACATTGGACAACAAATCCTTTTAATGATTTTCCAATCACATGTATGCCACATCATCAATTGCTTATTTACTAAATGAGCAAGTTGCTCATACCTCTTTTTCCCATAATAATAATATAATATATCTATATATATATATAATAATAATAATAATAATAATAATAATAATAATAATAATAATAATAATAATAATAATAATAATAATAATAATAATAATAATGTATATGTAACAATAATATATTATAAATATATATATAACAATATTTTATAATAATAGTATATTATATAATAATAAATATAATAATATATAATAGTAATATATTATATATTATTATATATAATAATATGTAATAATAATATATAATAATAATATATATAATAATAATATAATATAATAATAGTACATATAAAATAGTATAAAATAGTAGATATAAAATAGTATATATAAAATAATCATATATATAATAATATTATAATATAAGAATAGTATATATAAAATAGTATATATAAAATAATAATATATTATAACAATTTTATATTATCTAATAATATGAAATAATTTATTATAATAAACATATTTAATTATATACATATATATAATAACATATAATAATTATAATAATATATATGTAATAATAATCTATTATAATTATGTATTAAACAATTTATTACAATAATAATAAATTATATAATAAATTATATAATAATATATAATAGTGATATATAATAATAATAATATGTATTATAATAATAATAGATTATTATAATAGTATATATAACATAGTATATATGAAAAAATAATATATATTATAATAATAATAGTGTATGTATGTATGTATGTATATATATATATATATTATATATATATAATTATATAATAATAATAATAATAATAATAATAATAATAATAATAATAATAATAATAATAATAATAATAATATATGTAACAATAATATACTGTAAATATATATATATAACAATATATTATAATAATAGTATATTATATAATAATATATATAATAATATATATAATAATTTGTAACAATAATATATTGTAAATATATATATATATAACAATATATTATAGTATATTATATATATATAATAATATATATAATAATATATAATCGTAATATATTACATATTAATATATATAATAATATGTAATAGTAATATATAATTATAATATAATATAATAATAGTATATATAAAATAGTATATATAAAATAATAATATATATAATAATAATATATATAATAATAACATATATAATAATAATTGTATATATAAAATAGTATATATAAAATAATAGTATATTATAATAATTGTATATTATATAATAATATAAAATAATTTATTATAATAAACATATTTAATTATATACATATATATAATAACATATAATAATTATAATAATATATATGTAATAATAATATATTATAATAATATATTAAATAATTTATTATAATAATAATAATATATATAATAATATATATAATAATATATATAATAATAATAATATATATTATAATAATAATAGAATATTATAATAGTATATATAAAATAGTATATATGAAATAAATAATAATATATATTATAATAATAATAATAATAATAATAATAATAATAATATATGTAACAATAATATATTATAAATATATATATAATAATAATATATATAAATAGATTTAGAAAGAGGATGTGAAAAAACAGAAAATAGGTGAAGTGGAGTTTTGTGAAAACTGGTTTCAAAAAACAACATAACCAAACGGGTTTTGGAGTTTTGGAAAACGAAAAAAACAACAAACCAAACAGACCCTTAAAGTTCTAAAAAATATCCATTTCAATCTAGGAAAATAAGAAATTAATCCTTCGTCTCATAGCCACGCTACATAGAACAATTTTGTAGCTTCCAGCACGAAGGGTTCAACTACCATTGTAGGTTATCTTCCTCTCATCCATAAGCCTGACCTCCCAAATGTTGATGGTATGAACTCTGGAAAGAACAAAGGTAACATCCATAAGGCTTGATTTCCAAAATGTTCATCAAATACCAATAAAACATATTCAACACAAAAGTTCATAATAAGTCAGATTGACATGCATAGACATGCATAAAAGAATAAGTAAAGAGGAATAAAAATATTTGAATTTACAAAGAATTACTACGATCCTTCCTAGCCTTTACTTTTATTTCCACAAAAAAAATCAAAAATCCTAACATGTACGGCAATTACAATCCCAATTAGATCCAAAAGAACTCAAGCATAGAGCGCAAACCAACAAAAACTAAAGAAGCCTCTTTCAACCAAAAAAAAAAAAAAAAAAAACTAAAGAAGCACTTGAAACCTAAGTTTTTCCTTCTACTAACAACCAAAAGTAGTGGGAACTGTAATATTCAACAGTGCACAAGAAAAATCTAATAAAAAAGAAAATATCATCATCATCATCATCATCATTTGTAATCCCTGTTTTTCCAAAAATGTATTTTTTGTGTATTTTCTGTATTTAAAATTTTCGCAAATTATTTTTTTCGGTTTTCAAATTCTTTTATCAAAATGTAATGCCGGATCTTCTATTAAAATCTATTTCGATCGATAATTTTATTTGTAAATCTTATTATTGTTATTAACACTTTGATTTCTATTATTATTTTTAATACTACTATTATTATTATTATTATTGTTATGTTATTGTTTTTATTATTATTATTATTAATATTTCTATAAAATCATAAATTTGTATTTTTATTAATTATTGTATTTTCCTAATACCCAAAACCCGTTTTTATTTTATTGGATTTCTTTTATTAAAAATCCTTAAACCCTTTAATTCCTGAAACTCATTTAAACCCATTACAATAACCCCAAACCCAATATATCCTACCCTACAACCCATACCCCTATTTTTAAACTGTTAACCCATTTTAAAACCCCATATACTTAAACCTATACCTACCCTACCTAAACTCGTTAACTTAAACCCTACCCCCTACATTTATAAATACCCGTTCCTATTAATCTGCCTCTTCATCTCCTCTACAGCCGCCTCTTCATCCCCCGACCTCCTATCTTTCTCTCCTGATCAACCCCCCTCCCTGTGCCGCTTCCCCTTGCATCGCCCCGTTCAACCAGTCCCCCATGCCACCCTGCTGCATCGTGCCAACCCAGTGGCGATGCCACCCTCCGGTACCTCTCCTCTCCCGCTGCAGTAGCGCCGCCAACCTGGGCTCCTCCCTGCAGTGCCCTGCTCCTCCACCTGTGTCGCGCCACCCTGTTGCGACGTCCCTCGCTAGCGAAGCTCCAGTCAACAACCACCAGTGACTCTACAGCGCCTCTCGTCACCCAGCAGTAGAGTCGACACAGCAACCAGCAAGTCTTGCGACCTCCCGTCGCTAGTGCTCCCCCTGTGTGTTGTCCTCTCACCAGCGCTGCCCCTGACCGCCGTCGCTAGCCACCTAGTCGCAGAGCAGCCCCCCATGCTCTGTTTTGCTGTGGGTTGATCACCTTTGGTTGTGAGTCGTTGGATTCTTTCTCGATCATCATGATCATCGTCATCATGGAGTTTTTTGATCACTTTGATTTGTGGCCATTAGATCGTCGATCTGATCCAATTATCATTATCATCATCAAGATATTGATCACATATCGATCTTGATCTTGATCTTCGATCAGAGTCGTCCGATCTGATCCGATCGCCTTGATCTCTTGATCTTTTGATCTCAGTCGTTCGATCGTGTTCGTGATCTGTTGTTCCATGTGTTCGTGATTGGTTCGTGATTCGATCAATGAGTTTGTGCCAGGAAATCCGTTCCCATTATTCTTGCTTTTGTGTTGTTCTCGTCGTCTTTCAGGCAAGTAACTTGTACTCAAATTTCTTTGTATGATACAAGTCAAAAATACCACCTATAATATAATTGGGTTCTAAAGACGACTCTTGTGTATTATTCTTGTTGGGTTTTGTCTCTATAGTGCTATTTGATCATAGTTGACTCACGACACAAAATCGACATGAAACAACTAGGTTTTCGCCCGTTCTTGACTTGATGATGTATGTGAAGTGAACTATTTGCTGAGATCCATGTGATTAACTTGTTGGGGACTTGTTATATACCCTAATCCATGTTGTTTGGACACTTGGTAGACTCGATTTCATGTTTGGTTGCGTTTGGATCAAATTTCGTTGGATCTATGTGAATTTTTGCTTTTTGAGGAAATTCTGTGTTTTGTCGATGATATGTCTTGATCAGTAATTTGGACAATATTAAGGTCAGAATCTTAATTTCAGTATAAAACATGAGTTTTAGAAGAATTTGTGTTCTTTCCAACCCCTCTAACCTTGCTCGATTTCGTTTTCGTATGTGTGAGATATGACTGTTTTGCTACAGAGGTGTAGATCTTTTTCAGATTTTGTTTCTTGGTGATTTTGATGACTAAATCATTTGATACTTATGCTACACATATTATTTTGATCTATAACTTTGGTTAGTTTTTTTATACTTATCGAGGGATTACATAGAATTTTGGCGGATTTTATTGATGAATTTTATATGCCGTTTTATGCTTGTTTATAAAGACTGTACTTGTTGTATTTTACTCGCTATTCTGTAAAGGATCGTATTTTCACCCTGATTCCTTTGACTGTATGAAAAACATTTTTGAAATGTGAAAGTTATATTATATTATCTATTTTCATCTCCCTTTGGCGGATTTGGATTTCGTGACAGATATACATGACACGTACACTCATGACACTGGAGCTTGTTTGGGTTTTGGAGCTTGTTTACATGATACATGATTACATGATACTTGGAACTTGTCCCTGAGTACACTGCCCTGTATGGTCCCCTATGAAATCTAAAGCGAACTGTTTGTTGTAGCAACCATGTGTTATGTTTTTGGGGTGCATAAAGTACTACCTAGATAGTAATAACTACAAGACTTGATACATGATACTTGAACATGATACATACCCACTTGATACTTGACTACATGATACGTGTTACATGATTACATGATTCTTGATACTGGTTACTTGATTAATGACACTTGTTTATTTGACACTCGACACATACTATTATACTTGCTCATCTTACCAGGCCATGATTTATATTCTGTTATCATACTTATACCATGCTAGGCTTGTTACTTAGATTTATCTATCTGATGTACTTGTATCCTACATTATAAGTGGCCCGTAACTTGCAATTGACGGGTACTTGTTTTTTTTTTTTTTCCTTCTCCTGCAATTTCTTAATCGCAGATCAGGATGGTCAGCTACCCGATGACATTGGAGATATGAGATACTAGTGCTGGATTTCTTGCTTTTTTATTATTATTTATTGCTTGATTTGAATAAAATGTACTTGATTACTTGGATAATTATTATGTATTTGGGCGATATGACCCATGATATTTGACTTGTCCAGATTCTGATTTATTTGAGATTTATATATCTTTGGTTTCAAGTAAATTTCTGTTGGTATCTTATTTCAATTATGCATGCCTGGTTGTATCTTTTGCTACCAACTCTGATTATCTTGTGAAATGTTGTAAAGATTCTTGAACAGCTTATGAATGATGTAAATCATTCGCTGGGCTTTTGTCGCGTAACCGTATTCCGTATTTTTTTAGGAAGCGGGGCATGACAAGGTTTTTAGTGGTATAAGTGCCCAGGGTTGACTAATGTATTAGTTGCCTAATATATTAGACAAGCTTGGCTTGACTGGGATCGGCTCAACATTTCACCAACCATGCACGCATAAATGAATCATAACCAACAATGATCTGGATACTAGTCTTATTCCTTTCATTTTGATTCCTTCTAATTCAATCCCTTGATTCCTTGTTTCCTTCCCACTTTTTCAATTGTCCTCATTTGTTAATTTCTTCTTGGGTATGAACTCATTCTTTCGTACCCATATTCCATTGATTTTGATGCCATTAATTCTTTTTCTATTTTTTGCTTGGTCCGTCCGTCGGCATCGTTGGATACTATTGGCAGTCTTCCCGATCAGAGTGGCGCAGCGGAAGTGTTGTGGGCCCATAACCCACAGGTCCCAGGATTTTCTTGTTGCTTCTTCTTCTTTGTATTGTTTGCTTCTCTACCTTTTGCATTCGTTTTTATCCATTGACTCATTGCTTGGTTCATCTCTCTCTTGTCCATCCTTTCTTCGATTCTAGCTCTATCTATTTCTTCATCTCTTTGCTTTGTTATCTTGCAAGTCTTGTGTTATTTCTTCATCATTTTTGATACTGGTTACTTCTTTCTTGCATTCCATTTTGCCATCATGAACCCATTCATTATTTGATCCACTTCTTTCCTGACCTTCCTCTCTTCGATTCCAGTTTTGCCTGCTCCCTATCTTGCTTTGTTATCTTGTGGTATTTCTTTTCCTTTGATACTGTTTATTTTCTTTCATTCATTTTATTTGACCTCATTGTTATCCATCTTTTTTCTTTTTCTGGTGTTGCCTTTGCCTTGTTCCTTTCCCTTTAGCCCTCTGCTTTGTTACCCCTCCCCTAGTTTGATTTTGCCCTGTCCTATGTACCGCCTAAGCAAATTTCGAGGACGAAATTTTGTTGTAAGGTGGGTAGGATTTGTAACCCCTGTTTTTTCAAAAATGTATTTTTGTGTATTTTCTGCATTTAAAATTTTCGCAAATTATTTTTTTCGGTTTTCAAATTCTTTTATCAAAATGTAATGCCGGGTCTTCTATTAAAATCTATTTCGATCGATAATTTTATTTGTAAATCTTATTATTGTTATTAACACTTTGATTTCTATTATTATTATTATTGTTATTGTTATTGTTTTTTTTTATTATTATTAATATTTCTATAATATCTAAATTTGTATTTTTATTAATTATTGTATTTTCCTGATACCCAAAACCCATTTTTATTTTATTGGATTTCTTTTATTAAAAACCCTTAACCCCTATAATCCTTAAAACCCATTTAAACCCATTACAATAACCCCAAACCCAATATATCCTACCCTATAACCCATACCCCTATTATTAAACCGTTAACCGATTTTAAAACCCCATATACTTAAACCTATACCTACCCTACCCAAACTCGTTAACTTAAACCCTAACCCCTACATTTATAAATACCCGTTCCTATTCATCTGCCTCTTCATCTCCTCTACAGCCACCTCTTCATCCCCCGACCTCCTATCTCTCTCTCCCGATCAACCCCCCTCCCTGTGCCGCTTCCCCTTGCATCGCCCTGTTCAGCCAGTCCGCCGTGCCACCCCGCTGCATCGCGCCAACCCAGTGGCGACGCCACCCTCCGGTACCTCTCCTCTCCCACTGCAGTAGCGCCGCCAGCCTGGGCTCCTCCCCGCAGCGCCCTGCTCCTCCACCTGTGTCGCGCCACCCTGTCGCGACATCCCTCGCCAGCGAAGCTCCATTCGACAACCACCAGCGACTCCACAGCGCCTCCTCCCGTCAGCCAGCAGCAGAGTCGACAACAGAAACCAGCAAGCCTTGCGACCTCCCGTCGCCGGCGCTCCCCCTGTGTGTCGTCCCGTCGCCGGCACTGCCCCTGGCCGCCGTCGCCAGCCACTTAGTCGTAGAGTAGCCCCCCATGCTCTGTTTTGTTGTGGGTTGATCACCTTTGGTTGTGAGCCGTCGGATTCTTTCTCGATCATCATGATCATCGTCATCATGGAGTTCTTTGATCACTTTGATTGGTGGCCATTAGATCGTCGATCTGATCCGATCATCATTATCATCATCAAGATACTGATCACATATCGATCTTGATCTTGATATTCGATCAGAGTCGTCCAATCTGATCTGATCGCCTTGATCTCTTAATCTTTTGATCTTAGTTGTCCGATCGTGTTCGTGATCTGTTGTTCCTTGTATTCGTGATTGGTTCGTGATTCGATCATTGAGTTTTTGCCCGGGAATCTATTCCGTTATTCTTGCTCTTGTATTGTTCTCGTCGTCTTTCAGGCAAGTAACTTGTACTCGAATTCCTTTGTATGATACAAGTCAAAAATACCACTTATAATGTAGTTGGGTTCTAGAGACGACTCTTATGTGTTATTCTTTTTGGGTTTTGTCTCTATAGTGCTATTTGACCATAGTTGACTCACGACACAAATTTGACATGAAACAACTAGGTTTTCGCCCGTTCTTGACTTGATCATGTATGTAAACTATTTGTGAGAATTTGACTATTTGCTGAGATCCATGTGATTAACTTGTTGGGGACTTGTTATATACCCAAATTCATGTTGTTTGGACACTTTGTAGACTCGATTTCATGTTTGGTTGCATTTGGATCAAGTTTCGTTGGATCTATATGGATTTTTGCTTTTTGAGAAAATTCTGTGTTTTGTCGATGTTCTGTCTTGATCAGTAATTTAGACCATATTAAGGTCAGAATCTTAATTTCAATATAAAACATGAGTTTTAGAGGAACTCATCTTCTTTCCAACCCCTCTGACCTTGCACAATTTTGTTTTCGTATGTGTGAGATATGACTGTTTTACTACAGAGGTGTAGATCTTTTCCAGATTTCGTTTCTTGGTGATTTTGATGACTAAATCATTTTGATACTTGTGCTACACATATTATTTTGATCTATAACTTTGGTTAGTTTTTTTATACTTATCGAGGGATTACATAGAATTTTGGCGGATTTTATTGATGAATTTTATATGCCGTTTTATGCTTGTTTATAAAGACTGTACTTGTTGTATTTTACTCGCTATTCTGTAAAGGATCGTATTTTCACCCTGATTCCTTTGACTGTATGAAAAACATTTTTGAAATGTGAAAGTTATTTTATATTATCTATTTTCATCTCCCTTTGACGAATTTGGATTTCGCTTCACGGTTTGCGAGATATTACAATTTTCGTACAGCTGTGTTGGGAATTCCAGAATTGCCAAACTATCATTTCTTTATAATTTCTGATTTTACATGACCAAGCTAGTCTTACTGGAAAATTATGAAACTTTATATTTTGATACTGGACATATAGGGGAATACCCCAGATTTTTTGTGGATTTATTTAATGAGTTTTGATGCTGTTTACTGACTGTGAATTCGTTTTCCTGATTTCTGGCTAAACCTATTTTCTGGATTCAAATCAGTTTTGAGTTGTGATTTTGTGAATTACTATATGACTTATTTATACTCTCTGGATTTGGTTGGGAGTCTATTTTCTAGACATTTTGACGGATTCGGATTTGCATGTTTGTAACACTGGGAATCACTGTTTTACTACAGTATGGTCTTACTGTCCTGAACTAGAGATTTAGTTATTTTATTCTTTTATGAGATATCTTGCACCCGTACATGTTTATCTTGCAACTTGAACTTGTTACTTTTTTGTGCCATGTTATTCTTGCTTGTTTTGTGACACATACATGCTTGTTTAGTAATAATAATAAATAACCAAACCGGAATTAAGGGAAAGATCTAGTAGTCGATAGTGCAGAAACGTGTACTAGGAAGAACCAAGTGGTTATTGGAGCTTGTTTACATGTAGAGCTTGACACGTTATATATGACACGTACACACATGATACTGGAGCTTGTTTGGGTTTTGGAGCTTGTTTACATGATACATGATTACATGATACTTGAAGCTTGTCCCTGAGTACACTGCCCTGTATGGTCCTCTATGAAATCTAAAGCGAAACTGTTTGTTGTAGCAACCATGTGTTATGTTTGTGGGGCGCGTGAAGTGCTACCTAGATAGTAATAAATACAAGACTTGATAAATGACACTTGAACATGATACATGCCCACTTGATACTTGACAACATGATACATGAGATTTGATACTTGATACATGCTACATGATTACATGATTCTTGATACTGGTTACTTGATTAATGACACTTGTTTATTTGACACTCGACACATACTGTTATACTTGCTCATCTTGCCAGACCATGATTTATATTCTGTTATCATGCTTATACCATGCTAGGCTTGTTACTTAGATTTATCTATCCGATGTACTTGTATCCTACATTATAAGTGGCCCGTAACTTGCAATTGACGGGTACTTATTTTCTTTTTCCTTCTCCTGCAATTTATTAATTGCAGATCAGGATGGTCAGCTGCCCGATAGCATTGGAGATATGAGATACTAGTGCTGAATTTCCTGCTTTATTATTATTATTTAATGCTTGATTTGAATAAAATGTACTTGATTACTTAGATAATTATCTTGTATTTAGGCGATGTGACCCAGGATATTTGACTTGTCCAGATTCTGATTTATTTGAGATTTATATATCTTTGGTTTTAAGTAAATTTCTATTGGTATCTTGTTTCAATTATGCATGTCTGGCTGTATCTTTTGCTTCCGACTCTGATTATCTTGTGGAATGTTGTAAAAAATCTTGCACAGCTTATGGATGATGTAAATCATTCACTGGGCTTTCGTCGCGTAATCGTATTCCGCATTCTTTTGGGAAGCGGGGCGTGACATCATTACCATGAATAATTTTAGCGATAGAAACAGGAAATCTAGAGAGGAGTGATTACCTTTCAAGTAGAACACTAGAAGAGCCATAAAGATCCCACATTTCCTGGATGATACCAACAAACTGCTGGAGCGCCGCAACCGTGGTTTGGAAACAAAAATATTTTGGCGAATCGAACAACCAAGGGGATCAGATTTGAACAATACACTTTTGTTTTGTCATCACTTCCAAAAGCTTCTCTAGTGTACCATATTCACCTTCACAAATCAAACAAAAACTATTAACATGAGTAGAGTTATTAAATCTAGAAACAATCAAACAATCAGACATTTACATATTAAACAGAAATTATAAACATGAGTAAAAACAATACATATATAGAGTGACTGAGTGAGATCTTCACTCCCAAAATAAAAATAAAGAACTTGAGTAAAAATAATAAAATCAGAAACCTTAACAAACCAATCAACTCTTTCTTCCGTCCCTTCCATTTCTATCTTCTTCCTACAATAGTGCGAAGAAGCCACCATGGTACAGATTTGCTTCTTATTTCATCAAGTTCAGGTAAGCACTCTTACCTGGCTCATTACAAACTCGGGCAAACTTGCCATCCAACAGCTTGATCGTCATTACAATCTCTGTGCTACCAAATCAATATAGGATTTAGATCAGCTTAACTCGATTGCAAATTTTGTTCAAGTGAGAATACCTTAAATTGCTCAGGGGTCTCAATGACGATTCAGAAAAATTCAAAACACAATGCTTAAAAAATTAGATGGTGATCAGAAAGTGGCCACAAAAAAACATTTACGAATTTCATCAAAAGAATAAGGTAAAGGATTCATATAAATTAACTCTGACTTTATAAGAAAAATAAAGGCTTAAAAGTACAAAGGCAGTATTCAGACTTCTCACAAATAATGGGGATGATAACCAGATTAAGCAGTGTGAAGATAAGATGATTCTACATAAGCTAGTTGATAAAGTAGAAAACTCTTTCTATTAAGGCATAACTTTAAGTGTAAAATGACAACTTCATACACATGCTAAACGCAAGATAAGAGGTCGGTTTCTGGTTGTGCTTCTTATTTCCCTTCATGATCAAACATATGTATTTGAAAAATAAAATTATTAAATTCTTGATATGCAACTGTTGATTTTGAATGAGAAAACTACATATGGACGAAACAAAGGCTAGAGGCTACAACATCAGCCTTCTCAAAGTGATATCAAAAGATGATAGGAGCATAATTTAATCAAAGAAAGATATCAATATAGTGTTGTAGTTTGTATCGAGTAATGCTAGAGCCACTACCAATTTCACTACCATTTTGTTCACTACCTTAGGTGGCATACTTCGATTGGAGAGTTCTCCCACCTACTCTATCATTCCCTACCTATTGGAGTATGCCACCTAAGGTAGTGAACAAAATAGTAGTGAAATTGGTAGTGGCTCTAGCATTACTCAGTTTGTATCATAGGAGGTGGTGGCTTTCTATTTTATATCATTTTTGAAACTCGTAGCATTTATTACTAAGGTATAATGACCAAACAGTAAGTAAGATAATTCTACGAACCTCTCCATCCTTTTTGTGGTGTTGCCAACTGTGTTTCCACTTTCTTTGCACCTCAGAGTAACAGAATTTCCCATGCTTAAATCCATACCATGGGATGTGTGCACTTAGTCCATATCACCATAGAACAGAATTTCGCATGCTTCTCAGCATAATCAAATAGTCTTTTGCTCCACTGGAATTCCTAAAACATAATGACGACACCATTATATTAAGTCAATTTGCAAGAAACATTTCTAATAATTATAATTTATAGACTGAGAAACTCAATATGGAAAAGTAATTGAGCTGTATAAAATATCAACTTCGAACAAAGGCTGCTCCACAAAATAATCGTGGTGTCATCATGCGTTGCATATAAATCATTCATACCAAAATTACAATTTAAAGCATTCTCTATCAAAATAAATGATCATTGCACACAATGTAGGAGATCCGGAATTAGATATCTGAACTTTCCTGAATCGACTCCAACCGACTCCTACTGCATCAATCAACTGGTTAGTTTCCTGAATCGTATATTTGAAGTGTAATTTATTAAAACAGAAGGCTTATGAAAAATGAGCAATTTTAGATAAGGCGCAGCTTCTCATTATTTAAAAGTTGTCACACCTTAAATGAAAGAGTTTTTTTTTTCTTTTTCTTTTAAATGTAATTCTTTTGCTCCATATGATGTCCCCTTATTTCAAATGCAAACTTGAAATATAAACGGATAACAAACCAAGTTTTAAGTGTGTTACCATAAGAATAGTTCTCTAAAGTCATCATACTTAAGCAAGAGAAAGGGGTAACACTTACCAGAGAAACGTAACTGTTGCCGCTAAATTTGGTGTGGGGGCAAACAGATAGTATTTGTGGATTCTTAGGGAAACTGAATAGTAAACATGCGTACCTGTTCCGTCGGAGTTTGATCGTTGCTCCCGCCGTACACCTGCAAAAAGTACGAAACACTGGGGTTGTTCCCGGCGACGCACCCTCCGACGCTCAAGTCAGTAATCTGGAAGACTATGAGAGAGCGCAAAAACTGGTAAAAGATTGATTACCTCTTAATGGAGATGGGTGGGGGGTATTTATAGGCGTCTTAGGGAACAGATTAGGCATGTAATTCCTTGTGTATAGATAAGGAATGTAATCCCTAACCCCCAGTGAAAGGATAGATATGAATCAGGGTCGTTGATTAATATTAATCAGAAACCCTAATTCTATCCTGTCGGACCGGGTTTGTTGCGGGTTGAAACCCGCACCCAGTTGAGGTGGATCTATTCGCGGGTTATTGGATCTTGTGAGATGGAAACCCAGTACCCGCTTCTGACCCGCTTGTAGGTGAAATTACCATCTTACCCCCGATCTTCAGGATTCGTGTCCAATTTGGACGATCTCGATTAAACCCCTATTTTTAGCCATATCACGAGCCCCCCACTCATAAAGGCTGAGGACAATCAGTCTTTGAGGAGTAGTTTGACTGTTTTAGTGGCTAGTGGAGTTGTATCGGAGTCCGAATGGGTGTTTTTGAATCCCGAAGTGGGTGGTAAGGTAACTCCTTCTTCTTCTTTGAAGTCATATGGTGTATCAAGTTTTTATCTATCTTTTCGGGCTATTTATTTAATTTTGCGATGTGTTAGCTAGTCGTTCGGGGGTCTTAGCCGTATATTCTAGACAATAATTGTTCGTTCGGGGACTCAAAAATATCCCCCCAAATTTTTAATTATCTCCTAGAATTTTTAGCTAATTTTCCCGAATTTTTAGCAATTTTTCGCAACTTTTAAATAAATAAAATGATTTAAATAAATAAAAATCGATTTTTAAATACTTATTTATGACGTGGCGTCATCTGAGCCCTCGATCAACGCGGAGCGCGAATTTCTGAACGATCAGACGATCCTTGTCCCTCAGTAGACTTTTCCGCCGTATATGAGGGTCGGCACCTCGGCACCTCGGCACCTCGGCACCTCGGCTCGGAGAACCAATTCCCCGGCTCGAAGGGTCGGTGCCTCGGTTCGGAGGATCCGAGGGACGTGGCATCATCTGGGCCGTCCATCTCAGCGTGGATCCCCATAAAACGCTATCTTGTCGTTTAGTGGACGTGGTAAGATCTGGGCCGTCCATCATGACGAGCGCGCTTTTCTAAAAGATCCAACGGCTGATATAGCTCGGCATGTTTTTTTGCCATATACGAGGATCGGTACCTCGTCACCTCGGCTCGGCATTACCCTTCACGAGGTGCTCGGGTCGGTTCGGAGGATCAGCGCTTCGGCTCGTAAGGTCAGTGCCTCGGCTGGGTTGGTCAGTGCCTCGGCTCGGTAGGTCCGAGGTACGTGGCATCATCTGAGCCTTCGATCAATGCGGGGTGCATTTTTTGGAACGATCAGACGATCCTTGTTCCTCGGCAGACTTTTTCGCCGTATACGAGGGTCGGCACCTCGGCACCTCAGCTCGGAGAACCAATTCCCCGGCTCGATGGGTCGGTGCCTCGGTTCGGAGGATCCGAGGGACGTGGCATCGTCTGGGCCATCCATCAAAGCGTGGATCCCCATAAAACGCTATCTTGTCGTTTAGCGGACGTGGCAAGATCTGGGCCGTCCATCATGACGAGCGCACTTTTTTACAAGATTCAACGGCTGATATGGGTCGGCGTGTTTTTTTGCCATATACGAGGGTCGGTACCTCGTCATCTCGGCTCGGCGCATCAGGGCTGTTTGGCCGAGGAGCTGAGTTGACTGTTTTGAAGGAAATGTCTCTTGAGGGCTCCACCCTTCCGTGCCTAGTAGCTCGGCTGCTCGGCTGAGCTGTTCGGTAGCTCGGCTGGGCAAGCCGATGGCAGGCAGCTCGGAAGGTACGCGTGGCCGGATCTGGGCCGTTCATCATGGTGCACATTACGAGGATGGGGTTCAGATCACGAGAAAACGTTATCTTGTCGTTTTGTGGGCGTGGCGCAATCTGAACCGTCCATCAGATTCTGTCGCAGATTTTGGGGAGATCCGACGGTGACTTCGCCTCGGGATTATTTTTCTCCATATACGAGGGTCGGTACCTCGTCATCTCGGCTCGGCGTGTCACGGCTATTTGGGCGAGGTGCTGAGTTGGCTGTTTTGAAGGAAATGTCTCTTGAGGGTTCCACCCTTCCGTGCCTAGTAGCTCGGCTGCTCGACTGAGCTGTTCGGTAGCTCGGCTGGGCAAGCCGATGGCAGGCAGCTCGGAAGGTACGCGTGATCGGATCTGGGCCATTCATCATGGTGTGCATTACGAGGATGGGGTTCAGATCACGAGAAAACGTTATCTTGTCGTTTTGTGGGCGTGGCGCAATCTGAACCGTCCATCAGATTCTGTCGCGGATTTTGGAGAGATCCGACGGTGACTTCGCCTCGGGATGATTTTTCTCCCTATATGAGGGTCGGTACCTCGTCATCTCGGCTCAGCGCGTCAGGGCTGTTTGGCCGAGGTGCTGAGTTGGCTGTTTTGAAGGAAATGTCTCTTGAAGGTTACACTCTTCCGTGCCTAGTAGCTCGGCTGCTCGGCTGAGCTGTTCGGTAGCTCGGCTGGGCAAGCCGATGGCAGGCAGCTCGGAAGGTACGCGTGGCCGGATCTGGGCCTTTCATCATGGTGCGCATTACGAGGATGGGGTTCAGATCACGAGAAAACGTTATCTTGTCGTTTTGTGAGCGTGGCGCAATCTGAACCGTCCATCAGATTCTGTCGCGGATTTTGGAGAGATTCGACGGTGACTTCGCCTCGGGATGATTTTTCTCCCTATATGAGGGTCGGTACCTCGTCATCTCGGCTCGGCGCGTCAGGGCTGTTTGGCCGAGGTGCTGAGTTGGCTGTTTTGAAGGAAATGTCTCTTGAGGGCTCCACCCTTCCGTGCCTAGTAGCTCGGCTGCTCGGCTGAGCTGTTCGGTAGCTCAGCTGGGCAAGCCGATGGCAGGCAGCTCGAAGGTACGCGTGGCCGGATCTGGGCCGTTCATCATGGCGCACATTACGAGGATGGGGTTCAGATCACGAGAAAACGTTATCTTGTCGTTTTGTGGGCGTGGCGCGATCTGAACCGTCCATCAGATTCTGTCGCGGATTTTGGAGAGATCCGACGGTGACTTCGCCTCGGGATGATTTTTCTCCCTATACGAGGGTCGGTCCTCGTCATCTCGGCTCGGCGTGTCAGGGCTGTTTGGCTGAGGTGCTGAGTTGGCTGTTTTGAAGGAAATGTCTCTTGAGGGTTCCACTCTTCCGTGCCTAGTAGCTCGGCTGCTCGACTGAGCTGTTCGGTAGCTCGGCTGGGCAAGCCGATGGCAGGCAGCTCGGAAGGTACGCGTGATCGGATCTGGGCCGTTCATCATGGCGCGCATCACGAGGATGGGGTTCAGATCACGAGAAAATGTTATCTTGTCGTTTTGGGGGCGTGGTGCAATCTGAACCGTCCATCTGATTCTGTCGCGGATTTTGGAGAGATCCGACGGTGACTTCGCCTCGGGATGATTTTTCTCCATATACGAGGGTCGGTACCTCGTCATCTCGGCTCGGCGCGTCAGGGCTGTTTGGCCGAGGTGCTGAGTTGACTGTTTTGAAGAAAATGTCTCTTGAGGGCTCCACCCTTTCGTGCCTAGTAGCTCGGCTGCTCGGCTGAGCTGTTCGGTAGCTCGGCTGGACAAGCCGATGGCAATGCAGCTCGAAAGGTACGCGTGGCCGGATCTGGGCCGTTCATCATGGCGCGCATCACGAGGATGGGGTTCAGATCACAAGAAAACGTTATCTTGTCGTTTTGTGGGCGTAGCGCAATCTAAACCGTCCATCAGATTCTGTCGCGGATTTTGGAGAGATCCGACGGTGACTTCGCCTCGGGATGATTTTTCTCCACATACGAGGGTCGGTACCTCGTCATCTCGGCTCAGCGCATCAGGGTTGTTTGGCCGAGATGCTGAGTTGGCTGTTCTGAGGGGACTCCGTAGCTCGGTTTGGCAGACCGGTGGTCGAGTCGTCTACTTGGTGATTTTTGGAGCCCTTCCGTTATTCGAAACGTCGCAATTCTTCGCTTGGCGCTTTGGCTTAGCCGGCTTTTCACGTTTCTCAAGGAGGCCTAACATTTTAGGGGTTATAAGTTCTCACCCCCACTTCCCAGCTCATTTCTTACTTTTTTACTCCCAAGACTTCACTTTTGTTCTCTAAGTTCTCTGCTAGCGACGACTTTCGCTCCAAGGCGGTGCTGTTAGCTGTCGCGTGGGCCAGGCGATTTCCGGCAAGCGCATTCCGACCGTGAACGTCACTTCAAAGGTCAGTTTACTTAGTCTTAGCCTTTTTTCTAGAGATGTCACGAGTGAACTCGGGGAGTGGGGCCTCGTCCTCGGGCGATGATGGTGCCGAGGAGATGAGGAGGTTGGAGATCCGGAGAAAGGGTAAACAGGTTGCCAAACCGTCTGTAGCCGAGGCGAGGCAGGAGAAGAAGAAGAGGAGGGTGGAGACCCAATCCCCCGTGGTTGAGGTGGTCGTGCAGTACCCAAAGCAAGCTCCCGAGATGGGACGATATCCCTCTGTTCTGTCCGGGCATTCGGGTGTCAGGCAGTACGAGGGCGACCTTTTGGAGAAGGCGGTCTATGGAAAGTCGAAAATCCTCGAAGAACCCAACCCGGCTCTTCCCACTGAGGCCGACGAGCTTATTTCGGTGCTGTCCGAGAAGGATCTCCTTCGGATCAGAAAGGGATTCGCCATCCCGCCGGAGTACAAGCTGATGCTCCCCGTCCCCGGGATGCGAGCGAATTCCAAGCTGTCATCGTCGGACATGTGCATGTTCGACTTCGACTCCTTGAACGCCGGACTGCGTTTTCCGCTGCATCCTTTCATCCTCCAGATCCTCGGCTAGTTCTGCCTCGCGCCGACCCAATTCATGCCGAACACATGGCGCCACGTGAATGCTTTCTTGCTTCAGTGCCACAGGGCCGAAGTAGTGCCGGACTTGACAGTCTTCCGAGGCCTGTATCGGATAAACAGGCAGCACAAGACGGAGTATCGGTACTACTTGGGGCCGAGGAAGGGTGTTAGGATTATAGAAAACCCCAACTCAATTAAGGGTTGGAAAGAGAAGTATTTTATAATAAGGGGTGAGGCGATTCGGCATATTCCGACCCGGTGGAAAGTGGAGGTGCCAAAATTTGCGCGAGCCGACCCTGTATTGTCTGAGGCCGAGGAGGAGGTGGCGAGGAAGATAATGGCCCTTCCGCTGTTGAGTTGGAAGGAGTTGACGGAGGAGGTGTTGTTCGGGTCCGGCCTAAGCCCCATCGACCCGAGTATGCTCCTGACATCTCATTTATTTTCGTTTTTCAAGTCTTTAGTTCGTCTTACTGATTTGTTTTTTGTTGTCCGATGCAGAAGCGATGAAGATTGATTTCAACTCTATGATGGCTGATAGGTCCAAGTTGGTCGGGGGCAGAAAGAGGAAGAGGGCGACCGAGGCTGCCTCGTCGACTCTGCAGCCCACTGTCGCTTCTACCACCACCCCACCTCCTCCTGCCACCGAGGTGCCTTCGGAGGTGGTTGTTGCCGAGGAGGCCTCGATCCCTGTTGCCCCGACCGTGATTGAGGGGGCCTTTGACGTCAACGCGGTGCTGGCGCTCGAGGCTCCTCCGTTGACTAAGGCGGCCGAGGAAATCCTGACCGAGCAGCACAAATAGTTGTTTGTGCCGAACTGGCGGGTGAGGAATCATGACGGATTCCTCGGCAACTCGCAGATGTCAGTGCAGGTCGTCAAGCACTTGGCGACCCCGAAGGACAGAGTCGCGCTAAAGGCGGGGACGGTCGGCGACGACACCTATGAAGTCACTCGGTCGCTCGTTTCGGTAAGTGTCTTCTTGCGAATTTCTCCAAGTTTGTTGCTCGGCTTGCGCATCACTCTGATCGTTGTCTTTGTAGGCCACCTGCCACTTCGGCCACCTCCTCGAGACGTTTGCTGCGCAGGAGAAGGAGCTGAGGGCCGCCAGCGACAAAGACAGGATGGCAAAGGTCAGGGCGGTCAAGGAACTTGAGGCCGAGCAGAGGCGAGCCGAGGCCCTGGAAGTCCGGGTGGCCGACCTTGTTGCCGACCTGGAGAAAGCCAAGGGGCGCATCGATGCGGAGTCTGCCAAGGCTGCCAAGGCCGCCGAGGAGCTGGCTGCGGCGCTGAAGTCCTTGGCCGAAGAGAAGGCGGAGAAAGGAGGCCTTGGCGATGAAGATCAGGGCCGAGGTGGAGAAGGAGGCCGAGGCCGAGGCGAAGAAGCACATGGCCGAGAACATGGAGAGGTCCTATCAGAGGGCACTCGATCATGTTCAGGATCGTGTCCCGGGCTTCGAGCGGGTCGGCTACAGACTGTGGCCAGGATTGCCTTCAGGCGGCGAGGAGGAGGGGGGCGAAGGCGACGAGGACGAAGGCGACGACGAGGAGGAGACCGACCCCCCTGCGGCAAACGCCCAAGTCGAGGGGAGGATCGAGGGGCCATCTAACGACGCGCCCGAGGTCGACGCAGCGACGCAGGTGGACCCCTGATCCCCTCGCAAATTCTTTGTAGTTTCTTGTTTTGTTTTTTCTTTCAAAAGTGTAATGCCTTTTGCGGACTGGCCACCGCTTTTGATAATGAATGAAAAGTGTTGTTTTGATTTTGGATCTGTCTAAGTGTTTGGTCCGGCTATTCAGTACTTCAATGTTGTCCTTTTCTTATTTCAGATCGCCGAGCCTACTGCTATCTCCGCGGTGGCTCGGTGCCGTGCAGAGCTGTTTCGGCAGTCGCGGGAGGACCGTCTTGAGGGTGAGGTTCATCTGATGAGGAGGATACTCTACAACTTAGAGATTAGGCATAGCGAGGCATTGGCTGAGCTGCACCATCTACGGATAGTCGAGGCCGAACTATCTGCGAAGGAGGAGGAACTGGCGCGAGTTTCGGCCGAACGAGATGACTTTGCGAAGAAGGTAGAACAGCTGCAATGGGTGACGGTCGACAAGAGCATCGAGGTGACCCACTTGCGACGTGTCATATCTGACAGCGCTGAATACCCTGGTTCGGCGAAACTTCCTCGATTCAAAGTGATTGTGAAGGACGACACGTTGAATGACCGGATCGTCGAACTAGGAAGAGGAGTTTGCTCGGCTCAAACCTCTGCCGGCGAGGGCTAATGTCCGGAGCACCTCGTGCACTCGCGAAGAGATTGAGCGAGGGATCACGTTTTATCAAGCCGCGAGCCGGACTCCTATTATAGGCAGGTCAGCAGCCGACGCCCAAAGCGGCGTAGCGGTGTCTTCAAGTGGTGCTTCGGTTGAAGCAACTGTCAGGTCAGCGGCGAGGAGGCGTCTCGATTTGTTGGTCTGGAGACGAGCTCGGAGGTCAAGAAGCGCCGACCCAAGGTATCGCTGAACCGGAGCGTACCCCTTTCTCGGAGGCAGTAAACGGGTCGTATCTTGTCTTCGGATTTCCGAACTGTGTTTTGTTGTAATCTTTTTGTAGATTTATCCAAGTTATTAATAAAATTGGAGTTGATTTATCCGAACTGTTATCTGCTGGCTTCTTATCGTGCTGTAATCGTGCTAGCTAGAGTAGGCTCGAGATGAATTGCGAGGCAAGTGTTTGCTTCGTCGAGCATCTTGACCTCGAAACTCACACTTTTGCCACGATTTTGTGCCTTGCTCGGCGCCTTCAGGTGCGGCTCGGTTCGGCGGCTAAGGTCCGAGCGTGGTTCTGAAAAGATGGGACTAGTCCCCTAACAGCATTAATGGCACTCCGGGATCTGTGGGGGGCGTTTCGCCCTCCCAAAGGCGTTGAGAATAGTGCCCCTTAATTGATACGCGGCGCTCCAGCTCCCTAGGTGCGACTTTTGGACTCCCGAGGGTCATAATGACGGTCTCTTGGGGGAAGGTTATAAATCCCACACCCCCCTTGTAGTTTGTCATCGCAGTCTAGAGCTCTTGTGGCATCGATGGCGTCTGCCCTTGGGCAGATGCCAGCTTAGTGAAAAAATTTCGCCTCGAGAGGTTCGGAAGAGTGGTCACCCTACCGCCTTGTTCTTCTCCCGTTCCTGACGGCCCCGATGTAGGTGTCAGGGGCGAGGGAGGACAAGGCAGAAGAGTTGGCTACCGTAGTCCGGGCCCGAGAAAAAGGCTCTTCGGGGGGAGAGGTGGTTGCTCTTCCACCATGGTCTTCTCCTGACTGACGGCTCCGAGGCGGGTGTCAGGGTCAGGGGAGATCATGGTGGATGAGGTGATGACCAAAGTCCGGAATCCGTGGGAGGTCCCCTAAAACCTTAATCCGAACTTTTAGAGACTAAGTTTTTGCTTCGTAATAGGTTGGCAGTGCTCATACGGCTCGTCGGCCGAGGCGATTGCGGAAGAAAGTTGATTCGGATTGCCTGTTGCTTAACGTTTGGGGCCGAGCGAGGTGAGGCGATCAGGGCTGTTGGATGGTGGCACGAATCTTGAGGCTGGTCCAGTCCCCAAGAAAACATTATCTTGTCGTTTTGTGGACACGTGGCTAAATCAGATCCGTTGACCACCCTCTAGCACGCATTATGAGACGATCTGACGGTGGTTTCGCCTCGGAAGGTTTTTTTCGCCATATACGAGGGTCGGTACCCCATCCGCTCGGCTCAATAGTTGTGGGGGCAGGTCGGAGTGGCCATCTAACCCCGGCCCGTTTGGGGACGAGCCGGTGAGGTAAAGTAGAGCCATTGGACCCCGACCATCGTTAGGTTAGCTTAAGGGTTGTGGAAGCAATTTCGAATGGCGATCCACATCCGGCTCGCCTGTGGGCAAGCCGGGGAAGTAGAGTCGAGCCAAGTGTTGGACTACGAACCATTCAACGGTTGTGGGAGCAATTCCGAACGGCGATCCACATCCGGCTCGCCTGTGGGTAAGCCGGGGAAGTAGAGTCGAGCCGAGTGCTGGACTCCGAACCATCGTTAGATTAGTTTAAGGTTGTGGGAGCAATTCCGAATGGCGAGCTGCTTCTAGCTCGCTTAGGAGCGAACTTGCGAAGTAGAGTCGAGCTAAGTGTTGGACTCCGAACCATTCAACGGCTGTGGGAGCAATTCCGAACGGCGATCCACATCCGGCTCGCCTGTGGGCGAGCCGGGGAAGTAGAGTCGAGCCGAGTGCTGGACTCCGAACCATCGTTAGATTAGTTTAAGGTTGTGGGAGCAATTCCGAATGGCGATCCACATCCGGCTTGCCTGTGGGCGAGCCGGGAAAGTAGAGTCGAGCCAAGTGTTGGACTACGAACCATTCAACGGTTGTGGGAGCAATTCCGAACGGCGATCCACATCCGGCTCGCCTGTGGGTGAGCCGGGGAAGTAGAGTCGAGCCGAGTGCTGGACTCCGAACCATCATTAGATTAGTTTAAGGTTGTGGGAGCAATTCCGAATGGCGAGCTGCTTCTAGCTCGCTTAGGAGCGAAACTTGCAAAGTAGAGTTGAGCCAAGTGTTGGACTCCGAACCATTCAACGGCTGTGGGAGCAATTCCGAACGGCGATCCACATCCGGCTCGCCTGTGGGCGAGCCGGGGAAGTAGAGTCGAGCCGAGTGCTGGACTCCGAACCATCGTTAGATTAGTTTAAGGTTGTGGGAGCAATTCCAAATGGCGAGCTGCTTCTAGCTCGCTTAGGAGCGAACTTGCGAAGTAGAGTCGAGCCAAGTGTTGGACTCCGAACCATTCAACGGCTGTGGAAGCAATTCCGAACGGCGATCTACATCCGGCTTGCCTGTGGGCAAGCCGGGGAAGTAGAGTCGAGCCGAGTGCTGGACTCTGAACCATCGTTAGATTAGTTTAAGGTTGTGGGAGCAATTCCGAATGGCGATCCACATCCGGCTTGCCTGTGGGCGAGCCGGGGAAGTAGAGTCGAGCCAAGTGTTGGACTACGAACCATTCAACGGTTGTGGGAGCAATTCCGAACGGCGATCCACATCCGGCTCGCCTGTGGGCGAGCCGGGGAAGTAGAGTCGAGCCGAGTGCTGGACTCCGAACCATCGTTAGATTAGTTTAAGGTTGTGGGAGCAATTCCGAATGGCGAGTTGCTTCTAGCTCGCTTAGGAGCGAACTTGCGAAGTAGAGTTGAGCCAAGTGTTGGACTCCGAACCATTCAACGGCTGTGGGAGCAATTCCGAACGGCGATCCACATTCGGCTCGCCTGTGGGCGAGCCGGGGAAGTAGAGTCGAGCCGAGTGCTGGACTCCGAACCATCGTTAGATTAGTTTAAGGTTGTGGGAGCAATTCCGAATGGCGAGCTGCTTCTCGCTCGCTTAGGAGCGAACTTGCGAAGTAGAGTCGAGCCAAGTGTTGGACTCTGAACCATTCAACGGCTGTGGGAGCAATTCCGAACGACGATCCACATCCGGCTCGCCTGTGGGCGAGCCGGGGAAGTAGAGTCGAGCCGAGTGCTGGACTCCGAACCATCGTTAGATTAGTTTAAGGTTGTGGGAGCAATTCCGAATGGCGAGCTGCTTCTAGCTCGCTTAGGAGCGAACTTGCAAAGTAGAGTCGAGCTAAGTGTTGGACTCCGAACCATTCAACGGCTGTGGGAGCAATTCCGAACGGCGATCCACATCCGGCTCGCCTGTGGGCGAGCCGGGGAAGTAGAGTCGAGCCGAGTGCTGGAATCCGAACCATCGTTAGATTAGTTTAAGGTTGTGGGAGCAATTCCGAATGGCGAGCTGCTTCTAGCTCGCTTAGGAGCGAACTTGCGAAGTAGAGTCGAGCCAAGTGTTGGACTCCGAACCATTCAACGGCTGCGGGAGCAATTCCGAACGGCGATATACTCCTGGTTCGCCTAGGGCGAGCCGAGGAAGTAAAGTCGAGCCGAGTGTTGGACTCCGAACCATCGTTAGATTAGTTTAAGGTTGTGGGAGCAATTCCGAATGGCGAGCTACTTCTAGCTCGCTTAGGAGCGAACTTGCGAAGTAGAGTCGAGCCAAGTGTTGGACTCCGAACCATTCAACGGCTGTGGGAGCAATTTCGAACGGTGATCCACATCCGGCTCGCCTGTGGGCGAGCCAGGGAAGTAGAGTCGAGCCGAGTGCTAAACTCCGAACCATCGTTAGATTAGTTTAAGGTTTTGGGAGCAATTCCGAATGGCGAGCTGCTTCTAGCTCGCTTAGGAGCGAACTTGCGAAGTAGAGTCGAGCCAAGTGTTGGACTCCTAACCATTCAACGGCTGTGGGAGCAATTCCGAATAGCGATATACTCCTGGTTCGCCTAGGGCGAGCTGAGGAAGTAAAGTCGAGCCGAGTGTTGGACTCCGAACCATCGTTAGTTCAAGGGTTGTGGGAGCAATTTCGAATGGCGAGCCACCTTTAGCTCGCTTAGAAGCGAACTTGCGAAGTAGGATCGAGCCAAGTGTTGGACTCCGAACCATTCAACGGCTGCGGGAGCAATTCCGAACGGCGATATACTCCTGGTTCGCCTAGGGCGAGCCGAGGAAGTAAAGTCGAGCCGAGTGTTGGACTCCGAACTATTGTTAGAATAAAGAGTTAAAAGCAGAGAAGTATATAGTAGCAAAAGTATGAAAAGACTTTATTTATTAATATCCAATGATCGGCTGCTTCTAAAGTTGCTAGCCGTTATTACAAGGAAAAATAAATGAAAAGTACTGCAAGTAATTGGAAAGGAATGGTTCGACATCTCGAATTACTTAGAGAGGCGTTGTTGCCCTCTCTTGGTATTTTATGAGATGGTCGACATTCCAGGTCCGGGGTATCTCCCTGCCTTCAAGATCTTCTAGTTTGTATGCGCCGGGGCGGATCACTTTTGAGATTTTGTAGGGTCCCTCCCAATTCGGGGCCAATTTGCTTTTCTGTCCGGAGAACGAGATGGCCAATTTTCGGAGGACTAGGTCCCCTTCTTTGAGGTCCGTTGGGCGGACTTTCTTGTTGTATGCTAGCTCGATCCTTCTTCGGTAAGTTTGCTGGTGTATGGCAGCTCTCTCTCGGATTTCATCTATCAGATCTAGACTTGCTCTGAGTTTTCTAGTGTTCTGCTCTTCTTCATAAGCTATCAGACGAGGAGAGGGTATCCCGACTTCTAGGGGGATGATGGCCTCAGACCCATAGGTGAGATTGAACGGGCTCTCGCCCGTTGGGTCCGCTTTGTGGTGCGGTAGTTCCACAGCACGTTGGGAAGCTGATCGACCCATAGTCCCTTGGAACACTTGTCTAACCTCTTCTTAATGCCCGAGAGGATCTGTCGGTTGGCATTTTCGGCCTGGCCATTTGATTGAGGATGAGAGACGGAGGAGAAACGGTGTTGTATGGCGAGGTCTTCGCATAAAGCTCGGAAGGCTGCCCCGGTGAATTGCGTTCCGTTGTCCGTAACCAGGACCCTGGGAACGCCAAATCGGCAGATCACACTTTTCCAAAAGAACTGAACGACCTTATGTTCGGTGATTGTGGCCAGGGGCTCGGCCTCTATCCACTTCGAGAAATAGTCGACTGCCACGACTAGGAACTTAAGCTGTCCGGGGGCTGGTGGAAACGGTCCTAGTAAGTCCATCCCCCACATGGCGAAGGGGATCAAACTTGATAGGGAGGTGAGTGGTGCCTGTGGAAGGCATCGGATGTCGGAATACTTTTGACAGGAGCTGCATTGCCGAACGTGTCGTTCGGCGTCCCGTAGGAGAGTGGGCCAAAAATACCCGTAGTTCAACAATTTGCGTGCTAGAGCCCTGGACCCAGAATGGGCCCCGCCGATGCCCCTCGTGGAGTTCTTGCAGGGCATAGTCGGCTTGCCCGGGGGAAAGGCACCTCAGGTAAGGCCGACCATCTACCTGGGTGACAGAGCGTTTATATAGGATGCCTCCGATTAATGTATAATGCTCGGCTCGATTTCTGATTCTTCTTGCTACCTTCGGATCCTCGGGGAGGAGTCCGTCCCTTAAGAATTCAACGAGGGGTTTCATCCAATTGTCTTCGAGGAGGACAGGCAATGTTTCGACGGAGTCAGGTGCTTCGTCCTCTATGCTCGGCTTCAGGAGGACTTCTATCAATACGGTCTGCTCAAGACCTTGAAGGGAAGAGGAGGCCAATTTGGATAAGGCGTCGGCCTGAGCATTTTCTTCTCGGGGGATCCTTTGGATGAGGGCCTCTTCAAACAGCGCCATGAGGCTCTTGACCTTGGCTAAGTATCTAACCATCCTGTCATCGCGTGCTTCATATTCGCCGAGGACCTATTTGACGACTAGCTGAGAGTCACTGAAGATTCGGAGGCATTGCGCCCCTGCATTCCGGGCCATTCCAAGGCCGGCTATTAGCGCCTTGTATTCGGCTTCATTGTTCGAGGCTTTGAAGTTTATACGGAGGGAGTATTGAAGGATGAAGTCATCTGGGCCTGCCAGAATGACCCCTGCCCCGCTTCCCTCGTTGCACGAGGATCCGTCTACATACACCGTCCAGACGGGTGGTCCCTTTACTGCTGGGTTGGACTATGAATTCGGGATAGTGGTCTCAACTATGAATTCGGCTAGCGCCTGAGCCTTGATCGCAGTCCGAGGCTGATAGGTTATATCATGTTGGCTCAGCTCGATCGACCACTTCATAAGGCGATCGGAGGTCTCGGGCTTGTGGAGAACCTGTTTCAGCTGCTGGTCGGTAAGAACGACCACCGAATGGGACTGAAAGTAGGGGCGAAGCTTTCTCGCGGCCATCACCAGTGCATAGGCCATTTTTTCTATCTTCGGGTACCGGAGCTCGGCGTCCCGAAGCACTTTGCTGACATAGTAGATGGGCTTTTGAGCCCGCTCTTCTTCTCTTACTAGGATCGCGCTGAGGGTCTGCTTGGAGGCTGCCAGGTAGAGGTATAGGGGCTCACCAGGGATCGGTTTGCTGAGGAGAGGGGGATTGACGAGGTAAGCCTTGAGCTGGTCGAATGACTCCTGTTGCTGCTGTCCCCACTCAAATCCTTTAGCCCCCCTGAGGGCTTTAAAGAACGGGAGGCACTTCTCCCCGGACTTTGACAGAAAGCGCCCTATGGCGGCTAGGCGACCGGTCAACCGCTGAACTTCCTTGACATTTCTAGGAGGGGCCATGTCCAATATGGCCTTGATCTTCTCCGGATTTGCTTCAATTCCTCGCTGGCTAACCATGAAGCCGAGGAACTTCCCTGATGAGATGCCGAACGCACACTTATTCGGGTTGAGTCTCATATTATGCCTTCTCAAGACATCGAACGCCTCTTGGAGGTCGGTCACATGATCAATGCCTCGGATGCTTTTCACAAGCATGTCATCAACGTACACCTCCATGTTCCGGCCGATCTGAGACTGGAAAACCTTGTTGATGAGGCGTTGGTACGTTGCACCTGCATTCTTTAGACCGAACGGCATGACTCTGTAGCAATAGAGGCCTTGGTCGGTCACAAACGAAGTCTTCAGAATATCCGGGGGGAACATTCTTATCTGATTGTAACCTGAGAAGGCATCCATGAAGCTGAGGAGCTCATGTCCCGAGGTTGCGTCAATCAGAGTGTTAATACTCGGCAGAGGGAAGGGATCTTTGGGGTAGGCCTTGTTGAGGTCGGTGAAATCAATACAAATTCTCCACGTCCCGTTAGACTTTTTCACCATCACCACATTCGATAACCACTCAGGATAGTTCACCTCCTGTATGAACCAGGCCTTCAAGAGTTTGTCCACCTCTTCTTTAATAGCGAGCTGGCGCTCGGGGGCGAACTTGCGCCTCTTCTGCTGAACCGGTTTGGACCCCGGATCAACGCTCAGGCGGTGGACCAAGAGTTCTTCGGATATACCAGGCATATCTGCGGCTGACCAAGCGAAGAGGTCTTGATTCCTTCGGATACATTGTACAATGTCTGAGTATAGGGCGGACGGGAGGGTCTTGCTGACAAAGAACTTGCGGACCGGCTCCTGCTCAGAGAAGAGTACTTCTTCCAATTCGTCCACCGGCTCGGACGTTGGTCGAGTAACATCTTGGGGGATTTCCAGAGTTTCTAAGGAGAGGACGGGTCCGAGTGTAGAGGTCATGTAGCACTTGCGGGCCTGCTCCTGATTGCCCCTTACTTCCCCTACTCCGGCCCGAGTGGGGAATTTCATTTTGAGATGATAAGCAGAAGGGACGGCTTCAAGGGCGGCTAGACCGGGTCGACCCAAAATGACATTGTAGGCTGCCGGGACATCTACGACCATGAAGTCCATCGACTCCGTTCGGGTAGTAGGAGTTTTGCCAGCGGTTACGTCGAGGGTAATTACCCCTTCGATTGTCACTGGCACTCCCGTGAACCCATGGAGCGTGTAGCCAGCAGGCTTGAGTCTGTCTCGGGAGAGCTTCAGGCCTTTGAAAGCGGCAAGGAAGAGGATGTTTACGGAGCTGTCATTATCCACAAGTATCCTCTCCACTTTGAAGTTCGCCATGTGGAGACTGATGACGAGCGCGTCACAATGAGGGGTGCGGACACCTTCGAGATCTTCGTCCGAGAATGTGACGGGCACGCCGAGGCCTTTGGGAGGAGGGGAGGTTCGGACTGAGTTGACTTCTCTTATAAATGCCTTCCGAGAGGAGTTCGAGGAGCCCCCCATTGGGCCCCCATGAATCAGGTGGAGGACTCGCTCTTCCTCAAAGTCTGGCATCTCTTCTCGTTCCGGATGCTTGTTAGCCCCCCGAGGCTGGGGAGGAAGTTCGGCTCGGTCCTTTCTTACAAACTTCGCCAGCTGCCCCCTCTGGATAAGGGCTTCGATCTCGTTCTTGAGAGCACGACAATCGTTGGTGTCATGCCCATGGTCCCGGTGATAACGGCACCATTTTTCTTTATCCCTCCTTTTGGCGGGGGTGTTCATCCTCAGAGCAGGGGGCAGGATCCCCTCCTTTTCGACTTCCATCAGAATAGTTGAGACGTTAGTGGTGAGGGGAGTGAACTTCTCGAATCTGGGGGGAGGTCGGCGCTGGCCGGCATTATCCTTCTGGAGCTTCTTAGCCCCTTCCTCTTCTGTTCCTTTTCTCTTAAACCCGGAGGAAGACCCCTCCCAGTTGGGTCGCTGCTCGGCCTCTTCGGCTCGGATGTACTTTTCACTGCGAAGGAGGAGGTCGGAAAAGTTCTGTGGTGGCTTCTTGGCGAGGGAGGAGTGGAGGTTGGAATTGAGGACATTAGATTGAAATGCTGCTGCAGCGACCGATTGGTCGAGGGATGCTATGGATCTGGCTTCAGCCGTGAACCTCTTCACATAGTCTCTCAATTTTTCCCCCTTCTTCTGGTGGAGGTGCAATAGGGAGATGCTGGTCTTCTCAGTCCTTCGGCTGCTTACGAAATGGGTGACGAAAAGGGTCTCGAACTGTTCGAAGGAGAATATTGAGGCAGGGGCAAGGCGTGAGTACCATTCTCGAGCTGGGCCCTTGAGAGTTGCGGGGAAGGTCTTGCAGAGGAGGGCATCGAAAGCTTGATGGAGGAGCATCAGGGTCTTAAAGCTTTCGACGTGATCGACTGGGTCGGTCTCCCCGGTGTAAGTCTCAAATTGGGGAGGTTTGAAGCCGAACGGCATAGGTGCATCCACAATGGTTCGGGAGAAAGGGGGTCGGCTGGGACGTAGAGTCCTCCCCCTAAGCTCCTCTTCTCGGTCTATCTGACCCAGGCGCCTCTCTACTTCATGAAGACGGTGGTACATGGTGTCATCCCTCCGACGGTAATCAGCCGAGCCCCTAGACTCGTCTTCGTATGAGGGAGAGCGAGGGCTACGGCGATGGTAACTTCGGGAGCGGCGAGGACTTGGGGTACGCCGGGAGTTGCTAGGAGTAGGATGAGGAGATGGGGACCGTCGGTCAGGGCTTCGGACCGGAGGAGGAGATGGGGCCTTCGGCTCATTAGGGTTTTGACGGAGGTTGAGAGCCTGCAGGACGATCGCTTGGAACTGCTGGAACTCGGCACGGGTGATTGGTGCCTCATTGTTCCTAGGCTGTTGCCGACCCGCGGGGGAGTGCCTTCTTCGGTAATGCTCGGGGGACTGTTTCCTCCCCCTACGGACGGGGGACCTGTAGTACCGGTGGCGCGGAGACCGCTCGCCCGGATGATGTTGGCGGGAGGTTCCCTCTCGGGCCCGCTTTTCATCCAGATGGCGGCGGAGGTCATCATCTTTCTGGCGGTTGAGGGCGGTATTATGGTGACCAGAGGCTCGGGGATGATGGGAGGCGATAGAGTCCGTGGAGGCGTTGTGGATGGAGACGTGCTCTTGATGAAGAGGTTGCTTCTGAGGGTTAGGACCCTTTGGATGCGGCTGATCAGGAGGGGGAAGGTTCTGTTGGAGCGGGTCTTCCGCTGTAGGGGGAAGTTGCCCTTGTGGTTGAGCGGGATTATGGGGGACTTCTTGCTGCTGATCAGGGTTGGGTCCTCGGTTGGACCCCCTTGACCTGACTTTCCGGGGTGGCATGGCTAGAGAAGATCTATTCACCAGGAAGAGGAGAGGTTTCTATTCGTTAGTTTCCCACAGACGGTGCCAATCTATTGCCGCTAAATTTGGTGTGGGGGCAAACAGATAGTATTTGTGGATTCTTAGGGAAACTGAATAGTAAACCTGCGTACCTGTTCCGTCGGGGTTTGATCGTTGCTCCTGCCGTACACCTACAAAAAGTGCGAAACACTGGGGTTGTTCCCGACGACGCACCCTCCGACGCTCAAGTCAGTAATCTGGAAGACTATGAGAGAGTGCAAAAACTGGTAAAAGATTGATTACCTCTTAATGGAGATGGGTGGGGGGTATTTATAGGCGTCTTAGGGAACAGATTAGGCATGTAATTCCTTGTGTATAGATAAGGAATGTAATCCCTAACCCCCAGTGAAAGGATAGATATGAATCAGGGTCGTTGATTAATATTAATCAGAAACCCTAATTCTATCCTGTCGGACCGGGTTTGTTGCGGGTTGAAACCCGCACCCAGTTGAGGTGGATCTATTCGCAGGTTATTGGATCTTGTGAGATGGAAACCTAGTACCCGCTTCTGACCCGCTTGTAGGTGAAATTACCGTCTTACCCCCGATCTTCAGGATTCGTGTCCAATTTGGACGATCTCGATTAAATCCCTATTTTTAGCTATATCAGTAACCATATCTATCTCATCTATAAAACCATAATGATCTCACCAACTATACATATACACATTTGGTAAAATCTTCTCTTTATCATTTTTTAAAAGAAATTCTTGGCAGTGAGATTCAAAGAATTTAGCGAATCATTCCTGAATCAAAATTTTAAGCCTATTAAGTACTTCTGAGAGTGAACTTTTGAGAGCAATATAAGAAAGTGAGAAGGGTTTTGTTAACCATATATATAGTGAGAAACTTCTAAGAAATATTTGGAAGAGAAACTTTTTCACGTAGACTGAGTCTAACTTGTCAAATAACACAAGAACAACATATTTAATTCAAGAGCAAGAAATGTTTAAGTCTTTTAAAATGAATGGAAAAATGTACTCTACCTATGAGCTTTCCGAACGCATTAGCTTCCTCAACAGAATCATATGCCTCACTCTTAATTTCTTTTCCATACCCGTTTTGAACTTAATAACCTATGAGAAACCTAAATAAATAAATAAATAGATTAGCAAAACTTAATGCTTACAGTGAGAACAAAGCAAGCAGGCTAGCTTTCGACACCTAGATATAAATATATTATATAAAAATAGGAATGAAATAGTTCAGCTTTTAAAGGGAGAGAAAATGACAATGTAAAGTTAAAACAGAAAAAGGAAAGAGGAATAAAGCTACGAACATAAGAGTGTCAATCGATATGTATTACCTCTCTATTTCCTTTTGGCAGTAAACCCTTCCGAAAATTGTGTCTTATCTTGTGATCTCAGAAAAAAAATTTTGATCCAAAACAAAATTCCAAACCCTAGTTTCTTATCTAGAACGAAATTCGGGATCTAATTCAAAGTCGTAGCATAATTTTGATAGAATAATGAAGTTGATGACACTCCATACCGTGATCTTCTTCAAAATTTCCCTGAGAAGTATTACCATGGCCATCGATTTCGATCACATCTCCGATCGAGAAACGGTTAACAGGTGCCTGATATCATAGTTCAAGAAGAAATTTCTTATCCAAAACATAATCCAATACCCTAATTTCGGATCAAGAACGAAATCTGATATCCAATTTCAAAATCGATGGTAAAACGAAACCATTAACTTATATGACTTGGGTATCTTGGATTCGCAGGAATCCTCGACAAGGTGTTTAGGAAAACTTTATTTCGGGTTTAGCTCATGTATAGGAAGATTGTATAGATATGGCAGTGTGAGATTTTTTCTACCTTAGACTGTGTAATTAGAAATTTACTTTGGCTTGACTTGAGAATTTGTTAATTTATGAAGATGTATTTGGGATTAGTTGATTATGATTGGTTGCCTTTCATGGTTCTTTAGAGAGAAACTTCCCGGTTGGTTCAAATAGGCTTATATGTTGACCTATCAAAGACACCTATATATGGCACAAAGCATTTGCTTTTAGTTTTCTTACTAGCAATTAGCATTCATGGAAAATCAGAATCTTCTTCTGTTTTACCATTGCATATTTATTCGAAGGACATTAGGAATTTAGGATACAGACATTCAATCAATTTTGGATGTTGCAAAGATATTAATAACTTGGTTTCTAATCAATGGATGTAACCTCTAAGTTAGATACTGAGACTTACATTCCATTCTACTAAACTGAGGTATGCCGCGGTCATTTTTCTTAGCAAGAAAGTGTTTAAGTTGGGGTATTTTGAAAGAAAATATGGATAAAAGCTTACACTAATGAGAAATAATGAAAATACCGTGAGAAAGAATGTTTTTTAATTCCAAAGATGGGACTCCTTCAAACATTTTGTGATTTAAAAAGAATTAAGGTAGAGTACTATGCCGAAGAAAGCAGCTACAATGGTTGTTTAATCGCTAAAATAAATATTATTGTGCCCGCTAAAAGTTATTAAACATTCTGCAAACGAATGCCATGTAAAAGTGGAGAGACTTAAACAAAAGGTATGATAGGTTCCTATATAGCTATAACTGAAGTCATTAGCTAAAAGTTAGGGATATGTGGTTCTCCCAGAAAAATAGGTTGGTGTTCTTTGTTAATAACATTATAATAGTTTGCATCAACAAGGTAGTCATGTTTCCAATTCTTTTATAAATGCATTTTTTTTTTGAAAGGTAGGCCACTGAATCTGAAAGTGCTCGATTGATCTTTCATGGCGTTGGGAAACAAAATTGAAATAAGTCCCATTCATATTAATGCAACTATGCTTTCCTTTCTTGATAATTGGATCTTCATTGTCAGTACAAAAGATAGTTCTCATAAGAACAATTTAATTTTTTTTTTGTTCTACTTTTTCGATAAAAGAAGTACTGCTTGTGCCAACGATAATCTCATTGAATCATACGAAGAATCCTCCTGAATACTGTTCATTATTCTAATACACTCAATGGTGCAAACATCTCAGTTGGGAGTATTATGCATGTGCTTGTGAATTTAGGAAGTTTAGTAATTCATAACCAACATATAACTCAAATAATATTTTCTCGTGGTATTAGCATATGATTGTTCTGTAGGATAATGGCTCGATTCTGGTTCAGATTGTTTTGGAGTATCTGCAGCAAGTGAAAGTTACAGTATTTCAGTCGACTGAATTGGAGGGATCAGGCGACTGTCCAGAGAAGTTTCAAAGGCTTGAGATACAGCAGCAGCAGTCGACTGCCCAGTCGACTGCCCTGAACAAGACCAGTCGACTGCTTAGGTGACCAGTCGACTGTGTACGGGATTTTGAACTAGAAATGGCCCAATTCGAAAAGGCCCAGTAGTTTCCCTATAAATACACTTGTTAGGGTTTTGTAATTAGTGACGAAAGTTAGAGACCCCTATTCGGTTTTGTAGCCGTCATCATTTGTAAGGGTTTGTTTTCACCCATTGGTGATTATTTGAAGCAAGAAGAAACCCCAACCGCCCCGTGGATGTAGGCATGTGTTTTGCCGAACCACATTAAATCTGTGTGTCCTTGTGTTGGTTTGTTTTTCTGTGTTTTTCTTCGCTGTTTCTCTCTTTGATTCTGCATTGGTTAATTAGTTTTGTATTCCGCGCACAACAAGTGGTATCAGAGCTGTTGGTTCGACCTAGAGGGAGATGGCGGGTGATGCAGATGCAACCAAGGATGTTGTGGGATCAAGTTCGTCCAGAACAACGATTCACAACACAAAATTTGAAGTTGAAAAATTTGATGGGACAAACAATTTCGGGATGTGGCAATGTGAGGTGTTGGATGTTCTTGTTCAACAAGAACAAGATGTTGCTTTGGAGAAAGAAAAACCAAAGGATATGTCCGAAGCAGATTGGAAGAAGTTGAATCGAGTTGCGTGTGGGACTATTCGGCTCTTTATTGCGAAGGCTCAGAAGTATGATTTGATGAGGGATACCATTGCTGCGGTATTGTGGAAGAAGCTCGAAGACAAATACATAAGGAAAAGTTTGGAAAATCGGCTATATTTGAAGAAGAGACTTTTTCACTTCACCTATACGGAAGGTATGTCTATGAACGCTCATGTTGAATCATTTAATAAATTATTGGCTGATTTGTTAAATTTGGATGAGCAAATTAAAGATGAAGATAAAGCCCTAATTCTATTGAATTCATTACCTGAAAGTTATGATCATTTAGCAACAACGTTAATATATGGAAAAGATACTGTGAAATATGAAGATGTTGCAAATGCTTTGTTGAATAATGAAACTAGGAGAAGGGATAAAATGGTTGATAGAGAAACTTCTGAAGCATTGATTGTAAGGGGCAAGACTGAGACAAGATCTGAGTCCAAATCTGGAAAAAAGGGAAACAAATCTCGTTCCAAATCGAGAGGAGTTTCGAAGGACAGAAAAATACCGGCCAAAGATGAATGTGCTTTCTGTCATGAAAGGGGGCATTGGAAAAAGGATTGTCCAAAGCTACGAAATAAGGGAAATTCGACTGCAAATGTGACTGTTGATAATTTAGATAGTGGCGAGGATTTTTCTTTTGCACTTGCTTCTAGTCCCTCACTTTATCAAGAGGTATGGTTTCTTGATACAGCAGCCTCCTATCATATGTCTTGAAAAAAGGAGTGGTTTACTTCTTTGGAGTATATGGATGGTGGTGTAGTTTTGATGGGAAATGATGCACCTTGTAAGAAGGTAGGAATCGGGAAGATTGAATTGCTAATGCACGATGGTCTTATTAGGGAGCTTTCAGATGTATGGTATGTTCCAGATTTGAAAAAGAATTTGATTTCACTTGGTGCTTTGGAGGCCAGTGGATTGAAATTTGCCAGTGAAGGTGGCATTCTGAAGGTGACTAGCGGATCACTCGTGGTGATGAAAGGGCAAAGAAAAAGGAACTTGTTTTTCTTGCAGGGAAAAACATATTTGGGTCAGGCTGCCAGTGTAACTGAAAGGCCTAAACAGGTTGTTCCCGACTCTACTAGGTCGTGGCATATGCGACTCGGGCATGCAGGAGAAAAGGCCTTGCAGGGGCTTGTGAAGCAAGGGTTGCTTAAGGATGCTAAAGGGTGCAAGTTGGAATTTTGTGAACATTGTGTTTTGGGTAAGCAAACTAGGGTGAAATTTGGTACAGCTGTACATCAGACAAAGGGTATCCTCGATTATGTGCACACAGATGTTTGGGGCCCTACTCAGACACCTTCTATGAGTGGTAGACACTGGTTTGTTACATTTGTGGATGATTACTCCAGACGAGTTTGGGTATATACCACGAAGCACAAAGATGAAGTTTTGACATTGTTCACAAGTTGGAAGAAGAAAGTTGAAAATCAGACTGGGAGGAAGATTAAGGTTCTGAGGTCAGATAATGGAGGGGAATACAAGAACGATCCGTTTCTGAAATTGTGTGAAGATGAAGGGATCCAAAGGCACTTCACAGTTAGGAAGACTCCACAGCAAAATGGGGTTGCAGAAAGGATGAACAGAACCTTACTTGAGAAGGTGAGATGTATGTTAGCACAGTCTGGATTGAAGAAGACATTTTGGACAGAAGCTGTTATATATGCAAGCCACATTGTCAACCGTTTACCATCAGCAGCACTTGAAGGCAAAACGCCTATTGAGGTATGGAGTGGTAAACCTGCATCTGATTATAGTTTTTTGCATATATTTGGTTGTCCTGCTTATTTTCATGTAACTGAAACTAAACTTGATGCAAGAGCCAAAAAGGCTATATTTGTTGGTTTTAGTACTGGTGTCAAAGGTTACAGGTTGTGGTGTCCAGAACAGAAGAAGTTAGTAATCAGCAGAGATGTGACTTTTGATGAGACCAGCATGATTAGCTCGGGACAGTCGACTGGTGGTATAGGACAGTCGACTGGTGAGCAGCAGAAGAGTAGGACAGTTCTCCAACAGGTGAGTAGCAGAAGCTCGGGACAGTCGACTGGTGTACAGGAGCAGTCGACTGGTGGTCTAGAACAGCAGAAGAGTGGGAGCTCGGGACAGTCGACTGTTGGCAATTACCAGTCGACTGGTAGGAGAGTTCTCCAACAGGTGGAGTTAGAAAAGTTGTCAGTTGAAAATCCTGTTCCTGTCCAAGATGAAGATGATGTGGTTGATACTGAGAATGATGAAGAAGTTCCTATCCAGCAGGAAGAATCAATTGCAGTAAGAAGGCAAAGAAGAGATATCAAACGACCGTCTCGCTTTACAGATACAGTTGCATTTGCTCTTCCCATTGTGGATGATGAAGTTCCCTCCAACTTCAAAGAAGCCACTAGAAGTTTTGAAAATGCAGATTGGAAAGTTGCTATGGATGAAGAGATTAACTCTCTTCATAAGAATAAGACTTGGGATCTAGTGCAACTACCAAAGGGGAAGAAAGCAATTGGTTGCAAGTGGGTGTATACGAAGAAAGAAGGTCCAAAAGGCAGTGTTCGGTTCAAGGCTAGACTAGTTGCAAAGGGGTATGCTCAACAGGAAGGGATTGACTATAATGAAGTGTTCTCTCCGGTTGTTAAGCATCCTTCTATTCGGATTTTGTTAGCATTGGTAGCACAGTTTGATCTTGAATTGACACAGATGGATGTGAAGACTGCATTCTTACATGGGGATCTAGATGAAGAAATTTATATGTTGCAGCCAGATAGGTTTAAGACAGCTGGGAAGGAAAGTTGTGTTTACAGGTTGAAGAAGTCTCTCTATGGGTTGAAGCAATCTCCAAGGCAGTGGTATTTGAGGTTTGACCAGTTTATGAAAGTGCAGGGATATTCCTAGAAGTGAGTATGATCATTGTGTCTACTTCAAGAAGTTGCAGAATGGTTCTTTTATATATCTGTTATTATATGTGGATGACATGTTGATTGCCTCTAAAAATGCTAAGGAGATTCAAAATTTGAAGAATCAGTTGAGTTCTGAGTTCGAGATGAAGGATCTTGGTGAAGCCAAGAAGATACTTGGGATGGAGATAGCTAGAGACAGAGCAAAGGGCATAGTGAGTTTGACACAGAAGCAATATCTTTTGAAGGTGCTGAAACGGTTTGGTATAGATGAGAAAACTAAACCAGTCAGTACACCCTTAGCCACTCATTTCAGAATTAGTGCTTCTCAGTCTCCAAGTACAGATGAAGAGAGACAGTATATGGCTAATGTACCTTACACTAGTGTGGTTGGCAGTTTGATGTATGCTATGGTTTGTACTCGACCAGACATCTCTCAGGCGGTGAGTATGGTTAGTCGATATATGCATGATCCAGGCAAAGAGCATTGGCAAGCAGCTAAATGGATTTTGAGGTACATAAGTGGCACCACAGATGTGGGTTTGAAGTTTGAAAGGGATGACAATATTAGCAGGTTATTGGTGGGTTATGTTGATTCTGACTATGCAGGTGATCTAGATAAGAGGCGGTCTACTACAGGCTATTTGTTTACTATGGCTAGAGCACCTATAAGTTGGAGGTCAAATTTGCAGTCCACTGTAGCGTTGTCTACTACTGAGGCTGAATACATGGCGGTTGCTGAGGCCATGAAGGAAGCCATTTGGATACATGGACTTTTGAAGAGCTTGGGAATTCGTCGGGAGAAGGTGGAGGTACACTGTGACAGTCAGAGTGCTATTCATTTAGCGAAGAACCAAGTTCATCATTCGAGGACCAAACATATTGATGTCCGTTATCATTTTGTGCGTGATTTGATAAAGGATGGTGATATTCATTTGGTGAAGATTGGAACAGCTGATAATCCTGCTGATATGTTGACCAAAGTTGTTGGGGCAGCCAAGTTCAAGCATTGCATGAACCTGGCTAATATTTTGCATGTTTGATAATTTGGCATGGGCGGTTGGGATAGTGCTTTGCTATTGGTTTGTTTAGTATGTGATATCATACTAAGGTGGAGTTTGGTTTTTTGTTACATTTGGTGATGAGCAGTTGCTTTGGAGTATTTGTGGAGATTGTTTGGGCTACTTGGAAGATTTCACCAAGGTGGAGATTGTTGGATACTTGGAAGATCTCGCCAAGGTGGAGATTGTAGGATAATGGCTCGATTCTGGTTCAGATTGTTTTGGAGTATCTGCAGCAAGTGAAAGTTACAGTATATCAGTCGACTGAATTGGAGGGATCAGGCGACTGTCCAGAGAAGTTTCAAAGGCTTGAGATACAGCAGCAGCAGTCGACTGCCCAGTCGACTGCCCTGAATAAGACCAGTCGACTGCTTAGGTGACCAGTCGACTGCTTAGGTGACCAGTCGACTGTGTACGGGATTTTGAACTAGAAAAGGCCCAATTCGAAAAGGCCCAGTAGTTTCCCTATAAATACACTTGTTAGGGTTTTGTAATTAGTGACGAAAGTTAGAGACCCCTATTCGGTTTTGTAGCCGTCATCATTTGTAAGGGTTTGTTTTCGCCCATTGGTGATTATTTGAAGCAAGAAGAAACCCCAACCGCCCCGTGGATGTAGGCATGTGTTTTGCCGAACCACATTAAATCTGTGTGTCCTTGTGTTGGTTTGTTTTTCTGTGTTTTTCTTCGCTGTTTCTCTCTTTGATTCCGCATTGGTTAATTAGTTTTGTATTCCGCGCACAACATGTTCTGTGTTATGACAGTTTCAAGTTCACAAAGTTGACTGATATTTGCATATTTCTATACTAGGCTGAACATATATATTTTTCTTCTTAGATGCTAGTTATTTTAAATGAATAGTTAAATAGTTTGAAATAATAGGCCAATGAAGATTAATTTACATAACTCTTTTTACCATGCTGGCATTACAAGAAAGTAACATTACATACGAATTTTCATTTCATTTTCTGAATGCTACTTTCATTTTAGACTTGGATTGTTGCTTTTGGATTGTTGCTTTTTGTAGGATATGCAGGACACGAGGGATTGCTACGATAACTTGCTTTCTGCTGCAGCAGCCACTGCAAATAACACACATATGATGTTTTCTTTATTTAGAATTTGAATTCTTAAGAGTTTTTGTTTCCCATGAATTGACATATTTTACAAAGATAGAAAATAATTATAAAACTGGTTTTTACATACATTTCTTAATTAAGTAGCCATGCCAAAAAGATTTGGAGGCTCTAAACCATCTTTGGTGAAGTTACGTTAATTCATTCTTAGGGACACTGTTCTCTATTACTTTAAGCGCTGGCAAATTGGCAATCTTCTTTTGCTCTTTTTAACCTTTTATTAAGCTGCTTGGAAGAAGGGAAGTATTTTGCCTCTTAAATGCAGCCTTCTCAATTCGAACCAACGTCAGTTTGATGGAAAAATACTAGATGATAGTGAGGATGACCATTTATTCTGGGTCTCTTTTTGTAGACATCTTTTTTGCTCTGATTGATATTTTATATTATGTATTTCCATATCCAAAAAGTTGACTTTTCTTAATTGGTATGTATCGGCAATGTCGGAACCTCTTTGAATATAACCCTAAAAATATTGACAGTTTCTATCTTATATGGATGTAAAAAACATCATGTTTGTAAACAATGTACATAAATGTTCCATTCCAAATATAAATCTTGTGTTAGTTTCTGAGATACCAACACATGCTATGTAATAATTACTTTAAGTTTTATCTGAATTGAGTTTCTGAAGACTGTCGGATGATGAATGGTTTCGCTGGATTAGTATTATAAGTTAGTCTGAAGAATTGACTGGTATTCATGATGGATGCTCAAGCATGATGCACATTCACATATTTACAAAATCTCAGGTAATCTGAAACAATAACACATTAAAGTAGCATTATGAAAACTTTCTGTGTAACTGATGAGAAATATATAAAAGACTACTAGGGAATTAAAGGATAGGAATGAGACACCAGGTCGTTATATTCAAAGAAACAACTGTTAATTAAATAATAACCTACAACTAATTGGTCATGCATTACTCTTTTATACAGGTAACATCATTTCTTTAAACAAACCTTTTGAATTAGTTTTAACACCTTCAGTCCCTTCTAATTTTGCAAATTGATCTTATGCAGTATAAAACTGACAGTTGTTTAACTTTGTATCCTCGCAAAATTTTCTGAATCCCTACTGGAAATGGGCGACTGTCTGCTCAAAAAAACTTCATTGATTGATGATGAATAAAGTGGTCAGTGTCACTCATACAATCTGATGAATACGTTATTTTTAATGTCACCCATGAGAGAAAAAAAAAAACTAGGTTCTCGTGAGTTAATGCAATCCTGAAACTAGAACAAGCTAATAATTTAGGAAGATCATAGCATGCTAGATATTTCTGTAGCTGGACCACTATGCAATTATTTGTCAATTAACTTGTAATAGATTCAAATTAGTGTTTGAAGATGGCACTTTAATTTTGTTCCTGACATTATTCACCAAGCATAAAATTAAAATTCACTTTTATTTACTATTTTTAATTTTATTTTATGCCGAATACCGAAGTACTCTTGGTATGTTGTTGTCCATTAACATAAGCATGCAGGTAGAGTTTTGTTGATGCTAGGAAAAGTGCAGTTTGAGCTTCAGAAACTTGTTAATAATTATGTGAGTCCAGATTGTTGATACACCATATCCCTGTTTGCTCATTGATCCTTTAAATCATGATGACAGCAGCTCAGAATTAATTTCTCTCTTTTCACTTGTCAGCGCGTCCATATCGTCTAGACAATTACAATGCCATCCGAGTCTTTTCTCAAAGAACTACAAACTATTGAGGTTTATCTTTCATTGAAGAATTAGAAAACTTGGGAAAATTATTTCAAGTCCCACATGCAGTGGTTGATTTATTTTTAAACCCGATGGATTCTATAGATACTAAAAACCCCAACACCCTAAAATAGATTATTTTTAGACCCAAACCTCTTTTTAAATTAATTTTTAACTGATTTAATTTTTGTGCTTTGCATTTCATATATTTCCCTTCTAAAAAGGCAAGAATTTTTTTTCCACAGAATTATCCAATAAAAAAAACAAATGAAAGTAGAAAAGTTTGATGTGTTGTAAAAGAATTTCCATTCAGTTAGACTGAAGAATCAATAATACTCAAGAATATTTCTATGATAATTAATATTGCGATCTAAATTCCTCAACAAATCAAAGAGTTATTCAATTATGATTTCGTATGGGAATTGTTGGTTCGTTATGCTGCATGTTATCTGTGGTTCATATTCATTTCTAACCCTACTTTCAATTCAGAGTTTAGTCTAATTAACCCTCTTCTTCTTTACAGGTTCCCGAGACACAAATCTCTTGATGTCTGACGTCCTTTCCAAACCCTAGAAACACAAGAAGGCATGTTTCTCTCCTTTTTCACCTTTCTACTGTCGTAAAGCTAATGATTATGTTGTTTAGTCTCTGTAATTAACCATTTTCATCTTTTTGTAAGATATCTCAATACACCAATATCGCGAATCCAACAGGAAATTTGATGAAGTCGATAGCTAGGAGTTTCAGTTTCGCCCCTCCTTTTCTTTTTAGAGTTTCTGGATACACGAATCTCATTAAGTCTGTGTCCTTTCCAAACGGTATCTTTCCACTTCTTTTCCCTTTTCTAATCCTATTTTGAATTTTTTGTAAAGTTGAAAGTGAACGACTCAAGTCATAGTCATTTACCTCCATTTTTAATTTTATCAAGCAACAGTTTCTGTAACTTTCAGCTAATTCCTTGCTATGACTGTTAAATGTTGTTAAAAGTTGACCATCGAATTATATACCCTATTAACTTAAACAATAAAGCATGGGTTCTTTAGATTGTACGCAAAATATTCTCATCAATCATTGCCTTTAAAGTGGCTACTCTGCATCACTCGCAATATGTGTATCCCTCTTTCTAGGCTGTAGCAAACAAAGAAAATTATTTTTGTTGATTTTGTTAGTAGCAACATTTTTTGTTGGGTTGATGAGTAATTACTAAATTTTGCTAATCTAATTATCAAGTGTGCCTCACAGGATATCACACAAGAAAAAGCTTACATAATAGTGTTCATGGAAGCATTGGAAGGAGGATTAATATTGCTGGTTGGTATATTGCTTCAGCTCTATAAATATTTCTTTCCTCATTATGAAATAGAATATTTAGAACCCTTCAATCCTTATAAATGGTAGAGAAGCTATATTTTTTGTTTCTTTTTTGATAGCGGAGGGAAACAAAATCAATGTGTTTGATTCTACGATTTTAGTTAAAAGGTACACTATTTGCAAGAAAATTAGATTATAAAAATAATTAATTTTTATTATATTAGCCACTTTGGCATTCTGTTTTTAATTTGTCATCGGTTAAGAATATACAATTTCCAATTTCCACTGAGATTTTTCTCTAACCAATCACTTGCGCAGTTGAGTATTTAAGAAAACCAATGCTTCCTAATTTTCTTGTTGCAATAAAGCAATACAAGCTATATACATGTTCCTGATACATGTTCCTGCTGGGGAGATGCAAATAAGCGTAAGATATAAAAAATACAAAAAATGATAAACTTTTCAAATAGGATATTCTTCTCAGTAGATCTTGATCATGACTTGAAGTCTATCAATGTAGTGGACAAACCATCATGGCCACTTGCCTCGTCTGGAGCCTTTTCTGTTAAATCCGTTTATAAATTTATTTTGTCGGAGGGTTGTATTCCTGTTTGGTAAGCAGATATGGAGTATTACGGTCCCTCTTAAAGGGAAGGTTTTTGTATATGCATGGGATTGATGGCCTCTTTCAAGATATGTGAAGTATCACATTCACAAATCATTTATATATGCATGGGATTGATGGCCTCTTTCAAGATGCAATAGATGGCATTATGATGAATTCACGTAACCCTTGAAGCATCTTTTAATTAAGGGGCAAATATTTTAATGATGGGAAGAGGAAAGGGAAGTGATGAGGACATCTTTACAGTTTAGGATTTTTATTTTATTACCATTTTTATTTCTGGCAATTATAGCCATATGTACTCTTTTTGTAATTTTTAGATTCTGAGAATATTTTGGAGATATGTTTCAAGATGTAATTGAGCCTATTTAAAGGCCCTGAGATGAATGAGAAAAACATGCCATTATTGATTAAAAAAAACTTGTGTTGAGTTTTGCTCTTCATTTTCTCTCCTTTGTGTGATACAATTGAGATCAAATTAGGGTTTGTGATAAATCCTAATCTAGTTTTAGAATTAGTGATTAATTCTAAAATTTATCCCCACTTAAAAATCCCAAATACAAATCATAATCCCCTAATCCAAAACCTAATCCCCTGATCAAACCCTAATCCTCTTTCCCCTACCCGTAACCCGCCGCCTCTTCCTTCTCCTTCTTCTTCATATCCCCATCCCGTTCAAACCTACTTCACAACTCCCACAGAACCCATCGACCTCCCCTCACAAAATCCACACAGCCCCGTCACCTTCATCTTCCCCTTTCCCTTTTCGTTTCCCAAACCCACTCCCGATCGAGCTCACAACCCCAAATCCCCCCATCATCGTCAACCTCGAAAACCCTCCCGACCGCCGGCCTCATCACCCCCATCAACCTTCTTCCCGTCCATCGAAACCTCTCCCAAACCCTAACACTACTGCCTTCCCTCTACCCCAATCCAGATCCAAAACCGAACGACCCATACCCACACTGCTGCTGTTTCCCCCTCCTTGCAACCGGCGCCATCCCGACGCCGACCACGCTGTCGCCGTTCGCCGTCCACCACCAGCGACCAGATCAGTCACCCCCGGCTTCGTTGCTGACTTTGTTTGCTGAGTTGCCGTGATCTGAGTTGCTGCCCAACTCCGAGATCTGCGTTGGTTTTCTTCGGATTCGGTATACTCTTTCCACTATTAATATTTGTGCTTTACTGCCTTATCATCTAGTATATTATCTGATTTGACTGTCGACCACAAAATACTGAGATTGAGTGATCCACATGCTAGATTAGAGTACAAATCGATATTGGACTTATTACTTGCTAACATATAGGAATTTAATTATTGATTGAGGTTGAATTATTAATTGGAATTGTTAGCATAATTCAGTTCTTGAAAATCCATCAAACCTGTTAACTGTTTTAAATTTCTAACTTAGATCAGAACTTTCATGTTGGTAAAATTAACCCATTAAAATTCTTGGAAATTCTCTATTTTAGGGTTGGTTTTACATCAGGAAGCTTATGAATGCAACCAAAGAAGCTAGTAGAAATAGTTTCTTTAATTAGGGTCTATTGGGAAAAGATTGATCTTTTTGACAAAAGATAGTGTTTTTGTTTGTTTGATTTTACTCATTAAAGCGATCTAAAGCATGGTTAGGTTGGTGACTTAAAACCAGTCTTAAGTACACCTATGTAAACCTCCATACATCAACAAAATTTCAAGTCATGCCAATATACTCACGTTAAAAAAGTTTTATTTTTGAGTGATTTTTGTGAAAGAAAGGATTTTTGTGTAAGAATAGGTTTTGTTAAATCAAGACAATATCATTTTTTTGGGTATAAAAGAAAGATAAGGATTTAAATAAATAAATAATGTTTGTTAATTTTAAAAATCGGTTAATTAGGGTCTATTGGGAAAAGATTGATCTTTTCGACAAAAGATAATGTTTTTGTTTGTTTGATTTTATTCATAAAAAGAGGTGATTTTTATTTGTAAAAGTTAGGTTCTTTAAGAAAGTTTGACTATTTTTGAGAAACGAACCCCCAAACCTTAACCCTAACCCTTATCTCGTACCTCTGCCGCCGTCACCTTTGCAGTCGTTCGCGCCCCTCGGAATCGACCTCTCATCACCGGATCACAACCACTCTTTGCCGTCTCACACGAATCAACGTCTCTCAAGGTATAAGGTATAATGTAAGCAAAACCCTAATCATGATATCCTTATTCTTTCTAATTCTTGTTAGTCATACGAGTCTTATAGTACAATATAAAGAACAAAGGACTAATGTGATTACTAATCTATATATTTGATAGATCTTAAGGTTAAATGTAAACATTAAATTCTATAAATTGTTATAGTATACAGTTGAATATAGATGCATTGTCCCCTTCATTCAATGTTTCTTATTACCGTGTTTGTTGACCAGATATCAATATGTATCATGAAGAAAGTTGGGAAGTATGGTTCTATCCACTCCCCATGTAATATTTTATTACAAGAAAATAAATGTGTACCATTAGCCTTTTAACTGCAAGTAATCTCATAATAAGAATAGGTGATGCTAGAGTAAATGAGTTGAAGGTAAAAACCTAACACACAATTTTAATCATACTCAAATTGGTTTGCACATGAGATGTTTCGTGAAATTCTTATGAGAACTTCAGATTTTATTATCCTATTTATTTCTGAGCATAGGTATAAATACAAAAGATTACGTATAAGAATCAAACTTATTTTTCTATCAACATGCAAGATGTGGACATGATCTTGTTCGGAATCCTGAAGTTGTGTTATTGTTGTTAGATGTACAATAAAGTGAAGGGGATAAACTTAGCGGTTATATGAACAATAAATGTAATTATATGTGATATGCATGATACTTTTGTTCTTAACTATTTCAATTTGTGTCTGACATTACGCTCATCATATATAGTTTTCCACTTTACATACAAATTCTTTCTTCGTACAAATTCTTTCTTCTTTACTTGAATAAAATGGATTTCTAGAAGAAAAGTTTAAAAGATCGTCCAAGTTTTGAATTGTGAGTAATGGATGCAATAACATTTTCTTTTTAGAGGGCCAGGATCAGTAGTATTAGGGAGTGTTACAAGAGTCGTGTTTAATTACTACATTTTCAATAATATTCCCTAAGTAATTTGATCGAAAACTGCGACTGAAAAATTTTAAAACAAAGAATTGAAGGAATGCTTTTGAGGATAAACACGGAGATAGATTTTGACCTTTAAATTCTCAATGAAATATTGAGAAGAACCTCAAGCGTCAAATAACATATCACTGAAGTACATGAAATTTTCAAGACTATATCTTCCAATGCCAGGACAAAATCTGGATTTTAGAAACTAATGCTTTCCTTTCATTATTTTGTGACTTCTTTTGTCTAAATGGTTATGCAGGACAAGTTTTTTTCCAGCCAACATTGTTAATTAGTTACTCCTAAATGAAATTCATAGAACCTCTGATGTGAAATGTAATTACTTGTCTTTGGTCTGATGTGAAATGTAATTAATCATCTTTGGTGTGTGTTTGAATGTGACTTAAATGGAAAATGGTTTGAGACAAAGGAGACTATTTAGTCGATAACTACAATAAAACTGAAGAAATTGTGGTTTATCCAGGATGCGGATATTCTGAGTGGTGGCAACAATCCTTCACATTGGAAACATAAGAATTTGCCAAAAGGAAGGGAGACTGGTTCCTCAAAGTTGAAGAATGACAAGGCTCACTGCCACCCAAAACTGCTAGGGAGTTACGAATGTGTCAACCTATATCTCGTGTCCAGTTAATTCTTTTTTCCCGCTTTTGGTTATGTTAGATTTTTTTTTAATAAATTGTTTGTAAACTCTAATTATGACTCAGGTGCTCTATGTAAGCAAATCTTAGCTATTCTTGATGGCAACATTACAAAACCTCTTGATCCAAATTCAGTTGCAGCTAACATGATGATCCTATAATTAACTGATTTAGTCAATTCAAATGCACTGTATATAACGAGTTTTTTTTCTCTTAGTTGTTGTACATTGAATTATTGAATAACTAATTTTTATTAACAGATGATTATTAGAATATACAAGAACAATGCTAGGTAATCATTGTATAGTTCAAATTTTGCTAATAGTCTGGTCATATAAAACAAGGTAATTACTAATGACATAATTTAATGCTTGGTTGTTTTCACAGGCATCACTATAGAATTAGAAGTTTTTTACTTTTTTCTTTCTTTTTTTTAAAACCTTAATTGTCAGTTTTCTCAAATCTCCTTTTGGATCAAATAACTGCTCTTACAGCACAAATGCACATTTACGCCCTCTCTGATGCAACTGAATTAAGCTATGCATTTTTTGTTTGTGCATAGATCTCTGATGTTCCTTCTAATTATTATTGCAGGATTCTACTGCAAAAAACATAATTAGAGTACATGAAATGTTTTTCGCTTCGGGAGTTCTAGATCAAACATGTGAGAAACTTTTCAGTTACTATTTCAACGGATTCTTATATGTGTAAGCCAAACAAGATCATCATGCCTAATATACTGAATTTGTACCAGTTTTGAGCAACTATGTATTAACCTCACAAAGGATTAATTACAACATTATTATGTATGAATGATTAATATAGATTATATAATGTGTGTTACCAAAGAGGAATATACTATTGCAGCATGTAGTTAAAATGGAGCGAGAAGATAAGAAAAGAGATTGGTTGGAGTCGTGTGGAATTTGACAACAACCAAGTTGTGCTTGTTCTTATATAAGTAAATAAGGTCATTCACCAAACATATATTATTCTTAATGGCTAATACTTGGTATATTCATGCAGAAACCAAGAATAATCACACATACTGCTCAACGAAGCATGGTAGGTACCCGTATATGAAGAAGAATAAGTTGAGATGAAGAGCATATGGAAACAAAGATAAACAAATGGTTATAGTTGATAAAGTGATCAAGAGTACATTTAGATCTAAATGTAAGTAGATGAAGGTAGTATAAAGGAATACGGATTTTCCATTACCCAAAGAGATGAGTTCTTTTTGCAGCAACAATTATAACCTCTCTTTTTTCTCATGTACTAGAACTCAGATAAGCTCATGTGCTAAATTCTCCGTAATTTAAATAAAATTAAGCAAAATAATAAAGCTACCTAAAGTGTCTAATTTGTTGATGTTTACTTCATTTTCCTCTGTGCAGTGTGAGGAGAAGTTGATGGACAACTCTGGCACACTACGTCCCATTTCACTGAGTAATATTTAAGTAGAATATCTTCTTATTTGCATAAAATCATAACTACCATCCACCGTTCTCTCTTCGTTTCCTTTTAGATTATAGCTTCTAATGAACTACTACCAAAACAAATGTTGAAAACCACTCAAAGTTGATTATAGTGGTTTTATATAATACGAGCTATATCTATTAGTTAGGTTCATTCCCATACCATGTGCGAGACAACTTTGTGACAAAAGTATATATGTCTCTTTTTCGCCATGTATTTGAATTTTTATCCTAATTATGTGTTCTTGATTCTATTAGTTCCAGCACATTTAGAACTGAAAGATTTACTGTACCCGAAATTGAAATTTGTTTTATTTTCAATTTAGTTCGTTGGAGTAATTTTGAAATTCATGGTTTGGTTTTTAAGATGATTGACTTAGTCGAATTTGTAGTTTGCAGAATATGGGTGTGCTAAATGCAAGTATGTTTAGATAAAATTTTCACTATTTATGTGCACCAAGTCACGTGCACTTGGTGCACCAAGTCCCATTGTGCTTTGCTTCTTAATTCTTTAAACATTATATCCATGAGAATAGCAACACTATTTTATTAGCACAATATGTACCAACAGCATACTATATTTTATTGGTTCATTCACTTTTCTTTCTCTTTTCCCCAAAGATGCTTATGTTTTGAAAAAGTAATTCATAACCAACATATAACTAAAATAATATTTTCTCGGGTATTAGCAGATGATTGTTCTGTGTTATGACAGTTTCAAGTTCACAAAGTTGACTGATATTTGCATATTTCTATACTAGGCTGAACATATATATTTTTCTTCTTAGATGCTGGTTATTTTAAATGAATAGTTAAATAGTTTGAAATAATAGGCCAATGAAGATTAATTTACATAACTCTTTTTACCATGCTGGCATTACAAGAAAGTAACATTACATACGAATTTTCATTTCATTTTCTGAATGCTGCTTTCATTTTAGACTTGGATTGTTGCTTTTGGATTGTTGCTTTTTGTAGGATATGCAAGACATGAGGGATTGCTACGATAACTTGCTTTCTGCTCCAGCAGCCACTGCAAATAGCACATATGGTATTTTCATTATTTAGAATTTGAATTCTTAAGAGTTTTTGTTTCCTATGAATTGACATATTTTACAAAGATAGAAAATGATTATAAAACTGATTTTTACATACATTTCTTAATTAAGTAGCCATGCCAAAAAGATTTGGAGGCTCTAAACCATCTTTGGTGAAGTTACGTTAATTCATTCTTAGGGACACTATTCTCTATTACTTTAAGTGCTGGCAAATTGGCAATCTTCTTTCGCTCTTTTTAACATTTTATTAAGCTGCTTAGAAGAAGGGAAGTATTTTTCCTCTTAAATGCAGCCTTCTCAATTCGAACCAACATCAGTTTGATGGAAAAATACTGGATGATATTGAGGATGACCATTTATTCTGGGTCTCTTTTTGTAGACATCTTTTTTGCTCTGATTGATATGTTATATTATGTATTTCCATATCCAAAAAGTTGACTTGTCTTAATTGGTATGTATCGGCGATGTCGGAACCTCTTTGAATATAACCCTGAAAATATTGACAGTTTCTATCTTATATGGATGTAAAAAACATCATGTTTGTAAACAATGTACATAAATGTTCCATTCCAAATATAAATCTTGTGTTAGTTTCTGAGATACCAACACATGCTATGTAATAATTACTTTAAGTTTTATCTTAATTGAGTTTCTGAAGACCGTCGCATGATGAATGGTTTCACTGGATTAGTATTATAAGTTAGTCTGAAGAATTGACTGGTATTCATGATGGATGCTCAAGCATGATGCACATTCACATAGTTACAAAATCTCAGGTAATCTGAAACAATAACACATTAAAGTAGCATTATGAAAACTTTCTGTGTAACTGATGAGAAATATATAAAAGACTACTAGGGAATTAAAGGATAGGAATGAGACACTAGGTCGTTATATTCAAAGAAACAACTGTTAATTAAATAATAACCTACAACTAATTGGTCATGCATTACTCTTTTATGCAGGTAACATCATTTCTTTAAACAAACCTTTTGAATTAGTTTTAACACCTTTTGAGTTACAGGGTTTTGGAGAGTTGGGCGAGCAACGGGTTTGGAGAAAGAAAGAGAGCAGGGTGGGAGAGAAGGGTTGGGGGGGGGGGGGTGAGGATTATATTTGAGGGACTTGTATGGTACAGATTAAATCTAATAATAAGATGTGTGGTCTAGATCTAAAATATTTGAGAGATTCATATGGCTTAGATTGGATATAAAATATTATAAGATTAAGATGTGTGATCCAGATCTGCTCTGGACATATTTATTCTTGCTTTTATAATAGAAAAAGATTTGATACAATCTTTTGTGATTATCTTGAGATATTTGTTAGGGTTTATTCCTAATTTGATTCGGAGAATAAATTTAATTTTGGGACTAAGTTTACTTGCTCACTAAGTCAACGACTACTAGCCCTAACAGATATCTTTGGACTACTACTCGATAAATACATGCGAATATATATTGTATCAATGTAAGCTCTGCAGAGAGTCAATAGAAAGAATTAAGAGCTAGCTATATAATTGGGAGATTATTGTAATCAAAGATTAAAACAGAGAGACTAAGGGGCATGTCTTTTAATTTCCTTACTATCTAATTGAATATTGGCTCAGAAAATCTTCTTTTATTCTTCTTTTTACTATTTTCTACTTGTTGCAATTTCAGTTTATCTTGTCGAATTCTCCGAAGAATAATGAGTTATCGTGTCACTATCTAATTACGGGATTTTGACCTAATAAATGGTATCAGAGTTAGGCTAGCGCAGTACTTGAAGATCCAGCCGAAGGTGATAATGTGTACTTTACCGCTTCAACAACTTGTTTCCCTATGGAGATGATTGATGGCAATACGATGGATATACTTTTTGCAACATGATCTACCGAACAAAGAACAAAGAGAGATGAAGATTGAAGATTAGGAAGACTATAAATAAAAGACGAGTTCTTCGCAACAACTCTCTTTTTCAGATCATCTCCCGAATATGATAGGTGCCATGTTTGTGCAAGCAGGCTCGAAGATAACATAGTACTTATTCTATCATCCTCCTCAACATAAGCACTGTGAAGAATGCCCACGACAAAGCTAAACGTCCATCGATTCATGCTCGAAGGAGTCATTACCGAATTGACAATTCTTCCAACTACAACATGTAAGAAGTCCAACTCGGCGTTGAACCGAGAAGGATGCCTGAATTAGCTTAATATCCTACATGTGTCAATCCATGTCTGAAGGTATAGTCACTACAGAATTGACAACTCTTCCAAATACTACATGTGAGAAGTCGTACTCAACGTTGAACCTAAGAGAAGATGCTAAAAACTCTGCAGGTGATGAGAGCCAATAAGAAAGGGAGCCATGCTGAAGTGGCCGACCCATTTTGCTAAGGAAAGTACACATAGCCTGCTGACTCATGAAGACCTCCTAGTTGGAGGAGGAGAATCATATTTGAGTCAATGAGGAGATTGTTGAAAATATTCACTAAATAATTCTCTAAGATTTAGAATTTTATTCTTTAGTCATTATATTTTACATTCATATCTTTCCATATTTTAAATATTTGATTATCTTGAGATATTTGTTAGTGTTTATTCCTAATTTGATTGGGAGAACATATTTGACTTAGGGCTAAGTTTACTTGGCTACTAAGTCAACGACTACCAGCCCTAACAAATATATCTAGATTACTACTCTATAAATACATGAGAATAGATTGTATTTATGTAAGCTCTGATAAGAGCCAATAGAAAGAACTAAGAGCTAGCTATCTAATTGAGAGATTATTGTAATTAGAGAGAAGAAGAGACTAAAGATGCATGTCTTGTAATTTCCTTACCATCTAATTGAATGTTGGCTCCAAAAATCTTATTTTATTCTTCTTTTTACTATTTTTCTACTTGTTGCAATTTCAATTTATTGTGCGGAATTCTCCGAAGAAGAATGAGTTGTTGGATCTCTATCTAATTCAGCGATTTTGACCTAATACGAGCTTCTTCGGAAATCTCTCGACACCTATTGAAAATCCCCGACCACATCAGAATCCGCACTATTTGTTTCCCATGGCAGTCGGCTTCCTTCACTCCTATGGCTTATTCTGCCTTATTTCTCTAATTATTCATCCAAACAAGAAAATACAGTTTCCCTTTTAAGCCTCTCTGAAAACAGAATCTACACCCTCCCCAAACCCGACTTGCCCGTAAACAGGATATCAGCATCGTCCCATGGCTACCTCATCCTCCTCACACATACAACACTTAGTGGAAAACTGACCAGATCTCTCTCCCTTCTAAACCTGATAACCTGGTCTTTAATCCTGGTTCCTCACCTGTGAATCCTTGGGTGCAGCGCATTCAATCAAGTGAAGCTCCTTAAATCCGACCTTCTTGCTGTTCTTTGCAAACCCCTGCATCTTCTTATGTCGAGCAGGTGAAACGTCCTGGACCAAGATAGATATTTCGAAATCTCTACTAAAAAAGGAGGCCACTTTAATGTATACCTTGGGGGATTTTGCTGACCACAAAGGGAGCTTCTTCATAATCAATCCTAGTAACGGAGGGACTGAAGTATACGATGGCCGTGCTCTTGAAAAGGTAGCAGATATTTCAGGAGTTCAGAATGCTTCATGATATGGGTCAGATGACGTGGCCCCTCCTGGGCCACAGGATCCCCTCAAAAGGCATTCACATCCAATCATCAGATCTTCCACGTCAGCCCTAAACTGCCTGGGTTCCCGCCACGTCAGCCCTAAACCACCTGGGCATCCGTCACGTCAGGCTCACGGGCAACCGGGTCCAGGCCCGGCCCCAAACAGATCCAGACCCGATTGGCACTGCCTATAAATACCATGCCCTCTACCCTTTCAATAGGTAATCAATCTTTCCCCTCTAAAAACCCTAGTTACTGTTACTCTTCAGTGACTGACTAGACCTTCGGAGGGCCTGCCACCGGGACTAACCCCGGTGTTCCTAGGCCGAGTACAGGTACACGAGACTTCCAGACCCGAGCTTCCAGATCCGAGCATAGCCTACAGATTTGAGCCAAGTATCCTCCCTCCTCCTCGCTCCCGCCTCTACATCCGAGCCGTCCCTTCTGGCTGAGGGTCGGACGTACCATCCATACCGAAGCTTCAGCAAAAATAAAAATTGAGAGAACTCACGCCTGGTGTAGCCACCCCCCAAAAACAAACTACATCAAGTTGGCACCGTTTGTGGAAACCCTCGGTACGGACATCAGTCCGAACCCAGCCATCAACGACATCCATCAATTCGAGCTCACATGGCACCCAAGCCCAGGAGAGTTGTCACCTCTACACGTCGCCAGGATGTTCCTCCTCAGGATGTCCCCACCGACACTCATGGATCCAACAATCTGAGGGTCAGCCTCGGACACCAGTCGGGTGCCTCTCACTCGGTCGTACCCAACCTACGTCGGGTCATCCAAAACCGACAGGCAAGTCGGACTAGGGAAGGGGCTGCTTCCAACTCGGTCCCGAACCGTCCCAGACCTAGGACCCCGAGAGCGGGAGCCGGCGCTCAGCCGCATAGACCGGAGGCCGCCGCCCCAATGCAACCCGGCTGAACGGGCTCCAGTCACCCAACGGGAATTCCAAGACTTCCAGAAAGAGATCATGGAGGCTATCCTAGGGACCCTGTCAACGAGACACTCCACTGCTCTCACTCGCGAGCGGATGACGAAGCAAGCGCGTCCTGCGGCCCGACAGTCCCTCCAGAGTATGACGAGGACATCCTAAAATGCCTCTAAGAAATGGAGAACCGCCTCGACCACTTCGGCGACGGCGGTGCTAGGCCGGCTCAGCGACACAGGCCTACCCGACCTCTTTTCTCCGCTGCCATCCTACAAGCAGAAATACCTCGGAATTTTCGACCTCTCCAATTCGAGACCTATGACGGTGAGGGTGATCCTGCTGATCACATGGAGGGTTTTAAGACCCTCATGATGATTCATAGTGCTTCTGATCCCCTCCTATGTCGTGCCTTCCCTGCCACCCTCCGGGGTACGGCTCGGGAATGGTTCTCTAAGCTCGTCCCCGGCTCGATCTACTCATTCAATCAGCTGAAGGCCAATTTCCTGGCCCACTTGGTGACCAGCAAAAAAGCCGAGAAGATGACCGCATCCCTACTGGACCTCCGACAGAAGGAAGGAGAGTCACTCCGGCAGTTCGTCCGGAGGTTCACTATAGAGGCGAGGTCAATCTCCTCCCTCGACGCTGGGGTCGCGTCGACAGCATTCCGGCACAACGTCTGGCACGGTCAGCTGAAGGCATCCTGGCAAAGAAGCCTCCCCTCGATTTTCCTGACCTTCTCAGTCGGGTCGAAAAGTACATTCGAGCCGAGGAGGTCCTAAATCCCGAAAATGCCAAAGAAGTCCATGGGAAGGAGAAACGCAAGGCCGACGAGGTAGAGCTGGCTAAGAAGGTACCAAAAGACGGGATCGTCACGAAGAGAGTCCCTCCTGTCCCACGCTTCGAGAGGTACACACCACTGACACAGAACGTGTCAACTATCCTCTTAGCAATTGAGGATAGGGACCTCGTCCAGATGCCCCCTCGGCCGACCAATAACAAGAAGAGGGATCATCGGTTCTATTGCCGCTTCCACCAGGACAACGGACACGATACCGACTACTGCCGCGCTCTGAAGGACGAAATCGAGGCCCTCATCTAACGAGGGTACCTCCGGGAATTCAAACGAGAAGACACCCGGGTTCAAAGGGACACGAGGAACCGGAGGCCTTCCCCTCCTCCTCGAACACCCAAACCACGTCCCGAGTGGAACCCCAAGCCTGAAGAAACCGAGGGTCAAGCCATCTTGCATTGCATCCATGGAGGGCCCATGGGAGGAAAGTCCAGCACTTTCCACAAGGCATTCGTTCGAGAGGTAAACGCCGTCTAGGGCCTTCCCTCCCCCCATGTCCAGCAACTCCCTGTATCCTTCTCAGGGGAAGACCTGGAGGGAGTCCGGCTTCCACACTGCGATGTGCTCGTCATTAGCCTCAACATGGCGAACTATGAGGCCCGCCGGATCCTTGTGGACAACGGAAGCTCGGTGAACATCCTCTTCCTGGAAGCATTCGAGAACCTCAAACTCTCCCGGGATAAGCTGAAGCCATCCTGATACACCCTGCATGGGTTCTCTGGCATCCCGGTGCAAATAGAGGGGATCGTGACCTTATACATCACCACCGGTATGACCCCTCACCGACGGACCGAGTCGATGGACTTCATGGTTGTAAAAGTCAAGGCAGCCTACAACGCCATCCTTGGCTGGCCAGGACTTTGCTCCCTCCAGGCTGTTCCCTTGGCTTACCACCAAAAGCTAAAATTCCCTACCAAGTCAGGTGTCAGAGTCGTCCGAGGAAACCAAGAAGCGGCACGATCGTGCTGTATGACGGCGGTCGAGGGCGCTGTGTTTCCCCTAGACGCCATCGAGCTGTAGCCCGAAAGAAGACAACCCGAGCCGGAGCAGGCAGACGAATTAGAGGAAGTCTCGTTCGAGACAGGGGACTCGTCAAAGTGGTTCCGCGTGAGCTGCTCCCTCGCTCCCAACCTCAAAACCGACCTGGTCGACTGCATTCGTCGCAATGTCGACCTATTCACCTGGAAGCCCTCCGATATGCCTAGGATCTCTGAAGACTTAATCGTGCACAAACTCAGCGTGATCCCCAGCTCGAAGCCGATCATCCAGAAGCGACGTAAGTTCGCCCCAGAGAGGCAGCAGGCAGTGAAAGCAGAGGTGGACAAACCCTTATCCGCTCGTTTCATACAGGATGTCAGCTACTCTGAGTGGTTGGCAAACGTCGTGATGGTCAAAAAGGCGAGTGGGAGCTGGAGGATCTGCATAGACTTTACCGACCTCAACAAGGCGTGCCCCAAAGATCCGTTCCCTCTCCCCAGCATCGACGCTCTAATCGACGCAACATCGGATCATGAGCTCCTTTCTTTCATGGATGCCTTCTCAGGCTACAACCAGATCCGAATGTTCCCCCCTGATATAGCCAAGACATCCTTCGTCACGGACCAAGGTCTTTATTTCTACCGGGATATGCCCTTCGGGCTGAAGAAAGCCGGTGCCACTTATCAGAGGCTCATTAACCGAGTCTTTAAAGATCAAATCGGCCGCAACATGGAGGTATACGTCGAAGACATGCTCGTCAAGAGCCAGCGGCGATAGGACCACGTCGCTGACCTGGAAGAAGCCTTTGGGGTCCTTCGGACCGACAATATGAGACTCAATCCGGCGAAGTGTGCGTTCGGCATCTCCTCAGGAAAATTCCTTGGGTTCGTCGTCATCCAGCGCGGCATCGAGGCGAACTTCGAGAAAATTCAGACCATAATAGACATGGCCCCTCCTAGAAACATCAAAAAAGTCCAGAGGCTCACGGGAAGGCTGGCGGCCATCGGCCGTTTCCTCTCCAAGTCCGGAGAGAAGTCCCTCCCATTCTTCAAGGCTTTGCACGGAACCGGAGTCTTCGAGTGGGGTACTCAGCAGCAAGAGGCGTTCGCCCAATTGAAAGAGTACCTCTCCAACCCTCCTCTCCTCAGCAAGCCCGAACTAGGCAAGCCACTCTGGCTTTATCTTTCAGCCTCGGAGAATGTGCTCAGTGCTGTTCTCGTCCGAGAAGAAGACAGAATCCAAAAGCCGCTATACTACGTGAGCAAGGTTCTGCTCGCCGCCGAGACCAGATACTCAAAAATGGAGAAGGTAGCCTACGCCTTGGTCATGGACGTGCGGAAGCTCCATCCCTATTTCTAGGCGCATTCAATTCAGGTGCTCACGGACCAGCCTCTGAAGGTCGTACTCTACAAGCCCGAGAGCTCCGGACGACTGGTTAAATGGTCGATCGAGCTCAGTCAATACGACATCTACTATCAGCCAAGGACGGCCAACAAAGGGTAGGCCCTCGCCGAGTTCATCATGGAATGCACCATCTCCAAGCAATTTGAAAGCGGGAAGGCCAACCAGACATGGAAAGTTTACTTCGACAGCTCCTCCTACGACGCGAGGAGCGGTGCGGGTATCATTCTGCGGGGTCCGGACAATTTCCTTCTTCAATATTGCCTCCACCTCAACTTCCCAGCCTCTAACAACGAGCTGAGTAGAAGGCCATGATTGCTGGGCTCACCCTGGCACATCGAGCAGGCACCAAACAGATCAGGACCTTTCGCAACTTTTAGCTCGGGGTCAATCAAATCACTGGAGAGTACGAGGCTTGTGACGATCGGATGATCAGGTACTTGGCCATGGTCCAGTGGCTATTGGCATCCTTTGATGAATCTGCAGTCTTAAGGATCCCCAGAGAACAGAACGCCCAGGCCGATGTTCTATCAAAGTTAGCTTCCTCGTCCTTCGAGGGTCTTGACCGCACTGTCCTGATCGAAGTACTCTTGAAGCCGAGTACGGACCTCCCCAAGACCCTCTGCATCGAAGACGGAGCTCATCCTGACGATTGGACCACTCCCATCAGAAAGCTTCTAATCAAAGGAGAGCTCCCCAAAGACCGAGCTAAGGCAAGGCGGATCAGGGTCCGTTTAGAGAGGTTCGCCATGATCAGCGAGACCCTCTTCAAAAGGTCGTACACCACGATGGATGGAAGGCCCTACCTTTGCTGCCTAACCCCTGACGAAGCTAGGTACGCTCTCAAGGAGCTCCATGAAGGAATTGGCGGGTGCCATATGGGAAGCCGATCGCTTGTGCAAAACGCTCTGAATCACGGGTACTACTGGCCCACGATGTTACAAGACGCCTTGGCCCTGGTAAAGAGGTGTGGTCTTTGTCAAAGGTTCTCCTCGGTGAGAAGAGCTCCACAAGCAAACCTCCGCTCCCTAGCCAGTCCTACTCCCTTTGCTATGTGGGAAATGGATCTTTTAGGCCCATTTCCGAAGGTAACGGGCCAAAGAAAGTTTCTCATAGTGGCGATCGACTACTTCACGAAGTGGATCGAGGCCGAGCCTCTGGCCACGATCACCGAGCAGCAGACCCAACAATTTTTCTGAAAATACATCGTCTGCCAGTTCGGGATTCCACAAGTACTCATCACAGATAATGGGACTCAATTTGCGTGTAAGAATTTCCGAAAGTTCTGCGAGGATCTCGGGATCCAGTACTACTTTTTTCGGTGTGCCACCCGCAGTCAAACGGCCGGGCCGAGATTCTTGACGATCTCAAGAAACGACTTGATAACTCTTCCAAGGGGTTATGGGTCGACGAGCTGCTGAGCATTCTCTGGGCCCACCAAATGACGAAGAGAATCCCCATGGGAGAGTCACCATTCAATCTGACATACGGTACGGAGGCCGTGATTCTCCTGGAGATCGGGCTCCCTTCGCCCCGGATCATGGCCTTCGACGAAGCAAGCAACTCGGCACAGCTACGTGCCGACCTGGATCTCAAAGACGAGGTCAGGGAGAAGTCCGCCATCAGAAGGAACACCTACCAGCAGAGGATCGAAAGGTTCTACAACAAAAAGGTGTGTCCCACCGACATCAAGCTCAGGGATCTCGTCCTCCGGAAGCTGGCGGTATCTAACCCTGGCCAAAAGAGGAAACTGGCCCCAAACAGGAAAGGCCCTTACAAAGTTTCTGAGGTCGTAGGCCCAAGCACGTACCGCCTCACCGACCCGAAGGGCAAGGCTGTCAAGAGGCCCTGGAACGCAGAGCACCTCATCAAATTCCTCGAAGGGGAGGATTAGCCTCTACTGCCAATGTAAATTATGAAAAATGTAATCGGCACATCATGCCTTATTTTGTAAATTCCACATGTGTTGTAATTATGCCAGCATTCTTAAAACAAGCGTTGGCTTCGTATTAACTTTCTCAAGAAACATGTCTCGGGCTCAACGTTCGGAAGAAACCACGAGCCACAAAAAGCTTCTCTTACAATCTTAAGGCTCGACGTTCGGAAGAAACCGCGAGCCACAAAAAGCTTCTCTTATAAGCTTGAGACTCGACGTTCGGAAGAAACCGCGAGCCACAAAAAGCTTCCCATACAAGCTTAGGGTTTGGCACTCGGAAGAAACCGTGAGCGATAAAAAACTTCCCTAACAAGCTTAGGGCTCGGCACTCGGAAGAAACCGCGAGCCACAAAAAGCTTTCCCTACAAGCTTAGGGTTCAGCACTCGGAAGAAACCGCGAGCCACAAAAAACCTCTCATATAAGCCTGGGGCTCGGCACCCGGACGACACCTCGAGCCAGAAAAAGTCACCTCTAAGGTATGGGGGCTCGGCATCGGCCTCGAGCATGGTTTGGGTTTGTTCAAGCCCATTAACCTATGCGCCCAACGATGACTGCCAGCTACACCCGTGCTATCTTTCCGAGAATAGGTGTGGGGGCTCGTCGTTGACCTCGAGCAAGGCCTGGGCTTTCTTCAAAGCCATGCGACCTTTACGCTCGGCGATGACCTTCAACTACGCCCATCACTGGCTTCTTTAAGGTATGGGGGCTCGGCATCGGCCTCGAACATGGTTTGGGCTTGTTCAAGCCCATCAACCTAGGTGCTCGGCGATGACCACCAGCTACACTCGTGCTATCTTTCCGAGAACAGGTGTGGGGGCTTGTCATTGACCTCGAGCAAGGTCTTGCCTTTCTTCAAAGCCATGCAACCTTTACGCTCGGTGACGACCTTCAGCTATGCCCATCACTGGCTTCTCTAAGGTATGGGAGCTCGGCATCGGCTTCGAGTATGATTTGGGCTTGTTCAAGCCCATCAACCTAGGTGCTCGGCGATGACCACCAGCTACACCCGTACTATCTTTCCGAGAACAGATGTGGGAGCTCGTCGTTGACCTCGAGCAAGGCCTTGACTTTCTTCAAAGCCATGCGACCTTTACGCTCAGCGGCGACCTTCAGCTATGCCCATCACTGCTTCTCTAAGGTATGGGGCTCGGCATCGGCCTCGAGCAAGGTTTGGGCTTGTTCAAGTCCATCAACCTATACGCTCGATGATGACCACCAGCAACACCCGTGCTATCTTTCTGAGAACAGGTGTGGGGGCTCGGCATCGACCTCGAGCAAGGCCTTGGTTTTTTTCAAAGCCACGCGACCTTTACGCTCGGCGACGACCTGCAGCTACGCCCATCACTGGCTTCTCTAAGGTATAGGGGCTCGGCATTGGCCTCGAGTATGGTTTGGGCTTGTTCAAGCCCATCAACCTATGCGCTCGGCGATGACCACCAGCTACACCCGTGCTATCTTTCCGAGAACAGGTGTGAGGGCTCGGCGTCGACCTCAAGCAAGGACTTGGCTTTTTTCAAAGCCAAGCGACCTTTATGCTCGGCGATGACCTGCAATTACGCCCATCACTGGCTTCTCTAAGGTATGGGGGCTAGACATCGACCTCGAGCATGATTTGGGCTTGTTCAAACCCATCAACCTATGCGCTCGGTAATGACCTCAGGTTACACCCACACTATCCATCAAGACGTACACATAAGGGCTCGGTGTCGACCTCGAGCAAGGCCTTGGCTTTTTCAAGCCATACCTTTTACGCTCGGCGAGGACCTTTGACCACGCCCATTCTAAAAGTTTTCATTAAAGATTTAGAGCGCTCGCCTTCGACAAATGCCCCGAGCCCCGGACCGTTGGTTGACCCACCTCTCACCCGCGAACAACTCGGGTTTTACGGCTATCAGAGCCAAAACCCCAAATTGTTCACGGGCGGCAGGGAAGCCACCGACCTAGGACTCTCACCGAGCCTCCGAACCAATTGGACGACCTACCACTCACCCGCGAGCAACTCGGGGCTTACGGCCCTCAGAGCCAAAACCCCGAATTGTTCGAGGGTGACAGGTGAGCTGCCAACCTAGAACCGTCGGATCAAAATTCCACTTACGGGCGCCTACCTTCGGCAGGCACCTGAATTGTCAGCAGGTGGCAGATGAGCCACCTCCAGTAGCTGATGAAGAAACAGTGAGGAGAGGGGGATTATATAGCTCCCTGAGCAACGCATTTATTACATCGGGAAGTCCAAATGGCGAAGAGCGAAACGTCGCCATTAATGTTTATCGGAAGGTGAAACGTCAATCATTAGGTGTTGCCTGCAAGAAACTATGGTGTGGCCTTTCGCCTCAGCGGCGACCCCCTGCAAGGCCGACCTCGGCAACAATCTCGAGCTACTCTCCTGCCCTCACTCAATGAATCGTCAAAGTTAAAGAAGTCGGAGGTTTTTTATTACTCATAGAGCGCCAGAAATGGCCGCCCAATACAATGAAAGCTTACAAATCACTCATTGCTCGGCTTAAAACTCAAATTCGACGCTTCCCACGGGTTCCTTCGCACGTTCGGCCGGTCCGACCGGGGAAGGCACTCCGACAACAGAGCTTTCCGCATCGGTAAGCTGGGCCGCTTCCAAGAAAAATGTCGGAGAAGGTCCTAATACGGAATTGCTCGCCTCCTCGGTCAGATTGGCACCTAGCATTAACTTCAACCTACGGATCTCCAACTCCTTCTTTACAACAGCCTCATGAAGAAAAGACTTCGAAGTCGACCGCCCACTCGAGGCATCCGAGATCGACCAGTTCGTCTCAACTGCCCACCAGTCCCGGTCGGCTATGGCCTTCTTCAGGCGAGCGACCTCCAAGCTGAGCTCCCTAGACTTGTTCATGAAGTAATTCACTACGGTTGCTCGGTCTCGAGCCTGTTTACGTTGGCAAGCCAGAACACTCTCCATGGCCCCCAGTCCAGCTCGGACCCAGGAGACCTCGGCAGAACCAAGGTCGGCACCGAGGACCTCATGCATCTATCAAAAAGACGAAAAAAATAACAGGTCACAAAAGAAACTAAAAAACACAAGTCATGGAGCCTCTACCAAAAAATCATCTTGTATTAGTTCAAAAATTTTGTACTGCAAAATGCGGTGGCCAGTCTGCGGAAGGCGTTTACAAAATAAAAAACGACAACCTAAACTATGCTTGAGGGGGGGGGATGGCACCTCTTCGTCAGCAGGGTCACCCCCGACGACCTCTTGACGAGGTCCTCCAATTCCCCATCGCCACCGGGCGTGGGCGGATGCTCTGGCTGCCAGTTGTAATGCAGATGATCCACCCATTTGTCCGAGTAGATCAACGTGAAATGTTCCTTCGCCTTGGCATAGGCCTTGTCCTGGGCCACAATCAGAGTATCCGCCATGGAGATCTGCGCCTTTTCCATGGCCTTCTTCGCCTTCGCAGCTTCCGACTGGGCTTTTTCCTTAAAATGTGCCAGCTCGTCCCTGTGATGGCCCATAATCGAGTCCATCTGAGCATCATGATCGCCTCCTTGTCCCGAGCCTCCTTTAGCTTGGTCGTAAGCTTAGAGACCTCACAGAAGTGCTTCTCCGCGTTCTTCCTCTCGACGAGGACCTCATTCTTCATGCACCGGTGGTAGTGCTGCCCATGGAGTAATGCCTGGCCAAAGAAAAACAAGTTAGAAAATCCTGAACTCTAAAATTCTGTGTGCACGGAAAACAACAAACACTTACCGAGAATTGCGCCTGAGCCCACCGCGTGTAGGCTGCCTCGGACGTCTGCGTCGCCAGAGTCATCTGGTCCCGCACTGTGGCGATGTGCTCTGCCGCCTCCACATCCACCGGGCCCTGGAGCAGGGTGTCCCTACCTTCACCCCCCAGTCTGGGACGTGCTATTGCAAGCTCTGCCTTTCCACCATCTGCGCGGCGTCGGGGCGAGAGGGCAGAGGCCTCTGCTCTCGAGCCTTGACCGACTTCTTACTTTTGGAGCTTGCCCCCGGCTCTTTCCCCGACCTCAACGAATGATGAGGCCTCTTCACCCTTTTCAGGGGCGGTTGCTCGGTAGCTGGTGCTGGTGCCTTACCGGATCCCACGGCCGGTGCTCTGCTTTTCTCCTGTGCGGCTTTCTTCGCTGCTTCGGCCCTTCTCTTGGCCGCCAATTCTACTATGGCATTTCGGTTATCAAGCTCCTTGGCAGACATCTCTACAAGAAGAAAAGTTAACATATTAACGCGAAGGCAGAAAGAAATACATAATAGAAACAAAAACAAACGAGGGTTGGCCGGGCTCAGTCCGGCTCGGGCGAGGTGCAGCTCCGTGACACGAGGCCACCCAATGCTGTGACCCTCCACGATCTTGTCGACCTTCGCCCACTCTTTCCCAGTTAAGTCTCTTCGCTTCGGCGGCTTGTGGTTCGGTTTTCCGAAGTTTCAAATAGTTGGGATGTCCCAGGGCTCCTTGCTCCGGACAACGAAGTACTTCTCTTTCCACCCTTTGATGGAGTTCGGATGGTCGTGCATCGCCTTCTTGTGGGGACGGGGCGAAAGATAGAAAATCCCCTACTGGTCCCTGAGAGTGCTCATTCCCAGGATGGCTCGGAAGTAGGTCAGCCTCGGCGTAATTCCCTTCTCCTGACACTTCAAAATAAAACACACTAAGTGTTTCCAAGAGTTGGGACCGTACTACATCGGACTCAGCTCCTCCAAAAAGTTTCTCCCAACTGTTTGGACCTCGAAGCTCGGATGTCACCGCGAGCCCAAAAAGTTTCTCCCAAACAGGTTGGACCTCGACGCTCGGATGTCACCGCGAGCCCAAAAAGTTTCTCCCAAACAGCTTGGACCTCGACCCTCGGATGTCACCGCGAGCCCAAAAAGTTTCTCCCAAATTGTCTGGACCTCGACGCTCAGATGACACCGCGAACCCAAAAAGTTTCTCCTAAACTGCTTGGACCTCGATGCTCGGATGTCACTGCAAGCCCAAAAAGTTTCTCCCAAATGGCTTGGACCTCGACGCTCGGATGTCACCGCGAGCGCAAAAAGTTTCTCCCAAACTGCTTGGACCTCGATGATCAGATGTCACCACAAGCCCAAAAAGTTTCTCCCAAACTACTTGGACCTCGATGCTCTGATGTCGCCGCGAGCCCAAAATGTTTCTCCCAAACTGCTTGGACCACGACGCTCAGACGTCACCGCGAGCCCAAAATGTTTCTCCCAAACTGTTTGGACCTCGACGCTCGGATGTCACCGCGAGCCCAAACAGTTTCTCCCAAACAGCTTGGACCTCAATGCTCGGAAGTCACCGTGAGCCCAAAAAGTTTCTCCCAAACTGCTTGGACCTTGACGCTCGGATGTCACCGCGAACCCAAAAATTTTCTCCTAAACTACTTGGACCTCGACGCTCGGATGTCGCCGCGAGCCAACAAAGTTTCTCCCAAACTACTTGGACCTCGATGCTCGGACGTCACGGCGAGCCCAAAAAGTTTCTCCCAAACTGTTTGGACCTCGACGCTCGGTTGTCACCGCGAGCCCAAAAAGTTTCTCCCAAACTGTTAGGAGCTTGACGCTCGGATGTCACCGTGAGTCCAACCTGTTTCTCCCAAACTGCTCGGAGCTCGACGCTCGGATGTCACCGCGAGCCCAAAAAGTTTCTCCCAAACTACTTGGACCTCGACGCTCAGATGTCGCCGCAAGCCCAAAAAGTTTCTCCCAAACTGCTTGGACCACGATGCTCGGACGTCACCACGAGCCCAAAATATTTCTCCCAAACTGTTTGGACCTCAACGATTGGATGTCACCGTGAGCCCAAAAAGTTTCTCCCAAACTACTTGGAGCTCGACGCTCGGATGTCACCGCGAGTCCAAACAGTTTCTCCCAAACTGCTTGGAGCTCGGCACTCGGATGTCACCGCGAGCCTAAAATTATCCCCCAGCCTTTTGAGGGGGCTTGCCCGCCGACCCTAGACACTCGGCAAGAAGACCTTCTGATCCACGGGTCGCGGCGCCCCCCTCGCTTTTGCAATTAGTGAGGGGCTCGGCTGCCGACCCCAGACGCTCGGCAAAAAGGACCCCCGCTCCAGACTCTTACGTCCCCTTGCTTTTCCAACAAGTGAGGGGGCTCACCTACCGACCCCCTACGTTTGGTCAAGCGATCTGGAGGTCGACGCTCGGATGTCACCGCGAGCCCCGAAATTATCCCCCAACAATGAGGGGCTCGCCTGCCGACCCTCTACGCTTGTCAAGAAGGTCTCCTGCTCCACGGTCTCGATGCCCCCTTACTTTTCCAACAAGTGAAGGGCTCGCCTGTCGACCCCCTACTCTCAGTCAAATGAACCCTGGGTTGACGCTCGGATGTCACCGCGAGCCCAAACTATTTCCCAACCAACGAGGGGCTCGCCTGCCGACCTTAGCGACTCGGCAAGAAAAACTCTTGCTCCACGGGTCTCGACGCCCCCTTGCTTTTCTAACCAGTAACGGGGCTCGTCCTCCGACCCTCGATGCTCGGCGGGCCGAGCTCCGACACCCCACGTGACTCCATAAGGGGATCCCCTTCGTCCTACCCCACTGACCTCTTCTGGAAGATACGGATCCCGTTCTTCACCATACACACCACCCCGCTCTTCCTACAGAGGCAAAAAATCACTCCTAAACGGCTAGATTACCCTGCCCTCAAGGAGTGGGGGGCTCCTGATATGGGTCAGATGACGTGGCCCCTCTTGGGCCACAGGATCCCCTCAAAAGGCGTTCACCCCGGATCATCAGATTTGCCACGTCAACACTGAACCGCCTGGGTTCCCGCCACATCAGCCCTAAACCACCTGGGCTTCCGCCACGTCAGGCCCACGAGCAACCGAGTCCAGGCCCGGCCCCAAACAGGTCCAGACCCGGTTGGCAGTGCTTATAAATACCAAGCCCTCTACCCCTTCAACAGGTAATTAATCTTTCCCCACTAAAAACCCTATTTACTGTTACTCTTCAGTGACTGACTAGACCATCGGAGGGCTTGCCACCGGGATCAACCCCGGTGTTCCTAGGCCGAGTGCAGGTACACGAGACTTCCGGATCCGAGCTTCCAGATCAAAGCCGAGCCTCCAGATCCGAGCCGAGTATCCTCCCTCCACCTCGCTCCCGCCTCTACTCCCGAGCCGTCCCTTCTGGCTGAGGGTCGGGCGTACATCCATACCAAAGCTTCCGCAAAAATACAAATTGAGAGAACCCACACCTGGTGCAGCCACCCCCCAAAAACAAACCGCATCACTTCAGATTGTGATTGTTACTTTGTGGAGTCAACCTCGGAGGACTTCATTCTGTTACTAATGCTACCGAGAAGTTGGAAGAAGATATTACAGCTGTTTCGGTTCGATGAAAGCAAGGAAGAGTTAAGGTGAGGGTTGAGGTGAATAACATAGTGGATGATGTACTACTTGTGGATCAGGATCAAGCCATGTGTTTTGTTGCTACTAAGGATTGTATGGTATGCAGAGGGAACTGCATCTATTTTGTAAATTACCTTTGGTGAAGAAGGAGATTACGACCATTCTGAGGTTGGGATATTCGACATAGGGGTGAATCAGGTAGAAACCGAACCCGCTGTTTTGGGATAATACTTCGATGCATAACATGCATCTTTGGGTTGGATTACGTATGGTCTAAGTGTGGTTGTGGGTTACAAACAGAATCTTCAATTAAAGTATTAATATATTTCTTACCAGATTTTTGTATGGTTATATGAACATGTTTAAAGCTTGAAATGACTTGTATCTTCTCCGTTAATGAGAATACTTGCTTAAAATCGCTCTATATCTTCTCCATTGACATTGACGAGGATACTTTCTCATTTGAATATGTGATTCTAGACCCTAATTTACTCGTTTATAAGAAATGTGAGTTCACTTATTTGGTTGAAATACCAATAACTTAACAAGAATGAACTGTTACTTAGATGGTCTAGTAGAAATTGCCAACACTAGTACAAACATGAAAATAACTAGAGCGGTTTACAGTCAGATCAGATTTGGCCTGGCTACAAGCCTACAATATGTCTGAAATTCAAGGTCGATCATAACAAATTAAACAGTTAGGAAACATTAACACAAACCCGACTCCAGATACGCTATTGTCACGCCCCGAAAAAGTTAATAGGCCAATATTATCAGATCTTGAAATGTAAGGACAGGTAAATGTTTGGCAATGATGCCTAACGTGACAGGCAAGCTTGTCACAACTCACAAGAACGAAAAATAGATAGTTCCATGTCCAATGTGCACAGGCGTAAGATATATATATAATATATGAGGAACTGAGGAAGTATATTAACGGAACTCGGAAAATAGACCTCCATTAACATAATAGTCACACTGGCCCAAGCGAGGAATATAAGCATCTTAATAATAAAATCATAAAACTGGAGATAAGTAAATACTGCGTGAAAGCTGCATCCTTAGAGGATGATAGAAACAGGAAGTCAGTTAACTATAAGACATTGGTCTTGCGTCTACCCACTGCTATAACTATACATGTCTTAATGACTTAATCTAAAGACAACCTACCTTCATGCTGGATTGTGAGTGCGCATCTCAGAATCCAAGCTACGGCAGGCCCCTGGTTCATGCAAATTGTTGCTTCTAATGTGAAACTACTCTTGCAACTGTAGAGGCTATCCTTGAAAACTAAGACATGAATACAACAACTATAAGTGGTTCACATGTAGGTATATGAGCTTGTGAAACTCAAGCTTGGAATTGGCTCAGTATAAGCCCTTATGCGATTGTTAGACAAATTAACAAACCGCGATTGAACAGAAATCAAGACACAACAAATTAATGAACAAACATGACCATAGCCTATTTGAGCTGGGTCGGTTCTTTTAGGACTCGTGTACGCTCACACGCAAAAGATTTGTTTGAGGCCGTCACGCCCCGCTTCCCAAAATACGGGAATATGAGTCTGTGACGAAGGCCCGGCAAATGATTTTAACATCATCCATAAGCTGTACCAGTCTTAACTCAACAACATGAAAAAAAATAATTACAACCACGCAGAAAAATATAATCACATAAACAAATACTGAGATAAGACATGCAGTAGTCCAACATAATAACCAACAACTGAAAATAAGCAACAATAACGGGTCAACAAAGCCTGGGATACAAAGTTCAACAAAAGTAACAATGCGAAGAGAAAAAAATAACATGGAAGAAACAATTTATTTCAAAGCAGATCCTGCTCCAATTCTAGAACAACTGCTCACCAATGCCTTCTGGCGATTTTCCTTGTGTACCTGTGGTTGGATCAACTAGAGTGAGAAAAAATATCCGTTAGAGCAAGTACGGACAACAAAAAGCAAAGAGTAAAGGTACATGGTACATCAATGAATATGAAGCAAGAACAAAATCAAAAAGCAATAACAGGGACTGATGAAAAGTCTAGATTTAACAATGCAATTTTCAATAACAATAATCGATAACCAATATCAATGTCAATAGTTATGATTCAAGGATGCAAGTGTCAATCTAGTCTATTAGTATTTAGCCTAACTAATGCACGTACTACTGCGTCCCATACCACAGGTTCGGTGCATGCAAAACAGTGTACGTTTTATACATAGTGGTGGGATCTACAGAGTGTGTACTTGGCATTAATAACAATAATTTACAATCAATAATTTACAATCGATACTCCTCTTTCCATGACAATATAATATAACGATAAGGCCTTACCGAGTACATTTTCTGAGATTATCCACTACTAAGTCAACCCTTATTACCCCGGCTTGTTAATATTTTATTAAATCATTCATGATCATGTAATGTGTATAAGAGTGTCAAGGGGTTGATAAGGATGCAACAAAATGACGCAATGCATGATAAAATACATGTAATTGTGAATTTGAAAAGAGCAGACACAGAAGTACTAAAATAGCAATAACACACAAATTATAATTTGGAATTTGATTCCGTCAAAAGGCCTGTAAACTAGACATATGGGGCTACAATTTATATTTAGTAAGTTTCAATTGATTCTGACTGTAACTAGGTCGATTATCCTAATCGTTACAGCTTAAGGGTTCTGACAGCAGCTTATAGTCAAAAATCTATGGGTGAAAACAAGATGTAAAATCAATATGAAAATCTATAAAAATTAGGAATGGATCCTAAGCATGTCTACTAAATTTCTAGAGAGTTTCATGTCATTACACTACTATTATCATGGTATTTCAACTGAAAGTTGTGTCGATGCTTCACTAAATTGCAATTCTGGAAATACAGACTAGCAATAACTAAAACTGCAATATCTCACAGCTCATAGATCAAAATCTAGATCCATAAGATTTTCTGGAAACTAGATTTATTAGGCTACAATTCATTTTTATATAGTTTTGGTTGATTCTTATTGTAACAGGGTCGAAACTTCAGTGCAAAACAGGACAAGCAGCAAGAAATCATAAAATGTCATCATGTACATTCGTCAAAATGAATAATCTACGTCTTCTTGTATCATGGGACTCATCAACATTAAGGTACAGAAATTAGGATGGATTTTTATAGTATGCAAAGCCAAGTTATCATGTCATGATTCAATTCTCAATAACACGATCGATCAACAATCATTCAATCACCATATTTTTCTATATACAAGTTTCTAATCAATTTATTCATGGCGTGTGTGCATGCAAGCTTGGGTTTGAATCAATGTATGTTGGCACGAAGTCAAAAATACTTCGGGTTAGCTCGTGTAAACCCTTGATATCCCCAATGGAAGGTACACAATGCAATATTACGATAATCGAAAGATAACTACTTGCGTAAATCAATAATCTTGAACAAGAAAAATGAACGAGTTCAAGTGGACTTGCTTTTAGATGACGATTAGATCTGAATGTGTGAAGAATAACGGGATCAGAATCCCGACGATATGGCAACGAGCAAACGATCACGATGATCACGATCGCGATGATCAAGGGAGATCCGATGGTCGAGATCAAGTATCTTGATGGTGATGATGATGATCAACACAAATCCAATGGCTAAGATCAATAGCTTGATGATGCTGATAGCCGATGGTGCAAACAGAGGAGTTCGGTGATCGATGGCTGGCAGTGGAACGGGGCTCCTGTGGTGGTCGACAACAGCAACGAGGAGTGACAGTGACGGTGAAGCTGCACTGGAATGGCAAAGGGAAAGGGTCGTGGTGGACGGTGGTGATGCCCTTGCAATTGCGGCGGTGCTCGAGGGTGCAAGCGGTGGTGACTACAGCAACAACGGCGGGGTATAAAACAAAGCAGCAATGGCGAGGATCGACAGAGGTGTCGGCTGGCTTGTGGCGGTCGAGGTGGATATGCTAGGGGCTGTAGATGGTGCCCGGGTGTGGAAGAGGTGGCTGATGACGGGGCTCGAGGAGGTAGATGATGGTGGAGGATCAGGGAAGAACATGGTAGCGGGGTGGTTGCTGCAAGGCGGAGCTTCGGCAATGGAAGTCGGCAATGGCGAGGCGCGGTGCTCTTGCGGTGCTTGAGCCATAGGGCGACAATGAGGGTGAAGGTGCGGGGAGCTTGGATGAAGGTTGAAGACGAAGTCAATGGGTTCGATGGTGGAGCTCCGGTGATAATGGCGGCTCGACGAGGAGGGGGAACAGGGTGGTGGCGAGGACGGGAGTCGAGCGGTTGCGGTGGAGGGTAGGCGAAGCTTCGATTGAGGGGAGGATAAGCGACGGGATGTCGAATGGGGTTGCGACTGGTGATGAAGGTGGGTGAGTAGTGGTGGCAGGAGAAGGCGATGAGGATGCGGAGGCGGCCATGGTGTTGGGTGCAGCGACAAAGATGTAACGCCCCGAATTCCAAATAAGCCTGAATTCGAAGTTCCACAAGATCTTTACACTTCACTTCATACAATTTTACAAGGAATTTGAAACTTTTATTACAACAAAGTCTTTTTACATCTAAACGCAACGGAAAGTAAATGAAATATAACAATGATAAATGTACAATTGTAACAACTTTAGCATTTAAGTAATCATCAGCATCAAATTCATCTTTATATCTTCTTGTAAATTCCAAGTCCTGCATATGAAACTGTGGGCACGTCAGTTGCTTACAACCGACACAATATTATACACAGCCATCCTCGCTATGCTGAAATTAAAACGATTCTTTAATACTTTAACAAACACAAACTTGATCACAAACAAAGCTAAAGAGGGACTGTTCTATTGATGTTGTGTGTGCTGTGCACTTAATCCTTAATGCAGTTATTAATATTTACATGTCACTAATGTGCACTTGTTTGGATTCTATGCATCGCATACTACATAGGTCCGAGGGCAAGCCCTTAATCGTTTCAATCCCTCGCCATGACTTAAACTACTACGGTAATTACGGTAAGTATCCTAGGTATTCTGTGAGTTATGAGCCCACGTCCAGACATCCTGGAGAGAACCCCACGCGCTGACACATGACTCATCATGCAGGCATCCTGTGGTCAATTCACCTCCGCCATGGACCATGACACCATCTGTAGTCACCAAATACCCCACAAGCGTCGCCACCGGGACGGTACTCTGGAGTAGTATCATGAGGACATCCTGTGAACACTCTCACGCCGCCAATCCAATGGCCCTCATACTCATGTTTTTCTCTTACTTTCATCACATCTCCACTATATATCTAAATCCTTACAATTTATATTTAATGACACTAATGCACACTTGTTCGAACCTGTGCATCCCATTCTACATAGATCCGAGGGCAAGCTCTTAACTGTACTTCATCTTGTAGGGTTGAATCCCTCGTTATGAGTTTAACTACTACTGTAACTACGGTAAGTATCTTAGATATTTTATGAGTTACGAGCCCATGTCCAGGTAGCCTGGAGGACAATCCCACGTCATGAGTATCAAAATTTTATAAGAACGGAACAAGAAAACTAGAAAAATAATACTCCCTCCGTTCCACTTTAAGTGATATTTAGAAGTTTTGCACACAGATTAAGGAGGGGTGAGATAAATATTTTTTTCCTTTTATACCCTTATTAATACTAAGTCTCTATGATTAATTACTAGGAGTAATTCTGATTTCAAAAAAAGTAATTAATGTTTTCAAACCCACATATCCAAAAATCAAAAATGTAATTAATGTTTTCAAACCCATATTCCAGAGTACCAAAAATTCTTGTTCTTGAGTAACATTCATGCCCCAAATATTCATAAAATTATGTGTAGTTAGTTGGTTGACCCCTTATACTTCTACCGTGAAGTTGGCGGATGGACCCATCGTCCCCTTCACTTTTTTCTTTTTCTTCCATTAAAGCCCTGTGGCGGTTCGACCCATCGTCCCCTTCACTTTTCTTGTTTTCTGCCATTACAGCCCTGAGTATTAGATCCCTGGTTGACTTCAATATTTTTTTGTTCAGTTTTTAAACTATTTGTAGTTATACTCCAGAGTACTCTCACTGAGTACATCATTTACAAAACACTAACAAAAAAAAATTCTCACCAATTCTTCCCTCCAATTTTTCCCTCCCAAAAAAATAATTCTGATTTCTAGGAGTAATTCTGATTTCAAAAAATGTAATTAATGTTTTCAAACCCCATATCAAAAAATGTAATTAATGTTTTCAAACCCATACTACACAGTACCAAAATTTCTTGTTCTTGTTCCTAATACTCCCTCACTGAGTATACTCCAGAGTACTTAGATACTCCCTCACTGAGTACATCATTTACAAAACAAAAACAAAAAAAAATTCCCACCAATTCTTCCCTCCAATTTTTCCCTCCAATTAAAATAATTCCCACCAATACGTCCCTCAAATAAAAAAAATTCCCACCAACAAAATACTCCTAATCTGCATGAGTACTGCTTAGTTCTTTATCTCTTCTTTTCTCACTAGTTATTTTCCTAATCTGCATGAACATGGATTCTTCTTCACAAAATTCTCAACCTTACACCAATCCTTCTCATTCTATAGGGAAACCAAATCTCACCAATGAACAACGTTTAGCTATTTACCATTTTTTATTGAAGGAGAGCATCAATGGAAAAGTAAGGAAGGGTTCAATTCCAAAAGCTGCTACTATGTTTTCGACATCAAAAGCTTCTGTCAACCGCATTTGGAAACGATCAAAAGAAAATCAAGATCCAAATATGCCCGTTGATGTATCTTCTAGAAAACCAACAAGGGTTGGTCGCAAGCGAATCCAAATAGATGTAAGCAAGGTACCAAAAATTCCAATGGGTCGTCGTACTAATATTCGATCGTTTGCAACAGATTTGAATGTGCCGCCTACCACACTACATAGACGAATCAAAGAAGGTGTGTTCAAGCCACATACAAATGCCATAAAGCCATATTTGAACGAGAAAACCAAGAAGCAAAGGTTAGAATATTGTTTATCAATGATTGAACCATGCTACTGTAATTCAAATCCAAAGTTTAAGAATATGTATGATTACATACATATTGATGAAAAATGGTTTTTCATGACTAAAACATCGGAGAAATATTATCTTCTTCCGGATGAACCTGAACCTTTACGCTCATGTCAAAGCAAAAGATTCATACCGAAGGTTATGTTTTTAGCTGCAGTTGCACGCCCTAGATTTGATCCTTTTGGGAACGTTACTTTTGATGGAAAAATAGGTATTTGGCCTTTTGTATATCAAGAGGTTGCTCAACGTAAAAGCAAAAACCGAGCAGCTGGAACACTTGAAACGAAACCGATTGATCCAGTGACTAAAGAAATCACAAGAAATTTTTTCATTGTAAAGCTTCTACCGGCAATTCGTGCTAAATGGCCAACTGGAAATACACGACCCATATATATTCAGCAAGATAATGCAAAGCCGCATCTTGGGAAGAATGATAAAGATTTCTTAGATGCGGCACATTTAGATGGGTTTGATATTCGAATCATGTTTCAGCCTCCTTCTAGTCCAGATATGAATACTTTGGATCTTGGCTTCTTTAGATCAATTCAGGGTTTACAACATCAACAAGCTCCTAAGACCATTGATGAGCTTATTTTAGCCGTTGAGACATCTTTCAATGATCTATCATCTACAACGCTTAATTCTGTATTTTTATCGCACCAATTATGTATGCTCGAGGTATTAAAAGTTCGTGGGGGAATCAACTATAGTTTGCCGCACATCGGAAAAGACAGATTAGAGCGCAATGGTGAGCTTCCTGTTCAGATTGAAGTGGACAACGATCTTGTTAAGGAGGCAATCGAGGATTTACAAAAAATGTAATGTCACGTTTGAGTTTTGTTAAGAATGTATTGGAGGTAAACTGACATGTTCTGATTTAAAAGTATGTTCTGATTTCTGAAGGCATGTTCTTTTAAAAGTACTGTATGTTCTGGTTTCAGTCATTCTAACTTTGTACTAATGGAGGGAACAGAAGTACTGTATGTTCTTTTGGAGTACATTTCATTTCTGTGAATAACTATTCTGTGTTGAATGAAAAGAGTAGCTCATCCAAAGAGTAACTATTTCTGTGAATAACTATTTCATTGAATGTTAAAGAGTAGTCTCTAGAGCATCTCAGATGGAGAAGGAAATTCTGTGAATAACATTTCTGTGAATAACTAAAGAGTAGTCTGTGAATAATTGAAGAGTAGGCTGTGAATAACATTCTGTGAATAACTACTCCTATGACACGGCAGTCTCTGTGATTAATTAATTGTTGTGGAGACAATTCATCATCAAGCTCCACACCGTCATAGATCAAACTCTGATCATCAAGGTTAACGAAATCCTCCCCACTTTTGGCAATCTGTAGCTTGACATAAGCAATCTGGAACCGATGCAAATCCTAATGATGAAAGAATGGGCTGCAGGTAATAATCTGTGAATAACTAAAGAGTAGTCTGTGAATAACTCTTTGGAAGACTCTTTCTGTGAATAGTTAAAGAGTAGCCTATGAATAACATTTCTGTGAATTACTCCTATGACACGGTAGTCTCTCAACTAGCTCATCCACACTAATTTAAGAGCATGTTCAGATTGAATTTTGTTAAAGATCTTTTCTGGGAGTAGAAGATTAAAAAGTAATCTTGAACTTTATCTGAAAAATACTCTTTCAATAAATCTTGACCCTACTGTACAACTATAGTCTGCCACACATATGATTGCTATGTAGGGTTTCGGGGCACAAACGCAGCGAAAAAGACAGATCCGAAACCCTAACCCTAGGATCCGTGTATAAGAATTGGCTAATAATGGAGAAATAAAATTTTACCTTTCGGAGCTTTCGAAGGCTGAAAGATGGAGGTTGCAATCACCACGCAGCCCTAGTAGCTAGATCCGCGTCTCTAAGGCAGTCCACACGAACGTCCGATCGTCCAACGATCAAGGGAGCCGGTACTAGCCGATGATCCTTGCCTCTCTCTCTCTCTCTCTTTTACCTCTCAACAGTTGAGCGGCTAGGGTTTCTGTGAAAACGGATTTGTCAAAAGATCCGAATCAACTAATACATATCTATGTATTTATAGGGAGAGATAAGAGGTGGGCTTAACCGTAATCAGTTTGGCTTCTGATAAGACCAATCTGATTTGGTTTTATCATTTAAATTCGAATTAACCATAATCAGTTTGGCTTCTGATAAGACCAATCTGATTTGGTTTTATCACTTAAATGATTCGGATTATCCTTTAATTAATTAAGTCCAACTCAATTAATTAACTAATTTCGAATCACTTAATTTAAATTCCGAATTTAAACTAATACTCCTTTTAAACGTTCTAAGTGTGTGACCCTATAGGTTATTATTACGTTGGCAATAATTTTATTATCTTATAATAAAATTATAAACAATGAGCGGCATCTAGTAATACATCATTGCTACCCAAGTAATAACAATAATTGGTGATTCAATTAAACCTTTCGTGATTAATGTTTCCATGTAATATAATCCTTTTAACCTTGATATTATAGATTAAACTAGAGGCATGGGACGTGTCATCCTCTTAATAATTTAATCTTTATTTTCTTGATCGATGAGTAGACTATCCAAACAAATCAATATTTGAGCATGGCCATGCATTTCATAGTCTCACTCAAACAAGAGGCCGATAATATCACTCCTAAAATTAGGAGGGTTAAATTCCCTCTAGATCATTCATATTTCTCACACGATTCATAATGAACCCAATAATTATCTTTATCATTACCCGATTAAAGATAACTTTTGATAGAATCAAAGTACATTAATTCTCGTGTAGAAATATAATGATTTCAGGTCAGAGGACCATTACACCATTATCACAGTGAGATTACTTATGACACTTATTAATTCATTCCATGTAGAATCTCACAGTGGGTCTGTCCAGTACAATGTACTCTTACATTTACCTATGTATTGATTTTAGTATCTCTATACTAATGACCCATGAGAAGTGGTCATCAATCAATCAACATACTAGTCTCAATGTATTATTACTGTCCTAATAATAATAATACTCGACTAGGGACATTTAAGATTATTATACTATATATAATCTCAAGTTCATATAGTTCGTATTAATAATCTAAGGACATTTATCATGCTAGTAATTATATCGCAGTAAATACGAAGCATAATAAATTATTAATATAAAAAGAACATAAGGTCAATAATACTGATTACATAATATCATTGTATTGCCTCTAGGGCACCTACACTAACAATCTCCCACTTGCACTAGAGCCAATCACTCATGTATCGAATACCAATTGAACTAGTGTGACCTTCGTGCTTCTGCTGCGACAAAGCCTTAGTCAGTGGGTCAGCTACGTTATCATTAGTTTGCACTTTACATATATGTATATCTCCTCGTTCATTAATCTCACGAATAAGGTGATATCTTCTAAGTATATGTTTCGCCCTGGAGTGCGATCTTGGTTCCTTTGCTTGTGCTATGGCTCCATCGCAATAAAGATCGATAGGGTCTACTATCGATGGAACCACACCAAGCCCTGTGATGAAATTTCGGATCCAAACTGCCTCCTTGGCTGCTTCGCAAGCAGCAATATACTCAGCCTCCATTGTAGAATCAGCTACTGTTTCTTGCTTTGAACTTTTCCAGCTTACAGCACCTCCGTTGAGACAAAACACAAAACCAGACTGGGATATAGAATCATCCTTGTCTGTTTGGAAACTAGAATCAGTGTAACCTTTTACCACTAATCTCTCTTCTCCCCCATATACCAAGAATGAATCTTTAGTCCTCTTCAAGTACTTAAGAATGTTCTTGACAGCTGTCCAGTGACCTTCACCTGGATTAGACTGGAACCTGCTCGTCATACTCAAAGCATATGACACATCAGGACGAGTACATATCATTGCATACATGATAGATCCAATTGCAGAAGCATATGGAATCTTACTCATGCGGTCCTTTTCATCCAATGTTTTAGGACTATTGTCACTCGAGATTGATATCCCATGAGACATCGGGACAAATCCCCTTTTAGCATCTTGCATCCCAAAACGATGCAGTACTTTGTCAATATATGTACTCTGATTTAGGCCGATCAATCTTCTGGATCTATCTCTATAGATCCTGATCCCTAATATATAGGTCGCCTCGCCTAAATCTTTCATTGAGAAATTTTTTCCCAACCAAGTCTTAACAGCCTGTAGAGAAGGTATGTCATTCCCGATAAGTAATATATCATCAACATATAATACTATGAATGCCACGTGGCTCCCACTAACCCTTTTGTAAACACAAGATTCATCTTCGTTTTGAATAAAGCCAAATTCCTTGACTGTCTGGTCAAAACGAATATTCCACCTCCTTGAGGCCTGCTTCAGTCCATAAATGGATCGACGCAACTTACATATCCTTCTAGCATCCCTTGGACTGACAAAACCTTCAGGTTGTGTCATGTACACATCCTCTTCAAGGCTCCCATTAAGGAAGGCTGTTTTGACATCCATCTGCCAGATCTCATAATCATGATAAGCTGCTATTGCAAGCAAAATCCTAATGGATTTGACCATAGCTACAGGTGAAAAAGTTTCATCATAGTCAATACCATGAATTTGCTTGAAACCTTTTGCAACTAACCTAGCTTTATAGGTCTGAACATTTCCATCCATGTCGATTTTCTTTTTGAAAACCCATTTGCACCCTATAGGTTTTACCCCTTCAGGTGGATCAACCAAAGTCCATACTTGGTTATCATACATGGAATCCATCTCAGATTTCATGGCTTCTAGCCATCTCTCAGAGTCAGGACTGTTCATAGCATCTTGGTAGGTGAGGGGCTCATCTTGATCTATGAGCATCAAATCACCATTCTCTACTAAGAGAAATCCATAATATCTCTCAGGTTGATGGCGAATCCTACCAGATCTACGAACAATCTGTGTTTCTTGAGCAGTTTCATCTTGAATATTATCTTGAATATCCTGCTCAATTTCCAATTCGGGTTCAACATTATCTTGTGGGTCTCGAGCTTCATCGAGTTCTATTTTCCTCCCACTGATTCTTTTGGAGACTAGCTCTCGTTCAAGAAACACAGCAGTGCGAGAAACAACTATTTTGTTCTCGGTCGGATTATAGAAGAAGTAACCCTTAGTTTCCTTCGGGTACCCCACAAAATAACACTTATCTGATTTTGGTCCAAGCTTGTCAGAGATCATACGTTTCACAAACGCTTCACATCCCCATATTTTCATAAATGACATGCTTTGACGTTTCTCAGTCCATATCTCATATGGAGTCTTTTGAACCGCTTTAGTTGGGACTCGGTTTAGTGTATATGCAGCCGTTTCTAGGGCATAACCCCAGAAACTTATTGGAAGTTCAGCATGACTCATCATCGATCGTACCATGTCCAACAAGGTACGATTTCTCCTTTCAGAAACCCCATTCCATTGTGGTGTTCCAGGAGGAGTGAGCTGTGATACTATACCACACTCCTTTAAGTAATTCTTAAAGTCATGGCTTAAGTATTCACCTCCTCGATCAGATCGAAGAGTTTTAATACTTCCGCCTATTTGCTTTTCTACTTCAGCTTTAAATTCTTTGAATTTTTCAAAGGATTCAGATTTGTGTTTCAAAAGATACACATATCCGAATCTACTGAAATCATCAGTAAATGTTATGAAGTAATAAAAGCCACCTCTAGCCATAGAACGCATTGGACCACATACATCACTATGTATTAGTTCTAATCGTTCGTTGGCCCTTTCACCTATTTTAGTAAAAGGAGCTTTTGCCATTTTACCAAGTAAACAAGCATCACATTCATCGTATGATTCAAAATCAAACTTATCCAAAAATCCATCTTTATGTAGTTTGGATATGCGATTCTCATTTATATGGCCTAATCGACAATGCCAAAGGTATGTTTGATTTGAGTCATTTGCTTTAAGACGTTTATTCATATTATAGACGGGAGTAAGATCAAGATCTAGAACATATAAACCATTAAATAAACGTGCTACACCATAAGTTAAATCATTTAAAGCAAAAGAGCAACAATTGTCTTTTATTATAAACGAAAAACCCTTCTTGTCCAAACAAGAAATAGAAATAATGTTTCTGCAAATCGCAGGCACGTAATAACAGTTCTCAAGTTCTAAAATAAGCCCAGAGGGCAACGACAAATAATAAGTCCCTACGGCCAAAGCAGCAACCTTTGCTCCATTGCCAACGCGTAGGTCGATCTCTCCCTTTGCCAAAGATCTACTCCTTTGAAGTCCCTGCACATTAATACAAATGTGAGAACCACATCCAGTATCCAATACCCAAGATGTAGAAGTAGATAAATTGACTTCTATAACATGAATACCTGAATCAGAAATATTCAGAGATTTCACGTTCTTCAGACTTTCCAAATAAGCTGGACAGTTTCTCTTCCAATGACCTGGTTTCTTGCACCAGTGACAATCACCCTTATCAGGTTTAGCAACACCACCTTTAGGCTTGAGAGCTTTCTTGAAAGTGGGCTTGGAAGGAGCAACTGCATTAGATCCAATCTTTTCTTGCCTTTCCATTTCCCCTTTCCCTTAGCACCTTTATTGCCTACCATCATTATGGGAGCATTTTCAGGTGCCTTTTGCATGTTGGCTTCGGTAGTTCTTAACAGTGCCAACAATTCAGTGGGTGTTTTGTCTTGCTCGGTCATGATGAAAGTCATGATAAACTGGGCATAGTTGCTGTTCAATGATTGCAAGATAATATCTATTTGAGCCTCTCGAGAAAGCCCGGAGCCCAAACGGTCTAGGTATTCAAAATACCCAATCATCTTCAGAACATGCGGTCCAACCGGGTTATTTCCTTGCTTGCAGTTAAAGATTGCTTTGTACGTATTGAACCTTTCTTGACGAGCCTGTACTTGAAACATCGTCTTAAGATGCTCAAGCATAGCATAAGCATCCATATGCTCATGCTGCTTCTGAAGCTCAGCACTCATAGTTGCAAGCATGAGACAGGCAACGTCTGTCGCATCATCAATATGCTTCTGGTAAGCATTTAGTTGAGCACGAGTTGCACCGTCACCAGGATGGACCGGTGGAGGAATTTCAACAACTTGGAGCTTACGCTCCTGCCTGAGGACAATCCTCAAATTCCTAGACCAGTCAAGGAAGTTTGTTCCTGTCAGCTTGTCCTTCTCAAGGACTGATCGCACGGAGAAAGAGTTGTTTGTGTTTTGTGCCATTTAATATCTACAATGTTTAAAATGCATAAGATAAGTTAGATTGTCAAATAATTAATTATTATGTTCAAGTGATAATGGTACATTCAACTTAATATACCTCCCACTATTTTGTTCAAACTAATAGCCCTTACTATTAATTCGGAAACTTATTTTCTAGTGAGCCAAGATCCATATTTCATTATGCCTTGAGTCAGCGTTGGCCAATTCTCCCAAAACATAACTATTTAGGTAGACAACTTTTGTCAATTATATCACATATAATTCTTGGATAGTTTGGTGAACAACTATTGTTCTAATTTATCTAATAAATTTTACGCCAAACTCTATGCTTCTAAGTTCACTATCCACAATCCTATTGTGACGACTTAGTTAAGTTGGTCCCAATGATTAACATGACGAATATCACTTTTATTCTTTCGCACCTAACCACGATTAAAAGGAGTGCTCTACTTTGGCAAACCCACCCCTTATGATCTAGGCTTTGATGAGTGTTAATTCATTGGAAAGCATCTAATTAACTTAATATTTTGTTAAGGGGTTTACTTGTAAACGATCATGATCCCATCATAAAGAGATTCCCTTTTCTTGGAACTAAATATTTCAAATCAAAATTCGTTGAATGAATGATTTCCAGATCAGAGGTTAACGCACAGACGGCATTATTGGCACCCCTTTTCTTACAGATTCGTGATCCGTTGTTGACAAAATCATTCAATCGTTGAATCAATGAAATTTATATTTAATTGCCGTGTTTCATAAACACGAGAATCTCATGATCGTTTGTTTAATGTTCATCTTTCATCGTTACATGTTTTATTTTGTTTAAGCAGGCATGGCATGGATGATGTATCTAATACATATATTAATACAGTATTAATCTAATTGAAGCATGCATCACAGTGTATTCTACAGAAACATTCATACATCAATATGTAAAGTGCAGTAAGTAAACGTGCTTGGTTATGGCCTTTATCCTACATGATCCTTTCAAGCTGATGAAAGGATCGAGGTCTATCTATGGTGGGAAATATAAATACAATTACATGTCTTCATTCTCCTTGGTTGCTTCATCTCTTGGATCGCCCTTCAATCTTCAATTACATTACATTGAATAAATGAAAACAACTTGTACTTATGTACTTACATAATGAAACTCGAGTTACATTCGAGATAATACAATTACAAGAATGAAGAGAAACAACTTGTACTTATGTACTTACATAATGAAACTCGAGTTACATTCGAGATAATACAATTACAAGAATGAAGAGAACGACATGCAAGTCGTATTTACAAAACCAAAACATAAACCATTAATCTAAGGGTCTTAAGGCCATAACCAGCACCATGCTCTTATAAACAATTAAGAACACACAAATATATATATATGCAGCAGGGGTCCGGGGGCGGCAGCCCCTGGGCGGGGGTCCGGGGGCGGCAGCCCCCGGGCGGGGTCCGGGGGCGGCAGCCCCTGGCGGGGGTCAGCTCGAAATCAGAAAATTTTTAATTCCAGAGGACTATCCTTATTAAAAAATTATCGATTTCGAACAACAGATCATATCTTTTAGTCTCTGCCGCCACTGCATCAAATACAGTTCCGGAACCATGTATCATATACATTCATATCATGTCCCAGTTTACAGATCGTGTCCAAACACTATCTGTCCATCAGTTTATATCACCATATAAACCATTCTACATGCATAACATACAAATCGCTTACTGAACATTCATAGCAGATGGTAAAACTTACCTAATTATCAACAAATCACAATCTATATAGCATAACAGAATCATATATGATCGACATAACATATTATATCGACATATCACATAACTGCATCAAGGCAGATTCATAAAACATGCATACATGCATCGAATGCAGTAAACATGTAACCAAATCAGCCCCTTATACACGTTGCTCTGATACCACTGTAGGGTTTCGGGGCACAAACGCAGCGAAAAAGACAGATCCGAAACCCTAACCCTAGGATCCGTGTATAAGAATTGGCTAATAATGGAGAAATAAAATTTTACCTTTCGGAGCTTTCGAAGGCTGAAAGATGGAGGTTGCAATCACCACGCAGCCCTAGTAGCTAGATCCGCGTCTCTAAGGCAGTCCACACGAACGTCCGATCGTCCAACGATCAAGGGAGCCGGTACTAGCCGATGATCCTTGCCTCTCTCTCTCTCTCTCTTTTACCTCTCAACAGTTGAGCGGCTAGGGTTTCTGTGAAAACGGATTTGTCAAAAGATCCGAATCAACTAATACATCTCTATGTATTTATAGGGAGAGATAAGAGGTGGGCTTAACCGTAATCAGTTTGGCTTCTGATAAGACCAATCTGATTTGGTTTTATCATTTAAATTCGAATTAACCATAATCAGTTTGGCTTCTGATAAGACCAATCTGATTTGGTTTTATCACTTAAATGATTCGGATTATCCTTTAATTAATTAAGTCCAACTCAATTAATTAACTAATTTCGAATCACTTAATTTAAATTCCGAATTTAAACTAATACTCCTTTTAAACGTTCTAAGTGTGTGACCCTATAGGTTATTATTACGTTGGCAATAATTTTATTATCTTATAATAAAATTATAAACAATGAGCGGCATCTAGTAATACATCATTGCTACCCAAGTAATAACAATAATTGGTGATTCAATTAAACCTTTCGTGATTAATGTTTCCATGTAATATAATCCTTTTAACCTTGATATTATAGATTAAACTAGAGGCATGGGACGTGTCATCCTCTTAATAATTTAATCTTTATTTTCTTGATCGATGAGTAGACTATCCAAACAAATCAATATTTGAGCATGGCCATGCATTTCATAGTCTCACTCAAACAAGAGGCCGATAATATCACTCCTAAAATTAGGAGGGTTAAATTCCCTCTAGATCATTCATATTTCTCACACGATTCATAATGAACCCAATAATTATCTTTATCATTACCCGATTAAAGATAACTTTTGATAGAATCAAAGTACATTAATTCTCGTGTAGAAATATAATGATTTCAGGTCAGAGGACCATTACACCATTATCACAGTGAGATTACTTATGACACTTATTAATTCATTCCATGTAGAATCTCACAGTGGGTCTGTCCAGTACAATGTACTCTTACATTTACCTATGTATTGATTTTAGTATCTCTATACTAATGACCCATGAGAAGTGGTCATCAATCAATCAACATACTAGTCTCAATGTATTATTACTGTCCTAATAATAATAATACTCGACTAGGGACATTTAAGATTATTATACTATATATAATCTCAAGTTCATATAGTTCGTATTAATAATCTAAGGACATTTATCATGCTAGTAATTATATCGCAGTAAATACGAAGCATAATAAATTATTAATATAAAAAGAACATAAGGTCAATAATACTGATTACATAATATCATTGTATTGCCTCTAGGGCACCTACACTAACATGCTAAACTTTCAATAAACCTTCAACAAACAGGCCATTAAATCTCTTAATAATCTTGAACTTTGAACAACGTTGAGACATTAATCTCTTCATCGAGTACAAAAGCACACCCAGAAAAATACTCCACAATACTAAAGCAACAAAACATTAAAAAAAAAAAAAATTAAAGCAACAAGACAGACCCACAATATAATCCAAAAAACATGACTACGGTAATCTAAACTTTAAAAGAATTTGGGTAGAATAATCTTTAGCATTTGAGAAATAACAAGTTCACGTTCTTGAGCCATGGATATAAAACCCTCTTCTACTGGTGGTGTATTCACATCTACCGTAGTTTTCTTCTTCGAACCATGGTATGGAATCACAAATTGGTATTCTTGAGCCATGAACACTGAAGTACCTTCTCTCGGTTGTTGATCGTCATTTTTGTCTAAGCTGTTAGACATAATGAAGTTTAAGAAACAGCAGTAGTGTGTTTTTTAGGGAAAGTAGCGGTACTGTTGTGGACTTAGTAGTAGTAGTATGTGAAGAGTATAGAAGTAGTACTTTTGATTTGGAAAATATATAGAGTTGCAAGTAGTAGGTGAGGGGGAGTTGGCATTAATTTTTTGGAAAAAACATAATCTAGAAACTTGAAACTACAATTTTCTAAGAATAGTTGATAGGATTAAGATGAGTAATTAAGATAAAACTTCAACATAAATAAGGGTATTCTTGGAAAAAAAAGGGAAAAAATTGGATAATATCACTTAAAGTGGAACAAGAAAAAACCCCCTAAATATCACTTAAAGTGGAACGGAGGGAGTATAAGAAAAGAAATGTGACCATAAGAGATAGTATAGATTGAAAGAAGTTTCATACAAAAATAATGTTAGGTAAAGTACTATATGGAAAGGAAAAATAAATTAAGTCATTAATTGTGGAATAGTTTGGAAAACAACGCAATAAAGAGAAACATAGTCAATGGATAATTTATTAATAGGTTTAGTAGTCGAAATTTATCAAAATAATAAGCAGTATAAAATCTCAAACTGAATTGGTACTGTGTGACCAAAAATTGAATTAGCAATTTAAAAGAAGACTATTGGATAACAATTTGAAAAAATACGAGCTTGAAGTTTAGTTAAAAGTATAGACAACATAAAATGATTCTGTATACCAATTAATATCATAAAATAATTTGTAAGGAAACTATAATAATTATACATACGATTTGAAAATTAAAGATATAGAAGGAATACATCGAAATACTTTCGAGTTATCAAGTAGAGCAAGAAAACCAACATACAAAATTTATATACGTACATAGTCGTAAAAATTATAGGGTGAAACAAACAATATTATGATACGATAATTATAAAGGATTTGTTGGAGTAAAACAAAACATTATAGCACTAAAAGTAATAACATATCATTGAAAACAACATAAAACTAATTATATTATGAATCGGAAACAAAATATATAAATAATAAGTTTTTTTTTGTTAGGTGAGTAGCCACCAAATCTAAGATAAGTTAGTAGCGAAATAAAATATGATGAAGTGGTATGAAATGCTAACTTATATAAAGATACAAAATAATAAGAAGAAGACGGCATGATAGTTGAGATTAAGTGGTAAATACACAAGTAGGATAGATATAGAAACCAGTATAAATAATATAATGCTAGGTTGTAAAATATTATAAAATAGTATAAGCTAGTACAAAAATGGAATAGTGGTAAGTAAATATTACAGAAAACAAAGTAGGGGTTATCAAAGTAGAAAATTTCCTTCTGGTGTAGGTTCACCTCGTGGGTGTCCAACTGCAGGCTTGTCTCTTTGACCTCAATTTGCAGAATTGCCTCTACGACATCCGATTGCAGTTTGCCTTCTAGACTTTCGGTTGCAGACTTTGCCTCCTCGACGTCCAGTTGCAGTTTGCCTCCATTGACGTCCAGTTGCAGATTTGCCCTCACGACATCAGGTTGCACCAAAACGGAAGATGAAAAGATGTAATCTTCCATATGTGCTTAGATATTGAGTATTTAAAAAAGTATGGTGTTATGTTTGAAATGTGTGATATAAAAATAGGAGTAAAAGTAGGGAATGAAGTAGAAAGTTACACGATCAAATATCAAAATAGATGTATAGGATATATCAACCATATATGGTACTAATTAGTAGTATTTATTGATTCTTGATTTTGATGATTACAACACAATGCAAAGTTGTTGTGCTACTTTTTATATATTACAGAATGTACACAAAGGCAAAATGTTCAAACTAGCTCAAAGCAAATTGATCAAGCTCTACAAGGTTCTAAAGCTCAAGTGTGATCAAGCATTCAAAGTCAAAGACAAAGGCTAAAGCTCTATCTCAAGACTCAACACTCAAGACAAGACTTATGTTTCAATGTGTTGTTTTATATGTCTTGTAAACAATTTGTAATTTTTTCATTTCTTTGAGTCTTAGATTGATGTAACAGCCTTGTCACACACACACAATCACACTTATTTTATAACTGAGTGTTGCTTTTTCCAAAAGATTAAAAGGTCGAAACAGTTAGATTTAGATCAGCTGTTGAGTACCAGTCGACTGCCTTATGGCATCAGTCGACTGTTCAGTACAAAACTATCTGGACTCTTTCAAACTCTGACCAGTCGACTCATCATGGCAACCTAGTCGACTGTTCAAGCCGTTTTGACAGTTTTCTATTTTTAAACTTTTTTTTTCAAAATCAAATCTTTACTGCAGTTGGATGGTAGTTGGGACTCAACCTTTTCAAAGTTCAAACATCTCTAACTCTATAAAAAGAGTACAGAGGTCATTTGATAAAGGTTAACAACTTTTTCCAAGCATTTTGTTCCTCAAGTGTTCAAGCTTTTGGTTTTGACAAGAAAAAAGCATTCTAAAAGCATTCATTTTCTAAGTTTTGGTTCTCTGAAATCAGTCTAGTATAACAGTGATTTCGTTTTAGACTGATTTCAGAAGTTGACCTAATAGCCACGTACACAATCACATTCACAACAAGGCTATAGGTTGACTGTAAACACTTTATTGTTATTCTTTACTCTCCGGTTGTGAGAGTGGTCCTCTCGGTTGGAGAGTAGGACTCTAGGTTGTAAAGTCAGGTTTTCACTCATGGTGGAAGAGTGGGTTGCTCTCTCTAGTTGTGAGAGAGGACTACGGGTTGGACAATATTGTTGTCTAATGTCGTAGGGTATTCTTGTACTTTTTAAAGAATAGTGGAAAATCTCAAGTGGGTTGCTTGGGGACTGGACGTAGGTCGGGAGGACCGAACCAGGATACATCATGTGTACTCTGTGGTTGTATTTCTCTGAACTTGCATTTTATTTACATTTTTTTAAGTTCTCTGTGAAACTTGTCTGGACCGTCTACTGCATCTCTTTTTAAGTCGACTGGTTAGACTTGTACTACATACTCTATGAAAACTTGTCTGGTAAGTCAACTGGTTCTTCTATAAGTTGACTGATCAGACTCGTCTTAAAATACTCTTCTTAACTGTCACCCCAGTCGACTGGTTTTTCTTTTCAAGTTGACTGGACAGAAGAAAAAGTTCAATTCCACAATTATTTTTTATAAAATACTATTCACCCCCCCTCTAGTGTTTCTTGTCTTGCCTACAGGATCCAACACTTAGTATCAGAGCTTGGTTGAGTGCAATGGCAACTACTTCTAATACAAATCAATATCAAGAAGGCCAATCTACACAAAGGCCACCCCTCTTCGATTGAACCAATTACAACTATTGGAAGTGTAGAATGAAGATCTACCTTCAGTCCATCAACTATGAAATATGGAACATGACGGAGACCGAGTACACCGCTCCTACCATTCCATATGCACAATGGAATGACAACATGAAGAACCAAACAATGAACAATGCAAAGGCGATCAACGCGCTATTTTGTGCCTTTACAAAGGAGGAGTTCAACAGTGTGTCCAATACAACAAACGCGCATCAAATTTGGCACACACTCGAGGTAACTCATGAAGGAATAAATAGAGTAAAAGAATCTAAAATATCTGTTCTTATTCACCGGTTCGAAATGTTCCCCATGAAGGAGAACGAGAATGTGTCTGAGATGATTACAAGGTTCACCGACATCACAAATTCACTTGTGGCACTTGAGAAGAAATACACTCAAACTGAAATGGTGAGGAAGGTCCTCCGTGCACTAACCCCCGAATGGGAGAAGAAGACCACTGCCATAGAAGAGCCCAACGATTTAACATAACTTTCTCTTCAGAATCTTGTGGGAAATCTCATGGCGTATGAAGTTCAACTTGAAGAGCGCAAGAAGGATCTTGAACCACAACAATCAAAGAAGAAGACACTAGCATTCAAAGCCATGTCAGACTCCGAGGATGAAGAAGAAGATGAGGAAGAGATATCCTTGTTCACGAGAAAGTTCAAAAAGTTCCTAAGGAAAGGTAAGTTTAATTAAAAATCTAAGGAATCTAATGAACCTCCAACTTGTTTCAGGTATAACAGAACAAGACACATGAAGAAGGATTGTCCACTAGAGAACGCGAAGTTTAAAGGAAAGGCATCTAACTTCAAGAAGGACAAATACACAAAGAACAAGTTCATAAAGAACAAAAAGGCATACCAAGCAACTTGGGATGACAGCGACTCTTCATCGAAAGAAGAAAATGAAAAGACAAATGAGGCTGCTAACGTTTGCTTTATGGCGTCTCAAAATCAAGTAATTGATGATTATGATTCTAATGATTTACTTGATGCTTTCAACAAGATTTTTGAAGAACTTAAGAAAAAAAAATTAGAGTTAAGAACTTGGAGAAAATAAATTAAACACTTTCCCAAGAGAATCTTAACCTTGATAAAGAGGTGAAATCTTTAAATTCTCGTCTTTCTAGTTTAGATATAGATCTTGTGTCTCTAAAGAAAAATTATGAGGAGATAACTAAGAATGTATCTAAATTTAATAAAGGAAAGAAGAATTTAAATGATGTTCTCCAAAATCAAGTGCAATCCAATAAAAGGTCTGGACTTGGTTTTCAAAAGTCACTTGAAAAACCTCATGTTTCTAAAAACACTAGTGTAAATAAACCTGTACCTATTTCTAGTGTTAAGAATAAACTGTATGAATTTTTTGAAAAACCTAAAACTGTAAGTTTTAATGATAAAAGTAAGTCTGTAGTTCAGACCAGTCGACTGTCCAGAGGTTCTGAGTTTCATTCAAAGAAACAAAAACCTCAGATAAGTCAACCTAATCAACCTCCCAGTCGACTGAATTTAAGTCACAGTCGACTGAAAGGTAACATAAAGTCGACTGGATAGAGCAAAAATATATGGGTTCCAGTCAACCTGAGTCCGAAAGATAGAACTACTTACATTAATTCATACATTCTTTCTTTATGTAATTCCATTAATTATATTTCCGCTTTTGGTAGAAAATTAAACTCTCTTTGGGTTTGGTTTCCCACAAACTAATCTCTTTTGGACCCAATAAAAAGGGTACCATATTCTCATTGAATATTTTATAGGTACCTAAGAGAGATCGTTGGATACTTGACAGTGGATGCTCAAAGCACATGACTGGTCATGCCAACCTCCTATCTTCCATTCAAGACATTGATGGAGGAACAGTTACATTCGGTGACAACAACAAAGGGAAGGTCATTGGAATAGGCATGGTCGGTAAGTACACTAACCCGTTAATAGAAGATGTTTTTCTAGTTAGTGGACTTAAGCATAACTTGTTGAGTATTAGCCAACTATGTGATAAAGGTTATAAAATCATGTTTGAAAAAGATGCATGTTTAATTTATGATTCTACTATGCAAAATATAATTTTTGAAGGATGTAAGAAAAATAACATTTATGAATTGTGTTTAAAGTCTTATGAATTTTTGAATGATTTTTGCTTAGTAGCTTATAATAATGATTCTTGTCTATGGCACAAACATTTTGGCCATGTGAACATGAAAACTCTTGCTAAATTTTTTAAGTACAACCTAGTTAAAGGGCTGCCAAGACTATCCTATAAAAATGATAAGTTATGTGATGCATGTCAACTAGGTAAACAAATTAAATCTACTTTTAAAACAAAAGAAGTAATTTCTACTAGTAGGCCGCTCAAATTAATCCACATGGATTTATTTGGCCCTACTAGAGTTGCTTCTTTAAATAAAAGTAGGTATGTATTTGTTTTAGTAGACAATTTTTCACGATTCACTTGGACTTTCTTTTTAAAACATAAGAATGATGCTTTTGTAAAATTTGTTAATTTTTGTAAACGAATTCAAAATCAAAAGTCTCTAACCATAGTCACTATTAGAAGTGATCATGGTGGAGAATTTGAAAATGAAACGTTTGCAGAATATTGCAACAAGAATGGTATAACTCATTCGTTTGCATTTCCTAGAGCTTCACCACAAAATGGAGTGGTTGAAAGGAAGAATAGGACTTTGCAAGAATGTGTACGTACCATGCTTGTTGAAAACAATTTACCTAAGTATTTTTGGGCTGAAGCCGTTGCTACAGCTTGTTATATTTTAAATATAATTTTGATTAGGTCTAAGCTAAAGAAAACATGTTTTGAGCTATTTTTTGATAGAATTCCTAAGGTCTCTTACTTTAAGATATTTGGATGTAAATGTTTTATTCTGAACACTAAAGATAATTTAGATAAGTTTGATCCTAGATCTAATGAGGGTATCTATATAGGATACTCAAATAGGAGTAAGGCATATAGGATCTTCAACAAGTCAACATTGACTATTGAAGAATCCATGCATGTTGCATTTGATGAATCTATGCCTTCATCAACTTTAATTGAAGATGATGAAACTGATTCATCACCTTTAAATAAGGTTGTTACATCTTTAGAGCAAACTACCCTTGCAGATAAGTTGACTGACAAGGAAGTCAAGTCGACTGATGTGAATCAGTCGACTGATGGACAAGTCAAGTCGACTGATCCTATTGTGATGTCTCCAACTTTACCAAAGTCTTTTGTTGAAATTAGAGATCATCCTTATGACTTAATAATTGGTGACATTTCACGTGGTATTCAGACGAGATCTTATGTTAACATAATTTCTCACACAGCTTTCTTGTCGGATTTTAAACCGAAAAATATACAAGAAGCTTGTGAGAATGAATTTTGGATGAATGCCATGCAAGATGAGTTATACCAATTTATAATGAATGATGTATGGAATTTAGTTCCACGACCTCCTGATCATACTATAATTGGTACCAAATGGGTATTCAAGAATAAGTTAGATGAATCAGGACAAGTCGTTAGGAACAAAGGTAGGTTAGTTGTTCAAGGATATAATCAAGAAGAAGGCATAGATTTTGATGAAACATATGTTCCTGTTGCTAGACTAGAATCCATTTATATTTTATTATCTTTTGCTTGTTTCATGAATTTAACACTCTTTCAAATGGACGTGAAAAGTGCTTTCCTTAATGGGTTTATAAAGGAAGATATTTATGTTAAGAAACCACCTGGTTTCGAACATGTACAATTTCGAAACCATGTTTTTAAATTGAAAAAGACTTTATACGGTCGTAAACAAGCACCACGTGCTTGGTATGATCGATTGAAGACTTTTCTTTTAGAAACGGGCTTTGAAATAGGTAAAGTAGACACTACCCTGTTTATTAGGAGAATAGAGACAGATATCCTGATCATACAAACATATGTAGATGACATAATTTTGAGTTCTACTAATAGTAATCTCTGTCAAGAGTTTGCTAACACTATGAAAAACGAGTTTGAGATGAGTCACATGGGTGAACTCAACTATTTCCTTGGACTGCAAATTAAATAGTCTCCTAATGGCATATTTATTAATCAAGGAAAATATGCTAAGGAATTACTCAAACGGTTTGGCATGGATAGCACGAGTAGTAAGACCACACCTATGGCTACTACCACTATCCTTGACAAAGATGAATTAGGTAAGAGTGTTGATCAAAAAATCTATCGATATATGATTGGCTCACTCTTATATATAACTGCTAGTAGAACCGTCATTATGTTTAGTGTATATTTGTGTGCTAGATATCAGTCGAGTCCTAAAGAGTCTCACTTAAAAGCTGTGAAACGCATTTTAAGATATATTAAAGGCACGTCTGATTATGTTCTATTCTATCTACACACCGATAACTTTCAACTTGTGTCTTATAGCGATGCGGATTTTGCCGATAGTAAAACTGACCGCAAGAGCACTAGTGGAACATGTCACTTTTTGGGACATTCCCTAGTATCTTGGTGCTGTAAGAAGCAAAATTCCATATCTCTATCAACTACAGAAGCTGAATATATCGCTGCAAGTTTGGCATGTGCTCAAATTTTGTGGATGAAACAAACCCTATTAGACTATGGTATTTCTTTTTCAAAGCCTGCTATAATGTGTGATAATACCAGTGCCATTAACTTATCTAAAAATCCGGTTAAACATTCACGTACGAAACACGTTGATATTAGACATCATTTTCTACGTGATCATATTTTAAAGGGAGACATTTCTTTAGACTTTATTTCTACTAATAAACAGATAGCTGACATCTTTACTAAACCACTTAAGGAAGACACATTTATCACTTTAAGAAGAGAACTAGGAATTTGTATTTTTTCTGATGTTTCTTGAGATTTTAACTTTGGTAAGTCGACTTAAGACCTTATTTCAGTCGACTGAACAACTACTTTTAGTCATATATATTTTTTCCTCAGTTTTATGCTCTGGAAAGTCGACTGTGAACAGTAATCCAGTCGACTTCCAGTTGCATTTATGCTATTTTTTTATTTCTTTATTTTGCTCTCGACTAAGTCGACTGCCCTATATATTAGTCGACTGTCGCGAATCAGGTTTCGTCAAATTCGAAAACTTGGCACATCTTTTGAGGTGACTTTTCCACTTTACTGCTACCCTTTGACCGATCTAAGCCTTTGAAACTCCCTAGCCTTCATCTCAGTCGTCCATTCAAAGTAAAAACCCTAATCCTTTACTCTCATTCTTTCACTTTTACCCTAACTCTCCCTCTCTCTACCGAGTTTTCATGTCGGCTGCTGCTGTTGCTGCCTGGCAATTTCGAGTCTTGAAGCCTCAAATCTAAGCCCTATCTCCATCTCCAGTGCTTCTCAGAGGATCTATTAGAGTTCTGTGTTTCTTTTGGTGTGACCATGTTGGTATAAATTCCTTAAACTCTTTCCTTTTCTCTGCGTTTGATGTTTTTTTTAAATGGCCCCCAAAAGATCCCGTTCCTCTAATGCAGAGGAAGGAAAATTATCTAGAGACTGTCTTAAATATTTGAGAAATCCGAATCTCATTGATAAATGGTACATTATTTGTTCCATTATCATTTTTTCAGGTAGGTTTGTGAATTTTCCAGATTTAGATCGGCTCCCTCTAGCCCCATTGTTTGAGCAATATAGGTTATTTAATCTATTGTCTATTCCCTCTATCCCCATTGAAGAAGACGAAGACTGATTAGTGATATTTTTATTTTTTATTATTGTGTACTTTTTTCTACTTATTTTGTATTTTGTCTTTATGTAGCTCGTTTGAACTATGTATTTTTCAGCTTCTATGTATAAATTTGCTTTTGCTTCTTAATGCTTCCTATGCTTCTCTCTCCTATTTTTTGTTTTTGTTGATGACAAAGGGGGAGAGAATATTGTGCTTTTTTTTGTGTGTGTCATTTCGTGCATGTTGTGCATGTTTTTTCTATATATGCATATTGTATATTTGTTAGGGAGAGCATTGAACATTGAGCATGTGTAATATTTTTGTAATATTCCTATTATTGTAAGCTATTGTGTTGTCATCATCAAAAAGGAGGAGAATGTTGATTCTTGATTTTGATGATTACAACACAATGCAAAGTTGTTGTGCTACTTTTTATATATTATAGGATGTACACAAAGGCAAAATATTCAAACCAGCTCAAAGCAAATTGATCAAGCTCTACAAGGTTCTAAAGCTCAAGTGTGATCAAGCATTCAAAGTCAAAGACAAAGGCTAAAGCTCATCTCAAGACTCAAGACTCAAGACAAGACTTATGTTTCAATGTGTCGTCTTAAATGTCTTGTAAACAATGTGTAATTTTTTCTTTTTTTTGAGTCGTAGATTGATGTAACAGCCTTGTCACACACACACAATCAAACTTATTTTATAACTGAGTGTTGCTTTTTCAAAAGATTAAAAGGTCGAAACAGTTTGATTTAGATCAGCTGTTGAGTACCAATCGACTGCCTTATGGCATCAGTCGACTGTTTAGTATGAAACTGTCTAAACTCTTTCAAACTCTGACTAGTGGACTCATGGCAACCCAGTCGACTGTTCAAGCCATTTTGACAGTTTTCTATTTTTAAACTTTTTTTTTCAAAATCAAATCTTTACTGCCGTTGGATGGCAGTTGGGACTCATCCTTTTGAACGTTCAAACGTCTCTAACTCTATAAAAAGAGTACAAAGGTCATTTGACAAAGGTTAACAACTTTTTCCATGCATTTTGTTCCTCAAGTTCTCAAGCTTTTGGTTTTGACAAGAAAAAACATTCTAAAAGCATTCATTTTCTAAGTCTTGGTTCTCTGAAATCATTCTAGTATAACAGTTATTTCGTTTTAGACTGATTTCGGAAGTTGACCTAATAGCCACGTACAAAATCACATACACAACAAGGCTATAGGTTGATTGTAAACATTTTATTGTTGTTCTTCACTCTCAGGGTTGTGAGAGTGGTCCTCTCGGTTGGAGAGTAGGACTCTAGGTTGTAGAGTCAGGTTTTCACTTTTGGTGGAAGAGTGGGTTACTCTCTCTAGTTGTGAGAGAGGACTACGGGTTGGACAAGGTTGTTGTCTAATGCCGTAGGGTATTCTTGTACTTTTTCAAGAATAGTGGAAAATCTCAACTAGGGTTGCTTGGGGACTGGACGTAGGTCGGGAGGACCGAACCAAGATAGATCGTGTATACTCTGTAGTTGTATTTATCTAAACTTGCATTTCATTTACTTGTTTTTTAAGTTCTCTGTGAAACTTGTCTGGACAGTCGACTGCATCTCCTTTTAAGTCGACTGGTCAGACTTGTACTACATACTCTCTGAAAACTTGTCTGGTAAGTCAACTGATCAGACTCGTCTTAAAATACTCTTCTTAACTGTCGCCCCGATCGACTGGTTTCTCTTTTCAAGCCGATGTTAGTGTAGGTGCCCTAGAGGCAATACAATGATATTATGTAATCAGTATTATTGACATTATGTTCTATTTGATTATATTAATAATTTATTATGCTTCGTATTTACTGCGTTATAAATGTTAGCATGATAAATGTCCTTAGATTATTAATACGAACTATATGAACATGAGATTATATATAGTATAATAATCTTAAATGTCCCTAGTCGAGTATTATTATTATTAGGACAGTAATAATACATTGAGACTAGTATGTTGATTGATTGATGACCACCTCTCATGGGTCATTAGTATAGAGATACTAAAATCAATACATAGGTAAATGTAAGAGTACATTGTACTGGACAGACCCACTGTGAGATTCAACCATGGAATAAATAAATAAGTGTCATAAGTAATCTCACTGTGATAATGGTGTAATGGTCCTCTGAACTGAAATCATTATATTTCTACACGAGAATTAATGTACTTTGATTCTATCAAAAGTTATCTTTAATCGGGTAATGATAAAGATAGTATTGGGTTCATTATGAATCGTGTGAGAAATGTGAATGATCTAGATGGAATTTAACCCTCCTAATTTTAGGAGCGATATTATCGGCCTCTTGTTTGAGTGAGACTATGAAATGCATGGCCATGCTCAAATATTGATTTGTTTGAATAGTCTACTCATCGATCAAGAAAATAAAGATTAAATTATTAAGAGGATGACACGAACCATGCCTCTAGTTTAATCTATAATATCAAGGTTAAAAGGATTATATTACACGGAGACATTAGTCACGAAAGGTTTAATTGAATCACCAATTATTATTATTACTTGGGTAGCAATGATGTACTACTAGATGCCGCTCATTGTTTATAATTTTATTATTAGATAATAAAATTATTGCCAACGTAATAATAACCTAAAGGGTCACACACTTAGAACGTTTAAAAGGAGTTTTAATTTAAATTCGGAATTTAAATTAAATGATTATAAATTCGAAATTAGTTATTTAATTAATTGAGTTGGACTTGATTAATTAAAGTGTAATTCGAATTTAAATCTTTAAACCGAATCAGTTTGGTTTAGTAGAAGCCCAAACCGATTACGGTTACGCCCACCTCATTCTCTCTTATAAATACATAGAGATGTATTGGTTTAGGGTTTATCTTTTGGCAAATTCGTTTTCCACAAAAACCCTAGCCGCTCCAACTGTTGAGAGGCAAGAGAGAGAGAGAGAGATAGAGGCAAGCATCATCGGCTAGTACCGGCTCCCTTGATCGTTGGACGATCGGATGTTCGTGTGGACTGCTTTAGAGACGCGGATCTTGCTACAAGGGTTGCGTGGTGATTGTATAACAGGACCTCCATCTTTCAGCCTTCGTAAAGCTCTTAAAAGGTAAAAATTTCGTTTCTCCATAATTAGCCATGTCTTGTACACAGATCCTAGGGTTAGGGTTTCGGATTTTATGGTTTTACGACTGTTTTTTTTTTGCTGCGTTTGTGCCCCGAAATCCTTCATTGGTATCAGAGCTGCGAGTATAAGGGGCTGATTTGGTTACGTGTTTACTGCATTCGATGCATGTATGCATGTTTTATGAATCTGCCTTGATACGGTTATATGATATGTCGATTATAATATGTTATGTCGATCATATATGATTCTGTTATGCTATATATTGTGATTTGATCATACAGGTATGTTTTACAATCTACCATGACTGATCAGTAAGCGATTTTGTATGTTATGCATGATGTTTGGTTTATATGGCGATATAAACTGATGGACAGATGGTGTTTGGACACGATCTGTAAACTGGGATATGATATGAATGTATATGATACATGATTCTGGAACTGTATATGATGCAGTGGCGGCAGAGACTAAAAGATATGATCTGTTGTTCGAAATCGATGATTTCTGAATAGGGATAGTCTTCTGGAATTAAAAAAAAAATTCTGATTTCGAGCTGACCGGTCAGCTCGACCCCCGCCCGGGGCTGCTGCCCCCGGACCCCCGCCCAGGGGCTGCCGCCCCTGGACCCCTGCCGTATATATTTTTTTGTGTTCTTAATTGTTTACTTGAGCATGGTGCTGGTTATGGCCTTAAGACCCTTAGATTAATGGTTTATGGTTTTGGTTTTGTAAATATGACTTGCATGTCGTTTTCTTCATTCTTGTAATTGTATAATCTCGAATGTAACTCGAGTTTTATTATGTAAGTACATTAGTATAGGTTGTTTTCAATTATTCAATGTAATGTACTTGAAGATTGAAGGACGATCCAAGAAGTGGAGCAACCAAGGAGAATGAAGACATGTAATTGTATTTATATTTTCCACCATAGATTGACCTCGATCCTTTCATTAGCTTGAAAGGATCATGTAGGATAAAGGCCATAACCAAGCACGTTTACATACTGCACTTTACATATTGATGTATGAATGTTTGTGTAGAATACATTATGATGCATGCTTCAATTAGATTAATAATGTATTAATGTATGTATTAGATACATCACCCATGCCATGCCTGCTTAAACAAGATAAAATCTGTAACGATTTAAGATGAACATTAAACAAACGATCATGAGATTCTCGTGTTTATGAAACACGGCAATTAAATATGAATTTTCATTGATTCAACGATTGAATGATTTTGTCAACAACCGATTTCGAATCTGTAAGAAAAGGGGTGCCAATAATGCCGTCTGTGCGTTAACCTCTGATCTGGAAATCATTCATTCAACGAATTTTTGATTTGAAATATTTAGTTCCAAGACAAATTGGGAATCTCTTTATGATGGGATCATGATCGTTTATAAGTAAACCCCTTAACAAAATATTAAGTTAATTAGATGCTTTCCAATGAATTAACACTCATCAAAGCCTAGATCATAAGGGGTGGGTTTGCCAAAGTAGAGCACTCCTTTTAATCGTGGTTAGGTGCGAAAGAATAAATGTGATATTCGTCATGTTAATCATTGGGTCCAACTTAACTAAGTCGTCACAATAGGATTGTGGATAGTGAACTTAGAAGCATAGAGTTTGGCAAAATTTATTAGATAAATTAGAACAATAGTTGTTCACCAAACTATCCAAGAATTATATGTGATATAATTGACAAATGTTGTCTACCTAAATAGATATGTTTTGGGAGAATTGGCCAACGCTGACTCAAAGCATAATGAAATATGGATCTTGGCTCACTAGAAAATTAGTTTCCGAATTGATAGTAAGGGCTATTAGTTTGAACAAAATAGTGGGAGGTATATTAAGTTGAATGTACCATGATCACTTGAACATAATTATTAATTATTTGACAATCTAACTTATCTTATGCATTTTAAACATTGTAGATACTAAATGGCGCAAAACACAAACAACTCTTTCTCCATGCGATCAATCCTTGAGAAGGACAAGCTGACAGGAACAAACTTCCTTGACTGGTCTAGGAATTTGAGGTTTGTCCTCAGGCAGGAGCGTAAGCTCCATGTTGTTGAAATTCCTCCACCGGTCCATCCTGGTGACGGTACAACTCGTGCTCAACTAAATGCTTACCAGAAGCATATTGATGATGCGACGGATGTTGCTTGTCTCATGCTTGCAACTATGAGTGCTGAGCTTCAGAAGCAGCATGAGCATATGGATGCTTATGCTATGCTTGAGCATCTTCAGACGATGTTTCAAGTACAGGCTCGTCAAGAAAGGTTCAATACGTACAAAGCAATTTTTAACTGCAAGCAAGGAAATAACCCGGTTGGACCGCCTGTTCTGAAGATGATTGGGTATTTTGAATACCTAGACCGTTTGGGCTCCGGGCTTACTCGAGAGGCTCAAATAGATATTATCTTGCAATCTTTGAACAGCAACTATGCCCAGTTTATTATGACTTTCATCATGACCGAGCAAGACAAAACACCCACTGAATTGTTGGCACTATTAAGAACTACCGAAGCCAACATGCAAAAGGCACCTGAGAATGCTCCCATAATGATGGTGAGCAATAAAGGTGCTAAGGGAAAGGGGAAATGGAAGGGCAAGAAAAAGATTGGATCTAATGCAGTTGCTCCTTCCAAGCCCACTTTCAAGAAAGCTCTCAAGCCTAAAGGTGGTGTTGCTAAACCTGATAAGGGTGATTGTCACTGGTGCAAGAAACCAGGTCATTGGAAGAGAAACTGTCCAGCTTATTTGGAAAGTCTGAAGAGCGTGAAATCTCTGAATATTTCTGATTCAGGTATTCATGTTATAGAAGTCAATTTATCTATTTCTACATCTTGGGTATTGGATACTAGATGTGGTTCTCACATTTGTATTAATGTGCAGGGACTTCAAAGGAGTAGATCTTTGGCAAAGGGAGAGATCGACCTACGCGTTGGCAATGGAGCAAAGGTTGCTGCTTTGGCCGTAGGGACTTATTATTTATCGTTGCCCTCTGGGCTTATTTTAGAACTTGAGAACTGTTATTACGTGCCTGCGATTTGCAGAAACATTATTTCTATTTCTTGTTTGGACAAGAAGGGTTTTTCGTTTATAATAAAAGACAATTGTTGCTCTTTTGGTTTAAATGATTTAACTTATGGTGTAGCGCGTTTATTTAATGGTTTATATGTTCTAGATCTTGATTATACTCCCGTCTATAATATGAATAAACGTCTTAAAGCAAATGACTCAAATCAAACATACCTTTGGCATTGTCGATTAGGCCATATAAATGAGAATCGCATATCCAAACTACATAAAGATGGATTTTTGGATAAGTTTGATTTTGAATCATACGATGAATGTGATGCTTGTTTACTTGGTAAAATGGCAAAAGCTCCTTTTACTAAACAAGGTGAAAGGGCCAACGAACGATTAAAACTGATACATAGTGATGTATGTGGTCCAATGCGTTCTATGGCAAGAGGTGGCTTTTATTACTTCATAACATTTACTGATGATTTCAGTAGATTCGGATATGTGTATCTTTTGAAACACAAATCTGAATCCTTTGAAAAGTTCAAAGAATTTAAAGCTGAAGTAGAAAAGCAAATAGGCGGAAGTATTAAAACTCTTCGATCTGATCGAGGAGGTGAATACTTAAGCCATGATTTTAAGAATTACTTAAAGGAGTGTGGTATAGTATCACAACTCACTCCTCCTGGAACACCACAATGGAATGGGGTTTCTGAAAGGAGAAATCGTACCTTGTTGGACATGGTACGATCAATGATGAGTCATGCTGATCTTCCAATAAGTTTCTGGGGTTATGCCCTAGAAACGGCTGCATATACACTAAACCGAGTTCCAACTAAAGCGGTTCAAAAGACTCCATATGAGATATGGACTGAGAAACGTCAAAGCATGTCATTTATGAAAATATGGGGATGTGAAGCGTTTGTGAAACGTATGATCTCTGACAAGCTTGGACCAAAATCAGACAAGTGTTATTTTGTGGGGTACCCGAAGGAAACTAAGGGTTACTTCTTCTATAATCCGATCGAGAACAAAATAGTTGTTTCTCGCACTGCTGTATTTCTTGAACGAGAGCTAGTCTCCAAAAGAAACAGTGGGAGGAAAATAGAACTCGATGTAGCTCCAGACCCACAAGATAATGTTGAACCCGAATTGGAACTTGAGCAGGATATTCAAGATAATATTCAAGATGACACTGCTCAAGAAACACAGATTGTTCGTAGATCTGGTAGGATTCGCCATAAACCTGAGAGATATTATGGATTTCTCTTAATAGAGAATGGTGATTTGATGCTCATAGATCAAGATGAGCCCCTCACCTACCAAGATGTTATGAACAGTCCTGACTCTGAGAGATGGCTAGAAGCCATGAAATCTGAAATGGATTCCATGTATGATAACCAAGTATGGACTTTGGTTGATCCACCTGAAGGGGTAAAACCTATAGGGTGCAAATGGGTTTTCAAAAAGAAAATCGACATGCAAGGAAATGTTCAGACCTATAAAGCTAGGTTGGTCGCAAAAGGTTTCAAACAAATTCATGGTATTGACTATGATGAAACTTTTTCACCTGTAGCTATGGTCAAATCCATTAGGATTTTGCTTGCAATAGCAGCTTATCATGATTATGAGATCTGGCAGATGGATGTCAAAACAGCCTTCCTTAATGGGAGCCTTGAAGAGGATGTGTGCATGACACAACCTGAAGGTTTTGTCAGTCCAAGGGATGCTAGAAGGATATGTAAGTTGCGTCGATCCATTTATGGACTGAAGCAGGCCTCAAGGAGGTGGAATATTCGTTTTGACCAGACAGTCAAGGAATTTGGCTTTATTCAAAACGAAGATGAATCTTGTGTTTACAAAAGGGTTAGTGGGAGCCACGTGGCATTCATAGTATTATATGTTGATGATATATTACTTATCGGGAATGACATACCTTCTCTACAGGCTGTTAAGACTTGGTTGGGAAAAAATTTCTCCATGAAAGATTTAGGCGAGGCAACCTATATATTAGGGATCAGGATCTATAGAGATAGATCCAGAAGATTGATCGGCCTAAATCAGAGTACATATATTGACAAAGTACTGCATCGTTTTGGGATGCAAGATGCTAAAAGGGGATTTGTCCCGATGTCTCATGGGATATCGATCTCGAGTGACAATAGTCCTAAAACATTGGATGAAAAGGACCGCATGAGTAAGATTCCATATGCTTCTGCAATTGGATCTATCATGTATGCAATGATATGTACTCGTCCTGATGTGTCGTATGCTTTGAGTATGACGAGCAGGTTCCAGTCTAATCCAGGTGAAGGTCACTGGACAGCTGTCAAGAATATTCTTAAGTACTTGAAGAGGACTAAAGATTCATTCTTGGTATATGGGGGAGAAGAGAGACTAGTGGTAAAAGGTTACACTGATTCTAGTTTCCAAACAGACAAGGATGATTCTATATCCCAGTCTGGTTTCGTGTTTTGTCTCAACGGAGGTGCTGTAAGCTGGAAAAGTTCAAAGCAAGAAATAGTAGCTGATTCTACAATGGAGGCTGAGTATATTGCTGCTTGCGAAGCAGCTAAGGAGGCAGTTTGGATCCGAAATTTCATCACAGGGCTTGGTGTGGTTCCATCAATCGCAGATCCTATCGATCTTTATTGCGATAACAGCGGAGCCATAGCACAAGCAAAGGAACCAAGATCGCACTCCAGGGCAAAACATATACTTAGAAGATATCACCTTATTCGTGAGATTAATGAACGAGGAGATATACATATACGTAAAGTGCAAACAAATGATAACGTAGCTGACCCACTGACTAAGGCTTTGTCGCAGCAGAAGCACGAGGGTCACACTAGTTCCATTGGTATTCGATACATGAGTGATTGGCTCTAGTGCAAGTGGGAGATTGTTAGTGTAGGTGCCCTAGAGGCAATACAATGATATTATGTAATCAGTATTATTGACATTATGTTCTATTTGATTATATTAATAATTTATTATGCTTCGTATTTACTGCGTTATAAATGTTAGCATGATAAATGTCCTTAGATTATTAATACGAACTATATGAACATGAGATTATATATAGTATAATAATCTTAAATGTCCCTAGTCGAGTATTATTATTATTAGGACAGTAATAATACATTGAGACTAGTATGTTGATTGATTGATGACCACCTCTCATGGGTCATTAGTATAGAGATACTAAAATCAATACATAGGTAAATGTAAGAGTACATTGTACTGGACAGACCCACTGTGAGATTCAACCATGGAATAAATAAATAAGTGTCATAAGTAATCTCACTGTGATAATGGTGTAATGGTCCTCTGAACTGAAATCATTATATTTCTACACGAGAATTAATGTACTTTGATTCTATCAAAAGTTATCTTTAATCGGGTAATGATAAAGATAGTATTGGGTTCATTATGAATCGTGTGAGAAATGTGAATGATCTAGATGGAATTTAACCCTCCTAATTTTAGGAGCGATATTATCGGCCTCTTGTTTGAGTGAGACTATGAAATGCATGGCCATGCTCAAATATTGATTTGTTTGAATAGTCTACTCATCGATCAAGAAAATAAAGATTAAATTATTAAGAGGATGACACGAACCATGCCTCTAGTTTAATCTATAATATCAAGGTTAAAAGGATTATATTACACGGAGACATTAGTCACGAAAGGTTTAATTGAATCACTAATTATTATTATTACTTGGGTAGCAATGATGTATTACTAGATGCCGCTCATTGTTTATAATTTTATTATTAGATAATAAAATTATTGCCAACGTAATAATAACCTAAAGGGTCACACACTTAGAACGTTTAAAAGGAGTTTTAATTTAAATTCGGAATTTAAATTAAATGATTATAAATTCGAAATTAGTTATTTAATTAATTGAGTTGGACTTGATTAATTAAAGTGTAATTCGAATTTAAATCTTTAAACCGAATCAGTTTGGTTTAGTAGAAGCCCAAACCGATTACGGTTACGCCCACCTTATTCTCTCTTATAAATACATAGAGATGTATTGGTTTAGGGTTTATCTTTTGGCAAATTCGTTTTCCACAAAAACTTTAGCCGCTCCAACTGTTGAGAGGCAAGAGAGAGAGAGAGAGATAGAGGCAAGCATCATCGGCTAGTACCGGCTCCCTTGATCGTTGGACGATCGGATGTTCGTGTGGACTGCTTTAGAGACGCGGACCTTGCTACAAGGGTTGCGTGGTGATTGTATAACAGGACCTCCATCTTTCAGCCTTCGTAAAGCTCTTAAAAGGTAAAAATTTCGTTTCTCCATAATCAGCCATGTCTTGTACACGGATCCTAGGGTTAGGGTTTCGGATTTTATGGTTTTACGACTGTTTTTTTTTTTTGCTGCGTTTGTGCCCCGAAATCCTTCATTGGTATCAGAGCTGCGAGTATAAGGGGCTGATTTGGTTACGTGTTTATTGCATTCGATGCATGTATGCATGTTTTATGAATCTGCCTTGATACGGTTATATGATATGTCGATTATAATATGTTATGTCGATCATATATGATTCTGTTATGCTATATATTGTGATTTGATCATACAGGTATGTTTTACAATCTGCCATGACTGATCAGTAAGCGATTTTGTATGTTATGCATGATGTTTGGTTTATATGGCGATATAAACTGATGGACAGATGGTGTTTGGACACGATCTGTAAACTGGGATATGATATGAATGTATATGATACATGATTCTGGAACTGTATATGATGCAGTGGCGGCAGAGACTAAAAGATATGATCTGTTGTTCGAAATCGATGATTTCTTAATAGGGATAGTCTTCTGGAATTAAAAAAAAAAAATTCTGATTTCGAGCTGACCGGTCAGCTCGACCCCCGCCCGGGGCTGCCGCCCCCGGACCCCGCCCGGGGGCTACCGCCCCCGGACCCCCGCCCAGGGGCTGCCGCCCCTGGACCCCTGCCGTATATATTTTTTTGTGTTCTTAATTGTTTACTTGAGCATGGTGCTGGTTATGGCCTTAAGACCCTTAGATTAATGGTTTATGGTTTTGGTTTTGTAAATATGACTTGCATGTCGTTTTCTTCATTCTTGTAATTGTATAATCTCGAATGTAACTCGAGTTTTATTATGTAAGTACATTAGTATAGGTTGTTTTCAATTATTCAATGTAATGTACTTGAAGATTGAAGGACGATCCAAGAAGTTGAGCAACCAAGGAGAATGAAGACATGTAATTGTATTTATATTTTCCACCATAGATTGACCTCGATCCTTTCATTAGCTTGAAAGGATCATGTAGGATAAAGGCCATAACCAAGCACGTTTACATACTGCACTTTACATATTGATGTATGAATGTTTGTGTAGAATACATTATGATGCATGCTTCAATTAGATTAATAATGTATTAATGTATGTATTAGATACATCACCCATGCCATGCCTGCTTAAACAAGATAAAATCTGTAACGATTTAAGATGAACATTAAACAAACGATCATGAGATTCTCGTGTTTATGAAACACGGCAATTAAATATGAATTTTCATTGATTCAACGATTGAATGATTTTGTCAACAACCGATTTCGAATCTGTAAGAAAAGGGGTGCCAATAATGCCGTCTGTGCGTTAACCTCTGATCTGGAAATCATTCATTCAACGAATTTTTGATTTGAAATATTTAGTTCCAAGACAAATTGGGAATCTCTTTATGATGGGATCATGATCGTTTATAAGTAAACCCCTTAACAAAATATTAAGTTAATTAGATGCTTTCCAATGAATTAACACTCATCAAAGCCTAGATCATAAGGGGTGGGTTTGCCAAAGTAGAGCACTCCTTTTAATCGTGGTTAGGTGCGAAAGAATAAATGTGATATTCGTCATGTTAATCATTGGGTCCAACTTAACTAAGTCGTCACAATAGGATTGTGGATAGTGAACTTAGAAGCATAGAGTTTGGCAAAATTTATTAGATAAATTAGAACAATAGTTATTCACCAAACTATCCAAGAATTATATGTGATATAATTGACAAATGTTGTCTACCTAAATAGATATGTTTTGGGAGAATTGGCCAACGCTGACTCAAAGCATAATGAAATATGGATCTTGGCTCACTAGAAAATTAGTTTCCGAATTGATAGTAAGGGCTATTAGTTTGAACAAAATAGTGGGAGGTATATTAAGTTGAATGTACCATGATCACTTGAACATAATTATTAATTATTTGACAATCTAACTTATCTTATGCATTTTAAACATTGTAGATACTAAATGGCGCAAAACACAAACAACTCTTTCTCCGTGCGATCAATCCTTGAGAAGGACAAGCTGACAGGAACAAACTTCCTTGACTGGTCTAGGAATTTGAGGATTGTCCTCAGGCAGGAGCATAAGCTCCATGTTGTTGAAATTCCTCCACCGGTCCATCCTGGTGACGGTACAACTCGTGCTCAACTAAATGCTTACCAGAAGCATATTGATGATGCGACGGATGTTGCTTGTCTCATGCTTGCAACTATGAGTGCTGAGCTTCAGAAGCAGCATGAGCATATGGATGCTTATGCTATGCTTGAGCATCTTCAGACGATGTTTCAAGTACAGGCTCGTCAAGAAAGGTTCAATACGTACAAAGCAATTTTTAACTGCAAGCAAGGAAATAACCCGGTTGGACCGCATGTTCTGAAGATGATTGGGTATTTTGAATACCTAGACCGTTTGGGCTCCGGGCTTACTCGAGAGGCTCAAATAGATATTATCTTGCAATCTTTGAACAGCAACTATGCCCAGTTTATTATGACTTTCATCATGACCGAGCAAGACAAAACACCCACTGAATTGTTGGCACTATTAAGAACTACCGAAGCCAACATGCAAAAGGCACCTGAGAATGCTCCCATAATGATGGTGAGCAATAAAGGTGCTAAGGGAAAGGGGAAATGGAAGGGCAAGAAAAAGATTGGATCTAATGCAGTTGCTCCTTCCAAGCCCACTTTCAAGAAAGCTCTCAAGCCTAAAGGTGGTGTTGCTAAACCTGATAAGGGTGATTGTCACTGGTGCAAGAAACCAGGTCATTGGAAGAGAAACTGTCCAGCTTATTTGGAAAGTCTGAAGAGCGTGAAATCTCTGAATATTTCTGATTCAAGTATTCATGTTATAGAAGTCAATTTATCTATTTCTACATCTTGGGTATTGGATACTAGATGTGGTTCTCACATTTGTATTAATGTGCAGGGACTTCAAAGGAGTAGATCTTTGGCAAAGGGAGAGATCGACCTACGCGTTGGCAATGGAGCAAAGGTTGCTGCTTTGGCCGTAGGGACTTATTATTTATCGTTGCCCTCTGGGCTTATTTTAGAACTTGAGAACTGTTATTACGTGCCTGCGATTTGCAGAAACATTATTTCTATTTCTTGTTTGGACAAGAAGGGTTTTTCGTTTATAATAAAAGACAATTGTTGCTCTTTTGGTTTAAATGATTTAACTTATGGTGTAGCGCGTTTATTTAATGGTTTATATGTTCTAGATCTTGATTATACTCCCGTCTATAATATGAATAAACGTCTTAAAGCAAATGACTCAAATCAAACATACCTTTGGCATTGTCGATTAGGCCATATAAATGAGAATCGCATATCCAAACTACATAAAGATGGATTTTTGGATAAGTTTGATTTTGAATCATACGATGAATGTGATGCTTGTTTACTTGGTAAAATGGCAAAAGCTCCTTTTACTAAACAAGGTGAAAGGGCCAACGAACGATTAAAACTGATACATAGTGATGTATGTGGTCCAATGCGTTCTATGGCAAGAGGTGGCTTTTATTACTTCATAACATTTACTGATGATTTCAGTAGATTCGGATATGTGTATCTTTTGAAACACAAATCTGAATCCTTTGAAAAGTTCAAAGAATTTAAAGCTGAAGTAGAAAAGCAAATAGGCGGAAGTATTAAAACTCTTCGATCTGATCGAGGAGGTGAATACTTAAGCCATGATTTTAAGAATTACTTAAAGGAGTGTGGTATAGTATCACAACTCACTCCTCCTGGAACACCACAATGGAATGGGGTTTCTGAAAGGAGAAATCGTACCTTGTTGGACATGGTACGATCAATGATGAGTCATGCTGATCTTCCAATAAGTTTCTGGGGTTATGCCCTAGAAACGGCTGCATATACACTAAACCGAGTTCCAACTAAAGCGGTTCAAAAGACTCCATATGAGATATGGACTGAGAAACGTCAAAGCATGTCATTTATGAAAATATGGGGATGTGAAGCGTTTGTGAAACGTATGATCTCTGACAAGCTTTGACCAAAATCAGACAAGTGTTATTTTGTGGGGTACCCGAAGGAAACTAAGGGTCACTTCTTCTATAATCCGACCGAGAACAAAATAGTTGTTTCTCGCACTGCTGTATTTCTTGAACGAGAGCTAGTCTCCAAAAGAAACAGTGGGAGGAAAATAGAACTCGATGTAGCTCCAGACCCACAAGATAATGTTGAACCCGAATTGGAACTTGAGCAGGATATTCAAGATAATATTCAAGATGACACTGCTCAAGAAACACAGATTGTTCGTAGATCTGGTAGGATTCGCCATAAACCTGAGAGATATTATGGATTTCTCTTAATAGAGAATGGTGATTTGATGCTCATAGATCAAGATGAGCCCCTCACCTACCAAGATGCTATGAACAGTCCTGACTCTGAGAGATGGCTAGAAGCCATGAAATCTAAAATGGATTCCATGTATGATAACCAAGTATGGACTTTGGTTGATCCACCTGAAGGGGTAAAACCTATAGGGTGCAAATGGGTTTTCAAAAAGAAAATCGACATGGAAGGAAATGTTCAGACCTATAAAGCTAGGTTGGTCGCAAAAGGTTTCAAACAAATTCATGGTATTGACTATGATGAAACTTTTTCACCTGTAGCTATGGTCAAATCCATTAGGATTTTGCTTGCAATAGCAGCTTATCATGATTATGAGATCTGGCAGATGGATGTCAAAACAGCCTTCCTTAATGGGAGCCTTGAAGAGGATGTGTGCATGACACAACCTGAAGGTTTTGTCAGTCCAAGGGATGCTAGAAGGATATGTAAGTTGCGTCGATCCATTTATGGACTGAAGCAGGCCTCAAGGAGGTGGAATATTCGTTTTGACCAGACAGTCAAGGAATTTGGCTTTATTCAAAACGAAGATGAATCTTGTGTTTACAAAAGGGTTAGTGGGAGCCACGTGGCATTCATAGTATTATATGTTGATGATATATTACTTATCGGGAATGACATACCTTCTCTACAGGCTGTTAAGACTTGGTTGGGAAAAAATTTCTCCATGAAAGATTTAAGCGAGGCAACCTATATATTAGGGATCAGGATCTATAGAGATAGATCCAGAAGATTGATCGGCCTAAATCAGAGTACATATATTGACAAAGTACTGCATCGTTTGGGATGCAAGATGCTAAAAGGGGATTTGTCCCGATGTCTCATGGGATATCGATCTCGAGTGACAATAGTCCTAAAACATTGGATGAAAAGGACCGCATGAGTAAGATTCCATATGCTTCTGCAATTGGATCTATCATGTATGCAATGATATGTACTCGTCCTGATGTGTCGTATGCTTTGAGTATGACGAGCAGGTTCCAGTCTAATCCAGGTGAAGGTCACTGGACAGCTGTCAAGAATATTCTTAAGTACTTGAAGAGGACTAAAGATTCATTCTTGGTATATGGGGGAGAAGAGAGACTAGTGGTAAAAGGTTACACTGATTCTAGTTTCCAAACAGACAAGGATGATTCTATATCCCAGTCTGGTTTCGTGTTTTGTCTCAACGGAGGTGCTGTAAGCTGGAAAAGTTCAAAGCAAGAAATAGTAGCTGATTCTACAATGGAGGCTGAGTGTATTGCTGCTTGCGAAGCAGCTAAGGAGGCAGTTTGGATCCGAAATTTCATCACAGGGCTTGGTGTGGTTCCATCAATCGCAGATCCTATCGATCTTTATTGCGATAACAGCGGAGCCATAGCACAAGCAAAGGAACCAAGATCGCACTCCAGGGCAAAACATATACTTAGAAGATATCACCTTATTCGTGAGATTAATGAATGAGGAGATATACATATACGTAAAGTGCAAACAAATGATAACGTAGCTGACCCACTGACTAAGGCTTTGTCGCAGCAGAAGCACGAGGGTCACACTAGTTCCATTGGTATTCGATACATGAGTGATTGGCTCTAGTGCAAGTGGGAGATTGTTAGTGTAGGTGCCCTAGAGGCAATACAATGATATTATGTAATCAGTATTATTGACATTATGTTCTATTTGATTATATTAATAATTTATTATGCTTCGTATTTACTGCGTTATAAATGTTAGCTTGATAAATGTCCTTAGATTATTAATACGAACTATATGAACATGAGATTATATATAGTATAATAATCTTAAATGTCCCTAGTCGAGTATTATTATTATTAGGACAGTAATAATACATTGAGACTAGTATGTTGATTGATTGATGACCACCTCTCATGGGTCATTAGTATAGAGATACTAAAATCAATACATAGGTAAATGTAAGAGTACATTGTACTGGACAGACCCACTGTGAGATTCAACCATGGAATAAATAAATAAGTGTCATAAGTAATCTCACTGTGATAATGGTGTAATGGTCCTCTGAACTGAAATCATTATATTTCTACACGAGAATTAATGTACTTTGATTCTATCAAAAGTTATCTTTAATCGGGTAATGATAAAGATAGTATTGGGTTCATTATGAATCGTGTGAGAAATGTGAATGATCTAGATGGAATTTAACCCTCCTAATTTTAGGAGCGATATTATCGGCCTCTTGTTTGAGTGAGACTATGAAATGCATGGCCATGCTCAAATATTGATTTGTTTGAATAGTCTACTCATCGATCAAGAAAATAAAGATTAAATTATTAAGAGGATGACACGAACCATGCCTCTAGTTTAATCTATAATATCAAGGTTAAAAGGATTATATTACACGGAGACATTAGTCACGAAAGGTTTAATTGAATCACCAATTATTATTATTACTTGGGTAGCAATGATGTATTACTAGATGCCGCTCATTGTTTATAATTTTATTATTAGATAATAAAATTATTGCCAACGTAATAATAACCTAAAGGGTCACACACTTAGAACGTTTAAAAGGAGTTTTAATTTAAATTCGGAATTTAAATTAAATGATTATAAATTCGAAATTAGTTATTTAATTAATTGAGTTGGACTTGATTAATTAAAGTGTAATTCGAATTTAAATCTTTAAACCGAATCAGTTTGGTTTAGTAGAAGCCCAAACCGATTACGGTTACGCCCACCTCATTCTCTCTTATAAATACATAGAGATGTATTGGTTTAGGGTTTATCTTTTGGCAAATTCGTTTTCCACAAAAACCCTAGCCGCTCCAACTGTTGAGAGGCAAGAGAGAAAGAGAGAGATAGAGGCAAGCATCATCGGCTAGTACCAGCTCCCTTGATCGTTGGACGATCGGATGTTCGTGTGGACTGCTTTAGAGATGCGGATCTTGCTACAAGGGTTGCGTGGTGATTGTATAACAGGACCTCCATCTTTCAGCCTTCGTAATGCTCTTAAAAGGTAAAAATTTCGTTTCTCCATAATCAGCCATGTCTTGTACACGGATCCTAGTGTTAGGGTTTCGGATTTTATGGTTTTACGACTGTTTTTTTTTTGCTGCGTTTGTGCCCCGAAATCCTTCAGACTGGACAGAAGAAAAAGTTCAATTCCGCAATTATTTTTTATAAAACACTATTCACCCCCCTAGTGTTTCTTGCCTTGCCTACAGGATCCAATAGTATTGAAAAATGATTTATAACATTAAGACGAGAATAGTGTAAAGTATATGCACGAGCTGAAAATATAAATGAAAACAATAATTATGTAGTGTAACAAATTAGGACAATAAATATAAACACTTGTATAAAAATAGTAATGTAGTAATTGGATGAGGGTGAAATGATATGTATAGTAAGTATATTGAAATATATGACATGTATAGAAATCAGTGGAAAAATATATGTAGTAACTAAGAATGTAAAGACAATTAAAATTTGAGAATAGAGATAAAGTATAAATAGTGAGTGCATGCATTATATTAGAGAAGCATAAAACTATAAAATTAATGAGTAGCGATTAATAGTGAAAGTGAATATAACAAAAAAAAAATTAGCAAATAGTATGTAATAACAATAGTATCGAATGTAGACAATAAAACAAAATGGTATGTCATATTTATATGAGTATAATATTTCAATTTTGTTAAAAATATACTGAAATATACAGGACAATATAAGAAACTGGAAAAATGTAGTATCACAAAATCAAATTATGTAAAATGAATGTACATAAGAAAAATCCAAAAATTTAGAAATATAATAGAAATAATTAATGAAGAAAAATAATAGTAGAAATATTAATTTAATAAGCGGTAATCTAAAACTTAATAAAATACGTAAAGTAATAGCAATGTAAACGGATAAACATAAGGTGGCATAAAAACATGAAAGACAAAATTTTAAGACTGAAGGACAGTTAAAACAAGTTCAAAAGATCAAGACTAAGGAAGATAGACAAAATAATACATATCCAATTGATTTAATAATATAAGAAAATATTTATTTGAAAAATACTGAATGTTGAAAAGTGTTATGATAAAAATTCACGAAGAAAAATTTGAGAGAAAAACTTAGTCTATGTGTAAGGTATCACGAATGTAGGTTCAACCAACCACGCTTCCACTGCGCCACTCTGGTACCAAGGGAAAACATGCTCGCATACAATCTCACATTAATATATACGAAGAGAGCATCGTGAATGCAGTAGTTATTGAACTTGCATTCATGACTCCAGCCATCCAATAGGGAAATGAAGGAGAAGACATCAGTGTATAGAGCAACACAAATGTAAATTACTTACATTTAAATCTCTATAAACTGAACTCACACTTCTAATGCCCACCCTAATGTGTCGTCCTTGTAAATTTGTACTGCTTATTGAAGCGTGGCTCTGATACTACTCTGTAACACTCCGAATTCCAAATAAGCCTGAATACGAAGTTCCACAGGATCTTTACACTTCACTTCGTACAATTTTACAAGGAATTTGAAACTTTTATTACAAAAAAATCTTTTTACATCTTAACGCAGCGGAAAGTAAATAAAATACAACAATGATAAATGTACAATTGTAATAACTTTAGCATCTAAGTAATCATCAGCATCAAATTCATCTTTACATCTTCTCATAAATTCCAAGTCCTACATATAAAACTATGGGCACGTCAGTTGCTTACAGCCGACGCAATATTATACACGGCCATCCTCGCTATGCCGAAATTATAACGATTCTTTAATACTTTAACAAACACAAACTTGATCACAAAGAAAGCTAAAGAATGACTATTCTATTGATGTCGTGTGTGCTTGTGCACTTAACCTTAATGCAGTTATTTATATTTAATGACACTAATGCACTTGTTCAAACCTATGCATCCCATTCTACATAGATCCGAGGGAAAACCCTTAACCGTACTTCATCTTGTAGGGTTGAATCCCTTGTTATGAGTTTAGCAACTACGGTAACTACGGTAAGTATCTTAGATGTTTTATGAGTTACAAGCTCATGTCCAGACAGCCTGGAGGGGAATCCCACGTTATGACATGACACATCATGTAGACAGCCTATGGACAATTCGCCTCCGTCATGGGACGATAGCACCATGTAGTCACCAAGCACCCCACAAGCATCGCCACGATTCCGATAATTTCGGAGATAGATTCACGTCATGACATGACTCATCATGTAGACAGCATGTGAAAATTCTCACATCGTGAATTCGAGGCCCTCATACTTGTGTTTTTCTCTTACTTTCATCACATCTCCACTATAGTGAATGTTTTTAAGTTTTTAGTTTGTTTTAGAAGAAAATCATCACAACCTAGAGCTATCTTACCCTATCGGACTTTAAACCAAACAAAAGAGACAGTCAGCCCATACTGACTACTTCTCAAGAGATGCTCAACCCACACTTGGTTAGCTCTCAAATTCATATTAATAACAACTACCGGTTTCTAGGGGTCTCGCATAGCCTCTATATTTCAACAACTATCTCATTCTAGAGATCAACAATATGTTATATTCAGTCTCAAAATATTATTTCAATTTCTTTATTCACAAACTGTTTCTCAAAGAGAAACTTTTCTTTATAATCTTATAACATGAAATAACTCAATTCAACTTATTTTATCAATTTAATCACTTATAGCATTGTGTGCAATTCAAATATTCTCTTAATAAAAAATATTTATAACCATGGAAATTTAATCAAGAAGGTTCTAATCATAATCCACTTTTAATCCTCTTTAACCACACCAAAATCTCTTCTTTAGTTTAAAACCAAGTTCACTAAACAAATTGTTTTGATGCGAAATCCACTTCTAAATCTCACAAAATGTATCAAAATATGGTGGAAATATTTTTTATAAAGTCTAGATAATTTTAGAGAAATAATAGATTTCCCCCCCAATTTTTATACTCTTGAAAAACTCCAACATATCAAAAAAAAAAAATTAAAACAAAGTAAAAGGCAGTGGTCGGATTCGAACCCAAGACCTCATTGTGCTACAATAACCGCCCCAAGTTGAACCCAAGGACTAGTATGCCCAACTACGGCTAGTGATATGAGTTCACTTAAATATATTATGAATGTATTGTACTGCATTTCGGAACAAATCAAAATTCAATAAAATCGAGTCTCTTCAAGACTCGAACCCAGGACCTCCTATACTGTTCACAATGCCCTAAACCCACGCCGATAACCAATATGCCCAAATTCATTCTCTGTTATGAAGAGGGACTGAAATAACTTTATACGTACTGTCTGTTTGTAAATTTCCGTTTAAAAAATTCGATTACTCAACCAATTTGTACCATTCAAAAATCTAAATCTTTTCCAAAATGTATTCTTTCAAAAAATACAATATAGTGCATATATTTAAACTTTATAAAATTCTCATTTTGACAATGTAACAAATTTTCTCCAAAATTGTATTAAAGAACACATATGATCAATTTTCAAATAAAGTGTTGTCTCTCATCAAAACTTCTTCATAAAAATTTCTTATACTCATAAAATATATATTAATAAGACTATTTCCACATTTCTCTATTACATTAGTGATGTTGTTTGTTTTTGGGGTGTGGGGGCAACATGTGTGAATTCTTGTAATTTGTGGAGAGGAAACTGTGGTACTGGTGTCTGTTTGATCCTGGGGAGTAGGATCGGCTCGGGAGTAGCAGCAAAGAGGTAGAGGCTGGGTGTTCGACTCGGATCCAATAGCTCGGCTCGGACCTTTGGGGCTCGGCACGGTCTTCTGTACTTGCACACTTCCTAGAAACATCAGGAGAAGTCCCTGCGACAGGCCCTCCGACGATCTAGTCAGTCACTGAGAAAGCAACAGTAACTAGGATTAAGGTGGGGAGAGATTGATTACCTTGTGAAGTGAGGAGGGGGTCTGGTATTTATAGGCAGGGGTAAATGGGTCTGGGACCTTAACAGGCCAGTTCGAACCCGTTTGCCGGTGGGCCTGAGGCAGTAGGATCCTGTTGGACTTCTGTTGACCTGATGATCAGAGAAGAGCATGATTTGAGGGGATCTGATGGCCCAGGAGGGGCCACATCATCAAACCCATATTAGGAGCCCCCCACTCTTGGAGGGCTGGGTAATCCAGCCGTGGAGGAGTAATTTGTCTCTGTAGAAAGAGCGGAGTGGTGTGTACGGCGAATGTGGTTTGTATCTTCTTGGAGAGGCCAGCAGGGTAGAATAAAGGGGATCCCTTAGAGATATAAGGGGCATCGAGTGCCGAGAATAAAGGGTCGAGAGCCGAGCACCGAGCATCGAGATCTTATACGCTCGGATGCAGGGGTCTGTGGCTGAGTCATCGAACCCTGAAGCTCGTAGCAAGCTTGGGGGTGGCTCGAGGCTACCGCCGAGCATCGATCCTTCATGAGCTCAGATGCCGAGGCTCGCTATCGAGTGTCGAGCCCCTAAGTTTGTAAAAGCTTTGGGGTGGCTAGAGATTGCTACCGAGTTTCGAGCCCCTGTGCGCTTGGTTGTCGTGGCCTTTTGTCGAGCATCGAGCCCCGGAGCTCATAGTGAGCTGGTGGTGGCTCGAGATTACCGCCGAGCATTGAGCCCATATGAGTTCGGACCCCAAGGCTTGTCGTTGGGTTTCGAGCCCAGAAGCTCGTCTGTAGGAGCTAAGGGGTGGCTCGGAATCGCCACCGACCGTCGAGCCCCCAAAAAAGCTCTAGGGCTGCTCAAGGTCTCTGCCGAGCGCCGAGCCCCGCCCCCCCCCCCCCCCCCCCCCGACTTGTTGGAAGAGCTCCGGGGTGGCTCGGAATCGCTACCGACCGTCGAGCCCTAAGCTTGCTAAAAAAGCTCTGGGATGGCTCGAGGTCATTGCCGAGCGTTGAGCTCCCTGCTTGTCAGAAAAGATGTGGGGTGGCTCAGAATGGCTACCGAACGTCGAGCCCCAATCTTGCAAAAAAGCTCTGGGATGGCTCGAGGTCACTGCCGAGCGTTGAGCCCCCATACTTGTTGAAAAATCTTCGGGGTGGCTCGAAATTGCTACCGACTGTCGAGCCCCAAGCTTGCTGTAAAAGCTCTAGATGGCTCGAGGTCACTGCCGAGCGTCGTGCCCCCCTACTTGTTGGAAAAGCTCAGGGGTGGCTCGGAATCGCTACCGACCATCGAGCCCCAAGCTTGCTGAAAAAGCTCTGGGATGGCTCGAGGTTACTGCCAAGCGTCAAGCTCCTCTACTTATTGGAAAAGCTCCAGGGTGGCTCAGAATCGCTACCGACCGTCGATCCCCAAGCTTGCTGAAAGAAGATCTGGGATAGCTCGAGGTCATTGCCGAGCGTCGAGCCCCCCCTACTTGTTGGAAAAGCTCCTGGGTGGCTCGGAATCGCTACTGACCGTCGAGCCCCAAGCTGGCTGTACAAGCTCAGAGATGGCTCGAGGTCACTATCGAGCGTCGAGCCCCCTACTTGTTGGAAAAGCTCCGGAGTGGCTCGGAATTGCTACCGACCATCGAGCCCCAAGCTGGCTGTACAAGCTCAGAGATGGCTCGAGGTCACTACCGAGCATCGAGCCCCCCTGCTTGTTGGAAAAGCTGTGGGGTGGCTCGGAATCGCTACCGACCGTCGAGCCCTAACCTTCCTGTAAAAGCTCTTGGATGGCTCGAGGTCATTGCCGAGCGTCGACCCCCCTCTACTTGTTGGAAAAGCTTCGGGGTGGCTCTGAAATCTCTACCGACCGTCGAGCCCCAAGCTTGCTGTGAAAGCTCTGGGATGGCTCGAGGTCACTGCCGAGCGTCGAGCCCCCTTACTTGTTGGAAAAGCTCCGGGGTGGCTCGGAATCGCTACCGACCGTCGAGCCCCAAGCTGGCTGTACAAGCTCAGAGATGGCTCGAGGTCACTGCAGAGCATCGAGCCCCCTGCTGGTTGAAAAAGCTGTGGGGTGGCTCAGAATCAGTACCGACCGTCGAGCCCCAAGCTTGCTGTGAAAGCTCTGGGATGGCTCGAGGTCACTGCCGAGCGTCGAGCCCTCCCTTCTTGTTGGAAAAGCTCCGGGGTGGCTAATCGCTACTGACCATCAAGCCCTAAAATTGCTATAAAAGCTCTGGGATGGCTCGAGGTCATTGCCGAGCATCAACCCCCCCCCCCCTATTGGAAAAGTTCCAGGGTGGCTCGGAATCGCTACCGACGGTCGAGCCCTAAGTTGGTTGTACAAGCTCACAGATGGCTCGAGGTCACTGCCGAGCGTCGAGCCCGCTGCTTGTTGGAAAAGCTCCGGAGTGGCTCGGAATCTCTACCAACAGTCGAGCCCCAAGCTTGTTGCAAAAGCCCTGGAATGGCTTGTTGGAAAAGCTGAGGGGTGGCTCGGATCGAAGTGAGCTCCAAGCCGCCATGCTAGTTGTCAAAGCAGAGGGTAAAATCTACAATTTTGCACCGTAATGCTGACATCACGGCGGTGGAAATTGAGGCATTTGAAATCCTAGTGGTTGTTAGATCTTGATGATCAAGATTGGGAGGTGAGGATTTTGATGCTGAATTTGAAGCATCGATTTCACTCTATAAATCCCCCATCCTGGGACACGCAGGATCGGGTTCTGGACGTGGTCCCCTTACGGAGTTACGAGCCGGCGATGATAGAGTCATCAGGCGAGGATGGTGAGGAAGGAGAGTAAAGAAGTTAAGGGAGATGTTGAGGGAGGAGGCAAGGAAGGAGAGGTTGAGGGAGGCGAGGAAGAAGGGGCCCTTCCCCTTCTCGCCCCTTTGTCGACTCCGTCTCCATCGAGGAAGCCTCGTACACGTAGGCAGAAGCGGAAGTGGCGCTTACCAGATAGTCCGAGCACGCTGGATGAGTTCGGACCAATGCACGGATTCAACGTCCCCCACTACAGGAACCCAGGATCGATAAGGATGTACCCTGACGATGTGGAGGACCTTTTCCAATTTAATGTGGAGGTGCCATCGTCCGACTGACCACAAATAAATATGGACAACATTCAATGCGTGCTGAAGTTGAAGTCCGACTTTCTGCCCATAATGAGGTCCAGTTACTTCATTCCTCGGGAGTACGAATTGGTGCTGCCGAGTCCCGGTCTCTGTCCCACCACTGAGTTGGCCCTTAGGTTCTGTATGTTTTTCGAGGATGCTTTTCTCTCGAGACTAAGGTTGCCACTGCACCCGTTCATCAAGAGGGTACTGAGGTGGGGGGAACTGTGCCTGATGCAATACGGCCCCAATTCATGGAAGCATATGATCTGCTTCATTCGGAAGTGCCAGGAGAAGAATGTAACGCCCCGATCTCCCCGTTGCTGGGAAACCGTGACACATGCCAAGATCTTTCCTTCAATTAGTCTCGAGACACAGAAAAATTGGAAAAATTAAAACTTTTTATTCAACACAGAATTACTATGCAGTAATTACAATTATCAGTTTGTACTACCAAACTGTACTGCCTGCCCCTTTTTTTTTCCTTTTGACTCCAAACTCAATTCTTCCAATTTCTATATCACTTTAAACATAAACTAAAATGGTTATGTTTCAAAGAAAAATTGGGCAGAGTCTCCTTTGTATTTTTTGCCCAAAACACAGAAAAGCTTACGGAATTTTGCTCTAAATTCCGTAGCTTACATCACAGGCAATAAAAATACGGGCTCCCCAGGCCAAAATGAGCATCATCACACAGGCAATATATATATATGCTCTGGGGGCCAAACTCATAACGGTATAACAATTATCAAATAAAAACCATAAATTCCTTATGAAAACGTAGTAAGTTTTTAGAATTTTACCTGTAAAAACCTACCACGACGCCTGGCACTCCACACGAAGTGGTTACGGGTCAAAACCATATCCTGCTGCCTCACACTATACTTTTCATCATCATGCTCATACTTATACATCAAAAATACAATTTAAAGCATGAATCTTTACTATTTACAATTACAACATAACAATGAATTATAACTGGAACTCCACTCCACGGAACCTGTACCTACACCTCACCTCTGCACTGCTGAAGACCAGTAACAGTAGGGACCTAGGGCAGTCCGGGGACTCCCTAACCCCCAAACACTAAGGGGTTAGCCATTTCTGGTGTGAGTATAATTTATTAATTAAGTAAATAAATTAAACTTACAAGTAAAAACATAACAAACTCACAATTTCCAAGATAAACAAATCTTACTCGACATCTGAATATGTAAACATCATAAATGGGATTTCACATCAAATACTCTCTGAGTCATCACCTGTATGTATATTTATACCCGCTCACAACATACTTATATTTAGTAACCCTTTGAATAACCACCCATAATACAATATTGATTTTGTTTCCTTATCTCATGTATCCCATCATAAATATATGTCTTCAATCTCATACTACCACATTCATTCATGTCCAACCTAACATCTCATTTCACCTCACCAATTACTTGCATTTTATCACAATACACCCCATATCCCAACATAATTTTGGCAATAACACAATCACATCCCAAGCCCATAGCTTGATTATTAATCTACTCCAACTATCACACTCGCAATTTAACTTGAATGGAAAAGACACGTGTACATATAATTGGTGTCAGTGTATGTTATGACTTAACTCTAATGCAAAATTACCAATACAACGATACTCTTATTCTAATGCAAGATTACTAATGCGATGATGCTCTTATTCTAATGCCAGCAAGTCTCCGAAGCAACATGCAGCCCATAAATACATGCGCCCCATCTCAAGCCGTTTCTCCATATATAGGGATTTGAACCCGCGTTATGAATTTCTAATTGTACACAACCTGTTCCTGACAGATACTACATGACTGATGAGGTTGCACATGTGGTCAAGTCCCACCAATGCAGTGGGCTCATGGTGTCTATGTTTGCCACTACCACCCGGTACACCGGACCTCACTCAAAAACCAGACGAACACAGGGTCTTCCGAACCCATAACTCATAGACCGCTATCTATGGCCTGTTCGCTTCCCCCTAGCCAAGGACCCGACGAAGTTCCGGGGTCCATCCCCCTAGCTCCGCCCGCCTTATCATGGCACTTCAGGAATTAACAGCGCGCGATACGCATCCCGTGCTCCCAACTCGTGAGAGGGCACCGTACGTATCCCTTTGACAGGAAGATACAACCCAATATCACCACCTAAGGCCTGCTTCGAGGGACAAGTTGGTCGTAAGGCGCTACCTACAACCAACTCCTCTCTTTTCGGCAAAGGGTCGAAGTAAAATGATCTTTATAAATCACTACCTTAATGATGTTCCTAACCCTGAACAATCCTAGGAATGACAACATTACACAGCATGCTAGGTCTTAAATTAGACTTCGCAAGATAACTCTATTAGGCTGCTCAACCTAAACTCACCAGAATCCCTCAGGATCTGGTTCATGGCCTATCGATCCAAGACCCCGGCAATACGAACGTATTCGCATGCTACTATCCTGAACTTGGATTTCGTCACACTCCGGTCCGCAATCAACCAACGGTTAAGATCTGACGGCACCCGCGAAGTGACTCGTCCACAGTCCCTTAGGAGTAAGCTAAACACACGTCTTAATGGTCGATAGCCCTAGGGCAATGATATCACCCTAGATGAGCACAACAAACTGCGTATTAGCCAAGAAGCTACATACGAGTAACCAAAAACACATACGAGCTAAACAGCTACGTATGGGACCAACAGCTACATACGGGCCAGTCGAGCCGCGTATGAGACAACAACATGCATACGAGCCAAATAAGCTCCGTATGAGACCAACATTTACATACGGGCCAGTCGAGCCGCGTATGAGACAACAACACACATACGAGCCGAATAAGCTGCGTATGAGACCCACAGCTACATACGGGCCAGTCGAGCCACGTACGCGCAAAACCACATACAAACAATCATACAGGTAATCAAACCTAGAAACAACCAACTGTGCTTACTAGCAAACTTGATCTTCTATAATTAGAAGCAACAAAAGAATCTACTATAATCAACTTAGCATGGGTTTCTTCTAAAATCAACTCATCATGGCATACCTACTATAATCGACTCAAACATGATATTCTACTACAACTTAACCATGGGTTTCTTTCTACAACAATTCAAATCCACAGGATGGGTTCTTTTTACTCAATACTACTAACAACTAAAATGAGTTCTTTTCGAGACTCTTAGCTAAAACTACTACTATACTCACTTAAGCATGGTTTCTTTGAACCTTAGAACAACTACTCATCTTAGCTATTTTCTCAAGTTCTACCATTCATACTTTTTATAGGAACCCTTTGATCCATAAATTTTATATCAATACTTCAGTTTATTCGAACTTCTTCAAAACATCAAAATACGTATATAAACCATACACCCATATTTTGATATCATCATCTAAAAATAACTCATCCATTATATAGGTTTTTATATACTCATGAATAGATAAAATTCACCATATTTTTACAATCACAAAAATATGTAAAAATAAATCAATACTCACATATTCTTTAACCCACAAAATATATTAATATACTAACTCACATATATTTTTAAACCACAAAAATATATAAATAATATAACTCACATATTCATCAAACTACAAAAGTATATAATAAACCAACTCACATGTTTCTTTAAACCATAAAATACACAAATATATAAACAATTTAACTCACATATATTTTTAAACCACAAAAATATATAAATAATATAACTCACATATTCTTCAAACCACAAAACTTATAATAAACCAACTCACTATATTTCTTAAAATCGCAGAAATACATATAATAAAATAGTACTCACAAATTTGCGAAGGTCCAAAGCGTCACCAAGCCATCTCGCGTCCCAAGTCGCAATATACATCCTAACATCAATTTCAAGCAATTAAAACTCAGATAATTCAAACCAATTATAAAAGCTAATAACACTATCCCCAAATATCACACAAGCGTTTACTGAACGCTTGGGATATACACGTGCGATGCACGTGATAATCTAATGCTTACGGTATTTTTATTCCCAATTAATTACTAAAATCACCCCCAAATAATACTAATAGTCCAACTATAATTTTTCCTACTATACGAGAATTAATTCATATCCATACAATTCTCTTTTACAAATCCAACACCCTATTTTATTAACAACTTGAAATCTCTCTAAAAAGAACCGCTAATTTCTCACATCCACAATTTCCAATATCTCTAAATCTCTCTACCCTAACATTCCTACTCAATAAAAATTAACCCAACTAAATTCTATACAATAAAATAGTTAGGGTTTATACCTTTCGAAATCCAATCGAAAATCCAACGCTACTACGATGTCGAGAATCCCTCCATTAGTCTACCCCTAATTTTAATTTGGAATCCATGGAGAATCGGGGGAGATTGAAGGTGGGGAAATTTTGCCGATCGATGGTTCTTTTGGGTTTGTTTTGATCGGGATGAAGGAGAAGAACGAAGGAGGAAGATGGGAATGGGTCGGGGTTTCTCTCGATTTGGTTGGGCGTGGACGAACGGGAGGAAGAAGAAGGGTGGTCGGGGTTCTTTGGGTTCGGCATCGAACAAGACGGAGAAGAAGAAGAGGACGGGAGTGGGGTCGTCGGTTGGGAGCGAACGGAGAGGGAGAAGGGAGGAGGAGGTCGGCGGGGGGGTGTGGGGTTTCATGGGTTCGGGATGGAGAACGTGTGGAAGAAGAAGAAGGGAAGAAGAAGGGAAGGAGAAGGAAGACGATGGAGGGGGGTCGGGGCTTCTTCGATCGGTCGGCGCGGACGGGGAGGGAGGAAGGGGGGAAGGTCGGGGATTTCATGGGTTTGGGATTGATCGGGAATGGAGAAGAAGGAAGAAGAAGGAGAAGAAGGAGAGAAAGAGAAGGGGCTTTTTTGTAAAAAAGTGGAAATAAACTATAATAGATGATAAATATCTAGGGGATGTTTCATATAAGCCCTCTAACTTTACTACATTTCCAAATAAAGCCCAACTTTCTATTTTAACATTCTACACAATACAAAAATACATTATACTACTTCGTAGATAATCCGTATAAAAATAATTTAATACGAAAATAATAATAAAATCGACAATATATCTTATATTTCTCAATTAAAAATAATTTTTATCAGAAAATCCATGATCGCGCGAAATTCTCAATCGCGCACACATTTCGATGCAAAATAGCCGTGTGCTATTTTTCGGGTCGTTACATCACTCCCTCCTTAGAATCGTTCTGTCCTCAGAACGCTGCTAGTGGAGAGGAATACAACCACAAACATCAATGGTTCATGAGATATTTTCCTGAACCATCTCCAGTTCCTCGAGTGATATTCTTGAAAACTGGTCTTCTACCAAGTTGAACTATTGTCCTTCCGCCTCTTGGACAGGCCCTCCATGAATTTGATGGTGACATTCTTCTGCTCCTGCTCTAGAGTAGACAGCGGCTGCATTACCTTGCTCTATCCTTGTCTACAAGTGATGTTGATTCACTCCTTGATTACGACTCCTGTTGGTTGGTGACCACTCCCTCCTTAGAAAGGACGAAGTCACACATTGCCGCTTCAGTGCTTAAATCCCTGCACTTCCTGCCTAAGCCTTCTGACTTGCTCACTTGGACTCAGTTGCTGCTCCCGTCGTGCCAAAACTGAGTTCTAAACTTGAGTAATCACTCCATTACTGGCTTGCTGGATCTCGTCATCTAGCTTCTTGCTTTCTTCACGGTCTTGGCTGAGGTCAATCCTTCACTTATCTCGATCCTTTGCAGTTGAGTAGCCACTCCCTCTTTAGAATAGGGCATGGCCCACGATTATTACTTCAAACTTCCAGGATTCTCTCCTGTAATTTGCTCGAAGCTGATGCTCCAGATGGTGTATTAAACAAAACCAAATCTGGAGTTTCCTCCCGCACACATCTCGACTCTTGAAAAATAATTCCGACAAAAGAATGTGATGAACCACAATTGAACAAAACAGCTGCATGGCTTCCATATATATATATAAATCCAGCTGGTTACGAAAGTGTTTCATCATACCTTACTTCCTGATCCCAAATAAATTTCAAAAATACAACTTTTAACTTAGTTGCAGTTCTATATGCACATACCAGTACTAGCACTCCTGCCTTGTACAATTTGCTGGTAGTAAGTGCGAACTCTACCCTTGTGGTCGTAGATAGACTGATTTCTTGTGCCTGACTCTCTCACAAAGACTGCATACTACAAACTTGGTGGTCTCTGGGATTTGCTCCCATTCATTTTGTAATCGTGCCAATTTGCTAGGCCTTCTAATATAGCTCCGAAGGCATCACCTAGTTTCTTAGCTTGACGACCCTTCCTAATCACGTACTTCCTAAGCTTCCTCATTCCCGATGTATGTTGGCTGCCGCCGGTGTGTGTTGATCCACACTTAGTCCTTACGGTGGTGAAGCCTCCTTGGCTCCTCGCTCAAGATTATCGGATCACCCATCGATATCGGTTCACTCTCTTCCATCAACACCTCCTTGGTTAGGACATCCTCGAACATCATTCATGTGCTTAAAGGATGGTAACACATATACTGGTCTAGATATAGAAAAATTATAAAACATAAGTTGAAAGAGACAACAATATGAATTATAACTATCTACAACTAGCTAGATCCCGACTCCTAAAGGCATCCAAGTTTAATTTTCCTACTGTGTTGGACTGTAAATTGAAGTCAGCTCTGATACCATCTGTAACGCCCCGATCTCCCCGTTGCTGGGAAACCGTGACACATGCCAAGATCTTTCCTTCAATTAGTCTCGAGACACAGAAAAACTGGAAAAATTAAAACTTTTTATTCAACACAGAATTACTATGCAGTAATTACAATTATCAGTTTGTACTACCAAACTGTACTGCCTGCCCCTTTTTTTTTCCTTTTGACTCCAAACTCAATTCTTCCAATTTCTATATCACTTTAAACATAAACTAAAATGGTTATGTTTCAAAGAAAAATTGGGCAGAGTCTCCTTTGTATTTTTTGCCCAAAACACAGAAAAGCTTACGGAATTTTGCTCTAAATTCCGTAGCTTACATCACAGGCAATAAAAATACGGGCTCCCCAGGCCAAAATGAGCATCATCACACAGGCAATATATATATATGCTCTGGGGGCCAAACTCATAACGGTATAACAATTATCAAATAAAAACCATAAATTCCTTATGAAAACGTAGTAAGTTTTTAGAATTTTACCTGTAAAAACCTACCACGACGCCTGGCACTCCACACGAAGTGGTTACGGGTCAAAACCATATCCTGCTGCCTCACACTATACTTTTCATCATCATGCTCATACTTATACATCAAAAATACAATTTAAAGCATGAATCTTTACTATTTACAATTACAACATAACAATGAATTATAACTGGAACTCCACTCCACGGAACCTGTACCTACACCTCACCTCTGCACTGCTGAAGACCAGTAACAGTAGGGACCTAGGGCAGTCCGGGGACTCCCTAACCCCCAAACACTAAGGGGTTAGCCATTTCTGGTGTGAGTATAATTTATTAATTAAGTAAATAAATTAAACTTACAAGTAAAAACATAACAAACTCACAATTTCCAAGATAAACAAATCTTACTCGACATCTGAATATGTAAACATCATAAATGGGATTTCACATCAAATACTCTCTGAGTCATCACCTGTATGTATATTTATACCCGCTCACAACATACTTATATTTAGTAACCCTTTGAATAACCACCCATAATACAATATTGATTTTGTTTCCTTATCTCATGTATCCCATCATAAATATATGTCTTCAATCTCATACTACCACATTCATTCATGTCCAACCTAACATCTCATTTCACCTCACCAATTACTTGCATTTTATCACAATACACCCCATATCCCAACATAATTTTGGCAATAACACAATCACATCCCAAGCCCATAGCTTGATTATTAATCTACTCCAACTATCACACTCGCAATTTAACTTGAATGGAAAAGACACGTGTACATATAATTGGTGTCAGTGTATGTTATGACTTAACTCTAATGCAAAATTACCAATACAACGATACTCTTATTCTAATGCAAGATTACTAATGCGATGATGCTCTTATTCTAATGCCAGCAAGTCTCCGAAGCAACATGCAGCCCATAAATACATGCGCCCCATCTCAAGCCGTTTCTCCATATATAGGGATTTGAACCCGCGTTATGAATTTCTAATTGTACACAACCTGTTCCTGACAGATACTACATGACTGATGAGGTTGCACATGTGGTCAAGTCCCACCAATGCAGTGGGCTCATGGTGTCTATGTTTGCCACTACCACCCGGTACACCGGACCTCACTCAAAAACCAGACGAACACAGGGTCTTCCGAACCCATAACTCATAGACCGCTATCTATGGCCTGTTCGCTTCCCCCTAGCCAAGGACCCGACGAAGTTCCGGGGTCCATCCCCCTAGCTCCGCCCGCCTTATCATGGCACTTCAGGAATTAACAGCGCGCGATACGCATCCCGTGCTCCCAACTCGTGAGAGGGCACCGTACGTATCCCTTTGACAGGAAGATACAACCCAATATCACCACCTAAGGCCTGCTTCGAGGGACAAGTTGGTCGTAAGGCGCTACCTACAACCAACTCCTCTCTTTTCGGCAAAGGGTCGAAGTAAAATGATCTTTATAAATCACTACCTTAATGATGTTCCTAACCCTGAACAATCCTAGGAATGACAACATTACACAGCATGCTAGGTCTTAAATTAGACTTCGCAAGATAACTCTATTAGGCTGCTCAACCTAAACTCACCAGAATCCCTCAGGATCTGGTTCATGGCCTATCGATCCAAGACCCCGGCAATACGAACGTATTCGCATGCTACTATCCTGAACTTGGATTTCGTCACACTCCGGTCCGCAATCAACCAACGGTTAAGATCTGACGGCACCCGCGAAGTGACTCGTCCACAGTCCCTTAGGAGTAAGCTAAACACACGTCTTAATGGTCGATAGCCCTAGGGCAATGATATCACCCTAGATGAGCACAACAAACTGCGTATTAGCCAAGAAGCTACATACGAGTAACCAAAAACACATACGAGCTAAACAGCTACGTATGGGACCAACAGCTACATACGGGCCAGTCGAGCCGCGTATGAGACAACAACATGCATACGAGCCAAATAAGCTCCGTATGAGACCAACATTTACATACGGGCCAGTCGAGCCGCGTATGAGACAACAACACACATACGAGCCGAATAAGCTGCGTATGAGACCCACAGCTACATACGGGCCAGTCGAGCCACGTACGCGCAAAACCACATACAAACAATCATACAGGTAATCAAACCTAGAAACAACCAACTGTGCTTACTAGCAAACTTGATCTTCTATAATTAGAAGCAACAAAAGAATCTACTATAATCAACTTAGCATGGGTTTCTTCTAAAATCAACTCATCATGGCATACCTACTATAATCGACTCAAACATGATATTCTACTACAACTTAACCATGGGTTTCTTTCTACAACAATTCAAATCCACAGGATGGGTTCTTTTTACTCAATACTACTAACAACTAAAATGAGTTCTTTTCGAGACTCTTAGCTAAAACCACTACTATACTCACTTAAGCATGGTTTCTTTGAACCTTAGAACAACTACTCATCTTAGCTATTTTCTCAAGTTCTACCATTCATACTTTTTATAGGAACCCTTTGATCCATAAATTTTATATCAATACTTCAGTTTATTCGAACTTCTTCAAAACATCAAAATACGTATATAAACCATACACCCATATTTTGATATCATCATCTAAAAATAACTCATCCATTATATAGGTTTTTATATACTCATGAATAGATAAAATTCACCATATTTTTACAATCACAAAAATATGTAAAAATAAATCAATACTCACATATTCTTTAACCCACAAAATATATTAATATACTAACTCACATATATTTTTAAACCACAAAAATATATAAATAATATAACTCACATATTCATCAAACTACAAAAGTATATAATAAACCAACTCACATGTTTCTTTAAACCATAAAATACACAAATATATAAACAATTTAACTCACATATATTTTTAAACCACAAAAATATATAAATAATATAACTCACATATTCTTCAAACCACAAAACTTATAATAAACCAACTCACTATATTTCTTAAAATCGCAGAAATACATATAATAAAATAGTACTCACAAATTTGCGAAGGTCCAAAGCGTCACCAAGCCATCTCGCGTCCCAAGTCGCAATATACATCCTAACATCAATTTCAAGCAATTAAAACTCAGATAATTCAAACCAATTATAAAAGCTAATAACACTATCCCCAAATATCACACAAGCGTTTACTGAACGCTTGGGATATACACGTGCGATGCACGTGATAATCTAATGCTTACGGTATTTTTATTCCCAATTAATTACTAAAATCACCCCCAAATAATACTAATAGTCCAACTATAATTTTTCCTACTATACGAGAATTAATTCATATCCATACAATTCTCTTTTACAAATCCAACACCCTATTTTATTAACAACTTGAAATCTCTCTAAAAAGAACCGCTAATTTCTCACATCCACAATTTCCAATATCTCTAAATCTCTCTACCCTAACATTCCTACTCAATAAAAATTAACCCAACTAAATTCTATACAATAAAATAGTTAGGGTTTATACCTTTCGAAATCCAATCGAAAATCCAACGCTACTACGATGTCGAGAATCCCTCCATTAGTCTACCCCTAATTTTAATTTGGAATCCATGGAGAATCGGGGGAGATTGAAGGTGGGGAAATTTTGCCGATCGATGGTTCTTTTGGGTTTGTTTTGATCGGGATGAAGGAGAAGAACGAAGGAGGAAGATGGGAATGGGTCGGGGTTTCTCTCGATTTGGTTGGGCGTGGACGAACGGGAGGAAGAAGAAGGGTGGTCGGGGTTCTTTGGGTTCGGCATCGAACAAGACGGAGAAGAAGAAGAGGACGGGAGTGGGGTCGTCGGTTGGGAGCGAACGGAGAGGGAGAAGGGAGGAGGAGGTCGGCGGGGGGGTGTGGGGTTTCATGGGTTCGGGATGGAGAACGTGTGGAAGAAGAAGAAGGGAAGAAGAAGGGAAGGAGAAGGAAGACGATGGAGGGGGGTCGGGGCTTCTTCGATCGGTCGGCGCGGACGGGGAGGGAGGAAGGGGGGAAGGTCGGGGATTTCATGGGTTTGGGATTGATCGGGAATGGAGAAGAAGGAAGAAGAAGGAGAAGAAGGAGAGAAAGAGAAGGGGCTTTTTTGTAAAAAGTGGAAATAAACTATAATAGATGATAAATATCTAGGGGATGTTTCATATAAGCCCTCTAACTTTACTACATTTCCAAATAAAGCCCAACTTTCTATTTTAACATTCTACACAATACAAAAATACATTATACTACTTCGTAGATAATCCGTATAAAAATAATTTAATACGAAAATAATAATAAAATCGACAATATATCTTATATTTCTCAATTAAAAATAATTTTTATCAGAAAATCCATGATCGCGCGAAATTCTCAATCGCGCACACATTTCGATGCAAAATAGCCGTGTGCTATTTTTCGGGTCGTTACAAAGAAGGTCCCGCTGAAGTACTTCCGTGCTGTCTTAAGGGTGAGCTCGCTCGGAGATATAGAGGGTATATTCTATATGTCACCCCACCCTCACAAGCGGGTAATGCATGGTCACCCGGATTCCATAAAGGGGTGGAAGGAGAAGTACGTTGTAGTTGGGAGCGAGGTGCCTTGGAAAATTCCTATGGCCTAGAATTTCTACAAGCCGAACCACAAACCCCCGAGGCGGAGGGACTTGATGGAGGCGGAGTGGGCTGATGTGGACAAAATTATGGAGGGACATAGCATCGGTTGGCCACGTGTGACCAAGACACACCTATCCCAAGCCGAACTGAGCCCAGACGACCCCTGTACGTTTTCATTTCATTCTTGTCTAACTTTCTGCTTTCGTATTAAAATTCTCTTTTTCTCTGCAGCGATGGACCCGGTGAAGATCGAGGCGAGGAAGGCCCTGCTAGCATTGTCCCAGAAGAAGAGGGCCGAGAAAGAGGCATTGGCAATGGGACCTGCCCAGGAGGCGGCGAAGGTATCTTCGGAGCCGCCTCCTAAGAAGTTGAAGAAAAGCCATTCGACTCGAGAGGCAAAAGGGTCGGGGCTGAGCTCAAGTAGCCAAAGGGTTACTGAGGTCCTGATGTCTGGGACCCCTGCTATCCGTCCCGATGCCCTGTGGATGGTGGGCGAGGTGGGACTATGGCCGTTCTCTCGGACTGGTCGGTCAAGGAGGGAGATTCGCTGGCTGAGGGTCCGATCTCGATGGATGTTGCCGATAAGCTCACCACGGCTTATGGCCAGACCAACCTGGCATCCGAGACTATGGAGACGGCCCACATGAAGTGGGCTCAAGCTCAAGTGATGGTAAGTGTTAGCCTTGTTGACTGTTATTACTTTTTGTGCTGGGTATATATTCTTTTTCCTGACAATGCCTATCTCGATCAGGCGCTGATGGCCGAGATGCAGATGATGAGGTGCCTGGAGAAGGAGGTTCAAATTGAGAAACAGAACGCCGATCGGTACATCCAGGAAGCGAAGGACCTAAGGGTCGAGCTGACGGCCGCTCAGGGGGCAGTGCAGGCCATCCAGGCCCAGCTCGCCTCCCAACAGGACCAGTACCTCTGCGAACTGCGCCAGGCCAGGGAAAGGCGGTGGCGGAGTATGATGAGCTGGCGATGGCGGCCTCAGAAGAGGTGATTGCCGCCCAAGACGAGGCATATGATAGGGCAAAGGATCACTTTCTGCTCCTTTACCCCGAGGCGAAGATCAACCATCTCCAATACGGGTGGGTTCCCCCCGTGCATCCTCTAACCCTCAGGGGCGAGGGCGATGAGGCTCCGAGGGACCCTCATTTGGAGAAGGAGGTGGAGGGTTCGAAGGTCGACGAAGAGGTACAGATCCCCCCTCCACAGTAGTTAAAATGTTTCTTTTTTTTCTCCTGTATATATTTTTTTTGTATTGCCGAATGCGGACTGGCCACACCTTTTGTAATCAATTTTCGAATTAATACAATTGTGTTTTTGGCTGACCTTCTATGACTTGAGACTTTTTAGTGAATTGTGGTTTACTTCCCTTTTGCTAGATGAACGACACCCTCGGTGTCGACCTCAGTTCTGCCAAGGTTCGGAGAATCCGGAATAAGCTAGAGTCCAAGAAGAGTGTCTTGATCCACTATCTCAAGCAGGCCCGAGATCGAGAAGCCATGGTAAGCTATTTTATGAACAAGTCTAAGGAGCTCAGTTTGGAGGCAGCACGTCTGAAGAAGGCAATTGCTGACCGTGATTGGGGGAGTTCCGAGACAAACTGGTCACTGTCTGATGCCTCCACCCAGTGAACGACCTCCGAGTCCGTTCTTCGTGAGGTCGTGGTTGAGAAGGAGCTGGAGATTCTGAGGTTGAGGGTCATGTTAGGCGCGGGTCGGTCTCGGTTCGGCCATCCTGGGGGAGGAGGCCCTTCTGTTTTGGATTCTTCACCGACCCTCTATCTGGAGATGGCGAGGCCCGCGGATGCACAGAGCTCTGTGGCCGGGACGTCGACAATGGCTATGCCCATGATGTCAGACGAGGTTGCTAGAGGGCAGACCCGTTCGGCAGGCCTCGAGACGGTTCTTGTGAGCCCGAAGAGCCTTTCGAGGGACTCTTAGGTAGGGAGAGAGAGAGCATTGTAACGGTTCCCAATTGTGCCATAGCCTTTGAAGGCGTTTATGAATAAGATTTGATTTGTCTGATCTTCTTGACTTTTTAGAAGAACTAGGATGTTGTGTAGCTTGGATCAAATGTCGAGCCCCCTGCTTGGTAGAAAACTAAGGCGTGGCTCGAGACCCAGGCCGAATGCCTAATTACCTCAATTAGGGTTGTGTCTTGGGGGCATTACCGAGCGCGTGGCCCAGGTATCTTGAGAAAGCTAGGGCGTGGCTCGAGGTTAGTGCCGAATGTCGAGCCCCCTTAACATGGGAGAGTTGTCGGGATGTGGCTCGGGGGTATTACCGAGCGCGTGGCCCAGGTAGTTGAGAAATCTAGGGCATGACTCGAGGTTAATGCTGAATGTCAAACCCCCTTAACATGGGAGAGTTTTCGGGATGTGGCTCGGGGGCATTACTGAGCGTGTGGCCCAGGTAGCTTGAGAAAGCTAGGGCGTGGCTCGAGGTTAATGCCGAATGTTGAACCCCCTTAACATGGGAGAGTTGTCGGGATGTGGCTCAGGGGCATTACCGAGCGCGTGGCCCAGGTAGCTTGAGAAAGCTAGGGCGTGGCTCGAGGTTAATGCCGAATGTCGAGTCCCCTTAACATGGAAGAGTTGTCGGGATGTGGCTCGGGGGCATTACCGAGCACGTGGCCGTGGTAGCTTGAGAAAGTTAGGGCGTGGCTCGAGGTTAATGCCGAATGTCGAGCCCCCTTTCCTTTACGCACAGAAAATAAAAATATAGTAGAAACCAAGATTACATTTTATTATTTACAAAAAAAAGGAAAAGCATGTAAGTGCCGATTACAATGGATTGGCTACATAAGTTTAGCCCTCTCCTTCGAGGAACTTAATGATGTGCTCCGCGTTCCAGGGTCTCTTGATTATCCTACCTCCCAGGTCTGCGAGTCGATACGTGCCGGGACATACCACTTCGGATACCTTGTAAGGGCCCTCCCAATTAGTCGATGGCCACCACCAGGAATTTTCTTTGGCCCGTTGCTTATGGGAAGGGGCCGAATAGGTCCAACCCCCACATAGCAAAGGCAGTCGGACTGGCCAGGGATCGGAGGTTGGCCTGCGGGAGTCTCTTCACCGATGAGAATCTTTGGCAAGGACCGCATCTCTTGACGAGATCCTGGGAGTCTTGTAACATGGTCGGCCAGTAGTACCCGTGATTTAGGAACTTTCGGGCGAGTGACCTGCTCCCCATGTGACATCCGCCGATCCCCTCGTGCAGTTCCTTCAGAGCGTACCTGGCCTCGTCAGGAGCTAGGCAATGTACGAGCGCTTGAAGAGTGTCTCGTTGATCAGGGTGAATCTTTCAGAGTGGACTCTGATCTTTCTTGCCTCGGACCGGTCTTGAGGGAGCTCGCCCTGTAATATTCCGGACGGATATTACATTGTATAAATTTATTTTATTATTATTTTATTATTATTCTGAAATTAAATTATTTTATACGGATTATACGAAGATTTTCGGTATACACGTATATGCATACATATGTGTGTTGTAGCAAATTAGTACATTGTACAAATTATGTGGTGTGTATTTTTGGATAAAATACTTATCCTTACCATGACAAATGGCTAAGTTTGGGATTAGGAGGCTTAAGATAGAGTTTAGTGTGCATAAGAGAACTAGGAGATTTCTTCTAGAAGCTTGCACCATGCCTCCACCTCACCATAACACCATACCTCCACCTCATTCCCACCTCCCCTAGGTTACAACCGGCCTTGATTCAAGGAAGGAGGTTTTTGCATTTTGTAGGTGCAATTTTGCACTTCCCACCTTCTCCTCCACCTATAAATACCCCCTCCCTTCATCACTTGTCTCACTTTTTACAAAACACAAAGAAAGAAAGGAAGGAAAAGAAAGAGAGAAAGATTAATAGGAGAGTTTTCATTTGTAGGTTCCATAGAAGTTTTCTAAGAGCTTAGGGGAAGGAGAAGGAGTGCTAGCTAGTCCTTCCAACAAGAAAGAAAGGTGGGGGTTTCTCCACTTTCTTTGGTTTATTGAGTTGTTGTTTTGGTTTCTTCTTCTTCTTATCTTCCTTGTTTTGTTTCCTTTTTGTTTTGGGGTGTTTTATTGTGATGTGGTTGTGTGTTGTTTTGTTGTATATGTTGTAGCTTAAAAAGAAATGGAATAAATAGTAGTAAAGAACAAAAAGATTGAATCTTTATGGTTGTAGTTGTTGTTCTTGTGTTATAGATTGGACTAAAATGAACATAAGCATATGGACCTTGTGTATACAACCATTTTGGGTTGTAGAACTTGACATGGATTCATACGCATAAGCATATGGACCTTGTATACAACCATTTTGGGTTGTAGGACATACACTTGAACTTTGGACTAAAAAGAATGCATATGTTTGGTTGGACCAAAATGGAGGATTCTTTACTTTATTTTATTGTTGTTTATTTCCTTTATAAATCTTAAGTAAAAAGAACCCATTTTAGATGTTAATTTTAGTATGAAAAAGAACTAATCTAAGTTAGAATGCTTAAAAAGATCTCTTTTATGTTTGACTAGTAATAAATAAGAAATAGATGCTTATGAAGTAGTAGTAGATGTTTATAATTTTGTAAATTTTTAGTAGATGTTATGTTTAAATGAAATTGTAGTAGATGTTATGTTTCAATAAAGATAGTAGATGTTAATGCTTAAATATTGTTCATACTTGAGTTAGTAGATATTCATGCTTAATGATATTCATACTTAGTTAATGGATAATTATGCTTAAATGATACTCATGTTTAGCTAGTAGATATTCATTCTTAATGATGGTTATGCTAAGTTAGTAGGCATTCATGCTTATATTGTTGTAGGATTAATGTTAAATTAATCTACCATGTTTAGGAATGTTGTAAATTGATGCTAAGTACATATTCATGCTTATATTGTTGTAGAATTAATGTTAAAATTACCTACCATGCTTAGCTTGTTATAGATAAATATTGGAGTTGAATACCATGCTTAGGAATGTGTAGGATTAATGTCAAAATTACCTACTATGCTTAGGAATGTAGCAAGATTCATGCTAATTATATATCCATGCTTGAGTTGTAATGATTAATCATGCTTAAAGTAGTGGAGATCCATGCTTAAGGTGGTAGTAGAGATACATTCTCTAAGTAGTAAATATTCATGCTTAGTTAATGGATAACGATATTTATGCTTAAGTAGTTAGTAGATATTCATGCTCAATGACATTCATGCTTAATTGATGGATAATGATATTCATGCTTAAGTAGTTAGTAGATATTCATGCTAGATGATACCCATGTTTAAGGTAACAAATCTATGATAAATTGTTGTAGTTAAGGTAAGAAAGTATCATACCATGCTTGATTCATTGTAGGAAAAATATATACCATGCTAGACTATGGTAGAAAACTCTTAAACCATGTATGATGTGTATCATGTTGTAGGAAATTCATTCTTGAAATAAATACCATGTTGTAGGAACCATGCTTATGTTGTGTACATGTTGTAAGGAGTTCAGGCTTAAATTGTAGTAAAGCTTAATGTTTAGATTTTAGTAACTATTCATGCTTAAGATCGTTATAAGTGCATGCTTAAATCGTACTCATACTTAAGAGTGTTGTGAGTTGATGGTTATGTTATATACCATGATTAGTTGTTGTAGGTTGATGCTTACAATTGTATACCATGCCTAAATTGCTACAGGTTAAGTAATAGGAAGGAATCATGTTGTAATTGTAGTGATAACTACCTTGTTGTAGTTAATGTTAGTAAGGAGCCCATACATGCTTGAAGGGTATAGTGTAGCATCCTAGTTGAATATTGAAGCAAACGTATGTTCTATGTTGTTATAGTTCGTTTTGAAAGGAAACCGTGGATTCTAGTGTGTGAGGTTCAAATTGGAATTAGACCCTATCATGGAGGCATTCCTCATCCTTATGGGTAATAAGGATTGGAAAGATCACTAGTAATAGTTAGTTTGATAAAGGTTGTTATGTCGTCTTCGGGTTTTTCATTGGTAGAATGCCTATCATAGACTATTAGTAGATTCCTCTGTTGCTTCTAATTATAGAAGATCGAGTTGTTAGTAAGCACATTTGGTTGCTTATAGGTTGATTACCTGTATGGTTGTTTGCATATGATTGTGCTCGTACGTGGCTCGACTGGCCCGTATGTAGCTGTGGGTCTCATATGTAGTTTATTTGGCTCGTATGTAGGTTGTTGTCTCGTACGCGGCTCGACCGGCCCGTACGTAGCTGTTGGTCTTATACGCGGCATATTTGAGCGGTATGTACGTTGTATCTCATACGAGGCCCGCCTGGCTCGTAGGGAGTGGTTGGTTCATACGTAGCTTGTTGGCTCGTATGTGGTTAGTATACCCGTATATAGCTTATTAGCTAGTACACAGTTTGTTGTGCTCGTCTAGCGTGATATTATTACCCTAGGGGCTATCGACCATCAAGACATATGTTTTTTACTCATAAGGAACTGTGGAGGAGTCACTCCTTGTGTACCGTCGGATCTTAACCAGTGCAGGTTGATCGAGGACCGGAGTATAGACGGAATCCAAGTTCAGGGTAGTGGCATGCATGTATGTTCGCATGGCCGGGGTCTTGGATCGATAGGCCAGGAACCGGATCCTGAGGGATTCTGGTAAGTCTAGGTTGAGCAGCCTAGTAAAGTTATATTGCGAAGTCTAGTTTAAGAGATAGCAAGTTGTGTTTATAATATTGTCATCCCTAGGAGTGTTCAGGGTTAGGGACATCATTAGGGTAGTGACTTATAAAGATCATTTACTTAAACCTTTTGCCGGAAAGAGAGGAGTCGGTTGTAGGGGGGCCCTTACGACAAACTCGTCCCTTGGGGTAGACCTTAGGTGGTGTTATTGGGTTTTACCTTCCCGTCAAAGGGATACGTATGGTGGCGTCTCACGAGTTGGAAGCACGGGTTGCGTATCTCACACTGTTAATTCCTAAAGTTCCATGATAAGGCGGGCAGAGCTAGGGATGGATCCCGGAACTCCGTTGGGTCCTATACCGGGGATACGAATAGGCCATGGACTACGGTCTGGCTAGGGGGTGGCAGGGGGCTCTCCTATTGGTGGAAACCCTGAGGGTTCGTCTGGTTTTTGAGTGAGGTCCGGTTAGCCGGGTAGTAGTGGCAAACATAGACACCACGAGCGGACTGCATTAGTGGGACATAGACACCATGAGCGTACTGCCTTGGTAGGACTTGACCACGTCTGCAACCTTATCAGTCACGTTGTATCTGTCAGGAATAGGTTGTGTACGATTAGAATTCATAATTCGGGTTCAAATCCCTATATATGGAGAAACGGCTTGAGATGGGGCGCATGTAGTATGGGCTGCATGTTGCTTCGGAGACTTGCTGACATTAGAATAGGAGCATCCTAGTCCTAGTTAATATTGCGTTAGATTCTAGTCATAGCACTCACGAACACTTAAACTACACCGACACAAATTGCCATGTTTTTGTATGTTGTTTGGGAGATTCGCTGCTATGTTATCAGCCTTTAAGCGTCAGTGAATACTGACGTCCCCACTTCCATAGGTACTGGATCGCAGAAGTACAGGTGCGAGATTCAGGAGGACTCAAGGCAAGGAAAACGAGGAGTCAGTGTCATGTTTAGTTCCGCTGTAATATGTGTGTTGATTATCTATTAGTTGAGAAGTACTCAAGTGAGAGTTACCGAGTGTTTTTCTTCATTCCTTGTACTCTGATGTAAGTCGTTGAAAGTTGTAATACTTGGGAATGTAAGGGTGTTATTGTAACACTATTGTAATGTATTGCAGTTGTATGATATTCAGACGTAATACATTGGGTGTTGAATAAAAAAATTTAAATTCTCCTGTTTTTCTGTGTATTGTGACTAATTGAAGAAAAGGTCCTGGCTCGTGTCTTGAATTCTCAGTATATGGAAATCGGGGCGTTACACGCCCTTCGGAAGTAACTTTCGAATAAGCGTCGTCCAGTTGTCTGGTTGAAGATCCATGGCAAGGCAGGAGGCTTCAGGGAGGACGAATCTGGGCTTAAGGAGGACTTCGATCAGAACAGTGTGGTTGAGCCCTTCGAAGGATGACGAGGCGAGCTTCGACAATGAATCTGCCTGTGCATTCTGCTCCCTAGGGATTCTTTCTACCGAGTGGTATTCAAAAGATGCCAAGAGATGATGGACTACCGCCAAGTATTGCACCAGCTGAGCGTTGCGAGCTTCGCACTCCCTGGTGATCTGGTTGACCATGAGCTGGGAGTCGCTAAAGGCTTTGATGTGTCTAGATCCGGCCTTGTGTGCTAGGGTGAGCCCAGCGACCATGGCTTCATATTACGCTTCATTGTCCGAGGCCAGAAATTTAGACAGAGAGAGTACTGGAGGATGAAATTATCGGGACCCTTCAGGATGATGCTCGCACTGCTTCCTCCCTCGCAAGATGAGTCTTCGACATAAACCTCCTAGATTGCGTATGTCTCCTAGATTTCGGATGGCTCGGGAATAATGCATTATGTGATGAATTTGGCAAGGACCTGCCCCTTGATAGCTGTCCTGGGCTGTTAGCTGATGTCGTACTGACTCAGCTCGATCGACCACTTGACCAAGCAGCCGGAAGTTTCGGGCTTCTGAAGTACGGCTTTGAGAGGCTGGTCTGTAAGGACCTGAATAGAGTGGGCTTGGAAATAAGGGCGATGCTTTCGTGCGGCCATTACCTGTGCATAGGCCACCTTCTCCATCTTAGCGTATCTGGTCTCCGCCAAAAGCAAGACCTTGCTCACATAGTAGAGAGGCTTCTGGACACCGTCCTCTTCTCGAATGAGAATGGCGCCGAGGGTGCTCTCCGAGGCTGAAAGATACATATGGAGTGTTTCACCCGGCTTGGGTTTGCTCAGAAGTGGAGGGTTGGCGAGGTAGGATTTCAGCTATTCGAACACCTGTTGTTGGGGGTCTCCCTACTCGAAGCCTTTTGCCCCTCGGAGAGCCTTGAAGAAGGGGAGTGATTTCTCCCTGGATTTCGAGAGAAAGCGGCCGATGGCGGCCAGCTTCCCCGTCAGCCGCTGAACTTCATTAATATTTTTCAGAGGGGCCATGTTGATAATGGCATGGATTTTTTGGGGTTCGCCTCTATGCCACGCTGGCTGGCGACGAACTCGAGGAATTTTCCGGAGGAGACGCCGAAGGCGCACTTGGCGGGATTGAGCCTCATGTCATGGGATCGGAGTACGCTAAATGCTTCATCAAGGTCGTCCACATGGCCCTGACCTCCCCGGCTTTTGACGAGCATGTTGTCGACGTATACTTCTATGTTGCGACCGATCTGATTTTTGAAGACCCGGTTGACGAGTCTCTGGTAGGTGGCTCCGGCATTCTTGAGCCCAAAGGGCATGACCCGGTAACAGTATAGACCTTGGTTGGTAACAAAATACATCTTGGCGATGTCGGGGGGAAACATGCAGATTTGATTATAGCCTGAAAAGGCATCTATGAAGGTCAGCAGCTCGTGACCCGACATTGCGTCGATTAGGGCATCGATACTCGGGAGAGGGAAAGGATCTTTTGGGAATGCCTTGTTAAGATCCTTGAAGTCTATGCTGATCCTCCAGCTTCTGCTGGCCTTCATCATCACGACGATAGCCAGCCACTCGGGGTAGCTGACCTTCTGAATGAACCGGGCGGACAATAGTTTGTCCACCTCCACCTTTAGGGCTTGTTGCCTCCGGGGCGAACTTGCGCCGCTTCTGATGAATAGGCTTGGAGCCCGGGGCGACGCCCAGTCAGTGCATTATCAGATCTTTAGAAATCCCAGGCATGTCAAACGGAGTACAGGTGAAGAGATTGTTGTTGCGGCAGACGCAATCAATCAGGCCATGCTTCAAGTCGGGGGACAGGGTGCGGCTCACATGGAAACATTTAGATTTGTCTTTCGCCTCGAACGAGACTTCCTCTAGTTCGTCTGCCGGTTCTCACTCCGAATGGCCCCTCTTGGGAGGGAGCTCAACTGCGTCAAGAATATTCCCCGCCCCCGACCACGGTCATGTAGCACGAACGTGACGACTCCTGGTTGCCTCGGATAGCCCCAACCCCAAGGCCGGTGAGGAATTTCAATTTCAGATGGTAGGCCGAGGGGACGGCCTGGAACGAACAGAGCCTGGGTCGGCCGAGGATGGGTTGTATGCTGCCTTGACGTTGACCACCATGAAATCCATCGACATGGTTCGGAGGATGGGGGTCGTGCCTGCAGTTGCATCTAGTGTCACAATCCCCTCAATTTGTACGGGGATGCCCGAAAACCCGTGAAGGGTGTAACCGACCGGCTTTAGCTTTTCTCGGGGAGTTTGAGGTTCTCAAATGCTTCCAGAAAAAGGATGTTAACCGATCTGTCGTTGTCCACCAGGATACAGAGGACCTCAAAGTTGGCCATGACAAGGCTGATGATGAGGGCATCGTAGTGCGGAAGTCGGATGGCTTCGAGGTTTTCTTCAGAGAAGGAGACCACCCGCTGCTGAACCCGAGGGGAGGGATGGTCCCGAACAAAGTTGACCTCTTGGACGAAGGCCTTGCAATAGGTATTGGATTCCTCTCCCATGGGTCCGCCATGGATGCAATGCAGGATAGCCGGTCCCCCTGTTTCCTCGGGTTCGGGGTCCTGCTCGGGCCGCCGGCTGGTCGTCCGTGGAGAAGGAGAAGGCCTCGGGCTCCTCGGTTCTCTCCGATCTATGGGATTGGCCTGGGCGAACTCCTTCAGATACCCTCATTGGATGCGGGCTTCGATCTCGTCTTTGAGGGCTCGGTAATGATCTGTCTCGTGCCCGGTGTCTCGGTGGAAGCGGCAGTAGAACCTTTGGTCTCGCTTCTTACCGTTGTTGCTCGGTCGGAGAGGGAATCGGGCGATCCCTTTATCCTCGATCTCCATCAAAATTGTCGAGACGTTCTGGGTCAGGGGCCTATATCCCTCGAATCGGGGGACCAGAGGGACCCTCTTGAGACCAGCTATTTCTTTCGCGGGTTTCTTGAAGGGCTCAACGTCATCGGCCTTACGCTTCCCCTTAGCCGTGGCTTCTTTGGCGCCCTCTGGATTGAGGGCCTCCTCAGCCCGAATATACTTCTCGATCCTGTTGAGTAGGTCGGGGAAGTCCACGGGTGGCTTTTTGGCTAAGGAAGCCTTGAGCTGGCCGTGGCAGACATTGTGTCGGAAGGCTGCGGAGGCAACACCCGCGTCAAGGGAGGAGACAGGCCTCGCCTCGGCAATGAATCTCTGAACGAACTCACGGAGGGATTCCCCATCCTTCTGTTTGAGGTCCAGAAGGGAAGCTCTCGTCTTCTCGACCTTCCTGTTGGTCACGAAGTGGGCTAGGATGCATGCCTCTAGTTGTTCGAACGAGAAGACCGAGCCTGGGGTAAGTTTTGAGAACCATTCCCGAGCCGGACCACGAAGGGTAGCAGGGAAGGCGCGACATAGGAGGGGATCCGCAGCGCTGTGAATCATCATGGGGTCTTAAACCCCTCCATGTGATCAGCGGGATCACCCTCGCCATTGTAGGTCTCGAATTAAGTAGGCCTGAAATTCTGGGGGATCTCGGCTTCTAGGATTTGGGGGGAGAATAGGGGTCCAGACTGCCGATGACCGCGACCCGGTATCGATCTGCCCTCGCCGAGATGGGCGAGGCGGTTCTCCATCTCTTGTAAATGCCGAAGGACAGCACCTACCTGTTCCTGGGGGCAGGCCGATCCGTAGGATTCGCCGCCCCCTGTACCTGACCGTGGGTCAGAACTGTTGCGGACCTCAGTGCACTGGCCGCCTCGGATGGCTTGGAAGATCTCATCTCGGAAATTTTGGAACTCAGCCCTCGTGACGGGGGCTTACCCCACCGAGTCCTACGGGGGCAGAGGTCCACGAGACGAGCGGTTGTGTTCTGGATCGCACGAGGTCCACGGGCCGAGCGGGTGTGTTCTGGATCGCGCTCTTGGGATGGCCGTCGGCAATGGTTCGAGACCGAGTTGGAAGCAGCCTCTCCCCTTGTCCGACTGTCCTGCCGATCTAAGATGATGCGACATAAATCAGTAGCATTCGAAGGCCTAGCCACTCCGTTGACCCGAGGTTCATTGGAACTTTGGGCACCTGCGCAGCTGTGATGTGGAAGGTTCGGATGTCGTGCCGAGGTGACGGCCCTTCTAGCTTTGGGAGCCATGGAAGAGCTCAGACCCGAGGTGACGTTTCTGACTGGGCTCGGTCTGGCGACAGTACTAAAAGAATTTTCCACAGATGGCACCAACCTGATGCTGTTTGTTTTTTGGTGTGTGGGGGCAACAGGTGTGAGTTCTTGTAATTTGTGGAGAGAAAACTGTGGTACTAGTGTCGGTCCGATCCTGGGGAGTAGGACTGGCTCGAGAGTAGCAGCAAAGAGGTAGAGGCCGGGTGCTCGGCTCGGATCTTTGGGGCTCGGCGCGGTCTTCTGTACCTGCACACTGCCTATAAACACCGGGAGAAGTCCCAGCAATAGGCCCTCTAACAATCTAGTCAGTCACTGAGAAAGCAACAGTAACTAGAGTTCAAGTGGGGAGAGATTGATTACCTTGTGAAGTGAAGAGGGGGTCTGGTATTTATAAGCAGGGGTAAATAGGTCTGGGATCTTAACAGGCCAGGTCGGACCCGTTTGCCAGTGGGCATGAGGTGGCAGGAGCCTATTGGACTTATGTTGACTTGATGATCAGGGAAGTGTTGGATTTGAGGGGATCTGATGGCCCAGGAGGGGCCACATCATCTAACCCATATCAATTAGCATCTAAAAACCATTTTCATACATATTGCATTGTTTTGACTATTATAAGAATATCCTAACATGCATCAACTTTTTACTTCAACAATTCACTAGATACTATTTCCATTTTTCTCTTTCTAATTAGCAAAGTTGTAGTCATTTATTTGAATCACAATAGCATTTCAACACATCATGACAAAATTAAATTAAGATCATGCAATCTACATTTATCCTACCAATCAAAATTTAACAATTAAACCATATATCAATAGCATGCATCATACTCCTAAATTAGAAAGGATTTAACAAACACTGACCTAAAGAAGTATTGATTTCTTAGCAATTGAAACCCAAAAGAAGCCTCACTCTGCATCGAAATCCGCGCACCAAGGCAAAAATCCTAAGTCAGCAACTCCTCCCGAAAGCCTTCTATGGTCTCAACCCCCATTTCCCATATATAGGAAAATGCTCCATTGAAAACGTACTGTAGCGTGGAAAACGTGAAAACAAGCCTAAACAACGGCCTAGGTTATAATGCATTATAACAACGGCCTTGGTGGTTTTCACGTGTTTTCACAATATTTGCATTTTCAATGGAGCATTTCCCATATATCTATATAATAAAACACAAAGAAAGCTATCAAGTGGCTCTCCTTCAATCCCTCAAAAAATCAAAGGTCCAAATCTAACCTCACAAAACATATTTTTCCCCCTCAAAAGTTCCCCCCCAAAACTCAAATTCAAATCCCCCACCCAAAACAACTCCTATATTTATTTAATTATTACTTTTTCTCTCTTTCACTCCCTCCCTCTTCTATTCAAAAAATTAAGAAAACAAAAAATTTAAATTTATTTTAAAAATTAAAAATAAAAAAACTAAAAAATTTAAAAATTTAGACACTTTAAAAATAATTCAAAAAAATCAAAAAAATCATATAATATGTTTTTGCTGGACCCCCAAAAGTTTCTCATATAATAGGTTTGCTACTTCAATTAATTTGCTGGACCTCCAAAACTATTTTATAAAATCAAACAAGGTGCGCCGTTCCAAAGACGTGTCGTAGGCACGTGTCAATGGGCAAACCTAGTATATATATATATATATATATATATATATATATATGGAAGTCTTCTGTTGTGCACCACCTATGGTGCACACGACATGTGCACTCGGCCTTCCCGCCTTCGTATCAACGTTCCGAACCGTTCACATTGATCTACACATCTAAATTAGTCTAAATATGTAAAATCAAATCATTTGAAATTTATTTGCCCTAACATTAAAGTGTTACAAAATTGTATGACTGAAAATCATTGTTTTTTATAATCACATGATGGATGGCAAATAAATTTCAAATGTTTGATTTTACATATTTAGACTAATTTAGATGTGTAGATCAATGTGAACGGTTCAGATCGTCAATACGAAGGCGGGAAGGCCGAGTGCACACGAGTGCACACAGAGGAGTGGTGCACAATGGAAGATTTTTCCATATATATATATATATGTAATTGAGTAGTTTATAAGTTATATATGCATATATATGAATGGTGAGTAGGTGGAGAAAGCAAAAGGGATTCGGCTGGATTTGATTTCGAAAATGGGCAGAGAAGGAAAAGAAGGGAGAGATGAGGAGAGAGTGAAGATTAGGATGTGTTTATATAAGTAATTGAGTAGTTATATTAACTACCCTCCACTAATACAACCCACTAATCCACTCATTAAATTCAAAAGCATTCCTTTTTCCCTCCATCCCAAAACAGCTGGCCTATCTTTGAGGTATGCACATCGCACGTGTGCACGTGCACGTGCTTTGTGTACACTTCACAAAATTAATTATTTATTTAATTTGAAACATATGTTTATATATATAATATGCATATAAAATTACTTTAATTAAAAATTATAGTTTTCATGCATGAATAAAATAGACACACACATACTTCATGAAATTTTATTTTAAAAAATAATACAAACTAATACATCCACTGCCAACACGTGTGTTGCACATAAAACAAATATGTAATTACAAGATTGATTTTATCGACGGAAAAATATTTATAAGTAATCGGAATGTAACATACGAAAATATATTTCGTTATACATATATCGTAGTGTAATCAATGCGTACACAGAAACACACGTGCACCGCATGTATAAAGATATTTTAATCAAAATAGGAGGAAAATGAATTTTTGTTTATAAAAAGAATTCGAACATGTCATTAAATAAATAATTGGAATACATACAAAATATTACACGTAGCGGTGGAAAATACATAATCGATACGTGCATCGATAACACGTGCAATGTACGTAAAAACATCGAGATTGGAATATTATATTTGAGTTGACTCAAATAAGATAAAGTAAATTTTGACAAGACGGAATGCATAAATAGTCGGAATCCAGGATACGTAGTGAAACACGTTACGGATATTACTCGTAACGATATAAAATACACGTGCATAACACATGAGGGCAAAATTATCATTTCTAATTTTGTGGGGTGTTACAGAAGAGAACGAAAATGAGTGATAGGGAAGGAGATGGGTGCGGGGTCTCAATAGTAGCCGGGGTAGGGGTTAGGGTGTGAACAGGGAAGAAGGGGAGTTTTGGAAGTTGTGTAGTTGCATAGTATTGAATAGGAGGAGAAGATGAAGAATTTTGGTTGTTGTATAATTAAGAGAAAGAGAGAGAGAAAGATACGGGTTTAGTGGGTAGTTGGGATTAGTGGGAGAAGAAAGTGTGAGAGAGAGATTGAGGGGAACATGAAGTTGATCTGGTCAATAACAGATAGAAGGAGAATTTGGGTTAATGGGTTTGGATTATTAAAAGCGATCCAATAAGATGTGGGTTTGGGTTAGAATCCAATAGGAGATGGACTTGGGTTGGGCTCAGGTTATTAATAAATAATGCAAATCAAATGAATATAAAATTGGGCTTTAGATGATGGGCTTCAATTTAAATAATTAAATAATACAATATAAATCAAAAGCGATGGGCTTTACAAAATAATAATAATAATAATAATAATAATAATAATAATAATAACAATAATAATAATAATAATAATAATAATAATAACATAATAATAATACTGATAAGAATAATAATACAAGACAGAATATAATTTGGGTTCAATATTTTTGTGAAAGTAATTCAATAATAACAATAATAATAATAATAATAATAATAATAATAATAATAATAATAATAATAATATGTATCAGAATATGATTTGAGATTAACAAGTTCATTAAAATCCAAACAATAATAATATAACATATAAATAGTCGATCAATTATAAATAGGAAATACATCGTTATTCAAAATAAATGTAATCGTCGATTATAAAATACTTAGTAGAAGATCCGAAACCAGTTTAGCACAAAATAATTTTATAAATAATCAAAATACCAAAAATATTCAGGAAATACGTATTTACAGGAACGGGGGTTACAGAGGCTCATGCATGTGTACATAGCTATTTCCTAGGAAGCACGGGTACTCTACGGAGTCCGACGTATTGGTGTCGGATGCATATCAGCTGCCGATAATTTTTGCGTACTCTCCCAGTGTATCTTAAAAGTTCCCAACTTATAATTTATTTTACAATTTTGGACAGATTTAAGTTCAGAAATATATTAGGAGCCATAGTGTAACTTCAAAAAACTTGTTTACTAGCATAATTTTGTCTCCCAAAAATGATTATTATCATAATCTATTTAGAATATTTTACGAAATTGCTTAAATTGTTGCATTTGTAACAAGATACACAAATTTTTATTTAATCTCTAATACTATAATGGGAGAAGGCCTTAGTTTCATTTGTAAATATTTTGTCAATCTACCAACTCGTGTAACGCACGTACATTTGATATATCCCCTATATCAACCCATAAAACCCGTTATATACCCGTGCAAAATTAATTTTCCTTTCTCTATTCCCCCACCCAAAAAAAAACCCTACTGTTCATCTCCCTCTCTCTCCCTCAAACCCGACGCCCCCCTTTCCCCCTCTCTCTCAACGCCATTCTCTGCACAAGTACCCCTAACCACGCGCACGACCAACCACTCTCCGCCGCCTGCTTCTCAAGCGCGTGACCAACAACACCCACCTCGCGCTGCCCTTCGCTTACCCTCTCTCTCCCCCTCAGAACCATGCACAGGCGCACCACAGCCTTCTTAGCAAGATGCCGAAAGAGAAAGAAGAAGAATAAGGAGTGAGATCAATAGATGGAGTTGAGAAATCTATGATAATCTCTTCAATTTTGTCTTCTCAAAATGGTAACCCGTTTATCCCCTTTTACGGGGTTTAAATTTTTTTTCTTCTTTTTCTGCATTATATATGGTTTATTTAATTCCTTTTAATCGTGTTGAAGCTGTTAGTATTGGGTAATTTTGTTAATTGCATTTAGGAATGACAAATATTCTTTGGCTGTTCAATTTCTCAAGAAATGAGAAAGTTTTAATTAAGTATTGGTTATATTTGGTATTGATCTATTTACAAGATCATGCCCTTCATTTACTTTTGGCTATGTTCAAATTTTGAGATTTCATTGTTATCAGTGATTATTGAAAACTATAAACCTTTCAGATCTTCATTATTCAGCATAATATCTTTTATAGGTTGCATTCATTTTCTGGGTTCATTCATATAGTTGGGTGTAGGGGTTGTTAGTTTTTAGCGGATACAATTACCACATATATCTTCGACTATTGTTGTTGACATTATCTCTGTCCCTAATATTATAATGGAAGAGTTGGGGTTGTTGTCATTTATAGACAACCAACCATCTAATCTAAACCATTTATTTTTAAGTGAGAGTTATATTAACCATTCGTTTACTCAACTGTTGTTAGTTACCATAATACCGTCAAAGTTCAAATTTATTTACGACATAATTATTTACAAAAATAACACTCATAAAATAAAAGTTCATGCCACTAGGGGTCATTTGTAAAGAGTATATGAGGAGTGAATGGAAGTCTCAGGTTCGAGACCAGATTATGTCTTAGTATTTATTTTAAAAAGAGAAAAAAATATTAGGACGTGCATCGCACGTGCAGAATACTAGAGGTGTTCATGTGATATTGCATAGGGCAGAATATCAAGGTCATTTTTATGTTCAGTATTAGGGTTTTCGAGGTGGTTGTTCTAAAGTTAGAATCTGTTAATTCAGTAAATACTTGAACTTGGTTTGGTAATTGAGTTAACAGTAGATTATGTTCTTAATGTTGATTCTTGATTTTGATGATCACAACACACTGCAACATGTGTCTATGTTATACAGCTAATATTGCAGGTTGCACATACAAAAGATTATTTCAGCTGAACAAATGAACAAGCTCAAAGGCTACAGAGAAAAACTTCACTCAAGACAAGACTCAAAACAAGACTCAAGACTCAAATCAAGACTCAAGACCTCAAGCTCATATATGTCAAGTTATTATGTCTTGTAAAACATTGTATTTTACTTTTGTTGAGTCTTAGTCTGATTGTAAAGCCTTGTCACACACACATACACTCACAAAATTCATAATGTGTGTTTTTTCAAAAACCCCAAAAGAGTCAAAACAGTTTGAAGTAATTTAACTGTTGAGTACCAGTCGACTGATACTTCTGGCAGTCGACTGATAGTACAAAACTGTTTTAAATTTATTCAAACTCTGACCAGTCGACTCATATGGCAACCTACTCGACTATTCGAGTGCTTTTGACCGTTTTCTGTTTTTCAAAATTGATTTTTCAAAAGCAACAGCTCTTAGATCCGTTGGTTGACAGTTGGAATAACTGTCCCCCAACGTTCAGGAGATCTAACTCTATAAAAAACAGTTCAGATCTCACTTAAAAGATCTAACAACATTTACAACAATTTTTGAGATACCGAGCACTCTTTGAGAAATTTCAAGTGAAAAATTTGAGAAAAAGCCTTCAAGTTCAAACTCTCTGGTTCTCTACACTCAGTCCAGTATAGCAACGATTTCGCTCTGGACTGGGTATAGAAGTCGACCTTGCTTTTAACCACGTGCAACAACACAATACACCAACAAGGCTATAGGTTGACTGTAAAGTTTTTCTTGTTCCTTTTGCTCTCGGTTGGAGAGTGTTTTTGACTCTAGGTTGTAGAGTCGGTTTGTTTCACTCTTGGTAGTAGAGTGGGTCTGCTTTCTCTGGTTGAGAGAAAGGACTACGGGTTAGACAAGGTTGTTGTCTTAACGACGTAGGGTATTCTTGTAAACTTTTTCAAGAATAGTGGAAATCTCAAGTGGGTTGCTTGGGGACTGGACGTAGGTCGGAAGGACCGAACCAGGATATATCTTGTGTACTCTGTGATTGGTTGTCTTGATTTTGCATTTACTCTTGTTTACTTAAGTTCTGCAAAAAGTGTCTGGACAGTCGACTCCTTGCACTATCAGTCGACTGGTCAGTGTCGTATAAGTTGTATTTTCATTGTGTCTTCAGTCGCCTGTCTTATCTATAAGTCGACTGCACAGAGTTACTGTTTTTGCTTTATTTTGGTCATATCAGTCGACTAGTTCACAACCAAGTCGACTGCACCGAAGAAAATTTCCGCAGTTTTTTTATAAACACTATTCACCCCCCCCCCCCTCTAGTGTTTGTTGTCTCGCCTACAGGATCCAACACTTGGTATCAGAGCAAGGTTACAGGCTATGGCAACTACTTCAAATACAAATCAGTACCATGAAGGCCAATCTACACAACGGCCACCGCTATTCGACGGAACTAACTACAATTATTGGAAGTGTAGAATGAGAATCTACCTCCAATCAATCAACTACGAGATATGGCAAATGACAGAGACGGAATACACTGCCCCTACCATTCCATATGCACAATGGAATGATGATCAAAAGAATCAAACCATGAACAATGCCAAAGCAATGAATGCCTTATTTTGTGCACTTACAAAGGAAGAATTCAACCGTGTATCCAATGCTACAACTGCACATCAAATTTGGCATACACTTGAGGTAACACATGAAGGAACGAATAAAGTTAAAGAGTCTAAAATTTCTGTTCTTGTTCACAGGTTTGAGATGTTCAGAATGAAGGAACATGAGACTGTATCCGAGATGATCACCAGATTTACAGATATCACAAACTCCCTTGTAGTCCTTGGAAAGATTTACACTCAAGCGGAGATGGTTAGAAAAGTCTTACGTGCACTCACTCCAGAATGGGAGAAGAAGACCACAGCAATAGAGGAAGCAAATGACTTGTCACAACTTTCTCTTGAGAATCTTGTGGTCAATCTCATGGCATACGAGGTTCAACTTGAAGATCGAAAGAAGGATACAGAATCACAGCAAACAAAGAAGAAATCATTGGCTTTTAAAGCCATGACAGACTCAGAAGATGAGGAAGAAGATGAAGAGGATATAGCAATGTTCACTTGAAGATTCAAGAAATTCTTAAAGAAGGATAAGTTTAATTCTAAAAATAGAGATACTAATGACCCTCCTACATGTTTCAGGTGCAATAAAATAGGTCACATGAAGAAGGATTGTCCCTTAGAAAATACAAAGAACAAGGGAAAACCATCCAACTTCAAGAAGGACAAATATTCAAAGAACAAATTTGCCAAGAACAAGAAGGCCTATCAAGCTACATGGGATGATAGTGATTCGTCTTCCGAAGAAGAAACGGATGAAAACAACGAAGTGGCAAATATGTGTTTCATGGCTGCACAAGAACATGTAAGTAATGACTATGATTCAGAAGATCTTCTTGATACTTTTAATGAAATATTCCAAGAGTTGAAAAAAGAAAAGATTAGAGTTAAGAATCTAGAGAAAGTTAATCAAACACTTTCTCAAGAAAATCTTAACCTTGATAAGGAAGTGAAATCTTTAAATTCTCGCATTGCAAGTTTAGATACTGATCTTGAAACTCTCAAAAAGAATTATGAAGAGATTTCAAAGAACGTATCTAAGTTTAACAAAGGCAAAGAGAATTTAAATGATGTCCTTCACCATCAAGTAAAATCTAGTCAAAAATATGGACTTGGTTTTAAAAATTCTTCTGTAAAAGAATCTCCTGCTAAAAACACTAGTAGAAATAAATCAGCATCTATTTCTAGTGTTACACACAAGTTATATGAATTTTTTGAAAAGCCTAAGGTTGTTAATGCTAGTGATAAAAGCAAATCTACTGTTCGGTTAAGTCGAATGAACCAATCTACCAGTCGTCTGTCCAGAGGAATTGAATCTCATTCAACGAGATTAAAACCTCATATAAGTCGACCTAGTGTACCATCAAGTCGACTGACTCACAATAGCAGTCGACTGAAGGACACTGGTAAGTCGACTGGACAGAACAAGGTTATATGGGTTCCAGTCAGCTTAAATAAGAATGATAGAATTGCTTATATTAACTCATATATTTTAACTGTGTGTAATTCTATTAATTATATTCCTGCTTATGGAGGAAAATCAAACTCTTCATGGGTTTGGTTTCTCCCAAACTAATGTGTTTTGGACCCAATAAAAAGGGTACCATATTTACCTTAAATTTTTTATAGGTACCCAAGAAAGAACGCTGGATACTAGACAGCGGGTGTTCAAAACATATGACAGGACATGCCAACCTACTATCCACCATTCAAAGCATAGATGGAGGAACTGTCACCTTTGGAGATAACAACAAAGGCAAAGTCATAGGATTTGGCATGGTCGGTAAAATTTCTAACCCAACCATAGAAAACGTATTATTAGTTAGTGGTTTAAAGCATAATCTTTTGAGCATTAGTCAATTATGTGATAAAGGGTATAAAATAGTTTTTGAAAAAGATGCATGTTTGATTTATGATTCCACTATGCAAAATGTTGTTTTTCAAGGTTTTCGTAAAAATAATATTTATGAATTGTGTTTAAATGCAATTGAATTTTCAAATAATTTTTGTTTAATAGCCTCTAACAACGAATCTTGGCCATGGCATAGAAGATTTGGACATGTGAACATGAAAAATCTCTCAAAATTATCTAAATATAACCTAGTTAAAGGACTGCCAAAACTATCCTTTAAAAAGGATAAGTTATGTGATGCATGTCAACTAGGAAAACAAATCAAATCCACTTTTAAAACAAAAGAAGTAATTTCTACTAGTAGGCCGCTCGAATTAATTCATATGGATTTATTTGGCCCTGCTAGAGTTGCTTCTTTAAATAAAAGTAGATATGTATTTGTTTTAGTAGATGATTTTTCAAGATTCACTTGGACATTCTTTTTAAAACATAAAAATGATGCGTTTGATGAATTTGCACATTTTTGTAAACGTATTCAAAATCAAAAATCTCTAACCATAGTCACTATTAGAAGTGATCATGGTGGAGAATTTGAGAATGAGACATTTACAGAATATTGCAACAAGAATGGTATAACACATTCATTTGCATTTCCTAGAGGTTCACCACAAAATGGAGTGGTTGAACGGAAGAACAGGACTTTGCAAGAATGCGCACGTACTATGCTTGTTGAAAGCAATTTACCAAAGCACTTTTGGCATGAAGCTGTTGCTACAGCTTGTTATGTTTTAAATAGGATTCTTATAAGACCTAAGCTAAAGAAGACTTGTTATGAGTTATTTTTTAACAAAATTCCTAAAGTTTCTTACTTTAAGACATTTGGTTGTAAGTGTTTTATTCTAAACACAAAAGATAATTTAGACAAATTTGATCCTAGATCTAATGAAGGTATCTTTTTAGGATACTCAAATAGGAGTAAAGCATATAGAATTTTCAATAAGTCTACAATGACTATTGAAGAATCAATGCATGTTTCATTCGATGAATCTCTGCCTTCATCAACTTTACATAAAAATGATGAAATTGATTCATCACCTTTAGATAATGTGATTAAATCTTTAGAACAAACTAATCTGACTGATAAGTCGACTGATAAGGACTTCCAGTCGACTGAAGTAAAGCAGTCGACTGAAGAACCTGTCCAGTCGACTGATCCTATTATGATATCTTCAACTTTACCAAAGTCATTTATTGAAGTTAAAGATCATCCTCATGACTTAATAATTGGTAACATCTCCCATGGTATTCAGACACGTTCACATGTTAATATGATTTCTCATACAGCATTCTTGTCGGATTTTGAACCGAAAAATATACAAGAAGCTTGTGAGAATGAATATTGGATGAATGCCATGCAAGATGAACTAAACCAATTTATAAGGAATGATGTATGGGATTTAGTTCCTCGACCTCCTGATCAGACTATTATTGGTACCAAATGGGTATTTAAAAATAAGTTAGATGAATCAGGACAAGTTGTAAGGAACAAGGCTGGATTAGTTGCTCAAGGATATAATCAAGAAGAAGGTATAGATTTTGATGAAACATATGCTCCTGTTGCTAGACTAGAATCTATTCGTATTTTATTATCTTTTGCTTGTTTCATGAATTTTATACTTTATCAAATGGATGTTAAAAGTGCTTTTCTTAATGGGTTTATTAAAGAAAATGTTTATGTTAAACAACCACCAGGTTTTGAACATGAACAATTTCCAGATCATGTTTATAAATTGAAAAAGGCTTTATACGGTCTTAAGCAAGCACCTCGTGCTTGGTATGATCGTTTGAAAACTTTTCTTTTAGAAACAGGATTTGAAATAGGTAAAGTAGACACTACATTGTTTATCAAAAGAGTTAAGAATGATATCTTAATCATACAAATATATGTTGATGATATAATTTTTGGTTCTACTAATAATAATCTATGTCAAGAGTTTGCTAATACCATGAAAAACGAATTTGAGATGAGTCACATGGGTGAACTCAATTATTTCCTTGGACTTCAAATTAAACAGTCCTCAAGTGGCATATTTATCAATCAAGGAAAATATGCAAAGGAATTACTCGAACGTTTTAACATGAATAGTACTAGTAGTAAATCCACACCTATGGCTACTACTACTACTCTTGACAAAGATATATTAGGTAAGAGTGTTGATCAAAAACTCTATCGAGGTATGATTGGTTCACTCTTATATATTACTGCAAGTAGACCAGATATTATGTTCAGCGTATGTTTATGTGCTAGATATCAATCTAGTCCTAAAGAATCTCATTTAAAAGCAGTGAAACGAATTTTAAGATATATTAAAGGCACATCTGAATATGGTTTATTTTATCCACGCACCGATAATTTTCAACTTCTGTCATATAGCGATGCTGATTTTGCTGGAAGCAAAACTGATCGCAAGAGTACTAGTGGTACATATCACTTTTTGGGACATTCTCTAGTCTCTTGGTGCAGTAAAAAGCAAAATTCCGTGTCCCTATCAACCACAGAAGCTGAGTATATCGCTGCAAGTTTGGCATGTGCACAAATCTTATGGATGAAACAAACTCTATTAGATTATGGTATTTCATTTGAGAAACCCTCAATTATGTGTGATAATACCAGTGCAATTAATCTATCTAAAAATCCGATTCAACATTCACGTACGAAACATATTGATATTCGACATCATTTTCTACGTGATCATGTTTTAAAAGGAGATATATCTTTAGACTTTATCTCTACTGATAAACAAGTAGCAGACATATTTACCAAACCCCTTAAAGAAGATACTTTCATTAACTTAAGAAGGGAACTTGGAATTTGTGATTTTATTGATATTTGTTGAAAATTGTTTCTGTTAAGTCGACTGTGTTCTTGAGTAAGTCGACTGTACTGTACTTTAAAACATATCTATTTTTGTTCTCTGATCAGTCGCCTGGTCCTTATGACAGTCGACTGCTCAGTAGACATAAAATTTTAGTCTCTTCTCGACTAAGTCGACTGATATACCCTACCAGTCGACTGTCGCGAGCTCAATTGTCTTCAGCGACTATTCATCGTAGCTTTTGAGATAAAATTCACTTCTCTTTTCACCCGTGATCTCTTATCTCAACCGTCAATTTCTTCCCTCTTTGATCTCAGCCGTCTACCCTCAGTTAAAACCCCCTTTCACAGCCTCCATCTTTCACTTTTCACTTTTACCCCAAATCTGAAACCCTAGCCAGAGAAGAAGAAGGAGTCGCCTGCTGCTGTTTGATCGACTGTTTCTCTCTCCAATTTCTTTGGTAAAATCCGTCCCTCACCTCTTTCCAATGGCACCTAAGAAATCTAAAAGAACTCATGGTGAAGCTAGCTCTTCATCTCTAGATTACTCTCAATTTCTTTTAAGTCCCGATCTCCTTGAACGATGGTACCTTATGTGTACCATTACCATCTTCCCTGCAAGATTTGTTAATTTCAATGATCTTGATCGTTTTAATCTTGTCCTCTTATTTCAAAATAGTAGTCTTTATGATTTTCTCGCACTATCTAATCAACCCAACTATTATCCCCAACTCATTTATTTGTTTTACACAAATATGAGGGTTGTCCAAAAACACGATGGGGATGTAGTTATCCGTTCATCTGTGAAAAATGTCAAAATGACACTCACACCCATGCGAATCAATCAAATACTGGGTATTGATGACGGAGGATTATATCTTGATGATGTTATTTTAGATGATGCCTCTGTTTTATCTAAAATCTTTTTACCCAATCACGGACCTCCCATGACTAGCAAAAATATTAAACCTATTGCTAAGCTTGTAGCTAGAATACTAGCCTATAAGATCCTTCCCAAAAGAGGAAGTTATGACCAGTATTCTCTAGAACTACAAAAAGCTGTCTATGCAATATTTGGTAAAATTGCTGTAAATTGGGGTCGTGTCATCTTTTCTAAACTTGAACAAAACCACATTCACTTTCTACCTTTTGGTGGGCTTCTCACTCGTGTCTTTGTAGCTTTCGGTATTGATCTCGATTCCGAGACCAATGTCGTTACGCACTATGACTGTTTCGATCATGCTAGTTTGGCACGTATGAAACTTCTTGATCCTCCTTCTAGATCACCTCCTAGTTCTCCTCCACCCTCTCAAGCTCCTTTAGGTTCTACTGCTAGACCTTCTAGACCTTCTACCTCTTCTGATCCACCTATTCTTCAAGCTAACTATGATGACCTACGCACTCTCTATGATTGTGTCTCTTATCTCATGAAACATTCAGCGACTGTGGATACCCAGCTTCACACCATTGATTCCAAACTTGATCACCTCACTGATCTTTTCCATTCTCATTTTCATACTGCTGATGAAGATTCAGATGAGGAAAATTGAAGACTTTTATTTTTCGCTATTTATGTAATTTTCTATTTCATTTTGTCTTACTGAACTTTTTATGTATGAGAACATTTCTTAAGTTTATTTCTATGGTTTTATAAGGCGAAAGACTGTTTATTTTATGCTTTTTGTTGATGACAAAGGGGGAGAGATATCCTCTAAGTATTTGATTCTGTGTATTGAAAATATCTTTGGTCAGTCGACTGGCTACAAGCAGTTAAGTCGACTGTTGCATCTGTGATTATTATTTATGTTTGTGATTGATCAGTCGCCTGAAATCCTTTAAGTCGACTGATACATGATTTAAAGATACATTTTTATCTGTATGCATGATGTGTTTTTAACAGGGGGAGCATATCTTTACTATGCTTGTATATTTTCTGTTATTATCAGCTATTGTGTTGTCATCATCAAAAAGGGGAAGAATGTTGATTCTTGATTTTGATGATCACAACACACTGCAACATGTGTCTATGTTATACAGCTAATATTGCAGGTTGCACATACAAAAGATTATTTCAGCTGAACAAATGAACAAGCTCAAAGGCTACAGACAAAGACTTCACTCAAGACAAGACTCAAAACAAGACTCAAGACTCAAATCAAGACTCAAGACCTCAAGCTCATATATGTCAAGTTATTATGTCTTGTAAAACATTGTATTTTACTTTTGTTGAGTCTTAGTCTGATTGTAAAGCCTTGTCACACACACATACACTCACAAAATTCATAATGTGTGTTTTTTCAAAAACCCCAAAAGAGTCAAAACAGTTTGAAGTAATTTAACTGTTGAGTACCAGTCGACTGATACTTCTGGCAGTCGACTGATAGTACAAAACTGTTTTAAATTTATTCAAACTCTGACCAGTCGACTCATATGGCAACCTAGTCGACTGTTCGAGTGCTTTTGACCGTTTTCTGTTTTTCAAAATTGATTTTTCAAAAGCAACAGCTCTTAGATCCGTTGGTTGACAGTTGGAATAACTGTCCCCCAACGTTCAGGAGATCTAACTCTATAAAAAAGAGTTCAGATCTCACTGAAATGATCTAACAACATTTACAACAATTTTTGAGATACCGAGCACTCTTTGAGAAATTTCAAGTGAAAAATTTGAGAAAAAGCCTTCAAGTTCAAACTCTCTGGTTCTCTACACTCAGTCCAGTATAGCAACGATTTCGCTCTGGACTGGGTATAGAAGTCGACCTTGCTTTTAACCACGTGCAACAACACAATACACCAACAAGGCTATAGGTTGACTGTAAAGTTTTTCTTGTTCCTTTTGCTCTCGGTTGGAGAGTGTTTTTGACTCTAGGTTGTAGAGTCGGTTTGTTTCACTCTTGGTAGTAGAGTGGGTCTGCTTTCTCTGGTTGAGAGAAAGGACTACGGGTTAGACAAGGTTGTTGTCTTAACGCCGTAGGGTATTCTTGTAAACTTTTTCAAGAATAGTGGAAATCTCAAGTGGGTTGCTTGGGGACTGGACGTAGGTCGGGAGGACCGAACCAGAATATATCTTGTGTACTCTGTGATTGGTTGTCTTGATTTTGCATTTACTCTTGTTTACTTAAGTTCTGCAAAAAGTGTCTGGACAGTCGACTCCTTGTACTATCAGTCGACTGGTCAGTGTCGTATAAGTTGTATTTTCATTGTGTCTTCAGTCGCCTGTCTTATCTATAAGTCGACTGCACAGAGTTACTGTTTTTGCTTTATTTTGGTCATATCAGTCGACTGGTTCACAACCAAGTCGACTGCACCGAAGAAAATTTCCGCAGTTTTTTTATAAACACTATTCACCCCTCCTCTAGTGTTTGTTGTCTCGCCTACAGGATCCAACACTTAATTCTGTTATTCTGTTTTTAAGGGTTTTGGGGTGGTTGTTGGAAAGTTGGAATCTTCTGTAAGTTTGGATATGGTTGATTGAGTAAACAATTGAGCTTGATTGGGTACGTTACTATGTTTGTTGACATAAATAATTTCAAAATTTTAGTTTTAAAAAATTAATTAGAGTGCTATGTTAATGACAACGGCATGCATTTATTTGTTGAGTTTTTTACTGCTTTTGAGATAGTTATTGTAAAGTTGCTATCTTTTTAGGTTTGGATATGACTAGTTAAGGAAAAAAATGAGCTTGGATGGGTAACTGGGTTAACTGTAGATTTTATGCTGAATTATGTTTGTGAGGTCTTAACCAATATACAAAACCCAAAATAAAATAAAATAAAATAAAGGGAAGATGAAAATTTTCAACTCCTCCTTGAATAAGTAGTGACCCAACATATTAGAGATTAGCGTTTAGAGATTAGCGATGTGTTTATTTTTATTATTTTTATTGAATAATAGATGGATCAAGAATAAAATGATTTGACATGCAGGTAATTGCGAACTCAACCTCACTTTCTAGATATTCTCACGCTTTTGGAATATATTCATGATACAGTACAAGTAATATTTTCGTAGTGAAAAAGTGAATTAATGCATATGTTTGTTATAATATGGTGCTTAGTTTTTTTTTGTAAACTATTTGTATAGTGACCTTCAAAGTGAGATATAATACTTTGCAATGTATGCAGCTTGCCAATATTCATTCGTTGAGAAACATAGTGGGATCATCAAACTCAATTACCAATGAGTTTGATCTCTGATTAGGTATTCACCTTTCTGAATAATATCTCTGATGCTTGAGATTTGTGTTTTTTAAAATGAATTCACTATTTGTTGCATATTTTCTTTGCAAGATTCAACTAAGGAGAGCGTACATTAAGCTTAAAAATATTTTTTTCTACCAAGTCGGCAAGACATATAAATATATAATAATGTTGTATTGATGAAATGTCATGGAACTTAAAATTCTATTGTAAGTTGATATTTATGTTTACATGGTTTTTTTAGTTTTACACTTTAAAATATATATATATATATATATATATATATACATACTGTTGTGCATAACCGTGAGAAAAAAATAAATTATTATCAACATACATTATATATACACACTTTATATGATATAATATATATACTTGTGCTTATAATTATTCTCCGCAGAAAAGCTTATTTGTAACGAGAATGTTAAGAAATCGCATTGGTTTTGTAATTGGTTGGTTGTTGTTGCTTCTACTATACTGGTTGGATTGGATTAATATAAGTATGTTTCTATATTATTTCGTTATCTTTGTTGCAAACGGATTTGCTTAAAGAAAATTTTATTTGTTCTTAAAAATTGATCTTCGTTAATAATGTACTATATCTTTTCTTATAGGAAATTTATTTAATTTAATGACTATACTTTATATAGGCGTGCATCACACGTGCATTATACACAATAACAAGTGTGAACAAACTTGAATTTATGATGAATTATATGCTGCAGAGACCTCATCATCTAATGACATTTTGGCATTGTTTTGACTGTTGCAATTAATAAGTTTCATACTTTTTCATTTTCTCTATTTCCATATAGAGTACATCTAAACTGATAAATATGATTTAATTGTGTTCTTTTACTGTTCAGGAATGACTCTATTGAGAGAGACTATAGCCCATGGAAACAGTTTGCCCGTAACTTGCATCAAAGAAAGTCGAGAAATCACATTGTTTTTGTATTTGGTTGGTTGTTATTGCTTCTACTTTAGTGGTTAGATTTGATTAATATAAGTATGTTTTGTAATTTTTTTGTTATCTTTGTTGCAAACAAATTGCTTATTGAAGATTTTATTTGTTCTCAATATTTGATTTTTCTTAATAATTTAATATATCTTTTCTTATGAGCAATTTATTTAATTTAATAACTATACTTTTTGTAGATGTGCATCGCACGTGCATTATACTAGTAGATATATTATAAATTATATTATTACCCATCAACACTCTTATCCTATTCTTTTTGGGTTAAAACCGTGTATGCCCTCACCCGTAGCTTCATATTGTTGTCTGCGTCTTAAACAAATACATCACTTTAATGTAACTCTCTCTCTCTCTCTCTCTGCATTTGTAACAAGATACACAATTTTTCATTCATAGATATGATATAAATTATATTATTACCCCCCAACGGACTCTTATCCTACTTTTTCTGTTAAAATCATGTATGCCCTCACCCGTATTGTATGGTGCCGGCACTCACGCGTTGGACATAAAGTTATGCTTCATGTTGTTGTCTGCATCTTTAACAATTACATCACTTCAACGTAACTCTCTATCTCACTCTCTCTCTCTAAGTGACTAGTATCATACACGTGCACACATGCACGTGGAAAAAAATTGAAGGGATAATGAAAAGGGTAAAAAGAAAATAATTTTCAAACCGATCCACTTTCGGAAATATTTACCAAACTGGTCCACTGCCGAAAATATTTATCAAAGTTAGTCCATAACCCAATACGTGCGCTGCACGGGTTGGGTTAAGGACTAAGGGGTTCTCCCATTATAGTAGTAGAGATGTAACTCTCTTTCTCCCTCTCTGCATTTGTAACAAGATATACAAATTTTCATATATAGATATAATATAAATTATATTATTACCTACCAACGGACTCTTATCCTACTTTTTCTGTTAAAATCAAGCATGCCCTCACCCGTATTGTATGGTGCCGGCACTCGCACGTTGGACATAAAGTTATGCTTCATGTTGTTGTCTGCATCTTTAACAATTACATCACTTCAACGTAACTCTCTATCTCACTCTCTGATGAACACAAGAATATTCACATTTAGGAGCAATAATCTTATTATAAATGCACATTTAAAAGCTCTATATGTGATATTTAACTCTTATTTTCTCTTTTCAATAGGAAACAGTCGATAACAGCAAAACAAAGCAGATTCCAGACCAATACAGACTACAGCAGAGATCAGTCGACTAATTCCTCAGCCAGTCGACCGGACAGAGAGTTTGCTAAGCCTCGGCATAGTCGACTTCCCCAAACACCAGTCGACTTGACCGAGAAATCGTGAAGCCACAGATGTCTCAGTACCAGTCGACTTACATCCAAGGCAGTCGACTGGTATGCGGCGGAGTGAAAGGATAAGATGCAGCCGAATCTAAATCTAAATCTATCCAAACCCAGGCTATATGCGAATAATAACTTCTCCAACGAATCAAAGCCAGAGACAGGGGATTGGCAAAAGCACGTGGTTAGCAGATAAGGAATAAAAGAAGAAAAGAGAAAGATATAAATCGCCGATCAAATAAGGAAAGAAATAATAAAAAGAGAGGGACTTTCCTGAAAAAGGAAGAAACCCTAATTCCTCAGCCGTGTTCTATAAATACCAACCAAGAAGCATGAATGGCGCTCTTCTTCCACGTTCCTAATCACCGAATCACAAGTTCCAGAGTCATCAACAAGAAGCACTTTTATCGGCATCAAGGAAGGAGATAGGAGATCAAGTATTCGAAGGCAGCCGACTGTGTGACAGCCAGTCGACCTCATTGCCGGACTTCATTAGTTTATTTCTTCTTCTTCTATTCTTTTATGTTGGTCATGTATTCGAACTTGTTGATTAATAAAAGTATTATTATGTGGAACTAATTTCATAGTTGGGTAGATTGAAGCCGTAGTTATGTAGTGCTATATTCTTCTGAATTCTTCTATTTACTTATTGATTGAACCCGATTGAAGTGATATAGATTTATGATAACCAAACTTGTTCTCGAAGCTCTGAGAGCAGTCGACTGAGGTGAGAGCCAGTCGACTGACATACAGAGCTTGAGAATATCAAGTTTGCATTACCATTTATCTGAATCTGTTATATGAGCATATTGAGACGACCCGAATCTCGTGCCCGTAAATTGTAACAAGGGAATCCTTTGGGGTTCTTGGTTCAATCAACTTAAGGGATCTAGATCTGATACCAATTTCTAAAACCTTGAGTGTTTGTTCGTTTCCACTGATCTTATGTTTTCTTTAAGTACAACTTAGTAGACACCATGCTAAACACTTAATGAAAGAAACGAATTAGAGTAGATACCATGCCTAATTCTTGGCTTAGGGAAACAGTACTTTAAGGAGTAGATACCATGCCCTTGAAGGGAACAAACATAAGTAATAAGAAGAAGTTCAGAAGGTGACTTAGCATTACTGACTATTGGTGGAGATCTAAACCCAACTACTTCATAAATATTTGTGATTCAACACTTCTTAATTTAGTTTTAATCTTTTTATTTCTTTTAGACTTTTACAACAACTCTTTATGATTCTTATTCTTTTTATTGATTAGTAAGTTAAAGTCTACAATCTCTGTGGGATCGACCCTTGCTATTGCTACGCTTCTATAAACGATTCGTGCACTTGCGAGGTTTTTAATTTGTGTCTAGTTTATCTATATATTTAGGTAGTCTAGATTGCACAACACTCTCTCTCTCTCTAAGTGATGTAACTCTCTCTCTCCCTCTCTGAATTTGTAACAAGATATACAAATTTTCATACATAGATATAATATAAATTATATTATTACCTACCAGCGGACTCTTATCCTACTTTTTTTTTTTTTTGTTAAAATCGTGTATGCCCTCAGCTGTATGGTGCCGGCAACCGCACGCAGGACCTAAAGTTGTGCTTCATGTTGTTGTCTGCGTCTTAAACAATTACATCTCTACTACTATAATGGGAAAAGGCCTTAGTGTAATTTGTCCTTCTACCAACCCGTGCAACACACGTGCCTGAATTTTTCCTTTTAAAAAAATATCTCTACTACTATAATGGGAAAAGGCCTTAGTGTAATTTGTCCTTCTATCAACCCGTGCAACACACGTGCCTGAATTTTTACTTTTAAAGTATGTGTTTATTAAGCCGTGCAACGCACGTGTAAATTACTAGTCACTTAAATGTAACTCCCCCTCCCTCTCTCTCTCTCTCTCTCTCTCTCTCTCTCTCTCACACACACACACACACACACATTAAAGAACATAAAAATAAGAGCAAATCATGCAATATTATCTTGCGAGAACAGTAAAGTTCCCAATCTTATGGTCATAAATGCTTGCTTAAAAACTATATTATATGATTACTAACATTATTGATTTGTTTTGCTAATTATATCATTGAATTGTATATACTACTAGTTGTAGTTTACGACTGTGAATGGCTCGATAAAGCTCAAGGCTCGGGTTCTGTTGAATCTTACTTGAGCTCCTTTTCTATTTAAAGAAACAAATTTGATGGAAACTTTATGTTAAATAAAAGAAGTGAACAGCATGAATGACCCAAAGCTCGCCTTGTTTGGCTCCCTACCTCTAAAGCATTTAACCCTCTTCTAGTTAATAAATTAAATATTTGTATCATGTTATCCCCCTTCACATGTGTCTTCGATAGCAAGATAGTGTAATCTGATATTTGTCAGGGTGAGGTGTATTTCATTTGGGACTTGGCCTTCATCAATGTTAAAAGACAAATAAATAATGTTCGTTTAGAAGTATAGAATGTAAGTTTAAACAAGATGTGAGTGAATAAGAACATCCAGAAGGTTTGTGTCTGTGTGCGCGCATGCAGGTGTTTAGGGTGAGGTGTATTTCTCTTGGGACTCTGCATTCATGAATGTAAAAAAATAAGGAAGTAATATTTTTGTAGATGTACATATTTGTTTTTTACTTTAAACAAACTACTTAAGCAAGTCGTGACTGAGTGAGAACTCACAGAAGCTTGGAATGTGTGTGCACCATTAATCCATTGATCCATGGCCCTGCACCTTACTAAATGACTTTTACCATCTGCACTAAGTTACTATCAACAAAGTTTCCGTTTTCCAATAACAATTTAACTGTATAGAACATCTGGTGAAAGTTCGATGATACAATCCACTCCTAATGTCTAACAAGAAATACACTACACTTCTATGCATATTATTCTAATCTTAGTGATAACTTGTGAGAAAAGAAAAAAATAAAAGACATGACTTTTACAGAATGACACAGTAAACAAATGAGATCCGTGTCTACAGAGGTAACAATTTGTTTGAAGAGTTAATCAATATGCCTGAAGTGTTAATCTAATAGTATTTGACTAAAACAGGTGTTTGAAAAAATTACACCTAGGGCTTACACAGATTCTGACGAAGAATAATTACATCCTCCAAAACCCCACCAATTAGGTGTATTCTAATGTCGAGCCTTAACAGATAACACCAACATGGCCATAAAAATGTATTAAATTTATTTCCTTTAAAACATTATGAACATCAACAAAGAAATTGAATAGAATTTAGATCTGGTACAAGAGAATTTGCATGTGGAAAGCCAATTATAGGAAGGAAAAAAAACAGAGAGTACTTAAGGATTCAAACATGGAAACAAAAGTAATGAAGAATATTAAGAAAAGAATTGACGACATACATTCAGGAGTATCCCCTCACTACTTATGGTTTGTTGTTGCAATCAGTCATATATTTATTACAATATGTGTTTAATAGAGAAAGTGAGATAATAAAATTCACAATAGCATCCTGTGAACTCAAGTAAAATGGGTAACTATAACAGAATGTCTCAACAACAAAAAAAACATCTATAATTTGTTGAGACAGTGCTTGTATGAAGCTTAAATAATGCATATAACTTGAATTTGTCAATAAAAATAAACAAAAACAATTACCCATTTTAGATTACAAATGGCGGGAGACCGGCAATTTTCCTATTACAGTAGGTTTACACCAAGGTTCGGTTTTAAGCCCCTACCTCTTTACTTTGGTTATGGATGAATTGACGCGAGTAATACAAGATGATATGTCTTGGTGTATACTTTTTGCCGATAACATCGTCTTAGTTGACGAGACTAGAGCAGGAATCAATGTTAAATTAGAATTGTGGAGAGAAACTTGGAAAGCTAGAGGCTTTAAAATAAACAGAACTAAAACAAAGTATATGAAGTGTAATTTTAGTGATATTCGGAACACAACTGGGGAAGTAGTGAAGCTTGATGGCCAAGAGATACCTAGGAGAAATCGTTTTCAATATTTAAGCTCGATTATATAAAGAGAAGGGGAGATTTGTGAAGATGTTACACATAGGATCCAAGCAGGGTGGCTTAAGTGTAGAAGTGTCAATAGTGTTTTGTGTGAAAAACGTATACCATTTAAGTTGAAGGGAAAATTCAATAGGACGGCTGTTAGACCAGCAATGATGTATGGAGCAGAGTGTTGGGCGACAAAGAACAACATGTCCAAAAATGAATGTAGCAGAGATGAGAATGCTAAGATGAATGTGTGGTAAAACAAAAAATGATAGAATTAAAAAACGAGCATATACGAGACATGCTAAAGGTAGCTCCAATCTAAAATAAGTTAAGAGAGAATTGTCTCAGGTGGTTTGGACATGTGACACGTAGACCTAGTGGTGTCCCCGTTAGAAAGAGTGATTTGATAAGTATTGAGGGTAGAGTTAGGGATAAAGAAAGATCAAAACTAACTTGAATGAAAACGGTGAAAAAAAAATGATAGTTTGGGAACTCACAGAAGTTATTACACTAAACCGAGTAGAATGAAAAACCAGAATTCATGTAGCCGACCTTAACTAGTTGGAAAAAATGCTATGTTGTTGTTGTTGTTGTGGATTACAAATGGCGGGGATGCGTTACAGAATCTTGGAAATCTGCTCGTGGGATGCCATAATCATCATCTGCATCTACAACAAAATACAGATCAGGGTAAAGTAACAAGTGATAACAGAAACGTTTGCTGCACAAAATCTAAATTGTTCTCCGCAGATTCAGTACAGTTAAGATTGAGAGTATACTTAACATGAACCTACTAATTTATCTGATTGCAAACTACCTATGGTATCAAAACAACTTCAAATTCAAGCAAAGTTCTCATTTTACTATGTATATCAAATGAACAACAAGATTACAAACATCCCCATGACTTAAAGCCAAAACGATTCAACAATGTAACATATGAACCATATAATAAATAAACCAACCGAAAGACAAATCAGAAGGAAATTTAGGCTCACTTATGGGAACTGTTTAGCTCGACAGACACTAAATGTACACTTTGGCCAATCTATAAACAAAGGTACTTCTCTTATGCTATCTCTACCCTTCCCAAAAAAACAGCGAAGTCGTCATCCTCTCTGTATACTACTTCTCATAGGAGTCAAATAAAATCAGAGAAGCCCATTATCCACATTCCAAGGAGAAGGATAATGGAAATCCAAACCAATATTCCCTTTTCCTTTAACAGTCAGGCTTCTTATACTATATCCCAAGAATACCCTTTGCAAAAAAACGTGAAGTCCTCATCCTCCCTCTACCCGAGCTTCTTATACTACTTCTCATCGGAGTCAAGTAGAACCTCAAAAGCCCGTTATCCACATTCCTGGGAGAAGGATAATGAACACTTCGACTTCTCCCAAACCTATACTCCCTCTTCCTTTGCCATTCCGGCCTAAACTTCTGAATCTCTCCATTGCCACCATTCACATTTCTACTCAAATTAACCCCCTTCCCATTCAATCCAACCACATTCTTCTCCTTCCGTGATTCTTGCCAAGATTCAGATAATGACCTCTCCAATTTTTGCTCCTTCTTCTTCCCAAACTCCCTAAACGGGCTCGTTATACTCCAATCCCACACCCTACTCCACCTCAGCGATTTCTTCCTACTTACCACTTCGACGCTACTACTACCCTCCCTAGCAGACAATTTCTCTTCTACTTTAATTGCACCAATCATTCCACCTTCAGAACTAGAAACAACCACAGTTTCTTCTGGCACCCTCCTACCCACATTGACATTCCGCCTAGAACCTTCTAAAGGCTCATCTAAGCAAGTGAACGAGCATGCGAGAGCCTTGCTCATCATGGACCCATCCCACGAATGCCTCGGTTTCTCCCAATCAGAATCATGATTCCCTTCACCCAACTCATCATCCGCAAACCTCCCACTCTTCGACCCGCACCGGGATCCCCACCGAAACCCTTTGGAATTCGATCGAAAAGATGGGTTTTTGCTCCTCTTTTTAGACAACCCATCTTCTTCTGAACAACCACCACCATGGGTTTTCTTGAAATCATCATCCAGTTGGAAGAGGGAAAGCAAAGTGGTTCTTGCTCTGATTTCAGTGCCGTTTCTCTCCGACTCGATGTACGAAGGGGCCTCGATGATTTCGGGATGGGAGTCGACGTGACAGAGGCGTTCGGCTAAGCAAGAAGAGCAGAAGCCAGTGAAGAACTGATTTGGGTGACGAGCGCACCGTTCCATGCTCGTAGTTTCAACGGATCATGGCGCCTTTCGACCAATTCCGATACGATACCGAGAAATTGAGGAGAAGGGGAAGGGGTTGGAGGGGATTGAGGGGGAAAGATGGGAGCTTTCTGGGGGAGATTAGAGGAAGTTTTGGAGGATTTGGTGAAATTGGGGGAATTTAAAACCCTAATTTTGATTTTGGGTTTTTTGGGGAGATTTGGGGGAGAGGTTGAAGAAGATAATGGTGGGATTTTAGATGACGGAATTGCCCTTGAGATTGGAAAAGAAGATGGAGATGTCTTGCAACGGTACCATGGAAAGTCTGCTGAATTGATAATTGTGCCCTCTACAGAATTTGTATAAAAATGGTTTCTCTTTTTTTTTTTTTTTTCTTTTAGGAAAAGATGGAATAATGCCACCCTGTTTCATTAATAAGTGATTAATAAACAACCCCGAAGTCTCGGGAAAACAAAGTACAGTGCAGGAAATAAAACATAATCCCCAACAAAACCCTGGGGGGTGGGTTACATCATCCAGCCTAAAGGCAACCAAAACACAAATACAAAATACTAAGGCCAGAAACAAAATATGTGGTAGTGAGACGGGTGTCCACTTATCAGTCCAGAGTTGGCCCGATCTCTATCTCCTCGTCGTCAAAATCATTCACCTGGAAAACCCTTGCGATTCTCCCTCTAGCTCCTGAAGCAGCAGCTGTAGCCCAAAAGGAAATTAGATGCATAACATGAGTAAGATTACTAGAAATAGAATTACATGAAGCACGGAAATAAAAATTGTTCCTATCTAGCCATAACACCCATGTGGTTGCCGCAATGGCAATAAACCATGCATCTTTCATATCGTGACGGGATGAAGCAAATCTGGGGCCGACCCACAGTTCCTCATAGTCTCTTGGATAGTCACTTGTTCCTAGTGCTCTCAGCACCTCTATCATGATGGCCTTGCTTCTGGTGCAGTGAAGAAATAGATGATTCAAATCTTCCATGTGTACGTTGCAGAACCCGCAATTGGCTGCAATGTGGGGTTGCCTCTTGGCTAGGTTCTCTCTCGTGAGTATGGCATTGTTGAGCACAAGCCAGAGGAAGACTCTAATTTTCAGGGGTGCTTTAGTCTTCCAAAGTACCGCTGCCCAGTTGGGCCTGCATCCTCGGTAGTGAATCCGGTGGTAAAGTGATCTAACCGAGAACATTCCCTTGTTCTCAAGACCCCACTGCATGTGATCTGGCCCTTGGGCACATATCACCCCAGATTGGACTATGCGCGTCTGTAGTACATGCAGTTGCTGTAGCAAACTTGGAGAAAGAGTTCCTTGGAACGACGGTCTCCAAGTCCCTCTTTTCCATGTTTCCGCCACCAATATATTTGGACGATTCGTTATAGCAAACAACTCTGGGAAATCTTCCTTAAGAGTATGAGGGCCACACCACTTGTCCCACCAAAATCTGGTGGTACGACCATTGCCGATCACAGATGAAGTTACTGAGTTGAAAGGACCGCTGGCTTTAGCAACTCCTTTCCAGAAGCGAGAGACTTTGGATCCTACTTGAAAGCCTAATCTTCTAGTCCCTTTCCCTCGGAGGTAAGGTTGAATAAAGTCCTGCCATCCTTCCCCGCCGTGATGAAACACTTTCCACCACCACTTTCCCAGGAGTGCCAAATTCATATCTCTGAGGTCAATAATGCCTAGCCCTCCATGCCTCTTTTTCATGCAAGCGATATTCCATTTAATAAGGTGGTAGCCTCCCTTATTTGAGTCTGCACCTTTCCATAGGAATCTTTTCCTGATACGGTCAATCCTTTGGATCACCCACTTTGGGAGTTCAAAAAAGGACATGTAGTAAATGGGCAGATTGGATAACACAGAGTTGATGAGCACCACTCTGCCCCCCAGAGAAAGTGATTTGCCTTTCCATCCGGACAGTCTGTCCTCCACCCTGTCAATAATAGGCAACCAGTCAGCTTTAGTGAGCCTCCCTGACCGGAGCGGAAGCCCTAGATATTTGATTGGGAAATCTTCTATCGCACAATTGAGAATGGTGGCATGCTCCCGAGTTTCAACTCCTGAAAGTGAAATAGGAATCAGCGCACTCTTGTGGAAGTTAATTCTAAGGCCTGACCAGGCTTCAAAGCAGTAAAGAACCCCTTTAAAGCAAATTGTTTCCGCTCTAGAGCCATTTCCAAAGATAAGGGTGTCGTCAGCATATTGAAGGATTGTACATCCCTGATTAGCAGTGCTGCTGGCCACAGGTGATATCCACCCTTTTCTTTGACAGTTTACTAGCATTCCTCTGAGCACATCCGCTACAATAGTGAATAGAAGTGGGGACAGCGGATCCCCCTGACGGAGTCCCTTCTTGCACGGGAACGACGGACCGGGTCTCCCATTTACTGAAATTGCCGTTTTGCTAGAAAGTAAACATTGTTTGATCCATCTAATCCATTTGTCCCCAAAACCTCTTCCCCTGAGAGCCTCTAGCAAACATTCCCAGTCCACAGAGTCGTACGCCTTCTCAAAATCCAGCTTGAGGAGGAAGTTCTTGGAGTTGCTCTTGTGACAGTGGTGGATAACTTGTTCAGCAGTAGCCACGCAGTCTAGGATACATCTGGCCTTAATAATTCCCGTCTGTGTTCTACTGATAAGACTGTCCATAATGCCACCCAATCGGATAGCTAGGACCTTAGTGATGATCTTAGCCGAGCAGTTTATCAGGCTAATTGGTCTAAAATCCCCAACGCACTTGGAATCCTCCCGTTTGGGGATCAACACCACTTCTGCAAAGTTGAACATCCCCAACCTCAGGTCATTGTGAAAAAATTCCATCATTATTTCCATAAATTCTCCCTTAATTTCTTCCCAGAACACTTGGTAGAACAACATAGGGAAGCCATCTGGCCCAGGCGACTTGTCAGCTCCCATCTGGTCGATGGCCGTTTTGACTTCTGACTCCGAGAAAGGTTCCTCCAAGGAGGAACCAATTTGACCTGGAGCAATCTGATACTCCTGCCAGAAGTCCTCACCCATAGGGATCCTAAAGTCATTCTTCTTCCCAAAGAGACCCTTATAGAAAGACTGGAAAGTAGAGGAAATAACCTTATCATCCTGCGATGTCCCTGTATCTGTCTGAATAGATAGGATAAGATTGGATCTCCTTCTTGCACTTGCAACCCGATGGAAGTAGGCCGTATTCGCGTCTCCCTCTTTGAGCCACGAAATCCTGGACCTCTGTTGCCATTTGATCTCCTCTAGTCTATACAGATTGGCAATGTTATCACGGAGTGCTAATAGCCTGTTTCGCTCTTCCTGTGAAAGGACTCTAGTATCTTCCACCCTCCCAAGCTCATCAATTTCTCCCAGGAAGGACTCTTTATCACGCAAGATGTTTGAGAATCTAGCCCGATTCCATCTACAGAGCCTCTTCCTAAGCCTACGAATTTTCCCACACCATCGAGATGCCGCGTCCTTGCCGGCCATGGGAAGAGCCCAGTTCGCCATAACCAAATGGTGGAAACCCTGAATTTCCAGCCAAGCCTTTTCAAATATGAATTTCCTAGGCTTACGGTCTCCCCGATTCCCCACATCAAGGAGGATCGGAGTGTGGTCAGAGGTTGGTTTAGGGATCGTTCTGGCCGATGCAAGAGGAAATAAAGCTTCCCAATCCATAGAGACTAGAATCCTGTCCAGCTTGGCCATAACCGGATTCGCTTGCAAATTAGACCAAGTAAAAAGTCTATCATTGATTGGGATATCAATCAGTTCAAGTTCCGTGATAACTCTATTGAATTCCTCTCGGTGCCTGTCGCTAGCTCCTCTTCCCTTATGCTCAAAAGCGAATCTAGTGATGTTGAAATCTCCACCCACAATCCAAGGACCCGGCCAGCGTTGACGGATGTCGGACAGTTCTTGCCAGAAGGCCTCTCTGTCAGTGGCCACGTTCGGCCCGTAGACCACAGTCACCGTCTGCATCCAATCATCGGAGCGTCGTTTAAATCTTGCAGTCAAAGAGAACGTTCCACAAAGCTCCTCAACGCAGGAGAGAAGATCCGAATTAAACCCAATCGCGATCCCCCCAGAGGCACCAACAGAGGGGCGTAACAACCACTCCTTGATCCTGTTACCACCAACTCTTTTGAGTTTGTGCCCGTGTTGGAGTTTGGTCTCCTGCAGCCCAACAACATCCGCCCTGGAATTGCTAATGACATCCCGCACCATACCCCTCTTACCCTTATCCCCCAGACCCCTAACATTCCAAAATAGTGTATTCATTGGGTGGAATTTTCATGGGAGATCGTTGTGGAAGGTGTAGGGCCAGCTACATCCTCAAGAATGATAGTCGACCCCGTGCTGCCTCCAGAAGCACTATCGTCAGATGACCTAACTCTTTGTGTTTCCCAACCCCGAATTTTATTGAGAAGTAAGGCGATACGTTCAGTGTCCCAAACTTCTAACCCACATGTGATGGCTAGACATAAAACATCAGAATCTAACATGCAATTTAAAATAGATGCTAAATAACTTGTCGTACCTCCATTGTCGAGCTTAGCAGGCCTTGGTTGCCGCGGCGACCTCAAGATAGTCATCCAGGGACTCCACATGAGCCCTCTTAGGAGCTTGCTGAACTCTGAATCCAACCGCTCTACGGTAGTGTCCCGTGCTATTTCCTGGCACAGATTCTGGAATTGTGGATAGGACAAGCTCTGGCGAGATCTCCCTCTGGGTATTAGCAATGAACTCCGAATCCTCTGAATCCTCCTCAGAGAGAGAGAAGTCTACCTCGAGATTAAGCCGATCTTCTGGATCCTCATCACTGACTGTCAGAATAGATTCATCAATAAGAGTGTGCGCTTTCACCTTGGACCCCTCATTGGGCCCGTCGCCTGTCGGGATGTTTGTGGGTCCGCAGATTGTCGAATCATTAATAATAATAGAGTTCTCAGTTACGGACCCCTCATTGGGCCCGTTCAAAAAAATACAACTCGTCTGTATGTTAACATGCTCTATGGACCCCACAATGGGCCCATGATTGTCCATGAGTATCTCCCCACCCAATCCGTAAGAAGATTCTTCCACCGGATAAGAAATCTCTCCCCCGCGATGCAACGTATCCGATGCCTTGAGACCCACACCGTGCACTGCATTGTCCAAGGCGGTAAGGTTACCGCCAAGTACAGCTGGCACCACGTGATTGGCGGGTTTGTCGGTGGGTTTCAAAATCGCTGGGTGCACCGAGCCTGGCTTGGAACTAGCACTGCTGTGTACGCCACGTGGCCGCTCCTCATAGGGGGGTGCGACGGTGGGTGAGTCAGACAACCGGGTCACAAACTTTTTCCCAGACTTCGATGCGTTCTCAACTACCCCTTTACCGCAACAAGGCACTTCGTCTTCTACAACTTCGTTTTCCATTTTATCTCCTATACCACTTTCATCTCTCCTCAAAAGAGTGAGCTTGACCCCTCTCCCTTCACCACCGAAAGCGTAAACCCCTGTACGTTTGTTGCTCTGGGTACTCATACCAACCCTCGTCGTATTCCCTAAAATGGCCTCTGGCTCTTTCCCTTGCCGAATCACAGCCTTTTGCCCCCCAAGCTCCTCAGAAGCACCCAACGTCTTTTCAGGTGGGAACCAACTTTTGGTAACCCACTCTTTGGTCGACATAGGCCGTTCGCTTGTCTTCTTCCCTAAAAAGGCCACCTCTCCCACCAACCCTTCTCTGTCGTCCTGCATGTTGTTACCCAAAGCAGCTCTACCATTAAGAGGGTGTACCTGCCCCGTTCCACCCTTCTTAGCCCCAGTACCCCTCTCCTCTGGTACTAGCAGGGTTTGACCCTCTTTTTGTGCTCCTCTTTTGACGCAACGCTTGCGCTCGATCTCTGTGCTTTCCAAATCGAGGTTGGTGTGAGGGAGCACCGTTGGATCTACTGAGTTGAGAGCCCTTAGTGGCTTTTGACCGTTAGATCCATCGGGACCTCTATCAGCCTTGCTCGGAGACGCAAGCGCTCTTGCCGCCTGTGCCGCCCTGATGACCTCCCTGTGCGCTCTCTCTATTTCGTGGGCTCCGTCGATGGTCAGCTCCTTACTCGGCGATACCACCTAACTGTAGGACCTTTCGTCTCTCAGCGCTGAGGATGTGGGGTTTGTGTTGGTAGACAACAGTTCCTTTGGATCTACAACTTTCTTGTCTAGAATGAACCTGACTAGATAGGCTTCGTCGAATGAGTAGATCTTGTCAGAAGTCTTGCCGAAACCAACTCTGATCGCCGCACTGTTCTCTCGTCGATCTCCACCACCGAGCCAAAATCAGATACAATTTCATGGAGGGCTTCTTTCTTCCAGAAATGTAGAGGCACGTTATGGATCCAAATCCAAAACTTCTCACCTTGTGGGAGTTCCGCTCCAAACGTCGGGGACCACGCCGTGAAGTCGAGCTCAAAGTGACCAAATTCCACTCTCCCCATTCTGAGCACCTCCGCCAGCTTCTCCTGTGATGGAAATGCGATGAGGAATTGTAAGTGACAGAGCTTTTTGGCGACCCAGTCACCGTGAGCACTCATGGGCCACCTCTCTTTGAGCGCCTGCATCACGTGGTTCTCCGACGGCCTCCCTTTCTTGACTCTTGCAGTGGCACACCATTTTCTCAGCCAACTCTCTTCATGCTTAATGAAGTCCAGGCTTGAAGCCAGACGGATCACCGATGGGTGTTCCGGCGACCTCCCTCTACTCACTGATCGTTCCACATCGCTGGTGGTTTCTATAACATTGGAACAAACGTATGAAAGGTGGCCCCATTTCATGCACTTGAGGAATCGGACTTCCTTGGTGCATTCGTACTTGTAATGGCCAAGCTCACCACAGTTGAAGCACGGCGCTGGCCTGCGCTTCCCCTTCCTTTGTTTCTTTGCTTGGTCGGAAACCTGGTTAGTGTAACTCCCCTCCCTCTTTTTCTGCTTTCTACCTCCCATGATCCACTGCCCCTCCCCGTCCTCCTCCCCCACAGTCAGTAACCCTTTCGACTCGTCCTGCGCGTCCTCAACGAGGGCTCGCTCGGCAAGCGAACTGGGTGGCAAGGACTCTGGTGGTGGTTGGACAGTGAGTTGGAAGGTGGTGAGATTCTGGGGGGTGTTGGGGATAGGAGGATGGGAAGCTAGCATGGTTGGAGTTTTGTTGTGGTACGAGAAGTTGTGAGTTGGTTCTGCGCCGTTGCTAGGAGGGTGTTGATGTTGGTTGTGAGTTCGTTTGATGTTGGGATTGGTGTTGGAGTTGTTGTATGCTTTGCGATGAGTTTGATACCTCTGTTCAATCTCTCTGAACCTACTTCTGTGCTGACCCTCACTCTGAGGTTGGAAGTGCTCCCTCGGGGGGGATCTCTTACGCCACATGTGGCCAGTAGGAGGACCACCTCGTTGGGCCCTCCTCTCATAGTACTCAGGTCTCCGTTGTGTTACCTGGCCCCTGGCACTCTCCTCAGATGAGCGATGATGACCGAAGTCGCTCCCCACATGACGCGGAGGCGCACGTTTGTGCGCATGCGTTGGGGAGTGAACTCTGCTGAGCTCCCGCATATCTCCCTCCTCCGGGATCGAGACCAACAGTGGGGGTGCCAGTGTAGCAGTGGGGACGGAGGCTGGGGGTTGCACACCCAGAGGTGGTGCAGGGGGGTGTACGCAGTGGATCGCAGTATCCCTAGCCGGCTCAAGCATCGGCAGAGAAGAAGCTGTTGGCGGTGGGGTGGGTGGGTGACGGACCCTCTCATTGGGCCCGCACCCACTCAACTCGAGAAGAGAAAGCATGGTGCGGTGAATGGGAAGGTGGGTTTAGCAAGACTATAGGGAAAGATGAAGAGGAAGAAGAAGTAAGAGGTGATGAAGGCTTCAGTGGAGAAGAAGAAGAAGAAAAAGTTTGGTCAGTTTGTGGGAAAGGGAATGATAGGTAATAAGGGTTTCAGTATAGAAGAAGAGGAATGGGTTGTTGGTCGGCGTTGGAGCACCGGGGATGACCGTAGGAGGATAGGGAAGAAGTGTTAGGTAGGAGCTGCTTTATCTTTTGGACTTGTCTATAAAATGGTTTCTCTTTTCTTTTGACGGTTTCGCTATTTTCTACTTCATTTCATCTCTTTCGTGGGTGGATCACTGGATTGCTCATGCTTTTTATCACCTGTTATTACGTGCTGTAATTTATCTCTACTACTATAATGGGAGAAGGCTTAGTATAATTTGTTCATATTCCAATCCGTGCAACGCACGTGCGGGTAGAATTATTTTTTTGCTCTTTTCATCCCGCCCCCCAATTTTTCCCACGTGTACAACACGTATATAATACTAGTAATTTATAATCATTGAGGTTAGAGCTGCTATCGGGTCCTATCGGGTCAGGTCCTCCACTACCCGGATCCGGACCCGGTATCTCACGGATCTAAAAATTGGACCCGGACCCGGGCTTGTGAGAATCGGGTCAGATCCGAGTCCGGGTCCTAATTAAAAAAGACTACCCGTCGGGTCCGGTAGCGGAGAATAAATTTTGCACTTAAGTATTTTTGCACCCGATACCATACGGTTTCAACAACTTTTACACTTAACTATATGAATAAATATTATATTTACAACAATTACTATTTACATGTATATCCATATAACTCTATAATTCAAATTTCATATTTTTGGGGGTATTTTTTAACGGGTCCGGGTTCGGGTCTGGGTCGGTTCTATTTTGAGCGGACCCGGACCCAGAAGTGCATCGGATCTTATTTTAGGACTAGGACCCGAACCCGTATAGATCGAGTCGGTTCCGGTCCAATGTCGGGTCCGGGTCAGATTCGGGTCGGTTTCGGGTATCGGGTAAATATGACAGTGCTAATTGAGGTTACTTATTAAATTTTTTAATATATATACGTGCATGGCATTTACTAATTATCTAGTAGCATACTTAAATTGTATATATATTATAACTATATCTTATATTAATAGGACTATAGGAGAGAGAATCTATCTCATCACTCTTTTTTTTATTTTAAAATAGAGAAAAGAAAGAAAAAGTAAAGATTCTTATATAACTCACACGTACACTACGTATGATTTTATTTAAAAAATAAAATAAAATAAAATAAAAACCACATTCCCTCAAACACTATGTTTTGGTAGTGATTATCTAAATCATCTACTGATTTGAGAATGATAATAAAGATTTCAATAATTACGGCATGAATGATACTCATAAGTTTCTCCCAATTTGCTCACATTTTTTTTAGAAATCTATATAATTTTATGAGTCCTTAAAAACTATTTTAGACTGTGCAATTTGAACATGGTAACACTAGTATATATATATAGAGTAAGTCTATTATGAGATGGTGAGAAAAGCCTTTTATCGTGAGATCTCAGCCGTTGGATCTCGATCCAACGTCCCTCCTTCATCCGCCCATCTAAACTGGGATGGAGATATAGTGAGGGGCAAAAATGAAAATTCTCACTCATCTCTTTCTTCTCACATCTCAGCCTTTTTCCCATCTCTCACTTCGAATGCTCAAATCGAGACCCACACCCTCAAACCCTAGCTCCCGACCGCCTCAAATCGAATGATAATCCCCCCCCCCTCAACTTCCCGACCACCCGCTCTCCTTCTTCCCCCTCCCACTTCCCGACATCCTACTCGATTTTAGGGTTTACCAAAATTCCATATCAAAATTCCTCAAATAGACTAATTTTCGCCCTCCTTCTCTTTATCACCTGTCAGTAGTTCTGGCCAACTTCTGGATTTGAAGAAGTAATAATCTTACTCTCTCTCTCTCCTCTTATCGATTATTTGTTGATGAATTACTCACGATTTTGTGATTTTTCTTGGGTTTTTTTCTTTTCTTTCTTCCAGGTATATGGAAAAGAAGCTCCAAAGTAAGTTCCTTTCACGCCTTGCTTCCCAAAAATACGGAAATACGAGCATGTAACAAAGACCCAGCAAATGATAAGATCAACATCCATAGCTGTAACAGATTAACTCAACAATATACAAGAGATCAGAACCACGCAAGAAAGAATAACCACATAAATAATGAATAAACTCCAAAATAATTATGAAATAAATTTACCAAATAATATTCAACATCTGGGAGAAAAAGTAAACTTCGGGTCATACAAGCCCGGAATACAAAGTACGACGAAGATGATAAAATAAACAAATAATATGAAATAACTATAGCAGTCTAATGATTCAGCTCCATTCTTCAGAAAGTTTGCTTATCAAATCCTTTAGTCAAATTTTCTTCTGTACCTGCAAACTCATTAACTAGATGTAGGAAAAATTGTCCGTTAGAGCAAGTTACAGGTAGCAAGTAGTAGAAGCAAAGAAGCAAGGAAAATATGGTATATCAAGATATGATGGACTAGAACAAAATCAAAGATCAATGACAATACCAAAAGTTGATAATGAAATCAAAGGTCTAGAGTTTATGATGCAATAAATAGTGATTGAAATCAATGATGCAAGGTCAATAACAATAATCATGATCAAGAATGCAAGTGCCAATCCTAGGTTAACTAATATTTTATTATCCTAGCTAATGCACGTAATACTATATTCCATACCACATGTTCGGTGCATGCAAACAGTGATCGTTTAGACTATGATGGTGAACTCAACAGATCGTGTACTCAGCATAATAATCAAGAATTAACGATCAATATTCCTCAATCAATAATCCACCATCCAAGACAATAATCAATCTAGAACAAGGGGCCCTTCCGAGTACAGTCTCCGATTTTTTACGACTAAGTCGACCCTTAATACCCTGGCTTATTAATATTTTATTACACACAAATGTGGACATGCAATGGATAAAGAAGTTTCAAAGAGATGTTAAGGAGATGGCAAGGCTATGCAATGCATGGTATAACAAATTCTATTCCCTAGATAAAATAATCAAACATGGATATACAAAAATAACACAAAACACACATTCTGGACATCAAGACATTGTTGTACAAAAATCAACTTTCTTATTGCTACAGAAAGCAAAACAGGTTCCGTCAGAGATTCTGGAAATTAGACTCTCTAATCTCTGAAAATTAGACCCTCTGCCGGTTCCAACACATATTAATAAGATATATAATAAATACATAAACTAGGCGAATAATCTCATTCTTTACTGATTACATGTTCAGGCAGCATGTAACGGTCAAAATTCTTGTATATAAAAATAGATTGTAAAATCATTTAAAAATTTCATAAAAATTATATTGTGACTCCTAATAATGTCTGGTAACAACCTAGTTAATTTCAACTTTTAATTTTACTGTTAACAATTTATTTTAATAGAAAGTCATGTTGGTGTAACTCTAGACAGAAATTTGGAAATTGAAAACCTAGTAGTGTTAAAAATATAATATCTTACAGTTTATAAATTGGAATCTAGATCCGTAAATTTTTTTACGAAGTTCTAGAAATATAGATTCAAAGGGCTAAAAATGTTGTGTACAAAGTTTTACTAAATCATGACAGCAACTGGGTAAAAAACTCAATGCAACTTGAAACAAACAGCAGGCCAGCAAGTTGATTATTTTTAATTAGCAAAAAAATAAATAAGCAAGCATATAGTTTCATGGAAATTAATCAACAGGAAAATTCTACGTAATTATCAGGATGAAACTCTACTATTAACAAAGCAAGATTATTATATTCATGGCATATAATTTCACGAATAAAATCACATCCAATCGAAAAACATTACAATCATCATTCTTCGATATACATGTTTCTAATCTATCTATTCGTGTAGTGTATTCAAATGACAAAATATACAGGAATGGGTTTTGTTACCGCTGATTTCGGTGTGGGGGTAAACAGATAGAATTTGTGAGTCCGAGAAAAACCTGAACAGTCGACTCAAGCCTTCTTGCTCCTGTCGCAACCTGCAAGGAAGTGCGAGACACCGGGGTTGATTCCGGCGACGCACCCTCCGACACTCTTGTCAGTAATTGGAAGAGATTAAGAAAGAGCTTAAAGTGGTGAAAAAGTGATTAACCTATAACAGAGGTAGGAGGGAGGTATTTATAGTCGCCATAGGAGTAAAATTAGGGATTTGATTTCCTGTCCAACTGTTAGGAGAAAAATCCTCCCAATTAGTTTAGGAATCTTACCCCTAATCCCCAGGTGAGAGGGTGATTGCAAATCAAGCCCTTTGATTTGGTCAAAATCAGTGGCCTTGATCCCCTCTTGTTGGACCGGGTTTGTACCGGATCGGGACCCGTACCCGGTCGAAACGGATCCGTTTGTGGTTTATTGGTTCTGTGAGAAGGAGACCCAGTATCCGCTTCGGACCCGTTCGTGCGTGGAATTACCGTCTTACCCCCGTGCATCAAGATTCGTTCCTGATTTGGGCGGTCCCGATTGAACCCCGATTTTAGCCATATCATGAGCCCCCCACTCCTGAAGACCGAGCTTGATTGGCCTTTGAGGAGTAGTTCTTGTTGTTCTAATGGCTAGTGGTGTCGTATCGGAGCCCAAACGAGGGGTTTCGAATCTTGAAGGAGGTGGTGCGGTGTTTTTCCACGCGGATTGAACTCTGCGCCGCTCTGGAGTTCTTACGATCAGGCGGTGTTCTTGCAGGAACATCTTCTCAGTTTCGTGCTTTCTAGGCGGATAATTCTGTCGTCTCCATTGTTGAGGGTCGCGCATGTTGACATGATAATTTCGACCTTTCCAAGAGCTCGCGGGCCAGGAGGCCGTGGTCCGAGGTCAGGTTCGGCGCTTCCTTCCGAAGGGTGGAGGTACCTCGGCACGATCGTGGTGCTTTGGTAGGGAGTTCGCCAGGGTCCGAAGACCGAACTTTTCCTTCGTAGGGGGATCGGTTCCAAGAACGATCGGCAGGTGGTGCCGAACTCAAGTCTGTAACATGGTCGGTGCTAAGAGCGCTTCGGCAGCTGGTGCCGAACTCAAGCCCGTAATACGATCGGTGCCAAGGGTGCGTCGGCAGCTGGTGCCGAACTCAAGCCCGTAATACGGTCGGTGCCAAGGTCGCTTCGGCAGCTGGTGCCGAACTCAAGCCCGTAATAGGGTCGGTGCCAAGGGCGCTTCGGCAGCTGGCGCCGAACTCAAGCCCATAATACGGTCGGTGCTAAGGTCGCCTCGGGGGCTGGTGCCGAACTCAAGCTCGTAATACGGTCGGTGCCAAGGGCGCTTCGGGGGCTGGTGCCGAACTCAAGCCCGTAATACGGTCGGTGCCAAGAGCGCTTCGGCAGCTGGTGCCGAACTCAAGCCCGTAATACGATCGGTGCCAAGGGTGCGTCGGCAGCTGGTGCCGAACTCAAGCCCATAATACGGTCGGTGCCAAGGTCGCTTCGGCAGCTGGTGCCGAACTCAAGCCCGTAATACGGTCGGTGCCAAGGTCGCTTCGGCAGCTGGCGCCGAACTCAAGCCCGTAATACGGTCGGTGCCAAGGTCGCCTCGGGGGCTAGTGCCGAACTCAAGCCCGTAATACGGTCGGTGCCAAGGGCGCTTCGGGGGCTGGTGCCGAACTCAAGCCCGTAATACGGTCGGTGCCAAGGTCGCCTCGGGGGCTGGCGCCGAACTCAAGCCCGTAATACGGTCGGTGCCAAGGGCGCTTCGGGGGCTGGTGCCGAACTCAAGCCCGTAATACGGTCGGTGCCAAGGGTGCTTCGGCAGCTAGCGCCGAACTCAAGCCCATAATACAGTCGGTGCCAAGGTCGCCTCGGGGGCTGGTGCCGAACTCAAGCCCGTAATACGTCGGTGCCAAGGGTGCTTCGGCAGCTGGTGCCGAACTCAAGCCCGTAATACGGTCGGTGCCAAGGGCGCTTCGGGGGCTGGTGCCAAACTCAAGCCCGTAATATGGTCGGTGCCAAGGGCGCTTCGGCAGATGGGAGCGAGGTTTGAGACTTATCATTTTCTGGTGGGTTTTTTGGCGGCCTCGACAGTTCTGACGGATGTGACGTTCATTAATGCTTCTGAGAAATGTGACGGCCTCTGGGTTTCTGACTGATGTGACATTCATTAATGTTGCATCCCCTGAGCTTCTGACAGCTGTGACGGCCTATGGGTTTCTGACTGATGTGACCTTCATTAATGCTGCGTCCCCTGAGCTTCTGACAGGCGGGACAGTCACTAATGAGCCGCGGATCAGTGCGGTGAACAAGGTGACGCTTGAAGTCACCTTTTGTCGTTTTGTGGGAGTGGGCCTGCAGTAAAGGCCTATTAGCCTTGATAGGCACGCTGGCTTCTCTATAAAACCCACACCCCCCCTCATTGTTCATCTTTCCACTTTTCACTCAGGCGCTTTCATCTGTTCTTGGCGAGAGCTCCAGGTGATCGCTGATCGTTTTCCGGCGAGTTTTCCGACAAGATCTCCCTCCAAGGTAATTTATATTTAGTTTTTAAGCATGTCTGTCTCCGACTCCTCTTCTTCGTCCGAGCCCTCCTTTGAAGTCCTCGAAGCTGCGACCCCGAGTGGTCCTGACAAAAGGGTGTTCGGCAAGGACTCCGTTGTGGTAGATCCGAAGCGTATGGGGGAGTTCGGTAGGTTTCCGGGGCCATTGACGGGACTCCACAGGGTCCGGGAGCTTCCGGAGGAACACGCCGAACGCATTGTGTAAGGGAGGGAAAGGACGTTCGAGGAGAATGCGGCAAGGGAGACGACGGAGGCCGATGAGACGGTGTCGATCCTTCGCGGAGAGGATTTGGTAGCGATCCGGGACTGCTTCCAGATCCCGGAGGAGTACGAGCTTATGCTGCCGGGTCTCGGGGTTAGGGCCAACTCGCCGCTGCCGGTGACCATGTGTTGCTGGCCGGTCGACGCCTTTATCGCCGGGGCTCGGCTACCTCTCCATCCGTTCGCGGTTGCGGTCCTAAGTTGGTTCGGGGTCAGCCCCATTCAACTCATGCCGAACGCATGGAGAGTCATAAATGGCTTCGTACTTCACTGCCAAACCGCGGGGATTCAACCGGAGCTGAATGTGCTTCGGACTATCTACCAGCTGCACCAAGGGAACAGGTCGGCGTACCGATACTATTTGGCTCCGAGGCACGGCGGCAGGCTAGTCGTGTGCCCTGACTCCATCAAGCATTGGCGCGAGAAGTATCTTTTGGTGCGCAGCTCGGAGGCCTGGCCTATCCCTGTTCGTTGGGTGGAGGGTGTGCCGAAGAAGGTGAAGGCGCTGCCTAGGCTTCGGCCTGAAGAGGAGGACGCTGTCCGGGCACTCCTCGATTGGCCGAAGTTGGACTGGAGGGAGCTGACCGAGGACGTCCTATTTAAGGGAGGGCTCGTTCATGTCGATCCCAGTACGCGGCTCCTTTTTTTTTTTTTTTTTTTAATGCATTCTTTGTTTTACTTGACTTGTTCCGAGCTAACCAACTTGGTCTATGGTGCAGAGTCGATGGACTACCAGGCGGTGTTGGCGTTGAGGGCAGGCCTTGCCAACAAGGCACCGAAGAAGAGGAAGAGGGTGGCTTCCAAACAGCCGGCGGCTAAAGTTCCGAAGGTCCCGAGGTGGTCGAGGAGGTGGAGGTCCTCGAGAACTTGGCTCCTGCAAGTAGGGGTGCCTCGTCGTCGACCAAGGTCGGCAAATTTCCCGTCGCCGCAGCCCTCAATATGGCGACGCCGCCGCTGACGGCGGTAGCTGAGGAGCTTCTGACCGAGGCCCACAAGAGGATCCACGTTCCGGACTGGCAAGTTCAGGAAGCATGATGGCTTCCTCGGCAACTCCCTGGCGAGCATGGAAGCCGTCAAGCATCTCGCCACGCCGAAGGACCGGGCCGCCATGGAGGCTGGGATGGAGGGCGACGATGTCATTGAGATCGCTCGCTCGGCGGTGTCGGTAAGTACCGGGTCTTCTCTTTTTTTTTGATGCCGACCTTCCTAAGTTGTAAATTTAATTCTCTTGACTCTTCTTTGTAGATCGTCGTCCATTTTGGGCACCTCACCGAGAGGATGGCGGCCCAGGAGAAGGAGCTGAGGTAGGAGTCCGACCAGGCTCGGAAGGAGAAGGCCCAGATCAGGAACGACCTCGATAAGCTCGAGTTCCAATTCGAGGCGAAGTCGGCGAGGGTTGCGTACCTCGAGGACAGGGTCACCACGCTGGAGGGCGATCTTCGCCAGTAGAAGGAGGAGGCGGCCAAGCAGTTGGCGGAGGCGGCCGAGGCCAAGGCGGAGGCAGTGAAGAAGGCCGAGGATGCGGCCTTGGAGAAGGCGCAAGGTTTCCTTGTGCAGAATATGGCGAAGGCCTACGCCGAAGCTCTTGCTCGGGTGACGGTGGCCTACCCCAGCGTGGACTGCTCTGGGTGGAGACTGTTCCCCGGCCACGTCGAAGGCTTCGACCCCGAGTCGGAGGGGGAGGAAGAAGAAGAGGAGGACGAGGTCGAACCTGAGACCGAAGCCCCCGTCAGAGTTCAAGGGTCGGTGGTTACGCCGTTAGCAGCGGCGACCCCCCCGGAGGCGTTGACCCCTACCCGCTCTCACCGCCCCGGGAAAGAGGTCGCGCCCTGACTTCGCTTGTTTTTCATTCGGTTCTTTTTTTTCTTTTGGAAATGTATTGCCTAATAGCGGACTGGCCACCGCTATTTTGATGAATGAAAAGACAACTTTTTGGGTTCGACTCAGTGTCCTATGATTTTGTTTGAGAAATCTTTAAGTTTTAGACTTCGGCAAGGTTTGAAGTTTTGTTGCCTGTCTTGATCTTCTTTCAGCTTGTGATCGTAACTCAAGACGTCAAGCGCCCTCGTTCGGATGACAAAGTCATTACCGAGGCAGGCTTAGGGGCGACGAGGCTGTGCCTGGCGAGGTGCCGAGGGAGGCTTCTTGAAGTCGAGCTGGGGTTGCGCCGAGCTGAGGGAGAACGGAACCAGCTCCAGCTCATCCTAGGTCAGCGAGACCTCGATATTCAGCGTCTGGAGAGTAGGATCGCCGAGATGACCTCCTTAGGAGAGGACGATGGTTCGCCGGCCTCTTTCATTGCCGGACTTCGGACGAAGTGCTTTCGTCATACTTTATCAAAGGTGACGGCGGAGAGGGATAGTCTGCTCTCGGAGATCAATCACCTACAAACAGTGGAGGCGAAGCTTCGGTCAGAGGGGGGAGCGCTGGCGGCCAAGGTGGCAAGGTTGACGACCGAACGGGACGAGCTGACTGCCGAGGTCGATGTGCTTAAGAGGGCAACGGTAGATAGGAGTATCGAGGTTACCCACCTTCGGCGCTTTGTAGCAAGTCGATCCAGTGTCCCGGGTTCTGAGGTACCCCCTCGCTTCGAGGTCGACGTCGGGGACGGTTCGCTGCGAGGCCAGATCTCGGAGCTAGAGGCGGAGGTAGCTCGGCTCAAACCGCGTTCGGGGCCGATAAACGTGAGGAGCACTTCGTGTACCCGCGCGGAGAGCGATCGGGGCATCACGTTTTACGAGATGGCGACCCGTCCGCTCCTCGGCCATCCGAGCCCTGGAGACACGCAAAGTTCGGTGGCCATTTCGTCGAGCGGCGCATCTGTCGGCGTGGCTGCCAGAAGCAGTGCCGAGGACACGTCTCAACTTGCCGGTCTGGGATCGAGTTCCGGGGGCAAACGTCGCCGACCTCACGTGTTTTTGAAGAGGAGCATCCCTGTGCCTCGGAGGCGTTGATGGTTTTGTATTTAGCTAAGTGTAACGAGTCGGATGTGTGACCTTTGTTTTTTAATGCTTTGTAATTCTGGTGTACGTGAAGGTCGTTTTAATAAAATTGGAGTTGATTCTCCCATTGTTGTATTGTAGTTGCCCCACTCTTGCTTTAGTTGTAGAATTGGCTTCGGTAATATGATAGGTGGCATGAACACTTGAGACATGGTGTCGAATCCGAACCCGTAATACGTTCGGTGACAAGAGCGCTTCGGCAGATGACGCCGAATTCTAGCCCGTAACACGGTCGGTGCCAAGTACGCTTCGGCAGATGGCATCGAACTCAAGTGGTTGTTCAACGGTTGTGGGAGCGTGCTTCGAACGGCGATCTACCTCTGGCTCGTCCGGGGACGAGCCGAGGAGGTAAAGTGGAGCCGAGTGTTGGACTCCGAACCATCGGTGAGTTTGTTCACCGGTTGTGGGAGCAATTCCGAACGGCGATCTACCTCTGGCTCGTCCGGGGACGAGCCGAGGAGGTAAAGTCGAGCCGAGTGTTGGACTCCGAACCATCGGTGTGTTTGTTCAACGGTTGTGGGAGCAATTCCGAACGGCGATCTACCTCTGGCTCGTCCGGGGACGAGCCGAGGAGGTAAAGTCGAGCCGAGTGTTGGACTCCGAACCATCGGTGTGTTTGTTCAACGGTTGTGGGAGCAATTCCGAACGGCGATCTACCTCAGGCTCGTCTGGGGACGAGCCGAGGAGGTAAAGTCGAGCCGAGTGTTGGACTCCGAACCATCGGTGAGTTTGTTCGACGGTTGTGGGAGCAATTCCGAACGGCGATCTACCTCTAGCTCGTCCGGGGACGAGCCGAGGAGGTAAAGTCGAGCCGAGTGTTGGACTCCGAACCATCGGTAAGTTCAACGGTTGTGGGAGCAGTTCCGAACTGCGATCTTCTCCGGGCTCGTCCGGGGACGAGCCGCAGAAGTAAAGTCGAGCCGAACATGGACTCCGAACCATTGGTTGAGATTAAGATCTTGAAACAACAGATTATAAGGGCGGAGAGAGGTATGCACATTTATAAATACTAAAGAGCTTTCTTTATTGATAATCGACGGCGAGTCGTTTTACATAGTACAATTCACGAAAAATAGGTTACAAGTCAGAGGAGAGGAATGGCTCGACATCCTATGATACTTAGAGTGGCGCCGGGGCGCTTTCTTGGTATTTTAGGAGGTGGTCGGCGTTCCAGGTCCTCGGAATCTCTCTGCCGCCTAGATCTTCGAGACGATATGCTCCAGGCCGAACTACCCTCGTGATCCTGTATGGCCCTTCCCAGTTCGGAACCAGCTTGCTCTTCTGATTAGGAAAGGATATGGCCAGTTTTCTCAAAACTAAATCCCCTTGCTTAAGGTTGGTGGGTCGGACCTTCTTGTTGTACGCCAATTCGACCCTTCTTCGGTAATTCTGCTGCCGAATCGAAGCTCTTTCCCTCAGCTCATCTATCAGATCTAAGTCTGCTCTGAGGTCCCTGGCATTCTGTTCTTCGTCATAGGCCATGAGCCGAGGGGAAGGTATTCCGACCTCGAGAGGTATCACGGCCTCGGACCCATAGGTGAGGTTGAAAGTGGACTCACCTGTGGGGGTCCGCTTGCTCGTGCGGTAGTTCCATAGGACGTTAGGGAGTTGGTCGACCCATAAGCCCTTGGAACTTTTGTCCAGCCTTTTCTTGATGCCTGCGAGGATTTGCCGATTAGCATTTTCTGCCTGTCCGTTCGACTGAGGGTGGGAAACGGACGAGAAGCGCTGCTAGATGGCAAGGTTGCCGCACAGAGCTCGGAATGCTACTCTAGTGAACTGAGTCCCGTTGTCCGTCACGAGGACACGGGAGACGCCGAACCTACAGATGATGCTCTTCCAGAAGAACTGTACCACCTTATTCTCGGTTATAGTGGCGAGGGGCTCGGCCTCGACCCACTTCGAGAAGTAGTCGATGGCTACGACCAAGAACCTGAACTGACCCAGAGCCGGAGGGAAAGGCCCTAGTAAATCCATCCCCCACATTGCAAAGGGGATGGGACTTGATAGGGAGGCGAGGTTGGCCTGAGGGAGGCGACGGATGCTGGAGTGTCTCTGACAAGAGCTGCATTGCCGAACGTGTCGCTCGGCGTCTTGAAGGAGGGTCGGCCAGAAGTATCCATAATTCAAAGCTTTTCGGGCCAAGGACCTAAATCCTGAGTGTGCCCCTCCGATGCCTTCGTGGAGCTCTTGTAGGGCATATTCGGCCTGCTCCGGAGAGAGACACCTTAGGTACGGTCGGCCGTCTATTTGAGAGAAAGATCGTTTGTATAGGATGCCCTCGATCAAGACATACCACTCGGCCCGGGTTCTGACTCGGCGCGCCTCTTTGGGGTCTTTGGGTAGGAGCCTGTCCCTTAAGAACTCTACTAAAGGCTTCATCCAATTATCTTGTAACATGACCGGCAACGATTTCGTCGAGCCAGGTGTCTCGTCTTCGATGCTCGGCTTAAAGAGGACTTCGATCAGTACGGTCTGTTCGAGACCTTGTAGGGAGGACGAGGCCAATTTGGAGAGGGCATCGGCCTGTGAGTTCTCTTCACGAGGGACCCGCTAGATGAGCGCCTCCTCGAACCGGCTCATGAGGGCCCGAACCTTAGCAAGGTACTTCGCCATCCGCTCGTCTCGGGCCTCGTACTCGCCCAAGATTTGATTCACGACAAGCTGGGAATCGCTGTGGATTCGGAGGCGCTGCGCCCCAGCACTTCGTGCCAGTTCGAGACCAGCGATGAGTGCTTCGTACTCTGCCTCATTGTTCGAGGCCTTGAAGTTCATGCGGATTGCATACTGGAGGACGAAGTCGTCAGGGCCGTTTAGGATGATGCCGGCGCCGCTTCCTTCATTACAGGAGGATCCGTCCACGAAGACTGTCCAAATGGGGGGTCCATTCGGGATGTGGCCGACCTCCGGGATAGTGGACTCTACGATGAAGTCGGCGAGTGCCTGTGCCTTAATTGCTGTCCGAGGCTGGTAAGAGATGTCATGCTGGCTCAGCTCTATCGACCACTTCATCAGCCCGGCCCGAGGTCTCAGGCTTGTAGAGGATCTGCTTTAGGGGTTGGTCGGTGAGGACAACGATCGAGTGGGACTGAAAGTATGGCCAGAGTTTCCTTGCCGTGGTGACTAGGGCGTAGGCCATCTTCTCTATCTTCGGATAGCGGAGCTCGGCGTCCCGAAGCACCTTGCTCACGTAGTAGATGGGCCTTTGGGACCGATCCTCCTCTCTTACCAAGATAGCACTTAGGGTCTGCTCGGAAGCAGCCAAGTAGACGAAGAGAGTCTCACCCGGGACGAGTTTGCTGAGCAGAGGGGGGTTCACCAAATATTCCTTCAGTTGGTCGAACGATTCCTGTTGCGGTGGCCCCCATTCAAAACCCTTAGCCCCCCTGAGTGCTTTGAAGAAGGGGAGGCACTTTTCCCCCGACTTCGAGAGGAACCGACCGATAGCGGCGAGTCGACCAGTAAGCTTCTGCACCTCCTTGATGTTCCGAGGCGGGGCCATGTCTAGTATGGCCTTAATCTTCTCGGGATTAGCTTCGATTCCTCGTTGGCTTACCATGAAACCGAGGAATTTTCTCGAGGAAACCCCGAACGCACACTTGTTCGGGTTCAGCCGCATACTGTGCCTTCTCAACACATCGAAGGCCTCCTGGAGGTCGGTCACGTGATCAGTGCCTCGGATGCTTTTGACGAGCATGTCGTCAACGTACACCTCCATATTCCGACCTATCTGGTTCTGGAAGACCTTGTTGACGAGGCGCTGATAGGTGGCGCCCGCGTTCTTCAACCCGAACGGCATGACCCGATAGCAGTAGAGGCCCTGGTCGGTGATGAAGGAGGTCTTCGGAATGTCCAGAGGGAACATTCGGATTTGATTATAGCCTGAGAAGGCATCCATGAAGCTGAGGAGCTCATGGCCCGAGGTGGCGTCAATGAGGGTGTCGATGTTCGGAAGAGGGAATGGGTCCTTCGGACACGCCTTATTCAGGTCTGTGAAGTCAATGCATATTCTCCAGGAGCCGTTCGACTTCTTGACCATTACAACATTGGAGAGCCACTCAGGGTAATTTATCTCCTGTATGAACTTGGCCTTCAGCAGTTTATCCACCTCCTTCTTGATGGCCTGCTATCGCTCGGGAGCGAACTTTCACCTCTTCTGCTGAACCGGTTTGCACCCCGGTTCGACACTTAGGCGATGGACGAGTAGCTCCTCGGAAATGCCGGGCATGTCCACGGCCGACCATGCAAACAAGTCATGGTTATCCCGGATGCATTTAATCAGGTCCGAACAGAGTGCGGTCGGCAAGGATTTGCTAATGAGGAACTTCCGGCTCGGGTCCTCATCCGAGAAGAGCACTTCTTCTAACTCGTCTGCCGGCTCAGACGTTGGATGAGCTTTCGGTTCGGGGATTTCTAGTGTCTCGAGCGAGAGCACTGGTCCCCCGGTGGAAGTCATGTAGCACTTCCGGGCTGTTTCTTGGCTTCCCCTGACTTCCCCTACTCCCGACCGAGTGGGGAACTTCATTTTCAAATGGTACGCCGAGGGGACAGCTTCCAAGGCGGCTAGGCCGGGTCGGCCTAGAATGACATTATACGCTGCCGGGACGTCAACGACCATGAAGTCCATCGGCTCGGTCCGGGTAGTAGGGGCGCTTCCCGCGGTTACGTCCAGGGTTATCACCCCCTTGACAGTTACCGGGACCCCCGTGAACCCGTGGAGTGTGTAACCGGCCGGCTTGAGACAGTCCCGGGACAGCTGCAGGCCTCGGAAGGCCGAGAGGAAGAGAATATTGACCGAACTCCCATTGTCTACTAAGATCCTCTGCACCTTGAAGTTGGCCATGCGGAGGTCAATGACGAGGGCGTCACAGTGTGGGGTTCGGACCCCTTCGAGGTCTGCGTCGGAGAAAGACACAGGGACGCCGAGACCTTTGGGAGGAGGGGTGCTGTGAACCGAGTTGACCTCTCGGACGAAGGCCTTCCGAGAGGAATTAGAGGAGCCCCCCATGGGGCCTCCGTGGATCAGGTGCAGAATCCGCTCTTCCTCGAACTCGGGTGTCTCCTCGCGTCGCTCGGAGCGCTTGTTAGCCCCCCGAGGCGGAGGGGAGTTGCGATCCGCCCGATCGTTAGCCTTCACGAATTTTGCTAACTGCCCCCTCCGGATGAGGGCTTCTATCTCATCTCTCAAAGCCCGGCAGTCATTCGTGTCGTAGCCGTGATCCCGATGGTAACGACACCACTTATCTTTGTTCCTCCTCTTAGCCGGGGTGTGCATCCTCGGAGCTGGAGGGATGACTCCCTCCTTCTCCACTTCCATTAGGATGGTGGAGACGTTAGTGGTGAGGGGAGTGAACTTCTCGAACCTGGGGGGAGGGCGGCGCTGTCTGCCGTTGTCCTTCTGCGCTTTCTTGGACCCTCTTCCCCCGTCGCCTTCCTCTTCGACCCTGAGGAGGACCCCCCGAAGCTCGGGAGGGCTTCAACCTCCTCTGCCCGGATATACTTCTCGCACCTCAGGAGGAGGTCGGCGAAGTTATGCGGGGGCTTCTTGGCTAGGGACGATCGGAGGTTGGCATTGAGGACGTTCGACTGGAACGCCACGGTCGCCACTGACTGGTCTAAGGAGGCGATAGACCTGACCTCTGTGGTGAATCTCTTCACATAGTCCCACAGCTTCTCTTCCCTTTCCTGCCGCAGGTTCAGTAGGGAGAGGCTTGTCTTCTCAGCTCGCCTGCTACTCACGAAGTGAGTTATGAACAGCGTCTCAAACTGCTCGAACGAGAAGATGGGGGAGGGAGCGAGTCTGGAATACCATTCCCGAGCCGACCCCCTGAGGGTGGCAGGGAAGGTCCTGCAGAGCACGGCGTCGGAAGCTTGATGGATCAGCATCAGGGTCTTGAAGCTTTCGACATGATCAACTGGGTCGGATTCCCCTGAGTACATTTCAAACTACGGAGGTTTGAAACCCTTCGGTATGTGGGCCTCCATGATCGACCGAGAGAAAGGGGGTCTGCTGGGATGGACTGTTCCTGATCGGGACTCCTCCTCTCTGTCCATGCGGCCAATGCACCTCTCCACCTCATGGAGACGGCGGATGAGGGCGTCGTCCCTCCGCTGGTAATCATATGACCCCCCGGACTCTTCTTCATAAGAAGGGGAGCGTGGACTGCGGCGCCGGTAGTCCTGGGATCGGCGAGGACTGTAGTGCTGCTGCTGGCGGCTGGGAGCCGGGGAAGGACTTCGGGTTCGGCGACGAGGACTGGGATCCCTCGGGGGCATTGGAGCCCTCGGGGCATTTTGGGCGTTCTGCCGAAGGTTGAGAGCCTGCAGTACGGTGTCTTAGAATTGTAGGAACTCGGCACGGGTGATGGGTGCGTCATTGTTCCTGCGATGATGCCGATCTGCGGGGGACTGTGGCCTCCTCCTTCGGCGCTCGGGCGAAGCCGCTCGGCCCCTTCGATCCGGAGACCGTCTTCCATCCCGGCGGTGAGGCGAGCGCTCACCATGATGCTGGCGGGAGGCTCCCTCTCGGGCCCGTCTCTCATCAAGGTGAGTGCGAAGGTCCTCATCTTTCTGGCGGTTCAGGAGTGTGTTGCAGAGGTCGGGATGATGGGAAGCCATTGAGTCCGAGGACCCATTATGGACCGAGACATGGTCCGGGTTGAGGGGCTGCTTCTGCTTCCGACCGTTATGGCCAGAAGGGCCATTGTTGGGTTGCTGCTTGGGAAGAGGAAGCTGGCCCTGCTGGGCCGGCGGAGGAAGATCATGCTGTGGAATAGGATTGAGAGGGGCTTCCTCTGTAGGGTCGGCGGGATTAGCCCCACGGTTGGACCCTCTAGATCTGACTTTCTTTGGAGGCATGGTTGGAGAGGATGACAGAGAAGGGGCTGAGGCTGTTCGTGTGGTTGTTTCCCACAGACGGTGCCAATCTGTTACCGCTGATTTCGGTGTGGGGGTAAACAGATAGAATTTGTGAGTCCGAGAAAAACCTGAACAGTCGACTCAAGCCTTCTTGCTCCTGTCGCAACCTGCAAGGAAGTGCGAGACACCGGGGTTGATTCCGGCGATGCACCCTCCGACACTCTTGTCAGTAATTGGAAGAGATTAAGAAAGAGCTTAAAGTGGTGAAAAAGTGATTAACCTGTAACAGAGGTATGAGGGAGGTATTTATAGTCGCCATAGGAGTAAAATTAGGGATTTGATTTCCTGTCCAACTGTTAGGAGAAAAATCCTCCCAATTAGTTTAGGAATCTTACCCCTAATCCCCAGGTGAGAGGGTGATTGCAAATCAAGCCCTTTGATTTGGTCAAAATCAGTGGCCTTGATCCCCTCTTGTTGGACCGGGTTTGTACCGGGTCGGGACCCATACCCGGTCGAGACGGATCCGTTTGCGGTTTATTGGTTCTGTGAGAAGGAGACCCAGTATCCGCTTCGGACCCGTTCGTGCGTGGAATTACCGTCTTACCCCCGTGCGTCAAGATTCGTTCCTGATTTGGGCGGTCCCGATTGAACCCCGATTTTAGCCATATCAGGTTTGAATCAAGAGAAATGGCACGAAAAGAGGACTACTACTTGGTTTTGCTGATGAATCCGTAATAGTCTCTTTGAAGGGTATCAAACAAACAGAATATGACAAACGAAGGAGGAACTACTTTAACAGATCAAAGAAAATTTGAACAAGAATAATAAAACTAGTTTAAGAGAAAACTTGCCTTATAGATGACGACTCTAAAAATGAAAGAATAACGAGACGAGAATCCCGACGGCAACGCACGCATCAACACGTGCAAATAACGTACGGTAGCACACACGTGCAACACATCATGCGAGAGACAGCACAACAAGAGCAGCAAGCAAAAATAGCAACGACTGTAAGGGAGACGGCACTGCGACTGTGGGGGTTGGACTGTGGGTGGTTGCAAAGACAACAATGGTGGCTGGAGGTCAGACGGCGCGGAGCTCAGCGATGGCAAGCGGGGGCTGCGATGGGAGTAGACTATGGATGAGGCAAGGAAGAAGGGGTGTTGGGGTGAGGTGGTGGTTGTGGAAGTGCTACAGTAATGGTGGTCGGGTAAGGGTGCTAGCAACTGGTGGTCAAGGGAGAAGGCAGGGTATGATTGCGGGGTCGACAGCAATGGCATGGTCGATGGCGACTGGATGAGCAGTGGTCTAGGAGGCATGGAGCTCGGAGGGTGCTAGAGATGATGAGGAGGAGAGGTGGCGAGGTCGTGACGTGGATGCTGGGGAGGTCGATGAATGGCTGCAATAATGGTGAAGGTCGGCAGCAGTGGAGTTCGAAGAGGGTGAGCAGCGAGATGGTGTTGTGCTCAGTGGTCGAGGACGGAGGAGAGGTGATGGGTCGATGGAGAGATGAGGGGCGGACCCTGGGTTTCGAACTCGAACAGGAGAGGAAGGTAGGCGGCGAGCAATGGTGGCGACGATGATGGACGGCGGGATGTAGGGGGCGAGGGTGTAGCGAAGGTGGTGGGGATTATCGACGACACTGGCGAGGCTGGAGATGAGCGTCGAGGGCTCGACGGGGAAGATGAAGGGGTTGGTTCTTAGGAGAAATAGAGGAAGAAGAAGTATACAGGGGGAGGGATGATTAGATTAGTATTAATTAAGATAATTAATTAGGGTTAGGTTAATTTAATATATATAGGGGATTTAGGATGTTGGGTTAACCGGTTATAGGGTTAAGATCCAATAAGAATGGGTTTCGGTTTAAAATTAAATTAATAAGATTGGAATATTAGGTTAACGGGTTTGGGTTTAGGATTATAGGGTTTATAAAATTGGGTTAGAACCAATAAAAGATCAAATTAAATGAAGTTTCTGGCTTTATAAAAATAATCAATAATAGTTAAATAATCGATTACTTTTAAAATATAATTTATGGGTTCTAAAAATAATTGAATGAGCCGATGGATGCAATTGAATATAAGATAACAAGGTTTATTTTGAGTTTCAAAATAATGATCATATATATATATATATATAATGGATTAAAAAATAGAGTTTCTGATCTCACACTTTATAAATAGTCAAATAATAAAAATTAGACTTGGTTTGGGCTAGAATATAAGTTAAGAAAAATAAAATTTTAGAATACAATATAATTTGAGTTAAAATACAAAATCAAGAAGAAGAATTAAGATTATAGAAGGGAATATAATTCGGTTAAAATCTATAATCATATGAAAATAACTACAAATACAAATGATAATTTGGGAGAATTTAAATAAGAATTGAATACAATTGGGTTCAAAGAACTGGAGAATTTATTGAAAATTCAAATACAAGAATACAGGAAAAAAATTTGTATAGACGAATGTGGGGGTTAGAATCCTACCCACCTTACAAAAAGAATTTCGTTCTCGATATTCATTCAGGTGGAACGTAGGACAAAGCAAAACCAAACTTGTGAAATAACAAATAAGGAATTAAAGGAAAAGAAATGAAATGGTGGCAACACCAGAATAAGAAAGAACATAAATAGGAATGGAGAGATCTAAAATGATGTTAAATAATGAATGATGCATGACGATGAATGAAATGTATGAAACAGGGAGTAAACAATGCAAAGAAGGAAAAACAACGTGAGAATCCTGGGACCTGTGGGTTATGGGCCCACCACACTTCCGCTGCGCCACTCTGATCGGAAAGACTTAGCCATCATTGTCCATTAACTCCTACAATCTGCCTCGTGGCTCACCATATCTTTGACACGTCCAAACGACATCTCTCTAGCATGAAGTTCAAACTCCTTGTGACTTAGGATTCTGAGCACTTCCTGAGATCCTGGTACTCTGCTTTCACATCTTGGAGCAACTTACGACACTTCATCTCTTAGTGATGTTCCAAGCTGCTTACAAGTCATTGTAGATCAAGTGATGCTGATCGACAAACCGAACAGAAATAAAAGAAAGGATAACACCAGAATCAAAAGAATATGGGCATGAAAAGAATGAAATTATACCCAGTAAGGAATCAACAAATGTGGGTGAATGGAAGAGACGAAAGAAAATAGGAAATGAATGAACTGAATATGAAGGGATCAAAAAGTGGATCGAATAAGATTAGTACCCAGATATACATTGGTTATTACATGTTCATGTGATCAACATAGCGCGCACATTATCGAGTTAACCTGGCTAGAGCCTAACCAGGGCTCTGATACCACTAAAAATCTCACGCCCCACTTCCCAGAAATACGGGAATACGAACACGTAACAAAGGCTCAGCGAATGATAAGAACATCATCCATAGCTATAACAGATTAACTCAACAATATACAAGAGATCAGAACCACGCAAGAAAGAATAACCACATAAACAATGAATAAACTCCAAAATAATCATGAAATAAATTCACCAAATAATATCCAACATCTGGGAGAAAAAGTAAACTTCGGGTCATACAAGCCCGGAATACAAAGTACGACGAAGATGATAAAATTAACAAATAACATGAAATAACTATAGCAGTCTAATGATTCAGCTCCATTCTTCAAAAATTTTGCTCACCAAGTTCTTTAAATTTCCAGAGGTGGGAAAAATTGTCCGTTAGAGCAAGTTACAGACAACAAGTAGTAAAAACAAAGAAGCAAGAAAAATATGGTATATCAAGATATGATGGACCAGAAAAAATCAAAGATCAATGACAATAACAAAAGTTGATAATAGAATCAAAGGTCTAGAGTTTATGATGCAATAAATAGTGATTGAAATTAGTGATGTAAGGTCAATAAAAATAATCATGATCAAGAATGCAAGTGCCAATCCTAAGTTAATTAATATTTTATTATCATAGCTAACGCACGTAATACTATGTCTCATTCCACAGGTTCGGTGCATGTAAACAGTGATCGTTTAGACTATGATTGTGAACTCAACAAATCGTGTACTCAACACAATAATCAATAATTAACAATCAATATTCCCTAATCAATAATCCACCATCCACGACAATAATCAATCTAGAAAAAGAGGCACTTCTGAGTACAGTCTCCGATTGTTCATTACTAAGTCGACCCTTAATACCCCGACTTGTTAATATTTTATTACACACAAATATGGACATGCAATGGGTAAAGAAGTTTCGAAGAGATGTCAAGGAGATGGCAAGGCTATGCAATGCATGGTATAACAAATTCTATTTCCTAGATGCAATAATCAAACATGGATATACAAAAAAACACAAAACACACATTCTGGACAGTAAGACGTTGCTGTACAAAAATCAACTTTCCCGTTATTACAGAAAAGCAAGACAAGTTCCGTCAGAGATTCTGAAAAGTAGACTCTCTTTCGGTTGCAATGCATATCAATAAGATGTATAATAAATACAGAAACTAGGCAAATAATCTCATTCTTTGCTGATTACATGTTCATGCAGTATGTTAGGATCAAAATTATTGTATATAAAATAGACTATAAATTCATTTAAAATTTCATAAAAATCATATGGTGACTCTTAATAATGTTTGGTAACAACATAGTTAATTTCAAGTTTTAATTTTACTGTTAACAATTTATTTTAATAGAAAAACATGTTGGTATAACTCTAGACAGAAATCTGGAAATTGAAAACCTAGCAGTGTTAAAAATATAATATCTTACAGTTTATAAATCAGAATCTAGATCCATAAAAATTCTGGAAAATAGATTCAAAGGCTAAAAATGTTGTTTACAAAGTTTTACTAAATCATGATAGCAACTGGGTCAAAAACTCAATGCAACTTGGAACAAATAGTAGGCTAACAAGTTGATTATTTTTAATTAGCAACAAAATAAATAAGTAAGCATATAATTTTATGGCAATTAATCAATAGGAAAATTCTACTTAATTATCAGGATGAAACTCTACCATTAACAAGGCAAGATTATTATAGTCTTGGCGTTTAATTTCACGAATAAAATCACATCCAATCAGAAAATATTACAATCATCATTCTTCTATACACATGTTTCTAATCTATGTATTCGTGTAGTGTATGCATATGACAAAATATACAGGATTGGGTTTGAATCAAGGGAAATGACACGAAAAGAGGACTACTACTTGATTTCGCCGATGAATCCGTAATTGTCTCTTTAAAGGGTATCAAACAATAGAATATGATAAACGAATGAGGAACTACTTGCGGAGATCAAAGAAATTCTTGAACAAGAATAATAAAACTAGTTCAAGAGGAAACTTGCCTTACAGATGACAACTCTGAAAACGAAAGAATAACAGGACGAGAATCTCGACGGCAATATGTAACACCCCGCAAAATTGAGTTATGGCAATTTTGCCCATGGGTGTTACGCACATGTATTTTGTACCGTTACGAGTAATATCCGTAGCGTATTTTAATATAAATATCCTACATATTTTGGTATTTCGATTAATTCTATATTTCTCGTCATCTCAAAATTCATTGTTATCCTATTTTGAGCCAACTCAAATATTAATCTTAATCTTTGTATTTTTACGTGTATTGCACGTGTTTTTAATACACGTGTCGATTACGTATATTTTACCGTTATGTAAAATATCCGTAACATTATTAATATACATGTTCTACGTATTTTATATTTTGACTGTTTTTTGTTCTCTCAAATTTATATTGTATTGATACGTGCAATGCACATGTTTGCAGTGCACATGTTGGTTCCTAAAATTTTCTCGAGTCATGAACATTTTTCTCCTCATTTTTCTAGTCACAATTATGTGATTTGTTTTAATTACCTTCCTCTAACTGATGTGTTCTTTTTCTTGTTGTTTTTTTGGCACAAGTCTGATGTGTCCGACGGTGCTTTTTCCCGTCTTCCTCCTTCTCTGGTAGCCCAGGCATTTTCATGTTGGGGCGGCTCTAGTTTGATCTTTTGAATGCAATGATGTTAACTTTAGTTCTTTATTTCCAGCAACTTATGCTTGTTCTACTAAGTTTCTACTTTTTGAGAGTCTAAGTGACTTAGCTCTGCTACTACTATGATTGTGTCTTCTACTACTTTACTACTGCTGTTCTCTGTTTCAGTTATTTTTTTATATCTAAGCTGTTAATTTTCTTTCTCTTTTCTCCTGGTTCATTATTTGGGCTGTAGGTAGTGTGATGGAAGAGATTGCTCTCTTGTTCTGGTTATTTTGAGTTGCTGTTTATTCCCCTGCTTCATTTGATTCTGGGTGGTTGTTTTTTAAGGCTTCATTGAGCCCTTTCAGCTTGCTGTGTTTGTGTTTCTGTTGTGTTTCTCTTCCTGTTGTGTTGGTGTTTATGCTTTGTTTCTTTTGCAGCTGCCTGCTCGCCGGTGATCTGGGGTTGGCTGTTCGCTCCAGAGATGGTGTTTCCTGGTTTTTGTCTTGAGGGTTACTCTGGGTTCTCCTCTTTCCTCTCTAGCTGGCATTTACAGGGCTTGTTTCGGCCCTTTCTGCTACATGTGATTGTGTTTCTACTGGGCTATTTTTTTGGCTTTCACTGTGCTTCTATTTTGTTTCTTTTGCTGCCCTCTATCCGGTGCTGTGGGTTTGGCTGTCTGATATTTAGTTTTGGTGTTGGGATGTTTTTGTCTGTGTTTGTGCGATCAGAGAGTATTGTTGTTGTCTTATTGATTCACGATGATGTCTCCGTTGCTGCTCTTAGAGTTTCCATCGGTCTCTGCTGATGGTGTGGCCTTCTCTGCCTTTGAGTGATGCATCATGAGCTTTCTGTTCTGGGTGCTTTGTCCAGTGTAGTAACTCGGGGTCCTTCTTGCTTATGGTCTGGGGTCTCTCCGGGCTATTTTGGGCCATTTGACTCCCGTTGGGATTAATTTTCTGTATATAGCTTTTTTTATTTCTTTTCTTTGTTTTACATCTTGTAAAATTATCGGTCTTTGTATATACTGTATTCGTTTATTATTTATTCATTCGTTGGGGCTGGAGTCTTCCGACTCTATCTCTGTTATAAAAAAAATCCATTAGGCCTAAATCCACTTTTGTAGCCAACTAAAAATTAATTACAAATTTAAGGTCCATTATTATTTTTGCACTTAAATGAACATTTAAAATACATATGTCATGTGTAACACACACATACATCTAATTTAATAAAAATTAATAAGAGAATTTGTATGAGAAGTAGTGTGCATGTTTGATACACGTGCACGTGCTTGTGCACATGGGGGGTTGGCCAGCCTATTTGAAGAGTGAGGGAGAGTGGGAGAGTGTGTGGTGAAAGTGGGAGTCATTTTAGGAAAGTGGTGAGCTTTTTTTTCCCACTCAATTTTCCTATAAATAGACCCTACTTTTGTCATGAACAAAATAACTCAAAAAAAAAAAAAACAAAAAAAAGGAGAAAGGAAGGAGCGGCTTGCGAATTGACGCAAGGAAGAGGCCAGATCTTGTTGTTTGGAGCTTTGGAAGAAATTTTAAGGGTGTTCTACTACTAGGGAATTCTACATTTCAGGTGAGTGCTTCTTTTACTTTCTAATTGTTTGTAGAATGTATGCTTAGATAAAATGTGCTTGAAATAGTAAATTGGTATGAGTTCTTTAGTTTCTTAAACTTTTATTTGATACAAGTTGTATTGTTATCTAGAATTTTAGTGGTACATGAATATGAGAAATTAATGCTTGCTAGTTAGAAACTTTAGTGTAGAATTGTCATGTAGTCAAACTAAAATTCTTATTTGGGTAATTTTGTAATGGTGTCATGCGTATTGTAGCGTGCCATGATTAGATTATATGAATTGTATGTATACATAGAGTTGTTAACTTATGCCTAAAAATTGTGTAAATATTGGGGTAGATTATAATTCAATAGGGAGATGAAAATTCTCCATAAACTCAGGAAAATTGCTAAAAGAAAATATATTCATGTTAGTTGTTATAAAAAGTAGTCTTGTTGATTAATAAAAGTGTTGCCGCTAAATTTGGTGTGGGGGTCAACAGATAGAATTTGTGGGTTCGTGGAAAAATCTGAATAGCGAATCCAAGCCTGTTCGTCGGAATTGGGCTGCTGACTCCCGCCGTTCACCTGCAAGGAAGTGCGATACACCGGGGTTGATCCCGGCGATGCACCCTCCGACGCTCTTGTCAGTAACCAGTGATATGATTAAGAAAGAGCTTTAATTGGAAAAAGAGTCATTACCTTGTAACAGTGGTAGATCGGAGGTATTTATAGTCGCCATGGGAATTTGATTAGGGATCTGATTTCCTGTGATGCCGTTAAGAGTAAAATTCTCATAATTAGTTTAGGAAACTAATCCCTGATTCCCAGTGAGAGGATAACCGCTAATCAGGCACGTTGATTTAGTCAAATCAGAGACCCTGATTTCCTCTTGCTGGTCTGGGTTTGTCTTGGGTCGGGACCCGTACCCAACTGGAGTGGATCCATTCGCAGGTTATTGGATTTGTGAAGGGGAGATCTAGTGCCCGCTTCGAGCCCATCTATATGCGAAATTACCGTTTTACCCCTGAGCTTCAAGATTTATGCCCAATCTGGACGGTTCCGATTTAACCCCATTTTTAGCCATATCATGAGCCCCCCACTCCTAAAGACTGAGTGTGATCAGCCTTTGAGGAGTAATTTAACTGTTTCAGTGGCTAGTGGAGTTGTATCGGAGTCTGAATGGAGGGTTTTGAATCTCGAAGGGGGTAGTGAGGTGATTTTTGAAGCTGTAAGCTGTTCTTAAGCCTTGTTGAATATCCAACGGTTTTTATCTATTTTTTCGGATTATTTATTTAATTTTGCGATGTGTTAACCAGTCGTTCGGGGATCTTAACAATACATTCTAGGCAATAATTGTTCGTTCAGGGGCTCAAAAATATTCCTCCGAATTTATAATTATTTTCTAGAATTTCTAGTTAATTTTCCCGAATTTTTAGTAATTTTTTTCGCAATTTTTAAATAAATAAAACGATTAAAATAAATAAAAACTGAGTTTTAATACATATTTATGGCGTGGCTTGATCTGGACCGTTCATCACCAGAAGCGCAAATTTCTGGAAGATCCAACGGTTGTGGTCGTTCGGTAGTCATTTTCTCGCTTTTGGAGCTCGGATGGGCACTTGCTCGGTTAGCCAACCGGGGGTATAAGGGTTCGGCTGTCCGAGCGACGTGGTTCGATCTGAGCCGTTGGATGGTGGCGCGAATCTCGAGACGGGCTCAGTTCCCAAGAAAATGCTATCTTGTCGTTTAGCGCACGTGGCACGATCTAACCGTTCATCATCAGAAGCGCGAATTTCTGGAAGATCCAACGGTCGTGGTCGCTCGGCACCTTTTTTCTCTGTTTTGGAGATCGGATGGGCACTTGCTCGGTTAGCCGACCGGAGGTCTAAGGGTTCGGCTGTCCGAGCGATGTGGTGCGATCTGAGCCGTTGGATGATGGCACGAATCTCGAGACGGGCCCTAGTTCCTAAGAAAGCGCTATCTTGTCGTTTAGCGCACGTGGTACGATCTGGGCCGTCGGACCGAGATCTTGCATGAATGTTGAGGGAAAAGTGAATTTTCTCCGTTTTGGGGCTCGGATGGGCACTTGCTCGGTTAGCCGACCGGGCGTCTAAGGATTCGGCTGTCCGAGCGACGTGGCGCGATCTGAGCCGTTGGATGGTAGCACGAATCTCGAGACGGGCTCCGTTTCCAAGAAGGCCGAGCTGAGCTACTGGCTGCCCTCAGGGAGCATTAATGGCGCCCTAGGATTTGTGCGGCATTCCAACTTTCCGGGGTCATTAAAATGGCATCTTCTAATTAATACGTGGCGCTTCAGCTCCCTAGGCATGACTGCTGGGCTTCCGTCGCTTGGCCTCCCGAGGGCCATAATGGCTGGTCCTTGGGGGAAGGTTATAAATACCCCGCTCCCCCTGTAGCTTCGATCACAGCAATGGTGGTTCATCGACCATCGGAGGTGTCTGCCTTGGGCGGATGCCTGTTTTTTGAAAAATTCTAACCCTGAGAGCGTCGGATGGGTGGTCACTCTTCCGCCGTGATCTTCTCCTGACTCTGACGGCCCCGATGCGGATGTCAGGGCCAGGGGAGATCAGGGCAGAAGGGATGATGACCGGAGTCCGGACTCGGGGGACAAGGTGCCTCGGACGGATGGGTCTTCTCCGATCTCTGTCTTCCTTCTGGGATGACGGCTTCTGATGGTTGTCAGCCCGAAGGAGCTAGAGATGGGAGGTGGGCCGATCTGCCTTCTGACTGGGCCTCACACGATGGTGGTTTTTCTCCCACCCTTGAACGATTCGTGGTTTCAGCTTCCGAGGCCGTAAGCCTCGAGTTGCTCATAGGTGAGAGGGGAACCGATCGAGTCCGGGGGCCCGGGGCGCTCGCCGAGGGCGGGTGCCTTAAAAATTTTAATCCAAATTTTCTCTTGCTTCCTGGGACAGATGCGGGGTGTCCGGGTCCGAAGTGCTTCATCCGGGCGATGTGGCGCGATCTGAGCCGGTGGATGGTGGCACGAATCTCGAACGGGCTCTTGTTCGGTAGCCGACCGGGCTCTTTGATGTTGGGGTCGGATCGCACCTCGCTCGGATTTTGATCCCGTGTGTGCCGAGCTATTTGACTTGTATCGAAACGTTTTGTCTTTTCGCCAACCGTTGCTGCTCGGTCACAAAGTCGTTTGGGCTTTCGTAAGAGTCGCGCCCTTACGTAATGAAGTCCAAGAGATTTTTTCTTTTACTATAAAACTTCACTTCCCCCACCCCCAATCTCATTATTCACTTTTACTTTCTTACTCAAGTTTTTACTTCTCACCATCGAAGTTTTTAGCTCCTGGGTGGCGCTGCTAGCTGTCGCGGCAAGGCGTTTCTTTGCACCGGCGAACTTTTCTGACCGTAACAGTCACTTCAAGGTCAGTCTCTCTCCTCTCTCTTTAGAAAAATGGTTAAGATTACTTCTTCGGATGAGACCCCCGCCTCGGACCGAGTCATCAGCCGAGCGGGTAAAGAGAAGGTGGTGGTAGAGTCGACCGAGCTGACCGTGGTCCGGCCGAGCAAGAGTGGGGAGGTCGCCGATGTAATATCCCGGACGGATATTACCTTGTATAAATTATTATTTTATTATTATCTTATTATTATTTTGTTTTAATTCCAAAATTGAAACATTTTGGTGATTTTCGCCCGGTTTGTTCACAAACGTCGTCTGTACACATATACCGGTCTATGTACATCGGTAATATATCGAATTGGTGCCGTGATCTTCCGAATGGATGATAAAATTTATTTTATTATTATTTTTAAAATTAAACTATTTTATACGGATTATATGAGGATTTTTGGTACACACATACATACACATGTACACACATTGTATTGTACCAAATTAGTACATTATACAAAAGGTGTAGTATGTACTCTTGGACAAGGCACTAATCTTGTCATGACAAACCTAATTAGAGGGCTAGAGTCTTATTAAGTGGTTAATCTAGGATTTTTGGATGCATAAAAGATTAAGTGTAAACCCTTCTAGAAACCTTATCTTTCTACCATGCTTCCAACTCACCCTAGGACCATACCCTACACCTTACCCCTCCCTCACCTAGTGCAAGGCCGGATTGCTTCTTCTTGGGGATTTTGTGCAAAATGTGAGTGCACTTTTGCACTCTCCCCCTCCTCTCCCCTCCTATAAATACCCCCCTCCTTCTCCACTTGTCTCATTTTTACAAAACAAGAGAAAGGAAAGGAAAAGAAAGAGAGAACCCACCTTTAACTTGAGAGTTTTGTTTTGTAGGTTTAGAAGTCTTCATAGGAGCTTAGGGGAAGGAGAAGTATAAGCAAGCAAGTCCTTCCAACAAAGGAAATTAGGTGGGGGTTCTCCACTTGTTCTGTTGGTTGTTGAATTATTGTTTTTTGGCTTCTTCTTCTTCTTGTCTTCCTTGTTTTGTTTTCTTTGGTTCTTTTGGGATAGTTTGTTGTGATGATGTTGTTGTATGTGGTTCTTATTTTGTATGTTTGTGAACGTTAAAAGTAATAATCACAAGAAATGAAATGGAAACAAGTGGTAGTGCTAAATAAACATAAAGATTAAATTTTTATAGTTGTAGTTGTTGTTTTGTGTTATGAAATGGGACTAAAATAAACATATGCATATAGACTTGTGTATACAACCATCTTTGGTTGTAGGACTTGAATGTGAACTCATACATAAAGCATATGGACTTGTATACAACCAATTTGGTTGTTGGACACACATTGGACTTGGACTAAAAGAAAGCATATGTTGGATGGACCAAAAAAATAAAGGGTTCTTACTTTATCTTATTATTGTTATTTTCTTTTATAATCTTAAGTAAAGAAGAACCCATTGTAGATGTTAATTATAATTACGAAAAAGAAACTAATCTAAAATCACTAGTTGTAGAATGGTTAAAAAGATCTCTTTTTATGATCACTAGTAATATAAGAAATTGATGCTAATAAAGATTTAGTAGATATTTAAGTAGTAGATGTTTTATGTTTAAATAAAGTAGTAGCAGTTTATGTTAAAAAGAAGTAGTTATAGATGGTTATGTTATGTAAAATGTTAGTAGTTGTTCATGGTTAAAGTAAAGTAGTAGTAGTAATAGATGTTAAAAAGAAGTAGTTATAGATGGTTATGTTATGCAAAATGTTAGTAGATGTTCATGGTTAAAATAAAGTAGTAGTAGTAGTAGATGTTATACTTAATTGTGTTCATAATTGGGTTAGTAGGTATTCATGCTTAATAAGATTCATACTTAGTAGTTATCCATGCTTAGTAAGATGTTCATGCTTAGTAGGTATTCATGCTTAATAAGATTCATGCTTAGTAGTTATCCATGCTTAGAATGTTGTAGGGTTAATGCTAAAATTATCTATCATGTTTAGGAATGATATACATGCTTAGAATGTTGTAGGATTAATGCTAAAATTATCTATCATGTTTAGGAATGATATACATGCTTAGATAATTGTAGGGAAGTGTATACCATGTTAGATTAATTTATCTATGCTTAGATAATTGTAGGAAAGTGTATACCATGCTAGATTAATTTATCTATGCTTAGATAATTGTAGGAAAGTGTATACCATGTTAGATTAATTTATCTATACTTAGATGATTATAGGAAAGTAGTATACCATGCTAGAGTAATTTATCTATGCTTAGATAATTGTAGGAAAGTGTATACCATGTTAGATTAATTTATCTATGCTTAGATAATTGTAGGAAAGTGTATACCATGCTAGATTAATTTATCTATGCTTAGATAATTGTAGGAAAGTGTATACCATGTTAGATTAATTTATCTATGCTTAGATGATTGTAGGAAAGTAGTATACCATGTTAGATTAATTTATCTATGCTTAGATGATTGTAGGAAAGTAGTATACCATGCTAGATTAATTTATCTATGCTTAGATGATTGTAGGAAAGTTGTATACCATGCTAGATTAATTTATCTATCTTAGATAATTGTAGGAAAGTGTATACCATGTGGGATTAATTTATTGTTGTGCAATCTAGATGATCTAAATAAGTAGATAAACTAGACACAAATTAAAAACCTCGCAAGTGTACGAATCGTTTATAGAAGCGTAGCAATAGCAAGGGTCGATCCCACAGAGATTGTAGACTTTAACTTACTAATCAATAAAAAGAATAAGAATCCTAAAGAGTTGTTTTAAAGATCTAAAGAAATAAAAAGATTAAAACTAAATCAAGAAATGTTGAATCACAAATATTTATGAAGTAGTTGGGTTTAGATCTCCACCAATAGTCAGTAATGATAAGTCACCTTCTGAACTTCTTCTTATTACTCATGTTTGTTCCCTTCAAGGGCATGGTATCTACTCCTTAAAGTACTGTTTCCCTAAGCCAAGAATTAGGCATGGTATCTACTCTAATTCGTTTCTTTCATTAAGTGTTTAGCATGGTGTCTACTAAGTTGTACTTAAAGAAAACATAAGATCAGTGGAAACGAACAAACACTCAAGGTTCTAGAAATTGGTATCAGATCTAGATCCCTTAAGTTGATTGAACCAAGAACCCCAAAAGATTCCCTTGTTACAATTTACGAGCACGAGATTCGGGTCGTCTCAATATGCTCATATAACAGATTCAGATAAATGGTAATGCAAACTTGATATTCTCAAGCTCTGTATGTCAGTCGACTGGCTCTCACCTCAGTCGACTGCTCTCAGAGCTTCGAGAACAAGTTTGATTATCATCAATCTATATCACTTCAATCAGATTCAATCAATAAGTAAATAGAAGAATTCAGAAGAACATAGCACTACATAACTACGGCTTCAATCTACCCAACTATGAAATTAGTTTCACATAATAATACTTTTATTAATCAACAAGTTCGAATACATGACCAACATAAAAGAATAGAAGAAGAAGAAATAAACTAATGAAGTCCGGCAATGAGGTCGACTGGCTGTCACACAGTCGGCTGCCTTCGAATACTTGATCTCCTATCTCCTTCCTCGATGCTGATAGAATAATGCCCCTGTTGATGACTTGAACGCTCAGAAACTCTTGTGATTCGGTGGTGGGTGTTTGTGGAAGATGATGATCAGAATATCCTTGAATAATGCTTTCTTTCTGATATTTATAGAATACGGCCAGAGAATTAGGGTTTGCACTTTTTCAGGAAAGTCCTTCTTTAATTGATTTGATGATTTATTTCTTTCTCGTTTCTTCTTCCTTTCCTTATCTGTTAACCATGCCTTTTGCTAATTCCCAGTCTCTAGATTTGGTTTGTTGGAGAATTCGCATAAAATCTGGATTCAAATAGATTTGGAATTAGATGCGGGTATATCTTCGAATATCTTATCTGTTAACTCCGCCGCAGACCAGTCGACTTGTCTTCGAACCAGTCGACTGTGTCGAGACTTCTGAGGATTTCTCAATTGATCAGCCCAGTCGACTGGTGTTGGAGTAAGTCGACTGTGCCGAAACTTCTGTGTAAACTTGATTTCTCTGTTCAGTTGCTTGTGTGGAAGACTCAGTCGACTGATGCTCTGTAATATTCTGTGTATCATCCTTGAAGTCCTGGATCTGCTTTGTTTTGCTGTTATAGGCTGTTTCCTATGGAAAAGAGAAAAAAAGAGTTAAATACCACATATAGAGCTTTTAAATGTGCATTTACAATAAGATTATTGCTTCTAAATGTGAATAATAATGTGTTCATCAAATACCCCCAAACTTAGATTTTTGCTTGTCCTCAAGCAAACTAAAATTATGAACAAGGGAAAAATAATAGTATTCAACCACCAAGAATTCTTATTATGTGAGCATCAACATATTAAAATATAAACAATTTCAGATAAAGTAAAATTACACATACCCATTTTCTCTAGTGCAATTGTTTAGTCATAATCCCCAGACTCAATCATATTTGTCATGCAATTAATGTAGTTATAGTATGCGACTACTCAATCTGTGATTATCCCTTTTTCTCTACTACAAACCGAGTAGCAAACTAGAGTTTTTTTTTTATTTTATTTTATTTTATTTTTTTTTATAATATATATATCACTTTTTTTTTAGTCTTTTCTCTAAAGTTGTCACTTGCCTTTTTACGCGAATGCGAAACATTTGTGATGAGTCCACCCGGTTACTCAGTAAGTCACAAACTCTAAAGTGCTTTGCATACTCGTATTTCAAGTTGCCGTTTGACGTAAAGGTAAACATTGGTGATGAATAACCCTAGTTACTAAGCACTCAAAACATTGGAGTATATTGACTTTATTCAAATATATATATATATATTATCACTCTATTTACTTAAACTCAATTTAGGACTAGATTTAAAGAGAATGATCACCAGAAAAAGCATCACATTTGTTTATTATGTATAATTGCATGACTCATATAATCTTGTAGGGAATTTATGAAACTCAACAATCCTAAAGTAAATAAGTATCCTTCTTCTTACTTTATAAGAAATTGTTTATCCTAAACAAAAAATTTCAAAAGACTCTAAATATAAATAACCCTAATACCCCCAAACTTAGATGGAACATTGTCCTCAATGTTCGAAAGAAAATTTAAAAATAGGCATGTGTCACATCTAGTAAGGAGAGACTGAAAATAAAAGATGAAAATAAAAGATGAATAAAGAAAAGAAAATAGAGGGAAAGTGTAAATACTCCCCTGAAAATTGGGTTGCCTCCCAATAAGCGCTGTGTTTTCTGTCTTCAGCTAGACTTGATGAGGTCATGCCATGTCTTGAATGGTTTGAAGATTCAAATCTTCCTCTTGCGGTTCTATGCTCATCTCTATGTATGGCTTCGCTCTATGCCCGTTCACCTTAAATGTTTGATTCTTCTCTTTGCTATGAACCTCCAATGCACTATGTGGAAAGACTCTTGTGATAATGTATGGTCCATACCATCTTGACATAAGCTTGCCTGGAAAAAGTCTCAATCTTGAGTTGTATATCAGCACCTTCTGTCCTTCATAAAACTCCTTCCTTGCTAGCTGTTTGTCATGGTACAACTTGGTCATTTCCTTGTACAATTTTGCATTCTCATATGCGTCATGCCTCAACTCTTCAAGCTCATTTAGTTGCAATCTTCGTTTGTCGCCTGCCTGTTTCATATCAAAATTGAACCTTTTAATAGCCCAATAAGCTTTGTGCTCCAACTCTACTGGCAAATGACAAGCTTTTCCAAAAACCAAACAGTATGGTGACATGCCGATGGGTGTTTTGTATGCTGTTCGATAGGCCCATAATGCATCATTCAAGCGCAGCGACCAATCCTTCCTCCTTGTGTTGACTGTCTTTTCCAAAATGCTTTTGATTTCTCTGTTGCTAATCTCCACCTGCCCACTAGTTTGAGGATGATATGGGGTGCCCACTCTATGTGTAATACCATACTTCTTCATCAAAGAAGCAAACGGAAAGTTATTGAAGTGGCTTCCTCCATCACTAATTATTGCTCGTGGTGTACCAAACCTAGTGAAAATGTTCTCCTGCAAAAACTTGACAACAACTTTGTGATCATTAGTTTTTGAGGGGGCAGCCTCGACCCATTTAGACACATAATCCACACCAACAAGAATATATAAATAACCAAATGACTTAGGAAAGGGACCCATGAAGTCGATTCCCCAAACATCAAAAAGCTCGATCACTTGGATGTTTTACAGTGGCATTTGATTTCTAGAAGAGATGTTGCCTGTCCTTTGACATTTGTCACAAGACCTGCAAAAAGAAAAAGCATCTTTGAATACTTTAGGCCAATAAAATCCAGATTGCAATACCTTGAGTGCTGTTCTTTTTGGTCCAAAATGTCCTCCACATGCATATTGGTGGCAATGTCGTAGAATATTCATTTGTTCTTCTTCTGCCGCACATCTTCTTATAATTTGATCAGGGCAAAATTTGAACAAATAAGGATCATCCCAATAATAGTGCCTGCACATAGCCACCAGTCTCTTTCTTTCCTGACTTGTCATACCTGGAGGGAAAACATGAGCGGTTAGATAATTTACAATATCTGCAAACCATGGAAAGCTTGAGCAGTGAGATACCAGTCGACTGGTCCTGTTACCAGTCGACTGTCCCGAGGATAACTTTATTTCAAATAGATGTTCATCTGGGAAAGTTTCATTAAGTGTGGGCACAATTCTTTCTTCCTCCTGCAGTAGTCTGGACATGTGATCTGCAACAACATTGTCGCTTCCTTTTTTATCTCTAATCTCAAGATCGAATTCTTGAAGCAACAGTACCCATCTGATCAACCTAGGCTTAGCATCCTTTTTAGCAAACAAATATCTCAAAGCAGCATGGTCAGTGAAAACAATAACTTTAGAGCCAATTAAATATGATCTAAACTTCTCTACAGCAAAAATAACAGCTAACATTTCTTTTTCTGTAGTGGAATAATTTAGCTGTGCATCGTTTAGAGTTCGAGAAGCATAGTAAATAACATGGAGTTTCTTATTGATTCTTTGACCTAAAACAGATCCTAAAGCATAATCACTTGCATCACACATGAGCTCGAAAGGATGGCTCCAATCTGGTGCCATGACAATAGGTGCAGAAATGAGAAGATTTTTCAATGTATTAAAAGCATTTGTGCACTCTTCTGTCCATACAAACTCAACATCCTTAGCTAACAAATCACAAAGGGGTTTGGAGATTTTTGAGAAGTCTTCTATAAACCTTCTATAGAACCCTGCATGTCCAAGAAAACTCCTAACACCCTTAACTGTAGTGGGAGGGGGTAGTTTTGATATTATATCGATTTTCGCTTTGTCTACCTCTATGCCTCTTTTTGACACCACATGTCCCAACACAATACCTTGTTGTACCATGAAATGGCACTTTTCCCAATTCAGCACTAAATTGCATTCTTCACATCTCTTAAGCACAAGCTGCAAATGGTTAAGGCATTCATCAAAAGAAGATCCAAAAACACTAAAATCATCCATAAATACCTCAATGAACCTTTCCACCATGTCTGAAAATATACTCATCATGCATCTTTGAAATGTTGCTGGTGCATTGCACAATCCAAAGGGCATCCTCCTGTATGCAAAAGTACCAAAAGGACATGTAAAAGTGATTTTTTCTTGATCTTCTGGAGCAATAGCAATTTGATTATAGCCACTGTAACCATCTAAAAAACAATAATGACTATATCCTGCTAATCTTTCTAACATTTGATCAATAAAAGGAAGAGGGAAGTGATCTTTCCTGGTTTCGTTATTCAGTTTCCTGTAATCAATGCAAACCCTCCATCCTGTGGTCACTCTTGTCGGGATAAGTTCATTTTCTTCATTTGTCACCACTGTGACTCCACTTTTCTTAGGCACTACATGTATAGGACTTACCCATTTGCTATCTGAGATAGGGTAGATGATGCCAACATCTAGTAGCTTCAGAATCTCTGCTCTTACCACTTCCTTCATGTTTGGGTTAAGCCTTCTCTGTGTTTCCCTGCTTGGTTTTGCGTTGTTTTCAAGGAGTATTCGATGCATGCATTTGGATGGACTTATTCCTTTGATATCTGCAATGGTCCATCCTATTGCATTCTTGTATTCTCGTAGTACCCTTGGCAACTTATCTTCTTCCTGTGCACTCAAATTTGCAGCAATTATCACTGGTAGCGTCTAGTTCTCACCTAAATATGCATGCTTCAAATGGTCGGGCAACTGCTTAAGCTCTATGTCTGGAAGTCTCGGTGCAGTCGACTCATCCTGTCCACCAGTCGACTTGTCTGATCCACCAGTCGACTTGTCCAGTCCACTAGTCGACTTATCTGCAGAAACAAAAATGTCATCAGTCACCAATTTTTCAAACACAGGTGCAAACTTACCTGAGTATGACTTTGGAGTTTCCAGGTGATGTACTGTCTCTGCAATCCCCCAGTCATCGTATTCCTGTTCATCATTAGATAAAGTTAGAGATTGTGTAATGGTGGCTTGTAATGGTTCAACGCTATGTACCTGAAATGTTTGATCAACAATATCCTGCACCACATCAACATTATAGCATTCATGATCATCATGTGGTAATTTCAGTGTATCAAACATTTTAAATTCAACTTTCTCTCCATTTATTTTCATACGTATAGTACCCTTTTTAACACAAATTTTAATATCAGCCGTACTCATAAAGGACCTACCTAAAATGATTGGTAGAGAAGATGGCATTGAAGAGTCCTCCATGTCTAACACAACAAAATCAGCGGGCAAAATGAAATCGTTTACCTGAACTAGGACATCTTCCAAAATACCTCTAGGTCTTTTGATACTGCGATCTGCCAATTGCAACGTGATGGATGTTGGTTGGAGTTTCCCCCAATCCTAGCTTTTCATAAACAGTGTATGGGAGAAGATTGATGCTTGCCCCCAAGTCTAGTAATGCTTTCTCAAAGAAGTGCTCGCTAATCCTGCAAGGAATGGTAAAACTACCTCGGTCATTTAATTTGGGAGGTAATTTCCTTAATAGAACAGCGCTCACTTCTTCTGTTAAAGCCACATCCTCCCTAACCTGAAATGTTCTTTTGTGAGTGCAACATTCTTTCAAAAATTTAGCATAAGAAGGAATTTGTTTAATAGCATCAAGTAAGGGGATATTAATTTCTACCTTTCTGAGAGTTTCAAAAATGTCAAGTAAATATTGTTCTTTCTTTTGCTTGACTAACCTTTGAGGGAATGGTGGCAAAACTGTTCTTTCTTTTTCACTTACCTTGTTGGACCCCAAAATTTTTGGTTGTTGTGTTTCTGCTTCTTCTGTGTGTGTTCCAACTTTGTTGTCAATTATCTTACCACTTCTTAATGTTGTGACTGCCTTGAGCTGTTCTTGGCCTCCAGGGTTTGGTATAGTTTGTGATGGAAGTTCTCCCTGCCTTTCGTTCGCTTAATTCTTTAGCAATTTGGCCAATCTGTGTTTCCAACTTCTGAATTGCTTGCCCTTGTTGGTTGCTTGTTTGATGTTGTTGGAGCAACTGAAGAACGGTGGATTCAAAATCCAACTTCTTCTGTTCTTGAACTGGCCTATCAATCCCACTTCCCATTTGGAAGTTCCGTGCATGTCCTTGTGTGAATTGAGTCCCTTGATTATTCTGATTATTGCTCCAGGAGAAGTTTGGATGGTTCCTCCATCCTGGGTTGTATGTGTTTGAGAAGGGATTGTTCTTTTGTGGGAACACTCCTCGACCTACATAGTTTGCATGCTCCTGATCTGTGAAAGAAGACATGGGACATGTATCAGTGGTATGATCTACATGAGAACAAATTGCACAAATTTCATTTGTTTGATTTTTAACTCCACCCATCATCGACATTGCATTAACAAGCATATCAATTTTCTTATTCATGTTTACCATTTCTAATTGAAGGTTATTGCTATTAGAAATTTCGTAAACTCCCTGTTTTTTCGAAGGGCCCATCCTTGTTGAGAATTGTTGTGAATTCTAGCTGAGTTCTTCAAATAGTTCAATGGCCTCTTCGCCGCTTTTCCTCATCAAGATCCCGTTGCAAGCTGAATCCACAATTGCCTTGTTAGTATCGTTTAAACCTTCATAAAAAGCTTGTACCTGTTCATCTTTAGGCATGTTGTGCGTAGGACACTTGAGAAGTTTGTTCTTGAAATCCTTCCATGCTTTGAAGAATAAGTCTCCATCCTTTTGTTGGAAGAGTTGAATCTCCCTTTTTAGCTGTTTGGTCTTTTGGGCTGGAAAGAATTCTTTTAAGAACTTTGTCGCCAATTGCTCCCATGAGTTTATTGATCCTGGTTCCAAAGAATTATACCATAGTTTAGCGTTAAGTTTTAAGGAAAAAGGAAACAAGATTAACCTGATTTGCTCAGGGGTGAGCCCTTGGACGCTTTGTGTCCTGCAAAGATCAAAGAAGTCTTGCAGATGGAGATGAGGCTCTTCATCAGGTTTGCCACTAAAGTGGGGAACCATACTAAGTAACTGAGGAGATAGATGCATGTTCCCTGTGACATTAGGTTGATACGCAATGCAGGAAGGTTGCTCGATGTTCTTAGGCGTGAACTTGTCCTGCATTGGCACTCGATTTGGCATTTCCTCAGCCATTGCTGTATGTGAACTGGGTCTCTGGACAGTCGACTGGTTCGTAGTGACAGTCGACTGGTGCGCTGCAAACAGTTTACCCTAGTCTGTGCAAAGTGCATTCTGTTTCTGCGTCAATAGGTAGTAGCTCTGGACGAAGTGATCTCCTTCCGTGCATCCACCAAAATCCTGTATCCTAAAAGAAAAATACTGATTAATAAAATTAAAAGAAAGAAAATAAAAACTTCCTACTGATCTGTAAGTTAAAATACTAGACAATCCCCGGCAGCGGCGCCAAAAACTTGTTGTGCAATCTAAATGATCTAAATAAGTAGATAAACTAGACACAAATTAAAAACCTCGCAAGTGTACGAATCGTTTATAGAAGCGTAGCAATAGCAAGGGTCGATCCCACAGAGATTGTAGACTTTAACTTACTAATCAATAAAAAGAATAAGAATCCTAAAGAGTTATTTTAAAGATCTAAAGAAATAAAAAGATTAAAACTAAATCAAGAAATGTTGAATCACAAATATTTATGAAGTAGTTGGGTTTAGATCTCCACCAATAGTCAGTAATGATAAGTCACCTTCTGAACTTCTTCTTATTACTCATGTTTGTTCCCTTCAAGGGCATGGTATCTACTCCTTAAAGTACTGTTTCCCTAAGCCAAGAATTAGGCATGGTATCTACTCTAATTCGTTTCTTTCATTAAGTGTTTAGCATGGTATCTACTAAGTTGTACTTAAAGAAAACATAAGATCAGTGGAAACGAACAAACACTCAAGGTTCTAGAAATTGGTATCAGATCTAGATCCCTTAAGTTGATTGAACCAAGAACCCCAAAGGATTCCCTTGTTACAATTTACGAGCACGAGATTCGGGTCGTCTCAATATGCTCATATAACAGATTCAGATAAATGGTAATGCAAACTTGATATTCTCAAGCTCTGTATGTCAGTCGACTGGCTCTCACCTCAGTCGACTGCTCTCAGAGCTTCGAGAACAAGTTTGATTATCATCAATCTATATCACTTCAATCAGATTCAATCAATAAGTAAATAGAAGAATTCAGAAGAACATAGCACTACATAACTACGGCTTCAATCTACCCAACTATGAAATTAGTTCCACATAATAATACTTTTATTAATCAACAAGTTCGAATACATGACCAACATAAAAGAATAGAAGAAGAAGAAATAAACTAATGAAGTCTGGCAATGAGGTCGACTGGCTGTCACACAGTCGGCTGCCTTCGAATACTTGATCTCCTATCTCCTTCCTCGATGCTGATAGAATAATGCCCCTGTTGATGACTTGAACGCTCAGAAACTCTTGTGATTCGGTGGTGGGTGTTTGTGGAAGATGATGATCAGAAGATCCTTGAATAATGCTTTCTTTCTGATATTTATAGAATACGGCCAGAGAATTAGGGTTTGCACTTTTTCAGGAAAGTCCTTCTTTAATTGATTTGATGATTTATTTCTTTCTCGTTTCTTCTTCCTTTCCTTATCTGTTAACCACGCCTTTTGCTAATTCCCAGTCTCTAGATTTGGTTTGTTGGAGAATTCGCATAAAATCTGGATTCAAATAGATTTGGAATTAGATGCGGGTGTATCTTCGAATATCTTATCTGTTAACTCCGCCGCAGACCAGTCGACTTGTCTTCGAACCAGTCGACTGTGTCGAGACTTCTGAGGATTTCTCAATTGATCAGCCCAGTCGACTGGTGTTGGAGTAAGTCGACTGTGCCGAAACTTCTGTGTAAACTTGATTTCTCTGTTCAGTCGCTTGTGTGAAAGACTCAGTCGACTGATGCTCTGTAATATTCTGTGTATCATCCTTGAAGTCCTGGATCTGCTTTGTTTTGCTGTTATAGGCTGTTTCCTATGGAAAAGAGAAAATATTAGTTAAATACCACATATAGAGCTTTTAAATGTGCATTTACAATAAGATTATTGCTTCTAAATGTGAATAATAATGTGTTCATCATTTATCTATGCTTGGATGATTATAGGAAAGTAGTATACCATGCTAGAGTAATTTATCTATGCTTAGATAATTGTAGGAAAGTGTATACCATGCTAGATTAACTTATCTATGCTTAAATAATTGTAGGAAAGTGTATACCATGCTAGATTAATTTATCTATGCTTAGATGATTTTAGGAAAGTAGTATACCATGCTAGATTAATTTATCTATGCTTAGATGATTGTAGGAGAGTAGTATACCATGCTAGATTAATTTATCTATGCTTAGATAATTGTAGGAAAGTGTATACCATGTGGGATTAATTTATCTATGCTTGGATGATTATAGGAAAGTAGTATACCATGCTAGAGTAATTTATCTATGCTTAGATAATTGTAGGAAAGTGTATACCATGCTAGATTAACTTATCTATGCTTAGATAATTGTAGGAAAGTGTATACCATGCTAGATTAATTTATCTATACTTAGATAATTGTAGGAAAGTGTATACCATGCTAGATTAATTTATCTATGCTTAGATGATTGTAGGAAAGTTGTATACCATGCTAGATTAATTGTAGGAAAGTTGTATACCAAAAGTTGTATACCATGCTAGATTAATTGTAGGAAAGTTGTATACCATGATAGATTAATTTACTTACACTTAGATGATTGTAGGGAAGTTCTATACCATGCTAGATTAAATAAATATTCATGCTTAGTTAGTAGACATTCATGCTTAGATGATATCCATGCTTAGGTAAGTATATGTTCACGCTAAGATAGTAGATGATCATGCTTAATCATTATTCATGCTAAGTTAGTAGATGTCATGCTAATTATTGTTCATGTTAAGTTAGTAGATGACCATGCTAAGGATTGTTCATGCTAAGTAGTAGATGATTATGCTTAATCATTAATTCATCATCCATGTCAAGTTAGTAGATGTCATGCTAATTATTGTTCATGCTAAGTTAGTGGATGTCATACTTAATTGATTGTTCATGCTAAGTTAGTAGATGATCATGCTTAGATGATATCTATGCTTAAATAGTGTATGTTCATGACTAAATGTTGTTCAAGATCGAGCTAGAAGATACTCATGTTTAACAAATGCCATGTTTAGATTAAGGTAGGAATTAATCTACCATGCTTAGAATGAGTAGGAGTTATAATTCATGCTTAAGAATATTGTAGGTTAATGCTAATTATATATCCATGCTTGGGTTGTGATGATTAATCATGTAAGTAATGAAGATCCATGCTTAAGGTGGCAGTAGAGATATATACTCTAAGTAGTAAGTATTCATGCTCAAGTTGTAGCTTATGCTTGACTATAGTTGTAGCGCCCCGAATTTCTAATATAATAACTTAGGAAATACGTGGCACAATCCCAGCATCAGCTTCAATGTAACAGTACACATAGCCCAAAAACACAATAATTTTATTCCAAACTTTTGTTACAATAATCATTTTTCAAAACACAGCGGAAATACAAACACCTTGAATTACAACTTTTCTTTTACAACACAAATTTACACAAGGCTCTATTACATCAGTTTTAATCTCCAACTATCTCAAGCATCCAACCTCCAAACTCTAAGCAATTACCTGTAACATATGAGGCTAGAGATGATCCCTAACCCCCAAACTAAAGGGGTCAGCCATAAACGGTGTGAGTGACATAAAATCAAACAATATAATCTAATCATAAAACATAAGTCAATCAACATCATGTATTAACCATAATGATAAGTATTGAGGAATAACAAAGATGTAAAGCATGAAATCATCATAAAATGAAAACGACGAGTGCATCTAGTCTAAGTGTCAAGTGTATGAAAACTGGAAAACACATGCATAAAACCAAGTCAAGAAAACACAAGTTCTATATGCGGACTCTCTAATGCATACTTGTCGAAGTCTATGCATCCCATTCTACATAGGTTCGGTACAAGCCCTTAACGTCTTTACTTCATAGGGTTCAATCCCCCGCTATGCAACTAATCTTGTCACCATGTCTACTACGAGATAAAGATAAACTGTGAGAATTAGCCCATGCCTGATAATTCCGGAGATGGATCCCACATCTCAGGTATTTTACCTGGATAATTCCCGAGATCATCCCACATCTAGACATAGACACATCATCACATGAATACCCCATGTGCGTCGCCTCGACTTTGATAATTCCGGAGATCAATCCCACACCGCAAGCAACCCACTTGGATAATTCCGGAGATGGATCCCACATCTCAGGTATTTTACCAGGATAATTCCGGAGATCATCCCACATCTCAAGGAAGTTAATTGGATAATTCTGGAGATTAAATCCCAAATCTAAAGCCATACTGAGGTTCGGAACCCATGTTCCCGTTCATCATATCACCGCTAGTGCCTGTCCTTATTATTTGGGTTATTTAATTACTTAACGAATCTCCTAGAGTTGGTGTACCATACCGGCCTAAATTCAAAATTGACTAAATGAAAAGCCTTACGGGCCACAACAAAATAACTCAACACCGGTATACTAGGATCACTCACCTCTAGAGACTCAACTCAAATGTCTAAACCAAAGTTCCACTAAACAAAGTGGCTCAACTGAATATCTTAAAATCAAATGCTTATCCGAAGACAAAATATAGGCCAAAATATCTGAAGACTAATCATTCAAAAGAACACTCAAATTTATGAAAACTCATCAGTACCAGTCGACTTATTACTGTAGTAGGTCGACTGTCCAGAGGGAATATGTCCATGATTTTGAGAAAATAAGTTAAGTAATATAAGTTGACTTATGAGAGTCATAGGATGACTTACCAACAATATAAGATGACTTATAAAAACATAAGTTGACTTACCAACAATATAAGATGACTTATAAAAATCATAAGTTGACTTACCAACAATATAAGATGACTTATAAAAACATAAGTTGACTTACCAACAATATAAGATGACTTATAAAAATTATAAGTTGACTTACCAACAATATAAGATGACTTATAAAAACATAAGTTGACTTACCAACAATATAAGATGACTTATAAAAATCATAAGTTGACTTACCAACAAAATAAGATGACTTATAAATATCATAAGTTGACTTACCAACAATATAAGATGACTTATAAAAATCATAAGTTGACTTACCAACAATATAAGATGACTTATAAAAATCATAAATTGACTTATAAAAACATAAGTCGACTTAAAGGAGACATAAGTCGACTTATAAGAACATAAGTCGACTTATAAAAACATAAGTCGACTTACCAGAGAGAAATTCCAAAAAATCTTTAAGAAAATATTCTAAGTGTTATAAGTCGACTTGCAAAGTCATAAGTCGACTTAAAATACAATATAAGTCGACTTAATAGGTCATAAGTCGATTTACCAGAGAAAATCTAAGATAACTTTGAAAAATAAATTCTAAGTGTACCAGTCGACTGAAAATGGTCTAAGTCGACTGTCCAGAACGGATTTTCAAGAAAAACTAAAGATACAGCAGCAGACTCGTACTAGTCGACTGTGCGGTAGGCCAGTCGACTATCGGCCTACAGATTTCACAATTTGGTCTGATTAAAATATTCAAACCTGAGGTTTTCTATCGATTCATTGTTCAAGAAAAATAGTTCGTTTACAGGCCAAATGATCTTCAATAAGGATATATTACTCAAAGCCTCAAGTATGTCAAAACCCAAGTTCTCATGTTCTAGATCACTAATTTCTTTCATTAGGGTTTTGCAAGATCTAAATTTCTTTCACAAATCTAAATCAAAAGTCTGATCTACCATATGTATAAGATCCAGGTGTTACTCATCCAATCAAAATCATACTCAAATCTTAATAATACGGTGTTATGAACAAGATCTACTAATCATTCTTAGATTTCTCAACATGGTATAAACAACCATCATTTATTCATGTGTCTCATGCCACAGTACAACATCTATATCGTTCACAACATCAAATCTAACATCATTACCACTCGCATACATAGATCAACAACAAGATAAATTTATGTCATTCACAACAAAACAAAACTCACAAAATCATTCACAAAATCAAAACAAAACAAAAACCAAGTCACTCACCTTTTAGTTAAGAAAAGTCCACGAAAAGTTCTTCCTTTTGCTAGATCCAAAATCGCCTTTCTCCACCAAAACAAGATCCCAAAATTCTGTATTTTCTGAAATGATGGCTGGAGAATTTCTCTTAAATATCCCGGATTGAATATTAGGGTTTTACCCACACTTTTGCAAAACAACCCTTTCCAAAATACAATTTACATATATAGTTCTATCTTTGGTAATTCCATCAAAACTCATTTAAATTAGGACTTAAAAGAAAGTATACATTCCAAATCTCAATTAATGCTGTTCAAAAGGTCCAGCATGTACATTTTGCACTTAAACCCCTAAAAATGTCAAATTTGCAAATAGGTCATTCTTTTCTCAAAAATTGCAAATAGTTCCAAATTAATTTCAGAAAAATCTGGAAAAATACTACATAAATCCCAAATATTATATAATGATTTTTCATAAGGAAAACTTAACTTTCAAACTTCTCTAAAGTCATTGGCACGTGTTTTGCACGTGTACAAAAGATAAATTTTTCTGAAAATATTCATTAAATCTCCAAAAATAAATTTAAATTCATTTTCAAATATAAAAATAATATTTGAAAATACGGGGTTCTACATCACTCCCTCCTTAGAAGAGTTCTGTTCTCAGAACTACTACTAATGGGGTCCAAACAACACATCAAGAAGGAATGAAAAACTTATGGATAAAAAACATAGTTTAAAGAAATACAATCACACAAGGGAATGCATTTCAACAAAAGATGTACAACATACAGATGAAACACAATCATGCAACGAATTCAGAAAATCAAACTTCCGCTGCGCAACTCTGATAACTGCCACCTCAAGACCTTACTTGGAACACCTAAGCTCCATACTAAGACTAACAAGAATTGGGCGACACAGTTGTATGCAGGAAAACAGTATCAAATAAAACTTTGTCTTTATTCCATTAATCCAAATAAATCTTGTTATATGAAGAAAAATATTCAATCTTCAATTATTCCAAATAAAAGTTTTATTTAATACAAAAGAATGAATTTCCAAGTTCTTGCACACACGAGTAATAATCCTGGGTATCCTCATTATTCAATGCAGACTCTCGTCCCTCTTCAGATCCTTGCCTTTCCCGGCACCATCTTTCTTCAGCTGCGGACAGATTGGTCGAATATGCCCTTCACGGCCACAATGATGACACGTCTTCCCAGGTTTGGTGCATGTTGCTCGAAGATGTCCTGTCTCTCCACAATTGAAACAGGTTTGCTTTGCCAACCTCGGACACATTGACCGGTAATGACCTGTTTTCCTGCAGAAATAACAAGTCACTTCCCGGGTTGCAGGTGCCTTTTGCTCTGGGTCATTGGACTTGACTTGCTTCGCTGGGGATTCCTTTCCTTCCTGATCTGATGCTGGCCTCCTCCTCTTGAGAGACTCGTCCTGCTTGATGGGATCGGCGTTAATAAACACTGGTCCAATCCTATAGTTCTGATTCTGGTTCCGTGTCTGCGCCAAATTAGCTGCCATCAGCGCATCCAGAGTCCGATACACCTTGGCGAATTCAGCCTCAAGATCAATACCAGTTCCTCGAGAACTTCCAGATCCATCCTCATTATTGTCCTCGTCCCTGGGTCTGGATGCCACCATACTAATCACTACAAAACGAGAGTAAAGTTAGATCATCACACACATTTCACATTCACACATCGTGGCAAAAACCTCAACCATACCCCAAACCATAATTTAGACCACATGTAGTTGATGTATCCAATCTTAACACAAACATAAAATTTGGTAAATATGAGTAGAGTAAAATCAACCATACTAGTTCAAATTGCATGAAAACGTATAGTGTAATTTGTATAACTAAAATGTCATAAAAGAATTATTTCTTTACCATTAGTTTCATTATATAAGTAAAATTCTTGAAATATCAATTAGCAATAAGTAAGAGAAATAATCGAAGGTAAGAATGGTTCGATCAGAAAACTTGTTAAACACATAATACTTGAATAGAGTGGATATAACGAAGTAAAAATCCCAAAAAGGACAATATTAAGAAAGAATAAAATGAAGATGTACAAAATAATTTGGGTAGTATGCAGACTTAGAGTATCTAATGAAAATTAAGTGAAAACTAAAATATTATTATGATTAGAGAAAATGCGAAGGAGAGCAGAAATTGTACCAAGAAACCAGAAGGATCAAATTCCAAAATTAATGCTAGTGAGCGAGATAAGATACGAGAGTGTATCAAACGGATTTAGAGAAATGTAAAGCAACTATTGTTAAAGAAAATTGAGTAAAACAAATCAGTAATGGGTTAAGTTTGAAAATCTCATAAAATGGTATGAACTAGTACAAAAGAATAAGATATTGATAAGTAATATACACATAAAACACTAGTGGGGTTATTATAGTAGAAATTCGTTAATGTGGGTTTGCCTCATTGATGTCCAGCTGTAGACTTGCCTTCTCGACATCAAGTTGCATGTTTGCCTCTCTGACATCAGGTTGCAGTTTGCCGTCTGGATATTCGGTTGCACATTTTGCCTCCCTGTTATCCAGTTGCAATTTGCCTCCAATGACGTCTAGTTGCATGTTTGCCATCTCGACATCCAGTTGTAACAAAACAATGAACAAGATGATGCAATATTCCACACGCACTTGGATATTGATTGCTTATTTTAAGTACGGAAATACGTTTTGAAATTCGTGATATAAAAATAGTAGCAAAAGTAAGAAATGGAGTTGAAAGTCATCTGATGGAATATTAAAATAGAAGTATGGATTATAAATCACAATAGTACAAAATAATAGTAGTGAAAGAAATTTACAAAAGTAAGAAGAAACGGAATGAAATACATGCCTAAGCACAAACACAAAATAATGGAGAATATAGTGTTGGAAGATCCAAGTATATATAATAAATTGAAAGTAAATATGCAAAACAAAATTTATAGTATAGCAAAACAATAATGAAAGGAAATAGAAGTAGCAATAATAACTTAACACGTAGTAATTCAAAACTTTAATGTAATATGTAGAAGTAATATCAAAGTATACGAGTAACGGAAAAACTCATGAAAGTAAGATAAATAAGATGTCAAGAAAGAAATGGATAGGAGTCGCAAAATAAAATAAACTTGTGAAATGCTAAAGGATGCACTATTGAATTACAACAAAAGTTGCCAAATAATAACTTGGACAAAAGAATAAGAAGTAGAAACCAATAGTAAAGTTAAAGAAACAGTTTTAAAAGAAAACAGGACGATTAGCAAAAGTTTAATGTTTGCACTAATGAATAGGAATAATATAAACTCGGTTGGAGATATAGAAACAAGAAATAAATTCAGTTGCTGTCAATAAAAGAAACCGAATAAAAGTAAAACAAGTTAATTTCACAAGAGTTATTTAGTAAGCAAACAAGTATAAAACAGTAAGAGTGATAGGATACAAGAGTGAGCACAGAAGATACAAAAGAGCAAATAATTAAAAGAATCTAACAGAAGATAATTAAATTTTATAACCAGGAATAAATAAATGAAAACTACTTTGGCAAAAATCACATAGTCCAGAAATTATATACAGTGGGTAGGATAGCAAAATATATTGTAGATCATGAATATAAAAATAGAAATTATATAAGTTGAAAGGGCAATACCTTACGTAAATAAATATCAAATACGCAAAGCGAACAAAAGATGTCAAAAATAGCTAGTGAGAAAATATTTGCTTTATGCAAAAATAATCAATACACTTGTGATAAAGAGATTTCATTCAAGTCTAAGCATGCGAACAACCTAAATCTCATTACAGGTCTTCATGACCAAACAGTCAATTCACACACATCAGATGTCCACCAGGGTACGCACACTTCTAATGTCCACCTAGGTACTCACACTCTAGTGTCCACACCTAGGTTGGTTTTCATACTACGTATATTATTACTATTGAAGCAGGCTCTGATACCAATCTGTAGCGCCCCGAATTTCTAATATAATAACTTAGAAAATACGTGGCACAATCCCAGCATTAGCTTCAATGTAACAGTACACATAGCCCAAAAACACAATAATTTTATTCCAAACTTTTGTTACAATAATCATTTTTCAAAACACAGTGGAAATACAAACACCATGAATTACAACTTTTCTTTTACAACACAAATTTACACAAGGCTCTATTACATCAGTTTTAATCTCCAACTATCTCAAGCATCCAACCTCCAAACTCTAAGCAATTACCTGTAACATATGAGGCTAGAGATGATCCCTAACCCCCAAACTAAAGGGATCAGCCATAAATGGTGTGAGTGACATAAAATCAAACAATATAATTTAATCATAAAACATAAGTCAATCAACATCATGTATTAACCATAATGATAAGTATTGAGGAATAACAAAGATGTAAAGCATGAAATCATCATAAAATGAAAATGACGAGTGCATCTAGTCTAAGTGTCAAGTGTATGAAAACTGGAAAACACATGCATAAAACCAAGTCAAGAAAACACAAGTTCTATATGCGGACTCTCTAATGCATACTTGTCGAAGTCTATGCATCCCATTCTACATAGGTTCGGTGCAAGCCCTTAACGTCTTCACTTCATAGGGTTCAATCCCCCCCTATGCAACTAATCTTGTCACCATGACTACTACGAGATAAAGATAAACTGTGAGAATTAGCCTATGCATGATAATTCTGGAGATGGATCCCACATCTCAGGTATTTTACCTGGATAATTCCGGAGATCATCCCACATCTAGACATAGATACATCATCATATGAATACCCCATGTGCGTCGTCTCGACTTTGATAATTCCGGAGATCAATCCCACACCGCAAGCAACCCACTTGGATAATTCCGGAGATGGATCCCACATCTCAGGTATTTTACCTGGATAATTCCGGAGATCATCCCACATCTCAAGGAAGTTACTTGGATAATTTCGGAGATTAAATCCCACATCTAAAGCCATAAATGAGGTTCGTAACCCATGTTCCCGTTCATCATATCACCGCTAGTGCCTGTCCTTATTATTTGGGTTATTTAATTACTTAACGAATCTCCTAGAGTTGGTGTACCATACCGGCCTAAATTCAAAATTGACTAAATGAAAAGCCTCGCGGGCCACAACAAAATAACTCAACACCGGTATACTAGGATCACTCACCTCTAGAGACTCAACTCAAATGTGTAAACCAAAGTTCCACTAAACAAAGTGGCTTAACTGAATATCTTAAAATCAAATGCTTATCCGAAGACAAAATATAGGCCAAAATATCTGAAGACTAATCATTCAAAAGAACACTCAAATTTATGAAAACTCATCAGTACCAGTCGACTTATTACTGTAGTAGGTCGACTGTCCAGAGGGAATATGTCCATGATTTTGAGAAAATAAGTTAAGTAATATAAGTTGACTTATAAGAGTCATAAGATGACTTACAAACAATATAAGATGACTTATAAAAACATAAGTTGACTTACCAACAATATAAGATGACTTATAAAAATCATAAGTTGACTTATAAAAACATAAGTTGACTTACCAACAATATAAGATGACTTATAAAAATCATAAGTTAACTTACCAACAATATAAGATGACATATAAAAATCATAAGTTGACTTACCAACAATATAAGATGACTTATAAAAATCATAAGTTGACTAACCAACAATACAAGATGACTTATAAAAATCATAAGTTGACTTACCAACAATACAAGATGACTTATAAAAATCATAAGTTGACTTACCAACAATACAAGATGACTTATAAAAATCATAAGTTGACTTACCAACAATATAAGATGACTTATAAAAATCATAAGTTGACTTACCAACAATATAAGATGACTTATAAAAATCATAAGTTGACTTATAAAAACATAAGTCGACTTAAAGGAGACATAAGTCGACTTATAAGAACATAAGTCGACTTATAAAAACATAAGTCGACTTACCAGAGAGAAATTCCAAAAAATCTTTAAGAAAATATTCTAAGTGTTATAAGTCGACTTAAAATACAATATAAGTCGACCTAAAAGGTCATAAGTCGACTTACCAGAGAAAATCTAAGATAACTTTGAAAAATAAATTCTAAGTGTACCAGTCGACTGAAAAGGGTCTAAGTCGAATGTCCAGAACGGATTTTCAAGAAAAACTAAAGATACAGCAGCAGGCTCGTATCAGTCGACTGTGCGGTAGGCCAGTCGACTGTCGGCCTACAGATTTCAAAATTTGGTCTGATTAAAATTTTCAAACCTGAGGTTTTCTATCGATTCATTGTTCAAGAAAAATAGTTTGTTTACAGGCCAAATGATCTTCAATAAGGATATATTACTCAAAGCCTCAAGTATGTCAAAACCCAAGTTCTCATGTTCTAGATCACTAATTTCTTTCATTAGGATTTTGCAAGATCTAAATTTCTTTCACAAATCTAAATCAAAAGTCTGATCTACCATATGTATAAGATCCAGGTGTTACTCATCCAATCAAAATCATACTCAAATCTTAATAATACGGTGTTATGAACAAGATCTACTAATCATTCTTAGATTTCTCAACATGGTATAAACAACCATCATTTATTCATGTGTCTCATGCCACAGTACAACATCCATATCGTTCACAACATCAAATCTAACATCATTACCACTCGCATACATAGATCAACAACAAGATAAATTTATGTCATTCACAACAAAACAAACTCACAAAATCATTCACAAAATCAAAACAAAACAAAAACCAAGTCACTCACCTTTTAGTTGAGAAAAGTCCACGAAAAATTCTTCCTTTTGCTAGATCCAAAATCGCCTTTCTCCACCAAAACAAGATCCCAAAATTCTGTATTTTCTGAAATGACGGCTGGAGAATTTCTCTTAAATATCCTGGATTGAATATTAGGGTTTTACCCACACTTTTGCAAAACAACCATTTCCAAAATACAATTTACATATATAGTTCTATCTTTGGTAATTACATCAAAACTCATTTAAATTAGGACTTAAAAGAAAGTATACATTCCAAATCTCAATTAATATTGTTCAAAATGTCCAGCATGTACATTTTGCACTTAAACCCCTAAAAATGTCAAATTTGCAAATAGGTCCTTTTCTCAAAAATTGCAAATAGTTCCAAATTAATTTCAGAAAGATCTGGAAAAATACTAAATAAATCCCAAATATTATATAATGATTTTTCATAAGGAAAACTTAACTTTCAAACTTCTCTAAAGTCATTGGCACGTGTTTTCCACGTGTACAAAAGATAAATTTTTCTGAAAATATTCATTAAATCTCCAAAAATAAATTAAAATTCATTTGCAAATATAAAAATAATATTTGAAAATATGGGGTTCTACAATAGTAAACTTCATGTTTAGACCATAGTGATTATTCATGCTTAAGCTTGATATAAGCACATGCTTAAATCATACTCGTACTTAGGAGTATTGTGGTGGGTGGTTATGTTATGTGCCATAATTAGATTGTCGTAGGTAGATGCTTGCAATTGTATGCCATGCTTAAAGTGCTATAGGTTGAAGTAATAGGGAAGAATCATGTTGAAATTGTAATGACAACTACCTTGTTGTAGTTAATATTAGTAGGGAGCCCACACTTGCTTGAAGAGTATAGTGTAGCATCCTAGTAGAATATTGAACGAACGTAGGTTCTATGTTGTTCTAGTTCGTTTGAAAGGAAACTGTGAGTGCTAGTGCGTGAGGTTCAAATTAGAATTAGACCCTATCATGGGGACATTCCTCATCCGTAGGGGTAATAAGGATTAGGAAGATCACTAGTAATAGTTAGTTTGATAAAGGTTGTTATGTCGCCTTCGGTTTTTCATTGGTAGAATACCGATCATAGACTATTAGTAGATTCTTCTGTTACTTCTAATAATAGAAGATCAAGTTGCTAGTAAGCACGTTTGGTCGCTTCTAGGTTAATTACCTGTATGGTTGTTTGCATATGGTTGTGCTCATACGTGGCTCGACTGGCCCGTATGTAGCTGTGGGTCTCATACGAAGTTATTTAGCTCGTATGTAGGTTGTTGTCTCGTACGCGGCTCGACCGGCCCGTGCGTAGCTGTTGGTCTCATACGCGGCTAATTTGGCTGGTATGTACGTTGTCATCATACGTAGCTTATTGGCTCGTATGTGGTTAGTTACCGTGTGTAGCTTATTAGCTAGTACACAGTTGTTGTGCTCATCTAGGGTAATATTACTACCCTAGGGCTATCGACCGTCAGGACATGTGTTTTCTTACCCTAAGGAATTATGGAGGAGTCACTCCTCGGGTACCATCGGATCTTAACCTGTGTAGGTTGATCGAGGACCGGAGTATAGACGGAATCCAAGTTCAGGGTAGTGGCATGCATATATATTCGTATTGCCGAGGTCTTGGATCGATAAGCCACGAACCGGATCCTGAAGGGTTCTGGTAAGTCTAGGTTGAGCAGCCTAGTAGAGTTGTCTTGCGAAGTCTAAATTAAGGCCTAGCATGTTGTGGTTATAATATTGCCCTCCCTAGAAGTGTTCAGGGTTAGGGACATTATTAGGGTAGTGACTTATAAAGATCATTGCTTAAACCCTTTTGCCGGGAGAGAGGAGTCGGTTGTAGGGGGCACCTTACGACTAACTCGTCGCTTGAGGCAGATCATAGGTGGTGTATTGGGTTGTGCCTTCCTGTCAAAGGGATACGTACAGTGCCGTCTCACAAGTTGGGAGTACGGGTTGCGTATCTCGCGCTGTTAATTCCTGAAATACCGTGGCTTGGGGTGCCACAGGATGCATTATGCAGTCCTGCGCTTGCGAGACTCCAAAGGGTGCCACAGGGTAGGCTTCGCACTACCCTGCGCTTGCGAGACCCTATGGTTTGATTTTGGAACGAGGCCCGATACACTGGGATCGTCTGGTTTGGAGTAAGGTCCGGCATGCCGGGTAATAGTGGAAAACAGAGACACCATAAGCAGACTGCATAGGGGAACTTGACCCCTTCTGCAACCTCACAGAGTCATGGAGTATTGTCAGGAACAGGTTGTGTACAATTAGAATTCATAATGCGGATTCAAATCCCTATATATGAAGAAACGGCTTGAGATGGGGCGCATGTAGTATGGGTTGCATGTTGCTTTCGGAGACTTGCTAGCATTAGAATAGGAAGCATCCTAGTTCTAGCTAAATATCGCATTAGAGTCTAGTCATAGCACTCACGAACACTTTAACTACACCAACATCATTGCCATGTTTTGTATGTTGTTTGGGAGATTCGCTGCTTTGTTATCAGCCTTTAAGCGTCAGTGAATATTGACGTCCCAACTTCCATAGGTACTGGATCGCCGAAGTACAAGGGCGAGATTCAGGAGGACTCAAGGCAAGGAAAGCAAGGAGTCAATGTCATATTTAGTTCTGCTGTAATATATGTGTTGATTATCTATTAGTTGAAAAGTACTCAAGTGAGAGTTACCAAGTGTTGTTCTTCATTCCTTGCACTCTGATGTAAGATGTTGAAGGTTGTAATACTCGGGAATGTAAAGGTAATATTGTAACTCTATTGTAAGGTATTACAGTTGTAAAATATTCAGACTTGTAATACATTGGGTGTTGAATAAAAAGTTTTAAATTCTCCTGTTTTTCTGTGTATCGTGACTAATTGAAGAAAAGATCTTGGCCCGTGTCTCGATTTTTCCAGTATTGGAAAACGGGGCGCTACAGCCGAGCTACCCCAGGATGTTGCAGCGAGCTCCCAGAAGGGTAAGGGAGTCGTGACGGTCATGGAGCAGCCGAAGACGGCAGGGGAGTTCGGTCGGCAGCCGATCGTTCTGTCGAGCGTGGGGGGAGTTTGGAGCTACTCCGAAGAGATGCTGGAGAAGGTGACCCAGGGCACCGCAAAGTCGGTAGAGGAGAACAAGCCGAGAGAGTTGTCCGAGGTGGACCAGATCACTTCGGTCCTTACGGAGGCTGATCTGCATCGGATCCGGACCGGATTCCAGATCCCTGCCGAGTACGGGCTACTTCTCCCTGGACCAGGTTTCCGAGCCTGCACGTCGTCTTCGGCCGACACGTGCGTTTTTCCACTCGACTCCTTGGCCGCCGGGCTTCGTTTGCCGCTGCATCCGTTCATTGTCGAGGTCCTCAATTGGTACGGCTTGTGCCCTGCCCAACTGATGCCGAACACTTGGAGGCACGTCTTGGCGTTTGTTCTTCAGTGTCAAGAGATCGGCGCCGAGCTAAGTTTGTTTCTCCTTCGGAGCCTTTACCGTCCTTGTCAGCCGAACAGGAACGAGCAGAGGTTTTACCTTTTGCCGCGGACAGGCGTGAAGTTGATCGAGAACCCGGACTCGATCAAGCATTGGAAGGAGAAGTACTTTATTGTCCGAGCTCCCGAACCCTGGGCAATTCCGATAGCTTGGTCGAGGGAGGGCCTGCCCAAGCGAGCGAAGAAAGAGCCAGTGCTTAGTGACAAGGAGACGGAAGTCCTCAAGAAACTCCTCGGCCTGCCGATGCTTAGTTGGAAGGACATCACTGAGGAGGCTCTGTTCCGAGGGGGTCTCAGTCCGATCGACTCCAGTACGCCTCTGGTATTTTTACTTTTTGCTTGAAGTTCTTGAAAATTTTTCTAAGTTTTTTCATTCGGTTTGTGCAGAGTCTTCCAAGATGGACTATAGGGCATTGATGGCAAAGGCCAAGGTGTCGGCGTTGTGCGACCGGGAGAGGTCAGAGCGCGCGAAAGCTGTGAAGCTGTTCGAAGCCGAGCAACTCCTCTCGGCAAAGCACGGTGCGGAAGTGGCGGGGTTGGAGGCGAAGCTGGCCGAAGCCATGCAGCGGTCGGCGGACGAGGCGGCCAAGCTCGAGGCCTCGGAGAAGGAGAATGCCGAGCTCAAGGAGGAGCTGGCCAAAGCCCAGTCGGAGGCGGAGAAAGCTCGGAAGGAGACCGAGAGGATCAGGGCCAGGCACCAATCGAAGGTTGCGAAGGTGAAGAGGGCTGTCCAGCAAGAGGCCGAGCAGCACATGTTTAAGAACATGGAGGACGCATATGGCCGAGCCCTGCTTCATATCGCTGCTCGGAACCCGGGGTTCGACACATCCTCCTACCACTTCTACGACCCCGTGGAGGGGGAGGAGGAGCTTCCCTCGGCAATGCTCAGCCCCGAGGGACAGGCCGGCGGTGTCGAAGGCACGGGCGAGACAGAGGCCGAGGGTGAGGAGGAGGACGACTCCGAGGACGAGGACGTGGACGAGGACATGGGAATCGTCGGGGGGTCAGAAGACCCGAGCGACAAAAAGGTCGACCCCTGACTTGGTTGAGTCTTTAGTCTTCTTTTTGTTTTTTTTGTTTTTTGTAACGCCTGACCGCGGACTGGCCACCGCTCTTGTAATGCTTTTTTGAGTTTTGAATGAAAACACTTTTTGTTTGGCCAAAAATTCTCCAAGTGTTAGACCTCGGATTTTGTGTTTGACTAGCCGCAAAATTTCTCCAAGTGTTGGGCATCGGATTTATCTTTGCTTTTCAGGTGAAGTTTGGTCTGATCACGGAGGTTTCGTACCTTCGTAAGGAGCTGAAAGAAACGAAGCGAGCGCTTTCCCATAGCCGAGAGAGGCGATTCTTTATGCTCTTGAAGTTGGAGGAGATAAAAGCGGCAGCGAGGGGGTATTGTCGTGAGTTGAAGCAACTACGGAAGCAACCTCAAGCTTCTGGTCTCGAAGGTGAGATGGAGCGGCTTCGTAGGGAGCTTTTCGTTGCCGAGCAAAAGAATAACGAGCTCTTGGCCGAGATCCGTCACTTGGAGGTAACGGAGAAAGAACATTCGCCGGAAGGAGAGAAGTTAACTTCCGAGTTGGAGAAGTTGTCATCCGAGCGCCAAAAGTTGTTGGCCAAGGTTGACAAGCTTAGGAAAATTACGATAGACAGGGGGATCGAGGTCACCCATTATCGACGTCTTGCGACCGATAGTGTCAATGTTGCGGGCTCGTCGAGACCTCCTCGTTTGAAGATGTCGTCGAAGGATGACGTTCTGAGAGATAGGATTATCGAGCTGGAGGAAGAGATCGCGTCGCTCAAGCCTCTACCTGAGAGGGCCAACGTTCGTAGTACGTCGTGTGCTCGCGAAGAGAGCGAGAGAGGGATTACTTTCTACGAACTTGCGACTCGTTTGCCTGCGGTGAGGCGGAGTCTTGCTGACGCTCAGAGTAGTGTAGTTGTCTCGTCTAGTGGCGCCTCAGTTGGCACCACAGTTAGAGTTAGCGGCGACGAGGGATCTCGCTTCGCTGGTTTGGAATCGAGCTCGGAGGTCAGGCGTCGCCGACCCCGAGTTTCCTTGAACCGGAGCGTTCCCCTTCCGAAGAAGCACTAAACATGTTGTATTATGTCTCTCTAAGTTATTGTAAAACCCTGTTGTAGCATCGGTCTAGTTGTATGTAGGGCTACTTTTTTTGAATAAAAACCTTTGCTTTGCTTCTGTGTAACTTCCAATCTCTGACAACGTACTCAAAGTCTGAAAGTTGAAGTGTTGGGCTTCGGCAGTGTTTGAAATTTTGTTGTTTGACTCTTCTTCTTTTCAGCTTGTGGTGGTGGCTGAAGATGTCGAGCCTGCTCGCTCGGATGACAACGCTCGAGCCGAGGCTGTCTCAGGGGTGACGAGGCCGTGCTTGGGGAGGTGCCGAGAGCGGCTCTATGAAGTCGAGCTGGGATTGCGCCGAGCCGAAAGCGAGCGGAACCATCTTCAGCTCATCCTAGGCCAGCGGGACATCGAGATCCGGCGTCTGGAGAGCAGGATCGCCGAGATGACCCCCGTAGGAGAGGACGAAGGTTCGGTGACCGCCTTTAGCAACACTTTTCGGATCCAGTGCGTTCGGCACAATTTGTCAAAAATAACAGCGGAGAGGGACGATCTGCTTTCTGAGATCCGTCACTTGCAGACTGTAGAGGCGGAGCTTCGGATGGAGGGAGAGGGACTGGCGGCCGAGGTGGCCAAACTGACGACCGAGCGGGACGAGCTGACGGCCGAGGTCGACGCACCGAAGTGTAGTGGATCGGCATTGTAATTTTTGTACTTTAAGGCCTTGTAACCTTGTTGTACGGAAGAGTCGCTTTGTACTGTATCCCAATTATTAATAACATTTCTATCTCGAACTCGCATGTCCTTTGTAACTTTGTGTAGTCGTTTTGTTTGTGACTGTGTTCATCGCGCCGAGGTCTCTGAGCCGACCTCTTGCTCGCTCGGCCAGTGGTGCCGAGCAGCGCTTTGGTCTCCTAATCTTACGAACTTGCGAGATGGGCCGAGCTTTACCTAATAGTGGGCTCGCCGGCCATCGTAAGAGTAGTTCGACGGCTGTGGGAGCAATTCCGAATGGCGACCCACTCCTAGCCCGCTTAGAAGCGAGCTTGCGGAGTAGAATCGAGCCAAGTATTGGACTCCGGAACCATCGTTAGAGTTCAACGGTCGTGTGAGCAATTCCGAATGGCGACCCCCTCCTAGCCTGCTTAGAAGCGCGCTTGCGGAGTAGAATCGAGCCAAGTGTTGGACTCCGGAACCATCGTTAGGGTTCAACGGTCGTGGGAGCAATTCCGAATGGCGACCCACTCCTAGCTCGCTTAGAAGCGAGCTTGCGGAGTAGAATCGAGCCAAGTGTTGGACTCCGGAACCATCGTTAGAGTTCAACAGTCGTGGGAGCAATTCCGAATGGCGACCCACTCCTAGCTCGCTTAGAAGCGCGCTTGCGGAGTAGAATCGAGCCAAGTGTTGGACTCCGGAACCATCGTTAGAGTTCAACGGTCGTGGGAGCAATTCCGAATGGCGACCCACTCCTAGCTCGCTTAGAAGCGCGCTTGCAGAGTAGAATCGAGCCAAGTGTTGGACTCCGGAACCATCATTAGAGTTAAGAGTAAAGGCAGAGAGTTGCAAACAGTTTTACCAGTAAAATATGAGAAAGCTTTCTTTATTGATTAAAGGTCGGCCGCTTCTAAAGTTGCGAGCTGATATTTCATATGAGAGACAACATTAGAGAAAATACAGGGGTAGGAGAGGAACGGTTCGACATCCTGAAATACTTAGAGGGGTGCCAGGGGCACCTTCTTGGTACTTCAAAAGATGGTCGGCATTCCAGGTCCTTGGGATTTCTCTGCCTTCGTGGTCTTCGAGACGGTAGGCTCCTGGCTGGACTACTTTCGTGATCCTGTAGGGCCCCTCCCAATTTGGGGCCAGCTTGCTCTTCTGACTAGGGAAGGAGACAGCTAGCTTTCTAAGGACTAGGTCCCCCTCTTTGAGATTGGTAGGTCGGACCTTTTTGTTATACGCCGACTCGATCCTCCTTCGATAGCTCTATTGGCAAATTGATGCTCTTTCCCTCAGCTTGTCTATCAGGTCTAGGTTTGCCCGAAGGTCCCTGGCATTCTGCTCTTCGTTGTAGGCCACAAGGCGCGGAGAAGGTATTCCGACCTCCAGTGGGATAACGGCCTCAGACCCATAGATAAGGTTGAACGGGGACTCTCCCGTGGGGGTCCGTTTAGTTGTGCGGTAGTTCCACAGCACGTTGGAGAGCTGATCCACCCATAAACCTCTGGAACACTTGTCCAACCTCTTCTTAATGCCGGCGAGAATCTGCCGGTTAGCATTTTCGACTTGACCATTTGACTGCGGATGGGAGACGGAGGAGAAACGTTGCTGAATTGCGAGGTCTTCACACAGAGCTCGGAATGCGGCCCCCATGAATTGAGTTCCGTTGTCAGTTATAAGGACTTGGGGAGCACCGAATCGGCAGATGACGTTCTTCCAGAAGAACTGAAGCACTTTGTTCTCCGTGATGGTTGCCAGAGGCTCGGCTTCTATCCACTTCGAAAAATAGTCGATTGCTACGACAAGGAACTTGAACTGGCCGGGAGCCGGAGGAAATGGCCCTAGTAAATCCATTCCCCACATGGCGAAGGGGATAGGACTTGATAGGGAGGCGAGCTGAGCTTGTGGGAGGCGACGGACGTTCGAATGCTTTTGACAAGACTCGCATTTCCGAACGTGTTGCTCGGCGTCTTGGAGGATGGTAGGCCAGAAGTAGCCGTAATTCAACACTTTCCGGGCCAGGGATCTGGATCCTGAATGCGCTCCGCCAATGCCTTCGTGGAGCTCCTGCAAGGCATAATTGGCTTGCTCGGGAGAGAGGCATCTCAAGTATGGCCTGCCGTCCACTTGCGAGAAGGAGCGCTTGTACAAGATATCCTCGACTAGAGTGTACCGTTCCGCTCTGGTCCTCACTTGACGAGCATCCTTAGGGTCTTCCGGGAGGAGCCCATCTCTTAGAAATTCCACCAACGGTTTCATCCAATTATCTTGCAGTAGGACCGGCAATGACTCCACTGAGTCGAGGGTCTTGTCTTCTATGCTCAGTTTCAAGAGGACCTCGATCAAGATGGTCTGCTCGAGACCTTGGAGGGGGGATGAGGCCAACTTGGAGAGGGCGTCGGCCTGTGAATTCTCTTCTCGAGGGATTCGTTGGATGAGTGCCTCTTCGAACCGGGCCATAAGGGTTTGGACTTTGACGAGGTACTTCGCCATCCGTTCGTCTCGAGCCTCGTAATCGCCCAAGACTTGATTCACAACTAGCTGAGAGTCACTATAGATTCGGAGGCATTGCGCCCCGGCACTTCGGGCAAGTCTGAGGCCGGCGATTAGTGCCTCATACTCTGCTTCATTGTTTGAGGCCTTGAAATTCATGCGGAGGGCATACTGGAGCACGAAGTCATCTGGACCTGTCAAGATGATACCGGTGCCGCTTCCCTCGTTGCAAGAGGAACCGTCCACAAAAACCGTCCAGATGGGTGGTCCGTTCTCTGCTTGGCTGACCACGGGGATGGTGCTCTCGACGATGAATTCCGCTAAGGCCTGAGCCTTTATTACAGTCCGGGGCTAGTAGGAGATGTCATGTTGGCTCAGCTCGATGGACCATTTCATAAGCCGGCCTGAGGTTTCCGGCTTGTGGAGTACTTGCTTCAGCGGTTGGTCGGTGAGGACCACAACCGAGTGGGACTGAAAGTATGGGCGGAGCTTCCTTGCTGCCATAATCAGGGCGTAGGCCATCTTTTCTATTTTCGGGTAGCAGAGCTAGGCGTCTCGAAGCACCTTGCTCACATAGTAGATGGGCCTTTGAGCTCGGTCTTCTTCCCTTACCAAAACAGCACTTAGGGTCTGCTCGGAAGCAGCTAAGTAGATGAAGAGGGTTTCCCCTGGGACGGGCTTGCTGAGCAGGGGAGGGTTAACCAAGTAGGCCTTCAGTTGGTTGAACGACTCCTGTTGCAGTTCGCCCCATTCGAAACCCTTGGCCCCCTTGAGAGCCTTGAAGAAGGGGAGGAACTTTTCCCCAGACTTCGAAAGGAATCGCCCAATAGCGGCAAGGCGACCCGTAAGCCTCTGCACTTCCTTGATGTTCCGGGGTGGGGCCATGTCCAGTATGGCCTTAATTTTTTAGGATTTGCTTCGATCCCTCGCTGGCTGACCATGAAGCCGAGGAACTTTCCTGACGAGACCCCGAACGCACACTTGTTCGGATTAAGCCTCATGTTGTGCCTTCTCAGTACGCTGAATGCCTTCTGTAGGTCAGCCACGTGGTCGGTACCTCGGATGCTCTTCACGAGCATGTCGTCGACGTATACTTCCATGTTGCGGCCTATCTGGCTTTGGAAGACTTTATTGACGAGGCACTGGTAGGTGGCTCTAGCATTCTTTAATCCGAACGGCATAACTCTATAACAGTAGAGGCCCTGGTCGGTAATGAAGGAAGTCTTCGGGATGTCTGGGGGGAACATTCGTATCTGGTTGTAGCCGGAGAAGGCATCCATGAAGCTGAGGAGCTCATGGCCCGAGGTGGCATTGATGAGGGTGTCGATATTCGGGAGAGGGAACGGATCCTTTGGACATGCCTTATTCAAGTCTGTGAAGTCGATGCATATCCTCTATGAACCATTGGACTTCTTAACCATGACGACATTGGAGAGCCACTCGGGGTAGTTCACCTCCTGTATGAACCGAGCTTTTAGGAGTTTGTCCACCTCCTCCTTGATGGCTTGTTGTCGCTCGGGAGCGAATTTACACCTCTTCTGCTGAACCGGTCTGCACCCCGGTTCGACGCTGAGGCGGTGCACTAGAAGCTCTTCGGAAATCCCGGGCATATCCGCGGCGGACCAAGCAAATAGGTCGCGGTTCTTCCGGATGCACTGCACCAAGTCGGAACATAGGGCAGTCGGTAGGGATTTGCTGATGAGGAACTTTCGGCTCGGGTCCTCGTCCGAGAAGAGCACTTCTTCCAATTCGTCTGCCGGCTCGGACGTTGGTCGGACGTTCGGCTCGGGGATCTCTAGAGTCTCGAGGGAAAGCACCGGACCCCCAGTGGAAGTCATGTAGCATTTCCGAGCCGTCTCTTGACTGCCCTTGACTTCTCCCACTCCCGCCCGGGTGGGTAACTTCATCTTGAGGTGGCACACCGAAGGAACGGCTTCCAGGGCAGCTAGGCCAGGTCGGCCCAAGATGACATTGTATGCAGTCGGGACATCGACGACCATAAAGTCCATCGGCTCTGTCCGGGTGGTAGGGGTCTTCCCAGCAGTTACGTCCAGGGTGATAACCCCTTCGATAGTTACTGGCACCCCCGTGAACTCGTGGAGCGTGTAGCCGGCCGGTTTGAGGCGATCCCGGGATAGTTGCAGCCCTCGGAAGGCCGAGAGGAAGAGGATGTTCACGGAGCTCCCGTTGTCTACCAGGATCCTCTGCACTTTGAAGTTCGCCATGCGGAGGTCGATAACAAGTGCGTCGCAGTGGGGGGTTCGGACCCCCTCGAGGTCTTCATCAGAGAAAGTTATTGGGACATCGAGGCCTTTTGGGGGAGGGGCATCGTGAACTGAATTGACCTCTCGGACGAAGGCCTTCCGAGAGGAGTTGGAAGAGCCCCCCATGGGGCCTCCGTGGATAAGGTGCAGAACACACTCCTCGAACTCGGGGGTTTCATCGCGTCGCTCGGAGCGCTTGTTAGCCCCCCGAGGCGGAGGAGTGGCGCGATCTCCCCGATCATTTGTTCTCACAAACTTAGCCAACTGCCCCCTCTGGATGAGGGCCTCTATCTCGTTCTTCAGTGCCTGGCAGTCGTTGGTGTCGTGGCCATGATCCCGGTGGTAACGGCACCACTTCTCCTTGTTCCTCTTCTTGGCTGGGGTGTTCATCCTCGGAGCGGGAGGTAAAACTCCCTCCTTCTCAACTTCCATCACGATGGTGGAGACACTGGTGGTGAGAGGAGTAAAATTTTCAAACCTGGGAGGAGGACGGCGTTGACCGCTATTATCCTTCTGTAGCTTCTTGGCCCCTTCCTCTTCCGTCGTCTTTCTCTTCGACCCGGAAGCGGATCCTCCAAAACCCGGGAAGCACTCGGCTTCCTCCGCCCAAATATATTTCTCGCATCTAAGGAGATGGTCGGCAAAGTTGTGCGGGGGCTTTTTGGCGAGGGACGACCGAAGGTTAGAGTTGAGGACGTTGGATTGGAATGCGACGGTCGCCACTGACTGGTCGAGGGAGGCGATGGACCTGACCTCCGCAGTAAACCTCCTCACATAGTCCCTCAACTTTCTCCCCTCTCCTGTCGGAGGTGGAGTAGAGAGAGGTTGTTCTTCTCCGTTCGTCTGCTGCTCACAAAGTGGGTTATGAAGAGCATTTCGAACTGCTCAAAAGAGAAGATGGAAGAGGGAGCGAGCCGGAAGTACCATTCTCGAGCCGAACCCTTGAGAGTGGCGGGGAAGGTTTTGCAAAGCATGGCGTCGGAAGCTTGGTGGATTAGCATCAAGGTCTTGAAGCTTTCGACATGGTCAATGGGATCTGACTCTCCCGAGTAAGTTTCAAACTGCGGAGGTTTGAAGCACCTTGGGATAGGAGCCTCCATTATGGTCCGGGAGAAGGGGGTCTGCTGGGGCGGACGGTCCTTTCTCTCGACTCCTCCTTGTCCATTCGACCGAGGTGCCTCTCCATCTCGTGGAGACGGCGGTAGAGGGCATCGTCCCTCCGGTGGTAGTCAAACGATCCCCTGGACTCGTCTTCATAGGAAGGGGAACGAGGACTACGGCGACTATAGTCCTGGGATCGGTGAGGACTATGATTGTGTAGCTGGTGACCAGGAGCCGGGGGAGGAGTAATGGACCGGTGGCGAGGACTTGGGACCCGTGGGGGTGTTGGAACCCTTTGGACATTATTTTTGTTGGGGTGAAGGTTGAGGGCCTGCAACACCGTCACCTGGAATTGTTGGAACTCGGCACGAGTGATGGGTGCCTCATCGTTCCTCGGATGATGCCGACCAGCAGGGGAATGTGTCCTCCTCCTACGACGCTCGGGAGATTCCCCCCGTCCTCTTCGGTCCGGAGACCTCCTGCCATCTCGGCGATGAGGAGATCGCTCACCTTGATGTTGGCGGGAGACTCCCTCTCGGGCTCGCTTCTCATCTAGGCGGCGGCGAAGGTCCTTATCCTTCTGCCGATTTAGGACGGTGTTGCGGAGGTCGGAAGCTCGGGGATTATGGGAGGTCATAGAATCCGAGGAGGTTGTGGATGGAGACATGGTCAGGATGGAAAGCTTGTTTCTACGGGTCGGGGTGAGATACCCCTGCGCCGGTGGGGCCATTGGGATGTTGCTGATTTGGAAGAGGAGGTAGATCCTCGGCCTGTGGCGGAAGTTGCCCCTATTGATGAGCGGGTTGGAGGGGTACTTCCTGTTGCTGATCGGGATTGGGTCCACGATTGGACCCCCGGGACCTAACCTTTCTAGGCGGCATGGCTGGAGAAAATCTTTCCGACCGGAAGAGGAGGAGAAGCTATTCGTCTGATTTTCCCACAGACGGTGCCAATCTGTTGCCGCTAAATTTGGTGTGGGGACCAACAGATAGAATTTCTGGTTTCGTGGAAAAATCTAAATAGCGAATCCAAGCCTGTTCGTCGGAATTGGGCTGCTGACTCCCGCCGTTCACCTGCAAGGAAGTGCGATACACCAAGATTGATCCCGGTGACGCACTCTCCGACGCTCTTGTTAGTAACCAGTGATATGATTAAGAAAGAGCTTTAATTGGAAAAGTGTGATTACCTTGTAACAGTGGTAGGTCGGAGGTATTTATAGTCGCCATGGCAATTTGATTAGGAGTAAAATCCTCATAATTAGTTTAGGAAACTGATCCCTGATTCCCGGTGAGAGGATAACCTCGAATCAGGCCCGTTGATTTAGTCAAATTAGAGACCCTGATTTCCTCTTGCTGGTTTGGGTTTGTCTTGGGTCGGGACCCGTACCCAGCTGGAGTGGATCCGTTCGCGGGTTATTTGTAGAACCCCGTATTTTCAAATATTATTTTTATATTTGAAAATGAATTTAAATTTATTTTTGGAGATTTAATGAATATTTTCAGAAAAATTTATCTTGTACACGTGCAAAACACGTGCAAGTACTTTTTGAGAAGTTTGAAAATTTAGTTTTCTTTGTGAAAAATCATTATTTAATATTTGAGATTTATTTAGTATTTTTTCAGATTTTTCTGAAATTAATTGGAACTATTTGCAATTTTTGAGAAAAGAAGGACCTTTTTGCAAATTGACATTTTTAGGGATTAAAGTGCAAAAATGTACATTCTGGACGTTTTGAACAGTATTGACTGAGATTTAGAATGTATATTTTCTATTAAATCCAAATTTAAATGAGTATTGATGGAATTTCCAAAGAATGATCTATATATGTAAATTGTATTTTGGAAAGGATTGTTTTGCAAAGTGTGGGTAAAATCCTAATATTCAGTCCGGTATATTTAAGAGATTTTTCTCCCAGCCGTCATTGTTGATAAAACAAAGAATTTTGGAGATTTATTTTTGGGTGGAGAAGAAGTTTTTGGATCTAGCAAGAGGGAGAACTTTTCGTGGACTTTTCTCAATTCAAGGTGAGAGATATGAAAATTGTTTTGTTGTTTGGTTCTTGTGAGATACATAGAAATTGTTTGTTGTTTGATTCATGTGAGTGACCTTGTTTTGTTTGTTTGATTTTTTGAGTATTATAATTCGTCTTGTTGATTGATCTATGCGTGCAAGTATCATGATGTAATGATTGGAAGTTGTGAACAATATAAATATTGTATTGTGGTATGAATCATGTGAATTATTGTGAATAAAATAGTAGATCTTTATTATTGAAATTGTGTTGCTAAAAACATGTTGAGATTGAGCACGAACATCTGGGCATTAGTTTCTGAATCAGATTTTTATGTAGATTAGGGAAAGAAACTGAGATCTTGTAAAACCCTAATGAAAGGATTTGTGATTTAGAACATGAGAACCTAAATTTTGACATATTGATGTTTTGACTGATATATATACATATACCTGACGAAGATTCGTTGAGATTTATTATTTTCCTGAATACGAACTATTTTCATAGACATTGATCATTAGAAAGCTTCAGATTTTGATTTTGTAATCAGACCAAATTTTGAAATATGTGGGCCGACAGTCGACTTGTCTACTGTGCAGTCGACTGGTACGAGCCTGACACTTTATTTTAGAATTGTTAGAAAAGTCGTTCTGGACAGTCGACCTAGCTCATAGGCAGTCGACTGGTCCACTGAAGAAATTATCTTTGTAAAAATTATTAGTCCTTCTGGACAGTCGACCTATAACCCTTTAAGTAGACTTATATACTTAAAATAATTTTGAGAAGATTATTGGAAATTATCTCGGGTAAGTCGACTGATTCCTTTTCTTAAGTCGACTGATATACGACTTAGTTTATTTTTGTAAAATTTTGGAAATTTGTCTTCTTGACAGTCGACTTACTAAAGTATAAGTCGACTGGTACTGAAGGATCTTTGTAAACCTTAGTGCTATTTCGAATGATTGGTTTCCAGATAATTCAGTACATACCTGACATTCAGTTCAGTATTTGATTAAGCATTTGACTTTGAGATATTCAGTTAAGTATTTGATTTAAGACTTTCAGTTGAGCCACTTTGTTTAGTGGGACTTTGGTTTAGACTTTTGAGTTTGAGTCTCTAGAGGTGTGTGACCCTAGTATACCGGTGTTGAGTTATTTGTTGAGGCCCAGTGCGGCATTTCAGTAATTAGTTTGGAATTTAGGCCGGTAGGGTATACCACTCTAGGAGATTCGTTAAGTAATTAATTAACCCAAATTAATAAGGACAGGCACTAGTGGTGATATGATGAACGGGAACATGAGTGAAGAACCTCAGTATGGCTTTCGGTGTGGGATTTAATCTCCGGAATTATCACAGTAGATTATTTGTGGTGTGGGATATGTCACCGGAATTATCACAGTCTTGTGGTGTGGGACAATCTCCAGAATTATCACGGTAACTATTTGTGGTGTGGGATTGATCTCCGGAATTATCGGAGTCGAGGTGAAGCCCATGTGGTATATTGTGGTGACGTGTCAATGTTTCGGTGTGGGATGATCTCCGGAATTATTCAAGTAAAATATCTTGGGTGTGGGATCCATCTCCGGAATTATCGGGCATGTGATACTATCCATAGTTTATCTTTATCTCATAGTAGTCATCGTGTTAGAATTAGTTCATAACGTGGGGATTGAACCCTATGAAGTGAAGACGTTAAGGGCTTGCACCGAACCTATGTAGAATGGGATGCATAGACTTCGACAAGTACGCATTAGAGAGTCTGCATATAGAACTTGTGTTTTCTTGGCTTGGCTTTATGCATGTGGTTTTCTTGTTTTCTACACATGACACTTAGCTTAGTATCACTTGATGTTTTATGTTACCTGTCATTTCGTACTTTCCATAATCATTTAGTACTTGTGGTTTAAGAATTTATGAGGTATGATTCTTTTATGTTGTTTGTTTATTTTTATATTTCTCACACCATTTATGGCTAACCCCTTTAGTTTGGGGGTTAGGGATCATCTCTAGCCTCACATGTTGCAGGTAGTTGCTTAGTGAAGGAGAATTGGATGCTAGAGGCATATTTGAGTTAAATTGATTCTTAAGTGATCTGTGTAAACTTGTAATATCAGTTTCGAGATAAATTTGGGTTGTAAATAAAGAAAATATTGAGTTGAGTTTGTTTTGAATTCCGCTGTGATTTGTAAAAGATTTGTTGCAATAAAAGTTTGAAAATTTTAGTGGTGTTGGTTATGTTTAATATTGTATTGAAGTGGATCGCTGGGAATGTGCCACGTATTTTCTAAGATATCTTATTAGAATTTCGGGGTGCTACAGAGATTGGTATCAGAGCGACGCTTCAATAGTAATACTAAACATGACATAAAAATAACCTAGGTGTGGACATTAGAGAGTGAGTATCACATAGAACTGAATGTGATGTTTTACCTTTGGGATTCAAGTGAAGTTTTGCCAAAGGATAATTGATGTGAATTTGAATTGTGTGTGTGTGATGCTCTAACTTTTTCCCTCGTTTTGCAGTATTCAAAATGGTTGCACCCAGGGGCAGGAATGGTGGCAACAATGAGGATGGGTCTGGTAGTTCCCAAGGAAATGGGATCGACCTTGAGGCTGAATTCGCCAAGGTGTACCAGACGCTGAACACGCTGATGGCATTCAATGTGGCGCAAGCTCAGAATCAGCAGCAGAATCCGCAGCCGAATCATGGAGTTGGGCAGGGTTTGGTGAACGCCGACCCTATCAAGTAGATTGAATCCTTTAAGAGGATGAGGCCGCCAGTCTTTGAGGGGCAAGCTGATCCAACAGCAGCAGATGATTGTATTAGGAAGATGGAGATGATCTTCGAAGTATCGGAGACTCCGGCAGTCAGCAAGGTGAAGTTAGCTTCGATGCAGCTTGAGAAGGACGCTGGTGTCTGGTGGGAGTCAGTGAAAAGGGCTTTGGGAGACCAGCCGTTGACTTGGGAAGCTTTTCTGGAGGAGTTCAGAGATTGCTTCTTTCCCCTAGATGTTCAGGAGAAGAAGGCGACCGAGTTCTTGAACCTTCAGTAGGGTAGCATGACCGTGCGGGAGTATGAGACCAAATTTGCTCAGCTTTCGCGGTATGCACCGGAGTTGGTCGTTGATGAAGCAAAGAAGGCCAAAAAGTTTGAGCAGGGCTTGAGGCCAAGCTTGAGGTCGAGGATGATCCCGTTGGGTATCAGACGGTTCGACAAGCTGGTCAGGAGAGCAGCGATGACTGAGGAGGACATGGACCAGTTCCAGAAGAAGTAAGATACATGGAGCCGGAACAAGAGGCCAGCATCAGGCCAGAGTGGGAAGGGATTCCCTGCGAAGCAGGCCAAATTCAATGATCCAGTGCAGAAGGCACCTACAGCTCAAGGAGTGACCTGTTACAACTGCAAGGAGGCAGGACATTACAGGTCAGCATGTACGAAGTTGGCGAAGCAGGTTTGTTACCAGTGTGGGCAGGCTGGACATTCTCAGTCTCATTGTCCACAACTGAAGAAGGAAGGTTTTGGTGGGAGCAAATTTCAGAAGAGGCAAGGGTGAGTATTTGCATTAATCGAGGAAGACGCTGGTAACTCGGATGATGTAATACATGGTATGCAAGAATTCTGATTTTTATTTTGAATCAATGTAATAAATGAAACCTTTATTTGAGGACAATTTAAGATTGAGTATCATTCTTATTGTAACAGGAGTTGTTTTAATTAATGGAATAAAGGCCAAGGTTTTATTTGACACTGGTTCATCGCATACTTTTGTATCGCCAAGTTTTGCAAAGATCTTAGGTGTGGAACCTAAGCTATTTCCAGGCAGAATTTTGTCGGTGGCAATGCCATCAGATGAAGAGTTGATTGCGGATCGATATTACGAGGGCTGTGATATCGAGATTGGTGGGAGGTTGTTCGGCATTGATTTGATCGAGCTGAAAGTCTTGGGAGTGGATGTCATCGTGGGCATTGATTGGATGGCAATATATGATGCCACAATCGAATGCAAGCAGAAGGAGGTGTTGGTGAAAGCACCAGGTGGACCTGCAGTGACTTTCCAAGGGAAGAAGAAGATCCCGAAGGTGGCTGCAATGGTATCTAAGATGGCTATTCCAGATGAAGTCAAGGGCATTCCGGTTGTCAGGGATTTTCCTAAGGTGTTCTTGGATGATTTTCCAGGATTACCGCCACAGAGAGATGTGGAGTTCTGCATTAATGTTCAGCCAGGGAGTGCGCCGATTTCTAAGGCTCCGTACAGGATGGCACCTGTAGAGCAGGATGAAGTGAAGAAGCAGATAGAGGAGCTGTTGAGCAAAGGGCTTATCAGGCCGAGTTCTTCTCCGTGGGGAGCGCCAGTGTTATTAGTCAAGAAGAAGGATGGGTCAATGAGGATGTGCATTGACTATCGGGAGTTGAATAGGGTGACTATTCAGAACAAGTATCCACTGCCGCGGATTGATGATTTGTTCGATAGGCTTCGAGGAGCAGCTGTGTTTTCGAAGATTGATTTGAGGTCAGGGTATCATCAGGTTCGAGTCAAGGAGGAAGATGTGAGTAAGACAGCTTTCAGGACTCGTCATGGACTCTATGAGTTTCTGGTAATGCCATTCGGGTTGACGAATGCGCCAGCAGTGTTCATGGATATGATGAATCGGGTTTTGAGGCCATTTATTGACTCCTTCGTGGTGGTTTTCATCGATGACATTTTGGTGTATTCAAAGTCGGAGGAGGATCATTCTGTGCACTTGACAGCGGTATTACAGAAATTGCAGGAGCATAGCTTGTATGCCAAATTGTCGAAGTGTGAGTTTTGGAAGTCTGAGGTAGCTTTTCTTGGTCATATTCTTTCTAAGGAGGGAGTAGCTATTGATCCTCAGAAAGTTGAAGCAGTGAAGGATTGGCCCAGGCCAACGTCTGTGAAGGAAGTCAGAAGTTTCTTGGGTTTAGCTGGCTACTACAGGAGATTTATCCAGGGTTATTCTCAGATTATAGTTCCTTTGACAGGTTTGACCGGTAGAATGTGGCATTTGTATGGACAGGTAAGTGTGAGGAGAGTTTCCTTGAGTTAAAGGAAAGGTTGACTACTGCACCTATCTTAGCTTTGCCGCAAGCTAGGAAGGATTATGATATCTACAGCGATGCATCTCTCAGAGATTGGTATCAGAGGTTTGGGTTGTGTCTTGATGCAAGAAGGCAAGGTTATTGCTTATGGTTCGAGACAGTTGCGTCCGCATGAGAAGAATTATCCGACGCATGATTTGGAGCTAGTAGCTATCATTTATGCCTTGAAGCTATGGAGGCATTATGTTTTTGGTGAGAAGGTTAACATGTACACTGACCACAAGAGCCTGAAGTACATTTATCAACAGAAGATCTTAATCTTCGGCAGAGAAGGTGGTTGGAAGTATTGGAAGACATTCGTCCCGAGATCAAGTATCATCCGGGCAAGGCGAATGTGCTGGCTGATGGACTTAGCAGGAAAAGTAGTTTATCAAGTTTGATCACTACTCACAGAGAGTTGGCAGCAGAGATCGATCAGGCAGGTATCGAGGTGGTACTGCAAGGTTTAGGGGCATCTTTGGCTCATTTGAGGCTGCAGCCGTCCTTGAGAGAGATGATTGTGGAAGGTCAGAGATCAGACCCAGAGATTCAGAAGATGTTGCAACAGGTTTCAGAAGGCAAGCTATCAGAGTTTCGTGTCCAAGATGGAGTTCTTTGGATGGGTGAGAGGTTGTGTGTTCCGAATAATGCAGATTTGAGAGATAGTATCTTGCAAGAAGCACACAGTACCTTGTTGTCAGTTCATCCAGGAGGCACGAAGATGTACAGGGACATCAAACAGCACTTTTGGTGGTCTGGTATGAAGAGGGATGTGGCAGATTTCGTGGCAAGGTGTTTGACTTGTCAGCAGATCAAAGCAGAAAATCAGAGACCTTGACGTTTGTTACAGCCGTTACCCATTCCGGAGTGGAAGTGGGAGAATATCAGTATGGATTTCATCACGGGTTTGCCGAGGAGTTCGAAGGGCAATGACTCGATTTGGGTTGTTGTGGACCGTTTGACTAAGTCGGCTCACTTTCTAGCCATGAAGATTACTTGGTCGATGGAGAAATTGGCTGAGTTGTACATTGGGGAAATTGTGAGACTTCATGGAGTTCCTGTGTCGATTGTATCCGACCGAGATGCAAGGTTTACTTCAAGGTTTTGGAAGAGCCTACAAGCAGCTTTAGGCACCAGAACTGATTTCAGTACAGCTTTTCATCCACAGACCGATGGTCAGACTGAGAGGGTGAATCGAGTGCTGGAAGATATGTTGAGGGCTTGTGTTATGGATTTTGGTGGTAGTTGGGAGAGATACTTGGCATTGGTTGAGTTTGCCTATAACAACAGTTACCATGCGAGTATTGGGATGGCACCGTATGAGGCTTTGTACGGGCGGAGGTGCAGGACACTTTTTTGTTGGTATGAGGTTGGTGAGAGGCAGATGTATGGTCCTGAGATCGTTCAGCAGACATCAGAATAGATTGAGCTGATTCGCAGGAGGTTGGTCGAGGCTCAGAGTCAGCAAAAGAGTTATGCTGATACTCGACGAAAAGACTTGGAGTTTGAAGTTGGGGATGCAGTTTTTCTCAAGGTTTCTCCGACCAAGGGAGTGATCAGGTTTGGTAAGGGATGCAAGTTGGCGCCAAGGTATATTGGTCCATACAGGATCATGGAGCGGATTGGCAAGACCGCTTATAGATTGAAGCTTCCAGAGGAGTTGGCACAAGTACATGATGTATTCCACGTGTCATTGTTGAGGAAGTATGTGCCAGATCAGAATCATCAGTTGGTAGAGATTCCTGAAGGATTACAGGTGAACTTGAGTTATAAGGAACAACCTGTTGAGATCGTTGACCGTAGAGAGAAAGTTCTCAGGAGCAAGGTGATACCTATGGTCAAGGTGTTGTGGAGGAATCAGCAGTTCGAGGAGGCTACTTGGGAGCCTGAGGATCGCATGCAGAAAGATTTTCCCGAGCTTTTTGTATGAGTGTATTTCTGTTATGTGATTGTTATTCTTTGAATGACAGTACTTTGATTTGAATTGTATTCCTTCTATTTTGATTGAATTGTCATATGCAATTGTTTGAACTATGTTTCCATTATGAGATGTTGATTTCTTTGTTGATATATTGTTTGGACTCATTAGTGGTAGTTCTGAGGACAGAACTCTTCTAAGGAGGGAGTGATGTAGAACCCCATATTTTCAAATATTATTTTTATATTTGAAAATGAATTTAAATTTATTTTTGGAGATTTAATGAATATTTTCAGAAAAATTTATCTTGTACACATGCAAGTACTTTTTGAGAAGTTTGAAAATTTAGTTTTCTTTGTGAAAAATCATTATTTAATATTTGAGATTTATTTAGTATTTTTCCAGATTTTTCTGAAATTAATTGGAACTATTTGCAATTTTTGAGAAAAGAAGGACATTTTTGCAAATTGACATTTTTAGGGATTAAAGTGCAAAAATGTACATTCTGGACGTTTTGAACAGTATTGACTGAGATTTAGAATGTATATTTTCTATTAAATCCAAATTTAAATGAGTATTGATGGAATTTCCAAAGAATGATCTATATATGTAAATTGTATTTTGGAAAGGATTGTTTTGCAAAGTGTGGGTAAAACCCTAATATTCAATCCGGCATATTTAAGAGATTTTTCTCCCAGCCGTCATTGTTGATAAAACAAAGAATTTTGGAGATTTATTTTTGGGTGGAGAAGAAGTTTTTGGATCTAGCAAGAGGGAGAACTTTTCGTGGACTTTTCTCAATTCAAGGTGAGAGATATGAAAATTGTTTTGTTGTTTGGTTCTTGTGAGATACATAGAAATTGTTTGTTGTTTGATTCATGTGAGTGACCTTGTTTTGTTTGTTTGATTTTTTGAGTATTATAATTCGTCTTGTTGATTGATCTATGCGTGCAAGTATCATGATGTAATGATTGGAAGTTGTGAACAATATAAATATTGTATTGTGGTATGAATCATGTGAATTATTGTGAATAAAATAGTAGATCTTTATTATTGAAATTGTGTTGCTAAAAACATGTTGAGATTGAGCACGAACATCTGGGCATTAGTTTCTGAATCAGATTTTTATGTAGATTAGGGAAAGAAACTGAGATCTTGTAAAACCCTAATGAAAGGATTTGTGATTTAGAACATGAGAACCTAAATTTTGACATATTGATGTTTTGACTGATATATATACATATACCTGACGAAGATTCGTTGAGATTTATTATTTTCCTGAATACGAACTATTTTCATAGACATTGATCATTAGAAAGCTTCAGATTTTGATTTTGTAATCAGACCAAATTTTGAAATATGTGGGCCGACAGTCGACTTGTCTACTGTGCAGTCGACTGGTACGAGCCTGACACTTTATTTTAGAATTGTTAGAAAAGTCGTTCTGGACAGTCGACCTAGCTCATAGGCAGTCGACTGGTCCACTGAAGAAATTATCTTTGTAAAAATTATTAGTCCTTCTGGACAGTCGACCTATAACCCTTTAAGTCGACTTATATACTTAGAATAATTTTGAGAATATTATTGGAAATTATCTCGGGTAAGTCGACTGATTCCTTTTCTTAAGTCGACTGATATATGACTTAGTTTATTTTTGTAAAATTTTGGAAATTTGTCTTCTGGACAGTCGACTTACTAAAGTATAAGTCGACTGGTACTGAAGGATCTTTGTAAACCTTAGTGCTATTTCGAATGATTGGTTTCCAGACAATTCAGTATATACCTCACATTCAGTTCAATATTTGATTAAGCATTTGACTTTGAGATATTCAGTTAAGTATTTGATTTAAGACTTTCAGTTGAGCCACTTTGTTTAGTGGGACTTTGGTTTAGACTTTTGAGTTTGAGTCTCTAGAGGTGTGTGACCCTAGTATACCGGTGTTGAGTTATTTGTTGAGGCCCAGTGCGGCATTTCAGTAATTAGTTTGGAATTTAGGCCTGGTAGGGTATACCACTCTAGGAGATTCGTTAAGTAATTAATTAACCCAAATTAATAAGGACAGGCACTAGTGGTGATATGATGAACGGGAACATGAGTGAAGAACCTCAGTATGGCTTTCGGTGTGGGATTTAATCTCCGGAATTATCACAGTAGATTATTTGTGGTGTGGGATATGTCACCGGAATTATCACAGTCTTGTGGTGTGGGACAATCTCCAGAATTATCACGGTAACTATTTGTGGTGTGGGATTGATCTCCGGAATTATCGGAGTCGAGGTGAAGCCCATGTGGTATATTGTGGTGACGTGTCAATGTTTCGGTGTGGGATGATCTCCGGAATTATTCAAGTAAAATATCTTGGGTGTGGGATCCATCACCGGAATTATCGGGCATGTGATACTATCCATAGTTTATCTTTATCTCATAGTAGTCATCGTGTTAGAATTAGTTCATAATGTGGGGATTGAACCCTATGAAGTGAAGACGTTACGGGCTTGCACCGAACCTATGTAGAATGGGATGCATAGACTTCGACAAGTACGCATTAGAGAGTCTGCATATAGAACTTGTGTTTTCTTGGCTTGGCTTTATGCATGTGGTTTTCTTGTTTTCTACACATGACACTTAGCTTAGTATCACTTGATGTTTTATGTTACCTGTCATTTCGTACTTTCCATAATCATTTAGTACTTGTGGTTTAAGAATTTATGAGGTATGATTCTTTTATGTTGTTTGTTTATTTTTATATTTCTCACACCATTTATGGCTAACCCCTTTAGTTTGGGGGTTAGGGATCATCTCTAGCCTCACATGTTGCAGGTAGTTGCTTAGTGAAGGAGAATTCGATGCTAGAGGCATATTTGAGTTAAATTGATTCTTAAGTGATCTGTGTAAACTTGTAATATCAGTTTCGAGATAAATTTGGGTTGTAAATAAAGAAAATATTGAGTTGAGTTTGTTTTGAATTCAGCTGTGATTTGTAAAAGATTTGTTGCAATAAAAGTTTGAAAATTTTAGTGGTGTTGGTTATGTTTAATATTGTATTGAAGTGGATCGCTGGGAATGTGCCACGTATTTTCTAAGATATCTTATTAGAAATTCGGGACGCTACATTGTTGGATCTGTGAAGGGGAGATCCAGTGCCCGCTTCGGGCCCATGTATATGCGAAATTACCGTTTTACCCCTGATCTTCAAGATTCGTGCCCAATCTGGACGGTTCCGATTTAACCCCATTTTTAGCCATATCAGTAGGAATCATGAGTATGTTGTTTTCTTTCATGTTCTTACTGATTTGATCATTTATAATGAGATTGTATGATGTAAACTGCATAAAAGTGAATATGGTTGAGTTCTACACTGTGTATGTATAGGTATGATCTGTTTGGGGTATTTTGATGAAGAGAACTTGACTAATACATGTTGTACCTGCATAGGATCAAGGGGGTAAACTAATGTTATCAGTTAGGGTATTTGTATAACAAGTTGCAACGAGTTTTAAGTAGGAAATGATCAAATCTTGAAGTGAAAAGGGATTTTTTGATTTCGAGTCTGTTGATGTACAACCGAAACTTGATTTTATTTTTATTTTGTGATGTTTTCGATTGGATCTTGATTTGTTTTGATACTGGGATTGAATTGAAACATTTTACTACTCATATTTGATGGATTTTGATGCTTTAACTGATGCAAACACACACATATACACACTTATATATTCATATTATCTTTTTTGAAGAGTTTTGTCGAAAAATTGCTCTTTTACGAAATTAATGAGATTTTGATATGTTTTATAAACTTCAGTATGTTAGACAAGTTGTATTTGAACATCTCAGGAATTTTATTTTACAAATTTATGATTTTACAAAGATTAAACGATGTATCAGTAGAAAAGAGCACGAAATTCAAAGTTGTGAATTTCCGAACATGACAGCCAACCACACGAAATAACACATGAAATGTCGGTCGACTGGCAATTCTTGGATTTTGGATTTTTGGTTTGACAGTCGACCGCCACTTTTTGAACTACCTTTGACAGTCGACCTTCAGTGGTTTTACTGATTGTTTCTTGAATTTTACGTCGTTTTCTTGAACGACTGTTCTTCGAATTTAGGGATTATTGATCTACTGTTTTAGATGATATTTTTGCTACAGATTACGGTATTTTAAAAAGAGTTATATTTTGATTATAATTGTTTAAATTGTATTTCTATGACTTTATAAAGTGAAATATATACAGTTTTCGAAGGAATTGATGTTATGTGATTTTCTACGACTTCAAAATATGATTCTCAGTTATTTAATGGATTTAATATCTTATTTCAGTTCTGGAAATTTTTTTAGTGTTTGAATGAATTTGGATTTTTGTTGATTACATAAGTTTTCTTGATATAAACATTTTGATGATGGAATTAGAAGTTTTAATGAAATATTTTGTGTTGATATTCGATTTGTGAATCTCTAGGAGTTGAATGGGATTCTGTGAACCAGCAAATGAGATTTTGTGGATTTTAACCAATTGGGATCTTGGGGTTGTTTTGTGGAATTAAGTCCGGCAGGATACACTACCTCTAGAGAGGGGGAATTTATGTATTATTAATAATCAACTTAAGGACAATCACTAGTGGAGATGTGACAGAACTTGGGAAACGTAAGTATATTCTCTAGGGGTTTAGTCCAACGGATGCATTCTAGGACTGTGTGTTGTTCTGTCTCGAGAGGACATTGGTATGTTCGCGTGTCGAGGGTCTGCAGGCCTATTCACGGAACATATAGGTGCATTCGCGTGTGGAGGGTCGGCAGGCCTATTCACGGGATGTAATTGTGTATCTGCACGTCGAGAGTCGGCAGGCCTATTCGTGAGATACATGGCAGGGAGGTGATTCTTCGGAGGGTCAGAGCTATTCTTACATGATTTTTGCGTCGAGGGTTGTCAAGCCTATTCGCGGAGTAATTTGGATCTTATTTCTATCACCGTAGTAGGATTAGTTGCATAACGAGGGATCTAACCCTATAAAGTGGAGAACGATAAGGGCTTGCACCAGACCTATGTAATATGGAATGCATAGAATCTGACAAGTATGCATTAGAGAGTCATCATATTGCAATTTTGTTTTCTTGACCTGGTTTTATGCATATTTGTTTTTTGTTTTTCCTGCACTTGACACTTAGTCTAATTTCACTTGATGTTTCATGCTTTATTTATTGTTATTTCATTTCCATTCGTTACTACTGTTGGTATGTGTAGATTATGACTTTATTCTTTATTTTTTATTTATATTGCATTTCTATTGATGTCACTCATACCATTATGGCTGACCCTTGTACTTTTGGGGGGTAGGGTTATCTCTAGCCTCATATTTTACAGGTAGGTACCTATAGCTTGGAATTTGGATGCATGTGGTAGAATGATAATGTGGCTTATGAAATTTGTAAAAGAATGTGTTGTAAAAAAAATTCTAATTCAATGTGTTTAATTTTCCGCTGTGCTTTGTAAAAATTGGTGTAATGAAAGTTGAGGTAGATGCTGGAAATTTTTCTGTGTTTGGCTATGTTTACTATTACATTCAGGTAGATGTTGGAAATTGTGCCACGTATTTCTGAGATATCATATTGGAAATTTGGGGCGTTACAGAGATTGATATCAGAGCATGCTTCAATAGTAATGATAAACATGGTACAAAAATAAACCTAGGTGGACACTAGAGCGTGAATACCTAGGTGTGGACATTAGAGTGTGAGTATCACATAGAATTAAAATAAGATGAAATGATTTGGGGTATGATTGAGGTTTTTCCATGGGGTATTGATGTAAATATGAATTGTGTTGTGATGCTTTAACTTTTCCCTCATTTTGCAGTAATCAGTATAATAGCAACACCTAGAACCAGGAATGGTGGAAATAGTGATGGGGCTGAGGGTTCCCATGGGGCTGGACTTGATCTTGAGACTGAAATTTCCAGGGTGTATCAGACCTTGAACACGTTCATGGCAGCCAACATGGCACATAATCAAAATTGGAATCAAGGAGCTAGACCAGTGCTTGTTAATGCTGATCAAATTAAGCAGGTCGAGTCCTTGAAGCGGATAAAGCCGCCTATTTTAGAGGGGCAGTCTGATCCAAATGAGGCTGATGATTGGGTTAGACAGATGGTGATGGTCTTCGAAGTATTGGAAATCCCAGCAGGCAATAAGGTGAAATTAAATACAATGCAGTTAGAGAAGGATGTTGGCGTCTGGTGGCAGTCAGTGAAGAGGACTTTTGGGGAGCAACATGTGACTTGGGAGGCTTTTCTGGAGTTCAGGGATCGTTTATTTCATTTGGATATTCAGGAGAAGAAAGCAAGGGAATTCTTAAATCTGCAGCAAGGCAGCATGTCAGTGTGTGAATATGAGACTAAGTTCGCCCAGCTGTCAAGGTATGCATGTAACGCTCCGAATCCCAAATAAGACCGAATTCGAGATTTCACAGGATGTTTACTTCACTTCATACAATATTACAAGGAAATTAAAACTTTTCAATAATACATCAGAGTTCATTACATTTTTGTTTACACAGCGGAAGAATACAACAATGAAATAAAATACAACTTATACAACTATAACAATGTAAATTATCAACTGCATCATGACATCTTTACTTCTTCATAAAAAGTCCATTACCTGAATATTAAGCTGTGGGTACGTCAGTCACTTACAATTGACGAAAATGTTATACTCGCCATCATCTCTATGCCGTACGTATAACGATTTCAATACTTTATCAAAATCACAAAAATTGAATGAACAATAAAGTGTTAAATTGTGACTACGCTAAACATGTAAGTGTATGCCATGCCTTGATGCCTAATGCACACATTGTATACTACGATGACACTAATGCACACTTGTTTGGATTCTATGCATCCCATACTACATAGGTCCGAGGGCAAGCGCCTACGTACTCCACATTTAAGGGTTCGATCCCTCGCCATGAAATTACTGGAAGGTTTAGATCATTCCACGAATATGGATCCCAGCCCGCCGGCTGTTATAACAGATCCTTCATCATGCGAATCATCGCGCAAGTGCCCCTCTAGCCCCGGTATACGTATATATATTGGAGTATGGCAACTATCCGCCTGACTATGCTAAGGACCGAATTTAAAAATAAAAGCCCATCTCCCACGGAGCAACCACAATCCGCCAACTGGGTCTATAGCCACGGAGATCCATCGCCGACTATGTAGAAGCAACCCACTTACGTTTGCCCCAGGTTCACTACATCTTCACTTAGGTGCCTAATTATTTAGTTCAAGACATGAATAAATTTCCAAGCCGAGAATTGGTTTTACCTCATACTGGACTTTATCAATAAACACGAGATAGCTCCATGGCCATATCTCAAAATATATCTCAACTTTTTTCAATAGTGCCGGTACTCGAGGTCTCACTAACTCTAAATCACAACTTTTTCATGTACAAGAATTCATGGGTACGCATACATTTCATCATATCTTAAACTTAATCAACTTCAATTTAATTCACAACTTAATCAATGTCTCATCTTTAGCATTAATCAATGTCTCATTTTAGCACTATTCATGATCTACTTTTTCACTCTTAATTCTTTCAAATCAATGATTCTACTCATGCTTTCATCTAATTTAAATTCATTAATAATTTGAGTACATATACGAATCTTGAATTTCTCATTCAACATAAATGCATAATCTCAACAAGAAGACTAATTCTCACATCAAAGTCTTTACTTTTCTTCTAAAGATAAGGATCATGCTCTTAAAATAATTAACTTGAGAACAAAATGTTATTTTATCTCAAATGTCTCTTTTACTTCTCAAATATACATAGAAATCTTTAAAACTATTTTAATAAATTCTCCATTACATTTTATAAACACTAGGATTTTCCCCCAAATTTTTAGTCGTAATAGGACTCATTGAATTAATAAAAATACTCAAAAAAAGAAAAAAAAAACAGATGTGACCTTCGGGTTTCGAACCCCTGACCACAGAGCCAGTGACCAAAGCAACCAGCGCCAACCAATAAGTCCATATGAACTTGTTGTTTAATTCTCTCATCGAAATCCCCTTATATCGAAATCTCGGGTTTGAATAGTTTGAAAAAAATTTACATAGGAAAATGTTTGGGACTAACAGGTTTCGAACCCAACCCGACCAGGAAGCCAGCATAACGCCAAACCAATAGGCCAGGTGTGCCCAACGACAAAGAGGCATCCCGATGGCTTTTGTTCCAACTTTATGTTATCCCATTATTTTTTTTTCAAAAACTCGATTCCTCAAATTTGATCAAACCTTTTATTTGACTGAAATAAATTTATATAAACTGAAATTACTTTATAACAGTAACTCACTGATTGATAAGTCATATTTTAGGAAAAAATAAAACAAACTTTCAAAGTTGTTTCTTCTTACTAACAAACCCAAACTTGCATTCATTCTTTCTAATCAAAGATAGCATATTATGTTCTTATAACGATCCAATGAGTTCCATAACATCAACTTTACAAGATGGATTCATTTGCTCATTTAAAAAAGAGTTTCCAAATATTTTTCATACACTCAACAATTTCTTCATTCATGATTATTAGTGTATGGCAGAATAATTTATTACTTCTTTTCTTATTAACTGCTTCATGATGTAAAATTTCAATTTATCAAACATACCATGATTTACTAATTATTCTCACCACATTCATTATATAGTTTGTTCTACTTCCTCATATCAAAATCTTTATTACTATTATTAGCATGCATAGTTCTAAAAATTAGAAAGCATGAGAACACCCACCTTTAGGAAGATTGAAATCAATGAGAAAATTGGAACAACTCCTAGCTCCTTGCAATTCCTGCCTCTCCTTCTTCTCTAGCAAGAACTCCTCCTAGCAAAATGAGAACACTCTACTCTCTTTCTTTTTCTTTCTCTTGTTTTGATATTACTTTTGGTGTGTGAAATGAGAAGAGAAGGGGTGCTATTTATCGGACAATTTTAGGGTTCAAAGTGTAAAATTGCACACCTAGTAAATTACTCAATTAACTCTCCATTTCTTCATTTTCTTAACTCTCAAAACCCCCAACCTTTCATTTTTCCACATCTCTAATTCTCTAACTCCTACCTCTTCAACTCCTAAACTCCTCAACCGGACTCTCTCCACCTTTACCCGTACACAGAAGCCCACAGGTGTGCGGCCACATCATCCATGGTTGACCGAAGTCAAACAGGAGCAAACTTCTCTTCACATCCGGGTGGGCCCCACCCCCCAAGCGTCATTGGCCTTCGCGTGCCAACAGAGCACATGAAGTTTTTTGTACAACACTTCATGCTGTTACACAAATGGTGCCCCCCCCCCCTACGTAATCACATATACACATAGTATCCACTTATTTACCAACTATTTTACCATATATACTATGTATACATATATACTATACATTATATATTACTACTTATTATATTATTTTTGAAATGACAGCATGTTACACACACTCCTGAAATTTATTTTGAAAGACGAATACGCTCAAATATGCGCACCGAAATAAACACGTGCGTCACACGTAAAATATCAAAATACAAAATTCGATGTTATCAACGAAAAAATATTAAAGATAATAAAAAATAAAATATAAGAAAATATATTTATTAATTTTACAATGTAATTGCTACGTACATAGAAAACACGTGCATTATACGTATAAAAATCAATTTAATCAAAATGGAAAAAATAAACTTCCGTTTATAAAACGAGTTCGAACACGAAAAATAAATAATCAATACTCATAAAAATATCACACGTAGCGATGGAAAAATACGTAGTTGATACGTGCATCGAAAACACGCAAAGAGCACGTAAAATGCAGAGATTGAAATTTAATATTTTATTGACTCAAAATAGGGTAAAATCAATACGAAAAATGCATAAATAGTCGGTAATCAAAATACGTGGTGAAAACACGTTACAAAATACTCGTGCGTAACACACGAGGGCAAAAATTGAATTTTTTAATTTTGCAGGGTGTTACAATGCACCGGAGATGATTATTGATGAAGCGAAGAAGGCCAAGAAATTCAAGCAGGGCTTGAGGCCGAATTTGAGGTCGCGGATGATACCGTTGGGCATCAGAAGGTTTGATAAGCTGGTCAGGAGAGCAGCAATGACAGAAGAAGATATGGAGCAGTTCCAGAAGAAGCAGTAGACCTGGAACAGGAATAAGAGGCCAACAGCTAGTCAGAGCGGGAAGAAGTTTCTAGTAAAGCAGGGCAGGTTCATTAGGCCAGAGCAGAAGGCACCCGCAATTCAAGGCATGACTTGTTTCAACTGTGGAAAGGCAGGCCACTTTCAGTCAGCATGCACTAAGTCACTTAAGGCGCGGGCTTGTTATCAGTGTGGTCGTGAAGGGCATATCAACCAAACTGTCCGCAGTTGAAGAAGGAATGTGCCGACGGAGGCAAATTTCAGCGGCAGGGGCGAGTGTTCGCATTAATTGAGGAGGATGCAGGTAACTTAGAGGATGTGATCCAGGGTATGCAAGAATTTTAAATTAATTTATTTTATATATTAAATAAAATTTTGTTTAAGAATAAATTGGAGATTTGAGTATCATTCTTCATGTAACAGGATTTGTCTTGATTAATGGAATAAAAGTAAAAGTTTTATTTGATACTGGTTCTTTGCATACATTTGTGTCGCCCAATTTTGCTAAAGTTTTAGATGTGGAACCTAAGGTATTTCCAGGCAGAGTCTTGTCAGTGGCAACACTATCGGGGGAGGAATTGATTGCTGATCGATATTACGAGGGCTGTGATATCAAGATTGGTGGGAGATTATTTGGCATTGATCTCATTGAACTGCAAGTCATGGGTGTGGATGTGATCGTGGGCATTGATTTGATGGCAATATATGATGCCACAATTGAATGCAAGAAGAAAAGGGTGTTGGTGAAAGCACCAGGAGGTCGCGCGGTGACTTTTCAGGGGAAGAGGAAGGACCCGAAAGTGACTGCAATGATATATAAGTTTATGATTCGAGATGAAGTCAGAGGCATTCTAGTTGTCAGGGATTTTCCTATGGTATTCTTGGAATATTTACGGGGATTGCCGCCGCGACGAGATGTTGAGTTCTGTATTAATGTTCAGTCGAGAAGTGCTCCGATTTATAAGGCTTCGTACAGGATGGCACCTGTAGAGCAGGATGAAGTTAAGAAGCAAATTGATAAATTGGTGGGTGAAGGATTCATCAAGCCGAGTTCTTTACCGTGGGGAGCACCAGTGTTGTTAGTGAAGAAGAAGGATGGGTCAATGAGGATGTGCATTGACTACAGGAAGTTGAACAGGGTGACTATTCAGAACAAGTATCTGTTTCCACGGATTGATGATCTATTTGATAGGCTTCGGGGAGTAGCTATGTTTTCAAATATTGATCTGCGGCCAGGGTATCATCAGGTTCGAGTTAAGGAGGAAGATGTGAGCAAAACAGCTTTCAGAACTCTTCATGGGCTCTATGAGTTTTTGGTAATGCCATTCGGAGTGATGAATGCACCGGCAGTGTTCATGTATATGATGAATCAGATTTTACAGCCGTTTATTGATTCCTTGTGGTGGTATTCACTGATGATATTCTAGTATGTTCGAAGTCGGGGGAAGAGCACTCTAAGAACTTGGCAGAGGTATTGAAAAAGTTACAGAAACATAACTTGTATGCCAAGCTGTCGAAGTGTGAGTTTTGGAAGTTTGAGGTAGATTTTCTTGGTTATATCCTTTCTAAGGAGGGAGTAGCCACCGATCCTCAGAAGATTGAAGTAGTGAAGAGTTGTCCCAGACCAACGACAGTGAAGGAAGTCAGAAGTTTCTTGGGTTTGGCTGGGTATTACAGGAGATTCATTCAGTGCTATGCATAGATCGCAGTTCCTTTGACAAGGTTAACTCGGAAGAATGTGGCATTCACTTGGACTGATAAGTGTGAGGCGAGTTTCCTTGAGCTAACGGAGAGGTTGACGACTGCACCTATCTTAGCTTTGCCACAAGCTGGGAAGGACTATGATATCTTCAGTGATGCATCCCTCAGAGGTTTGGGGTGCGTCTTGATGCAAGAAGGGAAGGTTATTTCATATAGTTTAAGGCAGTTGCGTCTGCATGAGAAGAATTATCCGATGCATGATTTGGAGTTGTCAGCTATTATTTTTACCTTGAAGCAGTGGAGGCATTATGTATATGGAGAAAAGGTTAACATGTATACCGACCACAAGGGCCTGAAGTATATTTATCAGCAGAAGGATCAAAACTTCGGCAAAGAAGGTGGTTGGAAGTGTTGGAAGACATTCGTCCTGAGATCAAGTAACATCCAGGCAAGGCAAATGTGGTGGCCGATGAGCTTAGTCGGAAGACCAGTTTGTCAACTTGATCACTACTCAGAGCAAGTTGGCAGCGAAGTTTGATCAGGTAGGTATCGAGGTGGTACTGTAGAGTTTGGGAGCATCTTTGGCTCTGTTGAGGTTGCAGCCTTCTTTGAGAGAGCAGATTATGGAGGGTCAGAAATCAGATGCAGAGATTCAGGAGATGTTGTAGCAAGTTTTCGAAGGCAAGTTATCAGAGTTTCGTGTCCAAGATGGAGTCCTATGGATGGGCGAGAGGTTGTGTGTACCAGAGAATGCAGATTTGAGAGAGAGTATCTTGCAGGAGGCACACAGTACCTTGTTGTCAGTACATCCTGGAGGCACAAAGATGTGCAAGGACATCAAACAACACTTTTGGTGGTCCGGTATGAATGAAGAGGGGTGTGGCAGACTTTGTGGCAAGATGTCTGACTTGCCAGCAGATCAAAGTAGAGAATCAGAGGCCTGAAGGTTTGTTACAGCCATTTCCTATTCTGGAATGGAAGTGGGAGAATATCAGCATGGATTTCATCACAAGGTTACCGAGGAGTCCGAAGGGCAATGACTCAGTTTGGGTTGTTATTGACTGTTTGACCAAGTCTGCTCACTTTTTGTCCATGAAGATTACTTGGTCGTTGGAGAAACAGGCAGAACTGTACATTGGTGAGATTGTGAGACTTCATGGAGTTCCCATGTCAATTGTGTCCGACAGAAATGCGAGGTTCACATCGAGGTTTTGGAAGGGTTTGCAAGCAAATTTGGGTACCAGAACCGATTTCAGTACCACTTTCATCCGCAGACCGATGGTCAGACTGAAAGGGTGAATCGGCTATTTGCGGATATGCTGAGGGCTTGTGTTATGGATTTTGGTGGCAGTTGGGAGATGTACTTGGCATTTGTTGGCTTTGCTTATAACAACAGTTACCATGCGAGTATCAGGATGGCTCCGTCTGAAGCTCTATACGAGAGAAAGTGTAGGACACCTATTTGTTGGTATGAAGTTGGTGAGAGGCAGATGTTTGGGCCTAGAGATTTTGCAGCAGACATCACAGAAGATCGAGCTGATTCGTAAGAGGTTGTACGAGGCTCAGAGTCAGCAGAAGAGTTATGCAGACACTCGACGAAGGGACTTGGAGTTTGAGGTTGGGGATGCAGTCTTTCTCAAGGTGTCTCTGACTAAAGGAGTGATCAGGTTTGGAAAGTGAAGCAAGTTGGTGCCAAGGTACATTGGGCCATACAAGATTTTAGGGCAGACTGGTAAAATGGCATATAAATTGGAGCTACCGGAGGAATTGGCGCAGGTGCAAGATATGTTCCATGTATCGATGTTGAGGAAGTATGTACCGGATCGGGAATCTTCAGTTGGTGGAAGTTCCTGAAGGTCTACAGCTGAACTTGAGTTACAAGGAGTGGCCTGTAAAGATTGTTGATCGTAGGGAGAAGGTGTTGAGGAATAAGGTGATACCTGTGGTCAAGGTATTGTGGAGGAACCAGTAGTTTGAGGAAGCTACTTGGGATCCAGAGGATCGCATGCAGAAGGATTTTCCTGAGTTTTTTGTATGATTGTATTCTTTTGATTAAATTGTATTCTCTTGTGTAATTGAATTCCTTAAACTATATTTCCATTTATGTGATTGCATTTTCTTTTGCTTATTTGGTCTCTATTAGTAGTAGTTCTGAGGACAGAACAATTCTAATGAGGGAGTGATGTAACACCCTAGATTTTTAAATAATGTTTTTGAGGTTAATAAATGAATTAAAATGATTTTGTGTGATTTAATAAACTTTTTTCTAAAATTTATCATTTACACGTGCAAAACACATGCAAATATTTTCTTATGAAGTTCAAAGTCAGAAATTATTTTGGGAAAAATCAAATATTTATTAGTAGGAATTATTTATGAATTTTCTGGATTTTTCTGATATTTATTTGGCATATTTGGAAATATTACAAAAAGATGGGCTTTTTTCCAAAATTACCACTTGGAGTAAAAACTCCAGAATTTCGTTTTTCTGGGCCAAGCATGATGGCTAGCCAACTTAGAGGTAAAGAGTTTACTTTTTGTTCTAATAGATTTGGTTATTTCGTAAATTTGTTAAAGAATGGTCTTTTTTGCAAAATTGCCACTAAGAGGCGAAAATTACAAAATTCATTTTTCTGGGTTTGAAACTAGTGCCGACCAGATCATGGTAGTTATTTTTAATTTTAAAACTCAATTGAATTGGTTAATCTAATTTCCTATTATAAGGATTTATATAAGCAAAGATATATTTTAAAGGGATAATTTGCAAAATTTTCTCAAAACCCTAATACCTGAATTCCGGCCTATTAAAAGAGGAGTTGCAGCCGTCTCTTTGCTACACTAAACAAAGGGTTTTCTTTATCATTGATTTCTTGGATTTTCGATGTGAGGATCTTGGATTTCTTGCGAAAGGAAGGACTTTTCTTATTCTCTTTATTATTTCGGTGGATTTTCCAATAAGGTGAGTGACATATGTTTGCTTTGATACTGTTCTATGCATGATGTATGTGATGATTTGTTTATTAGAAACCATGTTAGAGGATTGTATGATGATATAATGAATTTTTGATGGATGGATGAATAAAGATTGAATCTTTTCATGAAAACTATGCTATTGATGATTGAAATTCTATATAGATGATTTAGAATGTTAAAGAACTTAATAAGAATCATGAGTATGTTGTTTTCTTTCATGTTCTTACTGATTTGATCGTTTATAATGATATTGTATGATTAAACTGCATAAAAGTGAATATGGTTAAGTTCTTTACTATGTATGTATAGGTTTGATCTGTTTGGGGTATTTTGATGAAGAGAACTTGAATAATACATATTGTATCGGCATAGGATCAAATGGTAAACTAATGTAATTAGTTGGGGTATATGTATAACAAGCTGCAACGAGTTTTAAGTATCAAAAGATCAAATCTTGAAGTGAAAAGGGGGTTTTTGATTTCGGGTCTGTTGATGTACAATCGAAACTTGATTTTTTTATTTTTGTGATGTTTTCGATTGGATCTTGATTTGTTTTGATACTGGGATTTAATTGAAACATTTTACTACTCATATTTGATGGATTTTGATGCTTTAACTGATGTAAACACACACATATACACACATATGTATTCATGTTATCTGTTTTGAAGAGTTTGTTTGAAAAATAGCTCTTTTATGAAATTAATGAGATTTTGATATGTTATATAAACTCCAGTATGTTAGAAAAGTTGTATTAGATCATCTCAGGAATTTTATTTTACAAATTTATGATTTTACAAAGATTAAACGTTGTATCAGTAGAAAAGTGCACGGAATTCAATGCTTTGAATTTTCGAACATGACAGCCGACCGCATGAAATAACACATGAAATGTCGGTCAACTGGAAATTCTTGAATTTTGGATTTTTGGCTTGACATTCGACCGTCTCTTTTTGAACTACCTTTTGACAGTCGACCGTCAGTGGTTTTACTGATTGTTTCTTGAATTTTTCGTCGTTTTCTTGAACGACTATTTCTTCGAAGTTAGGGATTATTGATCTACTATTTTAGATGATGTTTTTGCTACATATTACATTATTTTACAGAATGTTATATTTTGATTATAATAGAATTTAAATTGTATTTCTATGACTTTATAAAGTGAAATATATACAGTTTGCGAAGGAATTGATGTTATGTGATTTTCTAAGACTTCAAAATATGATTCTTAGTTATTTAATGGATTTAATATCTTATTTCAGTTTTGAAAATTTTGTGAGTGTTTGAATGAATTTGGATTTTTGTTGATTAAAAAAGTTTTCTTGATATAAACATTTTGATGATGGAATTAGGAGTTTAATGAAATATTTTGTGTTGATATTCAATTTGTGAATCTCTAGGAGTTAAGTGGGATTCTTGTGAACTGGCAAATGAGATTTTGTGGATTTTGACCAATTAGGGTATTGGGTTGTTTTTTGGAATTACGTCCGGCAGGATACGCTACCTCTAGAGAGGGGGGATTTATGTATTATTAATAATCAACTTAAGGATAGTCACTAGTGGAGATGTGATAGAACTTGAGAAACGTAAGTATATTCTCTAGGGGTTTAGTCTAACGGATGCGTTGCAGGACTGTGTGTTTTTCTGTCTCGAGAGGACATTGGTATGTTCGCGTGTCGAGGGTCTGCAGGCCTATTCATGGAACATACAGGTGCATTCGCGTGTCGAGGGTCGGCATGCCTATTCGTGGGATACACGGTAGAAAGGTGATTCTCCAGGGGGTCAGAGCTATTCTTACTTGATGCTTGCGCGTCGAGGGTTGTCTAGCCTATTCGCGGAGTAATCTGGATCTTGTTTCTATCACCGTAGTAGGATTAGTTGCATAGCGAGGGATCTGTGTAACACCCTGCAAAATTGGAAATGTCAATTTTGCCCTTGTGTGTTACACACGTGTATTTTGTACCTTACTGATAATATTTATAATGTATTTCACTACGTATTTTGGATTCCGACTATTTATGCATTTCTCGTACTGATTTTATCCTATTTGAGTCAACTGAATATTAAATTTTAATCTTTATGTTTTTACGTGCCTTTACGTGTTTTCGATGTATGTATCGATTACGTATTTTTTCATCGCTACGTGTGATATTTCTGTGTTTCAATTATTTATTTTATGTATTCAAATTCATTTTTTCCCTATTTTGATTAAAATAATTTTGTACGTGTAATGCACGTGTTTTCCATGTACGTGACGATTACGTCGTGGAATATATAAAATTAATAAATATATATTTTCTCATATTTTATTTTTATTATCTTTAACATTTTTTCCATTGACAAAAATCGAATTTCGTATTTTAACATTTTTACGTGCGAAGTACGTGTTTTTTCGGTACGCATATTTAAGCGTATTTGTTTTCAAAATAAATTTCGAAGTGTGGGTATTTATTTTATTTGTGCATGAAACATTATAATTTTAATTAAACGAACTTTTACGTACATATTATGTATATATATAATTTATGTTTTTTAATAATTAATTTGTGAAGTGTGTGCTAGTGCACGCACTGTGCACATGTGTATGCATGAAATTGGAGGGGGAAAACCGGGCTGTTTTGGAGAGGAGTGAAACACAAATTTTTGAAATGTGTGAGTGGATGAGTGGGTGCATTAGTGGGAGTTGTGATTATAACTATCTCCTATTATCTGTTATATAATACCCCCTCCCCTACCTCTTCATCATATCTTCTTCTCTCATTCCTCTGTGTATTGCCGAAACCCCCCAAACCAATCTCCATCAGCATATCTCCTTATGTCTTCTCCACATCAATTTCATCAAAATTGTGTGTATACATATATATAAATGTATATATTGTAGAACCCCGTATTTTCAAATATTATTTTAATTATTTGAAAATGAATTTAAATAATTTTTGAGGATTTAAATAAATATTTTCTAAGAAAGTTATCTTTTGTACACGTGCAAAACACGTGCAAATGACTTTTTAGAAGTTTGAAAAATTAAGTTTTCTTTATGAAAAATCATTATTTATTATTTGAGAATTATTTAGTATTTTTCCAGATTTTTCTGAATTTAATTAGTACTATTTGCAATTTTTGAGAAAAGAAGGACTTATTTGCAAAATTGACAATTTTGAGGGTTGAAGTGCAAAACGTATTTACTGGACATTCCGATCAGTATTTGTAGAGGTTTAGAAATATATTTTTCTATTAGATCCTAATTTAAAAGATATTTGATTCAGTTTTCAAGAATACAATTATATATGTAAGATGTACTTTTAAAAGGATTCTTTTGCAAAGTGGGAATTAAACCCTAATATTCACTCCGGCATATTTAAGGGATTTTCCCATTCCCAGCCGTCACTTACAATATTCAGATTTATTGAGAATTCTTTGAGGAGCACAAAGGAGGATTCTTGGATCTAGCAAGGAGAAGCTTTTGTGGATTTTCTTCAAGAACAATGTGAGTTGGTTTGTTTTGTTTTGTTTGCTTTGTTTGATTTGAATGATGAATGAAGTAAGATCTTTGTTATGCCTTGTTCGTGATCGTTACACTATTGATTCGTTAGTCTCATTGTATGTATGACATGGATCTATTATTTAATATGGAGGATGAGAACTTTATTGATATTTGGATCATGTGTGAGAAATGTTAAGTTTTGTTGAGGAAATGTTGATCTATGAGATCGTATTGTTGGGAGACATATTAAGGACTGATGATGTTGTGATCAGATATTAAACATCTGGATCTAGTGATTACAAACCAATCTTAATTATATGTTGAGGAAGACATTTAGTTTTGTTGAGAAAAACCCTAATGGGAGGATTGAGAGTTCAGATCATGAGGATATGAAATTTGAGTATTTGTTTGATTGAGAAATGTATCCATGATGGAGATCTTTGAGAGTTGTTTAATTGCCTGGATACGAGTTAATTTGGTGATCAGTAAATCTTTAGAAAAACTCTAGTTTTGATTTGTGTTCAGATCTATTTTGTTTGGAAGCCTGTAGCCGACGGTCGACTGGCATGTAGAACAGCTGACTGGTTCGAGCCTACTGATGTACTCGTAGTCTTTGAGATTTGTTCGGGACAGTCGACCTAGACTGAGGTCAGTCGACTGATCTTCTGTTTGTATTTTGTTCGGTCCTTTCGGGACAGTCGACCTATGAACCATTTCAGTCGACTTATATACTTAGAATATTTTTGATGAAAATTATTTGTTTTGTCTCGGGGCAGTCGACTGACTCCTTGGTAAGTCGACTGACCATGCCTTAGTTTATTTTTGAGAAATGTTGGATTAAGTCCTCTGGACAGTCGACTGGTAAGATATGCAGTCGACCGGTCCTGAAGGATATTGATATTTTGTTCAGTGTTTGATTTTGAGACATTTTGTTCAGCATATAATTTTGAGATCTTCAGTTCAGTATTTGTTTTAAGATGTTCAGTTCAGTACTTATTTTGAGATGTTCAGTTAAGAACATGATGTTGAGATATTTTGTTGAGCCACTTGTTTAGTGGGAATTTGTTCAGTTATTTGTTTTTGAGTCTCTAGAGGTAAGTGACCCTAGTATACCGGTGTTGAGATATTTGTTCAGTTATTTGTTGAGGCCCATTGAGGCGAACTTTCAGTTATTCAGATTTTTAGTCCGGTAGGGTACACTACTCTAGGAGATTTGTTCAGTAACCCAAACTAATAAGGACAGGCATTAGTAGTGTCATGACGAATGAGAACTTGAGTTATGCACCTCAGTATGGCTTTTGATGTAGGATTAGTCTCCTGAATTATCCAAGTAGTTAACTTGAGATGTGTGATTTATCTCCGGAATTATCCAGGTAGTTAACCTGAGATGTGAGGTATTTCTCCGGAATTATCCAAGTAATTATCTTGAGATGTGGGATTGACCTACGGAATGATCGGAGTCGAGGCGACGCTTTTGGGGTATTATTGTGATAGGGAACCTATGTTTAGATGTGGGATGATCTCCTGAATTATCCAGGGAAAATACCTGTGATGTGGGATCAATCTCCGGAATGATCAAGCATGGGCAAATTATCATAGTTTATCTTCATCTCTTAGTAGTCATCGTTGTCAGCATGTAGTCATGATGTTTTCTTGAATCACTTTTAAACATTTGGGTTTTCCTGATTTTACACACTTGGCTTTTGGATTTGATATCACCCTTTATTCTTTTGGTTGTTACTTCATACTTTAGTGTTTGATTCTTGAAGCTCATTTATGTTATTTGTTTGATTTGTTACCACTCACACCATTTATGGCTGACCCCGTAGTTTTGGAGGTTAGGGTTCAACTCTAGCCTCACATGTTGCAGGTTATTGCTTAGATTGGAGGTTGGATGCTTGAGTGGGCAATTTGAGATAGTTGGACTATTTAGTGTTTGTTGTAAAATTGTAATGACATAATGAGTTATTATTGAGTTGTAAACAAAAGGTTAATTTGTGTTGAGATGTTTAGACTTCCGCTGTAATTGAAAAGTTTGTTGTAATAAAAGAAAGAAAATCTTAGTGATTTTGGTTGTGACTATTGTTGTATTGAAGTGGATTGCTGGGATTTCGCCACTTATTTTCTAAGCTCTCATATTAGAAATTTGGGGCGCTACATATATATACTTGTACTCTTTTACACTTCTCCTCCTTCTCTTTCCATTGTCCTCTTCTGTCTAATCCGAAGCCCAAATCCCCATCCAGCACACAACTACTTTGTTTCTCCACCCATTTCTACCATTCAATTCCTATATATGCATGCATGTATATATATAATTATGTGAAATGAAGTGAAGATCCTTCACTGTGTACATGCCGAAATGATGCTCACTGTGCTTGGCCGAAAGGAGATTGGAGACCCCTCTTGGTGCGCGAAATTCGAGGAGGCCAAAGCGGAGTTTCTAGGAGCTCTCGTTTTAGGAGTTCATTAGTAGATTTGCATGCTAGACAATATATAATTTAGTTGTTAAATTGTGATTGGTATATTAATTTGTAGATTGCATCACTTTGATATAATTGCCATGAATTATGATTATTGTAGCAGAATTATCATGTGCTATAGAAATATAAATTTGGCACCATGCTAGATGTAAAATATGCTTGTGAATGGCTAGTAATTGAAATAATTGAAATTGTGCTTATTTAATTCATTGTGATACTAGTATGATGAATGAGACCATGTTAAAGAGCATTGTAGAAATAAAAGAAGAAAAAGTAAAAGACAATAATTTTGTGATGTTTGTAATACTAGAATTCGATAGAGATCTTGATAGATGGCAATGTTAAAATTATAGACCTAGAACACAATTTAAAAGGAGAATTCATGTTTTAATGCCAAAATAATATTTTCTAAATAATATTTTGTTATAAATATGTAAAATCAGTAATCTGAAAAATTTCAGGAAATAATTTAGAAAAGAAAAGAGTTTAAAGAGTTTTGAAGTACGAAAGATTATTTACAAACAGAGAGTTGGAGTTTCGGAAACCCAACTCATTGTGTGACAGGTTAGTCACTCAGACCAAGTGGTCTTTGGGTGCATTTTAAGAATGTTACTGTAACTCTGGTCTGGTCTTTGGTTGGGAGTTCGAAACTGGGCAGAGCCCCTTTTTATTTCAAATCTTTTAAAAATCGAAAGACCCAAAGGTTGACTTATGTGGACTTAAGTCCATTCCATATCACTGTGGCGCTTTAGGCCTTCTGTGCTTTGGGTGCGCCACAGTCTGGTTACGGGAGCGTGGGGTTTGCCTTAGGTTCTGGGTTCGAGACCTGGTGTGGATCTTTAAATTCTTTTTGATTTTTTAATGTTTTTGAGTGTTTTTAAATGAGATAAAAATTCAGAAAAAAATCTATTATTCTTATAAAAATATTTAGACTTCATGACAATTATTTCTACAATATTTGAGATATTTTGGGAGTATTGAAAGAGGATTTTTTCATTAAATATTGTTAAAGAACTCGAGTTTATCGCTTAAAAGAATTAGAAGTGATTTTTTTGTGACTTCTGTTTAATTAAATAAATATGGATATTTGGATTGCAATTAGATTGTTCTCTTAACGAGATTTTATGATTATTAATACTTGATTGAGATTATTTGAAATGCATACAACGTAATAAGTGATTAAAATGATTAAGAGGTTGAATTGACTTATGTCGTGTTATGAGTTTATAAAGGAAATGCTTCTCTTTGAGAAAGAGTTTGTGAATAAAGGAATTGAATTATTAATTTGAGATTGAATATGAAATATTGTTGATCTCTAGAAAGAGATAGTTGTTAGAATCTAGAGGCTAGACGAGACCCTAGTGACCGGCAATTTTATTAATAAATTTGAGAGCTAACCAGTGTGGGTTGAGCATCTCCTGAGAAGTAGCCAGGTAGGCTGACTGTCTCTTTTGTTTTGGTTTAAGTCCAGTAGGGTAAGCTAGCTCTAGGTTGTGATGATTTTCTTTTAAAACAAACTGAAATTGTAAGGATTTAGATACATAGTGGAGATGTGATGAAAGTAAGAGAAAAATATGAGTATGAGGGCCATTGGATTGGCGGCGTGAGAGTGTTCACAGGATGTCCTCATGATGCATCATGATTAGGGCGTGGATACTACTCCAGAGTACCATCCCGGTGGCGACGCTTGTGGGGTATTTGGTGACTACAGGTGGTGCCATGGTCCATGACAGAGGTGAATTGACCATAGGATGCCTGCATGATGAGTCATGTGTCAGTGCATGGGGTTCTCTCCAGGATGTCTGGACGTGGGCTTGTAACTCATAGAATACCTAGGATACTTACCGTAGTTACCGTAGTAGTTTAAGTCATGGCGAGGGATCGAAATGATTAAGGACTTGCCATCGGACCTATGTAGTATGGGATGCATAGAATCCGAACAAGTGTACATTAGTGTCATGTAAATATTAATAACTGCATTAAGAATTAAGTGCACAGCACCCACGACACCAATAGGCTAGTCTCTCTTTAGCTTGTTTTGTGATCAAGTGTGTGTTTGCTAAAATATTTAAGAATCGTTATATTGTTCGGCATAGCGAGGATGGCCATGTATAATATTTCATCGGTTGTAAGCAACTGACGTGCCCACAGTTTTATATGCAAGACTTGGAGTTTACAAGAAGATATAAAGATGAATTTGATACTGATGATTATTTAAATGCTAAAGTTGTTACAATTGTATATTATCATTGTTGTATTTTATTTATTCCGTTGCGTGTTGATGTAAAAGACTCTGATGTAATCATTGTTATATAAAAGTTTAAAATTCCTTGTAAAATTGTACAAAATGAAGTGTAAAGATCCTGTGGAACTTCGAATTCAGTCTTATCTGGAATTCTATGTAATATGGAATGCATAGAATCCGACAAGTATGCATTAGAGAGTTATCATATTGCATTTGTATTTTCTTGACTTAGTTTTATGCATGTTTATTTTCTGTTCGCATTTTCCTGTTTGCATTCAAGTTTGTGTTTTCTAAAGTAAGAGAATCGCTGTATTATAGCATTGCATCAGTTGTATGCAACTGCATGCCCATAGTTTTCCTGTGCAGAGCTTGGTTAGCGAAAGATGAAAGATGAGTTCATACTGATTATTACTTCCATATTAAAGTTGTTGAATGTTAAAGTTGTATATTTACTTACGCTGTGCAATTGTAACAGACAACGTGTAATGAATTTTTTTTAAAATTCCTTATAAATTTGTACTAATTGAATTAAAAGACCCTGTACTTGCTGCGAATTACCTGTGTTTGGAATTCGGGGCGTTACAAAATGCAAGCGGCAACAATGCAAACAACGTACAGCAGCACACGTGCAACACAGCACGCGAGAGACACAGAGTAAGAGCAGCAAGCGGCAATAGCAAGGACAGCGACGATGATGGCACGACGGTTGCGGGGGTTAGACTATGGGCGGTTGCAGAGATAGTAATAGTGGCCGGTCATCAAGCAGCGCGGAGCTCAGCGATGGCGAGCGGGGGCTGCGACGGGAGTAAACGGCTGGTGAGGCAAGGCAGAAGGGGCGATGGGGTGAGGCGGTGGCTGTGGTGGTGCTGCAGTAATAGTGGTTGAGTAAGGGTGCTAGCAACTGGTGGTCGAGGGAGAAGGCAGGGGATGATGAGGAGGAGAGATGGGGACTCGATGAGTGGGGGTCGACAGTGGCATGGAGCTCGAAGGGCACTGGCGACGATGAGGAGGAGAGGTGGCGAGGTCGTGAGGTGGATGTCGCGGAGGTCGACGGATGGCTGCAGCAATGGTGAAGGTCGGCAGTGGTGGAGTTTGACGAGGGTGAGTAGCGGGATGGTGCTGCGCTCGGTGGTCGTGGATGGAGGAGAGGTGATGGATTGATGGAGAGACGAGGGGCGAAAACTGGGTTTCGAACTCGAACAGGGGAGGAAGGTGGGCAACAAGCAATGGTGGCAACAATGATGGACGACGGGATGCAGAGGGGCGAGGGTGTTGCAAAGGTGGCGGGGATTATCAGCGACATGGGTGAGGCTGGGGATGAGCATCGATGGCTCGACGAGGAAGACAAGAGAGTTGGGTCTCGGGAGAAACAGAGGAAGAAGAGAAGTGTGGGGGGGGGGGGGGGGTGGATTAGATTAGGATTAATTAAGATATTTAATTAGGGTTAGGTTAATTTTATATATATATGAGATTTAGGATGTTGGGTTAATGGGTTATAGGGTTAGGATCCAATAAGAATGGGTTTGGGTTAAAAATTAAATAAATAAGAATGGAATATCGGGTTAACGGGTTTGGGTTTAGGATTATAGGGTTTATAAAATTGGGTTAAAACCAATAAAAGATTAAATTAAATGAAGCTTCGGGCTTTATAAAAATAATAAATAATAAATAAATAATCGATTACTTTTAAAATATAATTTATGGGTTCTAAAAATAATTGAGTGAGCTGATGGATGCAATTGAGTTTAAAAGAACAAGGTTTATTTGAGTTTCAAAATAATGATCAGTTAATATATATATATAAAATGGATTAAAAATAGAGTTTCTGGTCTCACACTTGATAAATAGTCAAATAATAAAAATTAGACTTGGTTTGGGCTAGAATATAAGTTAAGAAAAATAAAATTTTAGAATGCAATATATGTTAAAATACATAATCAAGAAGAAGAATTAAGATTATAGAAGGGAATATAATTCGGTTAAAATCTATAATCATATGAAAATAGCTACAAATACCAAAGATAATTAGGCAGAATTTAAATAAGAATAGAATATCAGATTATATACAATTGGGTTGAAAGAATAGGAGAATTTATAGAAAATTCAAATACAAGAATACAGAAAAAATAATTGTATAGATGAAAACGGGGGATACAGTTCCTTTCAACTTTCCATTTTAATTATTCAATTGAGTTGTTATAATAATTGTAAGGGATTAAAAAGTATATAGTTAGCTTGGGTTAGTAGGTGATGAACTCAATAATATTCACATTTAGGAGCAATAATCTTAGTGCAATTAGACATTTAAATGCTCTATATGTGGTATCTTACTCTTCTTTTCTCTTTTCCATAGGAAACAACCTAAAACAGCTAAAAGAAGCAGAATCAGAATCTTGAGGATGATATACAGGGAACTGCAGTGTAACAGTCGATTGGCTCTTCATCAGTCGACCGGACAGAGAGTTTGCTGGGGCTCGGCACAGTCGACTTCCCCAACATCAGTCGACTTGACTGAGGAATCATGAAGCCACAGATGTCTCGGAAACAGTCGACTTACACCCTACACCAGTCGACTGGTATTTGGCGGAGTGAAAAGATAAGATGCATCCGCATCTAAATCCAAATCTATCTGAACCCAGATTATTTGCGAATAACAACTTCTCCAACAAATTAAAGCCAGAGACTGGGGATTGGCAAGAGCACGTGGTTAGCAGATAAGGAAGAAAAGAAGAAAAGAGAAAGAAATAAATCGCGGATAAAATAAGGAAGGAAAGAGGAGGACTTTCCTGAAAAAGTGGCAAACCCTAATTCTCGTGCCGTGTTCTATAAATATCAATCAAGAGGCATTATTTTGGTCTCTCTCACCACCAGCCGAATCACAGAGTTCCAGAATCAACAAGACATCAACCAAGAGCATTAGTCTATCAACATCGAAGAAGGAGAGAGGAGACCAAGTACTCCGAAGGGAACAAGGCAGTCGACTGAGTGACAGCCAGTCGACCGATCTGCCGGACTTCATCAGTTTATTTCTCCTCTTTTTAGTTCTTTTATGTTAATCATGTATTCGAACTTGCTGATCAATAAAAGTTTAATTATGTGGAACTAATTTCATAGTTGGGTAGATTGAAACCGTAGTTATGTAATGCTTCTATTCTTCTGAGTGCTATTCTGTTACTTATTGATTAAACCTGAGAGTATTGGTATAGATTTATAATAATCAAACTTGTTCAGAATTCTAAGGGCAGTCGACTGAGGTGACAGCCAGTCGACTGACATATAGAACCTGAGTTATCAAGTTTGCGTATTATAAATCTGAATCTGTTATATGAGCATATTGAGACGACCCGTATCTCGTGCTCATAACTTGTAACACAAGAGTCCTTAGGGGTTCTTGGTTTAATCAACTTGAGGGATCTAGATCTGATACCAATTTCTAGAACATTGAGTGTTTGTTCGTTTCCATTGTTCTTATGTTTTCTTTAAGTGCAACTTAGTAGATACCATGCTAAATACTTAAGGAAAGAAACGAATTAGAGTAGATACCATGCCTAATTCTTGGCTAGGGAAACAATACTTTAAGGAGTAGATACCATGCCCTTAAAGGAACGAACATGAGTAACTAGAATAGTAAAGAAGGAGACTTCGCATTACTGACTATAGGTGGAAATCAAAACCCAACTACTTGATAAATATTTGTGATTCAGAACTTCTTGATATAGTTTTTAATCTGTTTATTTCTTTAGGAACAACACTTTAAGATCCTCATTTCTATTTTATTGGTTAGTAAGTTAAATTCTACAATCTCTGTGAGATCGACCCTTGCTCGTCACTACGCCTCTATAAACGATTCGTACACTTGCGAGGTTTTTAATTTGTGTCTAGTTTAGATCATATAGATAGGACAACAAGTTTTTGGCGCCGTTGCCGGGGATTGTTAGCATTTTAACTTACAAATCAGTAAATCTTGTCTTTTATTTTCTTTTCTTTTATTAATAAATATTTTCTTCTAGGTTACAGGATTTTTGGTGGATGCACGGAAGGCGATCACTTCGTCCCGAGCTACTACCTATTGACGCGGAAACAGAACGCACTTTGCACAGACTAGGTCGGCTGTCTGCAACCAACTAGTCGACTGCTACAAGGAACCAGGCGACTGCACAGAGACCCAATTCACGAGCAACAATGGCTGAGGAAGTACCAAATCGAGTACCAATGCAGGACAAATTCATGCCTAAGAATATTGAGCAACCTTCCTGCATTGCTTATCAACCTAATGTCACAGGGAACATGCATCTCTCTCCCCAATTACTTAGCATGGTTCCCCACTTTTGTGGCAAACCAGACGAAAAGCCTTACCTCCATCTGCAAGACTTCTTTGATCTTTGCAGAACACAAAGTGTCCAAGGGCTTACCCCTGAACAAATCAGGTTAATCTTGTTTCCATTCTCTTTAAAACTTAATGCTAAATTGTGGTATAATTCTTTGGAACCAGGATCAATTAATTCATGGGAGCAATTGGCAACAAAATTCTTGAAAGAATTCTTTCCAGCCCAGAAGACCAAACAACTGAAAAGGGAGATTCAACTCTTCCAACAAAAAGATGGAGATCTATTCTTCGAAGCATGGAAGGATTTCAAGAACAAGCTTCTCAAGTGTCCTACACACAACATGCCTAAAGTTGATCAGGTACAAGCATTTTATGAGGGCTTAAATGATACTAACAAGGCAATTGTGGATTCAGCTTGCAATGGGATCTTGATGAGGAAAAGTGGTGAGGAGGCCATCGAACTATTTGAAGAACTTAGCGAGAACTCACAGCAATTTTCAACAAGGGGAAGAGGCATTTCTAAAAAACAGGGAGTTTATGAAATTTCTAGTAGTAATAACATACAATTAGAAATGGCAACCATGAACAAAAAAATTGATATGCTTGTTAATGCAATGACAACAATGGGTAGTGTAAAAAATCAAACACAAGAAATTTATGCAATTTGTTCTCATTTTGATCATACAACTGACACATGTCCCATGTCCTCTTTCACAGATCAGGAGCATGCAAACTATGTGGGACAAGGAGTGTTTCCACCAAAGAACAACCCATTCTCAAACACATACAACCCAGGGTGGAGGAACCATCCAAATTTCTCATGGAGCAACAATCAAGGCACCCAATCTTCGCAAGGACATGCACGGAACTTCCAAATGGGAAGTGGGTTTGATAGGCCAGTTCAAGAACAGAAGAAGTTGGATTTTGAATCCACCGTTCTTCAATTGCTCCAACAACAACATCAAACAAGCAACCAACAAGGGCAAGCAATTCAGAAATTGGAAACTCAAATCGGGCAAATCACAAAGAAGTTGAGTGAAAGAAAGGCAGGAAAACTTCCTTCACAAACCATACCAAACCCTAGAGGCCAAGAACAGCTCAAATCAGTAACAATTCTGAGAAGTGGTAAGACAATTGAAAACAAGGTTGGAACACACACAGAAGAAGCAGAAACACAACCATCAAAAGTTTTGGGTTCCAACAAGGTAAGTGAAAAAGAAAGAACAGTTTTGCCACCATTCACTCAAAGGTTAGTCAAGCAAAAGAAAGAACAACATTTATTTGACATCTTTGAAACTCTCAGAAAGGTAGAAATTAATATCCCCCTACTTGATGCTATTAAACAAATTCCTTCTTATGCCAAATTTTTGAAAGAATGTTGTACTCACAAAAGAACATTTCAGGTTAGGGAGGATGTGGCTTTGACAGAGGAAGTGAGCGCTGTTTTGTTAAGGAAATTACCTCCTAAATTGAAGGACCCATGTAGTTTTACCATTCCTTGCAGGGTTGGTGAGCACTTCTTTGAAAAGGCACTGATAGACTTGGGGGCGAGCATCAATCTTCTTCCTTACTCTGTTTATGAAAAGCTAGGATTGGGGGAACTCAAACCAACATCCATCACTTTGCAGTTGGCTGATCGCAGCATCAAAAGACCTAGAGGTATTTTGGAAGATGTCCTAGTTCAGGTAAATGATTTCATTTTGCCTACAGATTTTGTTGTGTTGGACATGGAGGACTCTTCAATGCCATCTTCTTTACCGATCATCCTAGGCAGGCCCTTTATGAGTACAGCTGATATAAAAATTTGTGTTAAAAAGGGTACTATAAGTATGAAAATAAATGGAGAAAATGTTGAATTTAAAATGTTTGATACACTAAAATTACTACATGATGACCATGAATGCTATAATGTTGATGTGGTACAGGAGATTGTTGATCAAACATTTCAGGTACATAGCATAGAACCACTACAAGCTACAATTACACAGTCTCTAACATTGTCTACTGTTGAACAGGAACACGATGACTGCAGGATTGCAGAGACAGTACGTCACCTAGAGTCTCCAAAGTCATATTCAGGTAAACTCGCACCTGCATTTGAAAATATTGTGACTGATGACACTTGTGTTTCCTCGGACCAGTCGACTGGTGGACAGGATAAGTCGACTGTCCCAACTGTTACCAGGATGCCAGATGTGGAGCTGAAGCCGCTGCCTGAACATCTGAAGCACGCATATTTGGGTGAAAACCAAATGCTACCAGTGATAGTTGCTGCAAATTTGAGTGCATAGGAAGAAGAGAAGTTGCTGAGGGTACTGCGAGAACACAAAGGTGCAATAGGATGGACCATTGCAGACATCAAGGGAATAAGTCCATCCAAATGCATGCATAAAATACTTCTTGAAGACAATGCAAAACCAAGCAGGAAAGCACAGAGAAGGCTTAATCCACACATGAAGGAAGTGGTAAGAACAGAGATCTTGAAGCTACTAGATGTTGGCATCATCTACCCTATCTCAGATAGCAAATGGGTGAGTCCTATACTTGTGGTGCCTAAGAAAAGTGGAGTCACAGTGGTGAAGAATGAAGAGAATGAGCTTATCCCTACGAGAGTGACCATGGAGGGTATGCATTGACTACAGGAAACTGAATAACGAAACCAGGAAAGATCACTCCCCTCTTCCTTTTATTGATCAAATGTTAGAAAGATTAGCAGGATATAATCATTATTGTTTTTTAGATGGTTATAGTGGCTATAATCAAATTGCTATTGCTCCAGAAGATCAAGAAAAAACCACTTTTACATGTCCTTTTGGTACTTTTGCATACAGGAGGATGCCCTTTGGATTGTGCAATGCACCAGCTACATTTCAGAGATGCATGATGAGTATATTTTCAGACATGGTGGAAAGGTTCATCGAGGTATTTATGGATGATTTTAGTGTTTTTGGATCTTGTTTTGATGAATGCCTTAACCATTTACAGCTTGTACTTAAGAGATGTGAAGAATGCAATTTAGTGCTGAATTGGGAAAAGTGCCATTTTATGGTACAACAAGGTATTGTCTTGGGACATGTGGTGTCAAAAAGAGGAATAGAGGTGGACAAGGCAAAAATTGACATCATATCAAAGCTACCCCATCCTACTACAGTCAAGGGTGTTAGGAGTTTTCTTGGACATGCAGGGTTCTATAGAAGATTTATAAAAGATTTCTCAAAAATCTCCAAACCCCTTTGTGAATTATTGGCTAAGGATGTTGAGTTTGCATGGACAGAAAAGTGCACAAATGCTTTTATTACATTGAAAAATCTTCTCATTTCTGTACCTATTGTCATGGCACCAGATTGGAACCATCCTTTCGAGCTTATGTGTGATGCAAGTGATTATGCTTTAGGAGCTGTTTTAGGTCAGAGAATCAATAAGGTACCCCATGTTATTTACTATGCTTCTCGAACTTTAAATGATGCACAGCTTAATTATTCCACTACTGAAAAAGAAATGTTAGCTGTCATTTTTGCTGTAGAGAAGTTTAGATCATATTTGATTGGTTCTAAAGTTATTGTTTTCACTGACCATGCTGCTTTGAGATATTTGTTTGCTAAAAAGGATGCTAAGCCTAGGTTGATCAGATGGGTGCTGTTGCTTCAAGAATTTGATCTTGAGATTAGAGACAAGAAAGGAAGTGACAATGTTGTGGCAGATCACATGTCCAGATTACTGTATGAAGAAGAAAGAATTGTGCCCCCACTTAATGAAAATTTCCCAGATGAAAATTTATTGAAAATAAATATACAACTTCCATGGTTTGCAGATATTGTAAATTATCTCACTGCTCATGTTTTCCCTCCAGGTATGACACTTCAGGAAAGAAAGAGACTGGTGGCCGTGTGCAAGCACTATTATTGGGATGATCCTTATTTGTTCAAATTTTGCCCTGATCAAATTATAAGAAGATGTGTGGCAGAAGAAGAGCAAATGAGTATTCTACAACATTGCCACCAATATGCATGTGGAGGACATTTTGGACCAAAGAGAACAGCACTCAAGGTATTACAATCTGGTTTTTATTGGCCTAATGTATTCAAAGATGCCTTTTTTTTTGCAGGACTTGTGACAAATGCCAAAGGACAGGCAACATCTCTTCAAGAAATCAAATGCCACTACAAAACATCCAAGTAATCGTGCTTTTTGACGTTTGGGGAATCGACTTCATGGGTCCCTTTCCTAACTCATTTGGTTATTTATATATTCTTGTGGGTGTGGATTATGTGTCTAAATGGGTCGAGGCTGTCCCCTCAAAAACTAATGATCACAAAGTTGTTGTCAAGTTTTTGCAGGAGAACATTTTCACTAGGTTTGGTACACCACGAGCAATAATTAGTGATGGAGGGAGCCACTTCAATAACTTTCCATTTGCTTCTTTGATGAAGAAATATGGTATTACACATAGAGTGGGTACTCCATATCATCCTCAAACTAGTGGGCAGGTGGAGATTAGCAACAGAGAAATCAAGAGCATTTTGGAAAAGACAGTAAATACAAGGAGAAAGGATTGGTCGCTGTGCTTGAACGATGCATTATGGGCCTACCGAACAGCATACAAGACACCCATCGGCATGTCACCATACCGTTTGGTTTTTGGAAAAGCCTGTCATCTGCCAGTGGAGTTGGAACACAAAGCCTATTGGGCCATTAAAAGGTTCAATTTTGATATGAAACAAGCAGGAGACAAAAGAAGATTGCAACTGAACGAGCTTGAAGAGTTGAGGCACGACGCATATGAAAATGCAAAATTGTACAAGGAAAAGACCAAGTTGTACCATGATAAACAACTAGCAAGGAAGGAGTTTTATGAAGGACAGAAGGTATTGATATACAACTCAAGATTAAGACTTTTTCCAGGCAAGCTTATGTCAAGATGGTATGGCCCATACATTGCCACAAAAGTCTTTCCACATGGTGCATTGGAGGTTCATAGCAAAGAGAAAAATCAAACATTCAAGGTGAACGGGCATAGGGCGAAGCCATACATTGAGATGAGTCTAGAGCCGCACGAGGAAGATGTGAATCTTCAAACCATTCAATACATTGCATAAACTCATCAAGTCTAGCTGAAGACAGAAAACACAGCGCTTATTGGGAGGCAACCTAATTTTTCAGGGGAGTATTTACACTTTCTATTTATTTTACTTCTCTAATCATTTCTTTATTTCTTTATTTTCTTCCCTTCATACTAGTTGGTAACTCATGCCTATACTTTAAGTTTTGTGCGAACATTGAGGACAATGTTCCATCTAAGTTTGGGGGTATTAGTTAGTTACATTTGGAGTCTTTTGATTTTTTAGGATAAACAATTTCTTATAAAGTAAGAGTAAGGATACTTATTTACTTTAGGATTGTTGAGTTTCATAATTCCTTACAAAATTATATGAGTCATGCGATTATACATAAAAAACAAATGTGATGCTTTTTCTAGTGATTATCCTCTTTGATCTAGTCCTAAACAGAGTTTAAGTAAATAAAGTAAAAACAAAAAAAAAAAATTGAATAAAGTCAATCTACTCCAATGTTTTGAGTTGCTTAGTAACTAGGGGTATTCATCACCAATGTTTACTTTTACGTCAAACGGCAACTTGAAATATGAGTATGCAAAGCACTTTAAAGTTTGTGACTTGTTGAGTAACCGGGTGGATTCATCACAAATGTCTTGCACTCGCGTCAAAAGGCAAGTGACAACTTAGAGAAGAGACGAAAAAAAAAAAAAAAAAAAAAACTCTAGTTTGTTACTCGGTTTGCAGTAGTGAGAAGGGATAATCACAGATGGAGTATTACATACTATAACTATAATTAATTGCAAGACAAGTGTGGTTGAGTTTGGAGTTATGAATAGACAATTGCACTAGAGAAAGTGGGTATGCTTGTTTTTATTTTATTTGCAAATTGTTTATAATTTTGATTGCAAAATTTTGATGCTTGCATAATGAGACATCTTCTTGGTATGATGGGTCGAGACTATTATTTTCCCCTTGTTCATAATTTCACTTTTTGCTTGAGGACAAGCAAAAGCTAAGTTTGGGGGTATTTGATGAACTCAAAAATATTCACATTTAGGAGCAATAATCTTAGTGCAATTAGACATTTAAATGCTCTATATGTGGTATCTAACTCTTCTTTTCTCTTTTCCATAGGAAACAACCTAAAACAGCTAAAATAAGCAGAATCAGAATCTTGAGGATGATATACAGGGAACTGCAGTGCAACAGTCGACTGGCTCTTCATCAGTCGACCGGACAGAGAGTTTGCTGGGGCTCGGCACAGTCGACTTCCCCAACATCAGTCGACTTGACTGAGGAATCATGAAGCCACAGATGTCTCGGAAACAGTCGACTTACACCCTACACCAGTCGACTGGTATTTGGCGGAGTGAAAAGATAAGATGCATCCGCATCTAAATCCAAATCTATCTGATCCCAGATTATATGCAAATAACAACTTCTCCAACAAATCAAAGCCAGAGACTGGGGATTGGCAAGAGCACGTGGTTAGCAGATAAGGAAGAAAAGAAGAAAAGAGAAAGAAATAAATCACGAATAAAATAAGGAAGGAAAGAGGAGGACTTTCCTGAAAAAGTGGCAAACCCTAATTCTCGTGCCGTGTTCTATAAATATCAATCAAGAGGCATTATTTTGGTCTCTCTCACCACCAGCCGAATCACAGAGTTCCAGAATCATCAAGACATCAACCAAGAGCATTAGTCTATCAACATCGAATAAGGAGAGAGGAGACCAAGTACTCCGAAGGGAACAAGGCAGTCGACTGAGTGACAGCCAGTCGACCGATCTGCCGGACTTCATCAGTTTATTTCTCCTCTTTTTAGTTCTTTTATGTTAATCATGTATTCGAACTTGCTGATCAATAAAAGTTTAATTATGTGGAACTAATTTCATAGTTGGGTAGATTGAAACCGTAGTTATGTAATGCTTCTATTCTTCTGAGTGCTATTCTGTTACTTATTGATTAAACCTGAGAGTATTGGTATAGATTTATAATAATCAAACTTGTTCAGAATTCTAAGGGCAGTGACTGAGGTGACAACCAGTCGACTGACATATAGAATCTGAGTTATCAAGTTTGCGTATTATAAATCTGAATCTGTTATATGAGCATATTGAGACGACCCGTATCTCGTGCTCATAACTTGTAACACAGGAGTCCTTAGGGGTTCTTGGTTTAATCAACTTGAGGGATCTAGATCTGATACCAATTTCTAGAACTTTGAGTGTTTGTTCGTTTCCATTGTTCTTATGTTTTCTTTAAGTGCAACTTAGTAGATACCATGCTAAATACTTAAAGAAAGAAACGAATTAGAGTAGATACCATGCCTAATTCTTGACTAGGGAAACAATACTTTAAGGAGTAGATACCATGCCCTTAAAGGAACGAACATGAGTAACTAGAATAGTAAAGAAGGAGACTTCGCATTACTGACAATAGGTGGAAATCAAAACCCAACTACTTGATAAATATTTGTGATTCAGAACTTCTTGATATAGTTTTTAATCTGTTTATTTCTTTAGGAACAACACTTTAAGATCCTCATTTCTATTTTATTGGTTAGTAAGTTAAATTCTACAATCTCTGTGGGATCGACCCTTGCTCGTCACTACGCTTCTATAAACGATTCGTACACTTGCGAGGTTTTTAATTTGTGTCTAGTATAGATCATCTAGATAGTACAACAGTAGGAAACTAGAATTTGTGCAATTTAGCACATGTAACCTATGCTGGTTGTTTTTGGCATAGAAATTCATATGCTAGTTCTATTTGAGATAAGTTTAGTTGGGTTTCCTCGTGGGCTGATATCTAGAGTGCAGGTTAGGCACTAAAATATATAACTTTGGCGAACAGTCTGATAATGGATTTAACATCTCTGAGGAAGAATTGTGTTTATTTTATAGTTTTATGACCTCAACTTTGTGAATCATGTTTCAAACACTAGTATTTTCATTTTAAAATACTTTCTATCACTGGTTACCATCATTAAGTATGAATAAGATATCAGTTCATTTCTTTGTATTTTATAGTTTAACTAGGTTAGCCCATTGACACGTGCCTACGGCATGTCTTCAGAATAGTGCACCTGGTTTGATTATATAAAATAGTTTTAGAGGTCCAGCAAATTAATTGAAGTAGAAAACATATTATATTAGGAAGCTGTATATCTACCTTTAAGCTCAACCATCGCCTTCTTGATCAGTAGCTTTAACTTACTTGAATGCATATAGTTTGTTAGAAACACTGCATTGAGTTTTTTTTAACTTCAACATCACTTTTAGATGCTTATAATATTTATGCAAGGACATGATCATATAGGTTTTATAGAGCTTACTCTAATCCCATAACCACTATGAGCATGTCTAAATACAATGGTAACCCAAGTGCGCGTGTGAATGTATCTACAATACCAATAATCTAAACATTTATTTGTCTGAGACTCAATTTGCAATTGAAATAGCTCTTATTATTATTTTAACCAAAATGTAATACATGAAGTTCTTATTATCATTTCTTTCATCTACACTTTGTTTCCCTATTGCACCTTTATAAAAAAAAATCAAAATGGATCAATAACAAATTTACTTTAGCCGTCTTTCTTGAGTGGAGAGTTTGCACTCTTCACTGGTAAACTCCAGTCATCCCAATCCTATATATCCAAACATACACTAAAAGTTCTTATATGTTATATTATCCATGGTTTGTAATAACCGGTGAAGAGAACACTTTCTGATAGTATATTCTCTTGTAATAAAGAAATTAATGTTGCATATTTGCCAAGTTATTTTAGGTTGCTGATCAGCTTACCTTTCCTGCTATGGTTTGGAAGCCCAAATTAAGGCCACCAAATAATCCATTTTTCACTTGCGTACACCTTAAATCAAAACCACTAAAAAACTCATCAAATAAATCACCAAATTAAAATTTTTTAAACCCAAAACTAAAATAATCATACCTCTCTGAACTTAGATATCATGCACACACAACATTCGAGTCAGCAAAAAACTGAGTAATCCCTTGCACATAAAAAATTAAAAATTAGAATGAGAATTCGGTTAATGAAATGAAATTAGAGTCGTTGCATTGCATGTAGAGGCTCTCGTTTCGGTGGAGGGGAGTCACCGATATGGAGTCGCTTGATATTTGCACTCGATTTGGTGAAGGGGAGTCGCCGATACGGAATCAGCAGTGAATCAGAAATCGGCAACGACCACTAGATTGAGGTTCGACACTTATTTGGATTAGGATTTGCTTTGAGATTCGCGCATGAGAGGATCATGGAGGCTTCGCCAATGGAATGGAAGCGAAGATTTAAGAAAATGGTTTTAGAAATTTGGAGTTAGCGGCTTAAAAACCCTAGAAAAGAGAGAGAGAGAGATAAATTGGAGCTCTCTTGTTTGGAGAATAGAGGGAACAAACTTATCTGAATAGGAGAGAGAGAGTGAGAAAGAAATAATTAAATAAATGGGGGGATTTGAATTTGAGTTTTTTTTTGGGGGGGGGGAGGAGAATATCTTTTGGAAGCTTAGATCTGGACCATTGATTTTGTAACGCCCCGCCCCAATACTCAGACAATTTTAATATTTTTAGAAGAAAAATTAGATACTATGTAGTACAACTGCCCACCACAGGCTGCCTCTCAAAAGGTGGTTAACCAAATTGGTGACTCTTAATCATAGGCAATTTTATTTATACTCAAATTAGTTTTTGTATACTTCCCATGTGGGACTATATTTCTCAATCTCAATCTCAAATTCTCAAATCCGCGCAGACCAGTCGACTGCTCAAACCACCAGTCGACTGTTCGCTCAAGATCTGGGGTATTACATACACCCCACTTTTAGAAATCAGCATCCTCGCTGAGTACGGGACACACATCTAGTGTAGGATCCGCCTTTCTAGCCGTTGTAGAATAGTCCTCGATCCCACGAAATGTGTAGAAACACCCGGTACATACAAATGCACCCTGCCTATTCGGAGAATTATCTCCCTGCCGTGAACTAGATCATAGGCCCTCTTCTACACTCGGTGTTGAAATTCGGCTCTGATACCATTTGTAATGCCCCGCCCCAATACTCAGACAATTTTAATATTTTTAGAAGACAAATTAGATACTATGTAGTACAACTGCCCACCACAGGCTGCCTCTCAAAAGGTGGTTAACCGAATTGGTGACTTTTGATCATAGGCAATTTTATTTATACTCAAATTAGTTTTTGTATACTTCCCATGTGGGACTATATTTCTCAATCTCAATCTCAAATTCTCAAATCCGCGCAGACCAGTCGACTGCTAATCCAACCAGTCGACTGTTCGATGAAAACCTGGGGTATTACATACACCCCACCTTTAGAAATCAGCATCCTCGCTGAGTACGGGACACACATCTAGTGTAGGATCCGCCTTTCTAGCCGTTGTAGAATAGTCCTCGATCCCATGAAATGTGTAGAAACACTCGGTACATACAAATGCACCCTGCCTATCCGGAGAATCATCTCCCTGCCGTGAACTAGATCATAGGCCCTCTTCTACACTCGGTGTCGAAAGTCGGCTCTGATACCATTTGTAACGCCCAGCCCCAATACTCAGACAATTTTAATATTTTTTATGAAATACAAATTAAATACTATGTAGTACAACTGCCCACCACAGGCTGCCTCTCAAAAGGTGGTTAACCGAATTGGTGACTCTTGATCATAGGCAATTATATTTATACTCAAATTAGTTTTTGTATACTTCCCATGTGTGACTATATTTCTCAATCTCAATCTCAAATTCTCAAATCCGCGCAGACCAGTCGACTGCTAATCCAACCAATCGACTGTTCGTTGAAAACCTGGGGTATTACAGATTTCCTTACTATTGAAGGAGAGCCACTTGATAGCTTTTCTTTGAGTTTTATTATATAGATTGATTGTTTTCTCATTGAGTCTTGCCAAGTTGCGTGATTCTCTACTCTATTATTTTCGTTAAATTGATGGATTTCACGCATAAAATTCAATCTAACAAGAAATTAATTAATATATTTCTCGCAACCTTTAATTGTATATTATATATGTACTAGATTTGCCTGTGGGAACGTGCCTAAGGCACGTCTTCGAAATGATACAACATATTAAAAGTCTTGTAAACAGTAAAACAATAATTATGTAGTTCAAGTTTGAATAGTATGACAATAATTAGTTGTAAATAAAAGTCCATGTTTCCATTAGTATATGTTGAAAAATAATTATAAATGAGGATATAAAATCCAACTTCTTAGAACTTTGAGGGTGGAAAATGATGAAATTTAACTATTGAAGAGATATTTTTTATTTTCAATTTAACATTAACAATAAAAAAACATTAAAAATCTGAAAATTTACAAATCTGAAATATGAAAATCTAAATTTCTGAGTAAATAGAGAGAATGAGAGAGAGAGAGAGAGAGAGAGAGAAATAATTAAACAAATAAATGAGTTGTTTTTTTAGAGGGGGGATTTGAATTTGAGTTTTGGTGTTTGAAATTTTGGGGGGGGGGGGGGGGGGGGGGGGGGGATGTGTTTTGTGTAACAACCCTGATTTTTGACGAATGCGTCTTGTAAACGAACTAAGTGCTACTAGTTATGAAGATTATATTTTTGGTTAGAGAAATTGTTTTCCTCACTAATAACCTACAATTATGCATATGAATGTGTTTATGAACATATATACATACATGTACATGTTGAATTGGACTTGTGAACCCAAATGAAACCAAACAAACCCACAACACTTGAACCAAAATCAAATGGGTCAAGCCCAAAGGAGGCCGGCCTAGTCTTGGAGGGAAACAAGGAGGGAATGAGAACTAGGGTTAGGGTTTTTTTCATTTGAATAAAAGACACAATTATGACCTTGTCACATCACCTCCCAGGAGAGCCAACCTCTTGCATGATGAGACATTTCTCATCTTCCCCATGGATCAAAAATCCGGCCTACCCCCTCCCCCACTCTTTCTCATTGTGTTGTTAAAAGCCCCTCTCTTCTCCACACTCTCTTACAAACTACTACTACTCTTACTCTCTTCCTATACCTCCAAAATCCTTTCCTAATACACTTAGCTACTGATTTATGGAGAGAAGAAGAAGGGAAGACAAGGAGAAGAAGAACTAGGAGCCCAAGCAAAGGAAAAGAAGCAAGGATCTAGAAGAGTCAAGAAGGAGGTCTTTCAAACAAAGAACAAGCTACTAACAATGTGGGTGTTTCCAATCTCTTGTGTTTTGTTCTTGGATGATTGAAATGATGTTTGATGACTTAAAAAATGACATGCATGCTATAGGAATGAACTCTAACAACTCGTTTTGTACTAAGTAATCCAAACCAGAAAATCCTGTTAAAAGACTGAATTTTTGTTGTCAGTCCGTAGCTTATTGCATGAACACCACTTGGAATTTTGATCTGAAATTTTTAGAGGATGATCATATTGGTGTCAGACACCTTCAGTAATTTTTATAGATTTTATGATTTTTCTTGCTATTTAAATAAAATACGAACTTGCATGCTGGTCAGAATAGAAAGAAGCAGTTTTTATGGTTACTGTTGTGGAAAGAATGACTTGGATCTCACTGCATACTTATGAGATTGAGCTAAAATTTTAGTATGTTATTTTTGGATGTATCTAAGACCTATTTTTCAAATTTCATGAGATTTGGAAAACTGTAGCTATGTCAATTAAATCATGCAAGATGAACAAGATATTTTAGTGAATAGAACTACTGTTGATTCTGCCCTGTTTTTGGATGATATTCAAAAGGACATAACTGGAAATCTACTTAGTATAATCACCTCATTTTTGAAAGTGTTGTAACATCATGTGTCAGAAACTAGATTCTAAAATTTCATGATGATCTGATACCATATGATATTTTAAATAAATTTTATCCCATGACTGTGTTTATCTGATTTGTTGTTCTGGAAGTCTGTATACTTGTTAAACATGGACCCATAAGAGTGTCTAAACGACCTCATCTGAAGTGCCATATAACCAGGAACTTTTAGTAGACACGTAGGCCTTTCTGTAATGACCAATAAATCCTGGTTTAGATAAGTATTTGATTTTATATAATTTTTGCAAGTGATGACAGAAATACAGTGAAACATAGAGCTCACTGGTTTGCACCATGTTCATAGAAATGGGTTTGAAAACTTGTACTTCACTAGCTTAGAGTTGTTGTTTAAGGTAAAGAAACATGTCGTGGATGTGAGTATGAGTTAGGACTTAAGTGATCTAAAGTTTCTTTGCTCAGAGTAGCCCATAGTTGCTTATAGACCCCAATATAGACAATAGTGTTCAATGTTTGAAGTGGAAATTGTATTGGATGTTGGGGTATTATTGTAGGCCACTTTGGGATGAGATTCATGCCCATTGTGTGCTTGTGCTTGCTGTCTACTTTGAGTAGAAGCCTGGAGAGCGACCGATCGCGTTTCCTCAAGGGAACGGGACCGGGAATAACTTCGTTTTGGCATGAACGCCAAATGTGTGCTTGCTGTTTGGAAACATAAATTGTTGTTTTTAGGAATCTTAGAACCCCTTTTTGAGTATTTGTGGGTTAGGACTTACTCATAGTGTAGTGAACCTTGTTGGGATACATTGGTTAAGTTGAGGCCCTAAGATTTAGTCTTGTTGACAAATCTAGACGGGTGGAATGTACATCGAATGCATTGGAGGAGATGACTTGTGCGCCGACGTACTCACCGTGCATGGATGGATTCCATGGTTTGTGCTTGGAGCTACCACTTGTCGGGACCGTGGAGCATTAAGTTTAGCAGGAAGCTATTTGTTGGTCGGGCCAAGGTTGCAATCAAACTCCAAGCGTCGATGTGGTTGCGGCAATCGATCGGGACGATTCGCCGGGGGTTCGTGCCAAGTGTGGGCCTAGGCGGGTCAACTCTTGGGCCGGACTAGAGGGCTAGTTGAGTCCTAATGTGAAATGGGTTGAGATCTATTTTGATAAAGGTGACTAAATAGGGTGAGTCTACTAATGGAATTGAACAAGTTGATCATGGAAAGCAAGTTGATTATCGAGTTAGGGATTTAGAAATGGTAGATAGATCACTTAACTAAAAGACGTAGAGTTGGCTAGTGTGATGGTTTGAGTAGTCGGCCGATAAAACAAATCTTGAATTCAACCTTATTCTTTAATCTGGGAGTGGGATAGCTTGATAATTTTGGTAGGATTAGATCGAGTCTTGGTTGAATGTAAGGACAGGCACTAGCGAGGGTGTTCGCCTGTCAGGGGGATACATGGCATGATCACCCCCGACCGAATCTTAGGTTCGTTTAATGCGGACAGGGACCCCGAGCTGCCTATAGATAGAGTCGGGAAGACTCTGTAGGGGCTCCGCTGTCTCGACAGAAATGCCTTTATGATCCGTAACAACTTTTAAGGAGGTTTGGAGCGTTGACGTCGTCTCGACTGCAAGTTCTATTCTAGTGTAAGGACGGGTGTAGCGGAGTTAGGGAAACCCTATATTCGTCAGGTCCTTTGTTGATTAATGCGGGCAGGAGGATTAAAGAAAGGCCCAGTGAGCGAGACTCTACGGGAAAGGCTCTAAGTCCTTCGGCGGGGAGCCCTGGTGTCCGTATATCAGTTTTTGGTGAGGTCCGGGGAGACAACATATCGGGTAAGCCAATGGGATCACAGTCAACATATCGGGTAAACCAATTTGATTACAGTCACGCAGAGTAAGCCTGCGACTAGAGTCCCGGGCATAGTGGATAAAACTATGATGATTGGACACCACTAACGACTAGCAGGGTAAGCCTGCAGTCTCACCATCACTGGAATCAGAAGCAGGAGAGAGTACAAGAGTAGGATTCATCGCTGGGGATCGAGCCCCATTAAACTGAAGAACGTCATTTGGTTAGTGGTGTGTAGTATGGGATGCATATCCTTCAACTAAGCATGCATTAGCCTTAGGAGCATGTGTGCATTAGTGTGTGTATTAGTTTAGGCCATGGCATACACCGACACTTGATTGACATTACCTTTTTCTTTGCATCAAATATTATTCGTGTTTGTTGAGGTTGGAATCGTTATATTCTGGCGTAGAGAGGATGGCCGGGTATAGTATTTCATCAGTTGTAATCAACTGATGTGCCCACAGTTACTAGTGCAGGACTGCCGAGTTGGGAGCACGGGAAAGCTCTAGTAGGAGAAAGCATCCAAGTGCAAGTTATTGTCCGAATTCTATTATACATTCTTGTTGTAACAATTAATTGTAAATGTTGTAATCATTGGACATTGTAATAACAATTTGATATAATAAAAGTTTTTAATTTCCTGTGATTTTTGTTGTATTGTGACTCATTTGAAGGAAGATCCTGGAAGAGTGTCACAAGCTCCTATGTTAGGAATTCGGGGCGCTACATTTTGTGAGGTTAGATTTGGGCATTTGATTTTGAGGGGATTGAAGGAGAGCCACTTGATAGCTTTCTTTGTGTTTTATTATATAGATATTTCTTATATAATTTCATTCCTTAACATAGCTCAGGCGATTAGCTTTATTGGTGCCTTTAGAGCATCTGTAGTCGTTCCTTATATTTTCCAAAAATTTGGAAAATATAGGGAACGAGACATTGTAGCTGTTCCTTATATTTCCAAATTTTGGAAAAATAGCAACAATTGCCGTCTATATTTGAGAAATGATATAGAAAATTCCCAAATATAGGAATTGAAAGATTATCTTGCATCTGTTCTAATTTTTTTTCTCGGACGCAAGATGATCTTACGTTTGATCAAATTTAAAATTTAAAAAAAAGTGTCGGACACAAAATGATCTTGCGTTCGATCGATTTTTTTTTGAAGTCGTCGGACACAAGATCATCTCGCATCTGATCAAATTTTTAAAAAATTTGCTGAAGGGAACTGATGCAATATGATTTTAAGTCGAAAGAAATTTTTTTAAAAAATCCCACAACAGATGCAAGATCCTCTTACGTCCGTTCTTTTTCCCCCCAAAAATTTGGATTTCTGTTCTATGGAATAGGTCCGATAGAATTCTTTATGCATATAAATCAAATTTGAGATTGGTTTATTTTTATTTTTATCAAGAGCTGAGATGGAACCGTTCTATAGGAATTGTTATGTGTTCTTATGCATACAATTTTGTTTTATTTTACAAATGTGTTGGATCCAATTTTTTTTATTATCAATGGCTAAGATTGAAGAAAAAAATGATCATCCACCGTTCGACTAAATTTTGGGTTTCAACGAATACAAGCCATACTCAAAATTCATATTTCTAAAACCCAAATATAGATATTTTGAGTCTTAACGACTACAGATGCTCTTATGCTTATGTATTTAGTCTACTGGAATATATAAGAAACGAACATGAAACTTCTATGGTATACAGGAAGCAGTCGCTTACAAATGTGTTGGATCCAATTTTTTTATTATTATCAATGGCTAAGATTGAAGAAAAAAATGATCATCCACCGTTCGACTAAATTTTGGGTTTCAACGAATACAAGCCATACTCAAAATTCATATTTCTAAAACCCAAATATAGATATTTTTAGTCTTAGGGTCTGTTTGGTTCAAAGGAGGGGAGGGGAGGGGAGGGATTTTAATGGAGGGGAGGGGAGGGAAGGGAAAGGGAGGGGAGAGATTTAATGAAAACTCTGTTTGGTTCAAAGGAGGGGAGGGGAGGGAAAATAATAATTTTCTTGTTTGGTTCAAAAGGGGAGGGAATGGATTTTATAATAAAATTACTTTTATAACCTTTTGCATATAATAAGAAATTCATACAACCACTTCGTACAATAAGAATTGAAACAACAACGAATTAGAGAAATTGTTTTCTTCTTTTTCTAGTTCATCATTTAATCTTTAGGAGGGTATCATTTCAGTACATACAGCAAGAAGCAAGAATTGCTCATAATTTCTCCTTTTTTATAACATTTTCTTTCATGAAGTACACATTGTAATAATAAAATTGAGCCATTTTAAATTGTAATAATAATAATAAATCCAACGTGCAATATTGTTTTATATATGAAGAATATTTGACCTAATTAATTTGTGAAGAAATGTTTTATTTTATTTTAATTATTTGGTAACTTGGTATCTTTTTCACATGCGTACTTCTTCATGATGGATGTGTTAGCCATGGAGGATCCTGGATCTCAGAAATTACCATGCTCCCTGAAGTGATAACATATATATTTCTTTGAGAAGGATCATATTTTGATTGTAAATATATATATAATAACAAATTGAGAAAGTTACAAAAGAAAGCAAAAGATGAGAACCGAATAATGTACATATACAACAATCTTAACATATACCGTGCACTAAACCTCTAATCCAGACCCCCTCCCTTCAAATCAAACTAATTAAGGAAATGTGCACAGAATGCATGCATGTCTAGCAACTCCACCCACCAACACCGAGTGACACAATCTTCTTCTTCTTCTTCTTCAATGGCTGTTGCAGTGGACCACCACCACCAACCGCACGGGTTCAAGCCGTGGAAGCGTCGCTCAAGCCTTCACTCCTTTCCTCACAGTCGGCTACTAGTAGGGAGAAAGAGAGAGGTTTTTTATTATATTAGGATTTAGATTTTGAAGGGCAATTTAGTCTAGCCACTTTAAAAAATTAGCCCTATTTTTTCTTCCCTCCAAATCCCCCCACTTTTGGAGGGGAGCCAAAATTGGCTCAGGAGGGGTGTTGCACCCCCCCATTTACTTCCCCTCCCCTCCTAAAAATTGAACCAAACAAGAAAAGTATTAAAAAAACCCTTCCCTCCCCTCCCCTTCCCTCCATTCCCCTCCAACCAAACAGTGCCTTAACGACTACAGATGCTCTTATGCTTATGTATTTAGTCTACTGGAATATATAAGAAACGAACATGAAACTTCTATGGTATACAGGAAGCAGTCGCTGCCCAGACCAGTGTTTTCCATGAGCTCAATGAAACTTCTACAGTCCCTGAATTAGAAGGCATGATATAGTCGAGAAGCCACATGATGCTCTGCAGAGTGATCTCGGGAGTTTGTGTTAGAAAATGGGTATTTTATACACCATTTACGAACCAGTTTTTGAGCAATTTTTTTAGTAAGATTCTCTATGAATTAGCGATAGATCTTGATAGATTCCTGTTCTCCTTCATGAGTATATCACAATCATATATTTATTTGCTCAAAACGGTTACTTGGTGAATAAGAAATTGTCTCCCAAAGTAAGGTATTTTCAACTTTGAAAATGAGTTGAGGGATTTTAGTCCCACATCCGAAAAAACAAAGGAAATAGAAGAGGTTATATAATAATCTCTTTCTTGGCATTGTAAGATACCAAGCCAAGAGGCTCTCTCGCGTGGGCGCGCAAGGGGGGGTGCAAATCTCTGACCGCATTACATTCGACTTGTGTGCGCCCGCACTTCCTGAGGACACGAATGCCGGACCGACCGAGCCCACCCCGTGCAAAGCCACTTTTTGCTACAGTTTTTTTCCCGATCTGTAATGGCAGAAATAAATGCAGAAACGGTTTTGCCTTCCATTTATTCACGTAACAGTTTGTCCGCTGTTACAGTAGTGCATTCAACTTTCTATCTGCTGTTATAGCCGGTGTATTAAAGGAGTTGTCTGCCGTTACAGTAGATGCATTCAATGCGTTGTCTGCTGTTACAAACCTCACCCTAGCCAGAGGCCCCTCTCCCCTGAATGGACTCACCAGAAACTCTTCCCTTCCCCCTCTGTTTTGTGCTTCAAAGTCTTAGTCGTTCAGTGCTAGAATTCATACGCTGTCCAGTTCGTGAACTAGACGTGGTTCCTACGTCGAGCTCTTCTGTCATTGCATCCTAGAAGACAAATGCCTCAGCAAACTCCAGCACTCGGACGAGGCGAATATGTTTTAAGGAGATTGTATGATACACAAGCCTCGACACAAATCGGTTTGGTTTTGTTATTTTTATTTTCATTATTTTCATTTTTATTTATTAGTTTTCTTCTTCTTCTCCTTCTCTGGTTTGTGCCTCAAAAATCAAACTTGTTTTTTCCGTTGTAATCAAATTTTGTAAACAGTTTGGTGTCATATAGTGATGAAAGTGAAGATGATGATTAGCATCTTCCTCAGAAATATGTATATTTATCTCTGTTTTATTTCTACTAGTAGAAAGGATGTTTTCAGTTATAAGAAACACAGCGGATGTAATGATTGCCATTTTTCTCTTGGAATTATGGTTTATCTTAATGCAAATTTTAATACGTCTTGAATCATGTCCAAAATATGCTCTAAATTGCAGTTTATCTTAGTTATGGTTTATTTGAATTTGAGTGTAGTAATTTCCTCAAGTGGGACTCACTTGTTCAAGTAATAGCATTGAAGCTTCAAATGAGCACCTGTTTTTGTATCATCATCAAAATAGCTGCAGCATTTACCTGTGCAATCCATTTCAATTTTCGACCAATATGAAAGGTCGGTGGGAAGGTTTGGGGATGAAATGCAGAACAAGCGGTGAAAAAATCTAACATCATAACATAGTTATGCATATCTTTGGAGAAAGAATTCATAGAATCAACAATCGACAGAAAAAGAAAAATATTGTTCTGGCCGAAGAACAACAAGAATACATAGAAACAACAATCAAAACAATACTTACAAAGCTTTAGACTATTTTTGCTTTAATGACTTCCACACATACACATACATGAACAAACAAAAGCACAAGCGTAGGCACATGCACAAGCACACAATAGCATTAATATCTTACTCAAACTTCACTAATTTAGAACAGATACATACACGCTCCAATCATCCAAGATATTGAATATCCAACATCAGGAACAACACATGAAAAAACTTGTAAAATGTAAATGTGGGGAAAAAGTCACAACCATTTAGCTGTTGGTGTATGCCCTAGAGGTCGGTTGTGTATTAACATTACTAATTTACATTGTATCATGATATTTATTTTATATATGAGGCATTTCATTTATGTGTTGTATATTGTAATTAAATGAACATAATAAAATCCTTAGAATAGTAGGTTCAATACCATGGGATATCAAGTGTATGACATGATAGTGAGATCATATTGGTTGTAATCAGAATACTATTCTTAAATATCCCTAGTCAAGTATTATTGTGAATTAGGACAACAATAATGCATAGAGACTAGTATTTGCGTAGACTGATGACCATATCACATGGGTCATGGATATGAGATATCAAGTCTTTGCATGGGTATATATTAGAGTAATAATGTACTGGACTGACCCACCATGAGAACGTTGCATGGATCGTTACATGAGTGTCATAAGCGGTTCTCACAGTGACCATGGTGTATGTAGTCCTTTGACTTGAAATCACTAAGGTTCCCTACATGAGAAGTTATATGTTTTAATGTCGTCATGTAACGCCCCGAATTCTAAAATACGGTAATTCGTAGCATAAACAGGATCTTTACTTTATTTCGTACAATTTTACAAGGAAAATTGAAACTTCATTGCATCAAGTTCTTTTACAACAACGCAGCGGAAGATTAAATCAATTATAACATGATATGAATGTTCAATTAAACATCAGCAACTTAAAATGGAAGGTAATCTTTAGCATCAATCATCTTTATATTTTCTTGCAAATCCAATGCCTGTATTGAATACTGTGGGCACGTCAGTTACATACAACTGACGCAATACTATACATGGCCATCTTTGCTATGCCATAATATAGCGACTCACTTATTTTAGCAAACACTGTAATACCCTGATTTTTCAATTAATGAAAAATTATTTATTTTGCACGTAGTGTGCACGTGCAATATTTTGTTTGGATTATTTTATTATGATATGTATAAATATTTAAATATATTTTCTCAAATTATTTTGTACAAAAACTTTTCTTTAAATAAATGAAAAGCCTTATTTTAATTTAATGAAAAGGCCTTTTTCTTAAAGCCCAAAATGTATTTTTATTTTATTTATTTTAATAACTATTTTTGGCCCAAGAATAAAGCCCATGGATTAATCTTCTTTTATTTAAACTTGTCATGTGGAAGACTATTTTTAACCAATTTATTTTTTATACAAAATTAAAATATACAAATTTGGCCTAGTTGCATGCACGTGCACTACACGTACACGTGCAATGCACACTCTTGAATGGTGGCCGGTTTGCATTCTTTTGGGAGAGAATTTTGAAATTAGACATGGTGATCATGGAGGTGGTTTTGTGGATGTGGGTAGTTTTTATAACTCCTACTCTAATCTTGGCCCTCCATTCTACAACCAACTAATCAATCTTGACCCTCCATTTCACTTGTTTTCTAGTATAAATACCCCCCCCCTCTCATGGCTATTTTCATATGCAAATTATATCTTTTTAAACTATAGTCTTGTTTAATATTAGTGTGAGTTATAAAAGAGTGAGAGTTGTGTGCTTTTGGCTTGGAGAGGAGGCCGGCTATTGCTAGGAGCATTCGGTGGTGGTGTGTGGAGCTTGTGCGCGCTTTGTCTAGGAGGAGGTGCTTTCATTCGCAAGGACCTTGATTGCTTTGTGTGTTTATTTTCTCTCCATACAAGGTGGGTAAACATTTCATATTTCTAATATAGGAGTATATGCTAGATCTCATTAGCAAATTGCATGAAAAATGATTAATAAGAATGCGCCTTAATTGAATAAATGATCTCTAGTTGATTGAATTAGTGATATGCGAATTATGTGTGATTGTATGCCATAAGAATGTGATTAAAAAGTGAGTCGATTATCTTTGTTTCTAATTAGAAATGATTCATGGGAAATGTTAGTAAAATACATTTTAATGGAAAGTTAGTTCACAATTTGATTAGCATGTTAATGAACAATTTGCATGTGATTATTATTGTTAATTAAGTTGTAGATAAAATTCTCCATGCTCATTAGAATAAATGAATGATGCTAGTATTGATGCTTGAGAACACTAATGAGGATGTTAGTTTAATTGAAAAATTGAAGCATGCAAATTGATTAAGAAAGAGCACGCTTTTTGAAGGAGCAACTTTCTTGTATGTTTGATGTGTGAACCTAATAATTGATAAGTGACTATATATTAATTTGTGATGCACATGATTGAACTAGAAGTGTATGTTGATTTAAAGAAAACACATTTTGCCATCGCTAATTGCATGAAAAAGAAAATCTATACCTTGTTAGTGCTAATTTGTGAAGAGACCTCCTTAATTATTGTGGGGTTGGACAAATTCAAAGGAAGTAGATTTGTGTGATTAATATCAGCAAAATTTGTATAAGAAATTTTGGATAGAAGAGATTTGAAGACTAAGTGTAACCAATGTCGAAAAAGAAGAATATAGTGGTTTTGATGAACAATTCATGATTTTGTGTGAAAAAAATATATTTTTATTAGTGCAAAAATTATTTTAATCTTACTGATATGATGATCATGTAAGGGAAAGCTAATCTGGAATTTTTCAGTAACTTTCACAAAAGCAATATGAAACTAAGTTTAATTGAACATCGAGTTGTTTTAACCACAGTATCAAAATAATTCATATGGGCTTTAATCTAGTACTGAGACAACCTGAGCTAGTAGCTCAGGCGGTCACTGTTGGCGGTTGGCTTCTCTGGGTCGATCGGTTCGAACCCCTTGTGTCTACAACATTTTTCTACAAATTTTGAAAGCTTATAACTCTCGGCCTGAAAACAATAAGTACCATTTTGACCCCCCTTATATCGGTAGCACAGTTCGGCCGGATGGCGGGTGCTCTTGGCCTTGTTTCCGTTGTGCCTGGGTTCGATTCTCACCCTTGGCATTTATATAAAAATATTTTTTTTGGGAGTTTTAGATGTCCAAAAATTATGAAAAAAATATGGTTATTCTCATAAAAATGTAAGGAATTTTATAAGAGTGATTTGGGTATTATTTGAATGAAATACACTACGGTTTGTGAACAAAAGGCACAATTAGAACTATGGTTCTAAAATACACACTTGTGAAAAATTATAGTTTATAAAGATAAATTGAAATGGACTATTATAAAGTAATTGGCAAAAAGAACCTTGTTGTGCGACATGATACTATTTATTCTCACTTGAGAATATTGTGCAAAATATGAGGTATGAATGTTCTTTAGTGATGTGAATTTCAAATGTGAAATTATGAAGTGCATGAGTTCATGTATGATATGGATTAATGAAGGAATTAGAAATCATGTTAATGAAAAAGAAATTTGTTGGCTATGAATATGAATTTTATGAGTTATAAGTACTCAATGTGGACATTGTGAATTGGAATTGAATTGAAGAGTAGCTAAGTCTCCCCCGGCAATTGGAGAAAGAAAAAGAAATGAATTATTGAAATGAAAGACCAAGGTTGGTCACGTTTGTATAAATGAATAAGTCCCGCTTAGTGGAGAGGCTAACTCTAGAACTTTGATTTTATTCATGATTCTATAAAACTAAGGACTAGTGCATAGTGAAGATGTGATGAAAGTAAGAGAAAAACATTGAGTATGAGGGCCCTGGGTAGCGGCGAGAGCGTATCCCAGGAATTCCCATGACGAGTCTGGGTGAGGATACTGCTCCAGAGTACCGTCCCGGTGGCGACGCTCGTGGGATGTTCGAAGACAACGGGTGGTGTCATATCTATGGTGAGAGCGTATCCCAGGAATTCCCTTGATGAGTCTGGGTGAGGATACTACTCCAGAGTGCCTAGATATGAGTTCGTAGGTCAGAAAACATCTAGGATACTTACCGTAATTACAGTAGTAGATTAAATCATAACGGGGGATTTAACCCTACAAAGATGAAGAACGAATAAGGGCTTGCCCTCGGACCTATGTAGTATGGGATGCATAGAATCCGAACAAGTGCGCATTAGTGTCATGTAACATAAATAAATGCATTAAGGATTAAGTGCACAATCACAACACGACATCAATAGGGTAGTCCCTTTAGTTTGAATTGTGACAAGTTTGTGTTTGTTAAATATGGAAAGTTAAGTTATACTATTTCCGGCATAGAGAGGATGGCCGTGTATAATGTTCGTCGGTTGAATAAACTGACGTACCCACAGTCTTATATCCAGGTAAATGTCATGTTAAAGATTAAAGAGGAATGGATGCTTAAAGATTATATCATGTTGTTGTACTTTTTTTCAATTGTTGTAAATTTTACTTCTGCTGCGCAATGTAAAGTATAATATTGATGTAAACTCTGATGTAAAGTGAAAAGTTTAAATTTCCTTGTAAAATTGTACTAAAGGAAGCGGAAAGATCCTGTAGAACATCTCGAATTCAGTGTATTTGGGATTCGGTGCGTTACAGAGTGGTATCAGAGCCACGCTTTCTACACTTTTACACTTGTACAAATTTATAGGGAACGACACCCTAGAAGTGGACATTAAAGTGTGTGTTTGAGTCTAGAGATTTAAATGTAAGTGACTTACATTTGTGTTGCTCTAAGATTTATGCTTCTTCCTCTCTATTTCTAAGATGGCTGATCACTTCGACCCTGCTGGAGGCGACGACTGGCATATCATTAAGGAAGAGTACCATCCTGGACAGGCTGATTCCGAGGACGAGTACTACCCTGGGGAAGCTGATTCTGACGGTGAAGAATGTCCTGAATCCCGAGAGATCACCCCACCTCCGGATTCATCTGATGACTCTTCTTCTGATGAAGAAGAAGAACCAGTTCCAAGTGGTCTTGTGACTTCTCTTTAGAGGCAGGTGGAGACACTGCGAGAGAGAGTCGGATTGTTGGAGGCTCAGCTGGCGAAGCGAAAGGACGACTTTTCTGTTCTCAGTCATCGGGTTTGGGAACTCGAGAAGAGGAAGAACCTGACTGATGTGCTGAAGGATGAAGTTGAAGAACTAGGGGAAGAACTTCGAGCAGCGAAGAGGACCCGTAGGAGTTAGACTGTCTTAGCTTCTTTTATTTTCCATGCTGATGTTAAAAATGTTTTTAAATTCGAATGTATAAACTTTGGAATTCAATGAAATGCAAGTTGGTTTAAATTCTTGTCATATACTTCGAATTTGACGGATCTTTTGCATCAGAATATGTCGAGAAGAGGAGCTAGGAATGGGGAAGGGTTGGATCTGGAGACTGAACTTGCAAGAGTCTACCAGACGCTTAATGCAGTGGCTCAGAACCAAGGTAGGGGGCCGGCGAATCCAGTGCTCGAGGCGATTAAGCTGGTGGAATCGTTCAAGAGAATGAAACCACCTGTATTCGAGAGAAAGTCAGACCCAGATGCGGCTAACAACTAGATCCGTCAAGTGGAAACGATCTTTGAGGTGTTGGAGACCCCTGAGGGTAGCAAGGTCAAGTTGGCTACTTTGCAGCTGGAGAAGGATGCGGCGGTTTGGTGGCAATCCATGAAGAGGACCATGGGAGGCATAGTGCTTGGCTGGGAGGAATATCTGGAAGAATTCCGCAGTCATTATTTCCCCTCTGACGTCCAGGAGAAGAAGGCGATGGAGTTTCTGTCGCTTCAGCAAGGCAGCATGTCAGTGAGAGCGTATGAGACCAAGTTTACTCAGCTCTCTAGGTATGCGCCTGAACTAGTGATGGATGAAGCTAAGAAGGCTCGCAAGTTCGAGCATGGTCTGAGGCCGAGCTTGAGATCCCGGATGATACCTCTTGGTATCAGGCGATTCGATAAGCTGGTCAAGAGGGCGGCAGCGATGGAGGCAGATATGGAGCAGTTCCAAGTTGTTCAGAACCGGAGGAACAACTGGCAGTCTGGTAAGAGGCCTGCACACTCGGGGAGTTTCAAGGGACAACCATCTGCACAGAGGTTCAAACCGATAGGGGTGAACGCTGTTAGTGTGGCTGGAGGACCTGGAAACAATGTGGTGAGACCTCCTGCGATGACTTGCTACAACTGTGGTGAAACGGGGCATTACAAATCTCACTGTTCCAAACTATTGAGTGGAAATAGCAACGCACCAATGCAGCAGGCTGGGAAGAGGCCGTACCAATCAGGGCGAGTATTTGCATTGACGGAAGCTGATGCTGATGAGGCAGATCAGGTCATCTCTGGTACGAGGGCTGGTGTTTAGAGTTTTGTCATTTCTTTTCCCGTTGTTTAGTGAGACTGTTATGTAATGGTGTGTATTATGTAACAGGCGAACTTTATCTTAATGGAATGAAAGCTGTTGTATTGTTCGATACTGGATCCTCTCTTACATTTGTGTCTCCAAAATTTGCTAAAGTGTTGGGAGTGGAACCGAAGATTTTTCCAGGCAAGATCTTAGCAGTAGCTACTCCGTCAGGAGAAACTTTAACCACTGATCGGTATTATGCTGATTGCGAGATAGTGATTGGAGATCGAATCTTTGGCATTGATCTGATCGAGCTGACTATCTTGGGAGTCGATGTTATCATTGGCATTGATTGGATGTCGGTGTACAGTGCAAGCATCGAGTGTAAGACCAAGATGGTAACAGTGAAGGCTCCAGGTGGACCTGAAGTCACGTTCCAAGGGAAGAAGAAGTGTTCTAAGCTGGTGGCAACTATCCGCAAGGAAGAGACTCCTGTGGAAGTGCAAGGGATTCCTGTAGTTCGGGACTATCCGACTGTGTTCTTAGAAGATTTTCCTGGGTTACCCCCGCATCGTGATGTAGAGTTCAGCATCACTGTTCAACCGGGAAGTGCACCCATTTCTAAGGCACCGTATAGGATGGCTCCAGTGGAACAAGATGAGGTGAAACGGCAGATTGAGGAACTGTTGGGAAAAGGCTTTATTCAACCTAGTGCGTCACCTTGGGGAGCACCAGTGCTTTTGGTAAAGAAGAAGGATGGATTGATGAGAATGTGTATCGATTACCGGGAGCTGAATAAGGTCACTGTTCAGAATAAGTATCCTATTCCTCGAATTGATGATTTGTTCGATCGTCTACAAGGAGCAACTGTTTTCTCCAAAATAGATCTTCGATCAGGATATCACCAAGTTCGAGTGAAAGCTGAAGATGTGCACAAAACTGCATTTAGAACTCGGCATGGGCATTACGAATTCTTAGTTATGCCATTCGGAGTGACGAATGCACCCGCAATCTTCATGGACTTGATGAACAAAGTTCTAAGGCCGTTTATTGATTCTTTCGTCATGGTGTTTATCGACAATATCCTCGTGTACTCCAAGTCTGAGGAGGAGCACACTGAGCATCTGGCAGCAGTTTTGCAGAAGTTGGAAGAGCAGAAGTTGTATGCCAAGTTATCCAAGTGTGATTTCTGGAAATCTGAAGTGGCATTCCTAGGTCACATCCTTTCTAAGGCGGGAGTGGCAACTGACCCTCAGAAGATAGAGGCAGTGAGAGATTGGGCTAGGCCTACTACAGTGAAGGAAGTCAGAAGTTTTCTTGGGATGACTGGATACTACAGGAGATTCATTCAAGGTTATGCTCAGATAGCTGTACCGCTTACTGGACTGACCAAGAAGAATGTGAGCTTCGAGTGGACTGAGCAATGTGAGGCGAGCTTTCAGGAGTTGAAAGATAGGCTGACTACTGCACCTATTTTGGCTTTACCTAGAGCAGGTGTTAGTATGATGTTTATAGTGATGCTTCACATCGTGGGCTTGGTTGTGTCTTAATGCAAGAGGGAAGAGTAATCGCTTATGGGTCTAGGCAACTACGACTGCATGAGAAAAATTACCCGACTCATGATCTGGAGTTGGCTGCGATTATCTTTGCCCTGAAGCAATGGAGGCACTATGTGTACGGTGAGAAGTTGAACATGTACACGGACCACAAGAGCTTGAAGTATATATATCAGCAGAGGGATCCCAATCTGAGGCAGCGGAGATGGTTGGAAGTGCTCGAGGATATGCGACCTGAGATCAAGTATCATCCTGGAAAGGCTAATGTTGTTGCTGATGCACTTAGTCACAAGAGCAGTTTGGCCAGTTTGATTACAACTCAGAGGCATCTGATTGAGGAGCTGGATCAAGCAGGTATTGAGGTTGTCTTGCAAGGATTGGGAGCATCTTTGGCTCAGTTGAGGCTTCAGCCTACTTTGAATACAAGGATCATTGCAAGTCAGGAGGTTGATGCTGATATTTTAGAGATGAAGGAGCAGGTTGGTGCTGGCAGGTTGCCCGGATTTCAAATCAGGGATGGAGTGCTGTGGTTCGGAGATAGACTGTGCGTTCCAAATCAGGCGGACCTGAAAGAGAGTATTCTTCAGGAGGCGCATGCTACTCTTTTGTCGGTACATCCTGGGAGTACTAAGATGTACAAAGACATCAAACAGCATTTCTGGTGGTCAGGTTTGAAGCGGGATGTGGCTGAATTTGTTGCGAAGTGTGTGGTTTGTCAGCAAGTCAAAGCCGAAATCAGAGACCCGGAGGTCTATTACAGCCGTTACCTATTCCGGAGTGGAAGTGGGATAACATCAGTATGGATTTCATCACGGGATTGCCTAAGAGTTCTAAAGGCAATGATGCAATTTGGGTTATAGTCGATCGACTTACCAAATCCGCTCACTTTTTGGCGATGAAACTCACTGCTTCGATGGACAAGTTGGCTGAGATGTATGTTGGTGAGATTGTCGGACTTCATGGCATTCCGTCAACTATTGTGTCTGATCGAGATGCACGGTTTACTTCGCATTTCTGGAGGAGTCTCCAGACAGCTTTGGGTACCAAGACAGATTTCAGCACTGCTTTTCATCTGCAAACTGATGGGCAGACTGAGAGAGTCAACCGTATTCTTGAGGATATGCTTCGGTGTTGTATACTAGACTTCGGAGGCAGTTGGGAAAGGCATTTACCTTTGGTGGAATTTGCCTACAACAACAGTTTTCAGGCTAGCATCGGGATGGCGCCGTACGAAGCTTTGTATGGCAGGAAGTGCATGACTCCTGTTTGTTGGTATGAAGTTGGGGAGCGGCAGTTGTTTGGTCCTGAGCTTGTACAACAAACTTCTGAGAAGATTGATCTGATCAGGAAAAGGTTGGTAGAAGCTTAGAGCAGGCAGAAAAGCTATGCAGACAACCAGAGAAGGGACCTTGAGTTTGAGGTTGGTGACTTCGTCTTTCTGAAGGTATCACCCAGTAAAGGTGTGGTTAGATTTGGCAAAGGCGGGAAGTTAGCCCCGAGGTTTATAGGCCCGTATAAGATATTGAAAAGGATCGAAAAAACTGCTTACCGGCTTGAATTACCGGAAGAGTTGTCTCAGGTGCACAATGTCTTTCATGTGTCTATACTGAGAGGTTATATTCCAGACCCGAGTCATCATTTGCCTGAAGTGCCGGAAGGTTTGCAGTTAGACCTGAATACATCGAGTCTCCTGTTGAGATTGTTGATCGTCGAGAGAAAGTCTTGAGGAATAAGACGATACCGATGGTCAAGATGATACCGATGGTCAAGGTAGTCTGGAGAAACCACTTGGTTGAAGAGGCTACTTGGGAATCTGAGGAGAGGATGTTAAAGGACTATCCGGAGCTTTTAGCTTGATTGTATTTTTGTATCTTTTTGTTTTTTTTGTTGTTGTGTTGTATTGTTTGTTTTCCTCGCTCTTGATTGTAGTTCCGGGGACGGAACTATTCTAAGGAGGGAGTGCTGTAATACCCTAATTTTTCAATTAATGAAAAATTATTTATTTTGCACGTAGTGTGCACGTGCAATATTTTGTTTGGATTATTTTATTATGATATGTATAAATATTTAAATATATTTTCTCAAATTATTTTGTACAAAAACTTTTCTTTAAATAAATGAAAAGCCTTATTTTAATTTAATGAAAAGGCCTTTTTCTTAAAGCCCAAAATGTATTTTTATTTTATTTATTTTAATAACTATTTTTGGCCCAAGAATAAAGCCCATGGATTAATCTTCTTTTATTTAAACTTGTCATGTGGAAGACTATTTTTAACCAATTTTTTTTTTATACAAAATTAAAATGTACAAATTTGGCCTAGTTGCATGCACGTGCACTACACGTACACGTGCAATGCACACTCTTGAATGGTGGCCGGTTTGCATTCTTTTGGGAGGGAATTTTGAAATTAGACATGGTGATCATGGAGGTGGTTTTGTGGATGTGGGTAGTTTTTATAACTCCTACTCTAATCTTGGCCCTCCATTCTACAACCAACTAATCAATCTTGACCCTCCATTTCACTTGTTTTCTAGTATAAATACCCCCCCTCTCATGGCTATTTTCATATGCAAATTATATCTTTTTAAACTATAGTCTTGTTTAATATTAGTGTGAGTTATAAAAGAGTGAGAGTTGTGTGCTTTTGGCTTGGAGAGGAGGCCGGCTATTGCTAGGAGCATTCGGTGGTGGTGTGTGGAGCTTGTGCGCGCTTTGTCTAGGAGGAGGTGCTTTCATTCGCAAGGACCTTGATTGCTTTGTGTGTTTATTTTCTCTCCATACAAGGTGGGTAAACATTTCATATTTCTAATATAGGAGTATATGCTAGATCTCATTAGCAAATTGCATGAAAAATGATTAATAAGAATGCGCCTTAATTGAATAAATGATCTCTAGTTGATTGAATTAGTGATATGCGAATTATGTGTGATTGTATGCCATAAGAATGTGATTACAAAGTGAGTCGATTATCTTTGTTTCTAATTAGAAATGATTCATGGGAAATGTTAGTAAAATACATTTTAATGGAAAGTTAGTTTACAATTTGATTAGCATGTTAATGAACAATTTGCATGTGATTATTATTGTTAATTAAGTTGTAGATAAAATTCTCCATGCTCATTAGAATAAATGAATGATGCTAGTATTGATGCTTGAGAACACTAATGAGGATGTTAGTTTAATTGAAAAATTGAAGCATACAAATTGATTAAGAAAGAGCACGCTTTTTGAAGGAGCAACTTTCTTGTATGTTTGATGTGTGAACCTAATAATTGATAAGTGACTATATATTAATTTGTGATGCACATGATTGAACTAGAAGTGTATGTTGATTTAAAGAAAACACATTTTGCCATCGCTAATTGCATGAAAAAGAAAATCTATACCTTGTTAGTGCTAATTTGTGAAGAGACCTCCTTAATTATTGTGGGGTTGGACAAATTCAAAGGAAGTAGATTTGTGTGATTAATATCAGCAAAATTTGTATAAGAAATTTTGGATAGAAGAGATTTGAAGACTAAGTGTAACCAATGTCGAAAAAGAAGAATATAGTGGTTTTGATGAACAATTCATGATTTTGTGTGAAAAAAATATATTTTTATTAGTGCAAAAATTATTTTAATCTTACTGATATGATGATCATGTAAGGGAAAGCTAATCTGGAATTTTTCAGTAAATTTCACAAAAGCAATATGAAACTAAGTTTAATTGAACATCGAGTTGTTTTAACCACAGTATCAAAATAATTCATATGGTCTTTAATCTAGTACTGAGACAACCTGAGCTAGTAGCTCAGGCGGTCACTGTTGGCGGTTGGCTTCTCTGGGTCGATTGGTTCGAACCCCTTGTGTCTACAACATTTTTCTACAAATTTTGAAAGCTTATAACTCTCGGCCTGAAAACAATAAGTACCATTTTGACCCCCCTTATATCGCTAGCACAGTTCGGCCGGATGGCGGGTGCTCTTGGCCTTGTTTCCGTTGTGCCTGGGTTCGATTCTCACCCTCGGCATTTATTTAAAAATATTTTTTTTTGGAGTTTTAGATGTCCAAAAATTATGAAAAAAATACGGTTATTCTCATAAAAATGTAAGGAATTTTATAAGAGTGATTTGGGTATTATTTGAATGAAATACACTATGGTTTGTGAACAAAAGGCACAATTAGAACTATGGTTCTAAAATACACACTTGTGAAAAATTATAGTTTATAAAGATAAATTGAAATGGACTATTATAAAGTAATTGGCAAAAAGAACCTTGTTGTGTGACATGATACTATTTATTCTCACTTGAGAATATTGTGCAAAATATGAAGTATGAATGTTCTTTAGTGATGTGAATTTCAAATGTGAAATTATGAAGTGCATGAGTTCATGTATGATATGGATTAATGAAGGAATTAGAAATCATGTTAATGAAAAAGAAATTTGTTGGCTATGAATATGAATTTTATGAGTTATAAGTACTCAATGTGGACATTATGAATTGGAATTGAATTGAAGAGTAGCTAAGTCTCCCTCGGCAATTGGAAAGAAAAAGAAATGAATTATTGAAATGAAAGACCAAGGTTGGTCACGTTTGTATAAATGAATAAGTCCGGCTTAGTGGAGAGGCTAACTCTAGAACTTTGATTTTATTCATGATTCTATAAAACTAAGGACTAGTGCATAGTGAAGATGTGATGAAAGTAAGAGAAAAACATTGAGTATGAGGGCCCTGGGTAGCGGCGAGAGTGTATCCCAGGAATTCCCATGACGAGTCTGGGTGAGGATACTGCTCCAGAGTACCGTCCCGGTGGCGACGCTCGTGGGATGTTCGAAGACTACGGGTGGTGTCATATCTATGGTGAGAGCATATCCCAGGAATTCCCATGATGAGTCTGGGTGAGGATACTACTCCAGAGTGCCTAGATATGAGTTCGTAGGTCAGAAAACATCTAGGATACTTACCGTAATTACAATAGTAGATTAAATCATAACGGGGGATTGAACCCTACAAAGATGAAGAACGAATAAGGGCTTGCCCTCGGACCTATGTAGTATGGGATGCATAGAATCCGAACAAGTGCGCATTAGTGTCATGTAACATAAATAAATGCATTAAGGATTAAGTGCACAATCACAACACGACATTAATAGGGTAGTCCCTTTAGTTTGAATTGTGACAAGTTTGTGTTTGTTAAATATGGAAAGTTAAGTTATACTATTTCCGGCATAGAGAGGATGGCCGTGTATAATGTTCGTCGGTTGAATAAACTGACGTACCCACAATCTTATATGCAGGTAAATGTCATGTTAAAGATTAAAGAGAAATGGATGCTTAAAGATTATATCATGCTGTTGTACTTTTTTTCAATTGTTGTAAATTTTACTTCTGCTGTGCAAAAGAAAAGTGTAATTTTGATGTAATCTCTGATGTATGATGAAAAGTTTTAATTTCCCTGTAAAATTGTACTAAAGAAAGTGAAAAGATCCTGTAGAACATCTCGAATTCAGTGTATTTGGGATTCGGGGCGTTACATACACAAACTTGAATGTAAAACAAAGTGTGAAAAGTGACTATCCTTAACATGTCGGTGTATGCAGTGACTTAATGCCAATACAGATGTTTTACGCTAAGATGACACTAATGCATACATGTTCGGATTCTATGCATTCCATACTACATAGTTCCGAGGGAAAGCACCTACGTACTCCACATTAAAGGGTTTAATCTCTCGCCATGACAACTAATGGGTAACAGAAACAAGTTTTAGACATCCCACGAGTACGGACCCCATCCCTGGAATCCACCGTCAAGCTATATGGAAGTTCTCATCGTGCGAACATCCCGTAAGTGCCGCTCCGACCCCGGTGTATACATATATAATGGTGAACTACCTCCCATCCGCCCGATTATTCATGGTCCTGAAATCCACCGTCAAACCAATCATAGTCCAGATTTAATTGAGGATCGTCTCACCCCGAAAGCAACCACGGTCCAGGATCCACCGTCTGACTGGGTCTATAGTCCAGGAGTCCACCGTCAGACTATACAGAGACACCCCACTTACGTGTCACGCCCCGCTTCCCAAAAAGGAATACGGAATACGTGACAAAGTCTAGCGAATGGCTTTCACCATTCATAAGTTGTAAAGATATTTTCAACAGTCCACATGAATAAACAAGAATAAACAGGAAATAATCAACCAAGCATGTATGAATCAAATTTCTAAATCGACAGATTTACTTGAAACAAAATACTAAATTCTCAAATAAACCAGATCTGGAAACAACAAGTAATAAGTTCTGAGACAAAAATGCCCAATACAAGATCCAAGTAGCAATAAATACAAGTAATTCAAAACGGAAAAATAATTAAAGCAGGAACTCTAGCCAAGCTCAGAACACTTGGTCACTCACTCCTTCAGGCAGCTAATCACCAAAATCTGCAAATTTATCAATTTGCAAGAAAAGGAAAACAGGAAACAATACGCCCGTTAGTGCAAGTTACGAGCCGCACATAATAAAAGTAACAAAGCACGGAGACAGATAAACAAAATGCAGAGTAGCAACAAGAAACAAGTACAGGATAAAGCATGGAAGAAATATCACAGCAAAATAGAGCAACTAACTCTTAAACCATGGAACAGAATCAAGTGACATGATTAGATAACAGGGTACAGATAACATGTAACAGATATCAAGTAGCATGTAAGTAGGTAAACAAGTAATAGGTGTCAGCTAGCATGTACAGGTAAACATGTAACAGGTGTCAGGTAGCATGTACAGGTAACAGGAATGTGCAAGTGATCATGTATTCTTAAGTCTTGTATTTAACCCTATCTCGGTAGCACTTCATGCGTTCCAAATTTTACCACGTGGTTGCTACATACATGCAAGTTATGTTTAGATCTAGTGATGGATTTCTATAAGGCCGTGTACTCAGGCAACATGTAACAGAACAGGCACGAATCACGTAATCGTGAAATCGTAGCATCATGTAATCAAGAACAGGCATGAATTATGTAGTCATGAAAACATGGCATCTTATAATCATATACTAGTAACAGGCATGAATCATGTAATCATCAATCATGGCATCATATAATCAAGTAGTTAATAATAGGCATGAATCGTGTAGTCACGAATTCATGACATCAAGTAATGGAAAACACGGGCCCCCTTTCGAGTACACTTACATATATTATCCACTACTACTGTCTTTCCTTAAACCCCGGCTGGTTATTTATTATTGTTATCAACACAGGCATGAAAGTGCACAAACAGGCAAGTAAACATGGCAGGAAACACGTGACAAGTTTGGGCTAGGTGGAAGTACATATTCAAGTGTCAAAACAGGTTATAGATAATAAAAACAACACAGATTCCAGTTCTGGACAACATGATGTTGCTGCACCCAAAACTGAGATTTCTGTTGCTACAGGAATGCAAACCTAGATCCGTCAGAAATTCTAGAAACTAGCCTCTCTGCCGAATCCAGTACATATACACAAGTCATATAACAACTGCAACAACAAGGTTCAAAACAGTGTTTTATACAGAATTCATGTTCAGCCAAAAATTGTAATGTTTTGTTTATAAGCATGAAAAAGACTAAAACTCAATAATTAAATCAAGAAAAATTCTGGAAGGTCCCCTAACATGTCTAGTCTCATCAAATTAATTTTCATGTTATTATATTATAGATAGCATAGTCAATTTAATTTGAAAAACAGAGTGACACAACAATTTTGTAAATCTGAAGTTTCAGACACAGCAGTACTAAAACAGTGATAATTTACAAAATACAATTCATAATTCAATTCCGTCAAAAGGGTTGTAAAATAGACACACCTGGCTACATTTCATGTTCACAAAGTTTTAATCAAAAGTGAATGGAATCAAGTTGAAATTAGAGTTCTTTACTGAACAACATGCAGTTTAGCAATTATATGATTGATTTCACAAGCATGAAATAAGTTATAAAAGTCATTAAACAATTCTACAAAAATTTGGGGTTGATCCTAGTCATGTATAGTCATACCCAGAATAATACTAAGTCCAAATTTTTCTTTTAACATCAGTTTTAAAATAATAAATCATGCAGCAATCTTATAGTTCAGAATCTGAAATTTACGACACAGCTGTAGTAAAACAGCGATAACTCACACATCAAAAATCAAAATCAAGATCCGTAGAAAGTTATGAAAAATAGACACTGATTCCTACGAATCATATTCACAAAATAATTTATTTTACTGACTTTAACATGGATTAAATTGTTGTACCATATTAGGGCAGCAGCAAAAAAAGTTTTCTTTCATGCATTTAATCAAACAACTCATCTACGATGGGTTCAAATTAGAATGTAATGCAAAATATGATATATTGGACATTAAAATCAACATGGCTTGGGTATTAACAAGTCCACAATGAGATAACACATCCAGCACAACAATCATATAACAAAATCCATAACATACAATAGATTACGAAAGAGTATATATATATATCAAGAATCTATCTAGATCTAATTTATTTTCATGTAGTGTGTGTGTGTGTGACAACTTGTTGTGATTGATCATGACTACGAATTGATGGAAACGGATCAAGCAATAAGATTGAGATTATCAAGGAATTATCATGAGAACGAACAAAAAAATGAAAGTAAGATTACGTGCGGTATTTGTACTTGCATAAGAACAAAAATAGTATACAAATTACTTGCCTCAATGAAGACAACGAATCCGAAGAGAATAGAATAACGGGAACAGATCCCGGCACACGAGCACAAACACAACGACCACGAACAAGCAGGGGGTTGCGGGATGAAGGTCGACGGCAATGCACGGCGGTAGAACAGCGGCAGTGCAATGGGAGGACGACACTCGGGGATCGATGGCGACGGGAAGGGGTGTGACGGGTTGAAGGCTTGCGGGTGGTGGCTAGCTTGCGGGATGAGGAGTACGGCATCAATGGGGGTTGATGGTGTGGCCACTTATGGCGATGGGATGGCGGGAGGCGTGACAGAAGGGCTGCGACAGGCGGTCGACAGCGACCGGCGGCGGGTGCAGGTGTGCACAGGGAGAGAGGGAGAGAGAAAGAGAGAATGAATTATTTAGGAAATGTTCACTGTAGAGAGAAAGAGTTAAATGAATTGTTTAGGAAATGTTCACTATAGAGAGAAAGAGTTAACAAATTTGGTTAGGATTTAAGAAAATTTTTGTAAGTTAGGATTTTAGGAACCAAGGGGAAGATCATGGGAGAGTGATCTGCTTGTTAGGTAGACAGGGAGAACGTGAGGGAGAGATTTGAGGGAGATTGGATAAAAGAGGGTATTGGGTCGCGGGTTTATGATCCAATAGGGCAGATTATAGGGTTTTGGGTAGGGATTCGGGTCTAAATACAATAAGAAGAGGGTATATGGTTTAAATATGGTAGATTGGGTTAGAAATCGGATCCAATAGAGTAGGAATCAAATAATAAACAATTAGTCCATGAAATAGATGATTTAGACTTAAACAAAATCATCCAGAGATTAAATATTGACAGAAGAGTTTAAATCAAAAGATTGAAAATCATAGAATTGAATTGGCGGGAATGAAAAAAAAATAGTTTATTAAGAACGAAGAAATGATTACACGATTCAGAAAGGACAAAAGAATACAATCAGAATAAATACGCAGAAAAAAAAATAAATACATACAAAAATACAAGAAAAGAAACACAGATGTTACATTACGTTTGCCCAAGATCTATTACATCTTCTCCTAGTGCCTAATCCTTACGTTTAAAACATGAATAAATTACACCACCTAGAGTCAGCTTCCCCTCTTACCGGACTTAAACAAAAATACCGAGATAGCTAATATAACCAAATCTCAAATCAATTAATTCTTTTCATCACTTGCCGGTACTTGGGTCTTACTAAACCTCTAGAATCACATCTTTTCATGTTCCATAATCATGGGTACTCATACCCTTCGATATTCATGTTTTCAATTTACTTTATTCACATCTTATTCAATTCTTTCATCTTATTCTTGTATTCATCGACATGGAGAACAATCTCAAACTTTTTTCATTTCCAAAAACTCTTGTTAGATTCATTTTTTCTCAATACACAATTTCTAAGAATTAAACACCAACTCTTTGAGGCTCATCATTAGAAAATTATTATCAAAACTCATCACTTTCTCTTTATCACAAATCAACTCTTATTATCTTAATTATACACATCTTTCTTGTATATCAATTTTATCTATCCCATGAATATAACTCTTAAATCTCCAAAATATACTTTTAAAAATAGTGAGAAAATATTTTCTGTTGTTCCCATCATAATTTAAAATATTTAAATAATTTTCCTGGATTTTTTTAAAACCCAACAATACTCAATATCAAAAAACTGCATTACATATGCACACACACAGATTCGAACCCCCGATCTCAAACCCAGCGCGTGCCACATGGCATCCAAGACTCATAACTGGTATAGTATGGGTTCAAATTTTTAAGTATTTAACCCCCCTTTTTCTCTGACTAAAAAAAGAAAGTGTTTCTATTACAACTGCCCACCCACGACTCGAAGTAGCGCAGACAGAGAGGCAACCAAATGCATACCCACTGAGCCGAAGCTCAGATCACAACTACAATAGGTTTTAGTTCATTAAGTACTTGGTTCCCAATAAATCTCATTTTCTATACTTTTAACACTTTTGATTTTCGTTCTTTTCCAAAAATTTAATCTTTATAAAAATAGTTCTAGACTCCAGAATTGCTTCTTTACTGATTTTAATTGTTATTTAAGAAATTTATACTCATTTTACTTATATAAATATTCTTTTTGAACATATAAACATATATCTTGATTTCTTTCGCAAAAAGTCACTCATTTCTTCAAAAAAACTATTATTTTACGTCAATAAAACTCAAAAATTGCTATCTTACTAATTTCATTCATATGAATGAAAATTTGCTTCATTTTTCCCAATTTAATCCTTTTCTTCTTCTTATAGGAATCATAAGGCAAGGTTCAACTAATCAATTTTTTCTACTCATTTTAATTCGACTTTTCATTGGTTCTACCATGACTATTTCTTCTCCAAAAATGTGTTTCTAATTTTTCCTTTCTGTTTATCTACATTCCATACCCAAATTTTAACCAATTTGCAAGAGACACATGCAACAATCAATTTGTTCATTTGAGCCTAACAATATTACACATGCTTCTAATTAAATTTTCTTCTTTCTAACTTATCAATCATTTCATATGGATCATAAGGACTTACAATGAATTTCATGATTTTCTACAACTAGCAATTTTGTCACCACAACATGCATCAAATTTTACTAGAAACATCCATTAAACTAACACAAAATTCAACCATATCACCTAGGTATATTTTCTATATTAATTAGAAAATAAGAAGAGACACCCACCTGAAAGTAGATCAAACTAGCAATTCCCCTCACAAAACTCCAAGGAAAAGACCCCAAAAGCACCGCAAAATCTCCACCAAAAACCAACGCAATAGCAGCCCGAGCTCCCTCTTCTCACTGTTCTCACTCCCTGTTATCTTAATAAAATAGATTTGGATTATGTGAGAGTGATTAAGCATTGGGGGTTTATTTATAAGGTAATTAGGTAGTTTAATTAACCACTCCCTACTCCTCTCCACTTCCTCCACAATCCCACGACCTGGTCACTCCACTAACGATCAAACGCCACTACATTCATGCACACAAACACATGCACGTGTTTTACATATGCACATTTTGTTTATTTTATTAATTAGTTGCTTTTAGTTATACCCTAGGTGTATGTTACTAGACAAGTGTAGGAAAATAAATGTAGGATTTTATTTGATGGGCTTCTTAATGGGTTTTTACTAATTTTATTTATTTCTAATTGATTTAAATTCATCTCTTAGGCCTGTGGACTTTAATTAAGAAAGGACAAAAAAATGAGATAAAATAAATAAAAGAAACTTATGCATAATTTAGGAAAATTTTTAGAACAAAAATGAGATAAAATTGCACGTGTGTTGTACGTGCAAAAATGAAAAATGTATTCTTATTTTAAAATTACTACGGGATGTTACACGTCAAATGTTGCCTGTAATAAGGTGATTATAAAGTCGACTGTTGGATATACTATAAATTATGCGGATGGATGTGAGTGACTTAGATAGGTTGTCCCTCTTACATAACAGGAGCGATATCTATGAGCCCCTTGATTGAGTGAGACTGTAAGATGCATAGCTATGCTTAAATGATTCAATATGAGATATTGAGCTCATTTGTATTAGTAAGTTTACTCAGACATCACGAAACCAAAGATTGAACTATACAAGGGTGACACGCTTTATGCCTTCAGGTCAATTAAGATATCTAGACAAAGGGACTAGACTACATGGTAACATTGGCCATGGATATGTTATGTCTAATCACTGACATTCCCGTTACTTGAGTAGTAGTTATGTATTGCTAGATACCGCTCACTGTTTGTAATACTAGAATATGATTTTAGTATTACTGTCAACGTAAAGGGAACCTACAAGATCACACACTTATAATGGATCGAAATTAAGATTTAAATTCATAAGATGAATTTAATTGGGGATCTAAGTAAGACTTGGACTCCTGACATTGGTTGGATATTTAATTAGATTAAATGGACTGATTAAAGATCAAAGGCACACACACGAATCTGAACCAGGTCAGATTGTGAGTCTAACAACCTCATTACTCTCTTAGGGTTGATTTTCTGCAGCTATATATATGATACGTATCTGTGAAAAAGAAATACATGAGAAAACCCTATCCGTCACAGAAATTTTGTGAGAGAGAGATCATGAGGAACATCCCTTCCTGCAGCTAGCACCGCAGTGTGAGGGAAAGCTCAATTTGATCCGTTCGTGTGGATACCGTAGAGGTGCCGCAATATTGTAGTGCTATGATCGGCATACTGTATAGACAGCAGATCCATCTTTAAGGTATAACTCCTAAACACGATTTATGGTTTTCGCATGGTTCCATGGCTAGGTTTCGATATTTCTTTGTAATTTTTCCGCTGTATTTAATCTGAGATTACCACCGAAACCTAACATTAGCCAGTCATCCAAGATGGATTGGTGCTGAGCTCCAAATACAGGCTCCAATTGCTAAAAGAAGGAAATATATGTAACTAATTGACTTTTAGTATCATATTTTCAAGAGAACTCATAGAAACGAAACTAGGTTGACAGCCACATGAAAAAGAAGTAAATGAATGTGATCATAAACCATGAGGTAACTACTACCCAAGTTTTATTCAAAAGATCTTTAACAAAATGAACATTTCCAGAGTATAAAAGGTTTGATCCTCATAAAACCATTTTGGGGCATGATGTTAGTAACCCAATTTAATAAATCGGTCGGGAGATGATCGGAGGAATCTGGAGCCCTTGGTCAGGGGTTGAAAGCTCAGGAGCGTCATGGAGGAAAGCGGGGAGGAGCATCGGGGTGGGGTCAGGGAGGAAGATGGAGGATTTGGGGGAGTTCGAGGGCGTCCAGTGGCGGGGTGGATTTGGGCGAGTTCGAGGGCATGGTGAGCTAGGGTTCTGTTTGGGGGAGTTTGGGTGTGATTTTGTCAAGGAGGTGAAGATAAGAAGAGAAAGAAATGATGAAATGACTCATCTGCCCCTCTCTCACTTATATTTGGGCGGAGCATATCTCGGGCGTTGGATCGCAATCGAAGGGCTGAGATCTTTTGTCCTCTCTTCTCACCATCTCATAATAGACTTACTATATATATATATATATATATATATATATATATATATAGGGAAAGCTTCGGTTGTGCACTCCTCTAGTGCACACGGCGTGTGCACTAGGCATTCATATCGACGATCCGAACCGTTCACATTGATCTACACATTTAAATTAGTCTAAATATGTAAAAAAAAATCATTTGAAATTCATTTGCCCATCCTTCATGTGACTATAAAAAACAATAATTTTTAGCTATACAATTTTGTAACACTTCAGTGAATGGGTAAATGAATTTCAAATGATTTGATTTTACATATTTAGACTAATTTAGATGTGTAGATCAATGTGAACGGTTCGGATCGTCGATATGAATGCCCGAAGGCCTGTGCACTAGAGGTAGTGCACAACCGAAGCTTTCCCTATATATATATATATATATATATATATATATATATATATAGGATATGGTTCGGGTGAGAACCATTTCCTGGGGTGAGATCTTAAGGGCCTATCCCAGCCACTCATCTGCTTAATCTTAACGGCCAAGATTTTTTTCAATTAAACAATAAGATTAATTAATATTTGCATTAAGATGGGAATCCCTTTAATTAAGCGTTGTTGACCGCGAAATAAAAGGAATGAAGATCACAGATTATTAGGCAACATATATTGCCTTTTTTATTATTAGGCAATCTTTTATTGCCTATCCCAGCCACTCATTCGAGTGAGAATCATTCACCAATTCGTTCACTATATAGCAACTGAATGTATTGTAAGTAGATACAACTAGTGCATATTTTAGCAGGAATATATATATATATATATATATATATATATATATATATATATATATATATATATATATATATATATATATTGTTTGTTTATCAATTTGCAAACTTATGTTGTACATGCTGTCAGTTTCCATATAGCAACTGAATGTTTTTTGAATAGCAACTAACTGCATTGTACGTAGCAACAAATATTTCATATTTAGCAACATTGTACGTAACAACAAATGTTGTTCATCCTGATGAAGATTGTGGTTCGGCTGAAAATAAAATAAAAAAGGCAATATATGTTGCCTAATAATCTGTGATCTTCATTCCTTTTATTTCGCGGTCAACAACGCTTAATTAAAGGGATTCCCGTAAAATGAGTTTTGTTTATCAATTTGCAAACTTATGTTGTACATGCTGTCAGTTTCCATATAGCAACTGAATGTTTTTTGAATAGCAACTAACTGCATTGTACGTAGCAACAAATATTTCATATTTAGCAACATTGTACGTAGCAACAAATGTTGTTCATCCTGATGAAGATTGTGGTTCGGCTGAAAATAAAATAAAAAAGGCAATATATGTTGCCTAATAATCTGTGATCTTCATTCCTTTTATTTCGCGGTCAACAACGCTTAATTCAAGGGATTCCCATCTTAATGCAAATATTAATTAATCTTATTATTTAATTGAAAAAAATCTTGACCGTTAAGATTAAGCAGATGAGTGGCTGGGAGAGGCCCTTAGGTTCTCATCCCAGGGTTGGTTCTCACCCGAACCAACCCATATATATATATATATATATATATATATATATATATATAGGGAAAGGATCGGTTGAGCACTCCTCTAGTGCTCACCACGTGAACACTAGACCTTCGGGCGTTCATATCGAAAATCCGAACTGTTCACATTGATCTACACATCTAAATTAGTCTAAATTTGTAAAATCAAATCATTTGAAATTCATTTGCCCATTCATTGAAGTGTTACAAAATTGTATGGCTGAAAATCATTGTTTTTATAGTCACATGATGGATGGGCAAATGAATTTCAAATGATTTGATTTTACACATTTAGACTAATTTAGATGTGTAGATCAATGTGAACGGTTCAGATTTTCGATATGAATGCTCGAAGGCCTAGTGTTCACGCGGTGAGCACTAGAGGAGTGCTCAACTGATCCTTTCCCTATATATATATATATATATATATATATATATAATATTTTAGGGATGTCATTTGTAAATATTCAACCATCAAATCTCAACCATTCATTTTTAAATGGGTTTTATATTATCCATTAATTTACTCAACTGTTGTTAGTTACCCTAATACCCTCAAAGTTCAAATTTATTTACAACATAATTATTGAAAAAAGTACCACTCATATAAAACAAAAGTTTATGCCACTAGGAGTAATTTCTAAAGAGTACGTATGGGTAAAGGGATGTCTCAAGTTCGAGGTCAGATTTAAATTTAAAAATGATGAGAACGTTCATCGCACGTGCAAGTTACTACTATATATATATATATATATATATATATATATATATATATATATATATATATAGGAAAAGGGGTATAAGCAACTTACTCATTTAGTATATGAACAACTGATGAAGGTGGCATGCATGTGATTGTGAAATTCTATAAAGGATTAGTTATCCAATGTATCATATGCATGACATCTCATCAATTGTCCATATACTAAATGAGCAAGTTGTTCATTGCCTTTTTACTTATATATATAGGGAAGTGATCGGGTGAGAACAGCTCTCACAATAAGGTTCATAAAAACTCCATGCATAGTCATCCGATGGACAATTTGTACTATTCACATTATTTAACATGATCAAATTAGTCTAAAAATATAAAATCAAGTCATTTGAAATTCATTTGTCCATGCATCATGTCATTATAAAAAATAGCTATTTTTTAGCCATACAATTTGTAACACTTTAATGCATCAGCAAACGAATCTTAAACGACTTGATTTCTCATCCATATACTAATTTAGTCATATAGATCAAAATGTGTTGTTCGGATCTTTCAACTAATGTCCCAGACAAAAGTTCTCACGAGGTTCTCACTAAAAAAGTTCTCACTTGATCATGGCTTTATATACATATATCTCATTAAGAGCTTATTACGTGTTATAGTCAATATTAGAGCATCCACGGTCATTATGTATGTTGACATTTTTGCCATACTTTGACAAAAACGATGCTGCAGTCGTCAGCTATTTGCCATTTTTACCATTTTTTGAACAGTTCCTTGCTATATTTGAGAATGGAATTAGCAATTCTCATAGTATAGGGAACAAATTCGTCACTATTATATTATTAATTTTTTAATTCCTTGAAAATTGTAATTTATTTATGTAAATAATCTCATGTTTCGTCTGAGGAGAATTTTGGTTTTTTTTAGTAAGATAATTAGTTTAGTGAGATAATTAGTTTGGTGGGTGAGATAATTAGTTAGATAATTAGTTTGGTGAGATAATTAGTTTATAAAATGGGGGTCCCCCCAAAGAAAAAGAAAAATAATAATTTTTTGCTGTTCCCTCCAAAAAATTTTTTAATATTAAAAAATATTTTAAAAAATTTAAAAATTTAACGATAGGGGTTGGACGAAACCGTCCAATTCGTCTACAAAATTACCAAATTTTGCATTTCACAGCTGCAGCAAACATAGACAATTGTCAATTTCTATTTTTTCATTTTGACATTTTTTTCATAAACGACTGTGGATGTTCTTAGTAGCTGATTACAAAAAATTATCCATAACTTTAGTTTCTTACTATAAAGAAAATTTATTTAATTTACATTTATGTATTACCTATTTTTTGAAAAACTGTTAAAGTATACCATAACACTTGAAAATTTGCAAAATTTGAATAAAAAATAAGGCAATTGTTACTATGACACTACGTTACAACTTATTGTTAGTGATCAAGAGGTCTTTGGTTCAAATTTATTTTAAGCTCTGGTTATAAGAGCAAAGCAATTACAAATACAATTTTTTTTAATTCCAATATAAAATGGTCATTGCAACAAAATTAGTCATGATTTTAAGTGGAAATAAAGAAATTGTCACACAAGAGTTAGAGTTGTGTAATTTGTAGATAAACTAAGTTAATTAATCTAACATCAATCACACATTTTTAAATGAGAGTTGTATTAACCATCTATTTCTAATTAATTAACCAATTACTATAATATCCTTACTTCAAATGCATTTACAAAATAATTATTTTTGAAAGTATCATTTATATAAAATTTCTACTATTTTAATGGGAGATTTTGTCACCAAACAAATCTCATTTGTAACAAAACAAATCCGTACATCGCACGTGCAACTCAAACTCTCTCATTACATTCTTTATTTACTTTAACCATTTGTAACAAAATAAACACGTGCATTACACATGTAACTTTAACTCTCCCATAAAACACACACACACATGAGCAACTTGCTCATTTAGTAAATGAGTAATTGATTATGTGGCATGCATGTGATACATTGGACAACTAACCCATTTAAGGATTTTCCAATCACATGTATGCCACATCATCAATTGCTTATTTACTAAATGAGCAAGTTGCTCATACTCCTTTTCCCCATATATATATATACCCCTTCCGTTGTGCACTAGGTCGCCGTGTGCCTTCCCTCCTTCGTATTGACGATCCGAACCGTTCACATTGATCTACACATCTAAATAAGTCTAAATATATAAACTCAAATTATTTTAAATTCATTTGCCTATCCATCATGTGACTACAAAAAATAATGATTTTCAGCCATGCAATTTTGTAATACTTCAATAGATGGACAAATGAATTTCAAATGATTTGATTTTACATATTCAAACTAATTTATATGTGTAGATCAATGTGAATGGTTCGAATCGTTAATACGAGGTGGGAAGGCCGAGTGCACACGAGGGCACACGGAAGCCTAGTCTCTCTCTCTCTCTCTCTCTCTCTCTCTCTTTCTCTCTCTATATCTATATAGGGAAATGCTCAGTTGAAAATACAAATGTCTGTGAAAACATGGAAAACCAACGGCCTAGGTAATAATGCATTATAACCTAGGCCGTTGTTTTCCAACAACGGCCTAGGCTTGTTTTCACGTTTTCCACAACATTTGCATTTTCAATGGAGCATTTCCCATATATATATATATATATATATATATATATATATATATATTATGACGTGCATCGCACGTGTAAATTACTAGTAGAAGTTAGTGTCGATAAGGATAATTCATGAAGAGTGGAAACTTTAAAAAAAAGCGTGCACTGATGATGGTAAAAATTGCAGTAGATCAGAGCCCTACGATTCCTACACGGATCTCAAAGCATCTACAGGCATATTAGCCATCACAGGCCTCTTTTACAGGTCAAATGGTGGACAGAGCAAAGGGGTCTCCGCGCCGATTCTTGACCCTCCGATCTCTCAGATCTTCGAGTTTAGCCGAAATGGACGCACGAGATGTGTCCACATCACCTCCCATCATCCCCAGCACTACTCTTGAATCTCTGCCGTTAGATCCTCCTCAGTGCGCGAGCTGGGTTCGATCTGCGCCTCAGATCACTTCAAACGGCGAGCCAGGCTTCGATAAATCGAAAAAATCGATTTAAATTAATTAAAAATCATTTTAAAAATAGAAAAGGTAATTAAATAAATCAAAAAACAATTATTTTAATTAGGAAAATAAATTTAAAAATCCGATAAAATAATTAAAATTGAATTTATTAATTATAAAATTCGAAAAAGTGATTTTGAAATTGGAAAATATTCTAGAAAATTCGGAAAAATCTGAAGAACTATGGAAAATTTTCAAAAAATTCCAGAAAATTTGGAAAAATCCAAAGAACTATGGAAAAATCTAGGAAAATATTCACTGCCTTCAGACGCCACAAATCAATTCCAGGTATCTCTGAACACTTTAACTACTGAGATTATATGCTAGATTCTAAAAATAAGTCGTACTAGGGGTGGGCATCAGTCGGTATCCGACCTAATATGGACCATCCACCACCGATCCAAAGAAGATCGGTTTTTTAATTTTCTCATCCGCAACCAATCCAAACCTTAATTGAATCGGTTTTCATCCAAGCCAATTAAGCTCGGTTTGGATTGGATTGGATGGTCGGTTTGGCGTGCTACTTTTCACCTTCAATATCATTCATAATTTTGTTGAAATTTAAAAGATCAACTTCAATCAAACTTACGGAACAACCTGCTATTTGTTATTCAGAAATGAATTTTAAATGAAGATTCATAAAACCACAAGTTGTTAATAAAATTTGCACTAATTGTTTGAGATTATGATGTTAAAATGGGTGAGATAAACTACCTTTTCACTTGCATACTTTTGTAATCTTAGTTTATTATCATAAAAGAAACATTAAATAACTATAGTTAATTGAATTTCAGGTACAATAAAAAAAAGATTTAAATTACAATTTCTACTTGACTTGATTAAAGTAACTACTAAATGTTACATCAACTTCGTGATTCTATTAAGTTTGGCCACACTGTAAATTAAGTATTTCTCAACAACATATCACAGAATTATGGAGAATCAAAACATAGGTAGAACAATTGCTCGGTTTGTATTAAAGAAATTAAAGAAAACTGTTTGTATCTCCAAGAAAATGAGAAATGACTATTCTTATATTCAAGAAATTAAAGGAGAACTATATTTTTTATAGACTTATGCATAGAGGTACGGTCGATTAGGTTTCATCAGTTATTTGAAAGCCCCATCCAACAACCGAACCGGTCCAGTTGGTTATTGAAGATCAAGAACCGAGCCAATCCAAACCCCCAATTGGTTCGGTTAAAAACCGGTCAGTTCAGGTTGGATTGCTTCAGATTGGTCGGTTCGGATAATGGTTGTCCACCCCTAAGTCATACTACTCCCCGAAAGCCAACAAAATTGCCTTTCGGGAGTGGGGGGCTTATGATGATGGTAAAAATCGCAGTAGATCAGAGCCCTACGATTCCTGCACGAATCTCAAAGTATCTACGAGCAGATTAGCCATCACAGGCCTCTTTTACAGGTCTGGGCCCACTCCAAGACATGAACTTCTCCCAGGCTCATAAAAAGTGACAGACTAGACCCACTAGGAGAGACACCCAGCCCATGCTGGCTAAGAGTCAAATCTCTTATCCCCTAACAAGGATATCTTATCTCTTGAGGAGGAGAGACATGAAAGAGATAAGGTAGTTAAATCGATCCAACAGACATGGATCAATCTCTTGAAATGTTTCTCAGGCCTATAAATAGCCCCCCCCCCTCTTCAGTCAGAAGGTAATCAATAATTTGCTAGTTTTTCACTCTCCTACTCTCTCTCTCTCTCTCTCTTTCTGGTTCTGACTTGAGCGTCGGAGGTTCTGTCGCCGGGGCCATTCCCCGGTGTTTTAGGCTTTTTGCAGGTCCATCGGCCGCATCAGCAACCATCGGATTCAGATCACAGTGGTCAATCAACGACCCAGATTCATTCTCAGGAGCTCTAACCTCTTTTAATGGCCAGGGTCACAGGTTTGAATTTTAGTAGTTTCCTTCAATTATTAACTCACTATCTGTTTGCTCCCACACCAAAATAAGCAATAATAGATTGGCGCCGTCTATAGGAAATACTACACAAGTCAAGCTTGTCTCCATGCCACCAAGACAAAGAGGTAAAAGGGGTGGCCTCCAGCCATCGCACTACCTCTCTTCGTCAACTAGCTCCTCCATTGGAAGATCAGATTCCTCCTCAACAGTCACCCCGGTAGCCTAATCATGCTCCTTCCAACGGAAAGGCACCGGGGGGCTCCTAACATGAACAACATCCTCAGTACAACCACATCTCAATCCATAATGCTTCAACTAATTCAATGGCCTGGCAAGGCCCCCGGGGTTTAGAGATCTCCACCACATCATCAGTGCCAGGCAATAAGGAACCGATTTGTGAATCAAATTGGATGAGAGGCATGCCGAATCTGAGGCCTCCTGCTCAGGTCATCAAGCATGCCAGAGAATACATTTTCCTAGACAACGATCAAAGCAATCCTCCTCTCACAGGAGGCGTCCAATAATGAGAAGCCCAACTCCTGAGAGTCGATGGCTTCCTGTGCAGAATAAAAGGCAAAATGCCCCAGTCACTAGGGCCAAATTGGATAAGTTCAAGCTCTACATCCTCTATGCAATCCAAGGGAGTCAAAATCTGGGCCTACCCCTTAACGAGGATCCACTGATTCAACTGGATCCCAAAGGAAGGACGACCAAGTCCTCCGCCATATCCAAGAAGTAGAGAATCTCCTAGAACAAATGAAGAATGAGAGAAACCACTCCAACATGGCCTACTACCCTAGTCAACATCCTTTCAGTAGAGCCATCCTCGATGCGCCCATCCCAAAGGGCTTCAAGGCCCCACAATTTGAATCCTACAATGGAGAATCAGACCCGACAGACCATATCGAGAGCTTTGAAACACTCATGATGGTATATGATGCCACCGATGCACTCATATGTCAGACATTTTCTGCAACACTGAAAGGATCAGTAAGGAAATGGTATTCACGTCTGACTCCCAAATCCATATTTTTCTTTGACCAGCTCGAAGAACTCTTTATTGCACACTTTGTTACTAGCTGGAGAGCTAAAATGACCAATGTCTCCCTGCTAGAACTGAAGCAAAAACGTCACGTCCCACTTCCCAAAAAGAGAATACAGAATACGGATACGTGACTATGTCCAGCAAATGATTTTCATCATCCATAAGCTATCAGGATCTTTACAACAAGCACAAGAATAATCAAGAGATAACAAGGAGAAATCAACCACGCATGCATATATGAATCAATATACCAACAGGAATTTACTTAAAACAAAATTTAATAATCTCAAATAAACCAGATCTAAATAAGTCAATAATTCTGGGTCACATTGCCCAATACAAAATAATCCAAGTAACCAAGTACAATTATTCAAGATAAGCAACAAGAAATAAATAGATATTGCAAAAATCTCCAACCAACTAGAATCTTAGATCACCTACTCCATCGGGCAGCTGATCACCATAATCTGCAATTTAACAAATTGCAGGAAAATAAAAAGATAAACAAAATGCCCGTCAACGCAAGTTACGGGTCGCTTATAGTGCAAGCACAAGTACAGGAAAAGAATAAACAAATATAGAGTAACAACAGAAGCAAACATAGCATAGAATAGACATGACAACAAAATAGAACAACTAGCATGGCAAGATAAATGAGTGCAAGTGGCATGTAAAAAGTGTCAAGTATCAAGTATCATGTAAACGAGTAACGAGTAACAAGTGTCAAGTATCAAGTATCATGTACAAGTAACAAGTAGCAAGTAGCAAGTGACAAGTAATCATGTTGTTTCAAGTCTTGTATCTAGTCCTATCTAGGTAGCACTTCATGTGTCCCAAGTTTTTACCACGTAGTTGCTACATACATGCAAATTTCGTTTAGGACTAGTGGTGAGTTTTTATAGGGCCGTGTACTCAGGTGTCAAGTCAAGTAACAATTAACAAGCACGAATCACGTAATCGTGAACTCGTGGCAGCATATAGTAGTAACAAGCATGAATCATGTAGTCATGAAACATGGCAGCATATAGTAATAACAAAAATGAATCATGTAGTCATGAAACATGGCAGCATATAGTAATAACAAGCATTAATCATGTAATCATGAAACATGGCATCAAGTAATGGGAAACACAGACCCCTTCTGAGTACACATACCTATATTGCCCACTACTAAGGTCTTTCCCTCAACCCCGACTTGGTTATTTATTATTGTTATCAGACAAGCATGTACGTGTACAAAACATGGCAAGAAATACCTGGTATGATCAAGTAACAGGTTCAGGTTAGAAGATAAACATCTATGGGTGAAGGACAACACATAAAAGAGTAGGACAACGAAAATTCTAGTTCAAGACAGCAAGACAGTACAACACTAAATCTGAAATTTCCGTTGCCACAAACATGCAAACCTAGATCCGTCAGAGAATCTGGAAAATAGAATCTCGGCCGAATCCAGCAAATATATATAAGTCATATGTTATTTCACAAAAACATGACTCAAAACAAATTTGTATCCAGAAAACGTGTACAACAAGAAATCAATAGTTTGTATTTATAAACAGGAAAACAACATAAAAACTTACTATTTAAATCCACGAAAATATATGGGGTATTCCCTAGTATGTTTAGTATCAGAAAATTTCATAATTTTTCAACATAAATAGTATACTCTATTAAAATCAGAAAGTAGCAAGATACAGCAGTTTTGTAAATCTGAAATCATAAACACAGCAGTACTAAAATAACAATATCTTACAAAATATAAATCGAAATCCAGATCCATTAAAAGGGTGATAAAATAGATACAGAAGGCTAAAATTCATATTCACAAAGTTTTTACTAACAGTAGGTAGAATCAGGTTGAAATTAAGGTTCTTTACTGAACAATATGAAAATTCTGAAAGTATAGTAGTTGTTTGCAAGTATAGAATAGTTTATAAAATTCATCAATTAAATTCACAAAAATTAGGGGTTAATCCCAATCAAGTCTATTTGTAACCAACAAAATATTGGATCAAAATATTATCTTTATCATTAGTAGAAAAATAATTAACCATACAGAATTCATATAAAACAGAATCTGGAATCTTTAAACACATCTGTAGTAAAATAGTCATAACTTGCAACTCATAAATCGAAACTGAGATCTGTCAGAAAATATGGAAAGTAGACAGAATTCTCTACAATTCATATTCACAAATAATTTCCATAAACTGACCTTAATAGGGTCTAAAATACTGAACAAAAACGGGTAACAACAAAAACTGAAATCTTCTTTACCCATAAAATCAACATAGATCATATGAAACTCATCCAAATCATAACAAACCTGAAGTATGGTGTATTAGATGTCCCAGCAATATGGAATAGGGTATTTAGCAAGTCTACAACAAGTTATACTACTACTAACACATCAAACATACAAGATCATACAACACCTCATAAATCACGAACAACATGCATGTATACAACAAGAAGTGATTATCTCCAAGTTATTTCATGTCGTGTGTTTAATGAGACAACTACGGGCAAATCAACCTATAGAGACAAGATATAACAGGGGTTTTGCACAAGAATTTTCTCTAGAACAAATCAACACTACATGCGGTATTTAGTACTTATATTACATAACAAAAAGAATACAAGTTACTTGCCTTATAGCCGACGACGAGAACGGAGCAAGAAGCAAGAATAACAGGAACGGATTCCCGGGCAACGAACTCAACAAATGACTACGAGCGAACGAACCCACAAACAAAATTCACGAAAAGCGAACCACGAGCCAATAACGAACACACGATCACAACGAGATCACACACGCACACCAAGAGGGAGAGAGAGAGAGATGGACGGTGCACGGGATGTTGGATCCTGTAGGCAAGGTAAGAAACACCAGAGGGGGGTGAATAGTATTTTTTTTATAAAATATAAAATGCGGAATTAAATTTTTCTTCTGATCAGTCAACTTGAATAGATAAACCAGTCAACTGAAGCGACAGTTAAGAAGAGTATTTTTAAAGCAAGTCTGAGGTGTCGACTTATAGATGAGCCAGTCGACTTATCACACAAGTTTTCAAAGAAAGTAGTACCAGTCTGACTAGTCGACTTACAAGAGTACACAGTCGACTGTCCAGACAAGTTTTACAGAAAAACTATAAAGTAAGAAAATGAAATGTAAGTTCAAAGAGATACAACCACAGAGTACACACGATGTATCCTGGTTCGGTCCTCCCAACCTACATCCAGTCTCCAAGCAACCCACTTAAGATATTCCACTATTCTTGAAATAATTACAAGAACACCCTACGGCGTTAGACAACAACCTTGTCCAACCCGTAGTCTTTTCTCACAACTAGAGAAAGCAACCCACTCTTCCACCAAGAGTGACAAACCCGACTCTACAACCTAGAGCCCTACTCTCCAACCGAGAGAAAACCACTCTCACAACCCAAGAGTAAAGAACAACAACAAAAGAGTTACAATCAACCTATAGCCTTGTTTTGTGATTATGATTTTTGTATAGAGACTAATAGGTCACTTCTGAGATCAGTCCAAAACAAAATCAACGTTATATTGGAATGAAATTCAGAGAACCAAAGACTTAGAGAATTTGAAAGCTTTTGAAACTCTTATATCTCTTTTTGAAAAACTAAAGACTTGAAAGGTTATAAAGTTGTTAACCTTTTCACAGTGAATTCTATTCTCTATTTATAGAGTTAGAAACACTGGACGTTGGAAAAACAGTTGTTCCAACTGTCAACCAACGGAATTAAAGATTTGATTTTGAAAAACGAGTTTTAAAAATAGAAAACTGTCAAAACGACTTGAACAGTCGACTGGGTTGCCATAATGAGTCAACTGGTCAGAGTTTGTAAAAGTTGAGACAGTTTCGTACTGGTATAGTCGACTGGTTCCACAGGAGAGTCGACTGGTACTTAACAGTTGATTCTAATTCAAATTGTTTTGATCTTTAATCTTTTGAAAAACACTCATTTACAAAAAATGTATGAGTGTGTGTGTATGTGACAAGGCTGTTACATCAATCTAAGACTCAAAAAAGAAAAATTACAATTGTTTTACAAGACATGTAATATAACACATTGGAGCATAGGTCTTGTCTTGAGTTGAGTCTTGAGTTGGAGATTTAGCCTTTGTCTTTGACAATGAAGCTTGTTGAATCAATCTTAAGAGCTCTTGATCAATTTGCTGTGAGAGCTTTGATTGAGCATTTTGTCAACCTACAATGTATAAGATGTAGCATAACAAATTTGCATTGTGTTGTAATCATCAAAATCAAGAATCAACATTCTCCTCCTTTTTGATGATGACAACACAATAGCTTATAATAAAAGGAATAGAAAATACAAGTGTTCACATGCTCCCCCTATCAGATGTAGATCATGCATATATTCTTACAACAGCAATATATATACAAAACATGTATAAAAATACACATTAACATAAAAAACTGATATATAAAAAACTGATATTGGATGTCCTCTCCCCTTTTGTCATCAACAAAAATTGGGAAGAAGGAATACTTCTCACAAACAAATAACACAAAATGCATTCATAGAAACTTAGTCTGAGTTCAAACTAGTACATAATAAAAAAAATGCAACAATGAGTAAAAAAAATACATAGAAAATAAGAAAAATAGGAACTCATTAGTCTTCGTCTTCGTCATCTTGGTCATCATGAGAAGGAGGAGGAAATTCAGCAGAGAACAGGTGAGTAAGATAGGAAATTTGTGATTCAAGAACATCTTGACGATCCATGATATAATTGACGGCATTATAAATACTGCACGGATCATCAAAATCTGCTCGAGGACGAGAGGAACTAGAAGCAGAAGACGGACGAGCTAAAGTGGCTAAAGGAATTTAAGGGGAAGTCCTAGAGGTAGACCTAGGTGGAGAAGTAAGAAGCTTCATGCGTTCTAAACTTGCACGATCAAAGCATTCATAGTGCTTGACTGCATTGGTCTCGGAATTGAGATCGACATCATAAGCACAAAAGACACGAGTAAGTAGGGCACCAAAAGGAAGAAAAGAAGAATGAGACTTATGAAGTCTAGAAAAAATGATACGACCCCAATTGAGATTGATTTTGCCAAATATTGCATACACGGCTTGTTGTAATTCCATGGAATACTGATCATAACTCCCTGTTTTAGGGATGATATTGTATGATAGTATCCGTGCAACAAGTTTTGCAATAGGGGTAATGGACTTATTTGTCATAGGGGGTCCATGATTCGGCAAATAAATTTTAGATAAAATGGTGGCATCATCCATCAAGATTTCTCCTAAGTCAAGTCCCTCATCATCTATACCCAAAATAAGGTTGATTCTTTCGGAGGTAAGTTTCATCTTCTTATTTTTGATAGAAGAATAAATGAGTACCTCACCATCATCCGATTGAACAACCCTCATATTTGTATAAAATAAGTAGATGAGTTGAGGATAGTAGTAGGGTTGATTTTCTAAAGACAAGAATTCAAAAAGACTACAATGTTGAAACAAAGATACAAGATTAAACCTATCAAGATTCGAAAAATTGACAAATCGACCCGGAAAGATTATCATAGAACAAATGATGAACCATTTCTCTATAAGATCTGGACTTCGAAGATATTGAATGGAATCTCTAGAAGAAGAACCACTACTAAACGGAACGTCTATAGCGGCATTTTTTTCTGTCTATGGCGGCGCTTATAAACGCCGCCATAGATGGTAGCGGCGTTATTATTATTGCTGCGCGTAGCGCCGTTGCATCGACCGTCGGGACAGATTACATGTCTATCGCGGCATTTTTCTCGACTGCCGTTACAGACCATAGGCCTACAACGGCGCGTCTTAAAAGGCGCCGCTATATGCCTATGGCCTGTAACGGCAGGTCGAGAAAAGCGCCATTACAGGTCCTACGTCTATACCGGTGCTTCTCAGAAACGCCGCTATATGTGTACGGCTTGTAACGGCGCATTTTAAAACCGTCGTTACAACCCGTAGCCCTATAATGGCGTTTTTTAAAAGCGTCGTTACAATTCGTAGGTCTATTACGGCGCTTTTTAAGACCGTTGTTACAGTCCTTAGGTCTATTAAGGCGCTTGTTTAAAACGCCGTTACAAGTCGTAGATTTATTACGGCGCTTCATAAATGCCGTGATAGACACATGCGCGTATATTTTCTAAATCATTTTGATATGCTATACCGGTGTTCCTAAATGCCAGGATTGGTTCTTTTTTTTTTTATAATTCACCACGATTGGTGGATCCTCCCGGCATATTTATCTCAAAAAGGATTGATTGGGGGTTTCAGGTTTTTTCCCACTATTTAAAAAATGTCACAAATTCAAAATATCTGTAGTCATATCAAATTTGAACGTTCAAATCTTAAAAACTAATAGCAACATAATAAACAACTATATAATCATGGACCACAATAAACAATAATTACTTGTCTAAAAATGGCCATACGAAAAGTTAGAAATATACTTGTTATACATCAATTTCTTTAACAAAGCATAAATTCAGTTTCAACAAAACATAAAAAGACTAAAGTTCAAATTTAACTCAACAATGGCAAAGTCTACTGAAGCGGCTCGGCATTGCTTTGATTCCCACTGATATTTTGCCCAGATGTATGTGCGTGACTAGAAGTCGATGGAATTCGCTGGCTCTGTATAATTCACAATAGTGTCATTTATTAGATTAGTCACTACACTATGCACCACACAAGTAAAATGCAATAGTTAAATTTCATACTAATATCATAAAATGTTGCTGAATACTTACAGTTCCATGTACTGGATTGTTAGAGTTCTGATTTTGTTGGGAGATTAAAGAAGCAATCATATCTTTCAAGCCGTCAATCTCTTCCTGCATCTTGGCTTGCATCTTGAACACATCCGGATAGGATGTACGACTGGAGGTAGATGCACAAGAACCAAATACCTGTGATTGAAACCATGTCAGTCCAATTTTCACAGGGTCATAACTATATAACCAATATGAACTACTATGAGACATATATAGAAGTTTAAAAGATAACCAAATAAAAGCAATGCAAATTAATTTTACTAGCAACTCTACAGTTCATTGAAAATAAAGGAAACAAGACAGAGGAAGGACATAAGCAACTAAAGTCTAATTCTATTCAGTTCCATATTGACGGGAATACTTTTTATAAACATCATGATGATAAGTGTCTCGGCTAATTGAAGCAAATTTGGATAAATTAAAGAACATCTTGGCAACACCTTCGTCATTCCTTTACTATTACAATTGTATTCCCATAATATAAGCCAGTTCTGACTCTTTACAATATTAGTTTGGTTATAATTTTTCAATGTACCAGTGTATAACCAAAGCACGTTAAACCAGTGTATAACGTGCTTTGGTTATACACTGGTACATTGAATTAAATAACCCCCAAAACTTTGCTTGATGTGAATGTAGTTGAATTTGTTGTATGTTTCCACTCATAGTTAAACTTCCTTTATTTTCAGAATTCAGACAATAAAGGAAGTTATTTACTTCATTCACATCGATGAATGGATGTATTCTACAGTACCATCACTTTGTGTGATGGTACTGTGGAATTAAATGAAAACCGATGTTTTAACGGTTACTTGAAAAGTTTACCATTATTCAATTGTAAGGAATACATCACCGAAACTTTGTCAACTCTAATATATCACGAAAACTTAAGAAATTATACTGGTGTACACAGCAGTATAATTTCTTAAGCTGTTCAGGAATCTTTTTGACACCCAAAGTGTTTAAACCCTATATAATTACCATTTAATAACCTTTGATTCATCCATAAAATAGGCTGATATGGGCATACAATCAATATTTTATTAGGAAAATACATTTACACTATATTGACAAAGATAAGGCATTATGTCATCTATTTTATTCTGGTGATAATCCAATATTTTCACTCAGATACTCGATATCATGCCATAGACGCTAAACCACCACAAGATCTCATATTATAAAACAATGGGACAAGTCAGTTTGGCACCAAAAAATTTGTGAATTGTACTTCGTGTGACTTGAATGCATATAAGAATTATTTAACTTGTAAAAGTCATAAGTCATAAAAATGAGGCTATTTAACACAGCAGGTTTGCAATTTTTGGCATGTGAACATAGTTCAATTAGGCAGACATGAAGTACAATTCTTATACTCATACATCATGAATCAAAGAAAAAGAAAAACTTTACACAGCAGGTTCGCAATTTTTGGCATGTGAACATAGTTCAATTAGGCAGACATGAAGTACAATTCTTATACTCATACATCATGAATCAAAGAAAAAGAAAAACTTTACACTTCATGAACAGGCGATAAATGATATGTTGCAGTTATAAAATTAACATGATTATCTGCACTATGGAGTGATAATTCTTTATCCACTAATGGCATAAGTTTGAAACAAATACGTCAATGTCATTAAAATGCTATTGACGTGCAGATAATAGTTATACCTAAATGTAACATATCATTTAGGTATAAACTGATGCATTAGAACCAGCATATTAAGGGTTCATATCTAGTACATGAACCCCAAGCCCAGTAACTAACATAAGTTGAAGTAGTTTTTCTCAAACAAAAAAAAATAAAAATAAACTTAAGCTATGTTTTTTCCTAGTCCAAACTTGAGCTGTAATATGAACAAGCCTCCTCTAATTTTACCTATATAGGTCATATGCAAATTTAACATATTTTGGAAATTTAACATATGACTGGAGGAATATGCAAATTTAAGCTATATTGGTCATAAAACATCTTCTAATTTTATATGATTCTCAAGACATTTCTTTCACATATTTTCTGCAATTATAGGACATGCCATTATACTCAATAAAGGTTGAAATGCATACTTTTCATTTGCATATCATGTTGGAATAGTTTATATAAATATATGTATACCTGTGAGGGTGTTGGCCCCAATCCCATTCCCCGCACACGACCGGGTCGCTCTTTCCCCCTCACATGAGTCATAACTTCACGCTGGATGGTTAATCGATCTGCTGAAGATGTCGACCTCTCTTCAATCAATTTTCTAGCTTCTTTCTAGAAAAGAGAGCAAACAATACATTAATACCAAAAATTGGGCTGAAAATTAGTTTGAAATTTTGTAAATTATGACCAAATTAAAATCCAAATTTGAGTTGTGAATAGTATCCAAATTTTTGTTGCAGAATGAAATTTGAGTTCGAAAGTTTCATGTTTACCACTATATTAGCTGCAAATTCATCCCGATATGTCCCATCCTTACTTGTGTGGGTAGATTCAAAAAAATCTACCTCACCGACACTATCTCCCTCGACTGTCGTATCCTATATATGAGTCAAATGAATTAGTTAAATCATACCAACGTAGAAATTGGCAAAAAAAAAATCTACCCACCATTTTAAAAACAGACTAGCTATAAAATAAAATTTTCATTACCATCTCATCCCGCACAACAGCAAAGCTGCAGCTCCCCGTAGTGTGCTTGATCTTCAACTGCCTACGGCTGCTTTGACCAATCTCAGCTTTCCTCTATACCATTTTAATAATTGGAATAAATGCTTATGTTTACCAAAATTAATAATTTATATCATCAATTTAAGATATAAACAATGAAATATGATTACCTTTCCAGATTCCGATTTCCAATATTTGACAAGAAAATGCCAATCCTGTGGCGTCACGCATTCGGGGACTGACCTTGCATTTTTGACCTCGGTCTTATCCTCATCATAGTACTTCCCTTTCAAGAAGCTCTTGTGATCCCTCCATTTTTTCGAAATCGATTTATTGAGCCATCCATCAGCAGCGTCAGGGATTGCAAACTTTTGCTACAAAATAAGAAAGATGATGGAGCACAATAAATCAATGTAACTTCAAAAATCAATGTTTACTGTGCTGTGAGGAATTTCCAGGATTAAGCATTACAATATTGAAGATGAAAGAGTAAAAACTATAAAACTAGAAAGTATAAAACACGACATGTGTGTATTGTTAATATACTTAGATTTAATTACACATTAAGTGGCAATCTCAATGTGTGCATTATGAACTGGCTCACTGAGAGAATAACAATTACTTGAAGTGTAATTGACATATACACTCTTGGCAGCTGCAACTTTTTGTATTTGATTCTGACGATGCCATGTCAATTTGTTATATATAAGAGATTCTTATAAGCATTTTCAAGTGAAATGTTGTTATTGTACAGACTTATTCTATTTATTTTTCACCACAAAATATGGCGAAGATACTGCTTTGATCCTAAAATGTAGTTGCTACACTGTGAAGTATAAATTAACTATAGCTATTTGGTATGCTTTGTCATCATTAACTAGAGAGACTGATAATCTTTTGGTAGATGAATGCTATATGCAGTAAAGAATTTTTTTCATAAAATTAGCTTTGTTATTGTTGTTGTTTATCTTCTTGGTTACAGTTTGATGCAACAGTAGATGCTTATGAAACCCTTTGTTTTTGTATTTGGTTCTTAACTTGAGCTCACCCTATATGAGTAGGATGGTCAGAATATTCATATATCTAGACATCTAAGTGCAGCTTTACTACCTAAATGTGTATGCAGTCTTGAGGATGTATGCAGTCGTTCTGGACTTAGATCAGATTTTGTTGGACTGTGTTGGACTGTGGTATGTTCAGAACATACCATGGTATTCAAAATCCGATCTAAGTCCAACAGATCATATTCTCAGATCATACCATGGTATTCTCAGTCCAACAGATCTATACTGAACAAAATCTGATCTGAGTCCAACAGATCATATTCTCAGATCATATGAGTCAATCGTGGCTTATTAATCCAACTTTTATCCATTTTGAAAAATATGAGTCAATCTGAAATATAAGTAGGTTAGGATCAACATAAGCATAAGTCACTCACTGTTAAACATTTTGAAAAATATGAGTCACTCACTGTTAATAATTAATTATAGTTAGTTTTTATGAAATTATTGAAGTTATCTACTGATTTGTTGTTACTTTGGATTTAATAGGATGCAATCTAATTGTCTGTTGATGAAACCTATGTATAGAAGCAGTCTAAATCTAGGGAGATACATAAATTAATTAGTCTCCTTCCCCTTGTCACAATCGCATCTCATTTTATATCACAATGTTAGCATGCCAACACTCCAATGGAACAAAACTGAAAACTAAGTGCAATGTTTATCAGATATGGAGGATATATACCTCAATATGTATCAGATCATCTTGCAGCTTCAATCACTCACTCACCAACAAAGGTTTCCCAGTCGGACGCCTTCACCTAGGCCAGTCATCATCTCAAAAGAGGTTCAAACTACGGTACACTCACTATCTCATTCCTTAATTAAGATTATATATATGAAATTCTCTATAATATAATTTTCATTCCCCTTTCAGTTACAGATGTGCAGGAACTTAATTCTATGTATACTCATCTATACAGGTACAACATGAACGAACGGATCAAAAGAAAATTAGGTAAGCGTTCGATTTTTTTTTTTTTTGGATATAATAGATAGAGCCAAAAAGAGCTGAAGCCAAAATCTAAATAAAACTAAAATACGTACATAAAGAATTGAAACACAATATCATGCAGCATCCTTATCAGAATATAAACAAGAAGAAGATGATGAAGTCGATCTTTGGATTGAGCGAACACGCTCGTCCAAAACATTGTGTTTGTATTTACCTTGAATCTTCATTTTCCTGTGATATGCCATAAAATCATGATAGCAAATCTTACCATCCTATAGTTACTAAAAGTTCTAACTCTCTTCCACTAAAGAACCTTTTTAACCTAGCTAGCCTTGAATTAGCTAAGTTTTAGATGTTAATTTGTATCAGATTTTACAATGACAACAATCACTATTGCATTTTACCAGTAACAACCATTTATCAGTCTAGTTAAAGAGACTCTTACTACCATACTGAGTTGCTGCTACTCATTTAGTTAGCAGAAGAAGCTTTGTATCCATGGCTTGGAGAGAAGAAAAGCTTACTTAACAAGAGCTGATCTTCTGAAAAGAAGAAGACTTGACAAACCTACTCTCTTGTGTATAAAACGGTCCTTAGTTACTTTTTCTATTAAATATAAATAATAAAACTTCTCAAATTATGAATCTTGGAATAAATGTGCCCTAAATTTATATTCTCATTTATCACAAAGCACAGGTCTATCCAACTCTCCTCAAATCGCTCTTTTTCAATCACAATTTGTCTGCGATTTTCCCATTTTTATGTCTTACCTAGTAGTAAAAACTATCTTTAAGTCGCTTACTTTCAAACTTTTTTTTTGTTCTTAATTAGAACCAATAATGTACATTGTAAAATTTGGAATTAACAGTTACATGTCTCCAATTCAAATGAGGGCAATTAGGAAGATGATCGATTGACAATATCCAAAGCAAGTAAGGTGCATGCTGTAAGCACAACATGCTTACCTAATATAATAATCCCACGTATTTATCTACTTTCAATTTCCTGAAGTGTTAACAAATGTGTTCTAACGGAAAAAGAAAAAAAAATACATTCCAAATAGGGGTGCCTTTCATTTCGACTAGTTAGGAGTTGATCATATTGCCCATCCAGATGCAGAAAGGAAATATACAAACAAATAAACAGTTAAACTGTTTGTTAGTAAGTGCATGTGTGTGTATGTGTAGAGAGAGAGAGAGAGAGCTAACATATCATTATGGTAGGAAATCCTAATCAGATCTTAGTGGGAAATTGCCTTAGAATTTTAGATCTTAGTTAGCAGACTAAAAAACCATTATGAGGCCTATAGGTATCTCAAAGATTAATCATCAGCACTCCAGTAATTAGCAAATATTTGAAAAATATTTCGACGGGTAAATTCTTGATAAAAAATCCAAACTAGTTTGCATTAATACGGTGATGATCATATAACATACAAAGATATGTGAAAGGGATAATGAAGTTTTTATGCTGGTACCGACAAAGCAGTAATGGATACCTCTATGTTTTACTGTACAAGACCCCAATCAAGAATTAAAAATAAAACACTAAATTCTTTATTATAAGGGAGAATACAGAAATTATAAAATGATGAACATTCGTTGTGAATACTTACAGGCATCACAATCGGTAAAAAAAACTCACTTGGAAGGTAAATTTTAGGTTACAAAGTTTGTGAAGGCATAACTTACAGCTTATTCCATTAGTAAAAATAGTTTATTTTGTTCATGAACATGAATGGTACTACCAACAAGATTTGAATGGTTTCACTGAGATGCACACAAAAAAAATCTACACCTATTAACAATAATCACAATCACCTTCTAAAAATCATACCCTGCTTCTGCTATGCATCAAATCAGAGTCAAATATGACAATTTGTTTCAATGTATATATGTCAGCCCTCATCTTTTTCTCAAATGTTAACCTTATCAGTGAACTTGGCATGAAAAATTTGCTGAGTGCGACCTTACTTTACTGAGTGTGACCAAAATAAAAGATGGGAAATCCTCCAATTTCATTACAAGTTAAAACGTAGAACATGAAACTACACAAAATACCTCATGATACACTATGTAAACACACCACTGAACCCAGCAAGACAAAATCAAACCTCATTATCATGTTCAATATAAATTTCTTTTGTTGTTCTTGTTGTTAGAATAACTAAAACTACCTATGTTATGAACCACAAAAGATGAGAATGGTGTCAATTTTAAACATGATTGGTCCTCTACGGGTTAATTTAGAAGGTGAATAATTTTGGCATTCGAGTTTTTGAATACAAACTGACTAATTCAAGTAAAATCCATTTGTTCCTGCACTTCTAACCACACAATTTGTTCATTCAAATGCTAAGATATCATAATTATTAAAAATGATAATGCAAAATTTTCCATTTCTTCTCCAATTATCTTCTAGTATAATTCAACCTACACTATCAAGCTTCATAACCTACACCATTCATAATTAACAACATCATCAACCTTCTCACTAAATTAGAACAAAAAATAAGTAAATTTTATAACATCCCACTCCAAATTCTATAGAATTATATAAAAAGAAGGGATTTTGACAATAACCCGTTTCAAATTAAGCAAAGTTAAACATCAACAACAACAAGAAGGGATTTTGACAAAAGTAAATATAAACATCAAATTAAGCAAAGTAAAAACAAGTAAATATAAACATCCCACTCCAAATTATATAGAATTATACAAAAAGAAGGGATTTTGACAATAACTCATTTCAAATTAAGCAAAGTTAACAGAATCCTAATCCCGAAAAAATGAAAGTGACATCAGAACTAAGAGGATGTGAAATGTACCAATCAAATAGAGAATAAATCCTCACGGAGCTTCTTCTTGAATGGAGAAGGGCGACTGGCAATACTTCTGAATACGACCTAGACGAAGCCGAATGGGGAGAGGGGAAGATGGCGTCGAACGGGGTGAGGGGAAGATGGCGCCGAATGGGGAGAGGGGCGACTGGTCAGAGAGAGAGAGAGAGAGAGAGAGAGAGATTTTGGAGACGGGATAGTGGAGCGGCGCGTGAGTAGTTAGGGTTAGAAGTTTTCGTTTTGGGGGGAAATGAAGAATGGAGCGGGCGTTTTTGGGGGGAAATGAAGAACGGAGCGGGAGGACGCGTGAGTAGTTTAGGGTTAGAAGTTTTCGTTTTGGGGGGAAATGAAGAATGGAGCGCTCGTTTTTGGGGGGAATGAAGAACGGATCGATCGGGAGGATTAATTCGGCAGGGTTGGGCTATAACGGCGGTGACTATAAAACCGCCGTTATATATTATATATATAACGGCGTAATATAGCACCGCCGTCATAAAGGCCCGCTATTAAAAAAAATATTATAATGACTATCTATCGCGGCATTTGGTCATAGACACCGGGATAAATATACCGTTATATCCATTCCGATTAGTAGTGAACACTCCTCTACATGAGATGTTTTAGATCTCTTAGGAGCCATAATAGGAAAAAAAAGAGAGGAAAGGAAGTATACCAACATGGAGATTCTAAAAAACTGCAAAGGAACTTGAAATCTACAAGAAATCAACCGGATTGGATCCTCTCAATACTGGAAATAGACAGCAGCAACACTGTGCAGTCGACTTCTCTTCTCTTCTTCAGATCTGGGAAAAGAAAGGTTGGGTAAAAGTGAAAGGAAGGGGGTAGGTTTTAGGGTTTTTACAAGGATATCAACGGCTTAGAATGGTCAAAGAAGAGTAAAAAGATGAACAGTCGCCCCAAAAAATGTTCCAAGTTTTGAATCGGAAGAATAATGATTCGCGACAGTCGACTGGTATTAGTAGGCAGTTGACTTAGTCGAGAGTTTAAAGAAAATGAACATACTATTAATACAACTGGTCAGTCGACTGGGTGTGAATCTCAGTCGACAGTCCAGAGCATAAAAACTGTAGACAAAATTTAAAACAATACTTGGCAGTCGATTGACCAATGTGTGTAAGTCGACTTACAAAAAAAATCAAGAAATATCATGAAAATTACAAATCCCTAGTTCTCTTCTTAGGGTTATAAAGGTGTCTTCTTTAAGGGGTAAAAATATCAGCTACTTGTTTATTAGTAGAAATAAAGTCTAAAAAAATATCTCCCTTTAAAACATGATCACGTAGAAAATAATGTCAAATATCAATATGTTTCGTACGTGAGTGTTGAACCGGATTCTTAGATAAGTTAATGACACTGGTATTATCGCACATTATTGAAGGTTTTTCAAAAGAAATGCCATAGTTTAATAAGGTTTGTTTCATCCACAAAATTTGGGCACAACCCAAACTTGTTACGATACATTCAGCTTCTGTAGTAGATAGGGATACCGAATTTTGCTTCTTACTGCACCAAGAAACTAGTGAATGTCCCAAAAAGTGACATGTCCCACTAGTGCTCTTGCGATCAGTTTTACTGCCAGCAAAATCCGCATCATTATACGACAATAGTTGAAAATTGTTGCTGCGTGGATAAAATAGACCATAATCAGATGTGCCTTTAATATATCTTAAAATGCATTTCACAGATTTCAAGTGAGATTCTTTAGGACTTGACTGATATCTAGCACACAAACATACATTAAACATAATGTCTGGTCTACTAGCAGTTATGTATAAGAGTGAGCCAATCATACCTCGATAGAGTTTCTGATCGACACTCTTACCTAATACATCTTTGTCAAGGGTAGTGGTAGTAGCCATGGGTGTAGCCTTACTACTTCTGCTATCCATGTTAAACCGTTTGAGTAATTCCTTGGCATATTTTCCTTGATTAATGAATATGCCATTTTGTGACTACTTAATTTGTAGTCCAAGGAAATAATTGAGTTCACCCATGTGACTCATCTCAAACTCGTTTTTCATGGTGTTAGCAAACTCTTGACATAGATTGCTATTAGTAGAACCAAAAATTATGTCATCAACATTTATTTGTATGATTAAAATATCATTCTTAATTCTTCTAATAAACAAAGTAGTATCTACTTTACCTATTTCAAAACCTGTTTCTAAAAGAAAAGTCTTCAGTCGATCATACCAAGCACGAGGTGCTTGTTTAAGACCGTATAAATCCTTTTTCAATTTAAAAACGTGGTTTGGGAATTGTTCATGTTCAAAATCAGGTGGTTGTTTAAAATAAACATCTTCCTTTATAAACCCATTAAGGAATGCACTTTTAACATCCATTTGAAAAAGTGTAAAATTCATAAAACAAGCAAAAGATAATAAGATACGAATTGATTCTAATCTAGCAATAGGAGCATATGTTTCATCAAAATCTATGCTTTCTTCTTGATTATATCCTTGAGCAACTAGTCTAACTTTGTTCCTAACAACTTGTCCTGATTCATCTAACTTATTCTTGAATACCCATTTAGTACCAATTATAGTATGATCAAGAGGTCGTGGAACTAAATCCCATACATCATTCCTTATGAATTGGTTTAACTCATCTTGCATGGCATTCATCCAAAAATCATTCTCACATGCTTCTTGTATATTCTTCGGTTCAAAATCCGACAAGAAGGCTGCGTGAGATATCATATTAACATGTAATCTCGTTTGAATACCACGTGAAATGTTACCAATTATTAAATCATGAGGATGATCTCTAACTTCAAGAAAAGATTTTGGTAAAGTTGGAGACATCACAACAGGATCAGTCGACTTGACAAGTTCCTCAGTCGACTGTTTCACATCAGTCGACTTGACTTCCTTATCGGTCGACTTATCCGCAAGACTAATTTGTTCTAAAGATGTAATTACTTTATTTAAAGGTGATGAATTAGTTTCATCATCTTCAATTAAATTCGATGAAGGCAGAGATTCATCAAATGTAACATACATGGATTCTTCAACAGTCATTGTTGACTTGTTGAAGATTCTATATGCTTTAAATCTATTTGAGTATCCTACAAAGATACCCTCATTAGATCTAGGATCAAATTTATCTAAATTATCCTTAGTGTTCAGAATAAAACACTTACATTCAAATATTTTAAAGTAAGAGACCTTAGGAATTCTATTAAAAAATAACTCATAACAAATTTTCTTTAGCTTAGGCCTAATCGAAATTCTATTGAAAACATAACAGGCTGTAGCAACAGCTTCAGCCTAAAAATACTTAGGTAAATTGCTTTCAACAAGCATGGTATGTGCACATTCTTGCAAAGTCCTATTCTTCTTTTCAACCACTCCATTTTGTGGTGAAGCTCTAGGAAATGCAAATGAATGAGTTATACCATTCTTGTTGCAGTATTCTGCAAACGTTTCATTTTCAAATTCTCCACCATGATCACTTCTAATAGTGACTATGGTTAGAGATTTTTGATTTTGAATTCGTTTACAAAAATTTGCAAATTCTTCAAAAGCATCATTTTTATGTTTTAAAAAGAAAGTCCAAGTGAATCGTGCAAAATCATCTACTAAAACAAATACATACCTACTTTTATTTAAAGAAGCAACCCTAGTAGGGCCAAATAAATCTATGTGAATTAATTCGAGCGGCCTACTAGTAGAAATTACTTCTTTTATTTTAAAAGTAGATTTAATTTGTTTAGCTAGTTGACATGCATCACATAACTTATCATTTTTAAAGGATAGTCTTGGCAGCCCTTTAACTAGGTTGTATTTAGAAAATTTAGAGAGATTTTTTATATTCACATGACCAAAACGTCTATGCCAAAGCCAAGAATCATTATTAGAAGCTACTAAGCAAAAATCATTTGAAAACTCATATGCTTTCAAACACAATTCATAAATGTTATTTTTCCTAAAACCTTGAAAAATTATATTTTGCATGGTAGAATCATAAATTAAACAAGCATCTTTTTCAAGCGTGATTTTATAACCTTTATCACAAAGTTGACTAATACTTAACAGGTTATGCTTAAGTCCACTAACTAATAAAACATCTTCTATAAAGGGGTTAGTGTTCTTACCGACCATACTAATTCCTATGACTTTTCCTTTATTGTTGTCGTCAAATGTAACTGTTCCTCCATCAATGTTTTGTATGGATGATAGGAGGTTGGCATGACCAATCATATGCTTCGAACATCTGCTGCCAAGTATCCACTGATCTTTCTTAGGTACCTATAAAATATTCAATGTGAATATGGTACCCTTTTCATTGGGTCAAAAAAATATTAGTTTGTGGGAAACAAAAACCATGATGAGTTTAATTTTCCACCATAAGCAGAAATGAAATTAGCAGAATTACATACATTCAACATATATGAATTAATATAAGTAATTCTATCTTTCAAATTCAAGTTGACTGGAACCCATACATATTTGCTCTGTCCAGTCGACTCTATATCACCTTTCAGTCGTTTTTTACTATCAGTCAGTCGACTGAGAGGTAGTATAGGTAGACTTATATGAGGTTTTAGTCTTGTTGAATAAGACTCAGTACCTCTGGACAGGCGACTGATGGATGGGTGCAGTCGACTTGGCTGAGTTTTAGATTTTCTTTTATCAGGAGAACTTACAATTTTAGGCTTTTCAAAGAACTCATAAAATTTATGTTTAACACTAGAAATAGATATAGGTTTATTTATACTAGTGTTCTTAGAAGAATGAGGTTTTTTAAGAGATTTTTTAAAACCAAGTCCAAACTTTTGACTAGATTTTACTTGATTTTGAAGAACATCATTTAAATTCTCTTTTTCTTTATTAAACTTAGATACGTTCTTGGATATCTCTTCATAATTCTTCTTTAGAGATTCAAGATCCATATCTAAACTAGAAATACGAAAATATAAAGATTTTACTTTTTTATCAAGGTTAAGATTCTCTTGAGAAAGTGTTTGATTAACTTTCTCTAAGTTCTTAACTCTAATCTTTTCCTTTTTAAGTTCTTGAAAAATTTCATTGAAGGCATCAAGTAAATCATTAGAATCATACTCATTACTTACTTGATTTTGAGACGCCATAAAGCACATGTTTGCAACCTCGTTGGCCTCATCAATTTCTTCTTCCGAAGAAGAATCGTTGTCATCCCAAGTTGCTTGGTATGCCTTTTTGTTTTTCACTAACTTGTTCTTTGTGTACTTATCCTTCTTGAAGTTGGATGTCTTTCCCTTAGATTTTGCGTTCTCTAGTGGACAGTCCTTCTTCATATGGTTGCCTTATTACACCTGAAACAAGTTGGAGCTTCATTAGAATCCTTAATTTTTGAATTAAACTTACCATTTCTTAGGAACTTTTTGAATCTCCTCGTGAACATGGCAATCTCTTCCTCATATTCTTCTTCATCCTCGGAGTCTGACATGGCTTTGAATGCTAATGTCTTCTTCTTTGATTATTGTGGTTCGGCATCCTTCTTTCGCTCTTCAAGTTGTACCTCATAAGCCATAAGATTTCCCACAAGATTCTCAAGAGAAAGTTGTGATAAATCATTGGCCTCTTCTATGGCGATGGTCTTCTTTTCCCATTCGGGGGTTAGTGCACGGAGTACTTTTCTCACCATCTCGGCTTGAGTGTATGTCTTCCCAAGTGCCACAAGTGAGTTTGTAATGTCTGTGAACCTAGTAATCATCTCGGACACATTCTCATTCGCCTTCATGCAGAAAATTTCAAACCTGTGAACAAGAACAAATATTTTAGATTCCTTCACTTTGTTTGTTCCTTCATGAGTTACCTCGAGTGTGTGCCAAATTTGATGTGCGGTTGTCGCATTGGACACACGGTTGAACTCCTCCTTTGTAAGGGCACAGACTAGCGCATTCATTGCTTTTGCATTGTTCATTGTTTGGTTCTTCATGTCGTCGTTCCATTGTGCATATGGAATAGTAGGAGCGGTGTTGTAACACCCCGAATTCCAAATACAACTGAATTCGAGATTCGACAGGATCTTTACACTTCTTTCGTACAATTTCACAAGGAATTTAAAACTTTTCACTTTACATCAGAGTTACAAGAAATCTTTATACTTTACATTTCACATCGGAAGCAAAATTATAACATTTATATAAATGAAATTACAACAACATTTGAATAATCTCTAAGCATCAGTTCTCCTTTAATCTTTATCATGTCATTTATCCTGCATACAAAACTGTGGGTACGTCAGTTTATTCAACCGACGAATATTATACATGGCCATCCTCTCTATGCCGGAAACAGTATAATTGATTTTCCATATTTAACAAACACAAACTTGTTCACAAATCAAACTAAAGGGAATATCCTATTAATGTTGTGTTGTGATTGTGCACTTAGTCCTTAATGCAGTTATTTATATTATATGACACTAATGCGCACTTGTTCGGATTCTATGCATCTCATACTACATAGGTCCGAGGGCAAGCCTCTTAATCGTTCTTCATCTTGTAGGGTTCAATCCCTCGTCATGACTTAATCTACTACTGTAACTATAGTAAGTATCCTAGATGTTTTCTGACCTACGAACTCATGTCTAGGCACCCTGGAGGGAATACCAACGCACTGACACATGACTCATTATGCAGGCATCCTGTGGTAATTCAGCTCCTACCATAGACATGATACCACCCGCAGTCGTCAAACACCCCACGAGCGTCGCCACCGGGACGGTACTCTGGAGCAGTATTCACGACCTATCATGACTCATCGTGGGACATCCTGTGAATACTTTCACGCCGCCAATCCAATGGCCCTCATACTCAATGTTTTTCTCTTAATTTTATCACATCTTCACTATGTAACTAATCCTTAATTTAATGAAATCATGAACATAATCAATCTCTTAGAGTCAGCCCTCTCACCAATACCGGTCTTATTTCTTTCATTTCACAATGACCCAAACTTGGTCTTTTCAATTTCAATTATCATATCTCATCACTTTTCACTTACCGGTGTGAGTTTTGGCTACACCCTAATTTTCAATTTCAATTCACAAATTCAGATATCTGAGTTGTCATACTCAAGAACATTTTTTTTTTCAATTATATGATTTCCAATCTTTTCATGAATCAATAATCATACATGGAGTTCAATTCTAAATCATGCATTCCATAACCAACATTTATTTCCACATTAAAATCATCTTATGAAACATTTAGTCAAAGTGAATATTCACAAAATCACCATTGTCACGCTACTCTTTTAATCAAAATAACCCACACAAAATTCACATTTATGTTTTCTTTCCATCAATTTTCAATTTTCAATACTTATCTTAATTCTCTCGTGAAATCACACATTTTTATGAAATTATACGAGTGTGAAACCATAGTTTCGAATACACTTTTACTTCAAAAATACATTTTATTTCATTCCAATGACTCCCAATTAATTTTCATAAGTCATATATAATTTTAGAATCATAACGGTATTTTTTTTGGGATTTTTACACATCAAGAGAACCCCCAAAATCGATTTTACACAAAAATAAAAATTCTGGCCTGCACCAGAGTCGAACCCGCAACCTTTAAGAAGTCAGCCGCACGCATTAGCCACTGGGCCATTTGCGCTCAACGATATGAAAAGGAGACAGAGAGTTTTATACTATCTGTTTGAATCTTGGTTAATTTAAAAATGCACACAAAAGAATGGTGGACGCAGGTATCGAACCAGCGACCACAAACAACACGCCCGCGCTACTGTAGCACCAAAGGGCTCACTGACCATTTAAGCCATAGGCTCAAGTTGTCACAATTATAACTTGAATTTTATTTAATTCGACTCTCTGTTTCATTAGAACATTTCGATGTTCAAAAGCTCTTATTTTTGTTTTCCTTGCAGAAAAACCCTGTAAATCTCCAGAATGTATATTTTAATTTAAATTAACCCTCCAGTATTTTAAAAATAATTTTTCAGTAATTTAATACACATTTCTCATACAATAATTTTAAATTTTCATACTACTCTTTTCATGATTCATTTTGATATTTTTCACACAACTTGGTGTTAAAAAAAATTTCACATTAATAAATATAATTCCCTATTTTTCCCTCTTTCATAAACCCAAATGCATAAGATAATTTCATTCATTCGTAACAATATCACGATAGTCCATTCAGCACATAAAAAAATTATTTCATCTACTAGCATTTTGTACTTAATTTTGCATTATCAACAATCCCAATTCAATATTTCCATAACTACAAACAATTCGCACACAAAATTAAGATTCATGACAAGTTAACATACATTCTATCAAGCATTAATTTAATTAACTAGCAAGTCCATTTTTCCAATTAAGTGTACTCTTATTAGTTTCTTTCATGCATTATCATTTCAACCACTCCTAACATGGCATCTAAATTAGAAATATAGAAAACCACCCACCTTATTTGGAGAGAAAAATCACACAACACCTCCTAAACGAAAGAGTCCTTCTCCTCCTAGATCGAGCTTGCCAAACGAGTACTCTTCCTCCTTGCTTGATGTGCAACCCGAGCCTCCAAGTGCAACCCGAGCCCTCCTAATGGTGATGTAGCCAGCCTCCTTGATGCAAGCACACACAAATCCCTCTCTCTCAATCTTTTATTCTCGCTCCCTACTAATAATCCACTACTAATTATAATTGTATTCTTTCACTATAGGTTTGGAGAATGAAGAGTGCAAGAATAACTAGGCTAGGGGGGGTATTTATACTAAATTTTGGAACAAATAGAGGGCTAGGATTGATCTAGGAGTTAAGAAACAAAAGCTAGGATTCAAGGGGAAGTTGTAGTAACCAACCATGATCACAAAAACCACCACCCACAAACTCCACTCTCTTCTTTTCCCTCCTAATCCCATCCGGCCTCACATGGTGCACAAAACACGTGCACGTGAAATGCACGTGTCTCCAATAGTCCCCTATTTTAAAAGTTGTACATTTTATTTATTATTAAAATAATCTATAAAAATTGTCTACATTACAAGTTGTATTAAAAAAAGAAAATAAACTTATGGGTTTTTATTTAATAGGCCAAATTAGCCTACATTTAAAATAAATTAAGTTGGGCTCAAATTAAAAGAAACTTATGTTTGTTAAAAATGGGCTTTAATAAAAATAATTGAGAAAACATATATATATATATACATATACTCATTTGTCTGTGTAATGAAAATAATTATAAAAGTTTCATACTGCAAAATTGCACGTGCACAATACGTACAAAAAAAAATACAAAATAAAAATTTTCATAAACGAAAATCAGGGTATTACAACACTCCTTAGAATAGTTCCGTCCCCGGAACTACAGTCAAGAGCGAGAAACAAAACACTCACAACAAGCAAAAAGAAAGAAAATACAAATCAAGCAAAAAGCTCAGGATAATCCCTCAACATCCTCTCCTCAGACTCCCAAGTTGCCTCTTCAACCAAATAGTTTCTCCAGACTACTTTGACCATCGGTATCGTCTTATTCCTCAAGACTTTCTCTCGACGATCAACAATCTCGACAGGAGACTCGATGTAATTGAGATCCAATTGCAAACCTTCCGACTCTTCAAGCAAATGATGACTCGGAATTGGAATATAACCTCTTAGCATAGACACATGAAAGACATTGTGCACCTGAGATAACTCTTTCGGTAATTCAAGCCGGTAAGCAGTTTCCTGATCCTTTTCAATCTTATACGGGCCTATAAACCTCGGGGCTAACTTCCCGCCCTTGCCAAAACAAATCACACATTTACTGGGTGATACTTTCAGAAAGACGAAGTCACCTTCCTCAAACACAAGGTCCCTTCTCCGGTTGTCTGCATAGCTCTTCTGCCTGCTCTGAGCCTCAGCCAATCTCTTCCTGATCAGATCAATCTTTTCAGAGGTTTGCTGCACAAGCTCAAGCCCAAACAACTGATGCTCCCCAATTTCAAACCAACAAACAGGTGTTCTGCACTTCCTACCATATAAAGCTTCGTACGCCGCCATCCCAATATTGGTTTGAAAACTGTTGTTGTAGGCAAACTCTACCAAAGCCAGATGCCTTTCCCAACTGCCTCCAAAGTCAAGTATACAACACCGAAGCATATCCTCAAGAATACGGTTGACTCTCTTGGTCTGCCCATCGGTTTGCTGATGAAAAGCAGTGCTGAAATCTGTCTTGGTACCTAAAGCTGTCTGAAGACTCCTCTAGAAATGCGAAGTAAACCGTACATCTCGATCAGATACAATAGTTGACGGAACACCATGGAGCCTGACGATCTCGCCAACATACAACTCTGCTAACTTGCCTATCGATGCAGTGAGTTTCTTCGTCAAGAAGTGAGCAGACTTGGTCAGTTGATCGACTATAACCCAAATCACATCATTGCCTTTAGAACTCTTGGGCAATCCCGTAATGAAATCCATACTGATGTTATCCCACTTCCATTCCGGAATAGGTAACGGCTGTAATAGACCTCCGGGTCTCTGATGCTCGGCTTTGACTTGCTGACAAATCTCACACTTCGCCACAAAATCAGCCACATCCCGCTTCAAACCTGACCACCAGAAATGCTATTTGATGTTTTTGTACATCTTAGTACTCCCAAAATGTACCGACAAAAGAGTAGTGTGTGCCTTCTGAAGAATACTCTCTTTCAGGTCCGACTGATTTGGAACACACAGTCTATCTCCGAACCACAGCACTCCATCCCTAATTTGAAATCTGGGCAACCTGCCAGCACCAACCTGCTCCTTCATCTCCAAGATATCAGCATCAACCTCCTGACTTGCAATAATCCTTCCATTCAATGTAGGTTGAAGCCTCAACTGAGCTAAGGATGCTCCCAATCCTTGCAAGATAACTTCAATACCGGCTCGATCTAATTCCTCCACCAGCTGCCTCTGAGTTGTAATCAAACTAGATAAACTGCTCTTGCGGCTAAGTGCATCAGTAACAACATTAGCTTTCCCAGGATGATACTTGATCTCAGGTCGCATATCCTCAAGCACTTCTAACCATCTCTGTTGCCTCAGATTCAGATCCTTCTGCTGGTATATGTACTTCAAACTCTTGTGGTCCGTGTACATGTTCAATTTCTCACCGTACACGTAGTGTCTCCATTGCTTCAAGGCAAAGATAATCGCAGCCAACTCCAGATCATGAGTCGGATAATTCTTCTCATGTGGTCGTAGTTGCCTAGACCCATAAGCGATCACTTTTCCTTCTTGCATCAAGACACAACCATGCCCACGATGTGAAGCATCGCTGTAGACATCATACTCGACACCTGCTCTAGGCAAAGCCAAAATAGGCACAGTAGTCAGCCTCTCTTTCAACTCCTGAAAGCTTGCCTCACATTGCTCAGTCCACTTGAAGTTCACATTCTTCTTGGTCAAACCAGTGAGCGACACGGTTAACTGAGCATAACCTTAAATGAATCTCCTGTAGTATCCAGTCAATCCAAGAAAACTTCTGCTTCCTTCACTGTAGTAGGCCTTGCCCAATCTCTCACTGCCTCTATCTTCTGAGGATCAGTTGCCATTCCCTCCTTAGAAAGGATGTGACCTAGGAATGCCACTTCAGATTTCCAGAAATCGCACTTGGACAGCTTGGCATACAACTCCTGCTCTTCCAGCTTCCCCAAAACTGCTGCCAGATGCTCAGTGTGCTCCTCTTCTGACATAGAGTACACAAGAATATCGTCGATAAACTCCACGACGAAAGAATCAATGAACGGCCTCAGAACTCTGTTCATCATGTCCATGAAGATTGTGGGTGCATTCGTCACTCCAAATGGCATAACTAAGAATTCGTAATGCCCATGTCGAGTTCTAAATGCAGTTTTGTGCACATTTTTAGCTTTCACTCGAACTTGATGATATCCTGATCGAAGATCTATTTTGGAGAAAACAACAGCTCCTTGTAGACGATCGAACAATTCATCAATTCGGGGAATCAGATACTTATTCTGAACAGTGACCTTATTCAGCTCTTGGTAATCGATACACATCCTCATCAATCCATCCTTCTTCTTTACCAAAAGCACTGGTGCTCCCCAAGGCGATGCACTAGGTTGAATAAAGCCTTTCTCTAATAGTTCCTCAATCTGTCGTTTCACCTCATCCTGTTCCACAGGAGCCATCCTATACTGTGCCTTAGAAATGGGTGCACTTCCCTGTTGAATAGTGATGCTGAACTCTACATCACGTTGCGGCGGTAACCCAGGCAAATCATCCAAGAATACAGTCGGATAGTCCCGAACCACAGGAATCTTTTGCACTTCCACAGGAATCTCTTCCTTGCGGATAGCTGCCACCAGCCTGGAACACTTCTTCTTCCCTTGGAAAGTGACTTCAGGTCCACCTAGAGCCTTCACTGTTACTTTCTTGGTCTTGCACTCGATGCTTGCACTGTACACCGACATCCAATCAATGCCAATGATAACATCGACCCCAAAGATAGTCAGCTCGATTAGATCAATTCTGAAGATTCTATCCCCAATCACAATCTCGCAATCCGCATAGTACCGATCAGTGGTTAAAGTCTCCCCTGATGGAGTAGCTACTGCTAAGATCTTGCCTGGAAAAATCTTCGGTTCAACTCCCAACACTTTAGCAAATTTAGGAGACACAAAAGTATGAGATGATCCAGTATCGAATAAAACAATAGCTTTCATTCCATTCAAATAAAGTTCTCCTGTTACATAATACACACTCATTACGTCACAGTTCACTAAATAAATGGGAAAAAGAAACAACAAAAAACCTCTAAACATCTGTCCTCGTACCAGTGATGACATGATCCACCTCATCGGCATAAGCTTCAGTCAAAGCAAATACTCACCCTTGCTGGTATGGCTTCTTCCTAGTCTGCTGCATTGGTACATTGCGATTAGCATTCTGCGGTTAGGGGCATTGAGATTTGTAATGTCCTGTCTCATCGCGGTTGTAGCAATTCACCGCAGGAGGTCTCACAAAATTATTTCTGGGTCCTCCAACCACACTGATAGCATTCGCCCCTGTCGGTTTGAACCTTTGTGCCGATGGTTGCCCCTTGAAATTTCCAGAATTTGCGGGCCTCTTCCCAGACTGCCATTTGTTCCTCCGATTCTGAACAACATGAAACTGCTCCATGTCTGCTTCCGTGGCTACCGCGCGTTTGACCAACTTGTCAAACCTCCTGATACCGAGGGGTATCATCCTGGACCTCAAACTTGGTCTCAATCCATGCTCGAACTTATGAGCCTTCTTCGCCTCATCCATTACCAGTTTGGGAGCATACCTTGAGAGTTGAGTAAATTTGGTCTCATTCTCCCTAACTAACATGCCACCTTGTTGCAGCGACAGAAACTCCATGGCCTTCTTCTCCTGAATGTCTAAAGGGAAATAATGACTACGGAATTCTTCAAAAATTCCTCCCTGCCAAGAATCAAGCCTCCCATCGTCCGCTTCATCAACTGCCACTACACAGCCGCATCCTTCTCGAATTGCAGAGTCACCAACTTCACCTTGCTGCACTACGGGGTTTCTAAAACTTCGAAGATAGTCTCTACTTGCCGGATCCAGTTGTCAGCCGTGTCAGGGTCAGACTTCCCGCCAAACACCGGTGGTTTCATCCGTTTGAACGATTCTACAAGTTTGATTGCTTCGGGTACCGGATTCGCAGGCGCCCTTCCCTGATTCTGATTCATGGCAACGACATTGAGTGTCTGATAGACCCTCGCTAGCTCCATTTCCAAGTCTAGACCTTCACCACTTCGAGCTCGTCTTCCAGCCATACTCTGATGCAAAAGATTCGTTAAATTCGAAGTATAAAACATGAACTTAAATCAACTTTTCATTTCATTGAATTTCAAACTTTATACATTCGAATTTAAAACATTTCTGACATCAAAATGAAAGCAGTAGATGGTACAATGGTCTAACTCCTATGGTTCCTCTTGGCTTCACGAAGCTCTCCCCGTAGTTTTTCAACTTCTTCCTTCAGTACATCGGTCATATTTTTCCTCTTCTCGAGTTCCCATACACGATGACTGAGAACTGCAAAATCATCCCTGCACTTTGCCAACTGAGCCTCCAATAGTTCGACTCTCTCCCGTAAAGTCTCTACCTGCCTCTGAAAAGACACGATGAGATTACCCAGAACTGGTTCCTCTTCGTCAGAAGAATCATCAGATGAATTCAGAGGTGGAGTGATCTCTCGGGACTCAGGTCTTTCCTCTCCGTCGGAGTCTGCATGCCCTGGGTAGGACTCTTCCTCGGAATCTGGTTGTCTAGGATAATAGTCTTCCTCTATGATATGCCAATTGTCGTCTCCAGCAGGGTCGAAGTGATCAGCCATCTTAGAAATAGAAAGGAAGAAGCATAAATCATATAGCAACACAAATGTAAGTGACTTATATTTAAATCTCTAGACTCAACACACACTCTAATGTCCACTTCTAGGGTGTCGGTCCTTATAAATTTGTACTAATGTGAAGCGTGGCTCTGATACTACTCTGTAACACCTCGAATTCCAAATACAACTGAATTTAAGATTCCACAGGACCTTTACACTTCTTTCGTACAATTTTACAAGGAATTTAAAACTTTTCATTTTATATCAGAGTTATAAGAAATCTTTATACTTTACATTTCACAGCAGAAGCAAAATTATAACATTTGTATAAATGAAATTACAACAACATTTGAATAATCTCTAAGCATCAGTTCTCCTTTAATCTTTATCATGTCATTTATCCTGCATACAAAACTGTGGGTACGTCAGTTTATTCAACCGACGGATATTATACACGGCCATCCTCTCTATGCCGGAAACAGTATAATTGATTTTTCATATTTAACAAACACAAACTTGTTCACAAATCAAATTAAGGGGAATATCCTATTAATGTCGTGTTGAGATTGTGCACTTAGTCCTTAATGCAGTTATTTATATTATATGATACTAATGCGCACTTGTTCGGATTCTATGTATCCCATACTACATAGGTCCGAGGGCAAGCCTCTTAATCGTTCTTCATCTTGTAGGGTTCAATCCCTCGTCATGAGTTAATCTACTACTGTAACTACGATAAGTATCCTAGATGTTTTCTGACCTACGAACTCATGTCTAGGCACCCTGGAGGGAATACCAACGCACTGACACATGACTCATCATGCAGGCATCCTATGGTAATTCAGCACCTACCATAGACACGACACCACCCGCAGTCGTCAAACACCCTACGAGCATCGCCACCGGGATGGTATTCTGGAGCAGTATCAACGCCCTATCATGACTCATCATGGGACATCCGGTGAATACTCTCATGCCGCCAATCCAATGGCCCTCATACTCAATGTTTTTCTCTTACTTTCATCACATCTTCACTATGTAACTAATCCTTAATTTAATGAAATCATGAACAAAATCAATCTCTTAGAGTTAGTCCTCTCACCAATACCGGTCTTATTTCTTTCATTTCACAATGAGCCAAACTTGGTCTTTTCAATTTCCATTATCATATCTCATGACTTTTCACTTGCAGGTGTGAGTTTTGGCTACATCCTAATTTTCAATTTCAATTCACAAATTTACATATCTAAGTTGTCATACTCAAGAACATTTCTCTTTTTTTTTCAATTACATGATTTCTAATCTTTTCATGAATCAATAATCATACATGGAGTTCAATTCTGAATCATGCATTCCATAACCAACATTTATTTCTACATTAAAATCATCTTACGAAACATTTAGTCAAAGTGAATATTCACAAAATCACCATTGTCACGCTACTCTTTTAATGAAAATAACCCACACAAAATTCACATTTATGTTTTCTTTCCATCAATTTTTCTTTTTCAGTACTTATCTTAATTCTCTCGTGAAATCACACATTTTTATGAAATTACACGAGTGTGAAACCATAGTTTCGAATACACTTTTACTTCAAAAATACACTTTATTTCATTCCAATGACTCCCAATTAATTTTCATAAGTCATATATAATTTTAGAATAATAACGGTATTTTTTTCGGGATTTTTACACATCAAGAGAACCCCCAAAATCGATTTTACACAAAAATAAAAATTCTGGCCTACACCAGAGTTGAACCCGCAACCTTTAAGAAGTCAGCCACACGCACTAGCCACTGGGCCATTTGCGCTCAACGATATGAAAAGGAGATAGAGAATTTTATACTCTCTGTTCGAATCTGGGTTAATTTAAAAATGCACACAAAAGAATGGTGGACACAGGTATCGAACCAGCGACCTCAAACAACACGCCCGCACTACTGTAGCGCCAAAGGGCTCACGGACCACTTGAGCTATAGGCTCAGGTTGTCACAACTATAACTTGAATTTTATTTAATTAGACTCTCTGTTTCATTAGAACATTTCGATGTTCAAAAGCTCTTATTTTTGTTTTGCTTGCACAAAAACCCTGCAAATCTTCAGAATGTATATTTTAATTTAAATTAACATTCCAGTATTTTAAAAATAATTTTTCAGTAATTTAATACACATTTCTCATACCATAATTTTAAATTTGCATACTACTCTTTTCATGATTCATTTTGATATTTTTCACACAACTTGGTATTAAAAAAAATTCACATTAATAAATATAATTCCCTATTTTTCCCTCTTTCATAAACCCAAATGCATAGGATAATTTCATTCATTCGTAACAATATCACGATAGTCCATTTAGCACATAAAAAAATTATTTCATCTACTAGCATTTTGTACTTAATTTTGCATTATCAACAATCCCAATTCAATATTTCCATAACTACAAACAATTCGCACACAAAATTAAGATTCATGACAAGTTAACATACATTCTATCAAGCATTAATTTAATTAACTAGCAAGTCCATTTTTCCAATTAAGTGTACTCTTATTAGTTTCTTTCATGCATTATCATTTCAACCACTCCTAACATGGCATCTAAATTAGAAATATAGAAAACCACCCACCTTATTTGGAGAGAAAAATCACACAACACCTCCTAAACGAAAGAGTCCTTCTCCTCCTAGACCGAGCTTGCCAAACGAGTACTCCTCCTCCTTGCTTGATGTGCAACCCGAGCCTCCAAGTGCAACCCGAGCCCTCCGAATGGTGATGTAGCCAGCCTCCTTGATGCAAGCACACACAAATCCCTCTCTCTCAATCTTTTATTCTCGCTCCCTACTAATAATCCACTACTAATTATAATTGTATTCTTTAACTATAGGTTTGGGGAATGAAGAGTGCAAGAATAACTAGGCTAGGGGGGGTATTTATACTAAATTTTGGAACAAATAGAGGGCTAGGATTGATCTAGGAGTTAAGAAACAAAGGCTAGGATTCAAGGGGAAGTTGTAGTAACCAACCATGATCACAAAAACCACCTCCCACAAACTCCACTCTCTTCTTTTCCCTCATAATCCCATCCGGCCTCACATGGTGCACAAAACACGTGCACGTGAAATGCACGTGTCTCCAATAGTCCCCTATTTTAAAAGTTGTACATTTTATTTATTATAAAAATAATCTATAAAAATTGTCTACATTAAAAGTTGTATTAAAAAAAAAATATATACTTATGGGCTTTTATTCAATAGGCCAAATTAGCCTACATTTAAAATAAATTAAGTTGGGCTCAAATTAAAAGAAACTTATGTTTGTTAAAAATGGGCTTTAATAAAAATAATGGAGAAAACATATATATATATATATATATATATATATATATATATATATATATACTCATTTGTCTATGTAATGAAAATAATTATAAAAGTTTCATACCGCAAAATTGCACGTGCACAATACGTACAAAAAAAATACAAAATAAAAATTTTCATAAACGAAAATTAGGGTATTACAGGTGTACTCTGTTTCCATCATGTTCTATATTTCATAGTTGATGGATTGTCGGTAGATCTTCAGTCTACACTTCCAATAGTTGTAATTTGTTCCATCGAAGAGGGGTGGCCTTTGTGTAGATTGGCCTTAATGGTACTGATTTGCATTTGAAGTAGTTGCCATTGCACTCAACCAGGCTCTGATACCAAGTGTTGGATCCTGTAGGCAAGGCAAGAAACACTAGAGGGGGGAGGGGGGAGGGTGAATAGTGTTTTGTTTTTATAAAATATAAAATGCGGAATTAAATTTTTCTTCTGATCAGTCGACTTGAATAGATAAATCAGTCGACTGAAGCGACAGTTAAGAAGAGTATTTTTAAAGCGAGTCTGAGGGGTCGACTTATAGATGAGCCAGTCGACTTATCACACAAGTTTTCAGAGAAGGTAGTACAAGTCTGACCAGTTGACTTACAAGAGTACACAGTCGACTGTTCAGACAAGTTTCACTGAAAAACTATAAAGTAAGAAAATGAAATGCAAGTTCAAAGAGATACAACCACAGAGTACACACAATGTATCCTGGTCCGGTCCTCCCGATCTACATCCAGTCCCCAAGCAACCCACTTGAGATTTTCCACTATTCTTGAAATAATTACAAGAACACCCTAGGCGTTAGACAACAACCTTGTCCAACCCGTAGTCCTTTCTCACAACTAGAGAAAGCAACCCACTCTTCCACCAACAGTGACAAACCTGACTCTACAACCTAAAGCCCTACTCTCCAACCGAGAGGAAACCACTTTCACAACCCGAGAGTAAAGAACAACAACAAAATAGTTACAATCAACCTATAGCCTTATTTTGTGATTGTGATTTTTGTATAGAGGCTAATAGGTCACTTCTGAGATCAGTCCAAAACGAAATCATTGTTATATTAGACTGAAATTCAGAGAACCAAAAACTTAGAGAATTTGAAAGCTTTTGAAACTCTTATATCTCTTTTTGAAAAACTAAAGACTTGAAAGCTTATAAAGCTGTTAACCTTTTCACAGTGAATTCTATTCTCTATTTATAGAGTAAGAAATACTGGACGTTGGGAAACAGTTGTTCCAACTGTCAACCAATAGAATTAAAGATTTGATTTTGAAAAATGAGTTTTAAAAACAGAAAACTGCCAAAACGACTTGAACAGTCGACTGGGTTGCCATAATGAGTCGACTGGTCAGAGTTTGTAAAAGTTTAGACAGTTTCGTACTAGTACAGTCGACTGGTTCCACAGGAGAGTCGACTTGTACTTAACAGCTGATCTAATTCAAACTATTTTGATCTTTAATCATTTGAAAAACACTCATTTACAAAAAATGTATGAGTGTGTATGTGTGACAAGGCTGTTACATCAATCTAAGACTCAAAAAGGGAAAATTACAATTGTTTTACAAAACATGTAATATAACACATTGGAGCATAGGTCTTGTCTTGAGTTGAGTCTTGAGTTGGAGATTTAGCCTTTGTCTTTGACAATGAAGCTTGCTAAATCAATCTTAAGAGCTCTTGATCAATTTGCTGTGAGAGCTTTGATTGAACATTTTGTCAACCTGCAATGTATAAGATGTAGCATAACAAATTTGCATTGTGTTATAATCATCAAAATCAAGAATCAACACGGGGAACGGATGGCAGCAGTGCTTGACTGCTGCCGCAACTGTTTACCATCGAAGGGGAGACATGCACCGGGGACGAAGGCTGAAGGGCGGCGTTGCGCTGGCTGTGTCTGGGCTGAAGACGGCAGGGGACTGCGGAGGGGGTGCAGTCGCTGGCTTCAGGGTGCTGGTGTGTGCGGCTGGCATTGTAATAAAGAACACAGGGGGATGTCGGTGACCTGTCGCGTCACTGGCAGTGCCGCAGGAGGGTCTGGGTGTTGCTGGGCGGCGCTACAGAGGGGGGTCGGGGGAGCACAGGGAGGTCGCGAGGTTGGGTAGAGGACAGGGACGAAGAGGAAGAGAGGTAGAGTAGGTGCAGTGGGTTTGGCCTGGAGTAAGTTGGCACCGGGGACAGGTTGAGAGAGAGAGAGGGTAGGAGGAAGGGTTTTTGAAGTCGGCTAGGGTTGATGATGAAGAACAGGGGGACACAGTGTATATATACATATAGGCAGTTGGGTTAGGGTTTATGTTGGGGTAACGGGTAGCGAGTGAAGGTAACGGTTATGGGTTTGGGGTGTTAACGGGTATTGGTGTTTAGGGTAGGAGTATAGTAGGATTTTAATGGGTTTTATAAATAGGATTTAATTGGGTTTTGGGATTAATGGATCCAAAAAGAAATTAGGACAGGGTTTATATCAAAAAATTTAACAAGAGGTATAGGTTTAAAATGAGAGCTCCAATAAAGAGGTGGAACAAAATAATTGAATAAAATGGGACATGAACAATTGAAATAAAGATGATCAAAAATAATAGCTCGATCAACCAGAGATGAATTAATATGAGACAATTGAATCAAGAAGATCAAATAAATGACGACAAAATCAAATGGATGAATATAATGAGAACGAAGATCCAATACACGGTCCAAAAAGAGATACAATAAGAATAAACACTCAAAAAGAAAAAAAATACAACGAAAAATACAGAAAATGAAAAATAGGGGTTACAAAAGAGATGGAGAACTGCTAAAGGACTTTGTCAAATGTTTTACAACTAAAGCAAGGTCAATTTCCGCCTTGAACACTTTAGTCGTTACTGCAGCTTTTCGCCACAGCGTCACGAACAAAGACCTGAAAGCCTCCCTCGCAAAAACGACACCCAAAAGTTTCACTGAGCTTCTGGAAAGGAGTACCAAGTATATCAGGGTCGAGGAAGCTCTCTATCCTCAAGGCAAGAATGATTCATCTTCCGGGAACAAACGGAAGAATACAAGCGAGGAAGAACTCAGGAAATTTTAGAAAAATGGTGCAAGTTCACACCGTTCAACTCTAGCGCCACGCTTCGACAAGTTCACTCCTCTCAATGCAAGCGTGTCAGCCATCCTCATGGAATAATCTGCCCTCCCTCCACGATGTCAACGTCTAGTAGGAGAAGAGACAAAAATAAGTGGTGCACATTTCACAGAGATCATGGACACACTACTGACAACTGTCGAGCCCTTAAAGAAGAACTGTTCGCAAGGGCTATCTCTCCAACTTTGTTCAGAAAGACAACCACGCCGAAAACCCTTCGCCCCGGGGGCCTAATAAGCTTCAAGGCCATACGAGCTGCAAAACTCTCAACACATGGTCATCCTCCACTCCATTCATGGAGGCCCGATAAGGGGAGGTTCCAACTCCTCCCGCAAAGCCTTCGTCAGGAAAGTCAACTCCATAGATAACACTCTGCCTGCCAAAAACACAGGGGTCCCGATATCTTTCTTCGACAAGGACTTAGAAGGCGTCCGAACACCTCATTGCGACACATTGGTCAGAAAAATTTGTATGGAAAATTATGAGGTACGCCGCATCCTGGTGGACAATGACTGCTTAGTAAACATCCTCTTCATGGCCATATTCGAGGCTCACAAGCTCTCTCAAGACCGACACAAGCCAGTCGGTTATACACTCTACTGATTCTTCGGTGTCCCCGTTCAAGTAGGAGTTGTCACACTGGATGTGACAGCAGGGAAAGCCCCCACTATTCGAATGGAAGCACTGGACTTTATGGTAGTCGATGTCAAAGCCGCATACAACGCTATATTCGGCCGTCCCGGCCTAGAGGCCTTCTATGCAGTTGCCTCCGCATTTCACATGGAAATGAAGTTCCCGACAATAGCTGACGTAAGCCAAGTTGTAGGGAGCAAACAGGAAGCACTAGCATGCTACACCGCTACAATGGGGGGCTCGGTTCACCCCCCCGACGCCATAAAGCTACCACCAAAAAGCAATCACGATAATCTTAACACTATAAACAAGCTTGAAGCCACTGCCATAAACAATTCTACCAAAAACTTCCAAACCTGCTACATCATCTCTCACCAGGTCCAAACTAGATTTCATCATAACATAGCAGTAAACCTGAATCCCCTGCCTGAAGCCACTCCGCTCATTCAACAGAGACAAATAGTCATGCCTAAACACATTAGTGCATCAGAAGATTTCTCTTTCTCTATGCAAAACAATGGGGTCTCCCTAAAAAACAAGCAAGTCCAGGCAAGGTCTACCAAGTTATTCGCCTAATGGCTCATCAACTTGAAGACCTGGGGGCAAGGAGATATCAACAAGGACTTGGAAAGTAGAACACCTTGTGAAGGTGAATGAGGGCATCCGAAACATCCTCTCTTAACAGCAATAGCAATATCAAATTTTCTCAACGGCCAACCACTAGAGCAACTGCTTAGTTTTATTTCCCAGCAAATTCTCTCAATTTGTAATAACAGACAACCACTAGAGTAGCCGCTTAGTTTTATTTTCCAATAAAATATAGTACGAACTTTGGCAAAGCTATTTTACAACTATACGGATGTATACAATGAGTTGAGTTCCAAACTTGTACACAAAAACGACAACAAAAACTCATTAAAAGCTTCCTACAAGACGGCTTTGGAGTCCATACCCATGGTTGGAAGTTACTCCAGCGATTTGCAATGAAGCAAGTTCAGAGTGCGCTAGGCCCTCCTGCAACCTGTTAATTCATCAAAGCAAACAATGAGCTAAAATGCCAAACTCATACTTAGAGCGGCACTAAACACTCATTATAAGCTTTCCACAACACAAGTTCAGAATCCAGATCCATGACTCGGGGTTACTCTCGCAACATGCAATCCTGCACATTTAGAGCACGACTCACCTGTAACACCCCAAATTCCAAATAAGGCTGAATTCGAAGTTCCACAGGATCTTTACACTTCACTTCGTATGACTTTACAAGGAATTTTGAACTTTTTATTACAACAAGGTCTTTTTACAACAACACGCAGCGGAAAAATAAATGAATTACAACATGATAAATATACAATTGTAACAACTTTAGCATTTAAGTAATCATCAACATCAAATCATCTTTATATCTTCTTGTAAATTCCAAGTCCTGCATATGAAACTGTGGGCACTTCAGTTACTTACAACTGATGCAATATTGTACACGACCATCTTCGCTATGCCGAAAATATAACGATTCTTTAATACTTTAACAGACACAAACTTGAATGCATCACAAACACAGCTAAAGAGGGACTATCCTATAGATGTCGTGTGTGCTAGTGCACTTAGCCTTAATGTAGTTACTTATTATTTCATAACACTAATGCACACTTGTTCGAACTTATGCATCCCATTCTACATAAATCCGAGGGAAAGTCCTTAATCGTTCTTCATTTTGTAGGGTTGAATCTCTCGTTAAGAGTTTAACAACTACGGTAACTACGGTAAGTATCCTAGACATTTTATGAGTTACGAGCTCATGTCCAGACAGCCTGGAGGGCAATCCCACGTCATGACATGAGGCATCATGTAGACAGCCTATGGACAATTCACCTTCGTCATGGGACAATGGCACTACGTAGTCACCAAGCACCCCACAAGCGTCGCCACGATCCCGATAATTCCGGAGATGAATTGACGTCATGACATGACGCATCATGTAGACAACCTGTGAAAACTCTCACACCGTGAATCCGATGCCCTCATACTTGTGTTTTTCTCTTACTTTCATCACATCTTCACTATTGTGTTGTCCTTAAATAATTGAATCATGAATAAATTAACACCCTAGAGTTAGTATTTTCTCTACACCGGTCTTAAACATCAATTGATAACCACGACCCAATCTTGGTCTTTTAATACAACATTTCTCTTCAAAATTCATTCACACTGGTGTAAGGACTTAGCTAGACTCTAGATTTCAATCTCTTTTCATGTTCACTAAAAATGAGTGTTTATACTCAAAAATTTCCATATTCACAATATGATCTTTTTATTTCATTTTTCCATACACACTTGCATATATTAGAACATCAAATTTCATTTATTAATTTCCTCAAATTTTCCATGTCAAAAATCTCAATATTGAATCTTTACACAACATTCTTTACATTCAAAATTTTCCTTTTCTTTAAAAGTCACATTCTAAGAAAAATTATCAAGTTCTTCTTCCCAAAAATTACTTCCCATTCTCACTATAATATGTCAAAATATTATAGAAATAATTTTTATGAAGTCTAAGTAATTTTAGAAGAATATTAGATTTTTTTTCCCAATTTTTATTACTCTTAAAACTCCAATATATCAAAAAAAATATTAAAATAAATTTAAAATGGTAGTGGTCGGATTCGAACCCAAGACCAACCCCCCTCCTAGCTACAGTAACCGACCCAAACCACACCCGAAGACCAAGAAGTCCAAGGCGGCTAGCTGATATGATTTTGCTCAAATACTTCATATACGTACTGGACTGTATTTTGGAAAAATCAATTTTCAATAAAAACAGAGCGTCTTCAAAACTCGAAACCGTGAAGACAGGCACTGTTCACAGCGCCCTGGCCTCACACCGAAGACCAATACTCCCAAACATATCCTCTGTCATAAAGAGGAAATGAAAAAGCTTTACACTTTCTGTCTGATTATGACTTATCTTTACAAATTTCGATTGCCCAACTAATTTGTACCATTCAAAAAATCTAATTCTTTTTCCAAAACATTTTGTTTCAAAAATACAGTATAGTGCATACATTTAAACTTTATAAAATTCTCATTTTTGACAATGTAATAAAAAAAATTCTCCCAAATTGCATTAAAGAACTCATAATATCAATTTTCAAATAAAGTGTTGTCTCTCATCATAACTTCTTTATAAAAAATTCTTATACTCACAGAATAAACTAATGAGACTATTTCTCGACTATAATCGCATTTTAAAACCATTTTTCATACGTGTTACATTATTTTGACTATTATAAGAACATTCTACCTTACATCAATTTTCATTCCAATAATTCCCTACATGATACTTACTCTTTCTCTTCTTAACTTAGCAATAATTCTAGTCATTTGTTTGATTTACAATAGTATGTCAACACATCATGACATAATTAAGTTATGATCATGCAATCTACATTCATTCTACCAATCAAAATTTAACAATTAACCCATATATCAACTAGCATGTATTATACTCCTAAATTAGAAAGGATTTAAGAAACACCCACCCAATAGGAGAATATACTGGTATACTAGTAGCAAGCCCCTTCAAAAGCACCAAGAAAATCCTAAAAGCACACCGAAATCCACACAAAAGCCAAGCAAAAGCCCCTCCCGAAACCAACCGTAAGCAACATGTAACCCCTGTTTCCGATTGTACGGATTATTTTCCCTTGTATTTTAATGGTATTTTTCCTCCTAATTTATTGTATTATGGGTCTTTGTCCTATTGTGGGCTTTCCGTTCCCATTTGTTTTCTTGTATTATTATTGTTGGCCCATCCACATACGAGCCCAAAACCCATCTCTTTATTGGATATTAAACCCAAAAACCTAGCCTACCCAAACCCACATTTCCCTAACTAATACCCTAGATCTTCTCTACCCAACTCCCCGTATCTCTAACTCTCCCCACTATTTACTCTATTATTTTATATTAAAATCCTCCCCCACTCTCCCAAAAATCAGAATTACCCAGTAACCAACTCCTCTTCTCCAACTCCCCACTACTACACAACTCTACCCCGTTACTTCTCTCTCCCATTCCCTCTGTCTCCCTCGTTCTTCTCCAACAGCTCAAAACCAAACCAAAAACAACCCAAAACCCATCTCCTCCCTCGTCGTCCTCGTCCCCCATTACCGAACCTAACTCAACCTCCTTACCGTCGCCACCATCTCCACCATCTCTTCCCGACCATCACCCTCAAACCCATCGTCCTCGTCTTCGCTCGAATCCACTGCCTCCACCGAACCCAATCAACTACCCCCTTCGAGCTCTCACCGTCGCACTCTCCCAACCACCGATCATCTCCTCCACCTAGTCGAGAGCCTCTCGCCCCTCATCGTTGTCATTATCGTCATCCAGAGCTATCGCCAATCATTGCTCCGTCTTCCTCTATTTTCGAGTGTGAAACAGAGCATCGCTCTTCGTTGAGGTGCCATCGTTGCGTCCCTTCTTGACCAGTACTGCACGCAGCCACCGCTGCAGTCGTCGCGAGCCCCGCCGCACGTCACCAAGGCCACTGCTACCTCTCTCTCTCCTCCACTATCGCGAGGTGGAAGATGAGTTGCGATTCGTCAAAACCGCTATGCCGTGTTTTGGCCGCATTCGATCGTAGCCGCTGTCCCCTGTTCGGCGTGGATCCGGTGCGAGGGTGACTTCCGATTGGCCGCATTTGCTGTTTCGTGTTCGACTGCACCAAATCCCAGCACGATTCTGTGTTTGGATTCGATCTAGTGTGGAGGATTTTTGGCTAGTTGTTGTTGTTTACTTGTTGCTTGGGCATTCTCCGCACGGTCTTCGCACGTGTTTTTGGGATTACTCCCAGGGATTCTGATCCCGTTATTCCTTATTATTATATTGGATCATCGACAAAAAAGGCAAGTGCACTTGAACTCTTTTAATTTTCTAGTTCAAGCTTATTGACCTCCTGCAAGTAGTTCCTTTCCAATTATCTTAAAATTACCTTGTGTCCCTTTCGTTGGGAGTATCGAGGATTTACACGAGCTAACCTAACGTACCCTTGACATAGTAATACCATCCATTGACTCAAATCCAAGCCCAAAGATATACATGACATGAATAAAATAACTAGAAATTGCATATGGGAAAAATATATGGTGATTGAATACATTGATTGATTGAAATATCGTGACTTGAACAATGACATGGTAAATTGACTTGTACACTAAAAAATACATTGTAATTGTTGTACGTTAGTGTAATGCATTTCATAATACAATAACATGTTAATCACCCACTTAATGAATATATATATGTGATAGCTTTTATGAATTCTTGTTGTTTGTACTGTTTTGCACAGAGGTTTTGACCCTGTTAACTTGAGAATTAACACAACTGATACAAAAGATAGTTTTAGCCTGCTGAGTTTAGTTTCCAACCCAAGTGACGGATCCGGATTCCGGGTCACGAGCCGTGAGATATCACATTTTTAGTCTCTGTTGGTCTGTATTTTTCAGACTGCATAATTAATGCAACATCGACACATTTATTAGTGAAATACCATGTTAATAATATTATAATACCATGAAAATTTCTAGAACCTTTATAGACATGCTTACGGTTCATCTCTAAATTTTGTAGATTTTTGTAGTGTTTTTAAATCATGTTTTTACCCATTAGACGTTGACATCTAGTTGCTGCCAGAACAGCTAAACTGCAAAGAATAGGGTGTTTAACCTAGCTACAGTCAAAATTAGCAGAAAGTCACTGAATATAAATTGTAGCCATAAGTGTCTAGTTGTCCATAGCATCCTGAATTCTGAATTGTAGCGTAGGAGTTATTTCTATTTTAGTGTTACTGTGTCGGCTGCTTCAGATTTGCTACTTCATGTTATTATTGTACAATGCATCATACTGCTGCATTATTATCATCCCCTTGATATTCTTATAAACACTTGCATGTATATGAGTGACTTAATAATAAAATACTAAATAATCCGGGGGTTAATAAGGGTTGACTTAGTAGTGGATAGTCTCAGAAAATGTACTCGGTAAGGCCTATCGCGATATCGTATTGACATGGAAGGAGAAGTATTGATTGTGAATGATTGATTGTCAATTGTAAATTGTAAATTGTAAATGATTGTTATTGACACCGAGTACATGCTCTGTAGATCACACCACGAAGTCTAAAACGAACATTATTGTGCGTGCATCGAACCTATGGTATGGGACGCAGTAGTACCTGCACTATATAGGAGAAACAATATGCTAATAGACATAAGTTGACACGTATATACTTGATTATGACCATTGCTTACTAGTACCATTATTGTCCTTGTAATTTGATCTTGATTCATATTCCTTCATGTACCTTACTCCTTTACTCTCTGCTTTTCACTACTTGCTGTCCGTACTTGCTCTAAGGATATTTCTTTTTCTTCTCTAGTAAACCCAGCTACAGGTGAGCCAGAGGATTTGCCAAAAGGAATTGGCGAACAGTATTTCTAGTTTGGAGCAGGAGATGCATTAGAATAAACTATTTATTTCCATGTTTTCTTATCTTGTTGCAATTCATTTAATTAAACTTGTATCCCGGGCTTTTGACCCGTAACTGCTATTTGTTTCTCAGTATTGGTTATTATGTTGGACTATTGAATTCTTAAATTCAGTTATTGTTTATGTGATGATGTTATCTGCATGGTTATGATTAATCTTTTTGCATAATGTTGAGTTGAGACTGGTACAGCTTATGAATGATGTTAATATCATTCGCTAGGCCTTCGTCACGGGCTCGTATTCCCATATTTTGGGAAGCGGGGTGTGACACAACAGCAAGGCCACCTATGCCTATTCTCATTTTGATTCATTTGTTTTTTGATTAAAGGGAGTTGTGTGTGTGTGTGTGTGTGTGTGTGTGTGTGTGTGTGTATATATATATATATATATATATATATACATATGTATCCATGAGAGTAGGTGGAGAAGCAAAAATGAATTTGCTGGGTTCGGATTTGGCAGAGAAAGAAGAAGGGAGAGATGAGGAGTGAGTGAAGATTAGGGGATTTTTATAGAATTTAATTAAGTGGTTATTGTAACTAACCTCCACTACTTAACTCCACTAACCCCATTCTCATTTAATTCAAAAACATTGTTCTTCCCTCCATCCTAAAACAGCCGGCCTCTACACTTGTAAGAACACGTGCGTGTGCACCACACGTGCACACACTTCATTCATATACATATATTTATTTATATTTAATTTAAAATATAGGTTATAATATATAGTAAATGTTTAAATAAAATTAGTTTAGTTTAATTATAAATTAGATTCATCATGCACAAGTAAAATAACACACACGCTTCAAAATTTACTTTTGAAAAAGAGAATACACTCAATACGTGTACCGCAAACACGTGCGTCACACGTAAAATATCAAAATACGAAATCGACTTTATTAATGGAAAATTATTTAAAGATAATCGAAATACAACATAAGAAAAATATATTTAATATACATATTCAATAATGTAATCAACACGTACATTAAAAACACGTGCACCACACTTATAAATTTTTTAAATTAAAACAGGAGAAAAATGAACTTCCGTTTATAAAATGAATTCGAAGGAGTCATAAAATAAATAATTGTAACACATAGAAAATATCACACGTAGCGATGAAAAATTACGTAATCGATAACACGTACAAAGCACGTAAAAACACAGAGATTCGAATTTTATATTTGAGTTGACTCAAATAGGATAAAATAAATTTGAGAAGACTTGGAATGAATAAATAGTTAAAATAAAAAATACGTAGTGAAACACGTTACGAATATTACCAGTAACGGTACAAAATACACGTGCATAATCCATGAGGGGCAAAATTGTTATTTCCAGTTTTGCAGGGTGTTACACTGCACGTACAAGTGTTTTTACAAGAGTGGCCGGCTGTTTTGGAATGGAGGGAAAATGAATACTTTTTGAATTACATGAATGGATTAGTGGGTTGTAGTAGTGGAGATGCTTTCAATAACTATCTCCTAATTCTCTTTATAATTACCCCACACCCTTTAACCATTCACACTCTCCTCCTTCCCCTTCCTTCTTTCTTTCTCTGCCGATTCCAATATCCATCAGCAAACTCACTTTACTTCTCCACCTACGCACATGTACACACACACACATACACACACTATACACACACACACACACACACACACACACACACACACACATGTAAATATATATATGCATATATGTAAAGGGGGTGCTCGAGTTGCTGTTAATTTCGGGAGCTTTAGCTAAGCTTGCTTATTTGGTATTTTGCCTTGGTGCGAGGATTTCGAGGCGGAGTGAAGCTTCTTTTGGAGTTCAATTGCTAAGAAATCAATACTTCTTTGAGTGGGTGTTTCTTAAATCTTTTCTAATTTTAGGAATATGATGCATGCTAGTTGATATATGGTTTAGTTGTTAAATTTTGATTGGTATGTTGAATGTAGATTGCTTAATCTTAATTTAATTGTGTCATGATGTGTTGAAATGATAGTGTGATTCATATAAATGATTAGAACTCTTGTCAAATTAGAAAGTGAAAAAGGAAGTACCATCTAGTGAATTTGTCGGAATGAAAAAAAATGATGCATGGTAGAATATTCCTATCATAGTCAAAATAATGTAACATGTATGAAAATGGTTTATCGTTGAGAAATAGTCTCATTAGTATATATTTTTATGAGTATAAAGAATTTTTATGAAGAAGTTTTGATGAGAGACAACTCTTTATTTGGAAATTAATACTATGAGTTCTTTAATACAATTTGGGAGAAATTTTTTATTACATTGTCAAACATGAGAATTTTATAAAGTTTAAATGTATGCGCTATACTGTATTTATGAAAGAAAATGTTCTGGAAAAAGAATTAGATTTTTTTGAATGGCACAAATTAGTTGGGCAATCGAAATTTGTAAAGATAAGTCATAATCAGACAAGAAGTATAAGGAAATTTCAACTCGTACTTATAACAGAAAGTGGACTTGGCAATACTGGCTATCGGTGATGGTGTAGAGCGTTGTGAACAGTGTTATGGTCTTGGGTTCGAGTCTTGAAGAGGCTCTGTTTTTATTGAATTTTGATTTTCCCCAAAATACAGTACAGTACCTACATAAAGTATTTGAATGAACTTATATCACTAGTTGTCCTTGGACTTTCTGGTCTTCGGGTGCGGTTTGGGAAGGTTACTGTAGCTGGGCGGGGGTTATGGGTTCAAATCCTGGCCTGACCATTTTAATGCATTTTCGATTTTTGGCATATTTATGAGTTTTAAGAGCAATAAAAATTCAGGAAAAATTCTATTATTCCTCTAAAATTATTTAGACTTTATAAAAAATATTTCTACAATATTTTGATATATTTTGTGATAATTGAAAGTGGATTTCGCATTAAAAAAATTCGTTTAGTGAACTTGGGTTCAAAATTAAAGAACAGATTTTTGTGTGGTTAAAGAAGATTAAAGTGGAAAATGATTAGACTCTTCTTGATTAAATTTCCATGGTTATAAATATCTTTGATTAAGAATACTTTGAATTGCACACAATGCTCTAAGTGATTAAATTGAGAATGAAAGTTGAAGGGAGTTATCTCCTGTTATAAGAATATAAAGAAATGTTTTCTTTGAGGAAGAGATTATGAATAAAGAAATTGAAGTATTATTTTGAGATTGAATATAACATATTGTTGACCTCTAGAATGGGATAGTTGTTGGAATTTAGAGGCTAGGCGAGACCCTTAGAAATCGGCAGTTGTTATTAATATGAATTTGAGAGCTAACTAGTGTGGGTTGAGCATCTCTCGAGAAGTAGCCAGTGTGTGTTGACTGTCTCTTTTGTTTGGTTTAAGTACGGTAGGGTAACTAGCTCTAGGTTGTGATGATTTTCTTCTAAAACAAACTAAAAACTTAAGGACAGGCACTATAGTGGAGATGTGATGAAAGTAAGAGAAAAACATAAGTATGAGGGCCTCGGATTCACGGTGTGAGAATTTTCACAGGCTGTCCACATGATGCGTCATGTCATGACGTTAATTTATCTCCATAATTATCAGGATCGTGGCGTCGCTTGTGGGGTGCTTGGTGACTACGTAGTCCCATTGTCCCATGACGGAGGCAAATTGTCCATAAGCTGTCTACATGATGCGTCATGTCATGATGTGAGATTCCCCTCCAGGCTGTCTGGACATGGGATCGTAACTCATAAAACATCTAAGAATCTTACCGTAGTTACCGTAGTAGTTAAACTCATAACGAGATATTCAACCCTATAAGATGAAGTACGGTTAAGGGCTTGCCCTCGGATCTATGTAGGATGGGATGCATAGGTTCGAACAAGAGTGCATTAGTGTCATTAAATATAAATAACTGCATTAAGCTTAAGTGCACAAGCACACACGACATCAATAGGATAGTCCCTCTTTAGTTCTGTTTGTGATGCATTCAAGTTTGTTGTAGTGCCCCGAATTTCCAATATGATATCTCAGAAATATGTGGCACAATTCCCAGCATCAAATTCAATTGCAATAGTAAACATAGCCAAAACACAGATAATTTTTATTACAACTTTTATTACATCAATTATCAAAACACAACGGAATACAAAACACCTTGAATTACAATCTTTCTTTTACAACACCTTCTTTTACAATTTACATAAGTTCTATTATCATTCTAGCACAAGCATCCAAATTCCAAAGCTATAAGCACCTACCTATAAAACATGAGGCTAGAGATAACCCTAACCCCCAAAACTACATGGTTCAGCCATAACGGTGTGAGTGACATAAAAAGAAAACAACATAAATAAAACATAAGGTATAGAGTCATCAACAACATGTATTAACAGCAAGAATAAATGAAATAAAAAATAACAATAAGTTAAGCATGAAAACATCAAGGAATATAAGATAGTAAATAGTAGAGCATGAAAGCAACAAGTGAAACTAGACTAAGTGTCAAGTGTAGGAAAACAGAAAATATCATGCATAAAACCAAGTCAAGAAAACATCAATGTCATATGCTGACTCTCTAATGCATACTTGTCGGTGCATCCCACAATATATAGGTCCGGTGCAAGCCCTTATCATTCTCCACTTTATAGGGTTTGATCCCTCGTTATGCAACTAATCCTACTATGGTGATGGAAACAAGATTCAGAATACTCTGCGAATAGACATCATAGCCCTCGACGCGCAAGCATCACGTAAGAATAGCTCAAAAACCGGAGAATCACCTCCCAACCGTGTACCCCATGAATAGGCTTGCAAGGCCTTCGATGTGGAGATACACCAGGTACATTCCGTGAATAGGCCTGCCGACCCTCGACACGTGAATGCACCCTGCATGCTCCGTGAATAGGCCTGCAGACCCTCGACACGCGAACATATAAATGTCATCTCGAGACAGAACAACACACAGTCCTAAAATGCATCCGTTGGACTAACAAGACCAGAGCATATACTTATGTTTCCCAAGTTCCATCACATCTCCACTAGTGCCTGTTCTTAAGTTGATTATTATTAAAAACACAAATTCCCCTCTCTAGAGTTAGTGTATCCTGCCGGACTTTATTCCACAAAACAAACCCAAGACCCCGCAGGTCTAAATCCACAAATCTCATCTGCCGGTTCACAGGACTCCCACTCAACTCCTAGAGAAATCACAACTCATCCATCAAGACCAAAACTTTCGATAAAACTTACAAATCCATTGTCAAAACAATCATATGAAGAAACTTCTTAAATCAACAAAAATCTAAATCTTATAAAAAATTCCAGAATCCAAATGAATATTAAATCTATTAAATAACTAAAAATCATATTTTTAAGTTGTAGAATATCACAAAACATCAATTTCTTTGAAAACACGTATAACTCAAATAAGGTCTAAAAGAATACAATTAAAGCTCCATTATATATCTCTATAAAACATTTTTAATCTGTAGCAAAACATCTTTTAAAACAATATAATATTGAGGGAACAATCGTTCAAAAGAAGCATCAGAAACTCAAGAAAACATCAGTTAGAGCAGTAGTAGTCGACTTCATAGGGTGGTCGGTCGACTGTCCCACGTGAAATCCAAACTCAAGAAATTCATCAATCAGAGCAGTGACAATCGACTGCATACTGTAGTCAGTCGATTGTCCCGCGTAAAATCCAAAGCTTTAAGAAAATATAAATCAGAGTAGTGGCAGTCGACTGTGAAAAGGGGTCAGTCGACTGTCTCGCACGAAAATCCAAAACTCCAAGAAAACACTCCAGCTAGGTTTGCGACGGTCGACTGTCGAAACTTACCAGTCGACTGTCACACCTACAGACTGCAGTTTTGGGTTTGTTCATGTTTTAAACCGATACATGATTTAACTTTGTAAAATCACAAATTTGAAGAACTAATTTCCTGAGATGATTAATTGTAACTTTTATAACATATAAGAGTTATTAAAACACATCAAAACATATCAAGATCTCGAAATCGGAGTTTTCCACAAAAATCTTTCAAAACAATATCTTATATACATATATGTTCAAATATGAATTTTAGCATCAGTTTAGGCTTCAAAAATTCATCAATAAGAGTAGTATGAAGTTTAGAATTATCTCGGAACCAAAAAAATTGAAATCCAATCAAAATTCCATTAAAACACATGAAAACCCAATTTCTTCGAAAACAATGAATAAAATATATGTACACATGTTTGTGCACCAAGAAAACTTCAAAACTCATCAATTAGAAATAGTGAAATTTTTAGATTTAATCTCAGTACTAAAACCAATCATATCCAATTGAAAACTTCTCAAAACTTCACAAAATCACAAAATCCCCAAATTGGTCATAATGAATAGATCCAATTCTAAACCCCCCTCTCAAAAATCCAAGACTTGATTCTTAGATTAAAAAGCTTCACAATAATTTGTCCATGCATATGAACAATTATAATAATTATTAATCAAGTTTCTACTCAACGAAAAAACCCCAAATAGAGCTCATGCATTTATACACAAGTAAAGGAATCTTTTATCCATTTTATGCAATATCATCATACAAGACTTCTCAACAAATCAAAACATCAAGTATGTGAGGGAAAACAACCTACTCATGATTTCTATTAGGTTCTTTAGCAAATCTCAATTCATCAGTTAGGGTTTTAATTCATCAAAGGCATAATTTCAAGTAAAGATTCAATTTTGAACTCATCTATTCATTAGATCTATTATATCTTCATACAACCTCATAACATCCTTTATAATAGATAAATCATCACATACAACATACATGGAACAATACAAAACAAACATGTCACTCACCTTTTTGAAGAAATCGACCGAAGAAAAATAAAGAATAAGAAAAATCCTCCTCCACAAGAAAACCAAGAATCCTTGCTTGAAAACTCCAAGAAAATAGTAATAATAAAAACCCTTGTGTAGCACAGCAAGAGACGGCTGCATCCCACTCTTTTATAGGCCGGAATAATAGGTTTAGGGTTTTGTAAATAGATTTGCAAAATACATCTTTTAAATATATCTTTCTATATATAATTCTTTATACTTGGAAATCAAATAGAACCAACTTAATTGAGTTTTAAAAAACAAGAATAACCACCTTACAATCAGCCGACACTGTTTGAAAACCCATAAAAATGACTTTTGCACTTTTGCCCCTCTAAGTGGCGATTTTGCAAAAAGACCATTTTCATCAAAACTTGTAAAATAAACCAAATTTGTTAAAACAAAAAGTAAACTCTTTACCTCTTAGTGGACTAGGCATCACACCCAGTCCAAAAATCTGAAAATATGGAGTTTTCACTCCAAGTGGCAATTCTGCACAAATGTCCCTCTTTTGTAATATTTGCAAATAGGTCCAATAAATAGCAGAAAAAATCCAGGAAATTCACAAATAATATCTAATAATAAATAATGATTTTTCACAAAATAATTTTTGAATTTGAATTTCCTAAGAAAATATTTGGACGTATTTTGCACGTGTAAAAAGGTAAATTTCCAGAAAAAATATTTATTAAATCACAAAAAAATTATTTTAATTCATTTATTAATCTTAATAACATTATTTAAAAATCTGGGATATTACATTTGTGATTGTTAAAGTATTAAAAAATCGTTATATTTCAGCATAGCGAGGATGGTTATCTATAATATTGCGTTGGTTGTAAGCAACTGACGTGCCCACAGTTTCATATGCAGGACTTGGAATTTACAAGAAGATGTAAAGATGAATTTGATGCTGATGATTACATAAATAGTAAAGTTGTTATAATTGTACATTTATCATTGTTGTATTTCATTTAGTTTCTGCTGCGTGTTGATGTAAAAAGATTTTGTTGTAATAAAAGTTCAAAATTCCTTATAAAATTGTACGAAGTGAAGTGTAAAGATCCAGTGGAACTTCGAATTCAGACTTATTTAGAATTCGGGGTGCGATTGATCTGTTCCTACAACTAGATGAACTTCCTTGGAGACTTATACAACGAGTTGAGTGACACACTTATACACTTAGGCAGCACCAAAAACTTATTACAAATCTTCCCGTAAGACGGATTCGAAGTCCATACCCATGGCTCGAAGAGACTCTAAAAATTTGCAATAACGAAAGTTCACAGTGCACGCCATTCGATCTGCTCCTACAATCCGTTGGTGCCTCCACAACTGGTTCGGAGTTTATACCCATGGCTCAACAGAGACTCTCGCAATTTGCAAAGAAGCAAGTTCAGAGTGCGCTTCGCCATTCGATCTGCTCCCGCAACCAGTTCATACATAAACTAACAAGTTCGGAATCCATACCCATGGTTCAGAGTTACTCTCGCAACCTGTAATTACATACGTTCAAAGTTCAACTCGCCAATCGATCTGTTTCTGCAACTAGTTAAATTTCCCCAACGACAGATTAAGAGATCCAAAATCGTGGATTGGAGTTACTCTAGAAACACTTGTAAACAGCAAAGACTTAAAGTTCAACTCTCTATTCGATGTGACTCTCACAATCTGTCAGAGGCCCCATACAGCAAGTTTGGAAAACAAGTCTCCTTAAAAGTTGTCCCTACAACTAGCTGGGTTCAAGACGGAGCAATGCTAAACTCTGTCATACACCGTCGACAGTTCTTTAGCTATACGCAACAGACTTGAGGCTCTGTTATTTAGCCACAAAGAACACAATCGATGGCACCCTAACCATGACGGCAAGGATCAAGCATATGGAAAGAATTCTTCAAATCACAAAGCTATCGCAAGCTCATATGTTCAGATCCAGTACTACTACAGACGTCTACAAATACAAAACGACCAGTCCAGAGTCAAACTCTCCCCAAGAGCAGCTCATGCGACTAGCCAACCCCTAAGATGATGTATCACAGAACAAACACACACGTAGAAGACTTCTTATTCCACAAACTAAAAGTTTCATTATAACAATAAAGTTACAATGAGTCAACATTTCACGTCTAGGAATTGCTACTAGAAGTTCTGCGAACACTGTACAACAAATTGTCATGTAAGCTGTTCGTCCAGCAACACACTGGAGAGATGCTCTTCCTAAGAGACACAAACCTCATTGTCGGCCTCCTATCAGCTAACAGCTCCACAGGGCCGCCTCAACTCTTGATGATGAAATTCAAGTCAAGTCTCTCTTAGGCAGGCAAGCTCCAGTATTATCCGACCAACTTTACTTGAGCAAGCTCCAACTCCATCTCGCTTAAGGAACCATGCGAACAGAAGAGTTCCAACTCTGTCAAGCACAACATATCACGAAGGAGAACAAGCTCAGTGCCCCGGGGGACCTCATTCGATGTACGTAACCACTTGTCAGTAAAGAGAAGAATGGAATCACCTCAACGCTGAATAATCACAAGTGACTTCACTTCAACATTAAGAAGATTCAGAATACCCATAACTCATTCGCTCTAAAAATGAGTTACGCATGCCACTTGAGTTCCTCCGGCCAAATACTCATCAACATCGAACAACGAGTTCAATGCTCTACTTTCCACATAAGCTCCGTCTACAACTCGTTGGCTCCAAATAACAAGTTCAATGCCTGGGTCTTCGCTCAAGTTCCACCAAGTTCAATGCCTCAGACAACGAATACAATGCCTGGGTCTTCGCTCAAGCTCCACCAATAGCTCGTTGGCTCTAAACAACGAGTTCAACATCTTGGTCTTTGCTCAGGATCCATCAACAACTTGTTAGTCCTAAACAACGAGTTCAACGCCATGCTCTCTACACGAGCTCTGTCAACAGCTCGTTGGCTTCAAATTACGAGTTCTATGTTCTGATTGCCACTTGAGCTCCGTCAATAACTCGTTGACTCCAAAGAACGAGTTCAACGCTCTGCTCTCTACATGGGCTCCGTCTACAACTTGTTGGTTCTAAGCAACGAGTTGAACGCTATGCTCTCAGCATGAGCTTCACCAATAACTCACTGGCTCCAAACAACGAGTTCAACGCCTTGCTTTTCACACGAGCTCACTCAACGACTCGCTGACTCCAAACAGCGAGCACGGTGCCTCGCTACTTGTTCAAGTTCTTCTAATGACCCCTCACCTTAGAGCAATAGGCTGGACATCTAACGCCGGCCTAAAATTTTCTCTACAATATTTGCTTAGCGCAAACAGCAAGTACAACAAGTTTCCAGCTCTGCCTTCAAGTTTGTCTCCACAAAAGTTGTTGGGAGCAAACAGCAAGTCCAAACATCTAACTCCATCGCAGAGTTCTCTACTCGCTTGCTGGGCACAAACAGCAGGTTCAACATCCAGCTCCATTGCAGGCTCTCTAAACTTGCCTGGATCAAATGGTAGTTTCTACATCAACTCAGTCAAAGAGTTGTCTCCAAACTCGCCGGGATCAAACGGTAGTTTCCACATCAGCTCCACCATTGGTCGCCCCTATAAACTCGCGGGGATCAAACGGCAGTATCTACATCACTCTCTCTCAGAGTTGTCCCTAAACTTGCCAGGATCAAACGACGGTTTTGACATGAAGCATCAAGTCTACAACAGAGTTGTCTCCACAAACTCACTGGGGTCAAATAGCGAGCTTCATGCCAACTCAGCCAAAGAGTTGTCTCTCTAAAACTTACCGAGCGCAAATGGCAAGTTCAAATGTCCAACTCCATCACAGAGTTCTCTCCAAGTTTGCTGGGATCAAACAGCAAGCTCCAACATCCAACTCCCTCATAGAGTTCTCTAAAACTTGTCGCGCACAAACGACAAGCTCGAACATTCAACTCTATCCCAGAGTAGTCTCCAAACTCGTCGGAACCAAACAACAGTTTCCACATCGACTCTATCTCAGAGTTGCCCCAAAACTCGCCGGACGCAAATGATGGTTTCAAACGTTCAACTCTATCCTCGATATGCCACAACAACTGGCCGAGATCAAACAGAAAGTCCGCAACAGCTCTCCTAGCACAGCTATATGCGTACAAGATCCACTAATCTTGGGTGATGGAGCAAAGAGCTGGGAATACACATATAAACAAATATATATATATATATATATATATATATATATATATAGGGAAAAAGGGGTATGAGCAACTTGCTCATTTAGTAAATAAGCAATTGATGATGTGGCATGCATGTGATTGAAAAATCCTTAAAAGGGTTAGTTGTTCAATATATCACATGCATGCCACATAATCACTTGCTCATTTAATAAATGAGCAAGTTGCTCACATCCCTTTTACCTATATATATATATATATATATATATATATATATATATATATATAAATTATATGCAAACCCAAGCCCAAAAAAGCTTCAAAAATCTCAAAAAATCTTCAAAAACCCAAAGAGTTGCAAAAATGAAAAAAAAAAAAAAAACAAATACACTCCCAACTTTTGAAAGAGGAGGTAGAGTATAAGAGTGCTTTGGAATAGGTCGGAATCGCAATCCAAACCGCCAAACAGTATTCAAAGGATAAAAGAGAAAGGGTACTAACGGGTCCGCTCCAGACCCGCTAACCAACCGCAACCCGCTCTACTTCTTTTCTCCTTCTCCTTCTTCTTCAGTTGAGCGCCAGAAAACACTCCATCTCCCTCCTTTGCCTCTTCATCAAGAAACCCAGCAACAGGGCTCCTCGACTAAGAGCCCCTCCTCCTCCTCACTCCATATCCTTACTAAGCTCGCCATCCTCCTTCATAGCTCTAGGCCCCGCTTTGTCAAGAGCTCCGCTGAAGCTCCTGGTTAACAACCTCGCGGTAGCTCACCCACGACAGAGCTCAAAGCAGAACACACGAAGATCATTCGAACGAGAACTCCATAGTTCGACGAGCCTTCAATGCTGCATAGCTTGACGACTACCAACCTCCATAGCTTGGCCATAGCGAGCTATCGCCATAGCTCGGCCGAAAGAGGAGCTCAATAGCTCGGTCGAAGCTTCAATTCCTCATAGCTTGACGAGAAAAGCTCCTTTAGCTCGGCGAAACCTCATCTCCGTAGCTCAGCCGAAGTCACCACTGCCAATCTCCAAGCTTTCACTTCGTTGAAGCATCCAAAAAACAGAGTTCGACGAAACTCGACCAAATGCTCAAACCCATGGCTCGGTGAAGCTTCTATACCCAATAGCTCGACAAACAGTTGGCCCTCAGAGCTTAGCGAAGCTTCAAAAACCCATAGCTTGTAGCTCGGCCAAAGAAGCAGAGCCTCATAGCTCAACAAAGGGGATGAGTCGGCGAAGCGGTGGATTGACATCGCAGTACCTCCACAAAGACAAAAACCCATGGCTCCGCGAATACATGAGGTCCCTGTAGCTCAGCCAAGCCATCGAGATCGCAACCAATGGCCATAGCTCGGCCAAATGGTCGGCCGAGCTAAGGGGTCTCCGCACGGATTCTTGACCCTCCAATCTCTTAGATATTCGAGTTTAACCAAAATGGACACACAATATGTGTCCACGTCACCTCCCATCGTCCCCAGCAATGCTCTCGGATCTCTGCCGTTAGATCCTCCTCAGCGAGCGAGCTGGGTTCGATCTGCGTCTCAGATCACTTCAAACGACGAGCTATGCTTCGATAAATCGAAAAAATCGATTTAAATTAATTAAAAATCATTTAAAAAATTGAAAAAATAATTAAATAATTCAAAATAAATTATTTTAATTCGGAAAATTAATTTTAAAATCCGATAAAATAATTAAAATTGAATTTATTAATTATAAAATTCAAAAAAAGTGATTTTGAAATTGGAAAATATTCCAAAAAATTTGGAAAAATCTGAAGAACTATGGAAAATTTTCAAAAAATTCCAGAAAATTTGAAATAATCCGAAGAACTATGGAAAAATCCATGAAAATATTCACTGCCTTCAGAAGCCACAAATCAGTTCTAGGTATCTCCAAACACTCTAACTGCTAAGATTATATGTCAAATTCTAAAAATAAGACGTACTACTCCCCGAAAGCAAAGAAAATTGACTTCCGGGAGTGGGGGGTAGGGTTGGCATTCGGGTCGAACGGGCCGGGCCGGGCCGGACTCGCCCGGGTTGGACGTTGACTTGGGCGGGTTCGGGCCGGTTTGGTGACTTAACCGGGATGGGCTGAAAGGTGTTTAAGGCGACCCGCCCAACCCGTGAACCCTTTCGGGTCCAACCCGGGTCGGGTCGACCCGCGGGTTGGCCCGTTTAGACAGATAGATTTTTTTTAAATTTTTTTTTTAACTTAAAAAAATAATAATAATAATAATAATAAATATTAAAAATCGTAATAATAATAATAAGATTGAAAGAGTGAAATTGGCAAAAAATATTGAAATATTATTCATATAAATTTAAGTTATACAAGTTTTACAATTTCTAATGAAATGAAGAATTCAATTCACAAATATGTTTTATACACTAACATATTTCTTATATACAATTTTAATTTACTTCAATTTTTCTAATTTAACATAACAAGCAAAGATACGGGCTAGTTGCTATTACAAGCAAAGCTATTGTTGTTGTTGTTCTTCTTCTTCTTCTTCCGGCGAGTTGCTCCCACTTGTGGACATTGATAATTCTTTCCCTTGTGTCCTATCTTCAACCTTCATCCAGTCTTCTGTGCAAACGAGCATCTCTAACGTGTCAGGCTTCAAGCGATTCCTGTAATCAGTTAGAACTCTGCCACTTGAAGAAAATGCACTTTCAGAAGCAACTGTAGAGACAGGAGGAGTTAGTAAACCTTTAGCCATAATTGACAGAATGCTAAAAGTGTGCCATGGTCTTTCCACCATTGTAAAATATCGTGTGGAGAAGAAGAGGCTCAGAATCTTGTTGGTTATACCAATTTAATTCATTTGGTTGATTAGTCCTAGATTTTTTTGATTGAATTTGTGCAACTAAATTAAATGTTCTATCATCAAATTTACTCTTACCCTTACCTTTAGAAGTAGCAGAAGAAGAACTACCTACAGAAGTTGTACTACTAGAAGCAAAACGCCTATAATAATAATTATACAAGTTATTTAATGTAGATTCAAATTGAACTAAAAAAATAGCGCAATCAATTACTATTTCTACATTTTTCCCAAGTAATGCAAAAAATATTTCAATCAAACTCTTCGTACCTTCTAATTTGATACGAGAATCCATAACGGTAGGAACACAAATCAACATAGGAGGAAAAAAATAATACTTCAAAAAAAAATTTGTATGCAGGTTTTACAATATCACCAACAAAAGTATCATTTAACATTTCGTTAAATGTTTGCATCATGCTAACTAATGAAATAAAAATGCTACTAGAAGTACATTCATAAGTTTTTGAAAATTTTAAAGTTGCGGTTTTAAAAGGTTCTAAAAATTTCAACAAAGATTCGGTATAAAACCAATCGGTGGGAGTCATTTCAAAATTTTGCATATTTTTTGCGATAAAAAAACCATTTACAACTGCTTTATATTCGATAACAACATGTAGTAAATCAAAAGTAGAGTTCCATTGGTGTTTAACATCCTTTGGAAATCTTCTAAAAGGTACATTTGAAAGCCTACACCAATTTTTCCATTCTTGAAATACGCTGGGACTTAATGCAATGAAATGTACACAAATTCTAATTTTAAGTATATATGGATCGGCTATTTTTAATGCATCTTGAACATATAAATTTATAATATGACATGCACATCTAACATGAAAAATATTGTCAGATGGAGGGTTTAATAAGGATTTTAAAGTAGTAATTGCTACATTGTTGTTAGATGCATTATCAAAACTAATACACATAATTTTATCGCGAATATGAAAAATATCACAAATTTCTAAAATACGGTTTGCTATTTCAGTGCCACTAGGGAGATACGACAACGCCGCAAGTGATATGATTCTTTTTTGAAGAATCCAATCATTGTCGATCGGTTATTTCCATCGTTGGAATATTGTTGACACCCGTCCAACAATCCGAAGTTAAACTAACTATACAAGTTAAACTCCATAAAATTGCAATCAAAGCGTCCTTCATTTTATTGTACACTTTAAAACAATCCGATCTGCAAGTATTTCTCAGAATTCTTCTAAAATGAGGGTTTAAGGACGTTTGATTAAAATTTTCCAAGTCTCTACTCTCGGGATAGGAAAATGGTAACTTTTCCTTTATGACTAATCGGGCCATTTCCCGACGAACAAGATCGGGATCATAAGGGTGGCTATCAACTAGACTGGTCCTAGGGTTGGTTTTTTGTTAGCCTTGTAGGTCAGCAAGAAGGTCTTTAAGGTTATTTTGGATGTGTCTACTAATTGTACCGGTGCCATCACCCCTCTTGAATTTGTATGCCTTAGAACATGTTTTACAAACTTTCAAACCTATACCCAGAGTTTGTTCGTCCGGGATATAATCGTAAAACTTATGCCAATCACTACTTTCTCCTCTACTTTTCCTACTATTACGGGGTTGTGTGGTTTCAGTTGGTTGTTGTTGTTGTTCTTCTTCTTCTAATTGTATGTCACCTACAATATCATCGTGTGTACCCCATTGTTGGATAGGAGGATCATGATACTCTTGGGCGGGCTCACTAATTGGGACAATTGGTGGCCTACGAGAAGAGGAGGAGGAATCTTGTCCACTTTGGCTACGACCGCTACCGTGTGATCTAGACATAATGTAGTAATGTATGTAAAAAAAAATACACAATGTAGGAACGGTGAATTATTAAAAAAATCTAAAAAACAAGAGGGTTGAGATAGAGAAGATCAAAAAACCAACAATAATTATAACTACAACACAAAAATAAAAGAACAAGAGAGGTATGAAATTTTGATACCATTCACCGTAGATACGCGTATATAAAAAAACCGAGAAAATAAGAATAGAAGTAGAACTAGAAATAAGTGATTCCAGAATTGAAGAGTTGAGGAGAGCTTGAAGGAGAATTGATGACTTGATCACTTGGAGTTGGACGAGAGTTGAAGAGTTGAAGACGTTGTTGAATTTTTATTTCGATACAATCGAAATTTGATTTATTATTTATCTCTCCTCCTATTGGTTCCAAACCCTAAACTCTAACCTTACTCGTTAAACTCCCCCTAAGCCCTAACACTACCCTATTTATTACTGTTCAACCCCCATATCCACCTTCATCTGCTCTCTCTCTCTCATCTCCTGACTCATTCTCTTTGTTTCGTTTTGAACCCACCCTGCCACCTCGCCTTCCCGTCCTCCTCCGTCATAACCGACCACCACGATGCCATCCACTACCCTCGGCCCTCATTGTCGCCCTCTCATCCAATCACCGAAGAACCCATTGCCACCGCCATCTCCACCTCATCCTCTTTTTTCTTCCAAAACAGGGCATCACCGTCGAGTTCTTCACTGTCATCGTCCAACATAGCAGTCGTCCCCTCGCTGCCCCGTCGCTACCCTAGACTCCGCACAACCACCCCCTTGCCCCAGTCGCTGCCTAGCCCCCGTCGTCGAGCCGTTGTCGCTGCCGTTGTTTGCTGTACTAGGGAGTTTTTGCTGTTTGCTGTGGATCTCTTGTGCACATTGTGTCCACGTGCCTCTGTGAGCGCGTGATTGTACGTGTCGTCATCAGGATTCTCATCCCGTTATTCTTTTCATATTCGGACTAATCATATTATAGGCAAGTCTCTCTTGAACTAGTTTATTTTTCTTGTTCAAGAACTCTTTTGATCCCCACAAGTAGATCCTGGTTATTATCGTATTGTTATACTATTCATCTTCCGAAGAGTATATTAAGGGTTTACACGAGCTTACCTAAGATATTCTTGACTTCGTGCCTGTATCTTCGATTCGAACCTTAGTCCCTATTGCACATTGCATATGCACGAAATACATAAAAATAACTAGACCAATGTTATTAAATTGTTTGATGACTAGAATTTTATTTCATGAATTAAGTTGCCATGATTGTAAATTACATCATAAATCTTAAAGACTGCATGTTAATCATCAAATAGCACTTTGTTTGTTTATTATTACGAATTATATGCTTGTATGATGAAATTATTGCCTATTCATATTAAATTATTTTCTGGTCTGCTGTTTACTTATTTTTGTATCAAAATTTCGAACATGTTTCTGTAGTAATTTATAAGAACTTTATAAATATGAATTGTAGCCCCATGAGTCTATTTTCCAGAACATTTGACAGAATTAAATTTTGATATGTAATCTGCTAGATATCTGACTTTTAGTACTGCCAGGTCTGAATTACCAGATTCACAAATTTCATGTGTATCACCCTGATTTATGAATAAAAAGAACAAGTTAACATTAAAATTAAAATGTGAAATTAATTTGAATGAGACTAGACATGTGTAGGAATCACCCTGAATTTTTGTAGATTTAATTGATAAGTTTTCTGATCTGATACATGCATGAGAATACGATCTATAACCTGCTGCCTGAACATAAAATCTGTAAAGAATAAGAATTTGAACCCAGATTCTGTGATTTTTATATATCGTGTGTATATCCCCTGGAACCGGCAGAGAGTCTAGTTTCTAGAACTTCTGACGAGTCCAGATTTTCTTTTCTGTAGCAGCAGGAATATCTGTTTTTGTACAGTAACGTCCTGCTGTCCAGATTGAATGAATTGTGTTGATTTAATATATATGTTTCTTGCTTTGTCTGTAACGAGTAGAACTAGTCACACCTAGAATGATACAACCTTGACTCCTTCTTGGATGCTCACATATGATAAAATAAAATATTAACAAGCCAGGATATTATGGGTTGATTTGGTTGTGAATGATCAAAAACTATACTTGGTAAAGGCCTTATTGTTGACATTGATTGATTGGAAGGTGGAGTAGTGATAGCAAGTTATTGAATATTGATTGTTAATCATTGTTATCGACGCCGAGTACACGGTCCGTGAATTCACCATCACAGTCTAAAACATTCACGTGTTTGCTTGCACCAAACCTGTGGAATGGGACATAGTACGACGTGCACTAGACAGGTTAATAAAATGAATAATAATCCGCATTTGACATTTCATGTTTGATCCCGTATACTATCATCGACACTAACTTAAATTGAAATTATTAATTAATGCATGATTAAACATAGACCTTTGACATTATTACCAATCCTTGATTTTGTTCTTGACTTTGATCACGTCCTTTATTTTTGATATACCATGATTCCTATTGTTCCCTGTTTTTCACTACTTGCTCTAAGGACATTATTTTCTCTCTTTTTAGATCATGAATTTACAGGTATTGAAGGAGCAATACCAGAATGAACTAGTGAGCAACGATTTTAGAAGATGGATCTTAAAAGTCAACTGCTTGAATCATATTTTTCCTATTTTTTCCTTTGAACATTGTTATTGATATTGTACTTTGTTTTGAGTTTTTATGACCCGGAGTTTGTTTTATCCTATATCTTGGATATTATTATTTGGATTATTTCATTTATATTGAAGTTGTTCTTCGTTTATGTGATTATATTCTCTTGTGTGGTTGTGATTGTTATTCATATTGTTGAGTTAGATTGGTACAGCTTATGGATGATGCTTACATCAATCGCTGAGCCTTCGTTACGTACTCGTATTCCTGTATTTTGGGAAGCGGGGCGTGACAATGGAGGATCATGCTGAGCATTTGAGGGTGGTCTTGCAGACCTTAAGAGAAATCAGCTATATGGGAAGCTCAGCAAATGTAAATTTTGGCTAGACCGTGTTGCATTCTTGGGCCATATTATCTCTGGCGATGGAGTTTCAGTCGACCCGTCGAAGACCAATGCAGTCAAGGATTGGCCGATACTGAAGTCAGCATCTGAAGTACAAAGTTTTCTTGGGCTAGCAGGTTATTATCAGAAGTTCTTTCAAGATTTCTCGAAGATACCGCTTACCAAGTTGACTAGGAAAGAACAAAAGTTTGTTTGAGAGAAATCTTGTATTGAAGCTTTTGTAGAGTTGAAGAATCGGTTGACGTCAGCACCTGTGCTAACTATACCTGACATTTCATAAGGTTTTGTGATCCATTGTGATGCTTCAGGCATAGGTCTAGGCGCTGTACTGATGCAGCGAGGCAGAGTTGTTGCTTATGCATCCCGACAGTTGAGGCTGCATGAGAAGAACTACCCTACACATGATCTGGAGCTCGCAGCCGTAATCTTCGCCTTGAAGTTATGGAGGAATTATTTGCTTAGGGACAAAGTGAATATTTTCACAGATCACAAGAGTCTCAAATATGTATTCTCACAGAAGGAGCTGAACATGAGGCAGACAAGATGGCTATAATTCATGGCTTATTACGATATCAATTTGCAGTACCACCCAGGCATGGTGAATTTGGTACCTGATGCCCTGAGTAAGCGACCCACCGCTATGTTTTCGACTGAGCAGAATGAACTACTAGAGGATATGAGAAGGCTGGATTTAGAAGTGATTTTGCCCGGTACACCGCAACAGTGTATGATGTTGCAGTTGCAGTCTTCATTAGCGGAACAGATCAAGGAAGCCCAGGCTGGTGAGGAGCAATTGCAGAAATTTAGAAGCGAAGTAAAAGCAGGCCTAAGGACCGACTTGATCATTCATGCAGATGGCTCACTTCGCTTTGGAGCTAATGTGTACCTAAGGGGGAAGTCAGACAGAAGCTACTTGAAGAAACACACCATTCGCCCTATTCCATTCACCCTAAAGTCACAAAGATGTACAGAGATTTGAAACAACACTTCTGGTGGCATAGTATGAAGAGAGCAGTGGCGAGGTTTGTGTCACAGTGTTTGATTTATCAGCAAGTGAAAGTAGAGCATCAGAGGACAGCTGGACTTCTGCAGCCTCTTCCAATCCAGGAGTGGAAATGGGAGAACATCACTATGGATTTTGTGACAGCGTTGCCGAGGAGTCTGAAGGGTCGTAATGCTATTTGGGTGATTATGGACCGTTTGATGAAGAGTGCCCACTTTATTCCTTTCAGAGTGGGATAGTCCACTGAGAGTTTGGCTGAGAAGTACATTCAGGAGATTATATGGCTGCATGGAGTTCCTGTTAGCATTGTATGGAACAGAGGTACTAGGTTCAGATCTTAGTTCTGGTATAGTCTTCAAGAAAGTTTGGGGAGTAAGTTGAACTACAGTACAACATTCCACCCTCAGACAAATGGATAGTCTGAAAGGATGATTCAGACTCTGGGGGACATGTTGAGGTCTTGTGTTCTTCAGTTTGGAGGCTCTTGGGAAGAACATCTGCACTTAGGTTCCTCTACTCCTGAGTGTGTTCTTCTTCTTATTCTTCGTCTCTGTTTCTCTACGAACCTATGGTTCTTTGAGATTCACACTCCTTCTCAAGTCTGTGCTTGAGGTATACATGAGTTCTCATACAACAATAGTTATCAGGCAAGTCTCAAGGCAACACCGGTTGAGACACTGTATGGTCGCAAGAGTAGATCGCCAGTCTGTTGAGATAACATCGGTGAAAGGAAACTTTTGGGACCTGAGTTGATCACGAAGACAGTTGATGCGTGGCTCAGATCAGGAAGCACTTATAGGCAGCTCAGGACAGGCAGAGGAAGTGGGCAGATATTCATTGAAGGCCTTTAGTGTTCGAAGTAGGGGATCATGTGTTCCTCAAAGTGTCGTTGTGGAGAGGCGTCATCCGCTTTGGGGGCGGGGGCAAGCTAAGTCCCTGATTTATTGGCCCATTCGATATTGTGGAATGAGTGGGCAAGGTGGCTTACAGGCTCGCACTACCACTAGCATTATGTAGAGTTCATGATGTATTCCATGTCTCCCAACTCAGGAAGTACATTAGGACAACAGTCAACTACTCAGAATTGTCTGTGAGGCCGGAATTATCTTGCGAGATCCGACCAGTCTCTATCTTGGACAGACGAGAGAAGGTATTGAAGAATAAAGTCATAAAACTGGTTTGAGTCTCTTGGAATCCTCACTCGCCGGGCAAGTCGACGTGGGGACTGGAAGAGAAAATCTAGAAGAAGTTTCCCCATCTCTTCGAGTAGGCTTTTCGAGGTTATCCTATGTTCCACTTGGATGAATTTTTTGGACAAAATTCTTTTTGTATGGTGGGTAGGATTGTAACCCCCATGCCCGATTGTGTCGTGTTGTACTTTTTTCTTCTCATACTGTATTGTTGGATTCCAGTTACTAATAAATAATTTTTTTTATCTCTTGCATCTAAATTGCATCCCTTCGATTTTTCTTTTCAAATATTATTTTGAACCCAAATTCTAGCCCATTCTTTTGTATTATTATTTGTTGATATTTTTCATGAGTTAGGCCTGCCAAGCCCAAAACTCCATGCCCATACTCTTATTCAACCCAACTCAAACAAACAAAACAACCGCCAAATCCCCCAAACTCTCCATATCATCTCATAACTAACTCCCCACTTAATCATCCCCCCACTAATCCATGATATTCTGTAACCTCCTCTACTGACTACATGATTAATCCCCTAACCATTTTAATTAAAAACATTAATTATCATCCCCATCATCTCCACACAGTCACAACCTCATCATCTTCTTCCTCTACTTCAAATCCCGAAACCTCGATCAGCCACCTCCCTTCCTTGTCGCCGCAACCAACATCGCCTCTCACCCTCATCCCCGCCTCACCTACACCACCACCGCACCGCTGCTCTCCCCGCAGCTACCCCGAGCACTCCTGCTGCTGCTCCGCCCTTACCAGCACTGCCACAACCGACACCCACCCTTGTCGCTCACCTTCGCCATCACCTCCAGCACCGCACCACTACTACGATAGCCTGCCACCACTACTCCTGCTCTTCCCCCCACCTCGCCGATCATCGACAGCCATAAGCCCTACCACCAAAACCATCGTGCAGCCCCTACCATCTTCACCGTGACCCATCCCTATCACTGCAACGACCACCCTGACGCTCCTCACCACCATCGCCAACCTCCCTCGTCGACCTCTACCCCCTTGTCCATCGTCAGCTCCACTCGAAGCCACCTCCGATCATCTCCCCACTTTTTCTCCGAACTCCACGACCACCCTTCACCAGACGCCACTGCTCCTTCCTTTCAAGCTCTGACAACATCTCACGCCACCACTGCACCACCACTCATCGTTGAGTCCCTCGCCTTGCTGCCTTCCACCTTTACAGCCAAGTCCCCGAGCCCCAATCTCCCATTCCCGTTGCCTCCCGTTGCTGTTGCCTTCCCTGCCTCTGCCACCGCAGCAAGCACCCCTCCCCCTACCGTTGTTGCCCCATTGTTGTCTTCGCGGTTACTCTTGCTGTGTTGCTGTTGTCTCTTGCTGTTATTCTGGTTGCTCTCGTTGTTGTACCTTCGTTCTTCCTCTTGCGATTCTCATCGCACTTGTAAACACCGTAATAAGGCAAGTATATCTTGTACACTCTTTTGTTCCCTTTTGCTTTGATTCCTGCAAGTAGACTTTTGTTGAGTCATCATTTTATAGTCTCGTTCCTTCCCTTCACGTGTTTTTTGATCGTGACCCATTAGTACAAACTAGCCTACCTGATTCTTGTTAATCTCATATTCGTAATATGATCTTGAATATCCCTCGTAATTACACGGACACATGGTTAAGAGAAGTTGTACATGAATACATATTGAGAATTGACGCTATTTGAGCTATTCATGATATAATAATGTATATATTTTTAATGTCGTAGAAATAACGATTCTTGCTATGAAAATAGTAGAGTTCAACCCAACTACTGCATGCGGATGCTTGTTAAATTCTAATCATAAAACTATATACTTTTAGAATTTCAATCACTATATATTCCAAATGTTGTAATCCTGCATGCTGTCTACTCAAGATTGCGATGAGATTTTGCCTTAGTTACAGTTCAAATCAATAAGAACCTTATAAATAAATGTTGTAGCCATATGAATCCAGTTTCTGAAACTTGTTATGGATCCAAATTCCTAGTTGTATTAAGCTATCACATTTTTAGTGCTGTAGGGTTTCTAATTTCCAGATTACAAATTTGAAGCACACCATCATGATTTATTGACTAAAACAATGTGTTATCAGTATTATTAAGACATGAGACTTACTAGAATGTCTCTAGAGCTGATTAGGACTTAATTCATAATTTTTATAAGATTTTTAAATGAGTTTACAGTTGATTTATATATATAAGAACCTTATTCTGAGCTACTGCCTGAACAGTAGACTCATAAAGAAATGACTGTTAGACCTAGTTTATGTTATTACAATGTATCGTGTGAAAATGTGTCGGAACTGACATGGAGTCTAGTTTTCTGAATTCCAGACGAAACCAAATTAGCTTTCCTGTAGCAGCTGGAAAGTTAGTTTTTGTACAGCAACATCTTGTTGTCCAGTATTCGTTTGTCCAAGTTTTTTTTAAAAATATAAATATGTTTGGTTTTTTGCATTATTGAACTAAAATATATTACATGCATTTTTTAGCCCTTGATACCATCTTGATCATGTCGTGATACTCGTTCTCATTGTGTCATGTTCATGTTTAGTTATTATAATAGAATAACAAGCCGAGGTAATAAGGGTAAGACCTATTGGTGAGCAATATAGGAGATTGTACTCAAAAGGTGGCCAGTGGTTCCCAAATGATGATTCCCGCTATATGTTATATGGAACTAAGAGGCGCATAAAACTAACTGCCACATCATGGAATGACGGGGGCCACCTCTAGAACCTACGAGGGCCACCTCTAGATTTCATTACCGGATTACACGTTCCTATTAAATGTTATATGTTTTCAAGTCACATGGAACTAAGTGCTACGTTGTGGGATGATGGGGGCCGCCTCTAGAACCTACGAGGGCCACCTCTAAAATCCACCACTTGACTACATAATTCATGTTTACATGATTTCCCGAGTGCATGACCCTGTATAGTTCATCATTATAGTCTAAATGTTCACTTGATTGTATGCACCCGAACCTGTGGTATGGGATGCAGGATTATGTGCATTAGATAGGAATGATAAAAGATGGATAGACTTAAGACTTACACTAAGCACGTGAATGTCCTGTTGACAAGTTACATGATTCCAGTTATATGATTCCTGTTTACAAGTTTTATGATTCTCGGTTATATGTTATATTGTTTCAGCTTACCAGTTACATGATTCCTGCTTATAAGTCAACTTACATGACCCTCGTTCATATGTTTGCATTTCCCCGTTATATGACTTGTTTCCTGTATACATGATTCCCTGTTCCTTTGTTACATTCCTGTTCTTGTTTCATTTTCTTGTACAACTTGCGGCCCGTGACTTGCACTAATGGACATTTCCTCCCCCAACTCGAGATGCCGAACTTATAGGTACAAGAGAAGAATTGCCAGAAGGAATTAGAGATCAACTATTCTAGAAAATGGACATGAATTCTAGCTTGCATTATTTATCTTGTATTGTGTTTCTCAGTTTCTATTGCTATCACTACTTACATTGTATTCCCAGCGTTTGACCCGAAGTTTATTTTCTTTCTGAATGTTGGTTATTTTGTGGTTACTGCATGAATCACTTATATTATTCTTGTTTATGTGATTATATATTGCCTGCATGGTTGTGATTATGTTCATGTTGTTGAGTTGATTATTACAACTTATGAATGATGTGTTCGCATCATTCGCTGGGCCTTAGTCACGACCCCGTACTTTCTCATATTTTTGGGAAGCAGGGCATGACACCTTATTACCTCGATATGCTATGGATGAATATAGTCTTTGTGCGCCGACAGATCGCTACCCATGGAGGGTTTGATCGTGGAACGGAGACGAGGTCGAGATCCAAGCAAGAGGGTGATTAGCGATCGGCGGAGGTCGAATCTCCAATGTCGCTGTGTCAAGTTTGGGCCAAGTTGCGCCAACTCGTAAGCCTGGTCTGGGGGCCATGTTGTTTTCCCCTAGGGCTTTGTGAAATTGGATAAAAAAACTAGGTTTATTAACTAGCAAGTAATTGGCTGCTAATCAATAATCTCTGCACAATTAAGACTAGTAGTTGCTTAACCAGGACTAGTGTAGGACTGATGAACTAGTAGTAGTATGTTAAGACCAGAGCATGTCATTGATTGTTAGGGTAGACACTAGTCGGGTGGTTGTACTCGCTTGTCAATGGGACACGTGCGGCATCCTCTCGCCTGTCAGGGGGCATAGGCAATATAGCCTCTTCTGTTTATTCTTGGGCTTTAATGATAAGAATGGGAAGTTCATACTATAAATCTCCTGTTAGAAGTTAGGAATGGATCCTAAGAATCTGTCAAGTTCTATATTGTTTAATACGGACAGGGAGCTAGAGTAAGACTCATCATTGCGAGTAAGACTCTAGGCGTCTCGGTGAGAGGGGGTTACCGTAGGACCACCTCTATGTTCGTAGCAACTTTTGGGTGAGGTTCGGAGCAGTGGGGCTGCGGGGATCAGGCATAATGGAAAACGGACACACAACTACTGACTGTAGAGGCAGGATTTGGTCCGAACAACTGCAACCTCACCAGTCACTATATGAATGTCAGGAACGGGAAAGAGTACAAGAGTAGGATGCATAGTAAGGGATCGAACCCTGTGATCTGGAGACTACGAACTCTTTGGAAAGTATGTAGTTTGGGATGCATACGCTTCTACTAAAGTTGCATTTGCCGAAGTATGTAGTACGAGACGCATAAGTTTCCAAATGAATTGCATTAGAGTAAGTGCATTGCGCGCATTTGAAGTTGTGCATTAGAATCTAGGGCATGACATACACTAATACTTGTGATTTGACTACACACTTTCCGTTTGCATCAAATATTGGTTGTTGAGTTTCGGAGAGTCCCTAGTTTTATCAGCATTGTTTTAGTTGCATTTAACTGACATGCCCACAGGTTATTAGTTGCAGGATTGCTGATCGTGGAACATGGGACTCGGGCTGCGGAGAGCAATTAGTGGAGGTAATTGTCCAACGTGTTGCAGACATTTCTGATTTTCGTACAATATGAGATTATAAATTTTGTATAGTAAATTTATTTGACGTAATTGTATGACGAACAAATTTGAACTTATAATAACAATGGTGGTAATATAAAGTTTTAGATTTCCTGTGATTTTAGTGTGTTTGGATTCATTTGAAGTAAAGATTCCGGCTTGTGTCTCGAGTTCCGGGTATTGGAAATTCGGGGCGCTACAAGATCTTTTGTAGTTTCCTTCAAATATAAACTCACAATCTGTTTACGTCCACACCAAAATAAGCAGCAACAAATCAAACTTACTGCCCTGCCACAAAGACTAAGAGGCAGAGCCTTGGCTTCAAGCCATCGCACCAACTCTATTCGTCAACTAGCTCCTCCCGTGGAGGACCCAATTCCTCCTCAACAACTGGATCAGCCCTAACACCCTAGTCAAGCTCCTATCAGCGGAGAGAAACTAATATCCCAACAAAGCCGTCATGAACAACACCCTCTGCACGATCATATCTCACTCCATAATGTTTCCACTGATTCAATGACCTCACAAGGTCTCCGATGGTCAAGAGATCTCTACCAAATCATCTAGCAACAAAGAGCCGATCTACGGATCCATTTGGATGAGAGGCGCACCTGAAACGAGGCCTCTCGCTCAGAACATCAAGCAAACCGGAGAAGTGACTCTCCTCCAAGGCCGAGATCGAGATATTCCTCCTCTCACAAGGGGCGCACATGCATAAAGGAGTTGGACTCGTGAGTGTCAAAAGCATCTTGAGAGAAACAAAGAGAAAGATGGCCTAGTCACAAGGGCCAAACTGGAGAAATTCAAGCTCGACATACTCCGAGAAATCCAAGGCAGTCAAGATCAGGGTCGAACTTCAAAAGAAGAATCTAACAACTCAATCGAATCAAAAGGGAAGGACGACAAAGTCCTTTGCCGCATCCAAGAAGTAGAAGATCGCATGGAACATATGAAGAATGAGGGGAACCACTATAGCAGGGCCTACCACCCCAGTCGTCCACCTTTCAGTAAAACAATCCTCGATGCACCCATCCCAAAGTACTTCAAAACTGCTCAATTAGAATCATACGATGGGGAATGTCACGCCTCGCTTCCCAAAAGGAGAATACGGAATACGGATATCTGACAAAAGCCTAGTGAATGGTTTTCATCATCCATAAGCTGTCAGGATCTTTACAACATTTCACAAGAATAATCAGATTCGGAAGCAAGAGAAGTCAACCAAGCATGTATATATGAATCAATATACCAACAAGAATTTACTTGAAACCAAAATATAATAATCTCAAATAAAATAGATCTGAACAAGTCAATAATCCTGGGTCACATTGCCCAAATACAAACAAATTCAAGTAGCAAAATACAATTGTTCAAGATAAGCAACAAGAAATAATAATAGCAAAATTCTAGCAGCTAGTATCTCATATCACCAACTCCATCTGGCAACTGTTCTCCAAAATCCGCAATTTAATAAATTGCAGGAAGAGGAAAAAGAAAACAAACTTCCATCAATGCAAGTTACGGGCCGCTAGTAGTGCAGACACAAGTACAGGAAAAAGGGTAATAACATAGAATAGACATCATAACAGAATAGATTAACAAGCATGGCAAGATGAACAAGTGCAAGTGGCATGTATCAAGTGTCAAGTGAAGAAGTATCATGTAAACAAGTAACAAGTATCAAGTGTCAAGTACAAGTAACAAGTGCCGAGTATCAAGATCATGTACAAATAACAAGTATCAAGTGGCAAGTGTCAAATGATTATGTTCAAGTCTTATATTATTACTATCTAGGTAGCACTTCATGCGTCCATCCTTTTACCACATGGTTGCTACATTCAAACAGTTTTGCTTTAGATTTCATAGTGGATCATAGAGGGAAGTGTACTTAGGGAAAAGCCTCAAGTAATTAAGTAACAAGTATCATGCCTCAAGAGTGAAGTATCAAGCCTCAAGTATGAACTATCAAGCCTTAAGTGTGAAATATCAAGCCTCAAGTATTTAATATGAAGCCTCAAGTATGAAGTATCAAGCCTCAAGTATTTAATATGAAGCCTCAAGTATGAAGTATCAAGCCTCAAGTATCAAGTAATACAGTAAAATAAGGAAACAAAAAATAAAGTTTCATAATTTTCCAACATAAATTGAATAGTCATGTAAAATCAGAAAACAGCAAGACGCGACAAATTTGTAAATCTGAAATCTTAAACACTGCAGTACGAAAATAGCAATATCTCACAAAATACAAATCGAAATCCAGATCCGTCAAAAGGGTGATAAAATAGATACATTAGGCTATAATTCATATTCAGAAAGGTTTTTCAAACAGTAAGTAGAATCAGGTCGAAATTAGGTATCTTTAGTGAACAGCAAGGAAATTCTACTAGTATAGTTATTATTTGCAAGTTTAAAATAGTTGGTAAAACTCATTAATTAAATCCACAAAAATTCAGGGTTAATACCAACCAAGTCTAGTTATACTCAGCAAAATATTGGATCAAAATAATACTTTTAACATCAGAATAAAAATAGTTTACTCCAAAAAATTCATATAAAATGAAATCTGGAATTTTTCTACACCACTGTAGTAAAATAGACATAAATCACAACTCATAAATCGAAACTGAGATTTTTCAGAAGGGTTGGAAAATAGACAGAATTCTCTACAGTTCATTTTCACAAAATATTTTCATTTATTGACCTTAATACGGTCTAAAATACAGATAAAAAATGGAAAACCGGCAAAACAGAAAATATTTCTCATGTATAAAATCAACTAGTTCATACGAAACACATCCAAAACGTAACCAAACATGAAATATGGTATACTAGATGTCCAAGCAACATGGTATAGAGTATTTCACACTTCTACAACGAGTATACTACAACTAATACAACCGAGCACACGATATCATACAAGTCATGAACAACATGCATGTATATACAACAAGAAGTGGTCATCCCTAGGTTATTTCATGTCGGGGGTGTCATGTGGCAACTACGGGCGGGTCAACACAATAGAGACAAGATCAACAAGGGGTTTCACACAAAAATTGTCTCTAGAACACAACTACACTATATGCTGTATTTAGTACTTGTATTACACAAAGAAAAGAATACAAGTTACTTGCCTTACAACCGATGACGAAAACGACGAAGCTAGAATAACGAGAACAGATTCCCAGTAACGAACACAATGAATGAACTCTGAACACGAACCATGAACAACGAGCACACGCACCCAGAACGAGCATAACCCACGAACACAAACATGGACACCGAACCACGAAAAGACGGTGGCGGCATGACGGCGGTGGGGAGCGCACACTGTCATTTCTTCTATCTCTGGTTGGAGAGGAGACAGGTGCTGTAACAACCCGAAAAATAGCATACGGCTATTTTGCATCGTAAAGTGTGCGCAATTGGGAATTTCGCGCGATTAGGGATTTTTCCGATAACTATTATTTTAATTAAGAAATATCCGTTATTGTTTGTTTTATTTTATTATTATTTTTGAATTTAAATTATTTTTATATGGATTATCTACAAATCAGTTTTATTGTATTTTTGTATTGTTTATAATATTAAAGTAGAGAGTTGGGCTTTATTTGAAATGTATTAAGGCTAGGGGGCTTATACGAAACATTCCCTTAGATATTTATCTATCTATTATTATTTATTCTTTTTTTTTACAAACCCCCCCCCCCCCTTCTTTCTCCTTCTCCTTCTTCTTCCTTCTCTTTCTCTTCCCGTCCAGTTCCACCCCGACCCAGAAAAACCCTCCCCCGGTTCCCCGACTTCTTCTTCTTCCCCAACTTCCCTTCTCCTTCCGCTCACTCCCAACCAAAGAAAGCCCAACCCCTTCTCCTTCCCTTCTTCTTCTCCTCGTTCCCTTCCCATCCCGTTCGATGCCGACCCCAGAGAACCCCACCTCTGGCCCCGACCTCATCTCCCTTTTCCTTCCTCCTCCTTCTTCTTCCTTCTTCTGTTGCTTCCCAAACCGAAGGAGAAGAACCCAAAGCCCCCCCTGCCCTCCCCTCCTCCTCCCGTTCGCGCCCAGCCGAAGGAAACGAACCCCATCCCTTCTCCATCTTCTTCCCTTCCGTTCCCATCCCGACCCAAAAGAAACCTCAGCCGAACCCATCGCCGATCGGTTACCCCACCTCAAATCCCCTCCGATTCTCCATGTATTCCAAATTAAAGTGAAAGGTAGACTAAGTGAGGGATTCTCTACATTGTGGTAGCGTCTGATTTTCGATTGGATTTCGGAAGGTAAAACCGTAACTATTTTATTGTATAAAATTTAGTTGGGTTAATTTTTATTGAGTAGGAATGTTAGGGTAGAGAGATTTAGAGATATTGGAAATTGTGGATGTGAGAAATTAGCGGATTTTAGAGAGATTTCAAGTTGTTAGTAAAATAGGGTTTTGGGTTTGAAAAAGAGAACTATATGGGTATGGATTAATTCTCGTATAGTAACAGAAATTGTAGTTGGACTATCAGATTATTTGGGGGTGATTTTAGTAATTAATTGGGAATGAAAATACCGTAAGCATTAGATTATCACGTGCATCGCACGTTATATCCCAAGCATTCAGTAAACGCTTGTGTGATATTTGGGGATAGTGTTATTAGCTTTTATGATTTGGTTTGGATGATTTGAGTTTAATTACTTTGAAATTCGGTGATAGGATATATTCACGACTTCGGATGCGGGATGGCATGGCGACGCTTCGAATCTTCGCAAAATGTGGTGAGTTGGTTTATTATATATTTTGTGGTTTGAAGAATATGTGAGGATTGATTTATTATGTACTTTTTGAGAAACAAGTGAGTTATATTATTTATATATTTTCGTGGTTTAAAGATATATGTGAGTTGGTTTATTATATATTTTGTGGTTTGAAGAATATGTGAGTATTGATTTATTATGTACTTTTTGAGAAACAAGTGAGTTATATTATTTATATATTTTCGTGGTTTAAAGATATATGTGAGTTAGTTTAATTATATATATTTTTGTGGGTTGATGAATATGTGAGTATTAATTTATCTATGTATTTGTGATTTAAGAAGGATATATGCGAGTTATATTATTTATATATTTTCGTGGTTTAAAGATATATGTGAGTTGATTTATTTACGTATTTTGTGGGTTTAAGAAATATGTGAGTACTAATTTATTTATATGTATTTTGTGGTTGAGAAATATGTGAGTATGATGTATCTACTTATATTTTATGTTGAGACCGAATTTTATGGCTTTTTGATATACTTCGTAGAAGTTATGTTAAAGATTGATTTTGAGGAAAAATACGGATTTTTATGGACCCGAAAATAGGTTTTTGTGATATATGGTGATGTTACTATTTTGAGTATATAAAACCGATATAAGGGATTAGTTATGTATATGGGGATTCTCTACTTCTAAATTAGTTGTTTGCTCTCCTCATTTGTTTATGTATATGTAGAAAGAACCATCTTAAGGGTTACTACTTGTGTAGGTGAAGAAAGGAACCCATCTTTTGGTTTGAGTTGTTGTTGGTTGAGAAAGAACCCATTTTGAGGGTTGAGTAAATTGTGGATGCTAAAAGAACCCAACTTGATGTTATGTTAGTTGTAGTATGATAAAGAAACAATCCTTTGATGTTGTCAGTTGTAGGATGTTAAAAGATCACACCTTTATGTTGATTACTTGTTGTAGGTTGAGAAAGAGCCCATTCCTATGGCTATATTATTGTGTATGCGAAAAAGAACCCATTTTAGTTGTTAGTAGTAGTGAGTAAAAAGAACGTATCCTATGGATTTGGATTGTTGGAAAGAAAGAACCCACACTTGTGATATAGTAAGAATCCATGCTTGAATTGTCGTAGAAAGAAACCCATGGTTAAGTTGTAGTAGAATATCATGTTTGAGTCGATTTTAGAAAGAAACTCATGTTTGAGTTGATTATAGTAGGTATGCCATGATGAGTTGATTTTAGAAGAATACCATGCTTAAGTTAATTATAGTAGATTCTTTTGTTACTTCTAATTATAGAAGATCAAGTTTGCTAGTAAGCACAGTTGGTTGCTTCTAGGTTTGATTACCTGTATGGTTGTTTGTATGTGGTTTTGCGCGTACGTGGCTCGACTGGCCCGTATGTAGCTGTGGGTCTCATACGCAGCTTATTTTAGCTCGTATGTATGTTGTTGTCTCATACGCGGCTCGACTGGCCCGTATGTAGATGTTGGTCTCATACGGAGCTTAGTTGGCTCGTATGCATGTTGTTGCCTCATACGCGGCTCGACTGGCCCGTATGTAGCTGTTGGTTCCATACGCAGCTTATTTAGCTCGTATGTGTTTTTGGTTACTCGTATGTAGCTTCTTAGCTAATACGCAGTTTGTTCTGCTCATCTAGGGTGATATCATTGCCCTAGGGCTATCGACCATCAAGACGTGTATTTAGCTTACTCCTAAGGGACTGTGGACGAGTCACTTCGCGGGTGCCGTCAGATCGTAACCGTTGGTTGATTGCGGACCGGAGTGTGATGAAATCCAAGTTCAGGTAGTAGCATGCGAATACGTTCGTATTGCCGGGGTCTTGGATCGATAGGCCATGAACCAGATCCTGAGGGATTCTGGAAAGTCTAGGTTGAGCAGCCTAGTAGAGTTATCTTGCGAAGTCTAATTTAAGACCTAGCATGTTGTGTTTATAATATTGTCATCCCTAGGATCGTTCAGGGTTAATGACATCGTTAGGGTAGTGACTTATAAAGATCATTTTTACTTAGACCCTTTGCCGAAAAGAGAGGAGTCGGTTGTAGGGGGCGCCTTACGACCAACTTGTCCCTCGAGGCAGGCCTTAGGTGGTGGTATTGGGTTGTACCTTTCCGTCAAAGGAATACGTACGTTGGCGTCTCACGAGTTGGGAGCACGGGTTGTGTATCTCGCGCTGTTAATTCCGGAAGTGCCATGATAAGGCGGGCGGAGCTAGGGGGATGGACCCCGGAACTTCGTCGGGTCCTTGGCCAGGGAGAGCGAACAGACCATAGATCACGGTCTATGAGTTAGGGGTGACACAAGATAGGCTTTATGCTATACTGCGCTCGGGAGACCCCGTGTTCGTCTGGTTTTTGAGTGAGGTCCGGTGTACCGGGTAGTAGTGGCAAACATAGACACCATAAGCGTACTGCATTGGTGGGACTTGACCACATTTGCAACCTCATCAGTCATGTAGTATCTGTCAGGAACAGGTTGTGTACAATTAGAAATTCATAACGCGGGTTCAAATCCCTATATATGGAGAAACGGCTTGAGATGGGCGCATGTAGTATGGGCTGCATGTTGCTTCGGAGACATTAGAATAAGAGCATCATCGCATTAGTAATCTTGCATTAGAATAAGAGCATCGTTGTATTGGTAATTTTGCATTAGAGTTTAAGTCATAACGTACACAGGCACAAATTATATGTACACGTGTCTTTTCTATTCGAGATGAATTGCGAGTGTGATAGTAAAGTAAATTAATAACCAAGCTATGGGCTTGGGATATGATATGATACTACCCAAGTTGGGCTTGGGATGTGATGTGATATTACCCAAGTTGGGCTTGGGATGTGCGTGATTATTACCCAAGCTATCGGCTTGGCGTGTGATATGTTATTGCCAAAACTATGTTGGGATATGGGGTACATTGTGATAAAATGCAAGTAAATGGTAAGGTGCAATGAGATGTTAGGTTGGACATGAAGGAATGTGGTAGTATGAGAATGAAGGCATATGTCTATGAGGTGATACGTGATATAAGGAAATAAAATCAATATTGTTTTATGAGTGGTTATTCAAATGGTTACTAAATATAAGTATGTTATGAGCAGGTATAGATATACATACCGGTGATGACTCAGAGAGTAATTGATGTGAAATCTCATTTGTGATGTTTACATGTTTAGATGTCAAGTAAGATTTGGTTATCTTGGAAAATGTGAGTTCGCCATGTTTTTACTTGTAAGTTTAATTTATTTACTTATTTTAATAAATTATACTCACACCAGAAATGGCTAACCCCTTAGTGTTTGGGGGTTAGGGAGTCCCTCGACTATCCTAGGTCCCTACTGTTACAGGTCCTCAGCAGTGTAGAGGTGAGGTGTAGGTACAGGTTCCGTGGAGTGGAGCTCCAGTTATAATTCGTTGTTATGATTTAATTGTAAATAGTAAATATTTATGCTTTAAATTGTATTTTTGATGTATAAGTATGAGGATGATGATGAAGAGTATAGTGTGAGGCAGCAGGATATGGTTTCGACCCGTACACATTTCGTTGTGGAGTGCCGGGCGTCGTGGTAGGTTTTTACAGGTTATTTTCTAAAAACTTACTACGTTTTCAAAAGGATTTATGCTTTTCAATTGATAATTGTTAAACCGTTATGAGTTTGGCCCCCAGAGCATATATATATATTGCCTGTGTGATGATGCTCATTTTGGCCTGGGGAGCCCGTATTATTATTGCCTGTGATGTAAGCTACGAAATTTAGAGCAAAATTCCGTAAGCTTTTCTGTGTTTTGGGAAAAAATTACAAGGGAGACTCTGCCCAAATTTTCTTTGAAACATAACTATTTTAGTTTATGTTTAAAGTGATATAGAAATTGGAAGAATTGATTTTGGAGTCAAAAAGGAAAAGAAAAGGGGCAGGCAGTACAGTTTGGTATTACAAACTGATACTTGTAATTACTGCGTAGTAACTCTGTGTTGAAGAAAAGTTTTTAAATTTTCCAGTTTTTCTGTGTCTCGAGACTAATTGAAGGAAAGATCTTGGCATGTGTCTCGGTTTCCCAGTTGCGTGGAGACCGGGGCATTATAGATGGTATCAGAGCTGACTTCAATTTACAGTCCAACACAGTAGGAAAATTAAACTTGGATGCCCTTTAGGAGTTCAGTTTTAGCTAGTTGTAGATAGTTATAATTCATATTGTTGTCTCTTTCAACTTATGTTTTATAATTTTTCTATATCTGGACTAATTCCAGTATCTGTGTTACCATCCTTTAAGCACATGAATGATGTTCGAGGATGTCCTAACCAAGGAGGTGTTGATGGAAGAGAGTGAACCAATATCGATGGATGATCCGATAACCTTGAGCGAGGAGCCAAGGAGACTTCACCACTGTAAGGACTAAGTGTGAATCAATGCACAGTGGCGGCAGCCAGCATACATCGGGAAATGTGGAAGCTGAGGAAGTACGCGATCAAGAAAGGTTGTTAAGCTAAGCAACTGAGAAAGGCTTGTAAAACTATATTAGCAGGCCTAGCAAGGGAGCAGGAACACCTTGATTCCAGATTGGCACGACTACAAATGAATGGGAGCAAATCCCAGAGACCACCAAGGTTGTAGTATGCAATCTTTGTGAGAGAGTCAGACACAAGAAATCAGTCTGTCCACGACTACAAGAGACAAGATCTGCACCAGCATCAACTTCGAGCAAATTGCAGGAGAGAATCCTGGAAGTTTGAAGTAATGATCATAGGCCATGCCCTATTCTAAGGAGGGAGTGGCTACTGAACTGCAAAGGATCAAGATAAGTGAAGGATTGACCTCAGCCAAAGGTCGTGAAAGAAGCAAGGAGATAGATGATGAGATCAAGTAAGCCAGTATAAGAGTGATTACTCAAGTTTAGAGCTCAGTTTTGGCACGACGGGAGCAGCAACTGAGTCCAAGTGAGCAAGTCAGAAGGTTTAGGTAGGAAATGCAGGGATTTAAGCACTGAAGCAGCAATGTGTGACTTCGTCCTTTCTAAGAAGGGAGTGGTCACCAACCAACAGGAGTCGTAATCAAGGAGTAAATCAACAACACTTGTAGACAAGAATAGAGCAAGGTAATGCAGCCACTATCTACTCCAGAGCAGGAGCAGAAGAATGTCGACATCAAATTCATAGTGGGTTTGTCCAGAAGGCTGAAGACAACAGTTCAACTTGGTAGAAGACCAGTTTTTCGAGAATATCACATGAGGAACTGGAGATGGTTCAGGAAAATATCTCGTGAACCATTGATGTTTGTGGCTGTCTTCCTCTTCACTAGCAGCGTTCTGAGGACAGAACGATTCTAAGGAGGGAGTAATGTAACAACCCGAAAAATAGCATACGGCTATTTTGCATCGTAAAGTGTGCGCAATTGAGAATTTCGCGCGATTAGGGATTTTTCTGATAACTATTATTTTAATTAAGAAATATCCGTTATTGTTTATTTTATTTTATTATTATTTTTGAATTTAAATTTTTTTTTATACGGATTATCTACAAATCAGTTTTATTGTATTTTTGTATTGTTTATAATATTAAAGTAGAGAGTTGGGCTTTATTTGAAATGTATTAAGGCTAGGGGGCTTATACGGAACATTCCCTTAGATATTTATCTATCTATTATTATTTATTTATTTTTTTTACAAAAAAACCCCCCTTCTTTCTCCTTCTCCTTCTTCTTCCTTCTCTTTCTCTTCCCGTCCAGTTCCACCGCAACCCAGAAAAACCCTCCCCCAGTTCCCCCACTTCTTCTTCTTCCCCTACTTCCCTTCTCCTTCCGCTCACTCCCAACCAAAGAGAGCCCAACCCCTTCTCCTTTCCTTATTCTTCTCCCCGTTCCCTTCCCATCCCGTTCGATGCCGACCCCAGAGAACCCCACCTCCGGCCCCGGCCTCATCTCCCTTCTCCTTCCTCCTCCTTCTTCTTCCTTCTTCTGTTGCTTCCCAAACCGAAGGAGAAGAACCCAAAGCCCCCCGGCCCTCCCCTCCTCCTCCCGTTCGCGCCCAGCCGAAGGAAACGAACCCCATCCCTTCTCCATCTTCTTCCATTCCGTTCCCATCCCGACCCAAAAGAAACCTCAGCCGAACCCATCGCCGATCGGTTACCCCACCTCAAATCCCCTCCGATTCTCCATGTATTCCAAATTAAAGTGAAGGGTAGACTAAGTGAGGGATTCTCTACATCGTGGTAGCGTCAGATTTTCGATTGGATTTCGGAAGGTAAAACCCTAACTATTTTATTGTATAAAATTTAGTTGGGTTAATTTTTATTGAGTAGGAATGTTAGGGTAGAGAGATTTAGAGATATTGGAAATTGTGGATGTGAGAAATTAGCCGATTTTAGAGAGATTTCAAGTTGTTAGTAAAATAGGGTTTGGGGTTTGAAAAAGAGAACTATATGGGTATGGATTAATTCTCGTATAGTAATAGAAATTGTAGTTGGACTATTAGATTATTTGGGGGTGATTTTAGTAATTGATTGGGAATGAAAATACCGTAAGCATTAGATTATCACGTGCATCACACGTGTATATCCCAAGCATTCAGTAAATGCTTGTGTGATATTTGGGGATAGTGTTATTAGCTTTTATGATTTGGTTTGGAAGATTTGAGTTTAATTGCTTTGAAATTTGGTGATATGATATATTCACGACTTCGGATGCGGGATGGCATGGCGACGCTTCGAATCTTCGCGAAATGTGGTGAGTTGGTTTATTATATATTTTGTGGTTTGAAGAATATGTGAGTATTGATTTATTATGTACTTTTTGAGAAACAAGTGAGTTATATTATTTATGTATTTTCGTGGTTTAAAGATATATGTGAGTTGGTTTATTATATATTTTGTGGTTCGAAGAATATGTGAGTATTGATTTATTATGTACTTTTTGAGAAACAAGTGAGTTATATTATTTATATATTTTCGTGGTTTAAAGATATATGTGAGTTAGTTTAATTATATATATTTTTGTGGGTTGATGAATATGTGAGTATTAATTTATCTATGTATTTGTGATTTAAGAAGGATATATGCGAGTTATATTATTTATATATTTTCGTGGTTTAAAGATATATGTGAGTTGATTTATTTACGTATTTTGTGGGTTTAAGAAATATGTGAGTACTAATTTATTTATATGTATTTTGTGGTTGAGAAATATGTGAGTATGATGTATCTACTTATATTTTATGTTGTGACCGAATTTTATGGCTTTTTGATATACTTCGTAGAAGTTATGTTAAAGATTGATTTTGAGGGAAAATACGGATTTTTATGGGCCCGAAAATAGGTTTTTGTGATATATGGTGAAGTTACTATTTTGAGAATATAAAACCGATATAAGGGATTAGTTATGTATGTGGGGATTCTCTACTTCTAAATTAGTTGTTTGCTCTCCTTATTTGTTTATGTATATGTAGAAAGAACCATCTTAAGGGTTACTACTTGTGTAGGTGAAGAAAGGAACCCATCTTTTGGTGTGAGTTGTTGTAGGTTGAGAAAGAACCCATTTTGAGGGTTGAGTAAATTGTGGATGCTAAAAGAACCCAACTTGATGTTATGTTAGTTGTAGTATGATAAAGAAACAATCCTTTGATGTTGTCAGTTGTAGGATGTTAAAAGATCACACCTTTATGTTGATTACTTGTTGTAGGTTGAGAAAGAGCCCATTCCTATGGCTATATTATTGTGTATGCGAAAAAGAACCCATTTTAGTTGTTAGTAGTAGTGAGTAAAAAGAACCTATCCTATGGATTTGGATTGTTCACCTTATGAAGTTGAACGATGTGGTCTAAAATGTCATCTCTTAGTAGTAGCAACAAATTTTTTCAATTTCTAATAAAGGCCAGCCACTAGTGCAGCCATTTTGTTTTACTTTTCAATAAAAATTGCTTTCACTAACGGTCAATGCATGTAATAACGGCCAGCCACTTGAGCAGTCTCTTAGTTTTATTTTCCAACAAAATTTAGTATTAATTTTTGTAGAATTATTGTACAACTCTTTGGATGCATACAATGAGTTAAATGACAAGCTTACTCCTAAAAATGGCACAAAAACTCATTAAAAACTCCCTATAAGATGGGTTCAGAGTCCATACCCATGACTCGAAGTTACTCTAGCAATTTGCAACAAAGGAAGTTTAGAGTTTGCTTCGCTATTTGATATGCTCCTGCAATCCATTCACGCCTTGATGACAGGTTCGGAGTCCATACCCATGGCCCGAATTTACTTTGGCAACCTGCAACCAAGCACATTCAGAGTTCAACTCGCCATTCGATCTACTTTTGCAACCTGCTAATACCTTAACTAACAAGTTCAGAATTTACACTCATAACTCATAGTTACTTTAGCAACCTACAACCAAGCACGTTCAGAGTTCAACTCGTCATTCATTCTATTCCTAAAATTAGTTAAAATTCCTTAAAGACATATTAGAGGTCCAAAATTGTGGATTGTAGTTACCGCAGTGAAACTTGCAAAAGTGACATTTGAAGTTCAACTCGTCACTCGATGCGACTCTCACAAATTGTTGGAGGACACATACAACAAGTTGAGTAAATAACACTCGCTCAGAGTTGCTCCTGCAACTAGCTGGGTACAAGCTGGATAAGTTCTAAACTCCGTCAAACATTACACACACCATCGACGGTTTATTAGGTATACACAAAAAAATTGAGGCCTTGTTCTTTAGCTACAAAGAACCTAGTAAATGGCTTATCAATCGTAACGAAAGATTGCACAACAAGGATCAAACATATGAAAAGAATTCTTTAAATCACAGAACTATCGGAAATCTATGTATTCAGATCCAGTGCCACTACAAGTATCTTCAAGTACCAAACCATAGATTGTTTTACAAGAAGTGAACAACAAATTGTCCCACAAGTCATTTTTCCAGCTACACATAGAGGGTTGCTCCGCCAAAGAGAAACAAACCTCTTCACAGGCCTCCCGCTAGCTAATGGCTTCCTAGAGTCACCTCAACTCTTGATGATAAAATTCAAGACAAGTCTCCCTTAGGCGGGAAAGCTCCATGTTTATCCATCCACCATCACCTAAGCAAGATCCAAATCCATCTCACGTGATGTGCTGCACAAACGGACGTGTCTCAATGCCGTCAAGCGCAGTGTATCATGAAGGAGAGCAAGCTCAATGTCCCGATGATCTTATTCGATGTACACAACTACTTATCACCATAGAGAAGAACGGAATCACTTCAACACTGAACAAACACAAATGACTTTACTTCAATATTAAGAAGATTCAGAACACCTACAACTCATTCACTGTACAAAATGAGTTTGGCGCTATCAATAACTCATTAATTCCAAATAACAAGTTCAACGCCCTGCTCACCGCTTGGGCTCCATCTACAACTTATTGACTCCAAACAATAAGCTGCCAGTTGCTCAAGCTCCATCAGCAACCCATTAGCTCCATACAACTTGTTCAATTCCTTGCTCTTAGATCAAGCTGCATCAATAACTAGTTGGATCTGATCAACAAGTTCAACGCTTTGATCACTGCTCGAGCTCCATCAACAACTCGTTGACTCCCAATGACGAGTTCAACGCTTTACTCTTCGATCCAGCTCCATCAACAACTCATTAGCTCTGAATAATGATTTCAATGCCTTGCTCTTGGCTCAGGCTCCATCAACAGCTCGTTGACTCCAAACAACGAGTTCAACAGTTTTCTCTTCGGTCAGGCTCCATCGACAACTCGTTCGCTCAAAATAACGAGTTCAATGCTCTACTCACCGCACGAGTTCCGTCAACAGCTCGCTGGTTCCAATCAACGAGTTCAATGCCTTGCTCTCAACTCAGGCTCCATCAGCAACTCGTTGGTTCCAAACAGCGAGTTCGATGCCCTACTCTTCGCACGAGCTCCGTCAATAGCTCGTTAACTCCCAACAATGAGTTTAACAGCTTGCTCACCACCTAAGCTCTATCAATAGATCTTTAACACCCAATAATGGGCTCATCACTTTTCTCTTTGCTCGAGTCCTTCCAACAACCCCATAACTTCAGGCAATAGGTTTGTCACCTAACACCAGCTTAGGGTTGCCTCTACAAAACTTGTTGGGTGCAAACAACAAGTTCAACATTCAACTCCATCTTAAAGTTGCCTCTCCTAAACTTGCCAGGCGCAAACGACAAGTTCAACGTTAAACTTCATCACAGAGTTCTCTCAAAACTTGTTGGGAACAAACAACAAGTTCAACACCCCACTCTGTCCAAGAGTTGCCTTTCTAAACTTGCCGGGCACAAACGGCAGGTCTAACATCAGCTTCGTCTTAGGAGTGCCTCGACAATCTTGTTGGGATCAAATGACAAGCTCAATGTCCAACTCTGTTTCAATTGTTGTCTCTCCAAACTTGCTAGGCACAAACAGTAAGTTCAACGTTCAACTCCATCGCAGATTTGTCCTTCCAAACTTACCGGGATCAAACAACAATATCTACATTCAACTTCGTCTCAGAGTTTTCTCTCCATATTTTCTGAGCGCAAACAACAAGTTCAAACATCCAACTCCATCGTAGAGTTCTCTATAAACTTGTAGGGATCAAACAACAGCTCAATGTTCAATTCCGCCTCAAAGTTACCTCAACAAAACTTGCCAGGATCAAACGACAAGCTCTACAACAACTCGATCAAAGAGTTTCCTTTACTCACTTTTTGGGCACAAATGGCAAGTTCAAATGTTCCAACTCCGTCCCGGAGTTGTTTCCACAAAACTTGCTGAGCACAAACAATAACTTCAAACTTCCAACTCCGTCTCGGGATTGTCCCTCAAAACTTGCTGCGCGCACACGAAAAATTTCACATTCAACTCCGTCATGGGCTTCTCTCTAAACTTGTTAGGATCAAACAAAAAGTTCAACATTCGAATCCATCTCAGAGTTGCGCCTCCAAAATTGCTTAGATCAAACAGCAAGTCCGCAGTCCGACCGCACCCCGAAGATTATTCCTACAACAGCTTTTCTTGGTCATTTATATATACAAGAATCAACAATAAAAGCACTCAGCTCCCAGACTAATGAAACACTCGGTCGACAAAACAAGAGAACAACACAATGCTTGGTTGATGAAAGAGCGGTTCTGCAGAACGGATGATGGGATGTCTAATCAACAAAAAAATTGAACAACACAAACGTTCGGTAAATAAAAAAGCAACTCGATGAGCTAGACTGCTCAACAAATGGTTGGAGGGGCAAAACCCAAGTATTATCCATACCAAACTCTACAAAGAGGCTAAGGAGCACAAGCTTGATCAGGTCTTAAAACCTTTTAGGGGTGCTAAAGCTGGCAATCGGGTCACAAACTTGCTACCCGACTCCAAAACCCCAAAAAAAAAAACAAAAAAACATCCAAACCCTGACTTCATCTTCCTGAATTTCAATAAAAAAGTGATCAACCCTAGCTTCTAAACTCGAGCACAACTTCCACAAGATCCAAAATTGGCCAAAACTCCAACTTCATTCAACATAAAACCAATCTATCTCCATCTCCAAACTTTAATGTTCAGCAAAGCTTCAGCTTCCGAAACCTAACTCAAACTTCGAAGAACAACACGAGAAGAAGGTGGCTGAGTTCAAGAACCAAAGAACTAGCAATGTTTGGGGTGGAACCCAAAACCCGAAGTCCACAATTGAACTCCAATAGCCAAGAGCTTCAATGACTACAACCTCCACTTCGAAGCCATTATAAAAATTAACTAAAACCCCACTCAGAGGAGAAAAACATCGAAACCCATCATGTCGAGTTCAAGCAACTTTGACATCAGCTCCAATTCGACTAAACTCCTAGCTCGCTTGAAGTTTGAGCTCGATGGCGATAGAGCTTGCCAACTTCGAGGTCGACCAGACGGTGAGGAGCTCGACCACCTGTAGCTCATCGGAAAATGTAGCTTGACATGGAGTCTAGCTTGATAAAACATAGCTCAACAAAAACAGAGCTCGGCCGAAGCCAACTCGACCAAAGTGAGCTAAACCACAAGACGGTGAGCAGCTCGACCGAATCTTTAGCTCGACGAGAATGGAGGAGTTCGGCCAAACTCTAGCTCGATGAGAGCAGAGCTGGACTAACTTCGAGGTCGATGAAAATGGAGGAGCTTGACCGAATCTCTAGCTCAATGGGAATAGAGCTCGCCAACTTTGAGATCGACGAGACGGTGAGGTGCTCAACCGAATCTCTAGCTTGATGATAATGGAGGAGCTCGACCAAACTCTAGCTCAACGAGAACGGAGCTCGACCAACTACGAGGTCGACAAAAATGGAGGAGCTCGACTGAATCTCTAGCTCGATGGGGATCGCCAACTTCGAGGTCAACGAGATAGTGAGATTTCGGATCGAATCCCTAGCTCTACGGGAATGGATCTCGCTAAATTCAAGATCGACAAACTCGTCATTCGAATTGCAGGGGCTCTCTCAGCCATTTCAGACCGTCAGATCACCAAGATAGTCCCACTTGAATGTGATGGATATCCAGACTGAGCCATGTCACCTGGTTTCTTCCCAAACACTCCACTTAGTTCCTATCAATCCGATCACCCAAATCCGCGAGTTCCATTCCGATCGATGCATGAGATCATTCTTCATCACCGCAATGCCATCACAACCATCAATGTCACTCAGTGGGCTAGCTCCTCTTGATCAATGTCCCTTATCATGCCAAAAACCCCGCCAAGGTTTGATAATTCATAAAAAATCCCCAGAAATTCATTTAAATTCAAAAAAAAATAATTAAAAATCCAAAAATAATTATTTAATTCAGAAAGTAATTAAAATTTCCTGAAAAATAATTTAAATTTGGGTTTACTAATTAAAAAAATTGAAAAAGTGATTTTAAATTCCGAAAAAATTATTTAAAATCATAAAAATTTTGGGAAAATCCGAAAAAGTTACAGAAAATTCTAGAAAAATCCAGGAAAATATTCACCTCCTTCAGAAGCTTCTAATCAGTTCCATGTATCTCCAATACACCCTGAAAGTTAAGATTGTATTCTAGAATCCAAAAATAAGGGGAACTACTTCACGAAAGCCAAGAAAACTGTCTTCCGGGTGTGGGTTGCTTATGATAATGGTAAAAATCCCAGCAAATTAGAGTCGTACGATTCCAGCACAGATCTCAAAGTTTCTACAAGAAGATTAATAATATTGGGCCTTTTTAACATGTCAATGCCTTCTCTAGGCTCCTCTACAAGACATGGGCCTTTTTCAAGTCGATGAAAAGTGACAGATTAGGCCCACTAAGAGAGACCCAACCCATGAAGGTTGTTAGTCAAATCTCTGATCTCCAAGAGAGCTTATCTGTAACCCCCTTTTCATTTGTACGAATTTTGTTTGTATTACTCTTTCTCTCTCCTCCAATTCTTGTATTTCAAACATTTGACATAAATCCTGCCAATCTGTTGAATCCAATTTGCTTTCATTCGATTATTTTTGTGGAACCCAAAAATTCCATTTCACTCTATCATATCTTATCAGTATTATTTATTTCATGTTACTATTGTTTAATATTAAGTCCATTCCAATTATCAATTGCATTTGTGTCTATTATTATTTTTGAACCCAGTTGCACTCATTCGGATAATCGATTTTTTGTTAGAACTCAAATCCTATTTCATTCTACAATCTTATTCCTTCTCATCTTGATTATTTATTAAATTGTCAAAGCCCAATTTTAATCCATACTATAATCTCCTCATGGTTAATTTGTTTGATTAATGTGTTCAAGCCCAAACTGAAGTCTTATTTTAAAGAGCATTATATATATATTATTTGATTATTGTGAAGCCCATCGATTTAAATCCAAAACCTATTAAACTATACCCTAACTCGTTAACTCAAATCCTTATATTAACCTTAATATCTAATTAACCCTAATCATCTAACTAATCCCCTTCCTCAGCCGTCACTTCTTCGTTTCTTCTTCTTCCTCCATTATCAACCGAAACCCATGGTTCATCACAGCATCGCGCACATCGCCGACCAGCACACCCCGATCGCCGCTACACCTGCAATTCACCATTGATAGCATTCGTTCATCATCTTCCTTCATCGAAACCCACAACGCCACGAATGCCAGATAGCTCCACTGCAGCACCACCTCTCCGTCAACCTATCCCAATGCTCCTCACTGCCCTTTACCGACTGCACCACTCGAGGCTTCCCATCACTGCACCCCCACCAGCAAATGCAGAACCACCATCTTCCCACTGTAGCCACCACTTGCTGCTAGGGCCACTGTTGCTCCACACCTTTGCTGACCATCTCTCATTACTGCTTGCTGCCTTCCATAACCCGAAGACCTTGCCATTGCCGAATGCCATTGCTACTCCTCCTCTGCCACTGAACCTGAGCCCTTGCTGCCTTGCGACTCCACTACCGATCACCAACTGTCGGCGCCTCCCTGAGTCTTTAGCTCCACCACCTTGCTGCTTGCACCCGGCCACCTACCGACTGATGCTTCTCCTTCTTCTTCACCCCTCTGTCAAACCACCACCGAACGCCACTGCTCCTCCCCTTGCCACCGAGCTCTTCACCGCAACCACTGAACATCGAAGTCACCAGCACCGCATCCCGAAGCTCTCATTATCGCCACCTTGCTGCCACCATCGCTGTCAATCTCTTGGTGCCCCCGTGCACACCATCACCACCTCATCATCGCCTCCTTCACACCACCTTCAAAACCCGAACCACCGTACCAATCACTGCATCCACCACTCACAACTCCTCCCCGATCAGCCCTTTGACTGCCCGACTTACTGTCGCCTATCCACAGCCGATACCCGATGTCTCTTGCTTGTGTTGCCGTCATCCATGCTGTTCTTGCTGTGTGTGGTACCGTCCTGCTTGTGGTTGCTTCTGTTCTCGTGGTTTCTGCCACTCTTGATGTCACTGTCGTTCTTGTTGTTACTGCTGTTCTTGCGGTTGTCACTGCCACTTGTGTTGTTGTCCCCTTGCTATTGATGTTGTAGTAGCTACATCTTGCTGCCGCCACTTGCTTGTTGCTGCCGTTGATCTTGCTTGTTATTGCCATCTCTCTCTCTTGTTGTTGTCCTCGCTCTTGCTCGTCATTGCAACCAGGATTCTCTTCTCTCATTCGTAATCATCATCAAATGAGGATGAGGCAAGTATCTCTTGTACACTCTTTTTGTTCCTGTACATGCTTTTTTTGAAGTCCGCAAGTAGTTCCATATTTGTTACCATGTCTTGAATTATGTTTATCGTCATGTCCATGCAAATATTTCTTGTGGATCTAAATTGTTGAATCACCGCATTGTTACATGCTTTGTGATCTCTTCATGTTTGAATCAGTTGTTTGGTAGTGTATTGGATTGTTCCATTTGTCGATTCGATACTCTCGAAAATATCATAATCCTTATCGCCACTTCATGCATTGCATGAACACAAATTGAATACATATATAACTTGTAAATATCATGACTTGTACTGAGAATTTAACCCCATTCCTAACACTGAAATTTATAACTTGTTACATGAAAATTTTAGCTCCCCAAATGTAGTTTCCAAAACAACTCTTGGTTTCACAAACCAACTTATAGTTTGCGAGATATTGATGTTTTACGATTGCGACGTCTAATTTCCAGAATATCATTTTAGTATTATATCGTCATGATTAACTAACTAAAATAATATGTTATCAATAGAATTAAGAGCTATGATTTACTAGTATGTTACTGAATATTATTAGGAATTATCTTATGATTTTTGTAAGACTCTTAAATGAATTTACAGTCAATTATTATATATAAGAACTTGACCCTGACCTTCTGCCTGAACTCTAGATCAGTATAGAACCGACTTATAGACCTAGTTACAGTAACTATAATATGTTGTGTGAATATGTGTTGGAACCGGTGGGAAATCTATTTATGGAACCTCTGATGAAACTTGATTTGCTTCCGCATAGCAGCGGGAAAGCCAGTTTTTGTACAACAACGTATTGTTGTCCAGAATTTATATCTTCATGTATTTAAGATAAATATATTTATTTCTCGCATTTGATTAATTGAACTTAATACCATACATTGCATAACCCTTGGCACCTCCTTGATCATTTTCTGATACCCGTTTCCATTGTTGCATGTTCATGAGTAATTATTGTAAAAGTATGACAAGCCTACGGTTTAAGGGTAAGACATAATCGTGGACAATATATGAGAGTGTACTCAAAAGAAGGCCCGTGTTTCTCGTAATAGTGACTCCTGGTTACATGTTTACCTGTTTCTTGTTTACAAGTTATGTGGAACTAAGTGCCACATCTTGAAACGATGGGAGCCACCTCTAGAATTCATTACATAATTACATGATTACATGATTACACATTCCTGGTTACATGATATGATTCCTGTTATTTCCACTGCAAGACCCGAGTACATGATCTTATAGAATTCACAATTAGTGTCTAAATTTTTACTTGATTGTATACACCCGAACTTGTGGTATGCTACGCAGGATTTGGTGCAATAGATAGGATTAATAGTGTAAGACCCCGCAAAAATAGTATATATTTATTTTGTATTTTAATCTGTGCACGAGTGAGAGTTTCACATACTAATGGATTTTTCTCAATTTTAATTAAGTATTGAAACATATTGTTATTCGATATGTTTCGAACTCAAAAAAGGTGCAATTGTAGAACCAAAGTTGGGATATACTTGCCTCGATTATAATTGAAGATGAAATGTATAAATAATTGACTATTATTTGTATAATAATATATGAATATGATTACTTGTGTTTATAAAATTTTTGTCTTAAAATTTATTTTTGAGTGTGCTACAATTTGTTTGTACAAATTTATTTTTTTGTGTACCAACTTGAGTATATGTTTGAGTCAACCAAACTAAACATAATTGGACATTTGGGCTCTAGCCATGATCAATTTTGGTTCTATGAGCCTAACATGTCATGTGCACATCATATATATATATATAGTATACTACACACTTCACTATGTGCACATATATAAATATAATATTGTAAAATCATGGGCTTGAAGGGAAGAGAACTAAGGTTTTAATTTTTGAATGGTTATCATGATGGGTGTGAGAGTTTCCAAGAGCATCTTGTAGAACCCTAAGAATCTTTGTTCACTCTCACACTCAACCCTCTCCCCCATCATGAAGCCTCTTCTATTTAATCCTTATCTCTTGCACTAGCTTGTTTTCCCTCATTCTCCTACACATAAACATTTTTCCTACACCTCAACCTACTTCAATCACTTCATTTCTACCCTAAGCTACTAATTTAAGAAGGAGGATGAGTCAAGGAGAAGGAGAGCCAAGGGCTAGGAGCAAGAAGGGCAAGAGCAAGGAGCAAGGAGGAGAAGAGCAAACTAGGTGGAACTTGAAGGTGTTCTAGTGTACAATTTTAAGGTGGGTGTTTCTAAACCTTTGTGGTGTTTAAACTTTTTTTGTGAAATCTTGATGTGGTTTTGACAGCATGAGTGGTTCATAAAATGTGTGATTAAGTGTTAAAATTCGTTGAATGCTAGTTTTATTAGTGGAAGACAGATAAAAACACAGTAAAAAGTTGAACAGAAAAGTATGTTAGGTCTGGATGCTATAACTTAAAAAATACTTAGAGTTTGAAGTTGAAATTTTAAAAATAGAATCTAATGCATGTTATACACCTTACTTCCAAATTTCCTAATTTTTGAAAATTATTGGTCATTTTAACTAAATACGAACTTGAACATTGACTTTGTAGAAAACAGATCTAGCTTAGGTTCTGAATATAATTTTCCAAAGCTCATAACTCTGTAACCACTTGAGATCTGTCACTGAAATTTTAGTATGTGCTTCTAATATGTGTTAAGCACTTGAATATAAAATTTTAGAATTTTTGGAAATCGTTTGCTATTTTTATAAAATCCAAAACCGTTGACTATTCTGAAAAGAAAAGAAAGACTGAAGATGATCTGCTCTATTTTTAGCTAATCTTCAAGTAGTCACAACTTGAAAAGTACTTGGTAGAATCACTTAAAGTGTAAATATGTTCTGTTACAATGTATGAAGGACTTATGTTTCAAATGTCATGAAGTTTAGAGATCATTTGATATTTTAAAAGTATTTTTATGATAACAATGGTTAGTTGTTGCTCTGTTCTGAGAACCATTGCATGCATATTAAACAATGAGTTATTTGACCACTTAAACGACATAATCTGAAGAAGTATGTAACTAGAAAGTTGTAGTAGCCACATAGATTTTTCTATAATATCTAAGAACTCATGATTTGGATTAGTACACGAATTGTAATGAATTTTACAAGTGATAACAGAAATATACTGATTCTTAAAGCTCATTGTTTGTACTATGCCTATGAGATTGAGTTTGAACTGTACAATCTAAGTTTTAAGTTGTTGTTGTGGGTCATAAATCATGTTGTGGATGTGGGAATGAGTTAGGACCTAAATTTTCTAAAATATCATGTTATGAGTAGCTCATGTGTGCTTGTAGACCTACAATATAGATATGTTTATTCACTGTTTTGAAGTAGAAATTGTGATGAATGTTTATGTATTGTTGTTGATCACTTTAGGATAAGATTCATGCCCAATTTGTGCTTGTGCTTTCTACCTACTTTGAGTAGAAGCATGGGGATCACCCGATCACGTTTCTTTAATGAAACGGGACCGGGAACGACCCCGTTTTGACATGAACGCCAATTGCATGCTTGATGTTTGGAAATGTGATTTTCCATTTTTAGAGCTTTTTAGCACTCTTTTTGGGTATTTATGGTATAGGATTTATTCCTAGGGTAGTGTACCCTTGTTGGAATACATGGGTTGAATTTGAGACTCTAGGATTAAGTAATGTTGGCATCTCTAGACAGGTAGAATAGAAATCCATGTCGCATCGAACGCGTTTAAGGAGACGACTCGTGCGCCGACGTAATCGCCGTTCATGGAAAGATTCCATCGTTGTGTTTGATTCTACCACTTGTCGAGGACCGTGGAACGTGAGGATTGTGGGAGCAACGTGTTTAGGTCAGACTGAGGTTGCGATCTAACTCCAAGCCTAGATGGCAGTTGCGGCGATCGAAGGAGTCGGTTCATCGTAGGTTCGGGCCAAGTGTGGGACGAGGCGGGCCAACCCATGGGCTGGATTTGCGGGCTCGATTGAGTTCTATTGTGGGATGGGTTAGGTTCTAATAATGAAAAAAGTAATTAACTAGAAAAGGGTCTACATGTCGAACTTAACTAGTTGTTCATAATAAACAAAGTTTTTCTAAGTTAGGACGTAAAAGCTGATAGATCGCCTAACTAAGAGTTTTGACAAAAATGAATTAGACCTAGACTCTCCTAATAATTCAGAATGAGACAATGAATGATTAGAGTTTTGGAATTCAGATAATCAGATGAAAGGCTAGTGACCATATAATTAACCTCATCTTAATCGTGGTCCTAGAGTAGGTTAGCTCTTGTACCTTGGGTTTGTGGTGTTGTAGGATTAGTTCGAGTCATTGTTGAATGTAAGGATCGGCAGTAGTGGTTGGTGTTCACCTGTCTAGGGATGTGTGGTATCTTCACGCCTGGCAGAATCTTAGGTTCGTTTAATGCGGCAGGGGACTAAGGGACTGCCATGTGAGTGATCTCTTTGGGGTTCTATTGTCTTCGAAGCGAGTGCCTTTATGACCTTAACAACCTGAGTAGGTTTTGAGTGGTGATGTCGTCTCGACTACAAGTTATGGTCTAGTGTAAGGATGAGTGCATCGGAGAGTTGGGGAAACTCTAATATACGTCCGGTCCTATGTTGATCAATGCGGGCAGAGGACTTAGAGACTGCCATGTGAGTGAATCTTTGGGGCTCAAAAATAACATTCTTGGTGGGGAGCCCTAGTGCCCATACATCAGCTTTTGGTGAGGTCCGGGGATGCAGGATTACCGTGACCTACTATGGGTTTAGCCGCGACGGAGTAAGCCGTGCTACTACGACCCCGGGCGCAGTAGATAAAACATGAGGATTGGACACCACTGGCATGACAGCGACTGGAATAAGCCAGGAAACTGCAACCTCATCATCACTAGAGTATCAGAGACAGAAAAGAGTACAAGAGTATGATGCATAGCGGGGGATCAAACTTCATCAATTGAATAACGTCATTTGGTTGAGGAATGTGTAGTATGGGATGCATATCTCTCCAATCAAGCATGCATAGAATAAGAGCACGGTGTACATCTTGAGTGTGCATTAGATTAGACCATGGCATACACCGACACTTGTTTGACATTACTTTTCCTGTTTGCATCAAATTTTTGTTGTTGAGGTTTGGAATCACTATATTACGGCATAGCGAGGATTGTTGTATTATAGAATTGCATCAGTTGTATTCAACTGACGTGCCCATAGTCTGTTTAGTTGCAGAATTGCTGATCTTGGAGCAGGGAACTCGAGCTGCATGGAGCATTCAAGTGGAGATTTCTGATCATTGTAAAATGCAAATATCGATGTAATTTATGATGTCACATTTTATTGTAATCATTAGACATTGTAATAACATTTGTGGTAATAAAAGTTTTTATTTCCTGTAATGTTTCTGAGTTATTAACTTATTTGAAGTAAGATTCTGGCTTGTGTTTCGAGTTTCTAGTTTGGGGAATTCTGGGAGCTACAAATAGAAGATTGATAGACTTAAGATTAACACGGAACACATGCCCTGTTTACGAGTAACGTGATTCCTATTTACAAGTTACATGATTCCTGTTTACAAGTTGCATGGTTCTTGTTAACATGACATGTTTTCCGTTACATGATTCCTTTTTCCCGATTGGTTATATTTTGAGACTTATTTAAGTTGTCACTTGCATTACACTTGATCATGTGGTGTTACAATTGCATCGCCAGTTCTTGTTTCCCTTCTTGTTCTGTTCTTGTTTCTTTCTTGTTATATATATTGTTTCTCGTTATCATGTTTGTTCCGTCTTCGAATTCCTAGTTCTTATTGTTTTCCATGTTATACCTTGTTTCTTATTCGTATTTTCCTTGTTACTACTTGCATCCCGAAGCTTGCTCTAACGATTACGCCTTCATTTCTTTAAATTAATATTTATACAAGTACAGATGATGGGATACTGAAGGAACTTGGCGAACAGTTTACTGCATTGTATATTCGTGGACTTTTTTGTAAGTTGTATTCCAGATATTGGTTATTGTATTCATGTGATTATTATTATTGTATTGTTGAGCTTTTGCTGGTATTGTACAACTTATGGATGAGTTGAGTTAGTATACGTATATCAGTCATTGTGCCTCAGTTGCATGCTTGTGTTTCTGTAAATGGAAAGCAGGGCATGACATTATCTCTTAAGGGGTAGATTTAAACAAGAGATAAAGGATTCATATCGATCTCCTAAACTGTTTCTCAGGCCTATAAATACCTTCCCCCTTATCAGTCAAAAGGTAATTGACAATTTCTCTCTCAAACTCTCTTTCTCTCAAGTGTTCTGACTTGAGTGTCGGAGGGTCTGTTGCTGGGGCCACCCCCGGTGTTTCAGGCTTTTTGCAGGTGCATCAGCCGCGCCAGCAACCGTCAGATTCAGATCACGATGTTCAATCAACGATCCAGATCCACTTCCATGAGCTCCAACTACTTTTCATGACAATAATCAAATGTCAGATCTTTAGTAGTTTCTTTCAAATATAATCTCACTATCTGTTTGCTCACACACCACAATAAGAAAAATAATCGTGAACAACTCTAATAGCATTAACCCGGTTCATTGGGCTACATAAAATCCCAGATGAAGCAATGCAACTTAGTGAAACCCAATTTTCATATGATTGATTTTTTTTCTCGGCTCCATGCAGTTTCGGAGGCAGGAACTTTACTTTTAGGTCAAGATATCAATAGAAATTTCATTTTGAAATCGAAGTAATAAAATATAAAAATATATACTATATCTATCACAACCAGGGTGCTCAAGTTAAACTTCGATAGGAGGGAACTAGATAAGTATTGAGAGACAGCACATGCGCATGTCTTCTTGCGGGTGGAAGTGTGTTTTATGCGCAATCGCCCGATGATGCAGAATTGCGAGCAGTATGGAAGGGGTTGTGTGAAGTAATATTACGGTGGCCACATGCAAGGTTATGGAATAAAATAGATTATGCCAATATAGTTGAATGGTTAGGCAATAGGCGGCATGAGGAGGGCTCAAGTGCTCTACTTCAAGGTGTGAGGCATATGATGCATGAATGCACCTCTATGAAAGTGACTCATATCTTGAGGGAGGTAACCATTGTGCAAATTTTGTGGCTACTTTTGTTTGAGAGATCGAGTGTCTATTGGAAATATGCCTCAAATATTTCTCTAAGTTTAGAATCTTTATTTTTCGTTGTACTTTTTTTTATTTATATCTTTCTATATGAAATATTTGTTAGGGATTTATGCCTAATCTGATTGGGAGAATATATTTGACTTGAGGGCTAAGTTTACTTAGCCACTAAGTCAAAGATTACTAACCCTAACAAATATCTCTAGATTACTACTCTATAAATGCATGAGAATAGATTGTATCTATGTAAGCTCTGAAGAGATCCAATAAAAAGAACTAAGTGCTAGCTATATAATTGAGAGATTATTGTAATCATAAAGAAAAGGAAAGAGATTAAGAGGCATGTCTGGCAATTCCCTTATTATCTAATTGAATTTTGGTTACGAAAATTCTCCCTTTGTTCTTATTGTACTACTTTTCCACGTTTTGCAAATCTGATTTATCTTGCCGAATTTTTCGAAGTATAACGAGTTGTTGGGTAATTATCTAATTTTGTAAATTTGACCTAACAACTGATATCAGAGTTAGGCTAGCGCGGGACTTGAAAATGAAACCGAAGTTGATGATGTCAAGAACTTGTTTCCCTATGGAAATGATCGATGGCAATATGATTGATATACTTTTGCATCATTATCTACCGAATGAAGAATAAAGACAATCAAAGATTGAAGATTGGGAAGACTACGAATACAAGAGGATTTCCTCGCGATGACTCTTTTTTTCTGACTCGGTGTTGAATATGATGGGAGAGACTGCCGACAGGATTGAAGATAGCACAATACTTATACTATCATCCTGCTCGACATAAATACTATGAGGAACACCTACGACAAAGCTAATCACTCATTGATTCATGCTCGAAGGAGGAGTCACTACCCAACTGACAACTCTTCCATCTATAGTATGTAAGAAGTCCAACTTGGTGTTGAACCGAGGAGGATGTCAGAACTAACAATCATATTGGTGTCTTCCATGTTTGGAGGAGCTAATACTGAATTCTCAACTTCTCCAACTAGTACGATTGAGAAGTTCTACTCGATGTTGAACCTAAGAGATGATGTTACAGACCATGCAGGTGATGAGAGCCAATAAGAAAGGGGGCCATGTTGAAGTGGCCAACCCATTTAGCCATGAGAAGTACACAACTTGCTGACTCATGAAGACCTTCTAGTTAGAGGAGGAGAATTATATTTGAGTCAAAGGAGGAGATTGTTTGAAATATACATCAATATTTCTCTAGATTTAGAAGATTTATTTTTGGTTATTTTATTTTTTAGATTTATATCTTTCTATATTGGAAATATTTATTCAATCTTTTGTAAGTATCTAAAGATATTTTTAAGGAATTTATTCCTAATTTGATTGGAAGAATATATTTGACTTGAGAGCTATGTTTGCTTGGCACTAAGTCAAAGACGACTAACACTAACAAATATTTCTAGATTACTACTCTATAAATATATGAAATTATATTGTAACTATGTAAGTTCTGAAGAGAGCCAATAGAAAAAACTAAAAGTTAGCTATGTAATTGAATGATTATTGTAATCAGAGAGGAAAAAATATAGACTAAGATGCATGTCTTGTAATTCTTTTACTATCTAATTGAATATTGGTTCTAAAAAAATCTTCCTTTGTTCTTCCTTTACTACTTTTATACTTGTTGCAAATCTAATTTATTTTGCTGAATTATCTAAAGAAAAACGAGTTGTTGGGTAACTATCTAATTCTGTGATTTTGACCTAATAGGGTCTTATTTGTATGGAGATAACTTTTTTCCTGATGAGCTCAAATGGTTAATGCTAGATATGCCAATTGATTGCCATTTATAAGGTTGTAATTTCTCATGTAAGAGCTTGACTAGGAATTCCTTTACTATTATAAAAGCAAAAATAAAGTTTTCGTTTTCGTCGAGTGTGAAACTCAACCACTCAACTTTTTAATTGATTTAACTGATAGTCAAAATTATATGACTTAAACTATGTGCATCACACATGCAATAAATAAGCTCTATGTTATCTATTAAATCTACTTTGACCTAAATTTAACATGAAATTATAATTATATTTTTTGTTTTATCCAATCAAATAAAAAATTAATTCAAACTATTGGAAAAATCTAATCGGCTCGTCAAATATAAAAAGTCAAACTAATAAAAAACTATTAATAGATAAACCTACATCTCCAAATAAATAAATAAATAAATAAATATAATTCTTAATTTATATTATAAAAGAAAAAATAGAAATACTTGAATCTACTCATATAAGATATGAGTCGTGGATCTTACTATTTTAGAGCAACGTATATAATTTTGGCCATTGATTAGATCTCTTAATGATTAGATCTTGGCTGTTAAATTTTTTACAGTTCTCAAATTGTAACCCTATCTCAAAACCAGAATTGATCACGTTCAGTTTCCCTCTCCAACTTCTTCGTGGAGGAAATCCCTACTACGACTTCGTCCGCTCTTCTCATCTCCCAAGTTGTAACCTTAATTTTGGATTGATCTCGGTTTTGTTACTTTGTAATGGATCTGAAACCCAATTTCAGACTACTGGATGACAATGTTGATAATGATGATCTCCCATGTGCCGACAGAAGTTTTTTTGATATGCCTACCACCAAATGGTATCTTATAATTAGGAACCCTAGATTTAAATGTCGTACACATGTAACAATGTAAGATTTGATTGATTACTTACTAAAAGATGTGATTTTCTGCAGTGTTGGGTTTCGGTAAAGGTACTAATATGGGTAAAAATAGAGCCAAATCGGGACCATTCAAATTGGACAAGAATCCTAAGATTCAGCAGACACAGGCCTAGTAGAGAAAGTTGGGCCTTTTCTGGCCCATCAACTCAAAATAGGCTTATCAAATAGGGTCACCAAAACAGCCTAACATGAAGCAGTCCAAAGAAGTTAGTTTAAATTCTCTATCTCTATAAAGTAACTTCAAGAATTCTAACTCGATCTCTTTATGTAGGAAATGACAACAAAACTTATCAGAACACTAGGAAGTAGAGATAAATCTGATATCTTGATACTGGCCCCCCATCGACTATAAATATCTCATGACCCCTTTCAGAAACCAGGTAATCGCAATTTTTGCTAACAAAAATTTTCATATATTCTGAGTTTTCTAGCTTGGGAGTCGGAGGTCTATAGTTGGGGCCAACCTCAATATTTCAGGCTTGTTTTGCAGGTCAGTCGGAGCAATCAAAATCATTCAAATCAGATTCAACTGTCCAAGGTAGTTGAATTTTAGAGTCAAGAACAGTTTACGGTGATAAACACCGGCGAAAAAAAGCAAAGGTTAGATCTTTTATTGTTCTCCATAAAAAGAACTCACAATATCTTTTTGCTCCCACAGAAAATTAGCACCGACATATTGGCATTGTCTATGGAAAATAGAAAAGATCTCCGACCTAACTTCGCCGAAAAAATAACGAATTTTTCCAGCCATGCCTTTAAAGAGGAAGAATGCATATGACACTAGCCGTTCAGCCAATAATCCTCCTCCTCCCTTTCAAGCGGGGTAACAACCCCCTCCAGCGGGCAACAACATCCTCAGTGGCAACCTCCACCTCTTACTCAACAGGTTGATCATCCAACATTGCAACCCCCACTCATCGGGGGTGCATCAGTAGGCTCTCAATAGCGTCATTCTGCACGCCACTCTGAACCTCGCTTTGAACGATCAAGAGGGGACAGACCCTCAATTCATATAGGAAGCAACTCCACTGTAACACCCCTAAATTTATTTATTTATTTTTTCTCCAAATTCAATTCTTTCAATTTCTATGTCACTTTAAACATAAACTAAGAAAGTTATATTTCAAGGAAAATTTTGGCAGAGTTTCCCCTGTAAATTTTGCCCCGAAACACAAATAGCTTGCGGAATTCTGCTCAAAATTCCGTAGCTCACAATACCCACAATAATTTCACGGGCTCCCCAGGCCAAAATGAGCAGAAACATACAGGCAATATAATATAATGCTCTGGGGGCCAAACTCATAACGGATTATCAAATATCAAATAAAAACTATAAATTTCTTTGAAAAACGAGGTAAAAATTTAGAAAAATCTTGTAAAACCTACCACAGAGCCTGGTACACCACAACGAGATGGGTACGGGTCACAAACATACCATACCACCCTACACTATACTCATCATCATCATATACATGCTTATACATCCATAATACAATTTAGATCATAAATTTTACTATTCATATAACTAATTAGTACAAATTTTTAAAATAAAACTTCATCCTACCAATCCACGCCTCACCTCTGCACTGATGAGAACCTGTAACATTAAGGGATCTAGGGTAGTCCCCAGACTCCTCTAACCCCCCAAACACTAAGGGGTCAGCCATTTCTGGTGTGAGTATAGTTATTAATCTAATAACAAATTAAAATAGTATAAAGAAAATAATTTAAACTTACAAATACCAAGTTAAGATAATGTAACCAGAATCCTGAACACAACAACATCATCAATACGACGATATATCAAATACTTTGCCAATCCTGCATTCAACTGTTTAATTATCCATAACTTCCCACATTTCATAATATACTTCACATCAACCTCGTATATATATATTCTTATTTTACATCCGCATAGTACGAATACACATACAATCCATTACTTTTCAATTTAAATTCTCTAACCCAAATATTCATTCTTCCACAAGTATTGTCATAATAGCATTATATGAATATAACTACATGATGTTATTACATCTTTCTTTAATAACCATTTATATGGATATAAACTCATAACATAACATACTTTCTGCATTAACCATTTTCATAACCACTTTCATAGCACAAGTATTTATTTTAGTGTATTAAATCATGTATCACATCAGAAACATATGCATTCATTCCCTTAATGCCATATTCATTCAAGTCATATAACACAAACATAACCTCTCCTTAACATTATAATTAACTTGCATTTCATCACATCATCACCGTATCACTTATGCGAATGCACATTCTTATTGCATCAAAACACATTTTATAGCTCATTCATAACTCACTACACCACTTTAGTAATTTCTTTTTCTTATAAACAATAAATCTTATTATCATTTTCGCTTAATCTCCAAACACAATCTGGGGCCACCATATATCACACCCCATAGCCAATAGCTTGGGTAATAATCACCGCACCCCAAACACACAGTTTGGGTAATATCACATCACATCTCAAGCCGATAGCTTGGTTATTAATTCACTACAATCACTTATCATCTTCACTTTATTTAATTTCTCATTTCCATTAATCATTACCACTAGTATACCAACTCACCCTGCGAATTATGCCAAGGCAGGTAGTTCCCACCATTTCCACAGAATTAGCGGGCAGGTAGTTCCTTGACACAATTCCAAGGTGCAACTCATATCACACGGTATTTTACTTTAATAATCACTCACATAATACAATTACTTCGAACTATTCATATTAACGCATGTCTCTTTTATTACTATCATTTTAAATTAACCACGTACTGCATTTATCACTTCTTTTCATACACTAACTCATAACTCATTTTCTTTCACATTTGCTTCATTCACAACTACTTTCTTTCTCATCCACAATTCACAATTCACTTTCCACTTTCTTTACCCTCACATTTTTATTAACACTTAGTTATTTTATTAGTTTGTCGACCAGTGAGCCACAGTATCCCAACATACTGAAAGCCGATAGCCCAGTAAACACACGGTCCGATGTTTTCCCAGAGTCTTACTCGTCCGAGGCTACGTCTTCCTCCTAGCCGAACTAGCGAGGGAACACAGCACTCCTAGTCCCCCTAGGGTGCCTCCTCGCGACGTCTGTCATCGAGGGAAAAACCACTAACCCCTAGTCCCACTAGGGTACTTCCTCCCAGCTGAAGCCAGCAAGGCAAACACTCACCACTAGTCCCACTAGGGTGCTTCCTCGCGATGTCTCTCATCGAGTGAAAAACCACTAACCCCTAGTCCTACTAGGGTACTTCCTCCCAGCTGAAGCCAGCGAGGCAAACACTCACCACTAGTCCCACTAGGGTGCTTCCTCGCGACGTCTGTCATCGAGTGAAAAATCACTAACCCCTAGTCCCACTAGGGTACTTCCTCCCAGCCGAAGCCAGCGAGGCAAACACTCACCACTAGTCCCACTAGGGTGCTTCCTTGCGACAGCTGTCATCGAGGGAAAATCGGGCCTCAAGCCGATAGCTTGGGCGATAAAATCCACTTACCCCAAACATAGTTTGGGTCCACTATTCCCAAGCCGGTCCTTGGGCATTAGGAGGTCTAGCCCAAACCCCCAGGATTGCTGTAGGTACTGGTCAACAAAACCATCTGTTATTAACATTACTCATTTCATCATTACAGCTTACTTTATTCCACAGCGCTACACTTTTGAATTCAATAATAGCCACCACCTTGATTTTATCACGAGAATTAAAGACAGTTTATTAGCACACACCATCTTATCTTTTCTTTTATCTTACTATTTAATACATATCCAGTGAGCACAATATTAACCTTCATATCATCATACAAAACATCATAACATATTATTGCATAACTCTAATGTGCCAAGATATTTATTTTGCCATAACAACCCACATTAAGGGTACCATGTTATTCATTACCTTCTTATATCATATATAGGCATACGCCCAGTTATAACATTAATAGAAGAACTACATTAAATTATTCCATATAGTAAAAGTGTCAAAATGTATACTTCATCACGTTATAATATCATATTATTACCCATTAATTTATTTCGAACATAATTACAATGTAAACATGTACCTAATTATTAATTTCATCAACTATTGCATCACACATCATAATCATCTATATATATATCACAAATATACACCACACATGCAGGTTTCCCAGAAAAGGGGCCAAAATCACTTATTTCCTCTAATTAAATATTATAATATCTAATTATAGCATACTAGCTCATACACCATGCTCCATGTAATCATAACTACCTATAAGGGCCTATATGCCCCAAAACATGCACAAAATATGCACTGGATAAAAATGTGCATAAACAAGCTAATATAATTAGTTTTTATACTTCAACACATCACAATAACCCATACTATAGATTTTATATACTTAAAATAGTCACTTTCACCACATATCTCAAAAACCCATTTTGGATCCTTAAAAATCCGTATTTTCAATAAAAGTCCACTTTTGGCATAACTCCCGCAAAATATATCAAAAGGCCACGAAATTCGGCCACAATATAAAAATACTTATAATACACATACTCACCTGACGGATCGAGCAAACGATATCCCACGTCCGTCCTGTAGCCAGTCGAAGTTCGACTTTTTCCACCTAAATAGGAAATTATAGGATCGATTAGCATGAAACTCAAAACTCGGCCTACGGATCTCCAAATTCAAATCCGTCTTCACCCACATGTCACAAATAACATACGTAGGCGAGCTACATCGATGGATTTCAAATTCGAACCCCAATACAAGAACTTACCTATTGATCGGAGGCTTTCTAATAGGAAAATTTCCTATTTCCTAATTTCTTCAATCCCTTTGTCCTAATATCTCAAATTAGGGTTAACAACAATAATGAGACTCATCTACACCTCCGGATTCATCAAATTCTCACCTCTATATCGCTCGGGCATTTCACCGAATACCCAGCGTGCACTTTTCACCTATAATCCATTTTACTCAATTTAATTGAGCTGGAAGCCTATAAAAATCATCCTAAATTCATATTAATACTTTCATAATACTCTACACCCTCACATGCATTTTCTACAATTATTTGGATCGAGTTTCCCACCCGATTTCATAAACCCTAAAGTTCGGGTTTATGCCAAAATCACTACTCCCCATTTATTCTAATGGCTCACTACAATTTTTCTCTACCATACAAGAGATAATTCCTATATATATATCTCTATTGTACAAACCCAAAACCCTAATTTACTAACAACTTGTAATTTCTCTAACAATCCACTAATTTCTCAAATCTTCCACTTCCAACACCTCTAAATCTCTCTACCATAATAATCCTACTCAATAAAACTAACCACACTTAATTTTATACGAATAAATAAAATAGGATATACCTTTTCGAAATCCTTTCGAAAATCCAACACTTCCACGATGTAGAGAACCCCTCTATTAGCATACCCCTCAATTTAATTTGGATTTGGTGAAGGAACGAAGTGGATTGGAGCGGGAGAAGGGGAGGCCGAAAGTTGGGTTCGGTGCTTCTCTGGTTTCAATCGGAATGGGAAAGAAGGAAAGAAGGGAGAAGAAAGAAAAAGGAAATAAAATGGGGAAGGGGTTATATTGGAAATATAATATATATATATATATATATATATATATATATATTTAATAATAGAAAGGTAAAATTACCTATAAGTCCTCCAAATCCAATACATTACAAATAAACACCAACTTTTCTATAATAATAACACGAACAAGACAAATACATTAAATTATCTTGTAATAATTCTCCAAAATTATAAAATAACTAAACTATATTTCCTCACACAAAATCTCAACTCATGGTTCCAATATATTAATAATACCAATCTCCCACAAATCTCGACACCAATATCAATATTTAAAATAAAATACATCAGAATAATTTTCACCACTCAAAATATATAAAAACAGGCCTTTTCGGTATTTCACAGATTCGAGGTGTTACATCCACTATTCCTCCCATGGTGCTTGTAATACCAATAGATTAGCATAGTCCCATATCAGATTTGTTAAGTGAGTGATGAGTGTTTTATATAAAAATGCCAAGTATCCAAGAGTACCTATAAAGCTACAACACTTTTGGTGCAACAATGCCCTGTGGTGGGGCCATAGTTAGGTTCTTTAGGCATGCAGGGCGCATAAACACGCGCATACCTGTAAGCAACTAAGCGGACCCGGGACGTTATAAATAGTATTGAAGCCAAATTTCGACACCGATAGTGGTGCTGTAATGCCCCAAATTTCAAAACACGGTAATTTGTTGCACAGCAGGATCTTTTACTTTAAATTCGTACAATATTAAAAAAAATTTAAAACTTTTTCATACAACACTGTTATTTTACTTTAACGCAGCGGAAAAATAAATAATTACACATGATAAATATAATTTGAATGAAAACAACAAAATCTGCAAGGAATCTTTAGCATCAAATCATCTTTGTGTTCTTTTTTTTAAATCCCAACCCTACATTGAAAGCTGTAGGCATGTCAGTTGCTTACAACCGATACAATATTATAAAACAGCGATCCTCACTATGTTGTAATATAACGATTCAAAATACTTTAACAACCAAAAACTTGAATGCAAAACAAAGTGTGAAAAGTGACTATACTAAACATGTCAGTGTATGCAATGACTTAATGCCTAATGCAGGTGTTCATGCTATAATGACACTAATGCATACTTGTTCGGATTCTATGCATCCCATTCTATATGGGTCCGAGGGCAAGCATCTACGTAGTCCACATTATAGGGTTGAATTCCTAGCCATGCAACCTACTACTATGACTACTACAAGATTTAGACACTTTGCAAGTTTGGCTCTCGCCCTTGGAATACTTGCGACCAATCCCACTCCGTGGATCATCCTGTGGCCCTTACGTCTATCGTCCCGAAATACTGGGGATTGTCTCACTCTGCAGGTCATCCTGGAGCCCTCATTGCACAAATATCCGATGAGCGTCACTCTCATCCTGGAATACTGGAGATCATTCCCGCTCCGTGGATCACTTTGTGGCCCTTACGTCCATCGTCCCGAAATACTGGGGACTATCTCTCTCCAAGGATCATCCTGGAGTCCATAACTCACGTTTGCCATTGTTTCATCACGCCTCCAACTAGTGTCTGGTCATTAAGTTTAGTTAAAATCATCACAACCTAGAGCTAGCTTACCTTACCGAACTTAAGTCAACACAAGAGAAAGTCAGCCCATACTGGCTACTCTTCAAAGAGAGAGTCAACCCTTCAAAGAGAGAGTCAACCCACACTGGTTACTCCTCAAAATCTCATCAATAATAACACTACCGGTTACTAGGGTATCGCCTAGCCTCTAGATTTCAATAACTCTCATCTTAGAGATCACAATAGGTTATACCCAACCTCAAATGAATATTTCAACTTTTAAAATTAACAATTTCTTCAATCCCGAAGTATTCAACTTTTTCACACTTTACTCAACCATAAACTCCAAATCCAAACTCTCATTAACCAATTTTAATTAGCAAAATAAACTAATCACTTTAAAAATTTCCTTGAAACTCTTTTTTTCAAAAATTTAATCGTTTCCAAACAAGTAATCTGTAATTCAATCAACACAATTTTTCTTTAATTTATATCGTTTAATTTTAACACTTTTAAAAATCGACACATAAATGAATTTACAATTGCATTTATTTTATACTTGAACTCCAACTACAAATAACATAACCTTGTCTTTTAAATAATCCCAAATGTATATATATATATATATATATATATATATATTTCATTTCAAAACAGTGTAAAATTACTTAGAATATTTCTAGTATTTATTTTACAATTTTATGAAGTTCTCACTTCAAAATAAAACTCCAAAACACAAAAAAATTATTTTCTTTTTCAAAAATGCCAGCCCCCTGGCTTGAACCCGTACCCCCACCTTGGCGCCAGAGCGCCTACCCACTGAGACAGCGCTCAAATCCACAACATATATAGCATTAAATTCCTTAAATATCTACCAATTTCCTTCTCTGACTTATTTCAAAAAAAATTCTTTTTATGCAGCAAACACAGGGGCAACATAGGGCTCGAACCAGCACCCATAACGAGGCGAACGCATGACTACCCACTGAGCCAATCTCAGATTTACAACATCTATAGGGTTATAATCTTTAAGTAATTAGTTTCTGTTTGATTCACTATTTTAAATAAATAGACATTCAACTTCTACGACTCCTTACATCGATTTAATGTATTCATTCTACACAATTTGGAGAGTCTAACAACTAAAAACTACTGATTATTCATATGTCAAGCAATTCTACAAAATTTAAAATCTTTCTCAAGTTAAGAATCTCCCAAACATCACATTAAAATATTATTATTTCACATCACACTTATGGATTTCATTCAATATCAATTAACAAGATAGGGAATTTTCCCCTAACTCAAATATCAATTAATTTCCTTCGCAAAACTCTATTTATACAAAGAAAATTTTAAAGTGCTCATGACATTCATTCATTAATATGCAACTTAAATTTTCTAATCTCACACACATTATGAATTTAAAGTTAATCATGAATTTCATTCAATAGTTATTTAAAATTGTAGAGTTCTCTACCACATGCATCATATCAAGAATTTGAGCATAAACTAAACAAAATTTCATCTACAATTGCACTATAAATTATCTAAGCATGCATTAATCAAACAAATTAGAAGTAGTTTGAAACACCCACCTCTTAATAGCAAATCTCTACTCACAAACTCCAAGAAATGTCAATAGCAAGCCAAGGAAATCCACCAAAATTCAATTCAGCACCCAAGCCCGAAGCCTCTGTCCTTCACTCTTATTTTGATTTAATTTTGATTAGAGTAAAATTAAGTATACTTAGCTTAGTTATAGGGTTTTTAATCAAAGTGGTTAAAAAAATGTAACTACCGTTTTGTAATTTTTTCATTTTTCCCCCTTTGTAGTATTTTTATTCGCAATTGAATAAAAACTCTATTTTCTTTCGTTCTCAATTATTTTAATTAAGAATTTCTTGAAAATTCCCCGTTCTTCTTGTTGGACCTTTTCTTGTTAAGCTTATTATCTTTTATTTGAATGTGGGTATTTTTATTGAACCCTATTATTTTTGATCTACCTCCTAATTGAAGCCTAAAATCTAATTTGATGTATTCTTGACCCAAAACCGCTATTATTAAACCTTAATTGTACCCTATAAATACAACTCTAATGCAAACCCTAATTTTCGCACACAAATCAAAATCCTAGCCATCTAATCTCTTTCCTATTCTCTCTCCTCCCGTTCTCTCTCTCCTGGTTATAGTTTTTCCCGCCAAAAACACCCAAACCCACTCCGGCATCTTCCCCGGCCAGCTCCGGCCACCCCCTTGCGCCGCCGACCCCATCGACGTCGCCAGCAACCCAGGCACCACCCCGACCTCCCCTTTCTCTGTCCTCGCCATTAAACAGAGCACCGAGACCTGCTTCCTTTCCACTCTGTTTCGATCGCCGCTGCCACCAGTGCCGCCACCGCTCCATTGTCGACGTCAACCCCGTCGCTGTATCTGGTCGCCAGCAACGCCGCCGCCCCCTTGACTGTCTGTTGTTGCTGCTGCCTCTTTGCTGGCGTTGCTGCAGTCTCTTTGTTTGTTTTCTTTGAGTGCACGTATATTGCACATATTATTGGTGGGTTGAACTAGTTCGTGAGTTCGTTGCTTCGGGATTCTTATCCCATTATTCTTGGTATTTGTTTTCACCGATTAACAGGCAAGTCACCGCCCTCTTGAATTGCTAATTCTATCAAATTCAAGTGTTATTAAAATTCTTGCAAGTAGATCTCTTTGTTATCGTATTATCCTTTGTTTATCTCTTTCGTTGGGTCTATTGAGGGTTTACACGAGCTAACCCCAATATTCTTGACATTGTGCCACTTTTGACTCTAAAGTTGGATCTTTCATGAGTGCATATAGAATTGATACTAGGGTTGTTCATATAATTGACACACAAATAAACTATTGTAGAGACAATTGCTAGGTTGTATGTTGTTGGATTGATTGATGATTGATTGATGATAAATTGATGTATGAGCGTGTTCTAATTTTATTTATCATGTTTTGACACCCATCATGTTGATTACAAAATTTATTGACTAAAGAATAGATACCCATCATGTTTAATTAATTTATTTTCAAGAAAAATACCCTAAAAACTGCATGTGCTTGCTGACCTGAACATTGACCAATATTTTCGAACCGGTAAACGACCTCAAAATGAAATACTTTATGAATATGAATTGTAGCCTTATCTTTCTAGTTTCCAGAACATCTTGAATTTTCAAATTCCGGGTTTTGTAGCAAAGGTTATGCCCGTTTTACTACAGCTGTGTTTTTACTTTCAGATTTTCAGATTCTCGTACCTTTCATGTTTAAATAGTAAAAAGGGTGATCAAATGATAAAATTTGCTATGAAAATTTTCATATTGTTGCTTAACATATTTAGGAGTCCAGAAAATATTTTTACTAAATTTAATATTGAGTTTTTACTGATTCAAAAATTAAAACAACAAGATGTCGAATTTCTGCATGAACATAAAACCTATAAAGAAACATGTGTTTGACCTAGCCATTGTTGTCATAATTTGAACTTTAAGTATGCGTTGGAACCGTGTGGAAGTCTAGTTTCTATATTTTCTGACGGATTCAACTTTTGATTTCTGAGTCAGCAGAAAACTGTATTTTTGTGCAGGTTGCGCTTACTGTCCAGAATTTTGGATACTACTTTTTAATGAATTAATTATTCCTATATCGTGTTATTACATGAATTGATATATGTATGTTGCATTGGATGATCCTAATTAGTTATTGTCATCGTTCTAATTGTCCTATTTCATGTTATCATCCTATTGTTCCCCTATTGATACTATTGTTCATCTCATGTGTTATAATTACATATTATATTGTTGCATTGATAAATAATTATCAAGCTGGGATTTAAGAGATTGACTAGAGTAGTTGATGATATGGGGACTGTACTCAGATGATGGCCAGTGATTATTACCATTATCGGCATCGTGTAATAAATTACACATATCCAGTATTTTTACCGTTATCAGCATCGTGTAAGAGGATGATGGCCAGTGATTATTACCGTTATCGGCATCGTGTAAAAAATTACACATGTCCAGTATTTTTACCGTTATCAGCATCGTGTAAGAAATTACACATATCCAATGTTATTACCGTTATTTTCATCATACCTAGTACATGAACTATAAAATCTACCACTGTAGTCCAAACAAAATTGATTGTATGCATCGAACCTGTGGTACGGTACACATGGGATACAATAGTACGTGCATTAGTTAAGAGTTAAAATGATTAATAGACATAAGGATTGACACATCACCGACATTGCATATTGTTCATCATTGTTCCTTTTTGTATCCAATATTATTTAAGTGTTATTGATATTAACTGTTGATTACCATTACCGAATATTGATTCACCGTTACACCGTTGCATTGATTACCATGTTAATGATTATTAGTATTGTGCCATGTTATTGATTCTTATTGATCAATTGATTCATTGTTATACCGTTATTCCATTATTCTCTGCTTTCTCTACTTGCTGTCCATGACTTGCTCTAAGGACAATTTTTTTCATCTTTTTAGATGAAGTGTATACAGGTAATGAAGGAGAATTGCTTGCTGGAATTGGGGAACAAACATTCTGAAGATTTCTGCTTTTAAATTGCTTATCGCTTGAATAAACTTAATGTATTGAGACTTGTTATTATTTTGGATTGGATTATTATTGTTTTGGGCTTATGTCCCAGATTTTATTATTATTTCCAGATGTTGGATTATTATTATTGTATTTGAATATTTTATTGTTTCATTTCAAGTATTATTGTTCATGAGATTATTATTATTGCCTGCGCATTTGTTCTGTATTGATTATATTATTGAGTTGATCGATTAAACAGCTTATGGGTGACGTTAGTCATTCACTGGGCCAATGTCATGTGCTCGTATTCTGTATTTTTGGAAAGCGAGGCGTGACAAGATTTTTAGTCGTATCAGAGCCCGGATTTGGATAATATATCAGTCAAACGTGACTAACGAAAGGAAGTTTAGCTTTTATTGATATATTAATCAGATTTGGGATCATATCGGTTTGACTCAACAATATGATTAATACAGTGATCGCATGAACAATTGATATCCAACTTATGATCTGGACGCTAACCGTTTGATCTTCTATTGCAGACTATGGCTAGAAAGGATGCTTCTTCTTCTCGTACTGAGGATGACCAGTCTGATGCACCCACTTTTGCGCAGTTGATGCAAATGCAATGTAAGCACAATGAGCTGGTGATGCAGATGCAGTGGGAACATAATGAGCAGTTGAGAATGGCTTATGAAACTGCCAATAGGGAACCCGTTGTGCCTGCCCCCGTCGTGCTGCCACCGAGGCCTGGTAATGTAACAGATTTCATGAGGCTTCACCCGGATAAGTTCTCAGGTACTAAAGGTCCACTTGTAGCCGAGCAATAGCTTATCAGGACTGAGCAGTTGTTGATCGTAGCACGTATTACAGATGTGGATCGTGTGGATGTTGTGAGCATCCAGCTTGTTGACCTTGCCCACATTTGGTGGCAGACTGAGGCTAAACGTTTGGGCCAACCATTCCTTAGGTCGCTTTTTCTGAGAGCTTCCTCACGAAGTTCTTCCCGAATGTCACCAAGAATGAGATGGAACGACAGTTTGTTTCTTTAACTCAGGTTTGTCAGATAGTGTTTATTTATATTTTTTTAGTTGTTATTTCATAAAGTACCGACATTAAACTAAACACTGTCTTGAATTAGGGGAATCGTACCGTGGATGAGTACGCTGCAGAGTTTGCCCGACTGAGTCGTTTTGCTACTGCTATGGTGGCAAATGACGAAAATAGAGACCTTTGTTTCCTATCAGGCTTGGACATTGAGATACATGACCGTATTGCTGCCTTGCGACTTCGCTCTTATGCTGATATCCTGGATGCTGCAAGAATTCAGAAACAGACCAGTTCAACAAAGTGTGCTATTCAGCATTCTGTTGCTGCTAGATCTTTTGTTGGGCCTATTAGGAGGCTAGCTCCGCCCCTTCCTACTAGGGCCTTGCCTTACCCTCCTGCTATCCAAAGGCCGAACCTAGTCTGTACTTACTGTCATAGAACAGGGCATCTGCCTCAAGATTGCAGGGTAGCCAACTGCTAGTGCCTTGCTTGTGGACCATATTGAGAGTTTTAGAACTCTCATGATGATCCATCAAGGCTCTGATGTCCTCCACTGAAAGACCTTTCCAGCAACTCTCAAGGGACCAGCAAGGGAGTGGTCCTCCCGCCTCTCTCCAGGTACCATCTTCTCGTTTGACTAGTTTGTAGAACTCTTCCTTACCTACTTCGTAAGCAGTCGTAAGACTATGAAGACCAAGGCCTTCTTGCACAAGTTAAAGCAAAGATAGGGAGAATCACTCAAGGACCTTGTCGGACGATTCATGGATGAATCATGGGCCATCCCTTCTATAACACCCCGAATTCCATTTACGTGTAATTTGTAGTACAATTTGGATATTTTACTTCATTTCGTACAATTTCACAAGAAAAATAATTTTTTTTTATTACACAACAATGTTTATTACAGAGTTACACAGCGTAAGTTAACTAAAAATACAATATGAAAACAACTCTAATATCAGCAACTTTAATCATGAATATAAACTTTATCATCAACTGTCTTTAAGTCCTTGCCAATCCAATCAAGCCCTGCACTGAAAATCTGTGGGCACGTCAGTTGCTTACAACCGACGCAATATTATAAACAGCAATCCTCTCTATGTTGTATTATAACGAAATCTCTTATTTTAACAAACACAAACTTGAATGCATATAAAGGTGTAAAGAGTGACTATCCTAAACATGCTAGTGTATGATATGACATAATGCCTAATGCAGATATTATACTACAATGACACTAATGCATACTTGTTCAGATTCTATGTACCCCATCCTACATAGGTCCGAGGGTAAGTACCTATGTACTCCACATTATAGGGTTAATTCCCTTGCCATGAAATCCTACTACATAACAAAATAAGGTTTATACTTTCCATGAGTACGGATTCTAGTCCCGAAATCCACCGCCCGACAATACAGAATCCTCGTCGTGCGAACATCCTACAATTAACGCTCTAGCCCTGGAATATATTGGAGATCTGCCTCCTATCCGCCCAACTAATCATGATCCTGGAATCCATCGCCCGATCAATCATAATCCCAGATTTAATTGAGGCTCGTCTCGCTCTGCAAGCAACCACAGTCTCGGAATCCACCGCCTGACTGGGTCTATAGTACCGAAATCTACCGCCCGGCTATATAGATGTTCCCCACTTACATTTACACAAGTTTTATTACATCTCCATATAGTGCCTAATCCTTAAGCTTGAACATGAATAAATAATACCACCTAGAGCTAGTTTACCCTCCTACCGGTCTTACACAAAACTACCGAGAACGACAACCCATATTGGCCACTTCTCAAAAATCAATTATTCATTTCCATTACTTTTTCCGGTACCTCAGTATCCGTAAGCTTCTAGAATCAACATCTTTCCATGTTCAACAACTTGGGGTACTCATACCCTTATAACTCATGTTCTCGATTTTATTTATTCATGTTTCATGCAAATCTTTTCATTCGTTTTTATTTATTTATCAATTAAGAACAATCTCAAACTATTTATTTTCACAATACACTCTTCATATTCATCAAAACTTTCTCAATACAAGTTAATAAAGAATCAAACATAATCTGAAATAATTCATCATTAAAAATTCATCTTATCATTTTCCTTTGATTCATTTTGAATCAATCTTAACATCTTTAATAATATATATATTTTTTTGAGTTCACATCTCATCTATGCATGAATATGATCTCTATTTTTCCAAAATATAACATAAAACAGCAAGAAAATATTCTCAAACACTTCGTCTAAGTATCATTTTCAAAACAGTAAATTCAAAGTCAGAAGACTGCATTTCATGCTATTTGTAAAAATAATAGAAAATCATATACTTCATGAAACTTTCCGTTCTTTATATCAAAATAAAGTTATACAAGTCTACTACAATTTCATAGCTATAAATTTACTCAAAATACCGTATCTATAACCCTGAATTCTTCGAAATGTACAGTAGGGTCGAAATACTGAAATACTGCCACTTGTACAGTCTTGTAAAATTCATTATAAATTCAATTTTTTTGTGAAAATTTGATTTCATAGATTTTTCACAAAGTTTAACAAGTCTAATACAATTTCTTAGTTCTGAATTTTCTCAAATTATTTCATTTAAAATGCTGAATTCACCTAAAACCGAAATGTGTACAGATTTTCAGCAACCAGTCAACTACTAACCAGTTCTGAGTTTAGATTTTATTAAAATAGTAAATGTCCTCCAAATCTTATGAAATATTAAAGGGATGTGCCTGACACATACAAAATGCTCCAAAAAATGTTTTAGCTCTAGATTCCAAATATTTTATTAGATACAATTTTCTGATGTGCAAATAAAATTCAAAACAATCTTTGCATGATTCAATGACTTTGTGTACAAATTTATATCCAATTCATTCAATATGATCATAATATATTACCATGCACCCAAAAAACATCATTTCAACTTATATACAAGATAATCTCTCAATTAACATTCATTTCATTTAAATATCATCATCACAAATTAACCACTACTTATATATATAAACAATTTTAAATATCAATTTTCCTACACATGCATAATACTAAAATTTTAGAAAGTTCAAGAAGACACCCACCTTATTTGATGAAAGAAAATGAACTCCTAGTAGATGACTCCTAGCTCCATGAATGTGACTCCCTTCTTCTCCGAGCAAGTCTTCCTTCCTCCAAGCAAGAACTCAAATAACTCTCGTTTTCTTTTCCTCGCTTTCTTTTCTTATCTTTCTTATCTTTTCTTTTCTTTTGATTTTTGGTGCAAGATTTCATGAAGAAAATGGATGGTAATTATAGGGTTTGAGAAGACTCTTCTACTACCCAAATTAAGTGTTCAAATTCATAACCTACATAACCCCCTTCACTAATTGCCCACTCACCATTACTACCACAAACTTCCAACTCTTCTTCTTCCTTTATGAATTGGCCAACCCTTGGATTTTCCACATGCGCACACTTCTCATTTAGTTAGTTGTTATTTATTTGATTTTACATGTTGTTACATGACAAGTGTAGGATAAAAAGTATTTATTAAAAATGTAGATTAACTAATGGATTTTTCTTTTAAATAATTTTTCTAATGGGCTTTAAGATGATCTTTAGGCCTATGGGTTTTAATTAAAAATAAATAATACATTCGTGATTAGAAAATGAGAAGAAAAGTTCTCATAACTTAATTAAATTTTAGGAATAAATGTGCATGAAATGTTACGTGTAAAATACGTGCGAAAGAAAATAATAAATATTCGAATACAAAATAAATTTGGGAGAATGGAAAATATTCATAAACATTAAAAATACAACATTTGTAAAATATTCATATTGATAGTGTTACGGATATTTCACATAACAGAAAAATATACGTAATCGACACGTGTATCGAAAACACGTGCAATACACGTAAAACACAAAGAAAAAATTTAATATTATTGGTTCAAATAGGATAAAAATGAGTTTTGAGAAGACGGAAAATATATAAGTAATAAAATACAGAAATATGTAGGAAAATACGTCACGACTATTACTCGTAACAGTACGAAATATACGTGTGTAACACACGAGGAAAAAATTGTCATTGCTCAATTTTGCGGGGTGTTACACATTCTCCGGGGTGTTACACATTCTCTCAACTTGTCCATTGCACTTGTTTCCTTCGAACACAGTGTAAGGCATGAATCCCTCAAAGTATCCCTCAAGATGAAGCCTCCTCGAGTGTAATATCCCGATCGACTATTAATAAAAAAAAAATTAGTATTCAACTATCTAATTATTTTATTTCTTTTCATGTTGAGTTATCTTTTTGTCATGATAATCTAATTAGATGGCTAGGTTTTGGTTAAGGGTTTAAACCTAGGATTAAAAGACATAAGAGTATTAAGAATCCCCTTCTAGAAGCCCTCTCTCCTCCACCTCACCACATTCACCACACTTCCACCTCACCCTCACACCTTACCTCCACCTCATCCCCACCTTACTATGCATGGCCAGATTGTACCCCTAGGGGGGTTTTTGAAAATTGCCTCGTGCATTCTTGCACTCTCCCCCTTCTCCTTCACACTATAAATATCCCCTCCCCTCTTCTCTTGTCTCATTTTACAAGAACAAAAAAAAGGGAGAGGAAAAGAAAGAGAGAAAGACTAACTTGAGAGTTTTTCATTGTAGGTTTCCATAGGAGTTCCTAGGAGCTAAGGGGAAGGAGAAAGAGCTTAGTCTAGTTCTTCCATCAAGAAAATTAAGGTGGGGTTTCTCCATTTTTCTTATTATCTTTGGTTTGATTTCTTTTGTTCTTTTGGATTGTTTGTTTCTTTTGTGGTGGTGTTTTGTTGTGTTGTTGTTTCTTGTTGTGTATGTTGTGTGTTGAACAATTTGGAATAACATTACCACATGAAAGGGAAAGAATGATAGAACTTTAATGAAACACATAAAGATGAAGTCTTTATTAGTGGTTATTGTTATTTTGGCTAATAAAAGGAACTAAACTTGGACTAATTTTTCCTAAGCATATGAAATGATGGCATAAGAAGGATGGATGGTGGGGTCTTGATTATGTTGTTAAAAATGAACAACTTAACATGAACATATGCATATGTGTGTACATATCCATTTGGGATGTAGAACTCAAACAAGGACTTTTGGCATACGCACATAGTAGAATTATTACATACCCTTGAGGTTGTAGAACTCAATAAAAATGAGTCCTTATTTACTTATTGCTCTCTACTTGATTAATTATCAATCTTGCTAACTTTTGTTTACAAAAAAAGAAAGGGTAACTTGTTGAGTGTAGGAACTAAGTGATTAAAGAAAGGAATGTTAAGTAGGACTTGTAATACGTTATATGTAATTTGTAGTTCATAAGTTAGATTGTTGTAATAATTTCAAGACTTGAAAATGGTAAAGAGAAATAGTCCTTGTAATAGCTAGTAAGTAGATATCCATGCTTAAATAAATTTCATGCTTAAGTAGTTATTAGATATTCATACTTAAATAATATTCATGCTTAAGTTAGTAGACATTCATGCTTAAGTAAAGTTTATGTTGAAGTAGTAATAGACATTCTTGTTTTAAATTATAATAGAAACCCATACTTAAAGTAGTAATAGATATCCATGCTAATTTGTTGTAAGTAAAAGTAGTAAATAAACTCATGTCATGCTCATGTGTATACCATGTTGTAGGTTAATGAAACCATGCTTATGTTGTATACCATGTTGTAGGAAAATTATATGCCATGTTTAGATTATGGTAGGAAAGTCATATACCATGTTTGGATTATTGTAGGAAAATTATATACCATATTTAGATTATGGTAGGAAAGTCATATACAATGTTTGGATTATTGTAAGAAAATTATTTACCATGTTTAGATTATGGTAGGAAAGTCATATACCATGTATGGATTATTGTAGGAAAATTATGTACCATGTTTAGATTGTTGTAGGAAGGTTGTATATCCATGTTTAAGGTTGTGGTAGATATCCATGCTTAAAATTGTAGTAGGTATCCATGCTTAGAGTGTAGTAGTTACTCATGCTTGAATGGTAGTAAATGCTCATGTTTAAGTTGTAGTAAATATCCATGCTAAAGTAAGTAGATATTCATGTTAAGCTAACACACATGCTTAAGTTGTAGTAACCATTCATGCTTAAGTTATAGCTCATGCTTAAATTGTAGTAAAGTTTCATGTTTAGATTGTAGTAATTATTCATGCTTAAGATTGTTATAAGTGCATGCTTAAATTGTATTCATGCGTAAGAGTGTTGTGGGTTGATGGTTATGTTATATACCATGATTAGTTTGTTGTAGGTTGATGCTTACGATTGTATACCATGCTTAAATTGTTATAGGTTTAAGCAATAGGAAAGAATCATGTTGTAATTGTAGTGTTAACTACCTTGTTGTAGTTAGTGTTAGTAAAGAGCCCATACATGCGTGAATGGTATGGTGTAGCATTCTAGTTAAAAGAACCATGCTTGAATTGTATATGGTAGTGAAAGATTAAAAAGAACCCATGAACCCATGCTTGAGCTAGGTGTTCTAGTTAAATATTGAAATGAACCTATGTTCCATGTTGTTCTAGTCAACTTAAAAAAGAAACCCATGAAACTAGCACCATGATAGTTCTATCTCAATTGATAAGAGAACCCACGCATTTAGTTCTAGGTGATTCTAGCTCAACTTGAGAAAGAACCCAAGAATCTAGTTGTGTGTAGTTCTAATTCAATTAGGAAAGGAACCCATGGGTTCTAATTGTGTAAGGTTCTCATTAATGTTAGACTATAGCATGTGAACATTCTTCATCTTCATGGGTAATAGGGGTTGGAAAAGTCACTATTAATTGATAGCTTGATAAAAGCTAGTCTAGGGTCTTCTAATTATCCTAGGGGTCATCGACCATCAAGACCGCATCCTACCACCTTAGAGCCTATGGATAGATCTCACCTCGGGCACCAACAGATCTTAACTGGTGTAGGTTGATCGTGGGCCGAGAGTGTTGATAGAATCCATGTTAGGGGTAGTGATGAGTGAGGGAAATCTTGTTACTAGTGTCTTGGAAGGAGGGACTATGAGTTGGACCATGATAATCTAAGTTGAAAATCATGTAAGATTGCTTAGGATTGGTGACATCATTAGGGTAGTGACTTATAAAGATCCTTTATTTAACCATTTTTGCCAAAAGAGAGGGGTTGGTATTAGGGGTGACACCTTATGACCCAACTCGTCCTTTGTACCGACATTAGGTGGTATTATTTGGTTGAATCTTCCCGTCAAAGGAATATGTACGGTGCCTTCCCACAAGTTGGGAGCACGGGGTGCGTATCTCACACTGTTAATTCCTAAACTGTCATGATAAGGGCGGGCAGAGCTAGGGGATGGACCCCGGACTCCATCGTGTTCTATGTCGGGGAAGCGAACAGGCCATAGACTATAGTCTATGAGTTAGAGGGCCACAGGGGATGCTTCGAGCTAACCTGTGTTGCAGTAACCCTGAGGGTTTGTTTGGTTTTTGAGTGAGGTTCGGTTAGTCGGGTAGTAGTGGTATACATAGACACCATGAGCCTACTGCATTGGTGGGACTTGACCACGTCTGTAACCTCATCAGTCACGTTGTATCTGTCAGGAACAGGTTGTGTACAAATAGAAATTCATAACGCGGGTTCAAATCCCTATATATGGAGAATGGCTTGATATGGACGTATGTAGTATGGGATGCATACGATTCCAGATTCTCGCTTACATTAGAATAGGAGCATCCTAGCCTTAGTTGACATTGCATTATATTCTAGTCATTGCACTCACGAACACTTAAACCACACCGACATATTTTACCATGTTTTTATATGTTTGTTTTTGGAGATCCGCTGCTAGTCATCAGCCTTTAAGCGTCAGTATACGTACTGACGTCCCCACTTTAATAGGTTGTGGATACAAGATCACGAACCGGGAGGACTCTAGTCAAGGCATGGTCTACAAGTGAAAAGCCCAATGTTTATCTTTTTCATTCCTGTATACTCTGATGTAAAATATTGAATCAATGGAAACACTCGGCCTGTAGTATTGTATTAATAAAAAGTTTTAAAATTTCCCCGTTTTCTATGTAATGTGACTAATTGAATGTAAAGGTCCTGGCTCGTGTCTCGAATTCTCCATATAGGAAGTTCGGGGTGTTACAGAATAGTTTGCCGGAAATTGCCTTGCCACGCTGCGACAGCTAGCACTACCACCCCAGAGTGAAATCACCGCTAGCGGAGCAATTGAGAGGTAAAAAATTTTCTGAGAGTAAAAAATGTGAGAATGGGAGAAGTGTTGAAGGGCTGAGAACTTATAGTAAAAAGAGGGCGACTCTTGGGTTTCTAACGTATTGGGCCCCACTCAAGCCCATTAAGAAGGTTAAACGACAGAATGTAGAAGGGCGGGAACAACCCAGGTCTAGCCACATGGCTCGGCAGCCATCGAAGCGCCGAGCTACCGAGGTGTCCATCCGGAGAAGGGCGCTCCCGAGCTATCGGGGCACCGACCTCCGCATTGGAGAAAAAATGCCTCCGAGCTCCTTGGACCGTCAGATTGTCCCGAGATTCGTGCCAAAAGCTGATGGATGGCTCAGATTTTGCCACGTCCACAAAACGACAAAATAACGTTTTCTTGTGATCTGAGCCTCTTGCACCGTGATTTGCGCAACGATGGATGCCCCATATCCAGCCACGTAGCTCGGCAGCCCACGAAGCGCCGAGCTACCGCGCTACTGTGCCGAGCTACCGGGACAACGACCTTTGTATGAAGAAAAAATTCCTCCGAGCTTCTTGGACCGTCAGATTGTCCCGAGATTCGTGCCAAAAGCTGATGGACGGCTCAGATTTCGCCACGCCCACAAAATGACGAAACCACGTTTTCTCGTGATCTGAGCCTCTTGAGCCATGATTCGCGCTGTGATGGACGCCCCAGATCTAGCCACATAGCTCGGCAGCCGGCGAAGCACCGAGCTACAGAGCTACCGAGGAGTCGAGGAGTCGATGTGCCCCTCAGAGAAAGGCGTCCCCGAGCTACGGCGTCGAGCTACCGAGCTACTGTGCCGAGCTACCGGGGCACCGACCTCCGTATTAGGGAAAAAACGCCTTCGAGCTCCTTGGACCGTTAGATCGTCCAGATTTTCGTGCAATGGCTAATGGACGACACAGATTTCATCACGTCCACAAAACGACAAAATCACGTTTTCTCGTGATCTGTGCCCACAAAACGACAAAACCACTACTGACCTACCGAACTACCGAGGAGCCGAGGAGTCGATGTGCCCCCTCAGAGAAAGGCGCCCCCGAGCTACAGCGCCGAGCTACCAAGCCACAGCGCTGAGCTACCGGGGCACCGACCTCCGTATTGGGGAAAAAGTGCCTCCGAGCTACTCCAACCGTCAGATCGCTAAGATAATCGCGCCAGGAGCAGATGGATGGCCCAGATTTTGCCACGTCATAAATGGGAATAAAAATCTATTTTTTATGTATTAAACTCGAATTATTTATTTAAAAGTTGCGAAAAAATGATGAAAAATTTAGAAAAATTAATTAAAAATTCTAAAAAAATAATTATAATGCCAGAGAAATATTTTTAAACCCCTTAGTAAATAATTATTGCTTAGAATAATTAATTAACGCCCTCAAAAAATGAATCACTGCTTCGCAAAATTGAATAAATGATCCGAAAAATAATTTAGAAATCGAGGAAAATCACCAAAGATCTAGAAAAGCTCACAAACAATCTTGAGCGTGCTACCAACTTAGAAAAGCACCATCCTGCCTCGTGTAAGATCTGAAACCCCTCATTTGGACTCCGATACAACCCCGCAAGCCATTAAATCAGTAAAACTACTCCTCAAAGGCTGGTCAAACTCAGCCTTCGAAAGTGGGGGGCTCGTGATATGGCTAAAAAGAGGGTTAAATCGGGACCGTTCGAATCGGGAATGAATCTTAAAGTTCAGGGGTAAAATGGTAATTTCACCTATAAACGGGTCTGAAGTGGAAACTGGGTCTTTTGTCAAAACCCAATAATCCATAAACGGACCGGTCTTACTAGGTACGGGTTCCTACCCATGAGAAACCCACTCAAACTGGATAAAGAAGGATTCAGATTCACAATTATCCCTAAGAGGTGGTTTTAACCACTTCTATCCATTCACATCGGGAAGTAGAGATATGTTCTTATCTCGAAACTGACTCCTAAGGCGACTATAAAAACCCCTCTTTCTCCACCATAAGAAGGTAATCAATCTTTTTCCAGTGAAAGCTCTTTCATAAAACTACTCCTAAGACGTCCCAAAACGCACCACGTGTCCAGGTAATATTTAATTAATTAATTTATTTATTTATTTGAATTAATTATTTAAAAAATCGAAAAAAATAATTAAAAATTAATTAAAAAATTTTAAAAATAATTATTAATTCGGAAAATTATTTTAAAATTCTGAAAATAATAATTATTAAATTAGAATAATTAATTAAAATTTTCGATAATTAATTATTTAATTCGAAAAATGAATAAAAATTTCAAAAAAATGAGGAAAAATTCAGAAAAATCTGGAAAAATCACAAAAAATCCAGAAAATTCTGAGGATATTTTTGGGCATTTTACAAGCCCAGAATAACACCGTTACACCTCGAGCAAGATCCGAACTCCCTTAAGAACACTGATAAAATCCGGTACGCCATTAGAACAACAAAACTACTCCTCAAAGACTGTAGAATTCAGTCTTCAGGAGTGGGGGCTCGTGATATGGCTAAAAATGGGATTAAATCGGGACCGTTCGAATCGAACACGAATCTTAAAGCTCAGGGGTAAAATGGTAATTTTACCTACAAATGGGTCTGAAATGGGGACTGGGTCTTTCTTCAAAGTCCAACAACCCATAAATGGATCTGTCTTACTGGGTACGGGTCCCAATCCGTTACAAATTAGTTCAGAAGGATAAAGAAGAATTCAGATTCATAATTATCCCTAAGAGGAGGTTTTACCCACTTCTATCCATCCACATCGGGAAGTAGAGATTTGTTCATATCTCGAAACGGATCCCTAAGGCGACTATAAAAACCCCTCTCTCCCTTCCATGAGAAGGTAATCAATTTTTTTCCAATGAAAGCTCTTTCTTAATCATTCTGATTACTGACTTGAGCGTCGGAGGGTGCATCGCTGGGATCCATCCCGGTGTATCGCACATTTTGCAGGTTCACGGCAGCAGCATGAGACCGGTTAACAATTTGGTGAAGGTCAACAGGTCAACAGGTTTACCTCGTTCGTTTTCTCAAGAATCCACAAATGCTATCTATTGTCCCCACACCAGATTCAGCGACAACAAATGCTATGCTCTCCACATGTGCTTCGCCAATAACTCGTTGGCTCCAAACAACGAGTTTAAAGCCTTGCTTTTCGCATGAGCTTCCTCATCGACTCGTTGACTCCAAACAGCGAGCACGGCGCCCCGCTACTTGTTCAAGTCCTTCTAACGACTCCTCACCTTCGAGCAATAGGCTAGACATCCAACGCCGACATAAAATTGTCTCTACAATACTTGCTTAGCGCAAACAGCAAGTACAACAAGTTTCCAGCTCCGCCTTCGAGTTTGTCTCCACAAAACTTGTTGGGCACAAACAGAAGGTCCAAACAAATAAATCCATCGCAGAGTTCTCTACTTGCTTGCTGGGCGCGAACAACATGTTCGACATCTAGCTCCATTGCAGAGCTCTCTAAACTCGCCTGGATCAAACGGTAGTTTCCACATCAACTCAGTCAAAGAGTTGTCTCCAAACTCATCGGGATCAAACGACAGTTTCCACATCAGCTCCACCACAAGTCAGCCCTACAAACTCACCGGGATCAAATGGCAGTTTCTACATCAGCTCCACCACGAATTGCCCCTACAAACTCGCCAGGATCAAACGGCAGTTTTTACAGTAGCTCTATCTCAGAGTTGTCTCTAAACTCGCCGGGGTCAAACGGTAGTTTCTGGACCAACTCGTTCAAGAAGTAACCTCTATAAATTTGTTGGGACTAGACAACAAGTTCAACGCTCAATTCTTTCATAGAGCTTTCTCCACAAACTCACGGGGATCAAACTGCAGTTTCTACATCAACTCTCTCTCAGAGTTTTGCCTAAACTTGCTAGGATCAAATGGCGATTTTTACATCTATTCTACCACAGAGTTGTCTCCACAAACTCGCTGGGATCAAAAAGTGAGCTCCACGCCAACTCATCCAAAGAGTCGTCTCTCTAAAACTTGCCGGGCGCAAATGACAAGTTCAAACGTCCAACTCCGTCACAGAGTTCTCTTCAAGTTTGCTGGGATCAAACGGCAAGCTCCAACATCCAACTTCCTCATAGAGTTCTCTAAAAAATTTTTGGTGCAAACGACAAGCCCGAACGTTCAACTCTATCTCAGAGTCGTCTCCAAACTCACCGGGACCAAACTGCAGTTTCCACATCGACTCTATCTCAGAGTTTCCCCAAAACTCGTCGGGTGCAAATGGTTGTTTCAAAAGTTCATCTCTGTCCTGGATATGCCACAACAACTGGCCGAGATCAAACAGCAAGTCCGCAACAGCTCTCCTAGCATAGCTATATGCGTACAAGATCCACCAATCGAGGGTGATAGAGCAAAAAAGCTGGGTATACACATATAAACAATTATCTATATAATAAAACACAAAGAAAGCTATCAAGTGGCTCTCCTTCAATCTATCCCAAAATCAATGGACCAGATCTATTCTCACAAAACATATTTTCCCGCCCAAATTTCAAATCCAAAAATTTCAAATCCCCAAACCAATTTCTCTCTCCATGTCTCAACTCAGAATCCTCCCCCTCCCTCTCTTACCGCTTCTCTATCTCTCTCTCTCTCTCTTCTCCCGATCTCTCTTTCTCTCTCTCTCTTCCACCTCTGTCTCTCTCATCCCGAAATCCACCGATCTCTCTCTCCCGATCTCTCTTTCTCTCTCTCTCTATCTCTCTCTTCCACCTCTGTCTCTCTCATCCCGAAATCCCGCCTTTCTCTCTTCTCGAAATCCCGAACCCCCACCTCCTTGCAACCCCGCCATCCCCTATCCCCGCCACCTCACAGTGCATCCAACCAACCTCCACCCACTTGCACTCCCGACCTCCTTCGAAGCCCCGTCAGCCTCGCCTCATCGAAACTGCACTTGAACCTCCACCTCCTTCGAAGCTCTGTCAGTTTCGTCAACCCAACCTCCACCTCAGCGAAACCCACAATCGAAGCTCCGTCACTGTCATGTAAGTTAACCTTAGTCATGCAAGATTTAGTGTTAGGGTTTTTGCTGATTTTTTTATGGATTGGGGGTTATGTAGGAGGTGGAGGGGGAGGAGGTGAATGGGGTGATGAGGAGGACGTCGGTGATGATGTCGCATATATTCTGCAGTTGGGTTTGCAAATTACAAAGTTGGGTCATGAACAAAAATCTATTACTAATCCTAAAATTTTGTTTCTAATAGCAGCAGAATTAGGGGTTGTTTCTTAATACATTCAAATTTACTGTTTCCTTCTTAGTTGATTGTAGATTTAAGGTTTGTTCTTTCCTTGCAGAATCCTGGATGGGGCTTCTGGGTAGTGCTTCCGTTTCTTATGGTTCTTAGAACGGAGCATCCGTGTGGCTTTTCAGCATCTTCCTAATCATATGAGGTAATCCGTGTTCATCTTTTACTGTGAAATTTTAATAATTTTTGTTTGTTTGTTTACGTTCTCTTCTCGACTGATATTTCATGTTTCTTAGTTCTTGGTAATCAGATCTTCGTATATTCATTAAGTGCGTTTGGTGAATGGGACGCCCAACAAGAACAGTCAATGGGTCAAAGGTATGAGGGTTGATGACTTTACTTTCTTCATGTTTTTCTCTCTAACCTGATATTTGTGGGTCATTAGAAGTAGGTTGTGTTTGAATTCTCAATATATGCTTATATATTATTTTATTTTATTTATTCTTATTTTTAGGATAATTTTTTGAAACACATTAGGGCCCCTCCACATCATCTAAAGAGATCACGCACTACCCCCTCGAAAGGTAATTTGATTATACTTTTACTTTCTGTACTCATCATCTTCGATAAGAGGTGCATAAATGAAATGAAACATTTTTATTGTAGGAACTGAAATTGGATGGTTTGAATCATATAGATTTCTGGGTTTGGAGCGGATCGAGATCCTCTGGTTTATGTGCGGCTTTGGTTTCGCAGGTTGAATTCTCCAATCTTTGATTTTTGTTTTTGTAGTTAAAATTTTGAAATTTCTGATGTCACATGTTGACGAGGGATCTGAAAGTTTTGGTATGAAGCATGTTACGGATCAGGAAGTTTAAGAGGCAGTGTATACATACAGTTGTGGATATACAAGTACATGATTTTCTACTTTAACAGCAATGCATGATTGATTTACACATTTTGGCAGTTTAAAGACAATGCAGGATTGATCTAAAACCGTTCTGAACTTATGATCTCATGTGCTATCATATGGTAGTTTAAGTCTTTAAGATGATGGAAGTTATGGACCAGGAATTGAAAAAAAAAAAAAAGAGAAATTCTTAAGGCATAAAGATTATGAAGAGTGGCATCTGTTCACATATATGTAATCACCCATTACACATAACTAAATCATATAGTGGAACTCATAATCATTGATTTGTCAATAACCTCAATGACCACTCTCTGTCATCCATCAAAATCCCACCCCTCCTAGATGCTGATATCAGCAAGACAGTAACAACAACCCCCTTAAGTTCTTTCCCTAGATTAGAAGGAAACCACTAAGGTAGTTATCTTATTTTTTACTTTATGTGCTCATTATTTTCGATAAAATGCATAAACTGAATTGAAACATTTTAATTGTAGGAGCTGGATGTTAGGGGTTTCTGAAGCTGAAGTGGATGGGTTGACCCAGCTGGATTTTAGGGTTTTGGAGCGGATTGAGATCCTCTGGTTTGTTATGAGCATCTTCAATCTATGATTTTTGTTTCGTATCGGGTGTTTTTGTGTTTGACATTGTAGCATTGTTTCATAGTTGTCGTTAAGTAATTGAAGATGGGTGATTGAAGAAGAACTTTACACTTTGTAAATTAGAGTGTATGTGTATCCGTGATATATTGTGCAAGTTATTTGGATGGGTATACATAACACATCCAAATACGCCTTCCACCAAAAATTTAGGAACAACTCTCTTTAGACTGACTGATTGCAAATAGTTCTGTGCATTACTGTTAATTTTTTATAAATTGTATTCTTTTTTATAAATTGTATGTATTCTATCTTCTTGGTGAATTAATTGTATGCTACTTCATGATATTCAAGCGGTATTTCCCTTTGTCAATTTTTCCCTTTGTCAATTTTTAATTGTATGCCACTCTCTTTAATTGTATGCTACTCTCTGCTTTATATTATGGTAGATATTTCCCTTTGTCAATTTTTCAATGAATAAAAATAACATACTCTTATTCATTTGTTACAGGTATATACAAAAGGATCTTTACTTCGGTGATATTAATATTTGGGTGATGTTCACTCACAACAGGTATGGTACACTCCAGTTCTCATCCCTATAATACATAGGTTTCAATATATGTTATTTCATCTGATGTTCACTCACAACAGGTATGGTACACTCCAGTTCTCATCCCTATAATACATAGGTTTCAATATATGTTATTTCATCCCTATATGAAATAAATTAACTAGAACTGGAATAGATTTTTACGGTCTGATATGCACACACAGCAGCAAGGAAAATTTTATTCTTTAGTTAGTTACAGTAAATTTTTTCAATAGCAAATATATTCTGGAGTGATAGGCTGAGTTTTAAGGAGTAGCAGGATTTATTTCAAGTACATAGTTGAAAAAGGGGAAATTATAAGGAAATGGTACAAACTCATCTAATAGCATCTTGAAGTGTAAAAGATGATGCTAATTTAACAGAGTTGATGACTTTTAATAGTCCCTAATAGAGAGTAAGGCCTCATGAAGCTGACCACCAAAAATTCATGATAAAAGCTTTGTTGTGTAGCCCTTCACGACTCTTCTGTGCTTAAACTCTATAGAACTATAGTCATATTTTATATTAATACACAGTAACAGCAATTAAGACATTTGAAAGCTGGCTAAATGATGCTGATTCTAAGGGGGAAATCTAGAAGTTATTAATTTATTTTATTTCAATTATTACCTGTGACTATACAGTCTGTACTAAAATCTCTGAACAAATTTTTTTATCTTAGCACTAAATACCAGCCACATGTACACCCCAAGCAGCTGGACCATATATTATTTGCCTTGCATCTTCAATCGAACATCTACACTGATTGATAAACTAGAGTCATCTTCCTATCGTTTGTATCTCCTGAATAAACAAAGGGGTTGATTTAAGTATATCATCATCCCATCAGTTGTCTTTTTTATAAATTGTATGTATTCTATCTTCTTGGTGAATTAATTGTATGCTACTTCATGATATTCAAGCGGTATTTCCCTTTGTCAATTTTTCCCTTTGTCAATTTTTAATTGTATGCCACTCTCTTTAATTGTATGCTACTCTCTGCTTTATATTATGGTAGATATTTCCCTTTGTCAATTTTTCAATGAATAAAAATAACATACTCTTATTCATTTGTTACAGGTATATACAAAAGGATCTTTACTTCGGTGATATTAATATTTGGGTGATGTTCACTCACAACAGGTATGGTACACTCCAGTTCTCATCCCTATAATACATAGGTTTCAATATATGTTATTTCATCTGATGTTCACTCACAACAGGTATGGTACACTCCAGTTCTCATCCCTATAATACATAGGTTTCAATATATGTTATTTCATCCCTATATGAATATATATATCTTTATGGGTGCATATGCAAATCTGTATGTACAAACATGTATTTGAATTCTCTTTGGGTTGCAAGTATATTTAATGTACAACCAAATTTTGCTGATTTATCAAAAAGGAATGATTTGTTGGGAAACACAATGTTTCACTATGAAGTTTGGGAAAATGGATTGCATGATTGAGGTTGGAAATTTAGAAGAAATGGACAAGATGTCTTTCTCATAAACTGGAAGTTTAGAAGTCTTCGATGATTTTTTTTTTCTTTTTTTTGTTTTGCACGTATCACTATCAGGATGGCCTAATATTTTTGCTTAAGAACTACTCTTCTCTGCAAAGAGGTGAGTATCATCCCCCTTCTAACATTATTCCCAAAAAGAACTATATTCATTGCAATAAAGATTGAAGGAAGTCATGGAGGGAGCAGCCATATGTGGAGTCCTGCAAGTGATGTTTGAAAAGGCTGCTTCTCCTATCCTAAAGGAGTGTAGTTTATTGTGGGGTGTCAACAAAGAGCTTCAGAAGCTTTGCTGTTTACTATCGGCCTTGCATTCTGTCCTTGAAGACTCTGATGTGTGTCAACCGATAGATAGGGCAACAAAGAATTGGTTGGAAAAGCTCAGAGATGTAGCTTAGAAAGTTGATGACATAGTAGATGAACTTACAGCTGAAGGTCGATATAGGAGAAGCCATACTTTGAAGACGAAGGTATGCAAGTTCTTTTCATCTGATAATCCACATTTTTATCGCTTAAGTATGAAGAATAGAATCAAGCAAGTTAGAGATAGACTTGATGAAGTCGCAGGGGAGAGGTATAAATTTCATTTGGGAGAGGGAGTAGTCTGGAAAAATAATGGAATGGAAGAAATACATGAAACTCATTCTTTTGTGTACCGATCTAAGGTTTATGGAAAGGAAGGTGAGAGGGACAAGATAATGGATCTGTTAATTAGCGCCGATGGTTTTGAGGATGTACCGGTTGTCTCTATTGTTGGGAACTTGGGATGGGAGGGTTAGGGAAGATGATGCTTGCCCAACTGATTTACAATGATGAGAAAAATAGAGATTCTTATGGAAGAGGAAAGGAACCGGTCAAGACGTAGGCTCTCGAGCAGAAAAGGAACCAGTCCAATAATTTAATATAGGCTTCGGGATTTGCAATTTCTACTCAGTTGTGTCAAGAGTACATAGTTGCTCAGCATTGATGTTAATTTGCTATGTTGCATATATTTGGAGTTTGTTAAGTGTAAAAAATTTGCATGCTTGCATAGAACTGTTAGCAAGTCCTCAATCAACTGTCATTATGAAATACCTATGATCTGCATTGTGTGCAAGCCAAACAATAGTGTATTAACTATACTCTTGGAATCTGTTAACCTGAGATTGCTTTATATTAACTATTTTCTCTTTGCATCGTAATTAGAAAATCAAAGTCAAGACACTGTGTATGTGTGATTTGAATTAAAGGATTTGCGAGTTGAGTTCTTATTAGTATCTCATTTGCGAGTTGAGTTCTTATTAGAATCTAATGTAGTTGCTTTCTGTCCAGATAATGAGAAATAAGCATAAATATATATACTTTTACTATTTGTTTCTTTAATTATCATTGGTTTTGATTGATTTTTGAAAACTCTTACTGTTTGTGTAGGCTCACTATTTCGTCCCATATTGAAGACTCGAAGTTTTGTGTTTGGTCCCTATTGTAACAATCGTGTAATTTTTTAATTTTTTTTTTGTAGTAGGGTTCGTGGATGATGTATTAGTTGTATTTTTTGTTCACTTAACTTATGTAGAATAAAAGATTATGTAAATTTGTGTAATATTTAGGATTTTGGGAGATGAAGTATTAGTATAGGATGATGATTTAATATAGTGATGTTAAAACCCATACCCGCAAAGTTGTGGAGTATTGGGTTTTGTGTGTTGTTTTTCAAAGGTTTTTTCAAAGGTTTTTCTAAAAATTCATTACGTTTTCAAACGAATTCTTGGTTTTTATTTTGTATCTTGCATCATATGAAGATTTTTGCCCCCAGAGCCTTATATATATGATGCCTGTGTGATGTTGCTTGGATTGGCCTGGGGATGATTGATATTAACTGTCTCTGATGTTATATTTTAAATTGTTAGCAGAATTCCGTAAGGAATTGCTGTAAAATGACTAATATTTTAAGGGAGATTCTGTCGAAATTTTTACTAAAATTCATATTAGTATTCTACAATAGAAATGACCATTAGTTTTGATTTGATTGATTCCATTATCATTATAATGATTTTTCATCCTTGATCGTGATTTTTGGCGGGTTGAGTCGTCAATCAATCTGTAATCTTCATGTTCTCTTAATGTTTGAAATGTTTGATAATTTGGCCTATGTGTTTTGATGTAAGTTATAGATTAAAAAAAACATGTCAAATATCTTATACACTGAGATATATCAGAAATTGTGGCTAACAAGCATGTTTCAAATCAAATTTGCAGTAAGCTCTCCAGTATCTGGATACTAAATATATTAATATGGAGATGTAATTGTACTTGATCACATTTAACAAAATGTCTTCACATGTACATCACAACAGGCTCTCTCTCTCTCTCTCTCTCTCTCTCTCTCTTTCTTTTAACATCTTTTAAAATCATACATGGTTAACTACAAGAAAATATAACAACAGGGAATTAACTCATGCAGTTTGATGTGGTAATTGCATTACCAACTGAATTGCTACTCATGCAGTTTGAGATCTCTTATGTTTAAGTCACACATAGCAGCAAATTTTGATCCATTATTGTTGTAGATTCACGGTACTCTTTTCCAATTCCGAGCTCCTGACAAATGATCCTGCAAGATATAAATTAATAAACAACTTAATTCAGAATACATCAATGTCTCAGCCAAATACACATCTATATAAATCATTGTTCACGAAGACGTACATATATTTAACCTTTTACAGGCCTTTTTTTATGCTGCATCGTCACGAAAACGTGCCGTAGGCACGTGTCCACGGGCAAACCTAGTATATATATATATATATATAAACCCAAACCCAAAAAAGGATAAAAAAATCTCCAAAAATCTCCAAAAACCTAAATAGCTGCAAAAATGAAAAAAAATTCAAAAGCAAATACACTCCCAACTTGTGAAAGAGGAGGTAGATTATAAGAGGGCTTCGGATCGGGTCGGATTCGCGACCCAAACTCGCAAACAGTATTCAAAGGATAAAAGAGAAGGGTTACTAACGGGTCGAATCCAGACTCGCAAACCAACCGTTGTTAAAACTTGAATTTCATAAAATAGGAAACTGCTAACAATGTTTGTGAAGAAATGCAATTACAGGAAATAAAAGAACAAACCAGACACTTGAATACATAGTCGAGATTAATATCTCTGTCCTTAAAGCAAAATTCGCCCCGTAGTGTAACGGTGGTTGACGAATTGCCTCTCAGGATACAACTGTATTACCTTTCCCTGAAGAGCAGCACACTGGCTTCAGAGATCTTAGCGAACCAGTAGCTTTGTTGTACTCTCAGACTTTGACTCAGAGGAGGAAAAAGAAGGAGATTTCAAAACTCTGTGTTCTGGTAGACAAAAATTACTGGTCTTATAGGAGAAGAGGAGTAACTGAAGGGTCCATTACTCAGTAACAGCAGAGTAATGGTCCATTACTCAGTAACAGCAGAGTAATGGTTCAATAACGTAACTGGTGAGCCATTACTCTGCTGTTACAGAGTAATGGTACTGGGAAAAATTTTGGAATGGGGCAAAAAAAAGGCCAATCCAAGCCGGGCCGGGCGCGCGCGTGCTTGCATGTGTGTTTGTAATTTTGGCTAGGTCCTCTATCCACTACACTTTAGTGGTAATCCCAGGGCTACGTCCTTTAGTCCATTTCTTTACCTTATATACTAGAGAAATGTTTCCCATCTTCCGATGTGGGACTATCCATTCCAAATTCCCAAGTTAGTACATTTCGAGTACCCAACTTTGGACCTACATTTCTCATTCATACGGAAACCGTTTTTGGCAAATGAGTACATTACAGAATAGTACTCGATGAGAGGAACGTAATCCAATCACTTTTCGATGCCGCCGGTGGCCGGAGCCGACCGGAATCTGGCCTGGAAAATATCCCAAAAATATTTCCAACAATCCCCCACATGAATGGAAATGACCAGACAATGCAATCCAGACACGACAGAAAAGACATGACAGAAGAAGACATGACAGAAAAAACTTTGAGAGTACAATCGGAAAATCACTACATCAGGTATGGTAGTAAATTTTCAACTTTGAACCACCCTTAGTGAGTAACCATGGGATTCACTTGACCAGGTAGTGAACATGATGTCTTGAACTACCCGAACTTTGATGTGAACCTAGACAACAACTATCACACACTTTCATCTCCTCACAAAACTAGGTTCTCTTGTTGTTTTCATTTTGGCCTTGAGCAACCCTGGTTAATCGTGAGTGAACTTGGAGAATGTAGCATCTCTTCATTCTCCTAGAAACTGTCCCATTTCACACTCACAAGGTGATTGCCCGTAAAGAGTATCCTGTTATTCCCCACTTTTATTTCAAAGTTATGGGAATCATTAAAAACCAAGCTTATCCTAACCCTTTACAGGCAGCACTGTTTTATCCTTCTAAGAGTGGGTACAAGATTTTAATCTCTCGGTGCTCACGGTGATTCAACAAGATTTAGTTGTCCCCTTGAACCTAGATCTTGGGATCTCCAATTTCTAGGTAGGGTTTCCATCAAGTATCCTCTTTTGTCATAGGCTTTAAACCCATTTCTCTTAATGATCTCACAACTTGCTATCACGACAAACCTTTAGTAAATGGATCCGCTAGGTTGTAGGCCGATTTTGTATACTCTATAGAGATTATTCCATTTGAGAGCAGTTGTCTAATGGTTTTGTGTCGCCTTCTGATATGGCGAGACTTACCATTATACATAGAACTCAGTGCCCTTGCTATAGCCGATTGGCTGTCACAGCGTACACATATAGTAGGCACCGGTTTTTTCCACATGGAAATATCCTCTAAAAAGTTTTGAAGTCACTCTGCTTCCTCTGTCACTTTGTCTAAAGTAATAAACTCAGATTCCATGGTGGATCTGGCTAGTAACGTTTGTTTAGAGGATTTCCATGACACAGCTGCACTGCCAAGAGTGAAGACATACCCACTTGTGGATTTCGAGTTCTTGGAGTCCGATATCCAGTTGGCATCACTGTAGCTTTCTAGTACTGTTAGATATCTGGTGTAATGCAACTCATAACTCTGAGTATGTCGCAAGTAGTTCAATACTCTAGTTATTCATTTCCAGTGACTTCGTCCTGGATTACTTGTGTAGCGGCTCAGTACATTTATTGAATGTGCCAAGTCTAGTCTTGTATAATTTTTTAAGTACATTAGACTACCGATTACACGTGTAAATTCCAATTGTGATATGCTATCACCAGTGTTTTTAAACAAGTGAAGACTGGGATCCACAAGACTTTTGGCAGTCCCATTGGAGTAATTCTTGAATCTTTCAAGTACTTTCTCAGCATAATGAGATTGAGACAGTAATTCTCTAGATGTCCTGGAAACTTTTATTCCTAGTATGACATCTGCGACTCCTAAATCTTTCATATCAAACTTACCACTAAGCATGTTCTTAATTTATTTGATAATGTCATTATTACTACCAATAATGAGCATATATCTACATACAGACACACCAGAATGTATCCATTTAGAGTATCTTTGATGTAAATATACTTGTCACATTCATTTATTCTAAAACTATTTGACATCATAACATTGTCAAATTTTGCATGTCACTGCTTTGAAGCTTGTTTCAGTCCGTACAAGAATTTTACAAGCCTACACACTTTGTTTTCTTGTACAGAAACTACGTAACCCTCAGGTTGTTTCATGTATATTTCTTCCTTTAAATCCCTATTTAGAAATGCGATTTTGACATCCATTTGATATATTTCGAGGTTACGTAGAGCTGCAATAGCTATCAGCATTCTTATGAAAGTTATTCTTGTGATCAGAGAATAAGTATCAAAGGAGTCTAAACCTGCCTTTTGCCTAAATCCTTGTACCACAAGTCTCGCCTTATGTTTCTCTATTGAACCATCTGGATTCAATTTCTGCTTGAAAATCCATTTGCTTCCTAGTGCTTTACACCCAAAAGGCAAATCGACCAACTCCCATGTGTGATTTTGCATGATCGAGTCTATTTCACTTTTGATTGCTTCCTTTTACATAGGAGCATCAGGCGTGGACATAGCTTCCTTGAAAGTTTTGGGCTCATTCTCTAACAGAAAGGCAGTTACAAAGTCAGGACGAAAGGACTTTGATGTTCTAGCCCGTTTACTTCGTCTGGGTTCATCATTATCATGTCCTGATTCATCAACAAAAGTGTTTGCATTCTCTTGCTCACGTGTACGTTTGGGATACGTAGCATCCTTGCATGGAAACACGTGTTCAAAGAAGGAAGCATTACTTGACTCCATCATTATATTCACATGGATGTCCAGTATATTCGATTTATATACCAAGAACCGATATGCACTGTTGTTGTGTGCATAGCCTATGAATATGCAAACAATGGTCTTAGGTCCTATTGTGACCTGTTTTGGATTAAGTAATGCCACTTTTGCTAGACACCCCCATACTTTGAGGTATTTATACGAAGGTACATTACCTTTTTACAGTTCATATGGTGTCCTACCAGTTTTCTTGTGAGGTATTTTATTGAGAATATAGTTGGCATTCAGCAACGCTTCCCCCAACATGTTTTGGGGTAACCCAGAATTCAACAACAAGGCATTCATCATCTCCTTTAGAGTTCGGTTCTTGCGCTCGGCAATACCGTTTGATTCAGGTGAGTAAGGAGCAGTTGTCTGATGAACTATTCCATGTTCAGAGCAGAACATATTAAATAGTGCATCATATTCCCCTCCTCTATCACTCCTAACGATTTTAATCATTTTTCCAAGTTGATTCTCAACCTTAAGCTTATATTTTTTGAATTTATCCTAAACCTTATTTTTGCTATGTAATAAGTATACATAACAGAATTTTGTTCAATCGTCTATGAATGTCAAAAAATATTTTTTGTCGCCTCTGGTCTGCACGTATTTTAAATTACATAGATTCGTATGAATTAGACCTAGAGTTTCAGTATTTCTTTCTTCAGAACGGAATGGAGTTTTGGTAAGTTTGGCCTCTGTGCAAACTTCACATTTTGCGCAGTTATCAACCTTAAATTTTGGTAGTAAATTCATGTTAATTAATCTATGCAGAGAATTGAAATTAAAATGGACTAGTCTTTCATGCCAAACAGAAGAAGACTCAACAACATAAGCAACATGATTAATTTCATTAATTTTGAGAACAACAGGAACAACAGATTTTGGGATGACTGTCATTACATTGAATTTGAACAGTCCATCCTTCACATACCATTTTCCTAAGTACACCCCATTCTTTGAAAGTACAAAATTATCAGAAGCAAGAATGACCCTAAATCCATTCTTGCTTAGCAAAGATCCCGAGACCAGGTTCTTTCTAATGTTTGGAACGTGCAATACATTGGTTAATGTTGGTTCCTTGCCTGAAGTCATCTTCAACACTATCTTCCCTGTTCCTTCAAACTTGGAGGTGGAAGAATTACCCATGAACAACTGTTCATCCTTGTTGCATTTCTGGTATGAGGTGAACATCTCTTTGTCCGAGCAGATGTACTTGGTGGCCCCAGTATCGTACCACCACTCATGAGGATTGCTCCCCACCAGATTTACCTCCGATAAAACAGCACAGAGGTCCAAGTCAGAGAGACCCGTGGACAAGTTCTAGCTATGTGCGTGTGGGATTTGTCATTCCCTTTTGCCCGTCCAATTCCAGCACGGTTGTTATCCTTGTTGCGGTAGTCAGAGATTTTGTGCCCCCAGCTTACCACACTTGTGGCATTTTCCAGCAAATCTTTTTGTAGCAGGTTTTTTGTTCGAGGCCTGTGGCAAGAACTTCCTCTTTTTGCCCTTCTGTTCGTGCTCCACCATGTTGGCCTTTTCAATGGACTGATTTACATAGGACTTGTCCACCTTCAACTCTCCTCTTCGATCTGCAACCTGACAATCAGATCCTCAAGAGACATTTTCTTTCGCTTGTTCTTGAGGTAGTTCTTGAAGTCCTTCCATTCAGGTGGAAGCTTCTCAATGAACGCTGCAACCTGGAATGGATCACACAGCGTCATTTTCTCTGCAGCGATTTCGTATATTATTACCTGCAGTTCCTGAATTTGACTCACAAATGTCTTGGAGCCAACCATCTTGTAGTCCAGAAATTTGCCAACTACAAACTTCTTGGAGCCGGCATCTTCTGTTTTGTACTTCTTCACCAAAGACCCCCGCAGAAGTTTGAAGTCTTAAAGACACAGTAGACATTGTAGAGCGGGTATACCAAGCCGTTCAGGATGTAGTTTCTACAGAGAGAATCATCCTGAGTCCATGCATCAACCGTAGCAACGGAGTGTGCATCCATAGGTGCCGGCATGGGGCAGTTTCAGTGAGAAACGTGTCCAGCTTCAAGGTGGTCAGGTAGAACTACATCTTTCCTTGCCACTTTTTGAATCTAGTTCCTTTAAACTTTTCTGTTTTTTCTCCCACAGTTATATGTATGGGCAGAACGAGCATTTGTGCCGCAACCGATTGTGCAGTCATATTTTGGGTCACTGGTGTTTGTGCACTGAGAAGTCCACTGACATTTTTGTTTTGTGTGTTTTCCATTTTCTGAAACAGTTAAAATTGAACTGTTAGTTGTTTGTTTTTCCGAAATGATAACAGTATCTATAAATAATCTTCACAAAAACTGTTAGAATAGAGGAAAAATTTTGCTGTAAGATTGTTAAAACTTGAATTTCATAAAATAGAAAACTGCTAACGATGTTTGTGAAGATATACAATTACAGGAAATAAAAGAACAAACCAGACACTTGAATACATAGTCGAAAATAAGATCTCTATCCTTAAAGAAAAATTCACCCCGTAGTGTGACGGTGGTTGAAGAATTGCCTCCCAGAATACAACTGTATTACCTTCCCTGAAGAGCAGCACCCTGGCTTAAGAGATCTTAGCGAACCAGTAGCTGTGTTGTACTCTCAGACTTTGACTCAGAGAAGGAAAAAGAAGGAGATTTCAAAACTCTGTGTTCTGTACTGGTCTTATTGGAGAAGAGGAGTAACTTTACTCTGTAACAGCAGAGTAATGGTTCAAAAACGTAACTGACGAGCCATTACTCTGCTGTTACAGAGTATTAGTACCAGTTACAGAATTTGAAAAGCCTAAACTGTAAACTGGAAAAAAATTTGGAGCGGGGCAAAAAAAAAGCCAAGCCAGACCAAGCAGATGCCGAGGCCGGGGCCGGGCCGGGTGCGCGCGCGCGCGCGTGTTTGGAATTTTGGCTTGGTCCTTTCTCCACTACACGTTAGTGGTAACCCTAGGGCTACGCCCTTTAGTCTATTTCTTTAGCTTATATACTAGAGAAATCTTTCTCATCTTTCAATGTGGGACTATCCATTCCAAATTCCCAAGTTAGTACATTTCTAATACCCAACTTTGGACCTACATTTTTCATTCATACGGAAATTGTTTTTGGCAAATGAGTACATTACGGAATAGTACTCGACGAGAAAAACGTAATCCAATCACTTTCCGCCTCCGCCAGTGGCCGGAGCCCACCGGAATCCGGCCCGAAAAATATCCCAAAAATATTTCCAACAACCGCAACCCGCTCCACTTCTTCTCTCCTTCTCCTTCTTCTTCAGTTGAGCACCAAGAAACACCCCATCTCCCACTCTCGTCTCTTCGTCAAGAAACCCAGCAACAGAGCTCGACTATGAGCCCCTCCTCCTCCTCGCTCCATATCCTTACCAAGCTCGCCATCCTCTTTCACAGCTCCAGGCCATGCTTCGTCAAGAGCTCTGCTGAAGCTCCTGGTCGACAACCTCGCCGCAGCTCGCCCACAACAGAGCTCAAAGCAGATCACATGAAGCTTGATCGAACGAGAACACCATAGCTCGATGAGCCTTCAATGCTCCGTAGCTCGACGACTGCCAACCTCCATAGCTCGACGACTGCCGAAAGAGGAGCTCAATAGCTCAGTCGAAGCTTCAATTCCTCATAGCTCGGCGAAACGTCGCCTTCGTAGCTCAGCCAAAGTCGCCACCGCCAATCTCCAAGCTTTCACTTCGTCGAAACTCACACCGAAATAAGCAGCAACAAGTAGTTTGGGATAGATTCACAATACTTTACAACCAAATATAGAAAATTAAGAGAATGTAAATCTCTTTTCTTTTAAAACATTACTGTCATTTAAATATTAGAAAATTTTCAACTTTGTAAGAGGTGAATTCTTATTATATTTTACTAGTAACTAAATATATGAAAATGAAAATTATAAACTGTAGAATTATCAAATATTTGAATTACATAAATTTGTTATTTGTTACTTCCAAGAAAACAACTTCGAGTAAACTTATTTGATAACTCGATTAAGAATGTTTGATTTGTCTCAATTGATTCGAAGTTTTATTTATTAAATTTATTTATTAATTTTAAGGACTGTACTACTTTAACTAGTTGAGTTGAATTTATAAGATTTCCTTAGAGCATCTGTAGTCGTTTATGGTAAATTTATCCATATATGGATAAATAGAAATAGGATTTTCGATTACGCTGCACTCGTCGAATGCTATTTTATAGCAATTAATAATATAATATTAAGCGACGGCACATGAAGTGCCGTCGGAGGGAAAAAGCACAAAAAACAGGTCTCATTCGTCAGACGGCACATGAAGTGCCGTCCGTTTAATAATAATAAATAATAAAAAAAATATATATTATTGGCAGCCGTATGTCTAGGACGGCACATGAAGTGCTGTCCGACACACATTTTCGCAATCTCCAAAGATCACCTCTAATGCACATAATAATTAGCAGATTGAAGTTTGCTAATCAAAAATCACCCCTATATCTTAACCCGTTTGCTAATTGAAGTTAATATGATTTTTTTTTTTAATATTAAAACTCGACGGACGGCACATTAAGTGCCGTCCGGGATATGGGTTTTTTCGGGTTTTTTAATTTCTTTTGTGGCGTTTAAAAAATCGGAAAAAATATAATTTTTCCAAACGGACGGCACTTTTAAAATATTAATTTTTTTCGTGGGACGGCGCTTCCAACGCCGTCCCTCACTTATCGATAAATGCTATATCGATTCTCATTTATAGCAATCTACTGTAGCGATTTATCGATAATATCGATATATAGCAAACGACTGTAGCTTTTTTTTAACCAAATATCGATATTATCGATATATAGCAAACGACTACATATGCTCTTAGATTGCATAGTTACTTAGTTAGCGCTAATAGGTTAAAGATACTAGTATCATGCACGTGCGATGCACGTGAAGGGAAAATGAAAAAGACAAAAAAAAAACTACCAACACGTGCGCTGCACGTGTTGACACACATACACAAAAAAATAAAAAATTGTTTATTTGTTCACCAACCCCATCTCTCCCATTATAATAGTTATAGATTTCTTCTAGTTTGCGACTTTAATTTCCAACCGCACAAAATCTAGCTAGGTATACGTAACTAAATATTATCTTAAAACTGTTTGTAACTACTTCCGGCAAACCAACTATCTCCTAAATAGAAATACAACTCACCAATTGGAACTGCTTGTAGCTCCGGCTATATATTATGAAATACCATACAATTTGTATGACAAAAACTCTATCGTTACGGTAAACAATGAGAATATAATATCTCTAATCTCTAATCTCTAATATTATAATGGGAGAAGGCCTTAGTGTCATTTGTCATTCTACCAACATGTGCAACGCACATACATAACTAATATAAAAGAGGTTTCCGGTTCAAATCCTCCATACGTCAGAGTTCTTATTTTTATTTTTTGAAATTATCAAATCGTGCATCGCACGTGTAAATTACTAGTATATTATAATGGAAGAAGGCCTTAGTGTCATTTGTCAATCTATCAACACGTGCATCAAACGTGTATAATTAATATGAAAGAGTTGTCAAGTTCGAGTCCTCACTATGTCAGTTTTTTTTACTTTACTTTTTCTTTCATATTAACATGCATAACATGTGTAAATTACTATCCATCTATCTATCAATAATATAATATATTTACTTAATATTTATTGGAAGAGTTTGTCACCAATAAATAATTTTAAATATTTTTTTGTCATAAAAGAAACATCACTTTTGTCACTAAACAAACAGGTGCATCGCACGTGTAATTCCAAATCTATTTTTCAACACGTGCATCGCACGTACACATCAATGTTTTTTTTCTTAATTTTTAAAAAATACGTGTATCGTCCGTTCAACTCCATTTTTTAATAATGACTTACGTGTATCGCACGTTTAATTCTAACTCTTTATCAAAACGTGCATCGCACGTGAAAAATACTAGTATATATTAATTGTGACGATCTCCCACGGGTTAAGAACCATCTCTATCGGCTGAGACCTGGTTTTTCTTTAATTTTCTTTTGAAATTAAAACAAATAGATCAAAATTACAAAATTGCGGTGTGGATTGAGAATTTAGTATTTATATTAATTCTAATATACTCCCCCATGTTAATGGCCATCTCAATAGGCCGACACTAAACCTTTACCATCAACAGACCACCCCCTTCTTTTTTCTTCTTTCTAAATCCCCGTTCAATGCTTGTGAAATTTGAACCTAAATTACTTTGATATCATATGAAAGACTTGATCAATAAACTAAAACTTTGAATTATGATAAGGATTGCATGTATAGTAGTTATATTAACTGTAACATATCTGATACATAAGTTACAACTATTAAAAAAAAAAGTGAAAGTGCAAAAAAGATATCAACGATTTGATCCAGCTATATCAAACCAAACACTCCCAACATCTCATCACAAAAGGCAAAACCCTACAGTGTGATCAAACTAACCTATGCTCTGAAAGGGGAAAGATTAACTAAATCCAAACCTGTTGATTAAGATATTTGATTTTTGTTTGGTGATAATGAAAAGAATTTTTGTTTGGTGATAATGAAAAGAATCATGTGGTGCCCCCCTACTTATTTCAAAGATAGATTAGTTTAAAGAAATCTGTGTCATGCATCTTAGAGATGATGAATGAAATTTATATATAATTTTTAGTACTTTTTTATGCATTAAAATTGCATGATCTAGTTTATTTCTTTGAAATTTATCATATTTCTACTCAATATTATTTATTTGTTGTTTTTGTAGAATGAGATGGATAAGTGCAAAATGTGGGCTTTTTTTGTGAAATTATGGAAGAAAATAAGGATGAAAATTTCAAAATTTGAGCACCCAAATACACATTTTATGAATTGGCCCATTGAAGAACCAATAGAAAATATATCGGTCAACTAGGGGGTAGAATGAAATTTTGTAAGTTTAAAATTTTAATAGATTAATTTTAATCTTTAGATTTTTAAACTAATTAATTATTTATTTAATAATAGTTTAACTAACCCTAATCCTAATTATTTAACTAACCTATCTAATAACCTACCCCCTAATCCCTATATAAGAAGAGAAATGCTAGACATACATGAAATTCTACCCCAAACATATATGGAACTTGTCTTTTAGTGGTTGGTGTGTCCATTAATCACTAAAAGACAAATGGATAAGACCCAACAATTACTAAAAGACAAATTCCATGTAAGTTTGGGGTAGAATATCATGTAAGTATAACATTTCTCATATAAGAAAGGAGGCAGCAAAAACTCACGGGAGTATCAAGTTGGGGCGCGAAACCCGAGGTGTTAGGTGGCGGCTGGAACCAGAGGGGGGGGGGGAAAGAAGAAAGAGTGTGCAGCACGGAAAACAAGGAGAAAGGAAGAAAGGAAAAGAAGGAGAAAGGAAGAAAGGAAGAAGATGGAAAAGAAGTAACACGTATTTTGAAGCGTGAATTTTTCGGCAAATACGAGTTTTTCTTCTTATTTTCTAATTTTTATTATACAATCAAAGAACATGTTTGTTCATTGCAAATTTATTATGAACTAATTTTATTTTTCTACGGCTTTGATATAGCATAGTTTTGAAAATACAATTCTAATTTCATTTTATTTTATTAAACTATTTTTTTATCGTTGCGTGTTTAATTTTTATTCATAATGCTTACAATTGTTTGGCCAACTATTGTATGATCTATTAGATCATGGAGAGACCGAGAGGTAATTTGTGATTTAGAACTATAGAGTTAAATACCATTGATTGAGCGAAATTAGAAATAATTTACCACGATTGATGTGACTATAAAGAAATCCATAGAATTTAATGAGTGTTCAATTAATCAAATTTGCAGTGAGATATGAAAAACTGTTAGTTGGAGATATTTTTGGTGTTGTTCGAGAGAAAACATTGAATAATTCGGCAATTTTGGTCTACAACTTGGAAAAGTAAAATTTATTGTTATATGGAATTATGAATTGTGTGAGATTAACTAGGTGAAATCAAACGCCCTATAATTAATTTTGCTATTAACAAACAACCAAATTTCGGATTCCGTTCCTTTTAATTAGTTTATTTCTTTCCTTAGTTTAATTTAGTATTAGTTGCTATTTTTATCATATTTTCGGTTTTCCAAATAATAGTTAATCTAGTCAATTTTGATACTCAATAAAATAATTAGTTCTTGTGGGTTCGACATTCGTTTCACTTAAACTATACTACTTTGATCCTACAGTCTTTTTTGTAATAGTTTTAGAATTTTCCTTATATATATATATATATATATATATATATATATATATATATATATATATATATATATATATTCTTTGAGGTAGGATAATCCTACGTTTTACAAGTCAAAAAAACTATACTACTTGATGTGATTTTGTACACTTGCAAATATTCCTATCAAGAGGCACAGAACATGAACAGGGGCAAATTTTTTTTTTCCAGGCACGAATGCAGTAGCTGTCCATTTCGTAGAGGAGAAATTTTTCAACATTTCAAATAAATTTTATCTAGAACCGAAATCGAACCTGCAACCTCTTTGTTAAGAGTACTGATGCGGTTTATTTCTGGGAGACGTGTGGATGCACCAGGTGTAAGTTCGGACTCGATTTGTATTGAAGGAGAAAGCTGCTTGTAAGACGACCCTCGACTGACCGTGCGGTCCCTGCGACGGGCTCGGAGTGGGGTGGATGCCTCGGCTCGGATCAGAGGGTTCGGATCCGAGGTCTTGTGTACCTGCAGATGGCCCTGAAACACCGGGGTTTATCCCGGTGGCGGACCCTCCGACGATCTAGTCAGTCTCTGTGAGAGAGTAGCAATAACTAGGTGAATTTAAGTGGCAAAAGATTGGTTACCTCAAAAGGTGGGTGAGGGTCTAGTATTTATAGAGAATTCCAACCGGGTATGGATCCGCTTGGGGGCCGGGTCTGGACCCAAAAGCCCATGGGCCTGACGTAGCAGGAGGCCCAAGGGGTTTAGGGCGGACGTGGCAATGCCCAGAGTGGTATAGGGCTGACGTGGCAATGCCCTAAGTGGTATTTGGAGCTGACATGGCTGATCATGGGTCTCCTGTGCCTCTGGGAGAATCGGAGGGACTAGGCTGTGCCAGGTCATCCTCATGCCTACCAGGACAGGGGGACGGTCCGTGGGGCTGTCACGGATCGGAGGCCGAGGACCACTGAGGCTCGTCGGATACGAGGAGACCAGTTCTGTGGGGGTGGACTTGAGGTTCGGCGCCGACCCTTCAGTGGCTCGAAGCCGAACTAGATTACTGTTTTTACCATTTTTGAGTGAGAGCTGTACTAGGCCCTGGTTGGGCCCCAAGTCATTTTTACCCTACCACACAAGCCCCCCACTCCTGCGGGGGTATGGGAGCTAACCACGGAGGAGTGTTCATGGTTGTAGAAAATGGGATGGCGAATCGCTGGTATTTCATGAGGGGGTTGCCCGGATGTTAGAGCGAGCCTCGAGCTGGCGAGGGTTTGTCGGCCGGCAAGGGTGATGGCGAGCCGGTGTTTCTTCCTGAGAAGAGTGCCCTAGTGCTCGACCGAACCTCGAGATGACGAGGGATTATGTGTCGGCAAGGGTGATGGCGAGCCGTTGTTTCTTCCTGAGAAGAGTACCCTGGTGTTCGACCGAACCTCGAGATGACGAGGGATTATGTGTCGGCAAGGGTGATGGCGAGCCGGTGTTTCTTCCTGAGAAGAGTGCCCTGGTGCTCGACCGAACCTCGAGATGACGAGGGATTACGTGTCGGCAAGGGTGATGGCGAGCCGTTGTTTCTTCCTGAGAAGAGTACCCTGGTGCTCGACCGAACCTCGAGATGACGCGGGATTATGTGTCGGCAAGGGTGATGGCAAGCCGTTGTTTCTTCCTGAGAAGAGTACCCTGGTGCTCGACCGAACCTCGAGATGACGAGGGATTATGTGTCGGCAAGGGTGATGGCGAGCCGGTGTTTCTTCCTGAGAAGGTTTGAGCAGAGTGGTCCGTCGTCTTTGCGGAGTATTGAAGGCGCTTCCGGGATCCGTGCGATGTTCCAATTTTCTAGGGGCATTAAATGGCGCCGCCTAATAAATGCAAGTGGCGCATGGGCTTCCGTCGATTGGCTTTTCCAATGTCATAATGGCTGGTCCATGGGGGAGGCTATGAATACCTCTCCCCCCCAGCGGGTTTGATCACAGCAAGGGTGGTCCAATGGCCACCAGAGGTGTCTGCTTCGGCGGACGTCTCTTTTTTGAAAAATTTTGTAGCGCCAAGGGGCCTCGAATCGGTGGTGACTCTGCCGTCCGGATCCTTTTTCGGGTCAGATGGCCCTCACACGGTTGTTTGGCCCGAGAGAGATCAGGACGGAAGGGGTACCCACCGTATTCTGGATCTGAGGCTGAAGAGCCTCGGATATGCGGGTCGATCTGCTTTCTGTTAGGGTTCTAGGCGATGGTGGCTTTCCACCCACCCTCGAACAATTCGGGATTTCGGCTGACGAGGCCGTAAACCCCGAGCTGTTCGTGGGTGAGAGAGGAGCCGACCGAGTCCTGGAGCCCGGGGCGCAGGCGATGGTGGCTTTCCTGCCACCCGGGAACAATTTGGGGTTTTCGGCTGCCGAGGCTGTAAGCCCCAAGTTGTTCGCGGGTGAGAGGGGAGCCGACCGAGCTCTGTAGCCTTAAATCTTTAAAAAGAAAATTTTTCCCCCGAGCACTTCATCCGACCCGACCCCTGTCTCTGGCTGCCAGCCTGGCACTGGATGACGTCAGCAGCCCATGTTTCGAGGACGTGGCACGGTTTTCCAGGCGGCCGCTACACGTCAATCGGTGAACAGTAATCGCGAAAATCGAGGAGTCGTTTTTGTCCTCTATAAATGTTCCCCCCTCTCCCTTTATCGCCCACTTCTTACTCGCTTCTTTCTCTTTCAAAAAATCTCCCAACACTTCAGCACTCGTCCCTACCGTTTACTGTACCAGGCTCGTTCTTCCGAAGCGACCCCAGGTTTGTTGGTAAGTTTGTTTAGTTTAGGCACAGATGGACAGGGCTCAGTCTGGCTCGTCAGCGTCGACGTCTGGGGGGGACGTAAAACCCGCCTCCAAATCGACTTCGTAGGAGGAGTCTGATCTCGAGGGGGAGTCTGTAGGCGAGGAGCAGCCAGTGTATAATGTGAAGCCGCTACGGTCTCGGAGGCTTTTTGTTGTGGAGAGTAGAGATTCTGAGGAGGGGGCGGTAGTTCCGTCGAAGTCCAGATTCTAGGGTTGGTTTCTGAAGAGGAGGGTGGCCCCAAAGGGGGTGAAGCCGAAGGGGCTCAGATAGGAGGTCAGGCTGTGGGCTCGAGTTCCATGCCGATAGGTCTGGGGCGATTATCTACCCCCTCACCGGAACGAGCCAAGAAGAAGAAGAGGGCTCCGAAGAAGAAGGGTTCGAGGATTGGGGGCTCGAGCCAGGCACCTGTTTATCGTAACTTGATGACAGGGTCGCCTGTACAGCCTAAGCCATTCCGTCGGTACCCTGAATATCTTTCTGATAAGGAGGTGTTTGGGGTCCAACCGTCGTCGCCGAGCCGGAAGAGGGTGATAATGGACACACTTCCGGCCGTTCTGGAGGCAGGTGACTTGGAGGCTTTGCAGCTGGCGTATCACATAGGGTCCAGTTACGAGCTCATGTTGCCGAGCTCCACTCTTCGACCGACCGACCCCCTGCCGGATTGGTATTGCGTCTTCCCCGTGGATGCCTTCATCTCCGGCCTGAGGCTGCCAGTTCACCCGTTTGTTCGCGAGGTGCTGAACTGGGCGTCCTTGGCGCCGATGCAGTACGAGCCCAACTCTTGGAAGCAGATCATCTGCTTCGTGTTGATGTGCGAGGAGCAAAGGGTACCTCTACGGCTGAATGTCTTCCGAGCGATGTTGATGATCAGCTCGACGACTGAGGGTGTCTACTACATTTTGCCCCGGAGCAAGGGGAAGGTCATCCACGGTCATCCGGACTCCATCAAGGATTGGAAGAAGAAATATCTGGTGATCCGGAGTGAGGAACCTTGGGACATTCCCACTCGGTGGAACCACTCCAAGCCGAGCTATAAAACGCCGAGGCCGAGGGACCTGACGGCCGAGGAGTGGGGGTTTGTTGAGCGCCTCCGTCTGTCGTATTGTATCAACTGGGCGAAGGTGACCGAGGGTCACCTGGCGAGCGTCGGACTGAGCCCGGCCGATCTATGTATGTAGTTGTTGCTTTCTTTTGGCTTTGTTGTTCCTCTGTGCTCATTGTCCTTACTGGATCTTTTTGCAGATATGGATCCTGAGTCGATCAAGGCGAAGAGGCTCGCCATGAAGAAGGAGGAGGCCGAGAAGAAGGTGGGGGTGATGAAGACGAAGGGGTCGTCCCAGGTGGTTTCCGAGGCCCCTATTCAGCCGAGGGCCAAAAGGACTCGCTCGGAGACGGTCAAGGACGCGGCGGTTCAGGGCGGTCCGGACCAGGGCAAGGTCACCGATCTCGATAAGGGGAAGGGCCCTCTGGCGGATCCGGAGGTAGAGGAGAGGCTTCGGCGACCGTGGGTGCCGAGTTGGTCGATTCGCGAGGGAGACTGTCTGACCCGAGGGCGGCAAGCCGTCGAGGTGGTGAGTAAGTTGGCGACCCCCCGGGATCGTTCGGAGATGAAGACCGAGACCCTGGATGAGGCGTATACTCGCCTCGCACAGGCTAATGTGCTGGTAAGTCTGTCGACCTCTCTTGTCCTGTAATTACGTTGTAGAGGAGGCTTCCTTAGTTGTGCTCGGTGACTGCAGGCGACCGTGCAGGGGGCCCACGTGAGGGGCCTTTACGAGGCCGCTTTGAAGCGGGAGCGCGACCGGGCTGACAAGGCCGAGCAGGAGACGAAGGAGATGAAAATAGAGCTCGAAGGCTTTCAGAAGAGGGAGCAAGAGATGAAGACGGCCTTCGACAAGGAGAAGGAGGAATGGGCGAAGAAGATGGCAGCTCAGGAGAAGGAGTTTGCCAAGGATAGGGAAGAGCTGACAGAGACGGGTCAGCTCCTGGTGATCAAGGCTCAAGACGAGTGCTATGCAGAGGCCCTCAGCCACGTGAGGCACTTCTACCCGACCCTTGACTTGTCCAATTTCGAGTATGACATGGAGGTCGAGGGGACACCGAAGACCCCTGGCGAAGAAGGGCCTGCTCTTGACCCGTCTGCCGACCCCCCTGTGGACCCGCCTGCTGATGCTGAGGTGGGAAAATAAGTTGTATAATTTTTGTCTTTCTTTTTCCTTCTCTCGATTGTATTTGCCTTCCGCGGACTGGCCACCGCATTTTTGTAAGAAGCGACTCAATTTATAAAAAAGGATTTTTGACCGGCCAAGTGTTTTGACTTCAGGTGTTTCCGACCCTCCTTGCTTATGTGTTTTGAGTTTGCTGATTTTCTTGTAGGTTGCGGCTCCTCTTCCCGAGGTTGACCCCCGTCGTTCCGACGTGGCGTGGCTCCGGAGCAAAGTTGAGGCCCTGGAGGCCACGTTGGTTCGCTACCGAAAGGGGGCTTGTGACACTGATGCGGCCTTTAATTATTATCGGAATAAGTCTAAGGCCTTAAGTGAGGAAGCGAGCCGGCTGAGGAGGGCGATGGTGGACCGGGACCTCGGAGGTGTCGGACTTGGATATACCATGTCGAACGCCTCGGTACAGAGGCCCTCTTCTGAGAGGTTACTTCGCGATGTCATAGTGGAGAAGGAGATGGAGATACACCGCTACAAGACGATGCTGGGTGTCTCGACATCTTCCTCCGTGGGTCGGCGAGCGGAGGGGGTTCCCTTTGCGCTGCTGCTGCTGGAGCGCATGCGACCAGTGGATGCCCAGAGCTCCGTGGCTGGAGTGTCGACCGTGGCTGAGCCCAAGGATCGTCATGACGAGGAGAGGGCTCCCAGCCGTTCGGTCGGAGTGGTCCCGCCCTTCGTCGGACCCGAGGGGCCCTAAGATGGTGGCTTCCTTCAGTTTGAGATGAGTGGAGTGGTCCTGTAACGGTCTTTGTTTGTTTTCTCAGAACCAAATAAAGGAGTATGAATAAAGAATTCTTTTCCTCCTTTGCTCTGTTTAGAAGTGCGGTGAATGACGGCGGAGGCGTGGTTCGGCTCCGTCGATCCGTGAGGGATCCACGCGGGGCCTTAGGAAGAGTCCCTGGCCTGAAGCTGGATTGGACCTACTGAGACGTTGGGGACGATACCGGAGTGAGGACTCGGGTGCCGATCCCATTGTTCGGTGTTAAGTCGGATCTGCCGAGGCATTTGGAGTTTGACAAAAAAGAGATTTCTTTCATACTAGATAGGGAGGGTCGTCGAAGCTGCCCTTTACACATGAAAGCTTACAAAAGATTTTATATACATTAGCTAAGTTAGAACCTATGTTCGCTCTTCCAGGAACTTCATTAGGTGCTCGGCGTTCCAGGGTCGGCTGATGAGCCGGCCGTCCATATCCGCCAGTCGGTACGTACCAGGGCGTACAGCCTCGACTATACGGTATGGGCCTTCCCAGTTGGGGGCCAATTTCCTCTTCTTGGTTGGATCAGAGACGGACAGTTTTCGTAGCACGAGGTCTCCCGCCTTGATGTTAGTGGGGCGGACTTTCTTGTTGTAAAACTTCTCGATCCGTTGTTGGTAGATGCTTCTCCGGATTGAGGATTTCTCTATGACTTCGGCGACGAGGTCCAGGTTGGCCCTTAAGCCTGATGAATTGTCAGCTTCGTCGAAGGCCATGATACGGGGAGAAGGCAGGCCGACCTCGACGGGGATGACTGCCTCCGTCCCGTAGGTCAAGGCGAACGGCGTCTCTCCCGTGGGGATCCTCTTGGTGGTTCGGTACGCCCATAGCACACTAGGCAGTTCTTCGACCCAAAGACCTTTGGGGGAACTGTCGAGGCGCTTCTTGAGGCCATCGAGGATTTGCCTGTTCGCATTCTCCGCTTGGCCGTTGGACTGAGGGTGGCAAATAGCAGAGAAGCGTTGCTGGATACCGATGTCCGCGCAGAAAGTTTGGAAGTTCTGACCCTGGAATTGGGTTCCGTTGTCTGTAACGAGGACCCGGGGGATGCCGAACCGGCAAATGATGTTATTCCAAAAGAATTGTTGTACTTGGCGCTCGGTGATGCTGGATAGAGGCTCGGCTTCGAGCCATTTGGTGAAGTAGTCGATGGCGACTATCAGGAATTTCTTTTGTCCTACTGCTGGGGGGAAGGGCCCACATGGCGAACGGCGCAGGGCTCGCCAGGGATCAGAGATTGGCTTGAGGAAGCCTTTTGATAGGGGAGAACCTTTGGCAGGGGCCGCACCTTTTGACTAAGTCTTGCGAGTTCTGGAGCATGGTCAGCCAATAGTACCCCTGATTCAGGGCCTTCCGAGCAAGTGTCCTGCTCCCCATGTGGCATCCGCCGATCCCCTCGTATAGGTCTTTGAGGGCGTAGCTGGCCTCGCTGCTGGTGAGACAGCGGATGTATGGTTTGCCGTCGGCCAAGGTGTATGAGCGTTTGAAGAGGATGTCATCAATCATGACAAATTTTTCAGCTCGGACTCTGACTCGTCTGGCCTCGGCCCTGTCTTTAGGGAGCTCGGCATTGATTAAGAATCTTCGGATGGGAATGGTCCAGTCGTCTGGGCTGGTATCATCTTGCACGCACATCGCCTTCGGCTCTAGGTCATTGATACTTGGCTTTAGGAGGATTTCTATGAGCACCGTCTGATCGAGACCCTCGAAGGAAGGAAGAGGCGAGTTTGGACAACGCGTCTGCTTGAGCGTTCTGTTCCCTGGGGACTCTGATAACTGTGGCACAGCTGAAGGACGCCAGGAGTCGTCGGACTGCCGCCAAATATCTCATCATGCGATCATCGCGGGCTTCGTATTCTCCGGTGATCTGATTGACCACGAGCTGAGAATCGCTGAAGGCCCGGATTTGCTTGGCTCCGGCTCGGTGGGCGAGGGTCAATCCGGCGATCATGGCCTCGTACTCTGCCTCGTTGTTGGAGGCCGGAAAGTTGAGGCGGAGGGAGTATTGAAGTAGGAATTGGTCAGGGCCATGAAGATGATGCCTGCTCCGCTCCCCGTTTCGCACGATGAGCCGTCGACAAAGATCTCCCAGGTCGGATCCGAACCCTCGATGCTGGGCTGCTCGGAGACGGTGCACTCAGTTATAAATTCAGCGAGGGCCTGTCCTTTAATGGCCACCCTCGGCTGATAGCTGATGTCAAACCGACTCAGCTCAATTGACCACTTGACTAAGCGGCCGGAGTTTTCGGGCTTGTGAAGGACAGTCTTTAGTGGCTGGTCGGTCAGTACTTGGACGGAGTGGGCCTGGAAGTAAGGACGAAGCTTCCGGGCTGCCATGACTAAGGCATAGGCCACCTTCTATATCTTTGCGTACCTCGTCTCGGCTGGGAGTAGTACTTTACTCACATAATACAATGGTCTTTGAACCCCTTCCTCTTCTCGGACGAGGACGGCGCTGAGGGCGCTATCCGAGGCTGACAGGTAGAGCCAAAGCGGCTCGCCTGGCTCGGGCTTGCTGAGGAGAGGTGGGTTGGCGAGGTATTGCTTCAGCTGTTCGAAGGCTTCTTATTAATGGGTACCCCACTCGAAGCCCCCCTTTTCTGCGTAAGGCCCTGAAGAAGGGGAGAGACTTCTCCCCTGACTTGGAGAGGAAACGGCCGATTGCCGCCAACCGGCCCGTGAGCCTCTGAACCTCCTTGACATTCCGAGGGGGGGACATGTCCATAATGGCTTTGATTTTCTCGGGGTTTGCCTCTATGCCGCGTTGGCTGACGATGAACCCCAGGAATTTCCCAGTGGAGACGCCGAAGGCGCATTTAGCCGGGTTGAGTCTCATGTTGTGATGTCGGAGGACACCGAAGGCTTCTTCGAGGTCGGCGACGTGGTCCGGCCCGGCCCGGCTTTTGACGAGCATGTCGTCGACGTAGACTTTCACGTTGCGGCCGATCAGGTCTTTGAAGATTCTGTTGACGAGCCGCTGGTACGTGGCTCCGGCATTTTTCAGCCCAAAGGGCATAACGCGGTAACAATAAAGACCCTGGTCGGTGACGAACGAGATTTTGGAGATGTCTGGTGGAAACATCTGGATCTGATTGTACCCCGAGAATGCGTCCATGAAGGACAGTAGCTCATGCCCCGAGGTTGCGTCGATTAAAGCGTCGATGCGGGGGAGGGGGAAAGGATCTTTCGGACATGCTTTATTAAGATCCGTGAAGTCGATGCAGATCCGCCAACCCCCTGTTGCCTTCTTCACCATAACGACATTGGCCAACCACTCGGGCTAGCTGACTTCCTGAATGAATCGAGCGGACAAGAGTTTGTCCACTTCTGTCTTCACAATTTGTTGCCTCTCCGGGGCGACTTTGCGCCTCTTTTGGACGACCGGCTTAGAGTCAGGGATGACGCTCAGCCGATGCATAATCAAGTCTTCGGAGATCCCGGGCATGTCGGAGGGCTTCCAAGCGAAGAGATCAACGTTGCGACGGACGCAGGCGATGATGCCTGTTTTCAAGTCCTGGGTGAGCGAGCGGCTCACCCGGAACCACTTTGATTCATCCTCGGCATCGAACAGGACCTCTTCTAGTTCGTCGACAAGCTCGGGAGCTGGGCCATCCCTCTCGGGTTCGAGTTCAGCGGCATCGAGGGGGAATACACCCCCTCCGACGGTGGTTATATAGCACGACCGTGCTGCTTCGTGGCTACCTCGGACGATGCCGACCCCTTGGGGGGTGGGAAATTTAAGTTTCAGATGGTAGGCTAAAGGTACCGCTTGGAGGGAGCTCAGTCCGGGTCGGCTGAGAATGGCATTGTAAGCTGCCTTGATGTTGACAATCATGAAATCCATGGATTCGGTCCTCTTGATAGGAGCCGATCCTGCGGTGACGTCGAGGGTAACAATCCCCTCTATTACGACAGGGGCGCCGGAGAATTCATGCAACGTGTATCCGACGGGCTTGAGCTTCCCACCGGGTAACTTGAGGCTCTCGAAGGCTTTGAGGAAAAGAATATTAACTGAGCTGCCATTGTCAACGAGGATTCGGCGAACCTCACAGTTAGCCATGTGGAGGCTGATGACGAGGGCATCGCAGTGGGGTAGGTGAACGCCTTCGAGGTCCTCTCCTGAGAACGAGACTGGCCTTGGTTGTAGCTTGGACGAGGGGTTGTTTTGGACAGAATTCGCCTCTTGGATGAAGGCTTTCGGGATGTATTTGACTCTCCTCCCATCGGCCCCCCGTGGACACAGTGCAAGATGAATGGTGTATCCGCAGTTCCCTCGGACTCGAGATCCTGACCCTGGAGGCGGGTCGAAGTAGGGTTCGGAGGCGAAAGTCTCCGGTTCCTAGCATCTCGCCGATCCCGTCGGCCTTCTCGGGTAAATTCTCGGAGGAACCCTCGTGAGATGAGTTCCTCAATTTCGTCTTTCAGGGCCCGGCATTGGTCGGTTTCGTGCCCACGATCTCTGTGGAAGCGGCAGTAGAAGCGCTGATCTTGATTCTTGTTGTTATTAGGTCGGGGAGGTAGTCGGACGAGGCCTTTGTCTTCGATTTCTAAGAGGATGGCGGATACGCTATGTGTCAAGGGAGTGTACCTCTCGAAGCGGGGGACCGGTGGGACCTTCTTCATGGCCCCCGCGTCCCTCGGAGCCTTCTTTGATGGTTCGACTTCTTTGGCCTTCCGTTTTCCCTTCCCGGTGGCCTCCCCGGTATCTTCGGGGTTAAGGGCCTCTTCTGCCCTAATGTATTTCTCGACCCTGTTGAGGAGGTCGGGAAAGTTGACGGGGGGTTTCTTCGCCAGAGAAGCCTTCAGCTGTCCGTGATGGACGTTGTGCCGAAATGCCGCGGAGGCGACGCCTGGATCAAGAGAGGAGACCGACCTTGCCTCTGCGGTAAACCTCCGGACGAACACTCTGAGTGACTCTCCCTCTATCTGTCTGAGCCCAAGTAAAGAGGCGCTGGTCCTTTCGGCCTTCCGGCTGGTGACGAAGTGGGCAAGAAAATTGCCCTCTAGTTGGTCGAAGGAGTAAATGGAGTCGGGGGTGAGTTTCGAGAACCATTCACGAGCCGGACCCCCGAAGGGTGGCGGGGAAGGCTCGGCACAGCAGGGGATCCGAGGCGCTGTGAATCATCATGAGGGTTTTGAAACCCTCCATGTGATCAGTAGGATCTCCCTCGCCGTCGTAGGTCTCGAATTGAGGTGGTCGGAAATTCCTGGGTATTTCCGCTTGGAGGATGGGGGCGGAGAAGGGAGGACGGACAGGTCTGTACCCCTGAGCCGCTCGTTGGTCGCCGTCTCCTATATGATCGAGGCGATCCTCCATTTCTTGGAGGCGCCTTAGAAGTACGCCATCGTCCTCTGGCTGGATTGTTGACGGGCGGGACACGCTGGCCTCGGCGTCCGACCCGGTTTGGGAGTGCAGGGCTTCCTCCCTGGGGGCCCGTCGGAGGGCCCCCAGAATTTCTCTCCGGAAGTCTTGGAACTCCTTGTGAGTGACGGGGGCTCCCTCGACCCTGTTTGGTCGGTCTGAAGGTTGCCTTCCGATGCGGCTGAGTGCTGGCCTCCGTCCCTCGGGCGGCGGTCTTGGATGGTTCGGGGCCGGGTTGGAAGCGGCCCTTCCCCTGCTGCGGCTAATCTGTCGGTTAACGATTACCCCCCGTAGGTCGGGCTGGACTTGACGGGTGACGCTCCTTTGGGACCCCTGATGGGGAGCCCTGTGTTTTGAAGTGTGTGGATCGGCGTTAGCAGTTGGTGGGGGCGAGTCTCGTCGGTTGACGGAGGAAGCAGCCCCCTTGCCCTTGGAGGCCATGAGAGTTCGACTGTCGAGGTCCCTTGATGGTCGTGCTCGGGTCGGCTTCTGAAGCAGTATTCCCACAGACGGCGCCAACCTGATGCGGTTTATTTCTGGGAGACGTGTGGATGCACCAGGTGTGAGTTCGGACTCGATTTGTATTGAAGGAGAAAGCTGCTTATCAGACGACCCTCGACTGACCGGGCGGTCCCTACGACGGGCTCGGAGTGGGGTGGATGCCTCGGCTCGGATCAGAGGGTTCGGATCCGAGGTCTTGTGTACCTGCAGACGGCCCTGAAACACCGGGGTTTATCCCGGTGGCGGACCCTCCGACGATCTAGTCAGTCTCTGTGAGAGAGTAGCAATAACTAGGTGAATTTAAGTGGCAAAAGATTGGTTACCTCAAAAGGTGGGTGAGGGTCTAGTATTTATAGAGAATTCCAACCGGGTATGGATCCTCTTGGGAGCCGGGTCTGGACCCAAAAGCCCATGGGCCTGACGTGGCAGGAGGCCCAAGGGGTTTAGGGCGGACGTGGAAATGCCCAGAGTGGTATAGGGCTGACGTGGCAACGCCCTAAGTGGTATTTGGAGCTGACATGGATGATCATGGGTCTCCTGTGCCTCTGGGAGAATCGGAGGGACTAGGCTGTGCCAGGTCATCCTCATGCCTCGCCAGGACAGGGGGATGGTCCGTGGGACTGTCACGGATCGGAGGCCGAGGACCACTGAGGCTTGTCGGATACGAGGAGACCAGTTCTGTGGGGGTGGACTTGAGGTTCGGCGCCGACCCTTCAGTGGCTCGAAGCCGAACTAGATTACTGTTTTTACCATTTTTGAGTGAGAGCTGTACTGGGCCCTGGTTGGGCCCCAAGTCATTTTTACCCTACCACAAGTACAAAATCTTAGTACTTACAGTAAAAGTGCTCGACAAAAATAGGGTCAACATTGGAAGGGTTATTGAGGTGGCAGTATTGGTATTTCATGTGAGTCTGCATAAATAGGGCAAATGTTGGAAGGGTTTTTGACGTGGCTTTATTGGTATTTCTTGTGAGTAGCACATGGAGTACCATGCTAGCGCTCCAAAAACAAATGGCGCTTAAATAAATTGAATAAATAGTGATGTTTTTGGCTGGAAATTAGAGCGGCAGCAAGGTTCAGAAAAATCAGAGGTGGCTATCGGTGTGGTTACATTAATTGTGATTTCTAGAATCCTAAGATTGTTGATATGACATGCGAGTTGTAGTCAGCTAGGTAGGATTGTTGATTTGACATGCCATTCGTTATCTAGTACTTTTTTAGAAAAGGAAGGTAGAGATGCAGAGTACAAATGCCATATTTCATAAATAAGAAAATAACAAAAGTGAATTCAAAAAGCCTCCTTCCGTCTCTCTTTCCCGACTTTCATCCGTCAGATCCGGACTCCCTTATCACCCTTTTTCGTTACTCCCTTCCTTAATATTGTTCAGCATTTCCTTCTCTCCAGACCCATATCCACTGTTTCTTATTCCTCCCTTTACTTGGCATCCGACTTTCTCCCCCTCGGTGCCTCGAGCTGAGCTCTTCGTCGCCTCCAAGGTTATCACCGCGTACATGTTGCTTTCCCTCTTGTGCCTCCCCCCGGTGCTAATTGTTATCTTCTCACCGGAGATCCCTTGTTCGGTGGTATTTCCGGCCAGTATCGCTCCCCTCCGCAGCTACCCAGGTTCCCTTGTTATCTGCTCACTGTGAGTTTTCGTTTGCTTTAGTAGTTAGCTGTAGTTTTTGGTTGAGTTTGTTTTTGGGTGTGTCGCTGGGGCATACCTAGAGCTTTGCGGCATCGTATTAGCACTGTGTTGGTTTCCCGGAGCTGAGATTCTTTCGGGTTGATCGATTGATTTCTCTGGCTTTGCGCTCCCCTTTTCCTGGGATTGATACAATTAGTGTTTTTCTATGCTCTTCATGGTGTTCTGACATAGAGCTCGTTCAAGCTCGATCGTTCTAATCTCGATCGTTCTAATTATCCTCTCGGATTCAATTTTATCTCCTTTCTTTTTCTCCCTATTTGGAGGGTGTTGTTGTCCCTCTTTGAGCGGCGCTGGCTTCGCTCTCTGGTAGTGCTGTGTTTAGTGGGATTGGATCTGTACTGTTAGTGGTTACCTTGTCCAGCACCTTTCCTCTGTTGGTGCTTGGCTCTGAGCCGCTCTTGGGTTGGCTTCAACCATGAATCCCATCGAGTCCGAAGCTAACTCTGACTGTTTAGCATCGGCTCAGGTCTTGAAATGGGACTTATCTTCTCTTATTGTGGTTAACACCTATCACCCTCGGTGCTCTCCTTTTTTCTCTAATTCCCCTTTGCCTCGTAGGCCCGACCCTCATCGGGTCTGCTTCAGGTGCCTCCTTCCTGGCCATTTCAAACGGGAGTACTTGAATAAAATGAAGTGCATTTTCTGTGATAAATTTGGTCACTCTCGCAATCGATGCTTCTCCCTTCAAAATCTCCTTGGCTTTCCTAGAGGTCATCCCTAACCGGCCAAACTCCTCCCATTTCTTAACTACCCCTTATTAAAGTGCAAGCTTCTTGCTCGTCGCTTGGCTAGCAAGATTAGTATTGATTCTGGAAAGGACCTCCCCTCCACTGTTGTTGGTTCTCTGCCAGCGACGAGCTTCTCTATTTCTATCTCTCCTTATCGTGATTCTCTTGCTACTCTTCTACCTCCTAATATTGCTAACCTTTTTAAAGATCGTAAAGTTGATACGAAACTAGTCTCCTTCCCTTGTTTGGGTTCTTACAAGGCTCGCCTCCGTACTAACTCAGTGGTTCCTTCGTTGAGTTGGATTCTGGTTAAAAATTCTGACCCCCCTTTTAAGCGCAAGTTTCCTGCTCGTCGATTGGCTAGCAAGATTAGTATTGATTCTGGAAAGGACCTCCACTCCTCTGTTGTTGGTTCTCTGCCAGCGGCGACCTTCTCTACCTCTATCTCTCCTTATCGTGATTCTCTTGCTATTCTTCTACCTCCTAATATTGCTAACCTTTTTAAAGATCGTAAAGTTTATACGAAACTAGTCTCCTACCTTCGTTTGGGTTCTTACAAGGCTCGCCTCCACTCTACCTCAGCGGTTCCTTCATTGAGTTGGAATCTGGTTAAACATTCTGACTTGTTTAAACCTTATTTTTCTTCTCGTTCGAGATCTCGTTGTGCGAGGGGGCTCTCGCTGCACTGCCGCATTGCTGACCTCCAAGTGCATCTTGACAAGGCTTTTGTTAACTTTAAGGCCCCTTTTTTATTTTATTTCTCTCCTTGTGGCTTGAAGTTTTCTTCTCCCAAATGTTCTACGTTCTCGTTTCTTTATCCAGGATGCTTATTCTCTTGGTATCAACATTTAGGGGTTCAATCGTGGATCAATCTGCTCATGCTGGAGGTTAAACATATCCTGCACTCCCTTGCCCTTAAGTCTTCTCTGAGTCTTGATGCATCTTCTTTTCCCCGTTGTGTCGACATTATCTATTCCATCCCAATAGCCTCATCGGTCGCTCACAGTAGCCTCTTTACCCCTTCATGCCCTACCTTAGTCGAAGCTTCATCATCTGACCATGCGGCCATCTCGCCCCTTTCGACGAAGATTTCCCCTCCCCCCGTCAAGCGGAGGTACATAAGAAAGTCTTTAATCAACAGTAGATTCGTGTGAGGGCTCGCATTCTTGCGAGGAAAGCTGCTTCTGAGTCAGCTCATCAGCTTGGGCTCAGTTGAGTCTTGGCTACTCTTTGATATTCTTGGTGTAGGCATCGCGTTGCCTCCGTTGTGCCACTAGAGCTCCCTTGGACTGCTAGTGGAGTTGGATATCTCCGTGAGGGGAGGGTGGGCCCCCTGTTTTTTAAGGCTCAGTCGTTTTGGTCCGACTCCTCCCTTGGGTGCGACTAGTTGGGTGGTTTGATTTTCCTGACAGATTGCTCTGCCCCCCTTTCGTTTCGGTGTGGTGCCTTTGCTGTTGCGCTGTCCTCTGTTTTTCTAGCATTTCAGCCGTTTTTGGTTTTCTATTTTGTTTCGCTTTATTCTGTTTTACTACTTGTAAAACCATTGATTATTCGTTTGTACCTTACTGTTTTTATTGATTAATATATTTTTTGATGGCTGGAGCCGTTTGGCTCTATTCGATATATCAAAAAAAAAAGAAAATAACAAAATAAATTTAGATGAATTGAGAAAAGTACAAGCAACAAGTAAAAAAAATTGAGGACCTCCAAATTTGACCTTGGTTAAGGTAGGAACAAAAGAAAGAAATAAAGAGACAACAAACAAATAAAGTAAAGCCCTCTAAATAACAATGCAACAACTCTAGGGAATAGGTACAATCTAGTCTAATGTAGGGCCCATAATTATTTCCTTATCATCGTAGTTCGAAAGGTTGAAAACGTTGATAATATGGTCCTACGGTCAAGCAGCCACTATCTGAATTGAGGATGACTACACATACATAGGTTTTTACCCGAAACATACATTATAAATGCATTGGGACCCACTCCTCACTAAAAGACAATGTTTTAACCTTGTCTTTTAGTAAGAAGTGGACTCCAATGCATTTATAATGTACGTTTGAGGTAAAAACCCATGTATGTCTAGCATTTTGCATCTGAATTAGTACAAAGGAGATAGAAGTGCATAATTTGAGTTAGCCTTGACCTTGGTAAAGGTAGGAACAAATGAAAGAAACAAAGAGACAACAAACAAATAAAGTAAAGCCCTCTAAATAACAATGCAACAACTCTAGGGAATAGGTACAATCTAGTCTAATGTAGGGCCCATAATTATTTCCTCATCATCGTAGTTCGAAAGGTTGAAAACGTTGATAATATGGTCCTAAGGTCAAGTAGCCACTATCTGAATTAGTACAAAAGGAGATAGAAGTGCATAATTTGAGTTAGCATATAAAAAATACTATTACTTATCACATGAATGTAAAAATTGTTTCTATCACCATAGCTCGCTACAATAGTAATAAACCAAGTATCCTTAATGTTAGTGCGAATCTTGAATTTTGGACCTACCCATATGTTCTCTGATATGAAAAAAACTCGGTAAATCTGATCCATTTGATCCTCTCGCGAATCTCGAGATTGACAGGGGCGATACAGTAGTATCATATCAGCTACAAGCTTGTTTCCCAAACAAGGGCCGTTCGTAGGCCCACATCCAAAAAAACAACAGCTCACCATGGGAAGGTTGACTAGCCATGTATGGTTTCTAATTAAATCTCCTAAAACTAGAGGGATAATTACTTAATCACATCCTTAATCCAAGGGATTTGAATTGGGCAGTGAGGAACCCTAACTGATTTTCCACAGACCTATAAATACAGACCCCCTCATCAGTTACCAGGTAATCAAGCTCTCATTTTCTGGTTACTTACTTGATCTTCGGAGTGCCTATCGTCGGGAAAACTACCGGCATTTCAGACTTTTTGCAGGATTTCGGTGGCCAATAGCCAGCGCAACCACCATCAGATCCACAAAATCCACTTAAATACTAGCCTCTCATCTACATCTGATCGACATATGTGATCTCTTCTTTCCATATAAATATAAGAACTCATCTTCTGCTGTTCCCACACCAGAACCATGCTGCATTAGATTGACGCAGTCTGTGGGAAACACACAAATCCAGCCTCATACTCAGATTCTTTGATCCTATGAGTCTCCTTCTGCCATGGCACCCAAATCCAGAAAGACAACTATCGTAGGGTATCAGGGGGATGCCCCTCCGCCTCCTCCTCCGGTTCACTAGCACCGCAGTAGAGCGGCCACTCAGGGGTCGCAACTGCAGCATGTCGAACATCGACAAGGCCTAGCCCCCAGTGCCTCTCACTCGATCGTGCGAAGAGTTGAACGCCCCGTAGGGCCAAACCCTCGAAACGTAATTAATAACTGACAGAATAGTGAGGATATTTGCCACAACATTGAGTTCAAATGCTCTAAGAGCGGGGAGGCCGATCAGGTCGGCAGCTGAGCAGCAACAACCCCTCCCAACGCAGGTGGGAGAAGGAGCGAAGCCACTCGCCTATGGTTTTGTGAGTCTCCAAAAGCAATAGGGAAGAAAGGGGCCACATAACCAGAGTCGAATTCCAAAAATTCTGGAACGAGGTCTTCCAAGCCCTCCGAGGGGGCGCTAGAAGTAACCATCACTTGGATAAACCATGCCTCGGCCTATTCGATAATGAGGAGTCTTATGGGTCCTCCCAATCCGAGGGACACAAAGACTTAGTGATGAAGCGACTGTAGGAAATGGAGGACCAGCTCGCTCAAATAGGGAAAGATGGGCGATGGTCTAACGGAGGCTACCGACCTGTTCGACCACCCTTCTCCTCTTTCATCCTCAAAGCCCCCATCCCAAGAGGATTTCAGCCCCCAACTTTCGAAATATACAACGGTGAGTCAGACCCGGTTAATTACATTAAGAGTTTTAAAACCCTCATGATGATTCACAGTGCCTCCGACGCCCTACCCTGTAGAATCATCCCTGCCACACTGTGAAGTTTAGCAAGAGAGTAATACTCCCGGCTCGCCCCCGGCTCCATCTACTCCTTCGACCAGCACGAGGAGAGGTTTCTCACTCATTTCGTGACTAGCTGTAAGGCTGAGAATATGAGTGCTTCACTATTGGATTTGTAGAAGAAAGATGGATAATCGCTCTGGAACTTCTTCCAAAGGTTTACGGCTGAAGCAAGGTCCATTCCCTCTTTTGACTCCAGAGTCATGGTAGCTTCCTTTAGGCACAACGTCCAGCATGACCTCTTCATGACCTTGCTAAAAAGCCTATCTGACTTCCCAATCTTCTTCTCCGAAGTGAGAAATACATTTGGGATGAGGAAGCCTTACATCCTAGGGGTCGTAAAGAGTCTCCTTCCAAAAGGAAGAGGAAGATGGAAGCACCGAGGCACCCAAGAAGTCTCATAAGGATTCTTTTGGGCAGAGGCATCCTACCACGGCACCTCAGTTTGAAAAGTTCACTTTGCTCAACGTGAGTGTCTCCGCTATCCTCATGGAGGTAGAAGAAGAGGGACTGTTCACCGAGACCATGTTCATGAGATCGATAACTGTCAGGCCCTGAAGGAAGAGATATAAGCCCTTATCCATAAGGGCTACTTGTCAAAATTCACTCAGAAGGACCAGAGAACTTCCCCTCCTCCATGATGGCCCAACAAACATCGAGAAAAGGACTCCGAGCCTGAGGAGTTCGAAAGGATGGCTATTCTCCACTCCATTCATGGGGGGGGCATGGGGGGTTATTCCAACTCCTCCTGTAAGGTGTTCATCCGAGATGTGAACTTGGTCCATAACCGCCCCCTCCTCAAAGTCCACGACTGACTAGAACCTTCTTGGATAAGGATCTTGAGGGCGTCTGCACTCCCCACTGTGATGTGTTAGTAATCAACCTCGGCTTGGCTAACCACGAGGTTCCCCACATCCTTGTGGAAAATGGTAGCTTAGTCAACATTTTATTCTTGTTGCCTTCGAAGGACTAAAGCTTTCTCGAGAAGGGCTGAAGACGGTAGGGTACACCCTCCATGGTTTTTTCAGAGCCCAAGTTCAATTCGAATGAATAGTTACACTGGATGTGACCACGGGGAAATAACCTACTACCCACACTGAACTGATGGATTTCAAGGTGGTTGATGGCAACGCTGCCTATAACGTCATTTTTGGGTGACTCGGCCTCGCGTCTCTTCAGGCATTAGCCTCGGCATACCAAATGAGAATGATATTTCCCACGAGTTTAGGGTTGGAGTTGTAAAGGGCAATTAGGAGGCCACCTGAGCCTGCTACACTACCATAATAAGAGGGTCCATCCTTCCCCTCGACTAAATTGAACTCCCCAACGACAGAAGCTCAATTGACTTCGAACCAATTAATGAGCAGGAATAAATCTCCTTTTCCGTGGTAGATAAGACCAAATGGTTCCAAGTATGCAAGGTTCTACCTCTTAAGATCAAAGAAGGGATCATCAGTTGCATCTAGTGGAACCAGGATCTATTTTCCTGGACACCCTCGGATATGCTAGGCATCTCGAAAGAAATGGTTATGTACAAATTAAGCGTCAATCTAGACTCGAAACTGGTGCAGCAGAAGTGCAGAAAGTTTATCTCGGAGAGGCAGCAGGATGTGAAGGAGGAGGTCGAAAAACTCTTCGCTTCCTGCTTCAACCAAGAAGTCAACTATCCGGAGTGGTTTCCTAATGTCGTGATGGTGAAGAAGGCAAGTTGCAAGTGGAGGACCTGTATTGACTTCACGGACCTCAACAAGGTATGCCCTAAGAATCTTTTTCCTCTCCCGAGTATCAACTCCCTAATTGATGCAACGTTTAGACACGAACTCCTGAGCTTCATGGATGCCTTCTCCAGGTACAACCAAATCTAAATGTTCCCCCCAGATATCCCCAAGACATCTCTCGTTACCAATCAAGGACTCTACTGCTATTTGGTAATGTCATCCTGCCTGAAGAATGTTGGAGCATCCTATCAGAGGAAGTTGAATAATTTTTTTAAAGAACATATCGGACATAATATGCAAGTGTTTATGGATGACATGCTTGTCAAAAGCCTCACACGCAAAGGTCATGTAAGATACCTCGAGGAGGCCTTCGGTGTCTTGAGGAAGAACAATATAAGGCTTACCCCGTTTAAGTGTGCTTTCGGAGTGACCTTAGGAAAATTTCTAGGCTTCAAGGTTAGCCAACGGGGGACAGAGGAGAAACCAGAGAAGATTCAAGCTATCCTTGACATGACCACTCCTACGAGCATCAAAGAAGTTTAGAGGCTCATGGGCCGGCTTACAGCAATCAGACGCTTCCTGTCGAAGTCTGGGGAAAAGTCCATTTCCTTCTTCAAAGCCCTCGGGGGGAGGGGGGCGAAGAACTTCGAGTGGGGAGAGCCTTAGCAACATGCCTTCATCCTGCTAAAAGAATACCTTGCAACCCCCCTCTTTTAAGCAAACCAGAACCAGGAAAAGTACTTTACCTTTATCTGGTGGCATCTGAGCATACCCTCAATGCTATTTTAGTCTGGGAGGAAGATGGAGTTCAGAAACCCATCTACTATGTGAGCAAGGTGCTCTACGATGCCAAGCTCCGGTATTCCAAGACGGAGAAGATAGCTTACGCTCTTGTTATGAAAGCATGAAAGCTTCGCCCTTACTTCCAGGCCCACTCCGTCCAAGTCCTCACAGACTAGCCTCTGAAACAAATCCTCAACAAGCCTGAGAACTTTGGGCATCTGATCATGGGTCAGGCATTAGCTGAGTAAATCACTGAATGCACTATCCCGGAGGCAACCGAGGGTCAAGAGGAGCAGACATTATGGTAATTTTATGTGGATGGGTCCACTTGCAAAGAAGGGATCGAAGCAGGTGTGATACTGCAGGGTCCGGACAGCTTTGCTTTCCAGTACTCCTTGTGCATAAACTTATCGGCCTCTAATAATGAGGCTGAGTACGAGGCATTAATTTTTGGACTGCTCTAAACCCATAAAGCTGGGTAAAACAAGTCAGAGCCTTCAATGACTCTCAACTGGTAGTCAACCAGGTTTCCTGAGAATACGAAGCCGAAGATCCCTGCATGATTCAGTACTTGGCCCACGTCAACGATCTCTTAGCAAACTTCAAAGAAGCCTCAGTCGTCTATATCCCTCGAGAAGATAACAACTAGACCGATGCATTTTCAAAGTTGGCACCTCCTCCTTTGAAGGTTTGGATCGCACAGTGCTTGTAGAGGTCCTTGTCCAACCAAGTATCGATAAAAGGAATGTCAATGTCCTCTGCGCCGAACCCCGACCACGATCAGTGACCTGGATGGACCTGATTCTAAGCTTTCTCGAAAGGGGGACTTACCCAAGGAAAATCTGAAACACAGGATATCCGAGCAAGAGCAGAGAGATTTTTTCTCATCGAGGGGTTATTGTTCAAATGGTCGTACACCATGGACGACAAACGACTCTACCTTCGATGCCTAACTCTCGAGGAGGCGAAGAAATACATGGGGGAGTCGGTAGTTGCCACTTGGGGGGGGGGTCACTCGTGAGGAAGATCCTCAATCATGGATACTTCTGGCCAAGTTTGCTACAAGACACTCAAGAGCTTGTCTGAAAATGTGCCCCATACCAGAGGTTCTCCTCCATCAAACAAGCCCCCCAAACTGAGCTTAAGTAATTGGCAATTCCAGTCCATTTTCCATGTGGGGGATGGATCTGGTCGGAACCTTGCCTAAAGCAACGGGTCAGTGATGCTTTCTTATTTTTTCCATAGACTACTTCATGAAGTGGGTTGAGGTTGAACCCCTGGCCTCCATAACGGAGTATCATGCCCAGTAATTCTTTTGGAAGCATATTGTGTGCAAGTTCGGGATCCAACAAATCTTAATCTCTGACAATGGTACTTAGTTCATCGGCAAAGGATTCTGCAAGTTCTGCATGGACCTAGGAATCCAACAGAGATTCTTATCTATCTCGCACCCCCATTCCTGCGGTCAGGTCAAGAACGCTAATCGCCAAATTCTAGAAGGGTTCAAGAAGCGGCTAGATGAGTCCCCCAAGGAATTATGAGTTAAAAAACTCCTAGTGTGCTCTAGTCATACAGGACGACCAAGAGAGTTCTGACAGGTGAATCACCATTTAATCTCATGTTCGGAACCAAGGCCGCAATCCCCCTGGAGGTCGGGTTACCCTCCCCCGAATAATGAGCTTCAATGAGGATTTAAACTCGGACGGCCTCAGGGCTAACCTCGATCACCTTAAGGTATTGTGAGATAAGTCAGTTGTCAGAAGGAACATCTACTAGCAGAGAATAGAGCGTTTCCATAAAATGATAGTCCGAACAGTGAACATCAAGGAGGGCGCCTTGGTCCTAAGAAAGCTTGAGATTTCCGAGCCAAGCAAGAAAGGAAAACTTGCCCCAAATGGGAAAGTCCCTTACAAGATCTCCAAAGTGGTTTGTCCTGGAACTTACCCACTTGAATTCTTAGGGGGCAGAGTGATCAAGAGGACTTGGAATGTGGAACACTTTATGGAATTTTATGGGAGCACCTAACACTCCAATGCCCTCGACAAATTGTAATAAGGCCTTAAAAATCCATCGAATGTAATAAGAGCTCGCTGAAAGGCAGCCACCAATGAATATAATTTTATTTGAATACAACTTTCTCTCAGACTTTGCCAAATTCAGGTACGCTCGCCCGAGTTCCTCGGCATGGACTTCGAGCCACATGAGAATAACTTCGCTTCTTCGCCTCCTTGTCACTCGGAATGGACTTCGAGCCACACGTGAAGAACTCTTCTTCTTCGCTTGTCTCATCCCTCAGCATGGACTTCGAGCCACATGTGAAAAATTCCATCAACTTCGCTCGAAGTGGGACCAAGGAAACTAGATCGAGAATCCAAACAATGGTTCGAGGAACTCGTTTCTAATTGCCCTAATGGGACTCACCATTCGAGATCGCATATACTACTTGTTAGATCTCATCTAAATCTAACTCAGTCAAAGATGCACAATAAAAAACAAAAGCAAGAACTATACTAAACGCCAAAGGAGGAGGTGATTATTCTGTCGCACGCTGATAGCTAGAGGTGGACCGGTCACACTTTGCTGTTTCCCCTTACTGTTAGGACTACATGAATGCCAACAAGTAGAAAGACTGTAAGGGAGTGGGGGATTTTATAGGCTCTTGGAGGAGGAAGTCCTTGATCACCACAATGCTGACATGGACCAAACCCCCCATCTCCATCTAACGGCTGCAAATGGAGAACATTTCAAATACCAAGGTTAAATAATGTTTCAACTCCCACGAAATAAAAAAAAAGTTCTATTCCCAAAATTTAACGGTGGTTCAACTCCCAAGGCCGAAAAACGTTTTAACTTCCAAAGGATTTTCCCGCATGCCAATCCACGTGATCACACTCATGACAACTGCTAGGGCTCCAAGAGCCTGAGAAAAGGAACATGCCAGTTTCACCGAAGCTTCCCACCAGTCATGAAAGTCATATGCGAGAAATTCGACGTAACGAAATCCTAAGAAAAGAGTCTTCATGATATTACACTCAGGAAACCAAGGGGTAAATACATATTAATACATTCAATACGACAGAAGAATTACAAAAAAAGATACAATAAGTTACAACAAGTCGTAAAGGTTGGCTATAGAACCTCTTCGTTGGGGGTGCCTACCCTCGGGCTAGTGCAAACCAACTCGAGACCAACGAATTTGGTCTATGCCTCAGCGGGTCTTTCAGGCCCCTCCTGAGAGCTAGCCATGCTAGACAATCCGACCACTCCACTCTGAGCATCATCTGGGTTCGTGGACTCTAACCGGACCGTCGTAGAGGGACCTTGTACGGAGGTCCAACCACTATGAAGAGAATTCACTGGAGACCTTGCCACTCCGAACTCCACATTCATCTGGTATATCTCAAACTCCTTCTCCACCAGTATCACTCAAAGAAAAGAGTTCGCTGAACGCATCGCACCTTCCGAGGAAGGGGTCAAGGCGATCAGCCGGGGAGAGCTACTAGAGCCCTAGCGTGGCCCAAATCCCTATCATGCATCACATTTTTTAGACGAGCAAGTTCCAAGCTCATTTGATGCAACCTTCAGATGTGGTACGAAAATGCCGACTCCCTATCCTTCGCTTCTTTACAGTGGTGAGCCAAACTCGACTCCACAATATGTAATCTATTCCTAAGGTATTCAAGCTCGGTATCGCGGGGATTGATGAAAGCACGTTCAGCAATCTAGAAAGAAAAGAAAATCCCACGTTACGCCGAGCACTAAAAACTTGACTAAAATTTAAAATTCATGAAAAATCACAAGTTGAGAAGTTCGACCCAAAAAGTTTATTTCATTTAAATTCATCAAAAGTTTCATACAAAAAGCGGTGGCCAGATCGCAGTTGGAGAATATAGAACAAAAAAAAGAAAAAAAATACTACTGCTTGGGAGAGGGAGGCACCTCTATAGCCTTGGTGGTTTCCAGCTTCGTAGGAGACTCTAGTGGGTCGGCAGCAGCACCAGGCAAGTGTCCTCTTCACCGGGGGGAATCACATGTGGAGATGGAGGAGCCTAATCGAACTTCATGGAGTAGGAGAAGCCCTCGAGGATGAGGTCGCGATACGTCCACTGAACATGCTCGATGGCCCATTCATACCCTTCATCCTGGGCAAGGATGACCACGTCGATGGCCTGCACAATATCGACCATCAGCATTTTCTACCTTGTCTCCAGGCGAGTCTTCTACTTCTCAGTTTGACCCACTTGGCAGTCTCAGAGGTCAGCTCAGCCCTGAGAGCCTTCTCGCTCTTCTCCAGGTCGTTAGACTTTAGCTTGAATTCCTTGCATTCCCTCTCGACCCATTGTGCCCTCCGGTCGGCAAGTTTGAGTTGGCAATTATACTGCCTCATCATCTCTTCCCCTTGCAGAGTTGCCTGCAAAATGAAGCCAATGTACTTAGAAAAAACTTCTTTTGATTGAGAGAAACTAACACATTCAAGAAGGAATATTTACCACCATGTCGGCCTAAGCTCACTTCTTGTAACTCAAGTCGAATGTTTCGGTCTCCAGACAATCTCTATTGTAGGGCTTTGTTAGGTTGTTTACAACCTCCATGGCAATCGGACCATCCAGGATCGAGTCTGCCACCTTCACAACCCAATAACCTCCCTGACCTCTGGATGAACGGGAGGGAGCCCGGACCTCTCTACCTCAGCCACCCTGTGGTTCTCCGAGCATGGAGCCACCCTCATCGAGTCGGGCAAGCTAGTGATTGTCAAGGCCCTTGACTTCTTGGACTTCCCCTCAGAGGTCTGTTCAGAGGCAGTGGCTACGACCCTCTTCTTCCCCTTCGACTGATCCGTAGCCTTCTTCTTTGTCAAGGCAGCCCTCCTCACCTTGATGTCCTTGTCGTTAATCATCATTGCAAAAAAAAAAGAATAAGCTGTGAAGACGAAGAAAAAAAGTTGCATTCGATAAGGAATACAAAACATACAAGGGTCGGCAGGGCTCAGTCGGATCCTAATGAGATGCCTCTCTGACACCTTCGGCCGACTCACACTCCCCCGACGAAGAGATTCTCTAATTCATCCTTCTCTTGCATGGTGAAGTCTTTGGGCCTCGGGGCTTTATGTTTTGGGAGCCAGAACTTCCATTTCGTAGGGATGTCCCAAAGATTGGGGCTCTAGATGATGAATTACTTTGACTTCCATTTTTTTATGGAATCCGGGATGGTTATGCACAATGCGCCTCTCGGACCGAGGTGTGAAGAAACAATGCCCTTCGTATATTTTAGCGGTGCTAAGGCCCAAGAAAGCTCGGAAGTACTTCAACCTCAGCGGCACCCCTTTCTCCTTGCAGAGAAGTATGAAGCTAATGAGATGCTTCTACTAGTTCGGCCCATACTGCATCGGGCCCACGTCATCCCAATTCAACACCTCCTTGATGAACGAGTGCATGGGTAATCGAAGCTCCGAGACGAAGGTGTCTAAGGGGAACATACAAAACCAAGGGGCGAGGTTGTCTGTCAGCCTGAGTTTGGGGTTTAGGATCATTAATTCGAATTGTCGAGGAATGTGGTAGCACAACCGAATCTGAGGAAGGTCGGTCTTCACGAGCGTGTTATCTATCTTTTTGGCCTGAATATTCTGTCAGTTAGATGAGGACGGTTGTATGCCGAATTTTATCAGATTCAGGATGTGTTCGGGTACATCCTTATGGGAACATGATCCTGGTAGTACGGGACATCAAAGCCCCCTTTAGGTAGGTACTTGATAGGTTCAGCCTTCGAGCTCGTCGGGAAGGTAAACTTGATGTAACACCCCGCAAAATTGAGTTATGACAATTTTGCTCCACGTGTGTTATGCACATGTATTTTGTATTGTTACGAGTAATATCTGTAACGTATTTTAAAATAAATGTTTTCTACATATTTTTGTATTTTGATCCTTATATATATATATATATATATATATATATATATATATATATATATATATATATATATATATATAGATATATATATATATATATATATATATATATATATATATATATATATTTATATATTCTCTCTCAAATTCGATTATGTATTTGAATTTAAATTTTAACTCAAATATTTAATATTTTGTTTTTCGTGCATTGCACGTGTTTTCAATACACGGACAATTACGTATATTCCACTGTTACGTGTAATGTTTCTATGTATTTTAACTATTTATTTTTATAACTTGTTCGAATTTGATTTATAAATTGAAGTTAATTTTTCTCATATTTTCACTCAAATATATTTATACGTGCGATGCACGTGTTTTCTATGTACGTGTTGATTACATTGTTGTATGTATAAAATTAAGTATTTTCGTATGTTTTATTTCGATTATTTATAAACATTTCCCAGTTGATAAAATCTATTTTCATATTTTCGTATTTATTTTACGTGCAACACACGTGTTTGTAGTGCACGTGTTAATTGTATTTTTTTCCAAAAAAGATTAAAAATAAAATTTATGAAATGTCTTTGTTTATTTTGAAGATTTAACTATAATTAAATTAAACTAGTTTTATTAAACATATGCAAATTTTATAAAATCAAATTCCAAAATGTTTTCACGTGCATACACACACAAATTAAGCACGGGTCTTGCACACACTATGGTTGGCCGGGAGATGAGTGAGAAAGGGTGAGTGGGTTTAGAACTGGATTAGTGGGTGGTTATTAAGTTAGTGGGCAATTAATCAATTTTCCATTAATTTAATCCCTTTATAATTAACACCATCCTACTTCTAAATAGCAAGAACAAACAAAAGTCAAGAAAAATGTTCATCTTGCTTACTGACCAAAGTGCTTGCTGGGATTTTTTTAATTCTTTCTTTGGGGCTCGGATTTCGAGGAGGTTTGGGGGCTTTTCTAGGAGTTCATATTTGCTAGAAATTCTTCTTTTGACGTGGTTGCTACTTTTACTTTATAACTGTTTGTAGAATGCATGTCGAGGTAATTTGTGCTTAAAGTGAAAAATTGGTATGAGTTCTTTATTTTCTAAACCTTTTATATGCAGCATGTTGTATTGTCATCTAGAGTTTTTAGTAGTAGATAAATATGAGAAATTAATGCATACTAGTTAAAAATTACAATATAGATATTGATTGTCATGTAGTCAAACTATAATTCTTATTAGAGTGATTTTAAAATGCATGCGTATTGTAGCATATCATGATAAGATCATGTATATGAATTGTATGTGTATATAAAGTTGTTAAGTTATGCCTAAAAATCATGTAAAATTAGGGTTGGATTATAACTAAATGGGGAGGTAAAAATCTTCCATAAATTCAGAATAAGTGCTAAAAGAAAATATATTCATGCTAATTTTTTTTAAAGAGCAGTCAAATTGACTAATTGAAACATATGAGTACAAGGTTTCTAAAAATGACTATTAAAGTTAATTTGTGTACAACTTCATGCTACTATTGATAAAATTAGAGGAAAATCGTCTCTGAAAATTTACAAGTGTAATTTAGGAGAAATAATTTTAAGGGAAAACGATAGAAATAAAAAATAAATGAATAAATGGAAAAGATATGGAAAACAGAGAGCAGAGTTAAAAGATTTAGAAAACATATATATTCAGACAGCGACATGGCCTTAGTGGTTAGCGCGCTGCGCTTGGGGGCTTCTTGGTCTCAGGTTCGAAGACTGGGATGCTCTGTCCTTTTGTAATAATTTTGGAATTTAATAAATTAGAGTACTGGATTAGAAAAGAAACTGCATAGGGTTTCCTTCACAAAAGTGAGTTGTCTTTGTGATTGGAGCTTGCGGTTGGCTTGCTATTGGTCTTGGGTTCGATCCCGAGCATACAAAAATTTCATTTTTGATTTATTTTAAAGGGGTTTTCATGATTTAAAATTTGGAATAAAATGTAATAATATTCTAAAATTTTATTCTCTTGGAAATAATTTCAAACTATTCTAAGATATATTTTGGGAATTAATGGTTATATTCACATTAAATAATGTATTACAATAGTTTTCGAATTCAAATTCAAAAGGGATTGATTGTACATGATTAAAAATATTTAAGAGTTGGTAGTAGAATACAAATTTAGAACTCACTTATGTAGAATTACGTGGATATTAATCTATTGCATTAAGTAAATAGTTAAGATGTTGTTACGAGATTGAAATACGGAATCTCTAGTCGACTTAATCTTCAAGAATTTTTTATTAAGAAATATATTTGAAGTGTAGAAAAACCTGAGAAGGATCTACTAACAAAAAGGGCATTGAATATTATTCAATCGAATAGTTTGGTTTGTTAATCGAGAAATTGCCTACAAGAATTTGATTGACAAATTGTTATTGAACGTTGTTGTAAGAAGTTGGTTACTTCATGATTTATTAACAGAAATAAAATGGATGAATAATGCATGAAACATTTATGTTGAGGTTAAATGTAACCTAAGTGGTCTCTATAGTGAGATGGTTGTTAGAATCTAGAGGCTGAGCGAAACCGGTAGAGACCGGCAATTTGTGAATAAAGTAATTTGAGAAGTAGCCAGTGGGGGGCTAACATTTTCTCGTGTGTTGATTTAAGTTCGGTAGGGTAAGCTAGTTCTAGGTTGTGATGATTATTTTTAAACCTAAGGACATGCACTAGGGGGAGATGTGATGAATTATGGGCAAACATGAATATGAGGGCCTCATATGATTCGCGGTGGGAGATTATCCCAAAGATTATCCGGGTGTGAGGCATGACGTCCAAAATCACTCGCGGTGTGGGATTTATCTTCAGAATTATCTCGATCGAGGCAATGCTCGTGAGATATTTGTGTGATTAGGTACCATATGACTTGGGCTGTGGGTTTCGTCTCCAGAATTATCGAGGTTTGAGGTGTGATGTCCGAAAATCAATCGCGGTGGGAGAACGATTCTCAAGAATTATCGGGGTCATGGCTTGCAGTGTGGGTTTCACCTCCAGAATTATCGGGGTTACGACTCACAGTAGGAGAGCGATTCTCAAGAATTATCTGGGCGGTACTAGATACTCACAGAATATGTCAACTTTACATTAGTCACCATAGTAGGATTTCATAACGAGGGATTGAACCCTATAATAAGGAGTACGATAAGGGCTTGCCCTCGGACCTATGTAGTATGGAATGCATAGAATCCGAACAAGTATGCATTAGTGTCATCGTAGTGTAAATGTCTGCATTAGGAATTAAGTCATATCATACACTGACACGACTAGGATAGTCACTTTTTCTGTTTACATTCAAGTTTGTGTTTGCTAAAGTAGGAGAATCGCTGTATTATAGCATTGCGTTAGTTGTATGCAACTGACATGCCCACAGTTTTTAAGTGTAGGACTTGGTTAGCGAAAAACGCAAAGATGAGTTGATAATGATGATTACTTCCATATCAAAGTTATTGAATGTTAAAGATGTATATTTTCTGTAACTTCCGCTGTGTATTTGTAACAAACAATGTTGTAATTGAAAAAGTTTTAAATTCCTTGTAAATTTGTTTGAACTGAAGTAAAAGATCATGTATTTGCTACGAATTACATGTGTCTGGAATTCAGGGCGTTACACTTCAACTTTTTCCTCGGTAGGCGGGGGACTCTACGTGGTGAGGGAGAAGCTAGACAGCCTGGACGGTCCGCTCCAATTGAGGGACCCACCTCGCCACCCAAGTTCTCTTCCTCCTCTCCTCCATCTTGCTCTTCTCTACCGTCCTCATCTTATTCCTCTTCTCGTTCTTCTTCATCCCCTTCACTCTGTTTATCTTGGGGTCAAACCTTTACCTCTTCCACATCTTGGGAAGAAGAAGAAACACTATGAACGAAATCAGTGGACGAAGAAGTAGACGAAGAAGTGGACGAAGAATCCCTATCGTCGCTACCGGAGATGGAGGTGAAGGCACCAGACCGAACCCTTGACATAATTTAAAAATACTTTATGCAACCCCCGTTTCGTTTATACAAATTTTCTGTATTCTTGTATTTTGTTTATCTATAAATTATTTTCGTTCCCAATTGTACGGATTTTATTTTTCTTTGCTCTGTATTCTTGTATTTCTATTTTCTTACAAAATCTTTTTGTTCATTTAAATTTATTTTCTTGTACATCTCATATTTGATTGAACCCAAGCCACATATAAATTTTTCCATTCTCTTGAACCCAATTACATTCATTTGAATATTTAATTATTTTGTATGAATCCAAATCCTAATTCACTTGATAAAATTATTAATTGAATAATTGATTTATATGTAAACAACCCAATCCTAGCAATCCTATAATTTGATTATTTGATTCTTCTTTTATTGTCAAGCCCAAACTCCTAATCCAATCTATAATTTTAATCCTTATTATTAATCTCCTAATCCCTAATTTATTCACTAACTACAATCTAATTCACCCCCCCACCCCCATCATTTTCAACCTCCCGAAAACTCCACCATTGCTGCACACCCGAACTCGACCTCCATCACCTAAGCCTCCACCTTGCTACCGCTAGCCCCCATATCTCCATCTCCTCCCTCAACCGAGTTCCCCTCGTCGCCATCTCGATGTCGTTCAACTGCATCTCTACAGCCACGTTCTCTCTCTCTCACTCGCATTCGCCCCGTCAGCTCCTCCACCCTTCCACCTCTCCGCTGCTGCCCCTGCACCACCACCGACTTGCTACACCCCGACAGCATCACCTCGCCCCCGAGCTTCATCACCATTGAAAGCCATCACTAGCATCATCACTGCCTTCCACCATTGATGTTTTTTCATCACTTCCCTCCACCGCTCGAACCTCCAGCGACATCCGCCGCTCGCTGCTCCCGCCATCGAAAACCACCCCCGCAGGCCTCTGCCTTGCCGCCTCCACTCACGCTATCTCAATCCCGCCGCTGTTGTCACACCCCGCTTCCCATTATACGAAAACACGGTCACGCAACTGAGGCCCAATGAATGATGGTTACATATGCTATAACTGTTTAACTCAACAATATAAAAGATGATAATAACCACGCATGCAATAAAATATCACATAATCATGAATAATCCATGAAGTGTCTCATACATAACCAACATCTGGAAAGTAAATAACTTCAGGTCAATAAAGCCCGAAATACAAAGTTGCTGTAAACAAATAGAACTGAGAATATAACTTAAAGCGAGTAAAGGCAGGGTGAGATCCATCTTCACTTCTTAGAACACCTGATCACTAATTCCTTCTAAAAATTCTTCTTCCACTCCTGTAAATTTATCATCTCGAGTTGGAAGAGGAACACCCATTAGAGCAAGTAACAGGCTGCAAGTAGTACAAGCAAAATGAAACAAGAACAAGAATATAGCAAGGAACATGGAACCATATGTATACAGGAAACAAATCATGTAATAAGGAATACAAACATGAAATCGAGAATCAGGTAACTTGTCTTATGAGCAGGAATCATAAAACTAGTAGACTGAAACATGTAACATGTAAACGGGAATCATGAAAACTTGTAAACATGAATCATATAACTTGTAACAGGAAAATGCATGTGCTCAATGTAAATCTTAAGTCTATCCATTTCATCAGTCTTAACTAATGTACACAATCTTGCGTCCCATACCACAGGTTTGGGTGCATACAATCATGTAATGTTTTGACTCTAGTGGTGAATGCTATAGGTCATGTACTCGGCAAAACATGTAGACAGGAAAAATGATTCAGTTATTCAGTCATTCAGTATTCTGTGTCAAGGTTGGATGAACAATATACAGTGTTCAGTCATTCAGTCATTCTGTTATTCAGTCATTCAGTTATTCAGTCATTCAGTCATTCAGTTATTCAGTAATGGTAGGGAAACCACGAGCTCCCTTCCTAATACAGTCTCATATATAATCCACTACTAGGCCGATCCCTTATTACCTCGGCTTGTTATTCTTTTAATGTGATTCAGTCGTGTACATATAAATGGTATACATGCAGTCAGTATAATCAGTGAAACATTTGCAATAATAAACGATGCAGTATATGATATAAAATTATTCGATCTATCTACTGTATCAATTCAATTATTAAATACGAAAATAACATGTTTATATTTTAAAACATAACTATACAATTATGGAAAACACAACGTTGCTGTACAAAAACTCGCTTTCCCATTGCTATAGGAAAGCGAATCAGGTTCTGTCAGGAGTTCTAGAAACTAAACTCTCTATCGGTTCAAACGCATATTCACACGATACATTTTAATAACAGAAACTAGGTCTAACAGTTATTTCTTCATGGATCTACTGTTCAGGCAGTAGATCAGGGTTAACTTCTTATATATAAAAGTTAACTTTAAAATCATTTAAAAATCTTACAAAAATTATAAATCGATTCATAATCATGTATAATAATGATAAATATCAAGTCCTAATTCACCTATTAACATGACATTTTAAATTTTGAAACATGTCGGTGTACTATAAGTAACAATCTGAAATGTGCAAACCTAGCAATACGAAAAATATGATAACTCATTATCTACAACTCGGAATTCAGATCCGTTGAATTCCCCAGAAACTAGATTCGATGAGCTCTGACTTTCATTTATAAGGGTTGGTCTAATTATAACAGAAACAGGGTCTAAAGTCCACTACAATACAGACTAGGCAGCAGGACAACAGCATGGTAAATTTATCTAACGACAATTGAGATATACAAATGCATATACCACAATAAGATAATAACCAAGCATTCATGACTATAAGTTCAAGGGCATTTCTAAAATTACCAATATGAAAATTTTCCATTTCTACGGAAACAATTATCGAATTAAAAAATATATACTACCACATCATAACACGATCAATAACATAAATCTTAGCATGAATCTATATGTCTATGAATTTTTGTCATGTGTGCATGTAATGCATGTGATAACAAGGATATTCCTGATCATTTTGCATGTATGGGGTTTACAAGAACCAAGTAGAATAATAGGTACCAGCGGGCCAAGATTTAATCAACATGTGGAAGAAACGAAGAACGAGCTTATGTTACGACGATTCAAACAAAACTACTTATGGGATTTAAGCAAAGCTTGTACATGAACAAAAGAGTGTACAAGAAAATACTTGCCTTATGGATGAAGACTACGAATGTAAAAGAATAACAGGATGAGAATCCCGACTGTAACACATGCAAAATACGGAACCAAGACACGTGCAACTACGTACACCGCAACACGTGCACACGTCGGTGGAAATGACAGCAAAAGCAATAGTAGCAATGAGCGGGAGAGATGGCAGCAACTTGGTAACGTCAGTGGCGACTACAACAAGGCGGTGACAGCGGTGGTCGGCAGTGCGATCGGCAGCAAGGCAATGCACCGGGGGTGTTGTTGGATGTGGCTGGTGGTGGTGCTACGGTGTCAGCTCGAGCGGTGGAGCAGGATGCAGGAAGGGAGGAGACGATTGACTGTGGCATTGAAGAGGTTGGACTGCGGAGGGTCAGCAGGGAAGAAGGCAGTGGCAGGTGGTCGGGGTGTGTGATAATGGGGCTGGCATCAGTTGGGTTGGTTTCTGAGTGGAGGAATGGTGTAGATGGTAGGGCTCGACGAGGAGGATGACGAGGGGTTGTTGGGGTTGCAAAAAGAGCAGAAGTCGAAGGAAGGGTTTGTAGTGGCTGTTGGCGACAAGCGATGATGATCGGGATGGGTGGAAGGCTGGCTTCGATGAGATGGACTTCGGGTGGTCATGGTGGTCATCGTGAGCGCGAGGGCAGAGATCGAAGATGATGGCGATGTGCTGTCGAGGCAGGTGGTCAGGATGGTGGGTTCAGGTGGTGGGTTGCTTCGGTGGTGTTGATGGAGGAGAATATGAAGATGGAGGGTGGCAATTGTGATGGTGGTCGGGAGCGTGATGGGGAAAGTCGGGGGTGTGGAAGAAGATGATGGGGAGAGAGACTGAAAGAGAGATAGAGAGGAAGATGAAGGGGCTGTTTGGGTCTGATGGTGATTAGGAGGAGATTAGGTTGATTAATAGGGATTAGTTAGAGTGATTAAGGAGGGGATCAAGGGTTTAGTTAGGATTAGTGGGGATATGAGAGTGATTTGTGGTGAATGTGAGGGGGGAGTTGGAGAGATCTGGAGGAAATTGTGTTAGTGGGTTTAAGTTGGGTTAACGGGTTTGAGTACACCTATGCGGGTTTGTGTTTAATAGTTGGGCTTACATTAATTGTAACCCATGTTTTCCATTTCTGTATTTTTTAATGTACTTTTCTTTTTGGGTGTATTTTTCATTTTTTTTTGAGTTTTTATCCATCTTGTATTTCTCCATCTCTCTTTGAACCGTGTATTCGATCTTCATTTTGTATATATCCATTTATTTGATTGTCATCATTTTATTTGATCTTCTTGATTCAGATTGTTTGCCATTATTCCATTCCTGGTTGATCGAGCTATTATTCTTGATCCTCTTTATTTTTTTTTATTTGTTCATGTCCTATTTTTTTATTGCTCATTTTGTTCCTATCTTTTATTTGGATTATCCTATTTTTAAAACCCTACCCTATGGGATCCACTACTCGTTTACACCCATTAACCATATCCACCCTAACCCGTTATATACCCATCTGCTTTAACCCTAATACTCTACCCCTTATATATATATACCCGCATATTATTTACCCTGTTCATCCCCTAGCCGCCTCTCCTTTCATCCCACTCCCGTAAACCCTAGCCTGCACTCGTCAACCCATCCCGATCCTCTTCCTCCCTACCTTGCAGCCTCCCCCTTGCTCCGCCCTGCACCACAGCACCGCAGAGCTTCCCCCGCCTCCCTGTCGCATTGCCGACAGGTAGCGCAGCCTCCATGCGCTGTCCTCTCCAGCCCCTTCTGTCCCCTCCTCCTGTCAATCTGCCACAGTCAGCGAAGCCCCGCAGTAACCCCGACATCCCCCCTGTGTGCTCTCCCACGACGTAGTAGTAGCCAACATCGCAGCGCCCCTCCTTCCCGTCCCTGTGCTGTCTCTGGCTGATAGTAGACCGCAGCCCTAGGCCGCTGTCCACTGTTTCCCTCTCGCTCTCTCCTTGTTGCATGCGCATGAGATTTGCATGTGTTCGTGTGTTCATGTGATTCATGGTCGTTCATTGAGTTCGTGCCTGGGAATCCATTCCCGTTATTCTCTTTGCATCGTCGTTTTCGTCGTCGACTATAAGGCAACTTGTATTCTTTTTGTTGTGTAATACAAGTACTAAATACCACATGTAGTGTAGGTTTGTTCTAGAGACAATTCTTGTGCAAAACCCCTGTTATATCTTGTCTCTATGTGTTGACCCACCCATAGTTGTCTCATTGCACACACGACATGAAATAACTTAGGAATGATCAATTATTGGAGTATACATGCATGTTGTTTGTATGATCTTGTATGCTTGATGTGTTAGTAGTAAAACTCTTTGTAGACTTGTCAAACACCCTATACCATGTTGCTTGGACATCTAGTACACCACATTTCATACTTTGTTATGATTTGGATGTGTTACATATGACCTAGTTGATTTTATGCATGAAGAATAATTATGTCCTTGTTGTTACCTCATTTTTGTTCAGTAATTTTGGCCCTATTAAGGTCAGTATATGAAAATTATTTGTGAATATGAATTATAGAGAATTCTATCTACTTTCCTGATTTTCTGACAAATCTTAGTTTCGACTTATGAGTTGCAAGTTATGACTATTTTACAACAGATGTGTAGAAAAATTCCGGATTCTGTTTTATATGAATTCTGGATGATAAATTATTTTTATACTGATGTTAATTATAATATTTTAATCCAATATTTTGCTAATTACAACTAGACTTAATTGGAATTTCCCCCTAACTTTTGTGGTTTTAATTGATAAATTTTATACACTATTCTATGCTTGGAAACAACCACTATACTTGCAGAATTTTCATGTTGTTCAGTAAAGAACCTTAATTTCAACCGGATTCTATTTGCTGTTTATAAAAACTTTGTGAATATAAATTGTAGCCTACTGTATCTATTTTATCAACCTTTTGACGGATCTGGATTTTGATTTATATTTTGTAAGATATTGCTGTTGTAGTACTGCAGTGTTTATGATTCCAGATTTACAAATCTACTGTATCTTGCTGCTTTCTGATTTTACTTGACTATTCTATCTATGTTGGAAAATTATGAAACTTTATTTCTGGTACTAAACATAGTAGGGAATACCCCAGATTTTTCTTGGATTTAATCAATAAGTTTTTATGCTGTTTTCCTGTTTATGAATACAAACTTCTAATTTCTGGCTGAACATGTTTTATGGATACAAATATATTTTGAGTCTTATTTTTGTTATATACCATCTGACTTATATATATTTTCTAGATTCGGACGAGAATCTATTTACCAGATTTTCTGACGGATCCAGATTTGCACATTTGTAGCAACGGGAATTCCAGATTAGTGCAGTACTGTCTTGCTCACCAGAACTAGAATTTTCGTTGTTCTATTCTTTTATGTGTTGTCTATCATCTGTACATGTTTATTTTTCAACCTGAACCTGTTAATTATTTATACCATGTTATTCTTGCCTTGTTTTGTGACACATACATGCCTGTTTGATAATAATAACAAATAACCAAGCTGAGGTTAAGGAAAAGATCTAGTAGTGGAAAATATAGAAATGTGTACTTAGAAGGGGGCCTGTGTTTTCCACTTTTACGTGTTCATGACTAATACACGATCTTGTTTACCTGATTACCCGACTGCTCGCTTCCTATAGGAAGGTGTACATGAAAGAGGTCCAATAGGTTCTACCTGTACCGATTTACCTTATTACCTGACTGCACGCTTCCCTATAGGAAGGTGTACTCGGAAGAGGACCAATAGGTTTTACCTGTACCTGTTCCTGTTCCTGTTTTCCTGATCCCTGAGTACACTGCCCTATAGAATCCACTACGAAATCTAAATGTAACTTGTTTGAATGTAGCAACCATGTGGTCAAAACCTGGGATGCATGAAGTGCTACCTAGATAGTTTTAATGCAAGACTTGACATAACATGATACCTATTACATTCTACCGGTACATGCTACTTGAGACCTTATCACGCCCCGCTTCCCAAAAAGAGAATACAGAATACAGATACGGGACTAAACCCAGCGAATGATTTTCATCATCCATATGCTGTCAGGATCTTTACAACATTTCACAAGAATAATCAGAGTCGGAAAGCAAGAGAAGTCAACTAAGCATGCATATATGAATCAATACCAACAGAATTACTTGAAACAAAATATATTAATCTCAAATAAACCAGATATGAATAAGTCAATAATCCTGGGTCATACTGCCCAAATACAAATAATCCAAGTAACAAATACAATTATTCAAGATAAGCAACAAGAAATAATAATAGCAAAATTCCAGCAGCTAGTATCTCAGATCACCAACTCCATCTGGCAACTGATCTCCAAAATCTGCAATTTAATAAATTGCCGGAAGAGGTGAAAGAAAACAAAACTCCCGCCAATACAAGTTATGGGCCGCTTGTAGTGCAGACACAAGTACAGGGATAAAATAAACAAATAGCATGGAATAGACATGGTAACAAAGCAGGATAACTAACATGAATTAGGAAACAAAATCAAGTAACATGATATACTAACAGGGTACAGGTAACATGTATCAAGTATCAAACAAGCAGGTAATCAAGCAATTAGGTATACAAGTATACAGGTAACAGGTGAACAGGTAGCATGTACAGGTAAGCATGTAACATGTGTCATGTTATGTCATGTCAAGTCTTATATTTATTACTATTTAGGTAGCACTTCATGCGTCCATCATTTTACCACATGGTTGCTACATTCATATAAGTTTCGCTTAGATTTCGTAGTGGAGTCCATAGGGCCGTGTACTCAGGAATCAGGAAAATAGGAACTGGAACAGGTTCATGAATCAAATAGGTACACGAATCATCCGATTAATGCATCAACATGTTTATTGTAAGCTCTATTTTCATATTTTATTTTATTTTGTATTCTTTTGATTATTGTATTTGAATTCATTTGTTATAGTGTATTTTGTCTTTTCTTGGGTACTTTGGTTCTCTCTTGATCAATCTGTGTTCTTTTGGTTGGATCCTGTTCTCTTTGCAAATTTTTCTCTTTCTATTCTGAGTTTGATTTGTTCTTCTTTGTGTTCGTCTCATCTCATTGCATTTGTTTGTCTCTTTCTGGAGCCAAAACCGTTACCCAAAACCCTAATTCTTGAACCCTTATAATTAATCCCATTAAACCCTAACAATTTATTCTCTCTCTCTCTCTCACTTCTGCCTTACCCTCTTTCTCTCTCCCCGATACCCTACTCTCTCTCTGTTTTCACTGAACCCCAAACCTAACTGCAAGAAACCTCCGACCCCCGTTGCAACTCCGATCGCCCTTCTCCACCATCACCGCCCTCATTATCATCTCCATCCCCTCGTCACCATCTCACCGTTGTCGTTCCCCATCTTCCTCGTCATCCCCAACCGAAACCTATTCACCGAGCTTTGACCATTGCCGTAGCTTCTTCACCGTTGCCCTAACCCATCTCCATGCACCCTCATTGCCCTCCTCGTCTCTCGCCACTCTACCGGAGTCCCCTAGCATCGCCGTCTAGTCCTGGAGTTGCGTTCGCCGTCGTCTCTCTATTTTCCACTGCAAAACAGAGTTTGCCAGAGTTTCGTCGTGGTTGCAATCGCCGCCATCGCTTCATGACCATGGTGCCGATGCCGCTTTGCCCCAACCCCGTCGTAGTCGCCGTCGAAGATGCTGTCTCTCTCTCTCTCCTTATCGAAGAAGACGACCAGTGATTGGTCGGATCCACTGTCCCGTGTTCGGCCGCACCAGATCCCTCACTTACTGTCCCCTGTTTGGATCTGATCCAGTGCCTATTGGCTCGATTTGGTGTTCGTGTTCTGGACGCATCAGATCCTGTTTTGCCGTTCTGTATTCTGTCCCGATCCGGTGTGAAGATTTGCTCTTGGATTTTGCTATTGCTGTTGGTTCTTCGCACATGTTTTTGGGAGATTTCGCCCGGGATTCTGATCTCGTTATTCCTATTTAATTATATCTACAATATAACAGGCAAGTCTCTTCTTGAACCCTTTTTATATTTTGTGTTCAAGATTATTTGATATTCTGCAAGTAGATCCGTCCATTTTGCTATCAAAACTGCTTTTGACAATTCCGTTAAGATTATCGAGGGTTTACACGAGCTAACCCGACATACTATTAACATCGTGCTATCTCTTTGATCTTAAACTCAGTCCCCATTGTTTCATGCATATGCACATTTAAATAACTAGATTCATGCATAAGACTGCTTGATAAATTGGACATTGAAATTGTATATGCTAAATTGAAGTTGCTCGATGAATTGACACCATGACTATGATAATTGTATCTTAAACATTAGAAATTTGCATGTTGACACCTAGGATTGCTTTGATTACCAATTTTCATGATATATGTGATCGTATGATTTATTTGTTATCTTTTTATGTTAAGTTGATTTTTGGACTGCTGGATGTTTTACTTTGAATCAAAATTTTAGCCATGCTAATGACATAATTTGAAAGAACTTACTGAACATAAAATGTGTCCCTTGATGTCTAGATAATTTTTCCCTAGTCTGGATTTAAATTCCAATTTGTCATTGTTAGATATCATCACTTTACTGCAACTGTGTTAGTAATTCCAGACTCAAAATTTCATGCGTATCCTGTTGTTTCTAATTTTATTTGACCCTGTTAACAATAAAAGAAAAATCTGAAATAAATTAGGTTAGACCTAGACATGTATAGATACTTCCCTAAATTTTTGTAGATTTTATTAATGATTTCTCTGACCCGAAATAATTAGTTGAACATAACCTACTGCATGCTGACTGAACATAAAACCTGATTAGAATAGACTTTTCACCCTAGCTCCTGTGTCTTTTATATGCCTTAATTATACTCGCTGGAACCGTGTGGAAGTCTACTTTACAGATCCTCCGGCGGATTCAGTTTTTCTATTGTGTAGTGACCATAATCCATGTTTTGGTACAACAAGATCATGCTGTCTTGATTTTGTGAAATGAGTTTATATAATGCGTTTGCTTCATTCTTTGTCTGTAGCGCATAGAATTAGTCACACATAGTAATATACAATATTGACACCCTCTTGCATGCTCAAATAGGATGAAAATAAACTATTCACAAGCCGAGGTATTATGGGTAGACTTGGTAGTGAACAATTGGGAAATTTACTCGATAAGGCCTTCTCGCTTGCACGAACACTTGACATAGAAGGAAGAGCATTGATTGCAATGATTGATTGATGATTCTTACACGTAAATTATTGTTACCAATGCCAAGTACACAAAACGTGAATTCACTATCGGTCTAAAACGATCACTGTGCTTGCGCGGAACCTGTGGAATGGGACGCAGTAGTACGTGCACTAGATAGGCTAATAAAATACTTAACAACCTGCATACTTCATCTTGTACTGAACTTGACTTGACATCACGTATTTCATGTGTGATTATTGTACACCTTTGATATTATTGTCTGCTCTTTGTTTTGTTCTTTATTTTGACCATGTTCCTTTCCTTTGATATTCATGCTTTCCTATTATCCTTTGTTTTCTCTACTTGCCGCCCACGACTTGCTCTAAGGGCACTCTTTTCTTTTTTTTTAGATCAAGATTTTACAGGTACTGAAGGACCTGTTCCCGAAGAAATTGGTGAGCAACGTTTCTAGTGTTGGATCCAGTCTCCGCTGCCTAGTTTTATTTGCTGCTAGATTTATTTTCTGAATATTGTTATAACTTGTACTTTGTTTTGGGCTCTATGACCCGTAGTTTGTTTTGATCTCAGATATTGGATATTTATACTGTTTGTTTATTTTATTTATTATTGGAACTTTATCTTTGTTTCATGTGGTTATATTTCTTGCATGGTTGTATTTTGTTGTTCTTATTGATGAGTTAGTCTGGTACAGCTTATGGATGGTATTTACATTATTCGTTGGGCCTACATTATGTACTTGTATTCCGTATTTTGGGAAGCGAGGCGTGACAGGGTTTTTAGTGGTATCAGAGCGCAAGGTTGAGTAATATATCAATCAAACATGACTATCTTTACGAGGTTTGGCTTTGATTGGTATATTAGTCGAGTTTGGCTCTAGCCGGGTTAACTTAGAGATTTGTACACCACGATAATCACATGAATACTTGTATAATAACCAACATATAATCTGGGTACTAACTATCTTTGATTGTGTTTCAAGCTATGGCCCATGGGATTCTTTTTCTCGCTCGGAGGTCAGCAGCCGGACAACGCTGCTATTCTCCAGAAGATTCAGCAGAAGATAGCTCTTCACCAGGAGCACAAAGAACTGATGAGAGCCACTTTGGCAGCCAATGGGAATGTTGCTGGACCTCCACCTGGTGCTTTGCCACCTAGGCCTAGTACGGTAGCGGATTTCATGAGGATGCACCCGAATAAGTTTTCAGGTACTGGGTTGCCGTTGGAGGCCGAACAATGACTTATCTGGACAGAGCAACTACTAGTCGCCGCTCGTGTTGCTGAGGCAGATCGTGTGGATGTGGTTCGCATCCAGTTGGTGGATCTCGCTTATATTTGGTGGCAGGGTTGAATCCGAGAGGATGCCGCGACCCATTGAGTGAGCCACTTTCTCTGAGAGCTTCATTGTGAAGTTCTTTCCCAGTGTCACCAAGGCAGAGATGGAGCGACAGTTTGTTTCCCTAACTCAGGTCAGCTAGATAATATTCTTAAATGTCATTTGTTGTTTCCTACTTCACTTGTGACCTTATTAATTTGAGCATTATCTTAATCAAGGAAACCATTCTGTGGATGAGTATGCTGCAGAGTTTACTCGGCTCTGTTGCTTCGTCCCTACCCTCGTTGCCACTGATGAGGCTCGGACTAGTCGTTTTCTGTCGGGCTTGAGCTTTCCCCTCCAGGACCGTTTGGCTGCTATTCGGCTTCGTGCTTATTCCGATATTCTAGATGTAACTCGGATCCAGGAGCAGACTCATAGCAGGTCTAGTGTTCCTCAGAGGACTGTTTTGCACCCTGTTGCAGCTCGGCCTTCCGGAGGACCTATTCGGATGCCAGTTCTGCCCCCTCCCGCGAGAGCACAGCCGTACGCACCTGTTGTCCCGATGAATGTTGAGACTTGTGGCTACTGCCATAAGACTGGGCATTCACAGCGAGATTGCAGGATGGCCAACTGACAACGTTTAGTGTGTGGGAGCAGTGAGCATATGGTTCGTGACTGTCCCAGGAAAAGAGCTCCTGCACCGGTTGCTGGTGCTGCTCCGCTAGGAGCACCGACGCGTGGTCAGGGCAGGCCGTGTCTCCCTCTACAGAGGCAAGTCTTTGATCAGAGGCGTGTGGCTCCTAAAGGAGGTCAGCTTGGTGGTTGTGGTCAGGCTTATAACCTGACAGCCGAGGAAGCGGAAGTTGCTATTGGAGTGGTTGCAGGTATATCACAGTAGTTGTACTTTCTTTTTTCTTTCAGTTTTCTGCATGTTATTTTTATTTTTTCCTCCTTTGTACAATTATTCGTGTATATATCCTGCTGGCACCTTATTCTTTGTTTGATCTTCTTCTAAGTCTGATTCTAGTCTTCTCTCCCTACTCATGTGTTGTTTGATTCGGGTGCTACCCACTCTTTCATTTCTTCTCACTTTGTCGATCAGCATGGTTTGGCTTGCGATGCTATGCCCGCAGCTTGGGACATCACCACAGGCGGAGGTGTCGTTGTCTGTTCTAGGGTTTTCAAGCAAAGTCCGTTGCTGATTGGTGGTGTGGTTTTCTCGGCGGATTTGATTGTGATTCCCAATTCCGGTTTCGATGTCATTGTGGGCATGGACTGGTTGGGTATTTCCTGTAACGTGATTGATTGTCGGGAGAAGAAGGTGACTTTCAGGCCTTCTGGTCAGCCAGAATTTGTTTTCCATGCGGGTGAGACACCGTCAGGGCATGTCAAGAACTCGTTGGATCCCAACGTTGTTTCTCTTGCGTCGCTCGATTCTGGTAGGGTTGTTGCATCCTTGGTTGTGCGGGACTTCCTTGATGTGTTTCCCAAGGAATTGCCCGGTTTGCTGCCAGTACGATATGTGGAATTCAACATTGACGTCCAGCCCGGTACGGCCCCTATTTCTAAGAGTCCGTATCGTATGGCGCCGGTTGAATTGGCAGAACTGAAGGTGCAAGTTCAGGAGCTGCGTGATAAGGGTTTTGTCAGACCTAGTGTTTCGCCATGGGGAGCCCCAATTCTGTTTGTCAGTAAGAAGGATAGAATCCACAGGCTTTGCATTGACTGCAGGGAGTTGAACAATGTTACTATCAAGAATCGGTATCCATTGCCGAGGATTGACGATTTGTACGACCAACGGGGAGGTGCTTCGGTGTTCTCGAAGTTGGATTTGCGTTCTGAGTACCATCAAATCAGCGTGAAGTCAGAGGATGTTCTGAAGACGGCTTTCCGAACGAGATAGGGGCATTACGAGTTCTTGGTGATGCCTTTCGGAGTGACTAATGTACCGGCTGTATTCATGAGTTTGATGAACCGTGTGTTTTTGCCGTTCTTGGATCTGTTTGTCGTGGTCTTCATCAACGACATATTAGTGTACTCGCGGAACAAGGAGGATCATGTTGAGCATCTGAAGGTAGTTCTGCAGACTTTGAGGGAGAACCAATTATATGGGAAGCTCGGTAAGTGCGAGTTCTGGCTGGATCAGGTTGCTTTTCTTGGCCACATTATCTCCAGTGCTGGTGTTTCTGTGGATCCGTCGAAGATTTCTGCGGTCAAGGATTGGCCTATTCCGAAGTCTGTTTTTGAGGTGCGGAGTTTCCTTGGTTTGGCTGGTTACTGTCGGAAGTTCGTTTAGGATTTCTCTAAGATCACTGGACCCTTGACCAGTTTGACCAAGAAGGGGCAGAAGTTCGTCTGGGATGAAGCTTGTGATGGAGCTTTCGCTAAGTTGAAGCATCGGTTGACGTCAGTGCCTGTGCTGACTCTCCCTGACAGTTCGGGTGGTTTTGTGATCTTTTGTGATGCTTCGGGAAGAGGTCTGGGAGTAGTGCTGATGCAGCGAGGTAGGGTTGTCACTTATGCATCGAGGCAGTTGAGACCTTATGAGAATAACTATCATACGCATGATCTGGAGCTTGCAGCTGTGATCTTTGCCTTGAAGTTGTGGAGGCACTATTTGCTTGGGCATAGTGTTGAGATTTTCACAGATCACAAGAGCCTCAAGTATGTGTTCACGCATAAGGAGTTGGACATGAGGCAGAGAAGATGGCTGGAATTGATGGCAAATTTTGATATCAATTTGCAATATCACCTGGCCAGAGTTAATTCGGTGCCTGATGCTTTGAGTCGGAGGCCTGCCGCTATGTTCCTCACTCAACAGATGGAGCTAGTGGACGACATGTGGAGGCTATAGTTGGATGTGTTGCTTCCCGATCAGATCGGCAGCTTATGCTGTTGCAGTTGTAGTCTTCCTTAGTAGAGCAGATCAAGGCAGCTCAAGGGAGTGATCAACAATTGCAGAAGTTTCGGAGTGAGGTTGAAGCTGGTTTGAGATCTGATTTAGTTGTCCTTGCTGATGGGTCGCTTCGGTTTGGCTCTAGCTTGTGTGTACCTAGAGGAGAAGTCAGGTAGAAGCTACTCGAGGAAGCTCATCGGTCCCCGTATTCTATCCATCCTGGTGGTACCAAGATGTACAGGGACTTGAAACAACATTTCTGGTGGCATGGTATGAAGCGGGATGTGGCTCGATTCGTCACCCAGTGCCTAATCTGTCAGTAGATGAAGGCAAAGCATTAGAGGACTGCATGACTTTTGCAACCCCTTCCTATCCAGAATAGAAGTAGGAGAATATCATGATGGACTTTGTGACAGCTTTGCTGAGGATTCCTAAAGTTCATAAAGCTAGCTGGGTGATAGTGGATCGGCTGACGAAGTGTGCTCACTTTATTCCTTTCTGTGTAGGTCAGTCCATGGAGAGTTTGGCCGGGCAGTACGTTCAGGAGGTTGTTCGTCTGTATGGAGTTCCTGTCAGCATCACATCGGATAGAGATACGAGATTCAGGTCTCAGTTCTGGGAGAGTTTGCAGAAGTGCTTGGTATCAAGTTGAGCTACAGTACAGCGTTCAATCCCAGACGGATGGGCAGTCAGAAAGGACAATTCAGACCCTAGAAGATATGTTGAGATCCTATGTTTTTCAGTATGGAGGTTTGTGGGAGGATCATCTTCACTTGGCCAAGTTCTTTTATAATAACAGTTATCAGGCGAGTCTCAAGGTTGCTCCATTCGAAGCTTTGTATAGGCGCAAGTGTAGATCACTAGTCGGTTGGGATGATATCAGTGAAAGGAAGCTTTTAGGCCCTGAGTTGACGACGAAGACAGTTGATGTCGTGGCTCAGACCCGCAAGCATTTGCAGGCCGCTCAGGTTTGGTAGAAGAGGTGAACTGACTGTCGTCGGAGACCTCTAGAGTTTGAGGCAGGCGAGCATGTGTTCTTCAAGGTATTACCTTGGAAAGGTGTTATCTGTTTCGGCGGTGGAGGCAAGTTGAGTCCTCGATTCATCGGTGCATTCGATATCATGGAACGTGTGGGCAAGGTAGCTTACAAGCTCGCGTTACCGCCAGCTTTAGCGGGTGTCCATGATGTATTCCATGTTTCTCAGCTCAGGAAATACATCAGAGATGACAGTCATGTGGTTGACTACTCAGACTTGTTTGTGAGGCCGAATTTGTCCTTTGAAATTCGACACGACTTTATCTTAGACCGTCGAGAGAAGGTGCTAAAGAATAAAGTCATCAAGTTGGTCCGAGTTTCTTGGGATCCTCGTTCGCCAGGGGAGTCTACTTGGTAGTTAGAGGAAGAGATTCGGGAGAAGTTTCCTCATTTGTTTGAGTAGAGTTTTGTTTTGCTTTGTTTTGCTTTGTTTGTTTTGGGGTTTGTCCTATGTACCTCTTGTGTGAATTTCGAGGACGAAATTCTTCTTGTAAGGTGGGTAGGATTTGTAAGCCCTCTTTTCAGATTTTATTGTATTTTGTATTATTTTGATTATTGTATTTGAATTCATTTGTTACAGTGTATTTTATCTTTTCTTGTGTTCTTTGGTTCTCTCTTGATCAATCTTTGTTCTTTTGGTTGGATCCTATTCTCTTCGCAAATTTTGTTCTTTCTATTCTGAGTTTGATTTGTTCTCCTTTGTGTTCGTCTTATCTCATTCCATTTGTTTGTCTCTTTTTGGAGCCAAAACTGTTACCCAGAACCCACATAATCTCAACCCAAAATCCTAATTCTTGAACCCCCTATAAATAATCCTATTAAAACCTAATAATTTATTCTCTCTCTCTCTCACTTCTGCCGTTACCCTCTTTCTCTCTCCTCAAAACCCTACTCTCTCTCTGTTTTCGCTGAACCCCAAACCCAACCGCAAGAAACCCCCGACCCCCGTTGCAACTCCGATCGCCCTTCACCACCATCACCGCCCTCATCATCGTCTCCATCCCCTCATCACCATCACACCGTCGTCTTTCCCCATCGTCCTCGCCATCCCCATTCGAAACCCATTCACCAAGCTTTCACCATTGCTGTAGCTTCTTCACCGTCGCCCTAACCCATCTCCGTGCACCCTCATTGCCCTCGTCGTCTCTCACCGCTCTACCAGAGTCGCTTAGCATCGTCGTCGAGTCTCGGAGTCACGTTCGCCGTTGTCTCTCTTTTTTCCACCGCAAAACAAAGTTCGCTGGAGTTTCGTTGTGGTTGCCATCGCGGCCGTCGCTTCCCGACCGTGGTGCCGATGCCGCTTTGCCCCCGCCCCGTCACAGTCACCGACGAAGACACCGTCTCTCTCTCTCCTTACTGAAGAAGACGACCAGTGATTGGTCGGATCCACTGTCCCATGTTCGGTCTTACTAGTCCCTCACTTGATGTCCCCTGTTTGGATCGGATCCGGTGTGAGGAAGAGCTCCTATTAGCTCGATTTGGGGTTCTGTGTTCTGGGTGCATCAGATCCTGTTTTGCCCTTCTGTATTCTGTCCCGATCCGGTGTGAAGATTTGCTCTTGGCTTTTGCTATTGCTGTTGGTTCTTCGTGCGTGTTTTTGGGAAATTTCACCCGGGATTCTGATCCTGTTATTCCTAGTTAATCATATCTGCAATATAGCAGGCAAGTCTCTTCTTGAACCCTTTTTATTGTTTGTGTTCAAGATTATTTGATCTCCTGCAAGTAGATTCGTCTATTTTGCTATCAAAACTGCTTTTGACAATTCCGTTAAGATTATCGAGGGTTTACATGAGCTAACCCGACATACTCTTAACATCGTGCTATCTCTTTGATCTTAAATTCAGTCCTCATTGTTTTATGCATATGCACATTTAAATAACTAGATTCATGTATAGGACTTCTTAATAAATTGAAATTGAAATTGTATGTGCTAAATTGAAGTTGCTCGATGAATTGACAAAATGACTATGATAATTGTATCTTAAACCTTAAAAATTTGCATGTTGACACCTAGGATTGCTTTGATTACCAATTTTCATGCTATATGTGATCGTATGATTTATTTGTTATCTTTTTATGTTAAGTTGATTTCTGGACTGCTGGATATTTCACTTTGAATCAGATTTTTAACCATGCTAATGACATAATTTGAAAGAAATTACTTAACATAAAATGTAACCCTTGATGTCTAGATAATTTCTTCCTAGTCTGGATTTAAATTCCAATTTGTCATCTATTAGATATCAACACTTTACTGCAACTGTGTTAGTAATTCCAGACTCAAAATTTCATGCATATCCTGATGTTTCTAATTTTTTTGACCGTGTTAACAGTAAAAGAAAAATCTGAAATAAATTAGGTTAGACCTAGACATGTATAGATACTTCTCTAAATTTTTATAGATTTTATTAATGAGTTCTCTGATCTAAAATAATTAGTTGAACATAACCTACTGCATGCTGACTGAACATAAAACCTGATTAGAATAGACTTTTCACCCTAGCTCCTGTGTCATTTATATGCCTTAATTATACTCGCTGGAACCGTGTGGAAGTCTACTTTATAGATCTTCTGGCGGATTCAATTTTTCTATTGTGTAGTGACCATATGGTACAACAAGGTCATGCTGTCCTGATTTTGTGAAATGTGTTTATATGATGTGTTTGCTTCATGCTTTGTCTGTAGCGCATAGAATTAGTCACACATAATAATATAAAATATTGACAACCTCTTGTATGCTCACATAGGATGAAAATAAACTATTAACAAGCTGGAGTATTATGGGTAGACTTGATAGTGAACAATCGGGAAATGTACTCGGTAAGGCCTTCTCGCTTGCACGAATACTTGACATAGAAGGAGGAGCATTAATTGCAATGATTGATTGATGATTCTTGCACGTAAATTACTGTTGTCAATGTCGAGTACACGAATCGTGAATTCACCATCGGTTTAAAACGATCACTGTGCTTGCGCGGAACTTGTGGAATGGGACGCAGCAGTACTTGCACTAGATAGACTAATAAAATACTTAACAACCTGCATACTTCATCTTGTATTGAACTTGACTTGACATCATGCATTTCATGTGTGATTATTGTACACCTTTGATATTATTGCCTGCTCTTTGTTTTGTTCTTTGTCTTTGATCATGTTCCTTTCCTTTGATATTCATGTTTTCCTATTATCCTTTGTTTTCTCTACTTGATGCCGACGACTTGCTCTAAGGGCACTCTTTATTTTCTTTTTAGGTCAATATTTTACAGGTACTGAAGGATCTGTTCCCGAAGGAATTGGGGAGTAACGTTTCTAGTGTTGGATCCAGTCTCTACTGTGTAGTTTTATTTGCTGCTAGATTTATTTTCTGAACATTGTTATAACTTGTACTTTGTTTTGGGCTTTATGACCCGTAGTTTGTTTTGATCCCAGATGTTGGATATTTATACTGTTGGTTTATTTCATTTATTATTGGAACTTTATCTCTGTTTCATATGGTTATATTTCTTGCGTGGTTGTATTTTGTTGTTCTTATTGCAGAGTTAGTCTGGTACAGCTTATGGATGGTGTTTACATTATTCGCTGGGCCTACGTTTCGTACTCGTGTTCCGTATTTTGGGAAGCAGAACGTGACATTTATGAATCAACAGGTACACGAATCAACCGATCCATGCATCAACAGGTACACAAACCAACAGGTCCATGCATCAACAGGTAACAGGTACACGAACCAACAGGTCAATGCATCAATAAGTAACAGGTACACAAACCAACAGGTCTACGCATCAACAAGTTCATGTAACAACATGAATCAAAATGGGACCCACGGGCCCCCTTCTAAGTACACATTTCTATGTTTTCCACTTCTAGAACTTTCCCTTAACCCCGGCTTGATTATTTATTATTATCTGATGTGGCTAAAAATGGGGGTTAATCGGAACCTTCCGAATTGGGCATGAATCTTGAAGCCCAAGGGTAAAATGGTGATTTCCCCCACAAATAGGGTCTGAGATGGGTACTGAGTCTCCCTGATATAGACCCAATAACCCACAAACGGACCCGCTTCAATCGGGCGCGGGTTTCAACTAGCAATAAAGCCCGATCAGAGGGATAGAATTAGGATCCCTGATTAGATCCTAATCAACGGCCCTGATTCATGCCTATCCCTCCACTAGGAATTAGGGATTACATTCCTAATCTGTTTACAAGGAGAATATTCCTTATCAGATCATGGGGATTACATTCCTAATTCATTCCCTAAGGCGCCTATAAATACCCCCCGTCCATCTCCATTAAGAGGTAATCAATCTTTCACCAGTTTTAGCGCTCTTTCATAGTCTGCCAGATTACTGACTTGAGCGTCGGAGGGTGCGTCGCCGGGAACAACCCCGGTATCTCGCACTTTTTGCAGGTGCACAGCAGGAACGACGATCAAAGCCTGACGGAACTGGTATACAGGTTTGCTATTTAGTTTCCCTAAGAATCCACAAATTCTATCTGTTTGCCCCCACACCAAAATTAGCGGCAACAGATTGGCGCCGTCTGTGGGAAACTAACGAATAGAGACCTCTCCTCTTCCTGGTGAACCGGTCTTCTCCAGCCATGCCGCCTCGCAAAGTCAGGTCAAGGGGTTCCAACCGAGGACCCAACCCTGATCAGCAGCAAGAAGTCCCCAACAATCCTGCTCAACAACAAGGGCAGCTTCCCCCTACGGCAGAAGACCCGCTCCAACAAGACCTTCCTCCTCCTAATCAAACACCCCCGAAGGGTCCTAACCCTCAAAAACAGCCTCTTCACCAGGAGCACGCCTCCATCCACAATGCCTCTACGGACTCCATGGCTTCCCATCACCCCCGAGCCTCTGGTACCGCCCTCAACCGCCAGAAAGATGACGACCTCCGCCGCCACCTGGATGAAAAGCGGGCCCGAGAAGGAGCCTCCCGCCAACACCATCCGGGCGAGCGGTCTCCTCGCCACCGGTACCACAGGTCCCCCGTCCGCAGGGGGAGGAAAGAGTCCCCCGAGCATTACCGAAGAAGACACTCCCCAGCGGGTCGGCAACAGCCCAGGAACAATGAGGCACCAATCACCCGTGCCGAGTTCCAGCAGTTCCAAGCGACCGTCCTGCAGGCTCTCAACCTCCGTCAAAACCCTAATGAGCAGAAGGCCCCGTCCCCTCCTCTGGTCCGAAGCCCTCGCCGACGGTCCCCATCTCCTCGTCCTGCTCCTAGCAACTCCCGGCGTACCCCAAGTCCTCGTCGCTCCCGAAGTTACCATCGCTGTAGCCCCCGCTCTCCCTCATACGAAGACGAGTCTAGGGGCTCGGCTGATTACCGTCGGAGGGATGACACCATGTACCGTCGTCTTCATGAAGTAGAGAGGCGCCTGGGCCAGATAGACCGAGAAGAGGAGCTTAGGGGGAGGACCCTATGTCCTAGCCGACCCCCTTTCTTCCGAACCATAGTGGATGCGCCAGTCCCGTTTGGCTTCAAACCTCCCCAATTTGAAACTTACACCGGGGAGACCGACCCAGTTGACCACATCGAGAGCTTTAAGACCTTGATGCTTCTCCACCAAGCCTCCGATGCCCTCCTCTGCAAAACCTTTCCCGCGACTCTCAAGGGACCATCTCGAGAGTGGTATTCTCGCCTTGCCCCCTCCTCAATATTCTCCTTCGAGCAGTTCGAAACCCTCTTCGTCACACATTTCGTGAGCAGCCGCAGAGCCGAGAAAACCAGCATCTCCCTATTGCACCTCCACCAAAAGAAGGGGGAGAAACTGAGAGACTATGTGAAGAGGTTCACAGCTGAAGCCAGGTCTATAGCCTCCCTCGACCAGTCGGTCGCTACGGCAGCATTTCAATCTAATGTCCTCAATTCCAACCTCCGCTCCTCCCTCGCCAAGAAGCCTCCGCAGAACTTTTCCGACCTACTCCTTCGCAGTGAAAAGTATATCCGGGCCGAAGAGGCCGAGCAGCGACCCAACTGGGAGGGGTCTTCCTCCGGGTTTAAGAGAAAGGGAACAGAAGAGGAAGGAGCCAAGAAACTCCAAAAGGACAATGCCGGCCAGCGCCGAACTCCCCCCAGGTTCGAGAAGTTCACCCCCCTCACCACTGACGTCTCAACCATTTTGATGGAGGTCGAGAAGGAGGGTATCATCCCCCCTGCTCCAAGGATGAACACCCCCGCCAAAAGAAGAGATAAAGAGAAATGGTGCCGTTATCACCGGGACCATGGGCATGACACCAGCGATTGTCATGCCCTAAAGAACGAAATCGAAGCCCTTATCCAGAGAGGGCAGCTGACTAGGTTCGTAAGAAAGGATCGAGCCGAACTTCCTCCCCCGCCTCAGGGGGCTAACAAGCGTTCGGAACGAGAAGAGACGCCAGACATCGAGGAAGAGCGAGTCCTCCACCTCATTCACGGGGGCCCAATGGGGGGCTCCTCAAACTCCTCTCGGAAGGCATTTATAAGAGAAGTCAACTCGGTCCGAACAACCCCTCCTCCCAAAGGCCTCAGAGTGCCAGTCACGTTCTCCGACGAAGATCTCGAAGGAGTTCGTACCCCACATTGTGACGCACTCGTCATTAGCCTCCACATGGCAAATTTCAAAGTGGAAAGGATCTTAGTAGACAACGGCAGCTCCGTCAACATCCTCTTCCTCTCCGCTTTTAAAGGCCTAAAGCTCTCCAGAGACAAACTCAAGCCCGCCGGCTACACTCTCCATGGGTTCACGGGGGTTCCGGTAACTATTGAAGGGGTGATCACCCTCGATGTAACTGCCGGCCAAACTCCTACCACCCGAACAGAGCCAATGGACTTCATGGTGGTGGATGTTCCCGCCGCCTACAACGTCATTTTGGGTCGGCCTGGCCTCGCAGCTTTGGAAGCTGTCCCCTCAGCATACCATCTTAAGTTGGAGTTTCCCACCCTGGTCCGGGGTCGGGGAAGTAAGGGGCAATCAGGAGATGGCTAGAAAGTGCTACATGACCTCAACCCTTGGACCTGTCCTCTCCTTAGAAACTCTGGAAATTCCTCAAGATACTGCAAGACCGACCTCCGAGCCGGTGGATGAACTGGATGAGGTGCTCTTCTCTGAACAAGAGCCGACCCGCAAGTTCTTTGTTAGCAAGACCCTCCCGTCCGCCCTATACTCAGACATCGTACAATGCATCCGAAGGAACCAAGACCTCTTCGCTTGGTCAGCTGCAGATATGCCCGGCATCTCCGAAGAGCTTCTGGTCCACCGCCTAAGTGTTGATCCGGGGTCCAAACCGGTCCAGCAGAAGACGTGCAAGTTCGCCCCTGAGCGTCAGCTCGCTATAAAAGAGGAGGTAGACAAGCTCTTGAAGGCCCGTTTCATACAGGAGATGAATTATCCTGAATGGCTATCGAATGTAGTAATGGTGAAGAAGTCCAATGGGACTTGGAGAATTTGTATTGATTTCACTGACCTCAACAAGGCTTGCCCCAAGGACCCCTTTCCTCTTCCGAGTATTGACACTCTGATTGACGCAACCTCGGGACATGAGCTCCTCAGCTTCATGGATGCCTTCTCAGGTTACAATCAGATAAGAATGTTCACTCCAGATATCTCGAAGACGTCTTTTGTGACCGACCAAGGCCTCTATTGCTACAGAGTAATGCCATTCGGTCTGAAGAACGCAGGTGCAACATACCAACGCCTCGTCAACAAGGTCTTCCAGGCTCAGATCAGCCGGAACATGGAGGTGTACGTCGACGATATGCTTGTAAAAAGCATCCGAGGTGTTGATCATGTGGCCGACCTCCAAGAGGCCTTTGGCATCCTAAGAAAGCACAATATGAGACTCAACCCGAACAAGTGTGTGTTCGGCGTCTCATCAGGGAAGTTCCTCGGCTTCATGGTTAGCCAACGAGGAATTGAAGCAAATCCGGAGAAGATCAAGGCCATATTGGACATGGCCCCTCCTAGAAATGTTAAAGAAGTTCAGAGATTAACCGGTCGCCTAGCCGCCATAGGGCGCTTTCTGTCAAAGTCTGGAGAAAAATGCCTCCCCTTCTTCAAAGCCCTCAGGGGGGCTAAAGGATTCGAATGGGGGCAGCAGCAACAGGAGTCCTTCGACCAGCTCAAGGCCTACCTCGTCAATCCCCCTCTCCTCAGCAAGCCGATCACAGGTGAGCCCCTGTACCTCTACCTGGCAGCCTCCGAGCAGACCCTAAGTGCGGTCCTAGTGAGGGAAGAAGATCGGACCCAGAAGCCCATCTACTATGTCAGCAAAGTGCTTCGGGACGCTGAGCTAAGATACCCGAAGATTGAAAAGATGGCTTATGCCCTGGTGATGGCCGCGAGGAAGCTTCGCCCGTACTTCCAGTCCCATTCGGTGGTCGTTCTTACCGACCAGCCGCTGAAACAGGTTCTTCACAAGCCCGAGACTTCGGAACGCCTTATGAAATGGTCGATCAAGCTGAGCCAACATGACATATCATGCCAGCCTCGGACCGCGATCAAGGCTCAAGCGCTGGCCGAATTCATAGTTGAGAGTACCATCCCTGAGCCCAGCCAGGCAGTAAAGGGACCACCGGTCTGGTCGATTTATGTTGACGGATCCTCTTGCAATGAGGGAAGCGGGGCAGGAGTCATTCTGGCAGGCCCAGATGACTTCATCCTCCAATACTCCCTCCGCATAAATTTCAAAGCCTCGAACAACGAGGCCGAATACGAGGCGCTAATAGCCGGTCTTCGAATGGCCCGAAATGCAGGGGCACAGCGGCTGCAGATCTTCAGCGACTCTCAATTGGTCGTCAACCAGGTCCTCGGCGAGTATGAAGCCCGCGATGATAGAATGGTTAAATACTTGGCCAAGGTAAAGAGCCTCATGGCGCTGTTTGAAGAGGTCCTCATCCAAAGGATCCCCCGAGAGGAAAATGCTCAGGCTGACGCCCTATCCAAATTGGCCTCCTCTTCCCTTCAAGGTCTGGAGCAGACCGTATTGATAGAAGTCCTCCTGAAGCCGAGCATAGAGGACGAAAAACCTGACTCCGTTGAAACATTGCCCGTCCTCCTCGAAGACAACTGGATGAAACCCCTCGTCGAGTTCTTAAGGGACGGACTCCTCCCCGAAGATCCGAGGGAAGCAAGAAGAATCAGGACCCGAGCCGAGCGTTATACATTAATCGAAGGTATCCTATATAAACGCTCCTTCACCCAGGTGGACAGTCGGCCTTACCTGAGGTGTCTTTCCCCCGGACAAGCCGAATACGCCCTGCAAGAACTCCACGAGGGCATCGGCGGGGCCCATTCTCGGTCCAGGGCTCTAGCGCGCAAAGTGTTGAACTACGGGTATTACTGGCCCACTCTCCTACGGGACTCCGAACGACACGTTCGGCGATGCAGCTCCTGTCAAAAGTATTCTGACATCCGACGCCTTCCACAAGCACCACTCACCTCCCTATCAAGTCCGATCCCCTTCGCTATGAGGGGGATGGATTTACTAGGGCCATTTTCACCAGCCCCCGGACAGTTAAAGTTCCTAGTCGTGGCAGTCGACTATTTCTCGAAATGGATAGAGGCCGAGCCCCTGGCTACAATCACCGAGCATAGGGTCGTTCAATTCTTCTGGAAAAATGTGATTTGCCGATTCGGCGTTTCCCGGGTCATAGTTACAGATAACGGAACGCAGTTCACAGGGGCGGCCTTCCGAGCCTTATGTGAGGACCTCGCCATACAACACCGCTTCTCCTCCGTCTCACACCCCCAGTCAAATGGCCAGGCCGAAAATGCCAACCGACAGATCCTCTCAGGCATCAAGAAAAGACTAGACAAGTGCTCCAAGGGCTTGTGGGTTGATCAGCTGCCCAACGTACTATGGAACTACCGTACCACGAAGCAGACCCCAACAGGCGAAAGCCCGTTTAATCTCACCTATGGGTCCGAGGCCCTCATTCCCCTAGAAGTTGGGATACCCTCTCCTCGTTTGATAGCTTTTGAAGAAGAGCAGAATGCCAAAGAGCTCAGAGCAAGCCTAGACTTGATAGACGAAATCCGAGAAAGAGCTGCTATACGGCAACAAAGCTACCGAAGAAGAATTGAGCTAGCCTACAACAAAAGAGTCCGCCCAACGGACCTCAAAGAAGGGGACCTAGTCCTCCGAAAATTGGCCATCTCATTCCCCGAACAGAAAAGCAAACTGGCCCCGAATTGGGAGGGACCATACAAGATCTCAAAAGTGATCCGCCCCGGTGCATACAAGCTAGAAGATCTCGAAGGCAGAGAAATTCCCAGGACTTGGAACGCCGACCATCTTTTGAAATACCAAGAGAAAGCAACTACGCCTCTCTAAGTAACTCAAGATGTCGAACCATTCCCTTCCTGTTACTAGTAGTGATTTTTCCTTTATTTTTTCATTGTAATAACGGCTAGCAACTTTAGAAGCAGCCGATCATTGGATATTAATAAATAAAGTTTTTCATATTTTTGCTGTTATATCTCTCTGCTTTTTATTCCTCAATCTAACAATGGTTCCGGAGTCCAACACTTGGCTCGATTCTACTTCACAAGTTCGCTCCTAAGCGAACTAGAAGTAGCTCGCCATTCGGAAATGCTCCCACAACCTTTAAACTAATCTAACAATGGTTCTGGAGTCCAACACTTGGCTCGATTCTACTTCACAAGTTCGCTCCTAAGCGAACTAGAAGTAGCTCGCCATTCGGAACTGCTCCCACAGCCGTTGAATGGTTCGGAGTCCAACACTTGGTTCGACTCTACTTCGCAAGTTCGCTCCTAAGCGAGCTAGGGGTAGTTCGCCATTCGGAAATGCTCCCACAACCTTTAAACTAATCTAACAATGGTTCCGGAGTCCAACACTTAGCTCGATTCTACTTCACAAGTTCGCTCCTAAGCGAACTAGAAGTAGCTCGCCATTCGGAACTGCTCCTACAGCCGTTAAATGGTCCGGAGTCTAACACTTGGTCCGACTCTACTTCGCAAGTTCGCTCCTAAGTGAGCTAGGGGTAGTTCGCCATTCAGAAATGCTCCCATAACCCTTAAACTAATCTAACAATGGTTCTGGAGTCCAACACTTGGCTCGATTCTACTTCACAAGTTCGCTCCAAAGCGAACTAGAAGTAGCTCGCCATTCGGAACTGCTCCCACAGCCGTTGAATAGTTCGGAGTCCAACGCTTGGTTCGACTCTACTTCGCAAGTTCGCTCCTAAGCGAGCTAGGGGTAGCTCGCCATTCGGAAATGCTCCCACAACCTTTAAACTAATCTAACAATGGTTCCGGAGTCCAACACTTGGCTCGATTCTACTTCACAAGTTCGCTCCTAAGCGAACTAGAAGTAGCTCGCCATTCGGAACTGCTCCCACAGCCGTTGAATGGTTCGGAGTCCAACACTTGGTTCGACTCTACTTCGCAAGTTCGCTCCTAAGCGAGCTAGGGGTAGTTCGCCATTCGGAAATGCTCCCACAACCTTTAAACTAATCTAACAATGGTTCCGGAGTCCAACACTTGGCTCGATTCTACTTCACAAGTTCGCTCCTAAGCGAACTAGAAGTAGCTCGCCATTCGGAACTGCTCCCACAGCTGTTGAATGGTTCGGAGTCCAACCCTTGGTTCGTCTCTACTTCGCAAGTTCGCTCCTAAGCGAGCTAGGGGTAGCTCGCCATTCGGAAATGCTCCCACAACCTTTAAACTAATCTAACAATGGTTCCGGAGTCCAACACTTGGCTCGATTCTACTTCACAAGTTCGCTCCTAAGCGAACTAGAAGTAGCTCGCCATTCGGAACTGCTCCCACAGTCGTTGAATGGTTCGGAGTCCAACACTTGGTTCGACTCTACTTCGCAAGTTCGCTCCTAAGCAAGCTAGGGGTAGTTCGCCATTTGGAAATGCTCCCACAACCTTTAAACTAATCTAACAATGGTTCCGGAGTCCAACACTTGGCTCGATTCTACTTCACAAGTTCGCTCCTAAGCGAACTAGAAGTAGCTCGCCATTCGGAACTGCTCCCACAGCCGTTGAATGGTTCGGAGTCCAATACTTGGTTCGACTCTACTTCGCAAGTTCGCTCCTAAGCGAGCTAGGGGTAGTTCGCCATTCGGAAATGCTCCCACAACCCTTAAACTAATCTAACAATGGTTCCGAGTCCAACACTTGGCTCGATTCTACTTCACAAGTTCGCTCTTAAGCGAACTAGAAGTAGCTCGCCATTCGGAACTGCTCCCACAGCCGTTGAATAGTTCGGAGTCCAACGCTTGGCTCGATGCTACTTTGCAAGTTCGCTCCTAAGCGAACTGGAAGAAGCTCGCCATTCGGAACTGCTCCCACTTTAGAAGCCTCGGCACAGCAGACAACAGTCGCGAGAGTAAAAAACACACAAGTTCGGCAACAACAATTTTATTGATGAAACAGATGCGGTACAAAGACAAACACAGCAGGATTACAACTCGTCAAAGAAAAAGTTACAATGCCGACTTATTACACTTAGCAAAAAACAAGAAAATACACAAAAGCTCGCGGAATCGACGACTTCAGTGCTTTTTTGGATCCGGAGCATTCCGCTTCAGAGACACTCGGGAGTGGCGACGCTTGTCTCCAGAGCGCGACCCCAAGCCGGCGAATTGAGGCGTATCCTCGGCACCACTCCTAGTAGCTACTCCGACGGATGCTCCGCTCGATGAAATCGCCACCTGAGCTTTGCGCGTCCCCCGGACTAGGTTGGCCGATCCGCTGACGGGTCGCCATCTCGTAGAAGGTAATGCCCCGCTCGCTCTCCGCGCGAGTACACGAGGTGCTTCGAACGTTGATAGGCCCCGAATGCGGCTTGAGACGGGCCACTTCTGCCTCCAGCTCCGAGATCCGATCCCGCAACGAGTCGTCTTTGACATTGACTTCGAAACGTGGGGGTATCGCGGAGTCCGGAACTCCTGATCGGCTGGCAATAAGGCGCCGAAGATGTGTGACCTCGATGCTTTTATCCACAATCGCTCTCTTCAGTGCTTTGACCTCGGCAGTCAGTTGGACCCGTTCACTCGTCAACTTGGCCACTTCGGCCGTCAGCCCCTTGCCCTCGCTCCGAAGCTTCGTCTCTACGGACTGCAGATGCTGTATCTCGGAGAGCAAGTCATCCCTCTCCGCTGTTATTTTGGACAAGTTATGATGAATGCACTGAATCCGAATCTCATTACTGAAAGCAGTTGGCGAATATTCACCTTCACCGGAGGGGGTAAGCTCTTCGATCCTGCCTTCCAGACGACGAATCTCGATATCTCGCCGGCCGAGGATGAGCTGGAGATGCTTCCTCTCGCTTTCAGCTCGGCGCAATCCGAGCTCGACCTCGTAGAGTCGCTCTCGGCACCTCGCCAGACACAGCTTCGTCGCCCCTAGGCCGACCTTGGCTCGAGCTTCTTCATTCGAGCGCGAAGGCTCGACGTCTTGGGCGATCACCATCAGCTGCAAAGAGATCGAAGTAATCAGCAAAAAGATAGAACATTGCCAGAGTGCCACACTTGGCCAGAAGTGAAACAAGAAAACTCAGAAAAGAAACAAGAAACTCTCGAGGCCATAAGAGAATGTTCGGCGAAAAAGGGGGGCGAAAGACAAAAATTCGAACACCAATACTTGCAAAAAAATTTCTTTTCATTCATTTCAAAAGGTAGTGGTGGCCAGTCCGCTATTAGGCGTTACAATGATTGAAAAAAAAAACAAAAAAAAAAACAAACAGACAAACAAAAAAGGAAAACGAGGAGCGGAGTCAAGGCTCGACCTCTTTCCCCCGAGCGACGAGGCGGGGTAGGGGTTGACTTCGCTGAAGGAGACGCCACCGACAGCGGAAGGACCGCAGTGCTAGGGGCCTCGCCAGTGACCCCAGCCCCGGCATCAACTTCGTCATCCCCGTCATCCTCCTCCCCCTCGGATTCAGGGTCGAAACCCTCGACATGGCCGGGGAACAATCTCCACCCCGAGACGTCCACGTCGGGGTACTCCTTCGACACCCGTTCGAGGGCGGCGGCGAAGGCTTTCGCCATATTTTGGGCGAGGAACCCCTGGGCCTTCTCCAGGGTCGCATCCTCCGCCGCCTTCACGGCTGCCGCTTGCGCCGCCTCGGCCACGACCAACTGCTTGGCCGCCCCCTCCTTCTGCAAAAGGAGCTCGCCCTCTAGCCTCTTCACCTCGGCCTCGAGATGCTGGATCCTCGCCGACCTACCCTCATGCTCGACTCGGAGTTTGTCGAGCTCGTTCGACATCCGAGCTTTCTCGTTCCAAGCCTGGTCGGACTCCTGCTTCAGCTCCTTCTCCAGAGCTGTCAGCCTCTTGGTGAGGTGGCCGAAGTGGACAATGATCTACAGCAAAAAAGAACTAAAAGAGTTAGAAAATTTTATTTTGTGATTCAAGAAGTGCAACAAACAAAGGAAACTCGGAGCTTACCGACACCGCCGAACGAGCGATCTCGATCACGTCGTCGCCCTCTCTCCCCGCCTCCATGGCAGCTCGATCCTTTGGGGTGGCGAGGTGCTTGACGGCCTGCATGCTCGCCAGCGAGTTCCCGAGGAACCCATCATGCCTCCGGACTTGCCAGTCCGGGATGTGAATCCGCTTGTGCTCCTCTGTCAGGAGCTCCTCGCCTGCCACAGTCAGCGGCGGCGTCGGTATGGCGAGGGCGGCAGCAATGGGGAACTCGCCCACATATGCTGGGGCCGAAGTCCCCGCCACATTGGCGACCGGACTGTCGAGGACCTCCACCTCCTCGACAGAGGCCCCAATCCTCGGTGCCTTCGAGGTCGAGGGCAGCTTCGACGCGACCCTCTTGCGCTTCTTCGGTGCCTTGCTGGCGAGCCCTGCCCTGAGCGCCAATACTGCATCGTAGTCCATGGATTCTGCATCAAAAGCGAAAATTGGTCAGCACATAAAAAACAACAAGGAAGAAGGTACGGAAAGAAAAAAGAACTTGACGAGAGCCGCGTACTAGGGTCTACGCGGCAGAGCCCTCCCTTGTAGAGGACGTCCTCCGTCAGCTCCTTCCAATCGTACTTCGGCCGATCAAGGAGAATCCGGACCGCCTCTTCTTCTTCCACTGAGAGCTTCGGCATCGCCTTCGCCCTCTTCGGCACCCCTTCTACCCAGGCAGAAGGGATCGGCCATGCCTCTCGACTCCGCACAACCAACCACTTCTCTCGCCAGTTCTTGATGGAGTCGGGGAATATGATGAGCCTGCCGCCGTGCCTCAGAGTCAAGTAATACCGGTACTCCGACTTATTCCCTTGGTGGAGCTGGTATAGCATCCGAAGCACGTTCAGCTGCGGCTCGATCCCTGCGGCCTGGCAGTGGAGAACGAAACCGTTTATCACTCGCCATGCGTTCGGCATGAGTTGGATGGGGCTGACCCCGAACCAACTCACCACGGCCGAGCGTTCGTGACACCGACCTCGTTACGGGGAAAAAGTCGAGTTCGGCACCCAACGCCGAGCGTTCGTGACACCGACCTCGTGACGGGGAAAAAATCGAGTTCGGCACCCAACGCCGAGCGTTCGTGACACCGACCTCGTTACGGAGAAAAAGTCGAGTTCGGCACCTAATGCCGAGTGTTCGTGACACCGACCTCGTTACGGGGAAAAAATCGAGTTCGGCACCCAACGCCGAGTGTTCGTGACACCGACCTCGTTACGGGGAAAAAGTCGAGTTCGGCACCCCACGCCGAGCGTTCGTGACACCGACCTCGTTACGGGGAAAAATTCAAGTTCGGCACCCACTGCCGAGCGTTCGTGACACCGACCTCGTTACGGGGAAAAAGTCGAGTTCGGCACCCAACGCCGAGCGTTCGTGACACCGACCTCGTTACGGGGAAAAAGTCGAGTTCGGCACCCCGCGCCGAGCGTTCGTGACACCGACCTCGTTACGGGGAAAAATTCAAGTTCGGCACCCACTGCCGAGCGTTCGTGACACCGACCTCGTTACGGGGAAAAAGTCGAGTTCGGCACCCAACGCCGAGCGTTCGTGACACCGACCTCGTTACAGGGAAAAAGTCGAGTTCGGCACCCAACGCCGAGCGTTCGTGACACCGACCTCGTTACGGAGAAAAAGTCGAGTTCGGCACCCAACGCCGAGCGTTCGTGACACCGACCTCATTACGGAGAAAAAATCGAGTTCGGCACCCAACGCCGGTCGTTCGTGACACCGACCTCGTTACGGGGAAAAAGTCGAGTTCGGCACCCCACGCCGAGCGTTCGTGACACCGACCTCGTTACGGGGAAAAATTCAAGTTCGGCACCCACTGCCGAGCGTTCGTGACACCGACCTCGTTACGGGGAAAAAGTCGAGTTCGGCACCCAATGCCGAGCGTTCGTGACACCGACCTTGTCACAGGGAAAAAGTCAAGTTCGGCACCCAACGCCGAGCGTTCGTGACACCGACCTCGTTACGGGGAAAAAGTCGAGTTCGGCACCCAATGCCGAGCGTTCGTGACACCGACCTCGTTACGGGAAAAAATCGAGCTCGGCACCCAACGCCGAGCGTTCGTGACACCGACCTCGTTACGGGGAAAAAATCGAGTTCGGCACCCAACGCCAAGCGTTCGTGACACCGACCTCGTTACGGGGAAAAAGTCGAGTTCGGCACCCCACACCGAGCGTTCATGACACCGACCTCGTTACGGGGAAAAATTCAAGTTCGGCACCCACTGCCGAGCATTCGTGACACCACCTCGTTACGGGGAAAAACTTGAGTTCGGCACCCAATGCCGAGCGTTCGTGACACAGACCTCGTCACGGGAAAAAAGTCGAGTTCGGCACCCAACGCCGAGCGTTTGTGACACCGACCTCGTTACGGGGAAATAGTCGAGTTCGGCACCCAACGCCGAGCGTTCGTGACACCGACCTCGTTACGGGGAAAAAGTCGAGTTCGGCACCCAACGCCGAGCGTTCGTGACACCGACCTCGTTACGGGGAAAAAATGGAGTTCGGCACCCAACGCCGAGCGTTCGTGACACCGACCTCGTTACGGGAAAAAATTCGAGTTCGGCACCCACTGCCGAGCGTTCTTGACACCGACCTCGTTATGGGAAAGAATTTGACCTCGCACTACGCCGGACTCCCTCCTAGCACTCGCAGCTACGCCGAACTCACTCTCCTCTTCGGAAAAACGTGCCGAACCGCATACGGACCTCGGCCCCCTAGCCAGCGAGCTCTAGAGGTAGTCGGAGGCGTGGTACAAATGTAAACACCCCTCAACGAGGGATAAAGGCCAAGTCATGGCGCCAAAAAACAATTAAAAAATTCGAAAAGGTAAGGAAGAATCCCTGGGGAGCAATTATAAAGGGGGAGAGTACCTTCTCACCCCCAAACAAACAATTGTTGACCAAAAACAATCTTCCAAGATCTCAGGAGCGACTCAGAGTCCAATCCACTTGAAAAATCACCAAACTACCACCTTCAAGACTCAAAACCCTCCGGGTAGGCTCCAATACAACTCCATTAGCCATTTAAACAGTCAAAACTACTCCTCAAAGGCCGATCAATCTCCGCCTTTAGGAGTGGGGGGCTCGTGATGTGGCTAAAAATGGGGGTTAATCGGAACCTTCCGAATTGGGCACGAATCTTGAAGCCCAGGGGTAAAATGGTGATTTTCCCCACAAATAGGGTCTGAGATGGGTACTAGGTCTCCCCGATATAGACCCAATAACCCACAAACGGACCCGCTTCAATCGGGCGCGGGTTTCAACCAGCAATAAAGCCCGATCAGAGGGATAGAATTAGGATCCCTGATTAGATCCTAATCAACGGCCCTAATTCATGCCTATTCCTCCACTGGGAATTAGGGATTACATTCCTAATCTGTTTACAAGGAGAATATTCCTTATCAGATCACGGGGATTACATTCCTAATTCATTCCCTAAGGCGCCTATAAATACCCTCCGTCCATCTCCATTCATAGGTAATCAATCTTTCACCAGTTTTAGCGCTCTTTCATAGTCTGCCAGATTACTGACTTGAGCGTCGGAGGGTGCGTCGCCGGGAACAACCCCGGTGTCTTGCACATTTTGCAGGTGCATGGCAGGAACGACGATCAAAGCCTGACGGAACAGGTATACAGGTTTGCTATTCAGTTTCCCTAAGAATCCACAAATTCTATCTGTTTGCCCCCACACCAAAATTAGCGGCAACATTATCAAATAAGCATGTATGTGTCACAAAACAGAGCAAGAATAACATGGTATAAACAAGTAAGAAGTTTGGTTGAAAGATAAACATGTACGGGTGAAAGATAACTCATAACAGGATAGAACAATGAAAATTTTAGTTCAGGACAGCAAGACAGTACTGCACTAAATCTGGAATTTCCGTTGTCACAAACATGCAAATCTGGATCCTTCAAAGAATCTGTAAAATAGACTCCCGAACGAATCCAGAAAATATATATATGTCATATGGTATTTCACAACAACAAGTCTCAAAACAGGTTTTAATCCAGAAAACGTGTTCAGCCAGACATCAGAAGTTTGTATTCATAAACATGAAAACAGCATGAAAAATTAATAATTTTGTCCAATAAAAATCTGGGGTATTCTCTAGTATGTTTAGTAACAGAATATAAAGTTTCATAATTTTTCAATATAAATTGTTTAGTCAACAAAAATCAGAAAACATCAAGATGCAGTAGTTTTGTAAATATGGAATTATAAACACTGTAGTACGAAAATAGAAATTTCTCACAAACCATAAATTGAAATCCAAATCCGTCAAAAGGGTGATAAAATAGACATAGTATGTTAACTTTCATATTCACAAATATTTTACAAACAGCAAGTAGAATTAGGTCGAAAATCATGTTTTTTACTGAACAATATGAAAATTCTGCATTTATAGTAATTGTTTGGAAACATAGAATGGTTTGTAAAACTTATCAAATAAATCCAAAAAAATTCAGGGTTAATCCCAATCAAGTCTAGTTGTATTTTGCAAAATATAGGATCGAAATAATACTTTTAACATCATGATAAAAAATAGATTACTCTTCAGAATTCATAGAAAACAAAATCTTGAAATCTCTCTACACCTCTGTAGTAAAATAGACATAACTCACAACTCGTAAAACGAAACTAGCGTCTGTCAGAAGGGTTGGAAAATAGACACAATTCTATACAAATCTTATTCACATATAAAATTCATATACTGACCTTAACAGGGTCTAAAATACTGATCAAAAGCAAAGTAACAGAAAAATACAGAATTATTCTCCGAACATAAAATCGTCTAGTTCATGTAAAACTCATCCAAATCAACCCAAACATGAAATATAGTATACTAGAAGTCCAAACAACATGGTATATGGTATTTTGCAAGTCCACGACAAATTATAGCGCGAATAACACATCAAGCACACGATATCACAAAATTGCACGCATATATATATATATATACACCCAAAAAGTGGTGGAGCGGCGCTCCAGAGGGCACATGGGTGGCGACATGGGTGTTCGGGGTGAGGGAGAGGAGAACAGGACGATGGGGGTCTGTGCTGCTGCTAGACGACGTCGGGGTAGAGCGACGCAGGGAGGCTGCGCAACACCGGAAGGGAGGATAGGAGGTAGGGGGTGCAGAGATGCGGGGACGCTGTCGCACGAGCTATTGCTGCGGCATGTCGACGTGGTGGAAGGAGAGGAACACAGGGGGGGAGAGAGGGACATGACTGGCGTTGAGGGAGAGATCGGGAGAGATCAGGAGAGAGAGAGGACCGGGAGCAGTAGGACGGGGGATAGAGGCGGCTGAGGTTGATGAAGGTGAACATGGATGAAGGGTAAATATATAAGGGGAATTAGTATTCGGTTTAGGTTGAAGGGGTGAACGGGTAGGATTAAGAACAGGGTAAACAGGTTTAGATATAATGGGTAATAGGTAATGGGTAAGGTTAACGGGTTTGGGTAGTAAGGGTATAGGGTTTTAATGGGTTTTGGGCTTAAAATCCAATAGGGAAAAATACGGTTTATAAATTCAATAAAATAACCAATAAAAATATTGTTTATAATAAAATGTAATTTTTATTACAATCTAGAATTTATTTGAAATAGCTACAATCGAAATTGACAAGTAGAAATGGGTTTTTAATAAGACCCCGAAAGTAATAATAATAATAACAATAACAATAATAGTAAAAATAGATATAATAATAATATACACATATATGTCAAAAATGGACATTTAAGTTTAATAGACATATTAAGATAATCCAAACAGTAATAATATATAATATAAATAGTTGATCACTTAGAAATGTAAAAATAATTAAAATACACCATCATAAATATAATTTTCAAATAATAAATGAAATAGAAAATTTCTTAGATCCCAGAATAATATTTTGTTAAAATTCGATCAATTGAAAATGTAATTGTTGTAAAAGAATTTAAAAGCAAAAAGAAAGTTATATACATTTTTTAAATACAGAAAATATACGGAAAAAGAAGTACCCCCAAAATACAGAAAACAGGAAAACAGGGGTTACACACCTGTTTATCTATTTACCTGTATATCTGATTACCTGTTTACCTGCTTGCACGACACCTGTTACATGTTACCTGTACCCTGTTAGTATATCATGTTATTTGATTTTGTTTCCTGATTCATGTTAATTATCCTACTTTGTTGACATGCCTATTCCATGCTATGTTTTTTCCGCTGTTATTCTATTCTTGTTTATTCTTTTCCGTACTTGTGCCTGCACTACAAGCGACCCGTAACTTGCATTAACGGACGTTTTGTGTTCTTTTTCCCCTTCCAGCAATTTATTAAATTGTAGATTATGGTGATCAGCTGCCCGATGGAGTAGGTGATCTGAGATTCTAGTTCCTGGAGTTCTTGCTATTATTATTATTATTATTATTATTATTATTATTATTATTATTATTATTTCATGTTGCTTATTTGAATAATTGCATCTGTTACTTGGAGTATTTTGTATTGGGCAATGTGACCCAGAATTATTGTCTTGTTCAGATCTGGTTTATTTGAAATTTATTAAGTTTTGTTTCAAGTAAATTCCTGTTGGTATATTGATTCATATATGCATGCGTGGTTGACTTCTCTTGCTTCCTACTCTGATTATTCCTGTGAAATGTTGTAAAGATCCTGACAGCTTATTGATAATGAAAATCACTCGCTGGACTTAGTCACGTATCCGTATTTCGTATTCTCTTTTTGGAAAGCGGGGCGTGACATTAATAAACAAGGATAATAATATTGTTGGGCTAGGTTTGGGCTTCACATGAAATTAAAATAATCAATAAAATAATATGATAGTATGAATTAAAACTTGGCTTCAAATAAATCAAAGTAATATTTATAAAATGAGGGAAAGAAGACTTGGTTTGGGCTTCAAAATAAATAAATAAAAAGAAGATAAAACAAGATTATAATCTGGAATATGAATTTGGGTTTTAAATAAATAATTTAAATGCAAAGGAATGAATTTATATGGAAATTGAAATACATGATTACAAGGAAGAGAAAGAAAAGAAATGGAAATCCGTATAATCGGAAACGGGGGTTACAGCTGCTCCTCACTGAGCGTCGCCAACCACCAATGCACCGCTGCTATCCCCGCAGCCACCCCGAGCGCTCCCGCTGCTACTCTGCCCTCACCATCACCGCCACTACCTACACCCCTCCTCGTCGCTCACCTCGCCACCCCTTGTAGCCCAAGGCCCCTGCCATTGTCGATGCCTTCCTCCTAATCACTGTTGCTCACTGCCCTCTCCCAAAGACACCATAGTCGCTACCACTTCCTCGCCGACCAGCCTCCTCTCCGACTGTGACCCCAACGCCTCCACTACTCTTTCACCGCAACACCCCGCCATTTCTGTACCCCGCTCTCATTGCCACCCTGCACCACTCGAAGCCACCTCCTCGTCGCCATCCTCTCCTCCAGTCCCGACTTCGCTATCTCCTCATGCCTTCTTCTTCATCTTCGCTCCCCCGACTACAGCCGCAAGCTCCACTACAGCGATCGGACAACCAAAGCTCTGAGCCTCCCTATTGCTACCTCATCCTCACTTCCTCCTTGCTGTCCAGCCCCATTGTTGTACTCCTTCCATAGCCCGAATTTGGATCCGAACTCCATTTCCCTACTGCCGTAGTTGCCATCGTGGTTCGCATTTACTGCCGGTGTGAGTTCGCAGTTGTGTTGCTGTCCCCATCTTTGCGTGTTGTCGCTGCTCTCTTGTTGTTGTTGTTTTTGTTGCACTTGCTGTTGTCGTTGTAATCGCTGCATGTCATTGCTTATGCTCATCATTACCATTGCACGTTGCTATTGGAGTTCTCTTTGTTCCATTGTTAATTCACATTCAGAATCGTCATATCAGGCAAACATCCCTTGTACACGTTTTATTGTTCTTGTGCAAGTATTTTTCTTGACATCCGACAAGTAGTTATTTATTTGAATATCGTATCTAATTGAATCCCATTATTGATTCATTATTTTCTTCATCGTATCATATTTCTTATTTACAGTCTTCTTATCGTGCCATTGTTATAAATTTAAAGCTTGAGCCGTTCAATTATCGTATTATTGGACATTCAACTTTACTGCCCTATATATTTCCTGAGCTTGTACTGGGGTTTTGACCCAGTTCCCAACACTGAAACTTAGAACATTGTACATATAAATTGTAGCACACTGAGTTTTGAATCCGAAACATCATATGAATTGTAAGTTATTGTCATTTTAGTACTGTCATGTTATAATTTTCAAAACGAGATTGTACACAAAACCAGTAAAGAATGTGATTTTACACCTAGCTATTTTATTTATAATATATATTGTGAATATGTGTTGGAACTGGTAGAGAGTCTATTTTCTAGAATATCTGACAGAATCGGATTTGCATTTTTGTAGTCCCAGGACAGTGAATTTGAGTACCAATAAGTGCTGCTGTCCATAACTTGCAGTGTTACGTTTTTGCATATAAAGCAGCTATTTTCCATATTTAATGAATTGAACTGTGTATATTTCATTTATTGCATAGCCTGATGTCTTGTTGATATTGTAATAATACTACCGTTCTCATCGATTGTACTTATTGCATAATTCTTGATACCATCGTTCTCATTGATTGCTTTGATTACATATTCATAACTGATTGTAATAAAATAATAACAAGCTGGGGTAATAATGGTTGACTTGGTAATGAACAATCGGAGACTGTACTCGGATGAGGGGCCCGTATTTCCCTATATTGTTATTATTATCGTGTATCGTATCATGGAAAAATTCTTGTTATTGATTGTTGATTGTGGATTCTTGTTATTGGTTATCGTTGCCGAGTACATGATCTGTAGAGTTCACCACTCTAGCCGAAACGTTCACTTGATTATATGCATCCGAATATGTGGTATAAGATGCAGGATTGCGTGCATTAGATAGGTTAATAAAATATCGATAGACCTAAGATTGACATTATTGAATATAGACCATTGATCATTGAATAATGTTTATCGACCACTGATTATATAATATTGATTATCGGCTACTGTTTATTGACCATCGACTATTGATTTATTGATTATTGTTTATTGTTTATGGACTATTGTTTATTGATTATTCACTATCGACTATTGACCCCATTGACTATTGTTTACCGATCATTATTTATCAATCATTGATTATTGACCAATGCATTATTTACTATCGAATATTGATTCTATTATTGACTATTGTTTATCGATTATTATTTTACTGAGTATTGACTATTATTTATTGACCATTATACAATTGATTATCGACTTAGATCTTGTTATCGTTTATCATTTATTAACCTCTAATATCGTCCCAGTTTCTTGTTATACTGTACCGTATTTTTTTCCACAGCTTGCTACTCCTTGTCCCCCGAAGCTTGCCTAACGGGTACTCTCCATATTTCTTTTGAGTTATTATTTATACATGTACATATGATGGGTTACTGAAAGAACTTGACAAAATGTTATTGCATTGTGTATTCTCAGGCATTGTGTAAGTTCTTGTATCTCAGATATTTGTTATTACATTATATTCTTGTTCCCAGTGTTCTAAAAAGCGGCCTAGGCGGCCCCCAACGCCTCGACTAGGGTCTAGGCGTTTACGAAAATAGATAATTGGTTCTAGGCGGCGTTTAATCGGTCTAGGCGGGTCTAGGCGGCGGACTAGACCTGCTTAGGACTTAAGTAGAAAAAATAAAAAATAAAAAAAATAAAAATAAAAAAGGATCCGACCCGCTATCACTTTCTCCTCCTAAAAAAACCTAAATCCCCAAATCACTTTCTCTGCTCTTCTCTAAATCCCGCTCTTCACTTTCTCCTTCTAAAAGACTAAAACCCCCAAATCGCAACTCCTCTTCCTCTGCCTCCCTCCTCCTTCGCAGAATCGCAGCTCCTCTGCCTCCCTCCTCCTTCGCCTCCCTCTAACTCCGCCTCTGCCTCCCTCCGACGTCCTCCTCTTCTCTCTCAAACTTCACAGCTCCTCGACTTCCTCCCTTCGACCACCTCCATCCGAATCGCAGCTCCTCCGACGTCCTCTTTCGACGTCCTCCTCCGCCTCCCTCCGCCTCCCTCCGACGTCCTCCGACAATATATGCAAAGCTTCCAAGTTCTAATAGTGACCTCGATAGATCTCCAAATATATTGGTAATTGGTTATCTTATCTTTCTTTCCCTTTCACATTTTTTTGCGTGCTCTTACAGCTTCTCACATCTTTTTCATGATAATTTTAATGGTATACTTTTGTTCTGTCAGTCGACAGTATGTATGTTCAGTCACCCTTTTACTTAACAACCTAATGTAGTTTCTTATTTTGATTATTATTTTATGCTCTAATCAAATGAGCATTTTTCATGAAACACCTATGTCGTGCTTGCCTTGAGCATGTCAGTGGGGTAAGATACCACTCCCGGTGGCAATTGATCCTCTCAGAGAGCTAACAATGTTAGTGAAGAGCCTAGAGACAACCAGTGCCATTGCTTGGGCCTCACTGGTTCACTAACAAATACGAAGGGCTGCTCAAGATACAATAAACCATTAGTTAATAGATAACAGTGAGGCTGTATTCATGGATCAATTTCTATTTATAGGAGGCATACTTTGAGAATAAGTATTTGTATGGATTTTCGTACATAATTTTTAAGACAAGAACTTGTGCTATTCAGCAAGTCAAATTAGCTTTTCCAATTTTTGTGCTTTGTCCTTGATTATTTTACTGTATACTGAAAGTAACCTTATGTTTCCTAGAGCTCCAAAGGGTTTCATCTGCAGATTGTGAAGAAGACGTTGATACTCCAAGCTCTGGTGAGTTTCTTCATATGCTAGATCTTTTGTTGCCCATGTGCTGGATGTTAGCCATATAATTTGCACTATTATTCAACTCTATTGACACATGATTGAACTTATTAGATATTTAGATTCCTTGAGAATTGATATTTTTGTATTATATTACTTATGTTGTTTATGTAAATTTAAGAATGTTTGAATGAAGAAGTGCGATTGATAATTTAATTTGGTAATTTGATATTCTTGTTTGTAGCACTGATTTTTCCTTCATACAGTAAATGGCTGAAATTTTATCTTCTGCAGCATCTAATGCAATGACCGATGCAGAAGGTATTGTGTTAAAACGTGATTCCGAAGACGTTGGATGGGAGTACGGCATGTTAGTGAATCCCAATAACTTGGATAAAATTCAATGTAAGTTATGCAAAAAGGAGATGAGTGGAGGAGTCTATCAATTGAAGCATCATATTGTGAACATTAGAGGGCAGGTGGCCCCATGCAAAAAGTCGACTAAGGAAGATAAAGCCAAATGTAAAGCCGCGATCGAAGAAGGAAAGACTAAAAAGAAAAATAAGCAAAGCACTTGGAGGAAGTTAAAGGAGATGTTGTAATAACTGATGAATGGCTTTATGAAGAAACCGAAGAGGAAGGATTGAGGAAGAGGACACGAATGCTTGGGCCTATGGATAGGTTTACATCGGGTATCAATCCCGATTCTTCTGCTTCATTGGATGCAAGCAAGAAGACATGACAACAAAATATCCATGATGCAATTTCTAAGGAAAGATTAGACGATGTGCATCGATACTTGGCTCGGTGGTTGTATGAAGCGGCTGTTACTTTCAATGCCATTGATAATGATTTCTTCAAAAGATTTTGTGAAGCGGTCGGTCAATTTGGACCAGGTTATCAACCTCCTAGCCAACATCTTTGATAGAGCCTTTGCTAAAGGAGGAGTATGCACGAACAAAAAGCTTACTTAAGAAGCAAGAAGATGAGTGGGCAAAAAATGGTTGCTCAATCATGACCGATGCTTGGACCGATCGGAAAAGAAGAAGTATCATGAACTTGTGTATGAATTGTAAGGAGGGCATGACTTTTCTTTCTTCCAAAGAAGCTTCCGAAGATGCCCATACCAGTGATTACATATATCAATATGTTAACAATTGTATAGTAAAAGATGTTGGGGCGCCAGAAAATATGGTTCAAATTGTGACGGACAATGCATCAAATAAAATGGCGGCAAAGAGTTTGTTATTGGCAGAAAGACCAAACATATTTTGGAGTTCATGTGCCACACACACCTTGAACTAAATGCTTGAAGCAATTGTCAAGGAACCCAAGTTCAAAGGAGTAATTGATAAAGCCAAAGCTTTCACTATCTATATATATTCACATCATGCTACCTTGTCAATGATGAGAAAGTGCACAAATAGAAGAGATATTATGAGGTCGGGGGTCACTAGATTTACATCTTCTTTCTTAACCTTGCAAAGTTTGATGGATAGAAAAGAAAATTTAGAAGTATGGCTACAAGTAATAGGTGGGAAGCTTGCAAATACTCAAAGACTACTAAGGGAAAAGCGGCATATGCTACGGTGTTGAGTATGTCCTTTTGGAATGGTGTAACATTATGTTTGAGGGTGTTTGTTCCTGTAGTGAAGGTTCTTCGACTTGTTGATGGGGATAAGAAGCCATCAATGGACTTTTTATATGGGAAACAAAAGCAAGCAAAAGAAGATATCAAAGTGGGATTCAAACATGTTGAGGCTAACTATCGGCCTATTCTTGATATTATTGATAAAAAAGCTCAACATAGACTTGATAGTCCTTTACATTTGGCCGGCTTTCTATTGAATCCTTACTACTTTTACAAAGATTCAACCATAGGAGAAGATCCTATTGTCATGGATGGTATATTTACTTGTGTTGAGAAATTTTTCCCCGATGATTTTGACATGCAAAGCATTGTTGTAAACATGGAGTTGTTGAAGTATAAGAACAAAGAGGGTGGGTTTGGAAGAGCCTTGGCAGCGGACGGGTGCTCCAAAAATGATGACAACTATGATCCAGGTATGAATTGTTAGTTAATTTTCTTATTAAGCGTTGAGTTTTTTAAAATACTTTAAGTTTCCTTTACTCATTTGTGCTTCTTTAATTATTAGTCGGATGGTGGTCCAATTATGGCAATCATACACCTAATTTGCAAAGGATGGCGACAAGGATTCTCTCATTAACTACGAGTTCATCCGGATGTGAGAGGAATTGGACTACTTTTGAGGGAGTAAGTTCCTATGTAATTATTATTTAGTAATTAAGAGTCAAGGCTTTAAAATTTCTTTTTTTTAATCTTTTGTTTTTTTATGTAGATACACACAAAGAAGAGGAATAGACTAGATACGAAAAGAATGGAGCAACTCGTCTATATCAAATTTAATTCTAGAATCATCAACAAGAAGAGAAGGGAGAAAGAGAGACAAATAGAAGTACTACTTCATAGTGATGCGAGTCGCGCACAAGGATGGATTGTTGATGGCGGCGATGATGAAGAAGCTGAGCCTAGATCAGGACTTGCTTGGGAAATGGTTGGAGAAGCGTCCGGAGCGGATAACACACTAGAACCTCGGAAAAGTGCAAGAAATGTAGAAGTAAGAGAGCTCCATGAAGAAGATTTTGAATCGGACGATGACACGAAAGACGAGGGAGGTGATGAGGAATACGACTTAGAATCGGATGGAGAGCAAATCTTGGATGGATATGGAGAAGAGGAGTTGGAGACTTAGTTTACTATCACTGTTAAACTTGTTATTTGTTAAACTACTTACTGCCCATTGCTGCTTTTTGTTAAACTGCTTACTGTTTTTGTCTTTGCTTTTTGTTAAGCATGTTATTTGTTAAACTGCTTACTGTTTTTTGTCTTTTCTTTTTGTGTTTGTTTTTTGTGTTTGCGTAAAATACTTACTGCTTACTGGCATGTAGAGATCTTAGCATGTAGAGATCTTAGCATGAATGATTATCCATATATATATAATAAAACACAAAGAAAGCTATCAAGTGGCTCTCCTTCAATCCCCCCCAAAATTAAAGGCCCAGATCTAACCACACAAAACATATTTCTCCCCCCCCCCCCAAAAGTTTTCCCCCAAAACTCAAATTCAAATCCCTCCCCACCCAAAACAACTCTGTGATTTATTTAATTATCTCTCTCTCTCTCTCCTATTCAAAAAAATTAAAAATTTTAAATAAAAAAACTAAAAAACTAAAAAAAATTAAAATTTAAAAACTTTTAAAATAATTCGAAAAAATCAAAAACTTATAAAAAATTATAAAAAATTATAAATTTTTTTTAAAAATTAATTTTTTAAAAAATTTTTAAAAAAATTTTAAATCAAATTTAAAAAAATTTAAATTTTTTTAAAATTTTAAATTTTAAAATAATTTAAAATTCAAATATTTGATAAATTTGAGATTTTGAGATTTTGAAAATTTGAAAATCTCAAAGCAAATCTAAATCTAAATCCAATGTCGAACCCCAATCAAGAGGTCGTCGCCGATATCTGATCCGCTGTTGATTCTGTATCGGTGACTCCCCTCCACCAAATCGAGTGCGAATATCAAGCGACTCCTTATTGGCGACTCCCCTCTAGTAAATCGAGAGCTTCTATATGCGATGCAACGACTCTAATTTTATCTCATTGACCGAATTCTCATTCTAATTTTTAATTTTGTGTGCAGGAGATTACTCAGTTTTTTGCTAACTCGAATTTTGTGTGTGCATGGGATCTAAGTTCAGAGAGATATGATTGTTTTATTTTTGGGTTTAAAAAATTTTAATTTGGTGATTTATTTGATGAGTTTGTATTGGTTTTGATTTAAGGTGTACGCAAGTGAGAGATGGATTATTTGGTGGCCTCGATTTGGGCTTCCAAACCATAGCAGGACAGGTAAGCGGACTAGAAATATAAAATAATTTGGCAAATATGTAACATTAATTTCTTTACTACAAGAGAAAATACTATCGTGAAGTGTTCCCTTCACTGGTTATTAGAAACCATGGATAACATACTATGTAAGAACTTTTAGTGTATGTTTGGATATATAGGATTCGGATGACTGGAGTTTACCAGTGAATGGTGCAAACTCTCTGCTCAAGAAAGACAGCTAAAGTAAATTTGTTATTTATCCATTTTGATTTTTTTTTTTTTATAAAGGTGCAATAGGGAGACAAAGTGGAGATAAAAGAAATGATTAGCTTGGATTAGAGTTTTGAGAACTTCATGTATTTCATTTTGGTTGAAATAATAATAAGAGGTATTTCAATTGCAAACTGACTCTCAGACAAACAAATGTTTAGATTATTGGTATTGTAGATGGTAGATTATTGGTATTGTAGATACTTTCACACCTGCACTTATGTTACCATTGTATTTAGACATGCTCATAGTGGTTATGGGATTAGAGTAAGCGCTATAAAACCTATATGATAATGTCCTTGCATAACTATTATAAGTATCTAAAAGTGATGCTGAAGTTAAAAAAAACTCTATGTAGTGTTTCTAACAAACTATATACATTCCAGGTAAGTTCAAGCTAATGATCAAGAAGGCGATGGTTGAGCTTAAAGGTAGATATCCTGCTTTCTCATATAATATGTTTGCTACTTCAATTAATTTGCTGGACCTCCAAAACTATTTTATATAATCAAACCAGGTGCACTGTTCCGGACACGTGTCGTAGGCACGTGTCAACGGGCAAACCTAGTATCACAATATTATCCATATATCGCAATTTAATAATTTATTTCTCAAGTAATGTATATATTTGTATTGAGCGAAGAGGTTGAGATATAACCTTCTACTCTTCTAGTAAAATTGCAACTTACGAGATTGTATTTACAGGTTACAACTCTGAGTTCACAAGTAAGTTTGTCATCATCTGATAATTTAGATATCTTGATATCAATACGACTTGGGAAATATACTGAGGTATAATTATTTAGTCTTTTAAATAAATATACATTATGCTCCATATGAATTGTTAATTTGAATAACATTGTTATGCTTTGTAGTGGTTTTATGATGTTTACTCCCCTGATATCTCCAGTAAGTGTGAGGATGTTCTTAACCTGCCTTCGAAATCATTTGGGTGCAAAGTAAGTCTGTCACATAGTATACATCCAGTCTTTCCTTTTTCCCAATTAGAATTATCTTTTATTGTTTTACTTGTAAATAGGTAATATTGTCTCCTGAAAATATACTGATTTCTGATTATTTTTCACTGTACTGCTTTTGAAGAGACTAGAGATTATTGCCAGAGTTGCACGAAATGCAAGTTTCCCATGTTGTTTTTATTGGTTCTGAAACAATGTCTGCCTTGAACCCTTATTGTGAAGAAGGGTAAGATGTCAATATTTAGTTGGATGACACTTAATTTATTTCTGTATTTAACTTCAAATTTTTAATTTTTTTGTATCAAATGATTTTGTTAACCACTTTGCTTTGTTTTGCAGGTCAAGTTGTTTTTTATTGAATTTATCAGAAACAATTTAATACTTAAAAGTGGTTTCCTCCATGTAGGAAGTTTTCTCAAATGAAATTTGATACTGGAACTAGCTTGGCTCTTTTTCGATCATTCTCAACTGATTATGTCGCTGCTCAGCGTCTTAGGTGAGCTGCAACACACTTCTGCACCCTGTACCATTTAGTTTGGTACTATCAATCACTAATTATGTTGGACTAATAACTGTAAATACATCCAGCTCATATTAAAATATTCATCAGTTATGTATGAACCTGGAAACTTCTACTAGAAAGTTGTTCTGTGCAGACACAGATGCTTCCTATTTCTATACAGTATATTTTTCTGTATGTTCTTCTTATTCTCTGAAAAGTATTGAACTATTCTTGAAGTTTATCATGCTTTGAAGGTTCATGCTGGTTTAAGGAAGTGGCTTGAAAAACATGTGAGATGATCAAGTTACTGCATCAACTAGGATCATTTATGGAGGTACACTCATTCTTCTTATTTGCTTTAATTCTCTGTTTTTCAATTGTTCGTGGTCAATTTGATATCGGTGCTATCATGGATGTTAGAATGTTTGTTTCATGTTGCGTTCTTAATTTCGAAGATAAATTTTTTTACATTTGAACAACTTAGCAAGCAACTTATGGACATTTGTTTGTTTATATAGTAATTGAAATTACAAACAATTTCTGTGATATGACAACACCTTTCAAACCATTCTATTAGCCAGTTAAAAAAAATCAACGATATCATTCTGTTAGTTTGGTCCTGTTGAATTCTGATGCAAGGAATACAATTTTTGGCTTTACTAAAGAAAAATGCAAAATAATGTAGGCTATGAACATTATTTATTTCTTGATAAAAAAATCATATTCCCAAGCAGGCAGTGTTGATGCATTAGTAGTCTTTGGATGGATATGGAGAAGAGGAGTCAAATATTTTGTTCTCTTCATGTTCACCGATACAATAATAGACCGATTCGATTTTGTAAAACTCATCCTGCAATTGCAAGGAGAAATATCAAGAGTAAGAATTGGTAACAACAAAACAAAACAAAATGATAAAATATATAAATAAATATATACATAAATCTCTAATATTATAATGGGAGAAGGCCTTAGTGTCATTTTGTCATTCTACCAACATGTGCAACGCACGTACATAACTAATATAAATGAGGTTTCCGGTTCAAATCCTCCCTACGTCAGAGTTTTTATTTTTATTTTTTAAAATTACTAAAATGTACATCGCACGTGTAAATTACTAGTAAATAAATAAATATATAATATATTAAAAAAAACCACCTAGCACCTAGCCGCTTAAGCTCCGCTTACAAGGCCTAGGCGCTAGGCACCCATCAGCCGCCCAACTACCACCTAGTGACTTTTAGAACATTGTTTGTTCCTGTAATTATTATTGTATTGTTGAGCAAACTGGTATTGTACAGCCTATGGATTTTATGTGTTGGTATACTTATATTATTCGGTGGGCCTCAGTACGTGCTTGTGTTTTCGTATAACGGGAAGCGGAGCGTGACACTTTACCTGATTGCTATTGTAGGAAAGTTGATCAGAAAGTATATCGATGAGCAGAAAAGGTTCTAGAGAGAAATGCTCCGCAAGTAAGAGAGGGAATGTAAGGAATGAAATAAGGGGATGAGGGGGGATATATAAGCCAGGGAAAAAACTCATCGATATCCACAAAAGATCAGTCCTACCATTCAATCCACTGGCTGATAAGAAAAGAACTCCCTGATTTCCACAACGGTGATGTCAACTCAAGTGTAGTGCAGGTACTCCTATAGGAGTAGTGACATCAGCCAACTCACGTCCAACGCGTGCGCACTAAAAAATCAACTACCAAGCAGTATCTTAAGTTTTCCGCCCTCAGCGCAAAAAATTTCATCAGCTTTGCTTGGCCTCGTCCCTTAACCTGGACTTCGAGCCACACGTGAAAAATCCATTTCAGCTGCCTTGCCCCTCACCTCACCAAAGCACACACAGTCGGCGCTCGACGTGGACTTCGAGTCATATGCAAAAGATTTCATAAACTTCACTTGGCCTCGCCACTTTGCTGCTTCACCTCACCGAAGCACACCTCACCTACCTCGCTCCCTCACCTTGCTAAAGCACAATGGTTCGGCGCTCAGCGTGGACATCGAGCCACATGCAAAGAATCCCATCTTTGCTTTGCCTCGCCCCTCAACGTGGACATCAAGCCACACGCGAAGAATCCCATCTTCACTTGGCCTTGTCTCTCGACATGGAATTCAAGCCACACGCGAAGAATCCCATCTTAACTTGGCCTCGTCCCTTGGGGTGGACTTTGAGCCACATGAGAAAAATTTCCTTGGCCTCGTCCCTCGGCATGGCCTTTGAGCCACTCGCGAAGAGTCCAATTTTTGCTTGGCCTTGTCCCTCGGCAAGGACTTCGAGTCACAGGAAAAAAATCCATCTTCCCTGCCTTGCCCTCAACTCGTCGAAGCACATAAGCTCGGCGCTTGGCGCTCGGTGCTCGACATGGACTTCGAGCCATATGTGAAAGATTTCATAAACTTTGCTTGGCCTTGCCTCGCTGAAGCACGCCATGCCACTTCACGGCCTCACCTCGTCGAAGCACGTGGGTTCGGCGCTCGGCGTGGACTTCGAGCCACATGCAAAGAATCCCATCTTCTCTTGGCCTCGTCCCTGACATGGACTTCGATCACCAAACAAAAACTCCATATTCGTCACCTCACCCCTTGCTTCGCCGAAGCATATACGCTCGAAGCTCGGCATGGACTTCGATCCATATGCGAAAGATTTTATAAACTTCGCTACCTTACTTCTCAGAAGCACACCTCGCAACTTCGCAGTCTGGACTCTCTGAAGCACATATGTTTAGCGCTCGGCGTAGACTTCGAGTCGCATGCGAATAATCCCATCTTCGCTCGGCCTTGTCCCTTAGCACGGACTTCGATTCTCATGCAAAAATTCTATCTTTGCTACCTTGCCCCTCGCCTCATCGAAGCACATAGGTTAGGCACTCGGCATGGACATCGAGCTACACGTTTAAAAGTCTCAACGTCGCTACCTCGCCGAGACACTTGGGGTAGGCGCTTGGCTTGGATTTCGAGCCATGAGGGGACGAGACTTGACTTCACCACCTTATCGCCCGCCGCCTCGGTGCCTCAGCGCCTCGGTGCTGGGTTCAGACTTCGAGCCAGCCACAGGCGACGCTTGACACGTATTATGAAATTTCTTCAATATTTGTGCCCTCGTTTAGTTTTTTCCACACAGCAGAAGACTACTCCTCGAAGGCTATTATACCCAATCTCCAGGAGTGGGGGGCCTATGATATGGATAAAAAACTCAGCCAATTTGAGTTGTTTGATCCTCTTGTGAATATCGAGATTCACAGGGGCGTTACCGTAGTATCATATCAGCTGCAAGCCCACAGCCCAAACAAGGGCCGTTCACAGGCCCACGTCCAAAAACGACAGCCCACCAAGGGAAGATTGACCAGCCATTTATGGTTGGCAATTAAATTCCCTCAAATCAGGGGGATAATTACCCAATCACATCATTAATCCAAGAGATTTGAATTGGGCAGTTAGGAAATCTTTCCCTAACTGATTCTCCACCGGCATATAAATACAGACCCCCTCATCAGTTACCAGGTAATCAAGATTTTGACACTAAATCCTAGCTCTCATTTTTTGGTTACTGTCTTGATCGTCGGAGGGTCTGTCGCCGGAAAACTCCAGGCGTTTCAGGTTTTTGCAGGGTTTTCACGGCTAGTGGCCAGCGCAACCACCATCAGATTCATAAAATCCACTTAAATACTGGCTTCTCATCTACATCAGATCGACGACTGTGATCTCTGCTTTCTACATAAACATAAGAACTCATCATCCGTTGCTTCCACACCAGAAACAAGCAACATCATTCTCAAAAGAGTTTAGATACTCTCGGCCCTAACGCATGGATAACGTCAACCCAGACAAACTTATTTTTCGAGCAGTCAACTAGTAGGTGGTCTCTGGTCTTCATGTTTGCGTTGTAGAAGCCATAGATTATGGGCATATTGGCTATCTCTTTACCGAATTTTCACATGTGAGGATTATGATGTTGAGAACCAACCAAGGGGCTAACTTTTAGGAGTGCCTTGGTCTTCCAGATCACTGAGGATCAAGGAGGTCAACATCCACTGAAGTGGATTCCGGAATAAAGTGATCTTACAAAAAAAGAGGTGTTTTTCTCCAGCTCCCATGTACAATTCACCTAATCCCTATTTGTGTGAAATGGTGGTTTAGTTCTTCTAGTCTTTCCTGGAGCAGTTGTGCCAATCTACCCCTGAATTTGGTATCCAAATGCCTCGTTTTCAGGTTTTCGCAACATATACATGTGATCGAGTTGTGAACTCATTAGGTCTGGAAATAACTCACTTGCTTGGATGATGCTTAAAACCTAAATGACCTTCTAATTTCTGGGGATCAAATAGGAGCGCAATTTTTGAAGAAACCAAACGACTCTTACTGTCCGCTTTTATAAGATATCTATGTTAGTTTGAATTAAAAACTTCTCTTTTTGCTCCCATCCGGTCAAATCATATGACAAAAGATCCGACCCTTTGATTCTGTTTGATTCTCTCCAAAGACCTGTTTCTTACAAGATTTTCTCGGATTCTAAGGAATTTTATAGGGGGTACGATTTTTTAAGAAAAATTAAAGACTCCGATCATCTGTTATACGAGTTTTTATGACCGCATGGCCATAAATTTTTCCCCCCATTTTTTCTCTAAAATAAAATTCCCCGCGCATTCTCCCCACCTAGGTACCCTCTCTGATTGTTTTCACAAGCCACATGCAAAAGGAGAGACTTTACACCTCCATGTCTAACTCGGAGTCTCTCCCTTTTCACCTTTTCATGTTCAGTACTTTTTCGAAAATCTTTTCAATTTTTTTGGAAGATATCTACTCTTGTCTATGCAATGATCATCTACTCTTATCTATGCTTTAGAAAGTCCAACTATATTTATTTCTTTAGAAAAAAATTCACTTGGCAGTAAATGGTTTCTTTTCATAAACTCGAAATATATAATACTAGAGTAATGCTTTAGCCACTACCAATTTCACTACCTTTCTCTTCACTACTTTAGGTGGCATACTCCTATTGGAGAGTTCTCCCACCTACTCTATCTTCCCCTACCTATTGGAGTGTGCCACCTAAGGTAGTGAAGAGAAATGTAGTGAACTTGGTAGTGGATGTAGCATTACTCATAATACTATATAGAGCACTCAATTTAAGATTTTTCATTTTTGTACGATACAAATTAAATCTTACAAATGACAAATTCTGTGGCTATTTCTCCGAATTTTATTATGGAATATTGCCATTCCCTACAACAATTGAACTATGCAGGATGCACAACCACACGTTCAATAAGTTAGACCCTCACCCAGAGACTGGATACATGTTGCTGCTAATTTTAGTGTAAGAGCAAACAGATGATTTGTAAATTCTTCTAAAAACAATAAAAGCGAATCTGCTGACTTGTTACCGGCGTTGACCGTTTCTAAACCCTGCCGCTGACCTGCAAAAAGTAAGAAATACCGAGATGGATCCCGACAAAGAACCCTCCGAGGCTCATGTCAGTAATCAAGGAGATTATAAAAGAGCGTTTGTGAAAAAAATACTGATTACAATTTTTATAGTGGGTATTTATAGTCGCCTTTAGAGATAGTTTAGGGATAATCCCGGTGTTTTTAGATAAGAAACAGAGTTTAAATCATTTCATGATAAGAGATTTGGTTCAAATCGTCTATTAGAGATAATCATGAATTTGACTTACTCTTTAAATGTCCTGAGTTTATTCATAATAAGCTGTCACCCTGATCCAGTGAGACAGACCCGATTTTGGGTTATTGGGCTTGGAAAAAAAACCAGTTCCCATTTTCGGACCCGATTACGGGTGAAATTACCATTTTACCCCTTAGAGCTTTAAGATTCGTGCCTGATTTGAATAGTCCCGATTTAGTTCTATTTTTACCCATATCACAAGCCCCCACTCCCGAAGACTGAGTTCCACAGCCTTTGAGGAGTAATTTGCCCATTTTTAATGGCTCATAGAATTTATCGGTGTTCTCGGGGACGTTAAGAGCTCGCTTGGAGTGTAAAGATGCTTTCCTGAGTTTGTAAAATACACAGAATTATTTTTAGAATTTTCTGAATTTTTTGTCAATTTTTTTTCTAATTTTTTATCGTTTTCGAATTTTTATTAAATTTCGAATTTTAATAATTAAATTTCAACATTTTAATTAATTATTCTATATTAATAATTATTTTTTTCAGAATTCAAAAATATTTTTCCGAATTAATAATTATTTTAAGAATTTTTAAATTAATTTGTTCGAATTTTTAATTATTTTTCAAAATTTTCAAATAAAAAATTCAATTTAATAAAAGATTTATTAAATTATCTGACGACGTGGCAAAATCTGGGCCGTCGATCACGATCGGCTTGGAGATCTGAAAGATCGAATGGTCAGGAAAGGTGAGAACGACATGTGTCCTTTGACCGTTGACCATTTTTGCGTGATTTCACGTTCGAGGGCATGTTTGCTCGGGGTACGCCACCGAAGAGCTAGGGTGGCTCGGCAGAGTGACACGTGTCCCCTTTGACCATTGACCGTTGACCAGTCAATGACTTTTCCATGATTTCGCGTTCAGGGATGCGTTTGCTCGGAGCATGCCACCGAAGGGCTAAGGTGGCTCGGCAGAGCGACACATGTCCCCTTTGACTGTTGACCATTGACCAGTCAATGGCTTTTGCATGATTTGGCATTTGGGAACGCGTTTGATCAGGGTACGCCACCGAAGAGCTAGGGTGGCTCGGCAAACTGACACGTGTCCCCTTTAACCGTTGACTAGTCAACGGCTTTTGCATGATTTCGCATTCGGGGACACGTTTGCTCGGAGCACGCCACCGAAGGGCTAGGGTGGCTCGGAAGAGCGACACATGTCCCCTTTGACCATTCACCATTGACCAGTCAATGGCTTTTGCATGATTTCGCATTCAGGGACACGTTTGCTCGGAGTACGCCACCGAAGAGCTAGGGTGGCTCGGCAGAGTGACATGTGTCTCCTTTGACTGTTGACCATTTACCATTGACTAGTCAATGACTTTTGCGTGATTTTGCATTTGGGGATGCATTTGTTCGAAGCACGCCACCGAAGGGCTAGGGTGGCTCGGGGGAGTGATATATGTACCCTTTGACCATTGACCAGTCAACGGCCTTTAACGCTGCATGAGATCCTCGCCTTTTCGAGTTTCGTCGCTTAGTATTCACGATGATTTGGTCTTTTGGGCTTTCCAGTGGTTTTGGGGGCCCAAAGGTCTTAGAAGCCCAAACAATGCCCTCCTTCTCTATAAGACTTCACCCCCCCTTCTTTTCCTCATTCTCTTCTTTGACTTTGAAAAACATTCGCTCTCTTGGGTTGTTTTGTTAGCGGTCGTAGCCAGACGTTTGATTTTCTAGCAAAATTCCGACTGTAGCAGTCACATCAAAATAAATATATATTTTTTCTCTTATATATTTTATCAAAAGATGTCTAGGGATTCCTCGGGGGATTAGACCTCCACTTTGGATCACGAACGGGATAGAAAATTGATCCTTCCCCCAACAGTGGATAAGGGGAAGAGGGTGGTAGGGTCGGTCGTTGCCGAGACGGTAGTAAAGAAGGTGAGGGAAGAGGGGGAGTTAGGTAGGCTTCTGTGCCCCTTGACGAGCCTCTGCAGAATTCGAGATTATTCGAACGACCTTCTGTCCAGAGTGTTATATGGAATCTCGCCTTCATACAAGGAGAATAGACCTCGGGAGCACTCCGAAGTCGATGACATCCCATCGATACTTTCGGAGAGGGACTTGGTCTACATCCGAGAGTGCTTCATGATCCCGAGGGAGTTTGGCTTTCTACTTCCGGGCCCGGGTGTCAGAGCCTGTTCGCTAACCTCCCTCGACTCGTGCTTTTTTTCGTTCGACGCATTCTACGCCGGCCTTCGTCTTCCTCTTCTGCCATTTGTGACCGAGGTACTGAAGTGGTACTTTCTGAGTCCGATCCAGTATATGCCGAACATGTGAAGGCATTTCAACTGCTTCGTTCTTTAATGTCAGGCGACGTGAGTCGAGCCTCAACTTAGCGTTCTCTGGAGACTCTACCAAATCCATCGAAAGAGCAAGATGGAGTATATGTACTATCTGTCACCGTGTCGGGGCGTGAAGTTGATCGATAACCCTGATTCCATCAAGTTTTGGAAGGAAAAATACTTCCTTATTCGGGGTAGCAGACTGTGGGAGATTCCCACGAGGTGGAGAGAGGAGGTGCCGAAGTGGGCGAAGGCCGAGCCGGAGGAGAATAAGATTGTTTAGAAACTTCTGAGTCGACCTCCTCTATGTTGGAAAGATATAACCGAGGAGGTCCTCTTCGATGGGGGTCTCAGTCCGATCGACCCTAGTACGCATCTTATGTTTCTTTTCATTTTTTTTAAGACATACATATCTCCTTGTGGTAATCCCTTTGCGCCTCACTTTGCAGAAGCAGCAAACATGGACTTCAAGTCGATGGTGTCCCAGTGTGGGGGTCTAAGTAGCAAGGCTCCCGATGGGAAGAAGACGAAGAGGACTGTCGCGGGACCCTCGCCTGCCAAAGCTGCTCGAGGTTCAGCGCCTACCCCTCCGGCGGTTAACTTGGAGTCTCCCTTCTTTCGCTTCTCCTGTCCCGTTTGCCTTTTGCTCTGGCTTTGGAAGCTCCGCTTCTTACTATAACGGTGGAAGCGATTCTCATGAGGAGCATAAGAAGCTCTTCGTCCCTGACTGGCATGTGATGAAACATGATGGGTTCCTCGGAGATTCCGCTATGTGCATGCAGGCGGTGCAGCAACTGGCGACTCCGAAGGACCAAGCCACCCTGAAGGCAGGGTCGGTTGGTGACGACATCCTGGAGATATCCAGGGCCAACATGTCGGTATGGTTTGTCTGGATTTTCTGTGGATTAATAAATCACTTGACACTTCGTAACTTAGAATTTTTTTTTGCTTTTGTAACTTAGATTTTTTTTTATCTTTGTAGATCATTTGCCACTTCAGCCACCTACTGGAGCAATTCGCAGAGCAAGAGAAAGAGCTCAATGCAGCAAGTAATAGGGATCGGCCGGAGCGAGCGAAGGCTGCCAAGGCGTATGAGGAGGCGAAGCGCCTATCGGAGACTCAAGTGACATAGAACGGTTTGATGGAGTCCGCACTGGCGAAGGTGAATGAGCAAATCACCTAGGAGAAGGAGAGGGCGAACCGAGAGAAAAAGCTTGCAGTGAAGGCGATAGAGGCTGCTGCCAAGGAGGAGGAGGCGGTGGAGGTGGCAAGAGCTGAAGCAAAGGGGCACTTGTGCTCGAACATGGAGCAGTCGTAAGCGAAGGTGCTTAAACACGTAGAAGAGCGAGTCCCCAGATTCGATTGCTCGGGGTACTATCTGTACGACCCCGTCAATGGCAAAGAGGACGAGGACGAGGAAGAAGAGGAGGAGGGGATTGTTGTAGCGGACCCCCAGTCTGCCATAGTAGCGCTGTCAGACGCGATTGAGGGGAGCGGTCACGCGCCCACCCCCTGTAGACCAGTCTGACTTCTTTTGTAACTAGCTATTTTTGTTGGTCTTCTTTTTTAAACTATGCTTGTATCGATTCCTAATAGCGGACTGACCACCGCTTTTGTATCTATACTTTAACAATGAAAACTTCTTTTGGGTGTTCACATCATGTATGACACTGAAGTTCTCTTCTCCTTTTCTTTTGGGCGTTCACACTTTCACTTAGAGTGATTTTGTGACTTTCACACTTTCACTTAGAGTGATTTATGCCTCTTTCTTGGGTTGGCAGGTCTTTGTTTACCCCGCACATGTTTCTCAAGACAACGGGACGTCACAGCTTCTTACCAAGCTCCGTATTACTGAGTTGGGGCTTGCTCAGTCTCGAGAAAGACTTTCAAAAGTTGAAGCGAAGCTCAGCCACTTGAGAAGAGTGTTATCTCATCGAGAGATAGTAACGCGACGCGACGATGAGGCTTCGCAAGAAGTACCCCCTGTTGGTGTAGAAGATAGTCCTTAGGGGGAGGCAACTACTCGAGAGTCTTCACGGGTTTAAACTCCTTCGTCACTCCTTACTTTCGGCTACCACTGAGCGAGATGGGTTGAAGAACGTGGTGCTCGAAAGGAGCATGGAGGTCGCCCTTCTTAGGAGGATGATTCTCGAATTTTCCGCAGGGAGTGTGCCTCGTTTGATGTTCAAGGTGAAGGACGATTCTCTCAAAGAGAGAATAGTTGAGCTAGAGATGGAAGTTCACCGAGTGAAGAGGCATCTTGATGGTGGCAACGTGAGGAGCACGTCATGCTCGCGGGAAGAGCGCACCCAAGGAAGATATTTCATGAGTTGGCTCTTCATTTGCTCGAAGTCCCGTGAATCCCGGGGATCACTCAGAGTGGAGTAGCTGGTTCATCTAGTGGGGTATCGGTTGGAAGGACCGCTAGAATAGTGGTCCCCGAGGATACGTCCCGGCTTGTGGGTCTAGAGATCTCTTCAAAGGGGTCGAGAGAACGGCATAGCGCTCGTCGGCCGTGCGTATCTCTCGACAAGAGCATCCCTCTTCCCAGAAAGAGTTAGGGAGATTCTTGTAGTTCTGTAGGAGCTTGTGTCTCAATAAAACTTGTAATCCAAATTTTTGTTATAAAATAAGATCTTCTCTACACTTAAGCAAGGTTTTTGTTGGTTGTGCCTTTCTAATCTTGTAATTGGTTTCTTTTTGAAGTAAAAAATCCGCCAAGTATTTGAGTGTCACATTCTCTTGGTCGGATTACTGGAATATCGTGAGCTTCATTTGGAAGTTTTCAACAGTTGTAGGGAGCAATTCCGAATGGCGAGCTACTTCACACTTGCTCGTTCACAAGTGGCTGAATTAGCGTCGAACCAAGTGTTGAACTGCGAACTTTTCGTTTGAGAGTTTTCAACAATTGTGGGAGCGATTTCAAATGACGAGCTACTTCGCACTTGCTCATTCGCAAGTGGCTGAATTAGCGTCAAACCAAGTGTTGGACTCCGAACTTGTCGTTTAAGAGTTTTCATACTTAGTGTGTACGCTTTGGGGTAAAACAGTCAGTTTTTGACAATAGTTTCAGAAAAATAAACTATGTTTTTATGAAGAAGAAAACTAAGTGGCTACTTCTAAGTTGTGAGCCTTTATTACATGGTGATGAATAAAAAATAACGGGAGTTATAAAACAAAGGAATCTAGCTCTCTGGAATCTATCTCTCTTGGAATTTTATCAAATGCTCTACATTCCAAGTTCTTGGCACTTTCTTCCCCCCCCCCCCCCCCCCCGGTGGCCAGGGCAGACAACTCTTGAGATCCTATACGGCCCTTCCCAATTTGGAGATAGTTTCTCTTTCTTTCTCGGGCAGGAGATTAATAACTTTCTAATGACCATGTCTCATTCTTTGAGATTTTTAGGGCAGTCCTTCTTGTTGTAGGACTGCGCGACCCTGTGCTAGTAGATTTGTTGGCGGATGGATGCTCCTTCTCGAATTTCACCAATGGGGTCTAGATTGCCCTGGAGCTGGTTCGAATTTTGTTCTTCATTGAATGCTAACAAGCAGGGAGAGGGTAGGCCAATTTCGAGTGGGATTACTGCTTATGAGCCATATGTCAAGTTATACAGAGATTCTCCTATCGAGGTCCATTTAGTGGTGTGGTAGCTCCAAAGCACTTTGGGAAGTTGTTCAACCCACAACCCTTTTGCTGATCTATAGAGTCTTTTCTTTAGGCCAACGAGAATTTTCCAGTTGGCGTTCTCTGCCTGACCGTTGGATTGCGGGTGGGATATTAAGGAGAATCGCTACTGGATGTCGAGATCCATACAGAAGTTGCGAAAGGCCGTCCCTGTGAATTGGATCCCGTTGTTGGTCACTAAGATCTGAGGGATGCCAAATTGGCAGACAATGTTTTTTTAGAAGAACTGCTGGACCCTGTTCTCCGTAATTGTTGCTAAGGGCTCAGTTTCAATCCATTTCGAGAAGTAATCGACCGCAACAACAAGGAATTTCTTCTGATCAGGCACCGGACGGAAAGGCCCGAGCAAGTCCATTCCCCACATAGCATAGCAGATAGGACTGGATAAGGAAGATAGCTTGGCTTGAGGCGTACACCGAATGGATGAGAACGTTTAACAAGGAGTGCACTGGCGAACATGCTGTTCGGCATCGCTAAGGAGCGCAGGCCAGAAGTAGCCATGATTCAGGATTTTGGAGGCAAGGGACCTTGCTCTGATATGGACGCCACCGACTCCTTCATGAACCTCTCTTAGGGCGTACTGGGCTTCCTCAGGAGAGAGACATCGCAAGTAGGGTCTGCCATCTACCTGGGTGTGGGAGTGCCTGTACATAACTCCCTCGATGAGTGTATATCGCTTTGCTCTAGTTCTGACTTTCCTAGCCACTTTAGGGTTTAGGGGGAGGATTCCTTTTTTGAGGAATTCGAGAAGGGGCTTCATCCAATTTTCCCCGTGTGTTAGGGAAGGTATCTCCATTAGTTCGAGGCTTCCTTCCTCAATGCTTGTTCTTAAAAGAACTTCGATCAAAACAGTGCGCTCAAGCCCTTGGAGAGAATAGGATGCCAACTTTGATAGGGCATCTACCTGCCCATTTTCTTCTCAGGGGATCCGTAGGACTTCTGCTTCTTGGAAGGTGGCTAGCAGCTCTTTGACCTTAGCCAGATACTTGACCATGCGGTCATCTCTAGCCTCGTACTCTCCCGATATTTGGTTTACGAGTTGCTAAATACCTTGACGCGTTGAGCGCCAGCCTTGCGTGCCAGGAATAGATCGGCTATGAGTGCTTCAAACTCTTCCTCATTGTTCCTGACCTGAAGAGGAAGCGCTCTATGGCGGCAAGGTGCCCTGTGAGCCTTTCTACTTCCTTAATAATAGATGGGGGAGCCATATTCAATATGGCTTGGATCTTCTCTGGGTTGGCTTCTATGCACCTCTGGCTAACTATAAACCCTAGAAATTTGCTAGACGATACCCCGAAGGCACATTTAGACGGGGTGAGCCTCATGTTGTTATTTCAAAAGACATCGAAGGCTTCCTGAAGGTCGACCACATGGTCCTTCTTCTTGAGGCTTTTTACCAACATATCATCCACATAAACCTCCATGTTCCTTCCAATTTGTTCCTTAAAGATCTTGTTAACGAGGAGCTGATATGTTGCTCCGGCATTCTTTAGCCTAAAGAGCATGATGCGGTAATAATATAAGCCTTGATCGGTCATAAAAGAAGTCTTCGGAATATCAGGGTGGAACATCCTGATCTGATTTTACACGGAGAAAGCTTCCATAAAGCTCAAGAGTTCATGACCGGAAGTTGCATCGATTAGTGCATCGATACTAGGAAGCAGGAACAGAACTTTTGGATAGGCTTTGTTCCGATTTATGAAGTCAATACAAATTCTCCATTTTTCATTGGCCTTTTTCACCATTACGATGTTGGAAAGCCACTCGGGGTAATTAACCTCTTGGATGAACCAAGCCGCAAAGAGTTTATCTACCTCTTCTTTGATGGTTTTCTGGTGTTCCGGTGCAAACTTGTGACGCTTCTGTTGGATGGATTTTTCTTTGGGAGCTATGCTGAGGTGGTGCATGGTAATTCTTCCGAGATACCAGGCATATCGGCAGCGGTCCATGCGAACAGCTCTCGGTTCTCCATTATGCATTGGATGATGTCGGCTTTGACTGGGTGGGGGAGGACTTTGCTCAATTGGAACATCCTGGTTGGGTCTTCTTTAGAAAAATCCACTTCTTCTAACTCATCGATCGACTCCGAGACGGTTTGGTTGCTTGATTGGGGGAGCTCAAGGGTTCCGAGAGAGAGTGTAACACCCCGAATTCCAAAATATAACTGAATCCGAAGTTCCACAGGAATTTTACACTTCTTTCGTACAATTTTACAAGGAAATAAAAACTTTTCTTACATCAGAGTTACATTACACTTTTACATTGTCACAGCGGAAGCAAATTTACAACAATTTACATGAAACAGCATTTAAATCAATCTTGCGCAGCATGTATACTTCAATTGTGCAAGCATCTTTACCCTGCATATAAAACTGTGAGCGCGTTAGTTCATTCAACTGACGAACTATTATATACGGCCATCCTCTCTATGTCGGAAACAGTATAACGATTCTCATTACTTAACAAACCAAAAATTTGTCACAATCAAAGCTAAAAGGACTATCCTATTGATGTCGTGTTGTGAATGTGCACTTAGTCCTTAATGCAATTATTTATATATATGACACTAATGCGCACTTGTTCAGAGTCTATACAGCCCATACTACATAGGTCCGTGGGCAAGCCCTTAACCGTTCTTCAACTTGTAGGATTCAATCCCTCGTCATGACTTAATCTATTACTATAACTACGGTAAGTATCCTAGATATTTTTTGACCTAAGAACTCAAGTCTAGGCGCCCTGGAGGGAATCCCAACGCACTGTCACATGACTCATCATGCTGGCATCCTGTGGTAATTCAGCTCCTACCATAGACATGACACCACCCGCAGTCGTCAAACACCCCACGAGTGTCGCCACCGGAACGGTACTTTGGAGCAGTATCCACGCCCTATCATGACGCATCATGGGACATCCTGTGAATACTCTCACGCCGCCAATCCAATGGCCCCCATACTCAATATTTTTCTCTTACTTTCATCACATCTTCACTATATATCTAATCCTTAGTTTAATTGAATCATGAATAAAATCAACCCTTAGAATGTGGCACTCCCACTATACCGGTCTTATTCATTTAATTCACATGACCCAACCTTGGTCTTCTCATTTCAAAATATCATTTTCTCATTTCTTTCATTGCTGGGATAAGGCTTGGCTATACCCTAATTCTCAATTTCAACTCAAAATTACAATGTCGAGCTTTTCATACTCATAAGATCTTTTCATGATTAATCACAATTCATGTTTCATAAGCATAGCATTCATGTGTTCACATCTTTCATAACTTATCACAATCAATAATTCAATTTCACGAGCAACTTATGTGTAAGAATAAATTTCAATTAGTAGTCACCAATAATTTATGTATTCCACAAATCTATTATCCACATTTCAAAATCTTACTACTAGCACAAATTAGAAGTTCGATTAATCACATCAAGCACACTTTCAAAATTCCTCATTATTAATTTTTCATCGTAAAAAAAAATCTCATTTTATTTTTCCTTTATTTAAAAAGACAATTTGATTTCAAAACGAAGTTCTTTCTTGCAAAAACTCCAATTTCTTACTCACACTTTATCAAAAGTTGTATAAAAATTTCTTATCAAGTTCTAATCATTTTTCATTAATTAATCCGTAATTTTTCCAATTTTTACTCTATTTAAAAACTCAATTTAATAGAAAAAAACCCAAAAAAAAACATTTTTTTTCTAAACTCAAACCCCCACCCAGATTCGAACCAGCGACCAGCGGTGAAACAGACAGTGCACAAGACCAACGCGCCAAAGCAGTCAATCAATATAACTAGGGGTAAAACTCCCTAAGTATCGAGTTTCGGCTAGTTGGGTTTTTAACAAAAAAATAAAATAAAAACAAGGCCGCGGTATCGAACCTGAGACCTCCGAACACTGTAGCGACCCAAAGCTTTGCCGACCAATTGGTCTAAGTGGACATATCGATTATGAGGTAATTAAAATAGGTTTTGATCTTATTCTCTGTTCATAACTATAATTCAAAAATTTCTTAAAACGAAATTGTCACTTTTCCTCCTCTTTTGAAAACAAATATTTCCAGAATAAAACTACCTTCAATTTTGCAGAATCCATTATTTTTTTAAAGGTATTTTTCACTCGTTAAAACATGTATTTAGCCTTAGTCTGCATTTTATGAACACTATTTCGACATTCGAGAACTAATACATACTTATTCATAATTAAAGATAGTTTCTCTCACAAAATCACTACAATGATGATTTTCTTACTCATTGACAACCATGATATTTTTAAAGCAAAAACTCATCTTTATAAGCGAAATAAAACTTCTATTTTATTAACTAGTTTACACATGATGCATTCAATCATTTGTTTGCAAAAATACATTCTTCTCGTTTATTCTAATTCTCATATGGCATATATAGCAATGGGGAATTTCATTACATCCATTAACAATCATTTCTTAATAAATTATTCTATCAATTCATCTTTAACATACCATTCTACTTAACACTTTAATCAATGAACATGATTCTAATCTTCTACTAGTGAATTGCACATAATTGTATTCTAAGCATAATTAGCATACATTCTAATATTATAAACAAAGAGAACATACACTTTCACTTATATTTAATAAGTCTAGCAACTGAATCAACAGACATTCACTAGTTTATCGATTCTATTCTAAATAGGCAAACATGTATTTCATTTCAACTAGTTACTTTGCAATAACCATTTAATTTATTCCGAACATGATTTCTACTTTAGAAGTCATGAGAAACACCCACCTTTTAAAGAAAAACCAATAAGAATATCAACTGGAGTCCCCTAGAATGTGAGAGAGTGCCTTCTCCTCCTAGATTGCGATGCAACGATATCCTTCCCTCGCTTCCTTGCCAAGACCGAGAGCTCTAAGATGGGGAAAAGAGTGGCCGGCCTCCAATGGGAACACACACTCTCACACTCACACTATATATCTCCTATATAATTTCCTCCTTCAATAGTTTATTAGTGTAGAATATATGTAGATAGGGGGGGTATTTATACTAATTCTAGGATGAATTAGAGGGCTAGGATTCATTGGATAGTTATAGGATGAATGGCTAGGATAGGAGGGGAGGTTGTAGCAACCACCCACACACAAATAAACTACCCATGCACACACACCTACTCTCCCATTCCTCCAAGCACAAACCGGCCCCAAAAATAGTGTGCATTGCACACTACGTGCATGCACGTGCCCCCTAGTACCCCTATTTGAAGTTTGTACACTTTTAATTAATCAAAATGTTCACAATTTGTGTCTACATGACAAGTGTGACCATTTAATTGATTAATTAAATTTGTGAGCTTCACAATTAGTGGGCTTAGGCTTGTGGGCCAAGATAATAATATAATAAATTATTAAAGTGGGTTCAAACTAAGAAAATAGTGTTTTAGGCTTTAAAAATAGGCTTTTAGCAAAAATAAAGGAAAGGAAAAATAATTGTTCATACTATAAAAATGAAATTTTATATATATAAATAAATAAATAAATATACACATGAAATTTGCACGTGCACAACATGTGAAAATCAATATTTTTATTAAAATGAAAGTTTAGGATATTACAACACTCCCTCCTTAGAATTGTTCCGTCCTCGGAACTACAATTAAAGAGTGAGAAAAGAAAACACAATAAGAAAATACAATCAAGCAAAAATCTTAGGATGATCCTTCCTCATCCTCTTCTCAGATTCCCAAGTTGCCTCTTCAACCAACTGGTTTCTCCAGACTACCTTGACCATCGGTATCGTCTTATTCCTCAAGACTTTCTCCTGGCGATCAACAATCTCAACTGGAAGCTCAATGTAATTCAAATCTAATTGCAAACCCTCTGGCACTTCGGGCAAATGATGACTTGGATCTAGAATGTAACCTCTCAGCATAAACAAATGAAAAACATTGTGCACCTGAGACAACTCTTCTGGTAACTCAAGCCAGTAAGTAGTTTTCCCGATCATTTTCAATATCTTATACGGGCCTATGAACCTCGGGGCTAACTTTCCACCCTTGCCGAATCGGATCATGCCTTTGCTGGGCGATACCTTCAGAAAGACAAAGTCACCAACCTCAAACTCAAGGTCCCTCCTTCGGTTGTCTGCATAGCTCTTCTGCCTACTCTGAGAATCCACCAACCTCTTCCTGATCAGATCAATCTTTTTAGAGGACTGCTGCACAATCTCAGGCCCAAACATCTGCACTCCCCAACTTCGAACCAACAGACAGGCATCCTACACTTTCTGCCATACAAAGCTTCGTACGGCGCCATCCCAATGCTAGTCTGAAAACTGTTGTTGTAGGTAAACTCCACCAAAGCTAAATGTCTTTCCCAACTGCCTCCAAAGTCTAGTACACAGCACCGAAGCATGTCCCCAAGAATACGGTTGACTCTCTCGGTCTGCCCATCGGTCTAGGATGAAAAGCAATGCTGAAATCTGTCTTGGTACCCAAAGCTGTCTGAAGACTCCTCCAGAAATGTGAAGTAAACTGCGTATCTCGATCAGACACAATGGTCAACGGAACACCATGAAGTCTGACGATCTCACCAACATACATTTCAGCCAACTTGTCCATCGAAGTAGTGAGTTTCATTGCCAAGAAGTGAGCGGATTTGGTTAGTTGATCGATTATGACCAAATTGCATCATTGCCTTTAGGACTCTTAGGCAAACCCGTGATGAAATCCATACTGATATTATCCCACTTCCATTCCGGAATAGGTAACAGTTGCAATAGACCTCCGGGTTTCTGATTCTCGGCTTTGACTTATTGACAAATATCACACCTCGACACAAATTTAGCCACATCCCCTTCAAACCTGACCACCAGAAGTGTTGTTTAATGTCTTTATACATCTTGGTACTCCCAGGATGTACAGACAAAAGAGTAGCTTGTGCCTCCTGAAGAATACTTCCTTTCAAGTCCGACTGATCCGGAACACACAGCCTCTCGCCAAACCACAGCACTTCATCCCTGATTTGAAATCCGGACAACTTGCCAGCACCAACCTGCTCCTTCATCTTCTGAATCTCTGCATCTTCCTTCTGACTTGCAATAATCCTTTCATTCAGCGTCGGTTGAAGCCTTAACTGATCTAAAGAGGATCCCAAGCCTTGCAGAACAACTTCAATTCCAGCCTGATCTAACTCCTCCGCCAGCTGCCTCTGAGTTGTAATCAAACTCGCCAGACTGCTCTTGCAGCTAAGTGCATCAGCAACAACATTAGCCTTCCCAGGATGATACTTAATCTCCGAACTAATGTCCTCAAGTACCTCCAGCCATCTCCTTTGCCTCAGGTTCAAATCCTTCTGCTGATAGATGTACTTCAAGCTTTTATGGTCCATGTACATGTTCAGCTTCTCACCATACACATAATGTCTCCATTGCTTTAAGGCGAAGATAATCGCAGCCAACTCTAGATCATGAGTCGGATAATTCTTCTCATGCGGTCTTAGTGGCCTAGACCCATAAGCGATTACTTTTTCTTCTTGCATTAAGACACAACCAAGCCCACGATGTGAAGCATCGCTGTAGACATCATATTCAACACCTGCCCTAGGCAAAGCCAAAATGGGTGCAGTAGTCAGCCTCTCTTTCAATTCATATAAGCTTGCCTCGCACTATTCGGTCTACTTGAAATTCACATTCTTCTTGGTCAGACCAGTGAGCGGCACGGCTATCTGAGCATAACCTTGGATGAATCTCCTGTAGTATCCTGTTAATCCAAGGAAACTCCTGATTTCCTTCACTGTAGTAGGCCTTGCCCAATCTCTCACTGCCTCTATCTTCTGAGGATCAGTTGCCACTCCCTCCTTAGAAAGGATGTAACCTAGGAATGCCACTTTAGATTTCCAAAAATCACACTTGGACAACTTGGCATACAACTCCTGCTCCTGAAGCTTCCTCAAAACTGCTGCCAGATGCTCCGTGTGCTCCTCTTCCGACTTGGAGTACACGAGAATATCGTCGATAAACACCACGACGAAAGAATCAATGAACGGCCTCAGAACTCTGTTCATCTTGTCTATAAAGATTGCAGGCACATTCGTCATCCCAAACGGCATAACTAAGAATTCGTAATGCCCATATCGAATTCTGAACTTAGTCTTATGCACATCTTCAGCTTTCACTCGAACTTGATGGTATCCTGATCGATGATCTATTTTGGAGAAAACAGCTGCTCCTTGTAGACGATCGAACAAGTCATCAATTCGTGGAATCGGATATTTATTCTGAACAGTGACCTTATTCAACTCTCGGTAATCGATGCACATCCTCATCGAACCATCCTTCTTCTTTACCAAAAGCACCGACGCTCTCCAAGGTGACGTACTCGGTTGAATAAAGCCCTTCTCCAATAGTTCCTCAATCTGCCGTTTGATCTCATCCTGCTCCACAGGCGCCATCCTATATGGTGCCTTGGAAATAGATGCACTCCCTGGCTGAATAATGATGCTGAACTCCACATCACGATGCGAGGGTAACCCATGCAAATCTTCCAAGAACACAGTCGGATAGTTCTGAACCACAGGAATCCTTCTCTTCTGGCTGATAGCAGCAACCAAATCTGAACATCTCCTCTTCCCTTGGAAAGTGACTTCAGGTCCACCTGGAGCCTTCACTGTTACTGTCTTGGTCTTGCACTCGATGTTTGCACTGTACACCGACATCCAATCAATGCCAATGATAACAACGACTCCCAAAACATTCAGCTCGATCAGATCGATCCCGAAAATTTGATCTCCAATCACGATCTCGCAGTCAGCATAGTACCGATCAGTGGTTAGAGTCTCCCCTAACGGAGTAGCTACTGCTAAAACCTTGCCTGGAAATATCTTCGGTTCAACTCCCAAAATTTTAGCAAATTTAGGTGATACAAAAGTATGAGAGGACCCAGTATCGAACAAAACAACAGCTTTCTTTCCATTCAAAATAAGTTCTCCTGTTACATAACACACACTCGTCATATAACAGTTCACTAATTAACGGAAAAAAGAGAAACTACAGAAAACATTCCTAAACATCCTCCCTCGTACCAGTGATGACGTGATCCACCTCATCAGCATCAGCTTCAGTCAAGACAAATACTCGTCCCTGCTGGTACGGCTTCTTCCCGGTCTGCTGAGTTGGTCCATTGCGAACGACATCCTACAGCTTGGGGGCAATGAGACTTGTAGTGGCCTGTTTCCCCACAGTTGAAACAAGTCACTGGAGGTCTCACCCAAGTATTCCCGGGTCTTCCGGCCACTTGAACAGCGTTCGCAATCGTAGGCTTGAACCTTTGAGCCGATGGCTGTCCCCTGACATGGCCAGCAATTGCGGGCTTCTACCCCGCATTCCAGTTGTTCCTCCAATTTTGAACAGCATGGAACTGTTCCATGTCCGCCTCCGTGGCTACCGCTCATTTGACCAGCTTGTCAAACCTCCTTATACCGAGGGGTATCATCCTGGATCTCAAACTTGGCCTCAAACCATGCTCGAACTTATGAGTTTCTTCGCCTCATCCATCACCAATTCGGGTACATATCTTGAGAGCTGAGTGAATCTGGTCTCATACTCCCTAACCGACATGTCGCCCTGCTGTAGTGACAGAAACTCCATGGCTTTCTTCTCCTGGACGTCTGAGGGAAAATAATGACTGCGAAATTCCTCCCAGCCAAGAACCAAATCTCCCATCGTCCGCTTCATCGATTGCCACCACACGGCTGCATCCTTCTCGAATTGCAGAGTCACCAACTTCACCTTGCTGCCCTCCGGAGTCTCCAAGACTTCAAAGATAGTCTCTACCTACCGGATCCAATTGTCAGCCATGTCAGGGTCTGACTTTCCCTCAAACACTGGTGGTTTTATCCGTTTAAATGATTCCACAAGTTTGATTGCTTCAGGTACTGGATTTGCAGGCACCCTTCCTTGATTCTGATTCATGGCAACGGCATTGAGTGTCTGATAGACCCTCGCTAGCTCCGTTTCTAAGTCCAGACCTTCACCATTTCGAGCTCGTCTTCCAACCATATTCTGATGCAAAAGATCCATTAAATTCGAAGTATAAACATGAACTTTTAAGTCAACTTTTTATTTCATTGAATTTCAAACTTTATACATTCGAATTTAAAATATTTCTGACATCAAAATGAAAGCAGTAGATGATACAACGGTCTAATTCCTATGGTTCCTCTTGGCTTCACGAAGTTCTCCCCGTAGTTCCTCCACTTCCTCATTCAGTACATCGGTCATGTTTTTCCTCTTCTCGAGTTCCCAAACATGGTGACTGAGAACTGCAAAATCATCCTTGCGCTTCGCCAACTGAGCCTCTAGTAGTCCGAATCTCTCCTGTATAGCCTCTACCACCTCTGAAGAGACACAATGAGATTACCCGAAACTGGTTCCTCTTCGTCAAAAGAATCATCAGATGAATCCGGAGGTGGAGTGATCTATCGAGACTCAGGCCATTCCTCTTCCACTTCTTCGGAATCTTCCTCGTCTGAATCAGCTTGCCCGGGGTAGTAATCTTCCTCAATGATGTGCCAATTGTCATCTCCAGCTGGGTCAAAGTGGTCCGCCATCTTAAAGATAGAGAGGAGAAGAAGCATAAATCAAAGAGCAACAAAAATGTAAGTGGCCTACATTTAAATCTCTGGACTCAACACACACTCTAATGTCTACTTCTAGGGTATCGTTCCTTATAAATTTGTACTACTTAGAAGCATGCTCTGGTACCACTCTGTAACACCCCGAATTTCAAAATACAACTGAATCCGAAGTTTCATAGGATCTTTACACTTCTTTCAAACAATTTTATAAGGAAATAAAAACTTTTCTTACATCAGAGTTGCATTACACTTTTACATTGTCACAGTGAAAGCAAATTTACAACAATTTACATGAAACAGCATTTAAATCAATCTGGGGCAGCATGTATACTTCAATTGTGTCAAGCATCTTTACCCTACATATAAAACTATGGACGCGTCAGTTCATTCAACTGTCGAAATATTATACACGGCCATCCTCTCTATGCCGGAAACAGTATAACGATTCTCATTACTTAACAAACCACAAACTTGTCACAATCAAAGCTAAAGGGACTATCCCACTGATATCGTGTTGTGAATGTGTACCTAGTCCTTAATGCAATTATTTATATATATAACACTAATGCGCACTTATTCAGAGTCTATGCAGCCCATAATACATAGGTCCGAAGGCAAGCCCTTAACCATTCTTCAACTTGTAGGGTTCAATCCCTCGCCATGACTTAATCTGCTACTGTAACTACGGTAAGTATCCTAGATGTTTTCAGACCTACGAACTCATGTCTAGGCGCCCTGGAGGAAATCTCAATGCACTGTCACAAGACTCATCATGCAGGCATCCTGTGGTAATTCAACTCCTACCATAGACATGACACCACCCACAGTCGTCAAACACCCTACGAGCGTCGCCACCGGGACGGTACTCTGGAGTAGTATCCACGTCCTATTATGACGCATCATGGGACATCCTGTGAATACTCTCACGCCGCCAATCCAATGGCCCCATACTCAATGTTTTTCTCTTACTTTCATCACATCTTCACTATGTATCTAATCCTTAGTTTAATTGAATCATGAATAAAATCAACCCTTAGAATGTAGCACTCCCACTATACCGGTCTTATTTATTTAATTCACATGACCCAACCTTGGTCTTCGCATTTCAAAATATCATTTTCTCATTTCTTTCATTGCCAGTATAAGGCCTGGCTATACCCTAATTCTTAATTTCAACTCATAATTACAATGTCGAGCGTTTCATATTCATAAGATCATTTCATGATTAATCACAATTCATGTTGCATAAGCATAGCATTCATGTATTCACATCTTTCATAACTCATCACAATCAATAATTCAATTTCACAAGCAACTTATGTGTAAGAATAAATTTCAATTAGTAGTCACCAATAATTTATGTATTCCACAAATCTATTATCCACATTTCAAAATCTTACTACTAGCACAAATTAGAAGTTCGATTAATCACATCAAGCACACTTTCAAAATTCCTCATTATTAATTTTTCATCTTCAAAAAAAATCTCATTTTATTTTTCCTTTATTTAAAAAGATAATTTGATTTCAAAACGAAGTCCTTTCTTGCAAAAACTCCAATTTCTTACTCACACTTTATCAAAAGTTGTATAAATATTTCTTATAAAGTTCTAATAATTTTTCATTAATTAATCCATAATTTTTTTCAATTTTTATTCAATTTAAAAACTCAATTTAATAAAAAAAAACAAAAAAAAAAACATTTTTTTCTGAACTCAAACCCCCACCCAGATTCGAACCAGCGACCAGCGGTGAAACAGACAGCACACAAGCCCAACATGCCAAAGCAGTCAACCGATATAACTAGGGGTAAAAATCCCTAAGTATTGTGTTTCGGCTAGTTGGGTTTTTAACAAAAAAATAAATAAAAACAAGGCCGCGGTATCGAACCCGAGACCTCCGAACACTGTAGCGACCCAATGTTTTGCCGACCAATTGGTCTAAGTGGACATATCGATTAGGAGGTAATTAAAATAGGTTTTGATCTTATTCTCTGTTCAAAACTATAATTCAAAAATTTCTTTAAACGAAATTGTCTCTTTTTCTCCTCTTTTGAAAACAAATATTTCCAGAATAAAACTACCTTCAATTCTACAGAATCCAGTATTTTTTTAAAGGTATTTTTCACTCTTTAAAACATGTATTTAGCCTTAGTCTGCATTTTATGAACACTATTTTGACATTCGAAAACTAATACATACTTATTCATAATTAAAGATAGTTTCTCCCACAAAATCACTACAATGATGATTTTCTTACTCATTGACAACCATGATATTTTTAAAGCAAAAACTCATCTTTATAAGCGAAATAAAACTTCTATTTTATTAACTAGTTTACACATGATGCATTCAATCATTTGTTTGCAAAAATACATTCTTCTCGTTTATTCTAATTCTCATATGGCATATATAGCAATGGGGAATTTCATTACATCCATTAACAATCATTTCTTAATAAATTATTCTATCAATTCATCTTTAACATACCATTCTACTTAACACTTTAATCAATGAACATGATTCTAATCTTCTACTAGTGAATTGCACATAATTGTATTCTAAGCATAATTAGCATACATTCTAATATTATAAACAAAGAGAACATACACTTTCACTTATAGTTAATAAGCCTAGCAACCGAATCAACAGACATTCATTAGTTTATCGATTCTATTCTAAATAGGCAAACATGTATTTCATTTCAACTAGTTACTTTGCAATAACCATTTAATTTATTCCGAACATGATTTCTACTTTAGAAGTCATGAGAAACACCCACCTTTTAAAGAAAAACCAATAAGAATATCAACCGGAGTCCCCTAGAATGCGAGAGAGTGCCTTCTCCTCCTAGATTGTGATGCAACGATATCCTTCCCTCGCTTCCTTGCCAAGACCGAGAGCTCCAAGATGGGGAAAAGAGTGGCCGGCCTCCAATGGGAACACACACTCTCACACTCACACTATATATCTCCTATATAATTTCCTCCTTCAATAGTTTATTAGTGTAGAATATATGTAGATGGGGGGGGGGGGGGGTATTTATACTAATTCTAGGATGAATTAGAGGGCTAGGATTCATTGGATAGTTATAGGATGGATGGCTAGGATAGGAGGGGAGGTTGTAGCAACCACCCACACACAAATAAACTACCCATGCACACACACCTACTCTCCCATTCCTCCAAGCACAAACCGGCCCCAAAAATAGTGTGCATTGCACACTACGTGCATGCACGTGCCCCCTAGTACCCCTATTTGAAGTTTGTACACTTTTAATTAATCAAAATGTTCACAATTTGTGTCTACATGACAAGTGTGACCATTTAATTGATTAATTAAATTTGTGGGCTTCACAATTAGTGGGCTTAGGCTTATGGGCCAAGATAATAAAATAATAAATTATTAAAGTGGGCTCAAACTAAGAAAATAGTGTTTTAGGCTTTAAAAATAGGCTTTCAGCAAAAAGGAAAGGAAAAATAATTGTTTATACTATAAAAATGAAATTTTATATATATAAATAAATAAATAAATATACACTTGAAATTTGCACGTGCACAATACTTGAAAGTCAATATTTTTATTAAAATGAAAGTTTGGGATATTACAGAGAGGACCGGACCCCCTACCGAAGTTATGTAACATTTTCGGCCAGTCTCCTGGCTCCCCTGACTTCTCCCACCCCTACGGAGGTAAGGAATTTCATCTTCATATGGAAGGCAGAGGGTACACCTTGAAGCGCGGCTAGGCCAGGTCGGCCAAGAATGGCATTGTGTGCAGCCTTACATCGACAACCATAAAATCCATTGTCTCTGTTCGGGTGGTTGGGGTCTTGCCAGCGGTTACCTAAAGAGTGATAACTCTCTCGATGGTCATCGGCACCCCAGAGAATCCGTGGAGAGTGTAGACAGCGGGTTTGAGGCGGTCTCGGGACAACTTAAGGCCTTGGAAGGCCTCTAGGAAGAGAATATTGACAAAGCTGTCATTGTCGACTAAGATCCGGCGCACTTCGTGGTTGGCCATGTGGAGGCTGATTACGAGAGCATCACAGTGAGACGTTCGGATGCCTTCCAAGTCTCTATTTGAGAAGGTCACGGGGATCTCGAAGCCTTTGTGTGGAGGATGGTTCTGTACTGAGTTTACTTCTCGGATGAAGGCTTTTCAGGAGGAGTTCGACTCTCTCCCCATTGGGCCTCGACGGATGAGGTGCAGGATTGCCTCAGGTTCGGAGTCAGGGGACTCAGCAAGTCTTTCATCTCGCTGGTTTGCCCCCCGAGGTGGAGGAGGATCAACTCTGTCCTTCCTAACAAACTTGGCTAGTTGCCTTTTCTAAATGATGAATTCGATCTCGTCCTTAAAGGCCTGACATTCGTCTGTGTCGTGGCCATGGTCCCTATGGAAGTGACACCACTTATCTCTGTTCCTCTTTTTGCCAGGGGTATTCATCTTTGGGGGAGGTTAGAGCAACTCTTCTTTGCCGACCTCCATGAGGATAGCTGAGACACTGGTATTGAGAGGGGTGAATTTTTCAAAATAGGGATGAGGGCGGCGCTGACCGCTGTTATCTTTCTGCAGCTTCTTAGTGCCATCTTCATCTGCACCCTTCTGTTTGTTCCCGTACAGAGGCTCCATCATGTCATGAGGATAGAGAGCTTCTTTCGCTTGGATATACTGCTCACTCCTCAGTAAGAGCTCTAAGAAGTCCCAGAGTGGCTTCTTGGAGAGGTATGACTTTAGGTCGGCATGGTTGATGTTATGTTGGAACGCTGTTAAAGCCATCGACTGATCGAGAGAGGCGATAGACCGAGCCTCGGTGGTGAAACGCCGAACATATTCTCTTAGTCTCTCACCCTGCCTCTGACTGAGTGCCAGCAAAGATGTGCTCGTCTTCTCGGCTCGATGACTTCTGACGAAGTGGGTGAGGAAGAGCTCCTCAAACTAGTGGAACAAGAAGTGGAAGCGGGGGACAGTCGATAGTACCATTATCTCGCAGGTCCCTTTAATGTCGTCGGGAAGGTCTTGCAAAGGAGCGCATCTGAGGCTTGGTGAATCACCATAAGAGTTTGGAAACTCTCGATATGATCGGCTAGAGTCAACTCCCCATTGTAGGACTCGAAGTGAGTGGGGGGGGGGCTTGAAAGTCTCAGGGACTGGAGCTTCCATGACGGCCTTAGGAAGGGAGGCCTTGTAGCGCCCCGAATTTCCAATATAATATCTTAGAAATATGTGGCACAATTCCCAGGATCAACTTCAATGTAATCGTAAACATAGCAACCAAATACAGGGAAAAATAAAACTTTTTATTACAGCAATTGTTTACAAAGCACAACGGAATACAAATACCTTGAATTACAAATTTCTTTCTTTACAACACTTTCTTTTACAAATATTACACAAAAGCTCTATTTCATCAATTTATCTCAAACATCCAAACCTTCAAGCTCTAAGCAACAACACATAAGGCCAGAGATGATCCCTAACCCCCAAAACTAAAGGGTTTAGCCATAATGGTGTGAGTGACATAAACAAGCAACATAAGTAAAGCATAGATTTATCAACAACAGAACATAACGAGAGTAAATGAAATTAAAGAAATCACGAAATGCGAAAAACCATACAAGTGAAACTAGACTAAGTGTTAAGTGTAGAAAATAGAAAAGCACATGCATAAAACCAAGTCAAGAAACACAATTCTATATGCTGACTTTCTAATGCGTACGTGTCGGAGTCTATGCATCCCATTCTACATAGGTCCGGTGCAAGCCCTTAACGTCTCCACATTATAGGGTTCAATCCCCGCTATGCAACTAATCTTATCACGATGACTACTACGAGATAAAGATAAACTGTGAGTATTAGCCCATGCCCCGATAATTCCGAAGGTCAATCTCTATCCACAGATAATTCCGGAGACTATTTCACTCACACCAGGGAATCTTTGAGAATACCCCATACCGCAAGCAATGGCACCTCATCACACGAATACCACATGTGCGTCGCCTCGACTCCGATAATTCCGGAGACCAATCCCACACCACAGGTAATTACGGAGACTATTTCACTCACACCTGGATAATTCTGGGGATTGTCTCACACCGCCAGCCATACTGAGGTTCATAACCTATGTTCTCGTTCATCATATCACCACTAGTGCCTGTCCTTATCATTCGGGTTATTTAATTACTTGACGAATCTCCTAGAGTTGGTGTACCCTACCGGACTTAATTCAATAACTGATCAACTAAAATTGCCTCAACAGGCCCAAACATAAACAACTCAACTGCCGGTATACTAGGGCCACACACACCCTCTAGAGACTCAAACTCAAATATCCAAACCAACTTTCCAACATAAATTTCTCAACTTAACATTCTTGAAAACATATGTTCAATGGAAGATAAGGTGTAAAATAATAAGTTATAGATTAAAATATTTGGAGAATAAATCATTTGAAAGGACATTCAAAAATATAAAGGTACATCAGTATCAGTCGACTAATAACAAGCGTAAGTCGACTGTCCAGAAAGAGAATTCTACGGTTTTAAGAAAATAAGCTACGCGTTATAAGTTGACTTGTAAAAGTCATAACTCGACTTACCAGAGAGAAATTCCAGAAATCTTTAAGAAAATATTCTAAGTGTTATAAGTCGACTTGTAAAAGTCATAAGTCGACTTACCAGAGAGAGACTCCAGTAATCTTTAAGAAAATATTCTAAGTGTTATAAGTCGACTTGTAAATGTCATAAGTCGACTTACCAGAGAGAAATTCCAGAAATCTTTAAGAAAATATTCTAAGTGTTATAAGTCGACTTGTAAAAGTCATAAGTCGACTTACCAGAGAGAAATTCCAGAAATCTTTAAGAAAATATTCTAAGTGTTATAAGTCGACTTGTAAAAGTCATAAGTCGACTTACCAGAGAGAAATTTCAATAAAACTAAAGAACATAGTAGCCGGGTCGCATCAGTCGACTGAAAGGTCGTGCCAGTCGACTGTCGGCCTACAGACTATAGTTTTGGTTGTGCACAATTCAACCGATACGTAGTTTTACTTCATGAAAATGAATTATGCGAAAAACATATTTCTTGTATGATCAAATATAACTAGTAGGACATATAATAGTCCACAAAACTAAATCAAACTACTTGAATTTATAAAAATAGAGATTTGTTGATTTCCATCAATCAAACATGAAGTTGTGCGTATAAGAAAAATTGAGTTTTCCTTAAAAATTTATCGATCACTGAAATAGTTCGTATTCAGATCCAAACCCTCAAAATAACAAAATCTCAAAGAATCCCCAATTTGGGTGTACTTCCTCAATCAATTAATTCCTCAAATTTCAATTCTCAGGACACGATCTCTTGATTCATAACTCTTCCATTCAATTATCTCAAAAATCTGAATTTCTACCACAACTCATAATCATAATCAAATTTGTAATCACATACCACTAGGGTTTCACAAGATCCAATTTTTCATCCAAACCATAATATGCATAATCATATTCAACCCTAACCATGCTTTCTAGCAATACAATTCAATATCCTAGATCCGATAAACATTCAAAGATCAAACAATCAAATTGTACCAAATCACATACATAAACAAATTAACAAAACAATACATGCAAAATACACAAAACAAACAAACATGTCACTCACCTTGTTGAAGAGATCCAATCGAATTAATGAAGTATAAGAAAAAGCCCTTCTTTTGTAAAATCCAAGATTACTCCTTTGAATCCCCAAGAAAATAAAAATAATAAAACCTTTGTGCTGTACAGCGAAAGACGGCTGCACTCCACTTTTATACAGGCCGGAATTGAAGGATTAGGGTTTCAAACACATTTGCAAAATAATCCTTTAACAAATTATTACTTTACATATATAAACCTTTCTTTATAAAATAAGTTAAATAAATTAAAACCAAATCAAATATTTTTACCACTGAGTTGTCCAGCAATCCAGCACAGCCCAGAAATAAAGAAAAATTCGGATTTGTACTCAGGGTGGTAATTTTGCACAAAAGTCCTTTTTTGTAATATTTGCAAATACATCATAAAATATTAGTAAAAATTCAGAAAATTCAGAAATAATATCTACTAATAAATATTAGATTTTCCAATTAAAATATCTGACTTTTACCTTCTAAGAAAATATTTGCACCAGATGCACCATAAATTCCATATTTGCAAAAATACCATATTTGTTTAAATCTTTACCAAATCAACTCTAAATAAAATTTAAATATATTTTAATTTTAGTGGTGACCATGGAAAGCCCAAAAATTAGTAAAAACAAATTTTCATTATTTATTTGAGATCAAAACGGCTTTTTACATAAAAGCCCCTCTCTTTCGAGGTATTTATAAAAATAGTTTATTTATTCAGAAAAATCCCAAAATTTAGGATAGACTCAATTATAATTAGAAGAATTTAATAAAAATATAAAATTGGATATTTGCACCAAAAATATTTGCACGTGTTTTGCACGTGTAAAATTGACAAATTTGTAAAAATAGTCAAATTAATTTAAATAAATCTAAAATTAAAATATCATAAATAAATAAGGAAAAATCAATTATTAACCATAACATTTTAAAAATTAAAAATTCATATCTTTGCACGTGTGTTGCACGTGCAAAATTGCAATGTCAAGAAAATAGTCAAAATAGTCAACTTTACAAATTTAATGTTAATTACTAATGCAAAATAAATCATTTTATTTTGCGGGGTATTACATCACTCCCCCCTTAGAAAAGTTCTGTCCTCAGAACTTCTCTAAGCCGAGAAACAAAAATACAAAACTTATAAGATGGTTTCGAAAACTTACTCCATCATTATTTTTATAATTTGATTTAATTACTAAGCAAAAACAAAAATAACATATAATTATATCTCAAAGAGAAAAGGTGAAAACTAACATGGCAAAGGATCGGAAATCCAATAGAATGCACAATAAATCCCAAAACGCGAAAAAATAGTAAGACTATTCTCATAGAATAAGAAGTCAAATGTGAAGAGATAAAACTCGAATATAAAAAGGCTGATAATCACACAAACAACGCAGGAACACATACTTAAAAATAAAAATATTTTCTTTACCATTAGTCTCATTATATAAGTAAAATTCTTGAAATATCAATTAGCAATAAGCAAAAGAAATAGTCAAAAGCTAGAATTGATCGCTCAGAAAAACTTGTTAAACACATAATACTTGGATAAAAATGGATATAACGAAGTAAAAATCCCAAAAGGACAATATTAAAAAAGAATAAAATAAAAACGAACAAAATAATTTGGGTAGTATGCAGATTTAGAGAATCTAATGAAAATTAAGTGAAAATTAAAATATTGTTATGAATAGAGGAAATGCGAAGGAGAGCAGAAATTGTACCAAGAAACCAGAAGGACCAAATTCCAAAAATAATACAAGTGAGCAAGATAAGATACGAGAGTGTATCAAACGGATTTAAAGAAATATAGAGCAACAATGGTTAAAGAAAATTGAGTAAAATAAATCAGTAATGGGTTAAGTTTGAAAATCTCATAAAATGGTATGAACTAGTACAAAAGAATAAGACAATATTGATAAGTAATATACACATAAAACACTAGTGGGGTTATTATAGTAGAAATTCTTTAATGTGGGTTTGCCTCATTGATGTCCAACTGTAGACTTGCCTTCTCGACATCAAGTTGCATGTTTGCCTCCCTGACATCAGGTTGCAGGTTGCCGTCTGGATATTCTGTTGCACATTTTGCCTCCCCGATATCCAGTTGCAATTTGCCTCCATTGACGTCTAGTTGCATGTTTGCCATCTCGACATCCAGTTGCAACAAAATAATGAACAAGATGATGCAATCTTCCACACACACTTGGATATTAATTGCTTAATTTAAGTACGAAGATATGTTTTGAAATTCGTGATATACAAAAAAAAATAGTAGCAAAAGTAAGAAATGGAGTTGAAAGTCATCTGATGGAATATTAAAATAGAAACATGGATTATAAATCACAATAGTACAAAATAATAGTAGTGAAAGAAATTTATAAAAGTAAGAAGAAACGGAATAAAATACATGCCTAAGCACAAATACAAATGTGAATGAGAAAATACATATGTAGTGTAGCAAATTTACACAATAAATATATCATAAAATATACAATAATGTAGGAATTAAACAAATGTAAAATGAAATGCATAGTAAGTATGTCGAAATATGTGGTACATATATAGAAATTTGTAGGAAGTACATGTAGAAATCAAGAATGTAATGATAATAAAATTTAAGTAAAATATAAGTAGTGGGTGCACATAGTACATTCGAAAAGTATGAAGCAACAAATTTAATAAGTAGCTTTTAAATAGTGGAAAGAAATTATAACAAAAGCGGTCAACTATAAGTAATAATAAGGGTATCGAATATAAGGTGCAAAAACATAATTAATAATAAAGATTTAAATGTGCAGAAACATATCATATTTATATGAGTAAAATATTGCAATCAAGTTTAAATGCTCCAAAATAAATAAGACAGTACAAAATAATGGAAAATATAGTATCGAAAAATCCAATTATATATAATAAAATGAAAGTAAATATGCAAAACAAAATTTACAGTATAGCAAAACAATAATGAAAGGAAATAGAAGTAGCAATAATAACTTAACACGTAATAATTCAAAACTTTAATGTAATATGGAAAAGTAAAATCTAAGTATACGAGTAACGAAAAAGCACATGAAAGTAAGATAAATAAGACGTCAAGAAAGAAATGGGTAAGAGTCGCAAAATAAAAATGAGCTTGTGAAATGCTAAAGGATGCACTATTGAGTTACAGCAAAAGTTGCCAAATAATAACTTGGACAAAAGAATAAAAAGTAAAAACCAATAGTAAAGTCAAAGAAACAGTTTTAAAAGAAAAACAAGAGGATTAGTAAAAGTTTAATGTTTGCACTAATGAATAGAAATAATATAAACTCGGTTGGAGATATAAAAACTAAAAAAATAAATTCAATTGCTGACAATAAAAGAAACCGAATAAAAGTAAAATAAGTTAATTACACAAAAGTTATTTAGTAAGCAAACAAATATAAAACAGTAAAAGTGATAGGATACAAGAGTGATCACAAAATTGAGGTGCACAAAATATACAAGAGAGCAAATAATTAAAAGAATCTAGCAGAAGATAATTAAATTTTATAACTAGGAATAAATAAATAAATGAAAATTAACTTTGGCGAAAAACATATAATCCAGAAATTATATACAGTGGGTAAGATAGCAAAACATATAGTAAAATAGAAATTATATAAGTTGAAAGGGTAATACCTTACATAAATAAATATCAAATACACAAAGCGAACAAAGATATCAAAAATAGCTAGTGAGAAAATATTTGCTTTATGTAAAAATAATTAATACACTTGCGACAAAGAGATTTCATTCAAGTCTAAGCATACAAACAGCCTAAATCTCATTACAGGTCTTCATGACCAAACAATCAATCACTCACAACAGATGTCCACCAGGGTACTCACACTTCTAATGTCCACCTAGGTTGTATTTAATGTCCACTTGTGTACTCACACTTCTAATGTCCACCTAGGTTCTCACACATCAAATATCATTTTATGTTTATTCCCCGTACTATGTTTAAAATTACTAATTGAAGCATGCTCTGATACCAATCTCTGTAGCGCCCCGAATTTTCAATATAATATCTTAGAAATACGTGGCACAATTCCCAGCATCAACTTTAATGTAATCGTAAACATAGCAACCAAATACAGGGAAAAATAAAACTTTTTATTACATCAATTGTTTACAAAGCACAGCGAAATACAAACACCTTGAATTACAAATTTCTTTCTTTACAACACTTTCTTTTACAAATATTACACAAAAGCTCTATTTCATCAATTTATCTCAAACATCCAAACCTCCAAGCTCTAAGCAACAACCTGTAATACATGAGGCCAGAGATGATCCCTAACCCCCAAAACTAAAGGGGTCAGCCATAATGATGAGAGTGACATAAACAAACAACATAAGTAAAGCATAGATTTATCAACAACAGAACATAACGAGAGTAGATGAAATTAGAGAAATCACGAAATGCGAAAAACCATACAAGTGAAACTAGACTAAGTGTTAAGTGTAGAAAATAGAAAAGCACATGCATAAAACCAAGTCAAGAAACACAATTCTATATGTTGACTCTCTAATGCGTACTTGTCGGAGTCTATGCATCCCATTCTACATAAGTCCGGTGCAAGCTCTTAACGTCTCCACATTATAGGGTTCAATTCCCGCTATACAACTAATCCTATCACGATGAATACTACGAGATAAAGATAAACTGTAAGTATTAGCCCATGCCCCGATAATTCTAGAGGTCAATCTCTATCCACCGATAATTACGGAGACTATTTCACTCACACCTGGGAATCTTCGAGAATACCCCACACCGCAAGCAATGGTACCTCATCACACGAATACCACATGTGCGTCGTCTCGACTCCGATAATTCCGGAGAGCAGTCCCACACCACAGGTAATTCCGAAGACTATTTCACTCATACTTGGATAATTCCGGGGATTGTCTCACACCGCAAACCATACTGAGGTCCATAACCCATGTTCTTGTTCATCATATCACCACTAGTGTCTGTCCTTATCATTCGGGTTATTTAATTACTTAACAAATCTCCTAGAGTTGGTGTACCCTACCAGACTTAATTCAACAACTGATCAACCAAAATTGCCTCAACAGGCCCAAACATAAACAACTCAACTGCCGGTATACTAGGCCACACACACCCTCTAGAGACTCAAACTCAAATATCCAAACCAACTTTCCAACATAAATTGCTCAACTTAACATTCTTGAAACATATGTTCAATAGAAGATAAGGTGTAAAATAATAAGTTATAGATTAAAACATTTGGAGAATAAATCATTTGAAAGGACATTCAAAAATATAAAGGTACATCAGAATTAGTCGACTAATAATAAGCGTAAGTCGACTGTCCAAAAAGACAATTCTATGGTTTTAAGAAAATAAGCTAAGTGTTATAAGTTGACTTGTAAAGTCATAAGTCGACTTACCAGAAAGAAATTCCAGAAATCTTTAAGAAAATATTCTAAGTGTTATAAGTCGACTTGTAAAAGTCATAAGTCGACTTATCAGAGAGAAATTCCAGAAATCTTCAAGAAAATATTCTAAGTGTTATAAGTCGACTTGTAAAAGTCACAAGTCGACTTACCAGAGAGAGATTCCAGTAATCTTTAAGAAAATATTCTATGTGTTATAAGTCGACTTGTAAAAGTCATAAGTCGACTTACCAGAGAGAAATTCCAGAAATCTTTAAGAAAATATTCTAAGTGTTATAAGTCAACTTACCAGAGAGAAATTCCAGAAATCTTTAAAAAAATATTCTAAGTATTATAAGTCGACTTGTAAAAGTCATAAGTCGACTTACCAGAGAGAGATTTCAGTAATCTTTATGAAAATATTCTATGTGTTATAAGTCGACTTGTAAAAGTCATAAGTCGACTTACCAGAGAGAAATTCCAGAAATCTTTAAGAAAATATTCTAAGTGTTATAAGTCAACTTACCAGAGAGAAATTCCAGAAATCTTTAAAAAAATATTCTAAGTATTATAAGTCGACTTGTAAAAGTCATAAGTCGACTTACCAGAGAGAGATTCCAGTAATCTTTATGAAAATATTCTAAGTGTTATAAGTCGACTTGTAAATGTCATAAGTCGACTTACCACTTAGAAATTCTAGAAATCTTTAAGAAAATATTCTAAGTGTTATAAGTCGACTTGTAAAAGTCACAAGTCGACTTACCAGAGAGAATTTCAATAAAACTAAAGAACATAGCAGTTGGGTCGTATCAGTCGACTAAAAGGTCGTGCCAGTCGACTGTCAGCCTACAGACTATAATTTTGGCTGTGCACAATTCAACCGATACGTAGTTTTACTTCATAAAAACGATTTATGCGAAAAACATATTTCTTGTATGATCAAATATAACTGGTAGGACATATAATAGTCCACAAAACTAAATCAAACTACTTGAATTTATAAAAATAGAGATTTGTTGATTTCCTTCAATAAAACATGAAATTGTGCATATAATAAAAATTGAGTTTTCCTTAACAATTTATCGATCACTGAAATAGTTCGTATTCAGATCCAAACCCTCAAAATGTCAAAATCTTAAAGAATCCCCAATTTGGGTGTACTTCCTCAATCAATTAATTCCTCAAATTTCAATTCTCATGACACGATCTCTTGATTCATAACTCTTCCATTCAATTATCTCAAAAATCTGAATTTCTACCACAACTCATAACCATAATCAAATTTGTAATCACATACCACTAGGGTTTCACAAGATCCAATTTTTCATCCAAACCATAATATGCATAATCATATTCAACCCTAAACATGCTTTCTAGCAATACAATTCAATATCCCAGATCCAATAAACATTCAAAGATCAAACAATCAAATTGTACCAAATCACATACATAAACAAATCAACAAAACAATACATGCAAAATACACAAAACAAACAAACATGTCACTCACCTTGTTGAAGAGATCCAATCGAATTAATGAAGTATAAGAAAAAGCCCTTCTTTTGTAAAATCCAAGATTACTCCTTTGAATCTCCAAGAAAATAAAAATAATAAAACCTTTGTGTTGTACAGTGAAAGACGGCTGCACTCCACTTTTATATAGGCCGGAATTGAAGGATTAGGGTTTCAAACACATTTGCAAAATAATCCTTTAACAAATTATTACTTTACATATATAAACCTTTCTTTATAAAATAAGTTAAATAACTTAAAACCAAATCAAATCTTTTTACCACTGAGTTGTCCAGAAATCCAGCACGGCCCAGAAATAAAGAAAAAATCGGATTTGTACTCAGGGTGGTAATTTTGCACAAAAGTCCTTCTTTTTTGTAATATTTGCAAATACATCATAAAATATTAGTAAAAATCCAGAAAATTCAGAAATAATATCTACTAATAAATATTAGATTTTTCAATTAAAATATCTGACTTTTACTTTCTAAGAAAATATTTGCACCAGATCCAACATAAATTCCATATTTGCAAAAACACCTTATTTGTTTAAATCTTTACCAAATCAACTCTAAATAAAATTTAAATATATTTTAATTTCAATGATGACCATGGAAAGCCCAAAAATTAGTAAAAATGAATTTTTATTATTTATTTGATATCAAAACGGCTTTTTACATAAAAGCCCCTCTCTTTCGAGGTATTTATAAAAATAGTTTCTTTGTTCAGAAAAATCCCAAAATTTAGGATAGACTCAATTATAATTAGGAGAATTTAATAAAAATATAAAATTGGATATTTGCACCAAAAATATTTGCACGTGTTTTGCACATGTAAAATTGACAAATTTGTAAAAATAGTCAAATTAATTTAAATAAATCTAAAAATTAAAATATCATAAATAAATAACGAAAAATCAATTATTAACCATAAAATTTTAAAAATTAAAAATTCATAACTGTGCACGTGTGTTGCACGTGCAAAATTGCAATTTCAAGAAAATAGTCAAAATAGTCAACTTTACAAATTTAATATTAATTACTAATGCAAATTAAATCATTTTATTTTGTGGGGTATTACAGGCCTACTCGGGCAGAAATTCTTGGCCCGCTTTTCTTCTTCTAGGTTAAGCCTGCTTAGGTGCCTCTCCATCTCTCGGAGACGGCGATGGACCAAGTCGTCCTTCTGGTCATCGACCCTCGGGATTCTCCTTCGTGAGGGGTGGCATGGTGAGGTCTAGGCACACATTGATCATGAGTTGGGGTATGGCGAGGGCTAGGTGCACGTTAATCGTGACCAGTGGCAATGTTGAGGGCTCGTAAGATATCCTCTTTGAAGTTTTGGAACTCTGCCTGAGTGAGTAGTGCCCCATCCATCTCTGCAGTTTATTGGTGCTGATCAACTTGTCGAGTGAGGCTTCTCCGTTGACGATGTGGAGGAGACTCTCTTCGCCTCCTTGGGGAGGGGGTTCTTCTAGATCTTGGCCTGTGGGAAGACCAGACTCTCTGGGCCCTTCGGTGCTCAGGGCGAGGGACTTCACCAATGGCTTGCCTCTCATGCAAGCGAGTTCGGAGGTCTACCCCCTGCTGATAGTTAACAATGACTTGTCGGAGATCTCCCAGCTCTGGAGGACTTTGAGAGGCTAGGGAGTCGGTTGAAGGATTGTGGACCGAGACATGGTCATGGTGAGAGTATTTTCCCTGACGACTTCGACAGGAGCCCCCCGGGACCTGGGAGGAGCCTGTTTAGGAGGAGGCTATACTGGCTGTGGTTGTTGAACCTGTTGGTCTGGTTGAGGAAGAACATCTTGGAGTGGGTGAGGAGGAGGAAGAGGAGTGGCTCTTCGGCTGGATGCCGCTACCTTTTCTTTTCCTTTCGGAGGCATGATAGAAACTACTTTCACCGGGGAGGTATGGTTGGATCACTTTTTCTGTTTCCCATAGACGGCGCCAATATGTTGGTGTTAATTTTTGTGTGGGAGCAAACAAATGATTTCTGAATTCTTCTAGAAATAATAAAAGCGAACCTGCTGACTTCTTACCGGCGTTGACCATTTCTCAACTCTGCCGCTGACCTGCAAAAAGTTCGAAACACCGGGATGGATCCCGGTGACGAACCCTCCGACGCTCAAGTTAGTAGTCAAGGAGATTATGAAAGATCGTTTGTGGGGAAAAATAATGATTACTTTTTTACGGCAGGGGTAGAGGGGTATTTATAGTCACCCTTAGAGACAATTTAGAGATGATCATTTGTTTGTGTCCCGGTGTTTTTAGATAAGAAACAGAGTTTATATTGTTTCGTGATAGGAGATTTGGTTCAAACCGTCTCTTAGAGATAATCATGAATTTGAATTACTCTTTAAATGCTTAGATTTGTTCATAATGGGCTGTCACCCTGACCCAGTGAGACAGTCCCATTTTTGGGGTATTGGGCTTGGAAAATACCCAGTTCCCATTTTCGGACCCATTTATGGGGAAAATTACTATTTTACCCCTGAGAGCTTTAAGATTCGTGCCCGATTTGAACGGACCCGATTTAGTTCTTTTTTTACCCATATGAATACACTTAGTATTTTTACCCATAGAAACACTATCCTTGTATCTAATCTAACCTATTTCCATAGGTTGTGGAGGGTTGCATATGCTGTGGCTTTTTTTTCTTTTCTGTTTAATTCTTTTCTCTCATGACAAGCGCATTGTGGTTTACTGGTAAGTCTCTTAGTTAGTGAGAAAGAGGTCTGGAATTCAATCTCCGCTTGTGTCATCTCTTTATCATGAGATTATTGTGAGAGTGCGTGTGTGCGGTATCCATGTGTGGCTACGACGATGTTCCCCTATGAATGTTGGGAGTATGATGTTCTCTACACTTTCATTCTCAATTTGTTATTTCTATTTTTCTGCGTACGGTGTGAACTTATTTTATTATATTCTCATTAATAGCACATGTCAGCAGGGATATTACAATTTTTTATATAATTGACTAGTAATTTACACGTGCGATGCACGTTTTAATAATTTCAAAAAAAAAAAAAACTCTGATGTAAGGAGGGTTGGAACCAGAAACCTCCTTTATATTAGTTATGTACGTGCGTTGCACATATTGGTAGAATGACAAAATGACAAATGACACTAAGGCCTTCTCCAATTATTATTTGAGAGAAATATTACATATTTTCTTAAGAAAATATATAATACATTCATTTTTATATGCTAATCTCTCATGCACCTTCTCCTCGGCATGTGAAACACAGTTTCTTATTCTGTTCAGTCTTAAGCACATATGCTAAAACCTCATATTCTGCACTCATAATGCTTACAAGATAATATATTACACATACAACTAATTATCTATATTACACATACAACTAATTATCCATTTTAGACATTTGTGATACATATTTTAAAATAACTACAGAACTTCAAATATCAACGAAGAAAAATGCAACGTACTAGGTCACAATATGTTTCTTGTTTGTGTTGTCGCAACAAACATCATGTGTAAACTCAAAAAAACAAACATCATGTGAATAAATAGTGTAAATGCTTGCTCCATCAATATTGTTTATAACGAGAGTGATACAATAATCCAAATTAAGTAATTCATTAAGGATATATTTCACTAACCCTCCGGTTTTTGGACCTTCTATATTAAGGCTGGTACTATCTCTCTCCTAGTCCAGAGAGGGGAGTAACTGAAAACCCTGACTCGGTCAAGTACTGGAAGAGCAAGCACTTCATTATTCAGAATCCCAGGCCATGCAGATTTACCACGAAGTGGAAGGGGGATGTGCCTAAGAGGATGAATGTCGACCCGAAGGTGAATGAGTAGGAGAAGAAGTTGAGTGAATCTCTCCTCGGGTGCAGGGAGTTGAAGTGGAAAGATGTGATGGAAGAGGCCCTCTTCGCGGGGGATTGAGCCCGATGGACCTTAGTATAACTTAACTTCTGTTATCATATCTCTTTTTGTTCTTTTTGCAGAGGCAGAATGCATGGACTACGACTCTATCATGGAAACTCGTGCTAACTTGTGCAACAAGGTGCTGAGGGGTAAGAAGAGAAAGAGGAATTCAAGCAATCCTGGGTCCTTAAAGATAGCCAAGAGTTCTTCAACTTCAGCCCTGGCAGAAATTTCGTGGTTGTCAGCGGGGGGCATTGATTAGCCCAGTTGTAGGGAGCTCTTCCTTGGGCATGCTCCTTGCTGGCGTGTGTGCTCCATTAATCCCTAATGTCGACACGATCTTCACCGAGGAGGAGAGAAAGGTCTATGTGCCGGATCAGGGCATCAAGCGATGCGACGTTGTTCTTGGCGACTCGGGGAACTACCTCGAGGTGGCTAAGAATCTCCTCCATCAGCGGGACCAGAAGATTTTAGCCGACAAGATAATCGAAGCCTCTCTCCTTGAGATCATCTGAGCTGGTGTATCAGTATGTTCTTCCCCTTGCAGTTTGTTTTTTGCATTCTTTTCTATAATTCTAAGTCTTTAAGTCTTCCTCTTTGTAGATTACTTGCCGCATCAGAAACTTGGTCAGGTAGATCAAGACCCGGGAGAAGGATTGGAGGGTCAAGGATGCTCGGGATAAGAAGGAGAGGAAGAAGACAGCCAAGGATCTTAAGGTGGTAAAGAGCCGGAAGGCAACTATTCTTGATAGGGTCCCTTAACTCGAGGCCGGGTGGAAGAATGAGGGGGAGGAGGCTGTAAAGGAGAGGAAGGCCATGGTGGCCAAGGTGGAGGTCAAGGCAATGGCCCATATCCTGAAGAATATGGAGAATGTGTATGCCAAGGGCATAGGGGACGTGGTTGAGTGCGTCTCCAGCTTTGTTGGTAATGGATACAATCCTACCTTGAGCTCAGGGAGGAGCTAGCTGAGGAGGAGTCCGAGGGAGATAGGGAAAGTCATGGGGAAGATGAGGAGGCCCTGAAGGATCCCAGAGTCAGAAAGGAGGAGAGCCCGAAGAAGGATGCGGGGGCGAAGGAGAAAGTAGTGGTCGAGACTTCTGCTCCTTTGGCTCCGACGACTAAAGTGGATCCTTGACCTTTCCCTCCACTTTTCCTTTTCTTTTCCTTGTAACTTTCCGAATAGCAAACTGACCACCGCTCATGTATCTTTACTTTAATCAATGAAAATCTTTTAAGTGTCCAACATTTGAGGGTTTTTTTTGTGGGCATAAACTTTTGATGTGTTCGGTTGGATCACCTGAAAACTTCTCAAAATTGACGATAAGTGTTTGCTGTATTTACTGACATTGTAGTAGCTCCATCTTTTTTGTTGACAGATGGTCATATATACGGGAGGGGATCCTTAGGAGGTTGAGATTGCTCGACTTCACATCGAGTTAAGTGAGGGGTGGATAAAAAACATTCGTCTAAAGGACATGCTACTTGAGGAGAGCTTGGAGGTCCACCACTTTAAGGAAGCTCATCCCGACTTCTCGGCCCACAATTGTGCGAATTGGGGAAATATCCAGGTTGGGGACATTCGCCTCAAGGACATGCTTATCGAGAAAGACTTGAAGATTTGCTTGTTGCAGATGAAGCTTGGATGACTGCGAATGCGAAGGACTTCTCGCCTCCACAGTGATGAGAACGTAGGGAGGACAATCAATGAGTTGACCTTAGGAGCTCGAGCAGAGACAAGGGGTCCCGCAGATGCCTATAGTGGAGTAGCTCGGCCGTCTATCACTGCTTCACCTGGGGGATGTTGCACACATGCAACCGCTAGATTTAGACTCAATCCACGGGGTTGGATCCTCTCTCGGGCAGCTTGGGCGGCTGAGGGAACACTTTTGCGATGGAGGCATCAGGGACGAACTGTATCTCTTAACTGAAATATCCCTCTTCTTCGTAGTCATAGGTGACTTGGGTGAAGAAACTTAGGAATTTATGATGTACTCTGTTCCCGAACTTGTACTAAAGTTTTGATATGGAATAAAGATTACCCATATATTTTTTTATAGTCTGTTAATTTCTTTTAGTTGAGTTCTGTTGTATTGAGTTAATGTGTGGTTGGAGCAGCTCGAGTCGGGAGATGGGCACTAAACTCATTGTATGGAATTAATGAGTTATCGGTGTATCTCGAGTGAGCGGAGCTCTGAACTCATTATATGGAGTTAACAAATTGTTGGAGCAGCTTGAGCCGGGAGCTAAGCACCAAACTAATTGTATGGAGTTAACGAGTTGTTGGTGTAGCTCGGGTGAGCAGGGCTTTGAACTCATTATATGGAGTTAATGAGTTAATGGTGCAGCTCGGGAGAGTAGGGCTCCAAAATCATTATTTTGAGTTAATCAGTTGTTGGTATAGCTCAAGTGTGAAGCTGAGTATCGAACTCATTGTTTTGAGATAATGAGTTGTTGTAGCTCGAGCAAGGAGTTGAACACCAAACTCATTATTTTGAGTCAATGAGTTGTTAGAGCAGCTCAAGCCTGGAGCTGAGCACCGAACCCATTGTATGGAGTTAATGAGTTGTTGGTGTAGCTTGGGCGAGCTGGGCTCCGAACACATTATTTGGTGTTAACAGTTGTTGGAGTAGCTCGAGCTGAGAGTTGAGCACCAAACTCATTGTATGGATTAAATGAGTTGTTGGTGTAGCTTGGGCGAACGGGGCTTCGAAACCATTGTATGGAGTTGCTAGAGCGGAGAGATGGGCAGCAAACTCATTGTATGAAGATAATCAGCTTTTGGTGTAGCTTGGGGGAGCAGCGCTTCGAACTCATTGTTTTGAGTTAATGAGTTGTTGGTGTGGCTAGGGCGAGGAGCGAAGCACCAAACTCATTGTCTTGAGGTACTGAGTTATTGGTGTGACTCAGGCGAGGAGTCGAGCACCAAAACTATTGATTTGAGTTAATGAGAGTTGTTGGTGTAGCTTGGGCGAGGAGCTGAGCACTGAATTTATTTTCTGCAATCTTAGAGAAGTACCAAAATTTACGGAAGAAATACTAGATTTTTCATAAAAATAAATCTAAGTGGCTGCCAAGGTGGTTAGCCTTTATTACATACACTGACAATTATAATGATTGATCTTATTACAAATCCTATCCCTAATCTAGTGGAGGGCATTAAGCGTTGTAGTACCCCGTATTTTTAAATATAATTTTAAAGGTTTATAAATGAATTCAAATGAATTTTTGGGATTTAATAAATATTTTCAGAAGATTACCTTTTTACACGTGCAAGACACGGAAGTTCAAAAGCCAAAATTTCTTCATGAAAAATCATCATTTATTATTTGGGAACTCTTTGTAATTTTTCCAGATTTTTCTGATATTTATTGGATTTATTTGCAAATATTAAGAAAAAGAAGGATCTTTTTGCAAAATTGTTATTTTGAGGGGTGAAAGTGCAAAACAATTTTTTTGGACTTTTCAAACAGTGCCGGCTGGAAATAAGGTGTCTATTTTACTTTTAAATCTCAATTTAATTGGTTTTATCAAGTTTCCAAGTATAGGGATTTATTTATATAAAGTTATATTTTAAAGGGGTTATTTTGCAAATGTGTTTAAAAAACCCTAGTTCTCCTATCCCGAGTATTTAAAAGAAAGAAGTGCAGCCGTCTTTCGCTGCACAACACAAGGGCTAATTATTTTTTTGAGATTTAAGAAGAGGATCTTGGATTTCGCAAAAGAAAGGCTTTCTTATCAAGATTTCTTCATTTGAGGTGAGTGACTTGATTGTTTTGCTTTGTATATTTTGCATGTGCGTGATTTTGTTGTTTTGTTTTCTGTATGTGAGTGGTATAATTTGGTTGTTTGATCTATGAATGTTTTAATGGATCTTGGATATTGAATTTTAATTGCTAGAAAGCATGTTTAGGGTATGAATAGAAATATGCACATTATGAATTGGATGGATGGATGAAAAATTGGATCTTGTGAAACCCTAGTTGTTTGTAAATAAAATTGTATGTGGGTAGTCCATCTCTTTTGGATCAATGTTGGATTGATTGAATATGGTAGATTTTATACATAAACCTAATAAAGATGAGATTTTTATTACCTTGGAGTATTGGTTGAATGAAACTGGATATGGCAATGTTATAAACTGATTATGTGTATGAGTTATAATGGTGATTGAGATTGAGGAAATGTTGAGAAGGACTGATGAATTAGGAGATCATGTCTTGAGATTTGGATTTGAGATAAATTGGATTGAGTTGATGAATATACCGAAATTGGGAATTTTCTCGAGATGTTGGTATTGATACGATTTGGATCTGAATACGAAGCAATTTCAATGAGTAATTGATTTTAAGAAACTCTATTTTTGACTATATGCACAATCCATGTTTTAATCGAAAGAAATCAGCAAAATCTCTATTTTTATAAATTCAAGTAGTTTTGATTAGTTTTGTGGACTATTATATGTCCTACAAGTTGTATTTGATCATATAAGAAATAAGCTTTTCGTAGAAATCATTTTTATTAAGTAAAACTACGTATCGGTTGAGATGTGCACAACCAAAAATATGCAGTCTGCAGGTCGACAGTGGACTGGTATGACTTCTCAGTCGACCGACACGACCCGGCTGCTATGTTCCCTAGTTTTCTTGGAAATTTCGTTCGGAACAGTCGACTGAAGATTTTTACAGTCGACTGGTACCACTTAGAATTATTTTCTCGTAGTTATTGTAATTTTTCTCTCTGGACAGTCGACCTATACCCTTTATAGTCGACCGTTATACTTAGAATTATTTTTTTAAAACCATGGAATTCTCTTTCTGGACAGTCGACTTATGCTTGTCTATAGTCGACTGGTACTGATGTATCTTTATATTTTTGAATGTTCTTTCAAATGATTTATCCTCTAAATGTTTTAATCTATAACTTACTATTCTATACTTTATCTTCTACTGAACATATGTTTTCAAGTTGTTTTGACTAAGCAATTTGTATTGGAAGATTGGTTTGGATATTTGAGTGTGAGTCTCTGGAGGGTGTGTGTGACCCTAGTATACCGGCAGTTGAGATATTTATGTTTGGGCCTGTTCAGGCATTTAGTTGATCAGTTGTTGGAGTTAAGTCTGGTAGGGTACACAAACTCTAGGAGATTCGTAAAGTAATTAAATAACCTAAAAATGATAAGGACAGACACTAGTGGTGATATGATGAACGAGAACATGGGTTATGGACCTCAGTATGGCTTGCAGTGTGAGATAATCCCCGGAATTATCCAGGTGTAAGTGAAATAGTCTCGGGAATTACCTGTGGTGTGGGATTGATCTCTGGAATTATCGGGAGGCGACGCACATGTGGTATTCGTGTGATGAGGTGCCATCGCTTGCGGTGTGGGGTATTCTCGAAAATTCCCAGGTGTGAGTGAAATAGTCTCCGAAATTATCTGTGGATAGAGATTGACCTCCGGAATTATCGGGGCATGGGCTAATACTCACAGTTTATCTTTATCTCGTAGTAGTCATCGTGTTAGGATTAGTTGCATAGCGGGGGATTAAACCATATAATGTGGAGACGTTAAGGGCTTGCACCGGACCTATGTAGAGTGGGAAGCATAGACTCCGACAAGTACGCATTAGAGAGTCAGCATATAGACTTGTGTTTTCTTGACTTGGTTTTATGCATGTGTTTTCCTATTTTCTACACTTGACACTTAGTCTAGTTTCACTTGATGTTTTCATGTTTCCTTGCTACGTCACATTTTATGTATTCTTGTTTATTACATGTTGTTCATGAATCTATGCTTAACTTACGTTGCTTGTTTTATGTCACTCACACCTTTATGGCTGACCCCTTTAGTTTTGGGGGTTAGGGTTATCTCTAGCCTCATATATTACAGGTGATTTCTTATAGCTCGGATTTGGATGCTTGAGTTCAAGTGATGTAATGACTTGTGTAATTGTAAAGAAAGTGTTGTAAAGAAAAGAGAATTGTGATTAACGTGTATTGTATTCCGCTGTGCTATCTAAATGATTATTGTAACGAAAGTTGAAAAATTTTATTGGTGTTGACTTTGTTTAATATTACATTGAAGTTGATGTTAGGAATTGTGCCACGTATTTTCTAAGATATCATATTAGAAATTCGGGGCGCTATAGAGATTGGTATCAGAGCATGCTTCAATGGTAATAATAAACATGGTATAAAAATAACCTAGGTGTGGACACTAGAGTGTGAGTACCTAGGTGTGGACATTAGAGAGTGAGTATCACATAGAACTGAAACATGATGTTTGGTTTGGGGTATGGTTGAGGTTTTGCCAAAGGGCATTGATTGGATGGCAATATATGATACCACAATTGAATGCAAGCAGAAAGAGGTGTTAGTGAAAGCACCAGGTGGTCCCGCAGTGACTTTCCAAGGGAAGAAGAAAGTTTCAAAGGTGGCTGCAATGGTATCCAAGATGGCAATTCCAGATGAAATCCAAGGCATTCCGGTTGTCAGAGACTTTCCTAAGGTGTTCTTGGAAGATTTTCTAGGATTACCGTTGCAGAGAGATGTGGAGTTTTCCATCAATGTTCAGCCAGGGAGTGCTTCGATTTCTAAGGCTCCGTACAGGATGGCACCTGTACAGTAAGACGAAGTGAAGAAGCAGATTAAGGAGCTGTTGAGCAAGGGGCTTGTTAGGCCGAGTTCCTCACCGTGGAGTGCGCCAGTGTTGTTGGTCAAGAAGAAGGATAGGTCAATGAGGATGTGCATTGACTACCGAGAGTTGAATAGGGTAACTATTCAGAACAAGTATCCACTGCCGCGGATTGATGATTTGTTCGACAGGCTTCGAGAAGCAGCTGTATTCTCGAAGATTGATTTGAGATCAGGGTATCATCAGGTTCGAGTCAAGGAGGAAGATGTGACTAAGACAGCTTTCAGGACTCGTCATGGGCTCTACGAGATTTTGGTGATGCCATTCGGGTTGACGAATGCGCCAACAGTGTTCATGGATATGATGAATCAGGTTTTGAGGCCATTTATTGACTCCTTCGTAGTGGTTTTCATCGACGATATTTTGGTGTATTCGAAGTCGGAGGAGGAGCATTCTATGCACTTGACAGCGGTATTACAAAAATTGCAGGAGCATAGCTTGTATGCCAAGTTGTCAAAGTGTGAGTTTTGGAAGTTTGAGGTAGCTTTCCTTGGTCATATCCTTTCTAAGGAGGGAGTGGCCACTAATCCTCAGAAGGTTGAAGCAGTAAAGGATTGGCCCAGGCCAACGTCTGTGAAGGAAGTCAGGAGTTTCTTGGGTTTGGCTGGTTACTACAGAAGATTCATCCAGGATTATTCTCAGATTGCAGTTCCTTTAACAGGTTTGACCCGGAAGAATATGGCATTTTCATGGACGAAAAAGTGTGAGGCGTGTTTCCTTGAGTTAAAGGAGAGGTTGACTACTGCACCTATCTTAACTTTGCCACAAGCAGGGAAGGATTATGATATCTTCAGTGATGCGTCTCTCAGAGGTTTGGGTTGTGTCTTGATGCAAGAAGGCAAGGTGTCTGACTTGTCAGCAGATCAAAGCAGAAAATCAGAGACCTGGAGGTTTGTTATTGTAATACCCTGATTTTTCAATTAATGAGAAATTATTTATTTTGCACGTGTTGTGCACGTGCAATATTTTTGTTGGATTATTTTATCATGATGTGTATGTTTAAATATAATTTTCTCAAATTATTTTAGTACAAAAAGCCTTCTTTAAAAGCCTTATTTGATTTAACTAAAAAGCCTTTTCTTAAAAAGCCCAAAAGCATTTTATTTTATTTATCTTTATAAATTATTTTGGCCCAAAAAGAAAACCCATGAATTAATTAATTTTAATTAAACTTGTCATGTAGAAGACTTTTTTTTAACAAAATTATTTTTTATACAATTTTGGAATGTACAAAATTGGCCTAGTTGCATGCACGTGCACTACACGTACACGTGCATTGCACACTCTAATTTTTGGGCCGGTAGCATTCTTTTGGGAGGGAAAATTTAATTTTTGGTGTGGAGAACATGGGGGTAGTTTCAAGGAAGTGGGTAGTTTTCCTAACTCCTACTTGAATCTAAGCCTTTCATTTTGCAACCACCAAGATGATCTTAGCCCTCCATTCCCCTCATTTTTTTGTATAAATACCCCCCCTCATGGCTAACTTTTCATATGCAAAGTGTATTTCTAAGTTATAGTATTATTATTATTGTGGGAGTTATAAAAGATAAGAGAGTTGTGTGGGCTTTTGTGTGCTTGGAGTGGCCGGCATCATCAAGAGGCAATCGGTTGGAGCTTGAAGGAAGCATTCGGCATAGGCTTGGAGGCTTGGAGCTTGAGCGCTTTTGGCTAGGAGGTGGTGCGTTCATCTACAAGGATTCGATTACTTTTGTTTGTGTTTCTCTCCAATTGAGGTGGGTAAAACATTTTATATTTCTAAAGTAGATCCATGTTAATTTTACACCATTAAAGTTGCATGAAAAATATTATAAAGAGCCCACTTAATTTGAGTAGTTAGCATGTGAATTGATTAAGATGTGTTGATTAACTTATATGGCTCTAATGTTAAGATTAAATTGTGTGTAGATTGCCCCATGTTTACTAGTGTAAAGTTGTGATAATGATTAAGTTAAATTAAGAGTGTTGTTATTATGACTAGAGACATAATGTACACTTGTTAATTGTGATAGATGGACTTTCATGTTGATATGAATGTGGACTATGGAAATCATATGTGATTGGTTGAATTAAGAACTAATAACAGTAGATTATCTCCATGAAATTATTTAATAAAAAAAAAGACTAGTAGATTGATTGTATGGCAATGTCGAAAATGCAATAATATATTTTAATAAATAATTTTTGGGTCTTGTATGTGAAGAATACATTGTATTAGCACCAAAAAAATTATATTATTTTACTGGTATGAACTTTTATGACTGAGGATTTAATCTGGAAGTTTTTATAAAATTTTACTAAAGTAATAAGAAGCTATGGCTTATTGAATATCGAGTTATTTTTAAAACAGTACGAAAATAATACAAATGGGATTTTATTTGGGTTAGTGACAACCCGAGCTAGTGGCTCAGGTGGTCGGGACCCCGGTTGGTTTCTCTGTGTCGCACGGTTCGAACCCCAGGCCGAACACTTCTTTTTAAAATTTCCCTAAAAAACTATAGCAGCGAACTCAGGGGTATAAATATACCCCAGTCGCTTATATGACGTGAGCCGAGATCGGCCTAGTGGTCGGAGCTCTGTTTGGTCTTGGTGCGGCGCCTGGTTCGATTCCTGCCTTCGGCATATAGGAAAAAATTATTTTTTTGGGTGTTTTTGAAGTCCAAAAATTATGAAATAAATATGGTAATTCTCATAAAAATACAAGGAATTTTCTAAGAGTGATTTGGGTATTTTTATAATGAAATACAATATGGTTTGTGAATAAAAGGCATAAATGGAGCCTTGAGTTATGAGATATACACTTGTGATTTTTATAACTTATAAAGATAGGCTATTATAAAGTAATTGGCATAAGTGCTTGTGGCGTGACATGATTTTATTTATTTTCATTATGAGTATTGTGCAAGATATGAAATATGAAGGTTGAAATGTGATTTTATGAAGTTGTATAAATTCATGTATGGTTAAGAAATAAAAACCATGATTTATGAAAAAGGAAAAGAAATTGTTGGCTATAAGCATGAATTGTTTTCTTTATGAACTCTTGAATTAAAAGTATTCATCATGGACTTGTGAATAAAGTGTAATCATGAATTGAAAAAGAATGAGTATAAAACTCGACATGGAAATTGTCAGGAGTTAAAGATTGTGAAATGAAATTTGAAATAGAGTAGCTAAGTCTCCCCGGCATTGAGAAAGATGAATTGAATTGAAATTAGACCAAGGTTGGTCATGTTGAAATAAATGAATAAGTCCGGTTGATGGAGAGGCTAACTCTAGTGATTATTTTGTTCATGATTTTTAAATAAAACTAAGGACTAGTACATAGTGAAGATGTGATGAAAGTAGAAGAAAAACACGAGTATGAGGGCCAACGGATAGCGGTGTGAGAGCGATTCACAGGTTGCCTGCTTGATGCGTCAAGACAGTGCGTGGGCGCTACTCCGGAATTATCGTCCCGGTGGCGACGCTCGTGGGATGTTCGAGTGGCTATGGGTGGTGCCATTATTCCATGGCGGAGGCTGAATTGTCCATAGGTTGCCTGCTCGATGCGTCGTGACAGTGCGTGGGATTCCCCTCCAGGCTGCCTGGACATGGGCTCATAGATCATAGGACATCTAAGACACTACCGTAGTTACAGTAGTAGTTTAAGACATAACGGGGGATTGAACCCTATCAAGATGAAGAACGGATAAGGGCTTGCCCTCGGACCTATGTAGTATGGGATGCATAGAATCCGAACAAGTGTGCATTAGTGTCATATAATTAACTGCATTAAGGACTAAGTGCAAAATCACAACACGACATCAATAGGGTAGTCCCTTTAGTTTGAAATGTGACAAGTTTGTGTTTGCTAAATATGAAATGTTAAGTTATACTATTTTCCGGCAAAGCGAGGACGGCCGTGTATAATGATCGTCGGTTGAATAAACTGACGTACCCACAGTCTAACATGCAGGTAAATGTCATGCTAAAGATTAAAGAAGATTTGGATGCTTAAAGATTTTATCAAGCTGTTGTACTTGTATTTAATTGTTGTATTTTACTTCCGCTGTGCAAAAGAAAGATGTAATTATGATGTAAACTCTGATGTATGATGCAAAGTTTTAATTTCCCTGTAAAAGTGTGCTAAGAAAGTGAAAAGATCCTGTAGAACATCTCGAATTCAGTGTATTTGGGATTCGGGGCGTTACAGAGTGGTATCAGAGCCACGCTTTCTACACTTTCACACTTGTACAAATTTATAGGGAACGACACCCTAGAAGTGGACATTAGAGTGTGTGTTTGAATCTAGAGATTTAAATGTAAGTGACTTACATTTGTGTTGCTCTGAGATTTATGCTTTCTCCTCTCTATTTCTAAGATGGCTGATCACTTCGACCCTGCTGGAGGCGACGACTGGCACATCATTGAGGAAGAGTACCATCCTGGACAGGCTGATTCCGAGGACGAGTACTACCCTGGGCAAGCTGATTCTGATGATGAGGAGTACCCTGAATCCCGAGAGATCACCCCACCTCCGGATTCATCTGATGATTCTTCTTCCGACGAAGAGGAGGTACCAGTTCCAAGTGGTCTTGTGGCTTCTCTTCAGAGGCAAGTGGAAACCCTGAAGGAGAGAGTTGGATTGTTGGAGGCTCAGCTGGAGAAGCGGAAGGCTGACTATTCTGTTCTTAGCCATCGGATTTGGGAACTTGAGAAGAAAAAGAACCTAACTGATGTGCTGAAGGATGAGGTTGATGAACTGCGGGAAGAACTTCGAGCAGCGAAGAGGACCCGTAGGAGTTAGAGTGTTGTAGCTTCTGTTTCTTTCATTCTGATGTTTAGAGATGTTTTTAAATTCGAATGTATAAACTTTTGGAATTCAATGAAATGGAAGTTGGTTTAAATTCTTGTTTTATACTTCGAATTTGACGGATCTTTTGCATCAGAATATGTCGAGAAGAGGAGCAAGGAATGGGGAAGGTTTGGATCTGGAGACTGAGCTTGCTAGAGTCTACCAGACGTTGAATGCAGTGGCTCAGAACCAAGCTAGGGGGCCGGCAAATCCAGTGCCCGAGGCGATAAAACTGGTGGAATCGTTCAAGAGAATGAAACCACCCGTATTCGAGGGAAAGTCAGACCCAGATGCGGCTGACAACTGGATACGGCAAGTGGAGACTATCTTCGAGGTGTTGGAGACACCGGAGGGTAGCAAGGTCAAGTTGGCAACTTTGCAGCTGGAAAAGGATGCAGCGGTTTGGTGGCAATCCGTGAAGAGGACCATGGGAGGTCTGTTGTTTGGCTGGGAGGAATTTCTGGAGGAGTTCCGCAGTCATTATTTCCCCTCCGACGTCCAGGAGAAGAAGGCGATGGAGTTCCTGTCGCTTCAGCAAGGCAGCATGTCAGTGAGAGCCTATGAGACCAAATTCACTCAGCTCTCCAGGTATGCTCCAGAGGTGGTGGCGGATGAGGCCAAGAAAGCTCGCAAGTTCGAGCATGGTCTGAGGCCTAGCTTGAGATCTCGTATGATACCCCTTGGTATCAGGAGGTTCGATAAGCTGGTCAAGAGGGCGGCAGCGACGGAGGCGGATATGGAGCAGTTCCAAGTTGTTCAGAATAGGAGGAACAACTAGCAGTCTGGTAAGAGGCCTGCACATTCGGGGAGTTTCAGGGGGCAACCATCTGCACAGAGGTTCAAACCGACAGGGGCGAACGCTGTTAGTGTAGCTGGAGGACCTGGAAACAATGTGACGAGACCTTCTGCGGTGACTTGCTTTAACTGTGGGGAAGCGGGACACTACCGATCTCATTGTCCCAAACTTCAGCGCGGTAATAGCAGCGCACCAACGCAGCAGGCTGGGAAGAGGCCGTACCAATCAGGGCGAGTATTTGCCTTGACAGAAGCTGATGCTGAGGAGGCGGATCAGGTCATCTCTGGTACGAGGGCTGGTGTTTAGAGTCTTTGTCATTTCCTTTCCCTTTGTTTAGTGAGGCTGTTATGTAATGGTGTATATTATGTAACAGGCGAACTCTATCTTAATGGAATGAAAGCTGTCGTATTGTTTGATACTGGATCCTCTCATACTTTTGTGTCTCCAAAGTTTGCTAAAGTGTTGGGAGTTGAACCGAAGATTTTCCCAGGCAAGATCTTATCAGTAGCTACTCCGTCAGGGGAAACTTTAACCACTGATCGGTATTATGCTGATTGCGAGATAGTGATTGGGGATAGAATCTTTGGCATTGATCTGATCGAACTGACTATCTTGGGAGTCGATGTTATCATTGGCATTGATTGGATGTCGGTGTACAGTGCGAGCATCGAGTGTAAGGCCAAGACGGTGACAGTGAAGGCTCCAGGTGGACCTGAAGTCGTGTTCCAAGGAAAGCGGAAATGTTCTAAGCTGGTGGCAACTATCCGCAAGGAAGAGACTCCTGTGGAAGTGCAAGGGATTCCTGTGGTTCGGGACTATCCGACTGTGTTCTTGGAAGATTTTCCTGGGTTACCTCCGCGTCGTGATGTAGAGTTCAGCATCACTGTTCAACCGGGAAGTGCACCCATTTCTAAGGCACCTTATAGGATGGCTCCAGTGGAACAGGATGAGGTGAAACGGCAGATTGAGGAACTATTGGGAAAAGGCTTTATTCAACCTAGTGCGTCACCTTGGGGAGCACCAGTGCTTTTGGTAAAGAAGAAGGATGGATCGATGAGGATGTGTATCGATTACCGAGAGCTGAATAAGGTCACTGTTCAGAATAAGTATCCGATTCCTCGAATTGATGACTTGTTCGATCATCTACAAGGAGCAGCTGTATTCTCCAAAATTGATCTTCGATCAGGTTACCACCAAGTTCGAGTGAAAGCTGAAGACGTGCATAAGACTGCATTTAGAACTCGGCATGGGCATTACGAATTCTTAGTTATGCCATTCGGAGTGACGAATGCACCTGCAATCTTCATGGACTTGATGAACAGAGTTCTGAGGCCGTTTATTGATTCTTTCGTCGTGGTGTTTATCGACGATATTCTCGTGTACTCCAAGTCTGAGGAGGAGCACACTGAGCATCTGGCAGCGGTGTTGCAGAAGTTGGAAGAGCAGCAGTTGTATGCCAAGTTATCCAAGTGTGATTTCTGGAAATCTGAAGTGGCATTCCTAGGTCACATCCTTTCTAAGGAGGGAGTGGCAACTGATCCTCAGAAGATAGAGGCAGTGAGAGATTGGGCGAGGCCTACTACAGTGAAGGAAGTCAGAAGTTTCCTTGGGATGACTGGGTATTATCGGAGATTCATTCAAGGTTATGCTCAGATAGCTGTACCGCTTACAGGGCTGACCAAGAAGAATGTGAGCTTCAAGTGGACCGAGCAATGTGAGGCGAGTTTTCAGGAGTTGAAAGATAGACTGACTACTGCACCTATTTTGGCTTTGCCTAGAGCTGGTGTCGAGTACGATGTTTATAGTGATGCTTCACATCGGGGGCTTGGTTGTGTCTTAATGCAAGAAGGAAGAGTAATCACTTATGGGTCTAGGCAACTACGACCACATGAGAAAAATTACCCGACTCATGATCTGGAGTTGGCTGCGATTATCTTTGCTTTGAAGCAATGGAGGCACTACGTGTACGGTGAGAAGTTGAATATGTACACGGACCACAAGAGCTTGAAGTATATATATCAGCAGAGGGATCTCAATCTGAGACAGCGGAGATGGTTGGAAGTGCTCGAGGATATGCGACCTGAGATCAAGTATCATCCCGGAAAGGCTAATGTTGTTGCTGATGCACTTAGCCGCAAGAGCAGTTTGGCCTGTTTGATCACAACTCAGAGGCATCTGATTGAGGAGCTGGACCGAGCTGGGATTGAGGTTGTCTTGCAAGGATTGGGAGCATCTTTGGCTCAGTTGAGGCTTCAGCCTACCCTGAATGCCAGGATCATTGCAAGTCAGGAAGTTGATGCTGATATTCTGGAGATGAAGGAGCAGGTTGGTGCTGGCAGGTTGCCCGGATTTCAAATCAGGGATGGAGTGCTGTGGTTCGGAGATAGGCTGTGCGTTCCAAATCAGGCGGACCTGAAAGAGAGTATTCTTCAGGAGGCACATGCTAATCTTCTGTCTGTACATCCTGGGAGTACTAAGATGTACAAAGACATCAAGCAGCATTTCTGGTGGTCAGGTTTGAAGCGGGATGTGGCTGAATTTATCGCGAAGTGTGAGGTTTGTCAGCAAGTCAAAGCCGAAAATCAGAGACCCGGAGGTCTATTACAGCCGTTACCTATTCCGGAATGGAAGTGGGATAACATCAGTATGGATTTCATTACGGGATTGCCTAAGAGTCCTAAAGGCAATGATGCAATTTGGGTTATAGTCGATCGACTTACCAAGTCCGCTCACTTTTTGGCGATGAAACTCACTGCTTCGATGGACAAGTTGGCTGAGATGTATGTTGGTGAGATTGTCCGACTTCATGGCGTTCCTTCGACCATTGTGTCTGATCGAGATGCGCGGTTTACTTTGCATTTCTGGAGGAGTCTTCAGGCAGCTTTGGGTACCAAGACGGATTTCAGCACTGCTTTTCATCCGCAAACCGATGGGCAGACCGAGAGAGTCAATCGTATTCTTGAGGATATGCTTCGGTGTTGTATACTAGACTTTGGAGGCAGTTGGAAAAGGCATTTACCTTTGGTGGAGTTTGCCTACAACAACAGTTTTCAGGCTAGCATTGGGATGGCGCCGTACGAAGCTTTGTATGGCAGGAAGTGCAGGACTCCTGTGTGTTGGTATGAAGTAGGGGAGCGTCAGTTGTTTGGTCCTGAGCTTGTACAGCTGACTTCTGAGAAGATTGATCTGATCAGGAAAAGGTTGGTGGAAGCTCAGAGCAGGCAGAAAAGCTATGCAGACAACCGGAGAAGGGACCTTGAGTTTGAGGTTGGTGATTTCGTCTTTCTGAAGGTATCACCCAGTAAAGGTGTGGTTCGTTTTGGCAAAGGCGGGGAGTTAGCCCCGAGGTTTATAGGCCCGTATAAGATATTGAAAAGGATCGGGAAAACTGCTTACCGGCTTGAATTACCGGAAGAGTTGTCTCAGGTGCACAATGTCTTTCATGTGTCTATGCTGAGAGGTTATATTCCGGACCCGAGTCATCATTTGCCTGAAGTGCCGGAAGGTTTGCAGTTAGACCTGAATTACATCGAGTCTCCTGTTGAGATTGTTGACCGTAGGGAGAAAGTCTTGAGGAATAAGACGATACCGATGGTCAAGGTAGTCTGGAGAAACCACTTGGTTGAAGAGGCTACTTGGGAATCTGAGGAGAGGATGTTGAAGGACTATCCTGAGCTTTTTGCTTGATTGTATTTTGTATCTTTTGTTTTGTTGTGTGTGTTGTATTTTGTTTGTTTTCCTCGCTCTTGATTGTAGTTCCGGGGACGGAACTATTCTAAGGAGGGAGTGCTGTAATACCCTGATTTTTCAATTAATGAGAAATTATTTATTTTGCACATGTTGTGCACGTGCAATATTTTTGTTGGATTATTTTATCATGATGTGTATGTTTAAATATAATTTTCTCAAATTATTTTAGTACAAAAAGCCTTCTTTAAAAGCCTTATTTGATTTAACTAAAAAGCCTTTTCTTAAAAAGCCCAAAAGCATTTTATTTTATTTATCTTTATAAATTATTTTGGCCCAAAAAGAAAGCCCATGAATTAATTAATTTTAATTAAACTTGTCATGTAGAAGACTTTTTTTTAACAAAATTATTTTTTATACAATTTTGGAATGTACAAAATTGGCCTAGTTGCATGCACGTGCACTACACGTACACGTGCATTGCACACTCTAATTTTTGGGCCGGTAGCATTCTTTTGGGAGGGAAAATTTAATTTTTGGTGTGGAGAACATGGGGGTAGTTTCAAGGAAGTGGGTAGTTTTCCTAACTCCTACTTGAATCTAAGCCTTTCATTTTGCAACCACCAAGATGATCTTAGCCCTCCATTCCCCTCATTTTTTTGTATAAATACCCCCCCTCATGGCTAACTTTTCATATGCAAAGTGTATTTCTAAGTTATAGTATTATTATTATTGTGGGAGTTATAAAAGATAAGAGAGTTGTGTGGGCTTTTGTGTGCTTGGAGTGGCCGGCATCATCAAGAGGCAATCGGTTGGAGCTTGAAGGAAGCATTCGGCATAGGCTTGGAGGCTTGGAGCTTGAGCGCTTTTGGCTAGGAGGTGGTGCGTTCATCTACAAGGATTCGATTACTTTTGTTTGTGTTTCTCTCCAATTGAGGTGGGTAAAACATTTTATATTTCTAAAGTAGATCCATGTTAATTTTACACCATTAAAGTTGCATGAAAAATATTATAAAGAGCCCACTTAATTTGAGTAGTTAGCATGTGAATTGATTAAGATGTGTTGATTAACTTATATGGCTCTAATGTTAAGATTAAATTGTGTGTAGATTGCCCCATGTTTACTAGTGTAAAGTTGTGATAATGATTAAGTTAAATTAAGAGTGTTGTTATTATGACTAGAGACATAATGTACACTTGTTAATTGTGATAGATGGACTTTCATGTTGATATGAATGTGGACTATGGAAATCATATGTGATTGGTTGAATTAAGAACTAATAACAGTAGATTATCTCCATGAAATTACTTAATAAAAAAAAAAGACTAGTAGATTGATTGTATGGCAATGTCGAAAATGCAATAATATATTTTAATAAATAATTTTTGGGTCTTGTATGTGAAGAATACATTGTATTAGCACCAAAAAAATTATATTATTTTACTGGTATGAACTTTTATGACTGAGGATTTAATCTGGAAGTTTTTATAAAATTTTACTAAAGTAATAAGAAGCTATGGCTTATTGAATATCGAGTTATTTTTAAAACAGTACGAAAATAATACAAATGGGATTTTATTTGGGTTAGTGACAACCCGAGCTAGTGGCTCAGGTGGTCGGGACCCCGGTTGGTTTCTCTGTGTCGCACGGTTCGAACCCCAGGCCGAACACTTCTTTTTAAAATTTCCCTAAAAAACTATAGCAGCGAACTCAGGGGTATAAATATACCCCAGTCGCTTATATGACGTGAGCCGAGATCGGCCTAGTGGTCGGAGCTCTGTTTGGTCTTGGTGCGGCGCCTGGTTCGATTCCTGCCTTCGGCATATAGGAAAAAATTATTTTTTTGGGTGTTTTTGAAGTCCAAAAATTATGAAATAAATATGGTAATTCTCATAAAAATACAAGGAATTTTCTAAGAGTGATTTGGGTATTTTTAGAATGAAATACAATATGGTTTGTGAATAAAAGGCATAAATGGAGCCTTGAGTTATGAGATATACACTTGTGATTTTTATAACTTATAAAGATAGGCTATTATAAAGTAATTGGCATAAGTGCTTGTGGCGTGACATGATTTTATTTATTTTCATTATGAGTATTGTGCAAGATATGAAATATGAAGGTTGAAATGTGATTTTATGAAGTTGTATAAATTCATGTATGGTTAAGAAATAAAAACCATGATTTATGAAAAAGGAAAAGAAATTGTTGGCTATAAGCATGAATTGTTTTCTTTATGAACTCTTGAATTAAAAGTATTCATCATGGACTTGTGAATAAAGTGTAATCATGAATTGAAAAAGAATGAGTATAAAACTCGACATGGAAATTGTCAGGAGTTAAAGATTGTGAAATGAAATTTGAAATAGAGTAGCTAAGTCTCCCCGGCATTGAGAAAGATGAATTGAATTGAAATTAGACCAAGGTTGGTCATGTTGAAATAAATGAATAAGTCCGGTTGATGGAGAGGCTAACTCTAGTGATTATTTTGTTCATGATTTTTAAATAAAACTAAGGACTAGTACATAGTGAAGATGTGATGAAAGTAGAAGAAAAACACGAGTATGAGGGCCAACGGATAGCGGTGTGAGAGCGATTCACAGGTTGCCTGCTTGATGCGTCAAGACAGTGCGTGGGCGCTACTCCGGAATTATCGTCCCGGTGGCGACGCTCGTGGGATGTTCGAGTGGCTATGGGTGGTGCCATTGTTCCATGGCGGAGGCTGAATTGTCCATAGGTTGCCTGCTCGATGCGTCGTGACAGTGCGTGGGATTCCCCTCCAGGCTGCCTGGACATGGGCTCATAGATCATAGGACATCTAAGACACTACCGTAGTTACAGTAGTAGTTTAAGACATAACGGGGGATTGAACCCTATCAAGATGAAGAACGGATAAGGGCTTGCCCTCGGACCTATGTAGTATGGGATGCATAGAATCCGAACAAGTGTGCATTAGTGTCATATAATTAACTGCATTAAGGACTAAGTGCAAAATCACAACACGACATCAATAGGGTAGTCCCTTTAGTTTGAAATGTGACAAGTTTGTGTTTGCTAAATATGAAATGTTAAGTTATACTATTTTCCGGCAAAGCGAGGACGGCCGTGTATAATGATCGTCGGTTGAATAAACTGACGTACCCACAGTCTAACATGCAGGTAAATGTCATGCTAAAGATTAAAGAAGATTTGGATGCTTAAAGATTTTATCAAGCTGTTGTACTTGTATTTAATTGTTGTATTTTACTTCCGCTGTGCAAAAGAAAGATGTAATTATGATGTAAACTCTGATGTATGATGCAAAGTTTTAATTTCCCTGTAAAAGTGTGCTAAGAAAGTGAAAAGATCCTGTAGAACATCTCGAATTCAGTGTATTTGGGATTCGGGGCGTTACAGTTATAGTCGTTGCCCATTTCGGAGTGGAAATGGAAGAACATCAGTATGGATTTCATCACAGGTTTGCCGAGAAGTTCGAAGGGCAATGACTCGATTTGGGTTATTGTGGACCGTTTGACTAAGTCGGCTCACTTTCTAGCCATGAAGATTACTTGGTCGTTGGAGAAATTGGCAAGATAGCATATAGATTGAAGCTTCCAGAGGAGTTGGCACAGGTGTATGATGTATTCCATGTGTCATTGTTGCGGAAGTATGTGCCAGATCAGAATCATCAGTTGGTAGAGATTCCTGAAGGTCTACAGGTGAACTTGAGTTACATGGAACAACCTGTTGAGATCATTGACCGTAGGGAGAAAGTTCTTAGGAGCAAAGTGATACCTATGGTCAAGGTGCTGTGGAGGAATCGGCAGTTCGAGGAGGCTACTTGGGAGCCAGAGGATCACATGCAGAAGGATTTTCCTGAGCTTTTTATATGATTTTATCTTGCTTATGTGATGGCATTTCTGTGGATGATTGTACTATTGGACTGAGTTGTATTTCTATTTTTTTGATTATGTCCTTCTATGTGAATGTTTGAATTATCGTTTATTTATGAGATTTCAATTTCCTTGTTTATTCTTGTTTGGACCTTATTAGTAGTAGTTCTGAGGACAGAACTCTTCTAAGGATGGAGTGATGTAGTACCCCGTATTTTAAAATATAATTTTAAAGGTTTATAAATGAATTCAAATGATTTTTGGGATTTAATAAATATTTTCAGAAGATTACCTTTTTACACGTGCAAATATTTTCTTGAGAAGTTCAAAATCCATAATTTCTTCATGAAAAATCATCATTTATTATTTGGGAATTATTTGTAATTTTTCCAGATTTTTCTGATATTTATTGGATCTATTTGCAAATATTAAGAAAAAGAAGGATCTTTTTGCAAAATTGTTATTTTGAGGGGTGAAAGTGCAAAACTTTTTTTCTGGACTTTTCAAACAGTGTCGGCTGGAAATAAGGTGTCTATTTTACTTTTAAATCTCAATTTGATTGGTTTTATCAAGTTTCCAAGTATAGGGATTTATTTATATAAAGTTATATTTTAAAGGGGTTATTTTGCAAATGTCTTTAAAAAACCCTAGTTCTCCTATCCCGAGTATTTAAAAGAAAGAAGTGCAGCCGTCCTTCGCTGCACAACACAAGGGCTAATTTTTTTTTTTGAGATTTAAGAAGAGGATCTTGAATTTCGTAAAAGAAAGGCTTTCTTATCAAGATTTCTTCATTTGAGGTGAGTGACTTGATTGTTTTGCTTTGTGTATTTTGCATGTGCGTGATTTTGTTGTTTTGTTTTCTGTATGTGAGTGGTATAATTTGGTTGTTTGATCTATGAATGTTTTAATGGATCTTGGATATTGAATTTTAATTGCTAGAAAGCATGTTTAGGGTATGAATAGAAATATGCACATTATGAATTGGATGGATGGATGAAAAATTGGATCTTGTGAAACCCTAGTTGTTTGTAAATAAAATTGTATGTGGGTAGTCCATCTCTTTTGGATCAATGTTGGATTGATTGAATATGGTAGATTTTATACATATACCTAATAAAGATGAGATTTTTATTACCTTGGAGTATTGGTTGAATGAAACTGGATATGGCAATGTTATAAACTGATTATGTGTATGAGTTATAATGGTGATTGAGATTGAGGAAATGTTGAGAAGGACTGATGAATTAGGAGATCATGTCTTGAGATTTGGATTTGAGATAAATTGGATTGAGTTGATGAATATACCGAAATTGGGGATTTTCTCGAGATGTTGGTATTGATACGATTTGGATCTGAATACGAAGCAATTTCAATGAGTAATTGATTTTAAGAAACTCTATTTTTGACTATATGCACAATCCATGTTTTAATCGAAAGAAATCAGCAAAATCTCTATTTTTATAAATTCAAGTAGTTTTGATTAGTTTTGTGGACAATTATATGTCCTACAAGTTGTATTTGATCATATAAGAAATAAGCTTTTCGTAGAAATCGTTTTCATTAAGTAAAACTACGTATCGGTTGAGATGTGCACAACCAAAAATATGCAGTCTGCAGGTCGACAATCGACAGTCAACTGGTATGACTTCTCAGTCGACCGACATGACCCGGCTGCTATGTTCCCTAGTTTTCTTGGAAATTTCGTTCGGGACAGTCGACTGAAGACTTTTACAGTCGACTGGTACCACTTAGAATTATTTTCTCAATGTTATTGTAATTTTTCTTTCTGGATAGTCGACCTATACCCTTTACAGTCGACTGTTATACTTAGAATTATTTTCTTAAAACCATGGAATTCTCTTTCTGGACAGTCGACTTACGCTTGTCTATAGTCGACTGGTAATGATGTATCTTTATATTTTTGAATGTTTTTTCAAATGATTTATCCTCTAAATGTTTTATTCTATAACTTACTATTCTATACTTTATCTTCTACTGAACATATGTTTTCAGGTTGTTTTGACTAAGCAATTCGTATTGGAAGATTGGTTTGGATATTTGAGTGTGAGTCTCTAGAGGGTGTGTGTGACCCTAGTATACCGGCAGTTGAGATATTTATGTTTGGGCTTGTTGAGGCATTTAGTTGATCAGTTGTTGGAGTTAAGTCCGGTAGGGTACACAAACTCTAGGAGATTCGTAAAGTAATTAAATAACCTAAAAATGATAAGGACAGGCACTAGTGGTGATATAATGAACGAGAACATGGGTTATGGACCTCAGTATGGCTTGCGGTGTGAGATAATCCCCAGAATTATCCAGGTATGAGTGAAATAGTCTCCGGAATTACTTGTGGTGTGGGATTGATCTCCGAAATTATCGGGAGGCGACGCACATGTGGTATTCATATGATGAGGTGCCATCGCTTGCGGTGTGGGGTATTCTCGAAGATTCCCAGGTATGAGTGAAATAGTCTCCGGAATTATCTGTGGATAGTAATTGACCCCCGGAATTATTGGGGCATGGGCTAATACTCACAGTTTATCTTTATCTCGTAGTAGTCATCGTGTTAGGATTAGTTGCATAGCGGGGATTAAACCCTATAATGTGGAGACGTTAAGGGCTTGCACCGGACCTATGTAGAGTGGGAAGCATAGACTCCGACAAGTACGCATTAGAGAGTCAGCATATAGACTTGTGTTTTCTTGACTTTTTTTTGTGCATGTGTTTTCCTATTTTCTACACTTGACACTTAGTCTAGTTTCACTTGATGTTTTCATGTTTCCTTGCTACGTCACATTTTATGTATTCTTGTTTATTACATGTTGTTCATGAATCTATGCTTAACTTATGTTGCTTGTTTTATGTCACTCACACCTTTATGGCTGACCCCTTTAGTTTTGGGGGTTAGGGTTATCTCTAGCCTCATATGTTACAGGTGATTTCTTATAGCTCGGATTTGGATGCTTGAGTTCAAGTGATGTAATGACTTATGTAATTGTAAAGAATGTGTTCTAAAGAAAAGAGAATTGTGATTAAGGTGTATTGTATTCCGCTGTGCTATGTAAATGATTATTGTAACGAAAGTTGAAAAATTTTATTGGTGTTGACTTTGTTTAATATTACATTGAAGTTTTTGCTGGGAATTGTGCCACGTATTTTCTAAGATATCATATTAGAAATTTGGGGCGCTACAAGCGCCCTCGTTGAACTTCATCAAATGCCAACGTTCCATGTCCTTGATAACCCCTTGCCCCCAGGTCTTCGAGTAAGTAAGCTCTTGAGTAGAAAACTTTGAAGGCCTTATAGGGTCTTTCCTAGCAGGGAGCTAGCTTTCCCTTCTTCCAGAGCTAAAAGATCTCAAGCTTTGGTAGGACGAGGTCACCTTTTTTTAAAATTTTTCGGCTGAACTTTCTTGTTGTAGAACTTTTCCACCCTTATGGTGGATTTATCCTGAACTTCTTCAACGAGATCGAGGTTCCCCTAGAGATCATTCAAGTTTTATCTTCGTTGAAAAAGATGACACGCAAGAAAGACAGCTCGACCTCTATGGGGATTAGAACTTCAGACCCATACGTAAGGTTGAATGGAACTCTCCTATCGGGGTTTGCTTCTTTTTCTGGTCCTGTAGGACCAGAGTATGCTCGAGAGCTCTTCGACCCATAGTCCCTTTGGAGCTCCATCTAGCCCCTTCTTAAGGCCATCAAAAGTTTGCTTGTTTGTGTTCTCGGATTGACCATTGATATTGGGATGTGAAATGGAAGAGAAGTACGGTTTGATCCCCAAATCCGAGTAGAATGTCTAGAATATCTTGGCGGCGAATTGGGTTCCATTTTCGGTGACAAGGATTCAAGGTATCCCGAACCTACGAACAATGTTATTCAGAAAGAATTGCTTAATCTTTTGCTAGGAGATGGATAGCCACAATTAAGAAGTTTCTCTGTCCGGTCACGGGGGAAATGACCAATTAGATCCATTCCTTACATGGCTAAGGGGATCAAACTTGACATGAAACAAAGGTAGACCTAGGGCACCCGCTTTATCGGGAAAAACTTCTGGCAGGGGGCGCATCGTCTGACATACTCTAGGATGTTTGTAAGGAGTGAGGTCCATTAACACCCATGATTAAGAACTTTCAGCGCCAGAGACCTCGCATCATTGTGGTAGCCACTGATTCCTTCATGCACTTCTTTAATGACGTACTAGGCCTCCTCTAGACTGAGGCACTGTAGATATGGTCTGGGGAGTCTGGGGAGTGACAACCATGAGTACTAAAGCTTTGTTTTTGATGCTCAGGTTGAGTAGAAACTCAATACGAATGGTGTGGTCGAGTCCTTCTAAGGAAGAGCAGACTAACTTAGAGAGGACATCTGCTTGACCGCTTACCTCGTGAGGGATGCGAGTGACCTCTGCCTCTCAAAATGTAGTCAAGAGTTGCTTAATGCAAGCTAGGTACTCAATTATGCGGTCATCCATGACCTTATATTCTCCTCATATTTGATTTACCACCAACTGGGAGTCGCTGAACACTTTGACTTTTTTGACCCTCGCTTTTCGAGCCAATAGGAGCTTGGCAATTAGCATTTCATATTCAGCCTTGTTGTTGGAGGACCAAAAATTGAGATGAATAAGGTATTGGGAGTGAACTCATCTGTGCCGAGCAAGATGTCACCAATCCTGCTCCTTTCCATGCAAGAGGAGCCATCGACATAGAAACTCCAGACTATAGAATCTTTTCATTCCTCGGTAGGATCTAGAATAGTGCTTTAGACGATGATTTCCGCTAAGGCTTAGGCCTCGATGGCCGTCCTTAACCGATAATTGATGTTGTGTTGGCTCAATTTGATGGACCACTTCATGAGTCACCAGAGTTCTCCGGCTTATAAAGTACTTGCTTGAGGGGTTAGTTGGAGAGGACCAAGATCGTGTGCATGTGGAAGTAAGGGCGGATCCTCCAAGTGGCTGTTATGAGGGCGTGTACCATCTTCTCAATTTTGGAATAACAGAGTTCAGCATCGTAGAGTACCTTGCTAACGTAGTATATTCTCTTTTGGATATTGCCTTCCCCTCTTACCAAGGGTCTGGTTCGAAGTGGCTAGACAGAGGTAGAGTACTTCCCTCGACTCGAACTTAGAAGTGGTGGGTCGGCCAAATACGCCTTAAGATGCTCGAATGCCTACTATTTTGGTCCCTCTCCCCTCTCAAAGCCCTTTGAATCTTGGAGGGCCTTAAAGAAAGGGATGCACTTCTCTCTGGACTTCGAGAGGAAACGGCCGATGGCAGTGAGATGCAATGTGAGTCACTGGATCTTTTTGATGTTGGATGGCGGAGACATGTTGAGTATGGCTTGAACCTTCTTCGCATTGGCTTCAATTCCTCTCTGGCTCACCATGATCCTAACACTTCCTCGAGGAGACCCCGAAGTCATACTTCAAGGGGTTCAGCCTCATGTTGTGCTTCCGTAGAACATTGAAGGCCCCCTGAAGATCGGGTACATGGTTGTCCCCTTGAAGACTTTTTACAAACATATCATCCACATAAGGTTCTATGTTTCGGTCAATCTGTTCTTTGAAGACTTTGTTCACCAGCCGTCGATAAGTGGCCCCATAATTTTTAAGCGCATGACACGATAGCGTAGAGTTCTTGGTCGGTGAAGAAGGATGTCTTCGGGATCTCGGGAGGGAGCATTCGGATCTGATTGTACCTTTAAGAAGACTTCTATGAAGCTTAGGATCTCATGTAATATCCAGCAAAATAGCAAATGGCTATTTTGCATCACAATCTATACGCAATTGAGAATTGCACGAGATTATGTATTTTTCTAATAACGATTGTTTTTAATTGAGAAATATAAGATATATTGTCCACTTTATTTTATAATTTTGAAGGATTATTACGAGGTAGTTTTATTGTATTTTGTATGGTTGGTAATATTAAAATAGAGATTTGGAGCTTATTTTAAATATATTAAGACTAGGGGGCTTATACGAAATATTCCCTTACATTATTGATATGGCTAAAAATGGGGTTAAATCGGGACCGTCCAGATCGAGCACGAATCCTGAAGCACGGGGGTAAAAAGGTATTGTCACATACAAATGGATCCAAAACGGGTATTGGGCCTCCTTCTCACAGAACCAACCACCCGCGAATAGATCCACTTCAACTGGGCGCGGGTCCCGACCCGATACAAGCCCGGTTCACCAAGAGGAGAATCAGGCCACTGATTTGATCAAATCAAATCAATAAACCTGATTGGCTCTCACCAGGGAATCAGGGGCTAACTTCCCAAAAACAGAATAAGAGGATTTTCCTCCTGACTGTTAGGCAGGAAATCAGGCCCCAAATCATTTCAAAGGCGACTATAAATACAACCCTTCTACCACCAAGACCAGGTTAATCAATCATTCTCCACTTTTAAGCTCTTTGTTAATCTTTTTCTGATTACTGACAAGAGCGTCGGAGGGTGCGTCGCCGGAATCAACCCCGGTGTTTCGCACTTCCTTGCAGGTAGCGGCAGGAGCGAGAAGGCCGAACCAACTGTTCAGGTGGTTCCCGTACTCACAAGTTCTATCTGCTTACCCCCACACCGAAATCAGCAGTAACAGATTGGCGCCGTCTGTGGGAAACCACCACACGAACAGCCTCAGCTATTCCTCGTCGTCCGCTGCAGCCATGCCTCCGAAGAAGGTCAAGTCTAGAGGGTCCAACCGGGTGTCCAATCCTGCCGACCCTACGGAGGAAGCCCCGGTCAACCCTATTCCACAATCCAATCTCCCTCCATCGGCACAGCAGGTCCCTCCTCCTCATCCCAATCAGCAACCCAACAACGGTCCGTCCGGTCACAACGGTCGGAAGGGAAAGCAGCCCCTCAATCCAGGACATGTCTCTGTCCATAATGGGTCCTCGGACTCGATGGCTTCCCATCATCCCGACCTCCGCATCACGCATCTGAACCGCCAGAAGGACGATGACCTCCGCACTCATCTCGACGAGAGGCGGGCCCGAGAGGGAGCCTCCAGCCAGCGTCAAGGTGAGCGGTCGCCGCGCCGTCGGGACGGCAGAAGGTCTCCGGACCGCAGAGGCCGAGCGGCGTCCCCCGAGCGCCGAAGGAGGAGATCCCGCTCCCCCAGGGATCGGCGTCATCCGAGGGACCGGGATGTACCTATCAGTCGAGCCGAATTCCTCCAGTTTCAGGAGACCGTTCTGCAGGCCCTCAATCTTCGGCAGAACGTCCAGGATGCTCAGAGGGCTCCGACGCCCCCCAGGGATCCCAGCCCTCGGCGCCGAACCCGGAGTCCTTCCCCGGCTCCCAGCCGCCAGCAGCGGGAACTAAGCCCACGCCGGTCCCAGGGTTACCTGCGCCGCAGTCCACGCTCCCCTTCCTATGAAGAGGAGTCCGGAGGGTCATACGACTACCAGCGGAGGGACGACGCCCTCATCTGCCGTATCCATGAGGTGGAAAGGCGCATCGGCCGCATGGACAGGGAGGAGGAGTCCCGAGCCGGAACCTTCCGTCCCAGCCGACCCCCCTTCTCACGGTCGATCATGGAGGCTCACATACCGAGGAGTTTCAAACCGCCACAGTTTGAAACATACTCAGGAGAATCCGACCCGGTCGACCACGTCGAGAGCTTCAAGACCCTGATGCTGATCCATCAAGCTTCCGACGCGGTGCTCTGCAGGACCTTCCCTGCCACCCTCAGGGGGTCGACTCGGGAATGGTATTCTAGGCTCGCCCCCTCATCCATCTTCTCATTCAAGCAGTTCGAGACGCTGTTCATTACTCACTTCGTGAGTAGCCGGCGAGCCGAGAAGACGAGTCTTTCCTTGCTGAACCTGCGGCAGGAGAAGGAAGAAAAGTTGCGGGACTATGTGAAAAGGTTTACCGCCGAAGTCAGGTCAATTGCTTCCTTAGACCAGTCCGTGGCTACCGTGGCGTTCCAGTCGAACGTCCTTAACGCCAACCTCCGATCATCCCTGGCCAAGAAGCCCCCGCATGACTTCGCCGACCTCCTCCTGAGGTGCGAGAAGTACATCCGGGCAGAGGAGGCCGAAGCCCTTCCGAGCTTCGGGGGGCCCGCCGCGGGGTCAAAAAGGAAGGCGACGGGAGAAGAAGGGTCCAAGAAAGCTCAGAAGGACATGGGCGGTCAGCGCCGCCCTCCCCCCAGGTTCGAGAAGTTCACACCCCTCACCACTAATGTCTCTACTATCCTCATGGAGGTAGAGAAGGAGGGGGTCATCCCTCCTGCCCCGAGGATGCACACCCCGGCGAAGAGGAGGGACAAAGACAAGTGGTGTCGGTATCACCGAGACCACGGGCACGATACGAATGACTGTCGGGCTTTGAGAGATGAGATCGAAGCCCTCATTCGAAGGGGGCAGTTGGCCAAGTTCGTGAAGGCTAACGATCGGACAGATCGCCACTCCCCTCCGCCTCGGGGGGCTAACAAGCGCTCCGAGCGGCGCGAGGGGAACCCGAGTTCGAGGAGGAACGGGTCCTGCACTTGATCCACGGAGGCCCCATGGGGGGCTCCTCTAATTCATCCCGGAAGGCCTTCGTCCGAGAGGTCAACTCGGTCCATAGTGCCCCTCCCCCGAAAGGTCTCGGCATCCCAGTGTCTTTCTCCGATGCCGACCTGGAAAGAGTCCGAACCCCCCACTGCGATGCCCTTGTCATCGACCTCCGCATGGCCAACTTCAAGGTGCAGAGGATTTTGGTAGACAACGGGAGTTCGGTCAATATCCTTTTCCTCTCGGCCTTCCGAGGCCTGCAGCTGTCCCGAGACCGTCTCAAGCCGGCCGGTTATACTCTCCACGGGTTCACGGGGGTCCCGGTAACCGTCGAAGGGGTGATAACCCTGGACGTTACTGCGGGAAGCGCCCCTACTACCCGGACCGAGCCGATGGACTTCATGGTCGTCGACGTCCCGGCGGCATATAATGTCATCCTAGGCCGCCCCAGCCTAGCCGCTCTGGAGGCTGTCCCCTCGGCATACCACTTGAAGATGAAGTTCCCCACTCGCTCGGGAGTAGGGGAAGTCAGGGGAAGCCAGGAAACAGCTCGGAAGTGCTACATGACTTCCACCGGGGGACCAGTGCTCTCGCTCGAGACACTAGAGATCCCCGAGCCGAAGGCCCGCCCAACGTCCGAGCCGGCGGACGAGCTAGAAGAAGTACTCTTCTTGGACGAGGATCCGAGCCGAAAATTCCTCGTCAGCAAGTCCTTGCCGACCGTGCTGTTCTCAGACTTGGTGAGGTGCATCAGGAATAACCGCAACCTATTTGCTTGGTTAGCCGCGGACATGCCCGGCATCTCCGAAGACTTGCTCGTCCATCGCCTAAGCGTCGAACCGGGGTGCAAACCGGTTCAACAGAAGAGGCGAAAGTTCGCTCCCGAGCGACAGCAGGCAATCAAGGAGGAAGTAGATAAACTGCTGAAGGCCAAGTTCATCCAGGAAGTAAATTATCCCGAGTGGCTGTCGAATGTTGTAATGGTCAAGAAGTCCAACGGCTCGTGGAGGATATGCATCGACTTCACTGACCTGAACAAGGCGTGTCCGAAGGATCCATTCCCGCTCCCGAACATCGACACCCTAATTGACGCCACCTCGGGCCATGAGCTCCTCAGCTTCATGGATGCCTTCTCGGGGTACAACCAAATCCGGATGTTCCCTCCGGATATCCCGAAGACCTCCTTCGTCACCGACCAAGGCCTCTACTGCTACCGGGTCATGCCGTTCGGTTTGAAGAACGCAGGCACCACCTACCAGCGCCTCGTCAACAAGGTCTTCCAGCACCAGATCAGCCGAAACATGGAGGTATACGTTGATGACATGCTCGTCAAGAGCATCCACGGCACTGACCATGTAGCCGACCTCCAGGAGGCCTTCGGTGTGTTGAGGAAGTACAACATGCGGCTGAACCCGAACAAGTGTGCGTTCGGGGTCTCCTCGGGAAAATTCCTCGGCTTTATGGTAAGCCAGCGAGGAATCGAAGCTAACCCCGAGAAGATTAAGGCCATATTGGACATGGCCCCGCCTCGGAACGTCAAGGAAGTACAGAAGCTCACCGGTCAGGCTCGCAGCCATCGGTCGGTTCCTCTCCAAGTCAGGGGAAAAAGTGCCTCCCCTTCTTCAAAGCACTCCGGGGGGCTAAAGGATTTGAATGGGGCCAAGCACAGCAAGAATCGTTCGACCAGCTGAAAGCCTATCTGGTGAACCCCCCTCTGCTCAGCAAGCCGGTCCCGGGCGAGCCTCTCTTCATCTATTTGGCCGCTTCCGAGCAGACCTTGAGCGCTGTCTTGGTAAGAGAAGAAGACCGGACCCAAAGGCCCATTTACTACGTGAGCAAGGTGCTTCGGGACGCCGAGCTCCGCTATCCGAGGATAGAGAAGATAGCCTACGCACTGGTCATGGCAGCAAGAAAGCTTCGGCCCTACTTCCAATCTCACTCGGTCGTCGTCCTCACCGATCAACCCCTCAAGCAGGTCCTCCACAAGCCGGAGACCTCGGGCCGGCTGATGAAGTGGTACATAGAGCTAAGTCAGCATGACATCTCCTATCAGCCTCGGACGGTAATTAAGGCACAGGCTCTCGCCGACTTCATTGTAGAGTCCACCATCCCTGAGGTCGGTCACGTCCCAAATGGGCCCCCCATTTGGACAGTCTTCGTGGACGGGTCCTCTTGCAGTGAAGGAAGCGGCGCCGGCATCATCCTGAACGGCCCTGACAGCTTCGTCCTGCAGTATGCGATCCGCATGAACTTCAAGGCCTCGAACAACGAGGCAGAGTACGAGGCTCTCATAGCTGGACTCGGACTCGCCCGAAGTGCTGGGGCGAAGCGCCTCCGGATTCACAGTGATTCCCAGCTAGTCGTGAACCAGGTCTTGGGCGAATATGAGGCCCGGGACGAGCGAATGGCGAAGTACCTTGCCAAAGTCTGGGATCTCATGGGCCAGTTCGAAGAAGCCATCATCCAACGGGTCCCCCGGGAGGAGAACTCACAAGCCGACGCTCTCTCCAAGTTAGCCTCGTCTTCTCTTCAAGGTCTCGAACAGACCGTACTGATTGAAGTCCTCTCTAAACCGAGCATCGAAGACGAGACACCTAGCTCGGTGGAGTCATTGCCGGTCATGCTGCAGGACAATTAGATGAAGCCACTGGTAGAATTCTTAAGGGATGGGGTTCTGCCCTCGGATCCCAAAGAAGCACGCCGAGTCAGAACTCGGGCCGAGCGCTATGTCTTGATCGAAGGCATCTTATACAAACGCTCCTTCTCTCAAATAGATGGCCGACCTTATCTAAGGTGCCTTTCTCCGGAACAGTCCGAATATGCCCTACAGGAGCTACACGAAGGCATCGGAGGGGCACACTCCGGATTCAGGTCTTTGGCCCGGAAAGCTTTGAACTATGGGTACTTCTGGCCGACCCTTCTTCAGGACGCCGAGCGACATGTTCGGCAATGCAGCTCCTGCCAGAGACACTCCAGCATCCGACGCCTCCCTCAGGCCAACCTCACCTCCCTATCGAGCCCTATCCCCTTCGCGATGTGGGGAATGGACTTACTAGGGCCTTTCCCTCCAGCTCCGGGTCAGCTCAGGTTCTTAGTCGTAGCCATCGACTACTTCTCGAAGTGGGTCGAGGCCGAGCCCCTCGCCACTATAACTGAGAACAAAGTGGTGCAGTTCTTCTGGAAGAGCATCATATGCAGATTCGGCGTCCCCCGCATCCTCGTGATGGACAACGGGACTCAGTTCACTGGCACAGCATTCCGAGCCCTATGCGACGACCTCGTCATTCAACAACGCTTCTCGTCCGTCTCACACCCTCAGTCGAACGGGCAGGCCGAGAATGCTAATAAGCAGATCCTCGCAGGAATCAAGAAGAGGTTGGACAAGTGTTCCAAAGGTTTGTGGGTCGACCAACTCCCTAATGTGTTGTGGAACTACCGCACAAGCAAGCGGACACCCACCGGAGAGTCCCCTTTCAACCTTACTTATGGGGCCGAGGCCGTGATACCCCTCGAGGTCGGAATACCTTCCCCTCCCCTCGAGGTCCGACCCGCCAACCTTAAGCAAGGAGATTTGGTATTGAGAAAGCTAGCCATATCCCTCCCCATTCAGAGGAGCAAGCTAGCTCCGAACTGGGAAGGGCCGTACCGGATCACAAAAGTTGTTCGGCCTGGGGCATACCGACTTGAAGACATGGACGGCAGAGAGCTTCCGAGGACCTGGAATGCCGACCACCTCCTGAAATACCAAGAGAGCGCTCCGGCGCCTCTCTAAGTAATCCGAGGTGTCGAACCATTCCTCTCCTCCAACTTGTAACCCATTTTTTCTCAAATTGTATTATGTAAAACGGTTCGCCGTCAAGTATCAATAAAGAAAGCTCTGTTATGTTTGTGAATATGCATGTCACTCTCCCCTCTTATCACCTGCATTTTATGTTGTGATCTCAACCAATGGTTCGGAGTCCACGTTCGGCTCGGCCTCATTCCCTCAGTCCATCTCCGGACGGACTAGAGGTGGACCGCCGTTCCAAACTGCTCCCACAGCCGTTGAACTATACCGATGGTTCGGAGTCCAACACTCGGCTCGACTTTACCTCCTCGGCTCGACTTTGGACGAACCAGGGGTAAATCGCCGTTCGGAATTGCTCCCACAGCCGTTGAACTATACCGATGGTTCGGAGTCCAACACTCGACTCGACTTTACCTCCTCGGCTCGTCTCCGGACGAACCAGGGGTAGATCGCCGTTTGGAATTGCTCCCACAGCCGTTGAACTATACCGATGGTTCGGAGTCCAACACTCGGCTCGACTTTACCTCCTCGGCTCGTCTCCGGACGAACCAGGGGTAGATCGCCGTTCGGAATTGCTCCCACAGCCGTTGAACTATACCGATGGTTCGGAGTCCAACACTCGGCTCGACTTTACCTCCTCGGCTCGTCTCTGGACGAACCAAGGGTAGATCGCCGTTCGGAATTGCTCCCACAGCCGTCGAACTCCGCGACAAACCCCGAGGGCAAACACTTGGTCAAAATCCCGCCCTAAAGATTGCTTTCCGAAGATCCCCTACGTTGTGGCGAGCGCTCGGCTTACATTCAGTCCGAGCCTCGTCACGGAAACGGGAGAAAATAAGGAGGGTGGACCTACCCTTCAGTCGGAATCCGAGCAAGTGCCATTCCGAGCTCGCAAACGGAGAAAATTCACTTTCTCCTCAACTTTCGCGCTTGATCTCAATCAGACGGCCCAGATCACGCCACCTGCGCAAAACGACAAGATAGCATTTTCTTGGGAGCTGAGCCGCCTCGAGATCCGTGCTTACAATCAGCGGCCCAGATCTTGCCACCTGCGCTAAATGACAATATAGCACTTTCTTATTAACAGAGCCGCCTGGGAGTTCGTGCCGCACCCCGTCAGAGTCGCTAAACGACAGAATGCCACACATATAGTGGCCAGTTCAGTCCAACGACCTCGCCGACGAAACCGACATGCTCGGTTCAAAGACCTCGGCGCGGAAAACACAGTCATAAACAAGACAAAAGCGCAGAGCAATAAAAAATATTTTATTAAACAGCCAGGCTGAAATACAAAGCACATCTGTCCCATAGTTACAAAGTGTTCGCAAACAAGATACAATGCCGACCTACAACACTTAGTGTTCAAAAAGAAATATCTTCACTGAATTCTTCGACCGACCGTTCGTCCTCCTCGGCTGACAGATCCTCTGCCTCCCCCCGGAGCTTCGCCATTACAGCCCGCAAGTACCGCATCTCCGAGAGCAAGTCATCCCGCTCGGCAATAATCTTCGACTGAATGTGCCGAATGCTTTTGACCCGAAGAGCATTGCTGAATGCGGTCTGCGAGTCTTCATCCTCTCCTGTGGGGCTCAGCTCGACGACCTTATTCTCCAAACGTTGGACCTCGGCTTCCCGGAGACTGAGGACCAACGAAAGGTGGTCCCACTCACTCTCGGCTCGGCGTAACTTCAGATCGGCGCTCCTGGGGCTCAGAACCACCATTCCAGAGGTGCCCTCGGATTCGGCGTCATCATTCGAACGTTCGGAGTCCGAGCCATGGATCGTCACAACGAGCTGAAAAGAAGGGAAAGAGAATAACACAATTTCAATACACCGCCGAAGTCTAATACACTTTCAAAACGTTCTAAGGAAACTTTCAAGATTCACATTCAGATGTAATGGTGTTACAGATGGCCGAACCGACCCTACAATCAAACTTTACAACAATCAACGAAAGTGAAAAACAACAAGGTCAAGGTCTCCTAGGAAGGGGAATGCTTCGGTTTAGGGATACGCGAGAACGACGAGGTCTGCCCTCCGAACTCGATCCTAAACCAACGAAGCGCGACCCCCCTTCGCTGCTAGCTCTAACCACAGCGCCTGCCGAGGCCCCGCTCGACGAGACAGCCGCGCTGCTCTGCGCGTCAGCCGGACTCCGCCTGGTCATAGGCGAGCGTGTCGCAAGCTCATAAAACGTAATCCCCCTCTCACTTTCTTCGCGGGTGCACGAAGTACTGCGGACGTTAGCCCTCTCCGGCGCAGGCTTGAGCGACGCGATCTCTTCCTCCAGTTCGATAATCCTGTCTCTAAGAACGTCATCCTTCGCCGACTTCTTCGAACAGGGAGGGTCTTGACGAGCCGGAGGCATTAGTGCCATCGGCAGCGAGCCGGCGGAAGTGGGTGACCTCGATCCCCCTATCTATCGTGATCCTTCTGAGCCTGTCGACGTCGGCCTCTAACCTTTTGCGTTCGGCCCATGCCTTCTCCAGCTCGGACGCCAGCTTCACTGCCTCCGCCGAGTGTTCCCTCTCTGCCAATTCCAAGTGTTGGACCTCTGCCAAAAGATCGGCATTCCTCCGCCCGGCAGCGGTTAGCTCCCAGCGGAGCCGCTCGACTTCCCCTTCGGGACAAGGGGCTTGGTAGTGCTTCCGCAGCTGATACAGCTCGCGGCACTGCCTCCGTAGAACTGCCCTCACCTCCTCTGCCTGGCCGAGCAGAAGAAACCGCCTCTGTCGGCTGTCCTTGAGCTCACGCCTCATTTTGGCCAACTCCTTCCGAAGGTAGACGAGCTCCGTGACCGGACCGAACTTCACCTGAAAAGCAGAGATAAATCTGATACCCAACACTCGGAAACATCTACGGCTAGTCACACACAAATCCGAAGTTCAACACTTGGGCAAATTTTGGCCAAACAAAATATTTTCATTTCAAAATCAAAGTGAAAGCTTTACACTAGCGGTGGCCAGTCCGCAGTTAGGCTTACAAGAGAAAAAAGACAAAAAAGAAGACAACCGAGTCAGGGGTCGACCTTTTTGCCGCTCGGGTCCGTCGACCCCTCGGTCTTGTCCTCGCCACCGTCCTCGCCTTCGCCTTCGCTCCAACTCTCCTCCTCGGAGTCGACCACCTTCTCGTCCTCGGCCTCGGACTCCCCGGGACCCTCGACGACCTCCGTCTCTCCCGCAGGCCCGAGCATCCCCACGGGCACACCCTCCTCCCCTTCCACGGGGTCGTAAAAGTGGTAGGAGGAGATGTCGAAGCCCGGGTTCCTGGCGGCTATGTGGGTCAGCGCTCGACCATAGGCTTCCTCCATGTTCTGGAGCATATGCTGAGCAGCCTCCTCCTGCACGGCCTTCTTCACCCTCTTCACCTTCTTCAGGTGCTTGGCCTGGGTCCTCTCGACCCTCTTCTGAGCCTTCTCCGCCTCCGACCGAGCGTTGGCCAGGGCTTCCTTCAGTTCGGCGACCTCCTTCTCCGAGGCCTCAAGTTTGGCCGCCGTGTCCTTCGACAGCTGAATGGACTTGGCCAGCTGCCCCTCCAACCCCTTCACCTCGTCAGCCCTCCTCGTCGAGAGGAGCTGCTCGGCATCAAGCCACTGCGTAGCCTTGACGCGCTCCGCCCTCTCCCGTTCCTTCTCCTGCTCTTTGTTCGCCATCTCCTCGAGCAGGAAGTTGAAATGGCAGAGGGTCTGGAAAAGAGCGACGGATTAAAATCCGAACCCAAATACTTAGAAAAAAACTCAAGGGAAGAAAAGCCAAAAAGAAAGAGCCCGGCCAACTTACCGACATAGTGTTCCGAGCAATCTGCATCACGGCGTCCCCTGCTTGCCCGGCCTTCAGGGTCGCTCGGTCCTTCGGGGTCGGCAGGTGCTTCACGGCCTCCATGCAGATGTTGCCATCGCCCAAGAAGCCATCGACCTGCATGACCTGCCAGTCGGGGACGAAGATCTGTTTGTGATGCTCGGTCAGGATCTTCTCTGCCTCGGCAGTCAGGGGCGGAACTTGGAGGGACAACACCTCCGTCACGCCGAACGTGCCGCTCGACGGACCAGGAGCGTCCCCCTTCGGGGTCTGTGTCGGCGCATCCGGGGCGAGCGGGTCGAGGACCTGTACCTCCCCATGGTCAAGGACCATAACCTTCGGCTGCTCGGCAGCCTTCACGACCGAAGGCTTCTTCACTGGCCGGCTCTCCTGAGTCTCCGCCGCCGACCTCTTCTTCTTCTCCTGCTCCGAGCGACCTTTCGCCATCAGGGCCCTGTAGTCCATCTTCATCGTCTCTGCAAAAGCCGAATGAAAGGACTTAGATAAATTTTCATGAACTCTAAACAATGAGTATAAATACCAGAAGCATACGAGGGTCGATCGGACTGAGACCCCCACGGAACAGATCCTCCTCTGTAATATCTTTCCAACTCATGGTTGGCAGAGCGAGGAGCTTCCTCCGGACCTCGGCCTCTCCCTCATTCAGTGGCACCTCCTTCTTGGTGCGCTTGGGCAGACCCTCCGTCTCCCAAACCGCCGGTATCACCCACGGCGTCAGGGATCGGACAAGGAAATACTTTGTTTTCCAATGTTTGATCGAGTCCAGATTCTCGATCAGTTTCATGCCCGGCCGGGGCGACAGATAGAACCTCTGTTCATCTTTCCTCGGCTGGCAAGGTCGATAGAGATTACGAAAGAGGAACATGCTCGGTTTAGCGCCAACCTCTTGGCATCGAAGGACGAAGGCTGTAACGTGCCTCCATGTGTTCGGCGCCAGCTGAGCGGGACTCAAACCGTAAAAGACCAGGACCTCAACCACGAACGGATGGAGGGGAAAGCGGAGTCCGGCAATAAGTGAGTCGACCGGGAAGGCACACACGTCTGGCGAGCAGCTCGTGTTGGCTCGAAAACCCGGCCCGGGAAGAAGCAGGACATACTCTAACGGGATCCGGAATCCCTCTCGGATCATCCGAAGGTCATCCTCGGTGAGCGACGAGATAGCATGGTCCACCTCGGAAACCTCCCTTGGCTCATTCTCCTCCACCAGTGGGGCCGTACCCTGAGTCACTTTCCCCAAGACGTCATCGGCGTAGTCCCGGACACCACCCACACTCGACAAGACAATGGGCTGCCGACCGAACGCCCCCGCCGTCTTCGGCGTCTCCACGATGGTGACCACGCCCTTGTTCTTCCGGGACGCCGCCTCAACCTCCCTAGGCTGCTCAGCCACATCGCCCTCTCTGTCCGGACGAACGACCTCCTGCTCGCTCGGTTCCGCCACACCCTTCCCTTTATCCCCTCGGCCAACGGTTTGTTCTGAGGCGGGGGTCTCAGTGATCTTAACCATTTCAAAGAGAGAAGGGATAGAGACTGACCTTGAAGTGATGTGTACGGTCGGAGAGTTCACCGGAGTCTACAAACGCTACCGCGACAGCCAGCAACACCGCCTGAGAGCAGAAAACTTCGCAGCAAAGTAAAAACTGAGGAGAGAGAGTAAAAACGAAAAGTGAGACTTGGTCTAAGGGGGGGTGAAGATTTATAGTAAAAACGGGACGTCCCTTGGACTTCCAAAGCGACTTTTGGGCCGCTCTCGAAACATCGCGAAGGCCCACAACCACTGTCTCCATCACCAAGTCAGCTAGCTCAGCACCAGAGGATCTGAATCCGAGCTACAAGCAAAACTTACATGCCGGCTACAGGGTCCGCTCAGAATCCGAGCAAGTGCCTTTCCGAGCTCGTAAACGGAGAAAACTCACTTTCTCCTCAACTTTCGCGCCTGGTCTCGATCAGACGGCTCAGATCTCGCCAAGAGCACTAAACGACAAGATAGTGTTTTCTTGGGAGCTGCGCCCGTCTTGAGATGCGCGCCATTATCCAGCGGCTCAAGGTGCGCCACGTCGCTCGGACGATTGAACCCTCGGACGCCTCACCTATGCCTAGAGGAACCTGGAAAAATTTTGATTCAGTTTTGAGGCGCCGCCTTCGGCGGGCGCCCCCCAGGTCCCGTATTTCGGCTGATATTCCACCGACCCACGGGCCCCGGCCAGAAACGGATCGGCGCTCCCCTCATCTCTAACTCCTCCGGGCTGACATCCATCAGGAACCATCAGCCCGGAAGGAAGACAGAGATGAGAGGGGACCCATCAACACTCAGAGACCAAGAGAAACGCACCGTTCCGAGCCAGTTGTTTCCAACTGGAAGGTGCGGCTTGTCAGAGGGCTCTGACCGCAGCGCCTTCACAGTTGCAAACAACAGACTCGGACGGTCCAGAAGCCCGAGCTGCAACTCATGATAGAGAAGCGCGCCATCCCGAGCTAGTTGGTTGCAACTGGAAGGATCAGTTTGTCAGAAGACTCTGACAACGGCGCCTTCATAGTTGCAACAAACAGACTCGGGTGGCCCGGAGATCGGCATCGGACATGGATCATCACTCTCCCACCAAGACCTCCGCCTGCTTCGACACTCACTTCGGAGCAACCAAAGAAGGCAGAAGATCTTGGTGAGAGAACGACCACCCGTCCTCCCGAAGAGACCCACACACCCCGGTCCGGACTATGGTCGTCGCCACTACTGCCTTATCCCCTCCCGCTCCTGACATCCCCTTCAGAGCAGTGAGGAACGGGAGAAGAATAAGACAACAGAGCGACCACCCGTCCTTCTGAAGTAACTCATCCCTCAGATCCGGACCACGGTCGTCGCCACTACTACCTCGTCCCCCCTCGCTCCTGACATCCGCTTTGGGGCCGTCAGGAACAAAGGGAAAACCAGGCAGAAGAGCGACCACCTCTCCGAACCTCAAGAGAGAAGCTACCCAAGGCAGATGCCTCCGAGGTCTGGAACTCAATTTGGTTGTGACTAAAATGACAAAGGGAGTGGAGTACTTATAGCCTGCCTCCAAGAACCAGCCATTATGACCCTCGGAAATTGAAGCGCCGCGTTTTAATTAAGGGAATTACTGATCCTCGGAAGTTGAAATGCCACGCATTAATTAAAGGAATTATCCTTAATGACATCGGGAAGGCGAAACGCCACACAAGTCACGAAGTGCCATTAATACCATTGGGAACAGAGCCATCTCAGATTGCCAAAAACCACAGGCCCTCGGTCGGCTGCCAAGCAAGTGCCTTTCCGAGCGTGTAAACGGGGAAAAATCACTTCCCCCTCAACTTTCGCGTCTGATCTCAATCAGACGGCCCAGATCTCGCCGAGAGCACTAAAAGACAAGATAGTGTTTTCTTGGGAACTGCGCCCGTCTCGAGATGCGTGCCGACATTCAACAGCTCAGATAGCGCCACGTCGCTCGGCCTGCCGAGCCCCCTGCCTTCGGTCGGCAGCCGAGCAAGTGCCTTCCCGAGCTGGTAAATGGAGAAAAAAAGACACCGAGCTACGTGGACCGCTGGATCTCTCAGAAATCCGCGCTCCAAATGATGAACAGCTCAGATTGCGCCACGTGCGCTAAAAGACAAGATAGCGTTTTCTTGGGAGCTGCGCCCATCTCGAGATGCGCGCCCAACATCCGACGGCTCAGACAGCGCCACGTCGCTCGGAACGCCGAGCCCCCTAGTCTCCGGTCGGCAGCCGAGCAAGTGCCTTTCCGAGCTCGAAAATGGAGAAAAACGCTGCCGAGCTATAACAGCCGTCAGATCCTTCCGAAATCTGTGCTCGTCCATGATCAATGGCTCAGATCAAGCCACGTCATTAATCGGTATTTAAATCGTTTTTTATTTATTTTAATCGTTTTATTTGTTTAAAAATTGCGAAAAAAATTGCTAAAAATTCGGGAAAATTAGCTAAAAATTCTGGGAAATAATTGAAAATTCGGGGACATGATTTCGGGCCTCGGAGCGAACTATTATTACCCCGAATGCACCGCTAAAGCCCCCGAGCGATTAGCAAACACATCGCAGAATTAAACAAATACTTCGAAAAAAGTAGATAAAAGACTGTCAGAGACCCGACGCAGCTCAAGAACAGCACACAGCGTCAAAAGTTACCTCACTACCCCCTTTTCTAGATTCAAAATCCCACATTTGGACTCCGATACAACTCCACCAGCCATTGAGACAGCTGAACTACTCCTCAAAGTCTGATCACGCTCAGTCTTTAGGAGTGGGGGGCTCGTGATATGGCTTAAAATGGGGTTAAATCGGGACCGTCCAGATCGAGCACGAATCCTGAAGCACGGGGGTAAAAAGGTAATTTCACATACAAATGGATCCAAAACGGGTATTGGGCCTCCTTCTCACAGAACCAACCACCCGCGAATAGATCCACTTCAACTGGGCGCGGGTCCCGACCCGATACAAGCCCGGTTCACCAAGAGGAGAATCAGGCCACTGATTTGATCAAATCAAATCAATAAACCTGATTGGCTCTCACCAGGGAATCAGGGGCTAACTTCCCAAAAACAGAATAAGAGGATTTTCCTCCTGACTGTTAGGCAGGAAATCAGGCCCCAAATCATTCCAAAGGCGACTATAAATACAACCCTTCTACCACCAAGACCAGGTTAATCAATCATTCTCCACTTTTAAGCTCTTTGTTAATCTTTTTCTGATTACTGACAAGAGCGTCGGAGGGTGCGTCGCCGGAATCAACCCCGGTGTTTCACACTTCCTTGCAGGTAGCGGCAGGAGCGAGAAGGCCGAACCAACTGTTCAGGTGGTTCCCGTACTCACAAGTTCTATCTGCTTACCCCCACACCGAAATCAGCGGTAACAATTATTAATTATCTATCTTTTTATTTATTTACTTATTCCTTTTTTACAAAAACCCTGCTTCTCCTTCCTTTCTCCTTCTTTTCTTTCTCCCGTTCCCTTCCCACTCCTTCCTTCTTTCTTCCAGTCCGGTTTCTTTCCCGACCCAAAAAGAATCCAAACGGAAACCTATTCGGCGATTCTTCTCCACCTCAAATCCCCTACTTTTCTTCGTGGATTTCAAATTAAATCGAGGGTTAGGCTAATTGAAGGGTTCTCTACATCGTGGTGGCCTTGAATTTTCGAAAGGATTTCGGGAAGGTAAACCCTAAATTATTTTATTGTATAAAATTGAGTTGGGTTAATTTCTATTGAGTAGGAGTATTATGGTAGGAAGATTAGGAGATGTTGGAAATGGTAGATGTGAGAAATTAGCAGATTGTTAGTGAATTTGTAAGTTGTTAATAAATTAAGGTTTTGGGTTTGAAAAAGAGAACTATATGTGTATGGATTATTTCTCGTATAGTAGTGGAAAGTATAGTTGGACCACTAGAAATTTTAGGAACGGTTCTAGTAATTATTTGGGGATAAAAATTCCATAGGCATTAGATTATTACATGCATTGCACGTGTGTATCCCAGGCGTTCAATAAACTCTTGTGTGATATTTGGAATAGTGTTATTAGCTCTTGAGATTGGTTTGGATGATTTGAGTTTTAATTTCTTTGAAATTTGATGATAGGATATATTAGCGACTTTAGATGCGGGGTGGCATGGTGGCGCTTCGAATCTTCGCAAAATATGTATCAATTTATTTACGTATTTTTGTGTTTTAAGAAATATAGTGAGTATGATGTATCTACCTATATTTTATGTTGTGTCCAAATTTCATGGCTTTCTGATATATTTCGTAGAAGTTATGTTAAAAATTGATTTTGAGGAAAAATACGGATTTTTATGGGCCCGAAAATAGGTTTTTGTGATATTTGGTGAAATTAACTATTTTGAGTATATAAAACCTATATTATGGATTAATTATGTATATGGGAATGAGTTATACTTATATAATAATATCGAATATGTGAGTATGGTTTTATATACGTTTGATGTTAAAAGAAGTTTGAATAAACTGAAGTGTTGATAAGATTTATGGATGAGGCATATTGGGATAAAGTGCATGGGTATAAATTAATGGATTAGTTATGTAAGTGGGGATGAGTTACACTTATACAATAATATCGAATCTTGGATTGTTGTAGGATTGAGGCTCATGCTATATGCCATGCTTAGGTAGTAGTAAGAACCCATTCATGCCTATGTGACATCCTAGTAACCCATCATGCTTGAGTTTGATGAACCCATTCATGCTTGTGATATTTAGTTGTTCTTAGTAAAAAGAACTATCATGCTTGAGTTTGATGAACCCATTTATGCTTGTGAACCCATGAAACAACATCATACTTGAATTGTAGTCGATGTTCATATCCAAGCTTAAGGTTGTAATAGACATCCATGCTTAGAGTGTAGTAGTTACTCATGCTTGAATGGTAGTAAATGCTCATGTTTAAGTTGTAGCAAATATCCATGCTAAAGTGAGTAGATATTCATGTTAAGTTGTAGTAACATACATGCTTAAGTTGTAGTAACCAGTCATGCTTAAGTTGTATTCATGCTTTAGATTGTTGTAAGTCCATGCTTAAGTTGTATTCATGGTTAAGATTGTTGTGAGTACATGCTTAAGAGTATTGTAGGTTGATGTTTAAGTTATATATCATGCTTAAGGCCATTGTAGATTTGTGCTTAAGTAATAGAAAAGTTAGTAAGCACGTTTGGTTGCTTCTAGGATTGATTACTGTATGGTTATTTTTATGTGTGGTTTTGCTCATACGGGCTCTACTGGGCCGTATGTAGCTGTTGGTCTCATACGTAGCTTATTTGGCTCGTATGTATGTTGTTGTCCCATATGCGGCTCGACTGGCCCGTATGTAGCTGTTGGTCTCATACGTAGCTTATTTGGTTCATATGTATGTTGTTGTCTTATACGCGGCTCGACTGGCCCGTATGTAGCTGTTGGTCTCATACGTAGCTTATTTGGCTCGTATGTGTGTTGTTGTCTCATACGTGGCTCGACTGGCCCGTATGTAGCTGTTGGTCTCATACGTGGCTTGTTTGGCTCGTATGTATGTTGTTGTCTCATACGCGGCTCGACTGGCCCGTATGTAGCTGTTGGTCCCATACATAGCTGTTTAGCTCCTATGTATTTTTGGTTACTCGTATGCAGCTTCTTAGCTAATACGTAGTTTGTTATGATCATCTAGGGTGATATCATTGCCCTAGCACTATCGACCATTAAGATGTGTGTTTACCTTACTCCTAAGGGACTGTGGACGAGTCACTTCGCGGGTGCCGTCAGATCTTAATCATTGGTTGATTGCAGACCGGAGTGTGATGAAATCCAAGTTCAGGGTTGTAGCATGCGAATACGTTCGTATTGCTGGGGTCTTGGATCGATAGGCCATGAACCGGATCCTGAGGGATTCTGGTAAGTCTAGGTTGAGCAGCCTAGCAGAGTTATCTTGCGAAGTCTAATTTAATACATAGCATGTTGTGCTTATAATATTGTCATCCCTAGGATTGCTCAGGGTTAGTGAAATTGTTAGGGTAGTAATTTATGGCTATTACTACTTAACCATTACTTATTATCATTATTCGCCAAAGGAAAAAGAGTTGGTGTTAAGGGTGATTCCTTATGATCCGACCTATCCTATAGGCTGACACTAGTCGGTGTTATTGGGTTGTACCTTCCCGTCAAAGGGATACGTACGATGTCTTCTCAGGAGTTGGGAGCACGGGTTGCGTATCTCGTCTGTTAATTCCTGAAATACCATGATAAGAACGATCTGTCGGAACTACGGGTTGGACCTCGGAAATTCCGTCACGTTCTATACCAGGGAGAGCGAACGGGCCATAGATCACGGTTTATGAGTTATGGGTGACACAGGGGAGGCTTTGTGCTATCCTGTGCTAGGAAGACCCTGTGTTCATCTGGTTTTTGAGTGAGGTCGGGTGCGCCTGACAGGATTAGACCGTTCAGGGCAACCTCATCAGTCATGTTGTATTGTCGGGAACAGGTCGTGTACAAAATAGAATTCATAACGTGGGTTCAAATCCCTATATATGGAGAAACGGCTTGAGATGGGGCGTATGTAGTATGGGATGCATACTGTTCCGGAGACTTGATTGCATTAGAATAAGAGCATCATTGTATTGGTAATCTTGCATTAGAGTTTAAGTCATAACCTACACTGGCACATCAATTATATGTACACGTTTCTTTTCCATTCAAGATGAATTGTGAGTGTGATAGTTGAAGTGTATAATGAGTGTGAAAGTGATGTATTGCAGGATGTGATGATATATGTTGTAAGAAATGAATGAATGCGATGTTGTGTGATATGAGATTAAGAAAGAATATAAGTCGTGAGTCTGTAAATGCAAATGAATAGTAAATGAGGTGCAGTTTATGTGAAAGTAGAGTTATTATGAATGTAAAGCCTTATGGGAAAGTAAAGCTATAGGAATATTTGTATAAGGCATAAAGTGATGAATTTGGGTATGATTTCCAAACTAAAGATAAGTATGTTATGAGCGGGTGTGGATATGCATTCAGGTGATGACTCAGAGAGTAATTGAGGTGAAATCCCATTTATAATGTTTACATGTTCAGTTGACAAGTAAATTTGATTATCTTGGTATTCGTAGTTCATTCTGTTTTTACTTATAAAGTTTAATTTATTTGCTTAATTAATAAATTATACTCACATCAGAAATGGCTAACCCCTTAATGTTTGGAGGTTAGGGAGTCCCTGGACTACCTTAGGTCCCCTACTGTTACAGGTCCTCAGCAGTGCAGAGGTGAGGTGTAGATTCATGGTTCTGTGAAGTGGAGCTTCAATTTATAATTTGTTGTTTAAGGTTTATTATGTGAATAGTGAAATTTCTGTTTTAATTTGTATTTTTGATGTATAAGTATGTGGATGATGATGAGTAATAGTGTGGAGTGGCATGATATGTTTTGACCCGTACCCATCTTGTTGTGGAGTACCGGGCCCTGTGGTATGTTTTATAAGTTATTTTCTAAAAACTTTACTACGTTTTCAAAGGAATTTATGATTTTTAATTGATAATTGATATCCTGTTATAAGTTTGGCCCCCAGAGCATGATATTTATATTGCCTGTGTGATTCTGCTCATTTTGGCCTGGGGAGCCCATGATATTATTGCCTGTGATGTGAGCTACGGAATTTAGAGCAGAATTCCGTAAGCTTTTTGTGTTTCGATGCCGAAATTTCAGGAGAAATTCTGCCAAAAATTTCTTTGAAATATAACTATCTTAGTTTATGTTTAAAGTGATTTGGAAATTGAAAGAATTGATTTTTGGAGTCAAAAAGAAAAAGAAAGGGGGCAGGCATTACAGTTTGATATGACAAATTGATATTTGTAATTATTGTGTAATAACTCTGTGTTGAATAAAAAGTTTTAAATTTTCCAGTTTTTCTGTGTATCGTGACTAATTGAAGAAAATATCTTGGCATGTGTCACAGTTTTCCAGTTGTCGGAAATCAGGGCGTTACAGAGTGGTATCAGAGCTAACTTCAATTTACAGTCCAACATAGTTGGAAAATTAAACTTGGATGCCTTTTAGGAGTTGGGTTTTAGCTAGTTGTAGATAGTTATAATTCATATTGTTGGTTCTTTCAACTTATGTTTTATAATTTTTCTATATCTGGACTACAGTATATGTATTACCATCTTTTAAACACATGATGGTGTTCGAGGATATCCTAACCGACGTGGTATTGATGGAAGAGAGTGAGCCAATTTCAAGGGATGATCCGATAATCTTGAGCGAGAAGCCGAAGGAGACTTTACCACCGCAAGAACTAAGTGTGGATCAATGCACAGTGCGGCTGCCAGCATATATCGAAAAATGAGAGGGCTGAGGAAGTACGTGATCAGAAAAGGTTGTCAAGCTAAGCAACTGAGAAAGGCTTGCAGAGCTATATTAGCAGGCCTAGCAAAGGAGCAGGAACACCTTCATTCCAGATTGGCACGACTACAATATGAATGGGAGCAAATCCCAGAGACCACCAAGGTTGTAGTATGCAATCTTTGTAAGAGAGTTGGGCACAAGAAATCAGTCTATCCACGACTACAAGGGACAAGATCTGCACCAGCATCAGGGTTCAAGAACTAAGGTCAGAAGCAGAAGACTCAGAAAACAGAGAGCAAACTTGGATGCACCAAGACAGGAAGTTGTTTCCTATGTGGTGAGCATGGTCATCTCAAAAACCAGTGTCCGAGGAAGAAACCTCAGGTGGAGACCCGTACATGTTACAAATGTGGGAGGATTGGTCATATCCGACCAGATTGTCCCCAGCTTCACAGGAGGGATGGCAGATCAACCCCGAAGATGAACAATAAAGAAAAGGAGCTTGTTCACTAAGGGTAGAGTTCGTACTTACTACCAGCAAGCTGTAGAAGGCAGGAGTGCTAGTACCGATATGTGCATATAGAACTGCAACTAAGTTTAAAAGTTGTATTTTTTGAAATTTATTTTGGACTAAGAAGTAATGTATGATGAAACACTTTCGTAACCAGTTGGATTTATATATATATGGAATCCATGCAACTGTTTTGTTCAAACATAGTTCATCATATTCTTTTGTCCGAATTATTTTTCAAGGGTTGAGATGTGTGCAGGAGGCAACTCTAGATTTGGTTTGGTTGAATACACCATCTGGAGCATCAGCTTTGAGCGAATTATAGGAGAAAATCCTGAAAGTCTGAAGTAATGATCGTAGGCCATGTCATATTCTAAGGAGGGAGTGGCTACTGAACTGCAAAAGATCGAGATAAGTGAAGGATTGACCTCAGCCAAAGACCGTGAAGGAAGCAAGAAGCTAGATGATGAGATTAAGCAGGCCAGTATTAGAGTGATTACTCAAGTTTAGAGCTCAGTTTTGGCATGATGGGAGTAGCAACCAAGTCCAAGTGAGCAAGTCAGAAGGCTTGGGCAGGAAATGCAGGGATTGAAGCACTGAAGAGGCAGAGTTCTCCAAGATCAGCTTATGATTAAGCAGCCACCAAGAGCACTGTAACACCCCAAGATTTTTTATTTTTTATTTTTATTTTTTTAAAACAACACCTCCAAATTCAATTCTATCAATTTCTATACCACTTTAAACATAAACTAAAATAGTTATATTTCAATAAAAATTTGGGCAGAGTTTCCCCTGTAATTTCTGCCCCGAAACACAATTAGCTTACGGAATTCTGTTCTAAATTTCGTAGCTCACAACACAGGCAGTAATATCACGGGCTCCCCAGGCCAAAATGAGCAGAATCACACAGGCAATATAATATCATGCTCTGGGGGCCAAACTCATAACGGATTATCAAATATTAAATAAAAACCATAAATTCCTTTGAAAACATATAAGATTTTTGTAAAAAATTTGAAAAACCTTTTTAAAAGCCAACCACAGAACCCAATACTCCACAACGAGGTGGGTACGGGCTTTCTTACCTCATCACAGCACTATATACATATACCTTTACCATAATACAAAATAATACATCCACTATTCACTCTTCTACATATACTAAATACATAAATAATCTAACATCTCGACAAAATAAAATTCCTAACTCTATAACTACCTCGCCATGCTGCTACTAACCTGCAAGAGAGTTAGGGTTGTCCTCCCTCAGGGAGGGACCCCTCTAACCCCCAGAAAACATCAGGGGTTAGCCATTTCTGGTGTGAGTATAATTTAAAAATCTAACAAATAAATTAACTTGTATAAAGAAAATAAATTGATCTTACAATTATCGAGATAAGAAATATCAACCTGGACTCTGGATATAAAACATCACAATTATTGCTTTACATCAAGCATTCTTCGAATCTGCATCCAACTATATATATATATAGCTTCACTATATACATCCCACTAACCATGCATATACTTTAATCGTTTATTATTCACATAATAATGTATCACATAAGTATCACACAAAAGAACTTTCTTTATTTCTCATTCTCTTTATATATATTTATACACACATGATCTTACTACCTCTTTTCTTCATCTGTATAAGACATGCACTTCGTTTACTTGTATTATAACACGGCATATTTTCTTTAATAATCATTTTCACAACCCTTCTCTTATTACACACATCACACGCATACAAACAACCATACCATCTACATCATCATAACATCTTATTACAAGTATTTATTTTAATGAATAACATCACATTAATCTGTTTTTATAGCATCATAAACATATGCATTCATTCCCAGAATATCCCACTCATTTATGTCGTATAACACAATTATTACATTTCATTACACTATGTGAGGTACTTGCATATCATCACATCATTAGCACATCACTAATTAGAATGCTTATTCTCATTGCATCAAAAGCATGTTTTATAGCTCATTCACATCTCATTATTTCATTTAGTTACTACTCAATCGAATTGAGAATTAAACTTATTTTCATTTTCACTTATATCTCAATTACCATTTATTTCACTTTCATTCTCATCACAATATACTCCATATCCCCAAACACAATTTGGGTCACAACATATCACACCCCCAAAGCCGATAGCTTGGGTAATAATCACCGCACCCCAAACACACAGTTTGAGTAATATCACATCACATCTCAAGCCGATAACTTGGTTATAAATTCACTTCAATTACTTTTTATCTTCACTTTACTTAATTTTTCATTTCCATTAGTCATTACCACTATCATACCAACTCACCCTGCGAATTATGCCAAGGCAGGTAGTTCCCACCATTTCCACAGAAATAGCGGGCGGGTAGTTCCTTGACACAATTCCAAGGTGTATCAACACATATCATCTTGTATGTCATTTTAATACTTATTCTTATTATACAATTACTTTATACTACTCATAATAACACATGCCTCTTTTACTTTCATTTTAAATTAACCACATGCTGCATTTTTCATTTCTTTTCATACACAAACTCATAACTCGTATTCCTTTATTTTCATTTCATTCACAACCACTTTCTTTCACAATCACAATTCACTTTCCACTTTCTTTACTACCACATTTATTATTAACACTTATTTATTTTATTAGTTTGTCGACCAGTGAGCCACACTATCCCAATATACTGAAAGCCGACAGCCCAGTAAAACACGCGGACTGATGCTCACACAGAGTCTTACTCGTCCGAGGCTACGTCTTCCTCCCAGCCTATGCCAGCGAGGGAACACCGCACCCCAGATAAACTGGGTACTTCCTCATGACGTCTGTCATCGAGGGAAAAACACCGCACCCCAGGTAAACTGGGTACTTCCTCGCGACGGCTGTCATCGAGGGAAAAACACCGCACCCCAGGCAAACTGGGTACTTCCAGCCGATAGCCATGAGGGAAAAACACCGCACCCCAGGTAAACTGGGTATTTCCTCGCGACAGCTGTCATCGAGGAAAATCGGGCCTCAAGCCGATAGCTTGGGCGATAAAACTCCGCACCCCAGATAAACTGGGTACTTCCTCCTAGCCGAAGCTAGCAGGGAAAACACCGCACCCCAAGCCGGTCCTTAGGTATTAGGAGGTCTAGCCCAAACCCCCAGGATTGCTGTAGGTACTGGTCAACAGAGTCATCTGTTATTAGCATTACTCATTTCATCTTTTCATTTCACAAAATCAACATAAAGCATCACAACTTTTAATTAAACAATACCCACATCCTTGACTTTAATCACGTGAATTAATACCACATTTTATTAGCACGTACCAGCTGATCTTTTATCTTCATATCCATATACCAGGTTATGCATACACCCTGTTATTCCACACATAACTCATCATATCATATTATTGCATAATATTAATGCGCCAAGATATTTATTTTGCCATAACAATCCACATTAAGGGTACCATGATATTCATTATCTCATTGTATCAGATATAGGCATACGCCAAGTTATGATATTAATAAAAGAACTATATTATGTTATTCCATATCGTAAGGGTATCAAAATAGATAATTCACCACATATTAATACCATACTATTGCCCAGTAATTCATTAGAACATAATTAAACTGTAAACATATACCCACTTACAAATTTCATCAATTATTGCATCACAAACCATAATCATCTACCTATATATCACAACATACCTCACAATTGCGAGTTTCCAAAAGATAGGGCCATAATCGCTTATTTCATCTAATTAAACTTCATAACAACCAATCATAGCATACTAACTCATACCCAATGCTCTATGTGAGTAAAATCACCTATAAGGGTCTGTATGCCCCAAAATAAGCATAAAACATGCACTATATAAACGCGGGTCTCCAAAACATGACCACAATTACTAATTTCATCTAATTACATCTTATAGCATCCCTCCATAGCATGCTAGCCCATACACAAGGCTCCACATATACCAAATCGCCTATATCAGCTTATTCACCCAAAAACACGCACAAAACATGCACGGGGTAATTATATGTATAAATCGTTTAATATATTTAATTTTTATACTTCAACACGTCACATTAACCTATAATATAGGTTTTATATACTTAAAATAGTTAATTTCCTCAAATATCACAAAAACTCAGTTTCGGGCCCTTAAAAATCCGTATTTTCCTTCAAAATCAGTTTTTAGTATAACTTCTACGAAATACATCAAAAAGCCACGAAATTCGGCCACAGTATAAAATATTTATAAATACAACATACTCACCTGACGGATCGAGCAAACGATGTCCCACGTCCGCCCGGTAGCCAGTCGAAGTTCGACTTTTTCCACCTAATTGGAAAATTATAGGATCGATTAGCATAAAACTCAAAACTCGACCTACGAACCTCCAAACTCGAATCCGTCTTCACCCACTCATTACAAATGACCTAAGTAGCTGAGCTACATCAACGGATTTCGAATTCGGGTCCCAATACAAACATTCCCTTATTGATCGGAGGCTTTCTAATAAGAATAAATTCGTATTTTCTAATTTCTTTAATCCTCTTTTTCCTAATCTCACATATCAGGGTTAATAATAATAATGAGACTCAACTACACTTCCGAACCCATCAAATCCTCACCTAAATTTTGCTCGGGCATTTCATCGAACACCCGGCGTGCACTTTTCACCTATAGTCTATTTCACTCAATTTAATTGAGCTTAAGCCTATAAAATCATCCTAAATTCATATTAATACTTCAGAATATTCTACACCCTCATATGCATTTTCTACAATTATTAGGATCGAGTTTCCTACCCGATTTCATAAACCCTATAATCCGAGTTTATGCCAAAATCACCACTCTCCATTTTATTCTAATGGCTCACTACAATTTTTACTACCATACCAGAGATAATTCTCATATATATAACTCTCTTTTACAAACCCAAAATCCTAATTTATCAACAACTTACAATTTCCTTAATAATCTACTAATTCCCAAAATCTACCACTTCCAACATCTCTAAATCTCTTTACCATAATAATCCTACTCCATAGAAATTAATCCAACTTAATTTTATACCATAAAATAGTTAGGGTTTACCTTTTCGAAATCCATTCGAAAATCCGACGCTACCACGATGTAGAGAATCCTTCACTTAGTCTAGCTCCGAATTTAATTTGGATTTGGCGAAGAACCCAAGTGGATTTGAGTGGGGAGAAATCGAACCGAATGGGTTCGTTCGGTCGCTGCTTCCGATCGGGAAGAAGAAAAAAAACAAGGAAGGAAGAGAAAGAAGGAATGGGGAAGGGGATTTTTAAAAATATAATATATATAATAATAATAATAATATGGTATACTTACATATAAGCCTTCCAAATCTAAAATATTACAAATAAACCCCAACTCTTTTCTATAATAATACGAACAATACAAAATACATTAAATTATCTTATAATAATTCCCAAGAATGTAAAATAAAATAAACTATATCCCCTCACATAAAATCTCAACTCTTAACTCTAATATAACAATAATATCAATCTACCATAAATATTCATACCAATATCAATATTTAAATAAAATACATCAAAAATAATTTTCACCCATCAAAATATATAAAAACAGGCATTTCCGGTATTTTACAAATTCGAGGTGTTACATTACTGTAACGCCCCGCACTTAACTCGTACGCACACAATTAACTAAATTTTAGCCACGCCCACCATAGGCTGCCTCAAAAGGGTGTCCGAACGTTGGGTACCCTTAATCCTTGGCTAATGCTATATATCCTTCTTTTCTCCCTTCATTCCTACCGATGTGGGATTATTCCCCATGGTCAACCGGTCCACACATACACCACACACACACTTTTCTTTCATTTATTCATTCATTTAATACCCATCTATAGCCCCATAGATCATCTCATAGGCTCATCACACCATCAATTCCCATAGGATCTTCTATAGTCCACATTTAATACCTTTCCACTTCCTTTCCTTTCCATCCTCGTCATCATCCAATCCATCCATTCTTTCTTTCTTTCTACTAATGCACTATATATATATACTATACTAGTATATATACTATACTCTCTAGAAATACGGGGTCTCACAAGCACGCCAAGGAGGAAATCTCGCTCAGACAGAGGGCAATCGTGTTAACAATTCAGCAAGGTCACCAAGAGGTGCTGCTCAGGGGCAGAAGCGGCAATGTGTGACTTCGTCCTTTCTAAGGAGGGAGTGGTCACCAACCAACAGGAGTCGTAATCAAGAAGTAAATCAACATCACGTGTAGACAAGCATAGAGCAAGGTAATGCAGCCACTGTCTACTCTAGAGCAGGAGCAGAGGAATGTCAGCATCAAATTCGTGGTGGGTCTGTCCAGAAGGCTGAAGGACAATAGTTCAACTTGGTAGAAGACCAGTTTTCGAAAATATCACTCGAGGAACTGGAGATGGTTCGGAAAAATATCTCGTGAATCATTGATGTTTGTGTTTGTTTTCCTCTCCACTAGCAGCGTTCTGAGGACAAAACGATTCTAAGGAGGGAGTAATGTAATACCCTGCAAAATAGCATATGGCTATTTTGCATCGTAATCTGTGCGCAATTGAGAATTGCACGCGATTATGTATTTTTCTAATAACGATTATTTTTAATTGAGAAATATAAGATATATTGTCTACTTTATTTTATAATTTTGAAGTTTTATTATAAGGTAGTTTTATTGTATTTTGTATGGTTGGTAATATTAAAGTAGAGATTTGGGGCTTATTTTAAATATATTAAGACTAGGGGACTTATACGAAATATTCCCTTACATTATTAATTATCTGTCTTTTTATTTATTTACTTATACCTTTTTTACAAAAACCCCCCTTCTCCTTCCTTTCCCCTTCTTTTCTTTCTCCCGTTCCCTTCCCAAACCGAAAGAGAAAGAACCCCCCCCTCCTTCTCCTTCCTTCTCCTTCTTCTCCCGTTCCTTTCCCAGCCGAAAGGAAAGAACCCCCCCCCCCCCCACCACCTTTTCCTTCTTCATTCTCCTTCCTTCTTTCTTCCTGTCCGGTTTCTTTCCCGACCCAAAAAGAACCCAAACGGAAACCCATTCGGCGATTCTTCCCCACCTCAAATCCCCTACTATTTTCCGTGGATTTCAAATTAAATCGAGGGTTAGGCTAATTGAAGGGTTCTCTACATCGTGGTGGCCTCGGATTTTCGAAAGGATTTCGGGAAGGTAAACCCTAAATTATTTTGTTGTATAAAATTGAGTTGGGTTAATTTCTATTGAGTAGGAGTATTACGGCAGAAAGATTAGGAGATGTTGGAAATGGTAGATGTGAGAAATTAGCAGATTGTTAGAGAATTTGTAAGTTGTTAATAAATTAGGGTTTTGGATTTGTAAAAGAGAACTATATATGTATGGATTATTTCTCGTATAGTAGTGGAAAGTATAGTTGGGCCACCAGAAAATTTAGGAATGGTTCTAGTAATTATTTGGAGATAAAAATTCCATAGGCATTAGATTATTATGTGCATCGCACGTGTGTATCCCAGGCGTTCAATAAATGCTTGTGTAATATTTGGAATAGTGTTATTAGCTCTTGAGATTGGTTTGGATAATTTGAGTTTTAATTGCTTTGAAATTTAATGATAGGATATATTAGCAACTTTGGATGTGGGGTGGCATGGTGGCGCTTCGCATCTTCGCGAAATATGTGAGTATCAATTTAGTTACGTATTTATGTGTTTGAAGAAATATAGTGAGTATGATATATCTACCTATATTTTATGTTGTAGCTAAATTTCATGGCTTTTTGATATATTTCGTAGAAGTTATGTTAAAAATTGATTTTGAGGAAAAATACGAATTTTTATGGGCCCGAAAATGGGTTTTTGTGATATTTGGTGAAATTAACTATTTTGAGTATATAAAACCTATATTATGGATTAATTATGTATATGGGGATGATTTATACTTATATAATAATATCGAATATGTGAGTATGGTTTTATATACGTTTGATGTTAAAAGAAGTTTGAATAAACTGAAGTGTTGATAAGATTTATGGATGAGGCGTATTGGGATAAAGTGCATGGGTATAAATTAATGGATTAGTTATGTATGTGGGGATGAGTTACACTTATATAATAATATCGAATCATGGATTGTTGTAGGATTGAGGCTCATGCTATATACCATGCTTAGGTAGTAGTAAGAATCCATTCATGCCTATGTGACATCCTAGTAACCCATCATGCTTGAGTTTGATGAACCCATTCATGCTTGTGATATTTAGTTGTTCTTAGTAAAAAGAACTATCATGCTTGAGTTTGATGAACCCATTTATGCTTGTGAACCCATGAAACAACATCATGCTTGAATTGTAGTCGATGTTCATATCCAGGCTTAAGGTTGTAATAGACATCCATGCTTAGAGTGTAGTAGTTACTCATGCTCGAATGGTAGTAAATGCTCATGTTTAAGTTGTAGCAAATATCCATGCTAAAGTGAGTAGATATTCATGTTAAGTTGTAGTTTCATACATGCTTAAGTTGTAGTAACCAGTCATGCTTAAGTTGTATTCATGCTTTAGATTGTTGTAAGTTCATGCTTAAGTTGTATTCATGGTTAAGATTGTTGTGAGTACATGCTTAAGAGTATTGTAGGTTGATGTTTAAGTTATATACCATGCTTAAGGCCATTGTAGATCTGTGCTTAAGTAATAGAAAAGAATCATGTTGTTGTTGTGGAGTTAACTATCACGTGGCAGTCGTAATATTAGTAAAGAACTATCGCGTTATAGTTGTAGTGCAGTAGAGAACTATCATGTTGTAGTTGTAGCATTAGTAAAGAACTATCGCATAATAGTTATAGTGTAGTACAGAACTATCATGTTGTGGTGGTAGCGTTAGTGAAGAACCATCGTGTTGTAGTTGTAATACTCAAGGTGTATAGTAGTTCTAGATTCAAAGGAACCACACTTGACTTGTATTATGATTGTAGTGAAAGATTAAAAAGAACCCATGAGCCCATGCTTTTAGTCCTAGGTGATTCTAGCTCAAACTTGAAGAAAGAACCCAAGAATCTAGTGCATGTAGTTCTACTTCAATTTGGGGAGAAAAACCACGGATTCTAGTTGTATGAGACCCTAAGTAAAGTTGAACCATATCACATGAATATTACTTATCTTCATGGGTAATAAGGGTTGGGAAGGTCACTAATAATTGTTAGCTTGATAACAGTTTGATGTCGCTTCTTGGGCTTCTTATTGGTAGAATGCTTATTGTAGACTGTTAGTAGATTCTTCTGTTGCTTCTAATTATAGAAGATCAAGTTTGCTAGTAAGCACGTTTGGTTACTTCTAGGATTGATTATTGTATGGTTATTTTTATGTGTGGTTTTGCTCATACGGGCTCGACTGGGCCGTATGTAGCTGTTGGTCTCATACGTAGCTTATTTGGCTCGTATGTATGTTGTTGTCCCATACGCGGCTCGACTGGCCCGTATGTAGCTGTTGATCTCATACGTAGCTTATTTGGTTCGTATGTATGTTGTTGTCTCATACGCAGCTCGACTGGTCCGTATGTAGCTGTTGGTCTCATACGTAGCTTATTTGGCTCATATATGTATTGTTGTCTCATACGCGGCTCGACTGGCTCGTATGTAGCTGTTGGTCTCATATGTGGCTTATTTGGATCGTATGTATGTTGTTGTCTCATACGCGGCTCGACTAGCCCGTATGTAGCTATTGGTTCCATACGTAGCGTTTAGCTCGTATGTGTTTTTGGTTACTTGTATGCAGCTTCTTAGCTAATACGCAGTTTGTTATGATCATCTAGGGTGATATCATTGCCCTAGCACTATCGACCATTAGGATGTGTGTTTACCTTACTCCTAAGGGACTGTGGACGAGTCACTTCGCGGGTGCCGTCAGATCTTAATCATTGGTTGATTGCAGACCGGAGTGTGATGAAATCCAAGTTCAGGGTTGTAGCATGCGAATACGTTCGTATTGCTGGGGTCTTGGATCGATAGGCCATGAACCAGATCCTGAGGGATTCTGGTAAGTCTAGGTTGAGCAGCCTAGCAGAGTTATCTTGCGAAGTCTAATTTAATACCTAGCATGTTGTGCTTATAATATTGTCATCCCTAGGATTGTTCACAGGTTAGTGACATTGTTAGGGTAGTAATTTATGGCTATTACTACTTAACCATTACTTATTATCATTATTCGCCAAAGGAAAAGAGTTGGTGTTAAGGGTGATTCCTTATGATCCGACCTATCCTATAGGCCAACACTAGGCAGTGTTATTGGGTTGTACCTTCCCGTCAAAGGGATACGTACGGTGTCTTCTCACGAGTTGGGAGCACGGGTTGCGTATCTCGTCTGTTAATTCCAGAAATACCATGATAAGAACGATCTGTCGGAATTACGGGATGGACCTTGAAAATTCCATCACGTTCTATACCAGGGAGAGCGAACAGGCCATAGATCACGGTTTATGAGTTATGGGTGACACAGGGTAGGCTTCGTGCTATCCTGTGCTAGGAAGACCCAGTGTTCGTCTGGTTTTTGAGTGAGGTCGGGTGCGCCTAACGGGATTAGACCGTTCAGGGCAACCTCATCAGTCATGTTGTATTGTCGGGAACAGGTTATGTACAAAATAGAATTCATAACGTGGGTTCAAATCCCTATATATGGAGAAACAGCTTGAGATGGGGTGTATGTAGTATGGGATGCATACTGTTCCAGAGACTTGATTGCATTAGAATAAGAGCATCATTGTATTTGTAATCTTGCATTAGAGTTTAAGTCATAACCTACACTCGCACATCAATTATATGTACACGTTTCTTTTCCATTCAAGATGAATTGTGAGTGTGATAGTTGAAGTGTATAATGAGTGTGAAAGTGATGTATTGCAGGATGTGATGATATATGTTGTAAGAAATGAATGAATGCGATGTTGTGTGATATGAGATTGAGAAAGAATATAAGTTGTGAGTCTGTAAATGCAAATGAATAGTAAATGAGGTGCAGTTTATGTGAAAGTAGAGTTATTATGAATGTAAAGCCTTATGGGAAAGTAAAGCTATAGGAATATTTGTATAAGGCATAAAGTGATGAATTTGGGTATGATTTCCAAACTAAAGATAAGTATGTTATGAGCGGGTGTGGATATGCATTCAGGTGATGACTCAGAGAGTAATTGAGGTGAAATCCCATTTATAATGTTTACATGTTCAGTTGACAAGTAAATTTTGATTATCTTGGTATTCGTAGTTCGTTCTATTTTTACTTATAAAGTTTAATTTATTTGCTTAATTAATAAATTATACTCACACCAGAAATGGCTAACCCCTTAATGTTTGGAGGTTAGGGAGTCCCTGGACTACCCTAGGTCCCCTACTGTTACAGGTCCTCAGCAGTACAGAGGTGAGGTGTAGATTCATGGTTCTGTGAAGTGGAGCTTCAATTTATAATTTGTTGTTTAAGGTTTATTATGTGAATAGTGAAATTTATGTTTTAATTTGTATTTTTGATGTATTAGTACGTGGATGATGATGATGAGTAATAGTGTGGAGTGATATGTTTTGACCCGTACCCATCTCGTTGTGGAGTAACGGGCCCTGTGGTATATTTTATAAGTTATTTTCTAAAAACTTTACTACGTTTTCAAAGGAATTTATGGTTTTTACTTGATAATTGATATCCTGTTATGAGTTTGGCCTCCAGAGCATGATATTTATATTGCTTGTGTGATTCTGCTCATTTTGGCCTGGGGAGCCCATGATATTATTGCCTGTGATGTGAGATACGGAATTTAGAGCAGAATTCTGTAAACTTTTTGTGTTTCGAGGCAGAAATTTCAGGGAAAACTCTGCCAAAATTTTCCTTGAAATGTAACTATCTTAGTTTATGTTTAAAGTGATATAGAAATTGAAAGAATTGATTTTTGGAGTCAAAAAGAAAAAGAAAGGGGGCAGGCATTACAGTTTAATATGACAAATTGATATTTGTAATTATTGTGTAATAACTCTGTGTTGAATAAAAAGCTTTAAATTTTTCAGTTTTTCTGTATATCGTGACTAATTGAAGAAAAGATCCTGCCATGTGTCACGGTTTCCCAGTTACTGGAAATCGGGGCGTTACAGCTCATGTATGGACGTGACATCAATCAAGGCATCAATGCTCGGAAGAGGAAATGGGTCATTTGGGCCAGCTTTGTTCAAGTTAGTGAGGTTGATGCAAATTCTTCAGTTGCCATTAGCCTTCTCCACCATGACTACATTGAACTGCTATTGAGGATAGCTGTCTTCCTGAATGAAGCGAGCGACTAGGATTTTGTTGACATCTTCTTTAACCGCTTGTTGCCTATTGGGAGCGAATTTGCAATATTTTTGTTGGATCGGCTTGACATCTGCATTAACACTTAGGTGATGCATGACCAGGTCTTCCGAGATGCCTAACATGTCAGCGGCGGTCCAAACAAACAAGTCTTGATTCTCTTTGATCCACCTAACAAGTTGTTCATTGACTTGGTGGGGGAGAGTGTAACATCCTAAATTTCTTAAATAATAAATATGAAGTTTTCTTTTATTTTTCACGTGTCTTGCACGTGAAATTTAATATGTGTATTTTAACTTTAAAAAGTATCTCATTAAATGAATAAACATTTCTTCTCTTTTAAATTAAAGCATATTTTAATCTCTAGGCCAATTAGTCTAATTCTAGCCCACTTAAATAAATTAATTAATTTAATTAGAGAGACCATGGTCTTTAGCCCACCTAATTAGCCCATTAGTTATTTTTAATAATAATTAATATAACTTGTAGTGTAGACTTGATCAAGAAATAAATAAATTAACAATTTAATGTACAAACTAATTTGTAGTATGCATAGTGTGACACGTGCTTTGCATAAGCACGTGGAAGTGAATGAGAAGTGGTGGTCGAATTTGGTCTTGGTTGTGGGAGAGATGGAGAGAGTGGAAGAGTGGTTATGTGATCATGGGTAGTTCTTCTAACTCCCAAATGTATCCTAGCCTTTCATCTAAACTCATCTCAACCCTCCATTTGAGCTTGAGTTGTGTATAAATACCTCCCTTATCTTCTTAATGACTTGCACGAGAAATATTTATAAGAGAAAAGAAAAGAAAAGAAACAAATTATGAGAAAAAGAAAGAGTTGTGTGAGAAAAAGATTGAGAGATTGTGTGTTGGTGTGCTCTTTCAATATTGGAGGCCGACCAAAGCATCAAGAGGAGAGGAGCTTGGGTTCACACTAGCAAGGAGGAGAAGGCTCAAGTTCGTGGCACAAACTAGGAGGAGAAGGGAGCCATTCGTGCATTCAAGAAGTTTCTTAGGAGTTTCTATTCGTTTCTTCATTAAGGTGGGCAATTTTTCAAACTTCTAAGATAGATACCATGCTAGGATTTGAAATTGTGAATATATTAGAAACAAGTAGGAAAGAAATTACTTTATACTTGTTTGAAGAGACTAGTAAAAAAAGAAACTCTAGTTTAACTACATAAAAAGTTAGTAAAATGAATTGAATTGTGTTAATTAAAATTTGTCATGATGCTTGGTTAATATATTTGCATGCTAGAATACATATGAATTGATGCAACATGATTATATGAAAAATTGCTCTTATGAATGAATTGTAGAATGCAATATGTGAAAATGTGCTCTTATGGGTTTATTGTGGAATGCAAAGTAATTGGGGATAAATTGATTAGTTGCAATAAGTGTGTTTAATTGCATTTTATGAGTAATATTATATTCACAAGTTTAACATCTATTTTGTCTCTTTGAAACATAAGAAAAAGATTAGTTTCGGTAAAGATAAGACTAATTTAAGAGCTTGATTTTGTTAAAGAATGGAAAAAAAATTGTAAGAACACAATGTGAACGAAAAGGGAACATATTGATAAAAGATTCTTCTAAAAAGAAATTCCTTGTATGTCGAAAATGTATTCATGAACCACTTTCTCAAAGAACTAAAGAGAAATAATCTATTATGTGTTTAAAAATGAGTTTTTGACAATCTAAGAAAATATAAGTTACTATTTTTCAAGGAAATAATATTCTGGAGAAGATATAGATTTTTATAAGAACAAATTGATTGAGAAAATCGAGTTTATTAAAGGAAGAACTAGTTACAGTACAGTCTAATACATAAATATTTTAATCCAACTCTATATCGGTTAGTCACTCAAGACGTACTGGTCTACGGGTGCGTTTTGGGTGCGTGACTGTAGCAGCGTGGAGCTTTTGGGTCTGGGTTCGAGTCTTGTAAGAGACTGTTTTTCTGAAAATTCAATTTTTAATCAAATCCGACAGCCAGACCTCAAATATAATTTAAGTTCTTTATATAACGGTTAGTCACTCTGGCCTTACTGGTCGACGGGTGCGATTTGGGTCGGTTACTGTTCATGAGTGGGGGGCTTCGGCCTAGGTTCGAATCCGGCCTTTGGCCATTTTTTTTAGAATTTTTGTTTTTTTTTTCTATTTTGATATTTTAAGTAGTTTTTAAGTGTTTAAAAAATTGAGAAAAAATATTAGAATTCTTCTAAAAATACCTAGACTTCATGGAAATTATTTCTATAATATTTGAATTATTAAAATAGGTATTAGAAGCCATTTTTGAGAAGAAGGAATTAATAAAGTTTCTCAGAATATGATTTTTTGTAATTAAAGACAACAAACATTTTTGAATATAGAGAAATTTTGTGTAGAGTTCTAAAATGAGATTTTTTTTACATGTAAAAATTGAATAAGATCAAATATGAGATTGTTGGTTAAATTATGCAATTTGTGCATGGAAAATGAAGTAAAAGAAACATGATGAAATACGAAATTTATGAATATGAACTCACTTTTTGATGAACATGAAACGAGTTTGACACTAGAGTTTAGCTAACCCCTTACATCGGCATAAATGAAATATTTGAAAGAGAAATGTGATGATAAAAGACCAAGATTGGGTCATGGTAAAAGATTAATGTTTAAAGACCGATGTAGAGGTAACGCTAATTCTAGAATATTGATTTTATTCATGATTCAATTATTTAAGGATTAGACACATAGTGGAGATGTGATGAAAGTAAGAGAAAAATGTAAGTATGAGGGCCTCGGATCAACGGTGTGAGAGTGTTCACAGGATGTCCACATGATGTGTCATGTCAGGGCGTGGATACTTCTCCAGGATATCGGGACCGTGGTAACGCTTGTGGGGTGCTTGGTGACTACGTAGTGCCATCGATCCCTGGCGGAGGAGAATTGTCCATAGGATGTCTGCATGATGCGTCATGTCATGACATTGGATTCTCTCCAGGATGTCTGGACATGGGCTCGTAACTCATAGAACACCTAGGATACATACCGTAGTTACCGTAGTAGTTTAACTCATGGTGAGGGAATCAACCCTACAAGATGAAGAACGAATAAGGGCTTTCCCTCGGATCTATGTAGTATGGGATACATAGAATCCAAACAAGTGCGTATTAGTGTCATTAAATATAAAAAACTGCATTAAGGACTAAGTGCACATTCACACACGACATCAATAAGATAGCCCCCCTTAGCTTTGTTTGTGACAAGTGTGTACTTTCCAAGTAAGAGAAACTGATGTATTATATCCTAGCGTTAATTGTATGCAACTGACGTAGTTTCTATGCAGGATAAAGTGAATGACAAGACTAAAGAATGAATGCTGCTTAAGGAAATGTCCAAGATGTTATCTAAATCATATATCATGTTGTAATTTATAATTCTGCTGCATTAATGTAATCATTGTTGTAAACAAAGTTTTAAATTCTTGTAAAATTGTACGAAGTGAAGTGTAAAGATCATGTGGAACTTCAAATTCAGTCTTATTTGGAATTCGGGGTGTTACAGAGAGTTTGGTTGAATCAAAAATATTTGGACGGGTCTTCATGGGAGCAGTAGATTTCTTATATTTCATTCTTGAGTTTGGATATGGCCGGATTCCTCTCTTGAGGGGGCTCTAAGGCTTCGAACTGGAGAACCGAGCCCCCATTGTAGTCGTGTAACATTTTCGAGTCACTTCTTGACTTCCTTTGACTTCGCTTACCACAACTGATGCAGGGAATTTCATTTTCATGTGAAATGTCGTAGCAAGGGCAGTCGAGAATAGAATTGTAGTCGTGTAACATGGAGGACCGCTAGGCCAGGGAAGCCGAGAATAGAATTGTAGACTACCTTCACATTAATTATCATGAAGTCCATGGCTTCAGTTCGAAGAGTTGGGGCTTTGCCATTCGTCACATCGAGGGGGACAATTCCTTCGATATTGACCGGAACCTTGGAGAACCCTTGGAGGGTGTACCTGACGGGTTTCAGACGGTCCCTGGAGATTCTGAGGCCCTCAAAAGATTCTAGGAAGAGTATGTTTATCGAATTACCATCTACCAAGATGCGGTGTACTTCATCGTTCATTATGGAGAGGCTGGTCAACTGTCCGTCCCAGTGAGGAGTTCAGACGCCTTCAAGATCTCTGTCTGAGAAGGTTATTGTGTAATATCCCGGTCTGATATTATATTTGTATTATTATTATTTTTTAAATTAAAAATATTTTTATGGAAATTTCTTAGTTTTACTAATAAAAAGTTATCTGTATATATATACTAGTAAGAATATATATGTATTGTATCGGTTTTGTGCACTTGTACAAAATCCTGTAAAATTTATTTTTTGAGAAAATGTCTGAAATATCCAGGTCTGATATTAAAAATTATTATTTTATTTTTATTTTCAGAATTGAAATATTTTTGGTGTCTATTACCCGGTTTAGTTAATAAACATTATCTTTATATATATACCAGTCTGTATACATCTGTATTGTATCAAATTGATACTGAAATCTTCCGAGCCGATAATAAAATTATTTTCATTATTATTTCTAAATTAAAATATTTTTGGTAGAGATTATTCGTTTTAACTAATAAAAATTATCTGTATAAACAGATATATGTACGTATATGTACCGTATCAATTTTGTACATTCGTACGAAATTATGTAGTATGTGATTTTGAAAAAATACCTCTTATTATTGATCAATCATGATCAAATGGAGGGTTAGAGATGAGTAGGGTGTTGATTGCAATTTGATATCAAATTTGTTTGAGCCACAAATGAGAGAAACAAGTGGCTTCTTCTCACACCACAAACTCTCCTATAACCCCCTCCCCCCCCCCCCCCCCCCCCCCCCCCCCCCCCCGCCACCCAAACACAAGGGCAAAATCCCTCTTTCATTTTGTGTCCTCCATCTCTTTCTCATCTCATTCTCCTTCTTCTTTTACTAGTTTTAAATTAGAAAAAAATTGAGAAGAAAAGAAAAGAAAGAGAGATCAAAATCAAAAGATGGGTTAGGGTTTCATGGGTTAAGTGTTCTTGAGGTTGTTCTTGAAGAGGAGCAAGAACAAGGAGCAAGGAGGAGAAGAACTAGCAAGTCCTTCCTACACTTTGGGGGGGGGGGGGGGGGTTCTCATCTCATGTTTGTATTATTGTTATTATTGCTAATAAATTCAAGGAACTTGGACTAATTTAATGTGCATTACGATGATATTGGACTAGAATAAAAATGTATATAAAGATTGAAGTATTAGAACACAAATATGACACTAAGATTCAACTCTTAAAACTAGTATGTAGTTCTTGATAGTTAACATTTATTACTTGTACTAAAGTTGGAATTTTGACTCCAAATTAATTTTAAAGGTTCTCATATGTGTTATTACCATGCTCTAACTTTTGTAGATCTTTCTGGGTTAGTTTGATGGGTTAAACAAATCGTTTCCCCAAAACAGCGAGTTCTTCAACCGAAACTGCTGTTTTGTTGATTCGACTTGTGTTTAAGGGGATAATTTTTGAGTTCCTTATGGAATCTGAAAAAGTGTTCAACTAAAAAGTTGTAGTAGATGTTCTTCCCTTTCCAAAATGGCCAATTTCGCTAGATTCCGATAAGTATAGCAAAAGTTATAAGCTTTACAAGTTTCAGCATTTGCTGTGCTTTTTGTTGTTTTTGAATTGTGTTTAAGGGGCTGGATTTTGAGTTCCTTACGGAATCTGAAAAAGTGTTTAACTAGGAAGTTGTATTAGATGTTTTTCCCTTTCTAAAATAGACAATTTTACTAGATTCTGATAAATATAGCAAAAGTTATAAGTTTTACAAGTTTCAGCTTTTGTTGTGCTTTTTGTTGTTTTTGAATTGTGTTTCAGGGGCTGGATTTTGAGTTCCTTACGAAATCTGAAAAAGTGTTTAACTAGGAAGTTGTATTAGATGTTCTCCCCTTTCCAAAATAGCCAATTTTGCTAGATTCCGATAAGTATAGAAAAAGTTATAAGCTTACAAGTTTCAGCTTTTGTTGTGCTTTTTGTTGTTTTTGAATTGTGTTTAAGGGGCTGGATTTTGAGTTCCTTACGGAATCTAAAAACATTTTTAACTAGGAAGTTGTAGTAGATGTTCTCTCCATTCCAAAATGACCAATTTTGCTAGATTCCGATAACTACAACAAAAGTTATAAGCTTTACAAGTTTCAGCTTTTACTGTGCTTTTTGTTGTTTTTGAATTGTGTTCAAAGAGCGGGATTTTGAGCTCTATAAGAAATCTGAAAAGTGGTCAACTAGAAAGTTGTAGTATATGTTCTCCCCTTTTCAAAATGTCAATTTTTTTTAGATTCTGATAAGTATAGCAAAAGTTACGACCTTTACAAGTTTCAGCTTTTGCTGTCTTTTTGTTGTTTTTGAATTGTGTTCAAAGGACCGAATTTTGAGTTCCTTACGAAATCTGAAAAAGTGGTCAACGAGAATGTTGTATTAGATGTTCTCACCTTCCAAAATGTCCTATTTTGTTAGATTCCGATAAGCAGAGCATAAGTTATGACCGTTACAAGTCACAGCAGCTGGCCATTTCGGCTGAAGCTTCGCTGTTTAGATTGTTCGAGGTTTTCGTACCTCTTATTGACTTAATATGAGAAAGTTTTCAACTAGAGAGTTGTAGTAGATGCTCTTCCCTTTCCAAAATTTCCTATTTTGTTAGATTCTGATAAGCGGAGTAGGAGTTATGACCTTTACAAGTCACAGCAGGTAGCCTTTTGACTGAAGCTTCGTTGTTTAGATTGTTCGAAGTTTTTGTGTATTTTATTGACTGAATCCGAGACGGTTATCAACTAGAAAGTTTTAGTAGATGTTCTCAATTTTCCAAAATTTCCTATTTTGTTAGATTCTGATAAGCGGAGCATAAGTTATGACCGTTACAAGTCACAGCAGCTGACCATTTCAGCTGAAGCTTCGCTATTTATTCGAGGTTTTTGTACCTCTTATTGACTTAATCTGAGAAAGTTTTCAACTAGAGAGTTGTAGTAGATGTTCTTCCCTTCCCAAAATATCATATTTTGTTAGATTCTGATAAGCGGAGTAGGAGTTATGACCTTTACAAGTCACAGCAGCTATCCTTTTGGCTGAAGCTTTGTTGTTTAGATTGTTCGAAGTTTTTGTGCATTTTGTTGACTGAATATGAGAAGGTTATAACATAGAGAGTTGTAGTAGAGGTTCTCACCTTTCCAAAATGTCCTATTTGGTTAGATTCTGATAAGCGGAGTATGAGTTATGACTTTTACAAAGTCACAGCAACTGGTCTTTTTGGTTGAAGCTCGCTGTTTAGGTTGTTCGAGGATTTTCTACCTCATATTGACTTAATCTGAGAAATTTTTCAACTAGAGAGTTTTAGTAAATGTTCTCACCTTTCTAAAAAGTCCAATTTTGTTAGATTCCAATAAGAGTAGCATGTTTAATTTCTTCTAGGTTGTTAGAAGGCTTTTTATGTTGCCTTTGTGTATAAAAGATCAAGTTCTCATTAGTAGTATGTTTATATTGGGCTATTAGAAGATTCTTCTATTGCTTCTAAATATAAAAGATCAAGTTTTGCAAGTACCGTGTTATTTTGCTTCTAGGTTGTTAGAAGATTTTTATGGTTGCGTCTATATGATTCATTTGTTGCATACATAGTCAGTTGGCTCGTATGTAATTCGTTTGACTCATACGTAGCTAGTCGGCTCGTATGTAAGTTGTTTTGCTCGTATGTAGCTTATTAGCTAGTACTCAGTTACTGTGCTCGTCTAGGGTGATATTATTGTCCTAGGAGCCATTGACCATCAAGACGTGTATTTATTTTACTCTTCGTGGACTTTGGACAAGTCACCCCTCGTGCACCATCAGATCTTAACCGGTGTAGGTTGATAACGAGCCGGGAGTGTAGATGGAATCCAGGTTCAGGGCAGTAACATGCGAATACATTCGTATTGGCGAGGTCGTGGATCGATGAGCTATGAACAGGATCCTTAGGGGTTCTGGTAAGTCTAGGTTGAGCACCTAGTAGAGTAATATTGCGAAGTCTAACTTAAGACCTAGCATGTTGTGTTAGTACTGTTGTTATCCCTTGGATTGTTTAGAGTTAGTGACATTGTTAGGGTAGTAACTTATGACTATTACTATTTAACCTTTATTTAATATCATTTTGCCTGAAGGGAAAGAGTTGGTATTAAAGGTGATACCTTATGATCCGACCTATTCTATAGGCCAACACTAGGTGGTGTTATTGGTTGTACCCTTCCTGTCAAAGGGATACGGTCTGTGCCTTCTCATGAGTTGGGAGCACGGGATCCGTATCTCGTCTGTTAATTTCTGAAGTGCCATGATAAGGGCGAGAAGTATCCTGTCAGAGCTAGGGGATGGACCCCCGAAACTCTGTCATGCTCTATATCAAGAAAGGCGAACAAGCCATAGACTACGGTCTATCAGCTAGGGGGCCACAGGAGATGCTTTGAGCTAACCTGTGTTGTAGTTAACTCCAAGAGTTCGTCATATTTTTGAGTGGGGTTTGGTACGCCGGGCAATAGTAGCAAACGGAGACACCACTATATGACTGCGAATGGCGGGATTAGACCGTTTCAGGGAAACCTCATCAGTTACGCTGTATCTTCCGAAACAGGTTGAGTATAAGAGTAGAATTCATGGCGAGGGTTCAAATCCCTATATATGAAGAAACGGCTTGTTATGGATGTATGTAGTATGGGATGCATACTGTTCCGGGGACTTGCTTGTATTAGAATAAGTGCATCATTGCATTAGTCAATCTTGCATTAGAGTCTAAGTCATAGCATACACTGACACATCAATTATATATACATGTTTCTCTTTTCATCAATCTGTTTGTTTAAAGTTGAGAATCGCTGCTAGTCATCATCCTTAAAGCGTCAGTATATGTACTGACGTCCCCATTTTAATAGGTACTGTATTACAAAACTACAGGTGCAGGATTCAGGAGGACTCAAAGTAAGAGAAGCAAAGTGTTGATTCTTATTTTCAATTGTAATATATGTTAGTTACCATTGTTTCAATTGTAAATTTATTAATTGTTGAGTAGCATCCAAGTGAAGTACCAAGTGTTATATATTATTCATTGTACTCTGATGTAATTTTTATTGAAAGTTTGTAACACTTGGGCTTATATGGGATTATTGTAACACTGATGTAATGTGTTGCACTTTTATAACATTCAGACTTGTAATATATTTATGTTGAATAAAAAGTTTTAAATTTTTCTATTATTCTGTGTATTATGGCTAATTGAAGGAATATATTCTGGCTTTTGTAACGGTTTCCCAGTGTATGGAAATCAGGACGTTACATATTGGGACTCCCCAGTTCTTGGTGGTGGTGGTGGGGTGGGGAGGGAACATTATTTACTAAGTTGACTTCTCTGATGAAAGCCTTTTGGGAGGATTTGGACTCCCCTTCCATAGGATGGAATGGAGAATGGCCAGGGGTTCAGAGTTCTTGGCTTCGGGATCTTTCTTTACACGCTTGTCGGCTCCTCGAACCAATGGGAGCTCGAGCTTGTTCTTCTAGGTGTACTTGGAGAGGTGACCACGTCGAATAAGAGCTTTTTTTGGCATTGAGGGCTCGATAGTCCTCTGTGTCATGGTCATGGTCCTTATGGAACCGACAGGTGGGGTGGGGTGGGGTGGGGGGGGGGGGGGCTGGGTACAACATGTCTCCCTTGATTTCCATAAGGATTGTTGATATGTTGGCGTTGAGTGGGTTGAACTTGTCGATTTCTTGGGCCATTCCTTATTCACACTCCTGTGTTTATTTCTGAACGATGACTCACTTCGGTCCTGAGGATGAATGACCTCCTCAATTGGGATGTACTTCTGACACCATTGAGTAGCTCAGAGAAGTCGCTAGAAGGCTTATTGGTAAGTGATGCTTTGAGGTAGGTGTCGCATATATTGTGCCTGATGGCAGCAGCCGTTACTGCAGAATCGAGTGTGGGGATAAACCTAGACTCAGAGGTGAAGCTTATAACGAAGTCCTTGAGGAGCTTCTCTGCCCTTTGTTTCAACTCTAGTAGGGAAGCACTTGACTTCTCAGCTTTGCGGCTGCTGACGAAGTTGAGTTGATAGAATGAAGAGATGGAACCTAGAGGGAGACAAGAGTACCACTCCCATGCTAATCCCTTCAATGTTGCTGGGAAAATTCTACTGTGGAGCACGCCAGAGGCTCCGTGGATCATCTTGAGAGTTTTTTAAACTTTTGATGTAATTCTCAGGGTCAGCTTCATCGTTATATGAATCAAAGGTAGGAGAATTGAAGTTCCTTGGGTCAGAGGCTTCAAGGATAGATTTGGTGAAGGGAGGTCGGATGGGGAGGTTCCGCCTCAGTGACCCTCCTCTTGACAGATTTGATCAAGGTGATTCTCCATCTCTCACATTTTCTCGCCCCTCGGATCGAGTTGACCTACGAAATTCTTCTTCTTGGTCAGTCCTGAGGTATGGACCGCTCGTCTGGTGGATCCTGTTCTGGACACAATGGAGGGCCCTAAGGACTTGGTTGGTGAATTTGCGAAACTCAGCTCGGTTCATGGGCACCTCATTTTCTTTGTCGTTCATATGAGATCTCGACTGGAGTCAGGCTACTCTCGCATCTTCGTCCATGTGGCAAAGGCATTCAATGGGACCTCTATTGCAGGGGAAAATGAATCCTTTAGCTCCTATGGTGTTCTGATCAGGAACCACCATTTCGGGTGCGCCTTTCATCTAAGCTCTATCAGAGGTCTGTCCCTTCAAGGTGGGAATTGATGACCTCGTGGAGATTCAACCGCTCAGGATGCACCAAGGAGGGGGAGGATGTGCGGACCGACCCCCGGTTCTCAGCTGGACGGGATTCAGGATGGTTGTGTCGAGAGCCCGCTAACGCAGTCCTGCTGGGAGGAGGCTACGATGGCAGAGAAGAAGGATCGTCTTTGTGGCTGGTGGTGGTCACCATGGGCTTTCTTCTCAAAGGCATGGTTGGAAGTGCTTTTGGTGGATGAATTTAATCGGAGAGGCAGATCTTTAGCCTTCCCATAGACATCGCCAATTATGTTGCTGCTAATTATTGTGTGGGAGCAATCATATGATGAGTTCTTATAATAAGGAGGAAAGCATTGATATGGACCATCGACCATGATCTGGATCTAGATGACTGGAAACACCTAGATCTGAATCAGGATGGTTGGGAACGCCTGAATCTGAATCTAGATGGCTGGAAACACCTGAGAATCATGCACAAAGTCTCATACCGGAGGTGGCTCTGGCATGAGACCCTTTGATGCTTAAGTCAGCAACTTAGAATAAAGATTATGATTTTTAGTGGAGAAATATTTATTATATTTGACTGATGGAGGGCAGATGATATTTATAGACTTGGAATCAGTTATAGAAGATGGACTGAAAATGTATCTTTTAAGATCCAGTTGGAGATTCTCATAGTGAATGGATAGAATTATAGTGTTGTTGCTGTAATATTACTATACTGCCCTTGAAAATTTTGAGATGCGTGTTAAGATCATGTGGTTCTGATTTTTTCCCATATCACTAATCTGACCTCTTATTTGACTCATAACTCAGTCTCAAGTTGAACTAATCTATAATTATTAAATTTTACTGAACTCAGCAAGCTTTTCAACTCTTGATATTAAACTTTTCTCGGTCTCTATTATGATTTTTAAACTTTATTTTTTTAGCAATACATCATTAATTGACTAACATGTTAAAAATTGCATAAAGTAAATATTTAATCCTAGCACACAATTTAAATAATCGCTCAAACATTTATAGTTTGTATAAAAAAGGACTTGATTATCTTAAGTGATATTACCCGACTGGTTCAATAAACGGAAATGGCCGAGTCATCAATCAAGATAATAAGATTTAGTGCCTAGTACTTGTAGTGTAGTGGGCAAGACTTATCATTCTTAAATGAGAGATCACAGATTTAATTTCGACCATAATCAAAATTAATTAATGATGTTGGAAAATATCTCTCTTCCCAGTGTAGGTGGTTAGATTGCCAAAAGAAGGAAGGAAAGAAAGAAAGAAGAAGAGAGTAATGTGTTTGGTTTGTTGTTTTGAAAACACATTTTAAAAACTGTTTTTTGGAAAACAGTTTTTTGAAAATGAGAGTATAAAAGGCGTTTGGTTATAAAAAAAAATCCCAAATTTTTAAAAAATAGTTTTTTTTTGAAAATGAGAGTATAAAAGGCGTTTGCTTAAATCAATTTGAATTTGTTTTCTTCTGAAGAATTTTTTTTTACTGCAGTTACAGAGCACGGTCCTATAAGTAGACCAGCAAGAAGATATCATCTCTATTACACCCAACATGACTTATTACACCCAATATGACTTATATAACTCAATAAGTCACATAAACAACCGAAGGGAAACAAAAGAATTGAAGAATTATTGTCAGAAGATCTGTGCAAAATCAAAGCTACTTTGACCATGGAATCACAACAAGGACTACAACATCTCCGTATCTCATTCCTTTCAAGAGATTTTTTGCTGGAATCATATTTTTTTGTTTTTTGTTTTCTGAATCTGCATAAATTGTAAACAGCCATTTCGCAAAAGCAATTAGTGTATAAACAACACCATTAACATATATATAACAACGCACACAACATAATCAATTACACGTGTTTTTAAGATATAAAGCTCACTCAACAACAATACATATAATCTAATGCAGTCACAAAAGGAATTGTTGTAAATACTTTAGTCTATATATAAAATGTAGTAGGACCATAAAAACTGCATTCTTCATACAAGCAAATATTGACCCCGCTTTAGATCCACCAAACTTGATTACATTTTGACTAATTCAAATCAGGAACACCAAATCACTTCATAAAGATGTGCAAATGTGCTTCTGAAACTATACAATAGAAGGTTCACATCATTTATTATAAATACAAGTAATTTTGTGTCAGATTATACCTTACAATGTCATCAAGTTTATCAATTACTTCAGGTATTCTTAATGTCAACATAATAGAGAGAGCTAATGCATATGCTTTTTTGTGGATGAACGTGGCATTATCAATCTGCAAAAATTTAACCGATTGGATTTTCAGATTTAAATAATAGCAGTTTAAATAAAATTAATAGAAAATGACTGGTTTTATGGGTACTATAAGGATATTGCATGACCATTACCAATCAAACAAGCCTGAATATATTGTTCTTGCTAAACCATCATTGCTAACAGTGGCATAGACAGGATCAAGAGTTCTGGTAATGACTTCTTCTAGTGTCACCATCACTGGCTTATTGAGTGCATCTTCCAAACCCTGGGCATCGCACCAGTAAACATGCACATAAAAAACTGGATCAAATGTAACCAAAATTTCTATTTATAAGATTCCATCTTAAATGAAATAAAAAAACGTGCACATCTTTATGCATATCTGATCATAAATGATCACATATGCATAAAGAGCATTGCAAGCATGACTTTCTTACATCATAAGGCAAACTCTGTTAGCACTTCTCTGTTACCACTATACAAAGAACAAAAAGGCAAACTCTGTTAGCACTATACATAAAGGCAAACTCTGTTACCACTATACAAAGAAAAAAAAAGGCAAACTCTGTTAGCACTTTCAAGCAAGACTTACTTACATCAGTTTCACATTGCAGAATGTACATATTCGCATAACCAAATGCTCAACAATGGCAGAAGAGAGTCGTAGGCTCAGAATACAGTAAGAGTATAGAAGAATTGTTCAAATAAAGCATCAAGATTAGTCTAAGGCTACCTTGTTCAAAATAATTACTGCATATCATCATTGCCTAGACCGACAGACACACAAAAAAGGGGTTGGGGGTGAAGAATGCATCAACAACAAAGATTTATTGCAATCTTCAATATTGTTATAAAGCATCAACAGCCATCATCTCCAGTATCAAATTAGCATCAGAAGCCATCATCTCCAGTACCAATTTGCAATCTTCAGTGTTGTTATAAAGGATCAGAAGCCATCATCTCCAGATTCATAAAAGGCACATCCTTAATCCCTTAAATCTTCTTCTTTTTCAATCACAACATTCCCCATTTCACCTATCTAGTGCTGCTACTGATCTCTACATTCCCAAACCATCGCAGCTAATTATACTACCTCAGCTTCATCAATAGGAGCTAACCCTAAGAACCTTATGAATGAAGGTTTCAATCGTGTACATAAGTATCTCTCTCATATCAAACATGAGGGTTAGGTTTCAATGAGAATATCAGTACAGATACCTTTCAACTGGAGGAAATGTAACAAAATTTTTCATAATGTTTGCAGGTGTTCTTAAAATGAAATAAAAAATCATGCACATCTTTATGCATATTTGATCATATATGATAAAATATGCATTATAGAGCTAACTAGTTAATCTGATTGTGGAGATATGGGACTAACTTCCTATCCACACAGCCAGTCATCCTGGAGATATGGGAATATCAGAAATATCAGCAATACTGATAGGAAAATCCCATATTTGAAATACTGATAGGGCATACCCACACAGCCAACAAGTTGGTTTGAACCCCTCATTTACTCTAGGTCTTCATATGTATGTTGAAGCAGATGTTGTAGTACTTTAGGTCTTCATATTTCATTCAGAAAATCATGATTTTGTATGTATGGTTACAACTGAACCAGTTACATACAAATCTTTAGCAAATTAAAAGAAATGACCCAATTAATAAGTGAAGGATATCAATACCCAAATGCTTAACAATATCACATTTGCAACAAGACTGTTCAGCTGCGGCTCCACACCACTCTAACTCCTGTTAAAAATAAAACAACTGTAAATATGAAATCATGAAATGAAATACTAGTACAAAGCAATGTAAAACATTTTAAAGGATTGAATTAGTCGTAGGCTCAGAACACATTTGTATAGAACAATTGTTCAAATAAAGCATCAAGATTAGTCTAGGGCTGCATTATTATGCCATGCCAACTAGTTCTAATCATGTGTCCACCACCCCGCCACCCAAAGTTAAATTCATCAAGCATACACTCAGCTGATCAGAAAAACTACACAAAGAATCATCTCCGCCTTCACATGAAACACAACAGAGACCACAGAGATCACCAAAAAAATTTGTTCATTTCTTTCCTTCACTAACAACAAAACCAGACAGAAGGGTGGGACACACATTCTATAAATAATTAGTGCATTTCATCATTGCCTAGACCGACACAAATTAAAAAGGCTTGGGGGTGAATTAAAATTTAAATCAAGCACTTCATGTTAGTGACAACTCCATCCATTCTTCTATCCATCATAGCTAACAAACATGCGTCCATGCGTACTGCCTGAACATTAAGAAATGGTTAAGTAAAATCTCAGACATTATATACAACAATAATAGATAGTGCCATGCACATCTGTTTGCATTTGTATACACTTCCGAATTTAATGAAGTTTGCATCATTTACCCATGAGCATCATTTACCCCTTCCAACAATAGATCATTCAAACTACAATAAAATTATTGTGTAGTTACCTCATTTGGAGCTGCACAAAGAATATAGAACCAATGATAATTTCTTTCTGGACTGTTTCTGAAACTGACAATGTAAATATGATTAAAAGTGAAATACATACTTTACATATCAGATGGTTACTAAACTTTGTATTCTAATTTCTAAAGACTTTAGAATCATCTCCCCCAAGTTAAAATGTTGGTTGAAGATGTCTCATCTTCAAAGAACTGGATCAAATGTAACATGCACATTAACTAAATACACTTTCATGATGCACATAAAAATGAGGTACCATTATAATGCACATAAAAATTTCATAATGCACATAAAAATTTCATAATGCACATAAAACTTTAAAAATGAGGTACCAGTATAATGCACATAAATATTTCATGTATCTCAATGACCAATGATCATTATCATGCTTCATAGTTAAATAAACTTGATATTGGTTATCAGATAGACTGTCTGCGGTAAATTCATGAAGAAGATAGTATACATATAATCATACCATGAGATGGTCACAATTAATGCATGAAAGGAAAGGAACATCTAGATATAATCATACCATGAGATGGTACAATGAAGCTCCACACCAGATTATAGTAATACAGTACTTAGGGAGAGGAAAAACAAAAATTATCAGTACATTACTGTCTCTCATTCCACATTGCCCTAGCAATTCGATCTCTTTTCCTACCTATACAATTCAACTGGGAAGATGACAAGTGCAACGCTTGAGATGGGATGCATTCTCTTCATTTTGTAGATGATGTATTAATTCTTCATATACAAAATCCGCAAAATATGTGTCATCGACTGAATGTCTGCGTATAAAATTATGAAGTGCGCAACAAGCAGTTACCATTAGAACCTGTCTTGTCGGCTTGTAGTTTGTCATATACTTGAAGATGGGAAACCTTTTTTAAATACTCCAAAGGTTCTTTCAATGATATTTCTAAGCCTTGCATGCATTTTGTTAAGATATTGCCTATGTTGTGTTGGTGCATGATTGGCCCCTTGGAAGTCTTGCAAGTGATATGGCGCACCACAGTATGGGGCTAAAAAATTGGACATATTCGTATAACCACAATCTACCAAATAGTATTTATCATTTGGAGGGATTTGAAACAATCCTTGTGCTAATGCACTTTGAATTACACGGGAGTCATTGGCACTTCCTTTCCATCCCGCATAAACAAATGTGAACATCATATCAAAATCGCAAACGGCTAGCACATTTTGAGTTATGTTTCCCTTTCTTCCACGACAAGCATTGTGTCGACTAGCGGGTGCCCGAGCATCGATTAATGTCTCATCAACAGCACCGATAGCTTCCTACAGCCATTTTAAAACCTAGTATATCAGTAAACACTGAAAGATTATAATAATATGTTAATAAAAATGGTTCTAAAAATACCTTAAACCATGGATAAAATTTCGTGGAACTAGTGATCCTTTCATGTATACGTGTCGTATTTGGGGTAGTAATGAGAACTGTTGTTGCGCTTGCCAAAGTTCTCAACTTTTTTTGAAAATGTCGGTTGATAGTTTCTATCGAATGTTGAAACCGACCAGAATCCCCTTTCACTCTGTGACTATGATCAACAATGTACAAAAAAATGGCAACACTTTCTTCAATAGACACATGTCTATGTTGGGACTCCTCGTGCGTCTCCTCGAGGTAGTTGCCATTTTTTTAAAAAATCACACTATGCCAAAAAACAATCTTGATTCATATGGAATATGTGATGGCACTTGTACACGGGACCATTTAATACTTCTTGCAAATATTCTCGTCCTGTTAGTGCCGAAGTGAATTGTGAATTTTTTTGTATGACCATTAGGAACTGGAGTGTCATCTAGTCCTTAAATTCGTCATTGTCTTCATCTGACGAGTCCATCACTCTGGTAGCACTTGCTATAGTCCACTCTGGAAAAGTAGAATTCATTTGCATAAAGTATGTTCAAGTTTTAATACTACGAAAATAGTTGATGTTATATAAAGAATTGCCCAAGCAGTACATACCATAACTTCCATAAAAGTTAGAAGAAGAAGAAGAAGAAGAAGAAGAAGAAGAAGTACCTAATGCCACATATCTCGTTATCGAATATCCTATTATCTATCAATCAGTACATACTATAACTTCCATAAAAGTACATTCAAATCTTATATTATCTAACATTGATAAAGCACATAAAATCACAACATAACATAATAATAGATAAAGTACATTCAATTAAACCGGTACAATAAAACGACCTCATTGTAGCAAGAAATGATCAGAAAACAAACTAAGAGTAGCAATAATACATGTAAAACAAATAGCCATTAGAAGCTAATGCAACCCATCAAACAGCATTCCCTAATCCACGAGACTGTTCAGCCACAGCTGCCTAACATCCTCGTTCATTGTCACGAAGGCTTCACGGTACACAGAATGTTAGGCAAACAACTGAACTGCCTTCCCAACCTATGCGGAATGAATCCCTATTATCGAATTAATTATATTGATGCACACTGCCATGGAGTAAGGATCATCTACAGCCTGGGGTTTATTTTGTTCGGACATCCTACCCCTCAGCATTTCAGCTTTTGCATTTGATGCAGAGGTAATCGCATCAATACAGATATCCTCTTAGAACCCTTCGAGCTTTTTGTTGCTCGAACCACTTGACGGTTCAGATTGCCTTTTGTGCTCAGTGCATCATCACTCTCATTATCCACATCTACTATCGGTACATCGGGGTGGGTGAACTCATCATCGACCCTCCGTTCCTCATCGGAGTCAAGGGGCTTTTGTGTTGAAGTCCTAGAAAGTAAGCCCTGGGCAGTAGACCCCGAAAATTTTTGGTCAAAGCATCGTAATTCGCCAATCCCTTCGACCGAAATATTTTTGCCCCAGGGTGTGCCTATAATATAATTTTGTGGTGTTAATTATTAAGTAGAAAAGTGACGTTTAAGTTTAATCAGATGGAAATCACATACTATTATAAAAATAAAGATATATATGAACCTTAATATATGTATGCCAAACTTTTGGTTCACAAGTTACTGTTTGGTTCTCTTCATCCCATCCCAAACCGCTTTGGTTCTTCAAATTCTCAAACTCCCGCCACTTAATCCTAAGTCTTGAATGTTTGTCCTTTAATTGTCTTACCGAAAATGTACGGCTAACGATGTTTTTCATATCAACCACAAACCGTTGCCAAACTTTTGCTTCAAATGTAGAACTTTTAAGGCTATTTCGGTCTATCTCCTCCTCCATCAACATCACAAACACCCGCTCTACATTTGGATTCCATAACCAACATCAACATCCACCTCCTCCTTTTCCTTACTAGTCATCTATTTTATGAACATACACGTTAAATAAAAATATAAACAATTGAATTATACATTAAAATAGCGTTTCACATTGAATTACATTAAAACCTAAAAAACAGAGAAGATACAGTTGAGATTTTTGGAAAAGTTTTTACTGATTCTGGATGAAATTAAATTGACACAAAACTGAAGTAATTACTTCAGTACTAAAATACTGTGCAAAATCCAACAAAACATGGCTCTACAAAATGACTCCACTGAACTAAATACACTATAACAAAACTGTACAAATGTTAACCCCACAAAACTACAAAATTAGTCTACAAAAAAGCTTCACAATAATTATGCTGTCAAAATCGAACCGAACAGGAAAAAAAAATTCCGAAATGAGAGTACTTGTCAATGGTCGACAAAATAAACCCAACAATGAAAAACTGCTTCAGTACAAAAATGAACCCAACAAATGAAACCATAAAAAAATGTTTTGTACAGACGTTGATTAGCTCCAGAATGAGCAAAATCAAACACTTGTACGCTGAAAAAATTCGGTTGGAAATAAATCATACCTTTGTTTGAAGACGAGAGAAGTTGTCTCCACTAGATTCAAGTTGCAGACAACGTTTTGCTCGACTACACCTTCTCTGGTAAGCAGATCTCGTCTCACAAACCATCAACCCTAGGTCGATGTAGGGGGACCAAATTCGATGTACTGTAGGGCGATATGCTGTCACCGGTGGTTCGAATCTTATGGTGGAGTAGATTTTGTGAAGATTTGGTGAAGATTTGTTGATTTTGTGAAGGATTTTGGGGAGATCTGGGGAGAAAATGTTCTCGGGAATATTTGGGGAGAAGAAAAGGAGCATTAAATGCAGTAATGAAGAGGAGAAATGAGTTTCGAAAAGGGGTTTTTGCAGTTTTGAGAAATCGGTTTTTAAAATGAGGTTTTGGGAGATATTTTGCAATAACGGTTTTGCAAAATACCACTGTCCAAACACAATTTCCTAGTTTTTAATTTAAAAAATCCAAAAATCTGTTTTTAAAATACTATCCAAACGTAAAGATTTGGTAGGACTATTAAGTGTCACAATAGAAGCTGAATAGGTCTTTTAACGTAAAAAGTCAAAAAGGCCTGTAAAATTTAATAAAATTTACCCACTAATTAACCAAAGCAGTGCAACCTTAAATCATGCACGGCAAACCAATTTGGAGTTGAATTAAGAAGCAAAGGTTGAAAAACGTGGCAGTCTAAGAGCTCCTATATTAGTATTTTTATTTTGATGCATTATAATGAATTAATGTCAGGGAAAGAAAAAAAAAACGTGACTAACTTGTGTAGCGTAGTCTATTCTTATCGTTTAGAACCCCATTTCTAGTGTGGTACCACAAGAAGTCCAATTTCAAAAGCAAGAATTAATTGGTGATGCTGAAAAGTCTCTGTCTTCCCAGTACAGGCGGTTACGGCCAATTACCAAAAGAAGAAGAAAAAAAAAAGATGATTTTATTCCCAGTCTGAAAGGATTTTCTTATTCTCTTTATTATCTTCGGTTGATTCTTCAAAAATGTGAGTGACATATGTTTGATTTTCTTTTGTTCTAAGCATGTTGTACGTGAAGATTTATCTTTGAGAAAGCATGTTAGGGACTGTATGTTAATATAATGAATTTTGATGGATGGATGAGTTAAAGATTGAATCTTTTCATGAAAACCATACTATTGATGACTAAAACTCTATAAAAATGACTTGTGATTGTCAAGAACCTAATAGTTATCATGAGTAGGTGGTTTTCCTTTATGTACTTGCTGTTTTGATCATATAAGATGAAAGTTATGTTGATTATTGCATAAAAGTGAACAAAAACCTAACTTTACTGTGTGTGAACACCTATACTCTGTTTGATGCTTTGAAGAAGTAAAACTTGATTGTATGTGTAGCGCCCCGAATTCCTAACATAGGAAGTCGTGATACTCTCCAGAATCTTTCTTCAAATGAGTCACAATACAACAAAAATCAAAGGATATTAAAAACTTTTATTACATCAAATTTTTATTACAATGTCCAATGAATACAACAATTACAATTAATTGTTACAACAAGAATGTACAATAAAATTTGGACAGTAACTTTCACTTGGATGCTTTTTCCCTGCTGAAACATTCCCACGATCCCAAGTCGGCGATCCTGCACTGATAACTGTGGGCACGTCAGTTGATTACAACTGACAAAAATGCTATATTCGGTTATCCTCTCTATGCCATAATATAACGATTCCAACCTCAAAAACCACAAATAATATTTGATGCAAAGAAAAAGGTGGTCTCAAGCAAGTGTCGGTGTATGCCATGACCTAATCTAATGTACACTATGCACACATGCTCCTAAAGCTAATGCACGCTTGGTTGAAAGATAAGCATCCCATACTACACAACCCCCAACCAAACGACGTTCTTCAGTTTGATGGGGCTCGATCCCCCGCTATGCATCATACTCTTATACTCTCTCCTGTTTCTAATTCCAGTGATGGTGAGGCTGTAGTCGTTCGGCTTACCCGTCACTATCGTAATTAGTGGTGTCCAATCCTCATGTTTTATCCACTATGCCCGGAGTCCCAGTCGCAAGCTTACCCTGCGTGACTGTAATTAAATTCGCTTACCCGATATGCTGCTGTATCTACGTCTCCCCAGACCTCACCAAAAACTGATATATGGACACAAAGGCTCTCTGCGAGTGACTAGAGCAATTCCTAATAGAGTCTAGCTCACCGGGATATCGTCTAATCCGTCTGCCCACATTGATCAACAAAGGACTTGACATATATAGGATTTTTCCAACTCTGCTTCACTCGTCCTTACACTAGAACAGAACTTGCAGTCGAGACGACATCAACACTCCAAACCTCCTCAAAGGTTGTTACAGATCATAAAGGCATTTCTGCCGAGACAGCGGAGCCCCCACAGAGTCTTCCCTACTCCCCAGAGCAGCTTGGGGTCCTTGTCCGCATTAAATGAACCTAAGATTTGGTCAGGCATGATGACGCCATGCGTCCCCCTGACAGGCGAACACCATCGCTCGTGTCTATCCTTACATTCAACTGAGACATGATCTAGCCCTACCCAAGAATCAAAGCTACCACATTCCAAGAATAAGGTAGAATTCAAGATTTGTTTTATCGATCAAATACTAGAAAAAACCATCACTCTAGCCAAACTCTAATTCTCTTTTCTTTTTATTATTAGAAGTATAACCTCTAGAACTATCTTATATCATTCATCCCCTTAGCTAGGCGATCTATCCACCATTTTCAAATCCCTAACTTCGTAATCAACTTTGCTTGCCATGATCAACTAGTTCAGTTCCATATGTAGATTCTCCCTAGTTAGTTACCTTTAACAATAATAGATCTCAAGCCATTCCACACTAGGACTCAACTAGCCCTCTAGTCCGGCCCAAGGGTTGACCCACCTCAGCCCACCCTTGACACGAACCCAGGGCGAATCGACCCCGTCGATTGCCGCAACCGTCATCCACGCTTCGAGTTTGATCGCATTCTCGGCCCGGCAAAAAAATAGCTCCCTACTAAACTTAATGCTCCACGGTCCTTGACAATTGGTAGCTTCAAACACAAACCATTGAATCCATCCATGTATGGTAAGTACGTCGGTGCACGAGTCATCTCCTCCAACGCATTCGATGTGATATTCTACCCGTCTAGATTTGTCACCAAGACTTAATCCTAGGGTCTCAAAACTCAACCGATGTATCCCAACGAGGTACACTACACTAGGAGTAATTCATAACTCAAGAGTACCCAAAAAGGGGTTCTAAGAGCCCTAAATTTAACAATTCCAAATTCCAAACAGCAAGCACTCATTTGACATTTATGCCACAACGGAGTCATTTCCAGTCCCGATTCTTTGAGAAATTGCGATCGGGCGCTCCTATGCTTCTACTCAAGGTAGACAGCAAGTACAAGCACCTAATGGGCATGAATTTCATCCCAAAGTAGCCTACAACAATACCCCAACATCTAATACAATTTTTACTTCAAAACATTGAACAATGTTGTCTATATTGGGGTCTACAAGCAACTATGGGCTACTCTTAGCAAGAAACTTTAGATCACATATGTCCTAACTCATATTCACACGTATAACATGATTCTTGACCTCAAACAGCAACTCTAAGCTAGTAAAGTACAAGTTCAAACTCATCTTCACGAATATGGTGCAAACCAGTGAGCTCTATGTTTCACTGTGTTTCTATCGTCACTTGCAAAAATCATTTAAAATCAAATACTTGTCCAACTCAGGATTTATTGTTCATTCCAGAAAGATCTATGTGTCTACTAAAAGTTCCTAGTTATAAGGCTCTTCAGATAAGGCCGTTTAGATGCTCTTATGGGCAAAAATCTTTAACAAGTATACAGACTTCCAGAATAGCAGATCAGATCAACATAGTCATGGGATAAAATCCATTTAAAATAGCATATGGTTTCAGATCATCATGAAATTTTAGAATCTAGTTGCTGACACATGATGTTACAACACTCCCAAAAATCAGGTGATTCTACAAGGTGGATTTCCAATTATGTCATTTTTAATGTCATACAAAAACAGGGCAGTAACAACAGCAGTTCTGTTTACTAAAATATCTAGCTCAGTTTATATGATTTTATTAACAAAGCTACAGTGGTCCAAATCTCATGAAATTTGAAACATAGGTCTTAGATACCTCCAACAGTGACATACTAAAATTTCAGATTATTCCCATAAGCATGCAGTGAGATACAAGTCATTCTTTCCACAACAGTAACAGTAAAAATTGCTTCTTTCTATTCTGACCCGCATGCAAGTTCGCAATTTATTTTAATAGCAGGAAAAATCAAAAAAATCTGTAAAAATTACTGAAGGTGTATGACACCTATATGATCATTCTCTAAAAATTTCATATCAAAATACAAAGTAGTGTTCATGCAATAAGCTACGGACAGACAACAAAAATTCAATCTTTTAACAGGATTTTCTGGTTTGGATTACTTAACACAAAACGAGTTGGTTAGGTTCATTCTTAGGGCATGTATGTCATTTTTCAGTCATCATAAACACCATTCAACCATAAAAACAAACATAAGGTTAGAAACACCCACCTTTGCTTGTAGTTTGATCTCCTTCTAACTCCTTGCTTATTGGCCTTCCTTCTTGACTCCAACTTGAGCTCCTTGCTTTGGCCTCCTCTTTTCTTCTCTTTGGCTTTTTTTCTTTTTCTTCTTACTCCAAATCAGTAGTAAGAGTATAGAGAGTGAGGTTTGGAGGTTTAGAAAAGTGTAAGAGTTGTAAATGAGAAGTGGAGTTGAGAGGGGGCTTTAAAACAAAAGAGAAGAGAGGGGGGATTGAGTGCGGCCGGATTTGGGCATCGGAAAGAGGAGAGGCATCTTCTCTAGGATTGGGGGAAGTGGGAGGTGGAGTGTAGAGATGGTGAAAGACTCATCATGTGTCAAGATTCCATGCTCAAACCCTAACCCTAATTCTTCAAATTCTGGCCTCCTTCTTTTCCCTCCTAAATCATGGCCGGCCACCCCTTGTGCATGTGCACAACTTTTTTTTTTTGTTACATGCCATGCTACACTACAAGTGTTGAGTTAAACTAGGGTTAACTCGGGTTTAATCGGGTCTAGTTGAAGCTTAAGAGTTAATTCCATACTAGAAGTTTCAAAAGGAAAAATAAATACATAACTATAGCATTTTAGTGCTTAACAAATCATACATATATTCATATGAAAATCCGGGTTGTTACAATGTCTATGTTAAAATTTGCTTTGTTCATGTGTAAACTGATGTTAACAATTGTATGTAGGTTAATGAATCCCCTGTGCAATTTGCACTGATGTTAACAGTTGTAACAGTACCTTTACAAGTATATTCATAAAGGTCATGATAGAACTACAATAATCAAAGAAGAATATGAAAATCCGGTCCCAGAAAATGCTGAACCTCAATACAAGACATTTGATGAAATTCAGAATATTTAGATTGTCCCTATGTCTCCTCTGTCGAAGCATGTTGGAGAATTTTTGAATTTAGTTTGCATCGTCATCATCCTCCAGTGGAACGTTTACATTATCATCTAGAAAATCAACAGAGTGTCTATTTCAATGAAAATGCTAACTTGGCTGATGTTGTCTCAAGAATATCAGAAGACGATGTTAAATGGTTGGTTTGAGGCTAATCAGGTCTATGAAGATGCTCAAGATCTTACATACTCTGAATTTCCTGAAAAATGGGTATGGAAACCGGTGGATAGGAAGTTGTCACGCCCCGCTTCCCAGAATATGAAAACACGAGTACGTAACATAGGCCCAGCGAATGATATAAACACGTACCATCCTTAAGTTGTACCAGGCTAACTCAGCAATAAGACCAATAACATACAACCACGCAGGAAAATATAATCACATGAAATAAGATGAATTCCAATAATAATGAAATAAACCAACAGTATAAATATCCATCATCCGGGATCAAAACAAAACTACGGGTCATAGAGCCCAAAATAAAGTACAAGTCTTAACAATGTTCGAGAAATAAATAGCAATAAGTAAAGTTATGCAGCGGAGACTGGATCCATCTCTAGAAACGTTGCTCACCAATTCCTTCAGGAATAGATTCTTCAGCACCTGTAAATTCCTGGTTTAAATAGAAATAAAAAAGTACCCTTAGAGCAAGTCGTGGGCAGCAAGTAGAGAAAATAAAGAATAAAGAAAGCATGAATATCAAAGAATAAGGACATGGTCAAAGATAAGAAACAAAACAAAGAGCAGACAAAATATCAAATGTGTACAGTAAATCACGCATGTAATGAGTGATTCCGCACAACACACGGTGAAAGCTTTAGACTGATGGTGAATTTACGGTTCATGTACTCGACCCAGAAATCAGTGCTCATTATTCAGTGTCAGTGTTTCTCGAGCAGTGTTTATGGCCATACAGTACAGTCAGTACAGTAGGGCCCGACCGAGTACAGTCTCCGATTGTTCACTACCAAGTCATCCCATATAACCCCAGCTTGTTATCATTTTATTTCATCCTATGTGAGCTTGCAAGAGGGTATCAATGTTTTTCATTACTATTTGTGACTAATTCTAAGAGTTACAGACGAAGCATGGGACAAACACATCATATAAACACATTTACAAAATCAGGACAGTATCACCTTGCTGTACCAAATAATGGATTGCGGGCACTACAAGTTAGCAAAACTAAATCTGCTGGAAGATCTGGAAAATAGACTTCCATACGGTTCCAGCGAGTATAATTAAGGTATATAAAAGATATGGAAACTAACGCGAAAACTCTGTTCTAATCAGATTTTAAGTCCAGGCAGCATGCAGTAGGATGTGTTCAACTAATTGTTCCGGGTCAGAGAATTCATTATTAAAATCTACAAAAATTCTGGGTGATACCTATACATGTATAGGTCCAGCATAAATTATTTTATATTTTTTTTGTACTATTAACAGGGTCAAATTAAATAAACAACAGCAGAAAAAGCATGAAAATCTGAGTCTAAAATTACTAACACAGTTGCATTCAAGTGATGATAACTAACAGATGAAAAATTGGAATTTAAATTCAGACTAGGGAAAAATTATCTAGACATCAAGGCCTACATTTTATGTTGAGTAAGTTTTTTCAAATTATGTCTCTAGTATGGTCAAAAATCTATTTCAAAATGAAGCATACAGCAGTCCAGCAAATGTCTTAATCATGAATAAGCAAATAATTAAATCATATGATCATATAAAGCATGAAAATTTGTAATCGAGTGAATCCTAGGTGTCAACATGCAATTTCTAAGATTCATGGTACATTCATTACAGTCATGGTGTCAATTCATCAATTAAACCAAATCAGTACATTGATGTCTATTTCATCAAGCAGTTCTAAGTACAAATCTAGTTATCTTAATTGTGCATATGCATAAAATATTGGGGACTGGGTTAAAGATCAAAGACATAGCACGAAGTTTAGAGTATATCGGGTTAGCTCGTGTAAACCCTAGATAATCTTAATGAAATTGTCAAAAACAGATTTTTGATAACAAAATGGACGGATCTACTTGCATGAGATCAATTAATCTTGAACATATACAATAAAAAGAGTTCAAGAAGAGACTTGCGTGTTATTGCAGATATTAATAAAAGTAGAATAACGGGATCTGAATCCCGGGCAAAATCTCCCAAAAATGCACGAAGAATCCACAGCAACAGCAAGATCCTAGAGCAATTCCCACACACCAGATCGGGATAGGACGCAGACTACCAAGCTCGAATCTGGCGCGCATAGAACACGGAACACCAAAAACAACCAATCAAAACCACTGCCTCACACCGGATCTGGCCCAAAACAGCGGACAACGAAGATCGGATCTGGCACGGCAGAACACGAAACAACGAAACCAACCAATCAGATCGCTCCCTCTCACCGGATCCAACCGAACAGGGGACAGCAGCTTGGGATCCGATGCGGCAAAATAGCAGACAGCAGCCTCGACCACTCGCATCGTGTCTCCTACCTCTCAACAGCAGAACAGAGAGAAAGAGAGAGAGCGGCTGACTAGCGGCGCGACGACTGCGACGGCAACACTGCGGTGGCGGAGCAGCATCGTTACCACGGTCGAGAAGCGACGGTGGCATCAACAACTCCGGCGAGGGGGCTCTGTTTTTGCGGTTGAAAACAGGGGACGGTGACTCGTGACTCCGGGGACTTGATGACGGCGCTAGGGGGTCTCGGTGGAGCGGCGGCGAACGGCGAAGATGATGGTAGGGCATGGAGAGGGAATAGGAGACGGAGATGAAGTTTACGGCGATGGCAAAACTCGGCAATGGGTCTCGGCGATGGGGATGGCGAGGATGGGGGTACGAGCGACGGTGATGGGGATGGAGAGGAGAAGGAGACGGTGACGGTGGTGATGACGGGGATGGTCGATGGTCGGAGGATGGACGGGGGTCGGGGTGTGTGCGAGGATGGGTTTGGGTTACGGAAACAGAGAGAGTAGGATACGGGGAGAAAGAGTGCAGTGGAGAGAGAAAGGGTTTATAATAATTTGGGTTAATTAATGGGGTATTTATAGGGATCAGAAAATTAGGGATTAGGTTAAGATTTTGTGGGTTCTGGGTTTCGGTTCTAGCTCCAAAAAGAGACAAACAAAAAAAATGAGACCAGACAAACACAATGGAGAACAAATCAAATTCAAAATAGAAAAGTGAAAAATTCACAAAAGAACAGAATCAAGCCAAGGAGCATAGATTGATCAAGAGAGAATAAAGAAAATCCAAGAAAAAGCAAAATACTCCATAATAAAAGAATTCAATTACAATTATCAAAAGAATACCAAATACAATGGAAACTGAAAATAGAGCTTATAGAAGTGGTCAAGAAGACTTCGTGGTCTCGCAATTGGAAGGCTGTACTATGCACCTCCAACTGAAGGAGAGATGTTTTATTTACGGATGTTGTTGTGCGTGGTACGTGGAGCGACTAGCTATGCACATTTAAGAACCATGAATGGAGTGACCTATCATAATTATCAATTTTCATGTTGTGCACTTGGGTTGCTAGAGGATGACAACGAATGGTACCAGGCACTAACCGAAGCATCCTCTTTTTGCATCAGGTCATTGGCACTGAAACTTTTTTGCTTCGATATTGATGTTTTCTGAGCCAACTAATCCGGTCTATTTATGGAACAAACATTGGAGCAATCTATCAGATAATATATTGTATAGATGTAGGACTGAATCACATGATTTTGGATTAGAGCTGACAGAAAACCAGTTGAAGAATTTAGCTCTTTCAGATATTGAAAGCATTTTGAATCAGAACAGGCGATCTTTTAAAGAATTTCCATCACTCCCATTTTCCGAGGATGTACATGTACATGTCATTCAAAATCGACAGATATGCAATGAATTGTGTTATGATGTTGACAAGTCGAAACAAGAGTTTGAGCAATTATTCCGTAGGTTGACACATTAGCAAATTCAGATAATGGAAGCAGTGGTTTCAGCGCACTCAAGTAATAGGGGCGGTGTTTTCTTTGTTCATGGTAGTGGCGGTACAGGAAAAATATTTTTATAGAATACATTAGTTGTAAGGTTTCGAGCGGAAAGAAAAATAGTCCTCACTATAGCTTCTTCTGGAATAGCTGCTCTGCTATTACCTAGAGGTCACACTGCGCATTCGAGGTTTCGTATTCCAATAAAAGTCCATGAAACTTCTACATGTTTTATCTTCCAACTGGATGATTTATCTCAACTCATTCAACAAGCAGATTTGATCATTTGGGATGAAGCGCCAATGATGCATCTCATGCATTTGAAGCTGTTGATCGAACTTTCAAGGATCTAATGAAGTTTAATAATGAAAATGCATCTAATGACGCATTTGGCAGAAAAGTTGTTGTTCTCGGTGGGGACTTTCGACAGATTTTTCCTATTGTGCCAGTAGGTGGGCGACCCCGTGTTGTATCTGCATCATTACAAAGGTCACATATTTGGTCTTCATGTAAAGTGTATGAGCTGACGAAAAACATGAGATTGATGGGGAGTTCACTCGATCAAGCTAGCAAGAATGAACAAGAGACCTTTGCAAAGTGGATTTTAGATGTGGGAGAAGGTAAAATTCCAGGGGAATCTAATACTGGAGGTTTTGCAAAGGATTGGATACAAATACCAAATGACCTTCTAATTAAAGCTGCAGATGGTCTAAAAGGTTTGATAGATTGGATTTATCCTAATATTGAATCTAGATATAATGACCCAGCATTCCTTGAAAAACGCGCTATTCTAGCACCTACTAATGAAAAAGTTGATGCCATTAATTCTCATATTTTGTCTATGGTTCCTGGACAGGTTGTCAACTACTTAAGTGCAGATTCAGTTGAACATACCCCGAATGGTACAAATGAGAAGGATATGCATCCGCCGAAATTTCTACACACAATTAAGATGAGCGGACTACCAAATCATTGTTTAGAATTAAAGCAAGGAGTACCAATTATATTGCTAAGAAATTTGAATCAGTCTATGGGACTTTGCAATGGAACACGTCTTATTATTCATACTCTGGGAGAACATATTATTATAGCTACAATTATTACAGGAAGGTGTGCAGGTGAGACAGTTGTGATTCAAAGAATGAGCATGTCGCCTACAGAAATCAGGTGGCCATTTGTCCTCAGAAGAAGACAATTTCCTATAAAGTTGGCATTTGCTATGACAATAAACAAGAGTCAGGGCCAAACTCTCCATAGCGTTGGGGTCTATTTTAAAAAACATGTGTTTACGCACGGTCAATTGTATGTAGCATTATCGCGTTGCACTTTCCGTTCTGGCTTGAAGATATTGCTGAAAGATAACTCATATGATCCCCAACAGACTAATGATCATACACGTAATGTGGTATATCAAGAAGTTCTTCAAGAACTGCGTAACTCCATGATAATCAATTGAAAGGTAAATGTCATCAACAATCTAATAATATTCAAATGATTAAAATAGTATTTATTGGCACTCAATGATTTTATATTTTAAGAATCTCATAATGTCATCTTAGTAGAGTTTATCAAAACCTTATTTATTCTTTTTTCTTTTTTCTTTTATGTATCGTCTTATATCAATTAGCATTGGTTCATTCCACTATATAAATAATTATTTTTTAATGTGATGCACCTAACTAAATTTTCAGTTCATATTTTTTTTTAATGTAGGCTGACATATGATGTTCATGTGTGGAGAATTTCGTTGCTCGGTAATGTGATTCCATATTAAAATTACTTAAATATTTTGATACTACAATATTGAAATTAGTACACGTTTTTGTTTTTGTTTTGTATTTACGTAGCTATAAACAATAGTTGTTTAGAAAATAAATTTTGCATTTTAACTGTTTGGATTGGACTCTTTGATTATCGTGAACAATTTATTTTAGACATCTGTTGTATATATAATTGTGATTTAAGTATGAAAGATTATTGTGATTGAGTTTGGATGTGCCTTATTATCATTAAATATTTGCATTTGAATATTGTGTTGTGCAAAGCTTTACTATATAATTATTGAATATTAATATGTTGGATTATAATTATACAGGAAAAAAGTTGTAAATATGGGGAGGTTCTGCCCAATTTCTTTTTTTAAATGTTATTGATGTTTTAATTTATCTTTTGGTAAAGTCTGTGCAATTTGCACAGGGGATAGTCATATGATTTTTCAGTTATTTAATGGATTTAGTATTTTATTTGAATTCTGGAATTTGTGAGTACATTATATAAATTTGGATTTGTTAACTTTTAAGAAGTTTTCTTAATATAAAAATATTGATAATGGGATTATGAGTTTTATTGAGAGTTTTGGTATTGATGGTTGAGTTGTGAGTCTTTAGAGATTGAGTGGGAGCCTAATTACTGGCAGTTGAGATTTTGTTGTTGTTCAGTTGAGTTAAGTCCGGTAGGGTACACCAACTCTAGGAGATTCGTAATTAATTAAATATCTAATTTAACTTAAAAGATAAGGACAAACACTAGATGGTGATATGATGAAATAAGAACATGGGTTATAGACCTCAGCATGGCTTGCGGTGTGAGATAATCCCTGGAATTATCAAGGTGTGAGCTAAACAGTCACCGGAATTACCTGCGGTATGGGATTGATATCCGAAATTATCGAGGTCGAGATGACACTCATGGGGTATTCGTGTGATGAGGCGCTATAGCTTGCAGTGTGGGGTATTCGTGAAGATTCCCAGGTGTGAGTGAAATAGTCTCCGGAATTATCTGTGGATAGAGATTGACCTCTGGAATTATCAAGGCATGGGCTAACACTCATAGTTTATCTAAATCTCGTAGTAGTCATCGTAGTAGGATTAGTTGCATAACGAGGGATTTAACCCTATCAAGTGGAGAACGTTAAGGGCTTGCACCGAATCTATGTAGAGTGGGGAGCATAGATTTGACAAGTGTGCATTAGAGAGTCAGAATATAGCATTGGTGTTTTCTTGACATGGTTTAATGCATGTTGTTTCCTATTTTCTAAACTTGACACTTAGTCTAGTTTCACTTGACGTTTTCATGTTTCATTTAGTGCTATTTCATATTCTTGTCATTTATTCTTACTGTTGGTAGGTGTTCTTTATGACATTATCCTTTATGTTTTATTTATATTGTTTTTCTTTAATGTCACTCACACCATTATGGCTGACCCCTGTAGTTTTGGGGGTTAAGGTTATCTCTAGCCTCACGTTTACAGGTAGTACCTATAGCATTGGGATTTGGATGCATTAGATAGAATGATGTTGTGGCTTGCGTAAATTGTAAAAGAATGTATTGCAAAAGAGAGAATTTGTAATCCAAGGTGTTTAATTTTCCACTGTGTTTTGTAAAGAATTGATGTAATAAAAGTTTTTAAAAAAATTATCTGTGTTTTGGCTATATTTACTATTACAATTGAGGTTGATGCTGGGAATTGTGCCACGTATTTCTGAGATATTATATTGAAAATTTGGGGTGCTACAAGTATGGTAACTCATCCTCCACATATGGCCGAGAATCAACTTCTTCATCTAGCCGATACTCAGCGTCTTTGTCGGGCCAAAGAGACAAGGAAATCGCTTTAGTGTCCGAGCAGTTGAAGAGGTGGGGGAGTGAAGCAATGCTCTCAAATGAAGAGGGGGAGATTGAGGAGTTGCTTTCCGAAGGGGAGGATGAAGTGCAAGTATTACCAATGCCCCATAGAGCTCCAAGGAGTATGGGGAAAAGGAAGCTTGCTTTGTCGGAGGTGAAATCGCAAGTGAAGGAGGAGCTCATCGAGTATTTTAGGGAGGGCAGTTTGGAGTGCCCCCATTATCAGGATCTGATACTGGTTTAGATGTACCTGTAGGATCTCCGAGACTTGGTGCGATATGGACCCCGGCCCCCTTCGCCTGGTAAAGCTCTGGTCAAAGCGTACTATACCCAGAACATCCTATCGAGAGATGACCTCTTAATTATTTGAAATATCGTCTTCACTTAAAGGGAATAAGAGTTGTTTTTGCACTGCCCAGGGATCTGACCAGCCGATGTTCTTGCCCCTGGGTTTTGCATCTTCCCCTTCTACGTGTTTCGTTCGGGATTGCGTCTGCCAATCCGCTCCTTTATCAAGGGGGTGCTCAAGTGGATCAGGGTGAGCCTGATGCAACTGGAGCCAAATTATTTTAAGCACATAGTGAGCTTCATCTTACTGTGTGGGAGAGGGGAGGTGCCACCGAGCCTCAAGATCTTTCGTAGTTGCTTCTATCTTTGCACCCTCCGAACCAGTCCGCTACAATAGTGGTCTGGTCCAGTCGAAGCTACAAAGCGGGCCGGTCCAGTCTGGTTTTGGGCCTAACCGTCCTGTTAGCCATCCCTAGAGTGGTGGAGCTTTTCCTACATCCACGTCAAGAGTGGTTATACCTTCAATTTGGACCCACAACCCGAAGAACCCATGGTGGATGTACCCGACAGGTTTCAGACGGTCCCTGGCGAGCATGAGGACTTCGAAGGCTTATAAAAAGGGGATGTTCCTACCCGTGATCTCTAGTGTGTTGCAGTGAGGTGTTTAGATGACTTTAAGATCTTTATCCAAGAAAGTTACTGGAACTCCTCTACTCTTGGGCGGGGCGGGGCGGGGGGTGGGGATTGACGTTGTGCATAGAGTTAACTTCTTGGTTGAACGCCTTTTTCCAGGAGTTGGATTTCCCACCCATGGAGCCTCCATGAATGGAATGAAGAATGGACATAGGTTTTGAGTCTTGGGGCTCGAGGTCTCTTTCTGTGCGCTTGTTGGCTCCTCGAGCCGCTGGTGACTCAACTTTGCCCTTCTGAGTCTACTTGGAGAGGTGCCTAGGCAAATAAGGGCTTTAATTTCATTTTTGAGGACTCATCACTTGCTTGTGTTATGGCCTTAGTCCTTATGGAACCAGAACAATCCGTTCTTATCTCTCCTTGTGTTTGATGGGTTCATCGTAGGAAGGGGGGCGGAGTAGCTCGTCTTTCTCGTTCTCCATGAAGATAGTGGATATGTAGGTATTCAACAGGATGAATTTGTCAAAGTGAAGGACTGGAGGAGGGCGACACTGGCCGGATTTTCCCGGGATTTCTTTGACTCCTCCTTGTTCGTGCTACTTCACTTGTTCCCGGACAAAGGTTCACTTTGATAACTGGGATGGAGAGCCTCCTCAGATCGGATGTACTTCTCGCACTTTGCAATGGTTTGGAGAAGTCCCCAAGAGGCTTCTTGGCCAAAGACGCTTTGAGGTAGTATCGCGGACGTTGTGTCGGAACGCGGTCGTTGCTACCGTTGGATCAAGGGCAGGGACATACCTAGACTCGGACGTGATGTTTTTGACGAAGTCTTTGAGAAGTTCCCCTGCCTATTGCTTCAATTCGAGTAGGGAGGCAATCATCTTCTTGGTTTTGTGGTTACTAGAGGAATAGCTCTTCAAACTGATCAAAAGAGCAGACGGACCTTACAGAGAGATAGGAGTACCACTCCGATGCTGATCACTTTAAGATGGCTGGGAAGGTTTTGCAAAGTAGGGTTTCTGAGGCTTTATGCATCAACATGAGAGTCTTGAAGTCCTCAATGTGGACTGCTAGTTCAATCTCACTGTCATATGATTTGAAGCCAGGAGGCTTGAAGTTCTCTGAAACAACGACTTCGAGGATAGCCCTAGCTAAAGGAGGTTGGATGGGGTGGTACCCTTCTCTTCTGTGACCATACCCTTGGCCTATCTGATTAAGGTGGTCCTCCATATCGCGAAGGCGGCGAAGCACCATATCTTCTCACCTCTCGGATCGTGTTAACCTGTGAAAATCTTCTTCTTGGTTGATTCTACGGTGTGGACTAATCATCGAGAAACCTTTGCTCGAGGTTCCTTGGAGGGCTTAAAGGACTTGATTGGCAAAGTCTCGAAATTCAGCCCCAATCACGGACACCTACTCTACTCTGTCACGCTCGAGAGCTCTCCGACTAACTAGAATCAGGCTCCTCTTACGTCTTCGTCCTCTTGGCGAGGGCATTCGACAGGATCTCTGCCGTTGGGGCGAAGGGCTTCTCTTGCTCTTTTGGCATTCAGAGTGGGGCAAAACATCTCGGGAGAGCCTTTTATCTAGAAGATGAGGGAGGTCTACCCCTTCGAAGGGGGAGTTGAGGACTTCACGGAGGTCTGTCCATGTAAGATGAAGTGTAAAGGGGGTTGAGGTGCGGACTGATGCTTGCTTCTCAGCAGGAATGGGTTCTTTTAGATGATTGTGTCGAGATCCGACCGATGTTGTCCTGCTTTGGGGGGGGGGGGTGTAACGAGGAGGTGGCGACAGCGGAATTGGCTAGGTGGTTGGTGGTAGCCGCTTTTTACTTTCTTACAGGAGGCATGGTCGGAAGTGTTCCTGACGGATGGATTTGATCAGAGTGGTAGATCTATGGCATTTCCCAAAGAGTGCCAATTTGTTGCTACTTTTCTCGGCGAGGGAGCAATCAGATGATGAGTTTTTTATTTGAGCAGAAAAGCTCTAATCTGGACTATTGATCGTGATTTGAGTTTAGTTGGCAGATGATCGCCTGAATCTCGATCTGGATAGCTGGAATCGTCTGGATCTGGATATGGACGGCTAAAAACATCCGCAAAATGTCCAAAAAAATATTTACACTGAAGGTGGCTCTGGCGAAAGACCATCCGATGCTCAAGTTAGTAACCCTGAATAGAGATTATGATTTTTTGTGGAGAAAGATTGATTACCTTTGACTTGATTGATTGGTTATGCGTTAGTTGTAGAAGATAGACCTCAAAATGTATCTTATAAAATTTGGTTGGAGATTCCTCTAGTTAAGGGATAAATTTGGTTGGGGATTCCTCTAGTTAAGGGATTAAATTCTTTATTTAATTCCTGATTTGGGGAGATTTGACTCATAGCTGTAATTAGTTGGAGATCACTCTTTCTTAGGACGTAAGAAAGCCATAATTATAAATATGGTTGTGCTAATGGGCCCGAAGACGGCTCATGTCCTTCTAGTGGGCCTGAAGACGGCTTGTTGGAAAATTATTGTTCAGCCTTGGAAAATTTCGAGATGCATGATAAAATCGTGTGGCTCCGATTTTACCCATATCACTCGCCTATTTATAGGATATAGTTTATTTGTGTTGATAGCATATGGAACCATCCAAAGTTTATAAGTAGATCAAAATATGATTAAATAATGCGCTAAACTAAACCCACTAATATGTCTAAATCTAAACTATCAATCAATTTCTTGATACCACCAAAATTTTGTGAGGGAAATTAAAGGGAGAAAATTTTGGTTTTAAAACACTTATCGCAATTTTATTTGGTTTTATCGATTCAAACCTAATTTAAATTTATTAAATCGGCATGATAGAAAACTAATGTTAAAGACAATCTTTTTTTTTAAGAACCAAAAGCAACAACACATGCCATGACCATGCCAAAAAGAATCTAAGATACCCATACAGCTCTTGTAACATTAACTGGAATTTGATTCCAAAATAATTAACATCCAAGAGATTATGTACCAACTCTTTTAAGAAACAAAATGCTAAGATTGCGATTAATAATGGAGCTCATAGTACTCAGCAACATTCTATGCTTCTCCCACTTCGGTTGGAAGATGCCCTGAACTAAACCTAACATTTTTCATCCTATACGTATGATCTTTTCTCTTTGGAGATCTCTAATTGCTCTTTAATTAATGGATATCAAGCGAACGAATCTATATGTTCAAAGATCTCGAACTGCAATATCTCTATCCAAAATTGTGATAGGATGTAAAATGACACAAAGAATCTGATTATAATTTGAATTTTCACTTATTTATAGAATATCCTTTATTCTCGTGCTGTCGAACCATCTAATTAATGTGTTTAAATAGATCAAATGGTCAGATACTGTAATATGTTAAAATAATTTGTCATTGTTTAAACCATCAATTAGTTTCTTCGTTTTGTAGTAAAAATAATATAAATGACATAGGGTAAAATGAGGTGGCCCATCCTAGACCACCAGATTTCCTCAAAAAGCGCTCATCTAGGATAATCGGGTCAACAAAAGTCCGCCGGGCCTCTACCAACTCAAGCCCACAGGCAAACGGGTCTGACCCGGCCCATTAGGCCTCAGACCCATTTACCACTGCCTATAAATACTTCACCCCCTCCCTCACTAATGAGGTAATCAATCTTTTCCCTCTCAAACCCTAGTTACTGTTACTATTCTCCAGTGACTGACTAGACCGTCGGAGGGCCTGCCACCGGGACCAACCCCGGTATTTCTAGGCCGAGTGAAGGTACACGAGACTCCCGGATCCGAGCTTCCAGATCCGAGCCGAGCCTCCACTACCGAGCCGAGCATCCGACCTCCGCCTCTACTCCCGATCGGGTCCCTTGGCTGAGGGTCGGTCGTACCATCTAGTACCGTATCCTTCCACTAAACAAACAAATAATACTCACACCTGTTGCATCCACACCTCCCAAAAATAAATAACATCATGTTGGCGCCTTCTGTGGGAACAATCGGTACAGACGTCAGCCCGAACCCCGCCATCAGCGGAATCAAGCCCAGGAGAGCTGTTACCTCTACACGTCATCCGGATGGTCCTCCTCCTCAGGACATCCCCGAGGACACTCATGGATCAAACAATCCAAGGGTAAGCCTCGGACACCAGCCGGGCGCATCTCGCTCGGTCATACCCGACCTGCGTCGGGTCATCCAAAACCGACAGGCGAGTCGGACTAGGGGAGAGGCCGCTTCCAACTCGGCCCCGAACCATCCCCGACCTCCGCTCGAAGGACGAGAATCGGTGCTAAGCCGCGTCGACCGAAGACCGCCGCCCCTGCACGACCCAATTGATCATGGTGCAGTCACAAGGGCCGAGTTTCGGAGCTTCCGGAGCTTCCGGGACGAAATCATGAAGGCAATTCACGGAGCACCCAGAGCCGAAACGTTCAACCGATCCCACAGGATGGGCGATGGAGGGAACCACACTCGTGACCCAACCTATCCCCTTGAACACGAAAACGCGGTGCTCCGATGCCTGCTGGAAATGGAAAACCGCCTCGACCACCTCGGCGACGGCATTCCAAACCCCGCTTTAGGCCGCAGGCCGGCCCGACCACCTTTCTCAACTCCCATCCTAGAAGCAGAGATCCTCCAGAACCCCCCCCCCCCCCCCCCCCCGAGTTTGAGACCTATAATGGTGAGGGTGATTCTGCTAATCACAGGGAGGGTTTCAAGTTCCTCATGATGATTCACAGCGCTTCGGATCCCTTGCTGTGCCGTGCGTTCCTTGCCACACTCCGGGGTCCGGCTCGGGAGTGGTTCTCCAAGCTTGTCCCCGACTCGATCTTCTCGTTCGACCAGCTGGAGGCCAATTTCCTGGCCCACTTCATAACCAGTAGGAAGGCCGAGAAGACAAGCGTATCCTTATTAGATCTTCGACAGTGGGAGGGAGAGTCACTCCGTGACTTCGTCCGGAGGTTCACCGCCGAGATGAGATCTGTCTCCTCCCTCGACGCCGGGGTCGCCTCAGCGGCCTTCCGGCACAATGTCCAACACAACCAGCTAAAGATTTCTCTGGCCAAGAAGCCGCCCCTAGACTTGCCCGACCTACTCAACCGAGTCAAAAAGTACATACGGGTGGAAGAGGCCCTGAACCCAAAAGGCACCAAAAAAGCCCCGAGGAAGGGGAAGTGCAAGGCCGATGAGATCGAGCTCACTAAGAAAGTAGCAAAAGAAGGGGTCGGCATGAAGAGGGTCCACCCTGTCCCTCGCTTCGAGAGGTACACACCCTTGACACAAAATGTGTCGGCAATACTCTTAGAAATTGAGGACAAGGGACTCGTCTGACTGCCCCCTCGACCGAGCAGCAACAAAAAGTGAGACCAGCGATTTTACTGCCGCTACTACTGAGATCATGGGCACGAAACTGACCAGTGTTGGGCCCTGAAAGATTAAATCGAGGCCCTCATCCTACGAGGATACCTCCGTAAGTTCACTAGGGAAAACCAGAGGAACCGGAAGGATACGAGGAACCGGAGGCCTTCGCCCCCCACTCGCACTCCGAACCGTCATCCCGAGCGAGATCCCGAAACTGGGGGGACCGAATAGGCAGGCCATTTTACATTGTGTCCATGGGGGACCCATAGGAGGGGAGTCTAATACTTCCCGCAAGGCGTTCGTCCGAGAGGTGAATGCCGTTCGAGACCTCCCATCTCCCCGGACTCAGCTACTCCCAGTCTCTTTCTCAGGAGAGGACCTGGAGGGCGTCCATGTTCCCCACTGCGATGCCCTCGTCATTAGCCTTGACATGGCAAACTTTGAGTTCGGTCGGATCCTCATCGACAATGGGAGTTCGGTGAACATCCTTTTCCTTGAAGCCTTCGAGAACCTAAAACTTCCCCGGGACAAGCTCATACCGGCCGGATACACCCTGCACGGGTTCTCTGGTGTGCCAGTTATGATAGAGGGGATCGTGACCCTAGATGTCACCTCGGGTACGACCCCGCTCAGGCGGACCAAATCAATGGACTTCATGGTGGTAAATGTCAAGGCGGCATACAATGCTATTCTCGGCCGACCCGGTCTTTGCTCCCTTCAGGCTGTACCATCAGCCTACCACTTGAAGCTGAAATTTTCCAAAAAGCAGGGGGTCGGTGTCGTCCGGGGCAACAGGGAGGCTGCACGGTCCTGCTACATGACGACAGTCGGAGGGGGTGTATTTCCCCTCGACGCCGTCGAGCTCCGGCCAGGAAGAAGCCAACCGGATTCTGAACCAGCGGACGAACTGGAGGAAGTCTCGTTCGAGGCAGAGGACGACTTGAAGTGGTTCCGAGTGAGCCGCTCCCTCGCCAGCAATCTGAAGTCGGACCTGATCACATGCATCCGCCGCAACATCGATCTCTTCGCCTGGAAGCTGTCCGATATGCCTGGAATATCCGAAGACCTGATCATGCATAGGTTGAGCGTGATTTCGGGCTCAAAGCCGGTCGTCCAGAAGCGGCGTAAGTTTGCCCCGAAGAGGTAGCAAGCGGTAAAGACAGAGGTGGACAAACTGTTGTCCGTCCGATTTATCCAAGAGCTCAGCTACCCCGAATGGCTGGCGAACGTCGTCTTGGTAAAGAAGGCGAGCGGAAGCTGGAGGATCTGTATAGACTTTACGGATCTGAACAAAGCATGCCCTAAGGATCCCTTCCCTCTTTCCAGCATCGATGGCCTTATCGACGCGACGTCGTGTCACGAACTCCTGTCCTTCATGGATGCCTTCTCAGGGTACAATCAGATCCGAATGTTCCTGCCGGACATAGCAAAGACATCCTTCGTAACTGACCAAGGTCTTTTCTGCTACCGCGTTATGCCCTTCTGGCTGAAGAACGCCAGAGCCACTTACCAGCGGCTTGTTAACTGAATCTTTAAGAACCTGATCGGTCGCAACATGGAGGTTTATGTCGACGACATGCTCGTCAAGAGCCAGAAGGGGCATGACCACGTCGCCGACCTCCAAGAAGCCTTCGGCATCTACTGGACCTATAATATGAGGCTCAACCCCACCAAATGTGCCTTCGGCGTCTCCTCCGGAAAATTCCTCGGGTTCATCGTCAGCCAACACAGTAACGAGGCGAACCGTGAGAAGATCCAGGCCATAATAGACATGGTGCCACCACGAAATGTCAAGAAAGTCCAGAGGCTTACTGGAAGACTGGTGGCCATTGGCCGTTTTCTCTCCAAATCAGGAGAGAAGTCTCTCCCCTTCTTCAAGGCTCTGCACGGAACGGGAGGCTTCGAATGGGGCACCCCTCCACAAGAGGCGTTCGAGCAACTAAAGCAGTACCTGGCCAACCCGCCTCTCCTTAGCAAATCCGAGCCGGGCGAGCCACTCTGGCTGTACTTATCAGCCTCAGAAAGCGCCCTCAGCACAGTCCTCGTCCGTGAAGATGACGGAGTTCAGAAACCGCTATACTATGTGAGCAAGGTCCTGCTCCCAGCCGAGACGAGGTACACAAGAATAGAGAAAGTGGCCAATGCTCTGGTCATGGCCGCCCGACAGCTCTGCCCTTACTTCCAGGCGCACTCTATCCAAGTGCTGACCGACCAACCACTCAAGAACGTCCTTCACAAACTGGAGAACTCCGGCCGCTTAGTCAAGTGGTCAATCGAGCTAAGCCAGTAAGATATCAGCTACCAGCCGAGGATGGCAATCAAAGGGCAAGCCCTCGCCGAGTTCATCACTGAATGCACCATTTCTGAACAGACCAACATCGAAGATTCAGATCTGACCTGGGAAGTTTATGTCGACTGGTCCTCCTGCGAATCAGGGAGTGGTGCTGAGATCATCCTGCGAGGCCCTGACAATTTCCTCCTCTAGTACTCCCTCCGCCTCAATTTTCCAGCCTCCAACAATGAGGCAAAATATGAGGCCGTAATTGCTGGACTAACCCTGGCGCACCAGGCTGCCGCGAAGCAAATTGGGGCTTGAGCGACTCTTAGCTCGTGGTCAATCAGATCACCGGAGAGTACGAGGCTCGTGATGATCGAATGATCCGATACTTGGCTATGGTCCGGCGGCTCTTAACATCCTTCGACTATTCCACAGCCCTTCGGGTTCCGAGAGAGCAGAATGCCCAGGCGGATGCCTTGTCAAAACTCGCCTCCTCGTCCTTTGAGGGTCTCGACCGAACAGTACTCATCGAAGTCCTCCTAAATCCGAGCATCGACCTCCCTGAGGCAATGTGTGTAAACAACGAAGGTTGCCTGGACGACTGGACCACCCCCATCCGAAGGTTCCTGCTGAAGAGCGAGCTCCCTGAAGACCGGGCCAAGGTAAGAAGGATCAGGGTTCGAGCTGAAAGGTTCGTCATGATCAACGACGTCCTCTTCAAATGCTCGTACACCCTAGCAGACAGGAAGCCCTACCTCTGCTGCCTTGCCAAAGAGGAAGCTAGCTACGCGCTTAAAGAACTTCATGAGGGGATCGGCGGATGTCACATGGGAAGCAGATCGCTTGCCAGGAAGGCCCTGATCCACTTGTATTATTGGCCAACAATGTTGTAAGACTCCCAGGATCTAGTCAAAAGGTGCGGTCTGTGCCAAAGATTTTCCACGATCAAGAGACTTCCTCAGGCCAACCTTCGCTCGCTGGCCAGTCCGACGCCATTCGCCATATGGGGATGGACTTGGTTGGCCCCTTTCCCATGGCAAACGGACATAGAAAATTCCTAATAGTCGCCATCGATTATTTCACAAAATGGTTCGAGGCCGAGCCCCTGTCAATAATCAACGAGCGTCAAACCCAACAATTCTTCTGGAAGAACATCATTTGTCAGTTCGGAATTCTGCAGGTCCTTATCACAGACAATGGGACCCAATTTGCGGGCCCGAACTTTCGCAGGTTCTGCGAAGACATCAGCGTCCAGCAGCGCTTCTCCGCCATATGCCATCCCCGGTCAAACCGCCAAGCAAAGAATGCGAACTGGCAGATACTCAACGGCCTGAAGAAGCACCTCGATATTTCCTCCAAGGGACAGTGGTTAGAAGAACTACCAAGTGTGCTATGGGCGCACAGGACCACAAAGAGAATTCCTACGGGTGAAACACCGTTCAACTTAACCTACGGGACGGAGGCGGTTATCCCCGTTGAGGTCAGCCTCCCTTCTCCACGCATTATGGCCTTCGACGAAGCCAACAACTCATTAGGCCTCAGGGCCGACCTGGACCTCGTGGCCGAGGTCAGGGAGAAGTCCGCTATGAGAAGGAGCATCTACCAACAGCGGATCGAAAGGTTTTACAACCAGAAAGTCTGCCCCACTGACATCAAGGCCGGAGACCTCATGCTCCGCAAGTTGTCCGTTTTCGACACCACGAGAAAGAGGAAGCTAGCCCCTAACTGGGAAGGCCCGTTCAAGGTAGCCGAGGTGATACGCCCAAGCACGTACCGACTCGTGGACATGGAGGGCCGAGTAATCAAAAGACCCTAGAACGCCGAACATCTGATCAAATTTCTGGAAGAGCAGAAGTAGAATTTTAGTTTACGTCATGTAAATAATACTTTTGTAACCTGCCCTGTGTAAAAGACCGTTCGCACCTCTCTTCATGTATTAAAAGGCTCAAGTAAAAAATCTCTTTTTGTAAACATTATCTCGCCAACCCACATCTCCTCGGCAGCTCCGAACCAATGTCGAGCACGTGGGTAGCTTTCTCAAACTATGGTACCCAAGTCAGAACACTGGGCACCGACCCAGATCTCCTCGGCAGCTCCATACCAATGTCGAGCACGTGGGTAGCTTTCTCAAGCTATGGTGCCCAAGTCAGAACACTGGGCGCCGACCCACATCTCCTCGGCAGCTCCGAACCAATGTCTAGCTCATGGGTAGCTTTCTAAAACTGTGGTGCCCAAGTCAGAACACTGGGTGCTGACCCACATCTCTTCGGCAGCTCCGTACCAATGTCGAGCACGTGGGTAGCTTTCTCAAGCTATGGCGCCCAAGTTAGAACACTGGGCGCCGACCCACATCTCCTCGGCAGCTCCGAACCAATGTCGAGCACGTAGGTAGCTTTCTCAAGCTATGGCGCCCAAGTTAGAACACTGGGCACCGACCCACATCTCCTCGGCAGCTCTGAACCAATGTCGAGCACGTGGGTAGCTTTCTCAAGCTATGGCGCCCAAGTCAGAATACTGGGTGCCGACCCACATCTCCTCGGCAGCTTTCCCAAAGACAGGTTGCAAGAAAAAAAAGAAGGCTAAATTTTTTATTCATACTCTTTTATTGATTAAGCACTGTTGGAAGAACAAAAATGTTACAAACCACTCCACTCAGCTAAAAAACTTCTCAGCGGCCCTCGGGGCCGACGCAAGATAGCCTGATTCTGGCCGAACGGCTGGGACCTCCTGCCTCGTCACAATGACCCTTGGGGTTGGCCAAAGTCGACACACCAGCCACAGGGCTCTGGGCATCGACCGGCCGGGTATACTCCAGTAGCATAATTGCCGCGGGAGCACCCTCTACTCTGTGACCTCCCGAAGAAGAGCCCGTCCTCGCCCTGGACATGCCCAGCATTGTCTTGTAACGCTGTATTTCCATATCCTTTTCCACTATATTGTCGCGAAGGGGCCTCTCTGACGAGGGTCGCTGCACTGATGCACTCGACATAGTGGGCCCAAGACCGGCACTGCGTATGTCATGATGTACCATCGCCCTCTTCAGCTTGGTTGCCTCCACACTTAGCGCATCGGATTTGTTTCGATAATAGTGAAAGGCGGCATCCTGATCACGAGCCTCCTTCCGATACCGGACCAAAGTGGACTCAAGGACCTTGATCTTGCTCCAGAGCCAAGCCACATCGGATCGACGAGGGTCAGCCTCAGAAAGGGGGGCTGGCACCTAACAAGGGAAAAACAATCATCATTCCGATGCCCACCGACCTCAGGATGAAAATCTCAAAATAAGTCAGAAGGTTCGGTCGGCGAAGCTACACTTCCCTAAAACAAAATAGTTGAAGTCAAAACACTTGGCCAAACAAAAATCCTTTTCCCATAAATCAAATTCGTCGTACAAAAAATGCGGTGGCCAGTCCACAGTAGGCAAATACAACAAAAAAGAGGAGGAAACAAAAACAACAAGGAGGCGAACTGCTTAATTCCCCACATCTGGATCGGTCTGGTCGAGGGGAGGGTCCATAGCTGGGTCGGTAAGCGGCTCGTTCTGCTCGCCCCCTTCGGGGGTTTTGGGCGGCGGCTCGATCACCATGTCAAAATCAAACTCGGTCAGATCGATGGTCGGGTAGAAGTGCCTCACATGACTCAGGGCCTTCTCGTAGACCTCGTTCTGGGCCTCGATTATCAGGTCCTGGGCCTTCGTGGTGAGCAACTTCTTCTCCGCGGTGAACCCCTTCTTCAGCGAGCTCACCTTCCGAACACACTCACTCTCCATAGAAGCAAGCTCGGCCTTCATCTCCTGCTCCCTCTTATGCGAGCCCTCAAGCTCAATCTTCATCTCCTTCATCTCCCGCTGGTATTTGTTTGCTCGCTTCCTCTCATGCACCAGGGCCTTTTCATGAAGCTTCATCACCTGGGCCCCCTCCAGACAAGCCTACAACACAAGAACGAAAGGGTCGAAAAAGGGGGTCGGATCGTATAAGAATTAGCAAAAAGAGGCCAGTTGTCCTTACCAGCACGTTCGCCTGTGCCAACCGCATATAGGCCACCTCCAGAGTATCAATTCTCATACTCTGCCGATCGCGGGGAGTCGCCAGCTTATCGGCGACCTCGATGGCCACGATGCCCTCGGTCAGGCTGTCGCCCTTCTTTACCGACCAGTCCGGGGCCCATGGCTACAACATCTCATCGCCTACAATCTTGGCAGCATCGTCTCGGAGCGGAGGGACCTTCCTTTTCACGTACTCGGCCACCCTCATCGCGCTGGGGCTCGACGGGACGAGCACTTCCTTGCTCGGTTCAGGACGCACTTTCTTCGCCCTCGGCGACTTCGGCGTGTCGGAGGCTACATGCGAAGATCCCCTCGCTCTCTTCCCGTTCTCGGTCTGCTCAGCCCTCTCCTTCTTCTGGGCGATCCTCCTTGCCTTGATTGATTCAGGATCGAGGTCCATACCTACAAAAATACCCATTAAAAACCATGAGCGCAATAGAATACTAAAATGAGGAAAATGGAACAAACAACATACTAGACGTAGCCGGGCTCAGTCCAATGCGGGCCATATGACTTTTCGTCACCTTCGGCCAGCTTATACTATTGCCCTTCCGAAGGCGTTCGACATATCTCCAATCCTCGGCTGATAGATCCTTCGACTTCGGCCCCTTGAAGTTCGGCTTGTAAAAATTCCATCGAGTAGGAATATCCCAAAGTTTCTTGCTCCGGATGACGAGGTACTTATTCTTCCATTCCTTTATCGAATCCAGGTGGCAATGGAATACTTTCCCCCCGCTCCGAGGGGAGACGTAGTAGATGCCCTCGAACTCCCCGGATGAGCTAATCCCTAACATCGCTCGGAAGATATCCAACCTCAACGGTACCTTCCTCTCCTCACACAGTAGCACGAAGCACACCATCTGCTTCCACGAGTTCGGCCCATACTGCCGGAGACAGCGATGCCCAATTCAGCACTTCTCGGATGAACGGGTGGATCGGCAACCGTAGGCCGGAGCTGAATGCATCGGCCGAAAAAATGCAATACCACTCGGACAGAGGATCGGTTGGCTAGAGACCCGGGCTCGGCATCATCAACTCAAACCCCTTTCCGATGTGGTAGGCCGAGCGGATGTGGGCCAAGTTCTCTGCCTTCAGGATCGACCGTGTAGCGTCCATTTTTATCTTTTGACGACTTGGCGATGAGGGCTGAATCCCATATAAGTTCTTATCTGCGAGGTCATCTGGGTACTTCCTGATCGACCTCGGCTGCGACAAGAAGCCTTTCCCCAGGTCCTAAACGGGGACTGACCTGTCAGGGCTACTGGGCATCGTCCACTTCCTCCTCTTCTGCCTTTTCTTCTTGGCCTTTTCAGGAGAAGGTGTGGCCAGTGGCTCGAGGACGATCGCCACCGAAGAGGAACCAATCTCCTTGCCCTTCCTCCGACCCGTCTCCACTTCTTCTTCATCGCTATCATCATGCTCGGAGTCCGAACCCTCCTCCGAGTACAACACCTCTACCTCCTCTGACTCGTCGCTATCCCCCTCCTCCGAGTCACTACTCTCCACGACAAACAGCTTCCTAGCACGGAGTGGTTTCGCATCGTACACCATGACGCCCTCCCAAGACGTCAAATCAGAGAGGCCCGTACGGGGGTCGTCCTCCTCCCTCGAAGTCGAGGCCGAAGAGCCAGACTGAGCCCTAGACATACTAAAGAAAAAGAACTAACTAACCTGCTCGGTTTCGGCGAGGGACGAACGAAAGACAGAAAGCCCTAGAGAGAGAAACTCTAACGGCACCTTTTTCTAGAGAGAGGGAGTAAAAGTGAAGAATGAAAAAGGGGGTAGGGGGATATATATAGAGAGCCAAGGGACTCCTTGATTTTCGCAAAACAGTTCCTAGAATTCCGCAATAACGGCTCCTAGAAACTCGCAAAAGTGACATCATCAAGACACGTGACAGGAGACCCTTCGGTTTCCAAACAATGCTCGTCGGGCCGAGGCTACTCGAGAATCAGGATTGCCCTCCCCAAACATAGGGTTGGACGCTCGGCAACGACCTCGAGCAGGGCCCTGGCCTCAGGCCAGGTGACCCACTACGCTCGGTGATGACCCCCAGCTACTCAACCCCCAAAAGTTTACATCAAAGATTAGGGCGCTCGCCTTCGACAAATGCCCCGAGCTCAGGGATTCGGTCGACACCCCTCTCACCCGCGAATAATTCAAGATTTACGGCCCCCAGAGCCAAAACCCCGAATTGTTCGAGGGCGGAAAGAGAGCCACCATACCCGGGCTCTCGATCCCGAACCTTTGTCAACCGAATATAAAGTTTTTGAGGTAGACCCATTTGAGCTGAAATTTTGGGTCAGATTGATCTACCTAAAAAATGCCAGAGGACGGCAGACTCGTCCTACAACTCCCCGGGCCCCGGACCTTGATCGGCACGCCTCCCATCCCTGTCTCCTTTGGGCAGACGGCCCTTAGAGCCGTATACCCAAAGGAAGACAGAGACGGCAGGGGAGCCACCTATCTGGGGCTCTCTGCCTTAAACCCAATTATTGGGCGTCCGCCTGTGGCAGACACCTCTGATAGCACATAGGCCACCAGCGCTTTTTCTGATGAAAGAACAATGGAGGAATGGGGTATATATAGGCCCCTCCCCCCAAGCCGCATTTATGACCTCAGGGAGACCAAAAGACGGAAGGTGAAGCGCCATGCAATTAATTCTTCCTAGGGATTGGAGCGCCGCACATTAAGTCCCCATTGGAAGACAAAAAGCCCGCAGTTAAGAAGCAATCTGCAAGGCATGATGACTGCCACACCCCTTGCCGATCCCTAAGCCCTCAACGCTCCGAGGTCAGGTCGAGCACCATGGTGGCTTTCTCAACAGAAAGCCCACCGGCTCGCCGCACCCCTTGCTGACCCCTAAGCCCTCGACGCTTCGAGGTCAGGTCGAGCATCAGGGTGTCTTTCTCACCAGAAAGCCCATAGGCTCGTTGCACCCCTTGCCGACCCCTAAGCCCTCGACGCTCCGAGGTCAGGTCGAGCACTAGGATAGCTTTCTCAACAAAAGGTCCACAAGCTCATTGCACCCCTTGCCGACCCCTAAGCGCTCGACGCTCCGAGGTTAGGTCGAGCACCAGGGTGGCTTTCCCAATAAAAAGTCCACGGGCTCGCCGCACCCCTTGCCGATCCCTAAGCCCTCGACGCTCCGAGGTCAGGTCGAGCACCAAGTTGGCTTTCTCAACAGAAAGCCCACTGGCTCGCCGCACCCCTTGCTGACCCCTAAGCCCTCGACGCTCCGAGGTCAGGTTGAGCATCAGGGTGGCTTTCTCAACAGAAAGCCCACCGGCTCACTGCACCCCTTGCTGACCCCTAAGCCATCGACGCTCCGAGGTCAGGTCGAGCACCAGGGTGGCTTTCTCAGCAAAAAGCCCACGGGCTGGCTGCACCCCTTGTCGACCCCTAAGCCCTCGACGCTCTGAGGTCAGGTCGAGCACCAGGATAGCTTTCTCAACAGAATGTACACGGGCTCGCCACACCCCTTTCCGACCCCTAAGCCCTCGACGCTCCGAGGTCAGGTCGAGCACCAGGGTAGCTTTCTTAACAGAAAGTCTACAGGCTCGCCGCACCCCTTACCGACCCCTAAGCCCTCGACCCTCCGAGTTCAAGTCGAGTACCAGGGTGGTTTTCTCAACAGAAAGTCCACGGGCTGGCCGCACCCCTTGCCGACCCCTAAGCTCTCGACGCTCTGAGGTCAGGTCGAGCACCAGGGTGGCTTTCTCAATCAAAAGCCCACCGGCTCGCCACACCCCTTGCTAACCCCTAAGCCCTTGACGTTCCGAGGTCAGGTCGAGCACCAGGGTGGCTTTCTCACCAGAAAGCCTACGGGCTCGCTACACCCCTTACCGACCCCTAAGCCCTCGACGCTCCGAGGTTAGGTCGAGCACCATGATAGCTTTCTCAACAGAAAGTTCACGGGCTCGCCGCACCCCTTGCTGACCCCTAAGCCCTCGACGTTCCGAGGTCAGGTCAAGCACCAGGGTGGCTTTCTCAACAGAAAGCTCACCTGCTCGCTGCACCCCTTGCCGACCCCTAAGCCCTCGACGCTCCGAGGTCAGGTCGAGCACCAGGATAGCTTTCTCAACAAAAGGTCCACAAGCTCATCGCACCCCTTGCCGACCCCTAAGCCCTCGATGCTCCGAGGTTAGGTCGAGCACCAGGGTGGCTATCTCAATAAAAAGTCCACGGGCTCGCCGCACCCCTTGCCGACCCCTAATCCCTCGATGCTCCGAGGTCAGCTCAAGGACCAGGGTGGCTTTCTCAACAGAAAACCCACAGGCTTGCCTTCGCCTCGGAGTTCCGAATCCACGCGTAGCCCAGCACACTCCTCTGCACCTCGTCAAAAGGCCTACGGCCGGAGACCAGAGCTCCGGCCTCCGAGCCGACCTCAGCCCCGGCGACGACCATGAATGCCTTCAGAAACTCCCGCCGCTCTTCCTTCACGGCCAAGACTACTCCTCCACGGTTAGCTCGCACACCCCTACAGGAGTGGGGGGCTTGTGACATAGGGTAAAATGGGGTGGCCCATCCTAGACCACCAGATCTCATCAAAAAGCACTCACCTTGGATAATCGGGTCAACAAAAGTCAGCCGGGCCTCTGCCAGCTCAAGCCCACAGGCAAACGGGTCTGACCCGGCCCGTTAGGCCTCAGACCCATTTACCACTGCCTATAAATACTTCTCCCCCTCCCTCACTAATGAGGTAATCAATCTTTTCCCCCTCAAACCCTAGTAACTGTTACTATTTTTCAGTGACTGACTAGACCGTCGGAGGGCCTGTCACCGGGACCAACCTCGGTGTTTCTAGGCCGAGTGCAGGTACACGAGACTCCCGGATCCGACCTTCCAAATCCGAGCCGAGCCTCCACTACCGAGCCGAGCATCCGACCTACGCCTCTACTCCCGATCGGGTCTCTTGGCTGAGAATCGGGCGTACCATCCAGTACCGTATCCTTCAATTAAACAAACAAATAGAACTTACACCTGTTGCATCCACACCTCCTAAAAACAAACTGCATCAATAAACAAAAACAAACAAAAAATTTAACCATTCGATTAACCACGTTTTTTAATATTACCATAACATCCATCTCCAATAAAGACAAAAGTGTATTATCAAATAAGGACAATAAGGTTTTTTTAAAGTAAAAGGCTAGTCAAACCCAAAAAAAAAAAAGGAGTAAGAGTTATTTTGTTTGAACTATTTATGTTTTTTTATAAAGGGTTATGCTGTAGCCTGATCTCGAACTCCACATCTCTTTTATCCATTCTGGCTCTTTACCGTATAAGTTAGTCGTTTAAACTCTTTAAATGTATATAGTTTTTCACCTCCCCCTTTTCATGACATAAAGCATTTATCCTGTAAAGTTTTTTTTTGGCAAAACTCCTGTTCTTTTTCTTGGAAAGTAGGTTATAACCAGACAAAAAAATTTCTCTGAACATTTTACTCACTAATTATGAAGCTTTACTATTCTCATTGCATGAAAAAATATATTTTTCAAAAGTCAATCAATATAAACTTTATTTAACGTCTCAACCAAAGAAACAACACTGATGGTTTTTTTTATAGGAAAAAGGTGGATAGTGGCCACCCTGTTTCATTAATAATAAATTAATGAGACATACCCAGAGAACTGGGCCCGACTACAATCTACAAACAGGAAATAAGACATACATGAAGCAACATGACCCGTCCAAATAATAAATCTCTCCAACAATCCTGGAGGGTGGGCCGACAAACAACCTCGGTCCAGTAAAATTGTATATATGCCAGTTTAGCTTCGTACACTACCTCCATGGCACATGTACACCCACCTGAAACTAGTCTGGTAGGATTTTAACACCCGCCGATCCCAGCCTACAAACGCGCCAACAGCTCCCACAGCCACTAACACATATATAGCCGTGAAGAACATATCTTCACCTCTCTCACGATTGTGCTATCTCAGGCAATTTCTTACCAAACAGCTATCTCGCTCACCCTATTAAAAAATCACGCTCCAGGAGAGAGACGTGGAGAAAATACCTTCACCTCTCTCACGCTCTTACTCTCTCAGGCGATTTCTCACCACACAGACTCAACTCGACTCTTACTCCCAAGAGGCGACGCTGTTACGAGACAGTGGTCTAAGCTGGAGGAAGCTCAATAGCCTGAGCGCTATCAAGACTGCATCGGCGGTATCGTTGGACACCCAGACAAGAGTGCGCACATCATGGGGGGACCCCATCTTCGGGCCTAAGCCCCACAATCGTGCAAAACGACGTGCTACATGGTCCCCACCTCCCACAGCAAACAACTACCGATCTGGCCCCACGGGCCCCATACCGAACCACCGACCTCACACACTTAAACCCCAGATCCATGATGTTCGCGACAATAGGCGCGGGAGGATGCTCTGGCGTGACATAGTCGCTCCGCGACAGTTGAGACAAGCACCCCATCTTCGGGCTCAAGAGCGTGAGAGAGTAAGAGTCGAGTTGAGTTGTTTCCGGGTAAATAGATAAAGAAAATCATTATAGAAGAAACAGTAAGTTCAAATGCGAATATACTACATACATCAATATATATATTTGCTTTTGTTTGTGTGTAAAAATTGTTTTTTACAAAATATTTCGGTTATTTAAAGGCTATAGTACTAATAACTTTGGACTTTTCTCAGATAACTACTATAAACATGCTTTAATATATATAACCTCTTTAAACTTTCATTTTATATAGATCTGTACATAATGATCTCCCTCATGTACTTTCAAGAATTACCCTATACTAAATAGTTATCTCTCAAAAAAAAGTCTGCATAGTTATCTGAGAAAAATTAAGAAATTAGGGTACTTTTATGTAATTTAACTGTACAAAAAAAATTGATTACTTGTCTCCCAGTAAAATTTGGAGTTAAAAGTATATTAAAAATTTTAAAACCTATCGACAAATAAATAACAAAAAAGCAACACTTAGGGGAGGTTTGACTGGATGAAAAAAATACTATTTGAAAATGATTTCTTAGGAGAAGTGTTGTTCAAAGCTTTATGAGTGAAAGGACTTTGATTTGATTTCATTAAAGGAATATTGTAGCACTTTGTTTGGAACTTTTGTTTTCCAGCCAAAATGAGAGAAAATTGATGGAAGTGTACTATTCATGAGTTTTAAAATTTTTTATCTGTCCTTTTACATTATCCAATAAAACAACTACACATACTCTACAATTATTTTTTACTATTTTTTAAAATTTCTCTCTCCATTTTATCCTATCTATATAATAAATTATATGGCAATTTCAAAAAAAAAAAAAAACTATCAAATGTCTCTCCTTCAATTGAAACAAAATCAATGGCTCACATTCATCCTCCCAAAAGACATTTTTTCCCCAAAACTAAAATTCTCATCACTTTATTACTATCTCTCTTCCCTCCCTTCACTTTTCATATCTTTCTCCCCCCCCCCCCTCCGAAATTTAGATTTTCAGTTTTTTGGTTTGTAAATTTCCTATTTATCAGGTTTTTTATGGTTCCTTTGATTGCTCGTGTAGAAAATTTCACTGAGTTTCTTGACTGATTTTAAATTCAATGAAAGATTTAAATAGAGATTTTTTATGCTTCTTTTTATTTCTCATGTAAATATTCACTTGGGTAAATTTCATCCTATAAATTTACATCGAAAATAGCAAATGTCTCATCAAAAGTTAGATTTCATTATTTTGCACCCTCAAAGTTCTAAGAAGTTGAATTTTACACCCCCATTTATAATTAATTTTTAACATATGCTGATGAAAATTTGGACTTTTATTTACAACTAATTGTTGTCTAACTATTCAAATTTGAGCTACATAAACTCTATGATAGAAATTTTAGATTCATGCATCCGAAAGGCTGGAGAGTAAATATATCCAGTATTATACATGAACATTATTATAATGTACATATCAGAAAGTATATTAATATATGATAGTATAATACACTGAGAACATCAAAGTTAATCAACAAATATTTTTACCTCCTTGATGTGGTGAAAACAATACTTTACTAGTGGATTGCCTAGTGGTTTGGCTTATGTGTTTTGTGTGATTCACTCTATATACTTATTTTGGGGAGTTGGGACAGTCTTTGCTGTTAGTTCTATCGGTATGTAGCCCTATTTTGTATCTATAATTATATTCTCTATTTTAATTATATCTGTTGTTAGTTCTGTATAGATGTGTTGGCTGGAGTCTTGATGTCTCTATCCGTATGATATAAAAGAAAAGGAATTTAGAGATAACTATATGATTGTTTTATGACATTCTAATTATTTTTTATAACTTATCGTGAAGTTTCTAGCCCGGTGGTATTGCATATAAATGTTGATACCTATGTGATTTCTTAGTCAAATAGAATTTCATGTATTTTACTGTTTACAAGGCTTTTTATATATGTATCGTTCTGAAGCCGTGCCAACGGACAAACCTAGTACTACAATAAACCACATCCAAATAAACTACTTTTTTAAAATTTAATTCCAAATTTCTAGATCTGATACATTTTATAAATAACCAAATCACTTTTGAATGTAGTTGGTCTTCTCATCCCAAATGGTCTGTACAAACTAGGTATCAAATTATTGACAGATGTTCTTATCGACGGTGTACCCACAGAATATATTGTCCTTCACGTAAATAAATCCTATGGAGCAGACATATCGTAGGAGGTTCTACGGATTGTCGAATGTTTCGATGCGTATTTCAAAGCACGTGTGTCTTGATCGTCTTATAGGTTAAAACGCTATTTGTGTTAACTTATTGTTGCTGCTAATTTCGGTGTGGGAGCAAACAGATAATGTGTAGATTCTTCTAAAAACAATAAAAGCAAACCTGCCGACGTCTTGCCGGTGTTGACTGTTTCTCGATGCCGCCACTGACCTGCAAAAAAATTTTGAAACACCAGGATTTTTCCTGGCGACGAACCCTCCGACACTAAATATTGATTACCTTTTTTGTCACGCCCCGCTTTCCAAAAGTAATATGGAATACGGTGCACGAATAAGCCCAGCAAATAGTTTTCACCGTCCATAAGCTGTACAGATCTACTTAACTCAGCCCAACAGTAAATAGAGCAATATACTCAACCACACATGCATGAACAATTATAAATCAACTGTATTTATTTGCAACAATAATAAATATTCCAAACAAATACAAGATCTGAATCAATACAAAACCCTGAGACTACAAGCCCAATACAAGTCTCAGTACAGTAACATAAATGAAATAGTTCAAAATAAAACATTAAGCAAGAATTTTTCAATGCGCAGCTCAAAACTTTTGCTCACCAACTCCAGTAGGCAAATGATCACCAAAACCAGCCCATATAACAATTACAAGGAAATAGGAAGATAGGAAGAAATGATGCCCGTTAGTTGCAAGTTCTGGGCCACAAGTAGTACAGCAGAAAAAGTGGAAACAGAAATATTAAACAAAAACAGGAAGTACTGACATTGAGAAAAACAACAGTAGGTGACAGTCTACAGATAACAGAAAACAGTAGGTAAACATTAAAGATAACAGTAACAGTAACAGTAAGGGACAACAGTAACAGTAACAGGATGTGACAGTGAAATAGTTATTCTTATGTCTAATGTTCATTACTATCTAGGTAGCACATCATGCATCCCAAATTTTATCAGATGGTTTTTACATTCAAACAGTTTCATTCAGATTTCGTAGTGGAACCTATAGGGCAGTGTACACAGACAAATAGTAACAGTAATAGTAAACAGTAAAAGAGTCATGGATCATGCCATCATGCATCCAGAGAAAAAAAGTTGATGAATCACGGTACCACGGTAAACAGTTGAGGAAAATGAGTCTTCTTCTGAGTACACATTTCTATATTGTCCACTACTAGATCTTTTCCTTAACCCCGGCTTGATTATTTTTCATTATTATTAAACAGGTGTGAACAAACACAAACAAGGCTAAAGACATGGCACGAACAAAGGGGTGAATAAGGAACACAAGTCTAAGATGAATAAGAAACACAACGGGTGACAAAAACAACCTATAACAGTTGAAACAACGAAACTTTTAGTTCTGGACAGCAAGACACTACTGCACCAAATTTGAGATTCCCGTTGCTTCATAAATGCAAATCTAGATCCGTCAGAAAATCTAGAAACTAAACTCTTTTAAGAATCCAGCGCATATACACAAGTCATACATCAGCTACAGTAACAGGGTTTAAAACAGTGTTCAATACAGAGTTTATGTTTATCCAGAATATGCAAAGTATTGTTTATAAGAATGAAAAGGGTCTAAAAACATCATAATTAAATCTGAGAAAAATCTGGAATGTTCCCTAGCATATCTAGTCTCAACATATAAAATTTCATGAAATTCCATTATAGATAGTATAGTCAATATAATTGGGAAAACAGAGTAATGCAACAAAATTATAATTCTAAAAGTTCAGACATAACAATACCAAAACAGAGATAATTCACAAAATATAATTCGAAATCCATATCTGTCCAAAGGGTGTTAAAATAGAAAACTCAGGCTACAGTTCATATTCACAAAGTTTTCATCAAAAATGAATAGAATCAGGTTGAAAACCTAATTCTTTACTGAACAGCATGCAGATTGGAAATTGTGTGATTGGTTTCATAAGCATGAAATGAGTTATAAAGCTCATTAAATAATTCTGCAAAAATTAGGGGTTGATCCCAGTCATAACTAAACATACCCAAAAAAATATCAAGTCCAAATTTTGCTTTTAATATCAGTTTTAAAATAATAATTCATACAGAAATCATATAATTCAGAATCTGAAATTTACGATACAATTGCGGTAAAACAGCGATAACTCATGCATTGAAAATCAGAATTCAGATCCGTCAAAAGTTCTGAAAACTAGACAACAAGCCTACAAATCATGTTCACAAATTTACTTATTTTACTGATGTTAACAGGTTCGAAATTACTGTACTAAAATAGGGCAGCAATAAAACAAAATTTATTTCATGCATTTCATCAAATTATTTAATTACAATAGATCAAATCTAAAATGTCATACAAAGTACGGTATCTAGGTTACTCAAATCAGCATGGCATGTGTATTAACAGTCTATAATGAGATAGTACATCTAACAAAGCATCCATGTAACAATTATCTACAACATACAGTGTGTCACAAGTAAGAATACAAGCAAGATGTCCATCTAAACTAATTTATTTTTCATGCAACGGGTGAAAACTTATTGTGAAATAGTCATGATCTAGAGATGAAGTAACAGATCAACTATCAAGATATGATTTCATCATAAGAGTGGTTACAAACGCATGCAAGACTACTTACGGTATTTAACTTGTATGAAGAACAAATACATAAAAGCTACTTTCCTGATAATGACGACGAAGATGACGACAGAATAATGGGAACGGATCCCAAACAACGAACACAACCACACGTGCACAAGAAACAACACGTACGAGAACAAGGGCCAACAGCAAAGCACGTGCAGTGCACGTGCTCTCCACCACACAACGACACTGATGGTAAGTGGAAACAGCAACGAAGTTGGGGCTAGTGGCAGGGAAGGGTGATGACGGCGGAGCACGATAGTAGAAATGTCGAGTGAAGCTCGACGCTAGGGAAACAACGACGGCAACGGCTGTCGCGGCGCAAGGGGCAACGCGGGGATCGAGTGGGGACAGGGCGACACAGGGATCGGGGATGAGGGGAAGAGGAACGGGCTGAGGGTTGAGAGGATGACGGGAGAGAGAGAGAGATCGGGGTGCAGTTGACGGCTGAAGTAGGAGGGAGAGATTAGGGTTTAGATAATTAGGGTTAGGGTGTGATTAGGGGTTATATAGAGTCAAAGTAGGTATAGGTTAACTGTGTAGTATCAGAAATAGTCAAATATTAATCAAATAAGCCATGAATTAGGTTTAAACAAAACACAAGGGGAAGAACTATTATTTAGATCAATCAAATTAAGGAATAAATATTGAATCAAAGAAAAATGAATTATAAAGCGAGAAAGAACAACACACGAATCAAAAAGGGATGAATATAAATACAATCAGATTTGAACTAAATAACAAGGAATTTAATTAAATACAAACAAAAATACAATAATGAGTCACAGGGGTTACATTTTTTATGGTGGGGGTAGAGGGGTATTTATAGTCACATTTGGAACAGTTTCAAGATAATCATTTATCTCTACTTCCTGGTGTTTTTGGATAAGAAATATAGTTTAAATTCCTTCGTGATAAGAAATTTGGTTTAAACCATCTCTTAGGGATAATCATGAATTTAAATAATACTTTAAATGGCCAAGATTTATTTATAATGGGTTTGTCACCCTGATCAAGTAAGACAAACTCATTTTTTGGTTATCAAGCTTGGAAAAGACCCAGCTCTCATTTTCGAACCTGTTGTTAGTAGAAAGTACTGTTTTTACCCCTGAGAGCTTTGAGATTTGTGCACGAGTTGAATGGTCCTGATTTAGTTCTATTTTTAGCCGTATCACTTATAGTGATTTGTCTGTATCTTTTCCCAGTTGTACTTTGAGATAGGTATCGTGTAGGTGTGCTGGCATCAAATTTAGACGTAAATTGCTTTATTTCCTGAATTAGATTAATTTTTAACACAATTTCCATTAGTTTTGATAATTTTCAAACCATGCAGTTTCTTTTAGTTTCAAGCCTGCAAGGCATAATGCTGGAATAATCAACAAATATAGATATAGATTACAAGGTAATTTCATAAGGGAAGGCTAAGATTCAATTTTAGTTCTTAGAGAATAGAGAATACACAGTGGTTGTGTATTTTGCCATTTTTACCCCTTTTTGGCAAAAATGCTGCTGTAGTCGTCAGCTAAATTGCCACATTTTATATTTATGTGAACAGTTGATTACTATATTTAAGAATAGATTTGGCAATTTCCATATGATAGGGGACGAAACATGATGTTCCGTCTTAGAAAATTTATTACAAAATATTAGAGTTTAGGCATAAATTATTGTTAATATTACAAAATATTCTGATTAATTATCATCTAACTATGATTATTAAGTTCTAATTATGATTACTAGTAATTTACACGTGCGATGCACGTATATATATATATTAAAGTAAAAATTTCGACATTGTCTGGCATCGAACCTAAGATCTCTTTTATATTAGTTATGCACGTGCATTGCACGTATTTATTTGGTTACAATGCACGTGTTTGTATTGATTATACAACCCAACTCTCCCATTAAAATAACTAGTATAATGTACGTGCAATGCACGTCTAAAAAAAGTAAAGTCATCAAATTAAATGAATATATATCGAATAAGAAAAAAATAGTTTCTATTTGAATGTTTTGATTTGGGCTAAACGTCTGGTGCACATTTTATATTTGTTGGATATAGTTTGAATGTGTATTATACGTGTTTATATAGTTACAAAGTTATGGTTTATTTGTTACAAACCCCAACTCTCCCATTAAAATAGTAGAGATATATTATTATTAGAGATTAAGTACACATGCATGCCTCATTTTTTTGTGGAAATTGGTGGGTCATGTTTTGTCCCCACCAAAAACGTCTTAAAAAAATATTAAAATATTGGATGGACGAAACATCTGTCCAATTTTGTTTGCCTTATTTTGTATTTAACGACTGCAACAAACAAGATAAATTGTCAAATTTTGTTTTGCCATTTTTCCATTTTCTTCACAAACGACTTTGGGTGCTCTTACCCATGGATAAATATTATTTCACACGATTATAATGCAATAATATAAGTTTTAGAATTTTGGCATGGGGTAGACAACTTGTAGGACCATTTTACCTAACATTCAATATATCAAAATAAATAATAAACTTCAAAAAAGATAACTAGCCGCTAAATTTAAAAAGACAATTAGACGCGAAAACATATGGATTAACCAATTTCAAAAAAAAAATAAAAAATTAACATAGTAGGTTCCTCAACTATATGATGTGGTTGATCAGCATTTCATTGGAATTATGGGAAAAGGTTGGAAGCTGAGAATGAGGGTGGTAGATTTTTTTTTTTTTTTGGGGGGGGGGGGATTGGATCGTACAGTTCAATAGTTCAAATGATAATGGTTTGGAGGATGAGTTCACACAGATAACGGTTTGGAGGAAGAGTTCCTACAAGGATGAGGCTGAGGTTTGTTTGACAATTGTGCAGTTGGAAAAAGATAAGGCACATGGTGTATCTCCTGTTTTTCATTTTTTGTATTTTTTTTTTCTATTTTTTCTTCTTCTTGAGTATTTGTAATCTCTTATATTTTCTTGGACCATATATTGAAGTTGTTTTCAATATATATTCATTTTGTTTCATTTTGAGCTCTTTGTGTTGATTTGTTCGTCTTTTTTGCTTCGTTCTTCATCGATTGTTGATTTTTTTCTCTTTATTAGAATCTTGTTCTCTCTATTTGTTCTTGGGTGCTTGTGGTGTTTTGGTTGGTTACCCTATTCCCAATCCTATTGCTTTTGATCCCTAATTTATTACCAAAGCAAAATTGACCTACAATCCTATTTTGAGTCCTATACAATTTATCCTAATCAAATCCTAATTAAACTATTCCTATTTCTTCTCCTATTGGACACAATTAAACCCAAATACCCAATTACCAATATCCTACTATAAACCCTAAATCATACCCCATATAAACTAACTCTCTCTCCCTAAACCCTAATCCTAATCTCCCGGCCTCCTCTTCTCCATTGCTTGTGCGGTCAGCCGTCAACACCCCAAACCCCAACGGACGCCCCACCTCCCCTGGCTGACCAACACCCTCGGCCTGCACCTCACCCACACTCGATCATCAACTCCCCCGACCATCACCCTAGACTGACATCCATCACCTTCATCCCCATATCTCTCTATTCGTCCCTTCTGTCACCGGTGCGCTGGTCAGCAGCAACAGTCGGAGTAGCAGCCAGCCGCAAGGGCTAGCCGCCACTCCCGACGCCCGACGCTCACTTGCTCTCTCTCGCTTTGTGGGTATTGCACGTGTTTGAGTCGTTTGGTTCGTGATTCTTGTTCGTGGGTTTTGTTTGTTGTCGGGATCCGTTCCCATAATTCTTGGTGTTCTTCGTTTTTGTCTTCGGTTAAGGCAAGTACTTCTACTCCAATTTCTTTGTATGATACACGTCAAAAATATCGCTTATAGTGTAGTTGGGTTCTAAAGACAACTCGTGTGTTATTTTTTATGGGTTTTATCTCTATTGTGCTATTTGACCATAGTTTCCTCACGACACAAAAAAATTGACATGAAAACAACTAGGTTTGACCATTCTTGATCTATTCAGATATGTGAGATAATTAGGTAAAATTATGTGTTTGATGAGATCCATGTGATATGATGGTTGTGAATAGGTTATATACTCTATTTCATGATGTTTGGACACTTAGTAGACTCTATACCATGTTTGATTGTGATTGGAATAAGTTTCGTATGATTTATGTTGGTTTTGTTGTTAAAGGAAAATCTTTATTTGTCGTTGATCAGTTTTGATTTGTATTTTAGATCATATTAAGGTCAAAATTCTTAATTTTTGTATTTGACATTAATTGTAGAGAAATCTGTCTTCTTTCCAAAGTCTCTGACCTTGATCGATTTCGTTTTTCGTATGAGTGAGTTATGGTTGTTTTACTACAGAGGTGTATTCTATTTCCAGATTTTGTTTCTTGATGATTTTGATGGTTAAACTATTTTGATACTAGTCCTAACCATATTATTTTGATCTGAAACTTTGTACAGTATTTCTATACCTATCTAGGGATTACCCAGAATTTTGGTGGATTTTATTGATGAGTTTTATACGCCGTTTCATGCTTGTTTATGAAAGCTATACTTGCTGTATTTTGCTCTCTATTCTGTAAAGAATCGTATTTTCACCATATTTCCTTTTACTGTATAGAAAATATTTATGAAATATAAAAGTTAACTTATTTTGTCTATTTTCATCTCCCTTTGATGGATTTGGATTTCGTTTAACGGTTTGTGAGATATTACAGGTTTTGTACAGCAGTGTTGGGAATTCCGGTTTTGCCAAACTATCGTTTCTTGATATTTTCTGATTTTCGTTGGCTATACTAATTTTACTGGAATATTATGAAACTTTATATTATGATACTAGACATATAGGGGATTACCCCAGACTTTTCCTAGATTTATTTGAGAAGTTTTAAAGCTATTTTTCGAACTTTGAATATGATTTACTGATTTCTGGCTGAACGTGTTTTCTGGAATAAAATCAGTTTTGAGTTATGATTTTGTGAAATACTATATGACTTATATATAACCGATGGATTCGTGTGGAAGTCTATTTCCAGATTCTTCGACGGATTCAGATTTGGATTTCTGTGGTAACGAAAATCACTGTTTTAGTACTTTACTATCATGCTGTCCTGAGTATGAACATACATTGTTTTGCTCGTTTATGTGACCATATATTAGCTATGCATATTTATTTGTTTTCCTGAACCTAATACTGATTGTATCATGTTAGTTTGATACTATTTCATGCAATATTATGTCTGTTGATAACCATAATAAAAGTAATCAAGCCGGAGTTTCTTAAGGGAAGATCTATTAGTGGAAAATATGGAAACGTGTACTTGGAAGGGAACTAGTGTTCCATACTGTTACTGTTACTATTACTGTTACTGTTACTTTTACTACTATTGTTACTGTTATTTCTACTGCTACTGCTACTGTTACTGATATCTGAGTACACTGCCCCATTATGGTCCACTATGAAATCTAAAAGCGAAACTGTTTGTTGTAGCAACCATGTGTTATAATAAGGGGCGCATGACGTGCTACCTATCTAGTAATACATACAAGACTGTAAGAACATAAGACTGATACTGTTAGATTGATACTGTTGGACTGATACTGTTATACTGTACACTGATATACTGAGTATACTGTTACTGGACACTGTTAGTTGCCATATGATACTATACTTGACGCATTCATTTGTACTGTTAGTATTGCATGCTAGTTGACTTTGTTTTACTGATTCATGATAGATATTACTGTTGATGCATTATTCCATGCTATTTGTTTACCTTTTCCATGTACTTGTATCCTACATTAAGTGGCCCGTAACTTGCAATGACGGGTACTTATTTTTTCTTTCCTTATCCTGCAATTATTAATAGCATATCAGAATGGTCCGCTGCCCGACGGCATTGGCGTAATGAGATATTAGTACTGGATTTCTTGCTTATTAGTATTTCTATTGTTATTGCTTTGAATAATGTATTTTAAGTACTTGGATGATCCTTTGTATTTTGGGCGATGTGACCCAGGATTTTGTCTTGTCCAGATTCTGATTTATTTGAGATTAATACATTTTGTTTCATGTAAATTCTGTTGGTTTATTAATTCAATTTTGTATGTGTGTGGTTGACTCTTTTGCTTCCGACTCTGATTATATTATGAGATGTTGTGAAGATTCCTGAACAGCTTATGGATGATGCAAATCATTCGCTGGGTTGAGTCGTGTATCCGTATTCCGTATTCTTTTTGGGAAGCAGGGGCGTGACAAGGCTTATAGTGGTATCAGAGCCCAGGTTTGGCTAATGTATTAGTTTTCTAATGTATTAGTTTCCTAATATATTAGACAAGCTTTGCTCGAATTGGGATCGGCTCAATATTTCACCATCCATGCTTGCATAAATGAATTATTATCAACTTTGATTCTGGATGCTAATTGTTTTGATTTTTGTACAGATATGGCTCGTGGGAATTCTTCTTAGCCTGATCCTGTTAAGGCTGTCACTGCTGTGCTTGAGCGGCTGATCAATCAACAGCAAAACCATAGCGATCTAGTGATGGCTACTCTTGAAGTTACCCGGGTTTCGCCTTCCATTGTGCCTGTATAGGCAAATCTTCCGCCTCATCCAAAAACAGTTACAGATTTTATGAGGCTGCATCCCAACCGCTTTTCTGGCACTGAGACGCCTTTGGAAGTTGAACAGTGGTTAATCTGGACTGAGCGCTTGCTCTTTGCGGCACGTGTTGCCGAGGCTGATAGGGTGGACGTGGTTTCCATCCAGCTGGTAGATTTGTCTCATATTTGGTGGATGGCCGAGTCCGAGCGACTTGAGAGACCTATTGCTTTGACCACTTTCACTCGGAGATTCTTGGAGAACTTTTTCCCCAGTAGTACTCGAGTTGAGATGGAACAGCAATTCCTAGCTCTAAAACAGGTTAAGTCATTATTCTATTTTGGAATTTTGTTACATAATTATCCAAACAATTTTGTAACATGGACTTCTTGAAATAGGGTTCCAGGTCAGTAGATGAGTACGCAGCTGAGTTTACTAGACTTAGCCATTTCGCTGCCGTTCTTGTGGCTACCGAAGAGGATAGGGCTCGTAGATTCACGAATGGGCTTGAGCATGATATTAAGAGGCATCTTGTCTCTCTCTGTTTGCGTACTTATGCTGAAGCTCTTGAGGCAGCTCGAGCTCAGGAGCAGGCTCGTGGTGGTTTGGTTCCTTCTCTGCGGACTGTTCTGCATTCTGCTACTAGGCCTTCTGGTGGTCCTGTTCGGAGGCCTGTCCCAACCCATCCGGTTAGGGTAGCTCCGTATCCTTCTGCTGGTTTCCAGAAGGGTGGTTTTTGCGACTTCTATCAGATGTCTGGGCATGAGCGTAAAAACTGTTGGCGCATCAACCACCGGTGCTTTAGGTGTGGCGCCGTTGATCATTCAGAACACGATTGTCCGCAGTAGCAGCAGGTGGCTTTTCCAGCCATGGGTCCTGTTCAGCAAACAGGCCCAACTCGTGGTCTAGTTAGGCCTCCGCTTCCTCCTCAGCGTCAGATTGTCGGTCAGAGGACCGCTACTCCAAGGAGAGGTCAGGCTTTCAACTTGACTACTGCAGATGCTAAAACAGCTGAAGGAGTTGTGGCAGGTATCTTTTTGCCTTTTGTTTTGTTGTCGTTGTTTTGCTTTCTCTTTGTTCCTTTCTTTTGGTCTTGTTTTGCTTTCTTTCTGTTATCTTTCTGCATCGTTGTTTTCCTTACCCTTGATTGTCTGCTTTTTCTTTCTCCTTGTCTTTTAGGTGTGATCCTTGTTTGCTCTTTTTCTGCTTGTGTTCTCTTTGATTCTGAGGCAACCTATTCTTTTGTCTCCTCATGATTTGTCACTCGCCATCAGTTAGAGTGTAGCAACATGTTTGAGGCTTGGAATATTTTGACAGGTGGTGGTGTTTTCATTTGTTCCCGTGAGTGCAGGCAATGTTTCGTTGTTATTGGGGACGCAGATTTCAAAGCCAACCTGATTATAATTAGAAATTCGGGATTCAACGTTGTTCTGGGTATGGATTGGTTGGGTGAAGCCCATGCCATTATTGATTGCCGTGCCAAGAAAGTTGTTTTCAGAATTCCAGATCGAGCAGAATTTGAGTTCCATGCTGGGGAGTCTTTCCTTGGCCGGGCAAAGACTGCAGTAGTACAGGTGGATTGTGCGATGGAATTGAACTCAGGCTGTGAGGCTGCGCCTCTAGTAGTTCGGGATTTCTTGGATGTTTTTCCAGATGAGTTGCCTGGCTTATCCCTTGATAGGAAAGTGGAGTTCGATATTGATGTTCAGCCTGGAACAGCACAGATATCGAAGAGTCCATACAGGATGGCACCTGTCGAGCTAGCAGAGCTTAAGGTGCAGATTCAGGAGTTGCTTGATTTGGGTTTCATCAGACCAAGTGTTTTGCCTTGGGGTGCTCCAGTCCTTTTTGTCAACAAGAAGGATGGTAGTCGCCGACTGTGTGTGGATTATCGGGAACTAAACAGTGTTACTGTGAAGAATCAGTATTCTTTGCCTAGGATCGATGATTTGTTCGACCAGTTGAGTGGGGCTGCTGTTTTCTCAAAGTTGGATCTTCATTTCGGGTATCACCAAGTCAATGTGAAGGCTATTAATATACAGAAGACTGCATTCAGGACTAGATACGGACACTATGAGTATCTTGTGATGCCGTTCGGGGTCACTAATGCGCCAGTTGTATTTATGAGTCTTATGAACAGGGTATTCTCTCAGTTCTTAGATAGATTTAAAAAGAAAAAAAGAACAGGGTAATCCCCTATATGTCTAGTATCAGAATATAAAGTTTTATAATATTCTAGTAAAATTTGTTTAGCCAACGAAAATCAGAAAACATCAAGAAATAATAAATTGGCAAATCTGGAATTCCCAACACTGCTGTCTGAAAACTGTAATATCTCGCAAACCGTGAAACGAAATCCAAATCCTTCAAATGGAGATGAAAATAGACAAAATAATATAACTTGCATATTTCATAAATATTTTCCATACAGTAAAAGGAAATAGGGTAAATACGATTCTTTACAGGACAGCGAGCAAAATACTGCAAGTATAGCTTTCATAAACAAGCATGAAACGGCATATAAAACTCATCAATAAAATCCACCAGAATTCTAGGTAATCCCTAGATAGGTATAGAAATACTGTGCAAAGTTTCAGATCAAAATAATATGATTAGGACTAGTATCAAAATAGTTTAACCATCAAAATCATCAAGAAACAAAATCTGGAAATAGAATACACCTCTGTAGTAAAACAACCATAACTCACTCATACGAAAAACGAAATCGATCAAGGTCAGAGACTTTGGAAAGAAGACAGATTTTTCTACAATTAATGTCAAATACAAAAATTAAGAATTCTGAACTTAATATGATCTAAAATACAAATCAAAACTGATCAACGACAAATAAAGATTTTCCTTTAACAACAAAACCAACATAAATCATACGAAACTTATTCCAATCACAATCAAACATGGTATAGAGTCTACTAAGTGTCCAAACATCATGAAATAGAGTATATAACCTATTCACAACCATCATATCACATGGATCTCATCAAACACATAATTTTACCTAATTATCTCACATATATGAATAGATCAAGAACAGTCAAACCTAGTTATTTTCATGTCGATTTTTTTGTGTCGTGAGGCAACTATGGTCAGATAGCATAATAGAGACAAAATCCATCAAAAATAACACACACACGAGTTATTTCTAGAACCCAACTACATTATAAACGGTATTTTTGACTTGTATCATACAAAGGAATTGGTTTGCCTTAATTGAAGATGAAAACGAAGAACACAAAGGATTACGGGAACGGATCCTGACAATGAACAAAACCCAAGAACAAGAATCACGAACCAAACGACGATCCACACGTGCAAACTCAAGCATGTGCAATACCCACAAAGCGAGAGAGAAAGCAAGAGTGCGTCAGGCTTCGGGAGTGGCGACTGGCCCTTGTGGCTGGCTGCTACTCCGGCTACTACTGCTGATCGGCGCACCGGCGATGGAAGGGACGGAGAGAGAGATATGGGGATGAAGGAGATGGGTGTCGGGCTAGGGTGATGGTTGGGGGAGTTGATGATCGGGTGTGGGTGAGGTGCAGGCCGAAGGTGTTGGTCGACCAGGGGAGGTGGGGCGTTGGCTGGGGTTTGGGGTGTTGACGGCTGACGACACAAGCGATGGAGAAGAGGAGGCCGGGAGATTAGGGTTAGAGTTTAGGGAGAGAGGGTTAGTTTATATGGGGTATGATTTAGGGTTTGTAGTAGGATATGGGTATTTGGGTATTTGGGTTTAATTAGGTCCAATAGGAGAAGAAATAGGATTAGTTTAATTAGGATTTGATTATGATAAATTGTATAGGACTCAAAATAGGATTGTAGGTCAATTTGGCTTTGGTAATCAATTAGGGATCAAAAGTAATAGAATTAGGAATAGGGTAACCAACCAAAATACCATGACCACCCAAGAACAAATAGAGAGAACAAGATTCCAATAAAGAAAAAAAAACAACAATCGATGAAGAACGAAGCAAAAAAAGACAAACAAATTAACACAAAGAGCTCAAAATGAAACAAAATGAATATATATTGAAAACAACTCCAATATACGGTCCAAGAAAATACAAGAGAGTACAAATACTCAAGAAGAATAAAAAATACACAAAAAATACGAAAAACGAAAAACAGGGGTTACACATGGGCAGGACGGGTATTTTTCTACTGACACTTCTAGGACATCATTAAAGATGATCTGACGGGATTTTTCGATGAATTGTTTCTTGGGGTTGCAAGAATAAAATTATTGAATTATGCATTGAAAAATTTAATCCAGAAGGTGGAAGGGGTGGAAAAGGTTAACAATCTTAGACCAGTTGTGTTACTTATTTGACTGTTTAAGATCATTACAAAGGTGTTGTCATATAGGTTGTCCCCATTTATGGACAGGTTTGTAAGAAAGGAACAAAATGGTTATATAAAGGGTAGAGGAATAGAAGATAAAATCTTGGCAGCACAGGAGGTTGTAAATAGGGTTACAATGGATAAGAGGAGGGGATTTATGCTTAAGTTAGATTTTGAAAAAGCTTATGACAAGATGGATTGGGAGTGTATAGAGGAGATATTGAGAGGTAAAGGATTCTGGGAAAAATGGATCCGGTGGATTATGGCATGTCGGGTTAGGGGAAAGTCAAGGTGTTGGATGAATGGAAGGGTAGGTAGACAGATAATGTGTAGAAGAAGGCTGAGACAGGTGACCCGATGACTTCTTTTTTATTTGCACTAGTAGTAGATGGGTTGACGGAGATGGTGCATAAGGGCAATAGAGAGGGTGTAAGAAGGAGGTTGCAATTCACAGAAGCGGATTTGAATGTGAAAATTATGTTGTATGCTGATGATACTTTAATCTTCGGATCAAACGAGATGTTGTAGGAATAAAATACTGTTTTGAGTTATGGGTGAGATTGAGAGTGAATCTAGCAAAGAGTTTGGTGACACCTATTGGAAGAGACTCAACGGAGGAGTGTGAGAATATCAAGATGATTATTGGGTGTGAGAAGAAGGTATTTCTAGTGAAGTATTTAGGGCTACCGTTGCATAGTGTTAAGCTAAAGAGGGAAGAATGATATTAATTTATTGAGAAGTTTGAGAAAAGACTACAAAGATAGAAGGGAAATACTTGTCTTTGTGGGAGAGGTTCACTTTGATTAGCTTAGTTATATCCAACTTACGTGTATGCTAGATGTCAATTTTTGAGATTCCAAAGTGGATGGTTAATAGAATCAACAGAATTAGGAAGCAGAGTTTATTGGGGGGGGGGGATAGGGAAGGAAATGGAGGTGTGAATTTGATGAAGTGGGAAAACGTGTGCATGAAGAAATAGTATGGGAGATTAGAGGTGATAAACCAAAGGAAATGAATGAGGCATTGTTGTGCAAATGGTGGCGGAAATTACACGAGGAAAAGGAGCGACCGTGGAAGCCATTCATTAATATGTAAAGAGTGAAAAAGAAAGTCAAATTTGGGGGAATTAGGAATGGGAATAGGGTGTCAAATTTCTGGAAATCAAAACTAGGTCATATGTTCCATGCTGGGACAAAGTGCTTGATAGGAAATAGGTCTAAGTATAGGTTCTGGCAGGATAAGTGGTGCATAGATGGGGCATTGGAATGCAACTTCTGGATCTATATGGATAGGCAGAAAAGGATGCACTTGTCAAGGATTATGGGAATTTCTCAAGAGGGTGGATATTGAAATTCAAGCGAGATATGGGCATTAGCCATGGATGTCGAATTGAGGAACATCTTAACTGTATATATTCCAATAGCTTTCATGACATTACATCTAATGAGATTGACTCTAGGGTGTGGAGTAGGGATGGAAGGGTTGTGTACACAATTAACTCTACGTATTATTTTTTGAACGATGGGGGTGTGAGATCAATAGAAGGGAGTGTTATATAGGAGACCGCGACACTAAACAAAATAAAAATTTTCACGTGGTTAGTCTTAAACAATGCTTTACTTAAACAAACTTGCTAAAGAGGTACTTTATTATAGGTAGCATGAGTGATATACGTTGGGACATGGTTTGAGGGTACTTCTCATATTTTTCTTAAATGTGACATTGATAGAGAGGTATGAAATATTTTGAGGAATTTTTCTGATTTAGAGATGTCTGACTTTCCTTTAGATGAGGGATCTTTGGAGAGAATGGAGAATTAAATTCATTAAAAAAGATGTTCGTAAAATATGGGACCTTACAATTACTACAGTTTTGTGGGTGTTATGGAATTCTAGAAATAAATGATGCTTTCGTAAAATTAAGTTGAGTTTGGAGTCTATTATCATGATCATAATGAGAAATATTTCATCTTGGGCAGGGGTGGTGGCAGTGAAGAAGAAAAGGAAGGTGACTGCTGGCCAGGAGAGAGGACATGGAAGCGTGGATGAGGAGTAGGCCAATGGGTTGAAAGAGAAGGTGAGAAGAGGAACTAAAGTCAAGTGTAGGTGAGGGTTACAGTGCGAGGAAGGGTATTTTGAAAAGGTTGCACTTACTATTTTTTTTTAGCTACTTTCACTTGATGTATTCTATGTGATGAACTTGGTTGTACGATGATGGTGTAATGAATGCGGGATGCTTATTTTGTGAAGGAGTATGATCTTTTCAAATTTATAACATATGTGTGTATGCTAGTTGGAGTGATGTGATGGCTTGGGAATTGACATCTGTGTGCAGGTTTTAAGAAGGGAGAGTAGAGATAGTGAGGGGACAACTCATTGTAGTTAATATGTGTCGATTCTATAAATGATATTTACAACAATTCCTTACGGAATTCTGCTAACAATCAAAAATATTAACTACAATGAGCTACAGAATAGTAGCCATTTGAAAAATAATTAGAAAACACAAAATTCAATAAGAAAGAAAAATTAAAAATTAGAATCTGCATGGAAACACAGCATTGCCTTTACTATAAACATAGAAACACCAAACACAGTGTAAACATCACCCTCTTCTGATGTTATTCCATCTTAGTATCAAGTTGGGAAACTCAACTTCCTAAGAACAAAATAGTCCTAAGAGATTTAGGAAGTGTAATGCTTTGTATTTTTAGATAGCATTTACTCCATCTATTTATACCAAGGTAGGAAAATCAATATCTTCTCCAATTTGACTCGAAATTACAATACCCAAATAAAACTACTCCAAGTTTATCTATAACTAATAATATCCTAAAAGAATCAATATAACCAAACAACAATAAAAAGAATCTCACATATAATTCAACTTTTCATTACAATTTTCATTAAAATAAAAGAGGTTTACCCGTTGAAATGACCAGGCAAACCGGCAAACTTTTCATTACAATTGTCAACGGGCAATCCTCTTTGATTTTCATTACAATTTTCATTAAAATCAATGGACAAACCTATTGCAATCGGCATTAAAAATTCAACCAAAAAAATTGTGACAGATACAAACACAGAGTGTACAATTGTGCACGTGCAATCCTCTTTGATTTTCATTACAATTTTCCTTAAAATCAACGGGCAAACCTATCGCATTTGCCATAAAAAAATCAACCAAAAAAATTGTGACAGATATGAACACATAGTCTATTTACACAGAGTATAAACTAACACATTTTCAAATAGTTATACAATCCTCGGCCGTACTCAACTCTAAAATCAAAGAGGAAACACTGAACGTTCGAAACCCTAAAAACCAATGCTAAAAATTTAAAAACCTGCAACCATAAACAATATCGATTTCGAGATTTCTAAACAGTATCAATTATTAGTATCAATTTCTAAACAGTATCCCATATAAAGATCACTACACATTAAAACCATACCTTTACATCAAAACCCCAAACGACTACTATCACTTCCACAAAGCCAACTACATTACCAACAAAATTAGCCTTTTATATCAGAATCCTAATCATTTCTACAAAAACCAACTACATTTCTAACAAAACTATCCATGAAACCAACAAAAAAAAAAACTTCCCAAACATATCCACAACCCACCAAATCAAGATGCACCAAATTTCAGCTCATTTAATAGTTTAAAATGTTACACAACCACATTGTACTTATCAGGTCATCCAAAACCTTTGGGAACAACTAATTGGATTCTTTCTCTCCATTCACCTTACAACAATCTTAAATGCCACATTTGTTAAATGATCAACTATTTATGCCTAAAGTGATGTTCCTTTAGACAACAATATCACTTTTGCATCATATACCAAATTTTGAAATCCATATAAATTTATTCGTACCCTTAACCACTGAAAATCACTACACAGCCCTTCAGATCAAGACCGAATAACTACTCTCATTTTTGCAAAACCAACTACATTACCAACAAAATTAACCCTTTATATCAGAACCCTAAACCATTTTTACCAAACCAACAAAATCAACCACAAAGTCTGCCAAAAAAAAAACTTCCCAAAAATGTTCACAACCAACCGACCAAACCAAAACAAAAACAAAAACCAACCTGAATTAGGGCAGAGGGTGCTGGCACTACTGATCGAAATGTAGCTCTTCATCAACCTAAACCTAATCCAGCACCCCGCCTCACTCTCCTCCTCCTCTGTAATCTCCCCCTTTCTTTATCAACCTAAATGTGTTTTGTGAGTATCAATTTCTAAACAGTATCAATTTCGGGATTAGATGCAAAATTAGATGCAAAATGGAGTTGAACTTATTAGACGCAAAATTAGATGCAAAGAGTATCAATTTAAGGATTAGTATCAATTTCTAAACACTATCAATTTCTAAACAGTTCAACATGGAGTTGAACTTACAGTGACGGTTGGGTTGTCGGAGCTTCGAGTGCGGGTTTCGCTGAGGTGGAGGTTGGGTTGACGGAGCTGACAGAGCTTCGAAGGAGGTGGAGCTTCGAAGGAGCTGATGGGGTTTCGATGAGGCGGGGCTGATGGGTTTCGATGAGGCGGGGTTGATGGTTTTCGATGAGGGGAGGGGGGTGCGTCTGATGGGGTTCGATGAGGTGGGATTTCGGGAAGAGAGAGAGGGAGGGGATGGGTTCTGAGTTGGGGAAGAGAAAGAGAGCGGGGGAAGAGAGAGAGAGAGAGAAAGAGAGAGAGAGAGAGCGAGAAGCGGTATGTGGGGGAGGGGGGGTGCGTCTGAGTTGAGAGAGAGAGAGAATTGGTTTTAGGGTTTAAAATTTTGGGCAGAAAAATATGTTTTGGTGAGAATGAATCTGGGCCATTGATTTTAGGGGAGATTGAAGTATAGCCACTTGATAGCTTTCTTTGTAATTTATTTTTTATATATATATATATATATATATGCAAAAGATCGGTTGAAAACGGGTATGTTTTCATTGGGTTGGAAAACACAGATCTGAGCCGTTGGATCGCTCCCGATCTTGATCAACGACTCAGATCGAAACCCGCTCAATGCTCCCACTAAGGGGCTCTAAAAGCGGAAGGGCATTTTCGGAACTTCATGCCAAAAAATGCTTCATACTTAGCATTTTTTGGGGTGAAGTTTTTTTTTGCAAAAAAGTTATACTGCTGGCCGTTGTTCCAAGGTTGTTTTTTTAAAAAAGAATTTCAACCCAGGCCGTTGTGAAGTTTTATTTGCAGAAAATTATACTTAGGCCGTTGTTGGGAAGAATGGCCTAGGTTGAAATTTTCTGCAACAACGGCCTAAGTATAATTTTCTGCAAATAAAACTTCACAATGGCCTGGGTTGATTTTTTTTTTAAAAAAAAACAACCTGGGAACAACGGCCTAAGTATAACTTTTTTGCAAAAAAAAAACTTCACCCCAAAAAAATGCTAAGTCTGAAGCATTTTTTGTCGTGAAGTTCCGAAAATGCCCTTTCGCTTTTAGAGCCCCTTAGTGGGAGCGTTGAACGGGTTTCGATCTGAGTAGTTGATCAAGATCGGAAACGATTCAACGGCTCAGATCTGTGTTTTTCAACCCATTGAAAACATACCCGTTTTCATCCGAGCATTTGCATATATATATATAATAAATTACAAAGAAAGCTATCAAGTGGCTATGCTTCAATCTCCCCTAAAATCAATGGCCCAGATTCATTCTCACCCAAGCATATTTTTCTGCCCAAAATTTTAAACCCCAAAACCAATTCTCTCTCTCTCAGCTCAGACGCCCCCCCCTCCCCCACATACCGCTTCTCTCTCTCTCTCTCTCTCTCTCTCTCTCTCTCTCTCTCTCTCTCTCTTTCTTCCCCCGCTCTCTTTCTCTTCCCCAACTCAGAACCCATCCCCCCCCTCTCTCTTCCCAAAATCCCACCTCATCGAACCCCATCAGCCTCGCCTCATCGAAACCCATCAGCCCCGCCTCATCGAAACCCCATCAGCTCCTTCGAAGTTCCGTCAGCTCTGTCAACCCAACCTCCACCTCAGCGAAACCCGCACTCGAAGCTCCGACAACCCAACCGTCACTGTAAGTTCAACTCCATTTTGAACTGTTTAGAAATTGATAGTGTTTAGAAATTGATACTAATCTCAAAATTGATACTCTTTGCATCTAATAAGTTCAACTCCATTTTGCATCTAATCCCGAAATTGATACTGTTTAGAAATTGATACTCACAAAACACATTTAGGTTGATAAAGAAAGGGGGAGATTACAGAGGAGGAGGAGAGTGAGGCGGGGTGCTGGATTAGGTTTAGGTTGATGAAGAGCTACATTTCGATCAGTAGTGCCAACACCCTCTGCCCTAATTCAGGTTGGTTTTTGTTTTTGTTTTGGTTTGGTCGGTTGGTTGTGAACATTTTTGGGAAGTTTTTTTTTTGGCAGACTTTGTGGTTGATTTTGTTGGTTTGGTAAAAATGGTTTAGGGTTCTGATATAAAGGGTTAATTTTGTTGGTAATGTAGTTGGTTTTGCAAAAATGAGAGTAGTTATTCGGTCTTGATCTGAAGGGCTGTGTAGTGATTTTCAGTGGTTAAGGGTACGAGTAAATTTATATGGATTTCAAAATTTGGTATATGATGCAAAAGTGATATTGTTGTCTAAAGGAACATCACTTTAGGCATAAATAGTTGATCATTTAACAAATGTGGCATTTAAGATTGTTGTAAGGTGAATGGAGAGAAAGAATCCAAGTAGTTGTTCCCAAAGGTTTTGGATGACCTGATAAGTACAATGTGGTTGTGTAACATTTTAAACTATTAAATGAGCTGAAATTTGGTGCATCTTGATTTGGTGGGTTGTGGATATGTTTGGGAAGTTTTTTTTTTGTTGGTTTCATGGATAGTTTTGTTAGAAATGTAGTTGGTTTTTGTAGAAATGATTAGGATTCTGATATAAAAGGCTAATTTTGTTGGTAATGTAGTTGGCTTTGTCGAAGTGATAGTAGTCGTTTGGGGTTTTGATGTAAAGGTATGGTTTTAATGTGTAGTGATCTTTATATGGGATACTGTTTAGAAATTGATACTAATAATTGATACTGTTTAGAAATCTCGAAATCGATATTGTTTATGGTTGCAGGTTTTTAAATTTTTAGCATTGGTTTTTAGGGTTTCGAACGTTCAGTGTTTCCTCTTTGATTTTAGAGTTGAGTACGGCCGAGGATTGTATAACTATTTGAAAATGTGTTAGTTTATACTCTGTGTAAATAGACTATGTGTTCATATCTGTCACAATTTTTTTGGTTGATTTTTTTATGGCAAATGCGATAGGTTTGCCCGTTGATTTTAATGAAAATTGTTATGAAAATCAAAGAGGATTGCACGTTCACAATTGTGCACTCTGTGTTTGTATCTGACACAATTTTTTGGTTGAATTTTTAATGCCGATTGCGATATGTTTGCCGGTTGGTTTTAATGAAAATTATAACGAAAATCAAAGAGGATTGCCCGTTGATAATTGTAATGAAAAGTTTGCCTGTTTGCCTAGTCATTTCAACGGGTAAACCTCTTTGATTTTAATGAAAATTGTAATGAAAAGTTGAATTATATGTGAGATTCTTTTTATTGTTGTTTGGTTATATTGATTCTTTTAGGATATTATTAGTTATAGATAAACTTGGAGTAGTATTATTTGGGTATTGAAATTTCAGGTCAAATTGGAGAAGATATTGATTTCCCTACCTTGGTATAAATAGATGGAGTAAATGCTATCTAAAAATACAAAGCATTACACTTCCTGAATCTCTTAGCAATTTTTTGTTCTTAGGAAGTTGAGTTTCCCAACCTGATACTAAGATGGAATAACATCAGAAGTAGGTGATGTTTACACTGTGTTTGGTGTTTCTATGTTTATAGTAAAGGCAATGCTGTGTTTCCATGCAGATTCTAATTTTTAATTTTTCTTTCTTATTGAATTTCGTGTTTGCTGATTCTTTTTCAAATGGCTGCTATTCTATAGCTCATTGTAGTTAATATTTTTGATTGTTAGCAGAATTCCGTAAGGAATTGTTGTAAATATCATCTATAGCATCGACACATATTAACTATCTACACATGTATATGAACAAACTCTTAAAATTTTGTGTCTAATTCTTTGTAGTTTGCTCTCGGAAAAATCCACAAAATGACATTCTGAACCAGTTTACTAGTTTCAGTTCTGATTTCAACTTTCAACTCTTAGATGATCATCCTAGTACATCCGATCATACATGCATGTAAGAGAAATCAATTAAAAGACAAGAAATGAAGGTTTAGAGAAACTCCCCATCCTTAGTTGCTGTAGAGGAATTGATCTTCTCAAGCTTTTCCCTTTGAAAATCCTTCCTTGAGATCTTCTTCTTCACTTTCTCTTCTTCCTTTCTTTTTCTCTTGAAGGGGTTTCCAAAATTTCCAGAGCAAGGAGGGGGAATGGAGTGGAGAAATGATGGAGAAGGGAAGGGATATGGCCGGTTTTGAGCTGGGGGGGGGGGGGGGTAGGGTAGGTTGTAGGTGGTTTTGGATCAAACTATGGCTTCTAGCCCATGGTTTGGTGTTTATTGTGTTGGCTGCCCAAATTAAGCTTAAATGGGTTACAACGAGTGCGAGACGAGCGGTTTAATGAGTGCACCCAATATATATCCACTGTAGTATCTTACAGTGTTATATTTGCATAGGCATTGTACCGAATACTAGTATTTATACTAGTATCGGTCCTCCTTGTTCTCGTGCATCCGTTAGAATGCAATCATTCCCCGAACCGTCCCGTAACCCTAACCACACACTACGATAGCAAAATCAAACAAAACACTGCACTCAGGTGCACGCATACAAACAATATACATACATACATACATATATATACAAGCATCATATAATCCGGGGTGTTACATCACTCCCTCCTTAGAGTCGTTCTGTCCCCCGAACGTTCTTAGTGGGAGAAAACAACAACAAATAAAACAGAAAACACTTAAAATAAATCCGGATATAAAGCCTTCATGCGGCTCTCCGGCTCCTACATGGCTTCTTCCACGAACTGGTTCTTCCAGAGAACTTTGACCATCGGGATGACCTTGTTTCTTAGTACCTTGTCCTGATGATCAAGTATCCTGACTGGTTGCTCTCTCTAGGAAAGATCTATCTGCAAATCTTTCGAAACCTCTGGCAACTGATGACTTAAATCCGGCACATACTTCCGTACCATAGAGACGTGGAATACATCATGCACTTGAGAAAGCTCGGTCGGTAGCTCTAACTTATAAACCATCCTGCCAATCCTCTTCAGAATCTTGTATGGTCCAATATATCTCGGAGCTAACTTCCCGCCTTTGCCGAACCTGATAACTCCTTTCTTCGGTGATACCTTGAGAAATACGGAGTCGCCTTCCTCAAATTTCAACTCTCTTCGGCGGTTGTCTGCATAGCTCTTCTGCCTACTCTATGCTCCTTGAAGCCTCTTCTGAATAAGCTCGATCTGTTCTGATATTTGTTGCACAATTTCTGGTCTATACATCTGCCGCTCTCCTACCTCGAACTAACAAACCGGTGTTCTGCATCTTTGTCCATACAAAGCTTCATACGGGGCTGTTACCGCTAAATCTGGTATGGGGGCAAACAGATAGTATTTGTGGATTCTTAGGAAAACTGAATAATCAAACCTTAACCTTCTCCACTGGAGTTGGACCGTTGACTCCCGCCGTTCACCTGTAAAAAGTGCGAGACACCGGGGTTGACCCCAGCGACGCACCCTCCGATGCTTAAGTCAGTAATCAGAGAAGATTATGAGAGAGCGTAAATTGGCAAAAGATTGATTACCTCTTAATGGTGGTGGATGGGGGGTATTTATAGCTGCCTTTGGGATCAAATTAGGAATGAAATCCCTAATTCCCAGTGAAAGGATAGAGCGAATCAGGGCCGTTGATTGAATACAATCAGAAATCCTAATTCTATCCTGCTGGACCGGGTTTGCTCCGGGTTGGGACCCGCACCCAGTTGAGATGGATCCGTTCGCGGGTTGTTGGGTCTCTGGAGAGAGGACCGAGTACCCACTTCAGACCCGTTTATGGGTGAAATTACCATTTTACCCTCAGGCTTTGAGATTCGCGTCCGATTTGGACGGTTCCGATTTAGCCCTTATTTTTAGCCATATCACGAGCCCCCTACTCCCGAAGACTGAGTTTGATCAGGCTTTGAGGAGTAATTTTACTGTTTTAATGGCTTGTAGGGCGGTATCGGCGTCCAAACGAGGGACGTTGAATCTTTGTACGAGGTATTATGGTGATTTTCGAAGCTATTTGCGCGCTCGAGGTTACTCTTGAGCTCTCTTCAACTTCTGGTGATTTTTCCTAACGTTGCGAAGTGGTGATTTGTCATTCTGGGTCTTAATTAATCTTTCTAAGCAACAATTATCTACCCAGGTTTTCAAAAATGTTTCCCCGGATTTATAATTATTTTTTTTTAGAATTTTTAATTAATCTTCCTGAACTTTAAATCATTTTTTTACAGTGTTTAGGTAGATGATTTGGTGTTATTTTCGTCGTTTCATGGCCTGGATGCTTCGTCCTCATCGCCGACCCCCTCCTAACACTCGCTACGAAGGAGGCCGAGGTCCCTGGGGGTTCGGCACCTTCCGCCGAAGCGCACAGATACTTCGGCCAGGCTATAGGCGTGTTCGGCGAATTTTTGGCAGAGTTCAGAGTGGTTTCCTCCCCGTAAGAGGTTCGGTGCTGAGAGCATTCTGCAGCATGTGCCGAGGTCCACTTTTCCATGTAACATGGTCGGTGGCAAGAACGCTCGGCAGCATGTGCCGAGGTCCAATTTTTTCCATGTGACAAATTTTTTTTCCATGTAACATGGTCGGTGCCAAGAACGCTTGGCAGCATGTGCCGAGGTCCAATTTTTTCTCATGTAACATGGTCGGTGTCAAGAACGCTCGGCAGCATGTGCCGAGGTCCAATTTTTTTCATGTGACAGTTTTTTCCATGTAACATGGTCGGTGCCAAGAATGCTCGGCAGCATGTGCCGAGGTCCAATTTTTCCTCATGTAACATGGTCGGTGTCAAGAATGCTCGGCAGCATATGCCGAGGTCCAATTTTTTCCATGTGACAATTTTTTCTATGTAACATGGTCGGTGTCAAGAATGCTCGGCAGTATGTGCCGAGGTCCAATTTTTCCTCATGTAACATGGTCGGTGTCAAGAACGCTCGGCAGCATGTGCCGAGGTCCAATTTTCTCCATGTGACAATTTTTTCCATGTAACATGGTCAGTATCAAGAACGCTCGGCAGCATGTGCCGAGGTCCAATTTCTTCCATGTGACAATTTTTTCTATGTAACATGGTCGGCGTCAAGAACGCTCGGCAGCATGTGCCGAGGTCCAATTTTTTCTCATGTAACATGGTCAGTGTCAAGAACGCTCGGCAGCATGTGCCGAGGTCCAATTTCTTTTATGTGACAATTTTTTCCATGTAACAGGGTCGGTGTCAAGAACACTCGGCAGCATGTGCCGAGGTCCAATTTTTTCTCATGTAACATGGTCGGTGTCAAGAACGCTCGCAGCATGTACCGAGGTCCAATTTCTTCCATGTGACAATTTTTTCCATGTAACATGTTTGGTTTCAAGAACGCTCGGCAGCATGTGTTGAGGCCTTGGATCGCGATTTTTGGCAACATACGAAACGTCGGGCTGAGTTGGCGACCGTTGAACTTCTGACAGATGTGACAGTGATTAATGCGATGGCTGCTGATCTTATTCTGACAGATGTGTCAGCCATTAATGCGATAGTACGGCTAGGCGCGGTAAATAATGTGACGATTCAGGTCATTTCATCGTCTTATGTAAATGGGCTGGCTCTGTAGGCCCATTAACCACGTTTCGTGTGCCAAGCTCTATAAAACTTCACCCCCCCTCTCATTTCTCACTTCTCCGAATTTTACTCAGACGGTAATTTCTACTAGTGAGAGCTCACGGTGATCGTCAATTTTTTTTCCGGTGAAAATTCCGACCGTTTCCATCAACTCAAAGATAATTTATACTTAGTCGTTTTTCAAGTATAAATATGTCGCTTTCTCCTATCTCCGAGCCCTCCCCTTCTGCCGCCGAAGTCCCTTCTCCGAGTCGCCAAGATAAAGGCAAGAAGGTATCCGGTCGAGAAACTATAGTGGAGGATCCGAAGCGCATGGGGCCGTTCGGCAGGTATCCGGGGCCACTGACCAGGCTTCAAAGAGTTCGAGAACTTCCGGGGGAGGAGGCCGAGCACATTATTCACGGGAGGGGGAGAGCCTTCGAGGAAAACGAGGCAAGGGATACCTCCGAGGTCGATGAAACGGTATCGATCCTTAGCATGGAGGACTTGGTAGTGATCCGGAGTTGCTTCCAAATTATGGAGGAGTACGAGCTTATGCTGCCGGGTCCCGGGGTTAGAGCAAATTCGCCGATGCCAGTAAACATGTGTTTCTGGCCAGTTGATGCCTTCATCGCCGGTGCTCGGCTACCTCTCCACCCGTTCGCGATCCAAGTGCTGAGGTGGTTTGGGGTCAGCCCCATTCAACTGATGCCAAACGCATGAAGAGTTATTAATGGGTTCGTACTCCACTGCCAAGTGGCTGGGATCGAGCCGGAGCTGAGGGTACTCCGGACTGTCTACCGGCTTCATCAGTAGAACCGGTCAGAGTTCCGGTACTACCTAGCTCCGAGGCACGGAGGTTGGCTCGTCGTCTGCCCCGACTCCATCAAGCACTGGCAGGATAAGTACCTCATAGTGCGGAGCGCAGAGGCATGGCCCATACCTACCAGCTTCGTGTGTCGAGGCGAGTGCGAGAGTCGCCGGTGCTTCACCCTCAAGAAGAGGAGGCAGTGCAGACTCTAGTACAACTGAAGAGAGCTGACCGAAGACATTCTCTTCAGGAGAGGGCTCAGCCATGTAGACCCCAGTACGCGGCTCTTTCTTCCTTCATTTTTTTTTTCTTTTTGCTTATTCCAACTTGTGTCTTTAACTGACTTCTTATTCGATGCAGAGGCAATGGATTTCGATGCGGTGATAGCGCAGATGGCCACCCTCGGCAGTAAGGCACCGAAGAAGTGCAAGAGGGTCTCCACCAAGCTGCCACCCGTGAAGGCTCCGAGGGGCGCGAGCGTAGCCGAGGGGGTGGAGCCTCCGGCTGTGGTGACCCCGACCCCGGCCGCAGGAGCAGCCTTGGCGTCGACTACGGCAGGGGACTTCCTGATCTCTGCAGCTCTCGAGATGGAGACGCCCCTGACGACGGTGACCGCCGAGGGGCTCCTGACTGAGGAGCACATGAGGATCCACATTCCGGACTGGCAGGTTCGGAAGCATGATGGGTTCCTCGGTGACTCGTTGGCAAGTATGCAAGTGGTCAAACACCTGGCGACGCCAAAGGACCGAGCCGCCATGGTGGCTGGTTTGGCGGGTGACGACGCTATCGAGATCGCGCGCTCAGCGGTTTCGGTAAGTGTCGAATTTCTGCCTTTGTTGGTTACTTTTACTTTTGATTTCTCTAACTCTTTGCACTTTTTTGTTGTTTTGTTGTAGGTCATCGTCCACTTCTATCATCTTTTTGAAAAGATGGAGTTGGAGAAGGAGCTGAAGCAAGAGACTGACCGGGCTCGGGCCGAAAAGGCTCGAATGGGCACCGAGCTCGACAAGCTGTCGGTCGAGCTCGAGGCGAGGTCGACGAGGCTCGAGTACCTTGAAGATCTGGTCGCGAAGCTCGAGGCCGACCTTCTGCGGCAGAAGGAGGAGTCGACAAAGTAGCTAGCCGAGGCAGCGAAGACCAAGGATGCCGCGGTAAAGGGGTCCGAAGAGGCCACCATGGCGAAGGCGCAGGGCTTCCTTGCCCAAAACATGTCCAAGGCCTATGCACAAGCCATCTTTCAGGTGTCGGAGCGATACCCTGAGGTGGACTGCTCGGGGTGGAGGCTGTTCCCGGGCCATGTCGAGGGCTTCGACCCTGAGTCGGATGGAGAAGAAGAAGAAGGCGAGGATGAGGATGATCGCGAGGTTGAGGTCGTCGGCAAGGTGCAGATCACCGAAGTAACTCCGCTGGCGATTCAGTCCCCATCGGGGGGGGGGGGGTCCGTCCCCATCCACTCTCGACGCCCCGGGAAAGAGGTCAACCCTTGAATTCACCTCCTCTTGTTTTCTCCTCCTCTTCTTCCTTTTTTTTGTCTTGTCTTGTATTGACTAATTGCGGACTGGCCACCGCATTTTTTGTGATGAATGAAAGAAACTTTTGAGCTCGGCCCCATGTCGCCTTTGAATAACCCCCCCTCCCCCCCTTTTTTGTTTGCTTTAAATTTGACTAAGTGTTTAGACAAAAAACTTTCACTTTAGTGCGTGTATCTTTTATTCAGGGGTCGGACGAGGAGTGAACCTATGACTATTTACTGAGCCCCGTTGTTTGCTTTGATCTTTTCAGCTTGCGGGGGCAACCCATTCAGCCGAACTCTCTCGCTCCGGGGAGGAGTTTGGTTCCGAGGATAGCTTGGGGTCAACGAGGCTGAGTTTGGCTAGGTGCCGAGAGCGCCTTTATGAGGTCGAGTTGCGGTTGCGCAGGGCTGAGAGCGAGCGGAACCATTTGCAGGTGATCTTCATCCAACGGGACATCGAGATTCGGCGACTAGAGGGTCGGCTCGCCGATATCCCCCCTGTGGATGAGGGGGATGGCTCGTCGACAGCCTAACGGGCTAAGGTTGAAGTGTCTCCAGCTCTCTCTGTCGAAGATGACAGTAGAGAGGGACGATATGCTCACCGAAGTGCACCACTTGTAGATTGTGGAGGCCGAACTTCTGGCGGAGGAAGAGGAGCACCAAGGCAGTGGGCAGGCTGATGGCCGAACGTGTCAAGCTGACGGCAGAGGTCGATGCGTTGAAAAGAGCCACAGTGGATAGTGGCATCGAAGTTACTCACCTCCGCTGGATTATCGCCAGTCGCCCCAGCATTCCGAGCTCCGCCGTGCCTCCTCACTTCGAGGTAGACACAGGAGACGAATCTCTGAAGCAGAGGATCGCTGATTTGGAGGTTGAAGTGGCTCTCCTAAAGCTACACTCGTGGCCAATTAATGTTAGGAGCACTTCATGCACTCGCGAGGAGGGCGAGCGAGGCATTTCGTTTTATGAGCTCGCGACACGTTCTCCCATAGGACGACCAAGTCCGGGTGATGCCCAAAGTGGTGTGGCGATTTCATCGAGCGGAGCATCCGTCGGTGCAACTGTCAGGAGCAGCGCCGAGGACACTTCTCAATTCGCCGGTTTTGGGACAAGTATCGGGGTCAAGCGTCGCCGCCATTGGGTGTCTATGAAGTGAAATATCCCTGTGCCAAGGAAGCGCTGAAGATTTTTTGTTTTCCAAGTTTTGTATTTTGTCTAAGTGTAGTGAGTCGGCATTGTAGTTTTTGCTTTTGGAAGTCTCGAAGCTCGGTTGTAAAGAAGATGCCGCTTTGTAATTGTCTTCCCCGCACTTAATCGAAATGATGTTTTTTCTTTTTGAACTTGTGCATTTTTGAACCCTTTCTATTGTTGTGTTATTCATGGCTATCTTTAGCGTGCCAAGGTCCGGAGCTAGACTTTCGCTCGTTTGGGTCTCGGTGCCAAGAGCGCTCGGTAATGTGTGCCGAAGTTTAGAGCAAGGTTTTCGCTTGTTTGGGCGTCGGCACCATGAGCGCTCGACTAGGCCTGCCGAGGTCCAGGGCAAGGTTTTTGCTTATTTGGGCATCGGTGCCAAGAGCGCTCGACTAGGCGTGCCGAGGTCCAGAGCAAGGTTTTTGCTTGTTTGGGCGTCGGTGCCAAGAGCGCTCGGTAATGTGTCCCGAAGTCTAGAGCAAGACTAGGCGGGCCGAGCACTGCTTCGAACCTCTTGGCTGGTGAATCCATGAGAGCGAGTTTCTTGCAGGGGAGAGCCACCTATTGGAGGATTACTTCAACTTTAAACGAACTATAAGAACCAGAGGTTAGCTCCTCAGAGTTCCGGGCATGGGTCGACAATATACGAGATTCTAGAGGTGATTTCATAGTCTAGTATTTGATCAAGGACTAGGGCTGTCATGGACCTTCGACTTTGCCTTGAAAAAACTGAGGACTGCCCAAGCTGGGAATTCACCGAAGCCTCTAACAAGTTCCTGTTTAAAGCTGATATCTTCTCTTGAGGAAACACGAAGAATATAGCAAATTCATATCAATGACCTTTCAACCACGAGGATCAAGAGATGCAGGGTGTCAAGACTAGCATACGAATGGTAGACCTAGCATCAGCTTCTCCCATGTTTAGTTTAGTTGTAAGGATTTTGCGCGTGGCGGCGAAACGAGAGTATATTTCAACGGTTGTGGGAGCAATTCCGAATGGCGTACCACTTCTAGCTCACTTAAGAACGAGCTTGCGAAGCGGAGTCGAGCCAAGTGTTGGACTCCAAACTCGTCGTTTGAGTTTGTTTCAACGGTTGTGGGAGCAATTCCGAATGGCGAACTACTTCTAGCTCGCTTAAGAGCGAGCTTACGAAGCGGAGTCGAGCCAAGTGTTGGACTCCGAACTCGTCGTTTGAGTTTGTTTCAACAGTTGTGGGAGCAACTCCGAATGGCGGACCACTTCTAGCTCGCTTAAGAACGAGCTTGCGAAGTAGAGCCGAGCCAAGTGTTGGACTCCGTACTCGTCGTTTGAGTATGTTTCAACAGTTGTGGGAGCAATTCCGAATGGCGAACCACTTCTAGCTTGCTTAAGAACGAACTTGCGAAGCGGAGAGCCAAGTGTTGGACTCCGAACTTGTCGTTTGGGTTTGTTTCAACGGTTGTGGGAGCAATTCCGAATGGCGGACCACTTCTAGCTCGCTTAAGAATGAGCTTACGAAGCGGAGTCGAGCCAAGTGTTGGACTCCGAACTCGTTGTTAGCGTATGAAGAAGGTAAAAACAGAGAGATACAAGCAATTCACAAGTAAGATATGAGGAAAAATGTTCTTTATTGAAAACTAATACTCGGCTGCTTCTAAGTTGCGAGCCGTTATTACATTGGAGAAATAAAGAAGCAAAAGTAAAATACAAGTGAAGGGAAAGGAACGGTTCGACATCTGACGGTACTCGGAGAGGCGTTCATGCGCTCTCTTGGTATTTCAAGAGATGGTCGACATTCCAAGTCCTGGAAATCTCTCTTCCTTCAAGGTCTTCTAGACGGTATGTCCCAGGCCGAACTACTTTGGTGATCTTGTAGGGTCCTTCCCAATTTGGAGCTAGCTTGTTCTTCTGACTGGGAAATGAGATAGCTAACTTTCTGAGGACCAAATCCCCTTCTTTGAGGTTGGTGGGATGAACCCTCTTGTTGTAGGCCAGCTCGACTCTCCTTCGGTAGCTTTGTTGGCGAATTGAAGCTCTTTCACGGAGCACATCAATCAAATCCAAATTCGCCCGAAGCTCTCTGGCATTCTGCTCTTCTTTATAGGCAATGAGGCGAGGAGAGGGTACACCGACTTCCAAGGGGATCACAGCTTCAAACCCATAGGTGAGATTGAATGGAGACTCTCCTGTAGGGGTCCGTTTTGTTGTGCGGTAACTCCACAGTACGTTAGGGAGCTGATCAACCTATAAGCCTTTAGTGGACTTATCCAGCCGCTTCTTAATACCGGAGAGGATTTGTCGATTGGCATTTTCTACTTGACCATTTGACTGTTGGTGGGAGATAGAGGAGAAGCATTGTTGGATGGCGAGGTCTTCACATAGAGCTCGGAATGCAGCCCCTATAAATTGTGTTCCATTGTCGGTTATGAGGACCCGAGGGACACCGAACCTGCAGATGACGCTCTTCCAGAAGAATTGAAGGACTTGTTCTCGGTGATTGTAGCCAAGGGCTCGGCCTCTATCCACTTTGAGAAGTAGTCGATTTCCACGACTAAAAATTTGAGTTGGCCGGGAGTTGGGGGAAACGGCCCTAGTAAATCTATCCCCCACATTGCGAAAAGGATCGGACTTGATAGGGAAGCGAGGTGAGCTTGGGGTAGGCGACGAATGTTGGAATATTTTTGACAAGAGCTGCATTGCCGAACATGGCGCTCGGCATCTTGTAGGAGGGTAGGCCAGAAATATCCATAATTCAACACCTTTCGGGCAAGGGATCTGGACCCTGAATGTGCTCCGCCTATATGCCTTCGTGAAGCTCTTGCAAGGCATATGTGGCTTGTTCGGGGGAGAGGCACCTCAGATAAGGTCTACCGTCAACTTGTGTGAAGGAGCGTTTGTACAAGATGCCCTCAACAAGGGTGTACCGCTCCGCTCTGGTTCTGACTCGATGAGCTTCCTTAGGATCTTCGGGGAGGAGCCCATCCCTTAGAAATTCTACCAGGGGTTTCATCCAATTATCTTAAAGTTGAACCGGCAGTGCCTCCATTGAGCCGGAAGTTTCTTCTTCTATGCTCAGCCTCAGGAGCACTTCAATCAAGACGGTCTGCTCGAGATCTTGGAGGGAGGAAGAGGCTAACTTGGAGAGGGCATCTGCTTAGGCATTTTCCTCCCTGGGGATTCGCCGAATAAGTGCCTCTTCGAATAGAGCCATGAGATTTTGGACCTTGGCTAGATACTTAGCCATTCGGTCATCTCGCGCTTCATACTTGCCCAAGACTTGATTTACGACCAGCTGAGAGTCACTAAATATGCAGAGGCATTGTGCCCCTGCTTTGCGAGCCATTCCGAGACCGGCTATAAGGGCTTCATACCCCGCTTCATTGTTGGAGGCCTTGAAGTTGATGCAGAGGGAGTATTGAAGAACGAAGTCATCTGGGCCTGCCAGAATGACCCCGGCTCTGCTCCATTCGGTGCAAGAGGATCCATCTACATATACCGTCCAAATAGGGAGGTCCGTTTGCTGCTTGACTGACCTCCGAAATAGTGCTCTCAACTATGAATTCAGCTAAGGCCTGAGCTTTGATTGCGGTCCGAGGCTGGTATGATATATCATGCTGGCTCAGCTCGATCGACCACTTCATGAGACGGCCAGAGGTCTCCGGCTTGTACAGAACTTGCTTCAGCGGTTGGTCGGTAAGAACGACCACCGAGTGAGACTGGAAATATAGGCAAAGCTTCCTAGCTGCCATAACCAAGGCGTATGCCATCTTCTCTAGCCTTGGATAACGAAGCTCGGCATCCCGAAGTACCTTTCTTAAGTAATAGATGGGCTTCTGAGCCTTGTATTCTTCCCTCACCAAGATAGCGCTGAGGGTTTGTTCAGAGGTAGCTAAGTAGAGGTAGAGTGTTTCCCCGGGGATAGGATTGCTGAGGAGAGGGGGGTTGACTAGATAGGCTTTAAGCTGATCGAACGACTCCTGCTGCTGTTGACCCCATTCGAAGCCCTTAGCCCCCCTGAGAGCCTTGAAGAAAGGAAGACACTTCTCCCCTGACTTGGAAAGGAAGCGCCCTATAGCTGCGAGGCGCCCAGTTAGTTTCTGAACTTCTTTCATATTTTTGGGAGGGGCCATATCCAGTATGGCTTTGATCTTCTCGGAGTTGGCTTCGATCCCTCTTTGGCTGACCATGAAGCCTAGGAATTTCCCCGAAGAGACCCCGAACGCACACTTGTTCGGATTGAGCCTCATATCATGTTTCCTTAATACATCGAATGCCTCCTGCAGATCGGTGACATGGTCGGCCCCACGGATGCTCTTCACAAGCATATCATCAGCATACACCTCCATGTTGCGGCCGATCTGATTTTGGAAGACTTTGTTAACGAGGCGTTGATAGGTGGCGCCTGCATTCTTCAACCCGAAAGGCATCACCCTGTAGCAGTAGAGGCCTTGATCGGTAACAAAGGAGGTCTTCGGGATATCTGGGGGGAACATGCAGATTTGATTGTATCTGGAGAAAGCGTCCATGAAACTGAGAAGCTCATGGCCCGAAGTGGCATCAATCAGGGTGTCGATGCTTGGAAGAGGGAATGGATCTTTGGGGCATGCTTTATTCAGGTCCGTAAAATCGATGCAGATTCTCCAGCTCCCGTTGGCTTTCTTTACCATCACAATATTTGAGAGCCATTCGGGATTATTGACCTCCTGTATGAACCGAGCCTTAAGGAGCTTGTCCACCTCTTCTTTTATAGCTTGTTGGCACTCGGGAGCAAATTTGCGCATCTTCTGTTGAATCAGTTTGGACCCTGGTGCAACACTTAGGTGGTGGACGAGGAGCTCTTTGGAGATTCCTGGCATGTCGGCAGCCAACCATGAGAAGAGGTCACGGTTCTTTCTAATACATTGGACTATGTCTGAGCTTAGGGCAGATGGGAGGGTCTTGCTGATAAAGAACTTGCGGTTCGGATCTTGCTCAGAGAAGAGCACTTCCTCCAATTCATCCACCGGCTCGGACGTTGGTCGGACTCCATCCTGGGGGATTTCAAGAGTTTCGAGGGAGAGGACTGGACCCCCAGTAGAGGTCATGTAGCATTTGCGGGACATTTCCTGACTACCTCTTACTTCTCCTACTCCTGCCCGGATGGGGAACTTCATCTTGAGGTGATAAGCGGAAGGGACGGCTTCGAGAGCAGCTAGGCCGGGTCGGCCTAGGATCACATTATAAGCAGCGGGGACATCGACGACCATGAAGTCCATCGGCTCCGTTTGGGTAGTAGGAGTTTTGCCAGCGGTTACGTCGAGGGTGATCACCGCTTCAATAGTCACTGGCACTCCCGTGAACCCATGGAGTGTGTAGCCGGCAGGCTTAAGTCTGTCCCGGGATAGCTTGAGTCCTTTGAAAGCAGCGAGGAAGAGGATGTTAACGGAGCTGCCATTGTCCACCAGGATCCTCTCCAGTTTAAAATTTGCCATATGGAGGTTGATGACTAGTGCATCACAATGGGGGGTTCAGACACCCTCAAGGTCTTCATCGAAAAAAGTGACCGGTACTCCAAGGCCTTTGGTGGGGGGCATGCCATGTACTGAGTTGACTTCCCTTATGAAAGCCTTTCGAGAGGAGTTGGAGGTGCCTCCCATGGGGCCTCCATGGATGAGATGTAGGGTGCGTTCCTCTTCGAACTCCGGAGTTTCATCGCGTCGCTCAGGACGCTTGTTAGCCCCCCGAGGTGGAGGAGGGGGATCGATCCGGTCCTTTCTCACAAATTTGGCCAGCTGCCCCCTTTGGATGAGAGCCTCGATCTCGTTCTTTAAGGCCCGGCAATTATTGGTGTCGTGGCCATGGTCTCGGTGATAGCGGCACCACTTCTCTTTGTCCCTCTTCTTGCCAGGGGTGTTCATCTTCGGGGCAGAAGGTATCACCCTTTCCTTCTCAACTTCCATGAGAATAGTGGAAATGTTGGCGTTAAGAGGAGTGAATTTTTCGAATCTGGGGGGAGGGCGACGCTGTCTGCCATTGTCCTTCTGGAGCTTCTTGGCTGCCTCTTCTTCACTTACCTTTCTTTTGGTTCCGGAGGAAGGCCCCTCAAAGGTGGGGCGATGGTCAGCTTCCTCAGCTCGGATATACTTCTCGCTTCGGAGAAGGAGGTTGGAGAAGTTCTACGGGGACTTCTTGGTGAGGGAGGACCGAAGGCTGGAGTTAAGGACATTCGATTGGGATGCTGCTGCAGCGACCGACTGGTCGAGGGAAGCGATGGACCTGGCTTCCGCAGTGAACCTTTTCACATAGTCTCTCAGCTTCTCACCCTTCTTCTGGTTGAGGTAGAGTAGGGAAATGCTGGTCTTCTCAGTTCGGCGGCTACTCAAGAAGTGGGTAACGAAGAGGGTCTCGAATTGCTCGAAGGAGAATATTGAGGATGGGGCGAGGTGAGAGTACCATTCCCGAGCCGGACCCTTGAGAATAGCGGGGAAGGTCTTGCACAGCAGAGCATCGGAAGCTTGGTAGATTAGCATGAGGGTCTTAAAGCTTTTGATGTGGTCCACGGGGTCGGACTCCTTAGAATAAGTCTCGAATTGTGGAGGCTTGAAGCCTATTGGAACGGGCGCCTCCATGATGGTTCGAGAGAAAGGAGGTCAGCTCGGACGGAGGGTCCTTCCTCTAAGCTCTTCTTCTCTGTCTAGCTGACCCAAGTGCCTCTCCATTTCATGGAGACGATGGTAGATAGTGTCAGCCCTTCGACAATATTCAAACGAGCCTCTGGACGCGTCTTCGTACGAGGGAGAGCGGGGGCTATGACGACGGTGGCTCCGAGAGTGGTGAGGACTAGGAATGTGCTGGGGGTTGCTAGGAGTTGGGGGAGGAGATAGGGACCGTCGGCGAGGACTTTGGACCGAATGAGGAGTGGGGACCCTCCGAGCATTGTTATTGTTGGGTCGGAGATTGAGGGCTTGTAAGATGGTTGCTTGGAATTGCTAGAACTCGGCACGAGTGATGGGTGCGTTATCGTTCCTCAGAGGTCGCCGGCCATCAGGAGAGTGAGGTCTTCTCCTATAGTGGCTGGGGGACTCTCTCCGCCCTCGGCGAGGAGGGGACCTTCTGTGGTCTTGGGGACGAGGAGATCGCTCATTTGGACGTTGTTGGCGGGAGGCTCCCTCTCGGGCCTGCCTTTCATCCAAACGACGGCGAAGATCCTCTTCCTTCTGCCGATTGAGGATGGTATTGTGGAGATCATCGGAAGCTCGGGGGTTGTGGGATGCCATGGAATCGGTAAAGGGATTGTGTACGGAGACGTGGTCATGTTGAAGAGGTTGTTTCGGAGGATTGGGACGGCAACCCCCCGCACCAGCATTCTGGGGACCGGTTTGACCGCGAGGGGGTTGAAGATTCTGAGGAGGGAGTTGGTCCTGCTGCGGGGCTTTGTCGGGTTGAGTCGGGAGTCCCTATGGTTGGAACGTTTCTAGGGGGTTCTCTTGTTGAGGAGTAGGTCCGCAGTTGGACCCCCTAGATCTAAGTTTCTTTGGAGGCATGGCTAGGTAGGATCTGACCAACGGGAAGAGGAAGGGCTGCTATTCGTTGGTTCCCACAGACGGCGCCAATCTGTTATCGCTAAATCTGGTGTGGGGGCAAACAGATAGTATTTGTAGATTCTTAGGAAAACTGAATAATCAAACCTTAACCTTCTCCGCCGGAGTTAGACCGTTGACTCCCGCCGTTCACCTGCAAAAAGTGCGAGACACCGGGGTTGACCCCGGCGACGCACCCTCCGACGCTCAAGTCAGTAATCAGAGAAGATTATGAGATAGCGTAAATGGGCGAAAGATTGATTACTTCTTAATGGTGGTGGATGGGGGGTATTTATAGCCGCCTTTGGGATCATATTAGGAATGAAATCCCTAATTCCCAGTGAAAGGATAGAGCGAATCAGGGCCGTTGATTGAATACAATCAGAAACCCTAATTCTATCCTGCTGGACCGGGTTTGCTGCGGATTGGGACCCACACCCAGTTGAGATGGATCCATTCGCAGGTTGTTGGGTCTCTGGAGAGAGGACCCAGTACCCACTTCAGACCCGTTTATGGGTGAAATTACCCTTTTACCCTTAGGCTTTGAGATTTGCGCCCGATTTGGACGGTTCCGATTTAGCCCTTATTTTTAGCCATATCACGGGCCATGCCAATGCTTGCTTGATAGCTGTTATTATAAGGCTAAGTATTTTTCCCAACTTCCTCCGAAGTCCAGAATGCATGCCCGCAACATGTCCTCGAGAATTCTGTTGACTTTCTCCGTCTGTCCATCCGTCTGTAGGTGAAAAGCTGTGCTGAAGTCTGTTCTAGTTCCTAATGCTGACTGTAGACTTTGCCAGAATTGAGATGTAAATCTTGCATCTCGGTCGGATACTATCAACACTGGCACTCCATGTAGTTTTACTGCATTCTCTATGTAGACCTCGACCAACTTCTCGACTGTCTAGGCCATCTTTACTGAAAGAAAATGTGCTGACTTGGTCAATCGATCCACAATCACCCATATTGAGTCATTTCCTTTAGGTCTCCTGGGTAATCCTGTGATAAAATCCATACTGATGTTCTCCCATTTCCATTCTGGAATGGGTAAAGGCTGTAACGATCCTCCTGGTTTCTAATTCTCAGCCTTAACTTGTTGGCATGTCAAACATTTGGTGACGAACTCTGCTATATCTCGCTTCATCCCTGACCACCAATAATGCTACTTTATATCATGATATATCTTGGTGCTTCCGGGGTGAATTGCAAGTAATGTGGAGTGAGCTTCCTTCATGATGTCTTCCCTCAACTCCTCGTCCTTTGGTACACATAGTCGATTACCAACCATAGTGAACCTTCTCTTATACTGAATTCCGCCAATTTTCCTTCATGCACTTGCTTCTTCATGTCTTCCATCTCTGGATCTTTGGTCTGAGCCTTTTTCACTTGCTCATTCAAGCTTGGTCGTAACACCAACTGTGCCATAAACTGCACTTAAGTGTTGTGTAACCACTTCAATGCCCGCCTGTCTGATCTCTTCATCTAGCTCCCTCCGGGTCTTATCAATGTAGACACACTCTCTTCCTGCTGAGCGCATCTGCTACCGCGTTAGCTTTACCTGGATGATATATAATCTCAGGCCTAATACCTTCGAGTACTTCCAACCATCTCCTCTGCCATAAGTTGAGATCCTTCTGCTGGTAGATATACTTTAAGCTCTTATGATCAGTGTAAATTTTCACCTTTGCTCCGTAGATATAATGTCTCCATGATTTCAAAGCAAAAATTATTGCTGCAAGTTCCAAATCATGGGTCGGATAATTCTTCTCGTGTGGTCGTAGCTGTCTCGAACCATAAGCTATAACCTTGCCCTCCTGCATCAGCACACATCTGAACCTTAAATACGACGCATCACTATAAATGACGTAGTCCTTGTCTTCCTGAGGTAAAACCAATATAGGTGCGGAGATCAAATGGTTCTTCAGTTCCTGAAAACTTTCTTCGCACTTCTCCGTCCAGTCGAAACTTTGGTTCTTCTTGGTCAAGGCTGTAAGGGGTACAGCTATCCTTGCATAATTCTGGATAAACTTCCGGTAATATCCAGTCATACCTAGAAAACTCCTTACTTCCTTTACCGTCTTTGGTTGTGGCCATTCCTTGACCGCTTCTATCTTTTGAGGATCCGTTGCCACTCCCTCCTTAGAAAGGATATGGCCTAGGAATGCAACTTCCGATTTCTAGAACTCACACTTAGATAATTTTGCATACAACCGATGCTCTTGTAACTTGCTCAAAACTACTGTCAGATGTTCAGCATGATCCTCTTCTGTTCTTGAATATACCAAAATGTCGTCGATGAAGACCACGACAAATGAGTCAATAAATGGACGTAGAATTCTGTTCATCAAGTCCATGAAGATTACTGGAGCATTAGTCACTCCAAACGGCATTACCAAGAACTCATAGTGTCCATGTCTAGTTTGAAAAGCTGTCTTAGGTACATCCTCTTCCTTGACTCGTACCTGATGATATCCAGACCGTAGATCAATCTTGGAAAATACTGCTGCTCCCTGAAGCTGATCGAACAAATCGTCGATCCTGGGAATTGGGTACTTGTTCCAAATAGTGACTTTATTCAATTCCCGATAATCAATACACATCCTAGATGACCCGTCCTTCTTCTTAACAAGCAATACTGGTGCTCCCCAAGGGGATGCACTTGGTCTAATAAATCCCTGGTGCAAGTATTCTTCAATCTGCTTCTTGATCTCACTCTGCACTACTGGTGCCATCCGATAGGGTGCTTTGGATAATGGGACGCTACCTGGTTGAATCGTGATACTAAACTTCGACATCACGGTGTGGGAGAATTCTAGGTAAATCCTCTAAGAATACAAGTGAAAAATTCCTCACCACTGGTATCTTGTTCACCTCTTCTGGTACCCGTACTTCGGCAGCAACAGTCATTGCCTCCGATCTCTGCTCCCTATGGAATACAAGTTCCACTCCCTCAGCTGAGATGACTACCTCCTTATCCTTGTAGTCAATGCTAGCCTTGTGCCCTGACATCCAATCTATACAAATAATGACATCTGTTCTGGCAAAACTCAATTCTAGCAAATCGATACTTAGGGTTTCTCTGCTAATCTGGAGCTTTCATCCCCTATAGCATAGATCTGTAGTAAGGGTTGCCCCTGACGGCGTAGCTACCATCAAAGCTAAATGTGGGATTGCCTTTTGTGTGCATCTTAATTTTCTCGAAAAAAGATTTTGACACAAAAGAATGAGTCGATCCACTATCAAACAAGACCGTAACCAAAATTCCATTTATATATATATATATCCTGTTACAACAGTACAACATCCATCAACTTCCAAAAACCCAAAATACACTTAAACATGATTACATTACTTCTTCAGCTTCCAAAATATTCCAAAATATAGTAGGTCCACATAACATTTTCAGCTTGTTATGCATCCGGTTACTTGCTTGATGAGCATTCCTTTTGTAATTCTGGGCAATTTGACTTGATATGCCCAAGTTCCTTACAGTTGAAACAACTGTTGATCACTGTTGGGCAACGCGACTTGTAGTGTCCGATTTCCCCGCATTTGTAGCAACTCTTAGTCACAATTTCTCCTTTGGGGCATTTGCCTTTAGAAGGTTTGGTGATTTTCCCAGTAGTTTTTGGCTTGGGGCCTTTCTGAAGTCCCCACCAGCGGTTCTGGAGGTGTATCATACCGTCTTGAAGCTGGTTTTGTTCTTTCTTCAGGTGTGCTATCTGTGCCTGATGAAATTTGATCTACTGCTGTGCCCGGAGGATTGCCTTGTCCCTGCGTTTCCCTAGCCTTTTCATTTCCAGATACCCGATGGCTATTCTCTGCTACTCCGCAGTTGGGTCTAGCGATGGTGGAGGTGAGTTCTCCTCACCTTCAGTCTTTTGTAACACTTGCCTCATTTCTTCCTCCATCGTCAACGTTTTCCTTATAGGTATTGGCTCACCTACTGTTACTGACCCATCCTGGATGAATATATCTTCGAACACCATCTGTAAAACATGAACATGGTTTAGTTTCGGAATCCCAGACACATTTGTTTTGTTGCCTCCACTAATGTCTAGTAACAGACTAGCCACCATTTGGACTTGACTGCACAAGGCTTGTTAGTAAAAATGAAGTAAACTGAAACTGGTTCACATATAGAGAAGATCATAATCATAAGTTGTAAGCGTTACCATATGCTTGATAATCATCCTATCTGCCAACTATAATCAATTTATCTGGCCTTCAAGTCTAATTTCCTACCGTGTTAGACTGCAATTTGAAGTCAGCTCCGATACCAACTCTGTAGCGCCCCGGATCCCCGTTACCGGATATCTGTGACACACCAGAATCTTTACCTTCAAATGCATTTCAACACTGTAATAACATAGAAATTTAAAAACTTTTTATTGCCAAATAATTCATTACATTATTGATTACAACCGATAACTTGTTCTTTGACAAGGAGTACAAATTACATCTGCTCATTACAACTTATTACAAATATTTACAGACTCCACTTGTAAAGCTATGAGCTGCCTCCTGGAAAGGTAATCGACTGATTACTGCTGAACTTCGCTGAGTGGCCCATCGGCTTCTAAAAGACTTGCTCCCCGACTTTAGACTTCTGCTGCGCAACTTTGATATCTCTGCACTTACTCGAAAGGTAGGAGTCGATACCTAAAAGGTGGGGAACGTCAGTACTTCAACTGACGCAAAGCTGATCATAACAACATCCTCTAAAATTCAATCACAACCAATAATTTATGCAAAATATAAAAGTGTTATGCCAAAACAAGGGTTTAGTGGGTTCTAGTGCAGTGTTATGCCATGTCCTTATGACTAGATGCAGCAAAATCACATGCCTGACTCTAATGCAAGCAAGACTTTGGAGCACGAATGCATCCCATACTACATACGCTCCCAAATCTAGCCGTCTTTCTCCACAATTTAAGGATTCAAACCATCGCCATTCACCCTACTCTTGTACTCAATCTAGTTCCCAATAGATTGTTCGTCGTCCATGGAGGTTGTAGTAGGTCGGTCTAGTTCCGGCCCTGCAGTGCCCAAGTAGTCACCGCCAGGTTGTACCCGCATATGGACCTCCTCGAAAAGTTGCGTTGAATCCGGCCACCCAACCGATTGATTCTCCATGTCCACCCCTGGACTGACGCATGCGTGTTCAACCCTGATCGGATAATGAACTTATATATACCAAAACACAAAACTCCCGTGGATAGGGACGTGAGCACCTCGGGTGGTCAAATCCTCTTGGCCTCCCGTACCTTACTCCGGCAAAGCTTTGGGAATTAACAGATCGAGATACGAGCCGAGAACTCATCCATGAGTGCCGAAAACGTATCTCTACGATTGGAAGGTACAACACCGACTATGGTTTACTAGGACTAATGCAATTTTCCAATCCCTTAATATGCTATTCTAACCCCTGCCTTACTCTAATTACTTCGGGTAAAGATAAAACTATTTTCACACTTGCCTATCAACCTCTGGCCCTAACGATACCGGTCTGGTTCGCCACTTCCCTGGCTTGGAATTGTCCAGCATTATGGCCTACATTCGCCGCTGCCCCGGCTGTGAATGTATGTTCACCCTTGTGAGCTTATAATAATGGCACGCTCGGATGTCCTACGCTTCGGCGGAAGTTTATAATGTAGGGTTGACAGGTGCAGGGTATCCCTTACCCTAGTGACTAACTCGAGTCACACATCCCACTCTGGGAGTCAACAACCTCAATAACAGATATCAACCATCCCTAGACAAGAGTCATCGACTCTAATAGTTCACACTGAACAATGTCCTCACAATACTTAGTCAAAATCAAGACTAAGCTACCTACGGGTTTCTGCTCGAAACTTAAAATGGTCATAACTCTCACGATACAACTCCGATTGGAGTGTACGAGCCCAATCTAGAAAGGTAAGATCCTAGGCTACAACTTCCTAGTTGATCCTGAACTCAAATTCAAATATCCAGGTCCTCAAAATAACCTCTCAAGCCTCAGCCTGTGTACTTCCTCTACACGGGCTGCACCTTACTGGTAGCACAAAACACTACTTTCGTCAGAATGTCACAAACCCAATTTCTATGTAAGGGTGTCGGTGTCCTCAACAACTCTCTAGTTGGTCATGAGTCCAAATTATACCATTAAGTCACCCTAACACACACATCTCTCACCGATGCACCAATTCACACAATGGGTCTCTCCAAATCTGTCATGCCCCGCTTTCCAGAAATACGGAATACGAGCACGTAACAAAAGCCCAGCGAATGATTATTATAATCCTTAAGCTGTTTCAAGAAATCTTTGCAACACATCACAGAATATATCAGAGTCGGAAGCAAAAGGTGGAACCAACATGCAAAATTGAATCAAAAATTACCAACAGAAATTTACTTGAAATCAAATACAATATTCCCAAATAAAATTCAGAGTCTGGAGAAAACAATATTCTGGGTCACATCGCCTAAATACAAATAATATCCAAATAAACCAAATACAACTTGTTCATTGTTCAAGCAACAACTAATAAAAAGTAGAAAATAGAAATTTCCAACTTAATAATTCCTTTCGCCATTACCATCAAGCAGCTGTCCAACCTGATCTGCAATAAGTAAATTTGCAGGAAAAAGAGAAAAGGAGAAAACAAGTACCCGTTAATTGCAAATCCGGGTCACAAATAGAGTAGGATACAAGCACATCGGAAAACTAACTAATAACAGGTCATAATGCATCGACAGTAATATCTAACATGGCATCCTAACAGTACAGTTGTTTCATGTCTAAGGCAGTGTCATAAGATAACTAACAGTCTCTAGTAACAGTATCTCAGTATATCAGTGAATCAGGATAACAACATATCAGTTTTAGGTTAACAGTGTGTCAGTATCAGTGTACAGTCTCAGTATATCAGTCTCAGTCTAACAGTATTTAGTTTATGCACTTACAGTCTTGTGGGTATTACTAACTAGGTAGCACTTCATGTGCCATCTTTTTATCACATGGTTGCTACAGTCAAAACAGTTGCGTATGTAGATTTCGTAGGGGATATTATACGGCAGTGTACTTAGGTATCAGTAACAGTAATAGTAGCAGTAACAGTTCGAACCTAGTGGTCCGCCTCCGAGTACACCTTCTTATAGGGAAGTGTGCAGCCAGGTAATCAGTAACAGTAACAGTTCGAACCTAGTGGTCCGCCTCCGAGTACACCTTCCTATAGGGAAGCATGTAGTCATGTAATCAGTAACAGAACAGTCCGAACCCATTGGTCCGCCTCCAAGTACACATTTCTATGCTTTCCCTCTACTAGATCTTTCCCATAAACCCCGGCTTGATTACTTTTATTTATTGTTATTAAACAGACATAAATATGCGCTAAATGGTGTCAAACTAATATGATATAATCATATTTAGGTTCAGGGAATCAAATCAGCACGTATAGGTAATACAGAGTCACATAATCAAGCAAAATGGTGTATGTTTGTAATCTGGACAGCACGATCAGTCAGTACTAAAACAGAGATTCAAAGAGCTACAGACATGAAAATCAAGATCCGTCAAAGGATCTGGAAACTAGACATCCACACGATTCCAACGCATATAAATAAGTCACATACTAGTTCACAACATCTCAACTCAAAACTGATTTGAATACGAAATTTATGTTCAGCCAGAAAACAGGGGAACGACTTCAAACGCATAAAAACAGTATGAAAACATATCAAATAATTCCACTATAAATCTGGGGTAATCCCCTATAGATATAGACTCAAAATAATAAGTTTCATAATATTCCAGTAAGTATAGATAAGTCATCAAAAATAAGGAGTAACTCAAAAACATGGTTTGACGAATCTGGAATTTCTCAACACTGCTGTACAAAAACAAGCATATCTCGCAAACAGCAAATCGAAACCCAATTCCTCCAAAACGATGTTAAAATAGATAAAATTTTCCAACTCTCATATCTAATAAATAATTCTCATAAAACATATGGAATTAGGGTGAAAACTAGGTTCAATACAGAACAACACGCAATTTATAGCAAAAGTAGAGTTTAGAAAAGGATATGAAACATTACTCAAAACTTATCTTTAAAATACCAAAAAAATCTGAAAAGTCTCTAACATCATGAGAAAACACTGACCCAAATATTATAGCAAGATATTATGTATAACCTAGATCTTGAAAATAAATAGTTCACAAAAATGACTCCAAACTGAACTTGAAATCTACCAACACGGCTGTACCAAAATTATCATATCTCAGTCATACGAACTCCAAATGCAGTAAAACTTGTGGGGTTTGAAAATAGATTAAATTCTCTACAATTTATTGTGAAATCTCCAAGTTGAGATTCGGAACCTAACATAGGTGAAAACAGCAAACAACACAGCACAGTCCGCAAATTCCAGATTTCACAATTCATCTTAAAAATGTCATAACTTTCGTAATAATGAACCAAACTCAATCAAATTTGAACGCAGCCTACCAATCATCTAAATATCATATTGAAGGGTTCCTAACATGTCAAAACCTAATGGTTCACACATGGGCAATCAATCAAACACATAGCATGCAATATTTCACATACACGATCAAAATCGAGTTTGGGTGAAACCTAGGGCATCAACCTATCAATTCTCATGTCCTAAGTCATCTATGGCCTGATTTACACAATAGAGACAAAACCCACAAATAAAAATACAAATTTTGGTCGTCTCTAGTCTCAACTACCCTATATGTGAACTTTTTGACTTGTATCAACCTAATAAAATTATGTACAAGTTACTTGCCTCTTAGTGAAGTGAATCACGAAGCAAGCGAGTCCAAGTGCAAAACCCACAAACAAAATAGACTTCTCACGCGTTTCCAAGCGAACCCACGAACCAGAAACACCTTACGAACGATCTCCTTAATGCACGATCCAAAGTGGATGATACCCACTTCAAAAACACACCCAAGGGATGGTCTTTCTCTGTTTTGGATGATGGGAGTGCTGATTTGGGATGCCGGCCACAAAAGAAGAGGTTTAGGGTTGAAGGGTTGTAGTAGATTGAAGTATGGATGGATATAGGGGATGTTTATGCAATGGGGGCTCGGTTTTGGGGGATGGATGCTGGTCGGTTGGTGTGGGGGAAGGGCAGGCCGGGAGCAAAAATCAAGAGGAAGGAGGCCGGGATGGATTTGTGGAGAGGGAGAGAGAAAATACAATTAGGGTTATATATAAGGGGAGATTAGGGGTTATATATAAGGGTTAATTGTGGGTTAATGGGTAGTGGGTATGAATATGAATTAATAGGTATACAAATGGGTAATGGGTATTGGGTCAAATTCAAATGGGGATACAATTTATAGAGAATTCTATGGCTCCTAAAAATCTCCTTAAGGGCCAAAAATCTCAATTTGGGCAAATCACAACCAAAAGTCCACCACAACACCAAAATAAATAATAATGATGAACGAGACCAAGAAAGTGAGAAAAAGAACTCAAAATGGCGAAAATGAACAAAAACGACGAAAAATCAGCACAAGGAGGTCAAAAATGAAAGAAAAAGAATATATATTGAAAATAATCCAATATACGGTTCCGAAAAAAATACAAGAGATATAAAAAATATAAAAATACATGAAATAAAAAAAAATACACTCCAAAATGGATAAAATGAAAAACAGGGGTTACAAAATCAGAGCACTCAGGTCCACTCTAGGTCTTTGTCCAGTCTTACAAAAATTACAGCAAATCAACCCTTTACTGAAATTGCCCCAAATTGGTCTTGTTGGAAAGATCTAGGTGTCTACTACAATTCTTTAATGAATCAGGTTCTCAAAATGTGCTCTTAATGAGTCTCAAATGCCCAATCTCTATAGGGTATCCAAACTGTCTGAAACCAGCATAGCACATACTCATAAAATCATAATAAATTTTGTACTTGTCCAAATGACACAAAATTTATGGTGATGGAACTAGATATCATACTAAACAATATGCAAAAGATCTCATGTCAAAACTCCAAGTATACAGTGAATCCTCTTTATTTCAATTTAGTACAGAAAGTCATCCTATTCTTCAGCTCAGCTTCAGATACTGATTAAAGATCAATTCATCTCAAGCCTATAAAATCATCCAAATAATTCCCTGATTTTTGTATAGAATCTATATGCATGCAGGAATATAGGGTAAAAATTTTAGATCAAGAGAATGCGTCAATAAATAATGAAAATTCCTACAATCATCAGTTATTCTCTTTATCAATTGCATATCTGCCTTACGACATAGTTGCACCTTACGATTTTATTAAAATATCAAATGACCACAGAAAAATATGAAATAAATCACAAACTATCTACACATGTTTGTGAACAAACACTTAAAATTTAATAGTCTAATTCTTTATAGTTTGCTCTCGGGAAAATCCACAAAATGACATTCTGAACAAGTTTTCTAGTAGGTTGTAGGTGGTTTTGGATCAAACTATGGCTTCTAGCCCATGGTTTGGTGTTAGTTGTGTTGGCTGCCCAAATTAAGCTTAAATGGGTTCCAATGACTGCAAGACGAGCAGTTTAACGAGTGCACGCAATTTATATCCACTGTAGTATCATACAGTATTATATTTGCATAGGCATCATACCGAATACTAGTGTTTATACTAGTACCGGTCCTCCTCGTTCTCGTGCATCCGTTAGAATGCAATCATTCCCCGAACCGTCCCGTAACCCTAACCACACACCACGATAGCAAAATCAAACAAAACACTGCAATCAGGTGCACGCATACAGACAATATACATACATACATATATATACAAGCATCATATAATCTGGGGTGTTACAATATTTTCATAAGTCATCATGATTTTCTTCATTTCAATTCTTGTATTACTTTATCCAAAGACACTTTAAACTAACAATTATAATAAGTTCTTTCCTGCAAAATAGTCTCAATTTCTCCTTTACACTATGCCAAGGGTTATGGAAAATTATCTCATGAAATCTGTATATCAATTAAATCGTCAGGACAGTCGACTGTTAAAGCATAGTCGGTCGACTGCTCTGCGAGGATCAAAACTCGAAAATTAAAAATAGTCAGGACAGTCGACTGTTAAGACATAGTCGGTAGACTGTTCTGCGATGATTTAAAACTCAAAAATAAACAGTCTGGATAGTCGACTGTTAAGACAAAGACAGTCGACTGTTCAGCAACTAAAATCCGAAATTTGGAATTTATACAGTAACTCAAGATTTTCAAAAACCATTTAACTCTCATTTTTCATATAAAGTACCTTTTTTTCCCTACAATTGTACATGAAAAATCACACAATGTTCTATTAACAATTTCATGTTCATTTCTCTCAACAATTAACGTACAACTTTAGGATTATTTAGCATCAATCACCCTAATCATGAATAAGCATAATTTACTAACCAATCTTATTTTAATAATGTAGAGATTCATACAATTAGCATTTTCCACATGAACACATTTCTCAAAATTGCATTTTTTCCACAAACACAAATATTTCGACATGGAGGACATTTATTCTAATTTTAGCATGCCAATTAATATTCAAATATCACAACCAGAAACATATCATTCAATCAAATTCACTTATTCAATTTATGCAATTTCACATATGTTCCATTTTCACCTTAATCATTGTACTATCAAAGAGCAATAGTTTCATTTATTTTATTCTAGCATGATTAGCACACAACCTAGTATGATACTACTTAGAAGTTAGAGAAAATTGCCCACCTTATTTGGAGAGAAAACGAAATGAACTCCTAAAAACTCCTAGATTGATCAAAAGAGGCCTTCTCCTCCTAGATTGAGTCACCACAAGTCGTCTCCTCCTCGCTTTGAAGCAAACCCGAGCCTCCCTTGCTTCCTTGAAGAAAACCGGCCACCTATGAAGAACACACAACACAACTCTCAATCTTTGATCTCACTAACTCTCAGTCTTTTGCTCTCTAATTGTATTTCTTTATCTTTCTCTTTTGATATAGATTAGGTGTGAGAATACTAATGTAGGGGGTATTTATACATTATTTTGGGTGGATTGAATGGCTAAGATTAGATCAAATAGTTAGGGATTAAGGGCTAGGATTAGTTTGGAAGTTGCCATAACCACCCATGAATGGGATAACCATCTCACCAGTACTCCCATTTCCCTTCTCCACTCATGCATAATCCGGCCTCCACCAAGGGTGTGTTTGGCACACTCTTGTTCATGCACGTGTTTCCCTAGTGTCCCCCACTTACAAGTTGTACATATTAGTTTAATTAATTATCTCCTATTTGAGTCTACACTACAAGTTAGACTAAAATAAAGAAGAATTAAATTACATGGGTTCAGTAATGGGCCAAGAGACTATGGGATGTACTAATTTAATTAATTAATTAACTAATGTGGGCTACAAAGAGACAAATTAGGCTTAGGATTAAATTAGGCTTTCTAAAAAGCGAGAATAAATCAGGATGAAATATTTTTAGAGAAATGCATGCATAAATTTTTACGTGCACAACACGTAAAATCAAACAACTCCAAATATAAATAAGATTTGAAAATCCAGGGTGTTACAGCACTCTCTCCTTAAAATAGTTCCATCCTCGGAACTACACTTAAAGAGTGAGAAAACAAAATACAGCAAGAAGAAAAGAAAAGGAAAGAAAAGACGATACAAATTAAACAAAAAGCTCAGGATGATCCTTCATCATCCTCTCCTCAGATTCCTAAGTAGCCTCATCAACCAACTGGTTTCTCCAGACTACCTTGACCATCGGTATCGTCTTGTTCCACAAGACATTCTCCCGACGATTGACAATCTCAACCGGAAGCTCAATGTAACTCAGATTCAACTGCAAACCCTCTGGTACTTTGGGCAAATGATGACTCGGATCTGGAATGTAACCTCTCAGCATAGACACATGAAAAACTTTGTGCACCTGAGACAACTCTTCCGGCAACTCCAACCGGTAAGCATTTTTTCCAATCTGCTTCAATATTTTATACGGTTCTATGAACCTCGGGGCTAACTTCTCACTCTTGCCAAAGCGAATCACACCGTTCCTAGGTGAAACCTTCAGAAAGACAAAGTCACCATCCTCAAACTCAAGGTCCCTCCTCTGGTTGTCTGCATAGCTCTTCTGCCTACTCTGAGCATCCACCAACCTCTTCCTGATCAGATCAATTTTTTCAGAGGTCTGCTGCACGATCTCAGGCCCAAATATCTGTCGCTCCCCAACTTCAAACCAACAAACAGGTGTTCTGCACTTCCTACCATACAGAGCTTTGTACGGCGCCATCCCAATACTAGTCTGAAAACTGTTGTTGTAGGCAAACTCCACCAGAGCTAAGTATCTTTCCCAACTGTCTCCAAAGTCTAGTACATAACACCGAAGCATGTCCTCAAGAATGCGGTTGACACTCGCGGTTTGCCCATCGGTTTGCGGATGAAAAGCAGCGCTGAAATCCATCTTGGTACCCAGAGCTGTCTGAAGACTCTTCCAGAATGTGAAGTAAACCTCGCATCTCGATCAGACACAATGGTTAACGGAACACCATGAAGCCTAAAGATCTCACCAACGTACAGCTCGGCCAACTTGTCCATCGAAGCAGTGAGTTTCATCGTCAAGAAGTGAGCGGACTTGGTTAGTCGATCGACTATGACCCAAATCGCATCATTGCCCTTTGAACTCTTGGGAAAGCCCGTGATGAAATCTATACCGATGTTATCCCACTTCCATTCTGGAATAAGTAACGGTTGCAATTGACCTCCAGATTTCTGATTCTCAGCTTTGACCTGTTGACAAACATCAAACTTCGCTACGAACTCGTCCACATTCCGCTTCAAAACCGAGCACCAAAAGTGTTGCTTAATGTCCTTATACATCTTGGTACTCCCAAGATGTACAGACAAAAGAATAGCATGTGACTTCTGAAGAATGCTCTCCCACAGTTCTGCTTGATCCGGAACACACAGCCTCTCTCCAAACCACAACACCTCATCCCTGATCTGAAACTCTACCAACTTGCCAGCACCAACCTGCTCCTTCATCTTCTGAATCTCTGCATCTTCCTTCTGACTTGCGATAATCCTTTCATTCAGCATTGGTTGAAGCCTTAACTGAGCTAAAGATGATCCCAAGCCTTACTGAACAATTTCAATACCATCCCGATCCAACTCCTCTGCCTCTGAGTTGTAATCAGACTAGCTAGACTGCTCTTGCGGCTAAGTGCATCAGCAACAACATTAGCCTTCCTAGGATGGTACTTAATCTCCGGACGAATATCCTCAAGTACCTCCAGCCATCTCCTTTGCCTCAGATTTAGATCCTTCTGTTGGTAGATGTACATCAAGCTTTTGTGGTCTGTGTACATGTTCAGCTTCTCACCATACACGTAATATCTCCATTGATTCAAGGCGAAGATAATCGCAGTCAATTCCAGATCATGAGTCAGATAATTCTTCTCATGCGGTCTTTGTTGCCTAGACCCATACGCGATCACTTTTTCCTCTTGCATTAAGACACAACCAAGCCCACGATGTGAAGCATCGCTGTAGACATCATACTCAATACCTGCTCTAGGCAAAGCTAAAATAGGTGCAGTAGTCAGCTTCTCTTCCAACTCCTGAAAGCTTGCCTTGCACTGCTCGGTCTATTTGAAATTCACATTCTTCTTGGTCAGACCAGTGAGTGGCACGGCTATTTGAGCATAGCCCTGAATAAACCATCTATAGTATCCCGTTAGTCCAAAAAAACTCCTAATTTTCTTCACTATAGTAGGCCTTGCTTAATCATTCACCGCCTCTATCTTCTGCGGATCAGTTGCCACCCCCTCCTTAGAAAGGATGTGACGTAGGAATGCAACTTCAGACTTCCAGAAATTGCACTTGGATAACTTGGCATAAAACTCATGCTCTTGAAGCTTCCTCAAAACTGCTGCCGGATGCTCCGTGTGCTCCTCCTCTGACTTGGAGTACACACGAATATCATCGATAAACACCATGACGAAAGAATCAATAAACGGCCTCAGAACTCTATTCATCATATCCATAAAAATTATAGATGCATTCGTCACTCCAAACGGCATAACTAAGAATTCGTAATGCCCGTGTAGAGTTCTAAACGCAATCTTATGCACATCTTCAGCTTTCACTCGAACTTGATGACATCCTGATCGAAGATCAATTTTGGAGAAGACAGCTGTTCCTTGTAGACGATCGAACAAGTCATCAATCCTTGGAATAGGATACATGTTCTGAACAGTGACCTTATTCAGCTTCTAGTAATCGATACACATCCTCATCGAACCATCCTTCTTATTTACCAACAGCACCGGTGCTCCCTAAGGTGATGCACTCGGTTGAATAAAGCCTTTCTCCATCAGTTCCTCAATCTGTCGTTTGATCTCATCCTGTTCCACAGGCGCCATCCTATACGGTGCGTTGGAAATAGGTGCACTCACTAGCTGAATAGTGATGCTGAACTCTACATCACGATGCGGGGGTAACCCAAGCAAATCTTCCAAGAATACCGCCGGATAATCCCGAACCACTGGAATTTGCTGCACCTCTACAGGATTCTCCTTCTTCTTGCTGATAGCAGCAACCAAGCCTGAACATCTCTTCTTCCCATGGAAAGTGACTTCAAGGTCCACCTGGAGCCTTCACTGTTACTTCTTTGGTCTTGCACTCAATGCTTGCACTGTATACCGACATCCAATCAATGCCAATGATAAAATCGACTGCCAAGACATTCAACTCGGTCAGATCAATCTCGAAATTTCTATCTCCAATCACGATCTCGCATTCCGCATAGTACCGATCAGTGGTTAATGTTTTCCCAGATGGAGTAGCTACTGCTAAAACCTTGTCTGGAAAGACTTTCGGTTCGACTCCCAAAACTTTAGCAAACTTAGGTGACACAAAAGTATGAGAGGACCCAGTATCGAACAAAACAATAACTTTCTTTCCATTCAAATAAAGTTCTCCTGTTACATAACACACAATCGTTACATAACATTTCACTATAAAGTGGGAAAAAGAAACAACAGAAAAAACTCTAAACATCCTCCCTCGTACCAGTGATGACGTGATCCACCTCATCAGCGTCAGTTTCAGTTAAGTCAAATACTCGCCCCTACTAGTACGGCTTCTTCCCGGCCTGCTGAGTTGGTCCTTTTCGGACGACATATTGCATCTTAGGGCACTGGGATCGGAAGTAACCTGTCTCCCCACAGTTATAACAAGTCACCACAGGAGGTCTCACCCATGCATTCCTGGGTCTTCCTGCCACACTGACCGCGTTTGCCCAAGTCGGTTAGAACCTTTGGGCCAGCGGCTGTCCCTTGATATTTCCAGCAACTGCGGGTCTCTTCCCCATATTTCAGTTGTTCCACCTATTCTAAATAGTGTGGAACTGCTCCATGTCCGCCTTCGTGGTTGCAGCTAGTTTGACCAACTTGTCAAACCTCCTGATACCGAGGGGTATCATCCTGGATCTCAGACTTGGCCTCAAACCATGCTCGAAGTTTCAAGCCTTCTTTGACTCGTCCATCACCAGTTCGGGAACATACCGCAAGAGTTGATTGAACTTTGTCTCATACTCTCTAACCGACATGTCGCCCTGCTGCAGTGCCAGAAATTCCATGGCTTTCTTCTCCTGGACGTCTGATGTAAAATAATGACTGCGAAATTCATCCAAGAATTCCTCCCAGCTGATGTGTCGAATTTATATACAAATATTTGTACCCATTTGCCTATTAAAATGGCTTGTTTTCGCTGATATTGTCTATAATTCATCTTATTTCTAAAGGATTTCATTTAATTAATTATTTTTGAAGAAATAATATTTTTGATGCAAAAAGTAAAGATTTGTGGAAAAAATCAACAAACAAAGTAAAATAATGGATTTATCAATTTTTATTGTTTTGTTGAGTTAAAATTGCGACAAATAATTTGTAAAAGGATTTTTATACGCGAATATGATTTATAGTTAGTTTAATTAATTTTAAACTAATTAAATTTATTTTATTTAAAAATCCTAATTTCAGGTATTATTTTGTGTATGCAGAAGCACGTGGTGGGCAGAAAAGGAAGAAAAGAAAGAAAGGGAAAGAAATAAATTCAGATCAATTAAAGGAAGGAAATAAAAAAAAGAGTGTGGACTTTTATGCAAAAAAAAGCAACCCTAATTCTCTTTCCCGTTCTCTATAAGAAGAAGCAAAGAAGAGAGATATGATTGGGAGGTGACGCTGATTGATACAATAAAAAAATAAAATAAAAAAAAAACAAGAGAGAAAACCGGATACAGAGAAGGTCTTGGTTTGTGACTGGCTTCTCATTTGATTCATACTCCAAGAACACAACAACTGATTTGAGAAAAGAGTGCACTACAGGACGAAAAACAATTAAAGGGAGAGAGAAGAAGAAATGACCCGGATGCTGACTTGACCCGGATGCTGACTTGGGCTTCTCCTTCTTCTTTGTTCTCGTTCTGGCGTGCGAACCGACGAGGCGTGCGTGCAAACTGACCTGGAGACTCGAGGCTTTGACGTGACAGCGAAGCTTCTTCTGCAGAGCTGACGTGGCGCCTCTGGATTTGGGACACGCGGCCTGACAACGGCAGTGTGACAGACTGATACGTTGATTGACGGCGCGTGACGGCAACACTTTTAACTCCAACTTTTGAGACCGAAAAGGGGTTTGAATTAAATTTTGTATTCTTTTATTTCTTTTTTCTCTAATTTTTACGATGCAATCCCAAACAAATATGAACTGAATTTATTATTCTAGAGGCTAAGGTGTAGCCAAGTTTTGTAGAACACAAATTTTAATTGCTTCTTATTACTCTATTTTTTCCTGATTGTGTTTTAATTTTTATTATTTATGCGTACAACATGGTGGATAGACATTTGTATGATTTTTCAAATCATAAAGAGACCGAACAGGTAATTTGTGATTAATAGAAATTAAGACCGTATATTGGAGGACGTGACCGTTAAGAAATCCAATTTCTCAATTAATAATTTGGTGGATAGACGAATGATTAATCGAGAATAATTTTTAGACTACGTTGATAGAGTGGTTAATATCTTTAGGATTTTGGTCGACAATTTGGAAAAGATAATATTTTATTTATAAGGAATAATAATTTGTGTGTGTGATAAACGAGGTGAACCAAGAGCCCTAGAACTAATTTTACCATTAAACAAATTACAAGAGCTTCATCGTTTCACAGCCCTCTCCCTCTTCACCAATTAAGTTAGATTAAATTAGATTAGAGTAATTTAGTTATTTTATTATTCATAAAATTTGATCTTCCAAATAGTGATTCATCTAGCGATATCGGTACTCAGTAAAATACCTAGTCCCTGTGGGTTCGACACTCTACTCATCTATCTATATTACTTGTGCGATTTTGTCCACTTGCAAATATCAGCATCAAGTTTTTGGCGCCGTTGCCGGGGACTAGTTATTCTTTTATTGATATTGAAAATTGCTAGATTATTGCTAGTTTGGATTTTTGTAATTATTTTTATTTTATTATTATTTTACATCTTTATTTTCTTTTGACTAACTTTTACCCTTTTTTTTATTATTTTTATTTTATTTTTCTTACTTTAGTTTTTTTTAGTTTTTCTATTTTTTTTTTCTTTTTCTTTTTTCAACACTTACATTTCAGGACATACACATACATTATCATGGGGAACGATGAGAACATGCCTTTGAGAGACTATGCTATGCCCTCAATTTATGAATCAAGCATAAAGAAGCCGGTTATTGAGGTTGACGATTTTGAGATTAAACCGACGATGATTCTAATGCTTCAACAGACTGTTCAATTTTGGGGACTACCACACGAGGATCCTTACGCTCACATTGCAGATTTTCTAGAAATTTGTGACACTTTCAAGCACAACGGTGTATCAGACGATGCAATTAGACTAAGACTCTTTTCTTTTTCCCTACGAGATAAGGCGAAGGCTTGGCTACATTATCTACCACCCGGTAGTATTACTACTTGGGAGGGACTTGCACAAAAATTTCTAACCAAGTATTTTCCTCTAGCAAAGACAGCAAAACTAAGGATCGATATTGTGACATTTATGCAATTTGAGACTGAGTCTTTGTATGATGCATGGGAAAGGTTTAAAGAGTTATTGAGAAAGTGTCCTAATCATGAACTACCAAAATGGCTGCAAATGCAAACATTCTATAATGGTTTGGGAGTTACACATAGATCTATGGTTGACGCAGCAGCTGGTGGTGCACTGATGAGCAAAACTTACCAAACAGCCTATGATCTTTTAGAGGAGATGGCATCAAATCATTACCAGTGGTCTTCAGAGAAAATGATGCCAAGAAAAGTGGCTGGAGTTTTTGAACTTGATCCTTTTTCTACTTTGAATGCAAAAAATGATATTTTATCTAAACAAGTAGAAAATATGAATTTTAATGTTTTTCAATCTAATATGATTTGTGATCTTTGTGCAGGAAATCATGCAAGTTCAGATTGTCAAGTGGGGAACCCTTTTGCTCCATCAAATGCCGTAAATAAAAATTTTGTGTCAAACTTTCAAATGCAAAACAATCATTATGCAAACACATACAATCAAGGATGGAGAAACACCCCAAATTATCCATGGGACAACAATCAAGGAGCAGTTATACAACCTCAACATTTTTCACAGCAAGAAAAGAAGTCGACACTTGAAGACATGTTTGAGCACTACATGCAAAAGACAGATTTGGCAATTCAAAATGTTGCAAATTCAACTTCGGCTTCCATCCAAAATCTTGAGGTACAAATTAGTCAAATTTCAAATATTCTTAATGACAAAACTGCAGGAACATTACCAAGCAACACAGTTGTCAACCCCATGGAAGATTTCAAGGCAATAACACTAAGCAGCGGGAGGATAATTGAGCAACCACAAGAAGAAAATGGCGAACAGAATGTGGTTGAAAAGCAAAGTGAGATTGAACAAATTGTGGAGGAACAAATTCAGAATGAACAAGTAATGTATAATGTTTTTAATTCCATAAATTTTCCTCCTGAAGAACAGTCATCTATTCAAGTAAGTGAAACTCATTTAATTGTGGGCGAGAAACATAAGGCTAAATTTGAAAAATCACCAATCGAAGTATGTCCAATAAATTCAGAAATTTTTGAAACTAAGAAAGAAAATATTTTTGAACATGTCATGTATTTGGATGCTGAACCTTCTATTTATTCATTTTTGCAGCATAAATTCAAAGAGGTGGGGGAATCAATGACATCATCATCTAAAAGGAAACGCCTCAAACTAGAACTTGAACCCGATCCACACAAGAATAGAAAAATTAGAAAGGATGTTTTAATGTTGTTGGATCTTGGCGTTACCTAACCATTTCGCCCCCATGTCTGGCTGAAGACTTAAAACTTAGCGCTTCTTGGGAGGCAACCCATGTTTTATTTTATTGCATTCAGTTTTCATTTATCTTTTAGTTTATTTTTTTTATTTTTCATTTTATTTTGTAGGATTGCATCAATTTTGAAAGTCGCCGGGGCGGAGCTGTTTTGAACACCTGCATTGATGGCTGTTTTCGAGCAGTTTGGAGTCGAAATCTGGAAAACTGATTCAAATAGAAGTTGTAGAAAATTTTCTTAGCTTTCCAGCAAAAAAAAAATTCAGCCCATTTCGACATCTACAACTCCAGATATCGCCAAAATACTGAACGCTGCGCGCGCAGAAATTTAAAGACGAATCAGGGGAGATATTCTAAACTTTTTGCATTCTTTTTATTTTTCTTTTTCTTTCCCATTGAGGACAATGTGACATTTAAGTTTGGGGGGAAGGTTTACAAATTTATTTTTATTTTTATTATTTTTGAAAAGAAAAACAAAACAAAAGGATTATAATTGGGCTCACCATTACACTTTTGGGTTCTTTATGGTGATAAGCATAAAAAAACAATTTTTTTTGGTATAAACAAATTTTTTTTATAAAGCAATATTAAGCATACTTATTTACTTTAGGATTATTGAGTTTCAAAATTCCTTACAAAATTGTGTGGGTCATGCTAATATATATAAAAAAACAAATGTGATGCTTTTTCTTGTGATTATCCCCTTTAATCTAGTCCTAAACAGAGTTTAAGTAAATAGAGTAATAATGAAAAAAAAAAAAATTTGAATAAAGTCAATCTACTCCAATGTTTTGAGTTGCTTAGTAACTAGGGGTATTCATCACAAATGTCTACACTTACGTAGAACAGCAACTTGAAATATGAGTATGCAAAGCACTTTAAGTTTGTGACTTGTTGAGTAACCGGGTGAATTCATCACAAATGTTTTGCATTCGCGTCAAAAGGCAAGTGACAACTTAAAGAAGAGACTAAAAATAAATAAAAATAAATAATAAAAAAAATAATAAAAAAAAAAACTCTAGTTTGCTACTCGGTTTGTAGTAGAGAGAAGGGATAATCACAGATTGAGTTGTTGCATACTATAATTACATTAATTGCATGACAAATGCGAATTTTTTTTTTGGGAATTATGAATAAATAATTGCACTGGAGAAAGTGGGTATGCTTAGTTTTACTTTATTTGCAATTGTTTATATTTTTAATTGCAATTTTGATGCTTACATGATGAGATCTCTTGGTGTGATGGGTGGAGTCTACTATTATTATTCCCTTGTTTATTATTCTACTTTTTGCTCGAGGACAAGCAAAATCTTAAGTTTGGGGGTATTTGATGTGTCGAATTTATATACAAATATTTGTACCCATTTGCCTATTAAAATGACTTGTTTTCGCTGATATTGTCTATAATTCATCTTATTTCTAAAGGATTTCATTTAATTAATTATTTTTGAAGAAATAATATTTTTGATGCAAAAAGTAAAGATTTGTGGAAAAAATCAACAAACAAAGTAAAATAATGGATTTATCAATTTTTATTGTTTTGTTGAGTTAAAATTGCGACAAATTATTTGTAAAAGGATTTTTATACGCGAATATGATTTATAGTTAGTTTAATTAATTTTAAACTAATTAAATTTATTTTATTTAAAAATCCTAATTTCAGGTATTATTTTGTGTATGCAGAAGCACGTGGTGGGCAGAAAAGGAAGAAAAGAAAGAAAGGGAAAGAAATAAATTTAGATCAATTAAAGGAAGGAAATAAAAAAAAGAGTGTGGACTTTTATGCAAAAAAAGCAACCCTAATTCTCTTTCCCGTTCTCTATAAGAAGAAGCAAAGAAGAGAGATATGATTGGGAGGTGACGGCTGATTGATACAATAAAAAAATAAAATAAAAAAAAAACAAGAGAGAAAACCGGATACAGAGAAGGTCTTGGTTTGTGACTGGCTTCTCATTTGATTCATACTCCAAGAACACAACAACTGATTTGAGAAAAGAGTGCACTACAGGACGAAAAACAATTAAAGGGAGAGAGAAGAAGAAATGACCCGGATGCTGACTTGACCCGGATGCTGACTTGGGCTTCTCCTTCTTCTTTGTTCTCGTTCTGGCGCGCGAACCGACGAGGCGTGCGTGCAAACTGACCTGGAGACTCGAGGCTTTGACGTGACAGCGAAGCTTCTTCTGCAGAGCTGACGTGGTGCCTCTGGATTTGGGACACGCGGCCTGACAACGGCAGTGTGACAGACTGATACGTTGATTGACGGCGCGTGACGGCAACACTTTTAACTCCAACTTTTGAGACCGAAAAGGGGTTTGAATTAAATTTTGTATTCTTTTATTTCTTTTCTTCTCTAATTTTTACGATGCAATCCCAAACAAATATGAACTGAATTTATTATTCTAGAGGCTAAGGTGTAGCCAAGTTTTGTAGAACACAAATTTTAATTGCTTCTTATTACTCTATTTTTTCCTGATTGTGTTTTAATTTTTATTATTTATGCGTACAACATGGTGGATAGACATTTGTATGATTTTTCAAATCATAAAGAGATCGAACAGGTAATTTGTGATTAATAGAAATTAAGACCGTATATTGGAGGACGTGACCGTTAAGAAATCCAATTTCTCAATTAATAATTTGGTGGATAGACGAATGATTAATCGAGAATAATTTTTAGACTACGTTGATAGAGTGGTTAATATCTTTAGGATTTCGGTCGACAATTTGGAAAAGATAATATTTTATTTATAAGGAATAATAATTTGTGTGTGTGATAAACGAGGTGAACCAAGAGCCCTAGAACTAATTTTACCATTAAACAAATTACAAGAGCTTCATCGTTTCATAGCCCTCTCCCTCTTCACCAATTTAGTTAGATTAAATTAGATTAGAGTAATTTAGTTATTTTATTATTCATAAAATTTGATCTTCCAAATAGTGATTCATCTAGCGATATCGGTACTCAGTAAAATACCTAGTCCCTGTGGGTTCGACACTCTACTCATCTATCTATATTACTTGTGCGATTTTGTCCACTTGCAAATATCAGCATCACCAGCCAAGGACAATATCTCCCTTCGTCCGATTCATCGACTGCCACCAATCAGCCGCATCCTTCTCGAACTGCAGTGCCGCTAACTTCACCTTGCGGCCCTCCGGAGTCTCCAAGACTTCGAAGATGGTCTCGATTTGTCGAATCCAATTGTCAGCTGCGTCAGGGTCTGACTTCCCCTTAAACACAGGTGGTTTTATCCGTTTGAATGATTCCACGAGTTTGATTACTTCGGGTACTGGATTCACGGCAACGACATTGAGTGTCTGATAGACTCTCGCTAATTCCGTTTCCAAGTCCAGACCTTCACCATTTCGAGCTCCTCTTCTAGCCATATTCTGATGCAAAATATCCATTAAATTCGAAGTAGAAAATATGAATTTAAATCAACTCTTCATTTCATTGAATTTCAAACTTTATACATTCGAATTTAAAATATTTCTGACATCAAATGAATGCAATAAGAAGATACAACAGTGTAGTTTCTACGGTTCCTCTTGGCTTCACGAAGCTCTTCCCGTAGTTCCTCCACTTCCTCCTTCAGTACATCGTCCATATTTTTTCTCTTCTCGAGTTCCCAAACATGATGACTGAGCGTGGCAATGCTCTCCTTGCACTTTGCACACTGCGCCTGCAATAGCGCTGCTCTCTCCCTCTGAGTCTCAACCTGCCTTTGAAGAGACACAATGAGACTACTGGGAACTGGTTCTTCCTCGTCAGAGGAATCATCAGATGAATCCGGAGGTGGAGTGATCTCCCTGGACTCAGGCCATTCCTTTTCAAATTCTTGAGGATCTTCTTCGTCTGAATCAGCTTGCCCGGGGTAGTAATCCTCCTCAACTTTGTGTGCCAATCGTCACCTCCAGCTGGGTCGAAGTGGTCCGCCATCTTAGAGAAAGGAGAAGAAGAAGCTTAAATCATAGAGCAACACAAGTGTAAGTGACTTACATTTAAATCTCTAGACTCAACACACGCTCTAATGTCCACTTCTAGGGTGTCGTTCCTTATAAATTTGTACTACTTAGAAGCGTGGCTCTGATACCACTCTGTAATACCCCTAATTTTAAAACATCCTGAATTCGAAGTTCCACAGGATCTTTACACTTCTCTTCGTACAATTTTACAAGGAAATTTAAATTTTCATTACATCAGAGTTACAACTTGAATTACATTTAAACAGTAGAAGTCATTTACAGTAATTACATGAACAAAAGTACAATACTTGAAACATTCTTTAACCAGCTTGCATACTTAATCTTATCAATCTCTTTATCCTGCATAGAAATTGCGGGCTCGTCAGTTCATTCAACTGATGCAAGGATATAAAACATCAATTTTCTCTTACTTAGAAAGCTCACACTTGTCACAAGCAAAACTACGGGGACTATCCTATAGATGTCGTGTTGTATTGTGCACTTAGTCCTTAATGCAGTTGTTATGTTATATGACACTAATGCGCACTTGTTCGGATTCTATGCATCCCACACTACATTGGTCCGAGGGCAAGCCCTTAATCGTACTTCATCTTATAGTGTTCAATCCCTCGCCATGACTTAAACTACTACGGTAACTATGGTAAGTATCCTAGTTGTTCTATGATCTACGAGCCCATATCCAGGCAGTCTGGAGGGGAATCCCACGCACCGACATGACGCATCAAGCAGGAAGACTGAACAATTCAACCTCCGCCATGGAACGATGGCACTACCCGTAGTCACTAAACACCCTACAAGCTTTGCCACCGGGACGATAATTCCGGAGTAGTGCTCACGCCATGTCATGAAGCATCAAGCAGGCAGTCTGTAAATCACTCTCACACCGCCAATCTGATGGCCCTCATATGCGTGTATTTCTCTCACTTTCATCACATCACCACTATGTATCTAAATCCTTAGTTTATTTGAATCATGAATAAAAATCAACCCCTAGAGTTAGCTCTTTCCTCTATACTGGTCTTAATCAACAACTTGACCATCTTGGTCTTTCATCTCAATAATTCATCTCAATAATTATAATTAATTCAATTGCCGGTAATTGGACTTAGCTACCCGCTAATTCAAAATCTCATTTCATGTTCATAAATTTGTGTATTCATACTCATCAATATTTTCATAAGTCATCATGAATTTCTTCATTTCAATTCTTGTATTACTTTATCCAAAGACAATTTAAACTAACAATTTATAATAAGTTCTTTCTTGCAAAATAGTCTCAATTTCTCCTTTACACTAGGCCAAGGGTTATAGAAAATTATCTCATGAAATCTGGATATCAATTAAATCATCAGGACAGTCGACTGTTAAAGCATAGTGGGTCGACTGCTCTGTGAGGATTAAAACTCAAAAATTAAAAATAGTCAGGACAGTCGACTGTTAAGACATAGTCGGTCGACTGTTCTGCAATGATTTAAAATTTGAAAATAAACAGTCAGGACAGTCGACTGTTAAGACAAAGACGGTCGACTGTTTAGCAACTAAAATCCGAAATTTGGAATTTATATAGTAACTCAAGATTTTCAAAAACCATTTAACTCTCATTTTTCATATAAAGTACCTATTTTTTCCCCTACAATTGTACATGAAAAATCACACAATGTTCATATTAACAATTTCATGATCATTTCTCTCAACAATTAACATAAAACTTTAGGATTATTTAGCATCAATCACACTAATCATGAATAAGCATAATTTACTAACCAATCTTATTTTAATAATGTAGAGATTCTTACAATTAGCATTTTCCCCATGAACACTGTTACCGCTGAATCTGGTGTGGGGGTAAACAGATAGAATTTGTGGGTTCGTGGAAAAACCTGAATAGCGAGTCCAAACCTGTTCGTCGGAGTTGGGATGCCGACTCCCGCCGTACACCTGCAAGAAAAGTGCGAAACACTGGGGTTGATCCTGGCGATGCACCCTCCGACGCTCTTGTCAGTAACAAGTGATGATTAAGAAAGAGCTTAAGTTGGAAAAAGAGTGATTACCTGGTCACAGTGGTAGGTAGGAGGTATTTATAGTCGCCATGGGAGTCTGATTAGGGACCTGATTTCCTGTGAAACCGTCAGGAGTAAAATCCTCATAATTAGTTTAGGAAACTGATCCCTGATTCCCGGTGAAAGGATAACTACAAATCAGGCCCGTTGATTTAGTCAAATCAGTGACCCTGATTTCCTCTTGCTGGTCTGGATTTGTCTTGGGTCGGGACCCGTACCCAGCTGGAGTGAATATGTTTCGCGGGTTTTGGATCTGTGAAGGGGAGATCCAGTGCCCGCTTAGGGTCCATCTATATGCAAAATTACCATTTTACCCCTGAACTTCAAGATTCGTTCCCAATCTGGACGGTTCCGATTTAACCCCATTTTTAGACATATCACAGGCCCCCCACTCCTAAAGACTGAGCGTGATCAGCCTTTGAGGAGTAGTTTAACTGTTTCAGTGGCTAGTGGAGTTGTATCGGAGTCCGAATAGAGGGTTTTGAATCTCGAAGGGGGTAGTGAGGTGATTTTTGAAATTGTAAGCTGTTCCGAAGCATTGTTGAATATTCGACGGTTTTTATCTATCTTTTCGGATTATTTATTTAATTTTGCGATGTGTTAACCAGTCGTTCGGGGGCCTTAACAGTACATTCTAGGCAATAATTGTTCGTTCAGGGGCTCAAAAATATTCTCCTGAATCTATAATTATTTTTTAGAATTTTTAGTTAATTTTCCCGAATTTTTAGCAATTTTTTCGCAATTTTTAAATAAATAAAACGATTAAATAAATAAAAACTAATTTTTGATACCTATTTATGGTGTGGCTTGATCTGGGCCCTTGATCTCGCACGAGCACGGATATCTGAAAGATCTGGCGGTTGTAGTCGCTCGGCAGCCATTTTCTCGATTTTGGAGCTTGGATGGGCACTTGCTCGGTTGGCCGACCGGGGGTGTAAGGGTTCGGCTGCCCGAGCGACGTGGCGCATTCTGAGCCGTTGGATGGTGGCACGAATCTTGAGACGGGCTCCGTTCCCAAGAAAGCGCTATCTTGTCGTTTAGCGCACGTGGCACGATCTGGACCGTCCATCATCTGGAGTGCGAATTTTTGGAAGATCCAACGGTCGTGGTCGCTCGGCGGCTTTTTTCTCCGTTTGTGGAGCTCGGATGGGCACTTGCTTGGCTGGCTGACCGGAGGTGTAAGGGTTCGGCTGCCCGAGCAACGTGGCGCAATCTGAGCCGTTGGATGGTGGCGCGAATCTTGAGACGGGCTCCGTTCCCAAGAAAGCGCAATCTTGTCATCTAGCGCACGTGGCACGATCTGGACCGTCCATCATCTGGAGCGCGAATTTCTGGAAGATCCAATGGTCATGGTCGCCCGGCGGCTTTTTTCTCCGTTTGTGGAGCTCGGATGGGCACTTGCTCGGCTGGCCAACCGGAGGTGTAAGGGTTCGGCTGCCCGAGCGACGTGGCGCAATCTGAGTCGTTGGATGGTGGCACGAATCTCGAGACTGGACCAGTTCCCAAGAAAATGCTATCTTGTCGTTTAGCGGCGCTGGCAAGATCTGGGCCGTCTGATCGAGATTTTATGCGGATGTTGAGGAGAAAGTGAATTTTCTCTGTTTTGGGGCTCGGATGGGCACTTGCTCGGTGAGCCGACCGGAGGTCAAAGGGTTCGGCAGTCCGAGCATGGTGGCGCGATCCGGCCCGTTGGATGACGGAACGAATCTCGAGACGATTCAGTTCCCAAGAGCATTAACGGCGCTCCAGGATTTGCGCAGCGTTCCACCTTCCCGGGGTCATTAAGAGTGGGGTCCTCTAATTAATGCGTGGCGTTTCAGCTCCCTAGGCGTGACCGCTGGGCTCCCGTCGCTTGGCCTCCCGAGGGTCATAATGGCTGGTCCTTGGGGGGAGGTTATAAATACCCCACTCCCCTTGTAGTTTCAGTCACAGCAATGTTGATTTTTAGCCATCAGAGGTGTCTGCCTTGGGCGGATGCCTGTTTTTGAAAAAATTTTAACCCTGAGAGCGTCAGAGGGGTGGTCACTCTTCTGCCGTGATCTTCTCCTGATTCTGACGGCCCCAGTGCGGATGTCAGGGTCAGGGGGATCAGGGCAGAAGTGTTGACGACCGGAGTTCGGACCCGGGGGACAAGGTGCTTCGGAAGGATGGGTGGCCATTCTTCCGCCATGATCTTCTCCTGATTCTGATGGCCCCAATGTGGGTGTCAGGGTCAGGGGAGATCAGGGCAGAAGAGGTGACGACCGAAGTTCGGACCCGGGGGACAAGTTGCTTTGGAAGGATGGGTGGTCATTCTTCCACCATGGTCTTCTCCTGATTCTGACGGCCCCGATGTGGGTGTCAGGGTCAGGGGAGATCAGGGCAGAAGAGGTGACGACCGAAGTCCGGACCCGGGGGACAAGTTGCTTCGGAAGGATGGGTCTCCTCCGATCTCTGTCTTCCTTCCGGGCTGATGGCTTCTGATGGTTGTCAGCCCGAAGGAGTTAGAGATGGGAGGTGTGCCGATCTGCTTTTTGATCGGGCCCCATGCGATGGTGGTTTCTCTTCAACCCTTGAACGGTTCGTGGTTTCGGCTTTCGAGGTCGTAAGCCTCGAGTTGCTCACGGGAGAGAAGGGAATCGACCGAGCCCTGGGGCCCGGGGGGGCTCGCCGAGGGCGGTGCCTTAAAACTTTTAATCCAAACTTTCTCTCACTTCCCGGGACAGATGCGGGGTGTCCGGGTCCGAAGTGCTTCATCCGGGCGACGCGGCGCGATCTGACCCGTTGGATGGTGGCGCGAATCTCGAGACGGGCCCAGTTCCCAAGAAAACGTTATCTTGTCATTTAGCGACGCTGGCAAGATCTGGGCCGTCTGATCGAGATCTTACACGAATGTTGAGGAGAAAGTGAATTTTCTCCGTTTTGGGGCTCAGATGGGCACTTGCTCAGTTAGCCAACCGGTCCCTTCGATGTTGGGGTCGGATCGCACGCCGCTCGGATTTTGATCCGGTGTGTGCCGAGCTACTTAACTTGTATTCAAACGTTTTGTCTTTTCGCCAACAGTTTCTGCTCGGTCACAAAGTCGTTTTGGGCTTTCGTAACGTTTCAATAGCAGGCCAAGAGTCGCGCCCTTACGTTAGTAAGCCCAAGAGACTTTTTCTTTTACTATAAATCTTCACTCCCTCACCCCAAACCTCATTATTCACTTTTACTTTCTCTTTCAAGTTTTTACTTTTCACCATCGAAGTTTTTAGCTCCTAGGTGGCGCTGCTAGCTGTCGCGGCAAGGCCTTTTTTTTTGCTCCGGCGACCTTTTCCGACCGTAACTGTCACTTCAAGGTCAGTCTCTCTCCTTTCTCTTTAGAAAAAATGGTTAAGATTACTTCTTCGGATGAGACCCCCACCTCGGACCAAGTCGTTAGCCGAGCGGGTAAAGGGAAGGAGGTGGTAGAACCGACCGAGCATACCGTTGTTCGGCCGAGCAAGAGTGGTGAGGTCGCCGAGCCACCCCAGGAGGTTGTGGCGAAGTCCCAGAAGGGTAAAGGAGTGGTTACGATCATTGAGCAGCCGAAGACGGCAGGGGAGTTCGGTCGGCAGCCTATCGTTCTGTCGAGCGTAGGGGGTGTTCGGAGCTACTCCGAAGAGATGCTGGAGAAGGTGACCCAGGGCACTGCCAAGTCGGTAGAGGAGAATGAGCCGAGAGAGTTGTCCGAGGTGGACCAGACTATTTCGTCTCTAATGGAGGCTGATCTGCATCGGATCCGGACCTGATTCCAGATCCCTGCCGAGTACGGGCTACTTCTCCCCGGACCGGGATTCCGAGCCTGCACGTCGTCTTCGGCTGACGCGTGCGTATTTCCCCTCGACTCCTTGGCCGCCGAGCTCTGTTTTTCGCTTGATCCCTTCATCATCGAGGTTCTTAATTGGTACGGTTTGTGCCCTGCCCAGCTGATGCCGAACACTTGGCGGCACGTCTTGGCATTTGTTCTTCAGTGTCAAGAGATCGGCACCGAGCCAAGCATGTTTCTCCTTCGGAGCCTCTACCGCCCTTGCCAGCCGAACAGGAACGAGCAGAGGTTCTACCTTTCGCCGCGGACAGGCGTGAAGTTGATCGAGAACCCGGACTCGATCAAGCATTGGAAGGAGAAGTATTTCATTGTCCGAGCTCCCGCACCCTAGGCAATTTCGATAGCTTGGTCGAGGGAAGGCCTGCCCAAGCGAGCAAAGAAGGAGCCGGTGCTGAGTGACGAGGAGGTGGAAGTCCTCAAGAAACTCCTCGGCCTGCCGATGCTAAGTTGGAAAGACATTACCGAGGAGGCTTTGTTCCAAGGGGGTCTCAGTCCGATCGACCCCAGTACGCTTCTGGTATTTTTACTTTTTGCTTGAAGTTCATGAAAATTTTTCTAAGTTTTTTCGTTCGGTTTGTGCAGAGTCTTCTAAGATGGACTATAGGGCGTTGATGGCGAAGACCAAGGCTAGGGAGCAGGAGACGAGAAAGAAGAGACCCTCTACAGGGCCTCAGGGCGGTCGAGCATCGAAGATACCTTCGGTCCCGAAGACCGCCGACCTGCAGGGGGTCGTTGTTCCGGATACCGATCCCGAGCAAGAGAAGGTCGCTGCCTCCGATCCTCCTGTCTCGGATGCGCCGATTCCAGCGGCAAAGGCAGATGCTCCCGGCTCGTCGAGCGGAGCATTTAACGTGAGCAAGGTGCTATCCCTCCAAGTTTCACCCCTCACTGCCGAAGCGGAGAAGATTCTGACCGAGGGGCACAAACAGATCTTCGTCCCCGACTGGCAAGTGATGAAGGTCGACGGTTTTTTGGGCGACGGCAACATTTGTATGCAGGCGGTGAACCACCTACTGACCCAAAGGACCGAGCGGCCCTTAAGTCCAGGGAGGTCGGGGATGCCACGATGCAGATTGCCCGGAACACGATGTCGGTAAGTGGACCGAACACTTTCTTCTTGAAGCATTTTTTCTGAAATTTTCTAAGTCTCTAGGTCCGGACCTTAACGGTTTGTTCTCTTTTCAGACCCTCTGCCACATCAACTTCTTGCTCGAAGAGTTCGCGAGCAAAGAACAAGAGCAGACGGTGCAGCACGACCGGGAGAGGTCGGAGCGCGCGAAAGCAGTGAAGCTGCTCGATGCTGAGCTACTCCTCTCGGCAAAATGCGGAGCCGAAGTGGCAGGGTTGGAGGCGCAGCTGGCCGATGCTGTTCAGCGGTCGAAGGACGAGGCAGCCAAGCTCGAGGCCTCGGAGAAGGAGAATGCCGAGCTGAAGGAGGAGCTGGCCAAGGTTCGGTCGGAGGCGGAGAAGGCTCGGAAGAAGGCCGAGAAGATCATGGCCAAGCACCAGTCGAAGGTGGCGAAGGCGAAGAAGGTTGTCCAGGACGAGGCCGAGCAGCACATGTTTAAGAACATGGAGGCCGCGTATGGCCGAGCCCTGCTTCACATCGCCGCTCGGAACCCAGGGTCGACACATCTTCCTACCACTTCTATGACCTCGTGGAGGGGAAGGAGGAGCTTCCCCCGGCAATGGTCAGCCCCGAGGGACAGGCCGACGGTGTCGAAGACACGGCCGAGACGGAGGCCGAGGGTGAGGGGGAGGACGACTCTGAGGAGGAGAGCGAGGGCGAGGACGAGGACGAGGTCGAGGGCGAGGACAAGGCCGAGGGGTCGACAGACCCGAGCGACAAAAAGGTCGACCCCTGACTTGGTTGCGTCTTTGGTTTCTTTTTTTTTGTAAGGCCTGACTGCGGACTGGCCACCGCTTTTGTAATGCTTTTTGAGTTTTGAATGAAAACGCTTTTTGTTTGGCCAAAAATTCTCCAAGTGTTAGTCTCCGGATTTTGTGTTTGATTAGTCTCCAAGTGTTTGATTAGCTTCCGGATTTTGGGCGTCAGATTTATCTCTGCTTTTCAGGTGAAATTTGGTCCGATCACGGAGGTTTCGTACCTTCGTAAGGAGCTGACCAAAACGAAGCGAGAGCTTTCCCTTAGCCGAGAGAGGCAGTTTTATATGTTCTTGAAGCTAGAGGAGATAACGGTAGCTGCGAGGGGTTATTATCGCGAGTTGAAGCAACTGCGGAAGCAACCCCAAGCTCCTTGTCCCGAAGGTGAGACTGAGCGGCTTCGTAGGGAGCTTTCCGTCGTCGAGCAAAAGAATAATGAGCTCTTGGCCGAGATCCATCACTTGGAGTTAACGGAGAAAGAACACTCAGCGGTGGAAGATAAGCTGGCTTCCGAGTTGGAGAAGGTGTCATCCGAGTGCCAAAAGTTGTTGGCCGAGGTCGACAAGCTTAGGAGGATTACGATAGACAGGGGGATCGAGGTCACCCATTATCGACGACTCGCGAACGATAGCGCCAATGTCTCGGGCTCGTCAAGACCTCCTCGTTTTGAAGATGTCGGCGAAGGATGATGCTCTGAGAGATAGGATTATCGAGTTAGAGGAAGAGGTCGCGTCGCTCAAGCCTCTGCCTGAGAGGGCCAACGTTCGTAGTACGTCGTGTACTCGCGAAGAGAGTGAGAGAGGGATTACCTTCTACGAACTTGCGACTCGTTTGCCTGCGGCGAGGCGGAGTCCTGCTGACGCTCAGAGTAGTGTAGCTGTCTCGTCTAGCGGTGCCTCGGTCGGTGCCACGGTTGGAGTTAGCGGCGAAGGGGGATCTCGCTTCGCTGGTTTGGAATCGAGCTCGAAGGTCAGGCGTCGCCGCCCCCGCGTTTCCTTGAACCGAAGCGTACCCCTTCCGAAGAGGCACTAAACAAGTTGTCTTATGTTCCTTCTAGCTATTGTAAAACTCTGTTGTAGCGTCAGTCTTGTTGTATGTAGAGTTACTATATTTGAATAAAAGTCTGAAAGTTTGTTTTGAAAATTCTTAAAGTGTTGGACTTCGGCAATATTTGAAATTTTGTTGTTCGTCTCTTCCTCTTTTCAGCTCATGGTGGTAGCTCAAGACGCCGACCCCAATTGCTCGGATGACCATGCTCGAACCGAGGCTGGTTCGGGGGTGACGAGGTTGCGCTCGGCGAGGTGCCGAGAGCGGCTCTATGAAGTCGAGTTGGGATTGTGCCGAGCCGAAAGCGAGCGGGACCACCTTCAGCTCATCCTAGGTCAGCGAGACGTCGAGATCCGGCGTATGGAGAGTAGGATCGCCGAGATGACCCCTACAGGATAGGACGAAGATTTGCCGACCGCCTTTAGCAACGCCCTTCGGATCCAGTGCATTCGGTACAATTTGTCGAAAATAATGGCCGAAAGGGACGATCTGCTCTCTGAGATCCGTCACTTGCAGACTGTAGAGGCGGAGCTTCGGGCGCAGGAAGGGGAACTGTCAGCCGAGGTTGCCAAACTGACGACCGAACGGGACGTTGATGATTTTTCTTTTAAAAACCAAGTGTAGTGGGTCGGCATTGTAATTTTTGTTCTTAAAGGCCTTGTAACCTTGTTGTGTGGAAGAGTCGCTTTGCACTGTGTCCCAATTATTAATAACATTTCTTTCTTGAACTAGCACGTCCTTTGTAGCTCTGCGTAGTTGTTTCGTTTGTGACTGTGTTCATCACGCCGAGGTCTCCGAGCCGACCCCTCTCTCGTTCCAGGTTCGGCGCCGTAGCGCGATCTGAGCCGTCGGAATTTGGCACAAATCTCGAGGCGACTCAGTTCCCAAAGAAATGCTATCTTGTCATTTAGCGACGCTGACAAGATCTGGGCCGTTGGATTTTGGCACGAATCTCGAGACGGCTCCATTCCCAAGAAAACGCTATCTTGTCGTTTAGCGACGCTGGCAAGATCTGGGCCGTCTGATCGAGATCTTACACAAATGTTGAGGGAAAAGCGACTTTTCTCCGTTTTTGGGCTCGGATGGGCACTTGCTCGGTTAGCCGATCGGAGCTCTAGGAGCTCGGCTGTTCGAGCGACGTGGCTCGCTCCGAGCCTGCCTCTTGTTCGATCGCGGTTCGGCGACAAGAGCGTTCGGCTAGTGGTGCCCTTCTTGCGAAGTTGAGAGATGAGTCGAGCCTTACCCCATGGTGGGCTCGCCGATCATCGTGTGAGTTCGACGGTCGTGGGAGCAATTCCGAATGGCGACCCACTCCTAGCCCGCTGAGAAGCGAGGTTGTGGAGTGGAATCGAACCAAGTGTTGGACTCCGGAACCATCGTTAGAGTTCAACGGTCGTGGGAGCAATTCCGAATGGTGACCCACTCCTAGCCCGCTGAGAAGCGAGCTTGCGGAGTAGAATCGACCCAAGTGTTGGACTCCGGAACCATCGTTAGAATTCAATGGTCGCGGGAGCAATTCCGAATGGCGACCCACTCCTAGCCCGCTGAGAAGCGAGCTTGCGGAGTAGAATCGAACCAAGTGTTGGACTCCGGAACCATCGCTAGAGTTCAACGGTCGTGGGAGCAATTCCGAATGGCGACCCACTCCTAGCCCGCTGAGAAGCGAGCTTGCGGAGTAGAATCGAACCAAGTGTTGGACTCCGAAACCATCGTTAGAGTTCAACGATTGTGGGAGCAATTCCGAGCGGCGAACTACTTCTGGCTCACTTAAGAGCGAGCTTGCGAAGTAGAGTCGAGCCGGGTATTGGACTCCGAACCATTGATTGAATTAAAGAATAAAGGTGGAGGGACACATGCAACTTTATAAATACAAAAAAGCATTCTTTATTGATAATTGACGGCGAGCCGTTTTTACATATGACAACTTAAGAGAGGAATTACAAGTTAGAGGAGAGGAATGGTTCGACACCCTGTGATACTCAGAGAGGCGCTGGGGCGCTTTCTTGGTATTTTAAAAGGTGGTCGGCATTCCAGGTCCTCGGAATCTCCCTGCCCTCGAGGTCTTCCAGACGATAAGCTCCGGGCCGAACTATCCTTGTGATCTTGTAAGGTCCTTCCTAATTCGGGGCTAGTTTGCTCTTCTGACTGGGGAAGGAGATGGCTAGTTTTCTGAGGACCAAGTCCCCCTCCTTGAGATCGGTGGGTCGGACTCTCTTGTTGTACGCCAATTCGATCCTCCTCCGGTAGTTCTGTTGGCGGATCGACGCCCTTTCTCTCAGTTCGTCCACCAGGTCTAGGTTCGCCCGGAGGTCTCTGGCGTTCTGTTCCTCGTTGTAGGCCGCGAGGCGAGGAGAAGGTATCCCGACTTCGAGAGGTATCACTGCCTCGGACCCATAGGTGAGGTTGAACGGGGACTCTCCTGTTGGGGTCCGTTTGTTGGTGCGGTGGTTCCACAGCACGTTGGGGAGTTGGTCGACCCATAAGCCTTTGGAACATTTGTCCAATCTCTTCTTGATACCAGAGAGGATCTGCCGGTTAGCGTTCTCCGCCTGGCCATTCGACTGTGGGTGGGAGACAGAGGAGAAGCGCTGTTGGATGGCAAGGTCTTCGCATATAGCTCGGAACGCGGCCCCAGTAAACTGAGTTCCGTTGTCTGTTACGAGGACATGGGGGACGCCGAATCGGCAGATGACGCTCTTCCAGAAGAATTGAAGCACCTTGTTCTCGGTGATAGTGGCAAGGGGCTCGGCCTCAATCCACTTCGAGAAGTTGTCGATGGCTACGACCAAGAACTTGAACTGGCCCGGAGCTGGAGGGAATGGCCCTAGTAAATCCATCCCCCACATTGCGAAGGGGATAGGACTGAGGCGAGGTTGGCTTGGGGGAGGCGACGAATGTTGGAATGCCTCTGACAAGAGCCACATTGCCGAACGTGTCGCTCGGCATCTTGGAGGAGAGTCGGCCAGAAGTATCCGTAATTCAGAGCTTTCCGAGCCAAAGACCTAGACCCTGAATGTGCCCCGCCGATGCCTTCGTGGAGCTCCTGTAAGGCATAGTCGGCCTGTTCTGGGGAAAGGCACCTCAAGTACGGTCGGTCGTCAATCTGTGAGAAGGAGCGCTTGTACAAGATCCCCTCGATCAGGACGTACCGCTCGGCCCTGGTTCTTACTCGGCGTGCTTCCTTGGGGTCCTCGGGGAGGAGTCCGTCCCTTAAGAATTCCACTAACGGCTTCATCCAATTATCTTGCAGTAGGACTGGCAATGACTCCACAGAATCGAGGGTCTCGTCTTCTATGCTCGGTTTCAAGAGGCCCTCGATCAAGATGGTCTGCTCGAGACCTTGGAGGGAGGATGAGGCCAATTTGGAGAGGGCGTCGGCTTGTGAATTATCTTCTCGAGGGACTCGTTGGATGAGTGCCTCTTCGAACTGGGCCATGAGGGTTCGGACTTTGGCGAGGTACTTTGCCATCCGTTCGTCTCGTGCCTCGTAATCGCCCAAGACTTGGTTCACAACCAGCTGAGAGTCACTATGAATTCGGAGGCACTGCGCTCCGGCACTTCGGGCAAGTCCGAGGCCCGCGATTAGTGCCTCATACTCTGCTTCGTTGTTTGAGGCCTTGAAATTCATGCGGAGGGCATACTGGAGGACGAAGTCATCTGGGCCCATCAGGATGATACCGGCGCCGCTTCCCTCGTTGCAGGAGGAACCATCCACAAAAACTGTCCAAATAGGGGGTCCGTTCGGGACATGGCTGACCTCAGGAATGGTGGTCTCGACGATGAAGTCCGCGAGGGCTTGAGCTTTGATCGCAGTCCGAGGCTAGTAGGAGATGTCATGTTGACTCAGCTCGATGGACCATTTCATAAGCCGGCCTGAGGTCTCCGGCTTGTGGAGGACCTGCTTCAGCGGTTGGTCGGTGAGGACCACAACCGAGTGAGACTAAAAGTATGGGCGGAGCTTCCTTGCCACCATAACCAAGGCGTAGGCCATCTTTTCTACCTTCGGGTAGCGGAGCTCAGCGTCCTGAAGCACCTTGCTCAAATAGTAAATGGGCCTCTGAGCCCGGTCCTCTTCCCTCACCAAGACGGCACTTAAGGTCTGCTCGGAAGCAGCTAAGTAGATGAAGAGGGTTTCCCCGGGAACGGGCTTGCTGAGCAGGGGAGGATTGACCAAGTAGGCTTTCAACTGGTTGAACGATTCCTGTTGCAGTTCACCCCACTCGAAACCCTTGGCCCCTCTGAGAGCCTTGAAGAAGGGGAGGCACTTTTCCCCAGACTTCGAAAGGAATCGCCCAATAGCGGCGAGGCGACCCGTAAGCCTCTGCACTTCCTTGACGTTCCGGGGCGGGGCCATGTCCAGTATGGCCTTAATTTTTTCAGGATTTGCTTCGATCCCTCGCTGGCTGACCATAAAGCCGAGGAACTTTCCTGACGAGACCCCGAACGCACACTTGTTCGGATTAAGCCTCATGTTGTGCCTTCTCAGTACGCCGAATGCCTCTTGGAGGTCGGCCACGTGGTCGGTACCTCGGACGCTCTTCACGAGCATGTCGTCGACGTATACTTCCATGTTGCGGCCTATCTGGCTTTGGAAGACTTTATTGACGAGGCGCTGGTAGGTGGCTCCAGCATTCTTCAATCCGAACGGCATAACTCTATAACAGTAGAGGCTCTGGTCGGTGATGAAGGAAGTCTTCGGAATGTCCGGGGGGAACATTCGGATCTGGTTATAGCCGGAGAAGGCATCCATGAAGCTGAGGAGCTCATGGCCCGAGGTGGCATCAATGAGGGTGTCGATATTCGGGAGAGGGAACGGATCCTTCGGACACGCCTTATTCAAGTCTGTGAAGTCGATGCATATCCTCCAGGAACCATTGGACTTCTTAACCATGACGTCATTGGAGAGCCACTCGGGGTAGTTCACCTCCTGTATGAATCGAGCTTTTAGGAGCTTGTCCACCTCCTCCTTGATGGCTTGTTGTCGCTCGGGAGCGAATTTACGCCTCTTCTGCTGAACCGGTCTGCACCCCGGTTCGATGCTGAGGCGGTGCACTAGAAGCTCCTAGAAAATCCCGGGCATATCCGCGGCGGACCAAGCAAATAGGTCGCGGTTCTCCCGGATGCACTGCACCAAGTCGGAACATAGGGCAGTCGGCAAGGACTTGCTGATGAGGAACTTTTGACTCGAGTCCTCGTCCGAGAAGAGCACTTCTTCCAATTCGTCCGCCGGCTCGGACGTGGGTCGGACGTTCGGCTCGGGGATCTCTAAAGTCTCGAGGGAGAGCACCGGTCCCCCAGTGGAAGTCATATAGCACTTCCGAGCCGTCTCTTGGCTGCCCCTGACTTCTCCCACTCCCGTCCGGGTGGGGAACTTCATCTTGAGGTGGTACGCCGAAGGAACGGCTTCCAGGGTAGCTAGGCCAGGTCGGCCCAAGATGACATTGTATGCCGCCGGGACATCGACGACCATAAAGTCCATCGGCTCTGTCCGGGTGGTAGGGGTCTTCCCAGCAGTCACGTCCAGGGTGATAACCCCTTCGATAGTTACTGGTACCCCCGTGAACCCGTGGAGCGTGTAGCCGGCCGGTTTGAGGCGATCCCGGGATAGTTGCAGCCCTCGGAAGGCCGAGAGGAAGAGGATGTTCACGGAACTCCCGTTGTCTACCAGGATCCTCCCTGGGAAGCACTCGGCTTCCTCCGCCTGAATATATTTCTCGCATCTAAGGAGAAGGTCGGCGAAGTTGTGCGGGGGCTTTTTGGCGAGGGACGACCGAAGGTTAGAGTTGAGGACGTTGGATTGGAATGTGACGGTCGCCACAGACTAGTCGAGGGAGGCGATGGACCTGACCTCCGCAGTAAATCTCCTTACATAGTCCCTCAACTTCTCTCCCCTCTCCTGTCGGAGGTGGAGTAGAGAGAGGCTGGTCTTCTCCGTTCATCTGCTACTCACAAAGTGAGTTATGAAGAGCGTTTCGAACTGCTCAAACGAGAAGATGGAAGAGGGGGCGAGTCGAGAGTACCATTCCCGCGCCGAACCCTTGAGAGTGGCGGGGAAGGTTTTGCAAAGCATGGCGTCGGAAGCTTGGTGGATTAGCATCAAGGTCTTGAAGCTCTCGACATGATCAACAGGGTCCGACTCCCCTGAGCATGTTTCAAATTGCAGAGGCTTGAAACCCCTCGGGATGGGAGCCTCCATGATAGTCTGAGAGAATGGGGGTCTGCTGGGGCGGACGGTTGTTCCTCTTGACTCCTCTTCTCTATCCATTCAATCGATGCACCTCTCCATCTCGTGGAGACGACGGTAGAGGGCATCGTCCCTCTGGTGGTAGTCAAACGATCCCCTGGACTCGTCTTCATAGGAAGGGGAGCGGGGACTACGGCGTCGATAGTCCTGGGACCGGCGAGGATTATGAGGGTGTTACTGGTGACTAGGAGCCGGGGGAGGACTTACGGATCGGTGGCGAGGACTTGGGACCCGTGGGGGTGTTGGAACCCTTTGGGCATTATTGTTGTTGTGGCGAAGGTTGAGGGCTTGCAACACCGTTGCCTAGAATTGTTGGAACTCGGCACGAGTGATGGGTGCCTCATCGTTCCTCAGATGATGCCGACCGGCAGGGGAATGTGGCCTCCTCCTACGACGCTCGGGAGATTCCCCCCGCCCTCTTCGGTCCGGAGACCCCCTGCCATCTCGGCGATGAGGAGACCGCTCACCTTGATGTTGGCGGGAGACTCCCTCTCGGGCCCGCTTCTCATCTAGGTGGTTGCGAAGGTCCTCATCCTTCTGCTGATTTAAAACGGTGTTGCGGAGGTCGGAAACTCGGGGATTATGGGAGGCCATAGAATCCGAGGAGGCATTGTGTACTGACACATGGTCTGGGGGGAGAGGTTGCTTCTGCCTCCGCTGGTTCTGACCAGCGGGACCATTAGGAGGCTGTTGATTCAGAAGAGGGGGCTGGCCCTGTTGGAAATGATCTTGGACCAGGGGAGGAAGTTGTTTGGGCTGCGGAGCAGGATGTACGGGGACTTCCTCTTGTTGGTCGGTAGGGTAGGTTGGAACCCCTGGACCTGACCTTTCTGGGAGGCATACCTGGAGAAGAGCTAGTCGACGGGAAGAGGAGAGACTGCTATTCGTGGGGGTAAACAGATAGAATTTGTGGATTCGTGGAAAAACCTGAATAGCGAGTCCAAACCTGTTCGTCGGAGTTGGGATGCCGACTCCCGCCGTACACCTGCAAGGAAAGTGCGAAACACCGGGGTTGATCCCGGTGACGCACCCTCCGACGCTCTTGTCAGTAACTAGTGATGATTAAAAAAGAGCTTAAGTTGGAAAAAGAGTGATTACCTGGTCACAGTGGTAGGTAGAAGGTATTTATAGTCACCATGGGAGTCTGATTAGGGACCTGATTTCCTGTGAAACCGTCAGGAGTAAAATCCTCATAATTAGTTTAGGAAACTGATCCCTGATTCCCGGTGAGAGGATAACTGCAAATCAGGCCCGTTGATTTAGTCAAATCAGTGACCCTGATCTCCTCTTGCTGGTCTGGGTTTGTCTTGGGTCGGGACCCATACCCAGCTGGAGTGGATCCGTTTCGCGGGTTATTGGATCTGTGAAGGGGAGATCCAGTGCCCGCTTAGGGTCCATCTATATGCAAAATTACCGTTTTACCCCTGAGCTTCAAGATTCGTTCCCAATCTGGACGGTTCCGATTTAACCCCATTTTTAGCCATATCAAACACATTTCTCAAAATTGCATTTTTTCCACAAACACAAATATTTCGACATGGAGGACATTTATTCTAATTTTAGCATGCTAGATTAATATTCAAATATCACAACCACAAACATATCATTCAATCAAATTCACTTATTCAATTTATGCAATTTTACATATGTTCCATTTTCACCATAATCATTGTACTATCAAAGAGCAACAGTTTCATTTATTTTATTCTAGCATGATTAGCACACAACCTAGTATGATACTACTTAGAAGTTAGAGAAAATTGCCCACCTTATTTGGAGAGAAAACGAAATGAACTCCTAAAAACTCCTAGATTGATCAAAAGAGGCCTTCTCCTCCTAGTTTGAGTCACCACAAGTCGTCTCCTCCTCGCTTTGAAGCAAACCGGAGCCTCCCTTGCTTCCTTGAAGAAAACCGGCCACCAATGAAGAACACACAACACAACTCTCAATCTTTGATCTCACTAACTCTCAATCTTTTACTCTCTAATTGTATTTCTTTATCTTTCTCTTTTGATATAGATTAGGTGTGAGTATACTAATGTAGGGGGTATTTATACATTATTTTGGGTGGATTGATGGCTAAGATTAGATCAAATAGTTAGGGATTAAGGGCTAGGATTAGATTGGAAGTTGCCATAACCACCCATGAATGAGATAACCACCTCACCAGTACTCCCATTTCCCTTCTCCACTCATGCAAAATCCGGCCTCCACCAAGGGTGTGTCTTGCACACTCTTGTGCATGCACGTGTTACCCTAGTGTCCCCCACTTATAAGTTATACATATTAGTTTAATTAATTGTCTCCTATTTGAGTCTACACTACAAGTTAGACCAAAATAAAGAAGAATTAAATTACATGGGCTCACTAATTGAACAAGAGACAATGAGCTCTACTAATTTAAATAATTAATTAACTAATGTGGGCTACAAATAGACAATTTAGGCTTAGGATTAAATTAGGCTTTCTAAAAAGAGAGAATAAATGAGGATGAAATATTTTTAAAGAAATGCATGTATAAATTTTTACATGCACAACACATAAAATCAAACAACTCCAAATATAAATAAGATTTGAAAATCCAGGGTGTTACAGTACTCTCTTCTTAGAATAGTTCCGTCCTTGGAACTACACTTAAAGAGTGAGAAAACAAAATACAGCAAGAAGGTAAGAAAAGGAAAGAAAATAAGAAACAAATTAAACAAAAAGCTCAGGATGATCCTTCATCATCCTCTCCTCAGATTCCTAAGTAGCCTCTTCAACCAACTGGTTTCTCCAGACTACCTTGACCATCGGTATCGTCTTGTTCCACAAGACTTTCTCCCGACGATCAACAATCTCAACCGGAAGCTCAATGTAACTCAGATTCAACTGCAAACCCTCCGGTACTTCGGGCAAATGATGACTCGGATCTGGAATGTAACCTCTCAGCATAGACACGTGAAATACATTGTGCACCTGAGACAACTCTTACGGCAACTCCAACCGGTAAGCAGTTTTCCCAATCTGCTTTAATATTTTATACGGGTCTATGAACCTCGGGGCTAACTTCTCACTCTTGCCAAAGCGAATCACGCCGTTGCTAGGTGAAACCTTCAGAAAGACAAAGTCACCAACCTCTCACCAACATACAGCTCGGCCAACTTGTCCATCGAAGCAGTGAGTTTCATCGCCAAGAAGTAAGCGGACTTGGTTAGTCGATCAACTATGACCCAAATTGCATTATTGCCCTTTAAACTCTTGGACAAGCCCGTGATGTAATCCATACTGATGTTATCCCACTTCCATTCCGGAATAAGTAACAGTTGCAATAGACCTCCGGGTTTCTGATTCATGGCTTTGACTTGTTGAGAGACCTCACACTTCGCTACGAACTCGGCCACAGCCCGCTTCAAACCCGACCACCAAAAGTGTTGCTTAATGTCCTTATACATCTTGTTACTCCCAGGATGTACAGACAAAAGAGTAGCATGTGCCTCCTGAAGAATGCTCTCCCGCAATTCTGCTTGATCCAGAATACACGACCTCTCTCCAAACCAAAACACCTCATCCCTAATCTGAAACTCTACCAACTTGCTAGCACCAACCAGCTCCTTCATCTTCTGAATCTCTACATCTTCCTTCTGACTTATGATAATCCTTTCATTCAGCGTCAGTTGAAGCCTTAACTGATCTAAAGACGATCCCAAACCTTGCCGAAAAAATTTCCATACCAGCCCGATCCAACTCTTCTGCTAGCTGCCTCTGAGTTGTAATCAGACTAGCTAGACTGCTCTTGCGGCTAAGTGCATCAGCAACAGCATTAGCCTTCCCAGGATGGTACTTAATCTCTGGAGGAATGTCCTCAAGCACCTCCAGCCATCTTCTTTGCCTCAGATTCAGATCCTTATGTTGGTAGATGTACTTCAAGCTTTTGTGGTCTGTGTACATGTTCAGCTTCTCACCATACACGTAATGTCTCCATTACTTCAAGGCAAAGATAATCGTAGCCAAGTCCAGATCATGAGTTAGATAATTCTTTTCATGCAGTCTTAGTTGCCTAGACCCATACGCGATCACTTTCCCCTCTTGCATTAAGACACAACCAAGTACACGATGTGAAGCATTGCTGTAGACATCATACTCAACACCTGCTCTAGGCAAAGCTAAAATAGGTGCAGTAGTCAGCTTCTCTTCCAACTCCTGAAAGCTTGCCTCGCACTGCTTTGTCCATTTGAAGTTCACATTCTTCTTGGTCAGACCAGTGAGTGGCACGGCTACCTGAGCATAGCCCTGAATGAACCTTATGTAGTATCCCGTTAGTCCAAGAAGACTCCTGATTTCCGACACTATAGTAGGCTTTACTCAATCCTTCACCGCCTTTATCTTCTGCGGATCAGTTGTCACTCCCTCCTTAGAAAGGATGTGACCTAGGAATGTCACTTCAGACTTCTAGAAATTACACTTGGATAACTTGGCATACAACTCATGCTCTTGAAGCTTCCTCAAAATTGCTGCCAGATGCTCCGTGTGCTCCTCCTCCGACTTGGAGTACACACGAATATCGTCGATAAATACCACGACGAAAGAACCAATAAATGGCCTCAGAACTTTGTTCATCATATCTATAAAAATTATAGATGCATTCGTCACTCCAAATGGCATAACTAAGAATTCGTAATGCCCGTGTAGAGTTCTAAATGCAGTCTTATGCACATCTTCAGCTTTCACTCAAACTTGATGATATCCTGATCGAAGATCTATTTTGGAGAAGACAGCTGCTCCTTGAAGACGATCGAACAAGTCATCAATTCTTGGAATAGGATACTTGTTCTAAACAGTGACCTTATTCAGCTCCCGATAATCGATGCACATCCTTATCGAACCATCTTTCTTCTTTACCAATAGCACCGGTGCTCCCTAAGGTGATGCACTCGGTTGAATAAAGCATTTCTCCAATAGTTCCTCAATCTGCCGTTTGATCTTATCCTATTCCACTGGCGCTATCCTATATGGTGCCTTGGAAATATGTGCACTACTGCTGAATAGTGATGCGGAACTCTACATCACGATGCGGGGGTAACCCAGGCAAATCTTCCAAGAATACCGCCGGATAATCCCGAACCATTGGAATTTGCTGCACCTCTACATAAATCCCCTTCTTCTTGCTTATAGCAGCAACCAAGCCTGAACATCTCTTCTTCCCTTGGAAAGTGACTTTAGGTCCACCTGGAGCCTTCACTGTTACTTCTTTGGTCTTGCACTCGATGCTTGCACTGTACACTGACATCCAATCAATGACAATGATAACATTGACTCCCAAGACATTCAGCTCAATCTGATCAATCCCAAAAATTCTATCTCCAATCACGATCTCGCAGTCCGCATAGTACCGATCGGTGGTTAATGTTTCCCCTGATGGAGTAGCTACTGCTAAAACCTTGCCTGAAAAGACTTTTGGTTCGACGCCCAAAACTTTAGCAAACTTAGGTGACACAAAAGTATGAGAGGAACCTATATCGAACAAAACAACCGCTTTCTTTCCATTCAAAAAAAGTTCTCCTGTTACATAACACACGCTCGTTACATAACAGTTCACTATAAAAGGGAAAAAAGAAACAACAGAAAACACTCTAAACATCCTCCCTCGTACTAGTGACGACTTGATCCACCTCATCAGCGTCAGCTTCAGTTAAGCCAAATACTTGCCCCTGCTGGTACGGCTTCTTCCCGGCCTGCTGAGTTGGTCCTTTTCGGACGACATATAGCATCTTGGGGCACTGGGATCGAAAGTGACCTATCTACCCACAGTTGTAACAAGTCACCACATCAGGTCTCACCCATGCATTCCCGTGTCTTCCTGCCACACTGATCGCGTTCATCCCAGTCGGTTTGAACCTTTGGGCCGGCAACAGTCCCCTGACATTTCCAGCAACTGCCGGCCTCTTCCCCACATTACAGTTGTTCCTCCTATTCTGAACAGCATGGAATTGCTCCATGTCCGCCTCCGTGGCTATAGCTCGTTTGACCAACTTGTCAAACCTCCTGATACCAAGGGATATCATCCGGGATCTCAGACTTTGCCTCAAACCATGATCGAACTTTCGAGCCTTTTTTGCCTCGTCCATCACCAGTTCGGGAGCATACCGCGAGAGTTGATTGGACTTCGTCTCATACTCTCTAACCGACTTGCCGCCCTGTTGCAGCGCTAGAAATTCCATGACATTCTTCTCCTGGACGTCTGATGGAAAATAATGACTGCGGAATTCCTCCAAGAATTCCTCCCAGCCAAGGACAATATCTCCCTTCGTCCGATTCATCGACTGCCCCCAATCAGCCGCATTCTTCTCGAACTGCAGTGCCGCTAACTTCACCTGCTACCCTCCGGAGACTCCAAGACTTCAAAGATGGTTTCGATCTGTTGGATCCAATTGTCAGCCGCATCAGAGTTTGACTTCCCCTTGAACACAGGTGGTTTCTTCCGTTTGAATGATTCCACAAGTTTGATTGCTTCGGGTACTGGATTCACAGGCACCCTCCCTTGGTTCTGATTCATGGCAACGGCATTCAGTGTTTGATAGACTCTCGCTAATTCCGTTTCCAAGTCCAGACCTTCACCATTTCGAGCTCCTCTTCTAGCCATATTCTGATGCAAAATATCCATTAAATTCGAAGTAGAAAATATGAATTTAAATCAACTCTTCATTTCATTAAATTTCAAACTTTATACATTCGAATTTAAAACATTTCTGACATCAAATGAATGCAATAAGAAGATACAACAGTCTATTTCCTACGGTTCCGCTTGGCTTCACGAAGCTCTTCATGTAGTTCCTCCACTTCCTCATTCAGTACATCGTACCGGTTTTTTCTCTTCTCGAGTTCCCAAACACGATGACTGAGCGTGGCAAAGCTCTCCTTGCACTTTGCACACTGCACCTGCAACAGCGCTGCTCTCTCCCTCTTAGTCTCAACCTGCCTCTGAAAAGCCACAATGAGACTACTCGGAACTGGTTCTTCCTCGTCAGAGGAATCATCAGATGAATCCGAAGGTGGAGTGATCTCCCTGGACTCAGGCCATTCCTCTTCAAATTCTTCAAGATCTACTTCTTCTGAATCAGCTTGCCTGGGATAGTAATCCTCCTCAACTTTGTGTGCCAATCGTCACCTCCAGCTGGGTCGAAGTGGTCCGCCATCTTAGAGAAAGGAGAAGAAGAAGCTTAAATCATAGAGGAACGCAAATGTAAGTGACTTACATTTAAATTTCTAGACTCAACACACGCTCTAATGTCCATTTCTAGGGTGTCGTTCCTTATAAATTTGTACTACTTAGAAGTGTAGCTCCGATACCACTCTGTAACACCCCGAATTCTAAAACAGCCTGAATTCGAAGTTCCACACGATCTTTACACTTCTCTTCGTACAATTTTACAAGGAAATTTAAATTTTCATTACATCAGAGTTACAACTTGAATTACTTTTAAACAGTGGAAGTTATTTATAGTAATTACATGAACAAAAGTACAATACTTGAAACATTCTTTAAGTAGTTTGCATACTTAGTCTTGTCAATCTCTTTATCCTGCATAAAAATTGCGGGCTCGTCAGTTCATTCAACTGACGCAAGGATATAAAACATTAATTTTCTCTTACTTAGAAAGCACACACTTGTCACAAGCAAAACTACAGGGACTATCCTATAGATGTCGTGTTGTGCTGTGCACTTAGTCCTTAATGCAGTTGTTATGTTATATGACACTAATATGCACTTGTTCGGATTCTATACATCCTATACTACTTAGATCTGAGGGCAAGCCCTTAATCGTACTTCATCTTATAGGGTTCAATCCCCCGCCATGACTTAAACTACTATGGTAACTATGATAAGTATCCTAAATGTTCTATAATCTACGAGCCCATGTCCAGGAAGTCTGGATGGGAATCCCATGGACTGACATGATGCATCAAGCAGGAAGACTATGGACAATTCAACTTCTACCATGGAACGATGACACCACCCGTAGTCACTAAACACCCCACAAGCGTCGCCATCGGGACGATAATTCTGGAGTAGTGCTCACGCCATGTCATGATGCATCAAGCAGGCAGTCTGTGAATCACTCTCACACCGCCAATCCGATGGCCCTCATACTCGTGTTTTCTCTCACTTTCGTTACTTCACCACTAAGTATCTAAATCCTTAGTTTATTTGAATCATGAATAAAAATCAACCTCTAGAGTTAGCTCCTTCCTCTATACCGGTCTTAGTCAACAACTTGACCATCTTAGTCTTTCATCTCAATAATTCATCTCAATAATTATAATTCATTCAATTACCGGTAATAGGACTTAGCTACCCTCCAGTTCAAAATCTCATTTTATGTTCATAAATTTGTGTATTCATACTCATCAGTATTTTCATAAGTCATCATGATTTTCTTCATTTCAATTCGTGTATTACTTTATCCAAAGACACTTTAAACTAACAATTTATAATAAGTTCTTTCTTGCAAAATAGTCTCAATTTCTCCTTTACACTAGGCCAAGGGTTATAGAAAATTATCTCATGAAATCTGGATATCAATTAAATCGTCAGCACAGTCGACTGTTAAAGCATAGTTGGCCGACTGCCCTGTGAGGATTAAAACTCGAAAATTAAAAATAGTCAGGACAATCGACTGTTAAGACATAGTCGGTCGACTGTTCTGCGATGATTTAAAACTCGAAAATAAATAGTCAGGACAGTCGACTGTTAAGACAAAGACGGTCGACTGTTCAGCAACTAAAATCCAAAATTTGGAATTTATACAGTAACTCAAGATTTTCAAAAACCATTTAACTCATATTTTTCATATAAAGTACCTTTTTTTTCCCTACAATTGTACATGAAAAATCACACAATGTTCTATTAACAATTTCATGTTCATTTCTCTCAACAATTAACGTACAAGTTTAGGATTATTTAGCATCAATCACACTAATCATGAATAAGCATAATTTACTAACCAATCTTATTTTAATAATGTAGAGATTCATACAATTAGCATTTTCCACATGAACACATTTCTCAAAATTGCATTTTTTCCACAAACACAAATATTTCGACATGGAGGACATTTATTCTAATTTTAGCATGCCAGATTAATATTCAAATATCACAACCACAAACATATCATTCAATCAAATTCACTTATTCAATTTATGCAATTTCACATATGTTCCATTTTCACCTTAATCTTTGTACTATCAAAGAGCAATAGTTTCATTTATTTTATTCTAGCATGATTAGCACACAACCTAGTATGATACTACTTAGAAGTTAGAGAAAATTGTCCGCCATATTTGGAGAGAAAACGAAATGAACTCCTAAAAACTCCTAGATTGATCAAAAGAGGCCTTCTCCTCCTAGTTTGAGTCACCACAAGTCGTCTCCTCCTCGCTTTGAAGCAAACCCGAGCCTCCCTTGCTTCCTTGAAGAAAACTGGCTACCAATGAAGAACACACAACACTACTCTCAATCTTTGATCTCACTAACTCTCAATCTTTTACCCTCTAATTGTATTTCTTTATCTTTGATATAGATTAGGTGTGAGTATACTAATGTAGGGGGTATTTATACATTATTTTCGGTGGATTGAATGGCTAAGATTAGATCAAATAGTTAGGGATTAAAGGCTAGGATTAGTTTGGAAGTTGCCATAACCACCCATGAATGAGATAACCACCTCACCAGTACTCCCATTTCCCTTCTCCACTCAAGCATAATCCAGCCTCCACCAAGGGTGTGTTTTGCACACTCTTGTGCATGCACGTGTTACCCTAGTGTCCCCCACTTACAAGTTGTACATATTAGTTTAATTAATTGTCTCCTATTTTAGTCTACACTACAAGTTAGACTAAAATAAAGAAGAATTAAATTACATGGGCTCACTAATAGGTCAAGAGACTATGGGCTCTACTAATTTAATTAATTAATTAACTAATGTGAGCTACAAAGAGACAAATTAGGCTTAGGATTAAATTAGGCTTTCTAAAAAGAGAGAACAAATAAGGATGAAATTTTTTTAGAGAAATGCATGCATAAATTTTTACGTGCACAACACATAAAATGAAACAACTCCAAATATAAATAAGATTTGAAAATCCAGGGTATTACAGTAATATCAACAAATATCAACAAAAGATCCAAGAGAGATTCAGGAATATTCAAACAAGAAAAGTAATAAAGAAAGATGACAAACACAAGCAAAAGAGGCAGATATTCAAAAAGAGTCCATGATTAATTGGTCTCCAACAAAGCTATCAAGGCCTAAGTTTTCTTTCTGTTTCTTGAGATTTTAATTGTATAAGAGTGATTAAAGATTGATTAGTTTATGGTAAGAAAACAGAGTGGATTCTGAATATACAACGCGATACCAGTCGACCGTACTTCATGACGGTCGTCCACATCGCAGTCGACCGCAACCTTGAGTTGCTTGAGAAGCGGTCGACCTTTCACCTCTCTACTTTACGTTAGAGAGCTGAACGGTCGACCGCACCAATATGTCGGTCGACCGCACTTTGCGCTATGTGTACTCTTGGAAAGTATCGTTTCTATTTTTGATGGATACACTTCCCCGTCTACTTAAATTGGATGAATTCACTGTGTGTTCTTCACCCTATTACTTCTGAGAAAAATATTTTGAACTAATCTTTCAATAATCAATCTGAGTGTGAGCGATAATTTTTCTGTATTCTTCAGTCAGGATCATTAACGATCTTGAGTTTTAGTTTTTCATTCTTTTCCACTTCGGTCACATTGACGGGACTTGTATTGGAAGTCCTGTGGGTGTAATAGATCTCTCGACCTCAATCCGAGAATCATTGTAGAATGGTTTTTAAGTATAGTGGAACACTTGTGGCAGAGAAATGCTACAAGTAGGTGGTGTGGACGTAGACCTGGGGATCGAACCACGTTATATCGCTGCATCATCTGTGTTTGCTGCTCTTAAATTTTTTATTTACCTTACACTTTATTTTGTTAATTTTTAATTCCGCACAATCACCCTATCCCCCAGGGTGATTTCCAAACTCAAGCTAGGATGAAAGCAATGACTGATAAGCATGGAATGGATAAAGAGTATTTTGTATGTGACTGGGTATTTGTTAAATTGGAAACTTACAGACAACAATATGTTCTCCAAGATCATCTCATAAGCTTTCAAAGAGAGATTATGGGCCACTTCGGGGTATCAAAGAGAATTAGTAAAGTTGCTTATATTCATCATGAGTGTAATGTTTCATTGCTCAAGGCTTGTGTGGGAGATCCAATGCTCATGCCACAATATCAACTGTTAGATGATTCTACTTCTTTGGTACCTGCAATTAAACTAGTTAGAATTTTGAAGTGGCGTAGAATTAAGAAGGGGGCTAGTATTATGAATGAGGTCTTGGTTCAATAAGAAGGGTTGGACGAAAGAGAGAATATGTGGGAGGATGCTGCGGCAATGGCAAAGGTTTATCTAAGCCTCAATTTTGAAGAGGGCCGCGATGATACAGATGTGGGTTGGGCTGGGTTGTGTTGTGGATAGTAGGCCCAAGGCAGAGAGAGAGACTCGCCCGATTGAAAGGCTACATGGAGTGCACGGGCCAGTCAAGTGAGACAAAGGAAGTTAGTTAAAGAATGACTCATGGAAGATTCTGATTGGCTGGGGTAATTAGGTTGTTAGAGTGGATGTAATAAGTGTATAAATAGGCTAGGCTGTAAAAAGAGAGGGTAGTCAATTGTTCATATCTCACTCAGTAATTTGTCACTTTTATCTTCTTTTTCTTCATCTTCCTCTGTCTTAAGTTCTTCCCAAATTGTGTAACCCTAATTCTTTATTTTAATACAATTTCAATCCAAATTCTTCAATAATAGCAAAATCTTTCCTCTTACTAGTCTAACCATATCACTTTCCATCTATATGAACCCTCCACATGTATATATTGGGGATGAGCTTGTTACATCTCGCTCTTCGAAGCTGGTGGCCATGGCAGAGTTCTTCTTCATCATCTCACAATCACAAGAACAAGTGAATCAAGAAAAACAAGAAGAAGATAATGATCAAGAACAATACGTTATTCAATCACAAATGCACGGTACAATAGTTGGGTTTACATAAGCAAGAGAGAGTAAAAGTCTCCCAGCTCGACCCACTTGGACAGGGAGGGAATCTTTCAGTTATAACCACCTAACGCCCAACTAACACCTAGTCTAAGTGGCACGTGCATAGTGCACACTTACAACAGTCGTTGGATCCCTTATTAAATTGGTGGGTCCAACTAACCATAGCCCTATTACAATCTCTCATCTATTTACCAACAACAAATATTTACAACAACCCTCCTCATCCATGGACGTAAAAGAAAGGAAGGACTGAAATACAAATAGTCTGGACTGATACGTAAAGAAAGAGACGGCTCTTTAAGAGCCTGTATCAGTCCTCCCTTCATCAAACGGAGCTTCCAAGTTTTTGTGAAACCGAGGGAAGCGAAGATAAAAATCCCAGAACTTCCAAGTAGCTTCTTCAATACTTCATCCATTCCATTGAATCAAAAGCTTTGAAACAATTTTCCCTTTCCTTGGAACAAGTCCCATATCCACAATATTTGCCAGCTCAACTCCTTGATCAACTATGAGCATAGGATCCCCATAGTGTAATGAGTGTTTGTGGCCTACTTTCTTCTTCGGCCAAGAAATATGGAAGACAACATGGATCCTAGACCCCACTAGTAGATGCAACTTATAAGCTACCCAAGTTTGTGCAAAATCAGATAAGGGCCCTAAAAAAGAGAGGACAAATTGTGCACTCTTCTTTTCCCAACTAAGATATGTTTGTACGGCTGCAATTTTAGATAAACCCAATCACCTACAACATACTCCTTGTCACTCCTGTGCTTGTTTGCTTGAATTTTTAATTTTTCTTTGCCTTAAGTAAATTATCTCTCAATATCTTCAACATAGCATCCCTGTTGAGAAGAGTGTCTGCTACACTTTGCACCCTTGCAGTCTGAAGGATATAAGAGAGTAGAGTTTGAGGCAATCTGACATGGAGTGAGCTTTGTAGAACAATGACAGTTGGTATTTTACCAATACTCTGCCCAAGGCAAGAAAGTCACCCAATCCAATGGCTGATAAAAGCATAAACATTTCAAGTAAGTCTCCAAAGAACGATTGACTCCTCTGTTTGTCCATCACTCTGTGGTGAAATGCAGAGCTCATTCACAGCTGAGTTCCTTGTAGTTCATACAACAATTCTTTCAAAACAGTTGGTAAACACTGAGTCTCTGGCACTTACAATGGACTTAGGGATGCAATATAGCTTGACCGCATTAGCTAGGAAATGTTCAATTACTTAGCTGTAAAAGGGTGTGAAAAAGCTATAAAATGGGCATACTTTGATAGTCTATCCACCACCACCATGATTGTTGTATTTCCTGCACTCATAGGCAAACCATCAATAAAGTCCTTGCTCACCTCTTCCCAGACAGTTGCGGGCAAGGGTAATGGTTGTAACTTGTAAGAGTCCTGCAGGGGATTGACTGAGATACTTATTCCTAGGACACACATCACACTGTTTGATATAAGGCTAGATATGAGCCTTGATCCCTTTCCGATAGACCACTTGCTTCAATCTAGCCCAAGACTTTTCAAATCCTGCATGTCCAGCTTGTAAAGTGTCATGACGTTCAGATTAAAATACCTCAGTAAGAGGAGAATCATCCCTTCACATGATCATGTTCTTAGAATAATATACCCCCCTCTATTTCTGTATACTTCCTGCCATCTAAAATTCCACATGCAACTCCATGTTTGATGTTTGCATATAAGGGATCCTGCAAACTGCATGTTTAACTAGCTTAAGCGAACTTGGTTGAACTATAGTTAGAGAATGCAGCTGACCTTGTTCTTCCTCACACTTCCTTGACAAACTGTTAGCACCAATGTTATCCACACCTTTTTTGTACTCCATATTGAATTGGTATGTAATTTCCACAGCCAAACATGTTGAGCCTCAATATACAACCTCTGCTCTAACAAGGGCTTTAAGGGTTTGTGATCTGTTTTAATGGTGAAGTCTCTACCCAAGAGATAATGTCTCCATTTCTTAACAGCAAACATAATAGCCAACATTTCTTTTTCATAGGTAGACAAGAATCTTTCTTTCCCCTTTAACTCTTGACTCAAATAAGATATATGATGCTTCTTTTGCATCAGAATGACACCAAGACCATTACTAGATGCATCACACTCCAGTACAAATCTGAGAGAGAAAACGGGCAATCTCAGCATAGGAGAGGAAGTAAGAGCCAGTTTGAGGGCTTCAAAAGCATGTGTGCACTGTCAGACGATAGAAATGCTCTGTTCTTAGTCAAAGATACTAGAGGAGAGGCTATTGAGCTATAACCATAGGCAACCTTCCTGTAATATCCTATTAACCCAAGAATCCCCTCAATGCCTTAAGAGACTTAGGAACAGGCCAATCCAAAATTGCTGACACTTCACTCTGATTTACTGAGACACCATGTGGAGTTTTAATTTCCATAGAACACTTTGCTAGTGGTATTGAAGTAATTTGTAACAGGTATCCACCCTTTATGATCATCCAAAACCTGATTATTGACTTAGAATCAGTAAGTTCAAACTCCCTAGTAATAATATCCATCAACTCTTGGCACTGCCAATCCTTCTCAAATGTAACTGGACTATGTTTGAAATTAAAATAGACAACATCTAAAATGGACATCCACTGAGTTCAACACCAGTTGACAGTTTCCCGAAGACAAAATATAGAAGTCAGACACAATAGGAACCCCTTGACACATGAAAGTCACTCCTACAACTCTTCCTTCAAATCTCAATTTCTCACCACTAGTTATTGTGACTTCAAATTGAGGACTCCTCTCTATTACTAACTGAGTTTTTTGTACCACTTTAGAGTCCATGAAATTATGAGTTGATCATGTGTCAAGTAGTGCACAAACTTCTTTCCTTTCAATGAAATCCTCTGAAGCTAATAGTTTAACGAGTTAAGGAACTGTCATAGCTTGCAATGAAATGGTTGTTTTTGTACTTTCCTATAAGTGTTTCTTGGTAGTCTCTTGCCTATTGAAATATTGAAATCATATTCATTTGGGAAAAATAATATTTTTCTTATTCATACTTGTTTCTCTACTGTATACATCTATATATAAGAATTACATTCTTGGAGAAGAAGAAAAGAGATTGAGAGATGATTGAGGGATGAGAGACTTGGGGAATCTATTTCCTATAGATTAGGAAACAGAATATACACATTAGTAATTACTATATTTCAATACTCCCCCTCAAGTTACTGCATAGATTTTAAACATGCCTAACTTGTCAATAAACTTCAAGAAGAGCCGATTCGAAACCGCCTTGGTTAAGATATCTGCGAGTTGATCTTCTGACTTTACTTTAGATATCTCAATGACTTTCTCATATAATTTTTCTTTGATGAAGAATCTGTCAACTTCTACATGTTTCGTCCTATCATGCTGAACTCGATCAGCAGCAATATCACACGCCGCTTGACTATCAGAATATACTTTCATAGGTTCATTCGGTCCACTGACTAAGTCCTTCAACAAGAGTTTCAGCCATAAAGCTTCCGCTATACTTAAAATTACTCCGCGATACTCAGCCTTTGCACTGGAGCGCGCAACAACATTTTGTTTCTTACTCCTCCATGTAACTAAATTTTCTCTAACAAAGGTGAAGTATCCTGAAGTGGAGCGCCTATCAATTATAGATCCTGCCCAATCAACATCAGTATAAGCCTCAACCTTCAAGGGACCATGTTTCGCAAATAAAATCTCTTTTCCTGGAGCAGACTTAATATATCTCATAATTTTCATCACTGTATCCATATGTTGTTCCCGAGGTGCATGCATAAACTGACTTACCACACTTAAAGCATATGAAAAATCTGGCGTGTATGTGCAAGATACATCAACCATCCATCCAATCTCTAATATCTTTCCTTATCACAAGGCACTTGATCAGATTCGTTGCAAAGTTTCAGTCCTTCTTCTAACGCTGTACTAATTGACTGACAAGCGAACATTCTAGTTTCCTTCAATAAATCAAGAGCATACTTTCTTTGAGACAGAAATATCCTTTTCTTGAGCGAGAAACTTCAATACCAAGGAAGTTTCTCAAAGGGCCAAGATCTTTCATTTCCAACTCTTGTAACAAGTAGTACTTTAATGTCTTCCTCTCCTCAGGATCATCTCCACTTACTATCATATCATCCACATAAATAATGAGAGCAGTAATTTTACCTTCTTTTCTTTTTGGGAACAGAGTATGATCTGAATTACTCTGATAGTATCCGACTGTCCTCACTGATTTTGCAAATCTCCCAAACCAAACTCTTGGCGACTGCTTAAGACCATACAATGTTTTCTTCAAATGACATACTTTATTGTTGTGTTGGATTGGTTTGTTCAACCCTGGTGGAAGATCCAAATAAACCTCTTCTGTCAATTACCAATGCAAAAATGCATTCTTCACACCAAATTGCTCCAATGGCCAGTCAAGATTTGTAGCAAGTGATAGTAAAACTTGAACAGTATTGAACTTTGCCATAGGTGCAAATATTTCATCATAATCAATTCCATAAGTTTGAGTGTATCCTTTGAAAACCAGCCTTGCTTTGTATCGCTCTATTGAACCATCAGACTTGAACTTCACGATATAAATCCATCTACATCCTACCGGCTTCTTTCTTGCTGGGAATTCGACTATCTCCCAAGTCTCATTCTTCTTCAAGAACTTCATCTCCTTATCCATAGCTACTTTCTATCTTGGATCGGTTAAGGCTTCCTGCACACTGTTAGGAATAGATTCAACAGATAATCGATTCACAAATGACTTATTTAATTCAAACAATCGATGAGTGGACACATAATGATTCATGGGATACTTGACATTACTAGTGGGATCAGGATCATAGGTAGATTTTGGGATACCTCTAGTAGTACGATTTGGAAGTTCTCTTCTTGAAGCTTTGAACAGAGATGACGATTGGTTTTGGGGTTCTAACGGTGCTGGTGGGAGAAATGATTCTGACGGTGCTGGTGGTGGAGATGGCTCATCTTCGTGAAGGTTTGGCACTGACTGCAGTTCATCGTGGAGATCTCCTTCCTGAACCAAATCTTTATTCGAGTGATCGTCACTACTTACATCCAGATTTTCACCCCCTATATCTGATTGTTCATCATAGGCAAGAGTTTGAACCAAATCTTCATTCGAGTGATTGTCAGTACTTACATCTAGATTTTCACCCCTTCTATCCAATTGTTCAGTCTGAATAGTAACCACTACATCATAGGCAAGAGTTTGAACGTCACTTCGATACTCTCCCTGAAGTTCAACCTCAGAGGATAAATATATCTCATCTTCATGGAACACAACATCCATAGTCACAAACATCCTTTGAGTTGGTGGGTGATAGCACCGATACCCTTTCTTATCATGTGCATATCCCACGAAAATACATCTGACAGCTCGAGGAGTTAACTTATTATGTTCATGTTGAATGAACAAATGCAACACACCCAAACGCATGAGGTGGCAAGTTTACGACTTTTGGTGGAATCACAGCTTCAGTTAATGCTTGAAATGATGTGAGAAAGTTTAGGATACTAGAGGGAACTCAATTGATTAAGTATGTAGCAGAAGCAAGGGCTTCTCCCCAATAAATGAGTGGCATGTTTCCATGGATAAGAGAAGCACGGACCACCTCGAGCAAGTGTCTATTTTTTTCTTTCTGCAACTCTATTCTGTTGAGGTGTATATGAGCATGTAGTCTGGAGAAAAATTCCGTGTTCCACCAAATATTATTGCAGATTCGAACTCAGGTACTCTCCGCCATTATCACTCCTTAGAACTTGAATATGTGCTTTATACTGAGTCATAACATGCTTGTGAAATTTTTGAAACAAGTCGCTAACTTCACTTTTCGACTTCATCAAACAAATCCAGGTCATGCGAGTACAGTCATTAATAAATGTCACAAACCATTTGGCTCCTCCAAATGTACTGCTTTTGGATGGACCTCAAACATCAGAATGAATAATCATAAACGGAAGAGAGCTTCTACTTGGACTTGGAGGAAAAAGGGCACGGTGACCTTTTGCGAGTTCACACACATCACACCGAAAGGAAAAAATATCCAACTTCAAAATTAAACTTGGAAATAATTTCCTTAAATAACCAAAAAAAGCATGCCCTAGACGTCAATGTCATAGCCAAATATCTGTTTTCTTCTTCTCACCTTCTGATCCTTCCACACTTAGAGCTTGAGCCAACTTACTTGAACTTTCAGATTCTAAATCCAGGTAATAGAGCTTCCCGTGTCTAACCCCATAACCAATCGTCTTGCAAGTCCGAATATCCTTAAATACACAATGTGAAGGCCAAAAAACTACAATACAATGTAAGGTAGTAGTTATTTGAGCAACAGATAACAGATTAAAATTCAAGGATGGCACAACTAGGACAGTATCCAAGGTTAGGTTGTTTGTGAGATGTATGGAACCTTCGCCAGTAACAGTGGCAGGATCACCATTGGCAGTGGCCATAGTTGATTTGGTGGATGGTTGAAAATTTTGGACTTGTCTAAAATCAAATATCATATAGTGGTAGCACCCGAATCAATTATCCATGCATTATTCATTACAGATGCGGAAATATTAAAAACCTTACCATCATTACCTGCAGCTGTAACTAATGTAAAGGTGAGTCCAATACTCTTCTCAGCTCCATCAGTTTGTCCCATGGTAGCGACACAAGAGAATAACGGATCTGAAGAAAAAAAAAAGGATCAGATTTGATTTGATCAGCAACAGCAAACAGGAGCTTTCGGATCAGCTAGCCGATTTGATCAGCAAACCCCAAAACCAACAATCTAGATTTAGATCTTCGGCAAACAGCAACAACAACAGTAAATGAAGAAGGGGATGGCGACTGGCACCAGTGACGAAATCGGCGAAGGAGACAGCAAAGCTTAGACCTAGATCTGATCGACGACGAATACTCAGATCTGACTTTGAACACAGATTTGATCTGAATTCAAAACAAGCGGGGAGATCAGATCTGACTTAAAAAATTGGGGCATCAGAATCGAAGCCTTCAGAGGCATTGGGATCTGCTCTGTAATGGCGGACGGAACAATAACAACCACCACAACCAGAGGCATCAGGATCTTGGTGCAGCACGCCATTCAAAGCGATTGTTTCTTCAGCGATGGGAGGGGACTCGAGGCAATGGAAGAGGCGCAGGAACACAAGTGGAAGTTGTCAGATCTTGAAGAGGGATGAAGAGAAGGGAAAGGATGACAATGGTGTTGAGATCGAGGTGAAAAGCAGGAATCTTGATGAGGAGGATGTTGCTGATGCGAAGAGGCAATGGGAGTTCGGGGATGTCGGGGTTTGGTCGGGATCGGGTCGGGATGGAGGCATCAGATCCGATCACCTCCGTCTCTTCTTCTTCTTCAACTAGCCTAGATCTTGTTAGGCTCTGATACCATGTTGAAATATTGAAATCAGATTCATTTGTGAACAATAATATTTTTCTTATTCGTACTTGTTTCTCTACTGTATACACTATATATAAGAATTATATTCTCGTAGAAGAAAGGAGATTGAGAGAAGATTGAGGAGATGAGAGATTTAGGGAATCTGTTTTCTATTGATTAGGACACAGAATATACACATTAGTAATTACTGTATTTCAACATTGCCAACTTGGACTTTCATCTGCAGACACGAATTTCTTCCTCAACCTCACTCTCAGTGTCATATACAACTTCTTTCATTTCAATATGCATCAAACTTTTGCCCTGACACTTATGTTGTAACACCCCGAATTCCCCGAATTCCATTTACATGTAATTTTTAGTACAACAGGATCTTTTACTTCAATTCGTACAATTTTACAAGAAAATTAAAACTTTTTATTACACAACAATGTTTATTACAGAGTTACACAGCGGAAGTTAAATTAAATACAACATGAAATACAACTCTAATATAAGCAGCTTTTAATCATGAGTATAATCTTTATCATCAACCGTGTTTAAGTCCTTGCCAATCCAATCAAGCTCTGCACTGAAAATCTGTGGGCAGTTCAGTTGCTTACAACCAACACAATGTTAGAAACAGCGATCCTCTCTATGCTGTATTATAACGAAATCTCTTACTTCAGCAAACACAAACTTGAATGTATATAAAAGTGTAAAGAGTGACTATCCTAAACATGTCAGTGTATGATATGACTTAATGCCTAATGCAGATGTTATACTACAATGACACTAATGCGTACTTGTTCGGATTCTATGCACCCCATCCTACATAGGTCTGAGGGCAAGCACCTACATACTCTACATTAAAGAGTTTAATCTATCGTCATGAAAACTACTCGGTAACAAAATCAAGTTTTAGATATCCCACGAGTACGGACCCCAACCGAGGAGTCCACCGTCAGGCTTATACGGAAATCCTCATCATGCGAACATCCCGCAAGTGCCGCTCTAGCCCCGGAATATATTGGAGATCTTCCTCCTACCCGCCCGACTAATTATGATCCCGAAATCCACCGCCCGATCAATCATAATCCCAGATATAATTGAGGCTAGTCTTGCTCTGCAAGCAACCACAGTCCCAGAATCCACCGCCTGACTGGGTCTATTGTCCCGAAATCTACCGCCCGATTATATAGATGCACCCCACTTACGTTTGCACAAGTTTTATTACATCTCCCTTTAGTGCCTATTCTTATGTTTGAAACATGAATAGATAATACCATTAGAGCTAGATTACCCCCTTATCGGACTTACACAAAAATACCGAGAACGATAGCCCATACTGGCCCTTTCTCAAAATTAATAATCATTTCCATTACTTTTGTTGGTACCTGGGTCTCACTAAGCCTCTAGAATCAACATCTTTTCATTTTAAACAACTTGGGGTACTCATAACCTTATAACTCATGTTCATGTATGCATATTTCATTCAAATCCTTTCATTCATTCTCATTTACCAATCATAAAGTATACACTTCCTGGTTGATCACACAACCAACAATTTATTACCAAGTCCCTTTGATTAACAAAAACTCATTTTCACATATATTTATTCTTCAAGAATATATTCCAAATACAAAGTTCATTTTGATCAATAAAACCCTTTCCTACTCATCCATATTTCAATTATAAATCTTAATTCTATTCAAAAGATAAATTCATTATTTTCATAAAAGATTCTACTATAACTTTGTAGTTAAAAATACTTAGAATCATCCTCAATTACTTCATCTAAATTCATTTGCAAAAGAGTAAGTTCAAACCAGAAAACTACAGTTTATGCTTCTTGTAAAAATCATAGAAAATTAATACTTTACGAAACATTGTGTTCTTTAGATCAAAATAAAGGTATACAAGTCTACTACAATTTCTTAGTTATAAGTTTCTCCAAAATATTATATCTATGGCCCTGAATTCTTCGAAATCTACAGTAGGGTCGAAATATTGAAATACTGCCACTTGTTCAGTCTTGTAAAATTCACTATAAATACAGTTCTGTGTGAAAATTTTATTTCTTCGACTTTACAAAAAGGTTAACGAGTCTTCTACATGTTCTTAGTTCTGACTTTCCTCAAATTACTTCATTTACGATCCTGAAATTATCAAAAACTGAAATGTGTACAGATTTCCAGTAACTAGTAGACTGCCAATCAGTCCTAAGTTTAGATTTTATTAAAATAGTAAACAACCCCCAAATCTTATGAAATTTTAAAGGGATATTCCTGACATATACAAGATGCTTCAATAAAAGTTTTAGTTCTAGATTCCAACTATTTTATTAAACATGATTTTCTAAAGTGCAACTAATATTAAAAACAACAACTTTCTTTGCATGAATTAGCAACTTTGTATACAAATTTATATCCAATTCATTTAATCTAATCATGATGTAGTATCATGCACCCAAACAAAATCATTTCAACTTATATACATGACAATCTTTCAACTAGAATGTATTTGCTTTCATAATTATATCTATTAAACATTCTAGATAACATCATCACAAATTTAACCACAACTCATATATGAACAATGTTATACATCAATTATCCTACACATACATACTACAACATTTTAGAAAGTTCACGAAGTCACCCACCTTATAGTTGAAAAAGAAATAGGAACTCCTGTCTTCAACAAGAATGAGACTTCCTTCTCCTCGTTAGCAAGCACTGAAAGCTCTCCTTCCTCCAAGCAAGAACTCAAGCCACTCTTTCTTTCTTTTCTCTCTTTCTTTTCTTCTCTTTTTGTTTCTTTTGATTTTTGGTGCAATGTTCATGAGTAAGGGGTAGTATTTATATGGTCATGTCACGCCCCGGTTTCCAAAAATGCAGAATACGAGCACGTAACATTGGCCCAACGAATGACTAACGTCACCCATAAGCTGTTTATTCGATTAACTCAACAATATAACCAATACAGAACAATTGCGTAGGCAATAATAATAATCTCATGAACAATAATACTTGGAATGAAGCAATAAAAATATCTAAATACAATAATAATCTAACGTCTGGAAACAAATAGCAATATTCGGGTCATAAGCCCAATACAATGAAATAACAATAATCCAATAATTAAGTCTTCATAACAAAGCAATAAATATTTATTAAGCAGTGATGCAATCAATTTCTTCACCAATGTTGTTCTCCCAACCCATCGGGAAATTCTCCATCAACACATGTAAACACTTCATCTAAAAAGATGAAAAAAATTGTCCTTAGAGTAAGTCATGGATAACAAATAGGGAAAGTAGGGAACAATGGAATAACGGTATAACAATGAATCAATGGATCAATAGAAATCCATAACACGGGACAATAACAATAATTGATATCATGATAATTGGTATAATGGCTATAAACAATGATGCAATATTCGGTAACAATACTCAATGATCAATTCGATATCAATAGGAACAATGAGGAACAATATGCAGTGTCGGTGTTGTGTCAATCCTTAAGTCTATTGTTCATTTTAATCCTAACTAATGCATGTACTACTGCATCCCATACTACAGGTTCGATGCATACAATCAATTACGTTTTTTACTTAGTGATGGGCTCTATAGTTCATGTACTCAGTAACGGTAATCAATATTCAATAGTGACCGATAACCGAATCAATTGAGATATTGTAGTCCGTAATCTACAATTAATCGATGACCGATATGACCAATAGACCAATAGACTAATAAATAGGAAAATACAGGCCCCTCCTCCGAGTACAGTCCCTATATTGTCCACTACTAAAAGTCAATCCCTTAAACCCCGGCTTGTTAATTATGTTATCAATGCAATAATACAATATGCAGTCTAGAGCCATTTCGGTGAACGATAGAAACAATAGGATGATAACTTGATGTAGGAAAATTAGAATGATGAAAATAGGGTATTAGGATCATGCAATGCAACACACATACGTTAACTCATACAATACTGCGATATAGGAATAGATAAACTATTAAAAAGAGGAATCTAAAATTCTGGACAACAAGCGCAGTCTGTACAAAAATGCAGTTTCCCGTTGACTCAGAAATGGAAAGTTGAATCCGTCAGAAAATATGGAAACTAGACTTCTACACGGTTCCAACGCACATTTAAAGGTCAAAATCTGATAACAATAGCTAGGTCAAACACATGGTTCTTTACAGGTTTCATGTTCAGGCAGAAATTCGACATTAAGTTGTTTTAATTTTTAGCATCAGCAAAAACTCAGTATTAAATTCATTAAAAATACTTATTAGATTCCTAAAATGATTACTAACAATATGAAAACTATCAAAGCAAAATTTTTATATTTGATCAGTCTTTTAATAGTTTAAACACGATAGATACAAGAATCTGAAAATCTGAAAGTAAAAACACAGCTGTAGTAAAGCAGGCATAACTTTTGCTACAAAACTCAGAATTCAAAAATTCAAGATGTTCTAGAAACTAGAAAGAAAAGGCTACAATTCATATTCAAAAAGTATTTCATTTTAAAGTCGTTTACTGGTTCGAAAATAGCGGTCAATATTCAGGTCAGCAAGCATATACAGTTTTTAGGGTAATTTTTTCTTGAAAATAAATTAATTAAACAAGATGGGTATCGATTCTTTAGTCAATAAATTGTGTAATCAACATGATGGGTGTCAAACCATGATAAATAAAACTAGAACACGCTCATACTTCAATTTATCATTGATATGGCTAAAAATGGGATTAAGTCGGAACCGTTCGAAATGGGCACGAATCTTAAAGTCCACAGGGGCAAAACGGTAATTTCACCTACGGACGGATCCGAAATGGGAACCGGGTCTCTTCTCTTGGGCCCAATACCCCATGAACGGATTCGTTCAAGTGAAAGCGGGTCTCAACCCGTTAAAGACCACTTCAACAGGATATAAGGAAATCCTAGCTCGTCCTTATCTACTAGAGGTGGTTTTAACCAATTCTATCCAGTCACACCGGGAAGTATGGATTCGTTCTTATCCCGAAGCAGATCCCCACGACGATTATAAGTACCCGCCCTACCTCCTACCGTTACAAGGTGATCACTCTTTCCCTACCTAAAGTTCTTTTGATATTCTTCTTCTGAGTATTGACAAGTGCATCGGAGGGTGAGTCACCGGGATCCATCTCAGTGTTTCGTACTTCGTGCAGGTCATCTTCAGCTCCAAGGGACCAACCTAGCATCAGTGGAAGAGGTCAGATTTGGCCCATTCGAGTTCTCGCGAATCCATAAATTCTATCTATTGCCCCCACGCCAAATTCAGCAACAACAGATTGGCACCGTCTGTGGGAACTCTCAAATAGTTATCCGACCCTCCTCTTTCAACCCAAGCCACTCCTAGCTATGCCTCCTAAGAGGAAGTCCGCGACCTCCAAACATAGAACAACCTCCACTCTCCCTCATCCTCTAGAGGGCCTCCCTCCACCCATCCAACCAGCCCCACAGCTCGAATAGCCAATTCCTCAATCGGTCCAGCAGCCTCTTAGGCCTCAGGTGGCCGTAAGGGAAACCTCTTGATGGAGTCGTCAGAAGAAACCCATGCACCAAGTTTGCATCTTCGTGCACAACCCTTCCACGGACTCCATGTCCTATCACAGCCCTCCAACTTCGAGAGATCTGCAGGAGGTTCTCAACAACCGTTAGAACGATCCAGATCTTCGAACCCACTTGGATGAAAAGATAACTCGTGAAGGGAATACTCGCCGGGAGCATCAGAGGGACCGGTCCCCCTGCAGGGCAGATCGCTGGGGGTCCAACTCTCCCAGGAGATGGAGAGAGTCGCCCCAACATCGCCAGAGAAGAAGTTGCTCCCCGGCTGGCCGTCCTGCACCTCGAGCTCAACGGGAGCAGGAGGCCTCCGTCACGAGGGCAGAGTTCCAACAATTCCAGGAGGCAGTCCTTCGTGTAGAACCCCGTATTTTCAAATATTATTTTAATTATTTGAAAATGAATTTAAATGATTTTTGAGGATTTAATTGATGTTTTTCCAAGAAATTTTATCTTTTGTACACGTGCAAAACACGTGCAAATGACTTTTCAGAAGTTTGAAAAATTAAGATTTCTTTATGAAAAATCATTATTTATTATTTAGAATTTATGTAGTATTTTTCCAGATTTTTCTGAAGTTAATTGATACTATTTGCAATTTTTTTTGAGAAAAGAAGGACTTATTTGCAAAATCGACATTTTTGAGGGTTGGGGTGCAAAATGCATTTGCTGGGCATTCCGATCAGTAATTGTTGAGGTTTAAAAATATATTTTGCTATTAGATCCTAATTTAAATGATATTTGATTGAATTTTCAAGACTAAACCTATGTATGTAAAATTGTATTCTTAAAAGGATTATTTTGCAAAGTGGGAATTAAACCCTAATAATTCAATCCGGCATATTTAAGGGGAAATTCTTTTCCCAGCCGTCATTGAGTATATTCAGATTATTGAGATTCGTTAGAGGAACAAGAAGAGGATTCTTGGATCTAGCAAAAGGAGGAAGCTTTTTTGTGGATTTTTCTTCAAGAACAAAGTGAGTGGTTGTTTTGTTTTGTTTTGTTTGTTTATGTACTTTGTTTGCTTGATTAATGATGGACATGAGACCTTTGTTATGATTGTTGTGATCGTCATGCTATTGTTTGTTAATCTCATGGTATATATGATATGGATCTTTTATTTGATATGGATGATTAGAACTTTTATTGATATTTGGACCATGATGAGAAAAGATTTAGATTCGTTGAGGATATGTTGATTTATGAGACCATGTTGTTAGAAAGCAAATTAAGACCTGATTATGTTGTGATCAGATATTACACATCTGGATCTAGTGATTGCAAACCAATCTTGTTTATGTGTTGAGGACGACATTTAGTTTTGTTGAGAAAACCCTAATCAAAGGATTAAGAGTTTAGATCATGAGGAGATGAGATTTGAGTGTTTGATTAATTGAGAAATGTATCCATGATGGAGATCTTTGAGAGTTGTTTAATTGCCTGGATACAAGTTAATTTGGTGATCAGTAAATCTTTAGAAAACTCTAGTTTTGATTTGTGTTCAGATCTATTCTGTTTGGAAACCTGTAGCCGACGGTCGACTGGCATGTAGAGCAGCCGACTGGTTCGAGCCTACTGATGTACTTGTAGTCTTTGAGATTTGTTCGGGACAGTCGACCTAGACTGAGGTCAGTCGACTGATCTTCTGTTTGTATTTTGTTCAGTCCTTTCGGGACAGTCGACCTATGAACCATTTCAGTCGACTTATATACTTAGAATATTTTTGATGAAAATTATTTGTTTTTGTCTCGGGGCAGTCGACTGACTCCTTGGTAAGTCGACTGACCATGCCTTAATTTATTTTTGAGAAATGTTGGATTATGTCCTCTGGACAGTCGACTGGTAAGATATGCAGTCGACTGGTCCTGAAGGATATTGATATTTTGTTCAGTGTTTGATTTTGAGATATTTTGTTCAGCATATAATTTTGAGATCTTCAGTTCAGTATTTGTTTTAAGATGTTCAGTTCAGTATTTATTTTGAGATGTTCAGTTAAGAACATGATTTTGAGATATGTTGTTGAGCCACTTGTTTAGTGGGAATTTGTTCAGTTATTTATTTTTGAGTCTCTAGAGGTAAGTGACCCTAGTATACCGGTGTTGAGATATTTGTTCTGTTATTTGTTGAGGCCCATTGAGGCGAATTTTCAGTTATTCAGATTTTTAGTCCGGTAGGGTACACTACTCTAGGAGATTTGTTCAGTAACCCAAACTAATAAGGACAGGCATTAGTAGTGTCATGACGAATGGGAACTTGAGTTATGCACCTCAGTATGGCTTTTGATGTAGGATTTAATCTCCTGAATTATCCAAGTAGTTATCTTGTGATGTGTGATTTATCTCCGGAATTATCCAGGTAGTTAACCTGTGATGTGAGGTATATCTCCTGAATTATCCAGGTAATTATCTTGTGATGTGGGATTGAACTACGGAATTATCGGAGTCGAGGCGACGCTTTTGGGGTATTCTTGTGATTATGAGTCTATGTTTAGATGTGGGATGATCTCCTGAATTATCCAGGGAAAATACCTGTGATGTGGGATCAATCTCCGGAATGATCAAGCATGGGCAAATTATCATAGTTTATCTTCATCTCTTAGTAGTCATCGTTGTCAGCATGTAGTCATGATGTTTTCTTGAATCACTTTCATGCATTTGGATTTCCTGTTTTTACACACACTCGGCTTTTGGTTTTGGTATCACCCATTATTCTTTTGTTGTTATTTCATACTTTAGTGTTTGATCGTTATTCGTTGGATATTATGTTTTAAGTTCATTTATGTTATTTGTTGATTTGTTACCACTCACACCATTTATGGCTGACCCCGTAGTTTTGGGGGTTAGGGTTCAACTCTAGCCTCACATGTTGCAGGGTATTGCTTAGATTGGAGGTTGGATGCTTGAGTGGGCAATTTGAGATAGTTGGACTATTTAGTGTTTGTTGTAAAATTGTAATGACATAATGAGTTATTATTGAGTTGTAAACAAAAGATTAATTTGTGTTGAGATGTTTGGACTTCCGCTGAAATTGTAAGAATCATTGTAATAAAAGAAAGAAAATCTTAGTGATTTTGGTTGTGACTATTGTTGTATTGAAGTGGATTGCTGGGATTTCGCCACTTATTTTCTAAGCTCTCATATTAGAAATTTGGGGCGCTACAGAGATTGGTATCAGAGCTCTGCTTCAATGTAATAATAGACATAGTATGACAACCAACCTAGGTGTGGACACTAGAGAGTGAGTACCTAGGTGTGGACATCAGAGTGTGAGTATCACATAGAATTAAATTACGGTTTGGGGTATGGTTATGGCTTCGCCATAGGGTAATGATTTGAGTTTGAATTGTATGTGTGCTCTAACTTTACCCTCGTTTTGCAGAAATCACAATGGTTGCACCCAGAGGTAGAAATGGTGGCAACAATGAGGATGGATCAGGTAGTTCTCGAGGAACGGGAATTGACCTAGAAGCTGAGTTTGCCAAAGTATATCAGACATTGAATACGCTGATGGCACTCAATGTGGCGCAGCAGCAAGCGCAGCTGCAGAACCCGCCGCCGAATCATGGAGCTGGGCATGGATTGGTGAATGCCGACCCCATAAAGCAGATTGAATCCTTTAAGAGGATGAGGCCGCCAGTCTTTGAGGGGCAAGCTGATCCAACAGCAGCAGACGATTGGATTCAGAAGATGGAGACGATCTTCGAAGTATCGGAGACTCCAGCAGCTAGTAAGGTGAAGTTGGCTTCTATGCAACTTGAAAAAGACGCTGGTGTCTGGTGGGAGTCACTGAAGAGGACTCTGGGAGATCAGCCTTTGACATGGGAAGCTTTTCTGGAGGAATTCAGAGATCGCTTCTTTCCTCTGGATGTTCAAGAGAAGAAGGCGACTGAGTTCATGAACCTTCAGCAGGGGAGCATGACTGTTCGGGAGTATGAGACGAAATTCGCTCAACTTTCGAGGTATGCACCAGAGTTGGTCATGGACGAAGCAAAGAAGGCCAAAAAGTTTGAGCTAGGATTGAGGCCAAACTTGAGGTCAAGGATGGTTCCATTGGGCATTAGAAGATTTGACAAGCTGGTCAGGAGGGCCGCGATGACTGAAGAGGATATGGACTTGTTTCAGAAGAAGCAGGATTCTTGGAACCGGAACAAGAGGCCAGCATCAGGCCAGAGTGGGAAGGGATTCCCCGCGAAGCAGGCGAAGTTCAGTGGACCGGTGCAGAAGGCATCCGGAGCTCAGGGAGTGACCTGCTACTACTGCAAGGAAGTAGGACATTACAGGTCAGCATGTCCGAAGTTGGCAGAGCATGTTTGTTCTCAGTGTGGGCAGACTGGACACTCAAAGCCCCATTGTCCACAACTGAAGAAAGATGGTTCGGGTGGAAGCAAAGTCCCGAAGAGGCAAGGGCGAGTATTTGCATTGACCGAGGAGGATGCGAAGAACTCGGAAGATGTAATACAGGGTATGCAGGAATTTTGAATTCTTTTATTTTTGAATCAATGTAATGAATAAAACCTTTTATTTGAGAACAATTTAAGATTGAGTATCATTCTTATTGTAACAGGAGATGTTTTAATAAATGGAATAAAAGCAAAGGTTTTGTTTGACACTGGTTCATCGCATACATTTGTATCGCCAAGTTTTGCAAAGATCTTAGGTTTGGAACCTAAGTTATTTCCAGGCAGAGTTTTGTCGGTGGCAACGCCGTCAGGTGAAGAGCTAGTAGCGGATCGATATTACGGGGGCTGTGATATCGAGATTGGTGGAAGGATGTTCGGCATCGACTTGATCGAGCTACAAGTGTTGGGAGTGGATGTCATCGTAGGCATCGATTGGATGGCTATTTATGATGCCACAATTGATTGCAAGCAGAAGGAGGTGTTGGTGAAAGCACCAGGTGGACCTGCAGTAACTTTCCAAGGGAAGAAGAAGATCCTGCAGGTGGCTGCAATGGTATCTGAGAAGTCTATTGCAGATGGAGTCAAGGGCATTCCGGTGGTTCGAAAGTTTCCTCAGGTGTTCTTGGATGATTTTCCAGGATTACCGCCGCAGAGAAATGTGGAGTTTCGCATCAATGTTCAGCCGGGGAGTGCGCCGATTTCCAAGGCTCCGTACAGGATGGCACCTGTAGAGCAGGATGAAGTGAAGAAGCAGATTGAAGAGCTTTTGAGCAAAGGGCTTATCAGACCGAGTTCATCTCCGTGGGGAGCGCCAGTGTTGTTGGTCAAGAAGAAGGATGGGTCGATGAGGATGTGCATTGACTACAGAGAGTTGAATAGGGTGACTTTTAGAACAAGTACCCACTGCCGCGGATAGATGATTTGTTCGACAGGCTTCGAGGAGCAGCGGTATTTTCGAAGATTGACCTGAGGTCGGGGTATCATCAGGTGCGAGTCAAGGAGGAAGACGTGAGTAAGACAGCGTTCAGGACTCGTCATGGGTTGTATGAATTTTTGGTGATGCCATTCGGGTTGACGAATGCGCCAGCAGTTTTTATGGACATGATGAATCGGGTGTTGAGGCCATTCATTGATTCCTTCGTGGTGGTCTTCATCGATGATATCTTGGTGTATTCGAAGTCGGAGGAGGATCATTCTAAGCACTTGACAGCGGTATTACAGACATTGCAGGAGCACAGCTTGTATGCCAAGTTATCGAAATGTGAATTTTGGAAGTCTGAGGTAGCTTTCCTTGGTCACATTCTTTCTAAGGAGGGAGTGGCTACTGATCCTCAGAAAGTGGAAGCAGTGAAGGATTGGCCCAGGCCGACGTCAGTGAAGGAAGTCAGAAGCTTCTTGGGATTAGCTGGTTACTACAGGAGGTTTATTCAGGGTTATTCTCAGATTGCAGTTCCATTGACAGGTTTGACCCGGAAGAGTGTGGCATTTGTGTGGACAGATAAGTGCGAGGAGAGTTTCCTTGAGTTAAAGGAAAGGTTGACTACCGCACCTATATTAGCATTGCCGCAAGCAGGGAAGGATTATGATATCTACAGTGATGCATCTCTCAGAGGTTTGGGTTGTGTCTTGATGCAGGAAGGCAAGGTCATTGCTTATGGTTCGAGGCAGTTGCGTCCGCATGAGAAGAATTATCCGACGCACGATTTGGAGCTAGCAGCTATCATATATGCCTTGAAATTATGGAGGCATTATGTCTATGGTGAGAAGGTCAATATGTACACTGACCACAAGAGCCTGAAGTATATCTATCAGCAGAGGGATTTGAATCTTCGTCAGAGAAGATGGTTGGAGGTATTGGAAGACATTCGTCCTGAGATCAAGTATCATCCAGGCAAGGCGAATGTGGTGGCTGATGGACTTAGCAGGAAGAGTAGTTTGGCAAGGTTGATCACTACTCAAAGGGAGTTGGCAGCAGAGATTGATCAGGCAGGTATCGAGGTGGTACTGCGAGGTTTAGGAGCATCTTTGGCTCAGTTGAGACTGCAGCCGTCCTTGAGAGAGAAGATTGTGGAAGGTCAGAGATCAGATTCGGAGATCCAGAAGATGTTGCAGCACGTTTCAGAAGGCAAGTTATCAGAATTTCGTGTCCAAGATGGAGTTCTTTGGTTGGGTGAGAGGTTGTGTGTTCCAGGTAATGCAGAGTTGAGAGAGAGTATCTTGCAGGAGGCACACAGCACATTGTTATCAGTTCATCCAGGAGGTACGAAGATGTACAGGGACATCAAACCACATTTTTGGTGGTCTGGTATGAAGCGGGATGTAGCAAATTTCGTGGCAAGGTGTCTGACTTGTCAGCAGATCAAGGCAGAGAATCAGAGACCTGGAGGTTTGTTACAGCCATTACCCATTCCGGAGTGGAAGTGGGAGAATATCCGCATGGACTTTATTACGGGTTTGCCGAGGAGTTCGAAGGGCAATGACTCGATTTGGGTTGTTGTGGACCGATTGACTAAGTCGGCACATTTTCTAACCATGAAGATTACTTGGTCGATGGAGAAATTGGCTGAGTTATACATTGGAGAGATTGTGAGACTTCATGGAGTTCCTGTTTCGATTGTGTCTGACAGAGATGCAAGGTTTACTTCGAGGTTTTGGAAGAGCCTACAAGCAGCTTTGGGCACCAGGACTGATTTCAGTACGGCTTTTCATCCGCAGACAGATGGTCAGACGGAAAGGGTGAATCGAGTGCTGGAAGATATGTTGAGAGCTTGTGTTATGGACTTTGGTGGTAGTTGGGAGAGATACTTGGCATTGGTTGAGTTTGCCTATAACAATAGTTACCATGCAAGTATTGGGATGGCACCGTATGAGGCTTTGTACGGGCGGAGATGCAGGACACCTGTTTGTTGGTATGAGGTTGGCGAGCGGCAGATGTATGGTCCTGAGATCGTACAGCAGGCGTCAGAGCAGATTGAGCTGATTCGCCAGAGAATAGTTGAGGCTCAGAGTCGGCAGAAGAGTTATGCTGACACTCGACGGAGAGATTTGGAATTTGAGGTTGGGGATGCAGTTTTTCTCAAGGTTTCTCCGACCAAAGGAGTGATCAGATTTGGCAAAGGTGGCAAGTTGGCGCCGAGGTACATTGGTCCGTACAGGATCGTGGAGAGGATTGGTAAGACCGCATACAGATTGAAGCTTCCAGAGGAGTTGGCTCAGGTGCATGATGTGTTTCATGTATCATTATTAAGGAAGTATGTGGCCGATCAGAAGCATCAGTTGGTAGAAGTTCCCGAAGATCTACAGGTGAACCTGAGTTACAAGGAACAGCCTGTTGAGATCGTTGATCGTAGGGAGAAAGTCCTTAGAAGCAAGGTGATACCTATGGTCAAGGTATTGTGGAGGAATCAACAGTTCGAGGAGGCTACTTGGGAGCCAGAGAATCACATGTTGAAGGATTTTCCTGAATTGTTTGTATGAGTGCATTTCTTGTATGTGATTGAATTTCCTTGAATGAATGAACCATTGAATGATATATGATGTATCCTTTTATTTTGATTTTGATGTTATATGGAATTGTTCGGATTATGTTCTATATAAATGAAATACTATTTCCTTTTGTTGGTATGTGTTTTGAACTCATTAGTAGTAGTTCTGAGGACAGAACTCTTCTAAGGAGGGAGTGATGTAGAACCCCGTATTTTCAAATATTATTTTAATTATTTGAAAATGAATTTAAATGATTTTTGAGGATTTAATTGATGTTTTTCCAAGAAATTTTATCTTTTGTACACGTGCAAAACACGTGCAAATGACTTTTCAGAAGTTTGAAAAATTAAGATTTCTTTATGAAAAATCATTATTTATTATTTAGAATTTATGTAGTATTTTTCCAGATTTTTCTGAAGTTAATTGATACTATTTGCAATTTTTTTTGAGAAAAGAAGGACTTATTTGCAAAATCGACATTTTTGAGGGTTGGGGTGCAAAATGCATTTGCTGGGCATTCCGATCAGTAATTGTTGAGGTTTAAAAATATATTTTGCTATTAGATCCTAATTTAAATGATATTTGATTGAATTTTCAAGACTAAACCTATGTATGTAAAATTGTATTCTTAAAAGGATTATTTTGCAAAGTGGGAATTAAACCCTAATAATTCAATCCGGCATATTTAAGGGGAAATTCTTTTCCCAGCCGTCATTGAGTATATTCAGATTATTGAGATTCGTTTGAGGAACAAGAAGAGGATTCTTGGATCTAGCAAAAGGAGGAAGCTTTTTTGTGGATTTTTCTTCAAGAACAAAGTGAGTGGTTGTTTTGTTTTGTTTTGTTTGTTTGTGTACTTTGTTTGCTTGATTAATGATGGACATGAGACCTTTGTTATGATTGTTGTGATCGTCATGCTATTGTTTGTTAATCTCATGGTATATATGATATGGATCTTTTATTTGATATGGATGATTAGAACTTTTATTGATATTTGGACCATGATGAGAAAAGATTTAGATTCGTTGAGGATATGTTGATTTATGAGACCATGTTGTTAGAAAGCAAATTAAGACCTGATTATGTTGTGATCAGATATTACACATCTGGATCTAGTGATTGCAAACCAATCTTGTTTATGTGTTGAGGACGACATTTAGTTTTGTTGAGAAAACCCTAATCAAAGGATTAAGAGTTTAGATCATGAGGAGATGAGATTTGAGTGTTTGATTAATTGAGAAATGTATCCATGATGGAGATCTTTGAGAGTTGTTTAATTGCCTGGATACAAGTTAATTTGGTGATCAGTAAATCTTTAGAAAACTCTAGTTTTGATTTGTGTTCAGATCTATTCTGTTTGGAAACCTGTAGCCGACGGTCGACTGGCATGTAGAGCAGCCGACTAGTTCGAGCCTACTGATGTACTTGTAGTCTTTGAGATTTGTTCGGGACAGTCGACCTAGACTGAGGTCAGTCGACTGATCTTCTGTTTGTATTTTGTTCAGTCCTTTCGGGACAGTCGACCTATGAACCATTTCAGTCGACTTATATACTTAGAATATTTTTGATGAAAATTATTTGTTTTTGTCTCGGGGCAGTCGACTGACTCCTTGGTAAGTCGACTGACCATGCCTTAATTTATTTTTGAGAAATGTTGGATTATGTCCTCTGGACAGTCGACTGGTAAGATATGCAGTCGACTGGTCCTGAAGGATATTGATATTTTGTTCAGTGTTTGATTTTGAGACATTTTGTTCAGCATATAATTTTGAGATCTTCAGTTCAGTATTTGTTTTAAGATGTTCAGTTCAGTATTTATTTTGAGATGTTCAGTTAAGAACATGATTTTGAGATATGTTGTTGAGCCACTTGTTTAGTGGGAATTTGTTCAGTTATTTGTTTTTGAGTCTCTAGAGGTAAGTGACCCTAGTATACCGGTGTTGAGATATTTGTTCAGTTATTTGTTGAGGCCCATTGAGGCGAATTTTCAGTTATTCAGATTTTTAGTCCGGTAGGGTACACTACTGTAGGAGATTTGTTCAGTAACCCAAACTAATAAGGACAGGCATTAGTAGTGTCATGACGAATGGGAACTTGAGTTATGCACCTCAGTATGGCTTTTGTTGTAGGATTTAATCTCCTGAATTATCCAAGTAGTTATCTTGTGATGTGTGATTTATCTCCGGAATTATCCAGGTAGTTAACCTGTGATGTGAGGTATATCTCCTGAATTATCCAAGTAATTATCTTGTGATGTGGGATTGAACTACGGAATTATCGGAGTCGAGGCGACGCTTTTGGGGTATTCTTGTGATTATGAGTCTATGTTTAGATGTAGGATGATCTCCTGAATTATCCAGGGAAAATACCTGTGATGTGGGATCAATCTCCGGAATGATCAAGCATGGGCAAATTATCATAGTTTATCTTCATCTCTTAGTAGTCATCGTTGTCAGCATGTAGTCATGATGTTTTCTTGAATCACTTTCATGCATTTGGATTTCCTGTTTTTACACACACTCGGCTTTTGGTTTTGGTATCACCCGTTATTCTTTTGTTGTTATTTCATACTTTAGTGTTTGATCGTTATTCGTTGGATATTATGTTTTAAGTTCATTTATGTTATTTGTTGATTTGTTACCACTCACACCATTTATGGCTGACCCCGTAGTTTTGGGGGTTAGGGTTCAACTCTAGCCTCACATGTTGCAGGGTATTGCTTAGATTGGAGGTTGGATGCTTGAGTGGGCAATTTGAGATAGTTGGACTATTTAGTGTTTGTTGTAAAATTGTAATGACATAATGAGTTATTATTGAGTTGTAAACAAAAGATTAATTTGTGTTGAGATGTTTGGACTTCCGCTGAAATTGTAATAATCATTGTAATAAAAGAAAGAAAATCTTAGTGATTTTGGTTGTGACTATTGTTGTATTGAAGTGGATTGCTGGGATTTCGCCACTTATTTTCTAAGCTCTCATATTAGAAATTTGGGGCGCTACACTTCGGGTGCTCAACACTGCCCCCATCAACGCTCAACGAGCTCCCAGTCCTTAGCCTGCTCCCAGCCATTGCCGCCCCTCTTATGATCATCGCCGCCGCTCTCGAAGTCCACGGCCAGCTCCGAGCCATCGCCGTCTCTCTCTCAGTCCTGGGCCAGCTCCGAGCCATCCCCATTGTTCTACCAGTCCGTGACCTACTCAAAGCTATCGCCGCCGTAGCCCCAGCCCTCCTCTATGTGAGGACGAGTCTCGGGGCTCAGCAAGATATGACCGAAGGGAGGACTCGGTTTACCGCCGTCTCCACGAGATGAAGAGGCGCCTTGGCCAGCTGGACAGGGATGAAGAACAATGGGCAAGGAACCTCCGCCCGAGCAGGCCCCCATTCTCCTACACAATCATGGAGGCTCCCGTCCCAGATAACTTCAAGCCTCCACACTTTGAGTCCTACACCAGGGAGTCGGATCCTATTGATCATATTGAGAGTTTCAAAACTCTCATGATGATCCATCATGCTTTCGATGGCCTCCTCTGCAAGACCTTCCCGGTCACCCTCAAAGGGCCCGCACAGGAGTGGGATTCCAGACTTGCACTGGCATCCATCTTCTCCTTTGACCATTTCGAAGGCCTTTTCCTCACACATTTCATGAGCAGTAGCCGCTCCGAGAAGACGAGCACCGCACTGCTCTTCCTCAGCCAAAAGAAGGGCGAACGACTGAGCGATTATGTCAAGCGGTTCACCGCAGAAGGCAGGTCCATCGCCTCTCTGGATCAGTCAGTAGCTTCGGCCGCTTTCCAATCCAATGTCATCAACCCTAACCTCAGGGCGTCTCTGGCCAAGAAGCCTCCTCGAAACTTCTCTGAGCTCCTCCTCAAGAGCGAGAAGTACATCCGAGCTGAAGAGGCTTTCAATTGCCCCACTCTAGAGGGGTTGTTTTCTGGGAAAAAATGGAAGACTGCTGAGGAAGAAGGAGCTAAGAAGGTCAGAAAAAGATAACGGAGGTCAGCGGTGCCTTCTCCCCCGCTTTGAAAGTTCACTCCGCTCAATGCAAGTGTCTCTGCCATCCTGATGGAAATTGGAATGAGGGCCACCTACGAAGATGAACACCCCCGGGAAGAAGAGAAACCGGGATAAGTGGTGCCGCTTCCACAGGGACCACGGGCACGACACGGACGATTATCGGGCCCTGAAGGATGAGATCGAGGCCCTCATCCAGAGGGGGCAGCTCGCTCGGTTCGTACGGAGGGACAGGGCCGATCTGCCACCACCTCCTAGGGGCCTAACAGGCTAACAGAACAGCATGCGGAGGCCCCGGATGTCGAAGTAGAGGCCATCTTGCACCTTATACACAGAGGCCTAATAGGGGGGAGATTCCAACTCCTCTTGAAAAGCCTTTGTTAGGGAAGTGAACTCCTTGTAGAGCCATCCTCCCCCCAAGGGCCTCGGAGTCCCTGTCACCTTCTCCGATGGAGACTTGGAGGGCGTCCGCATGCCCTACTACGATGCCCTCGTCATTAACCTCCGAATGGCCAACTTCGACGTATGTCGGGTCTTGGTGGACAATGGAAGCTCGTTCAACATCCTCCTCTTGGAGGCATTCAAAGGCCTCCAGCTATCAAGGGACCAGCTCAAGCCAGCTGGCTACACCCTTCATGGATTCACCGGGGTGCCGGTGACGATCGAGGGAGTTATAACTCTCGACGTCATCGCTGGCAAAACCCCGATCACCCTCATGGAGCCGATGGAATTCATGGTGGTGGATGTGAAAGCCGCCTATAATGTGATTCTGGGTCGACCAGGCCTCGCCACACTCCAAGCCATCCCTTCAGCTTATCACATGAAGATGAAGTTTCCCACTCCCGTAGGGGTGGGAGAAGTGAGATTGTAACCCTTGTTTTTCATTTTGTATATTTTGGAGTGTATTTTTCGTTTTGGTGTATTTTCTCTTTTGTATTTTTTCTGAACCGTATATTGGAGTTGTTTTCAATATATATTCGTTTTATTTCATTTTGAGCTCCTTGTGTGTGTTTGGTTGTCTTTTTTGTTTCGTTCTTCATTATCTTGGTCTTTCTTCATTTTGGTCTCGTTCTCTTTTTTTTTCTTGGGTGGTTGTGGTGGTGATTGGTTATCCTATTTTTTCCCAATCCTATTATTTTGATCCCTAATAAAATTTCTAAAGCCAAATAAAATTCCCAATCCTATTTGTATTCCTATTTTAATTGACCCAAAAACCAAAACCCATTGGTAAACCTACTACTACTCCTAATTACCCACAACCCAAATACCCATTAACCCAACTTGTATTTCTAAACCCTAATCCCCATATATATATACTCTCTCCAATCCCTCTCATCCAAACCCTAACCCTAACTTCAAGCATCCCGGCCTCCCCCTTCCTCCTTGCTTGAGCCGCACCCGCACATAACCCAGGCCGACCCCCCCACTACCTCCAGCCTGTGCACACCCGAGCAGCCCAGGCCAGCCGACAGCCCCTACTCCCCCTTTTGGCCGCATACCACCCCGGCAACACCCCAAACCTGATCCCTCATCCCCTTGGCCATCCAACCCTCTCGCACCAACACTTAATCTCTCGTCTCGCTTTCTTGGTGTTCTTTCGTGGCTGCAAGCCACCATCGCCGTCATCTTTTGCTTTTGGAGTTTTGTTCGTGTGGAGACTTTTGCTCTAGTTTGCTTGGATTCGTTGATTCGTAGATTTTCATTCGTGGGTTTTGCTCGTTACTCTTGGTTTTCGTTGTTCTTCATCTCCGATTAAGGCAAGTAACTTGTACTCCAATTTATTTGTTTGATACAAGTCAAAAATACCACCTATATTGTAGTTGGGTCTAGAGACGACTCTTGGTTATGATATGCTTGATGGGTTTTGTCTCTATTGTAAAAATTTGACCATAGATGACTCACGACACAATATGGACACGAATTAACTTAGGATTTACCCGTTCTTGATTTTGATCATGTATGTGAGACTTTTGGTGAGAATTCGTAATTTGGTTGAGACCCATGTGAAATACTTGGTGTGGACATGTTGGTTACCCTAACTTATGATGTTAGACACTTGGTAGACTCGATTTCATATTTGGTTGTGTTTTGAACATGTTTTGTATGATATATGTTGAGTTGTTGTTAAAGGGAAAAATCTGTATTTTGTCGCTGATCTGTTTTGTTTGCTGTTTTGGACTATTTTAAACTAAGTATCTTGATTTCATTATAAAACATAAGTTTTAGAGAATTTCGTCTATTTTTAAACTCCTCTGACCTTGCCTGATTTTGTTTTCGTATGACTGAGTTATGACTGTTTTACTACAGAGATGTCGACCTTTTCCAGATTCTGTTTTTCGGTAATTTTGATGACAAATCATTTTAAAGAACTATGCTATATATATGATTTTCATCCAAAACATTGGTCAGTGTTTCTCTATCAAGTTAGGGATTATCCAGAATTTTGGTAAATTTTATTGATGAGTTTTATGTGTTGTTTCATGCTCGTTTATGATATCTATACTTGCTGTATTTTGCTCGCTGTTCTGTAAAGAACCTTATTTTCACTATGATTTCTTTTACTGTATGAAAAATATTTGTGAAATATGAAAGCTAGTATATTTTATCTATTTTCATATCCCTCTGGCGGAATTGGATTTCGTTTCACTGGTTGCGAAATATCATAGTTTTCGTACAGCAGTGTTGGGAATTCCAGATTTGCCAAACTATTGTTTATCAATGTTTTATTATTTTTGATTACTGATCTAATTTCACTGGAAAATTCTAAAACTTTATATTTAGATACTGAACATATAGGGGAATACCCCAGATTTTTCGTAGATTTATTTATTGAGTTTTCATGTTGTTTTCCTACTCTTGAATACGTTTTCCTGATTTCTGGCTGAACTTATTTTCTGTATTCAAATCAGTTTTGAGCTATGTTTTTGTGAATTAATATATGACTTATTTATTCTCGCTGGATTCGGTTGGGAGTCTAATTTCTAAAAGTTTTGACGGATTCAGATTTTCATGTTTGTAATACTAGAATCACTGTTTTACTACAGTATGGTCTTGCTGTCCTGAAATTGAGATTTGTTTATTTTAGTTCTTTTATGAGATATCTTGCACACGTACATGTTTATCTTGCAACTTAAACTTGTTACATGATCATGACATAATATACTTGATATGTTTTGCATACCTACATGCTTGTTTTACATAATAATAAAATAACCAAGCCGGGGTTAAGGGAAAGATCTAATAGTGGATAGTGCAGAAACGTGTACTCGGAAGAACCTAGTGGTTATTGGAGCTTGTTTACATGTGGAGCTTGACACGATATACATGACACGAACACACATGACACTGGAGCTTGTTTGGGTTTTGGAGCTTGTTTACATGATACATGATTACATGATACTTGGAGCTTGTCCCTGAGTACACTACCCTGTATGGTCCCCTATGAAACCTAAAGCGAAACTGTTTGTTGTAACAACCATGTGTTATGTTTTTGGGGTGCATGAAGTACTACCTAGATAGTAATAACTACAAGACTTGATACATGATACTTGAACATGATACCTGCCCACTTGACACTTGACTACATGATACAAGAGATTTGATACTTGATACATGCTGCATGATTACATGATTCTTGGTACTGGTTACTTGATGCATGACACTTGTTTACTTGACACACGACACATGCTATTATACTTACTCATCTTGCCATGCTATGATTTATATCCTGTATTCATGATTATACCATGCTAGGTTGTTACTTAGATTTACCTATCCCATGTACTTGTATCATACATTATAAGTGGCCCGTAACATACAATTGACGGGTACTTGTTTTTCTTCTTCCTTCTCCTGCAAATTTACTAATTGCAGATCAGGACGATAGGCTGCCAGATGGTACTGGCGAGATGATGTACTAGTGCTGGATTTTCTGCTTTATGATTTTGATTATTATTGTTGCTTGAACTTGAATAAGATATACTTGATTACTTGGATATTTATCTTGTATTTGGGCGATGTGACCCAGAATATTTGACTTGTTCAGAATTTGATTATTTAAGATTATTATATTTGGTTTCAAGTAATTTCTGTTGGTATCTTGTTTCAATTATGCATGCCTGGTTGTATCTTTTGCTTCCAACTTTGATTATCTTGTGAAATATTATAAAGATTCCTAAACAGCTTATGAATGATGAAAATCATTCGCTGAGCTTTTGTCTCGTATCCGTATTCCGTATTCTTTTTGGGAAGCGGGGCGTGACAGAGAGGGAGTCAGAAGGCGGCTCGCAAGTGTTATATTGACCTCGATGGGAGGCCTGGTCCTCTCCCTAGAAGCCCTTGAACTCCCACCGGAGAGTAGCTAGACCATCTCCGAGCCGGTGGACGAACTGGAGGAAGTGGCCTTCTCAGAAGAAGATGCCACCAAGACGTTCCGGGTCAGCAAGGCACTTTCCCGCTCCCAATGAATAAGGGAGAACCACAATCTCTTCACCTGGACCGCAGCCGATATGCCTGGGATCTCAGAGGAGCTCTTAATGCACCACCTCAGCATTGCCTCGGGAGTCAAACCCATCCAACAGAAGCGACGCAAGTTCGCTCCCTAGCGTCAACATGCAATCAAGAAGAGTTTGAGAAGCTCCTGAATGCCCATTTTATCCAGGATGTGAACTACACCGAATGGCTTTCCAACGTAGTGATGGTCAAGAAAGCAACAAGAGGTGGAGGATAAGCATCGATTTCACCGACCTCAATAAGGCGTGCCCGAAGGATCCATTCCCCCTTCCAAGTATCGATGCTCTGATCGATGCGACCTCCGGGCACGAGCTCCTCAGCTTTATGGACGCCTTCTTGGGGCACAATCAGACCCGAATGTTCCCTCCCGACATCCCGAAGTCCTCGTTGATGACAGATCAGGACCTATATTGCTACCGGGTCATACCGTTCGACTTGAAGAATGCGGGAGCTACATATCAGCGCCTCGTGAACAGGGTCTTCTGAGACCAGATTAGCAGAAACATGGATGTCTATGTAGACAACATGTTAGTCAAGAGCATCTGAGGGCAGGAGCATGTCCTCGACCTCTAGGAAGCCTTCGAGGTGCTCAGGAGGCACAATATGAGGTTGAATCCGAGCAAGTGTGCGTTCGGAGTCTCATCCGGCAAGTTCTTGGGGTTCATGGTCAGGAAGAGGGGCATAGAGGCCAACCCCGAGAAGATCCAGGTCATCCTCAAAATGGCTCCCCCCTTCAGTGTTAAAGATGTACAGAGGCTCACTGGGCGCCTCGCGGCAATTGGGCGATTCCTCTCCAAATCTGGGGAGAAGTGCCTCTCGTTCTTCAAGGCCCTCAGGGGGGCTAGAGGCTTTGAATGGGGGCAAGCGCAACAAGAGTTCTTCGACCAGCTCAAGACGTACTTAGCTAACCCCCACTCTTGAGCAAGCCGAGGCCCGAGGATGTCCTCTACCTATGCCTCGCCGCTTCGGAGCAGACCCTCAGTGCTGTCTTAGTTTGAGAAGAAGACAGGATGCAGAGGCCCATCTACTACATGAGTAAGGTCCTCCGGGATGCTGAGTTCCGTTACCCGAAGCTGGTGAAGATGGCCCTTACGTTGGTTATGGCGGCAAGGAAACTCCGCCCATACTTTCAGTCTCATTCGGTATTCGTTCTCACCGACCAACTGCTGAAGCAGGTGCTCCACAAGCCAAAAACATCGGGCCTCTTGATGAAGTGGTCCATAGAGCTGAGCTAGCATGACATCAGCTACCAACTCAGAACCGCTATCAAGACACAAGCCCTAGCAGAATTCATTGTGGAGAGCACTATTCCCGACCCCTGCGAGTCGGCTGCCGAACCCCTAGTCTGGACTGTTTATGTGGATGGATCCTCTTGAGACAACAAAAGTGGGGCTGGCATCATCTTGACCAGCCCAGACACTTTCGTCCTGCAATACTCCTTCTGCTTAAACTTTCTTGTATCGAACAATGAAGCAGAGTATGAGGCCCTCATAGCAGGGCTCTGTATGGCTTGCAAGGCAGGAGCCAAGCGCGTCAGAGTCTTTAGTGATTTACAGTTGGTCATCAACCAAGTTCCAGTGGAATACGAAGTAAGGTACGAGCGCATGGCCAAGTACTTGGCGAAGGTTAAGGGGATACTAGCCTTATTCGAAGACGTTCAACTCCAGCAGGTTCCTCGAGAGGAAAACGCACAGGAGGATGCCCTCTCCAAGCTCGCCTCTTCCTCCCTCCAGGGTTTGGAGCGAACCGTGCTGATAGAAGTACGCTTGATACCGAGTATCGAGGAGGACAGCTTAGAACCGATGGAGACTATGCCCCTCACACTTGGGAAGAATTGGATGAAGCCCTTACTCGAGTACCTTAGGGATAGAGTTCTTCCAGAAGACCCAAAAGAGGCGAGGAGGATTAGGACCAGAGCAAAGCGGTACACACTTTTTGATGGAGTTATGTACAAACGCTCCTACACTTAGATTGACGGCCGACCCTACCTGAGGTGTCTCTCCCCCGAGGAAGCACACTATGTCCTGAAGGAGGCCCATGATGGTATGTGTGGCACGTACTTGGGAGCGAGATCCCTCGTCCGCAAACTCCTAAATACGGCTACTTTTGGCCCACACTCCTAAGTGACTCCGAAGATTACGTTCGCAAGTGCAACTCCTGCCAGAGATTCTCGCCGATCCGTTGCCTACCGCAAGCCCAAATCTCCTCCTTGGCAAGTCCAATCCATTTTTCAATGTGGGGGATGGACTTGCTCAGACCCTTCCCTGTAGTGCCAGGGCCAGCTGAAGTTCTTGGTCGTGGAGATAGACTACTTCTCCAAGTGGATCGAGGCTGAACCCCTTGTGATGATTACCGAGCACAAGGTCCAGAAGTTCTTTTCGAAGAACATTGTTTGCCGGTTCGGTGTACCCCGTATACTCATAACCGATAAAGGGACTTAATTCGCAAGAGCAACATTCCACAACTTCTGCGCCGACCTCGGCATCCAGAAGCAGTTCTCCTCGATAGCCCACCCTCAATCCAATGGCCAAGCGAAGAATGCCAATCGACAAATACTCTCCGACCTGAAGAGAGGCTCGATAAATCTACCAAGGGGTTGTGGATCAAACAACTTCCCAACGTGCTTTGGAACTATCGTACCACCAAAAAAACTCTGACAGGGGAGTCCCCCTTCAATCTCACATATGATTCCGAAGCCCTCATCCCCTTAGAAGTGGGTCTGCCGTCATCCCAACTGATATCCTACATTGAAGCACAGAATGCGAACCAGCTTCGCAACAGTCTGGACCTCATCGACGAGATCCGCGAAAGGGCTTCCATCAGACAGGAGACATACCGACATAGGATCACTCAGTCTTACAACAAGAAGGTACGGCCAGCTAATCTTAAAGAGGGAGACCTAGTACTCCGGATGTTGTCGATCTCCAATCCGAGAAAAAGGTCAAGATAGCACCCAATTGGGAAGGACCATATATGGTCTCCAGAGTTATTCGCCCAGGCGCGTAGCAACTCGATGACCCGGGGGACAGGAGAATACCGAGGACATGGAATGCGAAGCACTTGATGAAGTACCAAGAGGGTGTCTAAACACTGCTCCAAGCAACTTTCCCAAGAGCACTTCATAAAACATGTCATGTTTTTTTGTATTTTCCTTATCAAAGTATAAGAGCGGCTCGCAACTTAGAAGCGACTGCCTAATTGTTTTCAATAAAAGCAATCTATCCCCGCAAGTTCTCTATTTTGAGCATTCTAATTGTACTACTTTGGCGCTTACAATTTTTTTTTTGCATTAAAATGGCACGCTCGGAGTCCAACACTTGGTTCGATTCTGCTTCAACTACTTGCTTTTAAGCGTGTACGAAGTAGTTCACCATTCAGAATTGCTCCCACAGCTGCTGATATTCTTCAAATGACACGCACGGAGTCCAACGCTTGGTTCGATTCCACTTCAACTACTTGCTCTTAAGCGAGTACGAAGTGGTTCACCATTTGGAATTGCACCCACGCCTGTTGATAATCTCTATATGACAAGTTCGGAGTCCAACACTTGGTTCGACACAACTTTTGCTACTTGCAAACGAGTAAGTACAAAGTGGCTCACCATTCAAAATTGCTCCTACAACTGTTGACACTCGCAAACACCAGCAAAACGCTCGCAAGTTCAAGAAACAAGTACTATTTCATTAAAGTTTGAGATAGAAGTCTAATTACAGACCAACAATTCATCTTTATATAGAGATACAAAACTTGTGAAACAAAGATTACAAAATTACAAAGCTGCTTTAACCCCTCCGAGGGAGTGGGACACTTCTATTAAGTGATAACCTAGGTTGGCGAGCGCCATGCTGCGGTGGCCTTACTTCCGTGAGATGTCTAGACAGGCAAGCCGAGTTGCATCTTCAGCACCTAAAAGCCTAAGCGTCGCCCCAGCAGATGCTCCGCACAACGAGCTAGCCACTCCGTTCTGCGCATCCCTGGGATGCCTCAAGATGGGGGGCGAGCTGTAGCGCCCCGGATCCTCGTTACCGGACATCCGTGATACTCACCAGAATCTTTACCTTCAAATGCATCTCAACACAGTAATAACATGGAAATTTAAAAAAAAATTATTGCCAAATAATTCATTACATCATTGATTACAACCGATAACTTGTTCTTGGACAAGGAGTACAAATTACATCTGCCCATTAAAACTTATTACAAATATTTATAGACTCCACTTGTAAAGCTATGAGCTGCCTCTTGGAAAGGTAATCGACTTATTACTGCTGAACTTCGCTGAGTGGCCCATCAGCTCCTAGTGGACTTGCTCCCCGGCTTCAGGCTTCTGCTGCGCGACTCTGATATCTCTGCACCTGCTCGAAAGGTAGGAGTCGATACCTAAAAGGTGGGGAACGTCAGTACTTCGACTGACGCAAAACTGATAATAACAGCGATCCTCTAAAATTCAATCACAACTAATATTTTATGCAAAATAGAAAACTGTTGTGCCAAAACAAGGGTTTAGTGGATTTGGGTTCTATTGCAGTGTTATGCCATGACCTTATGACTAGATGCAGCAAACACACATGCCTGACTCTAGTGCAAGCAAGACTTTGGAGCACGAATGCATTCCATACTACATACGCTCCCAAATCTAGCCGTCTTTCTCCACAATTTAGGCATTTGAACCCTCGCCATGCACCTTACTATTGTACTCAATCCAGTTCCCAATAGATTGTCCGTCGCCCAAGGAGGTTGCAGTAGGTCGGTCTAGTTCCGCCCCCGCAGTGCCCAAGTAGTCACCGCCAGTTGGTACCCTGCGTACGGACCTCCTCGAAAAGCTGTGTTGAATCCGGCCACCCGACCGATTGATTCTCCATGTCCACCCCTGGACTGACGCATGCGTGTTCACCCCTGATCGGGTAATGAACTTATATATACCAAAGCAAAAACCCCCGTGCAAAGGGACGTGAGGCACCTCGGGAGGTCAAATCCGCCTGGCCTCCCGTACCTTACTCCGGCAAAGCTTTGGGAATTAACAGATCGAGATACGAGCTGAGGACTCGATCCATGAGTGCCAAAAACGTATCCCTACGACTGGAAGGTACAACACCGACTATGGTTAACTATGACTAATGCAATTTCCCAACCCCTTAATATGCCATTCTAACCTCTGCCTTACTCTATTTATGTCGGGTAATAAGATAAAACTGCTTCTACACTTGCCTATCAACCTCTGGCCCTGGCGATACCGGTCCGGTTTGCCACTTCCCCGACTTGGAATTGTCCAGCATTATGGCCTACATTCACCGCTGCCCCGGCTGTGAATATATGTTCACCCTTGTGAACTTATAATAATGGCACGCTCGGATGTCCTACGCTTCGGCGGAAGTTTATAATGTAGGGTTGACAGGTGCAGGGTATCCCTTACCCTAGTGACTAACTCGAGTCACATCCCACTCTGGGAGTCAACAACCTCAATAACAGATATCAACCATCCCTAGACAAGAGTCATCGACTCTGATAGTTCACATGGAACAATGTCTTCACAATACTTAGTCAAAACCAAGACTAAGCGACCTAAGGGTTTCTGCCCGAAAGTTAAAATGGTCATAACTCTCTCGATACAACTCCGATTGAAGTGTACGAGCCCAATCTGGAAAGGTAAGATCCTAGGCTACAATTTTCTAGTTGATCCTGAACTCAAATTCAAACATCTAGGTCCTCAAAATAGTCTCTCAAGCCTCAGCCTGTGTACTTCCTCTACACGGGCTGCACCTTACCGGTAGTACAAAACACTACTTTCGTCAAAACGCCACAAACCCAATTTCTATGTAAGGGTGTGGGTGTCCTCAACAACTCTCTAATTGGTCATGAGTCCAAATTATACCATTAAGTCACCCTAACACACACATCTCTCACCGATGCACCAATTCACACAATGGGTCTCTCCAAATCAGAGCACTCAGATCCACTCTCGGTCTCTGTCCAGTCTTACAAAAATCACAGCAAATCAACCCTTTACTGGAATTGCCTCAAATTGGTCTTATTGGAAAGATCTAGGTGTCTACTACAATTCTCTAATGAATCAGGTTCTCAAAATGTGTTCTTAATGAGTCTCAAATGCCCAATCTCTAAAGGGTATCCAAACTGTCTGAAACTAGCATAGCACATACTCATAAAATCATAATAAATTCCGTACTTGTCCAAATGACACAAAATTTATGTTGATGGAACTAGAGATCATACTAAACAATATGAAAAATATCTCATGTCAAAACTCCAAGTATACAGTGAGTTCTCTCTATTTCAATTTAGTACAGAAAGTCATCCTATTCTTCAGCTCAGCTTCAGATACTGATTAAAGATCAATTTTTCTCAAGCCTATAAACTCATTCAAATAATTTCCTGATTTTTTTATGGAATCTAGATGCATGCAGGAATATAGGGTAAAAATTTCAGATCAAGAGAATGCTTCAATAAATAATGAAAATTCCTAAAATCATCAGTCATTCTGTTTATCGTTTGCTGATCTGCCTTACGACACAGTTGCACCATACGATTTTATTAAAATATCAAATGACCACAGAAAAATTTGAAATAAATCACAAACTATCTATACATGTATATGAACAAACCCTTAAAATTTCATAGTCTAATTCTTTGTAGTTGGCTCTCGGGAAAATCCACAAAATGACATTCTGAACCAGTTTTCTAATTTCAGTTCCTTTTTCAACTTTCAACTCTTAGATGATCATCCTAGTACATCCTATCATACATGTATGCAAGCAAAATCAATTAAAAGACAAGAAATGAAGGTTTAGAGAAAATCCTCACCCTTGGTTGTTGTAGAGGAATTGATCTTCTCAAGCTTTTTCCTTTGAAAATCCTTCCTTGAGACCTTCTTCTTCACTTTCTCTTCTTCCTTTCTTTTTCTCTCTTGGAGAAGTTCTGAAATTTCCAGAGCAAGGAGGGGGAATGGAGTGGAGAAATGATGGATAAGGGAAGGGATATGGCCGGTTTTGAGCTAGGGGGTAGGCTTAGGGTAGTAGGTGGTTTTGCTTCTAGCCCATGCTTTGGTGGTTGTTGTGTTGGCTGCCCAACTTAAAGGTAAATGCGTTCCAACGAGTGCGAGACGAGTGGTTTATCGAGCGCATGTAATATATATGCACTGTAGTATCATACAATGTTATATTTGTATGGGTGTCGTACCGAAAACTAACGTTTATACTAGTATCGGTCCTCCTCGTTCTCGTGCATCTTTAGAATGCAATCCTCCTATAAACCGTCCTGTAACCCTAACCATAGACCACGATAGCAAAATCGACCCATAACACTACAATCAGGTGCACGCATACAGACAATATACATACATATATATATTCAGGTATCGTACAATACGGGGTGTTACACGAGCGTAACGCCAACTCGTGAAAGGACCTGCCTTGGGAGTACTCGCCTCGGGGACAAGAGGTGGTTCTGACGTTGCTCCCTTCGGATAGCCGTCGTAGCCTATGGTTCTCTGCCTCTAGCTCCACGACCCGTTCCTTCAGCGAGTCGTCCGTCACTCTAATTTTCAGTCGAGGCATTCGGCTAGAGTTGCCCTGACAAGAAGCCTCAGAAATAGCCCTCCGAAGGTGCACCGCTTCAAGGCTCTTCTCGAGAACGACATTCCTTAACTCTTCTCATTTGGCCCTGACATCGAACAAAGACCGACGAAGATACTTGAGCCGCAAGCCTTGGCTGATTGAGGGACACATCTCCTCTCCCTCGGGTGGCACTTCGCGATCCTGCTATTGTAGACACTTCAGCTCGGAGTCACGACGAGCTAACTTCAGCTCAAGATGGTTCAGCTCCAACTCGGCTTTGAAAAGCCTCTCTCGAGTCTGAGCGAGGCCCAACCTCGTTACCTCTAGTCTGGACCGGAGAAGTGCTACTTCGGCCATTCGAGGCACTTCAACAATTTGTAATGCTTTGCCGATCTGAAAAAGGCCAGAACACGAAGGTACTAAGTTTAAACGACTCCTAAAGTTAACAACTCCTTATGAACAACTCAGAGACGAAGTTCAACGCGAATACAACACTTGGTCAAAAAGTTCTCATTTCATTGAATATGAAATGTGGTGGCCAGTCCGCAATAAGGCAATACAAAATAAAAAAAAAAAAAAAACAAAGTCAGGGAGCCACCTCGAGGTGCTGCTCCGCACTCTCGCTCGGCATCGTCATGAGCGCCCCCTCCGAATTCGCCACCTCGTGCACGACCCCTTCGGCTTCTTCCTCCCCTCCTTCCGGCTCGACCTCTGCTAAGGGTATAAAATCCTCACCTTCGACCAGGTCGTAGAGGTGATATCCCGAGCTATCGAAGTCGGAGATATGAGCCACGACATGCTCGAGGGCCCAAGCATAGGACTCCTCCATGTTGGTCAACATGTGGACCTTCGCCTCGGCTTCGATGGCCGCCGTCGCTTCGGCCACCGCAGCATCCCTCTCCTTCAGCGCCTCCTCCGAGGCCTTTAAGGCCTTCTCCATCTCCACCTCGGCTTAGGTCTTCCCCCTTTCCAACTCATCAGCCCTCGCCACTTCGGCTGCGATGCGCTCGTGCACCTGGGCAAAGGCCGCCTCTAGGACGGTGATCTCGGCAGCTCGGGATGCCGAGAGCCATTGCCCGGCCTCGAACATCTTCACTGCCGTAGCTCGCTCCGCCCGGTCCCTGTCACTCATCGCCTTCAGTTCCTTCTCCTTCTCCTGCTCAGCGAACTGTTCTAGCATGTGGCTGAAGTGACAGGTGATCTGAAAGCCAGAGAGAAAAAGAACGTGAGAATCAAAAACACAAACTTCGCACTTCCGAAGAGCATAGCGAGAACACTTACCGACATCGTGGCCCAGGCAATCTCTAGCGCGTCGTCGCCCACGGTACCCGCCTTCAGGGCCGCTCGGTTCTTCGGGGTCGACAGGTGGCGCACGGCTTGCATGCTCATCGCTGCAGCGCCGAGGAAACCGGCAAGCTTCATTACCCTCCAGTCGAGGACGAAGAGCTTCTTGTGCTCCTCGGTCAGAATGGCCTCAGCTTCAACAGTGAGGGGCGGCACTACGAGCGCTAGTGCGGCTCCGACGGAGAACGCCCCTCCAGAAGTCTTGGCAATCGTTGCCGAGGGAAGTGCGACTTGGGGAGAAGAGGGAGAGTTGGAAACCAAGTCAACAACGGTCGCAGGACTGAGGGTGTCTGTGCTGCTCGGCTGGACAGGGGCCCCGTCGTCGTCCTCTTCCTCTTCTTGTTGTCTGGACCCTTTGCGGCGGCCGCACTCCGCTTTGCCAACAATGCTTTGAACTCCATGTCGGTGGCCTCTGAAAGACAACAACCGAAAGGAGTTAGTACAAAAAAAGAACGGTATATGAAGAAGAAAAAAGAGAAACAAAATTAGACGGAGCGTACTAGGGTCGATTGGACTGAGGCCCCCACCGAAGAGGACCTCCTCGGTGTTATCTTTCCAACCCAGGGTCGGAAGACCGAGGATCTTCGACACAACCCCCTCTTCCTCCATAGTTAGCACCGGCTCGGCCTTTGCCCACTTCAAAACATCCTCCTTCCAACTCATCCGAAAGCTCCACGGCTCCGGACCTCGGATCAAGAAATACTTCTCCTTCAAGTGCTTGATGGAGTCCGATTTCTCGATCAGCTTAACCCCCTTCCTTGGAGACAGATAGTACCGGTACTCCATCTTGTTCATACGGCAAATCCGGTATAGGCTACGGAGTATGACGAGCTAAGGCTTGACGCCTACGGCCTGACTTTGGAGGATGAAGGCGATGACGTGCCGCCACATGTTCGGCATGAACTGCACCGGGCTCATGCCATACCATTGCAGCACCACAACTACGAATGGTGGTAGAGGCAGCCGAATGCCGTCGTTGAGTGTGTCGAAGGGGAAGATGCAAGTATCGGGCGAGGTCTCCGTGCTCGCTCGGAAGCCCGGATCGGGGAGGAGCAAGGTGTACCCCTTCGGGATCCGGAACCCCTTCCTGATATGATGAAGATCCGCCTCGGTCAGAATCGAGGGGATTTCATCGACCTCGGAGGGATCCCTCGGACGATTCTCCTCGTAGGTGGCAGACCTCCCGTGTACCACCTTCGATAGAAGGTCTCCAGAGTAGTTCCTAACCTTCTCGAGGTTCGATAGTATGGATGGTAGCCAACCCAATGCACCAACCCCCTTCACATTCTCTACGATGTTCTCAACGAAGGCCGACCTTACTACTTCCTTCCCCTTGCCCACTACCGGGGGGACCACTAAGGGTCGGTCGGTGTCTCGGTCCGAGGTGGAGGTCTCACTCCTCGATGACACTCAAGACATCTCTAGATACAAGTTAAGATAATTAATTACCTTGATTTGACTGCTACGGTCGGAATAGTTCGCCGGAAAGATGAATTGCCTGGCCACGACCACTAGCAGCGCCGCTCGAGAGCAAAAAATAACTGAGTGTGAAAGTGAAAGTAAGAAATGAGAAGTAGGGAGAGAGCAGTGAAGACTTATAGTACAAAGGGGGATTCGGGTGGGCTTTCAGATGTTTTGGGCCCCCACAGAGGCCCACCAGAAGCCTAAACACCTAATTCATCGTGATTCGCGCTTGGTCTCCATCAGACGGCCATGATTGTGCCACGTCGCTCGGAACCAAAATCCGAGCAACTGTGACACCGAGCTGCGTATTGGAGAAAAATGACTTACTCCTCGTGATTCGCGCTCATCTTCATCAGACAGTCCTGATTGAGCCACGTATTGAAAATCACTTTCTTCTCGTGATCCACGCCCCTCGCCTCGTGATTCGCACCTGATCTCCATCAGTCGGCCATGATGGTGCCACGTCCCTCAGAAGCAAAATCCAAGCAACTGTGACACCGAGCTGCTATTGGAGAAAAACGACTTACTTCTCGTGATTCACGCTCGATCTTCATCAGATGGCCCTGATTAAGCCACGCTGTGAAAAATCACTCTCTTCTCGTGATCCATGCCTCTCGCCTCGTGATTCGTACTTGATCTTCATCAGACGGCCCAGATTGTGCCACGTCGCTCGGAACCCAAATCCGAGCAACTGTGACACCGAGCTGCGTGTTGGAGAAAAAAGACTTTCTCCTCATGATTCGTGCCTGATCTCAATCAGGCGGCTCAGATCTCGCCACGTCGACAGAAATCACTCTCTTCTCGTGATCCACGCCTCTCGCCTCGTGATTCGTGCCTGATCTTCATCAGACGGCCCAGATTGTGCCACGTCGCTCGGAACCCAAATCCGAGCAACTGTGACACCGAGCTGCATGTTGAAGAAAAATGACTTTCTCCTCGTGATTCATGCCTGATCCCAATCAGGCGGCTCAGATCTCGCTACGTCGACAGAAATCACTCCTCTCGTGATTCGCCTCTTGCATCGTGATTCACACCTGATCTTCATCAGACGGCCCCGATTGCACCACGTCGCTCGGAACCCCTATTTGAGCAACCGAGGCACCGAGCCGCTCACATGAAGAAAAATCACTCTTACCTCGTGATTCATGCCTGATCTTCATCAAAAGGTCTAAATTATGCCACATCGCTTGGAACCCCAATCCGAGCAACCGAGGCACCGAGCTGCTCATGTGGAGAAAAAACTTCCGAGCCATAACCTGATCAACGTCCGAGATTCAGCCACATCGCAAAGCACTGATCTACCATCTAATCGTCCAGATATTCGCGCCGATGGCAGATGGATGACCTAGATCGCGCCACGTCGCTCGGAACCCCAATCCGAGCGACCAAGGCACCGAGCTACTCATATGGGAAAATGCTGCCTAGCCACAAGCACCGTCAGATCACCCCAGGATTCGTGCCACGACCTAATCAACGTCCTAGATTCTGCCACGTCGCCAAGTACAGATCTGTCATCTGATCGCTCAGATTTTCACGCCGATGACTGATGGACGCCTCAAATCGTGCCACTTCATAAATAGGGTAATTAATTCTTTTTTATTTATTAATTCAGATTATTTAATTAAAAATTGCAAAAAAATTGGTAATAATTCAGGAAAAATAATTAAAATTTCTAAAAAAATAATTATATATTCAGGAAAATATTTTTGAGCCCCTGGATACATAATTACTAGTTAGAATAATTAATTAATGCTCTTGAGAAACAAATCATCTCTTTGCAAAATTGAATAAATGAGTCAAAAAATAATGTAAAAATCAAGAAAAATCACCAAAAATCCAGAAGACCCTAAGAGCAAACTTGGGCATGCTACCAACTCAGGAAAACACCGTTAGCCCTCAAGCAAGATTCGAATCCCCTTTAAGAACTTCGATAAAATCCTATACGTCATTGAAACAACAAAACTACTCCGCAATGGCTGTGGCACACAGTTTTTGGGAGTGGGGGACTCATGATATGGCAAAAAATGTGATTAAATTGGAACCATTCGAAGTGGGCACGAATCTTAAAGTCCACAGTGGCAAAACGGTAATTTCACCTACGAACGGGTCCAAAATGGGAACCGGGTCTCTTCTCTTGGGCCCAATAATCCGTGAATGGATCCGTTCAACTGAGAGCAGGTCTCAACCTGTTAAAGACCAGTTCAATAGGATATGAGGAAATCCTGGCTCGTCCTTATCTACTGGAGGTGGTTTTAACCACTTCTATCCAGTCACACCGGAAAGTAGGGATTCGTTCTTATCCTGAAGCAGATCCCTACAAAGACTATAAGTACCCCCTACCTCCTACTGTTACAAGATGATCACTCTTTGCCTACCTAAAGTTCTTTTGATATTCTTCTTCTGAGCATTGACAAGAGCGTCGGAGGGTGCATCGCTGGGATTCATCCCGATGTTTCGTACTTCGTGCAGGTCAGCGTCAGCACCAAAGAGCCAACCTAGCATCAGTGGAACAGGTCAATTTGGCCCATTCGAGTTCTCACGAATTCACAAATTCTATCTATTGCCCCCACACCAGATTCAGCAGCAACAATCATCAATCAATCAAACAACGTACAACTTATCAATTGCATCTACAATAATTTATTTGTGTGACGATTATGTGAACAACCCTATTATCAATTCTATATGCATTCATGAAAGATCGAAACTTTAGAGTCAAAAGTGGCACGATGTCTAGAATATTGGGGTTGGCTCGTGTAAACCCTCAATAGACCCAACGAAGATAGTAAATACAGTGATATGATAATGAACATGATCTACTTGCAAGAATTTGAATGAAACTTGAATTTGATACAATTAGCAATTCAAGAAGATCGTGACTTGCCTGTTAGATAGTTAGTTTGAATACCAAGAATAACGGGATGAGAATCCCGAAGCAACGAACCCACGAACACACAAGTTAACACGTGTAATATACGTGCAAACAAAGAGACAAAATAGCAACATCACAACTCAAAGAAATAGCAGCAACAAAGAGACAGGGCATGGCAGTAAGGAGCCTCGGGACTGGTCGACGCTGGTGGTCAGCGGCGACATAGGTGGCGGCGCGATAGAGGAAGGGGGCGGCACCGGCGGTGCTGGTGGTCGTCGACCAAAACAGGGAGGAGCAGCAGAGTGGGTCTTCGGGATTGGGGTTCTGCTGTGTGGTGTCACTGGCTGAGGGGTTTCCGGAGGTGTTGACGAGGAGGGCGACGCTACAGGAGGGCGCCAGAGGTCGGGGGGAGGGAGTGGCGATGAGGGGATGGCCGGAGTTGGCCGGAGATAAGTCGGGGAAGAAGCTTGGGGGTGATTTGGCAGGAAAAACAGAGATGGAACAGAGAGAATGGGAGGAGAGAGAGAGTAGACAACTAGAGTTTCGATTTGTGTGCAATTTTTAGGGTTTGTACAAGGGTTGTATTTATAGGGTACAATTAGGATACTGGGTTGGTGGGTTAGGGTCCAAAAATAGCGGATTTGGGTTGAGAACATATCAAATTGGGTTTTAGGGTTCAATTAAGAGATAGATCTAAATTAACAGGTTCAAATAAAAATAACCATAATCCAATAAAAAAAATCCACAAAATATATATAGCCCAACAAAAGATAAAATAGTTCATGAATGCTAATTTAAATCCAATTAAATAAAGAATTAATACAAACAAATATAATATCAATTGGGCATGAAAATAAATTGGAATTCGCCAAGAAAATTAGATCAAATACGAAAATAAAATAATTCGGTAAATGAAAAATAAATTAAATAATCAGAAGTAACAATTAATAATCATAATAAAATTATATAACAAAATAGTATTCGGGTTTGACGAACTCATTAAAATAATCCAATAATAATATATTTGTTTTAGGCTCAAATATAAATGGACGATCAATAAGAAATATGAAGTAAGATCAAAATACACCATTATTCGAAATGAATAAGATTTTCGATTAGAAAATACTTTAATAAAATCTTAAATGAATTTAGCATAAAATAACTTTATAAAAATCAAATTATAGAAAATACATGGAATATACTTAATATCGGAAATGGGGGTTACAGGTCAAATGGGTGAATGAAGAAACGCTTATTACTCAAAATTAATTACCCATTATCAAAATTAAACACACACCATAAAACCAAAAACACAACCCCCAACCCTTCCAATTCTATGGCCAGCCAACCCTTTGTCTTTCCCACATGTGCACTTTTGTGCACGTGCAATCTACGTGCACACACTCTCTTTCACTTGTTCATAGTTCAATGTATATATTTGTTACATGACAAGTGTGGTGACAAATTTAAATGTGTATTTAATAAAGAATTTTCTCATGGGCTTCTATTTTGCAATTAGTTTCTCTTGGGCTTTTAAAATAGTTTAGGGCCCATGGATTTAAAATCAAAGTAAATAACTTTAAAAAATGAGAATAGATATGCATGGTTCTTAGAAAATTCTTATGCACTAAATTGCTTAAAATTTGCACATGAAATGCACGCATAAAAATAAATATTCAAAATATGAAATAGATTTGATTAATTGGAAAATGTTTATAAATACTCGGAATATAATATATAAAAAATATTTATTTTGGTAATGTTACGGTATTTCACATTACGGTAAAATTTATGTAATCGACACGTGTATTGAAAGCACGTGCAATGTACGTAAAAACACAAAGATTAAAATTAATATTTTCTAGTTGGCTAAAAGTAGAATGTTTGAGAAAACGGAAAACATATAAATAATCAGAATATAACATTTATATAAAAATACGTTATGAATATTCCTCGTAATGGTACAAAATATACGTGCGTAACACGCGAGGGTAAAATTGTCAGTACTCAATTTTGCGGAGTGTTACATATGTCCCCTACAATACTTTTCATCACAATGAAAACAAGTCCCTTCTCTCTTCTCTTAGCTATATATCTATCAAACAATGGATCATTTGTAACGCCCCGAGCCTAGCTCAGCTGCGCACGCGGCTACGCATGTGCACGCACGCGAGAAGCAGATCCTAATCCACTGCCCACCACAGGCTAGCCTCACAAAAGGTGCAATAGCTATTAGATGCTTCTTGATCATGGGCTTATCTATATAAGCTCTAATTCTCACATTCTACCACTGATGTGGGACATTATGCTCAACCCACCTAAGCTCACGTGAGCTACATGCTCCATGCATGAGACATTTTTCATGCAACCAAGCTGATTTCAATCAATACACATCATGCAGCCACTTTTTCATAATGGCCCACGATATCACCATTAGGCCCAAGATAATTAATTCCATTTCAATTAATTCTTGGCCCAATAATATTCTTCATAAACCCAAGCCCATAAACTATTACTATATGCCCACCTATTATTATTATTATTATTATTATTATTATTATTATTATTATTATTATTATTATTATTATTATTGTATATATAGGGAACCCTTCGGTTGAGAACTAATTTTTGTGAGAACTCTGTGAGAACTCACGGAGTAGATCCCCCATGAAAAATCCGAAAGGACCATCTTGTTATACACACCTTAGATAGCATAACATAAAGAAATCAAGTAATTTGAAGTTCATTTATCTATCCATTAAATGTAGTAGAATTTTCAGCCATACAATTTTGCGATGATGTAAATTATGGGCAAATGAATTTCAAATTACTTGATTTCTTTATGTTATGCTATCTAAGGTGTGTCGAATGAGATGGCAGGTTCGGATTTTTTATGGGGGGTCTACTCCGTGAGTTCTCACGGAGTTCTTACCGAATTAGTTCTCAACCGAAGGGCTCCCTATATATATATATATATATATATATATATATATATATATATATATATATATATATATATATATACTACTTAAGTACGGGGGATTATATAACCTAATAGCCATGACCTTTTGTGAGGCTAGCCTGTGGTGGGCAGTTGATTAAGATCAATTTTTTCGCGTGCGCGCGCACGCGTAGCCTCGTGCGCAGCTGAGCCGGGCTCGAAACATTACAAAATGGAACCAGAGCTAGCATCTTGAGCATGGCTATTAGGTACCACCACATGCTAGCCTCACAAAATGTGCCTTGAATATTAGGTGCCTCTTCTTCATGGGCTTATCTATATAATCTCTAATTCTCACATTCTATCACCAATGTGGGACATTATGCTCAAACCACCTAAGCTCACGTGAGCGACATGCTCCATGCATGAGACATTTTTCATGCAACCAAGCCTATTTCAATCAATACACATCATGCAGCCACTTCTTTATAATGGCCCATGATATCTGTAACCCCTGTTTTTCTTTTTTTTTGTATTTTGGATGTATTTATCTTTTTTGACTATTTATTCATATTGTATCCTTCTGTTCCTTCTGAACCGTGTATTTGATCATCTATTGTTTTGTCGCCTGTGATGCGATCTTCTTGATTCAATTTGTCTGCCTACTATTTCATCTCTAGTTGATCGATTGATTTTTTTAATTATTTATTTTGTTCATTGCCTATTATTATTGTTGTTCCTATCTCTTTTGGATCCATCCCTACCCTAAAACCTATATCCCAATATCTTATTGGATCCTATTATACCCAACGACCCAAATACCCTAACCCGTACACCCTAAACCCTAATATTCATCCATATATATAGCCCCCATTGTTTAACCCCAAGGAAACCATAATTCCCTACTGTTATACAGCCGATATAACCTTCCTCCTTCATCCCCTACATCCCGTCCACCCATTCCCCATCCTCTGCTTTCCACGACCACCACCTTCCCTCCCGCTCATCCCGATCCTCCTGCCGTGTGCACCCTCCAGCCACCAACCAACAGCCACGACAGCCCCCCACGACAACAGCTCGTCCCTTCTCCTCTCCCGAAGCCACAGCAGCAACAGTGGCTTGCCACCACAGCAGTGCAGCTCTCTCGGCCGTTCACTCCCGACGCCGGCACCCCCTATCCCGACGCCGTTGCTGTCCGCCATCGTCCTCCTTGAAGTGCTCATGCTTAACCTCGGCCATTTCTCCTAGAGTGCTTGCGATTTCTCCTTGTGTGCTTGCGGTTTGGCCAAGTGAGATCTCAGCCGTCGGATCTACTTCACCACCTAGATCATCATCTTGATCATCGAGATCCGTGCCGATCGTGCTCGTCGCCCAGGAATCCCTTCCCATTATTCTCATCTTCTCGTAGTTTTTGTCGACAATTATAAGGCAAGTAACTTGTATTAATTTTTATTGTATGTACAAGTACTAAATACCGCATGTAGTGTAGCTTTTGTGTCTAGATTCATTCTCATAAAAAACCATTCTTAGATCTTGTCTCTATTTGTTGATCCATCTGTAGTCATCATTTGTCACACACACGACATGAAATAACTTAGATCTGATTAGATTCTTGATGCATGCATGTATATTGTTTCATAATCCATGATGTGTTGTATATTCTTGCAAGCTTGATAAGTTAGTTGTAGTATCTTGTGGTAAACTTGTTAAAATACCCATACCATGTTGTTTTGGACATCTATTATATCATGCCTTGTATTTTGTTCTAATTTGGATTTGTTGTATATGAACTATTTGATTTAATGCATAAGAAGATTTTTATTTTTTTGTTACCCCATTTTGTTTTAGTATTTTAGAACCTGTTAAGGTCAGCAAATGAAATAAATTTGTGAATATAAATTGTAAACCTGCTATCTATTTTGCAGAATTTTTGGCAGATCGCAGTTTCGATTTGTGAGGTATGAGTTACGGTCGTTTTACTACAGATATGTAGAAAATTCCAGATTCTGTTTTATGTGAATTCTGTATAGTTATTTATTTTAATAACGATGTTAAAGTTAAGATTTGAATCTAATATTTTGATTGGTATGACCAGACTTGACTGGGATTAACCCCAAATTTTTTAGATTTATTTGATGACATTTATAAACTATTCTATGCTTGTGAACAAACTATTATATTTTCAGAACTGCACCCTGTTCAGTAAATAACCGTATTTTCAACCTGATTCTAGTTACTGTTGATAAAAACTCTGTGAATATAAAATGTAGCCTGTCGTATCTATTTTACAAACCTTTTGACGGATTTGGATTTCGAGTTAAACTTTGTAATCTATCGCTGTTTTAGTGCTGCTGTGTCTAAAGTTCCAAATTTACAAACTTGATGTATCTTGCAGTTTCCCGAATTTATTTGACTATACTATCTATGTCGGAATATTATGAAACTATGTTTGCTAATACTAGACATACTAGGGAATACCCTAGATTTTTCTTAGATTTAATCAGTAAGTTTTTATGCCATTTCATGTTTATGAATACAACCTTGTGATTTATGCATGAACATGTTTCTATGTTTGATTCTGTTTTGAGCCATGTTTCTGTGGTTATTATATGACTTATATATATGTGCTGAATTCGGCCGAGAGTCTATTTTCTAAATTTTCTAACGGATCTAGATTTGCATGCCTGTAGCAACGGAAATCTCAGATTTGATGCAGTTCTGTCTTGCTGTCCAGAATTGAAAGTTTCGTTGTCCTAGTCTAGTATGAGTTGTCTGTCACCCGTGTATGTCTTCTACCCAACCTGAGTTGTTCCCTGTTCCTTGCCATGTTTTTCTCACCCTGTTTGTGCACTTGTATGACTACTTTAATAATAATGACATATAATCAAGCCGGGGTTAAGGGAAAGATCTAGTAGTGGAAAATATATAAATGTGTACTTGGAAGAGGGTCGTAATTACATGATACAGGGTTCTGTTTACCTGATTACCTGGCTACACACTTCCTTGTAGGAAAATGTACTCAGAAAGGGACCCGTAGGTTCAACCTGTACCTGTACCTGTACCTATTTACCTGATACCTGAGTACACGGCCCTATACAGTCTACTATGAAATCTAAAATGCAACTTGTTTGAATGTAGAAACTATGTGTTAAAATTTGGGACGCATGAAGTGCTACCTAGTTAGGATTAATTACAAGACCTGTAATAACATGATCCCTTTGCACATTTCTGTTACCTGTATATGCTACCCAACATCTGTTACATGTTTACTTGCTAGCATGATACCTGTTACCTATCACATGTCACATGCACCTTGTTATCTCATCAAATTACTTCATTCTGTTTTCTGATTAGTGTTAGTCATTCTATTTTGTGTCTCATTCTTTCAATGCTTATTCTGTACTTGCTTTCGCTGTTACTCTATACTTGTTTATCTTTTCCTGTACTTGTTGCCTGCACTACAAGCGGCCCGTAACTTGTGTTGATGGGCATTTTGTTTCTTTTTCCTCTTCCTGCAATTTGTTAAAATTGCAGACTTTGGTGACCGGCTGGCCGATGGAGTAGGTGACCACACATTCTAGTTGGTTGGAGTTCTTGCTACTATTATTTTCCTGTTGAGTATTTTGATGATGTAATAGCTACAAGGATTATTTTGTATTGGGCTGTTTGACCCAGAATTTATAACTTGTTTCCAGATCTGGTTTATTTGAGATTTATTTATTCCGTTTTAAGTAAATTATGTTGGTTATGTTAATTTATTCTTGCATACGTGGTTGACTATTTCCTGCTTATTCCATATTTATTTCTGTGAAATGTTGAAAAGATCCTTACAGCTTATGAATGGTGAAAGACATTCGCTGGACTTAGTCACGTATCCGTATTCCGTCTTCCTTTTGGGAAGCAGGGTGTGACAAGGTTTCTAGTGGTATCAGAGCCCCAGGTTGGCTAATGTATTAGTTTGATTAATATGTTAGACAAGTTGGGCTTGGTCAAGGATTGGCTCAATAGTGCACAGACCGTACAATAACATGAATAAATTACAATCAACATTGATCTGGATACTAGTCTTGTTCCGTTCATCTTGATCCCTCCTTATTCAATCCCTTGATTACTTGCTTCTTCCGTCTCTTGCAATTGTCCTCATTATCGATTCATTTGGGTATGAATTCATTCTTTTCGTACCCATATTCCTTTGATTCTGGTGTCATCCATTCTTTTCTTCCTGCTTGGTTCGTCGATCGGCATCACAGGATATACTTCGACTTGTTCGTAGCTTGGATCATTGCCAGGAGAGGTCAGGCTTACAACCTGACAACTGTAGAACCCGAGATGACAGAAGGAGTTGTTGCAAGTATTTTTGCATTTTGTTGTTTTGTTCTCTCCTTTGCTTCTCTCATTTATCTTGCACTGTTCATTCATACTATATTTTCTGCATTGTTATTTCCTCACTCCTAAATCGTCAATTCTTTTTCTTCTGTTTTTGACTCCATAATAGGTGTTATCCTAGTTTGTTCTTTCCTTTCTCTTGTTCTGTATGATTCCGGGGTGACCCATTTCTTCATCTCGTCCTGCTTTGTGGCTCGACATCAGTTGGAGTGCAGCATCATGTCAGAGGCTTGGAACAGTGTCACAGGTGGCAGTGTTGTCGTCTGTTCCCGGGAGTGCAAGTAGAGTTCCATAGTTAATAGTGGCGTAGATTTCAAGGTCGACCTGATTGTCATTGGGAATTCTGGGTTCGATGTCATTCTCGGTATGGATTGGTTGGGTAAGTCCCATGCTGTCTTTGATTTTCGTGCCAAGAAAGTTGAATTCCGAATCCCGGATCACGCAGAGTTTGAGTTCCATGCCGGGGAGATGCCCCTAGGTCGAGCTGAGACTGTAGTTGATCAGGTGACTTGTGCGATGGAGTTGCACACAGGCTGTAAGGCTGTGCCTCTAGTAGTGTGGGAATTTTTGGATATGTTCTCAGAGGAGTTTCCTGGTTTACCCCCTGATAGGGATGTGGAGTTCGGTATTGAAGTTCAGCCTGGTACGGTACCGATATCGAAGTGTCCCTACGGGATGGCCCCGGTTAAGCTAGTAAAGCTGAGGGTGCAGATTAAGGGTTTTACTAGATTTTGGGTTCATCAGACCCAGTATTTCACCGTGGGGAGCTACAGTTCTTTTTGTTAGCAAGAAGGACGGTAGTCGTCGACTGTGCATCGATTATCGGGAACTGAACAGTGTTACTGTGAAGAACCGGCATCCGCTGCCCAGAATCGATGACTTGTTTGATCAGTTGGACGGAGCAAGTGTGTCACGCCCCGCTTCCCAAAAGGAATACGGAATACGAGTACGTGACAAAGCCCAGCAAATGATTTTCATCATTTATAAGCTATAGCATCGACTCATCAGCATAACAAGAAATATGACAAGAATATACTCAACCACACATGCATGAATAATTCATTAATCAACAGAAAATAATTGTAACAAAATATAAATATCCCAAATAATTTTCAGATCTGGATCAAAAGATAAAACTTCGGGACTACAAGCCCGATACAAGTTTCAAGTAGCAACAGAAATAAATGACTCAAATACAAAATAATTAAAGCAAGTTTTTCCCCAAGCGAAGCCCAGAATGTCTGCTCACCAATTCCAGCAGGCAATTCTTCTCCAAAGTCTGTATATACATAAAAAGGAAATGGAGAAAAAAGAAAAACGCCCTTAGTGCAAGTTAAGGCCGCAAGTAGTACAAGTAAGGATATGAAAATAAGTGCAAGAAAATATGAAACAAGATTTGGAATCAAGAATGTATAACATGATATAATAGGGATGCAACAAGTAGTGAAGTTCAAGAGACTAGCTAGTAAGTAAGACAACTCAAGTAACAAGATTGGGTAACAAGTACTAGTAGTGGAACAAGTAACAAGTGAACATGGTTGTATCAAGCATCAAGTAACAAGTATCAAGTAACAAGTATCGAGCAAGATAGGTGTCAAGCGTGAACAAGTAACAAATTGTTCTTAAGTCTAATGTTTAATTCTATCTAGGTAGCACTTCATGCATCCATACTTTTACCACATGGTTGCGACTTACAAACAGTTACGTTTAGGCCTAGTGGTGGATTTTATAAGGTGGTGTACTCAGGTATCAAGTATCAAGCAAGCCATGTGTTAAGGAATAACATGACAAGTCATGAATCAAACGATAATATACTAGTTCATGAATCAAGTAATAACAATTCCATAAATCGAATAATCATATACTAGTTCATGAATCAAATAATAATATAACTAGTTCATGAAGCATGTATCAAGTGGGAAACACGGGCCCCCTTTCGGGTACACTTACCTATATTGTCCACTACTATGGTCTTTCCCTTAAACCCCGGCTTATTATTTATTATTATCATTAAACAAGAATGAAAGCTTGCGAAACAGGGCAAGTAAACATGATCAATAACATGGAACAAATTTAAGTTAATTAGGAAGCATATTCGAGGGTCAACACAAATTAGAATTTCTAAGAACTACGAGAATTCCAATTCTGGATAGCATGACGTTGCTGCACCAAAACTGTGATTCCTGTTGATACAAGATAGCAAATTTGGATCCGTCAGAAGTTATAGAAACTAGACTTCTACCTGGTTCCAACGCATATAAATAAGACATATAAAAGTTGTAGCATCAGGTGTCAAAACAGCAAACTACACAGGATTTATGTTCAGTCAGAATTTGTAAAACTGTGTTTATACATATGAAACAGGTTTGAAACTTCATTAATTAATTCCAGGAAAATTAATAAATGTTCTCTAGTGTGACTAGTATCAGCATGAAAAATTTCAAGTCATTATCTTATAGGTAACATAGTTAAATTAATTGTAAAACAAAGTGATACAGTAGTTTTATGAATCTGCGATTACAGACACAGCAGCAGTAAAACTGAGATAACTCACAAACCATAACTCGGAATTCAATTCTGTCAAAAGTGTAGTAAACTAGACATCTGGGGTAAATTTCATATTTAGGACTTAAGTCCAGATTCTAATGTTATTGGGGTTGGAAATAGGAAGCAAAGACAGGAACAACAACAAACAAAGATAGTTTTTGCATGAAAAGCCTTATAATTATTATTCATATGGGTCTAAATTAATATGTGATGCAAATCAAAGTGTAATAGGTATCAACGAAAGGTTGTGACTCTTATGATCATGAAATTGATACGGAATAGAATGAGGTCATCAAACGATAAGCCAAAGGGGAGTCACAACTACGATCTATTCGTAGTATTTTCAAATAAAAGCTTGTACTAGAACAATAAATTGTAGAAGAAGATACTTGCCTTGATTGGATGAGGGCGTTGATCGACGAATGAAATCAGATGGATAAGATCGGTGCGGATCTTGATGGCGATCAAGACCAAGATGAACGAACGGCTGAGATCAGATCTGATCAAGATGGAGGGTCCAGAAGTGATCTGATGGTGATGGAGACCCGAATCACGAAGAGATCTGATGGCTGAGATTCAAACAGCCAATCCTTCTTCTTCCTTCTCCTTTGATCAACACAGCGACACGGTGGGAAGCTCCGACTGTGGCTAGCGGCGACGATTGTGGGCAGAGCAAGGCTGACGGCGGTGCTCGACTACGGCAGGGAGCACCGGGGCAGCGATGGCGAGGGGCACGAGGTGGTGAGTTCTCTGTTTTGCGACGAAACAGAGGAAGAGACGGCCAGGGTGCTCGGGGGTCTGTATGACGACGAGGGTGAGGAGGGATTCTGCAATAGGGGATGATGACGATGATGGGCACAGGCGAGGGTAATGGGTTTGGAGGTCGACGAAGGTGGATGGGTAAGGCAGTGGGTAATGTTGAGTTGATGGGGAAGACGATGGGCTCATGAGGGGTGCAGGGATGAGGACGAGGGCGATGGGGAGACAATAAGGAGGCGAAGAAAGTCGGAGAGTCAGAATAGGGAAGGTGAACAAAGGTAGGAGATGAACAGTAGGGAAATAAGAGTTTGGCGGCTAGTGCTATTAGGGTTTATGAGTCTAATGAACAGGGTCTTTTTTCCATTCTTGGGCAGATTTGTGGTGTTCTTCATAGATGATATTCTGGTGTATTCATGGAATCGGGAGGATCATGCTGAGCATCTAAGGTTGGTTCTACAGACTTTAAGGGAGAATTAGTTCTATGGCAAACTCAGCAAGTGTGAGTTTTGGCTGGACCGAGTTACCTTCTTGGGGAACATCATCTCAGGCGATGGTATCTCAATGGATCTGTCCAAGGTTGCGGCGGTGAGTGTCACGCCCCGCTTCCCAAAAATATGGAATACGAGCACGTAACATTGGCCCAGCGAATGGCTAACGTCACCCATAAGCTGTTTATTCGATTAACTCAACAATATAATCAATACAGAACAAATGCGCCGGCAATAATAAAAATCTCATGAACAATAGTACTTGGAATGAAGCAATAAAAATATCAAAATAAAACAATAATAATCCAATGTCTGGAAACAATAATAAAATCCGGGACATAAGCCAAAAAAAAAATAATCTAATCCAAAATAATAACAAGTCTCAATACATTAAGTTTATTAAAGCAATAAACAATTAGAAAGTAGTAGTCTTCAGAATGTTTGTTCTCCAATTTTAGCAGGCAATTTTCCTTCATTACCTGTATACACTTCATCTAAAAAGAGAAAAAATTTGTCCTTAGATCAAGTCATGGACAGCAAGTAGAGAAAGCAGGAAACAATGGAATAACGGTATAACAATGAACCAATAGATCAATAATAATCAATAATATGGCACGATAGTAATAATCAATAACATGGTAATTAGTGCAACGGTGTAACAAAGATTCAACATTCGGTAACAGTAATCAACTGTTAATATCAATAACACTTAGACAATATTGGATACAAATAGGAACAATGATGAACAATAAGCAATATCGGTGATGTGTCAATCCTTATGTCTATTAATCATTTTAATCTTTACTAAGGCATGTACTACTGCGTCTCATACTACAGGTTCGATGCATACAATCAATTTTGTTTTAGACTCAATTGGTGCACTCGGTAGATCATATACTTGGCAACAGTAACGGTAAACACTATTCACCTTTCGATGTACGATACAGTCATCGGCAACGATACGGTACACAATAGATTGGGTTATTGCCAAAACCACAATAACACGATAAAATAGTAGCCAGAACGGTAATTAGGAAAACATGGATCCCTCCTCCAAGTACAGTCACTACTTTTTCACTACTCAAATTTCTCTTTAAAACCCCAGCTTATTAATTATTTATCAATGCAACAATACAATATGCAATTAATGGATATTTCGGTGAACGATAGTATCAATAGAAAAACAGTAGATTGATAACATGGATAGAACGGTTAGAATAGTGACAATAACTCATTAAGAACATGCAATGCAACATACTTTCATTAATTCATGCACTAGTATGATATAAGAATAATTAATCTATTAAAAAGTGGAATCTAATATTCTGGACAGCAAGCGCAGTCTGTACAAAAATACAGTTTCCTGCTGACTCAGAAATCAAAAGCTGAATCCGTCAGAAATTCTGGAAATTAGACTTCCACACGGTTCCAACGCATATTTAAGGTTCAAATTCAGACAACAGTAGCTAGGTCAAACACATGGTTCTTTACAGGTTTCATATTCAGGCAGAATATTGACATCATGTTATTTTAATTTTAGAATCAGCAAAAACTCATTATTAAATTCAGTAAAAATACTTATTAGATTCCTAAACATGTAAGTAAAGAATCAGAAAATTTTTAGAGAAAAAAATTATCATTTGATCAACCTTTTTACTGTTCAAACATGAAAGGTACGAGAATATGGAAATCTGAAAGTAAAAACACAGCTGTAGTAAATCGGTCATAACTTTTGCAACAAAAATTGGAATTTAAAAATTCAAGATGTTCTGCAAAATAGAAAGATAAGACTACAATTCATATTCAGAAAGTATTTTATTTTAAGATCATTTACTAGTTCGAAAATAGAAGTTAACATTCAGGTCAGCAAGCATATACAAGATTTTGGGTAGTTTTCTTGAAAATAAATTAATTAGACTATATAGGTATCGATTCGATAGTCAATAAATTGTGTAATCAACATGATGGGTGTCAAAATATGATAAATAAAATTAGAACACGCTCATACATCAATTTATCATCAATCAATCATCAATCGGTCAAACAACATACAACCTAGCAATTGTCTCTCCAATAATTCATTTGTGTGACGATTATATCAACAACCTTATTATCAATTCTATATGAACTCATGAAAGATCTAAACTTTAGAGTCAAAAGTGGTACGATGTCAAGAATATTGGGGTTAGCTTGTTTAAACCCTCAATAGACCCAAAGAAGAGATGAACAAAGGATAATATGATAACAAAGAGATCTACTTGCAAGAGTTTCAACAAAACTTGAATTTGATACAATTAACAATTCAAGAGGATGGTGACTTTACTGTTAGACAATTAAATTGAATACCAAGAATAATGGGATAAGGATCCTGAAGTAACAAACTCACGAACTAGCTCAACCCACCAATAACACGTCCAATAAATGTGCACTAAACAACACAGCACACAAAGAGACAAGCAGCAACAGAGAAAGAGAGAGAGAACACGGCCAAGGGCGGCGGCGTCACTGGCATCTATGCCAAGGGGGTGAGGGCGAGGAATCAGGGATGATGCCGACGGAGTGGATCGACGGTGGGAGGACAGGGGTGAGGGGATTTGGGGGTTTTCGGCTGCCGATAAAGTCGAGGGTAGGGAAGAGGGAGAACGGAGTAGGGGTCCTGTGGTGGCGCTGGCGGCTGAGAGGGTGTCGACGGGAGGGGCTGACAACAAGAAGGGGTCGCCGAAGGTGGGTAGCTCGCAGGTGAAGATGATCAGTGTTGCTGGCTGTTTGGGCGGGAATTCGGGGAGAGAGAAACACATAGGAGAGAGAAAGAGGAGAGAGGAGAGAGATTAGATGGCTATTATTTTGATGGTGTGCAAATTTTAGGGTTTGCGTTAGGGTTGTATTTATAGGGTACAATTATGGTACTGGGTTGTTGAATTAGTGTCCAATAACAGCAGATTAGGGTTAAGAGCAAATGAAATTGGGTTTTAGGCTTCAATTAAGAGATAGATCAAAATAAATGGGGTTCAAATCAAAATACCCATAACCAAATAAGAGAACAATATAAGCAACAAGAATAGCCCGATCAAAAGAACGAATAATTTCATGAACAAGATCTAATTAAATTAATCAAGAGAAAAAAAGAGTATTTTATTCACTATCAAATAAATATTACAAAAGAGGAAAAATGAAAAAAATAGTGGGAACAGTAGTTACAATCCTACCCACCTTACAATAAAATTTCGTTCTCGAAATTTAAGCAAGTGGTAGTAGGGTAACCCCGAGGCAAAGAAAAGAACAAGAACTACTCAAAAAAGATGGGGAAATCTCTTCCGAATCACACTCTCAAGTTTCCAAGTCGACTCACCAGGCGAGTGAGGATTCCATGCAACACGAACCAACTTGATAACCTTATTCTTCAAAATCTTCTCCCACCGATCCAAAATCGACACTGGATGAATCTCACAAGACAAATTAGGTCGAACCGAAAACTCCGAATAGTTAATAACATGACTATCATCCCGAACATACTTCCTGAGCTGAGAAACATGGAAGACGTCATGCACTCCAGCAAGAGCTGGCAGCAATGCGAGTCTATAGGCCCCCTTGCCTACTCGCTCCACCACATCGAACAGACCAATGAATCTAGGGCTCAACTTGTCCCCACCACCAAAGAGAATCACACCTTTCCATGGAGACACCTTAAGAAACACATGATCACCAACCTCAAACTCCCACGGTATCCTGTGCATGTCTGCCCATTTTCTCTACCTATCCTGTGCGGCTTGCAAATGCTTCCTGATGTGGGACACTACATCAACAGTCTTCGTGATCAATTCGGACCCCAAAAGCTTTCTCTCACCATTGTCATCCCAGTGCACTGTTGATCTACACTTTCGACCATACAAGACCTCATACAGAGCTGCCTGAAGACTAGCTTGGTAGCTATTATGGTATGAAAACTCCACCAAGTGTAGATGATCTTCCCAAGAACCTTCAAACTGAAGCACACAGGATCTCAACATCCGAATAGTCCTCTCTGATTGACCATCTGTCTGTGGATGGAATGCAGTACTGAACTTCAGCTTACTCCCAAGACTGGTCTGAAGACTCTTCCAAAATTGAGATCTGAATCTAGTGTCTCTGTCTGATGTAATACTGACAGGAACACCATGCAATCTCACAATCTCCTTCATTTCTGCCAGGCTTTCTGTAGACTGACCAACTCTGAAAGGAATGAAATGAGTACTCTTCGTCAGGCGATCCACAATCACCCAGATGGCTTTGTGACCCTTGGGACTTCTAGGCAAAGAAGTCACAAAATCAATAGTGATGTTCTCCCACTTCCACTCTGGAATAGGAAGCGGTTGAAGAAGTCCAGCAGTCCTCTGATGTTCTGCCTTCACTTGCTGACAGATCAAACACCGAGAAACAAATCTTGCAACATCCCTTTTCATACCATGCCACCAGAAATGCAACTTCAAATCCTGATACATCTTCGTACCACTGGGATGAATGGAATATGGCGAACGGTGAGCTTCTTCAAGTGACTTCTGCCTAACTTCTCCCTTCGGAACACACCAGCTTCAACTTCAGCTCGAAACTCCTGCAACTACACATCACCAGACTGTGCCTCCTTAATCTGATCTACCAAAGACGACTGCAACTGAAGCACCATACAAATCTGCTCAGAACCAGGCAATACCACATCTAATTCCAATTTCTCATAGCTTTCACAAGCTCTTTCTGCTCAGTAAGAACCATAGCAACTGTTCTTCTGCTCAAAGCATTAGGCACAGAATTAATCTTTCCCGGATGATATTTCAAACTGATAATCTGCCATCAATTCCAACCATCGCCTTTGCCTCATATTCAGCTCATTCTGAGTGAACACATACTTGAGACCTTTGTGGTCAGTGAAGATCTCCACTCGGTCTCCATGTAAGTAATGCCTCCAAAGCTTCAAGGCAAAGGTCACAACAGCAAGCTCCAAATCATGTGTAGGATAATTTTTCTCATGCGGCCTCAATTGTCAAGATGCATATGCAACAACCTTTCCTCGTTGCATCAAAACAGCACTCAAACCTCTACCTGAAGTATCACAGTGAATTACGAAACCTCCTGATCCATTCGGTATAGTCAACACAGGTGCTGATGTCAACCGATTCTTCAGTTCAACGAAGGCTTCTTCACAGAACTCATCCGACACAAACTTCTGATCCTTCCCAGTTAACTTGGTCAATGATGCTGCAATCTTCGAGAAATCCTGAACAAACTTCCTGTAGTAACTCGCTAGACCAAGAAAACTTCGAACCTCCGATACAGACTTCGGTGTCGGCCAATCCTTAACAGCAGAGATTTTGGACGGATCGACAGAAACCCCATCACCAGAAATAATATGGCCCAAGAAAGCCACTCGATCCAACCAAAACTCATACTTGGTAAATGTTTTCAACCCTATAGGAAGGTGTACTCAGAAGGGGACCCGAAGGTCCTACCTGTACTTGTACATGTACCTGTACCTGTTTACCAAATACCTGAGTACACGGCCCTATGCAGTCCACTATGAAATTTAAAACGTAACTTGTTTGAATGTTGCAACCATGTTGTAAAATTTGGAACACATGTAGTGCTACCTAGTTAGGATTAAGTACAAGACCTGTAATAACATGATCACTTGCACATTTCTGTTACCTGTACATGCTACCCGACTTCTGTTATATGTTTACTTGCTTGCATGATACCTATTACCTGTCACATGTCACATGCACCATGTTATATCATCACATTATTTAATTCTATTTTCTTATTAGTGTTAGTCGTTCTGTTTTCTATCACATTCTTTCCATGCTTATTCTGTACTTGCTTTTGCTATTACTCTATACTTGTTTATCTTTTCCTGTACTTGTTGCCTGCACTATAAGCGACCTGTAACTTGCATTGACGGACATTTTGTTTCTTTTTCCTCTTCCTGCAATTTGTTAAAATTGCAGACTTTGATGACCAGCTGGCCGATGGAGTAGGTGACCAGACATTCTAGTTGGCTGGAGTTCTTGCTAATATTATTTTCATGTTGCTTATTTTGATAATGTAATTGCTACATGGATTATTTTGTATTGGGCTGTTTGACCCAGAATTTATAACTTGTTTTCAGATCTGGTTTATTTAAGATTTATTTATTCTATTTTAAGTAAATTCTATTGGTTATGTTAATTTATTCATGCATGCGCGGCTGACTATTTCCTGCTTATTCCTTATTTATTCCGGTGAAATGTTGAAAATATTCTTACAGCTTATGAATGGTGAAAGACATTTGCTGGATTTAGTTGCCTATCCGTATTCCGTGTTCCTTTTGGGAAGCAGGACGTGACAAGGTTTTTAGTGGTATCAGAGACCTAGGTTGGCAAATGTATTAGTTTGACTAATATGTTAGACATGTTGGGCTCGGTCAAGGATTGGCTCAACAGTGCACAGACCATGCAGTAACATCAATAAATTATAATCAATATTGATCTGGACACTAGTCTTGTTTCGTTCATCTTGATCCCTCCTTATTCAATCCCTTGATTCCTTGCTTTTTCCGTCTCTTGCAATTGTCCTCAATGATGATTCCTTTGGGTATGAATTCATTCTTTTCGTACCCATATTCCTCTGATTCTGGTGTCATCCATTCTTTTCTTCCTATTTGGTTCGTCGATCGGCATCGCTGGATCTACTTCGACTTGTTCGTAGCTTGGATCATCGCCAGGAGAGGTCAGACTTACAACTTGACAGCTGCAGAAGCTAAGACGGCAGAAGGAGTTATTGCAGGTATTTTTTGCATTTTATTGTTTTGTTCTTTCCTTTGCTTCTTTCATTTATCTTGCACTGTTCATTCATACTATCTTTTCTGCATTGTTATTTCCTCACTCCTAAATCATCAATTCTTTTTCTTTTGTTTTGACTCTATCTTAGGTGTTATACTAGTTTGTTCTTTTCCTGCTCATGTTCTGTTTGATTCCGGGACAACCCATTCCTTCGTCTCTTCCCGCTTTGTGGCTCGGTATCAGTTGGAGTGCAGCATCATGTCAGAGGCTAGGAACATAATCACAAGTGACGGTGTTGTCATCTGTTCCCGGGAGTGCAAGCAGAGTCCCGTGGTTAATAGTGGCACGGATTTCAAGGCCGACCTAATTGTCATTAGGAATTCTGGGTTCGATGTCATTCTCGGTATGGATTGGTTGGGTGAGTCCCATGCTGTCATTGATTGCCGTGCCAAGAAAGTTTTATTCCGAATCCCAGATCGCGCAGAGTTTGAGTTCCATGCCGGGGAGATGCCCCTAGGCCGACATGAGACTGCAGTTGATCAGGTGACTTGTGCGATGGAGTTGCACATAGGCTGTGAGGCTGTGCCTCTAGTAGTGCGGGAATTTTTGGATGTGTTTTCAAAGGAGTTGCCTGGCTTACCCCCTGATTGGAATGTAGAGTTCGGTATTGAAGTTCAGCCTGGTACGGTGCCGATATCGAAGTGTCCCTACAGAATGGCACTAGTTGAGCTAGCAGAGCTAAAGGTGCAATTAAGGGTTTGCTAGATTTGGGGTTAATAAGACCCAGTGTTTCACCGTGGGGAGCTCCAGTTCTTTTTTTTCAGCAAGAAAGACGGTAGTTGTCGACTGTGCATCGATTATCGGGAACTAAATAGTGTTACTGTGAAGAACCGGTAACCGCTGCCCAGGATCGATGACTTGTTTGAACAGTTGGGCAGAGCAGGTGTCTTTTCGAAGTTGGATCTTCGCTCAGGGTATCATTAGGTTAAGGTGAATGCAGCTAATGCGCAGAAGGCTGTGTTCAGGACCAGATATGGGCACTATGAGTTCCGTGTTATGCCGTTCAGGGTCACGAATACGACAACGGTGTTTATGAGTCTGATGAACAGGGTCTTTTCCCCATTCCTGGACGGATTTGTGGTGTTCTTCATTGATGATATTCCGGTGTATTCACAGAACCGGATGGATCATGCTGAGCATGTAAGGTTGGTTCTACAGACTTTGACAGAAAATCAGCTCTATGGCAAACTCAGCAATTGTGATTTTTAGTTGGACCGAGTTACCTTCTTGGGGCACATTATCTCAAGCAATGGTATCTCAGTGGATCCGTCCAAGGTTGCGGTGGCGAGTGTCACGCCTCGTTTTCCAAAAAAAAGGAATACGAGCACGTAACATTGGCCAGCGAATGGCTAACGTAACCTGTAAGCTGTTTATTCGATTAACTCAACAATATAATCAATACAGAACAAATGCGCAAGAAATAATAATAATCTCATGAACAATAGTACTTGCAATGAAGCAATAAAAATATCCAAATACAACAATAATAATCCAACGTCTGGAAACAATAATAAAATCCGGGACATAAGCCCAAAAAATATAATAATCAAATCCAAAATAATAACAAGTTTCAATACATTAAGTTTATTAAAGCAGTAAGCAATTAGAATGCAGTAGTTTTCAGAATGTTTGTTCTCCAATTCCAGCAGGCAATTCTCCTTCATTACCTGTATACACTTCATTTAAAAATAGGAGAAAAATTATCCTCAGAGCAAGTCATGGACAACAAATAGAGAAAGTAGGGAACAACAGAATAACGGTATAACAATGAATCAATGGATCAATAGGAATCAATAACATGGCACGATAGTAATAATCATAATATGGTAATCAATGCAATAGTGTAACAATGATTCAATATTCGGTAATGGTAATCAACGGTTAATATCAATAACAATATTGGATATAAATAAGAACAATGATGAACAATATGCAATGTCAGTGATGTGTCAATCTTTATGTCTATTAATCATTTCAATCCCAACCAATGCATGTACTACTACATCCCATACAATAGGTTCGATGCACACAATCAATTTCGTTTTAAACTCAAGTGGTGCACTCGGTAGAACATAAAATTAGCAATGGTAACGGTAAACACCATTCACATTTTAGTATACGATACGGTCATCGGCAACGATACGGTACACGATAGATTAGGTTATTGCCATAACTACAATTACACGAAAAAAACGGTAGCTGGAACAGTAATTAGGGAAACACGAGCCCCTCCTCCAAGTACAGTTACTACTTTGTTCACCACTCAAATCTCCCTTTAAAACCCCGTCTTATTAATTATTTATCAATGCAACAATACAACATGCAATTAATGGGTATTTCGGAGAACGATAGCATCAATAAGAAAACAATAAATTGATAACATGGATAGGACGGTTAGAATTGTGACAATAACTCATTGGGAACATCCAATGCAACATACATTCATTAATTCATGCACTAGTACGATATAAGAATAATTAATCTATTAAAAACTGGAATATAATATTCTGGACAGCAAGCGCAGTCTGTATAAAAATACAGTTTTCTGCTGACTCAGAAATCGAAAGTTGAATCCGTCAGAATTCTAGAAACTAGACTTCCACACGGTTCCAACACATATTTAAGGTTCAAATTCAGACAATAGTAGCTAGGCCAAACACATGGTTCTTTACAGGTTTTATATTCAGGCAGAATATCGACATCATGTTAATTTAATTTTAGAATCAGCAAAAACTCATTATTAAATTCAGTGAAAATACTTATTAGATTCCTAAACATGTAAATTAAGAATCAGGAAAATTATAGAGAAAAACATTATCATTTGATCAACCTTTTTACAGTTTAAACATGAAAGGTACGAGAATCTAAAAATCTGAATGTAAAAACACAGCTATAGTAAAATGAGCATAACTTTTTCTACAAAAATAGGAATTTAAAAATTCAAGATATTCTGGAAATAAGAAATATATGGCTACAATTCATATTCAAATAGTATTTCATTTTAAGATCGTTTACTAGTTCGAAAATAGAAGTTAACATTCAGGTCAGCAAGCATATACAGGATTTTGGGTAGTTTTCTTGAAAATAAATTAATTAGACTATATGGGTATCAATATTTAGTCAATAAATTGTGTAATCAACATGATGGGTGTCAGAACATGATAAATAAAACTATAACTCTCTCATACATCAATTTATCATCAATCAATCATCAATCGGTCAAACAACATACAACCTAGCAATTGTCTCTCCAATAATTTATTTGTGTGACGGTTATATGAACAACTCTATTATCAATTCTATATGCACTCATAAAATGTAACCCCTATTTTCCTAAAAATGTATTTTCCGTATATTTTCGAATTTTTGATTTTTGTAAATTATTTTTCCATTCTTAAATTCTTTTTCTTAAAATGTATTCTTGGATCTTCTATTAAAAATCTATTTTCGATAAATAATCTTATTTGTAACTATTTCCTATGATTTTTATTCAAATCTTATTATTGATATTATTACTATTAATTTTGACTGGTTATTGAAAATCCATTTTTATGTGCCCATTTGTATTTGTATCTATTTTAAATAAATTCTATGTTTTAATGCAAACTACATTTTGTTATAAATATTATTTTATGTTATTGATTAGTTTATTTTCCCAATGGATTTTAAAACCCCATTTTTTAATTTAAATTCTAAATACCCTAATGGATTTTTAATACCCATTAACCCGTTTTAAACCCATACCCATTTACCCATCTATTTTTAACCCATCTAAAACTACCCTAACTACCCAATAACCCACCTAACTACCCGTTACTATTTCCCCCAACCCGAAACCCACCCTAATACTTCAGCCTATATATACCGAACCCATGCACCCCTTCAACCCGTCTCTTCGTCTTCCCCTTCGTGAGCCCCTCCGCCCTGCTCCCACTCCCGTCGCCTTCTGTCCCGCTCCTCATCATCCCGACCTCTTTCGATCATCCTTCTCCCACCGCGCGCACAGCAACCCCCCCTCCTGCGCGTCTGCGCCGTCTCCCGGCCGCCTGCACCCACCTGCGGCAACCCCCCGACTGCACTAGCGCCCCTCCAGCTTCCCCCTTTTTCGATGCAGCGACTGCACAATGCCAGCCAGCGCGCAGTCAAGCCGTGCCGCCTCCTACCACCGGCAGCCGTCCGCAGTACCTCCGTCGTGCGGCAGCAGCACCACGAGCATCGACAGACCGCAACCCCCCTCCGCTATCGTGGCCATCATTTCCTCGTCCGTTCATTCTCTCGTGGCACGTGCGTGAGCACACGTGTTAGTGGTGTTGGGTGTTCATCGTTTGGGTTGTTGGTTCGAGTTCTCGTTCGTGGTTCCCAGGGGCATCGTGGCATCTTAGTTGTGGAGTTTTGGTTCGTGCATTTTGAATTCACGAATTCGTAGTTGTGTTGTGTGCGGGTTCGTGGATTTGTGATTCGTTCGTGATTCATGTGCCGTGTTCGAGTTCGTTCGTTGAGTTTGTGCCGATCCGTTCCCGATATTCTTGGTTTTCAGCATTTTCGTTGTCGTCTTTCAGGCAAGTAACTTGTACTCCAATTCATTTGTTTGATACAAGTCCAAAAGTTCACCTATAGTGTAGTTGGGTCTAGAGACAACTTGTGTTTGTATTTGTCTTGATGGGTTTTGTCTTTATTGTGATGTTTTGGCCATAAAAGACTCACGACACAATCTTAAAATGATTTAACATAGGATTTGCTCGATTCTTGATTTTGAACATGTATGTGAGACTTGCGTGCAAACTTGTGTTTTGATTGAGACACATGTGACTTTCTTGGTGTGGACATGTTAATAACCCTAAAACATGATGTTTAGACACTTGGTCGGCTTTATTTCCAGTTTGGATGTGTTTGGAGCAATATTCTTGAATCTATGTTGTTTTTGTTCTTAAGGGTGAAATCTGTATTTTCTAGATGTTCTGTTTTGTTTGCTGTTCTCGACTGGGTTGCAGTCAGTATCTTGATTTCGGTATAAAACATGAATTTTAGATAATTTTGTCTATTTTCAAACCCACTAATTTTTCTTGATTTTGATTTCGTATGACCGAGTTATGACTATTTTAGTACAGACGTGCCGATCTTTTCCAGATTCTGTTTTTCGTTGATTTTGTTAACAAACTATTTTCAAGAACCATGCTATACATATTATTTTGATTTGAAACTTTGGTCAGTGCTTCTTTATTAAGTTAGGGATTACCCAAAATTTTGGTGAAATTTTATTGATAAGTTTTATGTGATGTTTCATGCTCGTTTCTAAAATCTATACGTGCTGTATTTTTCTCGCTGTGCTGTAAAGAACCTTATTTTCACTATGATTCCTTTTACTGTATGAAAAATATTTATGAAATATGAAAGTTAGTATATTCTATCTATTATCATCTCCCTTTGGCGGATTTGGATTTCGTTTCACTGGTTGCGAGATACTTCAGTTTTCGTACAACAGTGTTGGGAATTCCAGATTTGCCAAACTTCCGTTTCTTGATATTTTCTTATTTTTGATGACTAAACTAATTTTACTGGAATATTATAAAACTATATATTTTGATTCTAGACATATAGGGGAATATGCCAGGTTTTTCGTGGATTTATTTGATGAGTTTTGATGCTGTTTTCTTGACTTTGAATTTGTTTTCTTGATTTCTGACTGAACATATTTTCTGTTTTCGAACCTGTTTTCAGTTAAGATGTTGTGAACTACTATATGACTTATTTATACTCTCTGGAGTCGTGTGGAAGTCTATTTTCCAGATCCTTTGACGGATCCAGATTTGAATATTTGTAGTAGCGGGAATCACTGTTTTAGTACAACACTGTCTTGCTGTCCTGAATTAGAAAGCTATTTGTTTTACCCTGTTATGTGTTATCTTGTAAATGTACTTGTTTATCTTGCATCCTGAACCTGATACATGCTTATACCCTGATATCCTTGCCTTGTTTTGCGACACATACATGCATACCTGATTATAATAATAAATGACCAAGCCGGGGTTTAAGGGAAAGATCGAATAGTGGATAATTCATAAACGTGTACTTAGAAGGGGTGCCCGTGTTTCCCATTACTTGTTACATGTTTCATGATTACATGATTCATGCTTGATATTACTTGTTTCCATGTTTCATGACTACATGATTCATGCTTGATATTACTTGTTACCATGATACGTGACAATTCATGCTTGTTACTACTTGTTGCCACGTGATCATGACTACATGACTCGTGCTTGATACTTGCTGCCACTTGTTCACGATTACGTGACTCTTGCTTGATACTTGTTACTTGACTTGTTCCTGAGTATACTGCCCTCTATGGTCCACTATAAAATCTAAAGCGAAACTATTTGTTGTAGCAACCATGTTGTATGGGCGGCATGAAGTACTACCTACATAGTAATTCACTACAAGACTTGATACATGCTACTTGAATATGAAACTTGAACATGATACGTGCTTGCTTAATACTGGACTATATGATACATGATACTTGTTTACATGAGATTGATAAACTGGCACTTGATACATGATTACATGATATTTGACACCTGATGCATGTTCACATGATACTTGATTTTCTTGACACTTGATTCATGCCATGTACACTTGTTCACTTTGCCATGCTAGTCGTTTATTTTGACATCACACTTATACCATGTTGCTAGTTAGTTTCCCCATGTGCTTGTATCCTACATTATAAGTGGCCCGTAACTTGCAATTGACGGGTACTTGTTTTTCTCTTTCCCTCTTTCCTGCATTCGTTGAATTGCAGATTTTGGAGAACAGGTTCCAGACGGTATTGGTGACATAATGTACTAGATGCTGGAATTTTGCTATTATTATTCTTGTTGCTTATTTTGAACAATTATGTATCTTGTACTTGAATTTATTCTGGTATTTGGACAATGTGAGCCAGAATTATTTGTGTTATTCAGATCATGACTATTTGAGATTAATATATTTTATTTCAAGTATTCTTGTTGGTATTTGGTTCATATGTGCATGTGGTTGACTTTTCTGGCTTCCGACTCTGATTATATTGTGATATGTTGTAAAGATTCTTGAACAGATTATCGATGATGAAAATTATTCGCTGGGCTTTTGTTATGTATCCGTATTCTGTATTCTTTTTGGAAAGCGGGGTGTGACATGAAAGATCCAAACTTTAGAGTCAAAAGTGGTACGATGTCAAGAATATTGGGGTTAACTTGTTTAAACTCTCAATAGACCCAAATAAGAGATGAACAAAGGATAATATGATAACAAAAAGATCTACTTGCAAGAGTTTTAACAAAACTTGAATTTGATACAATTAACAATTCAAGAGGATGGTGACTTGCCTGTTAGACGGTTAAATTGAATACCAGGAATAACGGGATAAGGATCCCGAAGCAACGAACTCACGAATTAGCTCAACCCACCAATAACACATGCAATAAACGTTAACTAAACAACACAGCACACAAAGAGACAAGCAGCAACAGAGAAAGAGAGAGAGAACACGGCCAAGGGTGGCGGCATCATTGGCGTCTATGCCAAGGGGGTGAGGGCGAGGCATCGGGGATGACGTCGACAGAGTGGATCGACGGTGGGAGGATAGGGGTGAGGGGATTTGGAGGTTTTCGGCTGCCGATAAAGTCGAGGGCAGGGAAGAGGGAGAACGGGGTGGGGGTGTCCTGTGGTGGTGCTGGCGGCTAAGAGGGCATCGACGGGAGGGGCTGACAATAAGAGGGGGTCGCCGAAGGTGGGTAGCTTGCCGGTGAAGATGAACAATGCTGCTGGCTGTTTGGGTGGGAATTCGGGGAAAGAGAAACACAGAGGAGAGAGAAAGATGAGAGAGGAGAGAGATTAGACGGCTATTATTTTGATAGAGTGCAATTTTTAGGGTTTGCATTAGAGTTGTATTTATAGGGTACAATTAGGCTACTGGGTTGCTGAATCAGGGTCCAATAACAGCGGATTAGGGTTATAAGCAAATGAAATTGGGTTTTAGGGTTCAATTAAAAGATAGATCAAAATCAATGGGGTTCAAATCAAAATACCCACAATCAAATAAGCGAACAATATGAGCAACAAGAATAGCCTAATCAAAAGAACGAAAAATTTCATGAACAAGATCTAATTAAATTAATCAAGAGAAAAAAAGAGTATTTTATTCAATATCAAATAAATATTACAAAAGAGGAAAAATGAAATAAATAGCGGGAACGGTAGTTACAATCCTACCCACCTTACAATAAAATTTCGTCCTCGAAATTTAAGCAAGTGGTAGTCGGGTAACCCTGAGGAAAAGAAAAGAACAAGAACTACTCAAAAAGATGGGGAAATCTCTTCCGAATCACACTCTCAAGCTCCCAAGTCGACTGTAGCGCCCCGATTTCCGTATACTGGAAAAACCGAAACACGAGCCAAGACCTTTTCTTCAATTAGTCACAATACACAGAAAAAACAGGAGAATTTAAAAAATTTTATTAACACAACATTACAGGCCGAGTGTTTCCATTAATACAATAAATTACATCAGAGTACACATGAAATAAAAGATAACATTTGCTTTTCACTTGTAGATCATGCCTCGGCTATAGTCCTTCCTGTTCGCGATCTTGTATCCACAACCTATTAAAGTGGGGACGTCAGTATTCACTGACGCTTTAGGGCTGATAACTTAGTAGCGGATCTCCAAAACAAGCATATACAAATATGGTAAAATATGTCGGTGTAGTTTAAGTGTTCGTGTGTGTAGGGACTAGAATCTAATAAAATGTTAACTAACCTAGGATGCTCCTATTCTAATGCAATGTCCACTAACTAGGATGCTCCTATTCTAAGGTCAGCAAGTCCCCGAAGCAACATGCAGCCCATACTACATGCGACCCTTCTCAAGCCGTTTCTCCATATATAGGGATTTGAACCCGCATTATGAATTCTAATTGTACACAACCTGTTCCTGACAGATACAATGTGACTAATGAGGTTGAAGACGTGGTCAAGTCCCACTACTGCAGTTTGCCAGTGGTGTCCATGTTGCCACCGCTACCCGGCTTACCGGACCTCACTTAAAAACCTGACGAACCGTCGGGGTTACTGCTAACAGGGGAGCCCCCTGCCGCCCCCTGGTCGGACCGTAGTCCATGGCCTGTTCGCCCTCTTGGCATAGGAAACGACGGAGTTCCGGGCTCCATCCCCCTAGCTCCGCCCGCCTTATCATGGCACTTCAGGAATTAACAATCAAGATATGCAACCCATGCTCCCAACTCGCGAGAAGGCATCGTACGTATCTCTTTGACAGGAAGGTGCAACCCAATAACACCACCTATGATCGGCCCCAAAGAAAGGTTTGGTCGTACGGTGCCCCCTAATACCAACTCCACTTCTTTCTGGCAAAAAGGTTAAGTAATGATCTCATAGGTCACTATCCTAATGATATTAATACTCCTACGCAATCTTACATAGTTTCCAACTTAGATTAACACGGTCCAACTCGTGGTCCCTCGATCCAAGACTCTGGTAATGAGATCTCTCTCACTCATCCCTACCCCTAACTTGGATTCTACCAACACTCTCGGCCCACGGTCAACCTACATCGGTCAAGATCCGTCGATGCCCGAGGTGAGATCTGTCCATTTACTCTAAGGTGGTAGGACGCGGTCTTGATGAGCGATGACCCCTAGGATAATTAGAAGACCCTAGACTAGCTTTTTATTAAGCTAACAATTATTAGAACTTCCCAACCCTTATTATCTTTAATGCAAGTGCTCCCATGCTATGGTTCCATCTTAACTTAGAACCTCACCCGACTAGAGTCCATGGGTTCTTTTCCCAATCAACATAAAACATGGGTACATTTCAACATGTAATTAGGATGCTACACTATACCCTTCAAACATGTATGGCTCCTTACTAACATTAACTACAACAAGGTAGTTACTACTACAATTACAACACGATTCTTTCTTTCTATTTAACCTATGACAATTTAAGCATGGTACGCAAGTGTAAGCATCAACCTCCAACAACCAATCATGGTATATGTAACATAACCATCAACTTAGAACACTCTTAGTTTATGAATGCGATTTAGCATGCACTTATAACAATCTTAAGCATGGATAGTTACTACAATCTAAACATGAAACTTACTACAATTTGAGCATAAGCTATAACTCAAGCATGGATGCTTACTACTTAGAACATGTATCTCTATTACCACCTTAAGCATGGATCTCCACTACTTAACATGATTAATCACCACAACCCAAGCATGGATATATAACTAGTATGAACATACAACATTCCAAGGCATGGTAGGTATTCTAACATTAATCCTACAACATTCTAAGCATGTATATAGGCTTAGCATGGGTATACATCATTCCTAAACATGGTAGGGATTTTTAACATAAATCCTACAACATTCTAAGCATGTATATAGATTTAGCATGGTATACATCATTCCTAAACATGGTAGGGAATTTTAACATAAATCCTACAACATTGTAAGCATGTATATAGATTTAGCATGGTATACATCATTCCTAAACATGGTAGGGATTTTTAACATAAATCCTACAACATTCTAAGCATGTATATAGACTTAGCATGGGTATAGATCATTCCTAAACATGGTAGGGAATTTTTTAACATAAATCCTACAACATTCTAAGCATGTATATAGATTTAGCATGGTATACATCATTCCTAAACATGGTAGGGAATTTTAACATAAATCCTACAACATTCTAAGCATGTATATAGTCTTAGCATGGGTATACATCATTCCTAACATGGTAGGGAATTTTTAACATAAATCCTACAACATTCTAAGCATAGATAAATTAATCTAGCATGGTATACAACTTTTCTATAACCACCTAATCATGAATAAATTAATCTAACCCAATCTTAGCTTGATATTTACTTCAACATATCCATTTACTATTTATAAGCATCTATTAAAATTTTACATAACGTAAACATCTACAACTACTACTTTATTTGAACATACATATCTACTACTACTACCATGACCATCTACAAAAATCTTTATTTAAACATGGAACATCTACTACTAAAATACTTACTAAAATCTTTATTAGCATCTATTTCTTATTATTACTAGTGAACATAAAAGAGATCTTTTTAATTATCTTACAACTAGCGATTAGATTAGTTTCCTTTTTTTAATACTTAGAATTAACATCTACAATGGGTTCTTTCTTACTTACGATTATAAAAGAAAATAAACAATAATAAAATAAAGTAAGAACCCTCCATTTTGGTTCAACCAACATATGCTTTCTTTTTTTAGTCCAAGGTTCAATGTAGGTCCTACAACCAAAATGGTTGTATACAAGTTCATATGCCATATGCATGAGTTCACATTCTAGTCCTACAACCCCAAATGATTGTATGTACAAGTCCATATGCATATGTCATTTTAATCCAATTAATAAGCACAAAAACAACCACCACTACTACAAAAAACACCCATACAAAAAGAACAAACAAAACAAGAAGATAAGAAGAAGAAGGGATCAACAACAACAATTCAAACAACAACAATCAAAAGAGAAACCTCCACCTTGTTTTACTTGTAGTAAGGACTAGCTAGCACTCCTACTCTTTCCTAAGCTCTTAGAACTCCTACTAAACCTACAAAGAAAAACTCTCAAGTTAGTAGTTCACTCATTCTTTTCCTTTCTTTATTTTTGTCTTTCTAAAATGAGACAAAGGTGGAGGGAGGGGGTATTTATAGGTGGAGAGAATGGTGGAGAGTGCAAATGTGCACACACACATTTGCAGAAAGGTCCCCCCACATATTGGGGCCGGTTTTACGTAGGGGAGGAGGGGTGAGGTGGAGGTGGGTGTGGGTATGGTGCTATGTGGTGGAGGGTGATGTGGAAGAGATATAGTTCTAGAAGAATTCCTTAATCCCTTATGTCTTTGTAATCCTAGGTTTAGCTACCCAACAATCCCTAATTATCAATTAGGTTGTCATGGCTAAAAGATAACTCAATTGTGAAAGAAAATAAAATAATTAAATAGTTGAATACAAATAAAATAATATTATTAATAGTCGATCGGGATATTACAATACTCCCTCCTTAGAATAGTTCTGTCCTCAGAACTGTACTAAGTGGGGCGAGGAGAAAACAACGATACTCAAAATAACTCCGGAAAAGAGAGCTTCATCTGGCTTTCCGTCTCCCAAGTGGCCTCTTCCACGAACTGGTCCTCCAAAGAATCTTGACCATCAGAATTGTCTTGTTTCTTAGTACATTATCCCGACGATCGATGATTTTCACCGGTCGCTCTTTATATGTAAGGTCCACTTGTACGTCTTCAGGGACATCTGGCAGCTGATGACTTGGATCTGGTACATATTTTTTCAGCATTGAAACGTGGAACACATCATGTACCTGGGACAATTCGGCTGGTAGCTCCAGTTTGTATGCCGTCTTTCCGATCCTTTTCAAGATCGGGTAGGGTCCAATATACCTTGGTGCTAGTTTGCCGCCTCTTCCGAATCTGACCACTCCCCTTGTAGGTGAGACCTTCAGAAATACCGAATCACCTTCCTCGAATTCTAGGTCTGGTTTGTGCTGCTTGCATCCTTTTTCTGATTAGTTCGATCTTTTCGGATGTTTGTTGCACTATTTCAGGTCCGAACATCTGTCTTTCACCTACTTCAAACCAGCACACAGGGGTCCTACACCTCCTTCCATACAATGCTTCATATGGAGCCATCCCAATACTTGCTTGATATCTGTTATTATACGCAAACTCTACCAATTCTAAGTGTCGTTCCCAGCTTCCTCCGAAGTCCATTATGCACGCCCTCAACATATCCTCGAGAATTCGGTTAACTCTTTCTGTCTGCCCATCCGTTTGTGGGTGGAAAGCTGTGCTAAAATCCGGTCTCGTTCCCAAGGCCTCTTGCAGACTCTGCCAAAATCAGGACGTAAACCTGGCATCCCGGTCGGAAACGATTGACACTGGTACCCCATGTAGCTTTACAATGCCTTCTATGTAGACCTCTGCTAGCTTCTCCACCGACCAAGTCGTCTTTATTGGAAGGAAATGTGCGGTCTTTGTCAAGCGGTCCACTATTACCCAAATTGAGTCGTTCCCCTTTGAACTTCTGGGCAGTCCTGTGATGAAATCCATGCTGATGTTCTCCCATTTCCACACTGGAATAGGTAGTGGCTGTAGTAGACCTCCTGGTCTCTGGTTTTCCGCCTTGACTTTCTGACATGTAAGGCATTTGGCCACAAACTCTGCCACATCTCGCTTCATTCCAGTCCACCAAAAATGTTGTTTTATATCCTTATACATCTTTGTGCTTCCTGGGTGAATTGTGAGTAAGGTGGAGTGTGCTTCCTTCATGATATCTTCCCGCAATTCGTTGATTCTTGGCACACACAACCTGCTCCCAAACCAAAGCGACCCTTCCCTTATACTGAAATCTGAGGCTTTTCCTTCGTTGACCAGCCACTTTTGTGCTTCAATCTCTGCATCCCCCCATTGAGCCGTTCTTGACTTGGTCATTCAGACTCGGGTGTAATTCTAGACTTTCCAAAATGGTGCTTAAATCTTGCACAACTAGTTCAATACCGGCTTGTCTGATCTCGTCTTTTAGCTCTCGAATTATCACAGTGAGCATGGCTACAATTATTTTTTTGCTGAGCGCATCGACCACGACATTGGCCTTTCCTGGGTGATATAAAATTTCTGGTCTTATGTCTTCCAGAACCTCCAACCATCGCCTTTGCCTGAGATTCAAATCCTTTTGTTGGTAGATATACTTCAGGCTTTTATGGTCGGTAAACATTTCCACCTTCGATCCATAGACATAGTGCCGCCACAATTTCAAAGCAAAGATTATCGCAGCCAATTCCAAGTCATGTGTCGGGTAATTCTTCTCATATGGTCGAAGTTGCCTTGATCCGTATGCTATGACCCTTCCTTCTTGCATCATAACACATCTGAACCCCAAAAACGAAGCATCACTGAAGATTACGTATCCCTTATCTGGTTGAGGCAGAACCAAAATTGGTGCAGAAATCAATTTGTTCTTCAGCTCCTGGAAACTATCTTCACACTTCTCAGTCCAATCAAAACTCATGTTTTTCTTGGTCAGAGCAGTAAGTGGTACGACAATTCTAGCATAGTTCTGTATGAACTTCCTGTAGTACCCTGTCATGCCTAAGAAGCTTCTGACCTCCTTCACAGTTCTCGGTTGAGGCCAATCTCTCACTGCCTCTATCTTCTGCGAGTCTGTAGCCACTCCCTCCTTAGAAAGGACATGGCCCAAGAATGCCACTTCTGACTTCCAGAATGCACACTTTGTCAGTTTGGCATATAGCTGATGTTCTCGTAGCTTGGCCAATACCGCAGTGAGATGCTCAGCATGTTCCTCTTCTGTTTTTGAATATACCAAGATATCGTCTAGGAAGACAACCACAAATGAATCGATGAATGGTCGTAAGATGCAGTTCATCATGTCCATGAAGATTGCTGGGGCGTTTGTCACTCCGAATGGCATTACTAAAAACTCGTAATGACCGTGCCGAGTTCGGAACGCAGTCTTGGGTATATCTTCTTCTCTAACCCGAACTTGATGATAGCCTGAACGCAAATCAATCTTTGAAAATACAGCCGCTCCCTGAAGCTGATCAAACAAGTCATCGATCCTGGGAATGGGGTACCGGTTCCGAATAATGACCTTGTTCAACTCCCGGTAATCGATGCACATCCTCAAGGTTCCATCTTTCTTCTTTACTAGTAGTACAGGTGTTCCCCAGGGTGAGGCACTTGGCCTGATGAATCCTCTTTGTAGCAGTTCTTCAATTTGCTCCTTTACTTCCTTCTGTTCTACTGGTGCCATCCGATAGGGTGTTTTCGACACTGGTGCGCTGCCTGGTTGGATAGTAATGCTTAACTCAACATCCCTATGCGGTGGGAGTCCGGGTAATTCTTCTAAAAATACGCTGGGAAATTTTTGTACGATTGGTATTGCCTTGACTTCACTTGGCACTCGTACCCTAGTTGCAGCTGTAAGAATTTCCGCACTCTGCCTCTCCTTTCCTTGGAACACAAGCTTCGGTCCTCTGGATGGGGTAATGGTTACCCTCTTCTCTTTGCAATTGATGCTAGCCCTATGCCTGGACATCCAGTCCATCCCGATAATCACGTCTGTTCCTACAAAGCCCAACTCTAGCAAGTCTATACTCAGGGTCTCCCCGCCAATCAGGAGACTGCATCCCTTGTAGCATGAATTTGCAGGGAGAGTTGCTCCAGATGGGGTACCTACCAACAAAACTGATTCCGGAGTTGCCTCGTGGGTACATTTTAGCTTCTTAGAGAATGCTCCAGACACAAAAGAATGCGATGACCCACTATCAAACAAAACAGTTGCCTGGATTTTATTTATATTAATCCAACCTATTTACAAAAGTGGTTACATCAATACTATCTTATGCCAAAATATCCAAAATACTACAAGAGCTTAGCCATATTTCTTCACCTACCGGTGATGACTCCCTCGTCTTCCTCGGCGTCTTCCTCTGTGAGTGCAAATACTTTCCCTCGGCAATTTATCCCCTTTTTGTTTGCCTTGGGAGTCGGCCCACTGTTGCCCCTCTGAAGTTGGGGACAGTCTGGCCGAAGATGGCCAACCTTCCCGCAATTATGACAGGTGTGGGCATCAAATTGAGGGTTCCTATTCTTGGGGCATTGGTTCCTGAAATGCCCTGGCTCGCCACATGTGAAACAGTTCCCTGTCTTGGTGTTGCTGGGGTTGCTAACCTTCTTCTGAAATTTTGGGTTCCCACCCTGGCTTCTGAATCCTGACGCTGGTGCATGCCTCTTTCCCTTGTTCCACCTTCCAGTGTTTTCTTGCAGTTCAGGCCCTTTATTCATGTCTAACTCCGTCGTAGCTGCTCGACGGACTAGCTTCTCGAACCTCCAGATGCAAAACGGTATCATCTTGGTCCTAAGTGCGGGCCTAAGTCCTTGCTCAAACCTCTTGGTCTTTTTGATGTCATCTTGTACCATTTCCGGAGCATAGCGGGAAAGCTGGGTGAACTTGGTCTCGTATTCTCGAACCGTCATGCTTCCCTGCTTTAGGTTGTGGAACTCCATGGCTTTCTCCTCTTGTACATCTAGTGGAAAATAGTGTTGCCTGAATTCTGCTAGGAAATCCTCCCAGGTAATGGGCCCTTCGCCCATGCCTCTCTTTACTGATTGCCACCAGACTCCAGCGTCTTTTTCTAGCAGAATGCTGGCCAACCTGACCTTGCTGTCCTCTGGCGTCAACATCACCTCAAACACTGTCTCGACTTGACGAATCCAGTCGTCAGCCGCTGTCGAGTCTGCATTGCCTTCAAAAATGGGCGGCCTCATCCTTCGGAATGATTCGACCATCTTGATGGGGTCGGTAGCTGCTGTTCCCCGGTTACCTCCGGGTGCTCCTGGTTGCTGCACGTTGTTTCGGCTTGCTTCTGCGAGGTCACCCAAGGCCTGGTACATACGAGCGAATTCTGTCTCTAAATCAAGACCTTTGCCATTGCCTCCACTGCCCTCGCCTTCCAAATTGTCAGTCCTACCACTCCTGGTTCTGCGAGACATCTGGTAGAAAAGAGCAACGGAATACACAGAGCATCATATTGTTACAAAAATATAGTAATAATAATAACATGTATCCAATTTTAACATGCACATAAGATTTGCAGAAAACATAAAGCTAACTTCATTTGTCATAACCCCAGGTCTTACATAGCATTACTTTCCTTACATTTATATCATACAGTAGGAAGCAAAATATCCAAAATAACAAAATAGTCTAGGACACCTAACTACCTAGTCAGTACTACTAGAGGTCCCGTCCCCTCCCGCAGGCGGTGGTGCCAATAGTGCAAGTAGCTGTGAGATCTGTGCCTGCAGCTCCGCGCATTTGCGCTCTAGGCGCGCAAATTGCACACGGTGGGTGTGCTTTAGGATCACTATCTTGTGGTCTGCCCTCTCCCTTGCCCTCCTTAACTACACTATTTCTTTCTCATTGTTGAGGGTTACGAATTCACATGAGTCCATCCTGTTCTCCAGGCAGACATGGCACCATCCCCATGTCTCAAGATCGTGGAAGACCTGGTCGAAAGCTTGCTGTACCGGGATAAGCGAAGGAGGTGGTGGGGGTGGTGGTGCTGGGATCTGGCCGTTTGCAGGGGCACCCCCTGCTGCGGCAGCTGCGGTGGCTCCATTGGCCAATCCGACTCCAACCGGTGACCTGTCCCCATCTGTGATGGGCTCCAAGTCCGAGTCCACCTCTACTGCAACTCTGTGTGCTCCTCCATTTCCTAGGGGAAATGCACCGTTCGACATCCTGTATGGAGTGGATACGGAAATTAGCATAGATATAGAACATCATAATACATAAGTTGAAGGAACAACAGTATGAATTATAATTATCTACAACCAGCTAAAAGAAAGCCTAACCCCTACAAGGTACCTAAGTATATTTTCCTTCTATGTTGGACTATAAATTGAAGTCGGCTCTGAAACCACTCTGTAGCGCCCCGATTTCCGTATACTGAGAAAACCGAGACACAAGCCAAGACCTTTTCTTCAATTAGTCACAATACACAGAAAAAACAGGAGAATTTAAAACTTTTTATTAACACAATATTACAGGCCGAGTGTTTCCATTAATACAATAAATTACATCAGAGTACACATGAAATAAAAGATAACATTGGCTTTTCACTTGTAGATCATGCCTCGGCTATAGTCCTTCCGGTTCGCGATCTTGTATCCACAACCTATTAAAGTGGGGACGTCAGTATTCACTGACGCTTTAGGGCTGATAACTTAGCAGCGGATCTCCAAAACAAGCATATACAAACATGGTAAAATATGTCGGTGTAGTTTAAGTGTTCGTGAGTACAGAGACTAGAATCTAATAAAATGTTAACTAACCTAGGATGCTCCTATTCTAATGCAATGTCCACTAACTAGGATGCTCCTATTCTAATGTCAGCAAGTCTCCGAAGCAACATGTAGCCCATACTACATGCGACCCTTCTCAAGCCGTTTCTCCATATATAGGGATTTGAACCCGCGTTATGAATTCTAATTGTACACAACCTGTTCCTGACAGATACAATGTGACTGATGAGGTTGCAGACGTGGTCAAGTCCCACTACTGCAGTTCGCCAGTGGTGTCCATGTTGCCACCGCTACCCGGCTTACCGGACCTCACTCAAAAACCTGACGAACCGTTGGGGTTACTGCTAACAGGGGAGCCCCCTGCCGCCCCCTGGTCAGACCGTAGTCCATGGCCTGTTCGCCCTCTTGGCATAGGACCCGACGGAGTTCCGGGGTCCATCCCCCTTGCTCCGCCCGTCTTATCATGGCACTTCAGGAATTAACAATCAAGATACGCAACCCATGCTCCCAACTCGCGAGAAGGCATCGTACGTATCTCTTTGACAGGAAGGTGCAACCCAATAACACCACCTATGATCGGCCCCAAAGAAAGGTTTGGTCGTACGGTGCCCCCTACTACCAACTCCACTTCTTTCTGGCAAAAAGGTTAAGTAATGATCTCCTAGGTCACTATCCTAATGATATTAATACTCCTACGCAATCTTACATAGTTTCCAACTTAGATTAACACGGTCCAACTCGTGGTCCCTCGATCCAAGACTCTAGTAATGAGATCTCTCTCACTCATCCCTACCCCTAACTTGGATTCTACCAACACTCTCGGCCCACGGTCAACCTACATCGGTCAAGATCCGTCGATGCCCGAGGTGAGATCTGTCCATTTACTCTAAGGTGGTAGGACGCGGTCTTGATGGTCGATGACCCCTAGGGTAATTAGAAGACCCTAGACTAGCTTTTTATTAAGCTAACAATTATTAGAACTTCCCAACCCTTATTATCTTTAATGCAAGTGCTCCCATGCTATGGTTCCATCTTAACTTAGAACCTCACCCGACTAGAGTCCATGGGTTCTTTTCCCAATCAACATAAAACATGGGTACATTTCAACATGTAATTAGGATGCTACACTATACCCTTCAAACATGTATGGCTCCTTACTAACATTAACTACAACAAGGTAGTTACTACTACAATTACAACACGATTCTTTCTTTCTATTTAACCTATGACAATTTAAGCATGGTACGCAAGTGTAAGCATCAACCTCCAACAACCAATCATGGTATATGTAACATAACCATCAACTTAGAACACTCTTAGTTTATGAATGCGATTTAGCATGCACTTATAACAATCTTAAGCATGGATAGTTACTACAATCTAAACATGAAACTTACTACAATTTGAGCTTACGCTATAACTCAAGCATGAATGCTTACTACTTAGAAAATGTATCTCTGTTACCATCTTAAGCATGGATCTCCACTACTTAACATGATTAATCACCACAACCCAAGCATGGATATATAACTAGTATGAACATACAACATTCCAAGGCATGGTAGGTATTCTAACATTAATCCTACAACATTCTAAGCATGTATATAGGCTTAGCATGGGTATACATCATTCCTAAACATGGTAGGGATTTTTAACATAAATCCTACAACATTCTAAGCATGTATATAGATTTAGCATGGTATACATCATTCCTAAACATGGTAGGGAATTTTAACATAAATCCTACAACATTGTAAGCATGTATATAGATTTAGCATGGTATACATCATTCCTAAACATGGTAGGGATTTTTAACATAAATCCTATAACAATCTAAGCATGTATATAGACTTAGCATGGGTATACATCATTCCTAAACATGGTAGGGAATTTTTTAACATAAATCCTACAACATTCTAAGCATGTATATAGATTTAGCATGGTATACATCATTCCTAAACATGGTAGGGAATTTTAACATAAATCCTACAACATTGTAAGCATGTATGTAGTCTTAGCATGGGTATAAATCATTCCTAACATGGTAGGGAATTTTTAACATAAATCCTACAACATTCTAAGCATAGATAAATTAATCTAGCATGGTATACAACTTTCCTATAACCACCTAAGCATGAATAAATTAATCTAACCCAATCTTAGCATGATATTTACTTCAACATATCCATTTACTATTTATAAGCATCTATTAAAATTTTACATAACATAAACATCTACAACTACTACTTTATTTGAACATACATATCTACTACTACTACCATGAGCATCTACAAAAATCTTTATTTAAACATGGAACATCTACTACTAAAATACTTACTAAAATCTTTATTAGCATCTATTTCTTATTATTACTAGTGAACATAAAAGAGATCTTTTTAATCATCTAACAACTAGCGATTAGATTAGTTTCCTTTTTTTTATACTTAGAATTAACATCTACAATGGGTTCTTTCTTACTTACGATTATAAAAGAAAATAAACAATAATAAAATAAAGTAAGAACCCTCCATTTTGGTTCAACCAACATATGCTTTCTTTTTTTAGTCCAAGGTTCAATGTAGGTCCTACAACCAAAATGGTTGTATACAAGTTCATATGCCTTATGCTTGAGTTCACATTCAAGTCCTACAACCACAAATGATTGTATGTACAAGTCCATATGCATATGTCATTTTAATCCAATTAATAAGAACAAAAACAACCACTACTACTACAAAAAACACCCATACAAAAAGAACAAACAAAACAAGAAGATAAGAAGAAGAAGGGATCAACAACAACAATTCAAACAACAACAATCAAAGGAGAAACCCCCACGTTGTTTTACTTGTAGTAAGGACTAGCTAGCACTCCTACTCTTTCCTAAGCTCTTAGAACTCCTACTAAACCTACAAAGAAAAACTCTCAAGTTAGTAGTTCACTCATTCTTTTCCTTTCTTTCCTTTTGTCTTTCTAAAATGAGACAAAGGTGGAGGGAGGGGGTATTTATAGGTGGAGAGAATGGTGGAGAGTGCAAATGTGCACACACACATTTGCACAAAGGTCCCCCCACATATTGGGGCCGGTTTTACCTAGGGGAGGAAGGGTGAGGTGGAGGTGGGTGTGGGTATGGTGCTATGTGGTGGAGGGTGATGTGGAAGAGATATAGTTCTAGAAGAATTCCTCAATCCCTTATGTCTTTGTAATCCTAGGTTTAGCTACCCAACAATCCCTAATTATCAATTAGGTTGTCATGGCTAAAAGATAACTCAATTGTGAAAGAAAATAAAATAATTAAATAGTTGAATACAAATAAAATAATATTATTAATAGTCGATCGGGATATTACATCGACCCACCAGGCGAGTGAGGATTCCAAGCAACACGAACCAACTTGATAACCTTATTCTTCAAAATTTTCTCCCACCAATCCACAATTGACACTGGATGAATCTCACAAGACAAATCAGGTCAAACCGACAACTCTGAATAGTCAATAACATGACTATCAACCCGAACATACTTCCTAAGTTGAGAAACATGAAAGACGTCATGCTCTCCAGTAAGAGCTTGCGGCAATGCGAGTCTATAGGCCACCTTGCCTAGTCGCTCCACCACATCGAACGGACCAATGAATCTAGGGCTCAACTTGCCCCCACCACCAAAGCAAATCACACCTTTCCATGGAGACACCTTGAGAAACACATGATCGCCAACCTCAAACTCCAATGGTCTCCTGTGCATGTCTGCCCATTTTCTTTGCCTGTCCTGTGCGGCTTGCAAATGCTTCTTGATCTGGGACACTACATCAACAGTCTTCGTGATCAATTCGGGCCCCAAAAGCTTTCTCTCACCATTGTCATCCCAGCACACTGTTGATCTACACTTTCGACCATACAATACTTCATACGGAGCTACCTGAAGACTAGCTTGGTAGCTATTATTGTATGAAAACTCCACCAAGTGTAGATGATCTTCCCAAGAACCTCCAAACTGAGGCACTCGGGACCTCAACATATCTTCCAAGGTCCGAATAGTCCTCTCTGATTGACCATCTGTCTGTGGATGGAATGCAGTACTGAACTTCAGTTTACTCCCAAGACTGGTTTGAAGACTCTCCCAAAATTCAGATCTAAATCTAGTGTGTATGTCTGATGTAATACTGACAGGAACACCAAGCAATCTCACAATCTCCTACATATACCTTTCTAATAGGCTCTCTGTAGACTAACAACTCTGAAAGGAATGAAATGAGAACTTTTCGTCAGGCGATCCATAATCACCCAAATGGAATTGAGACCCTTGGGACTTCTAGGCAAAGCAGTCAATCCATAGTGATGTTCTCTCACTTCCACTCTGGAATAGGAAGAGGTTGAAGAAGTCCAGCAGTCCTCTGATATTCTGCCTTCACTTGCTGACTGATCAAACGCTGATAAACGAATCTTGCAACATCCCTTTTCATACCATGCTACCAGAAATGCAACTTCAAATCCCGATACATCTTCGTACCGGGATGAATATAGTATGGTGAACGGTGAGCTTCTTCAAGTAACTTCTACCTAAATTCTCACATCGGAACACATAGACAAGTCCCAGAGCGAAGAGATCCATCCTCATGAATCACCATATCAGTTCGAGAACCAGCTTCAACTTCAGCTCGAAACTCCTGCAACTGCACATCACCAGACTGTGCCTCCATAATCTGATCTACTAAAGACGACTGCAACTGAAGCACCATACAACTTTGCTCAGAACCAGGCAATACCACGTCTAATTCGAATCTTCTCATAGCTTCCACATGCTCTTTCTGCTCAGTAAGAACAATAGAAATAGTTTTTCTGCTCAAAGCATTAGGCACTGAATTAATCTTTCCAGGATGATACTGCAAACTGATATCATAATCTGCCATCAATTCCAACTATCGCCTTTGCCTCATATTCAGCTCATTCTGAGTGAACACATACTTGAGACCTTTGTGGTCAGTGAAGATCTCCATTAGGTCTCCAAGTAAGTAAGGCCTCCAAAGCTTCAAGGCAAAGATCACAGCAGCAAGCTCCAAATCATGGGTAGGAAAATTCTTCTCATGCAGCCTCAATTGTCTAGATGCATATGCAACAACCTTGCCTCATTGCATCAAAATAGTACCCAAACTTCTACCTGAAGCATCACAGTGAATTACGAAACCTCTTGATCCATTCGGTATATTCAACATAGGTGCATATGTCAACCAATTCTTCAGTTCAACAAAGGCTTCTTCACAGAACTCATCCAACACAAACTTCTGATCCTTCCCAGTTAACTTGGTCAATGGCCCTGCAATCTTCGAGAAATTCTAAACAAACTTCCTATAGTAACCCGCTAGACCAAGAAAACTCTGAACCTCCGATATAAACTTCGGTGTCGGCCAATCCTTAATAGCAGAGATCTTGGACGGATCGACAGAAACACCATCACCAGAAATAATATGGCCTGAGAAAGCCACTCGATCCAACCATAACTCACACTTGCTAAGCTTCCCATACAACTGATGATCCCTCAAAGTCTGTAAAACAACCTTCAAGTGCTCAGCATGCTCATCCCGATTCTGAGAATAGACAAGGGTGTCATTAATGAACACTACAATAAACTTGTCCAAGAAGGGATAGAAAACCCGATTCATCAAGCACATAAATACAGCTGGAGCATTAGTAACTCCAAAAGGCATCACTAAAAATTCATAGTGCTCATATCTTGTTCGAAAAGCAGTCTTCTGTACATCCTCGGCTTTCACCATAACCTGATGATAACCAGAACAAAGATACAGCTTCGAAAATACAGAATTGCCTCCCAGTTGATCAAATAGGTCATCAATCCTTGGCAATGGATACATGTTCTTCACTGTGACATTATTGAGCTCATGGTAGTCAATGCACAACCTCCGACTACCATCCTTCTTGTTGACAAACAGAACAGGAGCTCCCCAAGGCAAAACACTTGGCCTGATAAAACCTCTATCCAACAATTCCTGAATCTGCTCCTTCAACTCAGCTAGTTCAACAGGAGCCATTCTGTAAGGACTCTTAGAGATTGGAGATGTTCCTGGCTGAATATCAATACTGAACACCATTTCACGATCTGGCAGTAATCTCGGCAATTCCTCAGGAAAAACATCTAGAAAATCCCACACAACTAACGGTGCGACAACATCATCAGCACACACTTCCTCTATAACTTTAACTTCCAAACTGGCCAACTTCTCCACACAAGCAAGCGGCATTTCACCAGCACAGAATTCAAATTCCTTCTATTCTGGCATACGAAACACCACATTCTTCTTGCGGCAGTCAATCACAGTATGAGTGGCACAAAGCCAATCTATCCCCAATATAACATCAAATCTAGAGTTGCTGATGACAATCAGATCGGCAACAAAATACACACCACCAATAACGAAGGGACTCAACTCGCAAATCTGAGAACAAACGACAATACCTCTACCTGTGAAAATGTTCCAAGCTACTGGCATAGCGCTGCTAGCCAAAAGATGCAGATCGACAAAGCGAGAAGAAACTAATGAATGAGTTGCACCAGAATCAAAGAGAGCATGGGCGGGAAAGGAATGAACAAGGATAATGCCTAGCAAGAAGTCAAAGTGAGAACACAAAAGGCAGAAACAAAATGCAAGAACGGACATGAATAAGAGGCTAACATGAATAAACAACAGGATAGAAGAATAAAATAGCAAGGAAAAAGGATGCAATAATGCAAGGAAGGAGAAACAATATGAGAATCCTGGGACTTGTGTGTAGATCGATGCGCTACTCTGATGGCGAAACTCCAAGATGTAGACATGTAGTTGTAGATCAACCAATGCCGATCGAAGGACCAAGCAGGAAGAAGAAGAAAGGATGACACCGAAATCAAAAGAATGTGGGTATGAAAAGAATGAAATCATACCCAATAAGGAATCAATGAATGAAAGGGATCAAAGAGGAATCAAATAAAACTAGTTTTCAGATCATAAGTTGGATATCAATTGTTCATGCGATCACTGTATTGCACATACTGTTGAGTAAAACCGGTAAAATTCCAAATCTGATTAATATATCAATCAAAACCTAACTTCCTTTCGTTAGTCACGTTTGACAGATATATTATTCAAACCCGGGATCTGTTACCACTAAAAATCTTGTCACATCCCGCTTCCCAAAAATACACAATACGAGCATGTAACAATGGCCAAGCGAATGAATAAAGTCACACATAAGCTGTTTATTCGATTAACTCAAAAATATAATCAATACAGAACAAATGCGAAGGCAATAATAATAATCTCATGAACAATAATACTTGGAATGAAGCAATAGAAATATCCAAATATGACAATAATAATCCAATGTCTAGAAACAATAATAAAATTCGGGACATAAGGCCAAAACAATAATAATCCAATCCAAAATAATAACAAGTCTCAATACATTAATTTTATTAAAGCAATAAGCAATTAGCAAGCAGTAGTCTTCAGAATGTTTGTTCTCCAATTCCAGCAGGCAATTCTCCTTCATTACCTGTATACACTTTATCTAAAAAGAAAAGAAAAATTGTCCTTAGAGCAAGTCATGGATAGCAAGTAGAGAAAGCAGGGAACAATGGAATAACGGTATAATAATGAATCAATGGATCAATAAGAATCAATAACATGGCACGATAGTAATAATCAATAACATGGCACGATAGTAATAATCATTAATATGGTAATCAATGCAACGGTGTAATAAAGATTCAATATTCGGTAATGGTAATCAACTGTTAATGTCAATAACACTTAAACAATATTGGATACAAATAGGAACAATGATGAACAATATGCAATATCGGTGATATGTCAATCTGTATGTCTATTAATCATTTTAATCCTTACTAATACATGTACTACTACATCCCATACTACAGGTTCGATGCATACAATCAATTTCGTTTTAGACTCAAGTGGTGCACTCGGTACATCATGTACTTGGCAACGGTAAAGGTAAACACTATTCACCTTTTGGTGTACGATACGATCATCGGTAATGATACAGTACACGATAGATTGGGTTACTACCATAACCACAATCACACGATAAAACGGTAGCTGGAACGGTAATTAGAAAAACACGGGATCCTCCTCCAAGTACAGTCACTACTTTTTTCACTAATCAAACCTCCCTTTAAAACCTTGGCTTATTAATTATTTATCAATGCAATAATACAATATACAATTAATGGACATTTCGGTGAACGATAGTATCAATAGGGAAACAATAGATTGATAACATGAATAGAACGGTTAGAATAGTGACGAAAACTCATTGGAAACATGCAATTCAATATACATTCATTAATTCATGCACTAGTACGATATAAGAATAATTAATCTATTAAAAAGTGGAATCTAAAATTCTGGACAACTAGCACAGTTTGTACAAAAATACAGTTTTCCACTGACTCAGAAATTGAAAATTGAATCCATCAGAAATTCTAGAAACTACACTTCCACACGGTTCCAACACATATTTAAAGTTCAAATTCCGACAATAATAGCTAGGTCAAACACATGGTTCTTTACAGGTTTCATGTTCAGGCAGAATATCGACATCATGTTATTTTAATTTTAGAATCAGCAAAAACTCATTATTAAATTCAGTAAAAATATTTATTAGATTCTAAACATGCAAATTAAGAATCTGGAAATTTTCAGAGAAATTTTTTATCATTTGATCAACCTTTTTACTATTTAAACATGAAAGGTACGAGAATCTGAAAATCTGAATGTAAAAACACAGTTGTAGTAAAACGGGCATAACTTTTGCTACAAAACTCGGAATTCAAAAATTCAAGATGTTCTGGAAACTAGAAAGATAAGGTTACAATTCATATTAATAAAGTACTTCATTTAAAGATCGTTTACTAGTTCGAAAATAGCCGTTGACATTCAGGTCAGCAGGCATATACAGGATTCTGGGTAGTTTTTTTGAAAATAAATTAATTAGACTATATGAGTATCGATTCTTTAGTCAATAAATTTTGTAATCAACATGATGGGTGTAAAAATATGATAAATAATACTAGAACAAGCTCATACATCAATTTATTATCAATCAGTCAAACAACATACAATCTAGCAATTGTCTCTACAATAATTTATTTGTGTGACGATTATATGAACAACCCTATTATCAATTCTATATGCACTCGTGAAATATCCAAACTTTAGAGTCAAAAGGGGCACGATGTCAAGAATATTGAGGTTAGCTTATGTAAACCTTCAATAAACCCAACGAAGAGATGAACAAAGGATAATATGATAACAAAGTTATCTTCTTCCAAGAGTTTCAACAAAACTTGAATTTGATACAATTAACAATTCAAGAGGACGGTAACTTGCCTGTTAGATGGTTAAATTAAATACCAAGAATAACGGGATAAGGATCCCGAAGCAACGAACTCACAAACTAGCTCAAACCACCAATAACACGTGCAATAAACGTGCACTAAACAACACAGTACACAAAGAGACAAGCAGCAACAGAGCAAGGGAGAGAGAACACGGCCAAGGGTGGCGGCATCACTGGCATCAACAACAAAGGGGTGAGGGCGAGGCATCAGGGTTTACGTCGACAGAGTGGGTCGACGGTGGGAGGACAGGGGTGACGGGATTTGGGGGTTTATGGCTGCCGATAATGTCAAGGAAAGGGAAGAGGGAGAAAGGAGTGGGGGTGTCCTATGGTGGTGCTGGCGGCTAAGAGTCCCTCGACAGGAGGGGCTGACAACAAGAGGGGGTCGCCGGAGGTGGGTAGCTCGCCGGAGAAGATGAGCAGTGCTGCTGGCTGTTTGGGCGGGAATTCGGGGAGAGAGAAACACAGAGGAGAAAGAAGAGGGGAAATGAGAGAGATTAGATGGCTAGGGTTTCGATGGTGTGCAATTTTTAGGGTTTGCATTAGGGTTATATTTATAGAGTACAATTAGGGTACTGGGTTGGTGAATTAGGGTCCAATAACAGCAGATTAGGATTAAGAGCAAATGAAATTGGATTTTAAGGTTCAATTAAAAGATAGATCAAAATCAATGGGGTTCAAATCAAAATAACCACAATCAAATAAGAGAACAATATGATCAACAACAATAGCCCGATCAAAAGAATGAAGAATTTCATGAACAAGATCTAATTAAAATAATCAAGAGCCAAAAAATAGAGTACTTTATTCAATATCAAATAAAATATTATAAAAGAGGAAAAATGAAAAAAAAATAGTGGGAACGGTAGTTACAGTGAGAGATTGACCAGTTCCCAAGTTAGTTTCAGAGGTGAGGAGTTTCCTCGGTCTAGCCGGATATTATCGTAAGTTCGTCCAAGACTTTTCGAAGATAGCAGGGCCTTTAACTAAGCTGACAGGGAAGGATCAGAAATTTATCTAGGATAAGGATTGCAGCAGAGTTTTCGAGTTGAAAAGTAGGTTGACATCAGCGCTAGTGTTGACTATTCCAGATGGTTCAGGCAGATTTGTGGTTCATTGTAACGCTTCTGACAAGGGTCTTGGTGCAGTTCTAATGCAGAAGGACCGAGTTGTTGCTTATGCATCGAGGTAATTGAGACCGCATGATAGGAACTATCCGACTCATGATTTGGAGTTGGCGGCAGTGATCTTTGGTTTGAAGCTGTGGATGCACTATTTACTTGGAGACCAAGCGGAGATTTTTACCGACCACAAAAGTCTCAAGTATGTCTTCACGCAGAAGGAATTGAACATAAGGCAGAGGTGTTGGTTGGAGCTGATGGCCGACTATGGTATTAATCTGCAGTATCACCCTGGCAAGATCAACTTGGTACCAGATGCTTTGAACAGGAGACCAGCAGCCATGTTCCTGACTCAATAAAGGGATCTGGTTGAGCAGATGCGCAGGTTGGAGTTGGATGTGTTTTTACCGAGTTCTGATCGGAGTTGCATGATGCTTCAGCTTCAGTCGTCACTTATCGATCAATTAAAGAGGCTCAGGCTGGTGATGAGCAGTTGTAGGGATTCAAAGCAGAGGTTGAGGCAGGTTCCAGAACGGATATGGTTATTCATGAAGATGGATCGCTTCATTTTGGGTCTAGGTTGTGTGTTCCAAAGGGTGAAGTTCCTCAGAGGTTGCTTCAGGAAGCCCACCAGTCGTTGTACTCTATTAATCCTGGAGGTACTAAGATGTATCGGGACTTGAAGCTTTACATCTGGTGGCATGGTATGAAGAGGGTTGTGGCTAGGATTGTGTCTCAGTGTTTGATCTGCTAGCAAATGAAGGCAGAGCATCAGAGAACCACCGGACTTCTTCAACTGCTTCCCATTCCATAGTGGAAGTGGAAACACCTCACTATGGATTTTGTGACCGCCTTACCAAGAAGTCTTAAGGGTCACAATGCTATTTGGGTGATTGTCGACCGACTGTCGAAGAGTGCACACTTCATTCCCTTCCAAGTCGGGCAGTCTACTAAGAGCCTAGCAGAGAAGTACATGCAAGAGATCGTCAGACTTTATGGGGTTTCAGTCAGTATTGTATCCGACAGGAATATGAGGTTCTGGTCCCAGTTTTGGGAGTCTTCAGAGTAGTTTGGGGAGTAAACTGAAGTACAGTACTACTTTTCATCCTCAGACAGATGGACAGTTAGAGAGAACCATCCAGACTCTAGAGGATATGTTGAGGTCCTGTGTGTTGCGGTTTGGTGGATCATCGGAGGACCATTTGTATCTTGTTGAGTTCTCATACAATAACAGCTTTCAGGACAGTCTTAAAGCAGCACCGTTCGCGACACTATATGGTCGGAAGTGCAAATTACCAGTATACTGGGATGACATTGGTGAGAGGAAGTTGTTGGGTCCAGAGTTGATCACCAGGACAGTTGAGGCGGTGACTCAGATCAGGAAACACCTTCAGGCAGCAAAAGACTGGCAGCGGAGATGGGTAAATTTCCATAGGAGAGCCTTGGAGTTTGAGGTTGGTGACCATGTCTTCCTAAAGGTATCATCGTGGCGAGGTGTCATTCGGTTTGGTGGTGGGGGCAAGCTGAGCCCTAGGTTTATCGGACCGTTTGATATCATGGAACGAGTAGGCAAGGTGGCCTATCGTCTTGCATTGCCACCGGCTTTATTGGGAGTACATGATGTCTTCCATTTCTTATAACTCAGGAGATATATCCGTGATGAGAGCCACGTGATCGACTACTCAGAGTTGACCGTGCGACCGGATCTGTCTTGTAAGATTCTGCCAATTGCTATCTTAGATCGGCGAGAGAAAGTGCTGAAAAACAAGGTCATGAAGCTGGTTCGAGTTTCTTGGAATCCTCACTCGCCGGGTGAGTCGACTTAGGAGCTTTGAGAAGGAGATCCAGCAGAAGTTTCTTCATCTGTTTGAGTAGCTTTTTGTTTTGTTGTTGTTCTTTCTTTCTCTTTCCGATGACGAAATTCTTCTTGCTAGGTTGGTAGGATTTGTAACCCCTGTTTTTTTTTTGGATGTATTTATCTTTTTCTGAGTATTTATTCATATTGTATCCCTTCATTCCTTCTGAACTGTGTATTTGATCATCTATTGTTTTTTCTCCTGTGATGTGATCTTCTTTATTCAATTTGTCTGCCTACTATTTCATCTCCAGTTGATCGATTGATTTTTTTTTATTTTTATTTTTTATTTTGTTCATGGCCTATTATTATTGTTGTTCCTATCTCTTTTGGATCCATCCTAACCCTAAAACCTATATCCTAATATCTTATAGGATCTTATTATACCCAACTACCCAAACACCCTAACTCGTACACCCTACACCCTAATATTCATCCATATATACCCCCCCCCAACTATTTAACCCCAAGGAAACCCTAATTCCCTACTGTTATACAGCTGCTATACCCTTCCTTCTACATCCCATACATCCCGTCCACTCCTCCCGTTCAGCCTATTCCCGACCTCTGAACCCATTCCCCATCCTCTGCTGTCCACGACCACACCTTCCCTCCTGCTCATCCCGATCCGCCTGCCATGTGCACCATCCAGCCACCGACCAACAGCCAAGACAGCCCCCCCTTCTCCTCCCCCAAAGCCATAGCAGCGACAACGGCTTGCCACCACAGTAGCGCAGCCCTCTCGGTCGTTCACTTCCGACGCCGGCACCCCCTGTCCCGAAGCCGTCGCTGTCTGCCATCGTCCTCCTCGCAGTGCTCACGCTTAACCTCGGCTATTTCTCCTTCAGTGCATGCCATTTCTCCTTGAGTGCTTGCTTTGATCCTTGAGTGCTTGCGGTTTGGCTAAGTGAGATATCAACTGTCGGATCTACTTCATCACCTTGCACCATCTTTATCATCGAGATCCGTGCCGATTTTTCTCATCGCCCAGGAATCCCTTCCCGTTATTCTTTTCTTATCATCGTTTTCGTCGACAATTATAAGGTAAGTAACTTGTATTAATTTTTGTTGTATATACAAGTACTAAATACCACATGTAGTGTATCTTTTATGTCGAGATTCATTCTCATGAAAATCTTGTCTCTATTTGTTGATCCATCCGTAGTAATCATTTGTCACACACACGACATGAAATAACTTAGATCTGATTAGATTCTTGATGCATGTATGTATGTTGTTTCATTATCCATGATGTGTTGTATATTCTTGCATGCTTGATGTGTTAGTTGTAGTATCTTGTGGTAGACTTGTTAAAATACCCATACCATGTTATTTTGAACATCTATTATACCATGCCTCGTATTTTGTTCTAATTTAGATTTGTTGCATATGAACTATTTGATTTAATGCATAAGAAGATTTTTGTTTTGTTGCTACTCCGTTTTGTTTCAGTATTTTAGACCATGTTAACGTCCGTAAATGAAATAAATTTGTGAATATAAATTGTAGACCCCGCTGTCTATTTTCCAAAATTTTTGACAGATCGCAGTTTCGAATTGTGAGGTATGAGTTATGGCCATTTTACTACAGATATGTAGAAAATTCCAAATTCTGTTTTCTGTGAATTCTGTATAGTTGTTTATTTTAATACTGATGTTAAAGTTAAGATTTGAATCTAATATTTTGTTTGGTATGACTAGACTTTACTGGAATTAACCCCAAATTTTTGTAGATTTATTTGATGACATTTATAAACTATTCTATGCTCGTGAACAAACTATTATATTTTCAGAACCGCACACTGTTCAGTAAATAACCGTATTTTCAACCTGATTCTAGTAGCTGTTGATAAAAACTCTGTGAATATAAAATGTATCCTGTTGTATCTATTTTACAACCCTTTTGACGGATTTGGATTTCGAGTTATACTTTGTATTCTATCGCTGTTTTAGTATTGTTGTGTCTAAAGTTCCAGATTTACAAACTTGGTGTATCTTGCCGTTTCTCGAATTTATTTGCTATACTATCTATGTCGGAATATTATGAAATTGTATTTACTGATACTATACATAATAGGGCATACCCCATATTTTTCTTAGATTTAATCAGTATGTTTTTATGCTATTTTCATGTTTATGAATACAATCTTATGATTTCTGGCTGAACATGTTTCTGTATATAATTCTGTTTTGAGCCTTGTTTCTGTAGTTATTATATGACTTATATAAAAGGGTTGGATTTGGCCAAGTGTCTATTTTCTAGATTTTCTAACGGATCCAGATTTGAATGTTTGTGGCAACGGGAATCTCAGATTTGGTGCAGTACTGTCTTACTGTCCAGAATTGAAAGTTTCGTTGTCCTAGTCTAGTATGAGTTGTCTATCACCCGAGTATGTCTTCTGCCCAACCTGAGTTGTTCCTTGTTTCTTGCCATATTTTTCTCACCATGTTTGTGCACTTGTATGCTTGCTTTAATAATATTGACACATAATCAGGTCGGGATTAAGGGAAAGATCTAATAGTGGAAAATATAGAAATGTGTACTTGGAAGGGAGCCATGTTCCAACCTGTTACGTGTTTCATGATTACATGATACATGATTATGTTTACCTGATTATCTGGCTACACACTTCTCTATAGGAAGGTGTACTCAGAAGGAGACCCGCAGGTCCTACCTATACCTGTACATGTACCTGTACCTGTACCTGTTTACCTGATACCGGAGTACACAGCCTTTTACAGTCCACTATAAAATTTAAAACGTAACTTGTTTGAATGTAGCAACCATGTGGTAAAATTTGGTATGCATGAAGTGCTACCTAGTTAGGATTAAGTACAAGACCTGTAATAACATGATCACTTGCACATTTCTGTTACCTGTACATGCTACCCGACATCTGTTACATGTTTACTTGCTTACATGATACTTGTTACCTGTCACATGTCACTTGCACCATGTTATCTCTTCACATTACTTGATTCTGTTTTCTGATTAGTGTTAGTCATTCGGTTTTCTATCACATTCTTTCCATGCTTATTCTGTACTTTTTTTCGCTATTACTCTATACTTGTTTATCTTTTTCTGTACTTGTTGTCTGCACTACAAGCGGACCGTAACTTGCATTGACGAGCATTTTGTTTCTTTTTCCTCTTCATGCAATTTGTTAAAATTACAGACTTTGGTGACCAGCTGCTCGATGGAGTAGGTGACCAAACATTCTAGTTGGCTGGAGTTCTTCCTACTATTATTTTCCTGTTGCTTATTTTGATATTACAGGGATTATTTTGTATGAGGCTGTTTGATCCAGAATTTATAACTTATTTCCAGATCTGGTTTATTTGAGATTTATTTATTCTGTTTTAAGTAAATTCTGTTGGTTATGTTAATTTATTCATGCATGCGTGGTTGACTATTTTTTGCTTATTCCTTATTTATTCATGTGAAATGTTTACAGCTTATGAATGGTGAAAGACATTCGCTGGACTTTATCGCGTATCTGTATTCCTTATTCCTTTTGGGAAGTGGGGCGTGACAATATCACCATTAGGCCCAAGATAATTAATTTCATTTCAGTTAATTCTTGGCCCAATAATATTCTTCGAAACCCAAGCCCATAAACTATTACTATTGGCCCACCTATTATTATTATTATTATTATTATTATTATTATTATTATTATTATTATTATTATTATTATTATTATTATTATTATTATTATTATTATTATATATTCACTCTTAAGTACCGGGTATTACACCCTCACACCCTGGTCCATGTTCTTAGTACCTCCCCAAGCAATATTGCCACCCTTAGTATTATTAAGCATCCAAGACTTTGTAACATGATTAATAAACCATGTAGGCCGGTAAATGCTTGTAGACCTCCAAGATTTCTTTTGACCATTTATAATTGTCTCCATAGTTAAGGATTCCCAGTAAGCATGCATTGCAAATGTTTATCCTTGACATCTTTATGAATTTCTTCCTTCTACCCAGACAGATAGTAGCTGACTAGAGCTTCCTCAGTAAGGTAATAGCCAAATGACTGTATTTGATAAAGAGTTTATTGTAATACCTACACTACCATTTTGCTGTAACTTGAGTAAGGTAGTATTTGGATCATCAAGTTCTTGAGGTCCAAATTGTTGTAACAACTCCCTCTTTATCCTATTCCAAGTTATTTCAAACTCCTTCTGTTTCTCCCACCACCTCCACCATAATAGGATTTCCTTCTTCAAGAAATCGATATTAAAAGGTCCTTGTCTCTTTCATCAACTCTTTTCATGTAGAAATGATGTTTAATATGATACAACCAATTCGACACATCCTCACTACTATTGAAGCTTGGTAAATTAATCTTTGACCGTTTAGCAAAAGGATAATTTGTCACGCCCCGCTTCCCAAAAATATGGAATACGAGCACGTAATATTGGCCCAGCGAATGACTAATGTCACTCATAAGCTGTTTATTCGATTAACTCAACAATATAACCAATACGGAACAATTGCGCGGGCGATAATAATAATCTCATGAACAATAATACTTAGAATGAAGCAATAAAAATATCCAAATACAACAATAATCTAACGTCTGGAAACAAATAGCAATATTCGGGTCATAAGCCCAATACAATGAAATAACAATAATCCAATAATTAAGTCTTCATAACAAAGCAATAAATATTTATTAAGCAGCGATGCAATCAATTTCTTCACCAATGTTATTCTCCCAATCCATCGGGCAATTCTCCATCAACACCAGTAAATGCTTCATCTAAAAAGAGGAGAAAAATTATCCTCAGAGCAATTCATGGACAGCAAGTAGAGAAAGCAGGGAACAATAGAATAACAGTATAACAATGAAGTCAATGGATCAATAAAAATCAATAACATGGGACAAACATGATAATCGATGCAATTGGCTATAAACAATGATGTAATATTTGGTAACAGTAATCAATGATCAATAACAGTAACACTTAGCCAATATTCAATATCACTAGAAACAATGAGGAACAATATGCAATGTCGGTGTTGTATCAATCCTTAAGTCTATTATTCATTTTAATCCTAACTAATGCATGTACTACTGCATCCCATATTACAGGTTCGATGCATACAATCAATTTCGTTTAGACTGAGTGGTGGGCTCTATAGTTCATGTACTCAGCAATAATATTCAATAATGATCGATGACCGAATCAATCGAGATATTGTAGTCAGTAATATACAATTAATCGATGACCGATATGACCAATTGACTGATAAACCGATAGACCGATAAACCAATAAATAGGGAAACACGGGCCCCTCCTCCGACTACAGTCCCTATATTGTCCATTACTAAAAGTCAACCCTTAAACCCCGGCTTGTTAATTATTTATCAATGCAACAATACAATATGCAATTAATGGACATTGAGATGAACGATAATAACAATAGGAAAAAAATAGGATGATAAGATGAAATAGGATAGTTAGAACAATGAAAATAGGGTATTAGGGTCATGCAATACAACACACATACGTCAATTCATGCAATACTATAATATAGGAATAATTAAACTATTAAAAAGAGAATCTAAAATTCTGGACAGCAAGCGCAGTCTGTACAAAAAGGTAGTTTTCTGCTGACTCAGAAATTGAAAGTTGAATCCGTTAGAAAATCTGGAAAATAGACTTCCACATGGTTCCAACACATAGTTAAAGTTCAAATTCCGACAACAGTAGCTAGGTTAAACACATGGTTCTTTACAGGTCTTATGTTTAGGCGGAAATTCGACATCTTGTTGTTTTAATTTTTAGCATCAGCAAAAACTCATTATTAAATTCATAAAAAATATTTTCTGTACTCCTAAACATGTTAAGAATCAATCTGAAAATTTTCATACCAAAATTTTATCATGTGATCATCATTTTTACTGTTTAAACATGAAAGGTACGAGAATCTGAAAATCTGAAAGTAAAAAAATACAACTGTAGTAAAACGGACATAACTTTTGCTACAATATTTGGAACTCAAAAATTCAAGATGATTTGAAAACTAGAAAGATGAGGCTACAATTCATATTCAGAAAGTATTTCATTTTAAGGTCGTTTACTGGTTCAAAAACAGCGGTCAATATTCAGGCCAACAAGCATATACAGGGTTTTGGGGGGTATTTTCATGAAAATAAATTAATTAAACGTGACTGGTATCAATTCTTTAGTCAATAAATTGTGTAACTAGCATGATGAGTGTCAAAACATGATAAATAAAAATAAGAACACACATGTACATCAATTTATCATCGATCAATCACCAATCGATCAAACAGCATACAACTTATCAATTGTCTCTACAATAATTTATTTGTGTCGTGACTGTATGTGTAACTTTATTGTCCATACTATATGATGTATTCAAGATTCAATATTTTTGGATTCAAATTGGCACGATGTCAAGAGTATTGGAGTTAGCTCATGTAAACCCTCAATAAACCCAACGAAAGAGATAAACAATGGATAATACGATAATAAAGAGATCTACTTGCAAGAGTTTCAATAAGACTTGAATTTGATACAATTAGCAATTCAAGAGGACGGTGACTTGCCTGTTAGACGGTTAATTTGAATACCAAGAAAAACGAGATAAGGATCCCGAAGCAACGAACTCACAAACTAGCACAATCCCAAAAGCACGTGCAATATACGTGCAAACTCAAGAACCCAACAACACAGCACACAAAGAGACTACAGCAACACCAGTGGGGGAGTGAGCAATTGCAGCAAGGGGCGGCGGCGTCACTGGAGGCTAGAGGGGTGGCGACACAAGGCAGGGTGGCAGCACGCAGTGGTTCTGGTCGGCGATCGGACATTGGAGGAAAGGAAGGGGGTTATGGGTTCTGGCATTGCTAATGTCGAGGAAGGGAAGAGGGAGGAGGTGTAGGGGGTTCTGTGGTGGCACTGGCATCGTGGAGAGACGGCACCGACGAGGGAAGGTGGCGATGGGGCTAGTGGTCGCCGGAGGATGGCCGGGGAAGACGCCGGAGATGGGTCGGGGGATTTTGGCGGGAAAACCTTGGACGCGGAGAAAGAAACAGAGAGGAGAGAGAATAGGAGAGAGATTAAACGGCTAGGATTTCAATTTGTGTGGAAAAATTAGGGTTTGCATTAGGCTTGTATTTATACGATACAGTTAGGGTACTTGGTTGGTGAATTAGGGTCCAATAAAAGCAGATTTTGGTCAAGAACAAATGAGATTGGGTTTTAGGTTTCAACAAGAGATAGATCGAGATCAATAGGGTTCAAATAAAAATACGCACAATTCAATAAAATAAAATCCACAAAATAGGTAACCCTATAAAAGAGAAAATACCTCATGAACGAAAATTCCAATCCAATTAAATAACTAAATAATACAATGAATAAAATATAATTTGGGCTTGCAATTAAATTAGAATTCGCTAGAAATTAGATCAAGTATAAAAATAATTTAATAGATGAATTTTTAATAAATAATCAAAAACACCAATTAATTAAAATAATAAATCATACAACTAAATAATATTCAGGTTTAACATTTTTTATTAAAATCACCTAATAATAATAATATATTTGTTTTAAGCTCAAATATAAATAGTTGATCAATAAGACATAGAAAGTAGATTAAAATACACAATTATTCGAAATAAATATAAGGCAAAATTTAAAAAAACAGCACAAAAGTTTGGAGCTGTTTAAAAAAACATCACAAAACTTTCACTTTTTAATAAAAAAGCACAATGTTTAATTCTCAACTGACAGAGTTACCCAAACGTTAACTGGCTTATACGTGCACTGCACGTACTTACATAAAATGTCCAAAATACCCCCGTATACCCAGCGATTCGTTACCCTGCTTCTTCACGTACTTCCTTTAATAGTGATCGAATCGTTCTCCTCTCTCTTCTTCCCCAATTACCCAGCCAAAAAAAAAAACCCAAATCGGAGAAAACCCTAACTAACTCACCGATCAAGAACGTGTTCCCAATTCGATGACACCCTGACTCTTCGATTCGTCAATAGCTCCCAAATCGAACAAGGTTGGTTGTGAAATTATTATATTTGTGTATGTTGGTATTGGTATTCCGATTTTGTTTGAACCATTCCAATTTTGTTTGAACCAATTGAAAGTGAAAAATGGGTGGGTGGACGAATTTGAATAATTTTTTGGTTGTTAATGTGGTTTGGGACTAGATTTTGTTAATGAACCCATATATTCATCTTTCTTACCAGATCTGATGATGTAATCGGAAGTGATTATTCTTTCCAAAAGCTCCATGTCAGGTTGAATCTTTATTTCAACTTAAATCTATCATATAATTTTGATGTTTCCATGTCTCATATAATCATTTTGTTGTACAATTTAAATCTTTGCATACTTTTCTTGCAGATTCGACAATTTCGAAAGCTCCAATGAGGAGGTTCACAAAGAATTGCGATGGAGGTGGAACTTATTGTGTCATCATAAGGAGCCAGCAGTAGTGAAGATAGCCAGTACCAGTACCAATGCTGGAAGGTATTTCGCTAGATGCCCAAAATGGGAAACTGATAATTGCCGTTTTTTTAAGTGGGTAGAAATTGTGGGAGATAACAAGAAGGAGAAAGCACACTCTGATTTGACGGCAGAGAATGTGAAGATGAGTTTGGTAATTGAGGAAACAGCTAGTAGGTTAAAAAAATTGGAAGTGGAGTGCGACTCATTGCGTAAAAAGGTGGTCGCTTTGAAGGTGAAGGAGTGAACAGTGAAGGGAACAGTGAAGGGGTTTGCTTTGTCGTTGTTTGTATTTGTTTTGTTCTTATTGTATGTCTTGAAATAGCAGCATTGTAATGTTCAATGAATGTATCTTGATGACAATGTAATCGATGTTTATTGAAATGTGAACCATGGATTAACTTGTCTGCTCGATGTTTATGAATACTTGGGTTGTTTGCGGAGTTTCATTTGGTGCTTGTAATGTTAATAGATGCAGTGCTTATGATAAATAGATGCAGTGGTTATTATTTTTCTAAACAAACGAAGACTCAATTATTAGTCCAACTAACCATCAGACCCAAAGCAACCATCAGACTCCAGCTGAAGAATGGTCCTGCGCTAATAGCTTACCTAAAAAATTGCCATTAACTGATTAATATTTTTAATAAGAATGAGTGACAGAGAAAGAAAAGTTAATGATCTGAAACATTAATCAGTAAGAAACACACTCAGATGCTAACTTGTTGGTCCTTTGAAGAATGCATGCTATTTGCCTGGACATTCACAACAACATTTCGTATCAGATTATCATCATGTTGCACAATTGAAAGCAAAAGTACCACAATAATGCGCAAACTTTACATGGAGAAGACAAAATATCCTTACTTTGTGGCAAAACTCAAAACACTCTAGCTAAAGGGATTATACCCAACAAACTCAAAAAGAAAACCCAACCCTGCATTTCTGTAGCATAGATCCAAAATTCCATCTTTCATATATCCAAAATTCTGTAGCATAGAGATCAATTCCATCTTTATAGCATAGAGATCAATTCCATCTTTCACAAGACACAGATTTATATATCCAAAATTCATATATCCGAAATTCATTATAAAATTTGGTGGTACCATTGCATACCAGAATTCAGTTCCATCTTTATAGCATAGACACATATTTATAGCATAGAGATCAATTCCATCTTTCACAAGACACAGATTTATAGCATATAGACACATATTTAGTTCTGATACAAAATTCTGATACAAAATTCAGTTCTGATACAAAATTCCAATTCTATAGCATATAGCATATAGAATTCAGTTCTGATACAAAATTCTGATACAAAATTCACAAGACACATATTTATAGCATAGACACATATTTATAGCATAGAAATCAATTCCATCTTTCAAATCCAATTTCAGTTTTCTGATGTGTACAAAATTCTCTACACTATGTCCATTGATCAATTCTGATGTGCACACATTGCATATATCCATTCTGCACACAAAAAAACTGTTGCAAAACCCACAGTCCACAGTCCACAGTATCCATTCTGCACCCCAAAAAACTGATGCAAAACCCACTGTGCACAGTACACATTGCATATATCCATTCCCACATATTCAAAAATACCAAAAATTCCCCACAGACCAACTAATCCCCTACATTTCTGTACACCAAAAAATTATATATCCACATCTGAGGATTCATATCCAAGCTTCATACCCTCTAAAAAATTTGGTTTGCCTACATATCAAAACATTCTCCCTCTACTATCCCTGCATTTGAAACAAACAGTAGAAGTAAGATATTGTATTGGAAGCTTCATACTATTTCTGGTAAACATTCTCCCTCTTCTCCCTCTTCTTCCCTGCATATGAAACAAAAAACTACGATACTGTATTGGAAGAGTACAAGTGCATCAAACACAAAAAAAATTTGATACATCAACTATGTTACCGAATGAGTCTGGCTTCATTCTTGGGTAGGCTGAGTCTGGCTTTGACTCTCTGTAGGCCCATCTACCTTGTTTGACACCTATAAGTTGTCAGCAAAAAAATGAACAAGGATATGTACAGTAAGCCTTTGTATGATCTAATTCTTCCAATATAAAATTGTTTCGTATACTTACCTTTTGCTTCTTATGTTGAATTCCTTGCACATATGGCTCCTTCTCCTTCCTTTTTCTCCCAGACTTCTTCTTACCGGTACCAAATCCTAGTGGATTAGCATCAGCTGCACTTCCAGAAGACTTTTCACGATGGATAACTCTACCTACACCACTACCACTAGCTTCATTTCCAACCTCTCCTCCTCCAAGATTAGCCAATGTCTTCCTTATCCTACTTACCTCCTCATCTGTTCTCTTACCCTTAGGTCTTCCACCCTTATTGGGGGATCTTTCTGGTGGTGGTGGTGGTGGTGCCGCTTCATTTTTGCAACTTCTAATATTATGCCCAAATTGTTGACACCTTGTACATTTGAGTTTATATCCACCCCTGCCTGCTCTTTGCATGCTAGCTTGGACTCCTGAGATTTTTTTCTTTGACTCATCAGGGTCTTTCTTCCTAGCTTTAGGTGGTCTACCTGCCGCTCTTCTCATTTTAGGGGGTAGTATCCGCGCATATTCCAACTTGTCCCAAAGTAAGGAGTTTGGAATTGGGTCTATGGTGCCTACAAAAATTCAGATGTAACAAACTTAAAACTAACGAAACTTGATGGTATTAGATGCTAAAATAAGTAGTCGGTACTTAAAGAAAAAAGGGTACCTTCGTACACTTTCACATACGTACTCCTACTATAGCTTGTGTCGCAGTACTCCTCAACATTCTTCCTTGCATTGTTCAGGCAGACCAACGCATGCCTGCACACCACCCCACTCAATTGACACTCTCCACAGTCACAAGATCTTGCTTCCAGGTCGACCCCAAAATTGGTCCATGCTCCATTATCTTGTACTTACTTTCTGATGATGTAAATATAAAACATGCTCTAGACCTTTGATACTGCGACCTCAACTTTTCTCTTATCTTTGGAGTGACAATTCCAGTCTACTTTTCAATCATCTCCCTTTTCTTCTGCAATCTCACCATAACTAGTCGTCTGATTTTTTCCAACATAATGATTATTGGGCAATCTCTGGCCTCCATAATGTACTTGTTCCATGCTTCGCATATATTGTTGCAAAGTAGATCACATTTGTTGGAGTCTTGAAAGTGTGACCTTGCCCATTTATCTGGACCTACATCCATCCACCACTTTGCAGCCTCCTCATCTACATTGCTCATTGCTTTCATTGAAGTCTCCCACCCATGCTTTGTGTACGACCTGGCTGCAGCCCATACATGACCCTTTAGGTCTAGCCCCCTAAACTTCTTTGCAAAGTTGGCATATAAATGCCGTACACAGTACCTGACTTGAGCCTCAGGAACTAGTTCCTTAAATGTCTCCAGTAACCCCTGCAATAGATGTACAAAGTAACATCTCACGAAAGTTAGTAAGTATACTATTTAAGGAATTAAATTACCGAGAAGAATAAGTACCTTTTGTCTATCCGAGATGAAGGTCCATCCCCGTAGTGATACGATCCCTATTGCTTCTATCAAGTTAGTCAAAAACCATGTCCAAGTCTCCGTTCTCTACGCCTACCACCGCCCATGCAATTGGCCACATTTGATTGTTGGGGTCTCTTGAACATGCCGTCAATAACACACCACCAGAGACAGTTGTCAAATGACAACCGTCCATCCCAATTATTTTCCGACATCCATTCAACATTCCCTTCACAAGTGCGCCAAAACACACAAACATACCACCAAATCTTTTATCCTCACAACCTACAATCTCATCGGTTTTGATTACCACTGCAGTATCCGACATTTTCTTCAACATTTCGTTCACATAATCCCATAGTCTACGATACTGCTCCACATGCTTCCCATCCACCTCATCAATGGCCATTCTCCTTGCCGTATAAGCCGTTTGTTTGTTGATGGTCACATCGTAATCTCTATTCACCGCTGAAATGAAGGCATTAACATTCCAGGTTGGATCATCTCGAAACGACTCTAGGTACTTGTTAGCCAGCCAAGGAGCACTCACTTGACTGTTCTCCATTCCCCTCTCACAAGTATGTTCTTCACAAAGAGAAACAATCCTAAATACCCTGGCGGCTTCTTTCCATGCACCTCCAACATAGAAAGGACACCCATTCTGAGATGCACATTCTACTGTAATCCTCACCGAAGTATTTCTTCTCCAAAAAAGATCATAACCATTCCTAATTGCCCACTCTCGTAAACATGCTCGAAAGTCTCGAGCGTGTGGGAACTCCATACCGACTAGAATCACTGGATCCACCAGATGTCTCTCTTCATTGTACTGTATGTTCCCCAGAGTGTCATCATCTGAGCTGACTACATCTCCCAATTCCTCACTATCAGCATAGTCTGAATCCAAAGAGGGTGCATCACATTCTTCTCCACATAATTTCTCCTCTACTTTATTCCTTGAAGTAGATGGCCTACCACCTCCATGTTTCGCACCCATGCTGACATTTACTTGAGCCTCATGTAGAAATGTATACTGGCTGGAACTATCAATGGGTACACCAGATGTCTCATTGGATGTGTCAACTTCGGTAGGGTTTCCTCGCATTGGAATATCAGCTACAAAATTATCAAAATCCAACAAGAGAACATACAAATATTAGAACATTGTTTGAAAACAAAAGTGTATGCAGCGATGTAGATAAAATTACAAAAAAATTTACCTTCCATCTCCACAACCTCAATGCTGGTGTGTTCCACTTCCCCCAACTGTGTATCATCAATCATCGTTACAACTTCCATATGTTTATCTTCGATCGTAATATCATCTGCAAAGTTATCAAATTCCAAAAGGATAAGACACATATACTAGCACATTATTTGAAAACAACAGTGTATGGATTGTTTACAAAACAAGAAAAAAATTACCTTGCCACTCCACAACCACATTGCCGGAGTGTTCCACTGCCCCCAGCTGCGTATCACCAACAATCGAAGCAACTTCTATAGGTTTTCCTTCAATTGGAACATCACCTACAAAGTTTTCAAAGTCCAACAAGATAAGATACATATATTAGAATCTTGAACATATCCAAAATTGTATGCAAGGTTGTCGATAAAATTAGCAACAAAAAAATACCTTCCATGCCCACAATCTCAACGCCGGTTTGTTCCACTCCGCTCAACTGCGAATCATCAACAATCGTGACAACTTCGATAGGCTTTTCTAGGACGGTAATATCATCTGCAAAGTTATCCAATTCCAACGTGAGAAGATAGATATATTAGCACATGAATTCAAATTAACATTTATGTACAGTTACGGAACAATATACACAGATAACTTACCTTCCATCTCCATATCAACAATGCTGGTTTGTTCTACAACACCCGTTTGATTATCAACATACAAATACACTTCACCAACTTCGGGTTCCACATTGTGTTCATCCCACATCTCCTTAGTTTTGACATCATCATCTACCAATGTGAAATTGTAGGCAAAATCCCCTACTCCAATTTTGTAGTATACATGATGTGACTCATTGTAATCACACACCTTCTTCAAGATGTTCTTCAACGCTTCCCATTTGGTCAATTCGGGGATGATGAATCTATATCTCCCCTTCTTCCCTCCCACGTATTTCCAAGTACGATTCTTCACAAAATACCCACTGCACTGGATGTTTAGGTTTAACATTATCCTGCATCACATCCAATTATTTGATTTAACAAATGAGATCAGACCGACACTCACAACATTATTCATCTTTCTTTCTAAATTCAAAAAATGGTCCCCCACAATAGATTATTATCAAATTCAAAAAAGATTCATAATACAAAACCCACCAAATATAATGAAACCAACTTAACTAAAGGAAAAAATAGTAGAACTAACCTTCTTCGATAGCTCAACTTCGAATCGATCATAAAACACCCTCACAAATTCCAACTTTCGACAGCTTTGGAACCCACACAAACTCGGTACAGGAATCGCTGAGTGAGGCACCTTCAATAGATTCACCGCGTCTCTAATGTCGACAATTTGGGGCTTTCAGTGATAGGGAAACAAATCTACACCAACAGGCTCCGCAAATTAGGGTTTTCTCCGATTTGGGGTTTTTTTTTCGCTGGGTAATTGGGGAAGAAAAGGCAGGGGAACGAATCGCTGGGTATACGGGGGTATTTTGGACATTTTATGTAAGTACGTGCAGTGCACGTATAAGCCAGTTAACGTTTGGGTAACTCTGTCAGTTGAGAATTAAACATTGTGCTGTTTTTTTAAAAAGTGAAAGTTTTGTGATGTTTTTTTAAACAGCTCTAAACTTTTGTGCTGTTTTTTTAAATTTTGCCTAAATATAATTATCGATTAGAAAAATACTTTAATATAAAATCCAAAACAATTTTAATGAATAATAAATTTATGAATATCAAAATACAGAAAATATTTAGAAAATACGTGTTTACAGTAATTGGGGTTACATAATTACCAGAATCTCACTCCAAGAACCTTGGCCTACATTCCTCTCCTCTCTCCCAAAGTCGTCCGCCTCTCAAAAACTCTTCTTAAGGTGAGTACGGATGTCCAACAGGTAGTGCAGGTGTAGTGTAAGGTAGTTGCGGTTGCAATGGACTCCCCCCTTCAATCTAGACACCGCCATGTAATCCACCCTCGATGGTGGCCGCTGTGTGGCAAGAATCAGACGCTCCAAGTTCTCGAACTATCCAAGAACCCCCAATTCTATGCCCTCGAATTTCTTTTCAAGATCGGCAAGCATGTGAAGTTCTATTCCCAAATGGGAGGTACTTCGCGCTCTTTAGACCATTGAATCAACTGTATAGGGGAATCCACAGTGAAAATCTGGTGATCGCTCGATCTCAAAGCCGTCGTAGATCGAAGCTGGGTGAGCATTTGGCTCTGAGACCAATGTTACAGCTCCTTCGAAGCCGGTGGCCATGGCGGAGTTTTTCTTCTTCGCCATCTCACAATCACAAAAACAAGTGAGTCAAGAAAAAAGATAAGAAGATAATGGTGATTAAGAACATTTTGTTATTCAGTCACAAATGTACAGTAAAACAGTTGGGTTTATATAAGCAAGAGAGAGTAAGGTACTGTTCTTTTTTTTGCCTCTTATAAGAGGTGACCTCTTATAAGAGATTTACAGTAAGAGCCTCTTTTTGAGGTGTTCTTTTATATAAAAATAACCTCTTATAAGAACCTCTTATAAGAGATTTCTGTTCTTTTTTCACCTCTTACAAGAGCCTTTTCTCTACTTTTAGACATTTTTGTCCTTACTATATAATTTCTCTACTTATACCAACATTTCATATCTAAAATTAAGTAAATCGTCACATTTCTCACATAGTAGACAAATTTGGTCATAATCCATAATTATCGTCATTCTTATTTCAACAAAAAAAACCCACATAACTATTGTAAATGAGGTTTTAGATCAAATCCACACTACGTTTGAATTTTTACTTTAAAAAAACTATATTTATTAAGACGTGCATCGCACGTGTAAACTACTAGTTCTAAAAAATTACATCAACCTTCAACTACAAAATAACATAGACCATGCTCTACATCTTACTTCGAGCATGTATTGTTAACCTAATAAGCACGAACATGAACTCAGATGTAAATAGAGTTAATGTAATCAGATACATTATGTCGTACACAATCAAATCAACACTCTAGCAGTGTCAACTGAATGTGTGCCTCATTATTCTTCTAAACCCTGATGGAGACCTGGATTAGTAGTTGTTTTTAACATATTGACGAGGGCACATGCTGGGGATACCTGGATTAGTAATTCTTTTCGTACTTGAAGGGGAGCACGAGTCTTTGATCCTGGATGTTTAGGTTGCACCCACACTTGATCATGTAAAACAGATCATCTAAAACAGAGGTTTCATACTAATCTTCCTACTCTTACACAATTAATGAGAATGTTCTTGCAAATAATGAGTGCCAAAAACCACCTTGAATTCGTGAAGAAGCTGAAGTACATGGAACTAGAGCGAGGAGGCCAATGAATGCTAATCTTCGAAAGGAAATGAGTTATTATTGGTTGCTTGCATTTCGTCGCCTTATTGTTGCCCACGTTTCACACCAGGTTTACCTTGGCGCCTGAAACAAAATTTCAAGTTTTGATTTCTTGTGTATGTTAAAAGCAATTACATATTCATATGTCTTATTTATTTAGACAATGCTGCATTTTATGTCTCTATCATTAATTTAGGGGTAATATAGTCTTTTTAAGTGATAGAAGACTTTTAAGATTTTGAAAGAGGCTAGTATAAGCCATTTAGGTTTAGAAGCAATTTTGGGAAAAAATCTCTTATAAGAGGTAAGAAAAGAACACTAAAAAAATTCTTGTAAGAGGTGGACCACTTCTTACAAGAGGTAAATCACTTGTAAGAGGAGAAAAAGAACACTACCTAAGTCTACCAGGTTGACCCACTTGGACAAAGGGAATCTTTCATTCATAGCTGCCTAACCGCCCAACAAACACCTAGGTATTGTTCTTTTTTTTGCCTCTTATAAGAGGTTACCTCTTACAAGAGATTTACGGTAAGAGCCTCTTGTAAGAGCCTCTTTTTTAGGTGTTCTTTTTATATAAAAATAACCTCTTATAAGAACCTCTTATAAGAGATTTCTGTTCTTTTTTCACCTCTTACAAGAGCCTATATTACCCCAAAGTCTATATTACCCCTAAAAGACTTCTGGTAGCATTTTTCTTGATTGATTGATGAATGAATTATTTCCTTTTTCTGTTAGTAAAGGAACTTCAATAGGGTGAGATTGTGTGAGTCTATTGAGACAAGTTATGAATTCAAACCATATTGTATATTGGTTCTCCTTTTCTATTGTTGGAGCGAACCGGGAAACTCAAAGGCAAAGGAAATGTCACATTACTGCACAGATTTAAGAAATTACTGCAAGGTCTATCAAATTTGTGTTTATCGTGCAAAATCATCAGAGAGTTATTTGGAGAGAGAAAACTCCATTTCCTCACAGAACACGACGAAAGAATGCTAATCTTCCAAGCAGGCCTGAGAAGAAACAAAATGGTATATACATTGAAGTCCTAGTATTGATTCAAGGAATATATATGTATATTTTTCTGTCAAACTTATTTAATTAGTCTATTTTGTTATATAATATAGTAAAATTAATGAATCTTGCAGATTCTTATATGCTTACATATCACCAAGTGTAGTATCTTTGTCGACATAGGACGAGCACTGTCAATATATAGCAGCTGAGAATTGGTGATGCTAATAGTCAAATATGAAGTGACAAAACCATGATATTATAGTCCTTAAATTTTTAATTAGTTTGTCGCGTTAATATTAATATTAGTTAATTAGCTCGATATCATACAGGTTCAGCCATCTGAAAGAACGTACACCTTTATAACTAGTTTAATTAGTAACAATATTAATATAGATTTTGGGGTAATATAGACTTTTTAAGTGATAGAAGTCTTATAAGAATTTGAAAGAGGCTACTAGAAGTCTTTTAGGCTTATAAGAGATTTTGGGGAAAATGTCTTATAAGAGGTAAAAAAAGAACGCTAAAAAAACTCTTGTAAGAGGTTGATCACCTCTTACAAGAGGTAAATCTCTTATAAGAGGAGAAAAAGAACACTACCCTAGTCTACGTGGCAGGTGCATAGCGCACACTCACAACAGCTGTTGGATCCCTTATTAAATTGGTGGGTCCAACTAGCCCTTAAATCTATTACAATCTATCATCTATTTATGAACAACACATTTAGAGCATCCACGGCGATTTCTTATAATTGGCAATTTGCCATTTTATAAGAAACGATCATCTGCAGTGGTTTTCTATTTTCCCATTTTTTAGCAAACTCGCTATATCTGTTTTTCATATATGAGAAACGAAATACCCATTCTCAAATTATAAAGGACGGGATATCATATACCGTCGCACCGATTTTATAATATTTTAATCACGTCAAACGGGAAAACATATACCGTCCCTCCGATTTTTATTTATTTAATTTTTTTTTAAAAACTCCTCAGACGGGATATGTTATCTCGTCTGAATCGAATGGGAGAACATATCCCGTCCCAGGAGATTTTCATTTTTTTTATTTTTTTTTTAAATGAACGGCCAAGATTCTTCCGATCGAAAAAAAAAAAATTTAATTCTCGAACGGGATATGTTATCCCGTCCTTGAATTGGGGTATTAGTTAGGTAGTGGGTAGGTTTAGAGGTATTAGTTAGGTATAGTTAGTTAATTAATTAGGTTTAGGTATTATAATATTAGTTATTTTATTTAATTAATATATTTTAATTATTAATTAATAATTAAATTTTTTAATTTTTTTTAAAACGAGAGAGACGGTATAACATATACCGTCCCACGCAATTTTTTTAAAAAATTTGCGAGACGGTATATGTTATGCCGTCCCACGCAATTTTTTTAAAAAAAGCGCAGAATATAGCAAACAACCACTGCAGCGTTCTTCGCTATTTGCTATTACTGTAGCATCCATTTTTTACAAAATGAGAAACACCATTGTGGATGCTCTTACAACAAACCCCTCACCCATGGACCTAAGAAAGGACGAAGGATTGAAACGCAAATAGGCTGGACTGATACACAAAGAAAGATATAGCTCTTTAGGAGCATGTATGATAGATTCTTTTTTCCAGAAATAGGTCTCTTTTTTAAACTAATTTTCAAAATAGGTCTGTTTCGAAACAAATTTTCAAAATAGGAATGTTCTCATAAGCTACGCGATACAGCAGCCTCTTTGATAACGACATACCATATAATGCTACACTCCTAGACATGGAAAAATTTATCCTAAGTGTAAAATGTGAAAAATATGATGCCACAGTTGGATACTGCGGCCTTGATATACCATAGGCCGCAATATTGAACTGTGACATCTTTGATTTCTAGGTCACAGTTCACAACTGCGGCCTAAGTACATATCATAGCTAATAGGCTGCAAGAAAATTCACTCAAGTGTAAAATGTGAAAAATACGAGGCCGCAGTTAGGTACTGCGGTCTTGATATAACATAGGCCGCAGTCTACTACTACGGCTTCAGTTATATGATGAAAACTGGATCCTACGAAGCATATAACTGTGGCCGCAGTTGTGAACTGCGGCCTATGTTATATCAAGGCCGCAGTACCCAACTGCGGCCTCGTATTTTTCACATTTTATACTTAGGAAAAATTTTCCTAAGTCTGAGAGTTTGGCATTATATGTTATGTACGGAGGCTGCAGTTGTAAACTGTTATCTCGTTATCGAAGAAGTCGCAGTTCGGTACTGCGGCTTATGAGAACAGACCTATTTTGAAAATTAGTTTCGAAACCGACATATTTTGAAAATTAATTTTAAAAATAGACGTATTTTGAAAAAAATATCAGCATCAGAGCCCTGCCAATCAATATAAATAACATCAAGAACTGTTAAGCAATACAACTACTTTCTCCTCAAATCTAACGGAGGTTTTATTTCTTTGGTCATCCGGTTTCATGATTTACATTGAGGTCCCAGACAAATGATCAAGAACGATAAAAAGTAAAGACAAATTTCTTACATTTCTATGTGGGTGATCAGGAGTTGACTCTCAGTTAAACAAATTAGCATATGTAAGAGGTGACTAGCTACTTCTTAATTAGTGCTCGAAAATGTGCCTATTCAATCATTCTGGGTGTGGATTCCTTTCATTTTGGAGAGTTCAAAGGAATTAAACACTGTACTTTTAATGCAACCTGGACATATTCCTCTCATCGCTTAGATAAGTACAAGCTAAATTTCACTTCTCAGTTATGGGTGAATTGTCAACAAATCTATCTTTTCTTTTTCACTCATTAATAAACTCACTCCTTTTTAGTTTTGAAAAAAAAAAAATCAATCTGCAAAGTTTTTCTCCCATAGTTTTTAAATGAACACTACAAAACACACGGACTTTAGCGGCGCTTTTACAAGGCTAGAGCGGTATTTTATAGCGCCATTGTAGTACACAACGACGTTTCTAAAATCGCCGCTAAAAGCGTCATTAGAGCTTGCATCGTTATAGCCATATGGGCTATCACTACATTTTCCGTCGCCGCCGCTATAGGTTCTAAGCTTTAACGGCGTTTCTAAAATGCCGGCATAGGTCGCTTTCTTTTTTGATTTTTTTAAAATGGGCTAGCTATAGCGGCATGTCGAATACGCCGTGGTAGATGGAAATGCATTAGAATTTCCAAAAAATTAATCTACAGCGGCGCCTTTGAAGCGCCGCAATAGAGGAATGGTTTTTGAAAATTCCTGTATCTATGCCGGCGTCTTAGGGTAAACGCCGGTATAGGTTTTTTTTTTTTTTTTGGATTTTTATTATAAAATTTTGAATTAAAAGACTTGTAATTAATTGCATATTACAAACACCTTTAGTCATATTAAATTTAAATGCTTAAATCTTAAAATCAAAAATAACATCATAATCAACAACCAAAAGTCACATATCACAAATAATAATAACTGGATAGAAAACAAAATATCTAACACATCTAAACTGTCATACAAAAGTGTCAAATGTATAAGTTGTACAACACTTAGTTATTACAAAACATTTTTAAAAAAGTTCAAATCCAACAAACAAGGGCTGGAGAGTCCCCTTATGTGGCTGGGTGTTAATTCCAATTCCATCGTTATTTTGCCAAAACTTTTTTTTTTTTGGGTTTTTATTGTTACTCGACTATTCAACATTCAACAGATTAATAGAATACAATGAAAAATATGTTTATTCAACAGATTGATAACATACAATGAAAACTATGTTTATTCAACATTCAAGTAGTTCACACCACTGAAAAACTATGTTGTGCCATTGAATGTGTTTCAAAGACGTGATTCACACACGAAGTATCACAAGGGTAAGCACAATCAATCCTCTGAAAAGGATTTCGGTCGTAGAACCAGTTTACAACTGCCTTTGCAATTGGCTGCAAAAACAAAATAACTTAAGGTTAATTAAACATGAACGAAAGCTACTAAATCTGTAAAACCAACAAAAGTCTAGCAAATCTATAAATACCCCTAGAGTCTTATCTTCCACTCTATAGAAGTGCATAAAACATGGGACCTTTTGTAAGTACCACTGCATTTTAAATAGAAAGCTCTATACAGTGATGGAAAATAATAAGTTAAGACAGAATACTCACCTTAAGACAATGAATTTCTGTTCCATGCCTTTTATATATATATGGATACCTGTCATACAAAAAAAGGTATTTTGTGACTAATCACCACATTAAAATTTTAAAATACTATTAATTTGGCTGAATGAGTTATCAAGAACACATAGCACAACTGCTTCATGCCTTCTATCAAATTCTAGATTTAAGAAATATAGTTTCAAAGTTAGTAATAAAACAAGCCCTGGTAGCATGTTAAAAAACTATCAGGGTTTTGTTAAAGCTCAACAACTGATTTGATTAGGAGAATAACAATTGGGATGACCATGAAAAATTGTGCAGCTAATGTCTTCTAAATTCTAAATCATAAGCGCGATGATATTGACTGAGTTTGGCACTTACTTTTTCTAAGCTACTGCAAAAAATTGTTCATTTTGTAATAATACAACGTCCGGCACAGTTTCCATAATCTGAATAGGAAAGCAATACACTCCTTGAAAAATAGTTGTAAATAAATTATAATTAAAAAGATGCATTTGTTTCTTTGAAGAAGGCACCAAAGTAGATGCTTTATTTGATTCTTGGTTTTATTTGTATTTTGGAGTTAATATGTTATTCCAATAGCGTTGTACATTTGCCACATCTGTAATTGAAATAGTCACTTCGTATTATGGCTAAATGGTTAAAGTATGAGTTTGTTAAGTATATGGGTTTTCTTTGGGAAAGTTGAAATCTCACAGACTGATAAGGATAGATCCCTTACAAAGACAACATCTAAATTCTTCTTAGAAGCCAAACCAAAAAAGAAATGAAGGGACCATTGAAATTTTGTAACTAACATGATTATAATTTACATAAGAACTTGAAAGATATTGTCATGAAAGCAAGTTACATAAATTAGTCTCACAAGGATTAGAACTTTTACTCGTAAAACATGGCATAATGCAAGTGATCTTATTGAACCGTGGTCTGACTATAATATAATTTGAAAGTTTGTTTTATAATGCATTCCACATTTCCACTCGCAAGCAAATCCTTGTGGACTCTTGAAGCAAGAAAATTTTGGGATCCTCAGTTTCATGAGCTTATCAAATTCTAAAACCTACAAGGTAAGTTAACCTATCTGGCATCTGCCCTCCTAAAGCGTCATATTATGTTTACAGGTTTATTGGGTACAGAAGATACCAAATCAGAACACTGACGACAGACTGATATCAGTCACAAAATTTGGTTCAGCTTCCATAGGTGAACCAATTAATGCTTAGATGGTGACTGTGGCACTTAATAAAAAGAACATCTCCATTAATCAACCAACCAGAAACAACATTACTATGTATCTCCACAGAAGGATTCAATCCAAGAAGATGTAAGTATCTAATAGTTTTTATCAAAAAGAAAATCGGTTATCAACACAATAATAGATTAATAGTTTCCCCAAATAATTTCTGAAACAAAAGGTAATAGCTAAAAAAAATAGAGAGGTTCAAACATTAGTCTATTTTACAGCTTGGTTTTTGATATTATCCTCTAAGTCAGATTCACTCAATACCACAAAAGCCAGGGATAATCTGAAGGAAACTTGAATTGAAAGATATTTCCTCAAAGAAGTAATGACATTGCCATGCCGTTACCATTTGTAAGTACAATTTAAGAATCAATAATGTGTGACAAAGTGAGTAGAATTGTGCTTCTTAGAATGAAAGTAGCCATCATAGGCCTAGCCTATCTAAAATGTCTTCTAGCTATGATTTGGCTGTGAAAATTTGGGTTCTTCATGCCTATATATGTGAACAATGCTTCAAAACAGGATGTTCTGGACAATTATGTACTTCCTCATTATCAAAAGGAGTGTAACAATCAACAAAATCAAAGAATCTATTGAGGTGTATATTTGAAATGCACCCATTTATGGCTAGAGCTCATCGACAGCTAAGTAACTATAACATCAAAAAACAAACAAACATAGAAATGTATAGATAAACCAATCATGTATAGATTTTGAAGAGATCATCAATAGTTTGTAGATCAAAACAAACCTGAAACTCTTTAATCAAATCCATAGTTATCATATCAATCATTGCTAGGTGCCCCTTGCGCCCTACCATAATCATATAATGACCACTCATGGTGTGGCCCAATGTGTATGGGCCTAAGTCAGCACATTTACATGAAAATGAAAACAAAGGGTAAAATAAAATAAATATTGACAACTATTTTATAACATTGGAATTGTAGTTCTATAAGGTGACTAACATTTGAAAAAACTGTTTATCAGGTAAGATCATATCCAATGGCTTTCTTGAACTGTTAATATCCACTTCTTTAAGTATAGCCTCTTGTTTGATCCACCATGTCTTTTCTAAGCCTTCAGCCTCCAAAATGCCTTCCTCATATGGCATAAGCCAGTATAAATGTAGCGCCCCGAATTTCTAGATGAATAGCATAGAAAATACGTGGCACATTCCCAGTGATCCACTTCAATATAACAATAAACACAACCAAACACCACTAGGATTTTCAACATTTATTACAATCAAACTTTTACATATCACAGCGGAAGACTAAACAACTCAAAATTTGCTCAACATGACTTTACAACTCAACACTGAACACTAAATAGTCCATTTATCCAAAAGCTACTAACTCAAGCATCCATTCTCTAACTCTAGGCAATAACCTGTAACCAGTGAGGCTAGAGTTGAACCCTAACCCCCAAACTAAAGGGGTCAGCCATAAATGGTGTGAGTGGCATAAAAATCAAATAGCAAATATAAATGAACTTATAACATAGTATCCAACTAAAAGTAACCAAAGATGTAAAGTGTGAAATAGCAAGAAATGTAAACAACAAGTGATATCCAAAAACCAAAAGTCAAGTGTGGGAAAGCAGGAAATCCAAATGCAGAAAAGTGAGTCAAGAAAACATGATGACCAAATGCTGACAACGATGACTACTAAGAGATGAAGATAAACTATGATAATTTGCCCATGCTTGATCATTCAGGAGATAGATCCCACATCTCAGGTATTTCCCTGGATAATTCAGGAGATCTTCCCACATCTAAACACAGTCTCATCATCACAAGAATACCACAAAAGCGTCGCCTCGACCTTAATAATTCAGGAGTTCAATCCCACATCTCAAGATAATTACTTGGATAATTCAGGAGATATACCTCACATCTCAGGTTAACTACCTGGATAATTCAGGAGATAAATCTCACATCTCAAGTTAACTACTTGGATAATTCAGAAGATTGAGTCTCACATCTAAAGCCTTACTGAGGTGCATAACTCATGTTCCCATTCGTCATGACTTTACTAATGCCTATCCTTATTAATTTGGGTTATTGAACAAAATCTCCTAGAGTAGTGTACCCTACCGGACTAAAAATATGATTAACTGAAAATTCGCCTCAATGGGCCTCAACAAATAACTCAACAAATATCTCAACACCGGTATACTAGGGTCACGTACCTCTAGAGACTCAAAAAACAAATATCTGAACAAAATCCCACTAACTGAGTGGCTCAACTGAATATCTCAAAATCATATTCTGAAAGAATATTTCACAATCAAATACTGAACAAATATCTCGAAATCAAATACTGAACAAATATCAAAAACTGAACAAAGATCTCAAATCAAACGTACAGATCCCTCAGTGCCAGTCGACTCATGCTCAGGTAAGTCGACTGTCCAGAGGACGATTCTCCAGAATTTCACAAAAATAATCTAAGGCAATATCAGTCGACTAGGGAAAGTCATCAGTCGACTGCCCCGAAACAAATCACAATAATTCTCAAAAATATAGTCTAAGTATTTAAGTCGACTGAAAGGTTCATAGGTCGACTGTCCAGAAAGGACTAAACAAAGTTACAAACAGCGGACCAGTCGACTGACAGCAGTCTAAGTCGACTGTCCCGAACAATTCTCAAAGACTGAAAGTACAACAGTAGGCTCGTACCAGTCGGCTGCTCTATAGGCCAGTCGACTGTCGGCTACAGATTTCTAAAATAGGTCTGAACACAAAAATCAAACTGGGGTTTTCTGAAGTTCATTGATCATAAAAATTAATTTGTATCCAGGCAATAAACAACTCTCAAATAATCCCATCATGGATACGTTACACAATCAATCAATTCCTCAAATCTTAATTTCTCAAGATCTAAATCACTAATCATCCATTAGGGTTTCTCAACAAAATTTCTTCCTCAACTCATAATCAAATTCTGACTTAAAAGTCATAAGATCTAGATGTTAATCACTCGATCACAACCTGATCAATTCTTAACATGCTTTCCAATAATACTATTCCAATGATTCAATATTTCCTCAACAATCTTGATTATTTTCTCATACATAATCCAAATTATCAACAAGTGTTCTCGTCATTCATATCCAAATAAAAGATCCATATCATACATACAAGGAGACTAGCAAAACAATAGTATAATGGTCACAAACAAGCGTAACAAGGTCTTACGTCATTCATCAAACAAGCCAACAAAACAAAGCAAAACAAAACAAAACCACTCACCCTGATTTGAAGAAAAATCCACAAAAGCTTTCTCCTTGCTAGATCCAAAAACCCTCTCTTGTTCCTCAAACAAATCCCAAGAATCTGTATATTGAAAATGACGGCTGGGAAAAGGAAATCCCTTATATATGCCGGATATAATATTAGGGTTTTCACCCAATTTGCAAAATAATCCTTTCCCAAAATATAACTTACATATATATAGATTAGTTTTGAAATTCCATCAAATATTATTTAAATTAGGATTTAATAGAAAATATACGTCCAAACTTCAGCCAATACTGCTCAAAACGTCCAGAATGCCAATTTTGCATTTCAACCCTTGAAAATGTCAATTTTGCAAATAAGTCCTTCTTTTCTCAAAAATTGCAAATAGTACTAATTAGTTTCAGAAAAATCTGGAAAAATACTACATAAATCCTAAATAATAAATAATGATTTTTCATAAAGAAATCTTAATTTTTCAAACTTCTAAAAGTCATTTGCACGTGTACAAAAGATAAATTTCTTAGAAAATATTAATTAAATCTCCAAAAATCATTTAAATTCATTTTCAAATAATTAAGATAATATTTAAAAATATGGGGTTCTACATCACTCCCTCCTTAGAAGAGTTCTGTCCTCAGAACTACGACTAATGAGTTCAAAACACATACCAAACAAAGGAAAATAGTGTTTCACATATATATAGAATATAATCCAAACAATTTCTTATAACATCACAATCAAAACAGAGGAATACATCATATACCAGTCAATAGTACAATCATCCAAAGAATTCCAATCACATACAAGAAATACACTCATACAAACAATTCAGGAAATTCCTTCAGCATGCGATCCTCGGGCTCCCAAGTAGCCTCCTCGAACTGTTGATTCCTCCACAACACTTTGACCATAGGTATTACCTTGCTCCTAAGGACTTTCTCCCTACGATCAACGATCTCAACAGGCCGTTCCTTGTAGTTCAAGTTCACCTGTAGATCTTCAGGGACTTCTACCAACTGATGATTCTGATCGGCCACATACTTCCTTAATAGTGACACATGAAACACATCATGTACTTGCGCTAACTCCTCAGGAAGTTTCAATCTGTATGCTGTCTTGCCAATCCTCTCCACGATCCTGTACGGTCCAATATACCTCGGCGCCAACTTGCCTCCCTTACCGAATCTGATCACTCCTTTGGTCGGAGAAACCTTGAGGAAAACTGCATCCCCAACCTCAAACTCCAAATCTCTTCGTCGAGTATCAGCATAACTCTTCTGCCGACTCTGAGCTTCAACTAACCTCTGGCAAATCAGCTCAATTTGCTCCGACGTCTGCTGCACGATCTCAAGACCATACATCTGCCTCTCGCCAACCTCATACCAACAAACAGGTGTCCTGCACCTCCGCCCATACAAAGCCTCATACGGTGCCATCCCAATACTTGCATGGTAACTGTTGTTATAAGCAAACTCAACCAATGCCAAGTATCTCTCCCAACTACCACCGAAGTCCATAACACAAGCCCTCAACATATCTTCCAGCACTCGATTCACCCTCTCCGTCTGACCATCTGTCTGCGGATGAAATGCTGTACTGAAATCAGTTCTGGTGCCTAAAGCTGCTTGTAGGCTCTTCCAAAACCTCGAAGTAAACCTTGGATCTCTGTCAGAAACAATTGACACAGGAACTCCATGAAGTCTCACAATCTCTCCAATGTACAACTCAGCCAATTTCTCCATTGACCAAGTAATCTTCATGGCTAGAAAATGTGCCGACTTAGTCAATCGGTCCACAACAACCCAAATCGAGTCATTGCCCTTCGAACTCCTCGGCAAACCCGTGATGAAATCCATGCTGATATTCTCCCACTTCCACTCTGGAATGGGTAATGGCTGTAACAAACCTCCAGGTCTCTGATTCTCTGCCTTGATCTGCTGACAAGTCAGACACCTTGCCACAAAATCTGCTACATCCCGTTTCATACCTGTCCACCAAAAATGTGGTTTGATGTCCCTGTACATCTTCGTGCCTCCTGGATGAACTGATAACAATGTACTGTGTGCTTCCTTCAAGATACTCTCTCTCAACTCTGCATCATCTGGAACACACAACCTCTCACCTATCTAAAGAACTCCATCTTGGACACGAAATTCTGATAACTTGCCTTCTGAAACCTGCTGCAACATCTTCTGAATCTCTGAGTCCGATTTCTGACCTTCCACAATCCTCTCTCTCAAAGACAGCTGTAGCCTCAACTGAGCCAAAGATGCCCCTAAGCTTCGCAGTACCACCTCGATACCTGCCTGGTCGATCTCTGCTGCCAACACCTTTCGAGTAGTGATCAATCTCGATAAACTACTCTTCCTGCTAAGTCCATCAGCCACTACATTCGCCTTGCCCGGATGGTACTTGATCTCAGGACGAATGTCTTCCAATACTTCCAACCACCTTCTCTGCCGAAGATTCAAATCCCTCTGCTGATAAATATACTTCAGGCTCTTGTGGTCAGTGTACATATTGACCTTCTCACCATAGACATAATGTCTCCATAGCTTCAAGGCATAAATGATAGCTACTAGCTCCAGATCATGCGTCGGATAATTCTTCTCATGCGGACGCAATTGCCTCGAACCATAAGCAATGACCTTGCCTTCCTGCATCAAGACACATCCCAAACCTCTGAGAGACGCATCACTGTAGATATCATAATCCTTCCCAGCTTGCAGCAATGCCAATATAGGTGCAGTAGTCAACCTTTCCTTTAACTCAAGGAAACTCTCTTCGCACTTATCTGTCCATACAAATGCCACATTCTTTCGGGTCAAACCTGTCATCGGTACTGCAATCTGAGAATACCCCTGAATAAATCTCCTGTAGTACCCAGCTAATCCCAAGAAGCTTCTGACTTCCTTCACTGACGTCGGCCTGGGCCAATCCTTCACTGCTTCCACTTTCTGAGGATCAGTAGCCACTCCCTCCTTAGAAAGAATATGGCCAAGGAAAGCTACCTCAGACTTCCAGAATTCACACTTCGACAATTTGGCATACAAACTGTGCTCCTGCAACGTCTGTAACACTGCTGTCAAGTGCGTCGAATGATCCTCTTCCGACTTCGAATATACCAAGATATCATCGATGAAGACCACTACGAAGGAATCAATGAACGGTCTCAACACCCGATTCATCATATCCATGAACACTGCTGGCGCATTCGTCAACCCGAATGGCATCACCAAAAATTCATACAGCCCATGACGAGTCCTGAACGCTGTCTTACTCACATCTTCCTCCTTGACTCGCACCTGATGATACCCTGACCTCAGATCAATCTTCGAAAACACAGCTGCTCCTCGAAGCCTGTCGAACAAATCATCAATCCGCGGTAGTGGGTACTTGTTCTGAATAGTCACCCTATTCAATTCCCGATAGTCAATGCACATCCTCATCGACCCATCCTTCTTCTTGACCAACAACACTGGCGCTCCCCACGGAGAAGAACTCGGTCTGATAAGCCATTTGCTCAAAAGCTCCTCAATCTGCTTCTTCACTTCATCTTGCTCTACAGGTGCCATCCTGTATGGAGCCTTGGAAATCGGCGCACTTCCCGGCTGAACATTGATGCAAAACTCTACATCTCTCTGCGGCGATAATCCTAGAAAATCATCCAAGAACACCTGAGGAAAATTTCGAACAACCGGAATGCCCTTGACTTCATCCGAAATTGCCATCTTAGATACCATTGCAGCCACCTTCGGAATCTTCTTCTTCCCTTGGAAAGTTACTGCAGGTCCACCTGGTGCTTTCACCAACACCTCCTTCTGCTTGCAATCAATTGTGGCATCATATATAGCCATCCAACCGATGCCTACAATGACATCCACTCCCAACACTTGCAGTTCGATCAAGTCGATGCCGAACATCCTTCCACCAATCTCGATATCACAGCCCTCGTAATATCGATCCGCTACCAGCTCTTCACCTGACGGCATTGCCACCGACAAAACCCTGCTTGGAAATAACTTAGGTTCCAAACCTAAGATCTTTGCAAAACTTGGCGATACAAATGTATGCGATAAACCAGTGTCAAACAAAACCTTTGCTTTAATTCCATTTATTAAAACAACTCCTGTTACAATAAGAATGATACTCAATCTTAAATTGTTCTGAAATAAAAGCTTTATTCATTACACTGATTCAAAAATGAAAGAAATCAAAATTCCTGCATACCCTGTATTATATCTTCTGAGTTTCTCGCATCCTCCTCGGTCAATGCAAATACTCGCCCTTGCCTCTTCGGGACTTTGCTTCCACCCGAACCATCTTCCTTCAGTTTTGGACAACGGAGCTTGGAATGTCCAGTCTGCCCACACTGAGAACAGATATGCTCTGCCAACTTCGGACACGATGACCTGTAATGTCCTACCTCCTTGCAGTAGTAACAGGTCACTCCCTGAGCTGCAGGCGCCTTCTGCACCGATCCACTGAACTTTGCCTGCTTTGCAGGGGAATCCCTTCCCACTCTGGCCTGATGCTGGCCTCTTGTTCCGGTTCCAAGTATCCTGCTTCTTCTGAAATAGATCCATATCCTCCTCAGTCATTGCTGCTCGTCTGACCAGCTTGTCAAATCTTCTGATACCCAACGGAACCATCCTTGACCTCAAGTTTAGCCTCAAGCCCTGCTCAAACTTTTGGCCTTCTTTGCTTCATCCATGACCAATTCTGGTGCATACCTCGAAAGTTTAGCAAATTTCGTCTCATACTCCCGAACAGTCATGCTGCCTTGCTGAAGGTTCATGAACTCGGTCGCCTTCTTCTCTTGAACATCCAGAGGAAAGAAGCGATCTCTAAACTCCTCCAGAAAAGCTTCCCATGTCAGCTGCTGATCTCCCAAATTCCTCTTCAGTGATTCCCACCAAACACCAGCATCTTTCTCGAGCTGCATCGAAGCTAACTTCACTTTGCTAGCTGCCGGAGTCTCTGACACCTCAAAAATCGTCTCCATCTTCCTAATCCAATCATCTGCTGCTGTTGGATCAGCTTGCCCCTCAAAGACTGGCGGCCTCATCCTCTTAAAGGATTCGATCTGCTTGATGGGGTCGGCATTCACCAATCCATGTCCAGCTCCATGATTGGGCAGTGGATTCTGCTGCTGCTGAGCTTGCTGCTGTTGCGCCACGTTGAATGCCATCAACGTATTCAGTGTTTGATACACCTTAGCGAATTCAGCCTCTAGGTCGATCCCATTTCCTCGGGAACTACCCGATCCATCCTCATTGTTGCCACCATTTCTACCTCTGGGTGCAACCATTTTGATTACTGCAAAACGAGGGTAAAGTTAGAGTAACACACACAATTCAAACTCATATCAATGCCCTATGGCAAAACCATAACCATACCTCAAACCATAACTTCAAACCAAACATCATATTTTAACTCTATGTGATACTCACACTCTGATGTCCACACCTAGGTACTCACTCTCTAGTGTCCACACCTAGGTTGGTTTTCTTACTATGTCTATTATTACCATTGAAGCAGAGCTCTGATACCAATCTCTGTAGCGCCCCGAATTTCTAGATGAATAGCATAGAAAATACGTAGCACATTCCCAGTGATCCACTTTAATATAACAATAAACACAACCAAACACCACTAGGATTTTCAACATTTATTACAATCAAACTTTTACATATCACAGCGGAAGACTAAACAACTCAAAATTTGCTCAACATGACTTTACAACTCAACACTGAACACTAAATAGTCCATTTATCCAAAAGCTACTAACTCAAGCATCCATTCTCCAACTCTAGGCAATAACCTGCAACCAGTGAGGCTAGAGTTGAACCCTAACCCCCAAACTAAAGGGGTCAGCCATAAATGGTGTGAGTGGCATAAAAATTAAATAGCAAATATAAATGAACTTATAACATAGTATCCAACTAAAAGTAACCAAAGATGTAAAGTGTGAAATAGCAAGAAATGTAAACAACAAGTGATATCCAAAAACCAAAAGTCAAGTGTGGAAAAGCAGGAAATCCAAATGCAGAAAAGTGAGTCAAGAAAACATGATGACCAAATGCTGACAACGATGACTACTAAGAGATGAAGATAAACTATGATAATTTGCCCATGCTTGATCAATCAGGAGATAGATCCCACATCTCAGGTATTTCCCTGGATAATTCAGGAGATCTTCCCACATCTAAACACAGTCTCATCATCACAAGAATACCACAAAAGCGTCGCCTCGACCTTGATAATTCAAGAGTTCAATCCCACATCTCAAGATAATTACTTGGATAATTCAGGAGATATACCTCACATCTCAGGTTAACTACCTGGATAATTCAGGAGATAAATCTCACATCTCAAGTTAACTACTTGGATAATTCAGAAGATTAAGTCTCACATCTAAAGCCTTACTGAGGTGCATAACTCATGTTCCCATTCGTCATGACTTTACTAATGCCTGTCCTTATTAATTTGGGTTACTGAACAAAATCTCCTAGAGTAGTGTACCCTACCGGACTAAAAATATGATTGACTGAAAATTCGCCTCAATGGGCCTCAACAAATAACTCAACAAATATCTCAACACCGGTATACTAGGGTCACGTACCTCTAGAGACCCAAAAAAAAAATATCTGAACAAAATCCCACTAACTGAGTGGCTCAACTGAATATCTCAAAATCATATTCTTAAAGAATATTTCACAATCAAATACTGAACAAATATCTCAAAATCAAATACTGAACAAATATCAAAAACTGAACAAAGATCTCAAATCAAACGTACAGATCCCTCAGTGCCAGTCGACTCATGCTCAGGTAAGTCGACTGTCCAGACGACGATTCTCCAGAATTTCACAAAAATAATCTAAGGCAATATCAGTCGACTAGGGAAAGTCATCAGTCGACTGCCCCGAAACAAATCACAATAATTCTCAAAAATATAGTCTAAGTATTTAAGTCGACTGAAAGGTTCATAGGTCGACTGTCCAGAAAGGACTAAACAAAGTTACAAACAGCGGACCAGTAGACTGACAGCAGTCTAAGTCGACTGTCCCGAACAATTCTCAAAGACTGAAAGTACAACAGTAGGCTCGTACCAGTCGGCTGCTCTATAGGCCAGTCGACTGTCGGCTACAGATTTCTAAAATAGGTCTGAACACAAAAATCAAACTGGGGTTTTCTGAAGTTCATTGATCATAAAAATTAATTTGTATCCAGGCAATAAACAATTCTCAAATAATCCCATCATGGATACGTTACACAATCAATCAATTCCTCAAATCTTAATTTCTCAAGATCTAAATCACTAATCCTCCATTAGGGTTTCTCAACAAAATTTCTTCCTCAACTCATAATCAAATTCTGACTTAAAAGTCATAAGATCTAGATGTTAATCACTCGATCACAACCTGATCAATTCTTAACATGCTTTCCAATAATACTATTCCAATGATTCAATATTTCCTCAACAATCTTGATTATTTTCTCATACATAATCCCAATTATCAACAAGTGTTCTCGTCATTCATATCCAAATAAAAGATCCATATCATACATACAAGGAGACTAGCAAAACAATAGTATAATTGTCACAAACAAGCGTAACAAGGTCTTACGTCATTCATCAAACAAGCCAACAAAACAAAGCAAAACAAAACAAAACCACTCACCCTGATTTGAAGAAAAATCCACAAAAGCTTTCTCCTTGCTAGATCCAAAAATCTTCTCTTGTTCCTCAAACAAATCCCAAGAATCTGTATATTGAAAATGACGGCTGGGAAAAGGAAATCCCTTATATATGCCGGATATAATATTAGGGTTTTCACCCAATTTGCAAAATAATCCTTTCCCAAAATATAACTTACATATATATAGATTAGTTTTGAAATTCCATCAAATATTATTTAAATTAGGATTTAATAGAAAATATACGTCCAAACTTCAGCCAATACTGCTCAAAACGTCCAGAATGCCAATTTTGCATTTCAACCCTTGAAAATGTCAATTTTGCAAATAAGTCCTTCTTTTCTCAAAAATTGCAAATAGTACTAATTAGTTTCAGAAAAATCTGGAAAAATACTACATAAATCCTAAATAATAAATAATGATTTTTCATAAAGAAATCTTAATTTTTCAAACTTCTAAAAGTCATTTGCACGTGTTTTGCACGTGTACAAAAGATAAATTTCTTAGAAAATATTAATTAAATCTCCAAAAATCATTTAAATTCATTTTCAAATAATTAAGATAATATTTGAAAATATGGGGTTCTACAATAAAAAACTTAAACTATGTCAAATTATAGTAGAATTGTTGTAGTTGCCTCCTTTAAGAAATAAAGATAGTTGTTAGTGGCCTTCAACAGAAAGTATGGTGTATATGACTAGCATTACTATCATAAGAAGAAACATGTTATGCAAGAGGGGCAAAGCACAATAAAGTGCATTACAAAACGAAATGCAAGTCAAAAAATGTTAACCATAACTAAGAATTGATTAGACTGAAGAAACGCAAAATATTGGAGCAACGGGGCATATAAGCATAGCATGATAAATTAGACTAACAAAAGGGTAATTAAGCGAACAAATATATGCAGAAAGTTATAGCTAAAGCGGTAAGTAAGACCAGATTAAGAAGACAACTGACCTGCTTTTTCTATTGTATCATCAGTTTGGAAAAAGGTAAGTAAGCCTAAATAAAGTTTTTAAAATTTTTAATTATAAAATTAATGCTAATGAACAGATTGGAAAAACTGATTATGAAGTTCCACTTATCTAACGATACCTTGCTAATAAAGTCTTCTGATCCAACAATGACAGAACCTACTGGAGCACCCATACCTTTTGACAAGCATACCTAATATGAACACTACAAATAGAAAAGAATTAGTGAAAAATTAAGAGATTCAAGTGCTCTAATGTTCACTCACTATTTTCTCAGAAAAATTGTAAGAAACTGAACCCAGAATAATTAAATGCACATAGATTGAACATAATTAACAAATCAAATAATAGTTACAAGGAATGATTACATAATTAACATGATTTTCCTGAACTACATTAACTTGAAATTTTATCTACTACCAATGAAAGATAAAATTTCATTTAAACAAACTCATAAAGTTGAACATCATTTAATCTTAAAATATGAACAAACTAAATTTGGATGCCATACTATAATTGAAAAGGATAAATGGATTGAGGGTCCTAAGGCTTACTTCAGCAGACATTAAATACCCTTCAGGTTCAGCACTTGTCCAGTGGTGGCAGGAGTTCGAGGAGATGGTTTCCATACAGTAAGTCTAACTGGTTTTCCAACAGATTGATTTAGATATAAAACACTAAAATTGAAAGAAATTGGGAAAGAATTAGGGTTTCACTTACTAGTTTTAATCAGTTATGAAAAATGGAGGAAGAGATAGCTTACTGAAGGGTGATGGGGGGCTGTCGACTGGGTCTGACCTTGGGAGGCAGGGGAGAGACTTGCGCCGGGTGTTGCCATCATTGTTGTTTGCACCGCAGCTAAATTTGATAGGGAGGAGGAGGAGGCCAAAGATGGTTAGGGTTTGGGGTTTGGGGATGGGAGAGAGAGGAGGATTTAAATGGAGAGGAGAGTAAAGAAGATAGGGGCTATGGACGTCGGGGCTAAGGAATCGAAAACGGGCGTTGGCGTCGGGCAATAGATGGCAACGGCGATGGCGATGGCGACAGCGGTAGAGCAAGTGTTGGCACTGGTTTGGATTTGGGATTTTCGGGTCGAGAGCTAGGGTTGGGGATTTGGGAATTGAGATCAATGGAAGTGCAGGATTGGGGATTGGATATTTATGGGGGGCGGTTTATCCCGGCGGTTTTCATATAAATTCCAGAACATTTTACCCTACCCTATAACGGCATAGTATACATACCCGCCACTTTAGGCGATATGTATATACTACTGTTTGAGTCTATAGCGGCGTTGTTGTCCAACGCCGTTATAGAGAGTCTGTTTTTATAAAATAAAATTATTCTATACCTATAGCAGCGCGTTGTGGAAACGTCAGGAAATATATGCGGCTAGAGGCCTAGCAATTTGTAGTGAAATGTCCACAATACCCTTATTATAATCCTATGTAAATACAAATTTTTGTGGTGGGGTCCACTCATCTACATTAATAAGTTGTAAGAAAATTAAAAAATACAAGCATCGCGTTAAACCCATATTCAAATAGTCTCTGGGAGATGACACATATAACATTAATGCCAATATGCATAAGTGTCAAATAGAACTTCATTCATTTCAATATGCATCAAACTTTTGCCCCGACACTTATTTCCTCTCATATACTTTTCATCACAATGAAATCAAGTCTCTTATCTCTTCTCTTAGCTATATATCTATCAAACTGTGGACCCTTCACACCCTACTCCATGTTCTTAGTACCTCCCCAACCAATATTGCCACTCTTTGCATTATTAAGCATCCAAGACTTTGTAACAGGAGAAGTCACATTAATAAACCATATAGGCTTGTAAATGCTTGTAGACCTCCAAGATTTCTTTTGACCATTTATAATTGTCTCCATAGTTAAAAATTCCCTGTAAGCATGCATTACAAATGTAACGCCCCGAACCCTACTCAACTGCGCATGCGGCTATACGTGCGCGTACGCGAACAAAACAAATTCTAACAACTGCCCATCATATGTTTGCCTCACACAGGGCCGGCCCTGTGTTCCCGGGGGCCCTAGGCAAACTTCCGAAATGGGGCCACTAATAACATATATATATTTTTTACGCGCGAAATACGTGCCTATATTTACAAGGGAAGTTCAAAATTGGGGGCCCCAAAAATCGCAAATTCCGCGGGGGCCCGAGGCGGCCGCCTTACCTGCCTCCATACTGGGGCCGGCCCTGGCCTCACAAAAGGTGCTATAACTTATTAGGTAACCCTTGATCGACAAACTAATATATTCACACACTCACACTAGAATGACCGATATGGGACATAGAAACCCGCGCACACACAACCCAATAGCACGTGTAAAGCACGTGCACACAATCTCACCTTCACTCTCTTCTTTCTCCACATGACCAGCACACCACTGGGCCCCACCAACCCAAGTGCAGCCACCCTACCTCCCAACTCAGCTCAACTCAAATGGCCCAATTCCATGCAACCAACCCTCTAGAGATTCTATAGGCATAACAACCAATTTTTCTCCATTATTTATATATATATATATATACTAGATTTGCCCGTGGACACGTGCCTATGGCACGTTGTCGGAACAATACAACACATGAAAAACCCGGTGAACAGTAAAACAACAATTATGTAGTTCAAGTTTGAATAGTATGACAACAATTAGTTGTAAATAAAAGTTCACGTTTCTATTAGTATATGTTGAAAAATAATTATAAATGAGGGTGTAAAATCCAACTTCTTAGAACTTTAAGGGTGGAAAATGATGAAATTTAACTTGTTGAAGAGATATTTGCTATTTTCAATATAACATGTGCAATAAAAAGTATAAAAATTTTAAAAATTTTACAAACCTAAAATCTTAAAATCTAAATTTCTAAACAAGTTAAGAAAGAATGGGAGAGAGACGGGGAGAAAGAGAAAGAGACAAATATGAAAAAGTGAAGAGAGAAGAGAGAGATAGTAATAAAGTAATGAGTTTTTTAGTTTTGGGGGGAAAATTTTAATTTTAGGGTTTGAAATATTTGGGCGGAAAAATATGTTTTGAGAGAATCAATCTAGGCCGTTGGTTTTATGGGAGATTGAATGAGAGCCACTTCATAGCTTTCTTTGTAATTTATTATTATTATTATTATTATTATTATTATTATATATATATATATGGCCTTCTTCGGTTGCAAACGCTACTGTAGCGTTGCAAACGTGCAAATGCCTTAACCCGTCATCCCCAATGACGGGTTAAGGCGTTTGCACGCGTTTGCACGACATTTGCATTTGCAATGGAAGATGACCCTATATATATATATATTATATTATATTCTCCTAACATAATATTATATATATACTCTTAAGTATGAGATGTTACAACAAATGTTTATCCTTGACATATTTCTGAATTTCTTCCATCAACCCAGACAGATAGCAGCTGACTAGAGCTTCCTCATGTAAGGTGATACCAAATGAATGTATTTGATAAAGAGTTTATTGTAATACCCTACACTACCACTATGCTGTAACTTGAACAAGGTAGTAGTTGGATCGTCAAGTTCTTGAGGTCCAAAAATTGTTGTAACAACTCCCTCTTCATTCTATTCCAAGTTATTTCAAACTCCTGTTTCTCCCACCACCTCCACCATAATAGGACTTCCCCCTTCAAGAAATATATATTAAAAGGTCATTGTCTCTTTCATCAATTCTTTCTATGTAGAAATGATGTTCTATATGGTACAACCAATTTGTCACATCCCCACTACCACTGAAGCTTGGTAAATCAATCTTTGACTGTTTTGCGAAAGGAAAATTACCAGAATGTCACTCCAAGAACCTTGACCTACATTCCTCTCCTCTCTCCCAATGTCGTCCACCTCTCGAGAACTCTTCTTGGGGTGAGTACCGACGTCGAACAGGTAGTGCATGTGTAGTATAAGGTAGTTGCGGTTGCAATGGACCCCCCCCCCCCCCTCTTCAAACTTTGACACCGCCAAGTAATCCACCCTCGATGGTGGCCACTGCGTGGCAAGAATTAGACCCTACAAGTTTTTGAACCTTCCAAGAACCCCTAATTCCATGCCCTCGAATTTCTTTTCAAGATCAGCAAGCTTGTGAAGTTCCATTCCCAAATGGGAGGTATTTCGCACTCGCTGGACCGTTGAATCAACTGTAGAGTGGAATCCACGGTGAAAATCTGGTGATCGCTCGATCTCAAAGTCGTCGTAGATCGAAGCTAAGTGAGCATTTGGCTCTGAGACCAGTGTTACAGCTCCTTCGAAGCTGGTGGCCACGGCGGAGTTTTTCTTCTTCGTCATCTCACAATCACAAGAATAAGTGAATCAAGAAAAACAAGGAGAAGATAATGGCGGTCAAGAACATTTTGTTATTCAATCACAAATGTACATTACAATAGTTGGGCTTATATAAGCAAGAGAGAGTAAGTCTACCAGCTCGACCCACCAGGACAGGGAGGGAATCTTTCGTTTATAGCCACCTAACTGCCCAACAAACACCTAGTCTATGTGGCAGGTGCATGGCGCACACTTACAACAGCCGTTCGATCCCTTATTAAATTGGTGGGTCCAAGTAGCCCTTAGATCTATTACAATCTATCATCTATTTACGAACAACACATTTACAACAAACCCCTCATCCATGGCCCTAAGAAAGGACGAAGGACTGAAACGCAAATAGGCTTGACTGATACACAAAGAAAGATATAGCTCTGTAAGAGCATGTATCATAGCCCTGCCAATCAACATAAAGAACATCAAGAACTGTCAAGAATTACAACTACTTTCTCCTCAAATCTAACGGTGGTTTTATTTGTTTGGTCATCCGGTTTCATGATTTACATTGAGGTCGCAGGAAAATGATCAAGAACCGTAAAAGGTAAACACAAATTTCTTGCAGTGCTATGTGGGTGATGTTAGGAATGTTTCTTAAATACTCGTGGTTCAGATTAGAAAAAGGTAAGATGAAGTACGGAGGTCGAAGCGTCGAAGAGAGTAAAAGAAAACAGAGCAGTAATAATGCAGACAGAGTTGCGGTCGACTGTCCAAAATTGCGGTCGACCGCACCCCCCGACCGCACACCCGATCACAGTTGGCAGGGTTTGGCCGAGAGGAGGACGGTTGACCAGTCTTGTTAGACGGTCGACCGACCGCAGTGCTGTGTTCTTTTTGGACCTCGATTTGTTAGGTCGTTTCAACCCAATTTTCAACTCCAGTTAGATCGTACAGTTCTTATTCAGTTACTTCTCCTACAGATTATATCGGACGACTGACAATCAAGATTAAACTTAGGGTTCCCTCTATTCTTCTACATATATTGTAAACTCCTCCAATATGAGAGTAGTGTACTTCATTGATGTTTTCTCCATTACAAAGAGAGGATTGAGAGAGATAGTTCTTGGTGAGTGAGTTTAATTTCTTATATTGAGTGAATCAGTAACTCCTTATATGTAGCGCCCCGAATTCCTAATATAGGAACTCGTGACACAGTCCAGGATCTTTCTTCAAATGAGTTACAACACAACAAAAATCACAGGAAACTAAAACTTTTATTACATCAAATTGTTGTTACAATGTCCAATGATTACAAAAATTACAATTAATTGTTACAACAAAAATGTACAATAAAATTTGGACAGTAACTTTCACTTGGATGTTTTTTCCTGCTAGAGTTTTTCCGCGCTCCCAAGCCGGCAATCCTGCACTGATAACTGTGGACACGTCAGTTGATTACAACTGAAAAAATGCTATACTCGGCTATTCTCTCTACGCCATAATATAACGATTCCAACCTCAACAACCACAAATATTTGATGCGGAAAAAAAGGTGATGTCAAACAAGTGTCGGTGTATGTCATGGCCTAATCTAATGCACACACTATGCACACATGCTCCTAAATCTAATGCACGCTTGGTTGAAAGATATGCATCTCATACTACACATCCCCCAACCAAACGACGTTCTTCAGTTTGATGGGGCTCGATCCCCCGCTATGCATCCTACTCTTGTGCTCTCTCCTGTCTCTGATTCCAGTGATGGTGAGGCTGTAGTCGTCTGACTTACTCCAGTCGCTGTTGTCATTAGTGGTGTCCAATACCTCGTGTTTTATCCACTATGCCCGGGATCTCAGCCGCAAGCTTAATCCGTCACGGCTGGGGTTACAGTCACAGGTTTACTCCGCCACGGCTGTACCCATAGTATGTTGCTGTATCTACGTCTCCCCAGACCTCACCAAAAGCTGATAGACGGACACCAGGGCTTCCTGGCGAAGGACTTAGAGCCTTTCTAGTAGAGTCTCGTTCACTGGGCCTTTCTCTAATCCTCCGATCCACATTGATCAACAAAGGATCTGACGAATATATGGTTTCCCCAACTCTGCTACACTCGTCCTTACACTAGAACAGAACTTGCAGTCAAGACGAGGTCAACACTCCAAGCCTCCTCAAAGGTTGTTACGGACATAAAGGTATCCATGGCGAAGACAGCAGAGCCCCCACAGAGTTTCCACTCCTCAGGACAGCTTGGCATTCCTGTCCGCATTAAACGAACCTAGGGTTTGTCCAAGCGTGATGACGCCATGCATCCCCCTGATAGGCAAACACCCTCGCTAGTGCCTGTCCTTACACTCAACCAAGACTTGATCTAGTCCTACCAGGGTATCAATGCTACCCCACTCCAAGATTAAAGGTAAGATTAATCACATGATTTCCAACATTTGTTTTATCGACCGTTTACTAAAATTCATCACTCTAACCAAACTCTAATTCTCTTTCATTTTCTTATTAGAAGTACGAACCTCTAGGCGAGCCTAGAACTATCTCATATTACCCATCCTCTTAGTTAGGCGATCTATCTACCATTTCCAATCCCTAACTTTGTAATCAACTTAGCTGGCTATGAACAACTAGTTAAGTTCTACTTGTAGACTCTTTTTAGTTAGTTACCTTTATCAATAATGGATATTAACACATCCCACACTAGGACTCAACTAGCCATCAAGTCTGGCCCAAGGGTTGATCTGCCTCAACCTACACTTGGCACGAACCAACGACGAATCGACCCCGTCGATTGCCGCAACTGCCATCCATGCATGGAGTTCGATCACAACCTCGGCCCGACCAACAAGTAACTCCCGCTAACTTAACGCTCCACGGTCCTCGACAAGTGGTAGCTCCAAACACAACCATGGAATCCATCCATGCACAGAGAGTACGTCGACGCACGAGTCATCTCCTCCAATGCGTTCGATGCGACATTCTACCTGTATAGATTTGTCAACAAGACTTAATCCTAGAGTCTCAATACTCAACTGATATATCCAACAAGGTACACTACACTAGGAGTAAGTCCTAACCCATGAATACCCATAAAGGGGTTCTAAGAGCCCTAAAAACGACAATTTATAATTCCAAACAACATGCATACATTTGGTGTTTATGCCAAAACAGAGTCATTCCCGGTCCCATTTCTTTAAAGAATTGCGATCGGGCGCTCGCATGCTTCTACTCAAGGTAGATAGCAAGTATAAGCACACATTGGGCATGGATTTCATCCCAAAGTGGTCAACAACAACACCCTAATATCCAATACAAATTCTACTTCAAAACAGTGAACAACGTTGTCTATATTGGGATCTACAAGCAACTATGAGCTTCTCTTAGCAGTGGAACTTTAGATTATTTAAGTTCTAAATCATGTCCACATCTATAACATGATTTGTAACCTAAAATAGAAACTCTAAGCTAACAAAGTACAAGTTCAAACTCATTTCCATGAACATGGTGCAAAACAGTAAGCTCTAAGATTCACTGTGTTTTTGTCGTCACTTGCAAAAATCATATAAAAACGTAAACTTATCCAAATCATAATTTCTTAGTCATTCCAAAAAGGTCTATGTGTCTACTACAATTTTCTAGTTTCAATTTTCTTCAGATACGATCGTTTACATGCTCTTATGGTCCCATCTTTAACAAGCATACAGATTCTCAGAACAGCACATCATATTAACACAGTCATGGAATAAAATCAATTTAAAATAGTAAAAGGTGTCAGAACTTTATGAAATTTTAGATTCTAGCTCCTGACACATGATGTTACAACACTTTCAAAAATTAGGTGATTCTACCAAATAGATTTTTAATTATGTCTCTTTGAATATCATAAAAAACCGAGCAATAACAGCAACAGTTCTGTTTACTAAAATAACTAGCTAAGTTTGCATGATTTTATTAACATAGCTACAGTGGTCCAAATCTCATGAAATTTGAAACATAGGTCTTAGATACATTCAACATTGACATACTAAAATTTCAGATCATTCCCATAAGCATGCAGCAAGATATAAGTCACTTTTCTTACAATAGTAACAACAAACTGTTTCTTTTTCTTCTGACCAGCATGCAAGTTTGTATTTTATTTTATTAGCAGAAAAATCCTAAAAATTTGGAAAAATGACTGAAGGTGCACGACACGTGAATGAACATCATATAAAAATTTCAAGTTAACCCAACCAGTAGTGTTCAAGCTATGAGCTACGGACTGACAACAAAATTTTAGTCTTTTAACAGGATTTTCTATTGTGGATTTCTTTACACAAAACGAGTTATTAAGGTTCATTCTAGAGCATGCATGTCATTTTTCAGTCAATACAATTACTATTTAACAATCAAAAACAAACAAAGAGGTTAGAAACACCCACCTTGATGAATTTTGATGGAAAAGAGATCCTACAACCTCCTAGCTTTAAGATTGGCCTTCTTGTTCCTAACTCCTTGCCTTCTTGGCTCCTTGGCTCCTCCTCCTTGGCTTCTCTTCTTCTTCTTACTCCAAATCAGTAGCAAGGTCTCTCTTACTCTCTTTCTTTTTCTCTCCCTTTAGTATGGAAGTTGTAGGATATGGAAATGAGAAGTCACTACAACAGATGAAGGATTTACCGGCATATATTCTCCGGTATTTTACCAATCGCGCCGAGGTAGGATAAGACCAGAATTGGGCCACAAAATTGTATAGTTATACACCGGCGGTCACTACAAAACGCCGGTGAATTATAATATTCACCGGCGTTTTTTTAAAAACACGCCGGTGAATAGAAAGCGATACTGTATCTCCGCAATTCCTCTCCCCTTCACCGGCGTTTATTAGTAAAAACGCCGGTGAATTTACTGGGATAAATCCCCATTCCTACCGCGAAACCCTTTCATTTCGTTTGAGTTTTTTTTTCCCAAATCCTAATTTCTTCGCGCCTCCTTTCGTCGTCGCTACTGGATCTCCTTTCGCGCGACGTCGGGGCCTCATCTCAAGTACTCTCTCTCTCTCTCTCTCTCTCTCTCTCTCTACTCGTCCGATTTTATTATTCGGCGGTGGCGATTTAGGGGTTAGGGTCTCCGCCGTCGCCACTGGATCTTCTTTCGCGCGATGTCAGGGCCTCATCACAATGTTCCTCTCTCTCTCTCTACTTCTTGATTTTATTGTGAGGCGGTGGCGATTTGGGGGTTACGGTCTCCGCCATCGCCACTGGGTCGCCATTGTGAGGTAGGGTCTCCTTTCGATGTTGGGATTGTCGTTATTATTTAGGGGTTAGGGATTGTTTTTGAGGCCGTGGAAATTTTGATGTTGAAATTTTGTAGGGTTTTCAGTTGAGGTATTTGAGGGTTAGGGTTGGAATGTTCAATTTCTAAGTTGCATTGTGGTGGTTCACTTTTTTTTTTGTATAGGGGAAGTGATGAAAAATGAGCTAGGTCAATTTGATTGTATTGATGACAATGTTTAGGCAAAAAAATTTAAAGGGGGGAATTATCTCATTACCAATGTTGTTGGCATGCAGTAATTAGCCCTAGTGTTTTAACTATCTCATTCTTGCAGTTTTTAATTGTGGAAAAATTAGATGTTAGTTGATTCTAGATGGTTGGATTCATTTGATGTGCTACATTTGCTCATCATTTGTTTCCGAATTGCTGCCACTTAGTCAACCACTTTGGGTTTATATGTTTGATCAGTAAGGCCTTACTTTATTAGTGCAACATAGGCCAATATGAATGAATACTTGAATGGAGGAGAAATTACAACAATGGGGCCACTCTGTATCGTTTTTGTTTCTACACTTTCTATATGATATAGTATTGAAGCCATTACAGTTAGTACTTATGAATTTTATTTAAAATATTGGGGACAATGCGAATTTTTTATTAGTTCCTTCAGAATACCTGCTCATGTTCTGATCCCACTATATCAAGTAACAATGTATTCATGCATAACTTGAGAGTGAAAATTTTCCCCTCTGTTGCATATGGATGTTCAGCTTCTCCTTCTTCATTAGACTGTGAAGTTGTAATCCACTGAAAGTAGTTGTAATCAGAATCTTCGGGGCCATGATGATTAGCACAACCGAATCTTTTAATCCGGGCCCATGATAATCACTGCCTTCCAATCTTTTAATCCTTTTTGGTTCAGAGTAAACTGGAATTATTATGCATTTGGAGTTGGGTTAGTTGCTTTTTTTTCAAAATAAGGAGATGAGATGGATCATGTATCTGAAGTTGCACACTATGATTTTTTGAGGAGCGACTAGTGATGGAAATTTTTTATCTAAACTTTACATACAATTATATCATGATGTCTACATGAGTATTAGTTTCTAACGTAATGTTCATGCTTGTTGCTTGGGTTTGAAAATGAGATTGTTCTTTGCCGTATGGTTTTAAGTGATGATGAGATGGATTATGTAACTGAAGTTGCATACTATGATTTACAGAGGAGTGACTTGTGATGAAATAATCCTGTTTGAACTTATGTTGTGATTTCAATAAACAGTTATGTCACGAGTATTATAAAAGTATAAGTTTCATTTCAGTTAGTTTAAATTTTGCCTGCATTTGGCAGTGAAAGTATTCTTTTTCACTCTTTGTAATTCAATAATTTGAACTCTATATTCTGGTTTTGATTGTAAGAGTGTTCTTTTTTTTTAAAGAAAAATATATATTTTTTAAATTTATATACCTACACCAGGCGTTTGTAATAACGCCGGTGTAGAATGAATATCAGGGAAGAAGAGGGCAGTCTTGAATACGCCTTACACCGGTGCTTTTGCGACCGCCAGTATATCTTACCGATTTACCGACATTCGTAAAAAATGCCGGTGTAGACCCCCCTATTCTGCGACGCCTGATTCGGCGGCATTAGCACCGGCAATTTGAAAAACGCCGGTGAATTATTCACCGGTGTTTTAAACCGCTGGTGAATATCACAAAAAATGCCGATCTATCCTTTGTGTGTTGTAATGAGTAGAGATGGGAGGGTTTCAAAAAAAAACTAAAGAGAGGAAGGTGGAGGGGGTTTGGCCAGATTTGGGGCATGGGGAATAGGGGGAGAATCTCCTTTTGCATTGGCTCTTGAGGGAGGTGGAGTGTAGGAAGAGAGAAAGACCCATCATGAGATAATTTGAGTTAAAAAACCCTAACCCTAGTTCTCTTTTTTTCCTCCTTTTCTCATGTAATCTTTTGGCTGCATTTCATCTCTTTTTCTTTTTGTACAAGACATGTCACACTACAAGTGTGTGTTCATGACTCATAGGTCAAAAGAACATGGTTTGAGTCCATGTCTAGCTCATGGTGAGTCTAGTTGAAGCTTATGAAATAGTTCCATACTAATAGTTTCAAAAAGAAAGATAAATAAATAAATATAGTATTTTAGTGCTCAATAAATACATATATTCACGCTGAATCGTTCTTTCGCTGACCGAGCATTGTGTTGTTCGCTTGTTTTGTCGATCAAGCATTTTGTTGTTGGACGAGTGTCCCATTGGTCTAGGAGCTGAGTGCTTTGATTGTTTGATCTTGTATATGTAGCTGACCTAGAAGAGCTATTGCAGGAACAAACTTCAGAAGGTGGTTAGACTGCGGACTTGCTGTCTGATCCCATCAAGTTTGTTGAGGAAATTCTAGGATGAAGTTGAACGTTTGAACTTATTGTTTATGCATATCAAGTTTGTAGAGACAACTCTGAGACAAAGTTAGACGTAGAGCTCGCTGTTTGATCCCAACATGCTTGTAGAGACAACTCCGAGATGGAGTTGGTCGTAGAGCTTAATGTTTATGTCCAATAAGTTTGTAGAGACTACTCTGAGACGGAGTTAGACATAAAGCTTGTTGTTTGATCCCAACAAGTTTATAGAGACAACTCTAGGACAAAGTTGAACATTGAACTTGTTGTTTGCTCCCAACAAGTTTGTAGGAGCAATTGCAGGACGGAGTTGACGTTGAACTCATTGTTTTCTCTCATAAAGACAGTTCTAGGGCTGCATTGAACGCCGAGCCTATTGCATGGAAATAGGGGGTTGTTGGAAGGACTCTATCAAAGAGCAGGACACCAAACTCGTGGTATGGAGTTAACATGCTATTAACAGAGCTTGAATGGAGAGCGAGGTAATAAATTCGTTATATGAAGTTAACGAGTGATTGGCAGAGCTCAAACGAAGAGTAGAGCATTCTCGTGGTATGGAGTTAACAAGCTATTAAAAGATCTTGAATGGAGAGCACGACACTGAATTCGTTATATGAAGTTAACGAGTGACTAGCAGAGCTCGAGCAAAGAACAGGACATTGAACTCATTGTATGGAGCTACTGAGTTATTGACGAGGCTCGAGCAGAGAGCAAGGCGATGAACTCGTTGTATGGAGTTAACGAGTTGTCAATGGAGCTCGAGTGGTGAGAAAGACGTTAAACTTGTTTTCTGGAGTTAACGAGTTGTTGACGGAGCTCGAGCAATGAGGAAAGTGTTGAACTTATTGTTTGGAGTGAACGAGTTGTTGACAGAGCTTGAGCGAAGAGCAGGGCATTAAACTCGTTGTCTGGAGTCAACGAGTTATTGACGAAGCTCGAGCTTGAGCGAGGCATCGAACTCGTTATATGGAGCTAAAGAATTTTTGATGAAGCTCAAGCAGAGCGGGGAACCGAACTCGTTGTATGAAGTCAACGAGTTGTTAACGGATATCAAATAGAGAGAGAGGTATTGAACTCGTCGTATGGACTTGATGAATTATTGATGCAGCTCGAGTGAATAGCAGGGTGTTCAATTGTTGTATGGAGTTAATGAGTTTTTGATGGAGCTCGAGTGGAGAGCAAAGCATTGAACTCATTGTATGGAGCAAATGACTCGTTGATGGAGCTCGGCAGAGAGTAAGGCATTAAACTCATTGTTTAGAGTTAACAAGTGATTGACAGAGCTCGAGCAGAGAGAAAGACATTGACCTTGTTGTTAGGAGTCAACAAGTTGTTGACGAAGCTCATGCGAAGGGCAAGGCGTTGAACTCGATGTATGGAGTTAATTAATCATTCATGAAGCTCGAGCGAAGAGTGGGGCATTGAACTTGTTTATGGAGTTAACGAGTCGTTGACGGAGCTCGAGCGAGGAGCAAGGTATTGAACTCGTTGTCTGGAGTTAACAAGTTGTTGACAAATCTGAGCGAAGAGCAGGGCATTGAAATCGTTGTATGGGGTTAACGAGTTGTTGACGGAGCAAGAAGAAAGAAAGACATTGAATTCATTGTTTGGAGTTAACGATTTGTTGACAGAGCTCGAGTGGAGAGCATGGCATTAAACTTTTTATATGAAGTCAACGAGTCATTGATGAAGTTCGAGTGAAGAGTGAGGCACCGAACTCATTATATAGAGCTAACGAATTGTTGATGAAGCTCAATCAGAGAGTGGGAAACCGAACTCGTTATATGGAGTCAACGAGTTGTTGATAGAGCTCGAGCGAAGAGCAAGACATTGAACTCATTATATGGAGCTAATGAGTTGTTGACAGGACTTGAGCGGAAAGTGAAGAACCGAACTCGTTGTATGAAGTCAACGAGTTGTTAATGGTGCTCGAGCGAGTGCAGGGACTGGAACTCATTGTATGGAGTTAACGAGTCGTTGACGGAGCTTGAGCGAAGAGCGAGGCACCGAACTCGTTATATGGAGCAAACAAATTGGTGACAAAGCTCAAATCAGAGAGCGGGTAACCGAACTCGTTATATGGAGTCAACGAGTTGTTGATGGAGCTTATGCGAAGAGCAAGAACTTGAACTTGTTATATGAAGTTAACGAGTGGTTGACGGAGCTTGAGCGAAGGGCAAGACACTGAACTTGTTCTATGGAGTCAACAAGTTGTTAACTAAGCTCGTGTGAAGGGCAATGCAGTAAACTCGTTGTATGGAGTGAACGAACTATTGATGGAGCCCGAGCGAGGACCAAAGAATTGAACTCATTGTTTGGATTTAACGAGCTCTTGACGAAGCTCGAGTAAAGAGCAAGGCACTGAACTTATTCTATGAAGTCAATGAGTTGTTGATGGAGCTCGTGTGAAGACCAAGGCATTGGACTCAGTGTAAGGAGCTGACGAGTTGTTGACGGAGCTCGAGCGGAGAGCAAGGAACCAAACTTGGTGTATGGAGTCAACAAGTTTTTGATGAAGCTCGTGCGAAGAGCTAGGTGGTTAACTCGTTATATGGAGTTAACGAATGGCTGACGGAGCTCGAACGAAGAGCAAGGCACTGAACTCGTTGTATGGAGTCAACAAGTTGTTGACGGAGCTCGTACGAAGGGCAAGGCATTGAACTCGTGGAGTGAACGAGCTGTTGATGGAGCTCGAGCAAAGAGTAGGAGACCAAACTCATTGTGTGGAGTCAAAGAATTATTGGCGGAGCTCGAGCGAAGTGCGGAGCATTGAACTCATTGTATGGAGTCAATGAGTTATTGACGGGGCTCAAGCAAAGTGCAGTGTATTGAACTCTTTGTTTTGGATTTAACAAGTTATTGACTGAGCTCGAGCGAAGAGTAGGGCATTGAACTCGTTGTTTGGAGATAACGAGCTATTGACAGGGCTCGAGCAAAGAGAGGGGCGTTGAGCTCGTTGCATGATGTTTAACGAGTTGTTGACCAAGCTCGAGCGAAAAGCGAGGCACTGAACTCGTTGTATGAAGTCAATGAGTGGTTGATGAAGTTAACGAGTTGTTGATAAGGCTCGAGCGGAGAGCAAGGCATTTAACTCGTTGTACGGAGTGAACGAGCTGTTGACGGAGCTCGAACAGAGAGCGAGGCACTGAACTCGTCATATGGAGTTAACGAGTGATTGGTAGAGCTCGATCGAAGAATAGGGCATTGAACTCATTGTCTGGAGTTAACGATTTATTGACGAAACTCGAGCAGAGAGCGGGGAACCATACTCGTTGTATGGAGATAACGAGTTATTGACAGAGCTTGAGCAAAGTGCAGGGCATTGAACTCGGTGTATGGAGCTAATGAGTTGTTGACGGGGCTCAAGCGGAGAGCTGGGCATCGAACTCGTTGTTGATAGAGCTCGATCGGAGAGCAAGGCATTGAACTCGTTGTGTGGAGCTAACGAGTTGTTTGGTGGAGGAACTCGAGTGGCGCACTGAGCGCCGAACTCATTTGTGGAGCGAATGAGTTGTGGGTGTTCTGAGTCTTCTTAATGTTGAAGTGAATTCCTTTGCGTTCGTTTTGCGTTGGAGTAATTCAATTATTCTCTTTACTACCAAGTAGTCGTGCACACTGAATGAGGTCTTCAGGATGCCAAGCTTGTTCTCATTTGCAATAGTTGTGCTTGACGGAGTTGGGACTTGTCTGTTTGTGCGGCACGTTACTCTGAACGGAGTTGAAGCTTGCTCAGGTGAAGGTGGTAGGAAAGACCTGGAGCTTTACCGCTTAAAGAAGGCTTGCCTTGAATTTTATCGTCAAGAGTTTAGGCGGCCCTAGGGAGTTGTTTGTTGGCAGGAGGCCTGTGAAGAGGATTGTGTCTCTTAGGTGGAACGTCCCCCTCCCGTGTAGCCATGAGGACGATTTGTAGGACAGCTTGTTGTATAGTGTTTGCAAAACTTTTGTAGCGATGCTTAGATATGAAACATAGAGTCATTGTAATTCTGCAGTTGTAACGTGACTTGTTGTTTGTGAAATAATAAATCTGTTACATGTCTATGCCTTGTCCTATGATTTGTCGTCTTAGGTTTCAGCTAGTCGTAGGAGCCGCTCTAGGAGGGAGTTGGACTCCGAACTTGTTGTTTTTTGTTTAGCAAGTTGTCTGAGAAACACTAAGGAAGAGTTGGACACCGAACTTGTTGTATGGGTCCTCTAACGTATTGTAAGGTCAATTCGAGTGGCAAGTTGAGCCCCAAACTTGCTTGTTTGCAGGTTTTCTTGAGCAAATGCAATCCACGATTATGAACCTCTAATATGTCTTTATAGATTTTTAATTAGTTTCAGGAACATATCCAATGGCGAGTTTAGCTCTAAACTTTCTTGTTCACATGTTGCTAAAGCAACTCCAAGCCAAGGGTATGGATTCCGAAGTTATTGTTGGGAGTTTAACAGGTTGTAGGAGCATATCGAATAGCGAGCTGAGCTCTGAATGTTTCTGATTGCAGGTTACTAGAGCAACTCCGAGCCATGGGTATGGACTTCTAACTTATTGTTGTAGTGTTTAACGAGTTGCAGAATCTGATTGAATGGTGTGTTGAGCTCTGAACTTCCTTCATTGCAAATTGTTAAAGCAAATCCGAGCCACGAGTATGGACTCCGAACTCATCATATAAGGAGCTTCTAATGAGTTTTCGGTGCAGCTTTTTGGAGTAAGCTTGGATTTTAACCCATTGTTTGCATCCGCAGAGTTGTACAAGAATTTTGCAAAAAATAATACTAAATTTTATTGAAAATTAAACTAAGTGGCTGCTCTAGTGGCTGACCTTTATTACATGCAATGACGGGTAGGGAAAGCTGTAACCCCTGTTTTCCCTATTTTGGATTTTATTGTATTCTTATTTTCATTCTTGATTATTGTATCTGGATTCTTTCTATTATATAATTTTTCTTTTCTTGGGTCAATTTATTTTCTTTTGATCATTCCGTTCTCTTTTCTTCTATTTTTGGCTCATTGCAAATTTTGCTCTTTGTGATTTGAGTTGAGTTGTTCTGCTATATGTTCATCCCATTGTTTTATGCTTGTTTTTCTCTTTTTGGAGCCTAGACTTGTACCCTAAACCCATTAACCCGCAATCCAAAACCCAAATTCCTTAATCCCCTATAAATATCCCATTAAATAAACCCTAATTAATTCCCTCTCCCTCTCCACCGCTTTCTCTCTCCGCCGCTTTCCCTCTCCCCCTATCCCGCTCTCCCTTGTTTTCATCTTCAACCCAAACTGAACCCAATTTCCATCTCTCCTACCGCCTTCCTGTTGCCTCTATGACCCCCACATTCATCCCCTCGTCATCCCTGTGCGGCCATCTCATCCCCATCCTCGTCCCAACCTCATTGCCATCAACCCCCCCTCGTTCGAACTTCCGCTCGAACCCATCTTCGTCGTCGCCATTTCCTATTTCGGCCCCACCACTCGTTGCCTATCCGCTTCGTCGATCCTCTCCGTTCACCCCCTCAACCACTGCAGATCCCTCCTGGCTCACGTCATTGTCGTCGTCCAAGCCGAGCACCTCGTTGTTTTGCCTCCCCTATTTTCGGAGCGAAACAGAGCCGCTCGACGCCGTCGCTCTTGGCCGCTGTCGTCGCTTCCCGACCGCAGCATCGCCGTCGCCGCTGCCGCGCACCCTTGACATCGAAGTCTTCGGCCATTTCTCTCCCTCTCTTTTGTAGTAGAGAAGGAGGAAGCACAATGGTGCTTTTGGATGTTTGTTGTTCGGATGTAGGGGATCCGAGTTCGCTGTTTGGTGTTTGTTTTGGATCCGGTGTGGAGTCTTGATCCGCTGTTTGGGTGATGTTTTTCTGTGTGGTATTTCGCTCGTGGTTGCACGTATTTCTGTGTTCTCGTGAATCGTTGCCTGAGATTCTCATCCCATTATTCTATATATTCGAATCTACTAAATAATAGGCAAGTCTCTTCTTGAACTAGTTGTTTATTTTTGTTCAAGATTTCTTTGATCTCTGCAAGTAGATCCAGTACTTTTCTTTATCATACTGCTATTTGAATTCCGTTAAGTTTATTGAGGGATTACACAAGCTAACCCGATATACTCTTAACATCGTGCTTACCTCTTTGATCTAAAACCTAGTCCCTATTGTTTCTTGCATATGCACATTTACATGAAAAATAACTAGATCCATGTTGTAGATTATTTGATGAATTGAGCATGTTAGATTGAATGTGATTTGATGAATTGATTACCATGCCTGTGAAATTGCATCTTAAAACTAAAATCATGCATGTTAAATTCTATTAGCACTTTGTAATATCCCGGACGAATATTATATTTATATAATTATTATTTTTAAAGTTAAAATATTATTTATAGAAATTACTGGTTTTTCAAATAAAAAGTTATCTGGATATATATACTAGTAAGTATATATAGGTATTGTATCAGTTTTGTGCACTTGTACAAAATCTTGACAAATGCATTTTTGAGAAAATATCTGGAAAATCCCAGGGCAGATATTACTATTTTATTATTATTTTCAGAACTGAAATATTTTTGGTGGACATCACCCGGTTTTATTAATAAACATTATCTATACGTATATACTAGTCGATATATGACTGTTTTGTATCAAATTGATACTGGAATCTTCCGAGCAGGTAATAAAATTATTTTATTTTTATTCTCGGAATTAAATTATTTTTGTACAGATTATTCATTTTAACTAACAAAAATTTTCTATATAGTAAGATATATGTACGTATATGTACAATATCGATTTCGTACGTTTGTACGAAATCATGTAGTATGCGATTTGGGAAAAATATCTCTTATTCTTGATCAATCGTGATGAGATGAAGGGTTAGAATTGGATTATGGTTTGATTGCAAATTTAATTGGGTTCAATTGCAATTTAAACTTGCAAAAAGATCACAAATTGTGTGAGCCACAAAAGAGAGAGACAAGTAGCTCTCTCTCATCCACAAGCTATCCCTCCTCCCCCATAAAACACCTCCCCCACACAAACCCACCCCTTCCTCCCTTTTAATCAAGGCCGGCCAACATTTCCAAGGGGAAAAGGCTCTTTCATTTTGTTGTTTCTCCATCTCTTTCTCTCTCTCTCTCATTCTCCTACTACTTCTACTTGTTCTTGTTTTAGAAAAGATTGAGAAGAAAGAAAAGAAAGAGAGGATCAAATCAAAAGAAAAATAAAAGAGAGAGCTTTTAATGGGTTTGATTTCATAGAGGTGTTCTTGGTGTTCTTGAGAAGAGGCAAGAACAAGGAGCAAGGAGGGGAGAAGCAAGTCCTTCCTACACACTCTAAGGTGGGGGTTTCTCATCTCATGCCTTGTTTTATTTGTTTATTGTTGTAGGTTGTTGTAAATTAGACTAAAATCATGTGCTTGTGGTTGTTTATGGTCTAGAGTAGAAGGCACATGAGATTGAAGAGATAGAACACTAAAAAATAACCCTAAAGATTCAATCTTGATGTTTGTAGGGTTAGATTTAATTAACCATGTTAAAAGAGGAATTTTGACCGGAAATTTATTGGAGATGTTCTTAGGGGTGTTATTATCATGCTAGAATTTTTGTGAATTTTTCGGAGTCATTTTGATGGGTGAAACGATCGTTTCCCCCAAAACAGCGAATGGTTGAGCCAAAACAGAACGCTCGCTGTTTTGGGGCTAGTGTCGCAGTAGGTTCAAGGGGATAAAACTTTGGGTTCCTCTCGGAATTTGAGAAAGAGAACAACTAGGAAGTTTTAGTAGACATTCTCCCCTTTCCGAATTGGCCTCTCGGGTTAAATTCTAATAAGAGACGCAAAAGTTATGACCGTTACAAAAATAGCAACTAGCTGTTTGGCTGAACATTGCTGTTTTGGTTGCTTGATACTTTTGAGTGTTTTACTGGTTGAATCTGAGGTTCGGGCCAACTAGGGAGTTGTACTAGAGATCCTCACCTTTCCGAATTGGCCTCTCATGCTAGATTCCTATAAGCGAAATAGGAGTTATGGTATTTGGAAGATGCAGCAGCCAGCTTTGAGCTGAGTGTGCTTGCTGTTTTGACTCTTTGATGTTTTTGAGTAACTTAATGGTTGAATCTGAAGTGGAAACCAACTAGGAAGTTTTAGTAGACATTCTCCCCTTTCCAGATTGGCCTCTTGGGTTAGATTCCGATAAGCGGAGTAGGAGTTACAGCCTTTGCAAAACAGCACAGTCAGCTTTGGCTGAAGTGCTCACTGTTTTGCTTCTTTGTTATTTTTGAGTGTCTTATTTGTAGAATCTAAGGTTCGGGCAAACTAGAGAGTTGTAGTAGAGACTCCCCTTTCCGAATTGACCTCTCGGGTTAAATTCCGACAAGCGGAGTAGAAGTTATGGGCTTTGAAAGTTTTCAGCTTGGCTGTGTATTTGGCAGTTGGAATTGTATCTGTCTTGATTCCTTGTAGTTTTTGAGTGTCTTACTCACTGAATCTGAGGAGCTGACCAACTAGAAAGTTGTAGTAGACGTTCTTACCTTTCTGAATTTCCCTCTTGGGTTAAATTCCTATAAGTGGAACAAAAGTTATAGTCTTTCAAAATTTCAGCTTCTTTTGTAAGTCTGCTGTTTTGTTACTGTTTGCATATGTTCGAAGTCAGGAATTTGGAATTCCTTATGGAATCTGAGAAAGTGGTCAACTAGGAATTTTTAATAGATGTTCCCACTTTTTCAAATTGCCTAGTTTCGTTAGATTCCGACGAGTAGAGCAAAGTTACAAGCTACAGAAGTTTCATCTTTTATTGAAAATCTGTAGTTTGGTATTTGTTTGCGTATGTTCGAGGTCAGGAATTTGGAATTCCTTATGGAATCTGAGAAAGTGGTCAACTAGGGAGTTGTAGTAGATGTTCCCACCTTTTCAAATTGCCCAGCTTCGTTAGATTCCGACGAGTAGAACAAAAGTTACCAGCTTGCAAAGATTCAGCTTTTTGTTGAAAATTTGCAGTTTTGGTAAACTGTTTGCGTGTGTTCGATGGACCAGATTTTGGATTCCTTACAGAATCTGAAATAGTGTTCCACTAGAGAGTTGTGGCAGATATTCTTACCTTTCTAAAAAGTATATTTCTGTTAAAATCCGATAAGCGTAGCACTGGTTGCTTCTAGGCTGTCGGAAGGGTTTTTATATCGTTTTCGAGTTTTTTTTGGTAGTATGTCTATTTTAGATTGTTAGAAGATTCTTCTGTTGCTTCTAATTATAGAAGACCAAGTTTTGCTAGTAAGCACGTTTGGTTGCTTCTAGGTTGACTACCTGAACGGATGTTTTCGTATGTAGTTTTACTCATATGTGGTTCGCCTGGCCCGTATGTAGCTGTTGGGCTCATACGTAGCTTATTTGGCTTGTATGTATGTTCTTGTCTCATACGCAGCTCGCCTTGCTCGTATGTAGTTGTTGGTCCCATACGTAGCTTGTTTAGCTCGTATGTGTTTTTGGTTACTCCTATATAGCTTCTTAGCTAATACGCAGTTGGTTGTGCTCATCTAGGGTGATATCATTGCCTTGGAGCTATCGACCATCAAGACGTGTGTTTACCTTACTCCTAAGGGACTGTAGACGAGTCACTCCTTGTATACCATCGGATCTTAACCGGTGTTGGTTAATCGCGGACCGGAGTATGATGAAATCCAAGTTCATGGTAGTAGCATACGAATACATTCGTATTGCCGAGGTCTTGGATCGATAGGTCACGAACCAGATCTTTAGGGATTCTGGTAAGTCTAGGTTGAGCAGCCTAGTAGAGTTATCTTGCAAAGTCTAACTTAAGACCTAGCATGTTGTGTTTATACTGTTGTCATCCCTAGGATTGTTTAGGGTTAGTGACATCGTTAGGATAGTAACTTATGGCTATTACTACTTAACCTTTACTTATTATCATTTTCACCGAAGGGAAAGAGTTGGTGTTAAGGGTGATACCTTATGATCCAACCTGTCCTATAGGCCGGCACTAGGTGATGTTATTGGATTGTACCCTTCTTATCAAAGGGATACGGTCTGTGCCTTCTCACGAGTTGAGAGCACGGGATCTGTATCTCGTCTGTTAATTTCTGAAGTGCCTTGATAAGTGGGAGCGATTCCTATCGGAGCTAGGGGGATGAACCCCCAGAACTCCATCTTGTCTTGTATCTAAGGGCGAGGAGCCATAGACTACGGTATGGCTAGGGGCGGCAGGGGATGCTTCAAGCTAACCTGTGACCATGGAAACTCGAAAGATTCATCAGATATTTGAGTGAGGTCCAGTGCGCCGGCGGGATTAGACCGTTTTAGGGCAACCTCATGAGTCATGTATAATCTTCATAAACAAGTCGAGTACGAGAGTAGAATTCATGGTGCGGGTTCAAATCCCTATATATGAAAAAACGGCTTGATATGGGCCGTATGTAGTATGGATTGCATACTGTCCCAGAGTCTTGCTTGCATTAGAATAAGAGCATCCTTGCATTAATAAGTCTTGCATTAGAGTCTAAGTTATAGCATACACTGACACATCATATATATATACACGTTTTTCTTTTCATCAACCTGTTTGCTATAGTTGAGATTCGTTGCTAGTTATCAGCCTTAAAGCATCAGTATATGTACTGACGTCCCCACTTCAATAGGTACTGGATTGCAGAAGTACAGGTACGGGATTCAGGAAGACTCAAGGCAAGAGAAGTAAGGAGTCGATTTCATTTCAGTTTTCCGCTGTAATATATGTTGTAATTTCATTTGTAACAATTATTGTAATTTATTCATTGTTGTAATTTGTTTATTGTTGGGGAAGTATCCAAGTGAAATACCAAGTTTTATTCTTTATTCATTGTACTCGGATGTAATTTGTTGAAAGTTGTAACACTAGGGATTGTAAAGGTATTATTGTAACATTGTGATAATGTATTGCAATTTTGTAACATTCGGACTGGTAATACATTTGTATTGAATAAAAAGTTTTAAATTTTCCTATTTTTCTGTATATTGTGGCTAATTGAAGAAAATATTCTGGCTTATGTCACGGTTTTCCAGTGTATGGAAATCGGGGTGTTACACACTTTGACTATTAATTAGCATGAACTATATGATTGTATGATTAAATTATTGCCTATTCATGTCAAAATAAATTCTGGACTGCTGTATGTTTCTTTTTGTATCAGATTTTCGACCATGTTTCTGTCGTATTTTGAAATAACTTTCTTAACATGAAATTTAGCCCCAAATGTCTAGTTTACTACCTTTTTTGCAGATTTGAATTCCGATGTGTAATCTGATAGATATCATCATTTTAGTACAGCTGTGTCAGAATTTGCAGATTCACAAATGCATGCGTATCTTACTGTTCCATAATTTAATTGAACATGTTAACTGTAAAATAAAAATCTAAAATAAATCTAGCTAAGACTGAACATGTGTAGAAATGACCCTGAATTTTTATAGATTTATTTGATGAGTTTTCTGATCTGAAACAAATAGGTGAACACAATTTACTACTTGCTGCATGTACATAAAATCTGAAAAGAATAGAGTTTTCACCCAAGTTCTTGTAGCATTCACATGTCGTATATATATTCACTGGAACCGGTAGAGAGTCTACTTTCTAGAATTTCTGACGGATCTAGATTTGCTTCTCTGTAGTAGCGGTAATCTGTATTTTTGTACAGCACGGTCATGCTATCCAGATTATGTGATTGTGCTAATTTAATATGTTTGCTTTGTCTGTAACGAATAGAATTAGTCATACCTAGCATAATACAATATTGACACCTTTTTTCATGCTCACATAGGATGGAAATAAACTAATAACAAGCCGGGGTATTATGGGTAGACTTGGTAGTGAACGATCGGAAAATGTACTCGGCAAGGCCTTATCGTTATATTGTATTGTCATGGAAGGAGGAGAAATATTGATTGCGAGGAGTATTGATTGCAAATGATTGATTGTAAAATTATTGTTATCAACGCCGAGTACATGATCCATGAATTCACCATCAGTCTAAAACATTCACTGTGTGTTTGCGCCGAACCTGTGGAGTGGGACGCAGTAGTACGTGCACTAGATAGATTAATAAAATGATTAATAACCTGCATTTATCATCTCATGCTTGATCCTGTATTGAACTTGACTTGACATCACTCATTACTTGTGTGAATTGTAAACCTTTGATATTATTGCTTGCTTTGCTTTGTAGTTTGACTTTGATCCTGTCCCTTTTCTTTGATATATATGCTTCCTTTATCCTCTATTTCTCTCTACTTGTTGTCCACGACTTGTTCTAAGGACATTATTTTCTATCTTTTTAGATCAAGAATTCACAGGTACTGAAGGAACTATACCAGAAGGAATTGGTGAGCAACGATTCTAGAGATGGAGCTGAATTGCGCTGCTTAAATCTATTTACTGCTAGATTATTTATTTGAATATTGTTATGACTTTGTACTTTGTTTCAGGCTTATGTTCCCGGAGTTTGTTTTATTCCCAGATGTTGGATATTGTGTTGGATATTATTATTGTTGTATTATTTCATTTATTATTGAAGTTATCTTTCATTCATGTGGTTATATCTTTCTTGTGTGGCTGTGTTTATTATTTCTTATTGCTGAGTTAGTCTGGTACAGCTTATGAATGATGTATAATCATTCGCTGGGCCTACGTTATATACTTCTATTTCGTATTTTGGGAAGCAAAGCGTGACAAAAGTAGTCTTCATTGGAAAATATTGAAAATATATAGAGGATGGAGCGTTAAGCACCCTTGTTGAAGTTCATGAGGCGTTCCATATTCCAAGTCGTTGTTGACACCTCCTTGCCCCTCGGGTCTTCAAGTTGATGAGTTGGGAGGCGAACAACTTGGTAGACCTTGCTTAGACTTGCCTGTTTTGGAGTGAGTCACCCCTTGTTTTGCAAAGAGAATGAGAGATCTTCAAGTTCACCAACGGGTTTAGGCAGGATTATTTCTTTCCGTCGAATGAGCAGTGGTTTCGGGTGGGTGATTCAAGTTTATTACTATATTCTGTTGAGGATGAATTTGGACTTGGTGGGAGATGAGTTGGCAGGTTTATAAGTTCTTGGCAGGATTGTCTATGGCAGTGTCTTCTAGCTTCTTTACGGGCTTGAAGTTACTGTGACTGCTTTTCGGTGGTAACTCACTGGCGTCGAGGGGGAGAACTGAGCCCCCCATTGTGGTGGTGTAGCATGCTCGTGCTGCTTGTTGGCTCCCTACAACTTGTCCTGCGCCTGCTGTTATGAGGAACTTCAATTTCATGTGGTAGGCGGGAGCAACTGCAAAATGGCCGCTAGGCCTGGACGGCCAAATATTGCGTTGTACGTGGCATTGACGTCGACTACCATAAAATCCAGTACTTATGTTCGAGTAGCGGGAGCTTTTCCTGCTTTCACATCAAGTGTGATAATTCCTTCTATTTGATCAGGGACATCGGAGTACCCATGGAGTGTATAACCGGTTGGCTTGAGTCGGTCCCGGGAGAGCTTGAGAGCGTCGAATGTGGCCATGAAGATGATGTTTACAAAGCTGCCGTTGTCTACAAGGATGCATCGTAACGATTTGATATGCATAGGTTTATAACCAATGCATTGTTGTGAGACGTCTTGAAGCCCTCTAGATCTTTATCGGAAAATGACACAGGGACACGTAGGCTCTTGGCAAGCAGGATGTTGTGCACTGAGTTGATTTCCCTAATGAAGGCTTTGTAAGTGGAGTTGGAATCTCCCCTATCGGACCTCCGTGAATGGAGTGGAGAATGGCCATGTGTTCCGAGTCTTGGGCTTCGGTGGGCTTCTCTTGATGCTTATTAGCCTCCTATGCTAGAGGGGTTTTGACGTTGTTATTTTGCTGAACAAATTCGGAGAGGCAGCCTCGATGAATCAGACATTTAATTTCTACTTTGAGGGCCCGACAGTTGTCGGTGGTGTATCGATGATCTCTATGAAATGCGCACAAATTGTTCTTATCCCTTCTCTTGCTAGCTATGGTCATCTTTTGGGGGGGGGGGACTATTCTATCTTTTTCAACCGCCATGAGTATGGCTGACACACTTGTGTTAAGGGGAGTGAACTTGTGCTGATGGAGGAGGATGTCGTTGACTTGCACCGTCTTTCTAAAACTTCCTGGGTGGCTTGCATTCTTTCGTTTGTTACCGAAAGGTGAATCATTCTTTCCTTAAGGATAAATAGCTTCATTGGCTCCGATGTACTTCACTCCTTTCCAGGAGCCTGGTGAAATCTTTAGGAGGCTTCTTTGCGAGGGAGGCCTTCAAGTCTTTGTGAGTGATGTTGGGGTGGAAGGCGGCAACCACCATTGATGATTCCAGGGAGGAGATGGACATTGCTTCAGCTGTGAAGCGCTTAACAAAAATCTTTCAGCAGTTTTCCGTCTCTTTGCTTCAATTCCAACAAGGAAGTACTTATTTTTTTTAGCCTTGTGACTAGTGACGAAGTGCGCTATGAAGAGCTCCTCGAGCTGGTCGAAGGAGAATATTGACTCTGGAGTAACGTGGGGGTTCCATTCCCTTGTTGACCCTTTCAAAGTTGTAGGGAATGTTCGGCACATGACGCATCAATGGCGTTATAGACCATCGTGAGAGTTTTAAAACTTTCAATATGGTCAGCCGGGTCAGATTCACCATCGTAAGATTCAAACTGAGGAGCTTTGAAATTTATTGGAATGGGGACATCGAGGATGGATTTGCTGAAAGGAGGTCGACTGGGGCGGTATGCCCTACAGGTTCCCTTCATGCTTTTTCTATTCTAGGCGATCCTCTATTTCTCAGATGCGGTGAAGGACTTGATCGTTCTTCCCCTTGGATCGAGTTGAGTCAGTGGATTCTTATTCTCTCGAAGGAGTAGAGTGGCGAATCCATGAGCATTGACCCATATCATGAGTACCTCGAAATGCTTGGAGGATGTCATGCATGAAGTTTTCCAGTTCGACCTTAGTGATAGGCGCCTCTTGCTCTTTGTTCCTCTTAAGATGCTTTTGACTCTCAAGAGTCGGGCTGCTTTCAATAATGCTCCTTCATGAAAGGAGGAACGTCTTAGTCTCTGCCTTCGAGAAGAGTTGCTTCTCTGGTTGTCCTGACGTTTTGAGTGGGAGGCCATGCCCCGTGTACGCCGCTCATCTAAAGGGATTCGTACATCGGTCCCTTGTTGTCTGACAATGATGACTTGACGAAGATCTCTTCACCCCCGGGGACGTTGCGAGGGCATCTACTTGCTTGCAGCATTATGGACTGAAACATGGTTGCGTAGAGGGTATTGTTCATGGTGCGGTTCATGACGGCTTTGTCGAGAGCTTTCAGGTGCCCTCTGTTGATAGGATCTTGATTAGGCTGTTGGAGCTGATCTAGCTGATGAGGAGGAATAGGGTCCTCCACAAGAGGATCTTGTTGACGAAGAGAGTTGACTAGATGGCTTGGGGCTGTAGTTCTCCCTCTTAACTTCGGTGGTGTGACGGTAAGTATGATCTTTGATGTAGATCTGTGTAGTTTCCCATAGATGGTGCTAATCTGTTGCTACTTATTTTTGAGTGGGATCAAACAGATAATGAGTTTATATTTTTTCGGAAACTACTAAAGATCTGACCTTTGATCATCGCTGTAAAAAGTGGTTAGTGCTCCTGAGATTGTGTAACACCTCGAATTCCTAATATAGGAACTCGTGACACTCTTCTCGGATCTTCCTTCAAATGAGTCACAACACAACAAAAATCACAGGAAACTAAAAACTTTTATTACAACAAATTGTTATTACAATGTCCAATGATTACAACATTTACAATTAATTGTTACAACAAGAATGAACAATAGAATTTGGACAGTAACTTGCACTTGGATGCTTTCCTCTGCTAGAGCTTTCCCGTGCTCCCAACTCGGCAGTCTTGTACTGATAACTGTGGGCACGTCAGTTGATTACAACTGACGAAATATTATACCCGGCCATCCTCTCTATGCCAGAATATAACGATTCCAACCTCAACAAACACAAATAATAAATGATGCAAAGAAAAAGGTGATGTCAAACAAGTGTCGGTGTATGCCATGGCCAAATATAATGTACACACTATGCACACATGCTCCTAAAGCTAACGCACAATTGGTTGAAAGATACCCATACAACACAACCCCAACCAAACGACGTTCTTCAATTTAATGGGGCTTGATCCCCCGTTATGCATCCTACTCTTGAGCTCTCTCCTATTTCTAATTCCAGTGATGGTGAGGCTGCAGGCCCCTGGTGTGACTCCACTCACTGCTATCACAAGTGGTGTCCAACCCTCTTAGTTTTATCCACTATGCCCGGGATCTCAGTCGTAGGCTTACCCTGTGTGACTGTAATTAAATCAGCTTACCCGATATGTTGCTCTATCTATGTCTCCCTAGACCTCACCAAAAGCCGATATATGGGCACAAGGGCTCCATTACCGAGTGATTAGAGCAACTCCCGATAGAGTCTAGCTCTTCGGGACATCATCAAATCTGTCTATCCACATTGATCGACAAAGGAACTGATGGATATAGGGTTTCCCCAACTCCGCTATAATCTTCCTTACATTAGAACAGAACTTGCAGTCGAGACGTCGTCAATACTCCAAACCTCCTCAAAGGTTGTTACGGATCATAAAGGCATTTCTGCCGAGACAGCGGAGCCCCCAACAAAGTGTCACCTATCCCACGGCAGCTCGGGGTCCCTGTCCGCATTAAACGAACCTAGGAGTCGGTCGTGGGCGATGACGCCATGCGTCCCCCTGACAGGCGATCACCCTCGCTAGTGCCTGTCCTTACATTCAAACAAGACTCGATCTAGTCCTACCAAAGTCTCAAGGCTACCCCACTCTAAGATTAAAGGTTAAGGTTGAATTCAAGATTAGTTTTATCGACCGACTACTCGAACCATCAGTCTAGCCAACTTTAATTCTTTTAGTTAGGTGATCTATTTACCATTTCCAAATCCCTAATTTGGTAATCAACTTGCTTGCCATGATCAACTAGTTCAATTCCATTAGTAGACTCTCCCTAGTTAGACACCTTTAACAAAAAAGATATCAACCCATTTCACACTAGGACTCAATTAGCCCTCTAGTCCGGCCCAAGAGTTGACCCGCCACGGCCCACACTTGGCATGAACCAAAGACGAACCGACTTCGTCGATCGCCGCAACCGTCATCTACGCTTGGAGTTCGATCGCAACCTCAGCCCGACCAACAAGTAGCTCCTGCTAAACTTAATGCTCCACTGTTCTCGACAAGTGGTAGCTCCAAATACAAACCATGGAATCCATCCATGCACGGTGAGTATGTCGGTACACGAGTCACCTCCTCTAACGCGTTCGATGCGACACGGGTCTTAATCTACCCATCTAGGTTTGTCAACAAGACTTAGTCCTAGAGTCTAAAAACTCAACCAACGTACCCCAACAAGGTACACCACCCTAGGAGTAAGTTCTAACCCATGAATACCCAAAAAGGGGGTTCTAAGAGTCCTAAAAAACAACAATTTATGTTTCCAAACAGTCAGCACACACTTGGCGTTCATGCCAAAACGGAGTTATTCCCGGTCCCGTTCCGTTGAGGATTCGCGATCGGTCGCTCCCATGCTTCTACTCAAAGTAGAAAGCAAGTACAAGCACACAATGGGCATGAATCTCATCCCAAAGTGGTCTACAATAATACCCCAACGTCCAATACAATTTCTACTTCAAATATTGAACACCGTTGTCCATATTGAGGTCTACAAGCAACTATGGGCTACTCTTAGCAAGAAACTTTAGATCACTTAAGTCCTAACTCATACTCACATCCATGACATGTTTCTTTACCTCAAACAACAACTCTAAGCTACTGAAGTACAAGTTCAAACCTATTTCTATGAACATGGTGCAAACCAGAGAGCTCTATGTTTCACTGTGTTTCTGTCATCACTTGCAAAAATTATATAAAATCGAATACTTGTCTAAATAAGGATTTATTGGTCATTCCAGCAGAAAGGTCTATGTATTTACTAAAAGTTCCTAGTTATAAGGCTCTTTAGATAAGGTCGTTTAGACAATCTTATGGGTCCATCTTTAACAAGTATACAGACTTCTAGAACAACAGATCAGATCAACACAGTCATTAGATAAAATCCATTTAAAATAGCATATGGTGTCAGATCATCATGAAATTTTAGAACCTAGTTCCTGACACATGATGTTACAACACTTCTAAAAATCAAGTGATTCCACCAAGTACATTTCCAATTATGTCCCTTTGAATATGCTCCAAAAACAGGGCAGTAACAACAGCAATTCTATTTACTAAAATCTCTAGTTCAGTTTGCATGATTTTATTGACCTAGCTACAGTGGTCCAAATCTCATGAAATTTGAAACATAAGTCTTAGACACATCCAATAATGACATACTAAAATTTTAGATCATTCTCAGAAGCATGCAGTGAGATACAAGTCATTCTTTCCACAATAATAAGAATAAAAACTGCTTCTTTTTATTCTAACCAGCATGCAAGTTCGTAATTTATTTTAATAGCAGGAAAAATCACAAAAATCCGTAAAAATTACTGAAGGTGTAAACAACTATATGACCGTCCTCTAAAAATTTCAGATCAAAATTCCAAGTGGTGTTCATGCAATGAGCTACGGACTCACAACAAAAATTCAGTCTTTTTAACAGATTTTCTGTTTGACTACTTAACACAAAATGAGTTCTTCAAGTTCATTCATAGGGCATGCATGTCATTTTTTTCAGTCATCATACACCATTCAATCATCCAAAAACAAAACAAGAGATTGGAAACACCCCCTTGTTAGTAGCTTGTTCTTTGTTTGAGAGACCTCCTTCTTGACTCTTCTAGATCCTTGCTTCTTTTCCTTTGCTTGGGCTCCTAGTTCTTCTTCTCCTTGGCTTTCCCTTCTTTTTCTCTCCCCAAACCAGTACCTAAGTGTATTAGGAATGGAGTTTGGAGGTATAGAAAGAGAGTAAGAGTAGTAGGAGTTTGTAAGAGAGAATGGAGAAGTATGGGGATTTTAACAACATGAGAAGAGAGTGAGAGAGGGAGGGTGGCCGGATTTCAACTCATGGGGAAGAGGAGAAGGGTCTCATCACTCAAGAGATTGGCTCTCTTGGGTGGTGATGTGATAGGCTTATTACAAAACAAATGATGATGTTTTGTGTTCAAACCCTAACCTTAATCTCAAACCCTCTCTCTTTTTCCCTCCACAAAGTGGCCGACCTCCATTCTAAGTTGGGCTTGACCCACTTGGTTGGTTCAAGTGTTGAGGGTTTGTTCGGTTTCATTTGGGCTCACACGTCCAACTCAACATGTACATACATTCATATATACATATATACATGTATGCGTATGCACAATGTAGACCATTAGTGAAGAAAATAATTGCTTTAACCCGAAATATACAATTGTTATAACTATTAGCACTCGGTACAAGACGCATTTTTCAAAATCAGGGTTGTTACATCACTCCCTCCTTAGAATAGTTTTGTCCTCAGAACTACGCTTAGCGGGAGAAAACAGAAAGAAAAAGAAAGAAAAATTTACTCAAACAACTCTGGGTGAGTCTCCTACATTCGGCTCTCAGGCTCCCAAGTAGCTTCTTCGACGAATTGACTCTTCCAGAGAACCTTGACCATCGGAATGATCTTGTTTCTCAGCACTTTCTCCTGATGATCTATTATTTGCACTGGTCGCTCCTTCTCGAGTCGATTCTCAAGTTGTCCATGGCTCCACTTGTATGCAACAAGCTCACGGGACAGCTGGGCTACTGCCCTCTCGATAGCAGTGGGTGGTGGAGGTAGGGGAGTCTGAGCAGCAGCGGCTGGTACTATTGTACCATTGCCATTGGCCCATCCATTCGAGCCTGTGGCATCAAAGCTCGGCATCTACAAGAGAAAAATATGGGAATCAGCCCAGATAAAGAAAATTATAAAGCATATTGTAAAAATGAAGTATCAATTTGAATTATAATCATCCACTATCTGACTAAACCTAACTCTCACATCGCATCCAAGTCTAATTTCCTGTGGTGTTAGACTACAATTTGAAGTAAGCTCTGATACCATTTCTATAGCGCCCCGAATTCCTAACATAGGAACTCGTGACACTCTTCTCGGATCTTCCTTCAAATGAGTCACAACACAACAAAAATCACAGGAAATTAAAAACTTTTATTACATCAAATTGTTATTACAATGTCAAATGATTACAATATTTACAATTAATTGTTACAACAAGAATGTACAATAGAATTTGGACAGTAACTTGCACTTGGATGCTTTCCCGTGCTAGAGCTTTCCCGTGCTCCTAACTCGGCTGCCCTGCACTGATAACTGTGGGCACATCAGTTGATTACAACCGACGAAATGCTATACCGGCCGTCCTCTCTACGCCAGAATATAACGATTCCAACCTCAACAAACACAAATAATATTTGATGCAAAGAAAAAGGTGATGTCAAACAAGTATCGGTGTATGCCATGAACTAATCTAATCCACACACTATGCACACACGCTCCTAAAGCTAATGCACGCTTGGTTGAAAGATATGCATCCAATAGTACACACCCCCGAACCAAATGACATTCTTCAATTTAATGGGGCTCGATCCGCCATTATGGATCCTACTCTTGTGCTCTCTCCTGTTTCTAATTCCAGTGATGGTGAGGCTGCAAGCCCTTAGTGTGACTCCAGTCATTGTTGTCAATAGTGGTGTCCAATCCTCTTTGTTTTATCCACTATGCCCGGGTTCTCAGTCGCAGGCTTACCCTGCGTGACTGTAATTAAATCGGCTTACCCGATATGTTGCTCTATCTACGTCTCCACGGACCTTACCAAAAGCCGATATATGGGCACAATGGCTCCATTACCGAGCGATTAGAACAACTCCCAATAGAGTCTAGCTCTCCGGGACATCGTCCAATCTGTCTGTCCACATTGAACGACAAAGGACCTGACGGATATAGGGTTTTCCCAAATCCGCTACACTCGTCCTAACACTAGAATAGAACTTTCACCTTAAAGGTTGTTACGGATCATAAAGGCATTTCTGCCGAGATAGCGGAGCCCCCAACAGAGCGTCACCGCTCCCAGGACAGCTCGGGGTCCTTGTCCACATTAAACGAACCTAGGATTTGGTCGGGGGCGATGATGCCATGCGTCCCCCTGACAGGCGAACACCCTCGCTAGTGCCTGTCCTTATATTCAAACAAGACTCGATCTAGTCCTACCAAAATCTCAAGGCTACCCCACTCTAAGATTAAAGGTTAAGGTTGAATTCAAGATTAGTTTTATCGACCGACTACTCGAACCATCACTCTAGCCAACTCTAATTCTTTTAGTTAGGCGATCTATCTACCATTTCCAAATCCCTAATTTGGTAATCAACTTGCTTGCCATGATCAACTAGTTCAATTCCATTAGTAGACTATCCCTAGTTAGTCACCTTTAACAAAAAAGATATCAACCCATTTCACACTAGGAATCAATTAGCCCTCTAGTCCAGCCCAAGAGTTGACCCACCACAGCCCACACTTGACACAAACCAAAGACGAACCGACTTTGTCGATCGCCGCAACCGTCATCTATGCTTGGAGTTCGATTGCAACCTCAGCCGGACCAACAAGTATCTCCCGCTAAACTTAACGCTCCATGGTCCTCGACAAGTGGTAACTCCAAATACAAATCATGGAATCCATCCATGCACGGTGAGTACATCGGCACACGAGTCATCTCCTCCAACGCGTTCGATGCGACACGGGTCTTAGGCTCTGTTTGGTTCAAATGAGGGGAGGGGAGTGGAGGGATTTTAATGGAGAGGAGGGGAGGGGGGGGGAAAGGGAGGGGTGGGATTTAATGAAGACTCTGTTTGGTTCAAAGGAGGGAAGGGAAGGGTTAATAATTATCTTCTTGTTTGGTTCACAAGTGGAGGGAACGGATTTTATAATAAAATTATTTTTATTCCCTTAGCCACATGCTAGTGGCTAAGGAATGATGGTATATTTATGTCCAATGCAAATATAATAAGCTAAAATTGTTTGATCTAAAATTGAATTACATTTGAGGTTGGGTTAGAGTCTTTACACGGAAATTTGATTAAACGCTTTGTAACTATCAGAGTTGATTTCAGATCTGTTCAAAGTATGTTGTCTTCTCCGATTGCATTAAGCTGCCATGAATCTCAAACCAAGACCTTGATATCATTATATTGGATAACCATCATTTGATGATGTACATCAATCCTTCCTTTGATCTTCATGGCTTATTTACTCGATCAAACACTCTTTTTCCATCCACCATCTCTATCTTCTCCAACTCAACATCTCTTAGAAGAAACTATCTCCTCGGCAACCCTATAAACATCTTAAAGAACATAGATGTCGAAATCCATTAAGATCAAGGAGTAGAATAGAGTGTAAGTGTATATAACTCAACCCGGGACATCCCTTTGTATTTGACTCAGCCTGAAATCCAAACCATCTAAACCTTCCCTAACATGGTTCAAACTGTAATCTTATATTTGATAATTCTATTATAGCTGGATGGCAATATTAGCTCACTGCACTCATGACAGCCATCTACTTTGTGGAGAATCTGTAATCTTCACTTATTAAAACCTACAAGAGTATAGTTTTTCATAATTATTATTCTTCATAGAGGAACAGTACTAATATTGTCCTCTCGATCTGTATTTTCACCTCTCTTTTCCATTTTCCCTAATAAAACACTTCAACAAGTCACTAACTCTTCGTTTTCAACTCAACTCCTTGAATGAATCCATTGGTTATGACTTCTGAGTCTACCTATATCGTCTCGTCCACGCTAAAGATGTAGACAAATATCCTTTCATCAAAGTCATCTAAAATACCTTCTAAGATGATGTGGAGATTGATGAGGGAAAATATCAAAGAGAACTAACTAAAAGGGCAATTTAGTTCATTCACATTAAAAAATTAGACATAATTTCTCTCTCCTCCAAATTCCCCCAATATTGGAGGGGAGCCAAAATTGGCTCAGGAGGGGTGTTGCACCCCTCCATTTCCCTCCCCTCCCCTCCTAAAAAATGAACCAAACATAAAAATTTTTAAAAAACCCCTTCCCTCCCCTCCCCTCCCCTCCATTCCCCTCCAACCAAACACTCCCTTAATCTACCCGTATAGGTTTGTCAACAAGACTTAGTCCTAGTGTCTCAAAACTCAACCAAAGTACCCCAACAAGGTACACCACCCTAGGAGTAAGTTCTAACCCATGAATACCCAAAAAGGGGGTTCTAAGAGTCCTAAAAAACAACAATTTATGTTTCCAAACAAAAAGCACACACTTGGCGTTCATGCCAAAACGGAGTTATTCTCGATCCTGTTCCCTTGAAGTTTCGCGATCGGTCGCACCCCATGCTTCTATTCAAAGTAAACAGCAAGTACAAGCACACAATGGGCATGAATCTCATCCCAAAGTGGTCTACAATAATACCCCAATGTCCTATACAATTTCCACTTCAAAAATTGAACACCGTTGTCCATATTGGGATCTACAAGCAACTATGGGCTACTCTTAGCAAGAAACTTTAGCTCAATTAAGTCCTAACTAATACTCACATCCATGACATATTTCTTTACCTCAAACAACAATTCTAAGCTAGTGAAGTACAAGTTCAAACCCATTTCTATGAACATGGTGCAAACCAGTGAGCTCTATGTTTCACTATGTTTTTGTCATCACTTGCAAAAATCATATAAAATCGAATACTTGTACAAATCAGGATTTATTGGTCATTCCAGAAAGTTTTATGTATCTACTAAAAGTTCCTAGTTATAAGGCTCTTCAGATAAGGTCATTTAGATACTCTTACGGGTCCATCTTTGACAAGTATATAGACTTCCAGAACAACAGATCAGATCAACACAGTCATGGGATAAAATTCATTTAAAATAACATATGGTGTCAGATCATCATGAAATTTTAGAATCTAGTTCCTGACACATGATGTTACAACACTTCCAAAAAACAGGTGATTCTACCAAGTAGATTTCCAATTATGTCCCTTTGAATATCCTCTAAAAATAGGGCAGTAACAACAACAGTTCTGTTTACTGAAATCTCTAGTTCAGTTTGCATGATTTTATTGACCTAGCTACAGTGGTCCAAATCTCATGAAATTTGAAACATAGGTCTTAGACACATCCAACAATGACATACTAAAATTTCAGATCATTCCAATAAGCATCAAAATGTTCAGAACAAAATTCCAAATGATGTTCATGCAACGAGCTACGGACTGACAACAAAAATTCAGTCTTTTAATAAGATTTTCTGTTTGACTACTTAACACAAAACGAGTTGTTTAAGTTTATTCATAGGGTGTAACACCCAATTTTTTTATTTTTTATTTTTTATTTTTACTTTTTTAATTTATTTAAACTAAACCTCTCAATTCAATTCCTTCAATTTCTATATCAATTTAAACATAAACTAAGATAGGTATATTTCAAATAAAATTTTGGCAGAGTCCCCCCCTGAAATTTATGCCCCAAACACAAAAGGCTTACGAAATTCTGCTCTAAATTCCGTAGCTCACAACACAGGCATTATAATCATGGCTCCCCAGGCCAAAATGAGCAGAATCACACAGGTAATATAAATATCATGCTCTGGGGGCCAAACTCATAACATAATATCAATTATCAATTAAAAACGATAAATTTCCTTTAAAAACTTATATAAGTAATAGAAAAACTAAAGAAAAACTTTCCAAAAACCAATTACAGAACCCAATACTCCACAACGAGGTGGGTACGGGCTTTCTTACCTTATCACAGCACTATATTTATATATGTTCACTTTAATACTAAATAATACATCAACTTTCCATGTTTCTTTATATACTAAATACATAAATAATCTATCATCTCAACAAAATATGATTTCTAATTCTATAACTACCTCACCGGGCTGCTAGCAAACCTACAGGATAGTTAGGGTTGTCCACCCTCAAGGAGGGACCCCCCTAACCCCCAGAAAACAATAGGGGTTAGCCATTTCTGGTGTGAGTATAACCATTAATCTAATAAATAAATTAAAATGGTATAAAGAAAATAATTTAAACTTACGAACATCAAGTTAAGATGATGAAACCTTAAATCTGAACATAAAAACATCACCAATACGATTTTATATGAAAATACTCTTCAAATCTGCATCCGATTATATAATTACCCATAATTCACACATTTCACTATATGCTTCACATCAACCTCATATATATCCTTATTTTACATTCACATAATACGAATTCACATACAATCCAGTACTTTTCAATTTGAATTCCCTAACACGAATGTTCATCTTTCCACAATTATCGTCGTATTAGCATTTTACTATTTATATGAATATAACTACACGATGTTATTATATCTTTTCTTCATCTCTATTTAGCCATGCACTTCATTTACTTGTATCATATTATCATCTCACCCATTCATCCTGGAGGTTGTGCCAAGGCGAGTAGTTCCCCGACACACTTCCAATGTACACAAACTTATAACACAACAAACTTTCTTTAATAACCATTTTCATAACCAATCTCAAAATACAGGTATTTATTTTATTGTATTATATCAAGTATCACATCATACACATATGCATCTATTCTCATAATATCACATTCATTCATGTCTTATAACACAAATATAATATCTCATTGCCCATTGCAATTTACTCACATTTCACCACATCGTTAACACATCACTAATTAGAATGCTTATTCCCATTGCATTAAAAACATGTTTTATAGCTCATTCTCATCTCATTATATCATTTAGTTATTACTCAATCTAATTGATAATTAAACTTACTTTCATTTTTACTTGTATCTCAAGTTACCATTAATTTCACTTTCATTCTCATCAATTTATACTCCATATCCCAAACATAGTTTGGGAAATAATATATCACACCCCAAAGCCGATAGCTTGGGTAATAATCACCGCACCCCAAACACACAGTCTGGGTAATATCACATCACATCTCAAGCCGTTAGCTTGGTTATTAATTTACTTCAATTACTTTTCATCTTCACTTTACTTTATTCTTCATTTCCATTATTCATTACCGATATCATGCCACTCACCCTGCGAATTATGCCAAGGCAGGTAGTTCCCACCATTTCTGCAGAAATAGCAGGCGAGTAGTTCCTCGACACAATTCCAAGGTGTATCAACTCAAATCATCCTGTATTTCACTTTAATAGTCATTCTCATTACACAATTACTTCATACTATTCATATTAACACACGTCTCTTTTACTTTTCATTTTAAATTAACCACATGCTGCATTTATCATTTCTTTTCATACATAAACTTACAACTCGTATTCTCATTCACCAAACTGTAACACCCAAAACTTTTTTTTTTTTGAAAAAAACTAAACCTGTAAATTCAATTCCTTCAATTTCTATATCAATTTAAACATAAACTAAGATAGGTATATTTCAAATAAAATTTTGGCAGAGTCCCCCCTGAAATTTATGCCCCGAGACACAAAAGGCTTACGGAATTCTGCTCTAAATTTCGTAGCTCACAACACAGGCATTATAATCATGGCTCCCCAAGCCAAAATTAGCAGAATCACACAGGCAATATAAATATCATGCTCTGGGGGCCAAACTCATAACATAATATCAATTATCAATTAAAAACCATAAATTTCCTTTAAAAACTTATATAAGTAAAAGAAAAACTAAAGAAAAACTTTCCAAAAACCAATCACAGAACTCAATACTCCACAACGAGGTGGGTACGGGCTTTCTTACCTCATCACAACACTATATCTATATATGTTCACTTTAATACAAAATAATACATCAACTTTCCATGTTTCTTTATATACTAAATACATAAATAATCTATCATCTCAACAAAATATGATTTCTAATTCTTTAACTACCTCACCGGGCTGCTAGCAAACTTACAGGATAGTTAGGGTTGTGCACCATCAAGGAGGGACCCCCTTAACCCCCAGAAAACAATAGGGGTTAGCCATTTCTGGTGTGAGTATAACCATTAATCTAATAAATAAATTAAAATGGTAAAAAGAAAATAATTTTAACTTACGAACATCAAGTTAACATGATGCAACCTTAAATCTGAACATAAAAACATCACCAATACGATTTTATATGAAAATACTCTTCAAATCTGCATCCGATTATATAATTACCCATAATTCACACATTTCACTATATGCTTCACATCAACCTCATATATATCCTTATTTTACATTCGCATAATATGAATTCACATACAATCCATTACTTTTCAATTTGAATTCCCTAACACGAATGTTCATCTTTTCACAATTATCGTCGTATTAGCATTTTACTATTTATATGAATATAACTACATGATGTTATTACAGCTTTTCTTCATCTCTATTTAGCCATGCACTTCATTTACTTGTATCATATTATCATCTCACCCATTCATCCTAGAGGCTGTGCCAAGGCGAGTAGTTCCCTGACACACTTCCAATGTACACAAACTTATAACACAACAAACTTTCTTTAATAACCATTTTCATAACCAATCTCAAAATACGGGTATTTATTTTGTTGTATTATATCAAGTATCACATCATACACATATGCATCTATTCTCATAATATCACATTTATTCATGTCTTATGACACAAATATAACATCTCATTGCCCATTGCAATTTACTCACATTTCACCACATCGTTAACACATCACTAATTAGAATGCTTATTCCCATTCCATTAAAAACATGTTTTATAGCTCATTCTCATCTCATTATATCATTTAGTTATTACTCAATCTAATTGATAATCAAACTTACTTTTATTTTCACTTGTATCTCAAGTTACCATTAATTTCACTTTCATTCTCATCAATTTATACTCCATATCCCAAACATAGTTTGGGCAATAATATATCACACCCCAAAGCCGATAGCTTGGGTAATAATCACCGCACCCAAACACACAGTCTGGGTAATATCACATCACATCTCAAGCCGATAGCTTGGTTATTAATTTACTTCAATTACTTTTCATCTTCACTTTACTTTATTCTTCATTTCCATTATTCATTACTGATATCATGCCACTCGCCCTGCGAATTATGCCAAGGCAGGTAGTTCCCACCATTTCCACAGAAATAGCGGGCGAGTAGTTCCTCAACACAATTCCAAGGTGTATCAACTCAAATCATCCTGTATTTCACTTTAATAATCATTCTCATTTCACTTTATAGGCCTGAAAAACCGTTAGGAGATTTATATAAATCTATTATCTCTTGTTGATTCTCCTCCTTAAGAGATACAATCGGTTACTCTTTTTATGGGGACAAGAGATTTGACTTACAGCCCTCATGGGCTGGGTGTCTTTTCTTGGTGGGCCCAGTCGCTTTTAATGAGCTTGAAAGCAACCCACGTCTTATTAATGAGCCTGAAGAAGGCCCGAATCTGTAAAAGAGGCACGTTATTGTTAATATTCCTGTAGAAGATTTAATATCTATGCTAGAATCGTACGACCCTAATTTGCTGCGATTTTTACCATTATTACTAGGTGCTAAAATTTGGATCGAAGGCACCTAAGATCTGTAAAATGTCGAAAGTCAATAGTGCATCCAACCGTACATGCCATTCTAAGTATATTAAATGCATTTGATCACTATGATATTTGCATATTGGAGTATACGCATCGCGTGTTCTTATAGAAGGTAAACTTGTGGATCGGCTGGGTACAAACAATTGAGGCACAATCTAACTTATATAAAAGATTACCTTATCATATTGAACTCTACTAGAACATAATTTTGTAACAATAGAGGCATTGTGAGTCTTGTCTCCACCAATATTACACAAAATAAAATAAAATAAATACATTTAAGGGTAGGGGTTTAAGAACTTCAGTATTGGGTGATTCATGATAATGGTAAAAATCGCAGCAAATCAAAGCTATATGATTCCAGCACGATCTTAAAGCTTTTACAGGCATATTAACAATAACGGAACTCGTTAACAGGTTCGAGCCTTCTTCAGGCTCACCAATAAGACATGGGCCACTTTCAAGCTCATTAAAAGCGACTAGGCCTATTAGGAGAGACACCCAGCCCATGAGAGCTGTAAGTCATATCTCTTATTTCCAATAAGAGAGTAACCAATTCTATTGCTTAAAAGGGGGAGAATTAGCCAGGAGATAAAAAATTCATATTAATCTCCTAACTGTTTCTCAGGCCTATAAATACCCCCCCCCCCCCTCCTTCAGTCAGAAGGTAATCAGGAATTCCTCTCTCAAACTCTCTTTCTCTCTCTGGTTCTGACTTGAGCCTCGAAAGGTCTGTCACTGGGTCCATCCCCGGTGTTTCGGGCTTTTTGCAAGCCCATCAGCCGCATCAGCAACCGTCGGATTCAGTTCAAGGTGCTCTTGCAACCACTTTTTACGGCAATGATCAAAGATTAGATCTTTAGTAGTTTCCTTCAAAATATAAACTCACTATCTGTTTGCTCCCACACCAAAATATACAGCAATAGATTGGCACCGTCTGTTGGATACTATACAGATCTATATCAAATATCAGACTTACCGTCATGCCACCAAGACTGAGAAGGAGAGCAGTGGCCTCAAGCTGTCTAGCTAACTCTCTTCGTCAGCAAGCTCCTTCCGTGGAGTACCCTATTCATCCTCATCAGCCGAATCTGCCCCAATAGTCTAATTAAGCTCCTATCAACGGAGAGGCACTGGGGGCTTCCGGCAAAGTCGCCATGAACAACGCCCTCTACACGACTATATCTCAATCCATAATGTAGCCAGTGACCCCGTGGGGGTCAAGGGATCTCCGTAAAACCATCAATGTCAAACAACAGGGGACCGATCTAGGGATTCGTTTGGACAAGAGGCGTGCAGGGGCGATCCCCCCACTCAGAATGTCAAGAGAAACTCTCCCCAAAGGCAGAGATCAAGACACTCTTCCTTTCATTTAGGGGGGGGGAACACTGCAGAAAGAATCCGGACTCGTGATAGTCAAAACCATCTTAAGAGAAATATAGAGCAAAAGGCCCCAGTAGGGCCAAATAGCATGACATCCTCCTAGCCATATAAGGTACTTATGATCATGGTCGACGCTCATGGAGCCACCACCCTACTCCTTTAAGAGATGAAGAATCCAGCGACTCAACTAAATGCAAGGGGAACGACGACCAAGTCCTTCGCTGCATCCGAGAAGTAGAAGACTGCCTGGAACAGATTAAATATGAAGGGAACCCTCCAGTAGGGCTCATCGCTCCATTCGACTATCTTTTAGCAAATCCATCCTCGATGCACCCATTCAAAGAACTTCAAAGCTCCTCAGTTCGAATCATACGATGGAGAATCTCACCTGACTGACCATATTGAGAGTTTTGAAACTCTAATGATGGTCTATAACACCACCGATGCATTCATGTGCTGAACATTCCCCGCAACATTGAAAGGACAAATGAGGGAATGGTACACCCACCTCACTCCATAGTCAATATTCTCCTTCAATCAGCTCGAGGAGCTCTTCATAGCGCATTTCATTACTAGCCACAAGGTTGAGAAAACAAGTTCTTCCCTTTAGGAGTTAAAGCAAAAGGATGGAGAACTACTAAAAGATTTTTTTCAAGTGCTTCACAGTCGAAGTAATGTTTATATCTTCCTTAGGTTCATTAGTGGCGGCTGCCGCCTTCTGCCACAATGTCACTCATAACGACCTGAAAGCCTCCCCCCCCCCCCCCCGATGGTCACAGCCAGCAAGAGAAGAGACAGGAACAAGTTGTGGGCATTTCATTGAAACCATGAACACACTACCGAAAGTTTCCGAGACCTCAAAGAAGCAGTTGAAGGTCTGATTTGTCGGGGCTATCTCTCTCAATTTTTCCAACAAAAAAATGAAGTCGAATCCCTCCAGCTCGGAGGCCTAATAAGCGTCAAGCAAGGCCCACAGAATCACAAGACTCAGAACACATGGTCATTCTCCACTCCTTTCATAGAGGTCCAATGAGGGGAGATTCCAACTACTCCAGTAAAGAATTTGTCAAATAAGTCAACTTAGTACACAACATCCTGCCTACATAAAGCACCGGGGTCCCAATATCTTGCTCGAACAAGGCCTCAGAAGGTGTCCGAATACCTCATTGTGACACATTGATCATAAACCTTTACATGGTGAATCATGAGATATGCCGCATCCTGGTGGACAACAGTAGCTTAGTAAACATCCTTTTTATGAACACTTTCAACGGCCTCAAGCTCTCCCAAGACCGACTCAAGCATGCTGGCTTTACACTCCACGGATTCTCCGGTTTCCCTATTCAGAACAAAGGAATTGTCACACTCAATGTGACGTTAAGAAAGCCTCCCGCTACTCGAACGTAAGCGGTGGACTTTATGGTAGTTGACATCAAAATCGCGTACAACGCTATGTTTGGCTGCCCTGGCCTAGCGGCCTTTCATGCAGTCTCCTCAGCCTTCCATGTGAAAATGAAGTTCCCAACAACAGCAGAAGTAGGCCAAGTTGTAAGGAGCCAACATGCAGCATGAGCATGCTACACTGCCATAATAGGGGGCACTGTTCTCTCCCTCGACGCCATAGAACTACCACCAAAAAGCAATCATAGTAACGTTGAGTCCATAAAAGAGTTCGAAGCTACTACCCTAGACAATCCTGCTAAGAACTTCCCAACCTGCCGAACCAACTCCCACCAAGACCAAGTTCGTCCTCATCAGAATACAACAATAGACTTGAATCCCCATCCGAAGCCACTCCACTCATCCAATGGAAAGAAATAATCCTACCTAAACAAATTGGCGAATCTGAAGATATCCCATTCTCTATGGAAAACAATGGGAGTCTCGCTCCAAAACAGGCAAGTTCATGCAAGATCTACCAAGGTGTTTGCCTAGCAGCTCATCAACTTGAGGGGCAAGGAGATTTCAGCAGAGATTTGGAAAGTGGAACACCGCATGAACTTCAACAATGGTTCTTAACGCCATCCTCCTCTTTATATTTTCAATATTTTCGAATAAAGTTCAGCCACTAGAGCAGCTGCTTAGGTCACTGCATGTAATAAATGTCAACCACTAGAGCAACCGCTTAGTTTTATTTTCCAATAAAATATAGTATTATTTTTTGTAGAATTATTGTACAACCTTGCGGATGCATACAATGAGGTAAATGCCAAGCTTACTCCAAAAACAGCACAAAAAACTCATTAGAAGCTCCTTATAAGATGAGTTTAGAGTTCATACCCGTGGCTCAGAGTTGCTCCAGCAATTTGCAACAAAGCAAGTTCAGAGCTCAACTCGCCATTCGATCTGTTCCTGCAACTCGTTAAACACCTCAACAAGTTCAGAGTCCATACCCATGGCTCGGAGTTGCTTTACCAACATGAAATCAAGCAGTTCAGAGCTCAACTGTCCATTCGATCTGCACCTATAACTTGCCAAATCTCTAAACAACAAGTTCGGAGTCCACACCCATGGCTCGGAGTTGTTTAGCAACCTGCAATCAAGCATGTTCAGAGCTCAATTCTCTATTCGATATGCTCCTGCAACCTGTTAAATCCCTAAACAATAAGTTCGAAATCTGTACACATGGCTCGGATTTGCTAAAGCAACCAGCAAACAAGCAAGTTTAGAGCTCAACTCGCCATACGACCTATTTTTGAAACTTGTTAAAAAATCTTAAAGATGGATTAGAGGTACAAAATCGTGGATTACAGTTGCTCCAGCAAACCTACAAATAAGCAAGTATGGAGCTCAACTCGCCACTCGAAGTGACACTCACAATTCGTTGGAGAACCTATACAGCAAGTTCGGAGTTCAACTCCCTTCTAGAGTTGCTCCTACAACTAGCAAAGTATAAAACGGCAAGTCCGGAGTCCAACTCTCCCCAATAGCAGCTCCTACAACTAGCCAACCCCAATATGATAAATCACAGGACAAAGCACAGACATGAAAAAGATTTCTTATTTCACAAACAAGTCTCGTTACAACTGCAGAATTACAATGAGTCTACATTTCATACCTAAGCATCGCTATGAAAGTGTTGCAAACACTATACAAGAAGTTGTCCTACAAGTCATCCTTCCGACTACAAAGGTAGAGGGATGTTCCACCTAAGAGACACAAACCTCTTCACAGGCCTCTTGCCAGATAACACCTCCACAGGGCCGTCTAACTCTTGACGATAAAATTCAAGACAAGGCTTCCTTAGATGGGCAAGCTCCAAGTCTTCCTTGAGTAACACCACCTTCACCTCAGCAAGCTCCAACTTCATCTCGCTAGATGCACCGTGCAAACAGAAGAGTCCCAACTCCGTTAAGCACATCGTATTAAGAAGGCGAACAAGCTCGGCATCCCGAAGACCTCATTCGGTGGACACGACAACTTGTCAGCAAAGAGAAGAATAGAATTACTTCAACACTGAACAGGCACAAAGGACTTCACTTCAATATTGAGGAAATTCAGAACACCCACAACTCATTTGCTCCACAAAATAAGTTCGACGCTTCATACGCCACTCAAGTTCCTTGGTCAAACAGCTCGTTAACTCCATACAGCGAGTTCAGTGCCTTGCTCTTTGCACGGGCTCCATCAGCAACTCATACGATGAGTTTAATGCACTGCTCTTTGGTCAGGCTCCATCAACAACTTGTTCACTCCATACAACAAGTTTAACACCTTGCTCTCTGCTTTATCTCCATCAACAGTTCGTTAACTCCAAACAACGAGTTCGAAGCTCTCCTCACTGCTCGAGTTCCATCAACAACTCGTTAGCTCCAAACGACGAGTTCGACGCCTTACTCTTCGCCCGAACTCTGTCAACCACTCGTGAACATTATACAACAAGTTCAACACACTGCTCTTCGCACAGGCTCCTTCAGCAACTCATACAATGAATTGAATACCACGCTTTCAGCTAGAGCTCCATCAACAACTCGTTAGCTCCATACAACGAGTTCAATACCTTGATCTCTACTCGATCCCCGTCAACAGCTTGTTAATTCCAAACAATGAGTCTGAAGCTTTCCTATGAACTCGAGCTCCATCCACAACTCGATTAACTCCATACGACGAGTTCAATGACTTGCACTTCACACGAACTCCATCAACAACTCGTTGAATCTACACAACGAGTTTGGTTCCCTGCATTCTGATCAAGCTCTCGTTAACTTCATACAAGGATTTCAATGCCTTGCTCTTTGCACGAGCTCTATCAATGATTTGTTTGCTCAAAACAGTAAGTCCAATATCCCGCTCTCCACTAGAGCTCCATCAAAAACTCATTAGCTCCATACAACGAGTTCGATGACTTGCTCTCTGCTCGAGCTCCATCAGCAACACGTTGACTCCAAACAATGAGTTCTACGCCTTGCTCACTGCCCGAGCTCCATCAGCAACCTTTTGACTCTAAACAACGAGTTCGACACCCCGCTCTCTGCTAGAGCTCTATCAACAACTCGTTAGCTCCATACAATGAGTTCAATGCCTTGCTCTCTACTCGAGCACCGTCAATATCTCGTTAACTCCAAACAACGAGTCTGAAGCTTTGCTCACCGCTCAAGCTATCCAAATAACTCGATTAACTCCATACAACAAGTTCAATGTCTTTTTCTTCACACGAACTCCATCAACAACTCATTGACTCTACACAAAAAGTTTGGTTCCCTGATCTTCGCTCGAGCTCCATCAACAACTCGTTGACTCTAAACAATAAGTTCGATACCTTGCTCACCGCTCGAGCTCCATTAGTAACTCATTGACTCCAAGTAATGAGTTCGACACCTTTCTCACCTCTTGAGCTCTATCAGTAACACGTTGACTCTAAACAACTAGTTTGATGCCTTTCTCACCACTTGAGCTTCATCAGCAACTTGTTGACTCCAAATAAGCCTTGCCCGAGCCCGAGCTCCGTTAACTGCTCAATAACTCCAAATAACAAGTTCAACGCCTTGCTCTCCGCTCAAGCTCTGTTAATAGCTAGTTCACGCCATACAATGAGTTCAATGCCTTGCTCTCCGACTAAGCTCCGTCAACAACTTTTCAACTCCATACAACGAGTCCGGTTCCCCGCTCATCCCATAGGCTCCATCAACAACTCGTTGACTCTAAACAACGAGTTCGACGTCTTGCTGAATGCTTGAACACCAAAAGCAACTCATTGACTCCAAATAATGAGTTCGATGCCTTGATCAACGCTTGAGCTCCATCAGCAACACGCTGACTCCAAACAATGAGTTGAACACCTTACTCACTGCTTGAGCTCCATTAGCAACACGTTGACTCCAAACAACGAGTTTGATGTCGTTCTTACCACTCGAGCTCAATCAGTAACCCATTGACTTCAAACAATGAGTTCGACGCCTTGCTTTTTGCTTGAGCCCCATCAGCAACTCAATAACTCTGAACAACGAGTTCAACACCTTGCTCTCCGCTTAAGCTCCGTCAATAGCTCATTCACTCCATACAATGAGTTCAATATCTTGTTCTCCGCTCGAGCTTTGTCATTGACTTGTTAGCTCCAAACAGCTAGTCCAATACCACGCTCTCCGCTCGGGCTCCGTCAATGACTCGTTGACTCTATACAACGAGTTCAATGCCATGCTATTTGCTCGAGTCCTTCCAACAACCCCTTAACTTTGTGCAATAGGTTTGTCATCCAATGTCGGCCAACAGTTGACTATATAAAACTTATTCGGTGCAAACAGCATGTTCAAGCATCGAACTCTATCGCAGAGTTATCTCTATAAACTTGCTGGGCACAAGCAACAAGTTCCAACGTCAACTTCGACTCAGAGTTGCCTCTCCAAACTTTTTGAGTGCAAAAGCAAGTTCTAAACGTCAGCTTTGCCTCAGAATTGCCTCCACAGACTTGTTGGGCACAAATAACAAGTTCAAACGTTCAACTCCATCTTAGAGTTTTCCCTGTAAACCTGCTTGGATCAAACTGCAAGCTCCACGTCCAACTCCATCTCAAAGTCACCTCTACAAAACTTGCTACAAGCAAACAACAAGCACCACATGTAACTCCGTTCTAGAGTTGCCTCTACAAACTTCCTTGGCGCAAAACAATAAGCTTAAACGTCCAACTCCGTCCTTGAGTTGTATCTACAAATTTGCTAGGTGCAAATTACAAACTTAAACTTCCAATTCTATCTCAGAATTGTCTCTTCAACTTGTTAGGCACGAGCAACAAGCTCTACGTTCGACTCCGTCTCATTGCCTCTCCGAACTTGATGAGCACAAATAGCAAGCTCTATGTTTAACTCTCTCTCAGAGTTCTCTACAAACTTGTAGAGCATAAACAACAAGCTCTACATGAAACTCCATCCTAGAGTTGTCTCTCCAAACTTGCTAAGCACAAATGGCAAGTTCAAATGTTCAACTCCATTTCAGAAGTTACCTCTACAAATTTGTTGGGTGGAAACAGTAGGCTCTAATTCCAACTCCGTTTTAGAGTTACCAATCCAAACTTGCTAGGCACAAACAGCAAGTTTAGATGTTCAACTTCATCCTAGAATTGTCTCTCCAAACTTGTTGGGATCAAACGACAAGCTCTACATCCAACTCCATCTTCGAGTTGTCCCTATAAACTTGCTGGGTTCAAATAGAAAGCTCTACATTTAGCTCTGTCTCAGAGTTGTCTCTCCAAACTTGCTGGGAGAAAACGACAAGCTCTGTGCTCAACATCGTCTTAGATTTGCCTCTCCAAACTTGCTAAACGGCGAGTTCAAATGTTCAGCTCCGTCCAAGACTTGTCTTATAAACTTGTTGGGAACAAAAGACAAGTTCCAACGACCAACTATGTCTAAGAGTTGTCTCTCCAAATTCCCTGGGCGCAAACAGCATGGTCAGATGCCCAACTTTGTCTTAGAGCTGTCTCAACAAACTTGTTAGGTGCAAACATTAAGCTCTACATCTAAATCCATCTCAGAGTTCCCTCCAAACTCATTGGGCGCAAACATCAAGGTTAAACGTCCAACTCTATCTCAGAGTTGTCTCTACAAACTTACTGGGAGCAAATAGCAAGCTTAACATCCAACTCCATCCAAGAGTTGCCTCTACAAACTTGCTGGGTGGAAACATCAAAGACAAATGACTAACTCTGCCTCAGAGTTGTCTCTGCAAACTTCATAGGCACAAACAGCAAGCTCTACATCCAACTCCGTCTTAAAGTTACCTCTCTAAACTTGTTGGGCACAAAAAACAAGTTCAAATGTTCAATTCCGTCTCACAGTTGTCTCAAAAAACTTACTGGAATCAAACAGCAAGTCCGCAGTCTGAGCGCCTTTTGAAGTTCATTCCTACAACAGCTCTTCTAAGTCAACTACATACACATGATCCAATGATCAAAGCACTCAGCTCTCAAACCAACAGAACACATGTCCAACAAAGAAACGCTTGATCGACAAGCATGCAAACAACACAACGCTTGGTCGAAGAAAGAGTGGTTCAGCGAAACATTGATGAAACGCTTGATCCACAAAATATGTGAACAAAACAATGCTTGGTTGATGAAAGAGCGGTTCAATGAAACGCATGACGGGATGCTTGGTCGACAATATTAGTTGTCAAATGCAGCGCTTAGTTGAACAAAATAAGCGAGTAACACAATATTTGATCGACAAAAGATCAATTCGATGAGGTAGACAGCTAAACAAATAGTTGGTGAGCGAAAACTCAATAGATCTTTAAACCAAACCTGACACAACTCCTAATCTAGATGATTCAAAACTTAGCAAAACCCAACCCGATCTCAAAGCTTCAAAGCTTGGCTGAGATCCAAATCAAACCCCAAACCCGCAAAACCTTTTCTCATTAATCTCTCCGAAATTCTTTTGATCTTCATTGTTCTTCTGTAAAATAACAACTAAGATTTCAAGAAACCCAATACGTAAGAGCTTGATGAATGTTTTGGTGGAGGGTTGCTTACCCTTTAAAAAGAGAAAATCATCATGAGAGAAGAAGGAAGTGGAGATCATATAGATCATCAACTAGTAGTTTCGAAGAAGATGAAAACTGGAGATGGGATTTTAACAATTCCATGGCAATAGATTGCATTGAGTTTCATCCTGGTTCATCCTCGAAGAATATGAAGGAATAATTGAGAAAACCAAAAGTTGACAACTTGAAGAAGAGGATGAGAGCTGATCCATCAGAAATCAAGAATAGTAAACTGGCCATCTTCCATGATAGTTCCACAAGAGCCCTTCTTCACCATCATCATCTTATTCTTGTGACAGTAAAGATGATGAAGAGCACTGTAGGAAGAGCGTGAACTATCATTCCCATCAAGAAGACAACAACTCTGACCAAAGCTTCGAAACCCAACTTCAAGCTCTACCAAGGCTTTCAATCCAACAACAAACGCCAACCTAAGCTCCGCCAAAGACTTTGGAGAAGAACAACACTCAACTCCAAATCTCAGTCAGAACTCCAACTCGAACACAAACTCGAGAAAGTGGTCGACGATCTTCTTGATCGACAACAACCGAAGTCGACGAAACCACGAAACTAAAAACAACACCCAAAGCTCCACTACCAAGTCGATCGAGTCTTGCTCCGCACAACCCAAATTTCACCTAGCTTTTCAAAGAACTCTAGCTCGATAGCAAGAACAGCAGACTCGAGATTGATAAGAGGTGGTCGGCCAAGACTCTTGGTTGCCTTAAGTGTTGCCCAATGAAGAAAAATCAATGGAGCTCGCCGAAGTTGTTGCTCGCCTGAAGCTGTGGTCGCCAAGAATGGCCGTTGAAGATACTTGCTCGCCAAAATTCGACCTAGTCGCTCAAAGCAGTGGCCAACGAAGACGAAGGTGGTTGCCCAAAGCAGCTGGTTTCCTAAAAGCTCAGCTTGATGGAGAAGAAGAAGTTCTGCTCACCCAAAATTTTGCTCGCCAAAGAGCCTTGATCGCCAAGATTGTTAATCATCTAAGATAGTGGTCACCCAAACTCCGAGCTCGTCGAGATTGTTGGTCGCTGAAACTGTTGGTCGCCCAAAATAGTGGTCGTCTAGACCTTTGCTCTTCGAAACCCAGTGCTCCCCATAAGCTTTCTCGCTCACAATCTTGGTTGCCTACTCCTCAACTCGACGAGATAGTGTTTGCTCGAACTCCGAGATTGCCGAGATTGTTGGTCTCTCAAAATTGTGGTTGCCTGCACCTTTGCTTGCCGAAACCCATTGCTTGCCTACAAGCTTCCTCACCCAAAATCTTGGTCGCATGCACCTTAGCTAGATGAGACATTGGTCACCCAAAACGTCGCGATCACCGAAGCAAAAGCTTGCTCGATGAAGGAGGTCACTCAAAATCTTGGTTGCCCGCACTCCAGCTCGACGAGACATTGGTTGCCCAAAGCTCCGAGGTCACCGAAGCACAAGCTTTCTCGACCAAAGAAGAGTGGTTGACGAAGCCAAGATGGTCACCCAAAACAAGAAATACGAAACAAAGAAGATGAATAGTGCTCGACCAAACAGTCGGGTAAGCATGGGGGTTCTCGCAGTCGACAATAGCCATTGGATTTCTCATATACTCGAACCTGGCCTTGATAGACGCTGCAGATGTAGCAACACCTCCATCAACCTTCAGCTCGCTTCTCATCCGTTCCATCTCGCTCACCAAGCGAGCTAAGCCCTAATCGACGCTCTAGATGAGGCCACGTCACCCGATCATCACTACCTCCTCATCGCAGCCACCCAATTTCATTAGCTGGCAAGCTATGCGTGATCAACACTCGTGAACGCTCCAAAATTTGCACCAGGTCAGATAAATTAATAAAAAAATCCCCGAAAATCATTTATAATTCAAAATTTTAATTAAAAATTCCATAAATAATTATTAAATTCAGAAATATAATTAAAATTTCTAAAAAATAATTAAAAATTGGAATAATTATTTTAAAAAATCAAAAAAGCAATTATTAACTGGGGAAAATTATTAAAAACACGAAAAAGTTATGAAAAATTCCAGAAAAATTCCGAAAAGCCAAGGAAAATATTTACCATATCTGGAAGCTTTCGAAAGTTCTAAGTATCTCCAATCATCTCTAAAAGCTAAGATTGTATCCCCAGAACTCTGAAATAAGGCGAACTACTTCCCGAAAGCCGAGAAAATCGACTTCCGAGAATGACGGGCTTATGATAATGGTAAAAATCGTAGCCAATCAGAGTCGTATGATTCCAGCATATATCTTAAAGCTTCTACAGGCAGATTAACAGTTATGTGCCTTGTTAACAGGTCCGGGCCTTTTTCAGGCTCACTAATAAGACATGGACCATTTTAAAGCCCATTAAAAGCAACTAGGCCCACTAGGAGAGACACCCAGCCCATGAGGGCTGTAAGTCAAATCTCTTATCCGCAACAAGAGAGTAACCGATTATATCTCTTAAAAGGAGGAGAATCAGACCGGAGATATTAAATTCATATCAACTTTCTAACGGCTTCTCAGGCCTATAAATACCCTCCCTCCCTCCTCCTTCAGTCAGAAGGTAATCTTCCTCTCTCAAACTCTCTTTCTCTCTCTCTCTGGTTCGGACTTGAGCGTCAGATGATCTGTCGCTGGGACCATCTCCGGTGTTTCAGGCTTTTTGTAGGTTTATTGACTGCGTCAGCAACCGTCGGATTCAGATCAAGGTGCTCTTTCAATAATCCAGATCCAATCTTCGCACCTCTAACCACTTTTTATGGCGATGATCAGAGATTAGATCTTTAGTTTCCTTTAAAATATAAACTCACTATATGTTTGCTCCCACACCAAAATAAGAAGTAACAATTAATATCATCCCTACTGCCCATAAATTTTACAGCTACGAGTTTCTTCAGTGCTGGATGATCAATATCTGGGAAAGAGAGCGTGCTTAACATTTCATCGAGATAAAGCTAAAAAAGGGCAAGAAGGGCAAGAAGGGAATGCAAAGAGGTGAAATACGTTTCATCAAGGTGATGCTTAGGAAAGGGCATACAAGAGTTCTCATTCGGAAAACTCTACAATAAGGCTGCTTAAACTTCTTCACAGTCCTTATCAGTCTCCCTTACAAAAAGGAAGGAAAAAAAACACACACACACACACTTCGCACATTGATTTCTTACAAGACACAAACTACTGATAATCCCCCCCTTTATAATCAAAACATTTTGCTTTGATTTTAGCTACAGAGAAAGGACTCGATGATCATCTTCATAATCATCCAAATTCCATAGGCTCCCCCATGCCCTTAATTCCTCCTCACTTGATCCTCCTTGTTGGATATATATAGGTATATTCTCAATATAATAGAATATTATTGTGTATAATGTTCTATGGGGCAACACGTGTTTTGCACGTGTTATCTATTTAATTGTTGGACCGGGTTGAGTGGGCATAAAGCCCAGTACCCTAAACCTATTTCATCTTATATAAAAGCTGGTTTAGAGGTAGTGCTCTGTGATATTCCAATACTGTTAAGCAGGGAATAATATCTTAAGCGGCTATGAGATATAAACCCTATCCCTAATTACTCATTTTAATCTAACAATCTTAAGATATTATTAATTTTAATTTTTGAGATTGAGAGAGATCGTCGTAGTTGACGAAATCACCGTTCGTCGGAATCTCGTCATCGTCGCCAACCACCAACATCGCCGGTGTCGACACCCGCCACCGCAGTCGTCGCTGCTAGTAGGGCTGCAAACGAATCAAGCAATTCGTGAGCTATTCGGCTCGAGCTCGGTTAAAGCTCGGCTCGAACCGAGCTCGAGCTCAAAACCGAGCTTGTTTCGTAAACGAGGCGAGCTCGAGCTTGATATTTGTTTTTAGGCTAAGCTCGCGAGCTATTCGGCTCGAATATGGTTAAAGCTCGGTCAAAGCTCGGCTCGACGAGCTCGAGCTCAAAATTGAGCTCGTTTCGTAAACGAGCCGAGCTCGAGCCTGAAGGTATTCGGCTCTGCTCGGCTCGATTGCAGCCCTAGCTGCTAGCCACCACCGTCGCTGCTAGCCGCTGCCGTCACCAGAGCATCCGCACGTCGTCGCCACCAGCTGCTGCCCTGTTGTCCCGCTGTAATCCACTTCTCCTCTCCCCGATCACACACAGTGAATTTTGGAGATATCTAGATCCAATTAATTCATTGGGTGGAATTAATGTTCCATGTTCGGTGGATGGAGCGGATCAATTGATGATTCAGACACTCCCCAATCATGTGATTAGTGGGTACTGCTATATATTTATTGGTGGATATGAAGCTTTGGATTAGGTATGGGGACAAGATCTAGTGTTTGGTGTTGGGATTATCTAGTGTTATGTGTTTGGGCCCAGGAGGGGTTCATCCATATTGATTGTTTTGGACTCAGAGCCTATTTCCATTGGCTGTAGAGCCCGCTGTACGGTGTTCGACATGTTGAACCAGATCCAAACACTAGTTCTAGATCCAACACTTTGAAATAGTGTGGGCAGTGAGAATGTTGTTTGCACTAGATTCAAATATATTTGGACTGGATCAAATCTAAATTAAAGATAAGTTCTTCACCAAATTTAAATTGTTATTTAATTATTTGTTTGAATTTTGTTGCTAAGTGCTAAAGTTCAAAACCGTATTAAGCATTGTTTAATTAAATACAAATCTGAATAACTGCTTTGGCTAAGTGCTATGGATCAAATATTTATTTTAATAAATTATAGGCTTTAACTATAAAATCGAATCTCCAATTAAATTGTTGTGAATTAGATAGTGCTAATAATTTTTTTAATTGGCTAATCTTTAAGAATGTAGGAACTTTAAAGTTACTTACAAATTGTGTGTATTGGAGACGATGATTTTGCATCATGGTATGATAAGTCTGCACTTCGCAGGCTTCTCCATCGAATTTGGAAAATACTTCTAACTTGAAGTGTCGGTATGATCTACTCTAATCTTTCTTAGTATTTTCATGTGATGAATGTGTTAACGTTTTGTGCGTTTGAACACATGATTGAGAGTTTTAGATCTTAGTTATTCTTGCTTTGAAAACTAGCATATTTAGGATTGTTAAGTGCTTTATCATACTATGTGTATAGATATTTTGACAAATCTATTGTTTGCAGTTTGTGTGAGATTATATATTTGCTTCTCTAATAATTTTTATAAATAAAAAAAAACAATTGTATAAGATGTATAACAAATGTCAGTAACTTAGGATAGAGCATCTCTTAATTCGGGATATGACTCCATTAGTTACGTTTTGTTCTTTCTCGTTCATTATACTGTGTGTGCAAAGTTGAATTATAACATATTAGTCATTATCTCATTTAGCATTTCGAAGATGATGAAGAACGAATAAAGAAAATTCTGCTTACTGTGTTTGAGCATGTGGACATTGTTAGAATAATTAGAGAAAGCAAATAATTTTGTAAAATGTGATAGAGTAATTTTGTATTAACTCTTATAATGTGCATATATTGTCAATCGCATGTATAAGCCGAGTTTAACAAATGACACAATTAATAATAATAGTTCTAATTGTGTTCTTGAACATAGCATATTTGGCTAGGATTTGAGAACTATATATTCAATTGTTTGTGAGAAAATGTGATCTAATTATCAAAACTATGGGAGAAATGGAGTTCAAAGCTATCGAGTAAAAAACTTTAACATCCAAGTTGTTTTGAAATTTATAATCACTATGAACTATATATTAAATTGTTTGTTCTTGTTAAAACTTGTAACTCTACTAAATAACACTTCATTAAATATGACAAATGTGAAGTTTAAATTCAGATTTTGATCACTAGGAAATCATTTTGTATGGTCTCTAGGAGTTCACAACCTTTTGAATCAATACATTCTGATAATTGTAATCTCAGTAGCTTTGTAACTATGTGAAATAATTATTAGTCAGAAGTATTTAATCGCTTTTGTAGATGATTAATATAAGTCTGTTATATATATGAAGAATGATGCACTTGTTATTCATAATGAATTAAAAAAAATATTATAGTTAAATGCTAAAAATTAAGGGTTCAGATTTGATAGAGGTGGTAAATATGATTTAACAATTTTAAGCGAAGTTTGCATTTGTCAAAATTTCTAGTGCACCCTATTTACAACAGTCAAAATGACATTGATAAAAGTTAGAATCAAACACTTAGTAAAATGTTGAATTCTATATTATTGACTATTGTTTGAGTTTGTGTAACTGTGGGTGATATTGTGTTGTTAATCATATTTCTAATATGTTACCACACTCTAAATTATTTACACCTTGTAAACTATGGGATAGAAACAGAAATAATTTAGTCAAAGTGTGTTGTGATACATTTGTTAGAGTACATGACCCTCGAAGGCCTAAAGTAAGACCTACAACAAATATTTGTATATACTTAGAAAGTGCAGAATGTGGTTCTATGGACAGTTTTGGATCTATCTAATTTGGGTTAGTAGAATCTGGACTTGCAAAGTTCTTTGAGGATGTGTTCATCAAAGAAAAATCTATAAAATTATCAGTCCTACTGTCACGGTCAATGATTCACAGTTGGAATCAAGAACCAGTCCTACTGACACTTATACTTCAATGACAAATGAGCCAAGAAGAGTCTTTAGTAGACAATGAGATAAATTTGTGTTATACAATTAGTTGATTTGCCAAAATGGGCTAAAACTATAGTAAGTGGGGTTTTGTAAAAGAAACTTAGTTTTGATTGATCAGTAGCAATTTTAATGCACTTCTAGTAGCTTAAGAATTGACTGAGATAAATGGGGTAGACTGATTTGTTGTCTACTCATATGTTTGTCATATTGCTACAATAAGGATTCTTCTTGCCCTTACATCTTTTGAAAAAAAAATTATTCATAAAAGATTTTAAACAGTTTTGTATAGAAATGTTCTGTATTGAACATTTTATATTGAAAAGTTTTGTACTGATTAGTTTTGTACTAAATGTTTTGTACTAATGTGTTTAGTGAACAAGATTTACAACTTTGTAAAATCAATGTATGTTTTAAAACATGTAATATAACTAACGTATAAATAATTTGACAAATTTCTCAAAGAGCCTAGTATATGAATCAAACAATTCATATCGGTGCCTTTAACTTTGTGGTGTCAAATATAATAGCTATTATTTACTTGATTTTATTAACATGCTTGTTGATTGGAAGTGACATCTCTATTATAAATGGAGTTAAATTTTGCTATCCAAATAAATTTAGCATGAAACACCTAAGTGTTGTGAACACTATATTATGTATAAGGGTGAGTTTTAGTTGGCAATGGATAACCCTTAGTCAAACTCGATAAATCAATAATGTGTTTCAAAAGTGGGGATATGGTGATTGAAAGTGTGTTTTAACATACCTTATGATTATAATAATAGGTTGATACCTTATGATGGTACAACTATGAGATAGGTAGATCATTTTAAAAGAATTAAAAGTCTCGTGTATACAAAGATCTGCACTAGAATAGACATAGCCTTTGAGGTAGGTATGATCTGTAGATTCACTAATAATTTCATACATATTTGAGTGCCCTTAAGAGGCTAATGAGATACCTGAGTAGTACTCAAGAGTTTGCTTTGTGCTACTCAAAGTTTAGTGAAAGTCGACAACTAGTGAATATGTGTTCACACTAGGAGAAGCAGAAAAAAAAATTATGGAGATTAAAAGGCAAACAAGCATTGCATTCTCATCCAAGAAATCAGACCTCTATGTGCTATCCTCTGCAGGGGAAGAGGCTGAGTGGATTGAATGACTTATTGCTAATCATCCATTAAGAAGTTTAAAGTAAACTCTCTAATTCTGTTATGCGACTATCAAGCTATAATGTAGTAAACTCTCTAATTATCAAAACTGTAGGGAAAATGGAGTTAAAAGCTATTGAGTCAAAAGCTTTAACATCCACGTTGTTTTGAGATTTAGAATCCAATTGGAAACATAGAAGTTCAAACTGAAGCATCAATTTTAGGCAGTTGGCATGCTTTAGATAATTTAAAAAATTCTATGTAAATTCTGTTAATATATAACTTCATTCCAATTTTGATGATGCTATATATTTTTATAATTTACTTAGAATCATCTCATTATTCAAAAAGAAAGCATGAAAACTTGTCGATGTATTTTCGATGTTTAGAATGATTGTTATATCATTCCAATTTTGATGATATAACTCTTTTATGGATTCATGTTCATTCCAATTTTGATGATTCAGAATTAACCATAATTGATTTGACTGTTCTATCATTCCAATATGGAACATAGTATAGTTCTTGTGCAGAAACTATAATAGTTTTTGTTCTTTATTTTGTTAAAGAAACTTGATTGTGATGTTTGCGTTACATTTTGCTAAGCTATCGTTGAATTGTACTAAGTTCTTTAGTAGAACTATATACTTTATGAAATTTGCTAGAATTCTTAGAGATGTTACTCTTGATATTCTTGTTTTCAATAAGCTAGCAAAAATGGAGGAGTTGAATCTGTCAACATAGATTTCAGAATAATGATTTGCTCAAAATGGAGGAGTAAACATAAGCAGTTTGCAAGGATATAGTTTTGGTTTATTTCTCTAAAGGATAAATTTGTCACTTGCTTAATAAAACTTCTGTTGAGTTTAAGACTCTTGTGTTCATGAGCTTAAAACTCATATTTTGTTCTTAAAGTTTATTTGCTTCAGTTGATTTTGAAACTAGGACAAGTTTCTCTAGTTTGTTTAGTCATTGTGAACTACTCTGTTTTGATATGGTCTTTGAACTATTTGATTATTTTAGTTTAGTCTCATTTGAACTATTCGAGTTATAATTGATTTAGTCTATGAACTGTATTATTTTGTGAGCCAATAATTTAACGGGGCATTGCCTAATATATTGAGAATATAGGAGGAGATTGTTAGATATATATAAGTATATTCTCAATATAATAGAATATTATTGTGTATAATGTTCTATGGGGCAACACGTGATTTGCACGTGTTATCTATTTAATTGTTGGACCGGGTTGATTGGGCATAAAGCCCAGTACCCTAAACCTAGTTCATTTCATATAAAAGTTGGTCGAGAGGTAGTGTTCTGTGATATTTCAATACTGATAAGCAAAGTATAATATCTTAAGCGGCTATGAGATATAAACCCTAATCCTAATTACTCATCTTAATCTAACACTTCTTCACTTGTACTTGAGAAGCCACCACCATTGTTATTGCTAGCTTGAAACATGTAACCCATATTTGGAAACATTTACGAGATATCTTGCATCTCTTGTGCCATTGTAGTAGTCGCTTCCACTTGGAGCATCATCCTTTTCATAAAGTCCACTTCCTGAAGTTGGACCTAGTGTCGTTGTTGTTGCTGCTGCAGTTGTAGTTGCAATTCGTTCTGATAGTTCATTTGCTTTTGTTCCTGTTATTGCTGAAAAAAGCAGGGCCGAGCCCTTTCAATGTTTATTGTGGTTTTTCCCTTCTTGAAGTATGTCCTCCAGTAGTTCTTGATCTTGTTGTCTGTCCTGCCCAGGAGGCTTCGAGCACATCTAATCATATACTGATATTAGATATGTTAGGTTGAAATGTAACTTTAAAAGGTAATTCGAATGACTGTATAAAATTACGTATATAGAGTAACTGAAATTTAATCAATTTAGTGTTATGTCACCTGTTTCCCCATCTAGCATGCAACTCAAGGATGATTGACTCCTCATGGGGAGTAAGTAATCTTGCCTCTCTTCAAGTCTGGCCTCAAAGTAGTTCACCCACCTCAGTCTGTAACTATTTCCACTCCTCTTCAGCCCTAATTAACGGTGTCGGCCTTTTTCTTCCTCTTGGTTGGCAGCATTCAGCTAACTTATTCTCTTTCGATGTTTGTTCTGTTGGTGGATGCTTTATGGTTCGTTCGATGGGCTCTTGTTGTGTTGTTTCTTTAACTATCGTTTTTGGTTGGCCGAGAGCCACAAGTTTTTTCTGCTTATGCTCTTCTGCGGTGAGGTTGTTGTCCCTTGGGGACCAGAGTGCGTTGTGCACTACGTTCCCTAGGGCGCGGTGCTAGCCTTCTCACTCCTCCTTGTTTTCTGCTGTGTACTCGATTGTGCTTATACAGTCTTCCTGCCTGGCCGTTGTTGGGCTGCTCTCAATGTGTGAGCTGTTCTTTCTGGGGGTTTGTCCTCTCGACCTCCTGTGTTTCTTTGTTGTCGGCTGCGGCAGCTAGGTGCCTCCTGTCCAGGTGGGTCTCGGTTGGTTTGGTGTTTCTGCTCTTTGCCTTTCTATCCTGGTGTGGTTCGACTTTGGGTGCAGCCTTTCAGGTGGGCTTCGTCCGATGGTTGTCCGGCTTGTTGCATTTTTGCCCATCGGTCGGTGCCTGTTGCGTCTTTCGATTGTTTGCTTGGTGGTGGTTGCTTTGGGTGCCACAGGTGGGGGGTTATTTTCTGCGTCTGTTTGGCTCTTTCTTTCTTGCTTGGTGGCTGTTATTTTTTTCTTGTTGTAAATATCGTGTTTACAGTTTGGCTTTGCCTTTTTTTTTGCGTGTTGTATTTGGTGCTATGTTCTACATCTTGTATGACATTCCCTTTTGTTGTACTGTTTTGATTTTATATATATATTTGTTTGGGCTAGAGTCTTCTGACTCTATCCTTTTCGGTTTTTTTTTTAATTAACCAAAATAAATAATTAATTAAATAATAATTATCGGTAACTTCATCAATAGAAATATAGAAACTATTGATTAACTTGGGTTATTCTTGGTATAAAAAAAAAAGTTGGGTTATCCAAACAGTATTTTTTGAATGTACTTGCTCGATAAGATATCCTATAAATAGATAGAGAAGGTTCGACTAAATTAGGAAAAGACATCTTAAAGTACTGCATTCTCCTATTTTCTGCCTGAAACAATATTTGACGTGCACCTTCCCAGATTTATATATCAGACGACGAAACTACTTTTTTTATGAACTTAGAAAAGAACTAAAAATTAATGCATAGATGAATCGAAAGTGTGAAGAATTGAGAAGGGAAAATAATTGCATGCATACCTGTGAGCCTAGAGACAGAGTTCCACCTTCCTTCACCGTGGAGGTTGACATGATCAATGAGGAGCTTGTCCTCTTGTGGACTCCATGGCCCTTCCCTCCACCCTTCTATTTCTCCCTCTACTGCAACACAGTCCCACCCTTCGATTTGCCCTTCGATTTGCCCTTCCATAGTACTTGTTACTCTATCTTATGAGATAGAGGGTGTGTTATGAGAGAGAGAGAGAGAGAGAATTAAGTATAGGGTTATTTGTTTTCTCTCTTCTTTCAACTATATACATGAGCTGTATTTGTGGCAGTGGCTAGGTCTGAGACAAAACTAAGGGAGTGTGGCTTCATATTTATAGGCAGTCTTCCTCAGGTATAATTAACTAACTCTCTTGATCTTTTGTATACGATCCGAATCGTTCACATCGATCTACAAGTTGATATTAGTCTAAATATATAAAACCAAGTCATTTAAAATTTATTTTTTCATACATTGAAGTGTTACAAAATTGTATGGTTGAATATCGTCTTCTTTTATAATGATATAATGGATGGGAAAATGAATTTTAAATAACTTGATTTTACATATTTAGACTAATTTAGATATGTAAATCAATGTGAACGGTTTGGATCGTCGATAGGACGGCCCGAAGGCCGAGTGCACACTATGGCTAGTGCACAATGAAAGGTTTGTCATATATATATATATATATATATATATATATATATATATATATGTATACTAGGTTTGCCCGTTGACACGTGCCTATGCCGCGCCTTCAAAATGGTGTACCTAGTTTGATTATATAAATTAATTTTAGAGATCCAGCAAATTAATTGAAGTAGAAAACGTATTATATGAGGAAGCAGCATATTCACCTTTAAGCTCAACTATCGCCCACTTGATCAATAGCTTAAACTTACCTAGAATGCATATAGTTTGTTAGAAACATCGCATAGAATTTTTTGTCTTCAGCTTCACTTTTAGATACTTGTAATAGTTATGCAAGGACATGATCATATAGGTTTTATAGAGCTTACTCTAATCCCATAGCCACTATGAGCATCTCTAAATACAGTGGTAAGCCAAGTGCAGGTGTGAAGGTATCTACATTACCAATAATCTAAATATTTGTTTGTCTGAGACTTAGTTTACAATTGAAATACCTCTTAGTATTATTTCAACCAAAATGTAATACATGAAGTTCTCAAAACTCTAATCCAAACTAATCATTTCTTTTATATCCACTTTGTCTCCCTATTGCACCATTATAAAAAAATCAAAATGGATCAATAACAAATTTATTTTAGCTGTCTTTCTTGAGTGGAGAGTTTGCACCCTTCACTGGTAAACTCCAGTCATCCCAATCCTATATATCCAAATATACACTAAAAGTTTTTATATGTTATGTTATCCTTGGTTTCTAATAACCAGTGAAGGAAACACTTCACGATAGTATATTTTCTTGTAGTAAAGAAATTAATGGTGCATATTTGCCAAGTTATTTCAGGCTGTTGATCAGCTTACCTGTCCTTCTATGGTTTGGAAACTCAAATTGAGGCCACCAAATAATCTATCTCTCACTTGCGTACACCTTAAATTAAAACCAAGAAAAAACTCATCAAATAAATCACCAAATTAATTTTTTTAAACCAAAAAATAAAACCATCATACCACTCTGAACTTAGATCCCATGCATACACAAAATTCGAGTCAGCGAAAAATTGAGTAATCCCCTACACACACAAAATTAAAAATTATAATTGAAATTCAGTTAATGAGATGAAATTAGAGTCGCCGGAAAATTAGAGTCGCCGCATTGCATGCAGAGGCTCTCGATTTGGTGGAGGGGAATCGCCGATACAGAATCAGCAGCGGATCAGATATCGGCGACAATCTCTTGATTGGGGTCGACAATGGATTTAGATTTGGATTTGCTTTGAGATTCACGCTTGAGATGACGATGGAGGCTTCGACAATGGAATGGAAGTGAAGGTTTAAGAAAATGATTTTAGGAATTTAGAGTTAGCTGCTTAAAAATTCTAGGGGAGAGATAGAGAGAAATTGGAGCTCTGTGGTTTAGGAAATAGATGGAGCAAACTGATCTGAATAGGAGAGAGAGAGAGAGAGAGAGAGAGAGAGAGAGAGAGAAATAATTAAATAAATAAAGGAGTTGTATTGGGGGGCGGGGGGATTTGAATTTGAGTTTTGGGGGGAAAAAAATTGGTGGGGGGGGGGGGGGATATCTTTTGGAAGCTTAGATCTAGACCATTGATTTCCTTACGTTGAAGGAGAGCCACTTGATAGGTTTTCTTAGTGTTTTATTATATATATATATATATATAATTGCACACACTGATTAAGGCAAAATAAGATAATTTATTATTATAATAATGTATCACTTAAAGTGACTTCTTCTCGCAATCTTTGCAGCAAACTCACTAATTAATCGTTCATAAACAAGCTTTTCTACCATAACCTTCTCAATGCATAGTAGACATAATATGTTCAATCTCACTTGAGATGTGTTAGAACAAAGGTTATACTTGACAATTTCAACTTTGAAAAAGTTATTTCTGCAGAAGTAACAGTAATCTGTGTAGTCAACAATATCCTATACGCGATCCATGCATTTAGGAATGTATCATCCTCATTTGCAAATAATTAACAATATCAATAATTAAGAGAGTTAATTTATATTTTGAATGGCATAAATGGCCACACAAAAAATTGCTAGAAAAAACCCAGAATTTTGGATGGTGGCAGCGCATGGTGACAGGGGGTGATTAGGTGAAGGAGTCAACGGTGAGGAGCTGAGGAAGAGGTCTGGGCTAGGGGTGAAGAGTTGTTGTTGTTAGATATTATAGTCCCACATTGGGTATTGAGCTAGTTTTGTATTTGGTTCTCTCCTATATATCGGAGATATTGTACTCAGTTATTTCTCAATTTCATAATCAGTATTGTTTTCATCTCTCTGATTTATCTTAACATGGTATCAAATCCAATTATCCAAATTTTCTCTTCTTAAATTTCCTCATCAAAAAAAATTCTCAAATTCCAACATCCTCAAAAAAAACAAAAAACAAAAAACAAAAAAACCAAAAAAAAAAAAAATATCCCCGAAGGAAATCAAGAAACAAGAAATATCGTCATCGTCTCCAACAGAAGATCACCAGTCTTCATCAGTCTTTAAGCCCCGATAAGAAACCATCAATATCATCATCGTCTCCAACAGAAGATCACCTGTCTTCATCAGTCTTCAAGCCCCAACAAGAAATCACCAGTCTTCAACATCGTCATTAACTTCATCATCATCTCTGGCAACCTCCAAATCCGAACCCTCCAACTCAACCGAGCTCCTCCAAGCCCTAGACTCCGACCTTGCCCCAGACTCCGGCAACAGAAGATCTCCATCAAGCCCCAGACTTCGACCTTCTTCCTCACACCCACTGCACACCCGAGCTCCTACAAACCCAACTCCATTACTACCCGAGCCGCAACCGCCATTAACTCCATCCCATCTCCCTTTCTTCACCCACAGTGACCATCGCCAGCAACTTCCAATCTCCCCATCCCAAAAACCTAGCCACCACTCTCCCGTCTCCTATCTCAGAACCCTAATCCTAATTTTTTTTCTTCTTACTGCTTCCTACCTGACCCGTATACCCAAATCCCCATTACCCATACTAAACCCATTACCCTATACCCGACCCAGAATCCAATAAGCCTTTTTTTCCTGTTTTTCAAAAAAAATCAAAAAAAAATCAAAAAAAATTACTGGTACTACTACTACTACTGGATGGAATCTTAGTCTCTTCCACATATTTCTGCCTCCACCGACTTCCCCACTGCAACCGCCTCTCATTCCTCCTCTAGATTCAAACAGTAGTAGCAGCACCTTCAGTCTGCCTCTGGCCTCCTACCTTCTTCGAACATCATTCCTCACCCTATCCCACCTCTCCTTCCGCCACCGGGAGCACCGCCCTACTTCCTACCCCGATCCAAACACCACCAGCATCTCCCTCCACATTTTGCTATCAATCACAGCAGCACTGGTCTTATTTCTCCTCGCAATGCTTCTTCCCTCACATCCTCGGCCATACCCGTCACTCCAGCCGTGCCGTCTCCTTCTAATTAGGCTAATCTTCAACAACGCCTCACTCAGCTGGAACTACAACTCATGGGTCAGTCTATCAATGATGGCTCCATTGCTCCTGCACTTTCTGCCACTCCCAGTATGAATTCGTTCTCGATTTTAGATTCTGGTGCATCACATCATCTCACTAGTAATCAGACACTATTCACCACCTGCACAGCACTTCACTCTCATTCTCCATCTCTACACACAGCTGATGGCTCACCACTTCTCATTACACACTCAGGGACAATTAGATCTCCCACTCTCACATTATCATATGTTCTTTATGCTCTTCATTTATCAATAAACCTTATTTCTATTAGTGCGTTATGCGATAATGGTCTTGTCATTACTTTTAACTCTTTGGGTTGGTCTATTACTGATTCCTCCACCGGTGAGGAGTTTGGGCGTGCTAGTCGTCACGGTCGTCTATATTGTCTAGATTTTCTTTGTACACATCACTCTCCTTCTTATTTTGCCGGTATTGTTTCCTCTGATGCTGATCTGTGGCACAGACGTTTAGGTCATATTAGCGCATCACGACTCCAGACTATAGCTCGCAGTGGTGCCCTTGGTTCTCTTAGTTTTAAACATTTATCTGATTGTCAGGGTTGTCATTTGGCCAAACACATTGTCTTACCCTTTAGTCACAAAAGCACTTCTGAAACCACCCATCCTTTTCAACTTGTTCATTCTGACATATGGGGACCCTCTCCCGTACCTTCGTGGAAAGGCTATCTCTATTATGTTGCCTTCATCAATGACTTCACTGGACATACATGGATTGTTCTTATGCGTCAGCGATCTGAGATATCTGATATTTACCGGTTCTTTACAACTATGATTCACACTCAGTTCGGTATGCGCAATAAGAATTTTCGATTGGACGTGCACGTGAGTACACTTCCACCACTATGAGATCGATCCTTCAGTCTCACGGCACTCCTTTTCAGCAATCATGCTCTCACACACATGAGCAGAATGGTGTAGCTAAACGCAAGCATCGTCACATCCTTGAGACGGCTCGCGCTCTTTTACTCTCCTCTTCTGCTCCTCGTTCTTTCTGGGCTGAAGTTATCATGACCTCTGTTAGTCTCATCAATATTACTCCCTCGTCTGCCCTAGCTGGTACGATGCCTATGCGGCTCTTTATCACTCACCTCCCGACTACAGTATGCACCGTACCTTTGGGTGCACATGTTACGTCCTTCTCCTTCCTACTGAGTGCACGAAGCTCTCTGCTTGTGCTGCTAAGTACGTTCACCTAGGTCTCAGTCCTGAACACAAAGGTTATCGTTATTTTGATCCATCTGCAGGTCGTATCCGCATTTCTCGACATGTATCCTTTGTGAAAGAGTCCCCTTACTACCTGACTCCCCACGAGGATACTAGATTTCTCGATTTCCCTGTTGTTTCTAGCTCCCCGACTTCATCTTCCTGCATTCCTTTTGATGGCTCCATTCACATCGCCTGCAATCTTTACACTTGTTTTTCCCCTTACCGAAATACCACCTGCATCCCCACAGCAGCCAGCACCCACCCCACCTACTTCCCCACCGACACATGCACCTACCATATCATCATCACCCCCACACCCTGTCAGCCCACCACCTCTTCGTCAGTCTACACATTCCACTTTTGGTATTCCTCAGACACGTTATACACCTGATGTCACTGGTCCTTCTGACCAGTTTGGTTTTGCCACCCTAGCTTCCTACTTACCACAATTTTATGCATATCTCACTGCTATACACTCTACACATGTGCCTAAAACCTATCAAGACGCGATTCAATATCCTGAATGGAGAAAGCTATTGCAGAGGAATTCAGTGCATTTGATCAGACTGGCACTTGGGATGTTGTTCCTCTGTCATAGGGCGTTCAGCCTATTAGCTGCAAGTGGATCTTCAAGGTCAAATATAAACCTGATGGATCTATTGAGCGGCACAAATCTCGTCTAGTAGCCCGATGATTTACTCCGGAGCATGGCATTGATTATGATGAGTCATTTGCTCCCATTGCACAGATGACTACTGTTCGCACTCTTCATGCTATTGTAGCCATCCTCCAATGGCCGTTATACCATATGGACGTGAAGAATGTTTTTCTTCATGGTACCTTATCTGAGGTTGTTTATATGGATCCTCCTCCTGGCCTCCCTACTCCTCGTCATGTTTGCCAGTTGCGTCGGGCTATATATGGTTTGAAGCAGACCCCTCGAGCCTGGTTTGAGTATTTTTGCCTTGTCATCACCAAGGCTGGTTTTAGTAAGAGTTCTCAGGACCATTTTATGTTTATGCGGTCATTATCGTAAGGGGAGTACTTCTACTACTTTATATTGACGATATGATCATTATAGGGGATGACTCTGCGGGCATTACATCCACCCAGAAATACCTTCATCAGTATTTTCATATGAAAGACCTTGGCAGACTACGTTATTTTTTGGGGCTAAAGATTGCTCATGGATCTCAGGGGATACTCATTTCTCAACAGAAATACACATCAGATATTATCTCCGCTACATGCCTCTCTGACATTCGATCAGCCGATACACCCTTAGAGCTTCATGTGAAGCTTCGTCCCACTAATGGTGAGATCCTTCCTGATCCTACTAGATACAGACAGATTGTTGGACAGGTTGTCTACTTATGCATGACCAGACCTGTTATTGCTCACATAGTCAGTATTGTCAGTCAGTTTGTTTCCGCACCTACGTCAGTTTACTACGGTGCTCTTCTTCGGATTCTCAGATATCTTCAGAGCACTATTATTCGCTTATTACTCATGCCTACTACATCCAAACTAGAGCTGGGTGCATATTCTGACTCGGATTGGACAGGCGATCCTACTACTAGACCATAGGTTTCTGCCTATTTCTTGGTAATTCGCTGATCTCATGGCAAAGTAAGAAACAGGCAGTTATTACAGGTTCTTCGACCGAAGCTGAGTACAGAGCAATGACAGCTACTATTAGAGAGATTGTTCATGTTCGTTGGCTGTTATCAGATATGGGTGTCACTCTTTTAGGAGCTACTCCTCTTTATTGTGATAACCAGAGTGCACTACATATTACAAGCAACCCGATCTTCCATGAGCGAACGAAACATATAGAGATTGATTGTCATTATGTTTGTGAGCGCTTTGAAGCAGGGACCATTTCACTTCATTCTATTACCTCGTCACAGTAGACAGCAGACTTCTTCACCAAATCACATACTGTTCAGAGATTTCGATATTTAGTGGGCAAACTCACACTGTTTGACCCACCGTGAGTTTAAGAGGGGGTGTTAGATATTATAGTCCCACATTGGGTATTGAGCTAGTTTTGTATTTGGTTCTCTCCTATATATAGAAGATATTGTACTCAGTTATTTCTCAATTCAATAATCAATATTGTTTTTATCTCTCTGATTTATCTTAACGTCAAGGGTTCTGGTTTTCTTTTGCTTAATTTTTTACAGAAGCGTTCATGACAGGGGGAAGGAAGGGGGTCCACATGTTTTTTCTTAAATTATGTTTGTTTTAAGTTTTTAATCGTGTTCTAAGCTCTCAGGCAGTGGGTATGGCTGAATTTTTTACTCTTTTATGTAGGTTATAAAGACTTCTGTTGACATATTAAATGTGAACTGTTACTATAGCTTTAAAAAAAACTTGACATATATAGGTTAAAGAAAAAAAATTAGGGAGCCTAGATGGTTGCCTATCTCGCCTCTCCATATGGCCAGCCCTACCCCCATTACTAGTCTTTAAGGTACCATTGTGCCATTTCTCTCTATATATTTGCATCACCCTTTGTTTATTAAATATTCTAAATGCCACTTTAGATCTATATATGCATATGTATAAACTACTTCAATTTTTTGAAGAAAAATCTATGCTATAACTAGATCTCAAACTTGCTGCAATATTCTTTTCAAAGAAACATGGTACAGAATGTATTAGATTAAGATGATATATAACTTATTTGTGATAATCCAATAAAACAATAAATTAATTCTAAAAAACAAAAAATATGAAGACCGACCATCATATTCATGTTTCTTTTCTACTTGAAATATCTAAATTAAATGATCGATATATGTATAAAGTTTTTTTTTTTTTTTTTGAGGTTAAAGGTGGAAATATATATGTATAAAGTTAAAATGTATAATTATATCATGGATTTAGATCCCCCTTGTTGAGTTTTCGAAATAACTTTTTCGATGAAAAAATTCCGTTATCATATGCTCACACGCGAGATGAACTCCATGCAAGTTCTTCAATTACCAATATTTCTCTATATATATTTCATAAATTAACAGAGGAAAATCAGATCCTACACTTTTAATCTTTGATTAAATATAGATTCTAATTGGTACAAGCGCAAGGCAATTGAGAAGCCGCATAGGAAAAGGCTAATTAAGATAACCATAAGATGAATTTAAAATTTATTAGCTAAATGACATGGTCTAAGATTTTCACAATCTTTCTTCACTTTTTAATTAACTTATAGCTTTTGATATCTTTAATTAAAAAATTAATTTTATAAGATATAAATAATTATGTATTAGGATTGTGGGCCTATACAAGAAGTCAGAGAAAGAGAAGACACAAAGATGCGGCAACAAGAGAAGAGCAGCGGCAGCGAAAGAGAGATGTAGCAACACAACAAACAGAGCAGCTGATTGTAGGATGCAATCGACTGTCCTTTTGGATAGTCAACTGTCAAAGTGGTGAGAGTGGCAATTGACTGTCAGTTCGCAATCGACTGTGCAAACTCTCTGTTTTGGGGACTTCTAATTGTAGCTGATCGCGTTAAGAGTGCAATCGACTACGAGCAAAGCTGATTAGATTTGGTTTGCAGATTTGGATTCAATCAAGCTATATATGTGTTCATATTTTAGGATTTACTTAGAGGCTATAAATATTGATGTAAATCCTAGGGATTGAGTACTAAAACAAATCAGAGTTGAAAAAACATTAAGAGAGCTATTGTGCCTAGTGCTACCAAAGGTGAGAGAGTGATTAGAGTGAGATTTCTTTATATCTTTATATTCCTTGAGTAATAAGAAGTATTAGTTATTTCTGCATATCGTTGTGTTTGCAGTGTTGACCTAAGTTTGGTGTGCATAAAACGTATCATATACTACTAAAATCTTTAGTTAAGAATTGCAGGAAAACCATGAAAATTAAAATAAAAATAATAAAAGATCCAAAAGATTCAAAATCAAGCAAAAGAGGCATGAATAAGAAAAGATTGAAAAAAATAGGGAAGAGCGCTTCATAAGAAACATGTAATTCAAATCATCAAGAAAGCCAGCAAAATAGAGCCTTCCCTTCCCCCGACATTGGCATCTTTTCTACTTCTATTTATGTGAGGTGTATATATGTAAAGAATTATTGATTGATAAATTAGTTTTCGAAAGAATATAAAGTGAAATCGCTAAATAAAAGTCGAATTTGCACGACAGCAGTCGACTGTACAAAATGACAGTCAACCTTCACAACAGTCTACTGCTCATCTCTGTGGAAAAGATGGGTCAGTCGACTGGTCATCGCTCGACTTATGAGTTAAAAGATGAACGGTCTACTGTCCACCATTGCGGTCGACCGTCCAAGTGCATATCTGACTATTTCGGAAATATCTTTTAATTTTCGGAAAGATACATTTCCCTACTCTATAAATTCAGGCGTATTCACAGTGTATTCTTCACCCCTGGCAATCATAACTTTTCTGAACTAATCATTCAATCAATACTCCGAGTGTGAGAGATTTTATTATTTTCTTCAGTCAAGGTCTTTTTAGATCTTGAGAGTTTTTCTTTCTTTTCCACTTCGGTGAGTTTTGCGGGACTTAGTTGAAGAAGCCCTGCGGGTGTGATAGGTCTCTCGACCTGAATTCCGAGAATCACTATACAAGGGTTTAAAGTATAGTGGAACGCTTGTGACGGAGAATTGCTACAAGTAGGTGGTGTGGACGTAGATCTGGGGGTCGAACCACGTTGTATCACTGTGTCTTGCTCGTTGATCTGTTTGCTTTCTCTTACTCTATCCTTTTACTCTTACGCAGTTTATTTAAATTTTTAATTTCCGCACAATCACCCTATTCACCCCCCCTGGGTGATTTACAGTGGTATCAAAGTGAGGTGCTTATTAAAGGCTTAAAAGCTTGAGCAAAAGGTCTAATGGCCGAAATCCCTCCTCCCGAAAACTTGTACTCGTCGGAGTCATTTAACTCCAATCGGACAAGTCTAACTCGTTCACCTTATTTTGATGGAAAATGCTATGATGTTTGGAAAGTTATTATGTCTCATTTTTTGCAGATGCTTGGAGAAGAAGTATGGAACGTATGCATAAACAAAACAGCGATTCCTGTCAGTGACAGAAATAGGGCTTTCACAAAAGCTGAACTAGCACTAAAAACCACAAATTTCAAAGCTATGATAGCACAATATACAGGCCTAAACAATGAAGAGTAGATGTGATATGAGCAAAATTGCGAGACGGTGTATGAAATTTAGAACAGCGTGCTAAAACGGCATGAATGAACCGCATCTGACGTAAAGGCAAAAATTAATTTATGCTTTTATAAGTTTGATGTTTTTCGTATGTTGCAAGGAGAGAACGTAGATCAGATGCTTTCCCACTTCAACATTATCGCACATGAGCTTGAGAGCTTAGGTAAGAGGTTGGATGCTGACCGAAAGGTCGAAAAACTCATAAGTTGTCTCATGCCTGAATGGGACGTAAAAGCTGCCGCAATGAGGGAGATGCTTGAAGAAAAAGGGTTTGACTATTACACTTTCCAAGAAAAATTGAAGACGCATGAGATGGAGATGACCGAAACCAAGAGATACCGGCAGAACACTGGGATTGAACCCAAAACTGAAAAAAATACCATTGCTCTAAAAGCAGAGACTTCGCGATCATCAAAAGCAGAGTCAGATCATGAAGAATCAGATTAAGATATCGCTTTATTGACCAAACAATTTTGTAAGTATCTCAAACACAAAAAATATGGCAGGCTCAAGGAGGAAGAGAAAAAGATAAAGATGATATATGTTACAAATGCAAGAAGCCAGGACATATTCGCGCAAACTGTCCCATCTCACAGGACAAAAACAAGGACTACTACCACTCCAACCCATTATTGAGAAAGAAGGCATTGAAAAAAACATGGCTAGATTCAGATTTTAGCGATGAAGAGCAAGACCACAACAACTTTATATTCATGGCTCTTAGGAATGGTGAGGTGCAATCACCACCCCAAGAAAAGGTAATCGAATAATCCACCTATGATGATTTAGTTGACATGTGTAATGGTTTAAAAGATTATGCAAAGAAATTAAGACAACAGAAACAAATGTCAAATGAATCACATGACTCTTGCATTGCTAAAAATCAAAAGTTGAAAAAATAAAACTTCTTTGATTATTGAAAAATTCGATCAGTTAGAAAAGACCATGATGTGTTGATAGAGGAAAATGAGTGTTTAAAACAACATATTCAAGAATCCTTAGCAACATATGATGAAAATCTAAGAGAAATTCATGAGAAATCTATTTATATTGCTAAACTCACTGACGTTTTAAATGAATGCACAAGAAAATTTGATGAGGTAGTGGAAGGTTGTAAAGAAGCACTCGAACAAAATAGAATACTTGATGCTACTCTAGACACTCTTCGTTGGAACACCAAAGACGATGAGAATACTAGAAAAAAGCTTTGTAATAGAATAACTGAGCTTGAAAAAATTGTTAAAAATATGAAGGGCCCAGTTATCTTATTACAAAGAATTCAATATCTTATCATAATAATCGAGGACTTGGTTACAATGAGCCAATACAACATCAAAATTCTAAACAATCATGTCATACACATATGCGTAGTCACCAAAATAATTACAAATCAACACAAAACTATGCACATGTGCATGATCCAAGGCATAATCGTATTACATGTCACTATTGCTATAAAATATGATATATTTATTATAATTATTCATTAAAAAAGAATACTAATTTTGTTTGGGTGAGAAAGAATGTAAATGCAGGTTCAATAAAATCTTGGGCACCCAAAATTATACTTACTAATTTTGATGTAGGTACATCAACGTATCAAGACTAAAGATCGGTGGTACCTTGATAGTGGATGCTCAAACCATATGATAGGTGACAATAAATGCTTTGCATCACTATCAAGGAAAAGAGGGAAGGACATCATCTTTGGAGATAATAGCACTATTCAGACCATCGGTAAAGGTAAAATAAACTTTGGTTCATCATACTCCATTGAGAATGTTCTATTGGTAAGATGTTTGAAACACAATTTACTTAGCATCTGTCAGTTATGCGATAAAAGTTATATTATTACTTTTGACAAAAAAGTATGCACTGTACTAGATAGCAATAAATCATGTTTACTCCTTGCTAACAGATGTAATAATGTATATGTTATAAATTCTAATGAATTAGGACAAGAAAATATGAGATGCTTTGTTGCTAGAAACGAAGATGGTTGGTTATGGCATCGGCGACTTTGACACAGTTATGGATTTCTAAACAAACTTGTCACCAAAGAACTTGTACGGGGAATTTCAAAAATCAAATTTGAGAAAGATAAACCTTATAAGTCATGTCAGTTCGGAAAGCAAACTAAAAGTTCTCACAAGCCCAATAAAATGGTATCAACTTCTAGACCTCTTGAACTCTTGCACATGGATCTGTTTGGACCATCATGAACACGTAGTAATGGAGGTGCACGATATGCCTTTGTAATTGTAGATGACTACAACAGATTCACTTGGATTGCCTTTTTGTCACAAAAGGATAACACATCATATGTTTTTCAAAAATTCTGTCGTAGATTATAAAATGAGAAAAGCCTCACCATTGTTACTATTCGTAGTGACATTGGTGGGGAATTTCAAAATGAACTCTTTACATCGTTTTGTGACAAAACATAAATGAAACATGAGTTCTCTTGTCCTCGCACTCCCTAACAAAATAGGTTTGTTGAAAGGAAAAATGGATCTCTTCAAGAAATGACCCGCACCATGCTTAGTGAGAATGATTTACCGAAGTCGTTTTGTGCTGAAGTTGTCAATACAGCGTGTTATACCATTAACCAAGTAATCATTTGGAAATATCTTAAGAAAATGCCTTTTAAACTATATTATGGAAAAAATCCTAATTTGAGTTATTTTCGTGTATTTGGATGAAAAGTTTTTATTTTAAATACTCTAGGTAACTTGGAAAAATTTGATCGTAAAAGTAATGAAGGCATATTCTTAGGATATTCCCTAAGTAACACGGCATATCGTGTATTTAATAAAAGAATATGTACAATTCAAGAATCTATTGATATTATATTTGATGAAACTAATCCTTTCACAAAAGAGATATTACATGTTGTTGATGATGATGAGACAGATATTCGCGTTGAAAAGAAATAGGTACATATAGAAAAGGGACCAAATATAGACTATCAAAACAACGTGCCACATTAAGATGGAAACACATCTATCAGCCAAAGTTGCAACAACCCCTTGATAGACGAGATGCATATACAATAAATTGATGCCATGAAAGATGATCACCCTCCGTCACAAGCACAACCTCTACTTTCCACCATGGAAGAGCGCCCTGCTTGGAAAATCATGTCTAGCCATCCACCAAATCCTATCCAAAGTGATATGTCAAAATGGGTAACTACTCGAACTCAAGCTGAAAATTTCATGTGTTTTTCCGCATTCGTATCCATACTTGAACCCCAAAAACATTAAGGAGGCCTTGCAAGATAATGAATGGATTATTTCCATGCAAGAAGAACTTAATCAATTTGAAAGGAATCAAGTATGGAGACTTGTTCTTAGACCCCATGGTAGAACCATACTTGGAACGAATGGGTGTTTAGGAACAAGTTGGTCGAATTTGGTTCTATTATTAGAAATAAGTCCCGTCTTGTTGCGCAAGGATATAATCAACAAGAAGGAGTTGATTTTGATAAAACTTTTGCACCTGTTGCACGGCTTGAAGCCATTCGTATTTTACTTGCTTTGCATTTTACAAAGATTTCACGCTTTTCAAATGGATGTTAAAAGTGCTTTTTTAAATGGTTTTATTTCGGAAGAAGTTTATGTTGAACAACCACCTGGGTTCACTGACCCCACACACCCAAACCATGTATTCCATCTTGATAAAACTTTGTATGGTTTGAAGCAAGCTCCTCGTGCTTGATATGAACGACTAAGCTCGTTTCTAATTCACATAGGTTTCTCTAAGGGAGAATTTGGTACAAGATTTTTTTTTGTTCCCAGGAATCATAAAACATGTTTGGTATGTCTTAAACATCTCTAGAAATGTTAGTTGGAAACTTAATTTTCTATATTTGGTTGAGCTACATATTTTCTGAGAATGTTAATCTTATTATCCAAAATGTTCATTTCATCCTCAAATAACAAAACAAACTGTTTGATGAAATACATGAGTAAAATATTTGATTTTACTCAGGTTTTGGATATTAATATTTGTTTTTTTTTTTTTTTTTTTTTTTTTGATTCAATTGCTTCTCTTCACAAATATTTTCTTGAAATGAAAATCCAAATAAACCTAAAAAACATAGCAAGACACAAATAAAGAGAATATTAGAACATGAGCAACTGCTACATAATTCTACAAAGTGAGAATACAACTTGTAATGGCTAGAAAGATTCAAATAATCATCAAATACAACATTGCTTAGAATCCTTCATTTAACTTTGAATGGCTCGGAAACACTATATTAATTAATTACAAAAAATAATTTATCTTCATTTTGCTAACCATAGTCTTTTTCCTTTGTTAACCTCTTTTACATAGATAGTGTGTCATTAATTCCTAGGACGTTGTTCCTATTGCAACCTGTTGTAGTAACAGATCTATATCCCAACCAAATGTTATCACATTTGTTTTTTAGTTGCTTTACCATAGTCTTTTGGGGGAGTTTACTGTAGACACTTTATCAATGTTAACCATAGTCTTTTGGGGGAGAAAGTGGGGATGGGTTTTTGAGGGAGAAAGAGGAGAAGAAATATAAAGAGACAGGAAAAGGGTTTTTTTTGGGCAAATTTGTAATTTTAAAGAAGTAACATTTTCCCAAGCTCTTGGGAATCTAAGAATCCCCCCCCCCCCCCCTCCGGGAAATTTTTTTTGGGAATTGTAGCAAAAAATTCCTAGGAATCTTAGTTTCCTGGAAATTTGAAATTAAAAATTAGCATACCAAATATGGGAAACTAAATTCCCAAGTTAAGATTCCTAGGAAACCAAAAAAAAAAATCATTGTACCAAACGCCCCCTAAAGGAAAAGTACACACTACATTGTTTATTAAACATGTTTCTAAATATATTTTAATTGTTCAAACTTATGTTGATGATATTATATTTGAATCTACTAATGAAAATCTTTGCAAGGAATTCTCTAAGCAAATACAGGATGGATTCGAAATGAGTATGATGGCTGAATTAACCTACTTTCTTGGGCTCCAAATAGAACAACGAAAGGACGACATCTTCATAAACCAATTCAAGTATGTAAAAGAACTCGTCAAAAAGTTTGGTCTTGACAAAGCAAACACATACAAAACTCCTATGGCAACGACCACTAAGCTGTCCAAAGACGAATCTAATAAAACTGTTGATATTTCTACTTATCGTGGTATGATTGGTAGCTTGCTTTATATTACTGCTTCTCTTCCAGATATTATGTTTAGTGTATATTTGTGTGCTCGTTTTCAATCGTGTCCCAAAGAATCTCATTTGGTTGCAGTTAAGTGTATCATTCGATATCTTAAAGGTACACCAAATACTGGTCTTTGGTACCCAAAAAATAGAAATTTTTCTCTTGTAGGCTATTCTGATGTCGACTATGTCGGGAGTTTGAAAGATAGAAAAAGCACTATTGGTACAGGTCATTTCTTGGGTGATTGTCTTGTCTTATAGTCCTGGGCATCCAAGAAACAAAACTCTGTAACCTTGTCTACTGCCAAAGCCGAATACATAGCCACCGGATCCTGTTGTGCACAAGTATAATGGATGAAACATACACTAGTGGACTACAAGGTATTCTTTGATCACATTCCAATTAAATGCGATAATACTAGCACTATTCACATGACTAAGAATTCTGATCAACATAGTCGTACTAAACATATAGAAATTCGATATCACTTTATTAAAGATCATTTTCAAAAGGGAAATGTCATTCTTGAGTATGTTTCAACAGATTCCCAACTTGCTAATATTTTTACCAAACCTTTAGATGAAAAACGTTTTCATTTTATGAAAGGTGAATTAAATGTTATTGATATTTCTGCATAATTGGTTTTTCCATCGACTGTGCGGTCGACTGTCATCCTGCAAATGTGTACAGTCGACCGGTCCTCTCTCGGTTTATTCTTACAGTCGCGCACACGCATGTTTTGTTTTCTTCGGTCGACTGTGCGGTCGACCGTCATGCTCTCTGTTTTTTTCAGCTGCACACATCCCTATTTTGTTTCTCTTCGGTCGTCCGTGCGGTCGACTGGTCTCGTTTCTATTTTCTTCAGTCACATAAAATTTTTCATCGTTGACTGTGCGATCGACCGGTCTCATTTTTTTTAAAAATTTCTGACTGCTGTATTTTTGTGTTTTTTTGGTGTGTTCCAAAAAGGGAGAAGTGTTTTCTAAGAATTTTTTATCTATGTCTCCTCTTTTAAAGATTTTGAAACCTATTTTACTTGAAATCTACTTTAAGTTTTTGAATCTTTTAATCTATACCTCTCCTATGTATTGGCAAAATCTCAAATCTATGATACCATGTAAAGCTCTCACTATATATCAAAGAGTTTTGCGATCAACGGTATCATGTAAGTAGATTTTCTTTGGATTTTCAAAAATGTAATATTTCCCAAATTTTGCTTGTTTCTCAAAATATATGTATGCATGTTCTTCAAACAAATTTTGATCGTTACATCTTCCATGCATGAATTTACGGGGGGGTATTAGATTTAGAGGGAGTAATTAAATCTCTTCTAATATATTTTGTTTTACACTTTTAAAATTCTAAGATATGTTTTGTCCACACCAAAAGGGAGAGATTGTTGACTTAAGTTTGGTGTGCACAAAATGTATCATTTACTACTAATAACTTTAGTTAAGATTTGCAGGGAAAACAGTAAAAGAAAAATCAAAATAAAAGATCCAAAAGATTCAAAATCAAGCAAATGACGCATGAATAAGAAAAGATTGGAAAAATCAAGGAAGAGTGCTTCACCAGAAACATGTGCTTCAAATCATCAAGAAAGCTAGCAAAATAGATATTTACTTCTGTTTATGTGAGGAGTATATATGTAAAGAAGTATTAATTGATAAATTAGTTTTGGAAAGTATATAAAGTGAAATCGCTAAGTAAAAGTCGAATTTGCACGACAGCGGTCTACCGCACGAAATGAAAGTCGACCGTCACAACAGTCGACTGCTCATTGCTGTGGAAAAGATGAGTTAGTCGACCGGTCATCGCTCGACTTACGAGTTAAAAGATGAACGGTCGATTGTCTATCATTGCGGTCAACTGTCCAAGTGCAGATCTGACAATTTCGGAAATATTTTGTCATTTTCAGAAAGATACATTTCCCTACACTATAAATTGAGGCTAATTCACAGTTTATTCTTCACCCCTGGCAATCATAACTCTTCTGAACTAATCATTCAATCAATACGCCGAGTGTGAGAGATTTTATTATTTTCTTCAGTCAAGGTCTTTTTAGATCTTGAGAGTTTTTCTTTCTTTTCCACTTCGGTGAGTTTTGCGAGACTTAGTTGAAGAAGCCCTGCAGGTGTAATAGGTATCTCGGCTGAATTCTGAGATTCACTGTACAAGGGTTTAAAGTATAATGGAACGCTTGTGGCAAAAAATTGCTACAAGTAGGTGGTGTGGACGTAGACCTGAGGGTCGAACCACGTTATATCGCTGTGTCTTGCTCGTTGCTCTGTTAGCTTTCTCTTACTCTATCCTTTTTACTCTTACGCATTTTATTTAAAATTTTAATTTCCGCACAATCACCCTATTCACCCTCCCCCCCCTAGGGTGATTTACAGGTGGAATCTTGTAATTGGTGCATCTAGGTCTTGTGGGCTTTCTTGGGCATTACAAGTGATACCAGAGCTTAGGATTTCGGGTTGACCGATAACAAGTCGAAAGTTGATAGGTTCGGTGGAAGTGATTTCACGATGTGAAAGATTCAGATGATAGTGTATCTTTGTCAGAAAGATATAGATAGTCAGATGTTTGATGAGAAGCTGAAAGGTGTAGACAAATATGTGTAGATCTAAGCGGCATGCAGCATGGAATCCTTTGGATCAGAAGCGCTTGGGAAGATTCCACTGAGTAGGAAAGCGTTATTTCATATCTCTCCGGCAAAGACTATAGAGAAGATTCTTTCGGAGATGTGATCGTGGGGAACGGTTAGCGTTGTCTTGTGATTCAAATTGGAACTCTTCGCATGAAATCCGATGATAGTAAAAGTAGTGTCTTGCGAGAGACGAGGTATGTCCCAAACTTAAGCGAAAATCTTATCTCGACGTGAAGCTACTTTTGTCTTGCGAGATAAAGAGGGTTTGTCTACTACTTTTGGTAGTGGAGAGTGGTGTATAACTGTAAGTTCAAAACTGTTAGCAAAAAAAAGTGTGAGTGTTCGCTATATTTGCTATGAGACGAAGTGGGCCATTCTATTGTAGTTAACTCTTAGCTGGAATCAAGACGTATGCTTGTGGGGTACATCCGATATCTAAGCGTTTTGGGGGCGGATGCAGAGGTTGCACATTAGTTGGTGCTGAGGCCCATGATGAGGAGGATCCTAGAAAAAACAAGATGTTGATGTGGTGGGGGTTCTTTGTGGTAAAAACTTTAAGTTGCTCTTGTGATGTTGAGAGTATTGGTATAGATATGCGGCGTGATGTCAATCAGTATGGCCAATTTGGTCATCATGAGGCTGTGAGTGATATTTTGCAGTTTGCAGATATTATGGATGTGTCTTTCTTGGAGGTTTCGAGTGTAGAGAATGCCTTGGCCTTGAGAGGTTTTTAACCATGTTCGGTGTTAACGGAGATTCTGTAAATTGGGGAGTCATGTGACACAGGATCCGAAACAATGGAAAATGAGAAGTGTTCTCCGTTATTTGTGCCCTATGAGTTAGACGATGGGGTACCTCTTTCATGAGTCCATAAGGGGTGTTGGTGCCCTCAATGTGGTGGAGGGGCAGGGTGTCTCTTCATTTGAGTTAGGGGTACTCGGTCTTTTATGAGGAGTGAGAGACAGACAGAGATAATGCGAAAAGAAAAGATTCAAGTGTTTTGAAGATTGTGTATCAAGTCCAAGTGGGAGATTGTTAAGATTGGGGACCTAATACACTTAACAAAAAAGTCGGAGAAAGAGAAGACACGAAGAAGCAGCAGCAAGAGAAGCGCAACATTAGCAAGAGAAAGAAGGTGAAGCACAACAAACAAAGCAGTTGACTGCAGGATGCAGACAATCGACTGTCAAAGTGGTCAGAGTGACAGTCAGGTTCGCAGTCGATTCCCCAAACTCTCTATACATGTAAATCCTAGTGTAGAGTGTTGAAACCCATCATATCTGAAAAAACATCAGGGAGTTCTTGTGCCGAGCACTACCAAAGGTGAGGAAGAGATTGGTGTGAGATACCTTTGTATCTTTGTATTTATTGAGTAATAAAAAGTGATTGTTATCTTTGCATATTATTATATTTCTGTGTTTATGATAAAATCTTGTTATTGGTGCATCTAGATTTTGTCGGTGTTCTTGGGTATTACCGTATGGACCCACTGCCCTACATCCAACTCCAGGAGTTCTGTGACACCCGCTTAGTTTTAAATTGAAAAGAAAACAAAGAGATTTAATAGTCATCATGGACTAAAACATTAAAAAAGTCATTATAACCTAATTAATTACTTTTCTAATTGAAATGGCCCAGGCAATAAACAAGAAACAGTATGTTGAAACCGATTCTTAGTCACCAATATAATTACGAAGAAACTGAATTTAGACTTCTGGTCACAGTTTTCATCTTATGATTTGATAGAAATTCTAGGTTTGTAGCAAAAAAATCTTATAATTAGAGTCAAATTTCTTGCAGAAAAAATTGCCCTGTAAAATTTCTGTCTTTTAAACTGTTAGGACAAACATAAAAAGAAGAGAAAACGTAAGGAGAAAAATAAACTGCTGAGTTGTGGGTCAGATTGTAAGAATTCGATATAGATAAAGAATGGTCTTAGAATTGAGAGCAGGCTACGATATAACACTCTACTCAGAAAATAAATAAAAAATAAAGCAAAATAAATGAGAACTCAAGCTAGCGCAATGAGTTGGTTGTCTATTCCCTAGTGAAATGGCCAATGTAGCCAAGGGGTACTAACCACACATGGAAAAACTAGGGTTAGCTTTACAACGCATGCTTAGGTTCCATGAAACAAAAGACAAAACGATCTCTAATTAATCTTTGTTTATTGGATCAGATGTGATTTTTTTTGCCATATTGGGCAAGCTTTCACTTGATAGATTAATTCTTTAAGTATGCCTTTTTCTGTGTTAATTAATTATTTATTTGATTAGGAGTGAAGAAGACGATCTTGAAGAGAGGTCTGTGGTCCTTGCTGATGTATGAGATTGAGATATGATTAAAGTAACTCACATTTCATAAGCAAAACTTACTATCATAAACGATGTATTGATGTTTCTAGTCAGTTACTTTCATTAGAAATAACACTACATCCGCCAGGACTTCAGCGGCGTTGTTATTGAGTTCCCGGTGTTTTTTTAACACCAGGATAGCACGTAGCAGCGCTTCTGGAAACGCTGCCATAAGCGCCGTTGTAGCGAGCGTCAGGAGAGATGGGGTCGATCGCGGCGTTTTTATAAACGCCGCTCTAGACCCATATCCATATCCCGGTGTTTTCTATTAAAACGCCGGCATAGAGCATTTGTAAAAAAAGAAAAAATCTACCTATACCGGCATTGTTTGAAAAACGCCTGTATAGGTTATTAATTTTTTTTTTTAAGAAAACCCTACCACGGCGGTTTTTGCCAAAAACACCGGGATAGGACATTTTTTTAAAAATATATTTTTCAATTTTTTTTTAAAATTTTTATAAAAAAAATAAATTAAAATACCATACATGAAATAGATGAACATACACCAAATAGCAATAGCAAATCTTTCATTCCAGATTTGTAGCATATAATCAAACATTTTAACAAGTACATGAAAACTAGAAATAGACATACAACAGTTCCTGCTACAAATTTGATCCTTGGGAGTGGGAGCATACATAGCCATGAACAGTTCGCATCTCTCCCAAATCACAAGGGTGTACGTCCGAAACTCCTTTAGTCCCCACACCAAGCATGCCTCAAACAGATTGGAGGGCAAAAGACAGTATGACTTCAGATCAGATAGGAATTAATGAACACAAGGACCTAGTTAATGAAAGAACTAAAAAGAAATAGCATTAATAGAAGTCTGGACCAAACTAAAAACAAATAGCTTTGTCATAAAATGAAGTTGGGAATTCGATTTTGTAACTTATGCTTTGGATAAAAGTTCAGTTGATTCAATTTAGTTACTCTCTCTGTTAAAGGAGCTCAAAGCCTGTAATTGGATAAAAGTTCAGTTCATGCAAGATTTTTATCTAACATTTTGAATTTCATATTTGCCAATATGACTTCATTAGATTTGGCTGCTTCTGCTTCTGCTTCAGCTTCGGCATTTGAAGCACTATCCAGGATTCACAGTCAGCAAATTTAGCCACCAATAAAGATTTACAGATCATGATAATCAATTCTCAAGTTACACTTGATTGTGGGACATAATGCCAGATCCTCCCTAACACCCGGATAAACAATCCTCCCAATGTTGGTACCCATGACAATCTAAAACATAATTCTAATTTTACCAACTCTACTACAATGCATACCAGATAGTGTGTGGTAGAAGACAAGAAAATGTAAATGAAGAGACACATGCTTACCAGATCCACTAACGACAAGGAATGCAAGCCCCTGACCAACAAGCTTCGGCTTTAGAAACATCTAGAATAAATTTACCTCAAAAAAAAAAACATCTAGAATAAATTCCCCACTGTCATACATATATAAAGATGGTGCATGCAAGCACTTATGCAAACAGGATCATATAAGCATATGGACATAAACAGCATGATATAGACAAACAGGACGTGTGACTGGGAGAAATATGAAATAAAATGTAAATGACATCTAACCTCCGAACCAGAAACAACATTGCGAGCTCTCAGGTCTACTGCAATTGTGACTGTTACATCATTGATGGAGCAAAGAAATGCATCTGGCTACAACAATATAAATTATAATATATGAATAGCATGTGTTTAACATAAAACATGACAGGAGTCACAGGATATGAAAGCAAGTTAAATATCATTGAGCACATTATGGTGTATAAATTTATTAATAATCATGTCAAATACGAAATATGGGAGGGGAAGAAAAAAATAACATATATTGGGAACTGAATATTGAAGGACAATTTAGAGTAGTTAAGTATATGCAACTGTGGCAACAAACACTTCATATTATTTCAAATATTTAAACACTTGGATTGCCAAACTGAACATATAAGCTTCAATAACTTACAAAATACAGAAGCCCATATTCAGTTCCCAATATAAGACATTTGACAATAAGCCCTGATGCAAAATACATCAATAGATTGGCTAAACCATAGTTGTTTGCATAGGAAAAATAGTAGGGTGTCAATCAAGTTTAAATATACTATTTCTGCGAGTTCCATTTAAAGAACATAAAGCAATCTGCCTACTGGCAAAGAATTTCTCCCCAAAAGTCAGCTAAACCAATCTACAAAAGAAACAAAAAGAAAGAACAGATAGTAAATAAAAGAACAGATCAAGGCCTTTACATAGTTACAGAAGAAGAAACAAAAGAACTGACTAAAATTTTGGCAGAAATCGTACAATAACCTAGGCTAGAACAATGACCTTGATGGTTTCTAAATGATATTTAGTCTCCGGCATAATGAAGGAACATTATAAGTATATGCATAGGTCTCTAACCTGAGAAAAATAAAAGCATCCCCACGTCAAGTTTTTTTGAGCTCACAAATTTGCCCCCAACAAGTTGTATGCAAGTGCCCCCTCATTTTCTCATAACCATCGATCGTGAGCTCATATATGGAAATTTCCTTTCGAATTTTTTTCTTCTTTTACTTCATTAGTTACAACAGATAATTACATTCAATTATAAATCTTGAATAAAGCATTAATCTAACTGTATTTCTTCATGATTTGTATTGTGAGAAACAAACATGGTTTGTATTGTGAGACTAGGATATATCAAGCGAGCTTTAAATGAGCGCATAACAAAAATCCCATAAAAAACTGAATATATAAAGGTGAACGGATCATACGAGTCGCCATTGTTAGTTACGATCTCAGCAACAAACCCTAATCACCCGCAACATTAAAACAAACAACAATAATCAATCAATCAATCTCTTTGATAAATCATGCAAAAAAAATAAAAAATCAAGAAAATGGAAAGCGAATAAATGAAACCAAAAACCCTAATCGGAAGAATTCAAAAAAGAAATTAAAGAGGATGCGAAAACTTACCAGATATTGATGGATAAAAGGGGTTAGGGTTCGAGAATGAGAGAGAGGGATTGGAGTCGATTTTGAGTGGAGGTCGGGTTGGATTGGAGGTCGAAGCTGGCAATGGAGGTGAGGATAATGGAGTTTGAGTTGGGTTTCGGTGGAAGGGGGAGAAGATGATGGTGATGGTGGTGATGATGAGACGTTGGGATCAGGAATCAAAGAGCAAGGGAGACGTCTGGCTGGAAGCGGAGGACGACGACGGCGGAGAGGGGGCACAACGACGGCGAGGATGTGGGGAGGGATTGGGGCTAGGGTTTGAGAGAGGGGGCACGACGACGGCGAGGATGTGGGGAGGGATTGGGGCTAGGGTTTGATATATATATATATATATATATATATATATATATATATATATATATATATAGAGAGAGAGAGAGAGAGAGAGAGAGAGAGAGAGAGAGTGGGGAATGAAAATTGGCGGTGGTATTTGAAAATTTTTAGGAACTATTGCGGCGTTTATAAAATAAAACGCCAGGATAGCTCATCTCTATCCAGGCGTTTTCTGTAAACGTCGGTAAAGAGGGGGTAACACATTTTTTGCTTTTTTCTAAATATCTATTCCAGCGCTTCTAGCAAACGCCGGGAGAGAATCGCCGGGATAGAGGTTTTATTTTGTAGTGTAATAATAATAGTATTAGTAGGGTTATTTAGGGTAAATTTCACTTGGTCCTCGGGTGTAGCCCTGCCCCAATACTCAGAAAATTTATATATTTATTTATTATTTATAGTACAACTGTCTAACACAGGCTGCCTCTCAAAAGGTGGTTAACCAATTAGGTGACTCTTCATCATAGGCAATTATATTTATTATTTATTAATCTTGTTAAACTCCCGATATGGGATCAAATCAACCCACAACCCGCTATTTCTCTTGCATGTGATGTCAGCCGACCAGCCCCCTCGGGTGGGCCCCATCGCCACGTCAGCACACAAGCAGCGCTGCACAGTGCCTTTCTCTCCTGTGATCCTGGGCCCCATGCGCCACGTGGCATGCACTGCAATAGTAGTAGCTACTGCCTCCTTTTCCGTGGGCCCCACTACACAACCAACCCCCATACAAACCTCCCTATAGAAGCTCTACAGGGCAAGCCGCCAATTCCTCTTTATATATATATATATATATATATATATATATATATATATATATGAGAAATGCTCCATTGAAAATGAGTTTGTTTTCACCGGGTTGGAAAACAGTGATCTCAGCCGTTGGATCGCTCTTGATTGTGATCAGCGACTTAGATCGCCTTCGCTCATCACCCGTTCTCACTTAAGTGGGATTCGCTCTGAAAAATGATATAACCTAGGTTATGAACATAGGCCGTTGTTCCCAACAACAGCCTAGGTGTTTTCATAACCTCAAAAGCGAATCAGGCGAAGAGTTATTTGGAACGAAATTCCCAAAATAACCCTCCGTCACTTAAGTGAGAACGGGTGATGGGCGGAGGCGATCTGAGCCGCTGATCACGATCAAGAGCGATCCAACGGCTGAGATCATTGTTTTCCAACCCGTGAAAACATTTCAATGGAGCATTTATATATATATATATATATATATATATATATATATATATATATACTAGATTAGCCTGTGGCCTCGTGCCTACGGCACGTCTTCAGAACGATACAGCATATAAAAAGTCTTGTAAACAGTAAATCAACAATTATGTAGCTGAAGTCTTGTAAACAGTAAATCAACAATTATTTAGCTGAAGTTTGAATAGTATGACGATAATTAGTTGTAAATAAAAGTCCATTTTTTTATTAGTATATGGTGAAAAATAATTATAAATTAGGGTATTAAAGTCTATGTTTCCACACACACACACACACACACACACATAGAAAGAGAGGGAGAGAGAAATAACTAAATAAATAAATGAGTTGTTTTGGGGGGAGAGGAATTTGAATTTGAGTTTGGAGGGGAAACTTTGGGGGGGGGGGGGGGGGGAGAATGTATATATATATACCACTTGATAGTTTTTTTTGTATTTTATTATTATTATTATTATATATATATATATATATATATATATATATATATATATATATATATATATATATATATATATATATATTATATCCCTTGAAATTACGAGGTGTTACATACACCCCCCTTTAGAAATCAGCATCCTCGCTGAGTACGGGACATATAACCTAGTGCAGGATCTCCTTTCTAGCCGATGTGGAGCAGAAGTACCCTGATTCAGCTAATTCTAAGTCAGCGCACTGACCTCAGCTCCCTCTCAGGCATTCATCTCGCCGATGAGGAGTGGAGTACCCTGATTCAGCTAATTCTAGTATACTGTCATTGGCCAAACTGCCAGCGTACTGACCTCAGCTCCCTCTCAGGCATACATCGCACCCACTCTTTTTCCACACTCGATGTCGAAATTCGGCTCTGATACCATTTGTAACGCCCCGCCCCAATACTCAGACAATTTATATATTTATTTATTATCTATAGTACGACTGCCCAACACAGACTACCTCTCAAAAGGTAGTTAAACAATTAAGTGACTCTTGATCATAGGCAATTATATTTATTATTTATTAATCTTGTTAAACTCCCGATATGGGATCAAATCAACCTATAACCCGCTGTTTCTCTTGCGTGTGACGTCAGCCGACCGGCCCCCCTCGGGTGGGCCCTATCGCCATGTCAACACACAAACAGCGTTGCACAATGCCTCTCTCTCTGTAACACCCCGAATTCCAAATAAGTCTGAATTCGAAGTTCCACAGGATTTTTACTTCACTTCGTACAATTTTACAAGGAATTTAAAACTTTTATACAACAATATTTACATCAACGTAGCGGAAGCAAAATACAACATAATACATGATTAAAATAACAGTTGAAATATGTCTTTAAGCAGCATTTCTTCTTTAGTCCTTTCATTCATTTTATCCTGCATATAAACTGTGGGCACGTCAGTTGCATACAACTATTGCTAGGATATAATACATCAATTTCTCTTACTTGGAAAACACAAACTTGATCACAAACAAAGCTAAAGGAGGATTATCCTATTGATGTCGTGTGTGCTAGTGCACTTAGCCTTAATGCAGTTATTTATATTTCATGGCACTAATGCACACTTGTTCGAACCTATGCATCCCATTCTACATAGATCCGAGGGCAAGCCCTTAACTGTACTTCAACTTGTAGGGTTGGATCCCTTGTTATGAGTTTAACTACTACGGTAAGTATGGTAAGTTCCTAGATGTTTTATGAGTTACGAGCCCATATCCAGACAGCCTGGAGGGGGATCCCACGTCATGACAAGACGCATCATGTAGACAGCCCATGGGCAATTCTCCTCCATCATAGGACAATAGCACTACGTAGTCACCAAGCACCCCACAAGCGTCACCACGGTCCCGATAATTCCAGAGATGAATTCACATCATGACATGATGCATCATGTAGACAGCCTGTGAAAACTTTCACACCGTGAATTCGAGGCCCTTATACTTGTGTGTTTTTCTCTTACTTTCATCACATCTTCACTATAGTGTTGTCTTTAGATATTTGAATCATGAGTAAATTAACACCCTAGAGTTAGCATTTTCTCTACACTGGTCTTAAACATCAATTGATAATAATGACCCATTCTTGGTCTTTTTCTACAACATTTATCTTCAAAAATTCATTCACACCGGTGTAAGGACTTAGCTAGACTCTAGATTTTAACATCTTTTCATTTTCACAAAAAAATGAGTGTTTATACTCACAAATTCCATAATCCATCATGATCTTTTTATTTCATTTTCCATGCACACTTGTAGTGCCCCGAATTTTCAATATAATATCTCAGAAATACGTGGCACAATTCCAGAATCAATTTCAATGTAATCATGAACATAGCAACCAAATACAGAGAAATTTAAAATTTTTTATTACATCAATTGTTTACAAAGTACAGTGAAAAATAAAATACCTTGAATTACAATTTCTTTCTTTTACAACACATTCTTTTACAATTTACATAAGCCATATATCATTCTACCCCATGCATCCAAATCCCAAACTGTAGGCACCTACCTGTAAAACATGAGGCTAGAGATAACCCTAACCCCCAAAAGCCATAACGGTGTGAGTGAATTCAAAAGAAAATGCAACATGAATAAAACATAAAGATAAAGCCATAAACAACAAGTATTAACAGCAAGAATAAAATGAAATAAGAAATAACGATGGATTAAACATGAAAACATCAAGTGAGACTAGACTAAGTGTCAAGTATAGAATAACAGGAAATAGCATGCATAAAACCAAGACAAGAAAACACTAATGCTATATGCTGACTCTCTAATGCATACTTATCGGATTCTATGCATCCCACTCTACATAGGTCAGATGCAAGCCCTTATCGTTCTCCACTTGATAGAATTAAATCCCCTATTATGCAGCTAATCCTACTACGATGACTACTACGAGATATAGTTAAACTGTGACTATTAGCCCACGCCCCGATAATTCTGGAGATTAATCTCTATCCACAGATAATTCTGGAGACTATTTCACTCACATCTGGGAATCTTCGAGAATACCCCACACCGCACGCTATGGCACCTCATCACACGAATACCCCATGAGTGTTGTCTAGACCCTGATAATTCCGGAGATCAATCCCACACTGCAGGTAATTTTGGAGAATATTTCACTCACAGCTCGATAATTCTGGGGATTATCTCACACCGCAGGCCATACTGAGGTCCATAACCCATGTTCTATTTCATCATATCACCATATAGTGTTTGTCCTTATCTTGTTAAGTTAATTAATTACGAGTCTCCTAGAGTTGGTACACCCTACCGGACTTAACTCAACTGATCAACAACAAAACCACAAAATCTCAATACAAAATAAATCTTTCAATTTAGTCACTTTATACCAATGTTAATTTACTCACAGAAATTCATTCATTCATATTGTTGTATATAAGTTTATATATATATATATATATATATATATATATATATATATATATATATATATATATATATATATATATAAAAGGAGGTCCTCATTATTGAAATGCAGCTTGTGTGCACAAAGTGTATATGATCTCTTTACTGACATGAAATATACATGTGTAATAAGTCTCTTTACTGAATAGGAGTGTATGCAGTTCAAAGGAAATGAACTTTTGTTGAATTGAAACGTATGTGTATTCATGATATGGAAAGAAGTATCTGTGCATGTTTATATATGACACATATAGAAAACCTTCTTTACTAATAGAAGTATATATGCATATAAATATCTGATATATATAGAAAGAAAAATCATTTACGCTGAATGAAGTATATGCAGAAATATAAGATGGTCTTTAATGAATTTCAACATATGCAGGTTATAGAAGATGAAAAATCCCTTTTTACTGATATGCAGTTCTTTAAATGAAATGAAGTGTATGCAGGAATGAAAGTTTGAACTATATGGCAGATATATAGTAGTTGAACTATATGGCAGATATATAGTAGTTAAACTATATGGCAGATATCGAAATAGCTCATATGCAGGTATATAGAAATTAGCTCAGTGCAGGATATAGAAATTAGCTTAATGCAAATATATTGAAATAGCTCATATACAGGTATATAGAAATTAGCTCAATGCAGGATATAGAAATTAGATCATAGGCAAATATATAGAATAGCTCATATACAGGTATATAGAAATTGAACCACATGCACAGTAGGTATGTATCTCTTTTACTGAAATAGGAGTATGTGTAATGCCCCCGTCCCTAGCTCAGACAATTTATACAATTTATGCCTCTCAAAAGTTGGTTAACCGGTTAGGTGACTCTTCATCATTGGCTATATTATTTATATATTATTTATTGCTTTTCAAATCCGATATGGGACAATACTTTACACTTACCTTTCTCAAGAATTTGCACAGCCAAGCTAGTATCCGTGTGGGCCCCCATTTTTGATAGCCACGTCATCAAGCATTTTTGACCAAGTCAAACAGTACATCAACAGCACTTGTGCTGTTTTAACTCACGGTGGGCCCCCCATTCCATTTCCTATTCCATTTTTTCAACATATTTAATGCCATACATCAACAGCACTTGTGCTGTTTTATCTCACGGTCCCCCCCCTCCCCCCCCCCCCCTCATTCCATTTCCTATTCCATTTTTTCAACATATTTAATGCCATCGTACAAACAGCCCAATTCCATTTCCTATTCCATTTTTTCCACATATTTAATGCCATCATACAAACAGCCACATGTAACTTTTTTTTTCAAAGTATATATATATTTTTTATACATATATATACTATATACTATTATAGTTATTATTTTAACACAGGGTGTTACAGTATGTGCACAAATGGGTATATATATATGTATCTTTTACTGAATAGGAGTTTGCACAGATGGGTATATATATATATATATATATATATATATATATATATATATATATATATATATATATTTTCTCCAGGTTTTCAAAACTTGTTCGAAGGACATGACCATGATGAAGAACACAGATTCTATGACTATCATTGAAGATATCTGCTCTTGTAACAAGGGATTACTACAGAACATCGTGGCTTTTGAATGGGCCAAATAGTTGGTCATTCTAGAAAAAATATGGATGCAGCATTATTCATAAGAATCAAAGTACAGTTATGTGATTCTTCAAGAAGCTTTACACAATAATGATGGTTTGGTTAAAGACAAAGAAACCTATCAGTAACTTACTCTAACATATCTAGTTCTATATATGTACCCATATAAGTATATACAGTGGCCAAAAGTTCATATACTCAAATTGCACTTAAATATCGATTCTTTATCATCAAACCCACATCTTATGATCTTCATATACATGCCAATCTATTGATAACCAGTTATTCTTGGTTGTGTACTCAAAATCCCACCACCAATCAAGTATTAATTCAATAGAGAGTTCAAAATTTTAAGCCCCAGGTATGAACAGTAACCCGGTGTTTATAAAACAAACACTCTTATTTCATATACTTCACTAACTATCCATTTTCACATAATCAAAAACTTTAGATCCAATATCTCATGGGTATTACTAGGTTTCAACAGATCACAAGTTGTTCATGCACAAAGATTATCCTTGATTTCCTATTTTCATCATATATCTTGCTTTTAAAAAAAATTCTTCATTCACTACAATACTCATCCCATCAATATATGATTTCTTCTAGCATGCATCTACTACATAATCATCACATACAATATACTTAGAACAATAAGAAAACAAACACAAGTCACTCACCTCAATGAAGAAATCAATCGAATTAACAAACAAAGAGAAAAAGCCCTTCTTTTGCAAAATCCAAGATTATCGCTTCGAAACTCCAAGAAATTAATAGTAAAAATATATTTTTATTTTAGCAGAGGTGAGGGACGGATGTAGTGGCCATAATATAGGCCAAAATCTTGAGTTTTTAGGGTTTTACAAGTTTATGGAAATATCCCTTAACAAATTATTACTTTACATATATAAACCTTTCTTTAAAAAGTAGTTAAATAAGTTAAATAAATTAAAATAAAACCAAATACTTTTACTACTGAGTTATCCAACCATCAAGCTGTTGTGCACTCTAGATGATCTAAATAAATAGATAAACTAGACACAAATTAAAACCTCGCAAGTGTACGAATCGTTTATAGAAGCGTAGTGACGAGCAAGGGTCGATCCCACAGAGATTGTAGAAATTAACTTACTAACCAATAAAATAGAAATAAGGATCTTAAGGTGTTGTTCTAAAGAAATAAAAAGATTAAAAACTATATCTAGTAGTTCTGAATCACAAATATCTATTGAGTAGTTGGGTTTTGATTTCCACCTGTAGTCAGTAATGCTAAGTCACCTTCTTCACTACTCTAATTACTCATGTTCGTTCCTTTAAGGGCATGGTATCTACTCCTTAAAGTATTGTTTCCCTAAGCCAAGAATTAGGCATGGTATCTACTCTAATTCGTTTCTTTCCTTAAGTATTTAGCATGGTATCTACTAAGTTGCACTTACAGAAAGCATATGAACAATGGAAACGAACAAACACTCAAAGTTCTAGAAATTGGTATCAGATCTAGATCCTTCAAGTTGATTAAACCAAGAACCCCTAAAGATTCCTGTGTTACAAGTTATGGGCACGAGATACAGGTCGTCTCTATACTCATATAACAGATTCAGATTTATAACATGCAAACTTGATAATCTCAGGTTCTGTATGGCAGTCGACTTGCTCTCACTCTCAGTCGACTGCTCTTAGAACTTCTGAACAAGTTGTCTATTATAAATCTGTACCAATACTCTCAGGTTTAATCAATAAGTAACAGAATAGCATTCAGAAGAATATAAGCATTACATAACTACGGTTTCAATCTACCCAACTATGAAATTAGTTCCACATAATAAGATTTTTATTGACTAACAGTTTCGAATACATGATGAACATAAAAGAACTAGAAAGAGAAGAAATAAACTGATGTAGTTCGGCCAGATAGGTCGGCTGGCTGTCACACAGTCGACCGGCACGTTGCTTCAGTGAACTCGATCTCCTTCTTCTTCGATGCTGATAGAATAATTTTCTTGATTGATGACTTGATGATTCAGAAGTTCCGTCCTTCGAAGATTTCCCCCCCCCCCCCCCTTTCAAAATAACTCCTCTTTGTTGATATTTATAGAACACGGGAAGGGAATTAGGGTTTGCCTCCTTTCCGAAAAAGTCCTCTCCTTTCCTTTATTTCTTTTCTTCCTTAATCTACGTTGATTTGGATTAGATGCGGATGGATCTTATCTTTTCACTCTGCCGAATGCAGTCGACTGGTGTTGAGTGTAAGTCGACTGTGCCGAGATATTTGTGGCTTCATGATTCCTCAGTCAAGTCGACTGATGTTGGGGAAGTCGACTTTGCCGAGCCCCAGCAATCTCTCTGTCCGGTCGACTGTTGGTAGAATCAGTCGACTGATGCTTTGCAGTTTCTGTGTATCATCCTCTCAATCTGTATTAGTCTGGAATCTGCTTCGTTTTGCTGCTTTTGGTTATTTCCTGTGGAAAATAGAAAAGAAGAGTAAAATACCACATATAGAGCATTTAAATGTCTAATTGCACTAAGATTATTGCTCCTAAATGTGAATATTATTGGGTTCATCAAATACCCCCAAACTTAGCTTTTGCTTGTCCTCAAGCAAAAAGTAAAATTATGAATTAGGGACAAATACTAGTCTCAACCCATCACACCAAGAATTCTCATTATGCAAGCATCAAAATTGCACTTAAAAATATAAATAATTGCAAATAAAGTAAAAACAATTATACCCACTTTCTCCAGTGCAATTGCCTATTCATAGCTCCAAACTCAATCATATTTGTCGTGCAATTAATTATAGTTATAGTATGTAAGTACTCAATCTGTGATTATCCATTTTCTCTACTACAAACCGAGTAGCAAATTAGAGGTTTTTTAGTTTTTTTTTAGTTCTCTTCTCTAAGTTGTCACTTGCCCTTTGACACGAGTGCAAAACATTTGTGATGAATCCACCCGGTTACTCAACAAGTCACAAACTTTAAAGTGCTTTGCATACTCATATTTCAAGTTGCCGTTTGACGTAAAAGTAAACATTGGTGATGAATACCCCTAGTTACTAAGCAACTCAAAACATTGGAGTAGATTGACTTTATTTAATTTTAATTTTAATTTTTTTATTTTTATTTTCGTTATTACTCTATTTGCTTAAACTCTGTTTAGGACTAGATCAAAGGGAGTAATCACCAGAAAAAGCATCACATTTGACTTTAATGTATAATAGCATGACTCATACAATTTTGTCGGGAATTATGAAACTCAACAATCCTAAAGCAAATAAGTATACTTCCTCTTACTTTATAAGAAATTGTTTATCTAAAAAAAAATCAAAAGACTCCAAATGTAAACAACTACCCCCAAACTTAGATGGAATATTGTCCTCAATGTTCGCACAAAAACTTCTAATAGGCATGTGTTACCACCCAGTTTGAAGGAAAGAAAATAAAGTAAAGAAATAAAGAAATGATTAAAGAAATAAATAAATAGAGAGTGTAAGTACTCCCCTGAAAAATTGGGTTGCCTCCCAATAAGCGCTGTGTTTCTTGTCTTCAGCTAGACTCGATGAGTTTGTGCAATGTAGTGAATGGCTCGCGGCTCACAACTCATCTTATTATAAGGTTTCCCCCTATGCCCATTCACCTTGAACGTTTGATTTTTTTCTCCAACGCTCCATGTGGGGAAACCTTTAGAACAATGTCTGGACCGTACCATCTTGACATAAGCCTATCTGCAAGGGTCCACCTTAATGCACCTTTGTGATTTTGCAAGACTCCCTGCAGCTTCTCTTCTTCATGCATCCTTAAGTTTGCAGCAACTATCACAGGTAATGTCTGGTTTTCCCCCAAATATTCGTACTTCAAGTGTTCATGTAGTGGCTTCAGCTCCACATCTGGTGTCCTGGTAGCAGTCGACTTGTTCTGTTCACCAGTCGACTGGTCTGAGAAAACACAAGTGTTATCAGACACAAAATTTTCAAATGCAGGTGCAAGCTTACCTGAATATGATTTTGGAGTTTCAAAGTAATGTACTGTCTCTGCAATCCTCCAGTCATAGTATTCCTGTTCAACATGAGATAATGTTAGAGGGTGTGTAATTATTACTTGTAGTGGATCAATACCATGTTCCTGAAATGTTTGGTCGCGGATTTCCTGAACCACATTATCATTATAACAGTCATGATCATCGTGTGGTAATTTTGGTGCATCAAACATTTTAAACTCAATATCGTCCTCTAGTGTTGTCACCGATTGGAGCTGTTCTTGTCCTCTAGGGTTTGGTATGGTTTGTGGTGGGAGTTCTCCTGCCTTTCTTTCATTTAACTCCTTAGCAATTTGACCAATTTGATTTTCCAATTTCTAAATGGCCTGCTCTTGTTGGTTGCTTGTTTGTTGTTGCTGTTGGAGTAATTGAAGAACGGTGGATTCGAAATCCAACTTCTTCTATTCTTGCACTGGCTGATCAAACTCATTCCCAATCTAGAGTTGCTGCGCATGCCCTTGTGCAAATTGATTGCCTTGATGGTTTTGATTATTGCTCCATAAAAATTATTGATGGTTTTGCCACCCTGGGTTATACATGTTTGGAAAAATGTTGTTCTGGGGTGGGTACATTCCCTGTCCTATGTAGTTTGCGTGCTCATGATCTGTGAAAGAAGATATGGGACATGTATTAGTTGTATGATCAGAATGAGAATAAATTGCACAAATTTCTTTTGGTTGGTTTTTTACGCCACCCAACGTTGAAATCACATTAAGAAGCATATCAATCTTTTTGTTCATGGTTTCCATTTCTAGTTGCATGTTATTATTATTAGAAATTTCGCAAACTCCCTGTTTTTTCGAAAGACCCCTTCTTGTTGAGAATTGTTGTGAGTTCTCGCTGAGTTCTTCAAATAGTTCGATGGTCTCCTCACCACTTTTCCTCATTAAGATTCCATTGCAAGCTAAATCTACAATCGCTTTGTTAGTGTCATTTAAACCCTCATAAAATGCTTGTACCTGATCATCCTTAGGTATGTTGTGCGTAAGACACTTAAGAAGCTTGTTCTTGAAGTCCTTCCATGCCTCGAAGAATAAATCGCCATCTTTTTGTTGGAAGAGTAAAATTTCCCTTTTTAGTTGTTTGGTTTTCTGAGCTGGAAAGAATTCCTTCAAGAACTTCATTGCCAATTGCTCCCATGATTGAATTGATCCTGGTTCCAAAGAATTATACCACAATTTAGCATTAAGTTTTAAAGAAAATGGAAACAAGATTAACCTGATTTGTTCAGGGGTGAGCCCTTGAACGCTTTGTGTTCTGCAAAGATCAAAGAAATCTTGCAAATGTAGATGCGGATCCTCGTCTAGTCTGCCACTGAAGTGGGGAACCATGCTAAGTAATTGAGGCGATAGGTGCATATTCCCTGTGACATTAGGTTGAAAAGCTATGCAAGAAGGTTGCTCAATGTTCTTCGGAGTGAATTTGTCTTGCATTGGAACTCGATTTGGTACTTTCTCACCCATTGTTGATTTTGGAAATATTCTCTGTACAGTCGACTTGTAGCGCCCCAAATTTCTAATATGAGAGCTTAGAAAATAAGTGGCGAAATCCCAGCAATCCACTTCAATACAACAATAAACACCAACAACACCACTAAAATTTTTTCTTCTTTATTACAACGATTATTACAATTACAGCGGAAGTCTAAACATCTCAACACAAATTAATATTTTATTTACAACTCAATAATGATCTCAAATATATCTTAACAATTTTACACCTACACTAAATAATCCAATAATCTCAAATTGCCCACTCAAGCATCCAACCTCCAATCTAAGCAATAACCTGCAACATGTGAGGCTAGAGTTGAACCCTAACCCCAAAACTACGGGGTCAGCCATAAATGGTGTGAGTGGTGACAAATCAAACAAGTAGCATAAATGAACTTAAAACATGATATCCAACAAATAATAATCAAACACTAAAGTATGAAGTACAACAAAAGAATAATGGGTGATACCAAAACCAAAAGCCAAGTGTGTAAAAACAGGAAATCCGAATGCATAAAAGTGATTCAAGAAAACATCATGACTACATGCTGACAACGATGACTACTAAGAGATGAAGATAAACTATGATAATTTGCCCATGCTTGATCATTCCGGAGATTGATCCCACATCACAGGTATTTTCCCTGGATAATTCAGGAGATCATCCCACATCTAAACATAGATTCCTTATCACAATAATACCCCAAAAGCGTCGCCTCGACTCCGATCATTCCGTAGTTCAATCCCACATCTCAAGATAATTACTTGGATAATTCAGGAGAAATACCTCGCATCACAGGTTAACTGCCTGGATAATTCCGGAGATAAATCACACATCACAAGTTAACTACTTGGATAATTCAGGAGATTAAATCCTACATCAAAAGCCATACTGAGGTGCATAACTCAAGTTCCCATTCGTCATGACACTACTAATGCCTGTCCTTATTAGTTTGGGTTACTGGACAAATCTCCTAGAGTAGTGTACCCTACCGGACTAAAAATCTGAATAACTGAAAATTTGCCTCGATGGGCCTCAACAAATAACTGAACAAACACCGGTATACTAGGGTCACCTACCTCTAGAGACTCAAAAACAAATATCTGAACAAATTCCACTTAACAAGTGGCTCAACAAAATATCTCAAAATCATGTTCTTAACTGAACATCTCAAAAACAAACACTTAACTGAACATCTTAAAATCAAACACTAAACAAAATATCTCACAATCAAATACAAAGATCCTTCAGGACCAGTCGACTGCACATAAGATCAGTCGACTGTCCAGAGGACATAATCCAACATTTCTCAAAAATAAACTAAGGAAAGATCAGTCGACTGTCCCGACAGGACTGAACAAATTACAGACAGAAGACCAGTCGACTGACCTCAGTCTAGGTCGACTGTCCCGAACCAAACTCAAAGACTGAAAATACACAGTAGGCTCGTACCAGTCGACTGCTTCGCAGTCCAGTCGACTGTCGGCTACAGACTTACAAAAAGTATAGGTCTGAACACAAATCAAACGGGAGTATTCTAAAGATTCATCGATCATAAATTTTAATTTATATCCAGGCAAATAAACAATTCTCAATAATCTCCATCATGGTTACATTACTAAATCAATCAATTTCTCCAATCTCATATTCTCATGATCTAAACTCTAAATTCTCCCATTAGGGCTTTTTTCTCAACAAATGTCTTCCATAACTTAATCCAAATCTGATTTACAACCATAAGGTCCAGGTGTTTACCATCTAATCACAACCAAATCAATTCTTAATATGTCTCCCAACAATACGATCTCATAGATCAACATTTCCTCAACGAATCTTAATATTTTCTCATACATGGTTCAAACATCAACAAGAGTTCTCATCCTCCATAACAAATAAAAGATCTTACGTCATTCATCAATCAAGACAAACAAAACAAGCAAAGCAAAACAAAACAACAAAACAAACCACTCACCTTTGTTTTGATGAAAATCCGCCAAAAGCTTTCTCCTTGCTAGATCCAAGAATCCTCCTTTTTGCTCCTCAAAATAATCTCAAAATTCTGTGAGTTCTCAATGACGGCTGGGAAAAAGGATTTCCCTTATATATGCCGGATAGAATATTAGGGTTATATTCCCTCCTTTGCAAAATACTCCTTTCCAAAAATACATCTTGCATATATAATTCTATTCTTGAAATTTAAATCAAATATCATTTAAGTTAGGATCTAATAGAAAATATATTTCCAAACTTCAACAAATACTGATCGGAAAGTCCAACAAATGCATTTTTGCGCTTTAAACCCTCAAAATGTCAATTTTGCAAATAAGTCCTTCTTTTCCCAAAAATTGCAAATACGCACATTTAGTTTCAGAAAAAATCTGGAAAAATACTAAATAATTCTCAAATAATAAATAATGATTTTTCAAAAAGAAAACTTAATTTTCCAAACTTCTAAAAAGTCATTTGCACGTGTTTGCACGTGTACAAAAGATAAATCTTTTAGAAAATATTTATCAAATACTCAAAATCATTTAAAGTTCATTTTCAAATAATTAAAATAATATTTGAAAATACGGGGTTCTACACGACTGGTCCTTGTAGACAGTCGACTGGTCTGTCTGTGCAGAGTGTAATCTAAAAGAAAATATAAGAAAAGATGAAAAGAAATAAAAAGAAAAAGATTTGTATTGATTTTGCAAGTTAAAATACTAAACAATCCCCGGCAACGGCACCAAAAACTTGTTGTGCACTTTAGATGATCTAAATAAATAGATAAACTAGACACAAATTAAAACCTCGCAAGTGTACGAATCGTTTATAGAAGCGTAGTGACGAGCAAGGGTCGATCCCACAGAGATTGTAGAAATTAACTTACTAACCAATAAAATAGAAATAAGGATCTTAAGGTGTTGTTCTCAAGAAATAAAAAGATTAAAAACTATATCTAGTAGTTCTGAATCACAAATATCTATTGAGTAGTTGGGTTTTGATTTCCACCTGTAGTCAGTAATGCTAAGTCACCTTCTTCACTACTCTAATTACTCATGTTCGTTCCTTTAAGGGCATGGTATCTACTCCTTAAAGTATTGTTTCCCTAAGCCAAGAAGTAGGCATGGTATCTACTCTAATTCGTTTCTTTCCTTAAGTATTTAGCATGGTATCTACTAAGTTGCACTTACAGAAAGCATTATGAACAATGGAAACGAACAAACACTCAAAGTTCTAGAAATTGGTATCAGATCTAGATCCTTCAAGTTGATTAAACCAAGAACCCCTAAAGATTCCTGTGTTACAAGTTATGGGCACAAGATACGGGTCATCTCTATACTCATATAACAGATTCAGATTTATAACATGCAAACTTGATAATCTCAGGTTCTGTACGGCAGTCGACTTGCTCTCACTCTCAGTCGACTGCTCTTAGAACTTCTGAACAAGTTGTCTATTATAAATCTGTACCAATACTCTCAGGTTTAATCAATAAGTAACAGAATAGCATTCAGAAGAATATAAGCATTACATAACTACGGTTTCAATCCACCCAACTATGAAATTAGTTCAACATAATAAGATTTTTATTAACTAACAGTTTTGAATACATGATGAACATAAAAGAACTAGAAAGAGAAGAAATAAACTGATGTAGTTCGGCCAGATAGGTCGGCTGGCTGTCACACAGTCGACCGGCGCGTTGCTTCAGTGAACTCGATCTCCTTCTTCTTCGATGCTGATAGAATAATTTTCTTGATTGATGACTTGATGATTCAGAAGTTCCGTCCTTCGAAGATTCCCCCCCCCCCCTTTCAAAATAACTCCTCTTTGTTGATATTTATAGAACACTGGAAGGGAATTAGGGTTTGCCTCCTTTCCGAAAAAGTCATCTCCTTTCCTTTATTTCTTTCCTTCCTTAATCTGCGTTGATTTGGATTAGATGCGGATGGATCTTATCTTTTCACTCCGCCGGATGCAGTCGACTGGTGTTGAGTGTAAGTCGACTGTGCTGAGATATCTGTGGCTTCATGATTCCTCAGTCAAGTCGACTGATGTTGGGGAAGTCGACTTTGCCGAGCCCCAGCAATCTCTCTGTCCGGTCGACTGTTGGTGGAATCAGTCGACTGATGCTTTGCAGTTTCTGTGTATCCTCCTCTCAGTCTGTATTAGTCTGGAATCTGCTTCGTTTTGCTGCTTTTGGTTGTTTCCTGTGGAAAATAGAAAAGAAGAGTAAAATACCACATATAGAGCATTTAAATGTCTAATTGCACTAAGATTATTGCTCCTAAATGTGAATATTATTGGGTTCATCACAAGCATAGACCAGAAATTAAAAAAAAAAAAAAAAAATCGGATTTGTTCTCAAAGTGGTAATTTTGCACAAAAGTCCCTCTTTTTGTAATATTTGCAAATATGTCGTAAAATATTTGTAAAAATCCAGAAAATTTAGAAATAATATCTACAAATAAATATTAGATTTTCAAACTAAAAATTTCTGACTTTTACTTTCCAAGAATACATTTACACAAGATCCACTTAAATTCCATATTTGCAAAAACACCATATTTGTTTAAATATTTACCAAATCAACTCTAAATAAAACTTAAATAGATTTTATTTTCAATGATGACCATGGAAAGCCCAAAAACCAATAAAAACAAATTTTCATTATTTGTTTGAGATCCAAATAGCTTTTTACATAAAAGCCCCTCTCTTTCGAAGTATTTATAAAAATAGTTACTTTGCTCAGAAAAGTCCCAAAATTTAGGATATAATCAATTATAAATAGGAGAAAGCATCCAGAAATATAAAATTGGATTTTTGTTCCAAAAAAATATTTGTACGTGTTTTGCACGTGTAAAATTAACAAATTCGTAAAATAGTCAAATAAATTCAAATAAATCTGAAAATTAAAATATCATAAATAAATGAGGAAAATCAAATCATTAACCATAAAATTTTAAGAATTCAAAATTTGCTAACTTTACACGTGTGTTGCATGTGCAAAATTGCAATTTCAAGAAAACAGTCAAAGTAGTCAACTTTACGAATATAATATTATTTAGTAATGGAAAATAAATCATTTATTTTGCGGGGTGTTACACACTTGCATATATTAAAACACAAAATTTTATTTATTAACTTACTCCAATTTCCGTGTCGAAATCTCATTATTTGATCTCTACACAAACTTTTTACATTCAAATTTTCATCTTTTTAATTATACAAAAGAATTATATTTTAAGAAAAATTACCAAGTTCTTCATCCCATTGTTTTAATATAAAACACTTCCAATTCTCACAAAATATGTCAAAATATTGTGTAAATATTTTTTTATAAAGTCTAAATAATTTTAGAGAAATAATAGGATTTTCCCCCAATTTTTATTGCTCTTAAAACTCTAGAATATGCCCAAAAATCGAAAAAAGAATTAAAAGAGGCTACCGGGTTTCGAACCCAAGACCTCCGCCATACTACAGTGACCAACTCAGAGCGCACCCGAAGACCAAGACGCCCAACAGCGGCTAGCGATTAATGCTAGACTCAAAGTCTTTGGTACTGGTCTTCAGTGGATTGGTAAAAATCAAATTTTAATAAAAACAGAGCATCTTCAACACTAGATACCATGAAGCTACACACTGTTCACAGCGCTCTAAACCCACACTGTAAACCAGTATGCCCAAATCCATTCTCTGTTATAATTCTGTGTTAAAATTCCTTTATTTTACTGATCTGTTTATAACTCTTCCTTTAATAATTTCGATCTCCCAATTAATTTGTACCATTCAAGGATCTAATTCTTTTCCAGAACTTTTCCTTTCAAAATTATAGTATAGTGCATATATTTAAATTCACAAAATTCTTAATTTTCACAATGTAATAAAATCTTCCTTCCAACTTGTATTGAAGAAATTATACTATCAATTTTTCTAATAAAAAGTTGTCTTTCATCAAAGTTTCTTCATAAAATTCCTTATACTCATATTATACTAGTGAGACTATTTCTTCTCTTATCACATCATCACTACATAATCGAAATAACAACTAAGCCATTTAGTAACTAACAGATATCATTATTCATTCATCTTAATCAACAACTAAGCCATTCACTAAGCAAAATTATCAAATTAACATGGTTAATTAAAATTGATATTTTAGTATGAAATATTGATATAGCACAATGATAAATTCACCAATCTCAAGTTCATTCTACGAATTTTCTTATATTAACCATCACGATTTTCTCTTTTTCCCTACTAGTCTCTTTAAGCAATCACATGGAAAATTTTTACTATTTACTCTAGCATATAAAATTAGCCTACTAACATGATATCTAGATTAGAAGTTGAGAAATTGCCCACCTCTTGAAGAACGAATTGAGAGTTCTTAAAGAAAAAAAACTTCTTGAAAGCATGATGGCCTTCCGTTCTCCTTGATCCTAGCCGCGAGCATTCTCCTCCAAGCTTGCAAAAATCCGAGCTCCTCCTCCTTGTACAAAACCGATACTTCCCTCCTCTAAGCTTGGTCGGTCTCCAATTGCAAGAACACACACACACTCAATCTTTTCTCACACAATTTCTTCTCTTTCTCTTTAAAAATTCTAAGGTGCAAAGGATAAAGAATGACAAAGGGGGCTATTTATACACAACTCATGGTCAAATGAAGGGTTGAGATGTGTTCGGATGAATGGCTAAGATGCATTTGGGAGTTAGAAAAACCACCCATTAGCATGCAACCAACTCTCCACTCTCTCCACTCTCCATGTATTGGCCGACCTTACCTTGCTTCACCTTGCACGTGCATGTGCAATGCACGTGCCCCCTACATGCACACCTATACTTAAGTTTGTTCATTAATTTGTTACACTAATTTGTTATATGACACCCATACGAGGTGTTTTAATTAACAAATGAATTAACTAGTAGGCTAGCTAAGTGGGCTAATTCTATTGGCTTTTAATTAATTTATTTAATTTATTTTGGGTGGGCTAGGATTTAGTTATTAGACCTAGGACTCTATAATAATTAATTAGAGACTTTTAAAGAGAAAAGAAATATTTGTTCATGACATTAAAATAGTTTTAAGGCCAATTGCACACATTAATTTGCACGTGCGAAACACATGAAATCAAATGAAAATTTTTATATTTAATTATATGAAAATTCAAGATATTACAATCTCATGTGCTCCTGGGCCCCACGCACCACGTGGCGCATGCTGTAGTAGCAGTAGCAGCTGCCTCATTTTCCCGTGGGCCCCACTGCACGGCCAACCCCAATACAAACACCCCTATAGAAGCTTTATAGGGCAAGCCTCCAATTCCTCTTTATATATATATATATATATATATATTATGCCTCTTGAAATTACGGGGTGTTACATCGGGTTTTATGCTTTGGTGGGTAACTCCAACTTTGAAAAGTAACCCCAGTGACTTGACCATCATACTCTCAAAGAATTATTTTCTTGGAAACTACCATCATTTCATAACTTTTTTTCTAAGAATAAAAGTGACTACGTCACCACTTTATTACTAAAGAATTAATGAAATAAAGTATAACATATAAATTACATCTAAATGTTATTAAAAATGAACAACGAAAAACCATTACACAGCTAAGCCTACAACATTAACTTCTCCCTCCCCAAGCTAAACTTGTAGATGAAGACACTTAAAACATGTTCTTCCAACCACCTGTTCTCCCAACCATCAGATGTGGTGCATCCTAAGTTCCTATCGATCAATCAGATGATGACTCATCAAACACCAATTATAGTGTCAACTTGCAATTTCACCTTCTAGTGATGACTCGCTCAAATGCCACTCCAGCGATGACTTCTCGAGCCCCATTTGGTGACGCCTTGTTAGTACAACACAGGAAATGACTTGCCTATCCACTCAAATCATTTCATAACACTAGCAAAAACATTTATTTCTTAAAATAAAACAGAAAAGGAGTTTTTTCATTTCATCGCTTTAGCTATGCTAGGGGTGTTTGGATGGGTGCAAAATATTGGGAATACGTGCAATACAAATTTTCATGCCTGTTTTGTGTTTGGATATAGAAAATGATAAATAGTTTTTCCACCATATGACGTAGCATTCATTTTTTGATTAAAATATTTTCTTCTAAAAAAATGAGGAGTACATTAGAAAACTCATGAAAACTCATTTAATACCTTTTTCATTACTTTTTTTTTTCCTATGCTCTTTTCTTTATTAACCTTTTCAACAAACTTTTCTTCCATCCAAACAGTATTCTTTTAGAAAAATAAATTTTCTTTAGCAACCAAACAGTATTTTTGAAAATATATTTTCCTAAAAAATCTTTGAAATCAAGATTTTCTAATTATTCCAACTTCTTCATCAATCCAAATATCCCTTTAAACTCTTTTAAGCAAAATTTGTACGCCGACCGCTATTTCTCTTTTACCGATTTTTGAATTGGATCATATCTAATATATAACCTCATTTTAAGGAATAACTATTCCATATTAGTCACCATTGGATCTGTGATCTTGCGTCATTAGTGTTAAATTAAAACCTGAAAAGTTTAAGATGCATATGACGGTAAAGATGCAATGCCTCATCTAAGCACTTTTCTTCTTTGAAGCTATTTACAAACATAGGCTTGGAAGGCCATACTTTTTCTTTTTTCGCCACTTTAGGTTTGTTAGATATTATATTCCCACATTGGTTATTGGGCTAGTTTTGTATTTGGTTCACTTCTACGTACAGGAGATATTATACTCAGTTATTTCTCAATTCAATATTCAGTATATTTTCATCTCTCTGATTATCTTAACATAGTATCAGAGCAAATTATACAAATTTTATTCTCTCAAATTTCCCCATCCAAAAATCCTCAATTCCAAAAAAAAGGCAGTTATAATCAAGAAGAAGCATCTTTGGCCTCTCATCTCCTCCTAGAAGAAGCATCTCTGATTTCATCTCCTCCTAGAAGAAGCATCTCGGTTTCCTAGAAGAAGAAGACTTCCCCTCCTTGCCCAACTTGGACTTCGACTTCCCAAACCCCCAGCCCCCAGCCATCTCCGGCATCCCAACCCTCTCATCTGCAATGTCCTTACTTCTCTATTTCTCTTCTAAACCCATTACCCAAAACCCATTACCCTCAAACCCTTAAACACAAACCTTTTTTTTCCTGTTAAAATAATAATAAATAAATAAATAGATAAATTTACAGGTACTACTTAATGGAATCTAAGTCTCTCCCACATGTTTCTGCTTTCACCGACTTCCCTATTACAACATCCTCTCGTTACTCCTCCAGATTCAAACAGCAACAGTGCCACCTTCAGTCCGCCTCCAGCCTCCTACCTTCTCCCAGCATCATTCCTCACCCAACCCCACCTCTACTTCCACCACCAGTAGCACCGTCCTGCACCCTACCCCGATCTAGACACCAGCAGCATCTTCCTCCTCATTGTGCTTTTAGTTATAGCAGCACTAGTCTTATTCCTCCTGGCAGTGCTTCTTCCCTTACATCCCTGGCCATGCCCGTCACTCCAGCCTTGTCGTCTCCTGCTGATTGGGCTAATCTTCAGCAATGTCTCACTCAGCTGGAACTACAGCTCATGGGTCAGTCTATCAATGCTAACTCCTCTGCTCCTGCATTTTCTGCAACTCTCGGTATGAATTCGTTCTGGATTTTAGATTCTGGTGCATCACATCATCTCACTAGTAATCAGACACTGTTCACCACCTGCACTGCACTTCCCCCTCACTCTCCATCTCTATACACTACTGATGGCTCACCACTTCTCGTTATACACTCAAGGACAATTAGCTCTCCCACTCTCACATTACCATATGTTCTTTATGCTCCACATTTATCCATAAACCTTATTTCTATTAGTGCATTGTGCGATACTGGTCTTATCATTACTTTTGACTCTTTCGGTTGTTCTATTACTGATTCATGCACCGGTGAGGAGTTTTGGCGTGCTAGTCATCAAGGTCGTCTATATCATCTAGATTTTTTTCGTGCACATCACTCTCCTTCTAGTTTTGCCGGTATTGTTTCCTCTGATGTTGATCTGTGGCACAGACATTTAGGTCATATTAGTTTATCATGACTCCAGACTTTAGCTCGCAGTGGTGCACTTGGTTCTCTTACTTTTAAACATTTATCTGATTGTCAAGGTTGTCATTTGGCCAAACATATCGCACTACCCTTTAGTCACAAAAGTACTTCTCAAACCACCCATCCTTTTCAACTTGTTCATTCTGACATATGGGGACCCTCTCCTGTACCTTCGTGGAAAGGATATCTCTATTATGTTGCCTTCACCGATGACTTCACTAGACATACATGGGTTTTTCTTATGCGTCAGCGATCTGAGATACCTGATATTTACCGGTTCTTTATGACTATGATTCACACTCAGTTCGGTATGCGCATTAAGAATTTTCTATCAGATGGTGCGAGTGAGTACACTTCCACCACTATGAGATCGATCCTTCAATCTCACGGTACCCTTTTTCAGCAATCATGTCCTCACACACATGAGCAGAATGGTATAGCTGAACGCAAGCATTGTCACATCCTTGAGACAGCTCGCGCTCTTTTACTCTCCACTTCCACTCCTCGTTCTTTCTGGGCTGAAGCTGTCATAACCTCTGTTAGTCTCATCAACATTACTCCCTCATCTGCCCTAACTGGTACAACACCTTATGAGGCTCTTTATCACTCACCTCCCGACTACAGTATGCTCCATACCTTTGGGTGCACCTGTTACGTCCTTCTCCCTCCTACTGAGCGCATGAAGCTCTCCACTCGTATTGCTAAGTACATTCACATAGGTCTTGGTTCTGAACACAAAGGTTATCGTTGTTTTGATCCATCGGCGGGTCATGTCTGTATTTCTCGACATGTATTCTTTGTAGAAAACTCTCCTTACTACGTGACTCCCCCCGAGGATACTAGATCTCTTGATTCCCCAGTTGTTGCTAGCTCTTCGACTTCATCTTCCCACATTCCTTTTGATCCCACTCCTCTAGCTCCATTCACATCTCCTGCAGTCCTTACACCTGTTGTTCCCCCTACTGAAACACCACCTGCATCCTCACAACTACGAGCACCCACCCCACCTACTTCCCTACCGACACATGCACCTACTCCACCGTCCTCACCCCCACACCTTGTCAGTCCACCACCGCTTCGTCAGTCTACACGTTTCACTTCTGGTATCCCTCCGGCACGTTATACACCGGATGCCACTGGTCTTTCTGACCAGTTTGTTTTTGCCACCCTAGCTTCCTACTCACCACAGTTTCATGCATATCTCACTGCTATACACTCTACACGTGAGCCCAGAACCTATCAGAACGCAATTCAATATCCCGAATGGAGAAAAGCTATTGCAGAGAAATTCAATGCATTTGATCAGACTGGCACTTGGGATGTCGTTCCTCTGCCAGAGGGCGTTCAGCCTATTAGCTGCAAGTGGATCTTTAAGGTCAAATATCAACCTGATGGATCTATTGAGAGGCACAAGGCTTGTCTAGTAACCCGAGGATTTACTCAGGAATATGACATTGATTATGATGAGACATTTGCTCCCGTTGTACAAATGACTATTGTTCGCACTCTTCTTGTTGTTGCAGCCATCCCTCAGTGGCCGTTATACTAGATGGACGTGAAAAATGCTTTTCTACATGGTACCTTATCTGAGGTTCTTTATATGGATCCTCCTCCTGGCCTCCCTACTCCTCCTCGTTATGTCTGCCGGTTGCATCGGGCTATATATGGTTTGAAGCAGGCCTCTCGAGCCTGGTTTGAGTATTTTTGCCTTGTCATCACCAAGGCTAGTTTTAGTCAGAGTTCTCAAGACCATTCAATGTTTATGCGGTCATCACCATAAGGGAGGGATACTTCTATTACTTTATATTGACGATATGATCATTACTGGGGATGACTCCTTAGGCATTACATCTAGCCAGAAATGTAGTGCCCCGAATTTTCAATATGATATCTCAGAAATATGCGGTACAATTTTCAGCATCAACTTCAATTGCAATAGTAAACATAGACAAAAACACAGATAATTTTTGTTTCAACTTTTATTACATCATTTATTTACAAAACACAGTGGAATACAAAACACCTTGAATTACAAACTTTCTTTACAACACATCTTTCTTTTACAATTTATATAAGCCATAACATCATTCTATCTCAAACATCCAAATCCCAAGCTATAAGCACCTACCTGTAAAACATGAGGCTAGAGATAACCCTAACCCCCAAAACTACAGGGGTCAGCCATAACGGTGTGAGTGACATAAAAAGAAAACAACATAAATAAAACATAAGGCATATTGTCATAAACAACATGTATTAATAGCAAGAATAAATGAAATAAGGAATAACAATAAGTAAAGCATGAAACATCAAGGAATATAAGATAGTAAATAGTAAAGCATGAAAACAACAAGTGAAACTAGACTAAGTGTCAAGTGTAGGAAAAACAGAAAACAACATGCATAAAACCAAGTCAAGAAATATCAATGCTATAGGCTAACTCTCTAATACATACTTGTCGGATTCTATGCATCCCACAATACATAGGTCTGGTGCAAGTCCTTAACGATCACCACTTTATAGGGATAATTCCCTCGTTATGCAACTAATCCTACTCGGTGATGGAAACAAGATCCAAAATACTCCGCGAATAGATACCACAGCCCTCGACGTGGAAGCACCATGTAAAAATTGCTCTAAAACTAGAGAATCACCTTCCAACCGTGTACCCCGCGAATAGGCTAACGAGGCCCTCGACGTGCAGATACACCGAGTACATCCCGTGAATAGGCCCGCCGACCCTCGACACGCGAATGCACCCTACATGCTCCGTGAATAGGTCTGCAGACCCTCGACACGCGAACATACAAATGTCCTCTCGAGACAGCACAACAAACAGTCCTGGAACGCATCTGTTGGACTAACAGACCAAGAGCATATACTTACGTTTTCCAAGTTCCATCACATCTCCACTAGTGTCTGTTCTTAAGTTGGTTATTATTAAAACACAGAAATCCTCATCTCTAGAGTTAGTGTATCCTGCCGGACTTAATTCCATAAAACAAACCCAAGACCCCGCAGGTCTAAATCCATAAATCTCATCTGCCAGTTCACAAGACTCCCACTCAACTCCTAGAGAAATCACAACTCATCCATCAAGACCAAAACTTTTAATAAAACTCACAAATCCATCGTCAAAATGATTATATGAAGAAACTTCTTAAATCAACAAAAATCCAAATCTTATATAAGATTCCTGAATCCAAATAAATATTAAATCTATTAAATAACTGAAAATCATTTTTTTAAGTTGTTGAATATCACAAAACATCAATTCCTTTGAAAACACGTATAACTCAAATAAGGTCCAAAAGAATACATTTGAAGCTCCAGTATAAATCTCTGTAAAACATTTTTAATCTATAGCAAAACATTTTTTTAAAAAATATAATATTGAAGGAACAATTGTTCAAAAGAAGCATCAGAAAACTCAAGAAAACATCAGTTAGAGCAGTAGTAGTCGACTTCATAGGGCGGTCGGTCGACTGTCCCACGTAAAATCCAAAACGCAAGGAAAATATTAATCAGAGCAGTGACAGTCGACTACATAAGGTAGCCAGTCGACTGTCCCGCAGAAAATCCAAAGCTTTTAAGAAAACATAAATCAGAGTAGTGGCAGTCGAATGTAGAAAGGGGCCAGTCGACTGTCCCGCACGAAAATCCAAAACTCCAAGAAAACACTGCAGTCAGGTTCGCGACGGTCGACTGTCGAAACTTACCAGTCGACTGTCACACGTACAGACTGCAGTTTTAGGTCTTTGCATGTTTTACTGATACATCGATTAAAACTTTATAAAATCAAAATATAGTTTCCTGAGATGTTTGAACATATCATATAGTATATATAGGAGTTATTAAAACAATCAAAAACACATCAAGATCTCAAAATGAGGATTTTCACAAAAACAATCAAATCAATCAACATATATATGTATATATTCAAAATAGGGATTCAAGCCCCAATTTTAGCATCAAAATTCACCAAATCAGAGTAGCGTATAGTTCAAAACTTCTCACTACCAAAACGATTAAAGATCCATTGAAAACTTCATAAAAATATCACAAAAAACCAATTTTCGGCCACTTCATCAAAACAAAGAGATATAGCTTGTGTGCATGGATGTGTGTATGTTGGTATATATATATCTAGGCCTTAAGTAAGGTCAGTCTAATAACAACTCTAAATCTATCGAAAACATCACAAAATCACAACAATCCACTTTTGGTCCAAAACCATCAGACCCGAAATCTGTTACTCAATCTCAACTTCAAAATTGATCTTTTTAATTCAATAACCCCTCTTATGATCCATTTGATCCATATACAATTACTCACAATGGTTTACTCATGAACATATGCAATCATAACAACCATTCAACAAGATTCTACTCATCAAAATCATCCAAACATAGTGTAAATATGGATGCAACAGTAAAGGTGGAATTTGGTTTTACTTTCATACCATAATCGACATACAATTTATTAACTTGGTCAAAACAGCAAGTATACAAAGGAAAACAACCTACTCATGATTTCTATTAAGTTTTTAACAAATCTCAACTCATCTATATGTAATTTAAATCATCAAAGCATAGATTTCATGAAAGGATTCAATTTTTATTTCATTTACTCATCAAAAATGCATTATATCTTCATCCGAACCCTAATATGCTTTCTAATAGATAAATCATTACATACAACATGCATAAAACAAAAGAAAACAAAACATGTCACTTACCTCTATGAAGAATCAACCGAAAAGAAATAAAGAATAAGAGAAATCCTCATTCGCAAGAAAAGCAAAAATTCTCTCTTGAAAAACTCCAAGAAAATAGCAATAATAAAAATCCTTGTGTAGCACAGTAAGAGACGGCTGCACCCACTCTTTTATAGGCCGGAAATAATAGGTTTTAGGGTTTTGTAAATAAATTTGCAAAAATACATTTTTTAAATATATCTTTCTATATATAAATCTTTATACTTGGAAATCAAATAAAACCAACTTAATTGAGTTTTAAAAACAAAAACAACCATATTAATACCAGCCGGCACTGTTTAAAAAACCCAGAAAAACGAATTTTGAACTTTTGCCCCTCTAAGTGGCGATTTTGCAAAAAACCCTTCATCAAAACATGTAAAATAAACCAAATTTGTTAAAACAAAAAGTAAACTCTTTACCCAAAAATCCAAAAATCTGGAGTTTTTACTCCAAGTGAAAATTTTGCACAAAAGTCCTTCTTTTTGTAATATTTCTAAATAGGTCAAATAATTATCAAAAAAATCCAGAAAATTCACAAATAATATCTAATAATAAATAATAATTTTTCCCAAAATAATTTTTGACTTTGAACTTTCCAAGAAAATATTTGCACGTATTTTGCACGTGTAAAAAAATAAATTTTCAGAAAAATATTTATGAAATCACCAAAAATTATTTTAATTCATTTATTAATCTTAAAAACATTATTTTAAAAATCTGGGGTATTACAAGAAATACCTTCACCAGCAGTTCCATATGAAAGACCTTGGCAGACTACATTATTTTCTGGGCCTAGAGATTGCCCATGGATCTCGGGGGATATTCATTTCTCAACAGAAATACACATCAGATATTATCTCTGATGCATGCCTCTCTGACAGTCGATCAGCTGATACACCCTTAGAGCTTCATGTGAAGCTTCGCCCCACTGATGATGAGATCCTTCCTGATCCCACTAGATACAGACAGATTATTGGACAGCTTGTCTACTTATGCATAACCAGACCTGATATTGCTCGTGCAGTCAGTGTTGTTAGTCAGTTTGTTTCCGCACCTACGTCAGTTCACTACGGTGCTCTTTTCAGATTCTCAGATATCTTCGGGGGACTATTACTCGCTTATTATTCATGCCTGCTACATCCAAATTAGAGCTGACTGCATATTCTAATTCAGATTGGGCAGGTGATCCTACTAACAGATGGTCTACCACAGGTTTCTGTCTATTTCTTGGTGATTCGCTGATCTCATGGCAAAGTAAGAAACAGGCAGTTGCTGCATGTTCTTCAACCGAAGCTGAGTACAGAGCAATGGCAGCTACTACTAGAGAGATTGTTTATGTTCGTTGGCTATTATCAGATATGGGTGTCACTCTTTCAGGAGCTACTCCTCTTCATTGTGATAACCAGAGTGCACTACACATTACAAGAAACCCTGGTCTTCCATGAGAGAACGAAGCATATAGAGATTGATTGTCATTATAGTTCATGAGCACTTTGAAGTAGGGACCATTTCACTTCATTCTATTACCTCGTCACAGCAGACGGCAGACTTTTTCACCAAATCTCATACTGTTCAGAGATTTCGATATTTAGTGGGCAAACTCACACTGTTTGACCCACCGTGAGTTTGAGAGGACGTGTTAGATATTATAGTCCCACATTGGGTATTGGGATAGTTTTGTATTTGGTTCACTCCTATATAAATGAGATATTGTACTCAGTTATTTCTCAATTTAATATTCAGTATTGTTTTCATCTCTCTTATTTATCTTAACAAGGCTTTCACAAAGGATTTTCATGCAGATCTATATGATTTGCATTAAGTTTGCATGCACCTACAAAGTGTAGGTGCTTTGAGATAAATACCTTTACAATATATTCTCGAATTTCAAATAAAGGAGTGCCTTAAGATTTACACGCAAATATAATCTCCTTAAACTCTACAAGATCATAGAAAGGCACTTTGAAGTTTAAGATATGCACCTTCTTGTATTTAATAGTATTCCGGTGTGCGTCTAGGTTATCCTATTAACTCAAATTTTGAGAAATTCTGTTTTACCTTGAAAATTAGTCATTGAAACTGGAATAGAGTTTTGATGTACAATATATTATCTCACTTGGGAATTGGATTGTAGACTATGAAGGATCCTATTCTCCCCATTCATCTAACTAAAGGCTAATGCATATTAGGGTATGTTTGGCTAGTCCACAAGAAAGAAAGTGAGAAGTAGCATATTAAGGTATGTTTGGCTAGTCTGTTGGGAATTTTGTTCTACCCTATTTCCAAGATCACAATGATGTAATATTTAATCTAATCTCAAATAAAATAATAAGAACAGAAATCAATAAGTTTTACCTTCAAGCTTGGATTTCTTTGTTTCTTTTTCTTCTTCAATTCTAACTATGGTTCTTGCTCTCCTTTTCTTCTATATCCTGGTGGGAGGCACAAGAGAGACGGGTAGGTTTTACCCTTGCTCTCATATTTATAGAGGAGATGAAAGCCTAGGGTTAGGAACTTTAGAAAATCCTAGTTGGGATAAAATTACAATACTGTCCACTATGTATTGGTATTTTACTCCCCAACTAAAATCTATATTATTATTAGACCCATGTCACAATATAGTTCTACAAGACACCCCTCCTTTACCGATATTCACAAACGCACCCTTGGAATTCGTGATACCACCTCCATGGGTCAATTTGTAACTTAAACCTTGTCTTCACATTTAACCTTTCATACAATCTGACAATGACTCTAAAATTTAATTTTTTACAAAAAAAATAATAAATTGTATATAATAAAATATTTTTTCTGTAAAATATACCCATGGGATTTTACTGTCAGATTATAATCTTTGTTAAATGAACAAGGGAATATCTTTCTCTTTTAATGATAGGAATCTGTATTACAAATACATGTTCTCATATTTCTAATAGAACACATCCAATGCATCGAGGTATTGTTCTAGAAGGCCTCACTCTTTGATTTATCAAAATGCACGATATTAAAAAATGAGTTCATTATATGCTCAGGATTTAGAGGTCATGTTTATAATGCATTTAACAATAACACTGTCTTGTGGTTATTTATAAGTGTAATCATTCTTTGTTCCATCAATTCGTACTAAACGAACTAGCACAACAAGTTCGATTCAACCCTCTCACTTGTTGTGCTACAATCTGCCAAATAAAATGCCTAGTTTTATTATAGACTGTGAATATGTTCTTTGTGTATAGACATAATTACTATGCAGCATGGACCTTATTAATGCACAATATCAATATTTGTGAATGAACCAAAAATTGCTCTATTAATAAAATGACAAATAAATAAATTTATTTCTGTCTAATCATATAACCCTACAACTCCCACTTGCACTCACAGTTTAAAGATAAACTTTGAGGGCATACTAACAATCACTCAAAAAATAGCAATCTAATCCCTCTTAAGACCCATGCTACCCAGATGAGACTCAAAACTCTTTTGCGACAATGTCTTTGTAAAAGGATCTGTGACATTATTAGCTACTGGTATCTTAGTTATAGCAATTTCTCCAATGCTGACAAAATCTCTGATGATGTGATGCTTCTGCTTAATGTGTTTTGCCTTCTTGTGGTTTCTTGGTTCCTTGGATTGTGCAATTGTACCAGTGTTGTCAAAATATAAAATCATAGGTGACAATGCCAATGGTACAACTCCAAGATCTGATAGAAACTATCTGATCCATACTGCTTCTTTAGCTGCTTCAGACGCAGCCACATACTCAGCTTCCATGCTGGAATCAACAATACAAGATTGCTTCACACTCCTCCAACTGATGGCCCCTCCACCCAAGGTGAAAACATATCCAGAAGTAGACTTACTAGCATCTTTTTCTAATTGGAAATCAGAATCGGTGTAACCTCTCGGTAAAAATTCGGAACTGCTGTATACTAACACATAATCTTTTGTAGCATTGAGATACTTCAATATGTGTTTGACAGCTAACCAATGTTCGAAGCCTGGATCTGATTGATACCTGCTGACCATGCCAATTGCGTAACAGATGTCTGGTCGTGTACCAAGCATAGCATACATAAGACTTCCTACTGCTGATGCATAAGGAACTGATCTCATTTTCTCTCTTTCCCGACCTGTTTTTGGACACTGTTCCTTGGAAAAAGGTATTCCATGTCTAAAAGGTAAAAGACCTTTATTGGAATTTTGCATGCCAAAACGAACCAGTATCTTATCTATATAAGCAGCTTGGGAAAGTCCATTTTTTTCTTTTCTTGCGATCTCGAAAGAGCTTAATGCCAAAAATATAACTGGCTTCTCCCAAGTCCTTCATATCAAACCGTTTGGCCAACCAAATCTTGATCGTTGTCATGACTCCTACATCATTACTAATGAGCAGAATCATCAACATAAAGAATTAAAAATACCACTACTTTGCCCATAATCTTTTTGCACACACAATGTTCATCTTCGTTTTGATCGAAACCATAGGACTTTATCTTTTGATCAAAGCAGATGTTCCAACCCCTAGATTCTTGTTTTAGTCCATAAATGGATCTATCCAACTTACATACTTTATCCTCTTGGCTATTAACTATGAAACCATCTGGTTGAGACATGTAAATCTCTTCTCCAAGATGCATATTTAAGAATGCAGTCTTGACATCCATTTGCCAAATTTCTTAATCGAAATGAGCTGCAATGGATAAAAGAGTTCGAATAGATTTCGAAGTAGCCACTGGCGAAACTGTTTCTTCATAATCAATGCCTTCCTTTTGACTAAAACCCTTTGTCACTCATCGTGCCTTGAAGGTTTCAACCTTCCTATCTACTCCTCTCTTTCTCTTGTATACCCACTTGCATCCAATAGGTTTAATATTTGCAAGTGCTTCTACAAGATTCAGACTTTGTTAGAGTACATAGACTCCATTTCTGATTTCATGGCCTTTTGCCAGGATTCTGAGTCACCATCTTTAAGTACCTTTTGAGTCATGCTAATCAGGGATGGGCCCGGAGGCTTCCCCCAAAAGTATATATCTGCCAGGTAGTCTGGTTTCTCTCCCACTACGACGAAGTACCGGTGCAATATTAGAATTTTCTGTGGTAACTAAAGTAGCATCAGGTAAATTTGCATCTATACTATCAGGACTTGGTGTCGGATTATCTGAAAACTCATGCAAAATCACTTCACTTTGTAAAATATATTTCATCACATATTCTTCCACTAGATAAACAGCATGTGTTGAAACAAATACATTCTGTTCACTAGGACTATAGAACATGCCTCTACGAGTTCCTTTTGGATACCGAATGAACATGCAAGCTTCTGATCTTGTTTCCAACTTATCTGGTTGTTAATTCCGCACATATGCAGTACAACCCCATATACGCAAATGTTGTATACTTGGTTGTCTCCCACTTCATAACTGAGTTGTGTGCTATCAATAGCCTTAGATGGAACCAAGTTCAAAAGATAAACTGCTGTAAGTAGGGCATATCCCCCAAAAAGATATAGGTAATGTAGAGTAACACATCATAGATCTAACCATATCAAGTAAAGTCTTATTCCTCCTCTCAGCCACACCATTCTGTTAGGGACAGTTAGGTCAGATAACTATGGTACAATCCCACACTGCGTAAGATAATCCCGAAACTCACTAGAGGTACTTTCCTCCTCGATCTAGTCGAAGAATCTTCAAGTGTTTACCTAGTTGCTTTTCACTTTCTGTCTTAAACTCCTTGAATTTCTCAAAAGTTTCATACTTGTGACGCATTAGGTATACATAGCCATATCTTGAGTAATCATCTGTGAAAGTCACAAAATACTCATAGCCTCCCCTTGCACTAGTGCTCATATCTTGAGTAATCATCTGTGTGTACCAATTCTAAAGATTCTTTGGCTCTATTTCCTTTTCCAGAATACAGTCTTCTAGTCATTTTCCCTTACAAACAAGATTCACAAACTGGCATAGGCTCCTCTGCCAAGGGACCCAAAGATCCACTTTTCACCAATTTGTCAATCCTATCAGGGTTAATATATCCTAGACGTAAGTGCCAAAAAGCCTTAGAATTACTAGAAGGTGTTTTTCCTTTGTTTGATATATTACTAGATAAGGCATTAGTTTCATTAATAAGAAGTTTGGAAGAAATAGTATGAAGCAAATATAATTCATCTTTTATTATACCAGAACAAATAAATTTGCCATTCTTATGAACTATGGCTTTGTCCTCAAATAAAGTAGAATATCCATGTTTCTATAAGGATTTAACTGAAATTAAATTTCTCCTCATATCTGGAACATAAAGAACATTATTCAAAACTAAAGATCTTCCATCACTAAATTGCAAATCAACTGATCCTACTGCTACAGCTTTAACTCGACGTTGCGATCCTAGATAAATATCAACTTCGTCATAACTTAGTTCCCTTGTTGTCTTGAACCCCTGCATGGAATTACAAATATGGTCAGTGGCTCCTGAGTCAAAATACCAAGTGTCTATAGACTTCTCCACAAAACATGTTTCAACAACTAGTGATTCAGGCATACCTAAGTTGGCATTTTTCTTTGTCAGATACTTCACGCAATTCCCTTTCCAATGTCCCTTTGATACTGCAGTGGAAACATTCTCCCTTTGGTTTATTCACCTGATTCACAAGCTTTGTTGGTTTCCCAGTCCCAGATTTACCATTAAAATTTTTGCCTTGCTTCTTCTTTCCTATCTTACCTTTCGGTTTGATAGAAGAAGTTTCATCAATGAAAACACTACTTTTGGCTTAACGATACCTTCAGCCGCAATCAACTCATTCATCAGTTCGAAAAGGGACAGATTCATTTTGCTCATATTGTAATTGAGCGTGAACTGATTGAATGAGTGTGGTAGCGACTGAAGGATCATATCAACTTGGTTTTCCTTATCGATTACTGCACCAAAAATCTGAAGTTCATTAAGGAACCCCATCATTTTCAAGACATGCTCACGAACAGGAGTACCCTCAGCCATCTCAGCATTCATTATTGCTTTCATTGCAACTTACCTTGCGGTTCACGATTAACTGGAAAACATCTCTTTTAAGCTAGTTATTATATCTAAAGCATACGACATTTCATTGTGTTGGTGTTGAAGCACATTTGACATGGATGCCAAAATGAAACATTTAGCCATGTCATCAGCCTTAACCCATGCTTCATGATAATTAAAATCTTCCTGGGAAGTTTCATCCGTGGGCTCATCAGGTTTCTTTTCTAGAAGTACAAATTTGTAATTCTGAGAGGTAAGGACAATGTCATGATTGCGTTTCCAGTCAACATAATTAGGTCCTTCTAACTTATTGTCTTTAAGAATCATAAAGAGTAGGTTCATGCCGGCAGACATCTGAAATAATTTTTAAAATAATATAAGAACTAGAGCAAAAATGGTTTAAACAAAACTTTTTAAATTCGCATCAAAATCAATAAGGGTTTCCTCAAACCATAAACTTATAGGGAAACATCAGATTGCTAGTCCTATGGTTACAAACTTCGTTGGGAAAATTTGCTCCCACTAACTAGCAGGAAACCCATTAATTTTCTTAGACTTGATATGTCAAATTAACATCCGATTTCTTTAGCCCCCAATACTTAACGATTAACATCTGTTGGGGAGTTTACCATTATTTATTGGTCGTGTGCACCATTATCAAGAATCTAAAATTGGTTGCATGAAGTAAGTCATCGATGGGAGAATCTCATTTCATGCTACTAATTCATATTCTAACTTAAAGAAATTCACACTTATAGTCCATGTTAAGTACCCTCCGTTAGGGAGCTTCACTTAGGAAGATGATGTACCGTTACAATACTATTGTGAATAGATAATGGAAGGTCGTGGGTTTCATTAAGAACCCTCTCCCACTCGAAATTTTTATATGAGAAAATTAAAGGACATATATGTTTTAGCTCAATTAACATTCAATGTAATTTAAAGCAGAAATAACAATAAAAATAAAACAGTCATCCCCCAACCAAACACATGGCCAGAACAATATTTAGATGTATCCCTGCAATAGAGAACCTAAAGATCTAGTCTTCATGTCCTCCTTCTTTGCTTTGTCTTTGTTTCATCGACATTTACAAAATTTAAACTACCTCAACATAAGGAGGTTTACATTAAATTGCAATAAAACTACCTCAACATAAGGAGGTTTACATCAATGAATAACATAACTACCTTAACATAAGGAGGTTTACATCAATGAATAACAAAACTATCACAACATAAAAAGGTTTACATCAATGAATAACAAAACTACCTCAACATAAGGAGGTTTACATCACTGAACAACAAAATAAAAAATAACAAGTTTTGGCCATGGGGGGATTCTCACAAACATACACATATATCCACAGGCAGTATAATAATGTAAGGCAGCAGGAAAGCAAAATTATACAATCCTATAATTATACTGTTTCTACCAATATCATCTAAGATCTCAGAATATCAAGTTAATACCAATAAGTAAAAAAGATCTAAAAATCATGAATAATTATTAGATCTAAACTTACATTAAAAAAAATGAGATCCAAATTATTGGTATAGTTAATAATAAAAAAAATAGATAAAAAAAATGAATTATAAATACATTAAAAAAGAGGATCAGAAAGTTTTGTTCAAAGAACTGGCATCCGGCATCCCCAATCATAATTACTATACAGCATCCCCAAATCATAAATTTCTATGAGGACCTAATTATTTTTTTTTATTTTATTATTATTTTTTTTTGTATATATACTGATCTCAAATGTTGATCAAATAAAATATTGATCTCAAATATTGACCAACTAATGGTGGGGCCACTAATACTGATCTCACAATTAGTACTGATGCATCGAGACATTACAATATCAAGGTAGTGGTCTAGATGCCAATATATTGATCAAGTGCTGTCGATTTTTTATTTATTTATTTATATATACTGATATATTACCTCGACACATCCAATCAGTATATGATCTGCTATGATTTACTTTGAGCCCAATTTGTTGTCTCAAAAAAATGTAAAAATTAAAAACTAATAAGAATCAATATGAGAATTGATTAAAATTAGATCAAAGTGGCTCTGATATCACTGTTGGGATTTTTGTTCTACCCTATTTCCAAGATCACAATGATCTAATATTTAATCTAATCTCAAATAAAATAATAAGAACAGAAATCAATAAGTTTTACCTTCAAGTTTTGATTTCTTGTTTCTTTTTCTCCTTCAATTCTAACTCTAATTCTTCCTCTCTTTTTCTTCTATATCCTGGTGGGAGGCACAAGAGAGACGGCTAGGTTTTACCCTTACTCTCATATTTATAGAGAAGATGAAAGCCTAGGGTTAGGAACTTTAGGAAATCCTAGTTGGAATAAAATTACAATACTGTCCACTATGTATTTGAATTTTCCTCCCCAACTAAAATCTAAATTATTATTAGACTCATGTCACAATATAGTTCTACAAGACACCCCTCCTTTACCGATATTCACAAACGCATCCTTGGAATTCGTGATACCACCTCTATGGGTCCATTTGTAACTTAAATCTTGTTTTCACATATAACCTTTCATACAATCTGACAATGACTCTAAAATTTAATTTTTTACAAAGAAATAAAAATTTGTATATAATAAAATATTTTTTATGTAAAATATACCCATGGAATTTACTGTCAGATTATAACATTCGTTAAATGAACAAGAGAATATCTTCTCTTTTAGATATCGGATTCCGTATTACGAATACATGTTCTCATATTTCTAATAAGACAAATCCAATGCATCGAGGTATTGGTCTAGAAAGCCTCACTCTTTGATTTATCAAAATGCGCGATATTAAAAAATGAGTTCACTATATGCTCAGGATTTAGAGGTCATGTTTATATTGTATTTAACGATAACACTGTCTTGTGGTTATTTACAAGTGTAATCATTCTTTGTTCTATCATTTCATACTAAACGAACTAGCACAACAAGTTCGAGTCAACCCTCTTACTTGTTGTGCTACAGTCTGCCAAATAGAATGCCCAGTTCTATTATAGACTGTGAATATGTTCTTTGTGTATAGACATAATTACAATACAGCATGGACCTTATTGATGCACAATATCAATATTTGTGAATATATCAAAAATTGCTCTATTAATAAAATGACAAATAAATAAATTGATTTCTGTCTAATCATATAATCCTACATAGTCAACCAGAAAGAAAGTGAGAAGTAGTGTCTCTCGTCTTTAACCATTAATAATAAAAAATATCTTGAGAAAAATTGCTTTGGTTTGTTCTTATTGTGTTTCACATCAGTGTGAAATCGGCATGGCCTCTTTGTAATCTCATTATGTAATCTCTCTTTCGTTTCTCTTTTTCACTTTTTTTTCCCGATTTTGCACAGAACTAAAACCAAAAGTTGCCCTTTATTAATTAGAGCATTCACTATCATTTTTTAAAAACTCAAAAATTGAAAATCAATTTAGAAATATGCCACACAGTCGTTTGCTAAAAACCCATAATTTAGGATAGAAGTAAACAGTGGCTTGCTAAACTTAGCAGCTCATTTAGCCAATTGCTAAATATAGATGATGGGCAATGTTCATCCGTTTGACGAAGGGACGGATGAAGGAGAGCCGTCTAGTTAAATAAAAATTAAAAAAAGATGAGAGACGGATGATGGTGTTCCGTCTCTCATCAATTTATAATTTACAAATAAACTATATTTATTAAATGTGAAAGTGAGCGACGGATGAACTACATCCGTCCCTCACTTCCGCTATACACTATTCACCGCATTGAAATGACCCATTTACCCCTAAAGCTTCAACGGGTGTGTGATGTACTCATATCCAACGGCACATTTAATTTAAAATATATTTTTTTTAAATCCAATGGCACTTGATTATTTTAAAAATTATTTTTTTAACGGTTACAATTTTCAAATACAGTTTATATATATTTGGCACTCCGCTCCGCTCATGTAAAAACTAAACTTCTCTGTCTCCTTATTTCTATCTACGCTGCTCTATCTCTTTATTTCTATCTACGTATCTCTGTCTTTATATTTCTATCTATCTTCCATTTCTATTGTTTCTTTCGTACTTCATATTTTGCCAAATACAAAACAACTTTGAGCAATGGCAACCCGTAGTAATAGGGGTAGAACATACACATCTAATGAAGATGTTATTCTTTCCCAAAGCTGGGTATCTATTACTCAGGATCCATTGATCGGTAACGATCAATCCGGGACACAGTTTTGGGATTGAGTATTCCGTAAATTTGAAACTCTAATAGGCACTCCGACCGACCGGACAGCTGGCTCTCTTTCTAGTCATTTTTGTGCAATTGCTAAATCTGTTTTGTTGTTCATTGCGAAGTTGAGAAGTGTAACAAATAGAGCTGCAAGTGGAACAACTGAGGTGGATAAGGTATGTATAATTTACCGGATTTAAATTTTTTGAATACAAGTATAATAATTTATAACCTAAGTTTATTTACTATTTTTTATAGCTACGCGAAGCAAGAGTGAAATATATGCAATCATCCGGGAAAGCATTTAAATTTGAAGAATGCTATGAGGTTCTTGAAGATCAGCCAAAATTTTCGCTACGTACAACGCATGTCTACGAATTAGGCCGTAGCTCTCAATCTGGTGAAGAAGGTAGCACAATACGTATGCCAGCAATGCAAGACTGGGATACAGATATACCGACTGATTTAGATTCGCCTCCAACCCTCTCCCGACCACCCGGTCGTAAAGTGGAGAAGAGAAAAGGAAAAAGACCGACTGAATCAACTTAATTTTCTGAAATGGTTATTGAGACTAGAACATTTAACAATATGTTTAAGGAGTCACAAGATAGGCTGACGATGGCAATGGAAAAGAAGCTTGAGATAAAACAAAAACAGCACGAAATGAAACAAGAAGAGCACGAAATGAAAAACAAAAAGAGGAAGACCGCATAATGAGTTTGGACATAAGCAACTTACCCGAGACTCAACGTAATTATTTCATGTGTAGACAACGTGAAATTATGCAAAGCTGTGGTTACAACTAGTTTAGTTTTTTATATCAATGTTGTTTTCATATTTGTTGCAATATCCATTGTATTCTACTTATTTTCAGTTATGTAGTTGGTTTGTGTTCCACTACTTATTAAGAAGTGTCTATTTCAGTTTAAATTATTAAAGACTTAATTGATGTCTCTTCCAAGTAGATCCATACATTTTAGTGCTGATTCTAGATGAAACAATACAGAATATAAATTACGAAGATAGAATGAAAAACACAAATACATTATGACTGATTCTAAGTTAAACATTAAAAAATATAAATTACTTGCAAATGACTCTAAAACACAAATAACATATTTTTCTAAAACTCATCTCCATATTCGTTCCATATGTGCTCCACCAAATCTACTCGCAGTTGATGATGTTTCTGTCAATCATGTAGTTCTACATTGCGTGCTAATTTGGAGGTACTTGTTGAAGCTCCAGTTCTGCTCGGTACGCTGAAGGTAGAGTCCACACTTTGATCGTAGTCATAATCATCAAGTGCTTCTTCTCGTTCGTCCTCAACAATCTTATTGTGTAAAATAATACATGTCTTCATTATATAAGATAGACCGTCGGCATCCCAGAACCGTGCTGGACCTCTTACAATTGCAAATCGTCCCTGTAAAACACCGAATCCGCGTTCAACATCCTTTCTTGTAGCTTCTTGCATCTGATCAATTTTTTTTCTTTCGAGTATCTGGTGTCGAGTATGTTTTCACTATGGTATCCAACGGGGGATAAATACCATCAGCTAAATAGTACCCCATGTTGTAGTTGTTATTGTTGATAGTGAAATTCACGGGTGGTGCACACCCATCAAGAAGATCATTAAATAATGTGGACCTATTGAGCATGTTAAGGTCATTATTGCATCTTGGAATTCTGAAAAATGAATGCCAGAACCATAGGTCGTAAGATACAACTGCTTCAAGAATATTGGTTGGCTCCCGAACGTGTCCGGTATACTGGCCGTGCCATGCTGATGGACAATTTTTCCAAGCCCAGTGCATGCAATCAACACCACCTAACATACCTGGAAACCTGCAAGCTTTATTTTCTTCAAGTAGTCTTCGAATATCAGTGGCGGTTGGAGCCTGCAAATATTGAGGTCCAAACATGTTCATAATAGCCACACAAAAACGACGTACTGTTTTTAAAACAGTAGTCTCTCCAATTCGCACGTACTCATCGATTGAATCGGCTGATGATCCGTAAGCCAAGCAACATATAGCAGCAGTGATTTTTTGATAGGGAGATAAACCAAGGGTTCTAGTTGCATCCTGTCGTTGTTGGAAGAATTCATCGTAGTTAACAGTCTCTTCCAAAATACGTTGGAATAAAACTTGCCACATACGGAATCGATGTCGGAATAGGTTGTTGCCGTAAATTGGATTCTCAACAAAATAATCTCTTCGAAGACGCATGTCCTCATCTTCTCTTTCACAACGTATATATCTCCGGCAGTTTATTTGTTGGCTTTGTTGAAATGCCATGGAGAAAATGTGCATGTTCTGGTGAACACGTCTTCCCAACATGGCTAGTTGCGCACTTTGCTCGGATTCTTTGTCTGATGAAATAGATGAAGAAGATGAACTAAATTTAGCCATTGCAAAATGAAAGAAGAAATTGGATGATATTGTAGATTTTTTTTTTGGGAGAAGACACTCTGGTGAATATATAGGGGATGAAGAAGACAGTGTCTGTCCATGTGCCAAGATAGAAAACATAAATTGATTATATGACATAAAGTGACGGTGTGCCGAGATAGATGACATAAAGTTATTATATGACATAAAGTGACGGTGGGGTTGTCGTATATTAATATTCGAATATAAACTCTAAAAGCTAATGTAGGCTAGTGAGATTCCCTTGTCCATGCCACCCGTATAAACTTACACAGCATTTCTTCATGGAATGCCATTTTTGACCTATTCCCTTGCTAATGATGGTGGGGCTGTCAGATTCTCTTGTCCAAAAAAACACAACATGACATAAAGTAAACATGTAGGGTTTAAATAGAATGCCATTTTTGACCTTATGTACACATTTCCTCTCTATCTAGAATAAACTAGAATAAACGTTGATAGAAACATCAAACTAGAATAAACGTTGATTAATCATTAAGCATTAAAAATATACAACTAGACATCACTGATTGCCGAGATAGAAACATTAATTAAACAATAATTAATGAATACACCTTCACCTTAAACATTATTTACAAATGCTACTCCTCGTTATCAAACTGTGTATTCGGCACATATTCCGGTGTCGATTGAAGACTTCTCATACCAGAAGTTGACGGTCGATCCGTAGAAACACTTCTTCATCCAGAAGTTGACGGTCGATCAGAAACACTTCTCCTGCTAGTAAATAATTGAGCGGGAATAGATTCTTTTAACACAGTGTCTGTCATTATGAATCGCCTTAACTGAGATTCAGTATAAGTCGACTTCTGGTACCGTTGGTATAACTCCTCCTGTAAATATTGTTCGTAAATTATAAAAATAGGAAAAAAATCATCATAGTCTAAATGAAATTTGAATATTGCTGGAAAATGATATGAGGTATGCTCACATATGACATTACACCGCGAGGCTCCAAATTGCAAGATCCCTCTTTGATAATCCTCGTTACTGTACCACCTGAAAAAAGTGGAACCTCAAGTACACATTCGCCATGTACTGGAGGAACATGTATGTTTGTTTCTGTTGTATACTCTGTTGGTGCCTAAAAAGGAGGAGCAGGGAAGTAAAATTGAGCATTTGGATCAATAATGCTAGCTGGACCAATAAAATCCACATTCGTACCATGCGACAGAGTCGGCATAATAGCACCTATTGATACCTTTACCCAATACTTATCGTATCTCTTTTGTGGTACAAACCGGACCAATACTGACGCGTCAATAGGTAGACAAAAATCATGTGGTAATATTCGAGGCACAAATTTTGGTGGGACAATTGGGATAGTAATAAATCTCGTAATTTGGCGATAACAACGATCACCTAGATACCATACACCCTATATCGTATACATATTTTAAAGCAAACATACAACTGTTTCAGGGTGATGCATTCAATAATAAATTAAGATAAAACAAAAACATTGCAAAAATGGATAATTTTACCTGTGAGCAGTACTCAAAAATAATTCGGTGCCGAGACAGTATGTTTGCAATCTGCAATTCACGCTCATCCTCATACCTCGATCCCAAATAAGGCTGCTAAATAATAGATGCAGAAGAACGCATCTCCAATTGATGTCTGGCGATGCCAATGTTATACCTAATTGTGTCTGCTATATTAGTATCCAATTGATCTTTGTTCCAACGTGTAATTTTGGGCCATTTATCGGAAGCCAATAAAACATCTCCTGTATCTTCCGTTTTTGCAGTTATTGGAACACATATGCTTGTATATTCATAAGCCCAATACTGTAGATGAAAGAGCTATATTAGTTTACAAATAAATACTAACAAATTGAACAAATAAGTTTAATATATAGCTTTCAGACACATCTAATGTTTGCCTCTAGTACTTGCCATGGACCATTAAAAGACTTGACTTTAACTCTGCTGCAAGAATCTATAGACATATATAGTAGTGCTACTGCTTGGCAGCCCCAATCGTATCTACCTACTTTAATAAGATCTTCTAGTGCTGCAAGCCAACCAGATCTGATCAAGCAAGCAGTGCTGGAAAAAAGAAACTCTGAAAGAAAGAACATAAAGAACGCTCTTGTGATCATCAACGCTAGATTATCATTAACTTGAGCTGTCTCGATCACGTTACTATGAAAATATTTCTTTAGGAATGAACTGCGTATTACTGAAGATTTCCAGTCTGCTTCAGTAATCTCAGGAAAAAAACGAGACTATACAACTTCGAAGGGATAATCTTCATCATTGCACGAAGGGGCTTTACTGGATCCGATCAATAACCCCGTTAGCATTGTCCAATCTAATGGGGTGAATCCCAACTCACCACATGGTAAATGAATAAACGCGGTCAAGTGCTTGCGTTAGCATTGTCCAATCTAATGGGGTGAATCCCACCATCTCTCAACCAAGGCCTCCACAAGCCTCATTGATAATTTTTTCGTATTTATTGTGAATAAACGTTGTCACCCGGTTTGATCGATTAATTGCTTCACTAATGGAACACGGGAACATCGCTCATATGCCTTTATTGGACCACTTCAATTTCTCCTAAATTTACAAAATCCACCTGCAGCCTGTCGGTAATAAGTTGATACAGATGTTGGCGGTCATCAACCACTGATTTCCACAAACTCGGATCGGCAAAATCACGAGATTCTGTCATCGGTTCGGCCTCCGTGCTGGTGTTTCCATGATCAGATCCGTCGCGAATAGTGGATTTAATTCTACCGATATATCTTCGGATGGACATTGTTTTTGATTAGATACGAAGATAGTAGTTTGAGTAAAGAGGAAATTTTAATCAGAAGATGGATGAGAAGATTTGGCGTGAGAGGTATGCATTTATATAGGAGGAGCTAAGTGGGGTTTTTTCATAATTTAACATTTCCATTTAAAAAAAAAAAATTAAACTCACCAGACGGATGAAGATATGCCGTCTGGTTGAGTTTTGGGATTTTATGAAGAGAGGGGTAAAATTGTATTTTCCGCCAACGCTACAAATAAAAAAAATTAAAAAACAAACAAACAAGCCATCATCCGTCTCGCTTGTTAGTTTGTTTTTTAATTGTTTTTTCATTGTTTTAAAAACGAACAAAAAAATTTACAGACAGACGGAGGAACAAGCACCGTCCGACACAATTCAGATAAAAACAAATAAAAATTTCTCAAACAGAGGATGAAGCTCCGTCCATTCATTTTTCAATAAAATAAAAATAAAAAAGCATTAGACGGATGAACAAAATCCGTCCAATTAATTAGTTTATCGAATTTTAGAAATAACGATAGCATCGATCGTTGCTAAAAGCTAAACCCTCATTGCTAAATATGGAATACTTTTACAAAACGACAGTGGATGCTCTTATGGAGGTAAACCTTGCGAGTTGTGAGTCAGTACAGTGCAGGCTCCCAAAGAATACTTCACGACTTGTCTAAGGAAGAATATGATCAAGTCGAAAAGTTTCCATGTTCTCTTAATATAATGGATGTTAGAATTGTAGCCTCAAATACACTTAAGCACGAAGTACTTGAAGTTGAAGAAGAAGAGGAGGAGACGAAGACAGTACGAGAAGACAATAGCAAGTAGAAGATATGCAGTCAGGAGAGTTGCGGTCGACCGATCTGGGGGTGCGGTCGACCGACCCAAGCTGATGGAAGTTCTTCGAGTGTACACGATTCAACAGAAAATGAGACGGTCGACCGTGCAGTTGACTAGTCATGTCTCTGGTGTGGGCTTTACACGTTGCGGTCGACTGACCTGAGCGGTTGGTCCATTAGCGGCACTGTGTTATTTGGGCTGATGGGGTTCAGACCCAATAAGCTGAATTTGTGTTTATCTTTTAGGGTTTACTTGAGGGCTATATATATGGCTATAGACTGTAGGGTTTGTTTCATTGATGAGATCAAGAGGTGAGCCGTTATCATTGTTCAACTTCAAGAGGAGATTATGCCGGAGTGTTTCAAAGGTGAGAGAGAAATTGAGAGTTGTAATATATTTGTAATCTTTGTATTTCTTGGAAAATAAGAAGTATTGGTTATCTTTGCATATTGATTGTGTTCTTGTGTGATCTTGCATATATCGTGGTAACTTGTTCTTGGTTTATTTAGTTCTTGGAAAGTTTTTATTGCTTATGGTGTGTTTTCGCTATTAGCACTACGAGTTGTTGGTAGATTCTGCAACAATTTGTTGGCATTAATTGAGAGGGATAGTGTATTATACTGTCTTTTTATCTATATTTTCACATATCAAATATCGAGAATTTGTCATTATTATCGTGTATGTAAGAGTACTGTAACACATCTATATACTAAGAAACAAATATATAAATATCAGAAAACATCAACGTATCTATACCAACATTGTGTTCGATCACAGACAGTCTATCACAAAACTTAAGGATAATCTATTTCTATTATAAATGCCACAATAAAAAAAAAAAATCTGTCCAGAGCGAATCTGAACTGTAGATCTGATATTTCTTGATTAAATCCCGGCCATCCAAAATCTTCATATTTTATTTTTCTCTAATTAAAATCACTAATATACCCATCCCCTCCATCTCTTCTCTTCCGACCTCTCCCCCAAAATCCCGATCAAAACCCAGACCCTAATCGCTCCAATCTCTTCTCTTCCGATCTCTCCCCCAAAATCCTGATCAAAACCCAAACCCTAATCGCTCTAATCTCATCTCCCCCGATCCCTCCTCAAAATCTTGATCTCTCTCAATCTCTCAAAACCAAAACCCTAACCCCAATTTCGTTCTCAATCCCGACGCCCCTCCCCAAGCCTTTACGGCCTTTTAGGAAGAGCTTATTTCGTTGAGACAAAGATGGAGCCACCCTAGGATTGTTGGCAGAGACTTTAGGATATATTTGTAAAATGCCATCTACTGAGCAAATTTGTTTCAGGTCTGACATTGGGATTCGTTTAACTCTGCTAATGAAATCGATCTCCACTCTCCACCTTTCAAATCACCGATAACTCAAGGCAGTAAGTCCTAAATGAAAGACACACTAATTTTAATTTTTCAATTTTTTTAATGTTTTTTAATCATGCACTTTATTTTTTACTGCAGGTATTTGATTATTGTAATATGCAGGTTTGGGTTAATCTCCTAAGATGAGGTGACGATGAGGAACTGTTTTTATAAATTTAATATTTAATTTAGGGTTTTGAGTTTTTGCGTGCCAACTATTTGATCTAATGACTGGTTGTGTTTATCTGTCGAATTTTATCATTTGGGCTGTTCATTATGAATTCTAGAGAAGAGATCACTCACAGGTTTTGTGTATTGTGATTAGATGAGAATCGTTTCCGAAATACTACTTTACTTGTACGTGCCTTACTATGAATAGCGATTTGCTTTACTTGTTATCTTACTGCATTTCTTACTATGAATTAACGATTTGCTTTGGAAATTACAGTTTCTGCTGTATGACATAATTCTTTGTTTTACATGCTGAAAACTTCATAGAGGTTTTTATAAATTTAATTTTTAATTAAGGGTTTTGAGGTTTTTCCTACCAACTGTTTGATCTTATGCCCAAATGTGTTTGTTTGGTACCTTTCTTGGATTTTATCATATGAAGAGGCATTGTTCATTAAGAATGCTGGAGAAGAGAACCCTCGGCAGGTATTTTCATAACTTATTCTTTATTTTCTTCCAAAAATAAAAAAAACCAATATGACCACTCAAGCCTTGTTTTTTTTTTCCTTAGAGACGATGCAAGAAGAATGTGAGGCAACTTCCTCAATACTTGAAGCAAAAAAATTTAAGAGGGACTTACATATATCCTGGAGTTGATATGCTAGACAAGATGATTGTTTTTATCCAAACAAGTGAGTTACAGGTATGCTAGGCTTCTTGATAAGTTTACTTATCGTATAGAGAAATTCAAGGGAGAAATGGATTAGGGAAGTTCTATTGTTGGTGACTCTAGAAAGCCAACCCTCTGAATTCGTCTTGATAGATAGTTCTGTATCTTCTTCAATCATATCAGAACTACAGGACTTAGATTGTTGGTTTAGTTTATCTTCTCAAACTTATTGTTGGTTTAGTTACAAGGTGCACCAACTTCATTAACCATCCAAGGAAGTCATCTTTAACTACTACTCCTTCATCACCATCCTTCCTACTCCTCCCTTCCATCTCTTTCTTGAATATATTGATAATGTGATCCCTTGACTTACACAGCAAAATGAGAAAAAATATATGAATTCAGTCAAAAATTTAAACCAAATGGAGGATCGATCGATCGAGAGGCATTGATGGACTGGGTTACCTCTAAGGCCCTCCAGTATATTGTTTCGATCGAGAGGCATTGATGGACTGGGTTACCTGTAAGGCCCTCTAGTATATTGTTTCTGGCATATATATAGGAATGCAGTCTAATCCTTTCAGAAAGGCTTCGTATTCTATAGTCAAATTCTCAATCTCAGGATTGTCTTGTTTCATGCTTAGAATCTTCTTAACCATTATGTACAACGAGAACTACATTTAATTGACAGACATTCATTCATTTTTTGTGAGCAACTACTACGTACTCGATATTTGTACATATATATACTATACTCTAAAGTATATACGTACAAACCTTAGTGGCTTCCTGTTTAGCAGAGATAACCTCTCCCTCCTTCCAGGATCCACTAAGCTTGGCAGCAAGCTGATCAGCATCCTGTAAAAACACTGTTCTCAATCGATAAAAACACTGTTCTCAATCGATCTCCACTCACAAAGTCTAATACAATAGACCTCATGTGCTTGTGCTCATCCCCAAGCATCTTAGGGATTCCGTATTTTCCCACCAGCTTCGTGAATGCAGGTGGAAAATCCTGCTTGAATAACCTTCCTTCATTTCTCAGTACAAACCGGTTCAGTTCCGGGTTCAACAATACTATCACACTCTTCCCTATTAACTTCGATGAGAAAACCTTTCTGTACCTGCCTGGTAAACGAATATATATCACCCGAAATTTAGCAAGGTCAATTTCTGAATATAAAAACATGTACATGAATATATATATATATATATAGATAAATAAATAAATACCTAGCAATACGAGTTTCCATGAATTGACCAACAGTTGATGGGGAGTGAGGCTTCATGAAAGCTAACGTCTCGCCAATTAAAGGAAGACTCATGTTTCCGCGGGGGTGCTGGTTCTTTTTCTCATTCCTTATGAAACCAAACAAAGCTATCAAGAACAGAATCGTCGGAACTACAAAGACCATCATCTCAACTACAACTTGATCTAACCAACTATTTCTCCCCTTCTGTCTCAACTCTCAAGTTAATTCTGAAAAGGTAACAAAGATGTTAAGGCATACGTGCACTTAAATAAGGCGCAACCTAGCTACTATTGTCAGTAATTGGTAATTCATATATATTTTACACTCCAAACTAAAAATTCAAACCGGCCTGCTGATGTGATAATTAAACTATTTCTATATTAAATTTGAAAATTTTGATAAGTTTTAACCTCTCATCATGTGGCATAAAGGCTAAAGGTAAGAGTAATTATTTACTGTTTATAAAACGTCATTTTTGTTGTTGTTGCATGATAAATAATTAAATTTCATCGAATTCATTTGAAATTTTTCATAAAGTTAACGTTGGGATCTCGAGTAGTACTTCTTCTTCCCTCGGGATAAGAAATATTCACATGGTTCTAGGACTAACCGTGCTATTGAAACTGGTTACTAGATAGCTACCGGTAAAGACATTTCTATTGTCTATAATTCTTAGACATTTGGGATGAAGAAAACACTGATTTTTCTGTTTTCATCTAGGAAAGTCTCCAAGTGGAGAAATGACGGATTGGGTCATGTATGAGTTTAGGCTTCATATCGATGATTTGGCTACTACTGGTTATGCATATAGGTAATATTATCTTGAAAATTTTTCTCCAAAAAGAACTTCATTTATATGTTGTTCAAAATTCTAAATGAATTCTTGTCTTAATAGATGCTACGAAAAGGGGCATTTGCTGATCATATTTATAAAGATATTGTACATATTATTTTCAAGCTTTCCCTGCTTACCTTCTTATGTTCTCCAACTTGCAATACGTGCAAAATTAATAAATTCTTATATAGTTGTCAAGCTCCTTGCTGTACGGACCAAGAGTTACAGACATTCTTTGCTTCCATTAGGTCGGCTTTGGACGGATTGGTAATTGGCAGTGTTGTTCCAAAACAACTATCTGAACACAATTTTATTTTTCCCTTCAGTTTGGTGATAGTTTAATGTGCCATAGTTTGATTGTAGTGTGCAGCACTGAATTCTGATGTACCTAATTAAGGCTGTATGTTAAATCTTCCTATGGGAAAACACCATCCATTTACAACTTGTCAATCCACGATTGGCTTCTCTTCATCTTAGTTAATCTTTCTTTTATGTGAAAGATCGTTAACTCTATAAACCTTATGTTATTGGTCATTAATTGATTGTTAAAAAATTATAAATCAACTTATAGCCTTTTAATTGTTTTTTGCAGACATTCAATCTGTGATAAAATTCGAGTTTTGTAGTTATATCTCTTATATATTTTACTGTGTTGATTGATCATTTCTTTGCCAAATGAAATTCAAATTCCTTTCGGCTTAGGAACCATTGATAAATTTAGTATTATCATGCATCTTGTGTATAGTTTGACATGTTGGATACTCAAAGTCATATGATCTAATCCTTTCTCATCAAGTTCAAGTTGATCTAACATTTTCCTGGACGCTCCACCTCCTCTTCCTCTTTCTCTGTTCTTCTCTCATATTTTTTGATCCCCTCTCCATAATCTTCGTTATTTGTCTAAATTGCTAATTCATCGATTATTTCTTTTTCATGATGTTTTATTTCTTTTCTTTTCATTTACATTATTGATATTTTGCATCCGCCAAGAGAGAATCTTTAGAAAGTAAGCAAGTTTTGTTTGATTAATGTTGTGGGTTTATTTATTTAATTTGTTTGTTGATAATTGATTTTGTTAAGTTGAAGGATGGAAAAGCTTTATGATATGAAGGATGAGAACTCTATTTTATTGGGGTTTAAGTTCAGGACTACAATTGGAAGTGGGAAATCGACTGGGTCTGGATACAACAAATTAAATTTTGTTCATGTGGGCAAATGTTACTATTTTTTATTGACAATGTGGAAGACATTGATTCCACATTGTCTACTGGGTAGAGATCCCTTGCAAGGGTCAACTGTGCAGGATTACAGTTAGCTCTGTAGCGAATTTCTCTACTCTCAAATGGAACATCATATGTTTTTCAAAGTTCTCTCGGGTGGATCTACGGTATACAACCTATTAATGGAAATCTGAGAAATGAAATGAAAAGAAATTTCCATATTAAAAGACAGCTTCAAAATAAAAAATAAGTATCATTTGACAAAATTAGGTGTGGATCGTTGCTTCCATTTTATAAGTATGTTTTTAGTTAATCTAATGAATATTGCTATAGTGGTATCTTGTAGGATTTTGGAGCCAATGGAGTTTGCCTCATCGATTTTGGAACCAATGGGGTTTTTTTGCATTGAGACACCCTTTTAGGCATTCACAAACTTCTACAGGAAGGGCACTGAAGAGTAGCTACAACCTTGCAGTCTTTGGAAATTGCTTTGAAATGAAGAGTGGCGGCCTGTCATCAACTTGGAGAAGTTGTATGTATGGGAAAGGAAACTATATATGGAAGTTCAGGTACACTACATACTTTAGAATTCAATTACTTTAAGAACATAGAACTATACATTGATAAGCTGTATTGTTTTTTGGAGAAAGGAAATTGTTTTTTCTTTTGTTCCTCAAATTTGCTTGCTAAGTCAATGAATAATAAGTGTATCAAGTAAATAGCATAGGCATCTCCTTTTCTTTTATTACTGAAGCATTCTCAATATGTCCATGAGTTTGATGCTATAAGCATATAACAGACAAATCATTTTATTTTTTCTTGTTTTATATATATATTTTTATTACTATTATTTTTCTTGGGAAAAAATTGAATAAAGAACTTTTATTTTTATTTGAGTGCAGTATATCTGCTAAATTCTTACAGTGGTTGTTCTAGGCTAAAGAAAAGCTGCGAGTTAGTTATGAAAGGCAGTGTCAGTTGAGACATTTGGATGAGCATGGAGAAGAATCCCATAAGATGGATTCCACTCAAGCACCGATAAGAAGATTGTAAATGAAGTTATGCATTGTTATTGGATCTGCAGATGCCATCTCACACGATAAGAGATAATTAAAGAACTCCAACCTTGTTTGTAAAGTTATTGTAGTTACTGTAGTAAAGCTTAATGCATAGTTTTTGAACCTTTCTATCTTGATCAAATGCAAGGCTTATCATGAGAATGGAAGATATTCTTTAATTTGTGGAGCAAGCACAAGAAGCTGTAATGCCCTTCATTTTGAAAGAGGACTTTTCCTTTTGTTTCCCACGGAAAGCTTAAAGAAAATCGTCTTTCTGCTAAACATGATCTATTGAACTCATAATTCATAGATTACTTTTTTTTTATCTCTCTCCTGTTCTTTGTTAAATCATTTTATACCTTAATATGTTCATCCTGAATAGTGCAAAGTGTATACTGCAAGTAAGAAGTTACTAAGGATTTAATTGAGAATTGAAAGATCGGCAGTGCATATTTTGACTTACAATGGAGTTAAATAGTTCGCTCAGAAGCTTTTCTTGGCGTTTTAAACGCCGGGTTTTGTATTTTTAATTTTTAATTTTTAAAATTATAAAAAACAAAAAGCAAATATAATATTTGTAAAATAACAAAAAAACTGTACACAATTCACAGTAACAGAAAAAATTTACGATCGATCTACATTGTACATTGTTGCACGATCACATTTAAACATCAAGTTAACATGTTGAACAACAAATCAAAGCATGTTGATCATGTTTTTCAAGTCAAAAAATACTGGTAAGCAATTGCCAAAACAAGAATGTACATCCACTACGACAAAAAACAACTCAAAAGGCCAATTAAGTACAATTTTAGGAACAAAATAGGCCAATCAGAGTATATAAGAAAGCAAGTCATCCCTCAAAAACTATAACCCAACTTAGTTTCTATACCCCACTTAGTTTCTATATTCTTCTTTCCTAAACCACTTGGTTTCTACACAAGCAAGCAGTAACACAAACTCCGCATATTGATTCCAGTTTGTATAATGCGATCCTTAGCTCCAAGAGGTTTGCCAAACACAATTTCCCATATGCAATATGCTCTCCCATCAACCTGCAGTTAAATGTTAAATGCGTCGATGGAGAGATTGTGGGCGAAGGGGACAATGGGGATGAGATAGGTAAACTGGTGTAAGAGATGTTAGAATAGTTGGAGAATAGCAAGAGAGCAGAGAAGAAGCTTCTTGCTTCTATGAAGCCGTTGGAATTAGCTGAGGTGCTTAAGAAGAATCATGCTTCGTATGGAAAACACTACAAGGAGGGGGTGGCTACTCAGCAGATGATGTTGGAGGGGATTCAGAGGGGCCCATATGTAGCCTAATTAGGTAAGTAAGTTTAAATGATTAACTAAATAATTATCCTCCTAAACTAATTAACTAATTTAACACGTACGTCCGGGATTTTTCTTTTAATTCACAAAGGTCTTTCGACGAAACTTGAAGTCTTGAAGTTTTGTCCAATGGATTAAAAATATTATAAAATATTTTTGATGAACTTGAAGTTTCGTCCTGTATAACATGCTTATTACTTTATCCTCTCTCATATATAGCAATATACTGTAGCGAAATTGGGATAAAATGCATAAATAACACACGATTGCAGCGCAACAAATACTATAAAATGCATAATATGCAAATATACCACACAACTGGGAATGCTCTTAACCTACGAAACTTAGTTTAGAAATTTCAGACAAAAAAAGTTTGAATATACACCCATTCAATTCATTTCAATGAGCACAGGTTTGGAATTGAAGCTTTTTTATGTGAAGAAATTCTTAAATTGGACAACATGCAGTGCAATTTTCTCAGCTTATTTTGAGAGGATTGGTGAAGGTTGTTGGGATAACAATCATAAGATTCTTCCTTACCATTATTCTGAAAATTATGAACGAAATGAAAGGATTCAAAAATCAAAAAATATCACTGCATATCTTATTATATGATTACCAGACAATATGGTTAAAGTTGACCACTTTTGAATATCATGTGAACGATCTATTAGTCAAGCTATTGTGGACAATATCAGTCTAAGAAAGAGCAATGCTAAATCTTAATAATGAATAGATTTTTCTGCTTGCACTATGAAATACATAATAACTCTTCAAGCAATAATTGATTCAGTTGAGAATGTTGAGTTTAATTTTCGTTCATTCTCTGCTTAAATTATATCATATCATATTATTTGATTATCTTTTTGAAACATCGCTATGGAAATAACTTCTATGAAATTTACTAGCTACTTATAATATTCATACCTGTCATATGATTCTTAATTGAAAATCTTACACATTGTATGTATTATTTATAACTTCAGATAGTTGGACTTTGAATACGATGCTGAAAGATGTCAATGTTTAGACTTTATTTTACATAGGTTTTTTTACAGAATATATCCTCTTAATATTTTCTTTTCCATATGACATTCCTTTGCTCTTATACTAAGAGCTTTAGATAAAGATAATTGATTATATGATCTTATAATGCTAGAAGGTTATGTTACTTTTTACAGTGAATATTGGGGGTAAATCTCAGTTCATTTCATATGCTGGTTGCAAAATGGAAGGTATAAAAAAAACTGTCAGGAGAAGATCTGCACCGTCGATCTATTATATTGATCTACACGATTAAAGGCTTAGACTAAATAACTTAATAAGAACGTGTATTACACGTGCAATGCTTTTTTTCCTCTCTTTTGTATGTATTCCCATCTACAACCCCCAAAATCCTAATAGATAACCCCAGCAACCCCTGGCCTGCTTCCGCTGCCTCGATCCGCGCGCCGCCACGGACCGCATCCGACGCCGGACGCGCGCGCCGCCACGGACCGCATCCGACGCCGGACGCCGACAACCCCTCCCCACCCCCCCAACCACCACCACCATTGGTATCCTCCTTATTCTCTTTTTTATTTTTTTCCTTCTGATTCGAGCAACCCCCGGGCCTCCTTCCGCTAACTCTTCAAGCAATAATTGGTCCAGTTGAGAAGGTTGAGTTTAATTTTTTTTCATTCTCTGCTTAATTTATTTGAAACATCGTTTTGGTAATATCTTTTATGAAATCTGCTGCTCTTCATAACATTGAAACCTGTGATATGATTGTTAAATCTTACACATTGTATGTACTATTTATAAATTTAGATAGTAGGACTTTGCATATGATGCTCAAATATGTAAATGTATGATGATGATACATGTAAATTAATATTAAAGACTCTTAAGTATTATATATAGTCTTGAGAAAATACAAAATAACATGTAAATAATTTTCTAATCTAAAACATAAAAGATATTAAAAAATATATTAAAAAATAACAAATTAGTAAATCTTAAACTCAAATTTGAGCATCATATGCATTGGAGATGAGTATATGTTTTTGATCAAATCACAAGATGTCCAATATGGAACAACTACAAGAATATTGACAGGATGCAAAATTAAGAAGGATAAACAAGAAATTACAAGCAATTTTAAGCTCAAGAAGGTTAAAGTCGAAAGTGATGATTGATCTTATGAAAAATACGATGATATCAATTTAGGATTTACTAATTTGTTTTTTTATTACTTTTTTTTAATATCAGTTTTAAGTTCAAGAAAGTTATAGTAGAAAATGATGATATATGTTATGAAAAAATACAATGATTATATCTTAATGTTTTAGATGAAACTATTACGCATATAGCTCTCTCTTACATCGTTCGAATTTTGATCCATTTGCGCTTTGTTTTGATTGAAATTTTGCTAGAATTAATTAACTTGGGTTCTTGATGCTTGCTTCAGATCTGATTTCGTTGAGCTTGTTGTAGTTGGAGTAATTTTGAAATTCATGGTTTGCTTTTTAAGATGAGTGACTTCTTTGAATTTGTAGTTTGAAGAATATGAGTGTGCAAAATGCAAGTATATTTAGATAAAATTTTCACCATTTATGTGCACCAAGTCACGTGCACTTGGTGCACGGTAAATTCCAACTAGTCATACAAAATACACGAATTCTTCTGTACCTCTGTCTCAATTAATAAATTCAGTCATTATGAATTGGCTAAATTTGAAAAAAATCCTTTGAACTATCATATTTATGCAGAAAATCACATTGAACATTTTTTACGTAGAAAATTACACTCAGGTATGGTTGCAAAGAAATTCTCTGAAGTATATTTTCAAAAAACTACATCTAACTTTTCTACTTGTATTAGATAATCTCGTTCATCTTTGCAAGTTGGTTCAGACAACATCATGCATCTTTCTCAATATTGTCAAAAACCGCACTCAACTTCAGCAAAAAATTCAAACCGCCGGAGTAGGTTTTTTGCGACCATAGTTGAGTATGGTTTTCTGTGTAAAAAAATGTTTAGTGAGGTTTTCTGCATAAAGGGTCAAGAGTTTTTTTTCAAATTTAGCCTTATGAATTTCTCACAGTTCGGTCACCCTCTCCCGATCACCAACCTCAAATTGCCCATGGCAAATTTCCTGAATCCCAAACTGAGTTTACTGTAAGAAAAAAAAGCTAAATTTGCTACAACCAACAAGTAAAATTAATCACATTCCTTCAAAATGATTATAGTTGCAATTCAACAGCGATCAACTAGAGATCGGTCCAACTGACGGAAGTCCCAATGATCTGCTCCAGCTTCTGAAGTACTAAATCGTACAAAGAGTTCATATTCTGAAAAAGAAAGCATCTTATGTGAAACCAAAGCTTCTAAAGCATACCAGATGCAACAATAAGTACAATCTAAGAACATCTCATATGAAAGGTGCCGACTTCAATTTACCATAAATCGACTAATCAAATTCCCATGTTAATTACTTAAACCGTCCTCTAATCCTAGCATTGAAATGATAAAATAATAAAATTAATTTTCCACAATACTGGAAATAACCCTTTCTGACCGGGATATTACAAGAGAGCCTCTTGCTCAGCACTGCACTTCGAATAAACTCTACAGAGATACATGTCCTAGTTAAGATACATGTCCTCTGATTAATGTACTGCAGTTTTACATTTTTTATAAAATGTAAAATTAAATGAATGGATTATATTAATAACTGTTTTAGTAATGTTGTAATGTTGTGAGTTGATTGTCTTTCGTAATAAAAAATTAACCTCGGATGATCTGATTTACCTAGTCAAAGATATAAATTAGTCAAACAATATTGGGAGTGCTGAGGAACTAACTATAAAATGTAGAGAAATTGATGAAGAAACATAAATAGGATAAACTGGCTACTTGGTATGGTCTAGGATTTAGTTAGGCTATTGATCAAGCTAGCCTATCTTGAAAATCAAATGTTGTGAGAAGTGTCATTGAAGACATATAATAGGACTCAGCAGAGTAGTCCTAAGTGCTGCAAGTGTAACTGGTATATTTATCAAGCTGAAAAGTGGACATAAAGAAAAATCACCATCTCTAAACTCTCATACGATGAGCACATGATATTTCATCACATACAACTTCCCACTCAGTAAGGAGTTCACCACAACCTTAAATTCCTTCTATCAATTTTTAGCATGCACTATATTTTGAGCAGTATGTAAAATTTTGGAAGAAGAAAGGAGCAGGAGCAGCATGAAAGTGCAGCGCAAGCACTTGACCGCCACGCTCTCAGGTGGTGCTCACTGACTTGGTGGAATCCGATCTTTTTGAGCAGTCGACCGCAAGCTGTGGCAAGTGCAGTATTGTGCTGATTCTTGGGAAATTATTTGAGCCCAGTTTTTTCTATAAGTTAGATCGTACGGCTCCTATCGTGTGGCTCCTCTTAAAGGTACTAGTATAATGTATGTGCGATGCACGTCTAAAAAAAGGTAAAATCATCAAATTAAATGAATATATATATTGAATAAGAAAAAAAATAGTTTATATTTGAATGTTTTGATTTGGGCTACACGTGCGGTGCACATTTATAATTGTTGGATATAGTTGGACGTGTATTATACATGTTTATATAGTTACAAAGTTAGGGTTTGTTTGTTACAAACCCCAACTCTCCCATTAAAATAGTAAAGATATCAAATGGTTATTGTATCAATACTACAATCTATGGTTTCTCTAGATCTCTATATATTATTCTAATGACCTCCATTGTGAGGTAATACTTCATCTGAGAGTTTTCTATTATAAACAGCACAGTATCTTCTAGTGAGGCATGTGAGATAAATAAGGTTCTTGGTGAAATTGACTATGACTCTTATATATTCTCTAGTTGAATAATATCTCGATTTTTTCTCCCTCGGAATAGGTTCGTCAGAATAGGGGCAAAATTGTGTGCTTGTTTTGGTCTACTTTCTTGTTTGTTCGTTGTGATCGGTTATCGCTTCTTTACAACCACTTCCGATGTGGGCTAAATTCCTAACACCACCTAGGCTCTAAACTTGTTCACCATGTAAAACTTGTGTTGGGTGTATGTTTGTATACTAGGTTCAATGTGAAGAGAATAAGGTGAAGCGCAAAGAGGTTTGAAGCAAAGATTGGAGGCTGTCACGCCCCGCTTCCCAAAAACATGGAATATGAGTGCGTGACGAAGCCCAGCGAATGATTTTAACATCATCCATAAGCTGTAGGATCGACTCAGCATCACAACAAGAATATAACAAGATTTATATATAACCAAGCATGCATGAATAATTTATTAAGCAACAGAAAACAATTGAAAACAAATAATATTATCCAAATAGTTTTCAAGTCTGGAACAAAAGATAAAACTCGGGACTATAGCCCGTTACAAGTTTTAAGTAGCAAGAAAATAAATAACAGAAGGAAAACAATATATCTAATCAAGTCCTTACTCCAAGCGAAGCCTAGAATGTCTGCTCACCAAATCCAGCGAGCAACACGTCTCCAAAGTCTGTTTATTAATTGCAAAAAGAGAAAAAATAGAGAAAACAAGAGAAATGCCCTTAGTGCAAGTTAGGGCCACAAATAGTAAAAACGAGTACAAGAAACATGGAAAAAAATTTGGAATCAAGAATATAATAGGGATACAACAAATAGTGGGAGTTCAAGAACTAACTGGCAAGAATGACAACTCAAGAGATCGGGTTGGGTAAAAAATACTAATAGTAGATCAAGTGACAAGTGAACATATAGGAGTATCTAATCTCAAGTGACAGGCATCAAGTACAAGTGTCAGGTAATAAGTCTCAAGTCTAGTGTCAAGTTGTCAAGTACAAGTATCAAGTGAACAAGTATCAAGTTCAGGTTTCATGTATCAAGTCTTGTAAGTATTACTATCTAGGTAGCACTTCATGCATCCATCTTTTTACTACATGGTTGCTACAGACAATGCAATTTCGTTTAGGCCTAGTAATGGAGTCTATAGGACGGTGTACTCAGGCATCAAGTATCAAGCAAGTGATCAAACTATGGGCTCTAGAGGTGGCTCCCATCACCCATGACGTGGCACTTAGTTCTACGTGGTACTTAGTTCCATGTGATCGCAAATATATATCATGTAATCTTATAATGGGCTCTAGAGGTGGCCCCCGTCACCCATGACGTGCCACTTAGTTCTACGTGGCACTTAGTTCCATTTAACGTAAAATTATGGAAAACACGGGCCCCTTTCGAGTACACTTACCTATATTGTCCACTACTATGGTCTTTCCCTTAAATCCCAGCTTGTACTTTTTATTAATTTTTATTAAGCAAGTATGCAAGTGTGCAAAACCAGTCAAGTCATCATAATAATGAACATGGGATAAGTTTGAGATATTTATATAGCATATTCGAGGGTCAACACGAATCAAAATATCAAGAACAATGAAAATCTCAATTCTGGATAGCACGACGTTGCTGTACCAAAATTGCGATTTCCGTTGCTACGAGATAGAAAATATGGATCCGTCAGGAGGTCTACAAACTAGACTCCTGTCCGGTTCCAACGCATATAATTAAGGTACATAAAAATTGTGGTAACATGTGTCAAAACAGCAACCTATCCAGCTATTGTGTTCAGGTAGAATTTGTAAATTTGAGTTTATTCATGTGAAACAGGGTTGAAACATTGTTAATTAATTTTGAGAAAATTTTGGGATGTTCTCTGGGGTGTCCAGCAATAGCATGTAAAATTTCAAGTCAAATTCTTATTGTTAACATAGTTAAATTAATTTGCAAACTAAAGATGTGCAATAGTTTTGTGAATCTGCGACTACCAACACTGCTGCAGTAAAACTGCGATACCTCCTAGATCCTAACTTGGAATTTAAAAATTCTGGAGGCTACCGATATCTAGACATCTAGAGCTACATTTACTGTTCAGGGCTTGGGTTCAGATTCTGATTGTAAAGGGGTCAAAACAGCAAGTAAAGTTCAGGACAACAACAAGTATGAATGTCTGTCATGTATAAGTTGCATGATAATTGGTTGTTAGGAGTCTAAATTAATGTGTGATACAAATACGGGGTAATGGTTATCAAAACAGCAAGCAACATTTATTTCTCAACTCAAATGGGTGCAAGATCATCTCATACGAGATACAACACACATCTATAAATCTAGGGTTTCTTAATTTCATATGTTCATGTGACTAGGAGATAAAATGAATCCAAGTAATTTTTAATTATAACAACGAAGGTGTTGTGACTCTTAAGATTAAGGAATCGACGATAAAAATTCAAGATCGACAATTGATAAGACAAGAAGGAGTCACAACTAGAACCTATTTGCGGTATTTTCAATCAAATGCTTGTACTAGGTCATAAATTGTACAAGGAGAATACTTGCCTTGATTGGACAAGGGCGTTGATCGACGGTCGAGATCGGATGGATCGGTTTGGAGCGGATCTTGATGGAAGATCAAGATCAAGACGATAAGACGGCTGGATCTGCTTTGATCTGAGCTGATGATCACGATCGGATGGACGGATGAGATCTGATCTGGCTGAAGAGATCAGATTTGATGACGATGATGAAGATCAAGTCACGATCGGGAGGGGATCGGGCGGTCCAGGAGCGATCTGATTGATGATCACGATCTTGATCAGATCGAAGGGCCCATATTAAATCAATCACCAACTTCACCTTCCCACCTTCTCCTTCACAAACAGAGAGAGAGTGAGTGAGGGCAGCGCCAGCGGTGACTGGCGGGACAGGCGGCACATCGGCGGTGGACGGCAGGGGGAGTTACTGCAGGTGGCTGCAACGTTGAGGTGGCAGTCACGGTGGCACTGCGGGAGGCCGTTGCTGAAGTGGGGTCGTGATGTTGCTGTAGGGTGCTCCGCTGGCATCGCTGGGCGGTGCAGGGAGGAGGGTCATCGGCTGAGGTGGAGGTCGTCGCAACGGCTGGAGCGCATGGGGGAGGGTGCAGCGATGAGGGGTCGTGTTGTCATCGAGGTGCTGCTGTCGTCTGTGTTGCGCCGGGAGGAGCACACCGCGGCTGTGTTGCGGCTGCTGGTTGCAGTCGCGCTGGTTGAGCGGCGCAAGAGGGGCATCGGCTGCGGTCGGGTCGCGCTGTCGTCGGGGTCAGGAGGGTGGCGATGGGAGTTGAGGATGGGTTCTAGAGAAGATGAAGATGTGGGGAGAAGGAGATGAACAGTAGAGGTGGAAAAGTTTAGGCAGCGGGATTAGTAGGGTTAAACAGTAGGCTAGCGTTAGGGTTAGGTTTTAATAGGGTATTTATATAATAGGGTTATGGGTTTGGGTTTAGATGGTATAGGATCCAATAAGAGAATGGGTATTGGGTTTTGGGTATTAAATGGGTTTAAATCTACTAGGGAAAATGAAATAACTAATAAAATATAGAATTATATAACAAACATACTTTGTACTACAATATGGAATTTATTTGACATAACTACAGATACACTTAACAATAGAAATAGGTTTATAATTAACAATCAAAGGTAATAATATTAATAGTAAAAATACTAATAATAGTACTGATAACAAGAATAATAAAATTGATAATAATAACAATAATTGATATACATATCAAATAGGATTAGAGACAAACAAGTTCACAAAAAATCCTAATAGTAATAAAATAAGATACAAATAGACAATCGCTTAGAAAATAACCAATAAACTCAGAATATACTATTATTCGAAGTAAATAAAATTTCCGGTTCGAAAAGATTTTATTAGAAGGCCCAAGTCGTGTTTAAAATAATAACGAATTTATAAATAATTAAAATATGAAAAATATTCTGAAAATATGTATTTACGAAAACAAGGGTTACAGAGGCAATAAGTGTTACCCTTTCTAGCTGTTAAAGGATTGACAGTGGACTGCAACCAACAGGTGAGTCTCGACTTATAGTGTAGTCGGCTACTCTTTTAAGCAGTCGATCGCAAGTAGCAGCTTGGGCCGATGCTTGGTTGATCTGATTGAGCCCATATTCTTGTCTAAGTTAGATCGTACTGCTCTTATCGTACGAATATCTCTCCATGGTATATCGAATGGTTTTGGATCAAGACTACAACCTAGGGTTTCTCTAGATCTCTATATAACAATGTAATGACCTCCATTGAGAGATGTGAGAGTACTTAATCTAAGAGGTTTCTCTATTGCAAATAGCAGAGTATCTAACTTCTAGTGAGGTTTGAGAGATAGATAGATAATTGGTGAGAGTATTATAAATAGTTGAATAATATCTCGGTTATTTCTCTCCCTAATTAGGTTCATCGAATCGGGACAAAATTGTATGCTTGTGTATTCGGTTTTGGTCTACATTGCATGGCCGTTCATTGGATCGGTTATCGCATAACTTGGCGCCTAACTAGTGGTATCAGATCCAAGTTGTTCCTTACAAATTCTATTTTGTCCTGTTATTCGTGGTTGCTCGAGTTCCTTGATAAAGATGACAGATCAAGGTTTCATGAAAATCAAACAGTTCGATGGTAATATCAACTTCGGTCTTTCGAAGATGGACATGTAGGACGTATTTGTTCAGCAAGCCTTACATCTTGCTTAGAATGAGGTAAAGAAAAGTTATTCAACATAAAGCAAGAGAAGTGGGATGAGATTTATTTAAAAGTCCTTGAGTTCAATTCTGCTGTCATTGACGAACAATGTCAAGTGCAACTTCTTTGAGGAGAAAAGCACAATAAGTCTGTGGCCGAGACTCAGAAATGACTACTCGAGATCTTCGTTACTGAATCAGATGTACTAAAAGAGAAAAATGTTTCGTTTCTCGATGAATGAATGCACAACTCATCATGATCATATAGTGAAATTCAAGAAAGTGTTATCCGAGTTCAAGGTCTTTAAATGCAGATAATCTAAGGGAAGAAGATAAAGTTTTCCACTTGATATATTTACTATTAGATTAGTATGAGCATTTGATAAGCACCATGTTACATAGGAAATTTGCCAAGGAGAAGCTCTTCGTGGCCGATGTGATCAAGGCTTTGAAGGAGGATGAACTTAGAAAGGAAACTCAGAAATTATGATCTACTTCTATGAGTTGCATGGTGGTGGATGGAACTTCAATTGGAAGAAACAGTGCGTATAAGAGTGTGGTTCGTTGCCACCATTGCAGAAGGATTGGACATTACAAGAGGGACTTTTACAAGTTGTTGAATCAGAAGGGTGCCAACATATTCAGTTTCGCTGAATCAGGTGATAACTTAGACTGTCTTCTTGTTTCAAGTTCTATAGATGTGGATTCTGGTTGTTTTCTTGATTCAGATAGTTCTTCTCACATTTGCTCCAAGAGGGAGATGTTTTCTTCTTACAAGTCTACAATATGTCGTTGTGTGAGTACGAGAATTTATGATGTAGTGGGTAAGGCAACCGTTGAGTTGGAGATGCCAGATGGAAATGGGTTCACACTGGAGAAGGTTATGCATATTCCATTGTTGAAATATAACTAAATATCCTTGGTAACTCTGGAAGCACGGGGTTGCAGGCACATAACTCGTGATGGAGTTTTATCAGTTTGGAAAGGTCGTCATAAGGTGATGAAGGGAAAGAGGGGTATTCAACAGAACCTCTACAAGCTTTGTAGGAACGGAAAATATTGGCCATGTGTTTCTAATCCCAGTATTCCTAAAGCAACATCTAGTTCACTGACACTAGAATCATCGAAGCGAGATCACGACGTTCAAATATCGTTGAGAGGTGGAGGATGCCTCAGGGTAAGTGGATGTCGTGTGGAGGCTGGTGCCTCTGTGTTGAAGCCTACTAGTGTATTTCCTTGAGTGGGCATATGATTGGATAAATAACTGTGTAAGTAGTTTTGACTAACAGAAGAAGTCACCAGATCGCGTTGTTTAAAAGGGAAAAATGGGAAGAGTCTAAAGGCAATTAATCACACAGGTGTGGAAGTATGAGTATGCAATCCAAGGTAGAGATCGTTGGGTGTATGTCTTACATGCTAGGTTCGATGTGAAGAGAATAAGGCAAAACGAGAATAGGCTCAATGTGAAGATTAGAGGCAATAAGGGTAACTATTTTTTGGCTGTTGAAGGAGTGACAGTTTATAGCTGTCGACTACAACAAGCAGGTGGGTCTCGACTCATAGTGCAGTCGACTGCTCTTTTGAAAAGTTGTCCACAAGTTGCAATGGAAGAAGTATTGGGCCGATCCTTGGTGGATCTGATTGAGCCAAACTTCTTCTCCAAGTTATATCGTACGGCTCTTATCATATGAATTTCTCTTCCAGATATAACAGTGTAATGGCCTCCATTGAGAGGTGTGAGAGTACTTCCTCGGAGAGTTTTTTCTAATGTAAACAGTAAAGTATCTTCTAGTGAGGCTTGAGAGATAGATAGGTTCTTGGTGAGAATGTTGTAACCTTTGCATCTTCTCTCGTTGAATAATATCTCGGTTATTTCTTCCCCATATTATGTTCGTCGAACAGGGATAAATTATATGCATGTGTGTTTGGTTTTGGTTTACATTGCTTGGTTGTTCATTGGATTGATTGTCGCATAGCTCAGCACCTAACAAGTTGTATCAGAGCCAGGTTGTTCCTTACAGCTTCTTGGGACCATGAGCATTTTACATGTGTAAGCATCAAGGGGCACCATATGTCTCACATCCAATGATAAACCTAACTCCAAACGCTAGGCCCACTAACTTACTAGTCTAAGAATTCTGGTCTTCCGAAGTCATGACATGATATTTCCACAGCACGTCACAGGACCAAAGTCTCACCCAAAAGACTAGCTAGTTGGAAGACATTTTGCATTCATTGACTTTATTATACAAAGGACTGTCCATCACTTCATTTACTTGATATAGGTCTAAACTCTAATTCTCACACCCATACAAGTGATATTTTGTACACACTAAGCCCAACATACAAAAACATGTAATTATTCAACTAGAAAGCCCACAAATTAATTCCTATATCCAATTAAGCAATTACTAAGCCCAACTAGAGATATTATAAGCATCCTTTGATATGGACTTAGCATCCTCGCTCAGCTCGGACCTAGATCTAATGCAGACCTCATTTCTAGTCGATATGGTCTACATTGATGGCACTACTATGGTCCCATCAGCGTATTGTCCTAGTCTTTCTACCAGTGTTATATCCCTTGTTCTACTAGTATGTACTAACTATGGCCCCATAAGATTTATGTTTTAATGGGCTCATCGAGGACCTAGTGTCCTCGATCTCTAAGCTCGGACCTGCATCTAAATTCAAACCTCTTTTTTAGCCGATGTGGTCCACATTAATGCTACTATCATTGTAACACCCTGCAAAAATAAAATAACATTCTCATTATTGTTTTTTTCCCTATAGTTGTACGTGCAACACACATACATGTGTGATACTTGTACTTGTATTATTATTATTATTATTATTATTATTATTATTATTATTAATGAAGAAATATTTTGTTTGTGGGCTATTATAAATTTTAATTTGTATTTAATAAAAAAAGAATATTATTATTTGCGCCCATGAGGCCCGGTCCAATCAAAACCCAAACCCTAGAGAGTAGAATTTAATTTGGTCAGCCAATTAGCTTGATGGTTGGAAGAGATTTAATTGAATTTAATTGTGATAAGGTGCAAATATTTTTGTTTATGGTAAATTGTAATTAAAAATCCTTAATTTGTGGAATTTAATTGGAAAACCCCAGACCCTAACCTAATTCCCTAGCCGGCCAATCTATAGGGGTGAGCATTTATTTTCTTTTTGGTTGATTGGTATTTTGGAGGCTTTAGGAATATGGAGAAGAATATTTTTTTGAGACCTTTTGATCAAGATCTGACAAATAAGGTGGGTGTTTTTTTTTCAAACTAATGTTTGTTATCATTTTATAATCTAGAGTATGACAAGTTTCATAGTTGTGATTAATATTCATGCATGCTTATTCCCTAGCGTTGATAGAAACATAGTAAACCTTGCATGCATGCCCATGACGATGTATTGAAGGATCGTTTATTAAACAAGAAGATTTGGTGTTGTTTTGTCCATGAATAATTCACATGATATTAAAGATTCATATCTTGCAAAAGGACTCATTTTTGGCCTAAAAATTAGCATTGGTATATCCGATCCGGATTCGACCCGGACCCGACCCGGATCCGGCATTGGACTGGAACCGACCCGGCCTATCCGGGTCCGGGTCCGGGTCCTAAAATGAAACCCACTGTACTTTCGGGTCTGGGTTCAGGTCATCTCAAAAGAGACTCGACCAGGACCCGAATCCGGACCCGGACCCGTTAAAAAAATCCCAAAAAATCAACATAAAAATAAATATTATATCCTCATCCCTCCCCTCCTTCCTCCTCAATTCTAAATCTTGCTCTTTCAAACTCAAAACTCATACATTTTTCTTCTCTCATCTAGTCTAAATTATCCACTCGCCGCCTCCGCTCGCCGCTCACACTCCCGCTCCTACCCGAACGGGTAGGAATATTTTAATAGGACCCGGACCCGAAACCGGATCCGGTCCTGGAACCGGACCCGGTCCTCACGGGTCTGGGTCTGGGTCCGGGTAGTGAAGGACCCGATTCGACCCGACCCGATACCAATGCTACTAAAAATCATGCAGTATAATTATAGATTGGTATAATCGTTAATGGATATTGACATGAAGATGTAGGGATTATTTTGTGCATGAAATATCAAATTTTTTGTTGGAGTTCTTGGATTTAAAGTTGATATCTTGTTGTTTTGATAAAGATTTTATTTAAAAGATTAGAGTTTTTTTTTTTTTTGATAAAAGATGACTGTCGTCATTGTTCCATTAATAAGACATAACGAAACAAAGTAGTACAACTGAAATAAAAACACGTGAGCAACAAGCTACACGCTACATCAAAAGTACTCGGACCTACCCGAGTTCAAAAGACAACAACAACAACATAAATAACAACACGTGAGCAACCGGCTACACGATACATCAAAAGGGCTCGGACCTACCCGAGATAAAAAGAAACAAAGAAACAACCAAGTGGAGCTAACCGCCCGAATTATAAGCGAAGCTCCCTCTTTGTTTCCACGATGCACCACACTCGCTACTCTTCTTCACTGTTCCTCGTCCTCTTGGCTAGTTCCCGAGCACCTGCCCAATCATGAATTAGAAGGAATATTTTATTCATTGAGCAAGGAATTCTGTAAACTTTATTGCGAAAAATTAAATCATTTCTTTCTAGCCATAGGTTCCAGATTGAGGCTGCAACTGCTATATCCCAAGCCATTCTATCTTCTAGTTTGATGTACAAATCTCTAAGGTACGCCCATATGTCAATGGTTGTGCTAGGAACATGAATACACCCAAACCCCCTACAGACTATTTCCCAAATAAGCCGTGCTTTGGGACATTGAAAAAGGATGTGGTTGACGTCTTCTTCAGCTGAAAGGCACGTCTCACAGGTGACATCGATCTACATATTCCTCTTCTTCAGGTTAACTTTGGAAAGGATCGCGTTACTATGTGCTAACCAACAGAAAACTTTGACTCTGTACGGAACTTTGGCCCCCCATATAACAGCTTGAGCTTGGCATATCGTGCCCCCGTCGTTGATCCATTTATACATGAATGATACTGTGAACACCTTTGAGTTGTCTCTATTCCACCATCTTTCATCATTAAAGCTATTAGTCTGCCCCCCTTCCTGAAGAATAAGTTTATTCAGCTCTTCAAATTGAACTCTGCTCTCCGGAGTAATATTGTTGGAAACTATAAAATTTAGCTTGTCATTCTTTCGAACATCTGCCACTGAGAGGTCTAAGTTCTGCGTCGCTTCCGCCGCAAAGGGGAATTGGTTTTGTAGAGTCGTATTACCACACCATTTGTCCTTCCAGAATCTTGTATTTTTCCCGTCACCTACTTTGCACGTGGTGTTGGTATGGAAAATATCGCCTTGCTTAGCTCTCCCCTTCCAGATAAGGGACACTTTTGCCGAGGGATTTCTACCTCCAAATCGGAATTTACGTCTCTTGCGGAATAGGTCGAAAGAGTAGTTCCACCATCCTTTATGCTTGTTAGAAATCTTCCACCACCACTTACAGAGCAGGGCTTTGTTCATGTCATGAAGGTTAACAATACCCAATCCTCCGAATTCCCTTTTCTTGCAGACTCTTCCCCAATTGACCAAGTGGACGCCTTTGTTTTCCTCATCCGTGCCTTTCCATAAGAATCTTCTTCGCAGCTTATCTATCCTGTTGATGACCCACTTAGGCAGTTCGTATATGGACATCAGGTACAACGGAATCACGCTAAGGACAGAGTTGAGCAGGATAATCCTTCCTCCAAGAGAGAGGAATCTACTCTGCCACCCTGCTAGCTTCTTTTCAATCTTTGCGATAATGAAGTTCCAATCCTTCTTCAGTGGGGGTCCCAGCTTAATTGGCGTGCCTAGATATTTAATTGGGAATTCTCCGGTCTTGCAGTCTGTAGGAACCTTCTCTTACACCCCTACACCCCAAAAACAAACAGCATCAGGTTGGCGCCGTCTGTAGGAACCTTCTCTTAGTACTGACGCCAGATCGAGCCCGATCAGGAACATCACCTCGCGTCCGAGCTCTTTCATGGCTCCCAAAGCCAGAAGGGCCGTCACATCGGCAAGACATCCAGACCCTCTACATCACAACCGCGCAGATGCCCAAGGTTCCAACCAACATCGGGTAAACGACGCGGCCAGACCTTCGAATGCGACTGATCTATGTCGCATCATCTCAGATCGGCAGGCTAGTCGGACTAGGGAAGAGGCCGCTTCCAACTCGGTCTTGAACCATCAGCGACGGTCGTCCCATGTGCTCAGTCCAGAACACAGCTGCTCACCCCGTGGACCTCCGCCCCTGCAGGACTCGGTGGGGCAAGCCCCCGTCACAAGGGTCGAGTTCCAAAATTTCTGGGACGAGATCCTCCAAGCCATTCGAAGTGGCCAGACCACTGAGGTCCGTAACAGTTCCGACCCACGGTCAGGAACAGGAGGCGACAAATCCCGCGGATCGGCCCGCCCCCAGGAACAGGTAGACGCCGTCTTTCGTCGTTTAGAGGAGATGGAGAACTGCCTCGCCCATCCCGGTGAGGGCGGCTCGGTACCGGGTCGCTATCATCGGTAGACTGGACCACCTTTCTCCCCAAAAATCCTAGAAGCCGAGATCCCTCGGAATTTTAGGTCTCCTCAATTCGAGACCTTGATGTATCTAATTTATATATACAAATATTTGTACTCATTTACCTATTAATATGGCTTGTTTTCGCTGATATTGTCTATAATTCATCTTATTTCTATATGATTTCATTTAATTAATTATTTTTGAAGAAATAATATTTTTGATGCAAAAAGTAAAGAATTGTGGAAAAAAAATCAACAAACAAAGTAAAATAATTGATTTATCGATTTTATTGTTCTGTTGAGTTAAAAATTGCGACAAATAATTTTAAAAGGATTTTTATACGCTAATATGATATAAAGTTAGTTTAATTAATTTAATTTATTTTATTTAAAAAATCCTCACTTCAGATATGATTTTGTGTATGCAGCAGCACGTGGTGGAAATAAAAGGAAGAAAAGAAAGAAAGGGAAGTAAATAAAATTCTGGGTTATAAAAGGAAGGAAATAAAGGAAGAATGTGGACTTTTCTGCAAAAGTGCAAACCCTAATTATTCACTCCGTTCTCTATAAATACAAGGCAAATGAGAGAGGATCAATCAGGAGGTGACGGCTAATCATTTGATTCAAATAAAAAATAATAAAAAAATAAAAAACAGAAAGGAATAGTCAGAACAAAATCCTTTGGCGTGCCGCTCAGAACAAACGAAGAGGAGAGAGAGATCGCATCTCTGGTGTGCATGTGGAAAAAATTGAAAAAAGAGGAGAAGCAGACGTGACAGTGCTGACGTGTCTGCTGTGCTGGCGCAGTCTTCGACAGGGACCTACACGGGACAGCAGGCGGGTTCAGACGCCTGCTGTTTCCTTCGATCCGACGCACGACAGCAGGCGCACGGTTTCCAAGGGCGGACGACGTGGCGATTGCTTCTTCTTCGTTCTGACGCACAGCACGGCTCCCAAGGCGACGAGACTGCTTTGACGATCTGACTGGGCGTGGACTATACGACATCAGAGAAGCCATGAGACGAGGCATGGGTGTGACAGACCTGAAAGCTGATGTGGCAACTCTGACTGGCATAGAGACAGAAGGGAGATAAAGACTTCGGTTTGCATTATTTCTATATTTATTTGTATCTCTTCTCCTCTAATTTTTTGATGCAATCCCAAACAAATATGAACTGAATTTATTGTTCTAGATGCTAAGGTGTAGCCAAGTTTTGTAGAACACAATTTTTAAATCCTTATTATTATTCTATTTTTTCTGGTTGTGTTTTAATTTTTATTATTTATGCGTACAACATGGTGGATAGACATTTGTATGACTTTTCAAATCATAAAGAGACTGAACAGGTGATTTGTGATCAATAAAAATTAAGACCGTATATTGGAGGACGTGACCATTAAGAAATCCCATTTCTCAATTAATAATTTGATGGATAGGCGAAGAATTAGTTGAGAATAATTTTTAGACTACGTTGATAGAGTGGTTAATATCTTTAGGATTTTGGTCGACAATTTGGGAAAGATAATATTTTTATTTATAAGGAATTATAATTTGTGTGTGTGATAAACGAGGTGAACTAAGAGCCCTAGAACTAATTTTACCGTTAATAAATTACAAGAGCTTCACTGTTTGAAAGCCCTCTCCCTCTTCACCAATTTAGTTAGAATTAAGTAGATTAAGCTAATTTAGTTGTTTTATCATTTCTAAATTTCGATCTTCCAAATAGTGATTCATTTAGTGATATCGGTACTCAGTAAAATATCTAGTCCCTGTGGGTTCGACACTCTACTCACCTATCTATATTACTTGTGCGATTTTGTACACTTGCAAAATTCAACATCAAGTTTTTGGCGCCGCTGCCGGGGACTAGTTATTCTTTTATTGATATTGAAAATTGCTAGATTATTGCTAATTTGGATTTTTTTTGTAATTATTTTTATTTTAGTATCATTTTACATCTTTATTTTCTTTTGACTAACTCTAACTTTTATTTATTTTTCTTATTTTACTTTTTTTAGTTTTTCTATTTTGTTTTTCTTTTTTGATACTTACATTTCAGGACATACACGTACATTATCATGGCGAACGATGAGAACAGACCTTTGAGAGACTATGCTATGCCCTCAATTTATGAGTCAAGCATAAAGAAGCCGGTTATTGAAGCTAACGATTTTGAAATTAAACCGGCGATGATTCTAATGATTCAACAGACTGTTCAATTTTGGGGACTACCACACGAGGATCCTTACACTCACATTGCAGATTTTTTAGAAATTTGTGACACTTTCAAGCACAACGGTGTATCAGACGATGCAATTAGACTAAGACTCTTTTCTTTTTCCCTACGAGATAAGGCGAAGGCTTGGCTACATTATCTACCACCCGGTAGTATTACTACTTGGGAGGGACTTGCACAAAAATTTCTAGCCAAGTATTTTCCTCCAGCAAAGACAGCAAAGCTAAGAAAGGACATTTGCACATTTACTCAATTTGAGACCAAGTCTTTGTATGATGCATGGGAAAGGTATAAAGAGTTATTAAGAAAGTGTCCTAATCATGAACTCTCGAAATGGCTGCAAATGCAAACATTCTATAATGGTTTGGGAGTTACACATAGATCTATGGTTGACGTAGCAGCTGGTGGTGCACTGATGAGCAAAACTTACCAAGCATCCTATGATCTTTTAGAGGAGATGGCATCAAATCATTATCAGTGGTCTTCAGAGAAAGCAATGCCAAGAAAAGTGGCTGGAGTTTTTGAACTTGAATCTTTTTCTACTTTAAATGCAAACAATGATATTTTATCTAAACAAGTAGAAAATATGAATTTTCACGCTATTCATTCTAATATGATTTGTGATCTTTGTGCAGGAAATCATTCAAGTTCAGATTGTCAAGTGGGGAACCCTTTTGCTCTATCAAATGCCGTGAATGAAAATTTTGTGTCAAACTTTCAAAAACAAAACAATCATTATGCAAACACTTACAATTCAGGATGGAGAAACACCCCAAATTATCCATGGAACAATAATCAAGGAGCAGTTATACCACTTCAAAATTTTCCACAGCAAGAAAAGAAGCCGACATTAGAAGAGGTGTTCATGCAATACATACAAAAGACAGATTCGACAATTCAAAATGTTGCAAATTCTACTTCGGCTTCCATTCACAATCTTGAGGTACAAATTGATCAAATTTTAAATATTTTAAATGAAAGAACTGCAGGAATATTACCGAGCAACACAGTTGTCAATCCCAAAGAGCATGTCGAGGCTATAACACTAAGAAGTGGGAGGACAATTGAGCAACCACAAGAAGAAAATAGTGAACAGAATGTGGTTGAAAAGCAAAGATAGATTGAACAAAGTGTGGAGGAACAAATTCAGCATGAGCAAGTAATGTATAATGTTTTTAATTCCACAAAATTTCCTCCTGAAGAATAGTCATCTATTCAAGTAAGTGAAATTGATTTAATTTTGGGCAAGGAACATAAGGCTAAATTTGAAAAATCACCAACTGAAGTATGTCCAACAAATGCAGAAATTTTTGAAAACATTTTTGAACATGTCATGTATTTGGATGCTGCACCTTCTATTTATTCATTTTTGCAGCATAAATTCTAAAAGGTGGGGGAATCAAAGACATCATCATCACGAAGGAAACACCTCAAATTGGAGCTTGAACCTGATCCACATCAGAAGAGAAAAATTAGAAAGGATGTGTTAATGTTGTTGGATCTTGGCGTTACTTAACCATTTCAGCCCCATGTCTGGCTGAAGACTTAAAACTTAGCGCTTCTTGGGAGGCAACCCATGCTTTCTTTTATTGCATTTAGTTTTGATTTATCTTTTAGTTTGTTTTATTTTAATTTTTGATTTTATCTCGTAGGATTGCATAAATTTTGGAAGTTGCCGGGCGGAGCTGTTTTGAACACATGCATTGATGGCTGTTTTTGAACAGTTTGGAGTTAGAATCTGGAAAACTGATTCAAAGAGAAGTTGTAGCCTATCTTCTTAGCTTTCTAGCAAAAAAGAATTCAGCCCATTTGGACATCTATAGCTCCAGATATCGCCAAAATACTGAAGGCTGCGCGTGTAGAAATTTAAAGACGATTCAGGGGAGATATTCTAAACTTTTTGCATTCTTTTTGTTTTTCTTTTTCTTTCCCATTGAGGACAATGTGATATTCAAGTTTGGGGGGAAGGTTTACAAATTTATTTTTATTATTTTTAAAAAGAAAAAAAACAAACAAAAGGATTATAATGAGGCTCACCATTATACATTTTGAGTTCTTTATTGTGATAAGCATTGAAACAATTTTTTTGGGATAAACAATTTTTTTTATAAAGCAATATTAAGCATACTTATTTACTTTAGGATTATTGAGTTTCAAAATTCCTTACAAAATTGTATGGGTAATGCTATTATACATAAAAGACAAATGTGATGTTTTTTCTTGTGATTATCCCCTTTAATCTAGTCCTAAACAGAGTTTAAGTAAATAGAGTAATAATGAAGGAAAAAAAAATATGTATGAATAAAGTCAATCTACTCCAATGTTTTGAGTTGCTTAGTAACTAGGGGTATTCATCACAAATGTCTACACTTACGTAGAACGGCAACTTGAAAGATGAGTATGCAAAGCACTTTAAGTTTGTGACTTGTTGAGTAACCGGGTGAATTCATCACAAATATTTTGCATTCGCGTAAAACGGCAAGTGACAACTTAAAGAAGAGACTACAAAAAAAAAATTAATAATAATAAATAAACTCTAGTTTGCTACTCGGTTTGTAGTAGAGAGAAGGGATAATCATAGATTGAGAGGTTGCATACTATAATTACATTAATTGCATGACAAATGCGATTGGGTTGGGAATTATGAATAAATAATTGCACTGGAGAAAGTGGGTATGCTTAGTTTTACATTATTTGCAATTGTTTATATTTTTAATTGCAATTTTGATGCTTGCATGATAAGATCTCTTGGTGTGATTTGGTTGAGCCTACTATTATTATTCCCTTGTTTATGATTCTACTTTTTGCTCGAGGACAAGCAAAATTTTAAGTTTGGGGGTATTTGATGTATCTAATTTATATACAAATATTTGTACTCATTTACCTATTAATATAGCTTGTTTTCGCTGATATTGTCTATAATTCATCTTATTTCTATATGATTTCATTTAATTAATTATTTTTGAAGAAATAATATTTTTGATGCAAAAAGTAAAGAATTGTGGAAAAAAATCAACAAACAAAGTAAAATAATTGATTTATCGATTTTATTGTTCTGTTGAGTTAAAAATTGCGACAAATAATTTTAAAAGGATTTTTATACGCTAATATGATATAAAGTTAGTTTAATTAATTTAATTTATTTTATTTAAAAAATCCTCACTTCAGATATTATTTTGTGTATGCAGCAGCACGTGGTGGAAATAAAAGGAAGAAAAGAATGAAAGGGAAGTAAATAAAATTCTGGGTTATAAAAGGAAGGAAATAAAGGAAGAATGTGGACTTTTCTGCAAAAGTGCAAACCCTAATTGTTCACTCCGTTCTCTATAAATACAAGGCAAATGAGAGAGGATCAATCAGGAGGTGACGGCTAATCATTTGATTCAAATAAAAAATAATAAAAAAATAAAAAACAGAAAGGAATAGTCAGAACAAAATCCTTTGGCGTGCCGCTCAGAACAAACGAAGAGGAGAGAGAGATCGCATCTCTGGTGTGCATGTGGAAAAAATTGAAAAAAGAGGAGAAGCAGACGTGACAGTGCTGACGTGTCTGCTGTGCTGGCGCAGTCTTCGACAGGGACTACACGGGACAGCAGGCGGGTTCAGACGCCTGCTGTTTCCTTCGATCCGACGCACGACAGCAGGCGCACGGTTTCCAAGGGCGGACGACGTGGCGATTGCTTCTTCTTCGTTCTGACGCACAGCACGGCTCCCAAGGCGACGAGACTGCTTTGACGATCTGACTGGGCGTGGACTATACGACATCAGAGAAGCCATGAGACGAGGCATGGGTGTGACAGACCTGAAAGCTGATGTGGCAACTCTGACTGGCATAGAGACAGAAGGGAGATAAAGACTTCGGTTTGCATTATTTCTATATTTATTTGTATCTCTTCTCCTCTAATTTTTTGATGCAATCCCAAACAAATATGAACTGAATTTATTGTTCTAGAGGCTAAGGTGTAGCCAAGTATTGTAGAACACAATTTTTAAATCCTTATTATTATTCTATTTTTTCTAGTTGTGTTTTAATTTTTATTATTTATGCGTACAACATGGTGGATAGACATTTGTATGACTTTTCAAATCATAAAGAGACCGAACAGGTGATTTGTGATCAATAAAAATTAAGACCGTATATTGGAGGACGTGACCATTAAGAAATCCCATTTCTCAATTAATAATTTGATGGATAGGCGAAGAATTAGTTGAGAATAATTTTTAGACTACGTTGATAGAGTGGTTAATATCTTTAGGATTTTGGTCGACAATTTGGGAAAGATAATATTTTTATTTATAAGGAATTATAATTTGTGTGTGTGAGAAACGAGGTGAACCAAGAGCCCTAGAACTAATTTTACGGCTAATAAATTACAAGAGCTTCACTGTTTGAAAGCCCTCTCCCTCTTCACCAATTTAGTTAGAATTAAGTAGATTAAGCTAATTTAGTTGTTTTATCATTTCTAAATTTCGATCTTCCAAATAGTGATTCATTTAGTGATATCGGTACTCAGTAAAATATCTAGTCCCTGTGGGTTCGACACTCTACTCAGCTATCTATATTACTTGTGCGATTTTGTACACTTGCAAAATTCAACATCAAGTTTTTGGCGCCGCTGCCGGGGACTAGTTATTCTTTTATTGATATTGAAAATTGCTAGATTATTGCTAATTTGGATTTTTTTGGTAATTATTTTTATTTTATTATCATTTTACATCTCTATTTTCTTTTGACTAACTCTAACTTTTATTTATTTTTCTTATTTTATTTTTTTTAGTTTTTCTATTTAGTTTTTCTTTTTTGATACATACATTTCAGGACATACACGTACATTATCATGGCGAACGATGAGAACAGACCTTTGAGAGACTATGCTATGCCCTCAATTTATGAGTCAAGCATAAAGAAGCCGGTTATTGAAACTAACGATTTTGAAATTAAACCAGCGATGATTCTAATGATTCAACAGAATGTTCAATTTTGGGGACTACCACACGAGGATCCTTACACTCACATTGCAGATTTTTTAGAAATTTGTGACACTTTCAAGCACAACGGTGTATCAGACGATGCAATTAGACTAAGGCTCTTTTCTTTTTCCCTACGAGATAAGGCGAAGGCTTGGCTACATTATCTACCACCCGGTAGTATTACTACTTGGGAGGGACTTGCACAAAAATTTCTAGCCAAGTATTTTCCTCCAGCAAAGACAGCAAAGCTAAGAAAGGACATTTGCACATTTACTCAATTTGAGACCAAGTCTTTGTATGATGCATGGGAAAGGTATAAAGAATTATTAAGAAAGTGTCCTAATCATGAACTCTCGAAATGGCTGCAAATGCAAACATTCTATAATGGTTTAGGAGTTACACATAGATCTATGGTTGACGTAGCAGCTGGTGGTGCACTGATGAGCAAAACTTACCAAGCATCCTATGATCTTTTAGAGGAGATGGCATCAAATCATTATCAGTGGTCTTCAGAGAGAGCAATGCCAAGAAAAGTGGCTGGAGTTTTTGAACTTGAATCTTTTTCTACTTTAAATGCAAACAATGATATTTTATCTAAACAAGTAGAAAATATGAATTTTCACGCTATTCATTCTAATATGATTTGTGATCTTTGTGCAGGAAATCATTCAAGTTCAGATTGTCAAGTGGGGAACCCTTTTGCTCTATCAAATGCCGTAAATGAAAATTTTGTGTCAAACTTTCAAAAACAAAACAATCATTTTGCAAACACTTACAATTCAGGATGGAGAAACACCCCAAATTATCCATGGAACAACAATCAAGGAGCAGTTATACCACTTCAAAATTTTCCACAGCAAGAAAAGAAGCCGACATTAGAAGAGGTGTTCATGCAATACATACAAAAGACAGATTCGACAATTCAAAATGTTGCAAATTATACTTCGGCTTCCATTCACAATCTTGAGGTACAAATTGATCAAATTTTAAATATTTTAAATGAAAGAACTGCAGGAATATTACCGAGCAACACAGTTGTCAATCCCAAAGAGCATGTCAAGGCTATAACACTAAGAAGTGGGAGGACAATTGAGCAACCACAAAGAGAAAATAGTGAACAGAATGTGGTTGAAAAGCAAAGTGAGATTGAACAAAGTGTGGAGGAACAAATTCAGCATGAGCAAGTAATGTATAATGTTTTTAATTCCACAAAATTTCCTCCTGAAGAATAGTCATCTATTCAAGTAAGTGAAATTGATTTAATTTTGGGCAAGGAACATAAGGCTAAATTTGAAAAATCACCAACTGAAGTATGTCCAACAAATGCAGAAATTTTTGAAAACATTTTTGAACATGTCATGTATTTGGATGCTGCACCTTCTATTTATTCATTTTTGCAGCATAAATTCAAAAAGATGGGGGAATCAAAGACATCATCATCACGAAGGAAACACCTCAAATTGGAGCTTTAACCTGATCCACATCAGAAGAGAAAAATTGGAAAGGATGTGTTAATGTTGTTGGATCTTGGCGTTACTTAACCATTTCACCCCCATGTCTGGCTGAAGACTTAAAACTTAGCGCTTCTTGGGAGGCAACCCATGCTTTCTTTTATTGCATTTAGTTTTGATTTATCTTTTAGTTTGTTTTATTTTAATTTTTGATTTTATCTCGTAGGATTGCATAAATTTTGGAAGTTGCCGGGCGGAGCTGTTTTGAACACATGCATTGATGGCTGTTTTTGAACAGTTTGGAGTCAGAATCTGGAAAACTGATTCAAAGAGAAGTTGTAGCCTATCTTCTTAGCTTTCCAGCAAAAAAGAATTAAGCCCATTTGGACATCTATAGCTCCAGATATCGCCTAAATACTGAAGGATGCGCGTGTAGAAATTTAAAGACGATTCAGGGGAGATATTCTAAACTTTTTGCATTCTTTTTGTTTTTTTTTTCTTTCCCATTGAGGACAATGTGATATTCAAGTTTGGGGGGAAGGTTTACAAATTTATTTTTATTATTTTTAAAAAGAAAAAAAACAAACAAAAGGATTATAATGAGGCTCACCATTATACATTTTGAGTTCTTTATTGTGATAAGCATTGAAACAATTTTTTTGGGATAAACAATTTTTTTTATAAAGCAATATTAAGCATACTTATTTACTTTAGGATTATTGAGTTTCAAAATTCCTTACAAAATTGTGTGGGTAATGCTATTATACATAAAAGACAAATGTGATGTTTTTTCTTGTGATTATCCCCTTTAATCTAGTCCTAAACAGAGTTTAAGTAAATAGAGTAATAATGAAGGAAAAAAAAATATGTATGAATAAAGTCAATCTACTCCAATGTTTTGAGTTGCTTAGTAACTAGGGGTATTCATCACAAATGTCTACACTTACGTAGAACGGCAACTTGAAAGATGAGTATGCAAAGCACTTTAAGTTTGTGACTTGTTGAGTAACCGGGTGAATTCATCACAAATATTTTGCATTCGCGTAAAACGGCAAGTGACAACTTAAAGAAGAGACTACAAAAAAAAAATTAATAATAATAAATAAACTCTAGTTTGCTACTCGGTTTGTAGTAGAGAGAAGGGATAATCATAGATTGAGAGGTTGCATACTATAATTACATTAATTGCATGACAAATGCAATTGGGTTGTGAATTATGAATAAATAATTGCACTGGAGAAAGTGGGTATGCTTAGTTTTACTTTATTTGCAATTGTTTATATTTTTAATTGCAATTTTGATGCTTGCATGATAAGATCTCTTGGTGTGATTTGGTTGAGCCTACTATTATTATTCCCTTGTTTATGATTCTACTTTTTGCTCGAGGACAAGCAAAATTTTAAGTTTGGGGGTATTTGATGTATCTAATTTATATACAAAGATTTGTACTCATTTACCTATTAATATAGCTTGTTTTCGCTGATATTGTCTATAATTCATCTTATTTCTATATGATTTCATTTAATTAATTATTTTTGAAGAAATAATATTTTTGATGCAAAAAGTAAAGAATTGTGGAAAAAAATCAACAAACAAAGTAAAATAATTGATTTATCGATTTTATTGTTCTGTTGAGTTAAAAATTGCGACAAATAATTTTAAAAGGATTTTTATACGCTAATATGATATAAAGTTAGTTTAATTAATTTAATTTATTTTATTTAAAAAATCCTCACTTCAGATATTATTTTGTGTATGCAGCAGCACGTGGTGGAAATAAAAGGAAGAAAAGAAAGAAAGGGAAGTAAATAAAATTCTGGGTTATAAAAGGAAGGAAATAAAGGAAGAATGTGGACTTTTCTGCAAAAGTGCAAACCCTAATTGTTCACTCCGTTCTCTATAAATACAAGGCAAATGAGAGAGGATCAATCAGGAGGTGACCGCTAATCATTTGATTCAAATAAAAAATAACAAAAAAATAAAAAATAGAAAGGAATAGTCAGAACAAAATCCTTTGGCGTGCCGCTCAGAACAAACGAAGAGGAGAGAGAGATCGCAACTCTGGTGTGCATGTGGAAAAAATTGAAAAAAGAGGAGAAGCAGACGTGACAGTGCTGACGTGTCTGCTGTGCTGGCGCAGTCTTCGACAGGGACTACACGGGACAGCAGGCGGGTTCAGACGCCTGCTGTTTCCTTCGATCTGACGCACGACAGCAGGCGCACGGTTTCCAAGGGCGGACGACGTGGCGATTGCTTCTTCTTCGTTCTGACGCACAGCACGGCTCCCAAGGCGACGAGACTGCTTTGACGATCTGACTGGGCGTGGACTATACGACATCAGAGAAGCCATGAGACGAGGCATGGGTGTGACAGACTTGAAAGCTGATGTGGCAACTCTGACTGGCATAGAGACAGAAGGGAGATAAAGACTTCGGTTTGCATTATTTCTATATTTATTTGTATCTCTTCTTCTCTAATTTTTTGATGCAATCCCAAACAAATATGAACTGAATTTATTGTTCTAGAGGCTAAGGTGTAGCCAAGTTTTGTAGAACACAATTTTTAAATCCTTATTATTATTCTATTTTTCCTGGTTGTGTTTTAATTTTTATTATTTATGCGTACAACATGGTGGATAGACATTTGTATGACTTTTCAAATCATAAAGAGACCGAACAGGTGATTTGTGATCAATAAAAATTAAGACCGTATATTGGAGGACGTGACCATTAAGAAATCCCATTTCTCAATTAATAATTTGATGGATAGGCGAAGAATTAGTTGAGAATAATTTTTAGACTACGTTGATAGAGTGGTTAATATCTTTAGGATTTTGGTCGACAATTTGGGAAAGATAATATTTTTATTTATAAGGAATTATAATTTGTGTGTGTGATAAACGAGGTGAACTAAGAGCCCTAGAACTAATTTTACCATTAATAAATTACAAGAGCTTCACTGTTTGAAAGCCCTCTCCCTCTTCAGCAATTTAGTTAGAATTAAGTAGATTAAGCTAATTTTGTTGTTTTATCATTTCTAAATTTTGATCTTCCAAATAGTGATTCATTTAGTGATATCGGTACTCAGTAAAATATCTAGTCCCTGTGGGTTCGACACTCTACTCACCTATCTATATTACTTGTGCGATTTTGTACACTTGCAAAATTCAACATCAAGTTTTTGGCGTCGCTGCCGGGGACTAGTTATTCTTTTATTGATATTGAAAATTGCTAGATTATTGCTAATTTGGATTTTTTTTGTAATTATTTTTATTTTATTATCATTTTTCATCTTTATTTTCTTTTGACTAACTCTAACTTTTATTTATTTTTCTTATTTTATTTTTTTTAGTTTTTCTATTTTGTTTTTCTTTTTTGATACTTACATTTCAGGACATACACGTACATTATCATGGCGAACGATGAGAACAGACCTTTGAGAGACTATGCTATGCCCTCAATTTATGAGTCAAGCATAAAGAAGCCGGTTATTGAAGCTAACGATTTTGAAATTAAACCGGCGATGATTCTAATGATTCAATAGACTGTTCAATTTTGGGAACTACCACACGAGGATCCTTACACTCACATTGCAGATTTTTTAGAAATTTGTGACACTTTCAAGCACAACGGTGTATCAGACGATGCAATTAGACTAAGACTCTTTTCTTTTTCCCTACGAGATAAGGCGAAGGCTTGGCTACATTATCTACCACCCGGTAGTATTACTACTTGGGAGGGACTTGCACAAAAATTTCTAGCCAAATATTTTCCTCCAGCAAAGACAGCAAAGCTAAGAAAGGACATTTGCACATTTACTCAATTTGAGACCAAGTCTTTGTATGATGCATGGGAAAGGTATAAAGAGTTATTAAGAAAGTGTCCTAATCATGAACTCTCGAAATGGCTGCAAATGCAAACATTCTATAATGGTTTGGGAGTTACACATAGATCTATGGTTGACGTAGCAGCAGGTGGTGCACTGATGAGCAAAACTTACCAAGCATCCTATGATCTTTTAGAGGAGATGGCATCAAATCATTATCAGTGGTCTTCAGAGAGAGCAATGCCAAGAAAAGTGGCTGGAGTTTTTGAACTTGAATCTTTTTCTACTTTGAATGCAAACAATGATATTTTATCTAAACAAGTAGAAAATATGAATTTTCACGCTATTCATTCTAATATGATTTGTGATCTTTGTGCAGGAAATCATTCAAGTTCAGATTGTCAAGTGGGGAACCCTTTTGCTCTATCAAATGCCGTAAATGAAAATTTTGTGTCAAACTTTCAAAAACAAAACAATCATTATGCAAACACTTACAATTCAGGATGGAGAAACACCCCAAATTATCCATGGAACAACAATCAAGGAGCAGTTATACCACTTCAAAATTTTCCACAGCAAGAAAAGAAGCCGACATTAGAAGAGGTGTTCATGCAATACATACAAAAGACAGATTCGACAATTCAAAATGTTGCAAATTCTACTTCGGCTTCCATTCACAATCTTGAGGTACAAATTGATCAAATTTTAAATATTTTAAATGAAAGAACTGCAGGAATATTACCGAGCAACACAGTTGTCAATCCCAAAGAGCATGTCGAGGCTATAACACTAAGAAGTGGGAGGACAATTGAGCAACCACAAGAAGAAAACAGTGAACAGAATGTGGTTGAAAAGCAAAGTGAGATTGAACAAAGTGTGGAGGAACAAATTCAGCATGAGCAAGTAATGTATAATGTTTTTAATTCCACAAAATTTCCTCCTGAAGAACAGTCATCTATTCAAGTAAGTGAAATTGATTTAATTTTGGGCAAGGAACATAAGGCTAAATTTGAAAAATCACCAACTGAAGTATGTCCAACAAATGCAGAAATTTTTGAAAACATTTTTGAACATGTCATGTATTTGGATGCTGCACCTTCTATTTATTCATTTTTGCAACATAAATTCAAAAAGGTGGGGGAATCAAAGACATCATCATCACGAAGGAAACACCTCAAATTGGAGCTTGAACCTGATCCACATCAGAAGAGAAAAATTGGAAAGGATGTGTTAATGTTGTTGGATCTTGGCGTTACTTAACCATTTCACCCCCATGTCTGGCTGAAGACTTAAAACTTAGCGCTTCTTGGGAGGCAACCAATGCTTTCTTTTATTGCATTTACTTTTGATTTATCTTTTAGTTTATTTTATTTTAATTTTTGATTTTATCTCGTAGGATTGCATAAATTTTGGAAGTTGCCGGGCGGAGCTGTTTTGAACACATGCATTGATGGCTGTTTTTGAACAGTTTGGAGTCAGAATCTGGAAAACTGATTCAAAGAGAAGTTGTAGCCTATCTTCTTAGCTTTCCAGCAAAAAAGAATTCAGCCCATTTGGACATCTACAGCTCCAGATATCGCCAAAATACTGAAGGCTGCGCGTGTAGAAATTTAAAGACGAATCAGGGGAGATATTCTAAACTTTTTGCATTCTTTTTGTTTTTCTTTTTCTTTCCCATTGAGGACAATGTGATATTCAAGTTTGGGGGGAAGGTTTACAAATTTATTTTTATTATTTTTAAAAAGAAAACAAACAAACAAAAGGATTATAATGAGGCTCACCATTATACATTTTGAGTTCTTTATTGTGATAAGCATTGAAACAATTTTTTTGGGATAAACAATTTTTTTTTATAAAGCAATATTAAGCATACTTATTTACTTTAGGATTGTTGAGTTTCAAAATTCCTTACAAAATTGTGTGGGTAATGCTATTATACATAAAAGACAAATGTGGTGTTTTTTCTTGTGATTATCCCCTTTAATCTAGTCCTAAACAGAGTTTAAGTAAATAGAGTAATAATGAAGAAAAAAAAAATGTGTATGAATAAAGTCAATCTACTCCAATGTTTTGAGTTGCTTAGTAACTAGGGGTATTCATCACAAATGTCTACACTTACGTAGAACGACAACTTGAAAGATGAGTATGCAAAGCACTTTAAGTTTGTGACTTGTTGAGTAACCGGGTGAATTCATCACAAATGTTTTGCATTCGCGTAAAAAGGCAAGTGACAACTTAAAGAAGAGACTACAAAAAATAATAATAATAATAATAATAAATAAACTCTAGTTTGCTACTCGGTTTGTAGTAGAGAGAAGGGATAATCATAGATTGAGAGGGTGCATACTATAATTACATTAATTGCATGACAAATGCGATTGGGTTGGGAATTATGAATAAATAATTGCACTGGAGAAAGTGGGTATGCTTAGTTTTACTTTATTTGCAATTGTTTATATTTTTAATTGCAATTTTGATGCTTGCATGATAAGATCTCTTGGTGTGATTTGGTAGAGCCTACTATTATTATTTCCCTTGTTTATGATTCTACTTTTTGCTCGAGGACAAGCAAAATCTTAAGTTTGGGGGTATTTGATGTATCTAATTTATATACAAATATTTGTACTCATTTACCTATTAATATGGCTTGTTTTCGCTGATATTGTCCATAATTCATTTTATTTCTATATGATTTCATTTAATTAATTATTTTTGAAGAAATAATATTTTTGATGCAAAAAGTAAAGAATTGTGGAAAAAAATCAACAAACAAAGTAAAATAATTGATTTATCGATTTTATTGTTCTGTTGAGTTAAAAATTGCGACAAATAATTTTAAAAGGATTTTTATACGCTAATACGAAATAAAGTTAGTTTAATTAATTTAATTTATTTTATTTAAAAAAGTCCACACTTCAGATATTATTTTGTGTATGCAGCAGCACGTGGTGGAAATAAAAGGAAGAAAAGAAAGAAAGGGAAGTAAATAAAATTCTGGGTTATAAAAGGAAGGAAATAAAGGAAGAATGTGGACTTTTCTGCAAAAGTGCAAACCCTAATTGTTCACTCCGTTCTCTATAAATACAAGGCAAATGAGAGAGGATCAATCAGGAGGTGACGGCTAATCATTTGATTCAAATAAAAAATAATAAAAAAATAAAAAACAGAAAGGAATAGTCAGAACAAAATTCTTTGGCGTGCCGCTCAGAACAAACGAAGAGGAGAGAGAGATCGCATCTCTGGTGTGCATGTGGAAAAAATTGAAAAAATAGGAGAAGCAGACGTGACAGTGCTGACGTGTCTGCTGTGCTGGCGCAGTCTTCGACAGGGACCACACGGGACAGCAGGCGGGTTCAGACGCCTGCTGTTTCCTTCGATCTGATGCACGACAGCAGGCGCACGGTTTCCAAGGGCGGACGACGTGGCGATTGCTTCTTCTTCGTTCTGACGCACAGCACGGCTCCCAAGGCGACGAGACTGCTTTGACGATCTGACTGGGCGTGGACTATACGACATCAGATAAGCCATGAGACGAGGCACGGGGGTGACAGACCTGAAAGCTGATGTGGCAACTCTGACTGGCATAGAGACAGAAGGGAGATAAAGACTTCGGTTTGCATTATTTCTATATTTATTTGTATCTCTTCTCCTCTAATTTTTTGATGCAATCCCAAACAAATATGAACTGAATTTATTGTTCTAGAGGCTAAGGTGTAGCCAAGTTTTGTAGAACACAATTTTTAAATCCTTATTATTATTCTATTTTTCCTGGTTGTGTTTTAATTTTTATTATTTATGCGTACAACATGGTGGATAGACATTTGTATGACTTTTCAAATCATAAAGAGACCGAACAGGTGATTTGTGATTAATAAAAATTAAGACCGTATATTGGAGGACGTGACCATTAAGAAATCCCATTTCTCAATTAATAATTTGATGGATAGGCGAAGAATTAGTTGAGAATAATTTTTAGACTACGTTGATAGAGTGGTTAATATCTTTAGGATTTTGGTCGACAATTTGGGAAAGATAATATTTTTATTTATAAGGAATTATAATTTGTGTGTGTGATAAACGAGGTGAACCAAGAGCCCTAGAACTAATTTTACCGTTAATAAATTACAAGAGCTTCACTGTTTGAAAGCCCTCTCCCTCTTCACCAATTTAGTTAGAATTAAGTAGATTAAGCTAATTTAGTTGTTTTATCATTTCTAAATTTCGATCTTCCAAATAGTGATTCATTTAGTGATATCGGTACTCAGTAAAATATCTAGTCCCTGTGGGTTCGACACTCTACTCACCTATCTATATTACTTGTGCGATTTTGTACACTTGCAAAATTCAACATCAAGTTTTTGGCGCCGCTGCCGGGGACTAGTTATTCTTTTATTGATATTGAAAATTGCTAGATTATTGCTAATTTGGATTTTTTTTGTAATTATTTTTATTTTATTATCATTTTACATCTTTATTTTCTTTTGACTAGCTCTAACTTTTATTTATTTTTCTTATTTTATTTTTTTTAGTTTTTCTATTTTGTTTTTCCTTTTTGATACTTACATTTCAGGACATACACGTACATTATCATGGCGAACGATGAGAACAGACCTTTGAGAGACTATGTTATGCCCTCAATTTATGAGTCAAGCATAAAGAAGCCGGTTATTGAAGCTAATGATTTTGAAATTAAACCGGCGATGATTCTAATGATTCAACAGACTGTTCAATTTTGGGGACTACCACATGAGGATCCTTACGCTCACATTGCAGATTTTTTAGAAATTTGTGACACTTTCAAGCACAGCGGTGTATCAGACGATGCAATTAGACTAAGACTCTTTTCTTTTTCCCTACGAGATAAGGCGAAGGCTTGGCTACATTATCTACCACCCGGTAGTATTACTACTTGGGAGGGACTTGCACAAAAATTTCTAGCCAAGTATTTTCCTCCAGCAAAGACAGCAAAGCTAAGAAAGGACATTTGCACATTTACTCAATTTGAGACCAAGTCTTTGTATGATGCATGGAAAAGGTATAAAGAGTTATTAAGAAAGTGTCCTAATCATGAACTATCGAAATGGCTGCAAATGCAAACATTCTATAATGGTTTGGGAGTTACACATAGATCTATGGTTGACGTAGCAGCAGGTGGTGCACTGATGAGCAAAACTTACCAAGCATCCTATGATCTTTTAGAGGAGATGGCATCAAATCATTATCAGTGGTCTTCAGAGAGAGCAATGCCAAGAAAAGTGGCTGGAGTTTTTGAACTTGAATCTTTTTCTACTTTAAATGCAAACAATGATATTTTATCTAAACAAGTAGAAAATAAGAATTTTCATGCTATTCATTCTAATATGATTTGTGATCTTTGTGCAGGAAATCATTCAAGTTCAGATTGTCAAGTGGGGAACCCTTTTGCTCTATCAAATGCCGTAAATGAAAATTTTGTGTCAAACTTTCAAAAACAAAACAATCATTTTGCAAACACTTACAATTCAGGATGGAGAAACACCCCAAATTATCCATGGAACAACAATCAAGGAGCAGTTATACCACTTCAAAATTTTCCACAGCAAGAAAAGAAGCCGACATTAGAAGAGGTGTTCATGCAATACATACAAAAGACAGATTCGACAATTCAAATTGTTGCAAATTCAACTTCGGCTTCCGTTCACAATCTTGAGGTACAAATTGATCAAATTTTAAATATTTTAAATGAAAGAACTGCAGGAATATTACTGAGCAACACAGTTGTCAATCCCAAAGAGCATGTCGAGGCTATAACACTAAGAAGTGGGAGGACAATTGAGCAACCACAAGAAGAAAACAGTGAACAGAATGTGGTTGAAAAGCAAAGTGAGATTGAACAAAGTGTGGAGGAACAAATTCAGCATGAGCAAGTAATGTATAATGTTTTTAATTCCACAAAATTTCCTCCTGAAGAACAGTCATCTATTCAAGTAAGTGAAATTGATTTAATTTTGGGCAAGGAACATAAGGCTAAATTTGAAAAATCACCAACTGAAGTATGTCCAACAAATGTAGAAATTTTTGAAAACATTTTTGAACAAGTCATGTATTTGGATGCTGCACCTTCTATTTATTCATTTTTGCAGCATAAATTCAAAAGGTGGGGGAATCAAAGACATCATCATCACGAAGGAAACACCTCAAATTGGAGCTTGAACCTGATCCACATCAGAAGAGAAAAATTAGAAAGGATGTGTTAATGTTGTTGGATCTTGGCGTTACTTAACCATCTCACCCCCATGTCTGGCTGAAGACTTAAAACTTAGCGCTTCTTGGGAGGCAACCCATGCTTTCTTTTATTTCATTTAGTTTTGATTTATCTTTTCGTTTATTTTATTTTAATTTTTGATTTTATCTCGTACGATTGCATAAATTTTGGAAGTTGCCGGGCGGAGCTGGTTTGAACACATGCATTGATGGCTGTTTTTGAACAGTTTGGAGTCAGAATCTGGAAAACTGATTCAAAGAGAAGTTGTAGCCTATCTTCTTAGCTTTCCAGCAAAAAACAATTCAGCCCATTTGGACACCTACAGCTCCAGATATCGCCAAAATACTGAAGGCTGCGCGTGTAGAAATTTAAAGACGAATCAGGGGAGATATTCTAAAATTTTTGCATTCTTTTTGTTTTTCTTTTTCTTTCCCATTGAGGACAATGTGATATTCAAGTTTGGGGGGAAGGTTTACAAATTTATTTTTATTATTTTTAAAAAGAAAAAAACAAACAAAAGGATTATAATGAGGCTCACCATTACACATTTTGAGTTCTTTATTGTGATAAGCATTGAAACAATTTTTTTGGGATAAACAATTTTTTTTTATAAAGCAATATTAAGCATACTTATTTACTTTAGGATTATTGAGTTTCAAAATTCCTTACAAAATTGTGTGGGTAATGCTATTATACATAAAAGACAAATGTGATGTTTTTTCTTGTGATTATCCCCTTTAATCTAGTCCTAAACAGAGTTTAATTAAATAGAGTAATAATGAAGGAAAAAAAAATGTGTATGAATAAAGTCAATCTACTCCAATGTTTTGAGTTGCTTAGTAACTAGGGGTATTCATCACAAATGTTTACACTTACGTAGAACGGCAACTTGAAAGATGAGTATGCAAAGCACTTTAAGTTTGTGACTTGTAGAGTAACCGGGTGAATTCATCACAAATGTTTTGCATTCGCGTAAAAAGGCAAGTGACAACTTAAAGAAGAGACTACAAAAAAAAAAATAATAATAATAAATAAACTCTAGTTTGCTACTCGGTTTGTAGTAGAGAGAAGGGAAAATCACAGATTGAGTGGTTGCATACTATAATTACATTAATTGCATGACAAATGCGATTGGGTTGGGAATTATGAATAAATAATTGCACTGGAGAAAGTGGGTATGCTTAGTTTTACTTTATTTGCAATTGTTTATATTTTTAATTGCAATTTTGATGCTTGCATGATAAGATCTCTTGGTGTGATGGGTTGAGCCTACTATTATTATTCCCTTGTTTATGATTCTACTTTTTACTCGAGGACAAGCAAAATCTTATGTTTGGGGGTATTTGATGTATCTAATTTATATACAAATATTTGTACTCATTTACCTATTAATATGGCTTGTTTTCGCTGATATTGTCTATAATTCATCTTATTTCTATATGATTTCATTTAATTAATTATTTTTGAAGAAATAATATTTTTGATGCAAAAAGTAAAGAATTGTGGAAAAAAATCAACAAACAAAGTAAAATAATTGATTTATCGATTTTATTGTTCTGTTGAGTTAAAAATTGCGACAAATAATTTTAAAAGGATTTTTATACGCTAATATGATATAAAGTTTGTTTAATTAATTTAATTTATTTTATTTAAAAAATCCTCACTTCAGATATTATTTTGTGTATGCAGCAGCACGTGGTGGAAATAAAAGGAAGAAAAGAAAGAAAGGGAAGTAAATAAAATTCTGGGTTATAAAAGGAAGGAAATAAAGGAAGAATGTGGACTTTTCTGCAAAAGTGCAAACCCTAATTGTTCACTCCGTTCTCTATAAATACAAGGCAAATGAGAGAGGATCAATCAGGAGGTGACGGCTAATCATTTGATTCAAATAAAAAATAATAAAAAAATAAAAAACAGAAAGGAATAGTCAGAACAAAATCCTTTGGTGTGCCGCTCAGAACAAACGAAGAGGAGAGAGAGATCGCATCTCTGGTGTGCATGTGGAAAAAATTGAAAAAAGAGGAGAAGCAGACGTGACAGTGCTGACGTGTCTGCTGTGCTGGCGCAGTCTTCGACAGGGACCACACGGGACTGCAGGCGGGTTCAGACGCCTGCTGTTTCCTTCGATCTGATGCACGACAGCAGGCGCACGGTTTCCAAGGGCGGACGACGTGGCGATTGCTTCTTCTTCGTTCTGACGCACAGCACGGCTCCCAAGGCGACGAGACTGCTTTGACGATCTGACTGGGCGTGGACTATACGACATCAGAGAAGCCATGAGACGAGGCACGGGGGTGACAGACCTGAAAGCTGATGTGGCAACTCTGACTGGCATAGAGACAGAAGGGAGATAAAGACTTCGGTTTGCATTATTTCTATATTTATTTGTATCTCTTCTTCTCTAATTTTTTGATGCAATCCCAAACAAATATGAACTGAATTTATTGTTCTAGAGGCTAAGGTGTAGCCAAGTTTTGTAGAACACAATTTTTAAATCCTTATTATTATTCTATTTTTCCTGGTTGTGTTTTAATTTTTATTATTTATGCGTACAACATGGTGGATAGACATTTGTATGACTTTTCAAATCATAAAGAGACCGAACAGGTGATTTGTGATTAATAAAAATTAAGACCGTATATTGGAGGACGTGACCATTAAGAAATCCCATTTCTCAATTAATAATTTGATGGATAGGCGAAGAATTAGTTGAGAATAATTTTTAGACTACGTTGATAGAGTGGTTAATATCTTTAGGATTTTGGTCGACAATTTGGGAAAGATAATATTTTTATTTATAAGGAATTATAATTTGTGTGTGTGATAAACGAGGTGAACCAAGAGCCCTAGAACTAATTTTACCGTTAATAAATTACAAGAGCTTCACTGTTTGAAAGCCCTCTCCCTCTTCACCAATTTAGTTAGAATTAAGTAGATTAAGTTAATTTAGTTGTTTTATCATTTCTAAATTTCGATCTTCCAAATAGTGATTCATTTAGTGATATCGGTACTCAGTAAAATATCTAGTCCCTGTGGGTTCGACACTCTACTCACCTATCTATATTACTTGTGCGATTTTGTACACTTGCAAAATTCAACATCAGACCTACAATGGCGAGGGTGATCTCGCTGATCACAAGAAGGGGTTTAAGACCCTCATGATGATTCACAACGCTGTGGATCCCCTCCTCTGCCGCGCCTTCCCTGCTACCCTTCGTGATCCGTCTCGAGAATGGTTCTCCAAACTTACCTCCGGCTCGGTCTTCTCTTTCGAACAACTAGAGGCAGGCTTCCTAGCCCACTTCGTAACCAGCAGAAGGGTCGAGAAGACAAAATCTTCCCTCCTGAACCTCAAGCAGAAGGATGGGGAATCCCTCCGTGAGTTCATCCTGAGATTCACCACCGAGGTGAGGTCTATCTCCTCCCTCAACGCGGGGGTCGCCTCCGCAGCCTTCGGGCACAATATCCGCCACGGCCAGCTCAAGGCTTCCTTAGCCAAGAAGCAACCCGTGGACTTCCCCGACCTACTCAATAGGGTCGAGAAGTATATTCGGGCCGAGGAGGCCCTCAATCCCGAGGGCACCACAGAAGCCACTGCTAAGGAGAAGCGTAAGGCCGATAATGCTGAGCCCTTCAAGAAACCCGCGAAAGAAATGGCTGGTCTCAAGAGGGTCCCCCCGATCCCCCGATTCGAGAGATATACGCCCCTGACTCAGAACATCTTGGCAATCTTGATGGAGATCGAGGATAAAGGGATCATCTGATTCCCTCCCCAACCGAGCAACAAAGGCAAGAAGCGAGACCAAAGGTTCTACTGCCGCTTCCACCGAGTCACCGGGTATGATACCGACCATTGCCGAGCCCTCAAAGACGAGATCGAAGCCCTCATCCAACGAAGATATCTGAGGGAGTTCGCCTGGGCCAATCCCAAAGACCGGAGAGAGTCGAGGAGCCTGAGGCTGTCGCCTCTTCCACGGACGACCAGCTGGCAACCCGAGCGGGACCCCGAACCCGAGGAGACAGGGGGACCGGCTATCGTGCACTGTGTCCATGGCGGACCCATGGGAGGGGAATCCAATACCTCTCGCAAGGCTATCGTCTGAGAGGTCAACTCTGTTTGGGACCATCCCTCCCCTCGGGTTCAGCAGCAGGCGGTCTCCTTCTCTGGGGAAGACCTTGAAGGCGTCTGGCTTCTGCACTGCGATGCCCTCGTCATCAGCCTTGTCATGGCCAACTTAGAGGTCCGCTGTATCCTGGTTTACAATGGCAGCTCGATTAATATCCTTTTCTTGGAAGCCTATGAGAACCTCAAACTCCCCCGAGAAAAGATCAAGCCGGCCGGTTACACCCTTCCTGGGTTTTCGGGCGTCCCCGTACAAATTGAGGGAATTGTGACATTAGATGTAACTGCAGGCACGACCGCCATCCTCTGAACCGAGTCGATGGATTTCTTGGTGGTCAACGTCAAGGCAGCATACAATGCCATCCTCGGCTGACCCGTGCTTTGTTCGTTCCAGGCCGTCCCCTCAGCCTACAATCTGAAGCTAAAGTTCCCAACCGACCATGGGGTTGGGGTCGTCCGAGGTAACCAGGAGTCGGCACGTTCGTGTTACATGACCGTGGTAGGGGGCGGGGTATTTCCCCTCGACGCAGTTGAGCTCCCTCCCGAGATGAACCATCCGGAGTCAGAACCGGCGGACGAACAATAGGAAGTCTCGTTCGAGGCGAAAGGCAAATCCAAACATTTTCATGTGAGCCGCACCCTGTCCCCCGACTTGAAGCCGGGCCTGATTGATTGCGTCCGCCGCAACATCAACCTCTTCGCCTGGACTCCGTCTGACATGCCCGGAATTTCAGAAGATCTAATCATGCACCGACTGAGCATCGCCGCGGGATCCAAGCCCATTCATCAGAAGCGGCGCAAGTTCACCCTGGAGAGGTAACAAGCCCTAAAGGTTGAGGTGGACAAAGTGTTGTCCGCCCGATTCATACAGGAGGTCAGCTACCCCGAGTGGCTGGCTAACGTCGTTATGGAGAAGAAAGCCAGTGGAAACTGGAGGATCTGCATAGACTTCACAGATCTCAACAAGGCATGCCCAAAAGATCCTTTCCCTCTCCCTAGCATCAAAGCCCTAATCGACACGACATCGGGTCACGAGATGCTGACATTCATGGATGCCTTTTCAGACTATAACCAAATCCACATGTTTCCTCCCGACATCGCCAAGACGTCTTTTGTAACCGACCAAGGTCTGTACTGTTACTGGGTTATGCCCTTCGGGCTCAAGAATGCCGGAGCCACTTACCAGAGACTCTTTAACCGGGTCTTCAAAAATCAGATCGGTCGCAACATGGAAGTATACGTCGACAACATGCTCGTCAAAAGCCGGCGAGGTCAGGACCATGTGAAAGACCTTGAAGAAGCATTTGGCATCCTCTAATCACATGACATGAGGCTTAATCCCGCCAAGTGCGCCTTCGGCGTCTCCTCTGAAAAATTCCTCGGGTTCGTCATCTGCCAGCACGTCATAGAGGCGAACCCCGAGAAAATCCAGGCCATTATCGACATGGCCCCTCCCAGAAATGTTAAAGAGGTTCAGCGCCTAACGGGGAGGCTGGCGGCCATCGGCCGCTTCCTCTCAAAATCCCGAGAGAAGTCACTCCCTTCTTCATGGCTCTTCGAGGAGCCAAAGGCTTCGAGTGGGGGACACCCAGCAACAGGCGTTCGAACAGCTAAAGACCTATCTCGCCAACCCTCCACTCCTGAGTAAACCCAAACCGAGCGAATCCCTACAGCTGTATCTCTCATCCTCGGAGAGCGCCCTTAGTGTCGTTCTCATTCGGGAAGATAACGGCGTCCAGAAGCCTCTGTATTACGTGAGCAAAGTGTTGCTTTCGGCAGAGACCAGGTATACCAAAATGGAGAAGGTGGCCTACGCACTTGTGATGGCCGTACGAAAGCTTTGCCCTTATTTCCAAGCCCACTCTATTCATGTCTGTATGGAACAGCCTCTTAAAGCCATCCTTTACAAGCCTGAAACTTCCGGCCGCTTGGTTAAATGGTCGATCGAGCTGAGTCAGTATGACATCAGCTACCAGCACAGGACAGCCATCAAAGGGTAGGCCCTCACCGAATTCATCACGGAATGCACTATTTCCGAGCCATCCATCATCTAGGAGACCGACCCGATGTGGAAGGTTTATGTCGACGGCTCGTCTTGTGAGGGAGGAAGCGGGACGGGCGTCATTTTGAACGGTCTCGATAATTTCGTCCTTCAATATTCTCATTATCTGAATTTCCTGGCTTCAAACAATGAAGCGGAATACGAAGCTATGATCGCTGGGCTCACCCTAGCACGCAAGGCCGGATTCAAACACATCAAAGCCTTTAGCGACTCCCAGCTCGTGGTCAACCAGATCACCGGAGAGTACGAAACTCACGACGCTCGAATGGTGCAGTACCTGGCGATAGTCCATCACATCTTGGCATCTTTCGAATACCACTTGGTGGAATGGATCCCCAGGGAACATAACGCCCAGGCCGATTCATTATCGAAGCTCACCTCGTCATCCTTCGAGGGGCTCGACCGCACCGTTCTGATCGAAGTCCTCCTCAAGCCCAGCATCGATCTCACTAAAGCCTCTTGCCTCACCATTGATCTCTTCCCAGATGATTGGACGATGCCCATTCGAAAATTCCTGTCGAACGGCGAGCTCCCTCAAGAACGGGCCGAAGCAAGAAGAATCAGGGTCCGCTCCGAAAGATTCACCCTGATCGACAAAATGCTCTTCAAGCGCTCGTACACGATAGCTGATGGTAGGCCCTACCTCTGTTGCCTAGACCCTGACGAGGCGAAGTACGCTCTGAAGGAACTGCACGTGGGGATCGGTGGATGTCACATGGGGAGCAGGTCGCTCGCCCGAAAGGCCCTAAATCACAGGTACTACTGGCCTACCATGCTGCAAGACTCTCGGGATCTCGTCAAGAGGTGCGGCCCATGCCAAAGATTCTCTTCGGTGAAGAGGCTCCCCAGGCCAACCTCTGATCCCTGTCTAGTCCGACCCCCTTTGCTAAATGGGGGATGGACCTAGTCGGCCCCTTCTCGCATGCAACAGGCCAAAGGAAATTTTTGGTGGTGGACATCGACTACTTCACAAAGTGGATCGAGGTAGAACCCCTGGCCACGATCACCAAACATCAAACTCAACAATTCTTCTGGAGGAACATCATCTGCCAATTCGGGATCCCGCAAGTGCTCATCACCGACAACGGGACCCAGTTCGTAGGTAAAAACTTTCAAAAGTTCAGCGAAGACATCGGTGTTCATCAACGCTTCTCATCGGTGTGCCACCCTCAATCAAACGGCCAAGCCAAAAATGCGAACCGCCAGATCCTAGTCGGCCTTAAGAAGCCGCCTGATAATTCACCAAAGGGGCTATGGGTCGACGATCTGCCCATCGTACTCTGGGCGCATCGAACAACTAAAAGGATCCCTACGGGCGAATCCCTATTCAACCTCACCTACGGGGCCGAGGCTGTTATTCATCTGGAAATCGGCCTCTCATCGCCCAGGATCATGGCCTTCAACAAAGAAGACAACTCATTAGACCTCAGAGCCAATCTGGACCTCATCGACGAGGTCAAGGAAAGATCCGCCATTCACAGACGCATATACCAACAAAGGATCGAGAAATTCTACAACAAGAAGGTCCACCCGACGGACATCAAGCAAGGTGACCTCGTACTCAGAAAACTGGCGGTATCCGACCCCAGAGGAAAGCGAAAGTTATCGCCTAATTGGGAGGGCCCTTACAAGGTCCCCGAAGTGATACGTCTGGGCACATACCGACTTGCAGACCTGGGGGGCGGGATAATCAAGAGGCCCTAGAATGCGGAGCACCTCATTAAGTTCCTCGAAGGAGAGGGCTAAACTTATGTAACCAATCCGTTGTAGTTGGAACCTACGTGTTTTTCCCTTTTCGTAAATAACAGTGTAATTTGGTTTTCTCCTACACTTTAAAAATATTTTCCGTCCATGTTAAGGGGGCTTGACATTCGGCATTAACCTCGAGCCACGCCCGAGATTTCTCAAGCTAACTGGGCTACGCGCTCGGCAATGCCTCCGAGCCACAACCCGACAACTCTCACATGTTAAGGGGGCTCGACCTTCGGCATTGACCTCAAGCCATGCCCTAGCTTTCTCAAGCTACTAGGGCTTCACTCTTGGCAATACCCCCGAGCCACAACCCGACAAATCTTACATGTTAAGGAGACTCGACCTTCGGCATTGACCTCGAGCCACGCCCTAGCTTTCTCAAGCTAACTGGGCTACGCGCTCGGCAGTGCCTTCCAGCCACAACCAGACAACTCTCACATGGTAAGGGGCCTCGACCTTCGGCATTGACCTCGAGCCACGCCCTAGATTTCTCAAGCTAACTGGGCTACGCACTCGGTAGTGCCTCCGAACCACAACCCAACAACTCTCACATGTTAAGGGGGCTCGACCTTCGGCATTGACCTCGAGCCACACCTTAGCTTTCTCAAGCTAAATGGGCTACGCGCTCGGCAGTGCCTTCGAGCCATAACCCGACAGCTCTCACATGTTAAGGGGGCTCGACCTTCGGTACTGACCTCGAGCCACGCCCTAGCTTTCTCAAGCTAACTGGACTACGTGCTCGGCAGTGCCTCCGAGCCACAACCCGACAACTCTCACATGTTAAGGGGGATCGACCTTCGGTATTGACCTCGAGCCACGCCCTAGATTTCTCAAGCTAACTGGACTACGTGCTCGGCAATGCCTCCGAGCCACAACCTGACAACTCTCACATGTTAAGGGGGCTCGACCTTCGGCATTGACCTCGAGCCACGCCCTAGCTTTCTCAAGCTATCAGGGCTTGACGCTCCGCAACACCCTCGAGCCACAACCCGATAACTCTCACATGTTAAGGGGGCTCGACCTTCAGTATTGACCTCGAACCACGCCCTAGCTTTCTCAAGCTACCAAGGCTACGCACTCGGTAGTACCCCCGAGCCACAACCCGACAACTCTAACATGTTAAGGGGGCTCGACCTTCGGCATTGACCTCAAGCCATGCCCTAGCTTTCTCAAGCTATGAGGGCTTCGCGCTCGGCAATACCCCCGAGCCACAACCCGACAACTCACACATGTTAAGGGGGTCTTCAACACTCCGAGCACCCAAGGGGTTTTCATCAAAGCAACCAAGTCTTGAAACTTCAGCTGGGATTTCAGCTCTCCTCCCTACCCAAAATTTTCATTAAGATTCTGGGTGCTCACCTTCGGCAAGCACCCCGAGCCCCGAACCATGGATCGAACCACCTTTCACCCACTGGCAACAGGGGATAAACAGCACTCATGACCGCTACCCCCAATTGTCAGAAGGTGGCAGGGGAGCCACCGATCTGGGACTCTCGACCAAAAGTTTCATTGGGGGCGCTCGCCTTCAGCAAGCGCCCCGATCCCCGCCTCCGGAACCAACCCACCTTTCACCCGATGGCAAAAGGGGATAAACAACACTCATTACCATTACCCCCAATTGTCAGCGGGTGGCAAGAGAGTCACTAGCGACGAGAACTCACGGTGAAGTAAGACAATTTCTGATAAACTTCTGATGAAGGGGTGAGGGTTATATAGCCCTACAAAAAGGCACATTTATGACTTTGGGAAGTTGAAACGTCGGAAGATGAAACGTCCCCCATTAGGCGACATTAGAAGACAAAACGGTTCTGCTCCCGAGAAAAACAGGGATCCTCCCCCCGAATCACAACCCTAATCAGGGCGAATCTGCATTCGACACGGGTTTCGAGTCACTCCCTCGTTTTCTACAAAGCAGGGGGTTCGGAGCCCGGTTCGAGGAACAGTCAACATCCTAGTTTTTCCACATCAAAGAGGATCGGACAAATCAAATCTTATTCATAAGTGCCTTCAAAGGCTATGGTACAATTAAGAAATGTTACAGCATTCTATCTCTACCTCTACCTAAGATTCTCTCACCAAGCCCTCTGGGCACACAAGAGTCGTCTCAAGTCCTGCGGAATGGGTCTGCCCTCCAGCAACCTCATCCCCCATCTTGGGCGTAGCCACTGTCGTCGTCCCCGCAACGGAGCTCTGCGCATCAGCGAACCTCGCCATCTCCAGATATAGGGTCGGCGAGGAGCCCAAAATAGAAGGGCCTCCTAGCTCTGGATGGCCGAACCGAGACTGCCCGGGGCCTAGCAGGACCTTCAACCTCTGAATCTCCAGCTCCTTCTCAACCACAACCTCGCAAAGAAAGGACTCGGAGGTCAGTCGACTGGTGGAAGCATCAAATAGGGACCAGTTCGTCTAGGCACTCCCCCAGTCCCAATCGGCTATGGCCTTCTTTAGGCGTGCAGCCTCTAAGCTAAGCTCCTTGGACTTGTTCATAAAATAGCCTACCGCGGCTTCTCGAACGCGAGCCTTCTTGTGATAGCGGATCAAGACACTTTCCTTGGACTCTAGCCTATCCTGATGTCGATGGGCCTCGGCGGAACTGAGGTTGGTACCCAGGGCCTCGTTAATCTACCAAGAGAAAAGGAAACCACAATTCACTAGAAATCCACTCAAGTTATAGAAGGTCGGCCAAAAGCACTATTGTATTAATTCAAAATTTGATTACAAAAGGTGGTGGCCAGTCCGCATTCGGCAATACAAAAAGGAACCAAAAAAAGAGGGGGGAGAAAGTATTTTAGCTACTGCGGAGGGGGGAGCTACACCTCTTTATCGGCTGCCACACCCCCTACCTCCTCCTTCAAGGTAGGGTCCCTCGAAGCCTCATCGCCCTCACCCCCGGAAGTTGGTGGGCATGGGGGGTACCCACCTGTAGTTGAGGTGGTCGATTTTTGCTTCGGGGTAAAGAAGCAGAAAGTGCTCCTTCGCCTTGTCATATGACTCGTCTTGGGCGCTGATCACCTCTTCCGAAGACACCATCGCAATCTCTTCGTACTCCGCCTGTGGCTTCCCCGGGCCACGGCCAGTTCACGGAGATGCCCGTCATGTTGAGAGGCGAGCTCGTCTTGGAAGGCCTACACCTTCCCTTGAGAATCCGTTAGCTCGGTCTTCACGTCCTTCGCATCTCGAATGTATCGATCGGCATTCTGCTTCTCGTCATGGACCTTTATCTCCAGGCATCTCCTTATCTGATCCCCGTTCATCAGCGCCTAGTCTAAAAGGGAAAGTCAGAAGATTACCCAGTACAAAAGAAAAATAAATAGAAAAATCCAACACTTACCACCACTTGAGCTTGAGCCCACTTCATGTGGGCCGTCTCCATGGTCTCGGTCGCCATAACGTTCCGGTCACGGACCGGGGTGAGCTTGGTGGCCACCTCCATGGAAATCGGGCCCTCGGCCAGCGAATCTCCCTCCCTGACCGACCAGTCCAGGGCGTAAGGCCTTAGCCCCCCATCGCCCACCATCTACCTGGAGTCGGGATGGACGATGGGGGTCCTAGCCTTTAGGACCTCGGTAACCTTTCGGCTACTCGAGCTCGGCCCGGAATCCTTCGCCTCTCGGGAAGAATGCTTCTTCTTTAGCTTCTTTGGGGGCAGTTCCGAAAGGACCTTTGCCGCCCCTTGGGCTGGCCCCGTCGCTGATGCCGCCTGCTGGGCCCTCTTCTTCTGGGCCAGTGCCAACAGGGCCTTCCTCACCTCCAGCTTGGCAGGTTCCATCACTGCAAAAAAGAGAAAAAATGTTAATACGAAAGCAGAAAATTAGACGAGAATGAAACAAAAACATATAGGGGTCGGCTGGGCTCAGTCTGACTCATGCAAGGTGTATCTCGATTATGCGGGGCCAACCGATGCTATGCCCCTCCACGATTTTGTCTCTATCAGCCCACTCCGCCTCAGTCATGTCCCTCCGCCTCGGGGGTTTGAAGTTCGGCTTGAAGAAATTCCAAGCCGTAGGGATTTCCCAAGGCACTTCGCTCCCAACAATGAAGTACTTCTCCTTCCACCCATTTATCGAGTCCGGGTGACCGTGCATCACCCTCTTCTGAGGGCAGGGCGACATGTAGAATATGCCCTCCATGTCCCCAAGGGAGCTCACCCCCAAGACCGCGCAAAAGTACTTCAACTTAAGGGGGACCTACTTCTCCTGACACTTCAAAATAAAGCAAATCAGATGCTTCCATGAATTGAGGCCATACTACATCGGGCTCTGCTCCCCCCCACCTCAGAACCCTTTTGATGAACGGATGCAACGGCAACCTTAGCCCCGAGATAGAAGCATCCTCGGGAAATATGTAGAAGCCGGGGGCCAACTCGGTGGTGGGGCGAAGATCGGGGCTCGGGATCATCAACTTATACTCCTTAGGGATGAAGTAACTGGCCCTTATTATGGGCAGAAAATTGGCCTTCAGCACACACTGCATGTTGTCCATCTTCATCTGAGGCCGACTGGTCGAAGGCACCTCCACGTGAAATTGAACAAGGTTCTCCAGGTCATCAGGGTACATCCTGATCGACCCTGGCTTCTTGGAAAAGGGGACGTCAAATCCAGGTTTCGGTCCGAACTCGTTCGGCGAGCTCGGACTATCCGGCAAGCACCACTTCCTCTTCTTACTATGAGTTCGAGGCTTCCTCGACAGAGACGGTGTCGAAAAAGGAGGGAGAGGGGGGAGAGCCCCTCCTCCCTCGTCTCCTTCATCTTCGCCTCCTTCCTCAGACTCTTCTTCCTTAACCTCCTCGCTCGGGGACTCTACTATCTCCGGCTCGCGAATGTGTATGAGGCCACGTCCAGAACCCGATCATCCGTATCCTAGGACGTGGAATCCGACTGTCCCTCTACCTCCGATTGTCCCTCTCCCACATTAGGTCGGGCATCCAGGTCCTACAATGTCGAGTCCGAATCACAATCACCTTCACCCCGACCGGAGAAACTCGCTTCGAAGCCAGACTGAGATCGCAACATTGCAAAATAAAATACTAACCTGAATACTATTGGACGAAGAGTTCACCGTAAAAGTCATCACTGGCAGAGTAGAGAGGGAAGCTCCTGGTCTTAGAGAGAATGCAAAGTGAAGAAATGAAGGAAGGGGGATTTATATAGAGGAATAAGCGCTTCGAAGACAGCGCCATAATCCTCACCGTCCAATCTTGATCATCGAGATTGAACGACCACTATGATTTCAACCGCCTCGAATTCCAAGCCCGTGATATCAGCATCAAATGAAATTTTCTAGTTTTTACTCCCGACTTTCACAGTAGGCACGGCAGGTCGGAGCTCTCTTCAAACCGAGCCACATCAGCGCTATTCCGATAAGCATGAGGCCTCGACGCTCGGCAGTGACCTCGAGCCACCCCATGACTTTACAACAAGCTTGGGGCTCGACGGTCGGTAGCGATTCCAAGGCATCCCAGTGCTTTTCCAACAAACATGGGAGGCTCGGCGCTCGGCAGTGACCTCGAGCTACCTCTTGGCTTTTCAGGGGCTCGACGGTCGGTAGCGATTCCGAGCCACCCATAGCTTTTCCCATAAACATGGGAGGCTCGGCGCTCGGTAGTGACCTCGAGCCACCCCCTGGCTTTTACAACAATCATGGGGCTCGACAGTCGGTAGCAGTTCCGAGCCACCCATAGCTTTTCCAACAAGCATAGGGGGCTCGGCGCTCGGCAGTGACCTCGAGCCACCCCCTAGCTTTTACAACAAGCATGGGGCTCGACGGTCGGTAGCGATTCCGAGCCAACCATAGCTTTTCCAACAAGCATGGGGGCTCGGCGCTCGATAGTGACCTCGAGCCACCTCCTAGATTTTACAACGAGCTTAGGGCTCGACGGTCGGTAGCAATTTCGAGCCACCCTGATGCTGTTCCAACAAACATGGGAGGCTCGGAGCTCGGTAGTGACCTCGAGCCAACCCTTGGCTTTTCAGCGGCTCGATGGTCGGTAGTGATTCCGAGCCACCCATATCTTTTCCAACAAGCATAGGGGGTTCGGCGCTCGGTAGTGACCTCGAGCCACCCCCTAGCTTTTACAACAAGCATGGGGCTCGACGGTCGGTAGTGATTCTGAACCACCCATAGCTTTTCCAACAAGCATGGGGGGCTCGGCGCTCGACAGTGACCCCGAGCCACCCCCTAGCTTTTACAACAAGCTTAGGGCTCGACGGTCGGTCGCAATTCCGAGCCACCCCAGCACTTTTTCAATAAGCATGGGGGCTCGGTGCTCGGCAGTGACCTCGAGCCACCCCCTAGCTTTTACAACAAATTTGAGGCTCGACGGACCGTAGCGATTCCGAGCCACCCATAGCTTTTCCAACAAGCATGGGAGGCTCGGCGCTCGACAGTGACCTCGAGCCACCCCCTAGCTTTTAAACAAGCTTGGGGCTCGACGGTTGGTAGAAATTTCGAGCCACCCCGTGCTTTTCGAACAAGCATGGGGGGCTCGGTGCTCGGCAGTGACCTCGAGCCACCCCCTAGCTTTTACAACAAGCTTGGGGCTCGACGGTCGGTAGCGATTTCGAGCCACCCATAGCTTTTCCAACAAGCATGGGGGCTCTGCGCTCGACAGTGACCTCGAGCCACCTCCTAGATTTTACAACGAGCATGGGGCTCGACGGTCGGTAGCAATTTCGAGCCACCCTGATGCTGTTCCAACAAACATGGGAGGCTCGGTGCTCGGTAGTGACCTCGAGCCAACCCTTGGCTTTTCAGGGGCTCGACGGTCGGTAGTGATTCCGAGCCACCCATATATTTTCCAACAAGCATAGGGGGCTCGGTGCTCAGCAGTGACCTCGAGCCACCCCCTAGCTTTTACAACAAGCATGGGGCTCGACGATCGATAGCAATTCCGAGCCAGCCCAATGGTTTTCCAACAAGCATGGGGCTCGATGATCGATAGCAATTCTGAGCCAGCCTAGTGGTTTTCCAACAATTATGGAGGCTCAACGCTCGGCAGTGACCTCGAGCCACCCCTTGGCTTTTCAGGGGCTCGACGGTCAGTAGCGATTCCGAGCCACCCATAACTTTTCCAACAAGCATGGGGGACTTGGCGCTCGGCAGTGACCTCGAGCCACCCCCTAGCTTTTTTTCACGCCCCACTTCCCAAAAACATGGAATACGAGCACGTGACGAAGCCCAGCGAATGATTTTAACATCATCCATAAGCTGTAGGATCGACTCAGCATCACAACAAGAATATAACAAGATATCTATACCACCAAGCATGCATGAATAATTTATTAAACAACAGATATAATTGAGAACACAATAATAATATCCAAATAGTTTCATGTCTGGATCAAGTGTAAAACTCGAGAACATAAGCCCGTTACAAGTCTTAAGCAGAAAGAATAAATAATTCAAGAAAAACAAATATTCTAAACATGTCTTTTCTCCACTTGAAGTCTAAAACCTCTGCTCACCAATCCGAGCAGGTAGCTCGTCACCAAAGTCTGCTTAATAAATATAAAAAGAGAAAAATAGAGAAAACAAGAGAAAATGCCCTTAGTACAAGTTAGGGCCACAAATAGTAAAAGCGAGTACAGGTAATGGGGAACAAGAATTGGAATCAAGAATGTAACAGGGATACAACAAGTAGTAAAAATTCAAGAACTAGCTAGCAAGGAGGACAACTCAAGTGAACAGGCCGGATAACAAATACTAATGGCGAAACAAGTGACAAGTGAACCTATAGGGATATCTAACCTCAAGTGACAAGTCTCAAGTCTAGTGTCATGTAACAAGTGCCAAGTCTAGTATCAAGTAACAAGTCTCAAGTCTAGTGTCAAGTATTATATTCAAGTGTCAAGTCTCAAGTAACAAGTTGTCAAAGTCAAGTATTATTATTCAAGTATCAAGTTTCATGTAACATGTCATCAAGTATCAAGTAAACATGTATCAAGTTAAAGTTTCAAGTTTCAAGTCTTGTGGTGATTACTATCTAGGTAGCACTTCATGCATCCATTCTTTTACTACATGGTTGCTACATGCAAATCAGTTACGTTTAGGCCTAGTGGTGGAGTCTATAGGGCAGTGTACTCAGGTATCAAGTATCAAGCAAGTCATGCTCATGAATTGGATAATTATGTAACTAGTTCATGTGTCAAGTCATAACAAGACAAGTCATGAATCATATATATACTAGTTCATGGATCAATAATATACTAGTCCAAAAATCGATTTATAATATACTAGTTCATGAATTAAATAATATACTAGTTCATGAGTCGGATAATAATATACTAGTTCATGAGACATGTATCAAGTGGGAAACACGGGCCCCCTTCCGAGTACACTTACCTATATTGTCCACTACTATGGTCTTTCCCTTAAACCCCGGCTTATTACTTTTTATTATTCTATCAAGCAAGCATACATGTGTGCGAAACAAGTCAAGAAATTAGGGTCATATACAAGGAACAAGTTTAGGGTAATTATATGGCATATTCGAGGGTCGACATGAATAAGAATAACACAAACAACGAAAATCCCAAATCTGGACAGCACGACGCTGCTGTACTAAAACTGTGATTCCCGTTGCTACGAAATAGAAAATATGGATCCGTCAGGATATCTAGAAACTAGACTCCTGCCCGGTTCCAATGCATATAATTAAGGTACATGAAAGTGGTGGGAACACATGTCAAAACAGCGAATTACACAGCTAAAGTGTTCAGACAGAATTTGTGTATTTAAATTCATACAGGTGGAACAGTGTTAAAAAGTTGTTAATTAATTCTAAGAAAATTTGGAAAGTCTCTCTAGGGTGTCCATCAATAGTATCTAAAATTTCAAGTCAAACGCTTACTGTTAACATGGTTAAATTAATTCGCAACCTAAAGGTGTGCAGCAGTTTTGTGAATCTGCGTCTACCGACACAGCTGTAGTAAAACTGTAATGACGCCTAGACTGTAACTCTGAATTCAAAAATTCCGGAGGCTATCGACATCTAGACATCTAGAGCTACATTTTCTATTCAGGGCTTGAGTTCAGATTCAGATATTAAAGGGGTCAAAACAGCATAATAAGATTCAGCACAGCAACATGTGAAAATGTCTTACTAGTATAGGTTACATGAAATTTGTTATTAGGCGTCTAGGTTAATGTGTGATATAAATACAGGAAAATGGTTATCAAAACAGCAAGTAATAATTATTTTTCAAGCTAAAATGGTTGCAAGATCATCAAGTACAAGATATAACATATGTCTACACATCTAGGGCTCCTTAATTCATGTGTCCATGTGTTCAGGGGGTAAAATGAGTCCAAGTAGTTATAATATAATACAATAAAATTATTGTGACTCTTAAGATTATGAAATTAATGAGGATTAATATTGATCAACAACGACAGTCAAGGAGAAGTCACAATTTCTAACTATTTGTAGTATTTTCAAGGAATGCTTGTACTAGAACAAAAATGTGTACAAGAGAAATACTTGCCTTTAGGGGAGAAGACGATGAATCCGACGGATGACGGGAACGGATCCCGATGACACAGCGACGAGCAAACGATCACGATAATCACGATCGGGCACGGATCTCGATGATGATTACGATCGAACGGTGAAGATCGAACATACATAAAACATATAAGGATTAGAAGAGCACAAAAAGAGTAAGTTTACCATGATTGAAAACTTGATGAATGAGAACAAAAGGTGGATCAATTGATTTACTTACCAAGTAGAAGACGAATGAGACGATCACGATCAAGGGCTGAGATCAAGTGTGATCGATCGATCGGACGGTTGAGATCGAAGATCAAGATCACGATCAAGATCAAGATGGTGATCACGATCGCGATGATCAAAAGAGATCCAACAGTCGAGATCAAGATCTTGATGATGATGGAGACGATGATCACGATCGCGATGATCGACGATCGGACGACCTAGATCCAATGGCTTGGTGATGATAAAACGGAGGATCGGACGGCTGTGATCAAGAGTTGTTGATGATGATGATGATCCGATCAAATCGGGAGGAGATCGGGCGGCTGGATTTGCTTGATCTGAGCTGATGAGATAAGATCTGATCAAATTTGATCTTGATCAAATCCGACGGCCCAGATTCAACCTCTCTTTCCTTCTTCTTCTTCCCTCCCTCAGAACAGAGAAAGAGAGAAATAGCGGTGGCTAGCGGCGAGGCGGCGAGGCGACAGCGGAGGGCGACAGGGGGCGGCGGCCATGGCGGGAAGCGCTCGTAGCCGCCGCTGCGGTGCAACACGGTGCTGGACGTCGCGGTGCTGGACGTCGCGATGCTGACGGTGGGGACAGTGCAACATGGGTGGAGGGGGTCGACCAGGGGTTGGCGACTGGCCTACAGGGCCGTATGGCTGCTGTCGGCGGCCAAGGGACAGCACAGGGAGGTCGAGGCATCACACTGGCCATGGTCACGACAGCACAGAGGGGAGGACGACGGGGGTGCGGGGGCGAGGCTGAGCTGCGGTTGCGGCGTGAAGCGCGCGCGAGAGGAGCCTGGGGGGAGCACGGGGGTGTTCATGTAGTCGCGCACAGGGGAAGCGTCGCGGCGCTGCAGGCAAGGAGGTGGTGGCCTTGGCAGCGATGGCCAGGGGGCGCGACACTGTGGGTGGTGTTCGACGATGACTGGGGAAGAGGACGATGCGGGAGACGACTGGCCGGGGTTGGGGAAGGTGGATGCAGGATGGGTTCAAAGGGAGCGAGTCGAGCAGGGGGGGGGAGCGGAAGATGGAGATGGGGAATGCACAGGGAATATGGGGCTGGCGGCTACTAGGGTAATTAGCAGTAGCATAGGTTTTAGGGTTAGGTTTTAATAGAGTAGGTTTTTATATATAGGGTAACGGGTTATTGGGTTGGATCCAATAGGGTTTAGGGATATATTGGTAATGGATATCAAAATATAATGGGTACTAAAATCCATAGGGTCAAGATAACAAAATAAAATAGGGTTTATAACAAAATATCATTTGCATTAAAATATAGAATTCATTTGAAATAAGTACAAAATGAGTAATATATAGAGGTAGGTTTTTAAATTAACAAACAAGGCTAATAAAAGAAAAATAATAATAACAATAATAACAACAATCATAATAAAAATAAAAATAAAATAACTGTAATAATAATAATAATAATATGATTCTTGTTATAATACAAAATCATTGGAAAATGGTCACAAATAAAACCATCGATTAAAATCGGGTTTAACAGAGGATCCAATATTATATTTTAACAAAAGAATTTTGAAACCCGAAAAATAAATTACAAATATTTTAAATACATAAAATACTTAGAAAATATGGATTTAGGAAAACAAGGGTTACACTTTTACAACAAGCATGGGGCTCGACGGTCGGTAGTGATTCCAAGCCCCCCATAGCTTTTCCAACAAGCATGGGGGGCTCAGTGCTCGATAGTGACCTCGAGCTATCCCCTAGCTGGTACAACAAGCATGCGGCTCGACGGTTGGTAGCGATTCCAAGCAACCCACAGCTTTTCCAACAAGCATGGGGGGCTCGGCGCTCGACAGTGACCTCGAGCCACTCCCTAGCTTTTACAACAAGCACGGGGCTCGACGGTCGGTAGCGATTCCGAGCCACCCGTAGCTTTTCCAACAAGCATGGGGGCTCGACGCTCGACAGTGACCTCGAGCCACCCCTAGCTTTTACAACAAACTTAGGGCTCGACGGTCGATAGCAATTCCGAGCCACCCAGCGCTTTTCCAACAAGCATGGGGGGCTCGGTGCTCGGCAGTGACCTCGAGCCACCCCCTATCTTTTACAACAAACTTGGGGCTCGACGGTCGGTAGCGATTTTGAGCCACCCATAGCTTTTCCAACAAGCATGGGGGGCTCAGCGCTTGACAGTGACCTTGAGCCACCCCCTAGCTTTTACAACAAGCTTGGGGCTTGACGGTCGGTAGCAATTCTGAGGCACCCCAGCGCTTTTCCAACAAGAATGGGGGCTTGGTGCTCGGCACTGACCTCGAGCCACCCCCTAGCTTTTACAACAAGCTTGGGGCTCGACTGTCGGTAGCGATTCCGAGCCACCCATAGCTTTTCCAACAAGCATGGGGGGCTCGGTGCTCGACAGTGACCTTGAGCCACCCCCTAGCTTTTACAACAAGCTTGGGGCTCGGCGGTCGGTAGCAATTCCGAGTCACCCCAGCGCTTTTCCAACAAACATTGGAGGCTCGGTGCTCGGTAGTGACCTCGAGCCACCCCTTGGCTTTTCAGGAGCTCGACGGTCAGTAGCGATTCCTAGCCTCCCATAGCTTTTCCAACAAGCAAGGGGGGCTCGGCGCTCGGCAGTGACCTCGAGCTACCCCCTAGCTTTTACAACAAGCATGGGGCTCGACGGTCGGTAGCAATTCCGAGCCCAGCAGTTTTCCAACAAGCATGGAGGCTCGGCACTCGAAAGTAACCTCCAGCCACCCCTGGGCTTTTCAGGGGCTCAACAGTCGATAGCAATTCCGAGCCACCCAGCGCTTTTCCAACAAGCATGGAAGGTTCGGCGGTCGACAGTGACCTCGAGCCATGACCTAGCTTTTACAACAAGCATGGGGCTCGACGGTCGGTAGCAGTTCCGAGCCACCCATAGCGCTTCCAACAAGCACGGGGGGCTCAGCGCTCAGCAGTGACCTCGAGCCACCCCTAGCTTTTACAACTAGCTTGGGCTCGATGGTCAGTAGCAATTCTGAGCCACCCCAGCGCTTTTCCAACAAGCATGGGAGGCTTGGCGCTCGGCAGTGACCTCGAGCCACCCCTAGCTTTTACAACAAGCTTGGGGCTCGACGGTCGGTAGCGATTCCGAGCCACCCATTGCTTTCCCAACAAGCTTGGGGCTCGACAATCGGTAGCGATTCCGACCCACCCATAGCTTTTCCAACAAGCATGGGGGGCTCGACACTCAGCAGTGACCTCGAGCAACAAGCTTGGGGCTCGACGGTCGGTAGCAATTTTGAGCCAACCCAACGCTTTTCCAACAAGCATGGGAGGCTCGGCGCTCGACAGTGAACTCGAGCCACCCCTAGCTTTTACAACAAGTTTGGAGCTCGACGGTCGGTAGCAATTTTGAGCCACCCCAGTGCTTTCCCAACAAGCATGAGAGGCTCGGCGCTCGGCAGTGACCTCGAGTCACCCCAGAGCTTTTTTCGGCGCTCGACGGTCGGTGGCAATTCCGAGCCATTCCTTAGCTCTCACAGACAAACTTCCATGCTCGACACCTGACAGCAAACCTCAATATCCGAGCTCATAAAGGCTCGATGGCTCGGCAACAGACCCCAGCATCCGAGCATATAGGAGCTCGACGCTCGATGCTCAACTCTCGGCTTACGAACCTTCCTTCTCGGGAACCGAAGCCCCTCATATCTCTAGGGGGCCCCTTCATCCTACCCTGTTGGCCTCTCCAAGAAGATACAAAAACCACATTCACCGTACACGCTGCTCCGCTCTTCCTACAGAGACAAATCACTCTTCCACTGCTAGATTACCCAGCCCTCCAGGAGTAGGGGGCTACTGATATGGGTTAGATAACGTGGCCCTTCCTAGGCCATAAGATATCCTTAAATCCCGCTCTCCCCTGATCATCAAGTCAACAGAAGTTCAACGGGCTCCTGCCGCCTCAGGCCCACAGGAAAACGGGTCTGACCTGGCCCGTTAAGGTCCCAAACCCGTTTTGCCTCTGCCTATAAATACTAGACCCCCTCCTCACTGCAAAAATAATAAATCTCTCCCCATCTGAACCCTAGCTGCCCAGTCTATTTTCGGTGACTGACTAGATCATCGGAGGGCCTGTCGATGGGACTTCTCCTGGTGTTTCTAGGTATTGTGCAGTTACAGAAAACTGAGCCAAACTACTGGATCCGAGCCGAGCAACTGTCCTCTACCTCTCTGTTCCTACTTCCGAGCTGAGCTACCGACCTCTACACCTTAGCTGCTACCCCCGAGCCGGTGTTACTCCCCAGGGTCGGTCTGACGCCAGTACTATGGTTTCCTCTTCACAAATTACAAGAACTCACACCTGTTGGCCCCACACACCAAAAACAAACAACATCACTTTCTATCTTTAAAATTAACATAAAATAACCATTCCATATACTCCATATTCATAGCATCCTTACAAGACTTCACACCATCGCATATGCTCTATATACATAAACACGCATACAATAATTTAGAAAATTAACAATCAATCTACTAATTAACTATGCCAATTATGAACTTGTAAAGAAAAGAAGATGGAAAAGTTAGGAACAATGAAATAGTAGGTTGATTGTTGATATTATGAATTACTTTATGCATGCCTATGAATATGAAGTATATGTTACAAAAATTTGTTTACAGTAAAACCAACTTCGAGAAATTTATCCTCTTTGTTACAACTATGGTTACAAAATGTTTGGCATAAATCCAAATGATTGAGAGGCACAAAAATCAGAGAAGGAGGAGAGTAATAAAACCAATAAAATAAAATGAAAATGAAAATAATAAAATAACAAACCAGATGATTATTAAAGCAGAGGAGACGAGGCTTGTGTAGCACACAATCTCCTTAAAACAGTTTTAGCCTCATCCGGGTGCTAGAGCTAGTTAAGGCTTCTGTCTCCCAGGATGCAACAACGAAGAGTGTTCACGCAGACACTACGTAACGTTCTCGAACTGGCAGCGTCAGAACTCTATCATCGAATTAACTTACGAACGGAACAGAACAGAGAGGAAGAGATGAGATTTGGTGCAAGGAAGAAAGTGAGGGGAGAGGGCTCTATTTATAGGGCCAGAGTTAGAGACTGTAACGGTAGACAATGCTATGAATGCCTTTAGTGTAACTACAGACAAGGCTACGATCGAGAGGCACAAAAAACAGAGGAGAAGAAGAGTAATAAACTGCTAAAATGAAATAAAAATGAAAATAATAAAATAACAAACCAGATGATTATTAAAGTAGAGGAGCGTCGAGGCTTGTGTAGCATACAATCTCCTTAAAACAGTTTTAGCCTCATCCGGGTGCTGGAGCTAGTTGAGGCTTCTGTCTCCCAGGATGCAACGATGAAGAGTGTTCACGCAGACACCACGTAACGCTCTCGAACTGGCAGCGTCAGAACTCTATCACCGAATTAACTTATGAACGAAACAGAATAGAGAGGAAGAGACGGGATTTGGTGCAGGGAAGAAAGTCAGAGACGGGGGCTCTATCTATAGGTCCAGGGTTAGAGCCGGTAACGGAAGACAAGGCTATGAATGCCTTTAGTGTAACTGCAGACAACGCTATGATTCAGAGGCACAAAAACCAGAGAAGGAGGAGAGTAATAGAACCAATAAAATGAAATGAAAATGAAAATAATAAAATAACAAAACAGTTGATTATTAAAGCAGAGGAGCGTCGAGGCTTGTGTAGCACACAATCTCCTTAAAATAGTTTTAGCCTCGTCCGGGTGCTAGAGCTAGTTAAGGCTTTTGTCTCCCAGGATGCAACGACGTAGTGTTCACGCAGACACCACGTAACGCTCTCGAACTGACAACATCAGAACTCTATCACCAAATTAACTTTTGAACGGAACAGAACTATCACGCCCCGCTTCCCAAAAGAGAATACGGAATACAGATACGTGACTAAACCCAGCGAAGGATTTTCATCATTCATAAGCAGTTCAGGAATCTTTACAACATTTCATAGGAATAACCAGAGTCGGAAGCAGAATAAGTCAACAAGCATGCACATATGAATCAAAATACCAACAAGAATAGTTGAAACCAAAATATTATAATCTCAAATAATCCAGATCTGAACAAGTCAATATCCTGGGTCACATTGCCCAAATACAAATAATCCTAGTACAAGATACATTATTCAAATAGCAATAGGAAATAATAATAATAGCAGGAATCATGATAGCAAAACTCCAGCAACTAGTATCTCATCTCGCCTATTCCATCTGGCAACTGGTCTCCAAAATCTGCAATTTAACAAATTACAGGAAGAGGAAAAAGAAAACAAACTCCCATCAATGCAAGTTACGGGCTGCTTGTAGTGCAGGATACAAGTACATGGAAGAGTTAAACAACTAGCATGGAATGGACATGATAATAAAACATGATAACTAACATGCATCATGAAAAGAATCAAATAACATAATGTACTAACAGGGTACAGGTAACATGTATTAGGTATCAAGTATCATGCAAGCAGGTAAATAGGTAACAGGTGTCAGGTAGCATGTACAGGTAATCATGTAACATGTATGATATATGTCAAGTCTTGTATTATTACTATCTAGGTAGCACTTCATGCGCCCCAGGTTTTTATCACATGGTTGCTACATTCAAACAGTTTCGTTTAGATTTCGTAGTGGAGTTCATAGGGTCGTGTACTCAGGGACAAGTAATCCAAATCATATTCCAAATTTACCAAATCATATACCAAATTCCAAATAATCCAAATCATGTACCAAATTCCAAATGTGGGAAACATGAACCCCCTTCCGAGTATACTTTTCTATATTATCTACTACTAGATCTTTCCCTTAATCCCGGCTTGTTACTTTTTATTAAAAAATACACATGATAACGAAATAACGAGAACAAAATCGGGACAGGACAAGGATGTATCAAGGTCTCATATGATGCAAGGAACATGTTCTAAATCACAAAATGCAAGAAATAACATGCAAATATTTAAACATAGCAAAATACAAATTCTGGACAGCAAGACATTGCAGTACCAAAACTGAGATTCCCACTACCACAAACATGCAAATCTAAATCCTTCAGAAGATCTAGAAAATAGAATCCCGTCCGAATCCAGCAAATATATATAAGTCATATAGCATTTCACAAAAACAAGTCTCAAAACAGGTTTTAATCCAGAAAACATGTTCAATCAAAAATTAGTATTTTGTATTCACAATCAGGAAAACAGCTTGAAAATTCATTAATTAAATCCACGAAAAATCTGGGGTTCCCTAGTATGTTTAGTAACAGAAAATAAAGTTTCATAATTTTCCAATATAAAAAGAATAGCCAAGTAAAATCAGAAAGCAACAAGATACGGCAGTTTTGTAAATTTGGAATCACAAACACTGTAGTACAAAAATAGCAATATCTCACAACCGTAAATGGAAATCCAAATTCTCTAAAAGGGTGATAAAATAGATACAGTAGACTAACTTTCATATTCAGAAAGATTTTTCAAATAGCAAGTAGAATTAGGTCGAAAATCAGGTTCTTTACTGAACAGTATGAAAGTTCTGCATGTATAGTAATTGTTTGGAAACATATAACGGTTTGTAAAACTCATCAAATAAATCCACAAAAATTCAGAATTAATCCCAATCAAGTCTAGTTGTATTGTGCAGAATATTGGATCAAAATAATACTTTTAGAATCATGATAAAATAGACTCTTCAAAATTCATAGAAAACACAATCTGGAAATCTTTCTACACCTCTGTAGTAAAATAGACATAACTCACAACTCGTAAATTGAAACTGAGATCCGTCGAAAGGGTTGGAAAATAGACAGAATTCTCTATAGTTCATGTTCACAAAATATTTTCAAATACTGACCTTAATAGGGTCTAAAATACTGGAGAACATCAGGGTAACAGAAAAATACAGATTTGCTCTTCATACTCAAATCAACATAGACCATACGATATTCATCCAAATCAACCCAAACATGAAATATAGTGTACTAGATGTCCAAACAACATGGTATAGGGTATTTTACAAGTATTCTACAAGTATATCACGCATAATACATCAAGCATAGATATCTTAAAGTAGCATGAACATATACATCAAAAAGTGGTCAACCTTAGGTTAATTCATGTCATATATGTCATGAGCCAACTATGGTCAAATCATCACAATAGAGACAATATCAACAAGAGGATTCATACACAAATTGTCTCTAGAACCCAACTACACTACAGGCAATATTTAGTACTTGTATTACACAAAGAATAGAATACAAGTTACTTGCCTGAGAGACGATGACGGAACGGAGCAAAAAGCGAGAATAACGAGAACAGATTCTCGGGTACGAACACAACACACGGATCACAAACCAAGCACGAACACACGATCACAATCACAATCACGAACTCAAGGCACGAATGTCAACAAGATGATCAAACAACGATTGGGCGGCTGAGATCAAGAGATCAAGAGATTAACGGCTAGATCCAAGAGCTGATGATGATCACGATCAGATCAGACGGTCCAAATTTTCCTGATGATGAAGATAATGGTGAAGATCAAGATCGATCGATCGAACGGCTGCAATCAAAAGAAGTTGATGATCATCATGATCGTGATGATCAAGAGGAGATCGGACGGCCAAGAATCACATAGATGATGATCAAGATGATCAAGATCAAATCAAACGAATGGCTGCGATCAAAGATCAAAACCTAAACAACCAACAATGGAGCTTCGGCTTGGCTTGACGGTGGGCGGCACGGCGGACAGGCGGCAACACGAGGGCTGGCTAGTTGCCAGAAAGGCTGACGGCGGGAGCGCTACCATCGGCTGAAGGTGACGCGGCTGCAGGTGGAGTGCATCGCTGCTAAGGCCACAATAGAGAAGCACAAGAAGTCAGAAGCGCTATACGGGAGTGAGGTCGCTAGCTGCAGCGATGACGGGACTGAGCGGCGCAACTGCGGTGGCTGCTGGTTGTCGCTAGCGTCGGAGGCGGGACAGGGCGATGCAGCGGAGGATAGGGTGCCGGAGGGATGTAGGATGGTTTTAGAGGAGGACGAGAGATCGAGGAGGCAAACGAGAGTAGGGAGGTAGAGGGAGATAAGGTCGAAAGTTTTGGAAGATGAACAGTTATGGGTTATAGGTGAACAGGAGAGGAATACAGTGGGTAATAAAAGGTAGATATTTAGGGTTAGGCATAGGTGACGGCAGAAAAGGTGTTTCGGGTTGGGGGAGATAACGGGTAGGATAAGTTGGCTAACGGGTTTGGGTAATATGGCTGAAGGGTTATAGGGTAATGTATTATGGGTAAATGGGTTTCGGGTTGGGCTTGAATGGGTTGAGGTATTATGAACATGGTAGGGTTTTAAAACCAATAAGAGGTAAATAAAAATAGGATTCTTAATATAAAATCAAAATGTAAAATCAATAAAAGTAATAACACTAATAGTACTAAAAATAACAATAATAATAATAATAACAAGAATAATAGGGTTAGTATTACAATGTAAAAAACATTGAAAAAATAGCTACAAATAAAACTTTTGATCATAAATAGATTTTAATAGAAGATCCAAAAACAAATTTTAACAAAAAGAGTTTAAGAGCGGAAAAAAAATAATTTACAAAAATTTAAATACAGGAAATACATAGAAAATATGGATTTGGAAAAACAGGGGTTACAAGAACAGAGAGGAAGAGACGTGATTTGGTGTAGGGAAGAAAGTGAGGAGAGGGGGCTCTATTTATAGGGCCAGGGTTAGAGACTGTAACGGAAGACAAGGCTATGAATTCTTTTAGTGTAACTGCAGACAAGGCTATTGAATGTGTACACTGTAATGGCAGACAGCAGTCAATTCCTTTGAATGCCTTCAGTGTAACGGCAGACAATTAATTGAATGCGTACACTATAAAGGCAGACAAAATGTTTAATACTACACTGAAATGGTAGACAAATCTGTTTGTGCATTTATTTCAGCTATTTTTAAAGGAAAAAATAAAAAAAACTGGCTCTGCACGAGACTTCTGTCTCCTAGGATACAACGACGAAGTGTTCATGCAGACACCACGTAATGCTATCGAACTGGCAACGTCAGAACTCTATCACCAAATTAACTTACGAACGGAACAGAACAGAGAGGAAGAGACGTGATTTGGTGTAGGGAAGAAAGTGAGGGGAGGGGCTCTATTTATAGGGTCAGGGTTAGAGAGTGTAACGGCAGACAAGGCTATGAATGCCTTTAGTGTAACTGCAAACAAGGTTCTTGAATGTGTACACTGTAACGGTAGACAGCAGTCAATGCCTTTGAATGCCTTCAGCGTAACGTAGACAATATAGGATTTGGTGCAGGGAAGAAAGTGAGGGGAAGAGGCTCTATTTATAGGGCTAGGATTAGAGACTGTAACAGCAAATAAGGCTATGAATGCCTTTAGTGTAACTATAGACAAGGCTATGATTGAGAGGCACAAAAACCAGAGAAGGAGGAGAGTAATAGAACCAATAAAATGAAATGAAAATGAAAATAATAAAATAACAAACCAGATGATTATTAAAGCAGAGGAACGTCGAGGCTTGTGTAGCACACAATCTCCTTAAAATAGTTTTAGCCTCGTCCGGGTGCTGGAGCTGGTTGAGGCTTTTGTCTCCCAGGATGCAACGACGAAGTGTTCATGCAGAAACCACGTAACGCTCTCGAACTGGCAACGTCAGAACTCTATCACCAATTAACTTACGAACGGAACAGAACAGAGAGGAAGAGACGAGATTTGGTACAGGGAAGAAAGTGAGAGGAGGGGGCTTTATTTATAGGGCCAGGGTTAGAGACTGTAACGGTAGACAAGGCTATGAATTCCTTTAGTGTAACTGCAGACAAGACTATTGAATGCATACACTGTAACGGCAGACAGCAGTCAATTCCTTTGAATGCCTTCAGTGTAACGGTAGACAATCAATTGAATGAGTACACTATAAAGGCAGATAAAATGTTTAATACTATACTGAAACGGCAGGCAAATCTGTTTGTGCATTTATTTCAGCCGTTTGCAAAGAAAAATATAAAAAAACTGGCTCTGCACGGTGTGGGGTTATGTCGGTCCGACATTCGTGTCCGCAGGACGTGCTACAAGCTGCATGTAATCCGGTCCGAAATTTGCACCCCCCCCCCCTCTCTCTCCTGTGCGCGCAAGAGAAAGCCTGTTATCTAGCTATCTTACAATGCTTAGAAAGAAGTTATTATATATCCTCTTCTTATTCCTTTTGATTTTTCTGATGTGGGATTATGTTTCCTCAACCCATTTTCAGAAATGAAAACGTCTCACTTGAAGAGACAATTTCTCATTTACCCTTTAACCGTTTTTTGCAAATAAATATGTGATTTTGATCTACTCACGAAGGAGAACACAGATCAATCACGATCTCTCAATAATTCATTGAGGATCTTATCTGGTTCAAAAATGGTGTTAATACACTCATTTCTAACAGTATATGCGTGCGTGTGAATTCTGGTATGCATGGTTATAATTATGTAGTATGTGGAATGGTTATTTTATGTTGATTTTAACAGAAGAAAGTGTGCTCATACTGATGATAGTGTCTATGCAGATGTATGATCACGAACCATTGTTGAATGAAATTGTTGGTAACATTTTATTCTCTTAATTTATGTTCTTCTTCGTGCTTAATTAGTCTCTGCTATTGCATGTTTGTATAATGGAATAGTGGGTCAATGCCCTGAATTTTAAGAAATTTCAGTAGCTAATTTATTTGACTTAAGGAATATATAGTTCTCTAGATGTGAAACATGATTAGTTAGTAATTCAAATAGTTTGAGTTCATAGAATTGCAATATGTAAATTCGTCGTCTATTATCTGGTTTTATATTTCAGTTTGGACTGTGAATAGTATGATCATGTAGGTCAAAATTAAATTAATTGGTGGGGAATAGCCAGTGTAAGAAGTGTATGTGAGAGATATTCAGGTAGTAAAGTGCAGCTAAATGTATGGCACTTTATTCTCTTATGTTGCAATCCATGGAATTACAAATGGTACCACAGCCATCTTTCAACCCCGATGATGGGACCACGGTAGGTATATACACTGGTATGAACCGGGATAGAACGTTGGCAGTAAGTCGAGGATAATACGCTTGAGAGGCCAGGTTAGTGGCATCTATGTGGGTTACGTCAGCTACAAAGGAGATTCTGGTTAGATACGAATTCGAGCTTAGCGAGAACACTAAGTCCATAAATGTAACACCCTATCAAATAGTATATAGCCATTTTGCATTGTAATCCGTGTACAGTTGAGAAGTGCACGCAATTATGTATTTTTCTAATAAATAATTAGTTTTAATTGAGAAATTTTAGATATAGTTATTCTGAACCCGATAACCTAGATTCGGGATATTTTCTAAATTAAATTGTGGTTTTGCTCTGATTGTTTTAACAAGACAATCTTCAAAAAAATAATATTTTTTTATTATAAACATCTATTTTTATAAATTCAAATTATCTTATTTGTACATATATATATATATATATATATATATATATATATATATATATATATATATATATATATATATATATATATATATATATATATATATTTGAATGGATCGTATATGATATACGATCTATAATTATTTTGAATATGAGTATGTCCGTATACATTCTATAAATATTAGAACATATTTTTCTATGGATATCAAAATATTAATTTAAATTGTAATTAACCATACCTTGTTTTTCTTTGGGTTTGAGTTTGCTTAACCTAGGGTTAAGGGTTCCTTAACCTAACCTAGGGTTATGGAACCCTACTTTATGATTTTTGATTGAAAATGATTTGATGAAATCTAAGGGTTGGAAATGTGCCATGTTTAAATCTTCATGAAGAATTAAGAAACTCCTTGAAGCTTCTAATTTTTATGTGTTGGCCTTCATCCAACCATCCAATCCCTTCACCCACCCACCCTCCATCTCCACCCTCCACCTCATCACCCCCACCCCCACCCCCACCCATCAATTTCCAAAAATAAAAAAACCCCCTATCACTTCCATTTTCCATTTTTTTCAAAATGGCTCCATCTTCCTTCTTCATTCCCTCTCATTTCTTCAAGCTTAAAAAAAAGGAGAGGAAGAGAAGAAGTAGGAGAAGGAAAAGAGAGTGGGTATTAGCCAAGAACATCTACTCTTTGTTGTAGGAATTCAAGAGGAGGCAAGCTTGGAGGAGGAAAGTAATCTTGAATCTATGATCATTTTTCTCTTTTTGGAAGGGTGGGTGTTCTCAACTCTAAATTAGTATTTCTTTTGTGTATGAATTGGTATGTAGGAGTAGATAAGAGTAGCATGAATACCATATTCGAGTGTTGATATGTTTTGTAAAAATAGAAGTTGCATGTTAACATAGTTCATACCATGTTTCATGTAAAAACACACATGTGATGTTGTGACTTAAGAATTTTTACCATGCAAATGACTTAGAATCTGGACCCAAAATTTTGATGGAATGTTCTAGGATGAGGTTAGAGCATCCTCAAAGTTTTTCATATTTTTCTGGCTTTGTTTAGTAGCTCAACATAATTCTTATTTTCGGAACAGAGAGTAGTGAAGAAAACTGTGTTTTTCCTTATTGTGAAGTGAAGTTTGGGAATTCATATTATGATATTGATATGATATTTTGATCTGAAATTTTTCTGGAGGTACTTGGATGTGTTAAAAACATTATTTCAAAATTTCAGATTTTTTTGAATTTATTTGCTATATTTAAAAAATGTTGTTTGTCAACTACTCCAGAACCAAGAAACTGGTTCTGCCTTGTTTCAAATATCCGTTTTTATAAATCATAACTAATTTATGGTATATAATATTGCAGTAAAATTTTTATTTTAGAAACTACTATGTATCTAGATCATGTATCTAAAATTTTAGAAAATTTGGACAACATTTGATGGGATTTCAAAATTATTTTGTAACCAGAGGTTTTATACACTGCTGAGAACAGAAAAAAAAATTCTACTATATTCAAAAGGCTATAACTCTCTGTATATTTTGAATCTGAATGCAATTTTTTGGATATGTTAAACTTGTATATGTCTAGTTGCTGAATCCAAAATTTTATAAGTAATGGACTTATGGTTGATTTGATATTGAATTTTAAATAGACTATGTTCAGATTCAGTTCTGATTTAGTAGGTCTGTACATCTGAGCTTTTCTGGAATTGTGGGTTTAGAATATGAAGAACGGGCCAACTAGAGACCTGTAGTAGAGAGTCTTAGCTTTCCAGAACATCTTGAATCATTCCATTTCAGTGTGTGGTTTGAAAGATATGATTTTTCTAAGTTCTAGACAGAACCAGTCTTAGTAGAAAACCCTGTTTTGTTAAGTGAGTAAATTTTCCTATGTGTACACTGATGAAAATAGGGGTTTTAGAGTGGTTTAATGGATGAATTTGATGATGTGATCAACTGGGAAGTTCTAGTAGACACTTCCAGATTTCTATACAATTCAAGATCGCGTAATTCCGATAAGTGAGCGAGTTTTTATGTTAATAGCAAGATGCGGCAGTTGCATTGAAGAAGTGTACAGATGAGAATATATAGAGATTTTATAGCATCTAGATGGCTGAATCTGAATAATTAGTTAACTAGAAACTTGTAATGTGGAGTCTTAGCTTTCCAGAATGGGTAAGATCATGCAATTCCAATTTATATTTTGAAAGTTATGAATTTTTCAAGGTGCAGCAACTGCATTTCTTTGAACTGCTTATTATTAGTAGATTGCTAAGGGGTTTTCTCACTTTAGTTGGCTTAATTTGGGATAGTTGTCAACTAGAGAAGTGAAGTAGAGGATTATACCTTGCTATAGGATCTGAAATCATCAAATTTGGGTTAGTAGGTGAATTGATATGGAATTTTCTGTATGCTACAGGATTACGACTATGAGTTGATTTGAGTTTTTAAGATGTTGAATAATTATCCCTATTAAGCATTTCATTTGGAACTGAGATAAAATTCTTTGTGCTTAGTACTCATGGTGGACACATGAGTAGTTGGGAGAATAGCTTTATGGTCGATTTGTTGTATGTGGAGCTCGTAGATAGGATAGCTTGGACCTAGTCTAGGGTTGTTGATACCCTAGGACTATCAACCTAGTCGGCAAGTATTGAATTTGAATTCTTCTGCCTCGAGGACTGGATAGTCATCCCTCGTGCGCCGTCGAACTCTTACCCAATGGGTAATTGATCGCGGGCCGGGATACTGGATGCAATCCGAGTCAGAGGTGGTGGCGAACGATGAAGATCGGGTCACCGGTGTTTGGTTGACTCTATCAGGTCAGATCCATTACTGACCTAGGTATTACTGAAATTAATTATGATTGGTATCTTGATGCCCTGAGTCTATCAATTGCCGGGTGTTGGTGTTTGTGTATGTTTACCTTCATTCACGAATTTTTATGCATCCCTTTGGACACCGACGTACTGCTCGCTGAGGGTCACGGGCCAGGAATATGGTTAAAGACTTATGAAGGTGTTGGCAATCGATGAATGTTGATTCACCGTGATTAATTACTATTTTTGACAGATCAGTCAGGCTCAATCATTATTTTAAAACACTTTGCATATTTTGAAAATACTGCATAATTTTGATAACACTGTTAATTAATTATTTTTCCTTTCCGCTTGAGGATCGAGTTGGTGTTAGTGATGATACCTTATAATTCGACTTGTCCTAAAGGTCAGCACTAGGCGGTGATAACCAAGGTTGTCACTTCCTGTCAATGGGATATGGGACCCTGTATCTCACTCTGTTAATTCCTGAAGTGCCGTGGTAAGAACGAGAGAGTTCTTGTCGGATAGGGGGATTAGATCCTCGAGGCCGTCATGTTCGTATGTTCGTATGTTCGTATGTCAACTCCCTCTCCATTTCCATGCTTTCTTCGAACTCCCAGTAATCTCTTTCCACTTTTTAATTATTTGTGACACTGCCAATTCATCTCTAGAATATTATCTGAATTATCTGTCATCCACAAATATTGTGTGCTTCTACTTGCTAATTAGAGTACAAATAATTATTGCATATTTTACTTGCCAAGAATGCTTAGGTATATAATTATTGATTGTTAGGATTAAATCTTTAATTGGGCTTGTTAAACTATTTCATATTTTGAAAATCCATCAAACCAATTAGTAGTTTAATTTTTGACTTAATCAGCATTACATGTTGGTAAACTTAATCTTTTAAAATTTTTGGAAATTCTATGCTAAGGGTTAAGTTCACATCAAATAGGTTTCCACTATTGCAGGCTCGTGCAATGCGCACGTCTTCCCTTTTTCCTCTGCTTCCTTTATATTCTGTTGTAATCTCCTTTTGGGTTTTATGAATAAATTTGATATCCCGTTTTTAGTTGTATCTTTCCCCTGTTTTTGTTCCTTTTTTATTCAAATCATGGCTGCCATCGCCGACGCCGATGAGAGTTGCGACGATCCACCGCCGGGTTGGATTAGGGTCGTAACAATGGTATCAGAGCCATTGTATTCCACTTCGCTACGAGAGCCGCCACGATCCCCGAACCTGTCATCCTTAAAACCCACAAATCCAAACTTCATCCATCGACAATGTCAACGTTCGTCAGCGTCCTCCTTTCCAACCCCTGGCTCCAGAACCAGTTCACCCAAGTCAAGACGATCCACCGCCGCATTGGATTAGGGTCGTAACAATGGTATCAGAACCATTGTATTCCACTTCGCTATGAGACCCACCACCATCCCCGAACCTGTCATCCTTAAAACCCACAAATCCAAACTTCATCCATCGACAATGTCGACATTCGTCGGCGCCTCGTTACCGACCCTTGGCTCTAGAACCAGTTCACCCAAGTCGAGCTCCGCAACCCCAAATCCCACTTCCTCTCCATCTCAGCCTCCCTCAAAATCGTTGATCCTCCATCAGTGGCTTCCACCAACGTCGTCACCGCCGGGGCATCCTCACCCCTCTTTCCTTCCTCAATCTACCACATCGCCCACTCCCTCTCCGCCGTCGAGATCGACTCCTTCGACCTCTCCCCTGGCGACTACCTCAAATACAGCGTCATCAATCCCAACCTCCTCCTTCAGGCCTACAGTGACGACCACAAGATCAACACCACCTTGCGGTACTACCATCCATTCCCAGATCTCAAACCCTAAATCCCCAAAAAACCCTAATCAATGGCAGACGAAGCTAGAGCCAAGGGGAACGCCACCTTCTCCGCTGACAACTTCTCCGACGCCGTCGCCCACTTCACCGAGGCCATCAACCTCACCTGCTCCAATGCCGACATCCACCTTCACCCCCACCTGTAGCGCCCCGAATTTCTAATATGAGAGCTTAGAAAATACGTGGCACATTCTCAGTGATCCACTTCAATATAACAATAAACACAATCAAATACCACTAAAATTTTCAATATTTATTACAACAAAACTTTTACATAATCACAACGAAAGACTAAACAACTCAAAGTCAACTCAACAGGTCTTTACAAATTAACACTGAACACTTAATAGTTCATTTATCCCAAAAGCTAACTCAAGCATCCAATCTCCAACTCTAAGCAATAACCTGCAACATGTGAGGCTAGAGTTGAACCCTAACCCCCAAACTAAAGGGGTCAGCCATAAATGGTGTGAGTGGCATAAAAATCAAACAACAACATAAATGAGCTTAAATCATAATGTCCAACAAGTAATAACCAAAATGCCAAATAGAACAACAGGTGATACCAAAACCAAATGTCAAATGTGGAAACAGGAAATCCGAATGCATAAAGATGAGTCAATAAAACACAAATGCTATATGCTGACAACGATGACTACTAAGAGATGAAGGTAAACTATGAGAATTTGCCCATGCTTGATAATCCCGGAAATAGATCCCACATCTCAGGTATTTTTCCTGGATAATTTAGGAGATCAACCCCCATCTAAACATAGACCCATCATCACAATAATATCCCAAGAGCATCGCCTCGACTCTGATCATTCCGTAGGTCAATCCCGCATCTCAAGATGATTACTTGGATAATTCAGGAGAAATATCTCACATCTCAGGTTGTCTACCTGGATAATTCAGGAGATAAATCCCACATCTCAAGTTAACCACTTGGATAATTCAGGAGATTAAATCCCACATCTAAAGCCTTACTGAGGTGCATAACTCATGTCCCCTTCGTCATGACACTACTAGTGCAAGTCCTTATTACTTTTGGTTACTGAACAAATCTCCTAGAGTAGTGTACCCCACCGGACTAAAAATATGAATAACTGAAAATTCGCCTCAATGGACCTCAACAAATAACTCAACACCGGTATACTAGGGTCACGTACCTCTAGAGACTAAAAATCAAATATCTAATCAAATTCCCACTAAACAAGTGGTTCAACTGAATATCTCAAAATTACTTTCTTAACTGAATATCTCAAGGTCAAACACTGAACAAAATATCTCAAATCAAATACTGAACAAAATATCTCAAATCAAATACTGAACAAAATATCTCAAATCAAATACTGAACAAAACATCTCAAATCAAATACACAGATCCCTCAGTACTAGTCGACTTATGCTGAGGTAAGTCGACTGTCCAGAGGACAATTCTCCAGAATTTCACAAAATAATCTAAGGCAATATCAGTCGACTAGGAAAGTCATCAGTCGACTGCCCCGAGACAAATTTCAATAATTCTCAAGATAATATTCTAAGTATATAAGTCGACTGAAAGGTTCATAGGTCGACTGTCCAGAAAGGACTGAACAAATTTTACAATCAGCAGACCAGTCGACTGACAATAGCCTAAGTCGACTGTCCCGAACAATTCTCAAAAGACTGAAGATAATCAGTAGAGTCGTACCAGTCGACTGCACAGTAGGCCAGTCGACTGTCGGCCTACAGTTTTCAAAAATAGGTCTGAATACAAAATCAAACTGAAGATTTCTAAAGAATCATGGTTAATTGTTTATCAAACAATAGTTCGTACACAAGCCAATGATAACTCTCAAAATGATCTCCAATACGGATACATTACTCATCAATCAATTCCTCAAATCTCAACTTCTCATGATCTAAATCACTAATCTTCTATTAGGGTTTCTCAACTAAACTTCTTCCTCGACTCATAATCAAATCTGATTTAAAATCATAAGATCCAGATGTCTATCATCCGATCACAACCCAAATCAATTCTTAACATGCTTTCCAACAATACGATCCCATAAATCAATATTTCCTCAACAAATCTTGATAGTTCCTCATACATGGTCCAAATATCAATAAGTGTTCTCATCACCCATATCAAAATAAAAGATCCATATTATGCATACAATGAGACAAACAAAACAATATCATAACGATCCCAAACAAAACGTAACAAAAGATCTCACGTCATCCATCAATCAAAACGAACAAAACAAACAAAACAAGCAAAACAAAAACCAAACCACTCACATTGCTTTGAAGAAAATCCACGAAAAAGCTCTCCTCCTTGCTAGATCCCAAAAGCCTCTTCTTGCTCCTCAAACAAATCTCCAAAATCTGTATATTTTGTAAATGACGGCTGGGAAAGAAATCCCTTATATATGCCGGATTAATATTAGGGTTTTACCCACACTTTGCAAAACAATCCTTCCCAAAAATACAACTTATATATATACATTAGTCTTGTAAATTCAATAAAACTCCTTTAAATTAGGATCTAATAGAAAATATACTTCTAAACCTCAGCCAATACTGCTCAAAACGTCCAGAATGCCAATTTTGTATTTCAACCCTTGAAAGTGTCAATTTTGCAAATAAGTCATTCTTTTCTCAAAAATTGCAAATAGTATCAATTAATTTCAGAAAAATCTGGAAAAATACTACATAAATTCTAAATAATAAATAATGATTTTTCATAAAGAAATCTTAATTTTTCAATCTTCTAAAAAGTCATTTGCACGTGTTTTGCACGTGTACAAAAGATAAATTTCTTAGAAAATATTAATTAAATCTCCAAAAATCATTTAAATTCATTTTCAAATAATTAAAATAATATTTAAAAATATGGGGTTCTACACCACCTCTTCCACCTCTTCCTCTCTTGTAGGTTATTCCTCAAAATCCCACAATCCCCTAAGGGTCTGTTTGGAAACATTTAAGTTGGGGAATGGAAAGGAATGAAATGAAAATGAATGGAGAGGAATGGAAAGAAAGGAAAAGGGATGAATTAACTTTATAAGTTGTGTGCGTTTGGCAACTAGTGGAATGTAATTGACTTTTTTTGTTTGACATGAATGACTTAATAATAAAATATTAAACAAGCGGGGGCGTGACACTTTCCTCTTAGGTAAACCTTGACTTTCGAATCTACGAAACTCACCCTTTACTCATCTTCTGTTATTCTGTAGAAGGATGGAGTCGAAGTTTTCTTATTTCTTATCCTGCGTCAACTCTCGGACCTAGTTTTTCCATAACCAAGCCCCATTGATAAAATAAGGCTTCCTGTAAATGTTCTGGCTTTGAGGCTTGGAAAGAATGACAAGGTCATTGTTATCTCCTTCCTTTCATCTCCTCTTCTGTTGCTGTCTTCTTTCCTTTCTTTCTTCTGTTGGCAAAAAGGAATAAACTAACTCAAGGTAATGGAGAAGAGGAGATAAACAGTCTGGAATTATATCAATGCTGACAAGGATGTGGAGACAAGAGGGCAACGAGAAGAGATTTTGAGTTCTTGATGGATAGAGAAGAAAAATTAGTTGTTTCCATTCCTTTACCCAGCTTTCCGAGGGGGTGGAGCTGGAATAGAATTCGGTTCAAATCTTTCTCTAAGGAATGACATTTAGTTGTTTCTTTTGTTTTCTTTTTTCAAAACAAACAGACCGTGGAATAGGATAAGATGGGTCCATCCAGAGTATTCCATTCTTTTTCCTAGTTTTTTGGGTTTCCAAACGCGCCTAAGTGTTCGACCAAATGATTCCTCTTCTTCATCGCCTCAAGCCTGCGATTTAGTGATGCCTGAGCAATATGTTGCAGTTGACTCTCTGCTCTCTGCTCAAGAGGTGGGAGATGCATTGGCGCATCAATATTATTGCACCTTGTACAGGTCACCAGAGACAATGTACCGGTTCTACGAGGAGGTCAGTCAACGAGGCCGTAGGAGCTCTGTCAACACTAGGAAAGTGATCGATGAGAAGATACTGTCAAGGGGGAATGGTGGTGTTAGGGCTGAAATAAAGACAGTAGATGCTCAGGAATCACATGATGGCCGGGTGATTGTTCTCGTAACCGGGGGTCTAACAAAGAAAGACAATATTAGAAGGTATTTCACCCAATCTTTCTTCCTCGCTACTCAGGATGAGGGTTACTTTGTCGTGAGCGATAATTTTATATATATAGAGGAAGATTTTGATGAGAATGGTGAAGAGTTTCATTCGGTGGAGAATGGGGTTGTTATTTCTGAGAGGAATGATCTAATTGTGGAAGAAAGTGGTGATTATGGTTCTTGAGAGAAAATTGAAGAAGCCCTTCAAGGAGTTGGGGATAAAGTTTTTTAAGCGAAATTGAACGGTGTAGTAGTTCATGAGGAGATTCAAGAGAGCTCTGTTGCAGTAGATGATGATGGAGAAAATCCTTCTGAAAATGGGGGTTTTATGTATGTGGATCTTGATGGTGATGATGCAGTTGCCTTAGATAACATCGCGGAGGTTGTAGATGATGGGTCAAGCTGACAATCATGAACAACTTGGGAATGGGGTGACTGTTGAGGCTAAGACTGATGTTACACCCGATATCACAGCTACGGTAAATTTTACTATTGGGTCTGGAGAAAGTCTTGAATTCAGTGAAGTGGTTGGAGAAGCGATGGAAAATGTGGAGTTCAAAATTGAACGTCATGATGGTAACGTCATGATGGTACTTCAATGAAAAAAGCAGATGCAACAGTTATCAGATGGATTTGATCATTCTGATGAAGCTGCAGAAAAAATGGATGACGGTGTTGAACCTGTAGAAGATGAGAGGGAAGCCACAACAGTACCCATTTCACCGAGTGATAGTCCGACACTTGGCCTTATTATTGGTGATCAACTTACGGAAAACTGTGCTCAGTCATCACCTGGGATGATAATGGATAATGCAATAACTGGTGGTTTCCATGAACTGGAGTCTGGGGAGTCTAAAGTGGTTGTTTTCAAAGCAACACATGTTGCTTATAGTGTGATGGGTATTGTATCAATACTGTCGGGTCAGCCAAAAGAAGGTGGTTGTGAGATTATGGTGAATGGGATTGTCCATGGGTTTTGGAGTACTCCGGCTATCAAGGAAGGAACCAATATCAAAAGAGGTTAGAGATACTATAAAGAAGGCATTCTGGGATGGTATCGTCGGTTCTATGCAGGAAGATTCCCATGACTATAGAGGTGAGAGATGAACTGGGAGGAATGGTTCCTCAAATCCTCAAAATTTGAAGCAACAGATTTTTGGCATCATCCACATCGACATATTTGGGCTTAAGATAGGGGGCTACCTGCAAAAGATAAGAACCAGTTTGAAGTACCTCTGCCCAACTGAACTCATTCTGCAGAAGATTAAGGTGGATTTGACAAACCTCGACATTGAAGATCGAGTTCTTATGGAAGATGTTAAGGTTCACCCATCTTTGAAGCTTTTAAGAACCACACAATGACCATCTATAAGATCTTGGCGACAAAGCCAACAGAGCAAGAAGCCCAAGAAACAACTACTCCTGAAGCTACACAAACATCTGAGGTATTCAAGTCAGTTACCCAAGACACAAATATCTAGGAAGGATTATGCAGTTTGCACTTGATATAATACAGAAGTTGGCTGCACCAGCGAAGGAAGGTGAGATAAAAAAAAGGTTCATCAAAATTTATTAAGTAAATTGCCAGTTAAGCACTTCATCTTTGATCCGGGAGGAAGACACGGGTAAATATATTGGGATTTATCACAATTTTGGATGTTTTTGGATGGGTCTCTTAGTCTTTATGAAGACCGTCACATTGACCTTGAGGACAAGGTCAAATTAGGGGGAAAAGATTGATACAGTCCCAAAATTGTATCTGGCTATATCTGAAAATGCTGCGTATCAGTCCATTTATTCACGTATCAATTCCTAAGATATTTTCTTTCTTTGTTGGGTTTACGTGGAAAAGAGTAGTAGGGGTATTTTGTAATTATAGGTTTTCACTATTGCACGCCCGTGCAATGCTCACGTCTTCCCTTTTTCCTCTGCTTCCTTTATATTCAGTTGTAATCTCCTTTGGGTTTTATGAATGAATTTGATATCCAATTTTTAGTGGTATCTTTCCCCTGTTTTTATTCCTTTCTTATTCGAATCATGGCTGCCATCGCCGGCACCGATGAGAGTTGCGACGATCCACCTCCAGGTTGGATTGGGGTCGTAACATCGGTTGTCGTTGTTTTCTCACCGCTCAACTCCAGTTGGGTCCATGTCCACCGCTTCCATTGACTCTATGACCGTCGGGTTCAGTTGATGCAGTGGTGGAGGCATGGAAGCCTGAAAAGAAATGAGAATTGGGTGGTGTTGAGAGAGCGATTGAAGAGAGAGGAGCCAAAAAGGGGAGAACATTTTCTTAGTTCTTTTTTAATGGGATTTTTGTGTATAGGTAACTCAAAATTTTTGAATTCGCATATTACTCTCTCAAATTGCTGTTTGCATATACACTACTAATAAAGTTGATTATTTGCTTACATACTACTAAGAAGTGAGGTTCCTCTAAAAATAGTCATCCTTGGGTGTTTTCTCTCCAAACTTGAAGAATATTCCATGTTCTTAACACACTTACACAATTTTAATTGTTATATTCCTATCACTTCTTCTTTATCACTCACAACAATTAGTTTTTTCTTCTAGGATGTCATAATAGAAGACGAGAAAACAAATTGTTTTGGGTGATAAGGAGGAAGGGAGAGTGGTATAACGATCAAAATACTGTAAGGTTGTTAAAATATTCAATTGGTTTCCGTGTAAAATACCCCAAATTTTTAAATGAACTCCAGTTTGTTAGTCGTGTATATAAAAATAACAAACTCTGTTAGTGTTTTAAATACAAATAGCCATTTGTGAGTGAGTAATATGTAATTTCAATGTTTTTGAGTAACCTTTGCACAAAAACCCCTTTTTATTTCATTATTGTGTTTTGATTTGTGTGCTATTTTTATCCATATTGGCATTCCTTGTTGGCGGAGCGTGCTATAATTTCTAATTTATTTTTCCAAAACTGATATATTCATTAGAGCAATTGTAGTCATTGGCCAAATTTTCTAATTTTGAAAATTTTGGTCAAAAACAAGCTGCAGTCGTTGGTCAAATTTCCAAATTGTGGGTTCGAGGTAAACAGTTGCTGGCCAAATTTGAGAGAGAAAATGGCAAAAGCCAAAATTTGGCAATCGGAATATCATATCCCGTCCGACGGCTATTTTTTTAAAAATTAAACAGATATCAACGAGATATGATATCCTGTCCGATTGGAAAAAAGATCCAAATTTTTAATTTTGGATGATACAAATTTTTAAACATATCTTGTCCGATATGTTTAATTTTTTAAATTAAACAAATTTTAAAAAAAAACAAGTGGAAAAAAGATGATACACTGTCCAAGAATGTCAATTCTCAATTTCGTTTTTAAATCCTATACATTAGGCTTATAGTCCATATTATGGGGTCCATTCACTCTTTAATTCAGATTTTTTTTTCTCGGATGGGATATGATAATTTTTGATATTTTTTGAAATTAAGAAAAAGAAATTGCTCGCATGAGAAATGATCTTCCGTCCGTCTATAAAAAGCCAAATTTTAGATTCAGACGACTACAACTCACTTTCAAATTTCTTATTTCTATTTGCCAAATATCCAAATTTTAATTACCAACAACTAGAGATGCTCTTACTGGGTAAAATACAAAAAACCTCAATGTTTGACTTAGATACAAAAACACCCACACTTTGTAAATAGTACAAATTAGACCCCACCGTTATTTCTTCTCTCTCCTATGATCTCAACATTGACCATCTTTGATCTCGAAAACTATATTAAAAAATAAAGAAAAGCCCTAAACCACCCATTCCTTTCATGTTTGATCTGTCATCTTTAACCTTAAGAAAAATTCTAAAAGGGAATGGTGGTTTAGGGTTTTGTTATTTTTATTTTTATTTTTTAAATGCACTGTCAAAGGTGGTCATTGATGAGTCGAGAGAGATGAGAAATAATGGAGAAATTTCAGGCCAGGTGAAGGGGTTGTTAATACTTTGTTTAACTGAAAACAGCAGTGACTTAATAAATAGTCCTGAGTTATTGTAGTACCTCATGCAAAAATATTGTTTTCTACATCAAATTTTAGATGCATATTTTTCCCAAGTCATCTTTAGTCATGAAATTTTAATATACTGATTATGCAATCATCTTTGCCATCTGACAGGATAGAAGTGCTTTGATTCAATCATTATCCACAAATCCCGAGTTTCTGAAAATAAGGTAACTATGGATAACTCATGGTTTTCAGAATAACTCAGGCTTCTCAAAATGAAGTAACTCGTGCTTTTCAGAATACTGGATGAAGATTATGCTATAAGAACCTCCGCCTTTTTTTTTCTTTTTTTTTAGGGGGGTTTTTTTTTGTGTGGATAAAAGATGACACTAAGTCATCGATTCATTAATTGATTAATTAACGAAGCAGAGTAGTACATAACCAAGTTTATCACGGAGCATAAAGCGCCGTAATTACATATCCCAAAATACAACCAAACGACACCATCGAGTCATACAAAATAACATCAAAGAGACAAATACATCATAAGCCGAAAGCTGAAGCACATCTAAAATAGACTATAGATGCGTCCGGGCCCATCCCCTTTCAATAGCGCTACTCCTCCGAGTTCATCTTCAGCTTCTTTCTCGCACCCACATACCCTGCCCAATCATGAATGAAAAGGAAGATTTTATGCATCGAGGTTGAAAATCTATAATTAACGTTACAAAAAAATAAATCGTTGCGGTCTAGCCATAGACTCCATAGGGATGCCGCTACTGCTATCTCCCACGCTCTTCTGTCCTCTACCCTTATGAGACTCTCCCTCCACAGACCCCAAACATCTACGGTGGACCTAGGATACCTAGCACACCCGAAATCCCTACAAACTATTTCCCAAGTAAGAACCGCCTTATGACATGTGAAAAATATGTGTGTAGTATCCTCGTCAGCTGCGAGACAAGAAGTGCATCTAACATCAATTTGCATGTTCCTTTTCTTCAAATTTACTTTTGTTAAGATAGCATCATTATGAACTAGCCAATTAAAGACTAACTTTCAGCGGAGCTTGGGTCCCCCATATGACGTTCTCTACTAACCCCCTGATACCGCCATCGTTTAACCATTTGTACATAGATGCGACTGAGAAGGACTTTGACTGATCGATGTTCCACCAGCGCTTATCATATTCGTCATTCAATTAACCCCCCTCCGCCTGAATGTACCTATTCAGCTCTTCAAACTGACCAATGCTCTCCCGTGTTAATCGTTCTGCAACGGCAAACGATAATTTCCCACTTTTTCAGACATCTGCAACTAGGGAATCTGAATTCACTGCAGCCTCCACAACTAGAGGGAAACTATATTGTAGAGCTCTATTTCCGCACCATTTGTCCTTCCAAAATCTAGTACTCTTCCCGTTTCCAATCCTGCATCTAGTATTTGTGTTGAAGATGTCCCCTTGCTTCGACACCCCCTTCCATAGGTAGGATACCTTACCAAATGTACTCCGCCCTCCGAACCGATGTTTTTTTTCTTTTACGATAACGATTAAACGAGTAGTTCCACCAGCCAATACATCGTTTGTAAATTTTCCACCACCATTTACTTACTAGCGACCATTTCATTTCGTGCAAATTAAGGATTCCTAACCCGCCGAATTCTCTTCTCTTGTAGACTCTCCCCCCATTTTACGAGATGGAACCCTTTGTTTCCCTCATCCGTTCCTTTCCATAAGAAGCTCCTTCTCATCTTGTCTATCTTGTTGATTACCCATTTAGGTAGCTCGTAGATGGACATAAGGAACACTGGGATTGTGCTAAACACCGAGTTTAGTAGTGTGATCCTCCCCCCAACGAGAGATACTTGCTCTACCACCCTGCCAACTTCTTAGCAATCTTATCGATATGGAGAGACAAGTCCTCTCTTAGCCGCTTCCCTGGTCAGATTGGAGTTCCTAGATATTTGATCGAGAACTCGACCTTTTCGCATCCTAACATAGCCGACATATAGGTTGTTGAGATCGATAGATGTTCGCTAATTGGGGTGACACAGCATTTTTTTAGGTTTACTTTCAACCCTGACCAGCTTTGAAAACAAGCTAGGGCCGCTTTGATTGCTTCAATTTCTTGGACATTTGCCCTTCCGAATAATAGAGTATCGTCTGCGTATTGCAGAATGGTCATCGGCTTATCTATTCCTTTGATCTGAATGCCCTTGATGACGTTGCTCTCTTGTGCTCGCTTAATCATTTCGGCCAGTCTGTCTACTACGATGGCGAAAAGTAACGACGATAAAGGATCTCCTTGTCTAAGCCCTCTTTTGCATCTTATTTCTTTTCCTTGCCATCCGTTCACCTGAATGGACGATTTTCCTCCTTGCACACAAACCCGGATCCACGATCTCCATTTTCCTCCGAATCCTTTTAGCTGAAGGGCTTCGTCTATACATTCCCAATTTACTGAGTCGTAAGCCTTTTGGAAGTCTATTTTTAGGAGAAAACCGTCTGAACGTTCTTTGTTTCCTCTGAATACTACTTCGTGGGCGGTCGCTATGCTATCCGTAACGTCTCTTCCACGGATGAAGCCGCTCTGCGACATATCCACCACATCATTCATATTCGGTGCAAGTCTTTGAGCTAGGACTTTCGTAATTATTTTGAACGATCCATTTAGCAAACTAATAGGTCGAAAATCCTCCGCCGTACGAACTTGTTGCGTCTTAGGAATGAGGATAATTGACGCGTAATTTAATCTATCTAGGTTTGTTGTTCCTTCGTGAACTTCTTTGAATATATTCATTAAGTCTACCCTGATGATCTGCCAATATATCTTGTAAAAAAATGTAGGCAGTCCGTCTGGTCATGGTGCCTTGTCCTGACTCAGCTTCTTGATGGCATCTCTAAGTTCCTCTTCCGAAAATGTATTTTCGATTCCGTCACTCCCATCTATCTTTGAGGCACTCCACATTTCCGACGTGAAAGAACATCTAGCTTGATCGCTTCTTCCTAGCAAGTCGTGATACTTCTTGTCTAGTATCTTTGAGGCACTCCACATTTCCGACGTGAAAGAACATCTAGCTTGATCGCTTCTTCCTAGCAAGTCGTGATACTTCTTGTCTAGGTGCTTTCTAATTAAATCTTCATTCTCAATCCAATTTCCTTCGATCTCTAACCCAATTATGCAACTTCGTCTTCTCCTTCCATTTGTTACTTTGTGAAAAATTTTTGTATTTGCATAACCTTCCTTTAACCATTGTATTCTCGACCGCTGCTTCTAGTGCATTTCCTCCATTAAGCGTATATGTTTAACTCTAGCCTTCCATCTGCTAGCTCCTTTTTTTCTGAATCCATTAGATCTCTGTCCTCTTGGATAGTTTCCAGCTCGTGGATCCTATTACCGATTGCCTCCTGTCTTGACTTGTTATTCCCAAATTTTTCTTTTGCCCATCCTTTTAGATCTCTCCTTAGTCGCCTTGTCTTTTCCACCCAAATTCCAACTGTGGATATTTGTGACATTGTGTGGCTCCATGACTCCTGAATCTGTTGGTACGTATCGTCATAGATCGTCCAAGCTTTTTCAAATCTAAAAGGAAAATACTTCTTCCTGTTGTTCAGCTCATAATCTATAATTAAAGGCAGATGGTCTGAAGTGTATCGGACTGCAGATTTCACTTTTGCAAAGGGGAACACATCCTCCCAGTCAGTAGACACCAAAACTCTATCCAATTTCGCTAAGGTTGGGCTTAGCTGCATATTGGACCAGGTGAATTTTCTATCTACCATCTCCATCTCCATCAATTCCAAATCGTCCATAGTCCTATTGAAAGACTCTTGTTCGCTGCGACTGTGACCTCTACCTCTATGCTCATCTTGGAATCTAGTAATATTGAAATCTCCACCAACCACCTACGGGCGGTCCCATCTTCTTCTGAAAGACTCCAATTCCTTCCAAAGTTCCTTCCGTAATCTGGAGTCGTATGGTCCGTATACAGTCGTAACTACATGTTCCCAATCATCGCTTCTCCTTCTAAGTCTAATAGACTCTGTGATATTACTTATAAATTCGTCTAGGATCTCGAAAACTCTCATGTCTGCCCCCATCGCTATTCCCCCAGAATACCCTACCGCCGACTTGAAACGCCAGTCAAAATTGCCCGCTCATCTCATGCTGGAGAAATCTCCAATAGAGTGATTCTCTATTCTAGTTTCTTGCAGACCATAAATAGTAGTCTAATCTTATTAATGGTTATTGAAATCATTCTTTTTTTTACTCTTTTGCCTCAACCCCCTAACATTCCAAAAGACGTAAACTATAAAAAAACTTTGCAAAGCCCCTATCCTCTGCAACCCCCCCCCCTTCCTCTACTCTTTCAAGATCAGGCTAATGTTCCACCTGACTCCCCTCTAATGATTGCTACTCTTTCTAGTTGCTCCACCCTATTAGAACCCATAGCTAGACCGTATAGACTAGCGAAGTAAATAAGAGAATCATCATTAAGAGAATTTAAAATTGAACTAACGGGGGTGAGAGTACCTCCACCAGTCACGTCCTTCTCCGGATCTTTAGAATGCTCTCTGTCTAAGTCAATATTGATAGTTGCCTGTGCTCCCTCCCTGTTTACTTGTCTCTTTCCCTTCCTCTGATATTCGTTGATTTTCTTGCTATTGCTACAGACACTTCCTTTGGCCTCCTTGTCATCAATCTCAGTTTCAGTGGCCGAGATAATGTTGTCGTCACGCACCCCCTCTAGCGCCCCTATAATCCCGTTGCCAATTTCATGATCCTGAGAATGCTGAGTTGGTTGAATCCCTTGGTCTAAAGTTGCGTCTTGAGTCCTCACCGAAGCTTCAAGTTGTGGTGCTTCAGCTCACTTCAAGTCTGGATCGAGCACAACAACTTGGTCATCAATGCAAGTAGGCTTTGACGCTGCTAAGTGTAGACCAGAAGACTTACTTTTGAGTAAAGCATTCATAGCTAGTCTTATAGAGTCTTCTATTTCGAACTTAGTAAAATGTGCCCACTCGTCCTTTCCTACCCCTATTTCTTTACTAGTCTCTAACCCGTCAGATGCACCATTTTTAAGAATCCCAGGAAACCCGGTTCTCCTCGTACTTGACGTGACTAGCGCAATTGCACATGCCTGTTGGCAAGGACGTGCCTTGAGACCTCCCCTCCTCGAAACCAGCTTGTCCTCCTTTCGGCGCCAAAATGCTGAGGGGTTTGAATTCTCCACGTCAGCTTGTGCCTTGCCCTTGTTGTCGATCATGGATGGATGCTCAGGATTTGCTTGCAAAGCGATGGACGATTCTGATTAATCTCCCCTTCATCTAACAGCCTCACTCTATCTTCAACCTCCAGCATCTTATCTTCGCCGTCCACTTCATCTTCTACGATGAACGCTCTTTCCCCTGTGAAGGAGATGCTTTTTTTCTTCTCGACGATCACCAGGACTTCGTAAGCCTCGCCCTCAAAGTCAACTATGATTTTTGAAGGGATATCTCCCATGTTCGACACTCCAATACGAACTCTAGCAAACTTACGACCGGCATGCATCAGGGTTTCTCTATCGACTTCGATGATCATGCCGAAGTCGCAGACGACGTTTTGGAAACCACTCCTTACCCAACAATGGAATGGTAAGTTGAACAAGCGGATCCAAATGGATGGCAGCAACTCCGCTTTAAGCGCACCAAAATCTCGCGACCATGGCTTGAGTGTAAGGAAGAACTCTAACCCTCGCGCGTCCCATCCTTCCATCCATTTCGTCTTGAGCGCAAATTCCATCGCCTCCTTGTCGCTGCAGTGCAAAAAGAAGCAACCGTGTGACACCTATTGCACAACCCAAGTTGGTGTTGGAGCTAGAGCCGTCGCCAAAAGGTCCTTGATGTCATGTACATTTTGATTACCTATCTGAGCCTTCACAACGATGCATCCTTGGTATCGCCTCTCAAGTTGAGCCATTAATGGCATGGGGGTTATCGACACCTTCATGATCTTTCTCTCACCGACAGTGCTTTCTTGCATCTTGCTCACCTCTGAATTCACCGACCTTGTCTGCCTTTGTAGTGGCTCTTCGAATGCTGAGACGGAGGTCTGTCGGAGATTCTTGGGACACGTCATCGATATATGGCCTGAGGCTTTGCAAACGTAACAAAACCAATCATTTTTGCAAGTGTTGATAGAGTGCCCCATCATCGCACACTTATGGAAGCTTTGGCGCGCTTCATTCTTTCGATCGCCGGAGTAGCTTTGAGTTGGGGTTTTTTTTGGGGTTTTCTTTCGCTTCACCAACACCCACTCGCCCTCTTCATCTTCTTTCATCTTCGGCGTCTCACTCTCCCGTGTTGGCGAACGACGCTGGGCTCTATGCTCAATGTCGCTCTTATCGGCACCTTTAATCACCTCTGCATAAGTTCTCTTAGTGCTTTCGACTAGCCTCTCTCTTTGGGGGCGATGATTTGGTGAAGGCCTACGCTTCCGCTTGACGTTGCGATCTCTGAACTTGGGTTCTCCTAGCGTTTCCTCCTTCTCCTTCCAAGCCAGATAATGATCTTTTGCACTTGTCCGGTCTCTATGACCAGAAGGAGAACGACTTCGGTGGTCGACGCTCCTCTTCCTTCCTCGCATCTCTCTCTCCGACTCCCTCGCGCGCTTAGGCATCTCAGGAGCTCTGTGACCTTGGTTCCTCACCGGTTTGTCGATTTGGTGGTGGGTTTTGTGATATTGGGAAGTAGGGGACAATCTCTTCTCAGGCTTCATGGTTTTTTTTAAGAACTTATTAGTTATATGGTGTAAAAGTTGTCATTTAAATATAACTATGAATTTCTGTAGTGGGTTTGAACACAAAGATTCACTTCTATAGGCCTATTGTAAATCACCCTAGGGGGTGAATAGGGTGATTATGCAGAAATTAAAAAGTTAAATAAAATGTGTAAAGTAAAGACATAGAGTTAAAAAAACAAACTGAGCAAGCACGCAAGACACAACGATATAACATAGTTCGACCCCCAGGTTTACGTCCACACCACCTACTTGTAGCAATTCTCTGCCACAAGCGTTCCACTATACTTTAAACTCTTTTACAATAATTCTCGAAATTCAGGCCGAGAGACCTATTACACCCACAGGGCTTCTACAAACAACTACCGCAAAACTCATCAAAGTGGAAGAAAAGGAAAACTCTCATGATCTATAATGATCTTGACTAAAGAAAACAATAAAAGCTCTCACACGCGGATCGTTAATTGAATAATTAGTTTAGAAGAATTATGATTGCATGGGATGAAGAATACTCAGTGAATTAATTTATAGAGCGAGAAAATGTATCTTTTTAAAAATGAAAAGATATTTTCGATATAGTCAAAACTGCACGTGGATGGTCGACCGCTTTGTTGAGCAATCGAACATTCATCTTTTAACTCAAAAGTCGAGCGATGACCGGTCAACTGACTCACATTTCCACTGTGATGAGCGGTCGATCGACATATTGTACGGTCAACCGCTATCGTGCAGATTCAACATTTATTTTGCGAATCCACTTTATATTCTTTCCAAATATTAATCAATCAATTAACGACTCTTTACATAGTATTTTGTCATAAAAACAGAAATAAATAATTGATTATTGCTAGTTTTCTTGAGGATTTGAAGTACATGTTTATTGAGTTAAAATTTTCTTGATTTTTGCAATCTTCTTTGATACATTCCGCTTTTGCTTGATTGCTACTCTTTTTGGCTCTTTGTTTTGAATTATTTTCTCTGTAAATCCTGTGGATCTCAACTGAAAATATTAGTCTTAATAATTCATTTTGTGCACACCAAAATTAGGGTCAACAATCTTCAGTTTTGGTGTGAACAAAACATACCTTAGAATTTATGTTTGAAACAAATCAAATTCAACTTCTCCCCCTTTATCCAATACCCCCCCTAAATTCATGCATGTACGAATTTAAATAAGTGTGTGTTCATGATACATTCTATATGCATAAAACAAACCATGCTTGAAAACAATATGCATAAAACAAAACATGCTTGTGTTCATGATAAATTCTATATGCATAATGTCACGCCCCGCTTCCCAAAAATACAGAATACGGGCACGTAACACAAGCCCAGAGAATGAATATAATCATCCTTAAGTTGTTTCAGAAATCTTTACAATATATATCACAGGCAGTATATATCACAGGCAGTATATCAGAGTCAATATATATCACAGTCGGAATCAAAGAGTGGAACCAACATGCATCATTGAGATAATTTTACCAACAGGAATTAATTGAAACCAAATATCTTGTTCTCAAATAAAAACAGAGTCTGGAACAAATATTCTGGGTCACATCGCCCAAATACAAATAATACTCAAGTCTCAAGTACAGAAATAATCAAGTTCACGAATACAGAATAAAGTTCTAACAGGAAATAGAAATAATAATCAACAACTAATACTGCGAACCACCAGTACCTTCTTGAATCTGTCCACCGTAATCTGCAATCATCGAATGTAGGAAAAAGGAAAAGAAGAAAACACAGTACCCGTCAATGGCAAGTCCGGGTCACAAATAGAATAGGATATAAGCACATGGACACTACCTAATCACAGGATATACTAACAAGTATAGGTAAACATATGTCAAGTGTCAACAGCTAAACAGGTAACATGTATAATTATCAGGTATTCAGGTAATCAGGTAAATCTGTATCAAGTATCAGGAAAACAGGTAACAGGATATATCAGGTACAGGTAACAGATAATCATGTATTAATATCTTGTATTATTACTATCTAGGTAACACTTCATGTGCCATCTTTTTATCACATGGTTGTTACAGTCAATGCAGTTTTGCTTTAGATTTCATAGTGGACCATAGAGGGCAGTATACTCAGGTACAGGAAAACAGGTTCATGAATTATAACAGGTACATGAATCATCCGATTCATGCAGCAATAGGTTCATGAAGCAACAGGTACACGACCAACAGGTACGTGCAGCAATAGGTAACAGGTACATGAACCAACAGGTCCATGCAGCAACAGGTACACGACCAAAAGGTACGTGCAGCAACAGGTAACAGGTACATGAACCAACAGGTCCATGCAGCAAAATGGGAAACACGGGCCCCTTTCCGAGTACACGTTTCTGAACTATCCACTATTAGATCTTTCCCATAAACCCCGGCTTAGTTACTTTTATTATTAAGATCATCAGCAGGCATGAGAGTGTACTAAATGATGTCAACTAACAGGTTATAATCAGGTTTAGACTCAGGGAATTAGATCAGTAAGTATAGGTACCAAACATTAACAAATACGAGCAAAATGGTATATGTTTATAAACAGGACAGCAAGATCAGTCTGTACAAAAACAGTGATCCAAAGATCTACAGGCATGAAATTCATGATCCGTCAAAGGATCTGGAAACTAGACTTCCACACGCTTCTAACGAGTATAATAAATCCATATGCTATTTCACAACATCTCGACTCAAAACACAATTCAACACAGTTTTCATGTACAGCCAGAAAACAGGAGAATAACTTAAACCACATGGAAACAGCATACAGAGTCATTAATTAAATCCACGAAAATTCTGGGGTAATCCCCTATAAGTATAGTCTCAAAATATAAAATTTCATATTTTTCCAGAAAGTATAGATATGTTTTCAAAAAAATAGAAAGTAACACATAACACAGTTTTGATGGATCTGGAATTCTTTAACACCGCTGTACACAATCATGCATATCTTGCACACAGCGCATCAAAATCCACTTCCGCCAAAACGGAGTGAAAGTATACACAATTACCCAACTTTCATATCTCACATGAAATATTCATACAGTAATTAGAAATAAGGTGAACACGGCATTCAACATACAATCACATGCAGTTTACAGCAAAAGCGATCTATAGAAAAGGATGTAAGGCATCACTCAAAACTCATCTTTTAATTACCACAAAAATCAGAGAACTACCTAACATCATATTGAAACACTGGACAAAATCTTGTGGCATGAAATTATGTCTAACTTGGATCTTGAAAATAAATTGGTGATAAAGTCTACCCCGAAATGAATCTGGGAACTACCGGCATACAGTTACTAAAATAATCATAACTAATTCATACGAACTCCAAACGGGGTGAAATCAGTGGGATTAGAAATTAGATTCAATTCTCTACAAATTACTCAGAAATAGCCATGTTGAGATTCTGACTCTAATTCAGGTTAAAAACAACAATCAATCCAGTTCAATCAAAATTTCCAGATTTCTCAACTAACTTCAAAACGTCATAACTTCCTCAAAAAATCATCCAAACTCTTCCAAATTCGAAACGCAGCCTACCCAAAATCTAAATATCATATCTAAGGGTTTCTAACATGTCAAAATCTAGTATTTCTCATATGGGTGTTCAACATACATCGGGTACATAATATGTCGCATACGCGATCCAAATCGCGTTTGGGTGAATCCTAAGGCACAAACCTATCAAACTTCATGTCCTAAGTCGTCTATGGCCTGTTTTGAACAATAGAGACGAAACCCACAATTAAAAACATGATCTTTGTCCGTCTCTAGTCTCAACCTATCCTATGTGTGAACTTTCTACTTGTATCAACTTAAGAAATTTAAGTACAAGTTACTTGCCTTTTTGTGATGACGAACGCGACGAATCCAAGCCTTTCAAAGAAAACCCACGAGCAAAATGCCTTCTAACGCAATTTCGAGCGAAACCCACGAACAAAACGCGCCAACGGTTGATCTCTTTGACACATGAACCAAAGTGGGAGATGCCCACAATACAAAACAACGGGGAGAGGTGTAAAGGTGCTGTTTTGTGGAGGGTGGTGCTGGTTTGGTGCTTGCCGGCCACAAGAAGAAGGAGAGAAGAGGTAGAATCGAGGTGAAGTAGTATAGAAAGATGGAGAGGGAAGGTATGGGTGATCGGCCAAGGCAAGAGAGATCAAGGGGATGTCGGCCTAGGGTTGAAGAAGGCAGGCCGGGATTGATTCAAGTGGAGGCCGGTTTGGAATAGGAGAGGGAGAGAGAAAAATATTAGGGTTAGGGATTAATTAGTATTAGGGGTATATATAGGAGATCAAATATGGGTTAATGGGTAGTGGATATCAATATGAAACAATAGGTATACAATTGGATAATGGATATTGGGTAGATTTCAAATGGGGATACAAAATACAATGAATGCTATAGCTCTTAAAAATCTCCTTAAGGCCAAAAATCCCAAATTGGTCAAAACTCTCCTAAAAATCCACCATGACCCTAAAATAATATTTATACATGAACGAGATCAAGAAATTGAGAAAAAGAGCTCAAAATGTCGAAAAACGGCCAAACGGCGCACAATCAACAAAAGGAGGTCAAAACTGCCAGAAAAATATTATAGAATAAATAATTAAATTTATTGTTTCGAAAAATACAGTAGAAAATATTAATTCACAAAAATGAAAAATACCCTCAAAAATACCAAAAGTGAAAAACAGGGGTTACAATCCTACCCCCCTACAAGAAAATTTCGTCCTCGAAATTAAAAAGAAAGGTACATAGGATAATCCCAAGCAAAACCAAACAGCCAAAAGCAAAACAAACAACTACTCAAACAAGTGAGGAAACTTCTGCTAAATTTCCTCCTCCAACTCCCATGTCGACTCACCAGGCGAGTGAGGATTCCAAGCAACACGAACCAGCTTAATGACCTTGTTCTTAAGCACTTTCTCCCGCTGATCCACAATAGCAACTGGCGGAATCTCACAAGTCAAATCCGGCCTAACGGTCAACTCTGAATAGTCGATCACGTGGCTCTCATCTCGGATATATCTCCTGAGTTGTGAGACATGGAAAACATCGTGCACTCCCGATAAAGCTGGCGGCAATGCGAGACGATAGGCCACCTTGCCTACTCGCTCCAAAATCTCGAACGGTCTAATAAACCTCGGGCTAAGCTTGCCCCCGCCACCGAACCGAATGACACCGCGCCACAGCGATACCTTGAGAAAAACATGGTCACCAACTGCGAACTCCAATGCCCTGCGATGAACATCAGCCCACCGCCTCTGCCTGTCCTGAGCTGCCTGCAAGTGCTTCCTAATCTGAACCACTGCATCAACTGTCTTGGTGATCAACTCTGGACCCAACAACTTTCTCTTGCCAACATCATCCCAGCACACTGGCGATCTACACTTCCGCCCATAGAGTGCCTCGAACGGAGCAGCTTTAATGCTAGCTTGAAAGCTGTTATTGTAAGAGAACTCTACCAGATGCAAATGATCTTCCCAAGACCCACCAAACTGAAGCATGCAGGATCTCAACATGTCCTCAAGAATCTGAATAGTCTGCTCTGACTGTCCATCAGTCTGGGGATGAAAAGCTGTACTGTACTTTAATTTGCTCCCCAAACTGCTCTGAAGACTCTCCCAAAACTGATACCTGAATCTCGTATCCCTGTCGGATACAATACTAACTGGAACCCCATGAAGTCTGACAATCTCTTGCATATACCTCTCAGCCAGGCTCTCAGTAGACTGACCGACACGAAAAGGAATGAAGTGAGCACTCTTCGTCAAACGGTCAACAATCACCCAAATAGCATTATGACCCTTAGGACTCCTCGGCAAAGCAGTCACAAAATCCATGGTGATATGTTCCCACTTCCACTCTGGAATAGGAAGCGGTTGAAGAAGTCATGCGGTTCTCTGATGCTCCGATTTAACCTGCTGACAGATCAAACACTACGAAACAAACTGCGCGACAGCCCTTTTCATACCATGCCACCAGAAATGAAGCCTCAAATCCCGATACATCTTAGTACCACCGGGATGGATAGAATACAAAGACTGATGCGCTTCTTCAAGTAACCTCTAACTTCTCCTTTAGGGACACACAACCGGGAACCAAAACGAAGAGAACCATCTGCATGAATAACCATATCCGTCCTGGACCCAGACTCAATCTCAGCACGAAACTGCTGCAACTGCGCATCGCTAGCCTGCGCCTCTTTAATCTGCTCCACAAGAGACGACTGCAGCTGGAGCGCCAAACAACTTTGACCAGAACTCGGCAACAAAATCCAACCTTCTCATCTGCTCAATGAGATCTCTCTGCTGAGTAAGAAACGAAACCGCTGGTCTCCTGCTCAAAGCATCTGGCACCAAGTTTACTTTACCAGGATGGTATTGCAAACTGATGTCATACTCGGCCATAAGTTCCAACCAACGCCTTTGCCTCTTGTTCAACTCCTTCTGGGTGAAGACGTACTTGAGACTTTTGTGGTCTGTAAAGATCTCCACTCGGTCTCCAAGCAAATAATGCCTCCACAGCTTCAAAGCAAAAATCACTGCCGCTAACTCCAAGTCGTGAGTAGGATAGTTCTTCTCATGCGGCCTCAACTGCCTTGATGCATACGCAACAACACGGCCCTTCTGCATAAGAACTGCTCCAAGACCCTTACCAGAAGCATCACAGTGAACTACAAATCCACCTGAACCATCTGGAATAGTCAACACAGGCGCTGACGTCAGTCTGTCCTTCAACTCAACAAAAGTCACATTGCACTCATCAGACCAACAAAACTTCTGATCCTTCCCAGTCAATTTAGTCAAAGGTCCTGCTATCTTCGAAAAATCCTAGACGAACTTCTGATAATAGCCAGCCAAACCAAGAAAACTCCTGACTTCTGAAACTGACTTGGGAATAGGCCAATCCTTCACAGCCTCAATCTTGGCAGGATCCACCGAAATACCATCGCCAGAAACAATATGCCCCAAGAAAGAAATCCTGTCGAGCCAAAACTCGCACTTGCTCAGTTTTCCATAGAGTTGATGCTCTCTCATAGTCTGCAGAACCACTCTAAGATGCTCACCATGATCTTCCCGATTCTTAGAATACACCAAAATATCATCAATGAAGACCACCACGAACTTATCCAAATACTGCGAGAACACCCGATTCATAAGACTCATGAATACAGCCGGCGCATTCGTGACTCCGAACGGCATCACAAGATACTCATAGTGCCCGTATCTAGTCCTGAAAGCAGTCTTCGGTATATCTGTAGCCTTCACCTTAACTTGGTGATATCCAGAACGAAGATCCAACTTCGAGAAAACAGAAGCCCCACTCAACTGATCAAACAAATCATCAATCCTGGGCAACGGATACCGATTCTTCACCGTAACTCTGTTCAGCTCTCGGTAATCCACGCACATCCGACGACTTCCATCCTTCTTATCAACAAAAAGGACAGGAGCACCCCAAGGCGAAATACTGGGTCTGATGAAACCCAAATCAAGCAACTGCTGAATCTGCACCTTAAGCTCTGCCAGCTCAACCGGTGCCATCCTGTAAGGACTCTTCGATATCGGTTCTGTTCCAGGCTGAACATCAATACCGAACTCCACTTCCCTATCAGGGGGTAAGCCAGGCAATCATCTGGAAAAACATCCAAGAAATCCCGAACGACAAGAGGCACAACCTCACAGCCTGATTGCAAATTCCATTGCACAATCCACCTGCTCAACTACAGTCTTTGCTCAACCAAGAGAAGATTCTCCGGCATGGAACTCAAATTCTGCCCGAATTGGAATTTTGAAGACAACTTTCTTGGCACAGCAATCAATAAAGGCATGGGCTTCTCCCAACCAATCCATACCAAGAATGACATCGAATCCTGAACTTCCAATTATAATCAGGTTGGCTTTGAAATCTGCATCTCCAATAGCAACGGAACATTGCCTGCACTCACGGGAACAACTGACAATTCCTCCACCCGTCACGATGTTCCAAGCCTCTGACATGTTGCTGCATTCTAACTGATGGCGAGCGACAAATCGAGAGGAGACAAATGAATGGGTTGCCCCAGAATCAAGAAGAACATATGCAGGAAAAGAGCAAACAAGGATGATACCTAACAGAAATCAAATCAAGGAAAAGCATAGAAGACCAAGGGTGAGGGGAGAACAACAATGCAGGGAAACAAAGCAAAGAAGCAAAGCAATGCTAAGGGAACAAATAAAAGGTACAAAACATCAAGCAATAAAACAAAAATAAATATACCTGCCACAACTCCTTCAGCAGTCTCAGCATCTGCGGCATTCAAGTTGAAAGCTTGACCTCTCCTCGGAACAGCGGTCCCTTGACCGACAATCTGGCGTTGAGGAGGAAGTGGTGGCCTAACTGGACCACGAGCTGGACCTGCCTGCTGATTAGGACCCCTGGCTGGAAGAGCCATCGGTTGAAATGCTTGGGGACAACCTCGCACTCCATGCTCAGTAGAACCACACCTAAAGCATCGACGATTGGCGCGCCTACATTCCTTGCGATCATGCCCAGGCAAACGACAGAAGTCACAGTAAGCATTCCTCTGAGAACCAGCAGCAGAGTAAGGAGTTGCCCTGACTGGATGGGCGGGAACAGGCCTTCGGATAGGACCACCAGACCTAGCAGTAGAATGCGGTACAGTCCGCTGAGAAAGGGACGAATCACCACGAGCCTGCTCCTGAGCTCGAGCTGCATCAAGGTCCTTAGCATAAGTACGCAGACGAAGAGAGACCAGATGCCTCTTGATATCCTGCTCAAGACCATTAGTGAACCTGCGAGCCCTATCCTCTTCGGATGCCACAAGAATGGCAGCGAAGCAGCTAAGCCTCTTAAACTCAGCAGCGTACTCATCCACTGTCCTGGAACCCTGTTGCAAGAAGTCCATGTTACAACATTCATAATTATCCATGCAATATTGTAACAAATCCAGAATTGAACAACGACTTAACCTGTTTTAGGGCCAGGAATTGCTGTTCCATCTCAACCCGAGTACTGTTGGGGAAGAACTTCTCCAAGAATCCCCGAGTAAAGGTAGCCCAAGCAATAGGCTTCACCAGGCGCTCAGACTCAGCCATCCACCAAATATGCGCTAAATCCTCCAGATGGATGGAAACAACGTCCACCCGATCAGCCTCTGCAACACGAGCGGCGGCCAACAAACGCTCCGTCCGGATCATCCACTGTTCAGCCTCCAAAGGCATCTCAGTGCCGGAAAAACGATCGGGATGCAGCCTCATAAAGTCCGTAACAGTCCCTGGGCGAGGCGGAAGAGTTGCCTGCACAGGCGCAACAGGAGGCGGAACATGAGCAGCTTCAAGTGCAGCCATCACCAGATCACTGTGGTTTTGCTGCTGATTAATCAACCGCTCAAGCACAGCAATGACAGCCTCAACCGGATCAGCTTGAGATTCAGAGGTAGAACCTTTACGAGCCATAGTCTGCACAAACCGAAAACAGTTAGCATCCAGATTCTGTGTTGGTGTCATATTTCAATTTTGCATGCATGGTTGGTGATATATTGCACAGATCCTAGTTCGAGCCAAGCTTGTCTAATATATTAGGCAACTAATACATTAGCCAAACCTGGTGCTCTGATACCACTTAAAACCCTGTCATGCCCCGCTTCCCAAAAATACAGAATACGAGCACGTAACACAAGTCCAGCGAATGAATATAATCATCCTTAAGATGTTTCAGAAATCTTTACAATATATATCACAGGCAGTATATCCGAGTCAACATATATCAGAGTCAATATATATCACAGTCGGAAGCAAAGAGTGGAACCAACATGCATCATTGAGATAATTTTACCAACAGTTTTTAATTGAAACCAAATATCTTGTTCTCAAATAAAAACAGAGTCTGGAACAAATATTCTGGGTCACATTGCCCAAATACAAATAAATATTATTTTAGGGTCATGGTGGATTTTTAGGAGAGTTTTGACCAATTTGAAATTTTTGGCCTTAAGGAGATTTTTAGGAGCTATAGGATTCATTGTATTTTGTATCCCCATTTGAAATCTACCCAATATCCATTACCCAATTGTATACCTATTGTTTTATATTGATATCCACTACCCATTAACCCATATTTGATCTCCTATATATACCCCTAATACTAATTAATCCCTAACCCTAATATTTTTCTCTCTCCCTCTCCTATTCCAAATCGGCCTCCACTTGAATCAATCCCGGCCTGCCTTCTTCAGCCCTAGGCCGACATCCCCTTGATCTCTCTTGCCTTGGCCGATCACCCATACCTTCCCTCTCCATCTTTCTATACTACTTCGCCTCGATTCTACCTCGTCTCTCCTTCTTCTTGTGGCCGGCAAGCACCAAACCAGCACCACCCTCCACAAAACAGCACCTTTACACCTCTCCCCACTGTTTTGTATTGTGGGCATCTCCCACTTTGGTTCGTGTGTCAAAGAGATCAACCGTTGGCGCGTTTTGTTCGTGGGTTTCACTCGAAATCGCGTTAGAAGGCGTTTTGCTTGTGGGTTTTCTTTGAAAGGCTTGGATTCGTCGCGTTCGTCATCACAAAAAGGCAAGTAACTTGTACTTAAATTTCTTAGCTTGATACAAGTAGAAAGTTCACACATAGGATAGGTTGAGACTAGAGACGGACAAAGATCATGTTTTTAATTGTGGGTTTCGTCTCTATTGTTCAAAACAGGCCATAGACGACTTAGGACATGAAGTTTGATAGGTTTGTGCCTTAGGATTCACCCAAACGCGATTTGGATCGCGTATGCGACATATTGTGTACCCGATGTATGTTGAACACCCATATGAGAAATACTAGATTTTGACATGTTAGAAACCCTTAGGTATGATATTTAGATTTCGGGTAGGCTGCGTTTCGAATTTGGAAGAGTTTGGATGATTTTTTGAGGAGGTTATGACGTTTTGAAGTTAGTTGAGAAATCTGGAAATTTGGATTGAACTGAATTGATTGTTGTTTTTACCTGAATTAGAATCCGAATCTCAACATGGCTATTTCTAAGTAATTTGTAGAGAATTGAATCTAATTTCTAATCCCACTGATTTCACCCCGTTTGGAGTTCGTATGAATTAGTTATGATTATTTTAGTAACTGTATGCCGGTAGTTCCCAGATTCATTTCGGGGTAGACTTTATCACCAATTTATTTTCAAGATCCAAGTTAGACATAATTTCATGCCACAAGATTTTTTCCAGTGTTTCAATATGATGTTAGGTAGTTCTCTGATTTTTTTGGTAATTAAAAGATGAGTTTTGAGTGATGCCTTACATCCTTTTCTATAGATCGCTTTTGCTGTAAACTGCGTGTGATTGTATGTTGAATGCCGTGTTCACCTTATTTCTAATTACTGTATGAATATTTCATGTGAGAAATGAAAGTTGGGTAATTGTGTATACTTTCACCCCGTTTTGGCGGAAGTGGATTTTGATGCGCTGTGTGCAAGATATGCATGATTGTGTACAGCGGTGTTAAAGAATTCCAGATCCATCAAAACTGTGTTATGTGTTACTTTCTATTTTTTTGAAAACATATCTATACTTTCTGGAAAAATATGAAATTTTATATTTTGAGACTATACTTATAGGGGATTACCCCAGAATTTTCGTGGATTTAATTAATGAATTTGTAGGCTGTTTCCATGTGGTTTAAGTTATTACCCCGTTTTCTGGCTGTACATGAAAACTGTGTTGAATTGTGTTTTGAGTCGAGATGTTGTGAAATAGCATATGGATTTATTATACTCGTTAGAAGCGTGTGGAAGTCTAGTTTCCAGATCCTTTGACGGATCATGAATTGCATGCCTGTAGATCTTTGGATCACTGTTTTTGTACAGACTGGTCTTGCTGTCCTGTTTATAAACATATACCATTTTGCTCGTATTTGTGAATGTTTGGTACCTATACTTACTGATCTAATTCCCTGAGTCTAAACCTGATTATAACCTGTTAGTTGACATCATTTAGTACACTCTCATGCCTGTTGATGATCTTAATAATAAAAGTAACTAAGCCGGGATTTATGGAAAAGATCTAATAGTGGATAGTTCAGAAACGTGTACTCGGAAGGGGGCCCGTGTTTCCCATTTTGCTGCATGGACCTGTTGGTTCATGTACCTGTTACCTGTTGCTGCACGTACCTTTTGGTCGTGTACCTGTTGCTGTATGGACCTGTTGGTTCATGTACCTGTTACCTGTTGCTGCACGTACCGGTTGGTCGTGTACCTGTTGCTTCATGAACCTGTTGCTGCATGAATCGGATGATTCGTGTAACTGTTATGATTCATGAACCTGTTTTCCTGTACCTGAGTATACTGCCCTCTATGGTCCACTATGAAATCTAAAGCGAAACTGTATTGACTGTAACAACCATGTGATAAAAAGATGGTACATGAAGTATTACCTAGATAGTAATAATACAAGATATTAATACATAATTACCTGTTACCTGTACCTGATATATCCTGTTACCTGTTTTCCTGATACTTGATACAGATTTACCTGATTACCTGAATACCTTGATAATTATACATGTTACCTATTTAACTGTTGACACTTGACATATGTTTACCTATACCTGTTAGTATATCCTGTGATTAGGTAGTATCCATGTGCTTATATCCTATTCTATTTGTGACCCGGACTTGCCATTGACGGGTACTGTGTTTTCTTCTTTTCCTTTTTCCTGCATTCGATGATTGCAGATTATGGTGGACAGATTCAAGAAGGTACTGGTGGTTCGCAGTATTAGTTGCTGATTATTATTTCTGTTTCCTGTTAGAACTTTATTCTGTATTCGTGAACTTGATTATTTCTGTACTTGAGACTTGAGTATTATTTGTATTTGGGCGATGTGACCCAGAATATTTATTCCAGACTCTGTTTTTATTTGAGAACAAGATATTTGGTTTCAATTAATTCCTGTTGGTAAAATTATCTCAATGATGCATGTTGGTTCCACTCTTTGCTTCCGACTGTGATATATATTGACTCTGATATACTGCCTGTGATATATACTGCATGTGATATATATTGGTTTCAAAAATACCAAAAGTGAATGAATTTTCCTCATCATATATATCTCAACCTGCTTTTGCTTAAAAAGCTCCTTGCACATACTTTCATTAGTAGAGCATGGTATAACAGAAATGTGTCATATTTGTTCTTGTACTAATTCATTTGAGTTTAAGTTTATTAGCAGGTAGTAAACATTAGTACTTATTTTCGAATAGTTACTTTACCAAAATTATATTGTTACTGAAAAAAAATTGAACCAAAATTCATTTACCTTCAATAGTTTGGCTAGTATGCATATTTGTTAAAAGTAACTATGTAACTTATATCGTATAGTTGAGATAAATGAATTGTGTTTTAATTTGCTTACCAAAAATCTATATAAAAATTAAACTAAAACTGGGTTACCTTCAAAAGTTAAAAAAAATATGTCATTCCCTTTTCTCTTCCTGATAGTGATGCAAAATGTTGTTTTCATCCGTCATGAGCTTTAGACATCCACTATCAAGGTGCCACCAATCTTTTAGGTGAAATGCATTGATGTATTAGGATTAGTAGATATCCATGTAGGTATTGTTCCTGCACTAGTGTTCTTCTTTATCCAGACGAAATTAGTAATCATTTTTCAAGCACAATTGTAAGAATATGTCCTAATGTACAACAATAGTGAAGTAATGCGATTATGTCTTGGATCATGCACATGTGCATAGTTATGTGTTGGTTTGTAACTATTTTGGTGGTTATGCATGTGTATGACAAGATTGCTTAGAATTTTGATGTTGAATTGGCTCATTGTAACCAAGTCCTCGACTATCATTATATGACCTTGAATTCTTTGTCATAAGATAATTGGGCCCTTCATATTTTTCAACCATTTTTTCGAGCTAAATTATTCTATTACAAAGTCTTTTTTCTAGTTTTCTCATCGTCTTTGGTATTCCAACGAAGAGTGTAGTGTAGCATCAAGTATTTTATTTTGTCCGAGTGCTTCCTTACACCCTTCCACTACCTTATCAAATTTTCTTTTGCATTTGGATCGTCAGTGAGTTTAGCAATATGAGCAGATTTCTCATGAATGTCTTTTAGGTTTTCATTATGTATTGCTAGATATTTTAGAATATGTTGTTTCAAACATTCATTTTCTTCTAACAACACATCATGATCCTTCCTAAATGACTCAAAATTTTCAATAATCAATGAATTTTTATTTTTCATCTTTTGGTTTTTAGCAATGCAGGAGTCATGTGATTCATTAGACATTTTCTTATATTGTCTCAACTTACGACTTAACTTCTTTGCTTAATCTCTTTAGCCTTTACACATGTCAACTAGATTATCTTAGGTAGGTTCTCCGATTACCTCTTCTTGGAGTGGTGATCGCACCTCACTATCCCCAAGAGCCATGAATCCAAAGTTGTTATGTTCTTCCACTTCATTGCTGGAGTCTGAATCTAGCCATGTTGCCTTTAATGCCTTTTTTATGATTCCTGAGTTGGAGTAATGATAATATTTGTTCCTATCTTGCGATAGGGGACAGTTTGGGTGGATATGTCATGGCTTGTTGCATTTGTAGCACACATCATTTTTGTCTTTGTCTCTTCCTCCTTGTGACCTGCCATACTTTTTGCATTTGAGAAGCTTACAAATTATTTAGTTAGTTGTACGATATCTTCGTGTGACTTTCTGTTCCAGTTGTACGTATTTTATTACGTAAATTTTTGTACTTCAATTTTCAAATCAATTTTATTTTTCTCTTTAGACTCTTTATCTAGAGGCGGGATATTTTTCTGATCAATTCTATAATTTTATGATTTTTCGATCGGAGTTTAAATAAAAATTTTAAACCCTGATTAATCCTAATCCTAATCCTAACCCGCTCCCGCTAATCACTCACTCACAGCCAAACCACCCTGCCTAATTCTACGCCTAACTCTCTCATTTTTCTCCTACTCTACTCTGCCTCCACCACCCTACTACTCCTAATCCCCTCTTCCGTCAACCCCCTCTTTTATCTTCTTTTACATTTTTCTACAGCCAACCACATTTTTCCTAATCCTCCTACTCCTAATCCTACTCATTTTTCTACAACCAACCACATTTTTCTACACCTCCTCCTAACCTATACTATATATTATATTATATATATAATATCCACCATGCATGCATTAGCATGCTCTCTGTCTCACTTTTTTCTATATATATACACACACACAAAACTCATATCTACGTCCCTTCTTCTTCTCTTCCTCTGTCTTTTTCTCTCCCTCTGATTTCTTCACACCCGAGAGCCCAAGCCAACACTCGAGCTCCACTTTACCTTCCACTTTCGAGCCAACGACTCCGCTTCTACGGTCCCATGAACCCCAAAAACAACCCAATGCCGTGCCATCTCCTCGTTGTTGTTGTCGCTCATCACCGTTGCTACCGTTGCTCGCTCGCTTCCGTCTTGCTGCCATTCTTACCGCCGTCCGTTGCCAACGTCGCTTCTTCTTTCAGTAGTTAACACCACTATCGTAATCGTCACGTTATAAGGCAAGTATCTTGTACACTCTTTTTGTTCTCGTACAAGCATTTTTCTTGGACTCGTGGCAAGTAGTCTAGTTATCATCATGTTTTATTGTCAAACTCCGTTCTAGTCACTGGTTTCATGCTATATCAACTTAAGAGTGAACCGTAAACACATTTCGAATCGTGTTATCGAATATTGAATATTTAACTTTGCTATCTCTAAATTTCTTGACCTTGCACTAAGAATTCGACCATGCTCCCGATACTGGATTGATGATTTTCTACGTGAAAATCGTAACTCATCGAGTCCCGAATCGAGAACATCTTATGGTTTCTCAATCGGATGTATAGATTATGAGATATCGCGATTTTAGTATTATCATATCGTGAATTTCTGAACCTGCACGGGATCACTAACCAGTCTCTTGTACTGAAAATTCGACCATATTTCCAATACTGGATCGAGAAACTTTCTGCATGAAAATCGTAGCCCTTCAGGTCTAGATATCCAAAATATATTACAGTTTCTCAATCCGATGTATAGATTGTGAGATATCACAAATTTAGTATTGTGACTCTGAATTTCCAGAATGCGCGCGCGCGAAACATCGAAATCAGCGAACAATGAATTTGTACGCATAGCTACTGTCTCTAGAATGTATTGTGTGAATATGAGTTGGAACCGAAAGAGAGTCTACTTTCTAGAATCTCTGACAGAATCAAATTTTCTTTTCTGTAACAACGGGAAAGTGAATTTGAATGCAGATATGTCAAGTTGTCTAAAAATTCATCTCTATATTTTTGCATATAAACCCGTTATTTTTCATTTTTAATGAACTGAGTGTATTATTGTTCTTGTAATAATAACTTGCATAGATATAATAGGTTGATAGTATGCATTTCATACCACTTGATAATTTATAATAACTACTCTCGACACATGTACCCGTTTCATCTCATTCCATGATTACTGCCCTTGATATTTTTCTTGATTAAACCGTCTTGATTACACCATTCCACTAGTCGTACCAACTGCATGTTCATAATTAATTATAAAAGAATAACAAGACGGAGTTATAAGGGTATGACTTAATAGTGGACAATATAGGGGAGTATACTCGGAAGGGGGCCCGTGTTTCCCGAAATAGTGATTCTTGATTCTTGATACTTGATTACACAATTCTTGATTACATAATTCTCGATTACATGATTCATGATTACATATCTTGATACTATCACTGGAAGACCCGAGTACATAATCCTATAGAATTCACTACTTAAGTCTAAACGTCACATGATTGATATGCACCCGAACTTGTGGTATGGGACACATGATTGTGTGCATTAAATAAGTTAATAAAACAGATAAACTTGAGATTTTTACTAAGCATGATTCTTGATTACATGACTCTTCATTATATGACTCTTGATTCTTGATTACATGATTCTTGATTACATGACTCTTGATTTCATGACTCTCGATCCTTGATTATATGATTATCAATTAACTGAGCCTAGGTTATCAATTGCTTATACCTTGAAGTCTTGAATACACTAGTTATAGTTATTTCTTACATGATTATATTGTCCCAGTTCTTTGCTTCCTTCCATATTGTATTTACACTGCTACTTCTTATTTCTTCTATGTTATATCTTGTTATATTACCCCTTTTACTGCTTGTTACTACTTGCTGCCCGAAACTTGCTATAACGGGTACTTTTCTATTTTTCTTTGAGTTAATAATTATACAGGTACTGATGGACCCGTAGAACAGACTTTCTAAATAATCGTTGCTGCTTTATTACTACTTCATGTTGTTTTTCTTTCAATCACTATTTTATCTAGTTGTTATAATGAACTGCTTATCGTACTGTTTTAATTATGGAACCTTGTATTCCCGGGCAATTTGTGTTGATGTATTATCTAGATGATAGTTATTTTATTTTCAGCTCATGTGATCATTATATTTGCCTGCGTAAATGTGGTATAAATATCTTGTTGAGCTTATAATTGTACAGCTTATGGATGATGTATATCATTCGCTGGGGTTCAGTTGCGTGCCTGTATTTCCGTATAGTGGGAAGCGGGGCATGACACTTCGTCTGATTCTTCATGGTTTGATTCTGATTTTGATGGTCGTGAAGTTTTTGCTTTTAAGGCAATGGTCTTCTCTTCACTTTTGGGTTCAATCCCTATTTCTGCCAGTACCTCTTTGTTTCGGCCATCTTTAACTCATACGTCTTCAATTTTCCGTGAAAAGTGTACTAGTCGAAATATTTCTCTTCAAGCGTCTCCCTCATTGCAGCAGCCTTGATATCTCATTCAGGTATCGCTTACGAGTTTTCTGACCTTTCGGTCATTATCTAACTCCTTACCTAAGCTCTCAAGTTCATGTGCGATAATATCAAAGCGAGCTAGTATCTGTTCTACAGTCTCTCCTGGAAGCATACGAAAAATATCAAACTTATAAAAACATAAATTAACTTTTGCCTTGCCTTATATGCGGTTTCTTCATGCCGTTTTAGCATGTTGTTCCAAATTTCATACGTCGTTTTGCAATTTCGCCCACATCGCATCAGCTCTTCATTATTCAAACCTGCATAAAGTGCTGTCATAGCCTTGGAATTTTCAGTTTTCAATGCTAATTCAACTTTTGTGAAAGCCCTGTTTCCATCACTGATAGGAATATCTACTTGATTTATGCAAATATTCCATACTTCTTCTCCAAGTGTTTGCAAAAAAATGAGACATACAAACTTTCCAAACATCATAGCATTTTTTATCAAAATAAGGTGAACGTGTTAGACTTGTTCCATTTGAGATGAATGGCTCCGATGTGTACTGTTAGAACTCAAATTTTATAAATTTGAAAGTCACTAACAATAATTGTGATGAACAAAAAATTACGGGTATAAAATGTAACAAACCAAAGCTTTATACAGAGTCGAGATTTAAGATTTCTCTCCTTAAAGCAAAATTCGCCTCGTAGTGTGACGGTGGTTGGCGAATTACCTTCCATGATACAACTGTATACCTTCTCTGAAGAGCAGCACCCAAACTCCAGAGATCCCAGCGAACAGCACTGTGTTGTACTCTTAGTTTTTGACACAGAGGTGAAGAAGAAGAAGTATAAAAAATCTAATTACCAAAAAAACTCTATCTCTGGCAGACAGCATTCAGTTGTCTTATAGGAGAAATGGAGACTCTTCAGAGGCCCATTACTCTGTAACAGCAAAGTAATGGTCCACTACTCTCCAACAGCAGAGTGGTGGTTCAGATTCATAACTGGTGAGTCATTACTCTGATGTTACAGAGTAATGGTATCAGTTACCGAATGTGAACAGCCTCATCAGTGCACTGGGGAAAAAAATTTGACTGGGGCAAAAAAAAAAAATTAATCCAAGCCAAGCCGGGGCCGGAGCCGGGGGCGCGCGCGCGTGTGTTTGTCATTTTGGCTAAGTCCTCTCTCTACTACACGTTAGTGGTAACCCCCGAGCCACGCCCTTTAGTCAAATTTTCTAGTATATATACTAGAAAAAATCTTTCCCAATTTCCGATATGGGACTATCCATTTTCTCCAAGTTTCCAAGTTAGTACATTTCAAGTACCCAACTTTGGACCAACATTTCTCATTCATACGGAATTCGTTTTTGGCAAATGAGTACACCACGGAATAGTACTCGACGAGAGGATCGCAATCCACTCATTTTTCGGCGCCGCCGGTGGCCGGAGCCTGCCGGAATCCGGCCCGAAAAACTGCAAAAAATAATTCCAACATGTACAAGTTTTCGGGAGGAAGGATTTCGGCCATTGGACCTTTTGCTCAAGCTTTTAAGCTATTAATGAGAACCTCGCTCTGATACCACTGTAAATCACCTAGGGAGCTGAATATGGTGATTGTGCGGAAATGAAAAACGTAAATAAAATGCGTAAAATAAAGAAATAGAGTTAAGGAAAGCATATAGAACAAGCATGCAAGACAGCGATATAACGTGGTTCGACCTCAGGTGTACGTCCACACCACCTATTTGTAGCAATTCTCCGCCACAAACATTCCACTATACTTTAAACCTCTGTACAGTGATTCTCGGAATTCAGGCCGAGACACCTATTACACCCGTAGGGCTTCTACAAATAAGTCCTACAAAACTCACCGAAGTGGAAGAAAATGAAAACCCTCAATATCTATAACGATCTTGACTGAAGAAAACAATAATAGCTCTCACACTCGGATCGTTGATTGAATGATTAGTTCAGAAGAATTATAATTGCAAGGGATGAAGAATACTTAGTGAATTCGACTCTATTTATAGAGCGAAAAAATGTATTTTTCCCAAAACGAAAAGATATTTTCAAATAGTCAAAACTATATGTGGACGGCCGACCGCTTTGTTGAGCAGTCGACCGTTCATCTTTTAACTCAAAAGTCGAGCGATGACCGGTCGACTGACTCACCTTTCCACTGTGATGAGCGGTCGACTGTTAATACGGTTGACCGACATATTGTACGGTCGACCGCTATCGTGCAGATTCAATATTTATTTGGCGAATCAACTTTATATTCTTTTCAAATACTAATCAATTAATAGTATTTTCTCACAAAAAACAAAAATAAAAAATTAATTATTGCTAGCTTTCTTGAGAATTTGAAGCACATGTTTATTGAGTTGAAATCTTCTTGATTTTTACAATCTTCTTGATACATTTCTCTTTTGCTTGATTGCTAATCCTTTTGGCTCTTTGTTTTGAATTATCTTTTCTGTAAATTCTTTTGATCTCAACTGAAAATATTAGTCTTAATAATACGTTTTGTGCATAACAAGCTTAGGGTCAACACCTATATCATACATGTTCTGCTTATATGCCACATGTATGACGAGTTATTATGGAAAACTTTTCTCTCTTTGTTTTTCTTTTCAATAATAGGATAGGTCCGCAGACCCCAACCAACAAAAACAGAATACATTGATTATAAAGTCTTACAAATATCCACCACATAACAATCACAGAAAAAACATATATCGGAGCTAAAAACAGATTTTACAATAGTTCAGCTTCGCCATCCACAGCTCCAACAGCATATAGAAAAAGAAACAATCCAAAACATAAAGACAAAGAAAGCATCAAACTAAAGACTAGAGAAGCCTGAAATAGATTGATCCTTAGACAGCAAGAGAATATCAACTTCCATAGACAACCATGGCTCGAGAATCATCAACAGCTGAATCTGATGGTTTCTGAAAGGCTTGTTGAGAGTAACACATTTGAGCTAAAGAAGAGATGATGTTACCCATTGGAGCTAAATCCACTTTGACCTTCTTTCGCGCGGGGATCTCTGTCCAAAATGCAAATTGTATACAAATTTATCTAAACGGTTAGAAAGAGTGTTAGATTTCTTTCAGAAAATCCTACTATTCCTTTCGAACCAAATAATCCAAATTAAATCCGTTAAAAAAAACAAAGCTTTAGTCCTCTTTCTCCAAATACTCCACCAGGACTCAATAGAAACATATTTCCCATGAACATTCCAAGCAGATTTACACAAAAAGCCGAAGTTCGAAACAAAAGGGCAGTTGATAAACAGTTGAGAACGGGTGCTCCATATGAGAGTCATAGAAAACACACTTTTGACCTATTGCAAGAGTGTTCTAATTACATATTGTCCACAATAAGTAATTTCTTATTTACAACCAAGTTAGAATCCTAACTTTCAGATACGAGATATTTTGCCAGATACATTTGTATATTACTGACAACATTTAAAAAAGATTAGAATGACCAAAGTAAAAGTGTCATTATATTTCCATCTCCATATAATATCATCTTTAGCTTTCCAACCCTACGAGCGAAGTAGAACTGAAAGACTAATGTGATTAGAAAATTGAGATGAAGATAAAATTCTTCTAATATTCAAATGCCAATCTTTATTATTATGATGAATAGTATAGAAAGATGCAATGGTAGCAGTAGGATTAGAGGAGAGAAAACCGAGACCAGAGACCAGGATAAAGATTGTATTATTGCCAATCCCAAAATCTATCCACATCTCAATGCAGAGCCATCCTGGCAAATTTTTTGGCTGCCACACTTAAACGCACTCACAACCTTCCCGATCCCAAATTTTATTCCTTCTATAATATGCACCTTTAACCATTCTAATCTGTGAAAGACCCTACCGATATACCAAAACTCCAAAGCTATGGTAAGGGTGAGGGTTTAATATTGTTGGTGGTATTCTAGAGCAAGAGGAAGAGTATTTGAGGATAGATAATTATTTCTCTTTTATTTGAAATGATCTTTCTTGGTTGTACATTCACAACTAGAGATAGCTCACATATTTATAGTGAGCAATGGAACTCACTAGAATAAGCATTAACTCACTAGTGCATGAACCCACATTATTCTAGGTACATGAACACCCTTAACTAGATGCACTTAACTGCATACAATTCACTAGGTACATGAACATCATTACCAAGACTTCATTAATTCTTAGCACATTACTCAACATTCTCCACCTTAATGTGCTGTTCTTGAACTCCAAGAGCTTCTCTTAATTTCTGGAACTTGTCTCTAGTCAAGGCCTTTGTGAAAATATCTGCAAGTTGATCATCGGACTTGCAAAACTTTAATTTGCACCACTTTTCCTTCAATTGCTTCTCGAATAAAATGATGTTTGATGGCTATGTGCTTCGTTCTTCCATGAAAGACTGGATTCTTTCCCATAGCAATGGTTGACTTATTATCACAATGGATAGTCACAGCTTCTTGTTTTTCACCAAAGTCTTCAAGTATCCTCTTCAACCATATTGCTTGCTGGGTTGCTAACCCAGCTGAAATATATTCAGCCTCTGCAGAAGATTGAGCAACGGATTGCTGTTTCTTAGAGCACCACGAAAAAACACCCGAAACTAGTGAGAAAACATATCCAGAAGTGCTTTTCATATCATCCATACAACCTGCCCAATCACTGTCACAAAAACCAACTAACTTTGCTTCGACCTTGCTGTCATATTTGATTCCATAGTTCAAAGTGCCTTGAATGTATCTCAACACCCTTTTAGCTGCACCTAGATGGATGTGGCTTGGATCATTCATGAATCGAGAGAGTAAACTTGCTGCAAACATGATATCTGGTCTTGTTCTAGTGAGATAAAATAAATTACCAATCAGGCTTCTGTAGTTACTAGCATCAACCTTCCTTCCTCCATCATCTTGCTTCAATTTTTCATTCACAACTAATGGTGTATCAGTTGGATTACAATCAAACATCCCAAACTTCTTCAATATTTTTTTAGCATATTTATTTTGACAAATAAATACCCCATCATCCTCTTGATAAACTTCAATTCCAAGAAAAAGATGCAACAAGCCCAAATCGTTCATCTCATATCTCCTCATCATTTCTTTTCTAAAATCTTCAATCATCTTCATATTATTTCCGGTAAAGATCAAATCATCCACATAAAGTGCAATAATAAGGATATCAGCCATACCTCGTCGTTTGACATACAAAGTAGGTTCACTCTGGCTTTTCTCAAAGCCTTTCTCCATGAAGTAATTGTCAATGTTGCTATACCACGCCCTTAGTTCTTGTTTGAGCCCATAAAGAGCTTTCTTCAATCTATAAACCTTTTCTTCTTGGCCTTCTATCACAAAGCCATGAGGTTGCTCAACATAAACCTCCTCTTTCAATACTCCATTAAAAAATGCTGACTTCACATCTAGTTGATACAACTTCCATCCTTTTTGAGCTGCAAGGGAGATCAATGCTCTAATGGTGTCTAACCATGCAACGGGAGCAAATGTCTCTTCATAATCAACACCGGGCTGCTGTGAATAGCCCTTTGCAACAAGTCGTGCTTTATTTTTCTGGACTGAACCATCTGGATTATGCTTCACCTTGTACACCCATTTCACACCGATAGCTTCTTTGTCATTTGGCTTTTCAACTAGCTCCCATGTCTTGTTCTTTTCAATTGCATCTATTTCCTCTTGCATTGGCTTTCTCCAAGCATCTTCCTTGACCGCTTTTTCAAAATTTTCTGGTTCCTCCACACAATAATTGCACCTTTCATAAACATCACTCAAACTCCTCATTTTTATTGGAGTTGAGTTTGGAGATGATGAGCTAGAGCTTGATGTAGATGAGCATGGTGTAGATGGATCTTGTTGTTCATTCTCTGAAGGAGTTGGACCTTGCTCTAAAATTACTGCCGGAAAAATTTTCTCTTCAATCTTCTCTTCTTGCCAATTCCAAGAAGCCTTCTCATCAAATACAACATCTCGGCTAATGATCACTTTTTTGCTCTTCAATTTGTAAAGTTTATAGCCCTTTGAAACGGAGCTATAGCCAATAAAGATGCATCTTTGACTTGCTTCTTCAAGTTTTGTCCTCTTTTCCTTGGAAACTTGAGCATAGCAAACACACCCAAAAACTTTAAGGTGGTTCACTGAAGGTTTTCTTCCACTCCATGCTTCAAATGACGTCTCATTCCATACAGCTCTTGTTGGGCATCTATTCAGCAGGTACACAGCTGTATTAACAGCCTCGGGCCAAAATTCCTTGGGCATCCCTTTCTCGAACAGCATGGACTTAGCCATCTCCATCACAGTTTGATTCTTCCTTTCAGATACACCATTTTGTTGAGGTGTATAGCCAACAGTGAGTTGCCTCTCCACGCCTTCTTCTTCACAAAAATTGTCAAATTCTTTGGAGGTGTACTCCTTTCCATTGTCACTTCTCAAAACTTTTATGGACCTGCCACTTTGTTTCTCAACAAAAGCTTTAAACTTCTTAAATATGACAAATACTTTAGATTTTTGTCTCATAAAATATACCCATGTCATGCGAGTCAAGTCATCAATAAACAAAATAAAATACCTATTTTGGGCATGCGACAAGGTACTCATAGGGCCACAAACATCTGTGTGCACCAACTCCAACACTTCTTTGGCTCTCCTCGCTCCTTCTTTTGGAAATGGTTGGCGACGATGTTTGCCAAGCATGCATCCTTCACATACTCCATGTTTTTCTTCAATTGTTAGCAGTCCGAACACCATATTCTTTTGAGAAAGCAACTTGAGACTGTTGTAGTTTAGGTGTCCAAATCGCTTGTGCCATAGACAAGAGTCTTTTACTTCTCTAGCCATCAGGCTGAGATTTTTCTCATAATTAAGAGAGAGTGGAAAGCTTCTAGTCTTGGTCATTTTAACCACAGCAGCAACTCTTCCTTTTGAATCAAAAATTCTTCACTCTCGATTCTCAAATAGAAGAGAGTAACCATGCTCCAAAAGTTGTCCGATGCTCAACAAATTTTCATCTAATTTAGGCACATAAAGAGTATCATGAATGACTTTACCTCCTTGCTTTGTTGCAACTCCAATGCTGCCTTTGCCTTCAACTTCAACATATTCTCCATTGCCCAATTTTACTTTTGAGCCAAATGAATGATCCATGTCAATAAAGGCTTCTTTATCTCCCGTCATGTGATTGCTGCAACCGCTGTCCAAGTACCACACATTTTTATGCTCTTCAGTTGCCTTTTGACAAGCATAGAACATGTTCCCTTCACTATTTTCTGCTTCTGCAAATGAAATTTGTTGTTGGTTGCCAAAGTGACAATCCTTTTGCAAGTGCCCGAACTTTTTGCAATTATGACATTGTGGCTTGCCTTTATTCCAGCAATCTTTCTCTTCATGAGTGTTCTTCTTGCAAATTCTGCACCATTTATTTGAGCCTCTATTATCTCCTCGTCCGCCATAGGTGCCTCTTCCTCTTCCATATGAGTTTCTGCCTCTTCCTCTGCCTCTGCCAAATCTGCCACCACTAGAAGACTCACCTTTATTTTGGGATGAACATTTATCATCATTGGATTGAATGGTGAGCTTAGATTGAAATGCGCTTTCAATTGACTTTTCAATGCGCCGTAACAATCTTTGCTCATAGGATCTAAGTGACCCCATCAACCCTTGGACAGTCATAGTAGACAAGTCTTTAGTTTCTTCTATAACAGCCACCATAGGATCAAATTTTTCAGTCAAGCTAATCAAAATTTTATCAACAATTCTGCGATCATCAATTGTATCTCCATGCGACTTCATTTGATTCACCAATTCGGACAATCTATTAAAATACTCATTCAAACTTTCTTTTTCTTTCATTTTTTCATTCTCAAAGTCTCTTTTAAGAGATTGAAGTTTAACGGTTCTCACCTTTGAATCTCCTTCGAACTCTTGTTGTAGAGTTTCCCATGCTTCCTTGGCTGTTTTTGCTCTCATAATCCTTGGAAATATGGCTAGTGAGACTCCTCTTTGAATCATCCCAAGAACTCCAGCATCGGTGATCTTCTTCTTCTTCAATTCATCATGTTGCACAGCTGTAACTTCTGTTGTTGTTGCTGATTCTTCGTACCCCCTTTTGACTAGATCCAAGACATCCAAAGAGGTGAATAAAGTCTCCATTTTTACTGCCCAAAAGTCATAATTTTCTCCTTCAAATAAAGGAACTTGGACATTGCTATAGATTGTACAGTTGGTTGTTGAATGGTTGCTTGAGGAAGCCATGACTCTTCACCTTCAATCTCCTTCTACTCTTCTATTTTCTCACGTTTCTTTGCTGCAAGGATCTGCAGCTTTGATACCAATCTGTTGGTGGTATTCTAGAGCAAGAGGAAGAGTATTTGAGGATAGATAATTATTTCTCTTTTATTTGAAATGATCTTTCTTGGTTGTACATTCACAACTAGAGATAGCTCACATATTTATAGTGAGCAATGGAACTCACTAGAATAAGCATTAACTCACTAGTGCATGGACCCACATTATTCTAGGTACATGAACACACTTAACTAGATGCACTTAACTGCATACAATTCACTAGGTACATGAACATCATTACCAAGACTTCATTAATTCTTAGCACATTACTCAACAAATATGTATATTTTAACATATCCCCTGCAGGTTGAAGGCCATCTTTGTGGGCCCAGACCTAGATTGTACAGAACGGTATTTTTTATTTTTAAATCTGCATTTCAATATCCACAGCCGGTGGGATTCAAATCTGCTTGCTCTGGTATCATGTGAAAAACCCTACCGATAGACCAAAACTGAAGCTGTGGTAAGGGTGAAGTTGTGGTAAGGGTGAGAATTTAATATTTATATTTTAACATAATCCAACTAAGTTCATATTTAACAGCCTTCAAGATTCACTTAGCTAGAAGAACAATGCTTTGGTTTCTTAAGTCAATGATAGCTAATTCCCCATCTTTGTCCTTACAAATCCTTTTCCAATCAGAATGATATTTACAACCTCTACAGGTTTGAGAATTGGAAGACCCAAAGACATCCCCTAATTTTATCCACCCTCTTAGACATCATATATATAAAGGAATAGAAGAGTGGATTGAATTGACTCGGTGATTCTACCAGCCAAAGAGTTAAAGCCTAGCTTCCACTTTATCAATAACAGGAGCCAGTCAGACTTGTTTAAATTTTCCCATCTTAAAGGAATCCCTAAGTAATTAAGTGGAAAAGAACCAGCTTGAATCTGTCATTGGGTTCTTGGATATCATGTTAAACTCCTTAAATTCATTGGGCTTGTTATTTGTTTATAAATTCAGTTGTTTTTGTTGGATATATTGGTATATTCTCTCTATATAAATAAAGCACGTGCATATGTGTAACACGTGTAATGAACGTACAATTGATTGGATATTGGAACGCGGGTCTATGGGCTTATAACCCGATACCCAAACCAGTATTTATCTATAAATACTGGCTTGTGATAGCAGTCTAGGTATTCCAATTTTGATACCTAGGGTGAATATCTCAAGCAACTTAGATCTAGAGATAAAACCCTAATTCCCAATTGCTAATTTCCTCACAGAATTTAACAATCTTGAGATATTAATTAATTTTGTGAGATTAATTAAGGGGAATACCATCAGTTTTGTTCAATCCCGTCGGATCCCTCAGTAGCCGCCAGATCACATCGGAACCCTAACGCCGTCGCTCGCCGATCGCGTCGCTGGGTCCGTCGCTCGCCGTACGCATCGCTCGCCGACCCGCTGCGAAGCCGACCGCCCGTCGCTTCGTCGCACGTCGATCGCGTCGCGAGTCGTCAGGCGCCGAAACCCACTGGGTCGCACCGGTTCCTCTCTCTCCCTTCTCCGATCGCAGTCGAAGGCAGTCCCACTCAGGCGCCGACTGATGAACACATTATTATTCACATTTAGAAGCAATAATCTTAATGTAAATGTACATTTAAAAGCTCTATATGTGGTATTTAACTCTTATTTTCTCTTTTCCATAGGAAACAGTCTATAACAGCAAAACGAAGCAAATCCAGGATTGTAAGGATGAAACACAGGAAACTGAAGAGATCAGTCGACTGATCATGCCTACAGGCGACTGGACAGAGGGAATCAAGTTTACACAACAGTCGACTGGGCTGATGAGTCATGAAACTACTGAAGTCTCGACACAGTTGACTTATATTCAAAGCCAGTCGACTGATCGACGGCAGAGTCAAAAGATAAGATATTCGAAGATTCATCCAAATCTAATTTCAAATCTATTGGAATCCAGATTTTATGCGAATAACAAATCAAATCTAGAGACTGGGGATTTCCAAGAGCACGTGGTGAACAGATAAGGAAGGAAAGAAGAAAAGAGAAAGAAATAAATCACCAAATCAAATAAGAAGGACTTTCCTGAAAAGGTGCAAAACCCTAATTCACAGCCGTGTTCTATAAATATGAGAAAAGAAGCATTATTCATCATCTCTTGATCCATCACCACCAACAACCACATCAAGACTTCAAACCAGAGCATCATTCTATCAACATCAAAGAAGGAGAAAAGAGATTCAGTACTCGAAGGCAGTCGACTGGGTGACAGCCAGTCGACCTTATTGCCGGACTTCATTAGTTTATTTTCTCCATCTCTATTCTTTTATGTTGATCATGTATTTGAACTTGTTAAGCAATAAAAGTATTATTATGTGGAACTAATTTCATAGTTGGGTAGATTGAAACCATAGTTATGTAATGCTATGTTCTTCTGAATCCTTCTATTTTACTTATTGATTGAATCTAATTGAATTGATATAGATTTATAACAGTCAAACTTGTTCAGAAGTTATAAGAGCAGTCGACTGAAGGTGACAGCCAGTCGACTGCCATACAAAATCTGATATTATCAAGTTTGCGAGTTAGAAATCTGAATCTGTTATATGAGCATATTGAGACGACCCGTATCTCGTGCCCATAACTTGTAACAAGGGAATCTTTAGGGGTTCTTGGTTCAATCAACTTAAGGGATCTAGATCTGATACCAATTTCTAGAACTTTGAGTGTTTGTTCGTTTCCACTGTTCTTATGTTTTCTTTAAGTGCAACTTAGTAGATACCATGCTAAACACTTAAGGAAAGAAACGAATTAGAGTAGATACCATGCCTAATTCTTAGCTTAGGGAAACATTACTTTAAGGAGTAGATACCATGCCCTTAAAGAGAACAAACATGAGTAATTAGAAGTGAGTTTAGAAGGTAACTGAGCATTACTGACTATTGGTGGAGATCAACAGCCCAACTATTCAAGAGATATTTGTGATTCAATACTTCTTACTTTAGTTTAATCTTTTTATTTCTTTTAGACTTTCAAAACAACTCTTTATGATTTTTATTCTTTTTATTGATTAGTAAGTTAAAGTCTACAATCTCTGTGGGATCGACCCTTGCTATTGCTATGCTTTGTCAAACGATTCGTGCACTTGCGAGGTTTTATAATTTGTGTCTAGTTTATCTACTTATTTAGATAGTCTAGATTGCACAACAAGTTTTTGGCGCCGTTGCCGGGGATTGTTTAGTATTTTAACTTACAAATCAGTAAAATATTTTTCTTTTTATTTTATTTCTTCTTCTCCTTTTATAACATTTTTCTTTCAGGTTACATTCTGCACAGGCAGACCAGTCGACTGTCCCAAGGATCAGTCGACTATCCAGAGGATTTTTCCAAAGAGCAACAATGGGTGAAAATTTTTTAAACCGAGTACCAATGCAAGACAAATTCATTCCTAAGAATATTGAGAACCCTTCTTGCATAGCTTTTCAACCCAAAGTCACAGGGAATATGCATCTATCACCTCAATTACTCAGCATGGTGCCCCACTTCTTTGGTAGAACAGACGAAGATCCGCATCTACATTTACAAGACTTATTTGATCTTTGCAGGACACAAAGCATCCAAGGGCTTACCTCTGAACAAATCAGGTTAATCTTATTTCCTTTTTCTCTAAAACTTAATGCTAAGTTATGGTATAATTCTTTGGAACCAGGATCAATTAATTCATGGGAGCAATTGGCAACAAAATTCTTGAAAGAGTTCTTTCCAGCCCAGAAAACCAGACAACTAAAAAGGGAGATTCTACTTTTCCAACAAAAAGATGGCGATTTGTTTTTCGAGGCGTGGAAGGATTTCAAAAACAAGCTTTTCAAGTGTCCTTTGCACAACATACCTAAGGATGATCAGGTACAATCATTTTATGAGGGTTTAAATTACACTAACAAAGCAATTGTTGATTCAGCATGCAATGGAATGTTGATGAGGAAGAGTGCTGAGGAGGCCATAGAGCTATTTGAAGAACTCAGCGAGAACTCACAACAATTCTCAACAAGGAGGAATATCTCAAGAAAACAGGGAGTACACGAAATTTCTCATAATAATAACATGCAATTAGAAATGGAAACCATGAACAAAAAGATTGATATGCTTGTAAATTCAACGTTGGGTGGCGTAAAAAACCAACAAAAAGAAATTTGTGCAAATTGTTTTCAATCTAATCATACAACTAATTCATGTCCCATGTTTTCTTTCGCAGATCAGGAGCATACAAACTACGAAGAACAGGGAATGTACCTGCCCCAGAACAATTTTTTTTCAAACACGTATGACCCAGGGTGGCAAAACCATCAAGACAATCAATTCGCACCAGGGCATACACAACAGTTCCAAGGTGGGAATGGGTATGATAAGCCAGCACAAGAACAGACGAAGTTGGATTTCGAATCCACCATTCTTCAATTATTCCAACAGCAACAGCAAACAAGCAATCAACAAGGACAGGACATTCAAAAATTGGAAATTCAAATTGGGCAAATTGCTACGGAGTTAAGTGGAAGAAAGGCAGGAGAATTCCCATCACAAACCATACCTAACCCTGGAGGACAAGAACAGCTCCAATCAAGGACAACACTAGAGGAAGAGATTGAATTTACAATGTTTGATGCACCACAATTTCCACACGATGATCATGAATGTTATAATATTGATGTGGTGCAGGAGAGTTGTGACCAAACACTTCAGGAACATAGTGTTGATCCATTACCAGCAACAATTGCACACCCTCCACTACTATCGCAAGTTGAAATGGAATACGATGACTGGATGATTGCAGAGACAGTACATCACCTTGAACCTCCAACATCATATTCAGGTAAGCTTGCACCTGCATTTAAAAATTTTGTATCTGATAACATTTGTGTTTTCCCAGACCAGCCGACTGATGAACAGGATAAGTCGACTGGTGAACATAACAAGTCAACTGGTGAATGGAATAAGTCGACTGCTACAAGGTCACCAGATGTGGAGCTGAAGCCATTACATGAATATTTGGGGAACAACCAGACAGTACCTGTGACAGTTGCTGCAAATTTCAAGATGAACGAAGAAGCAAGGCTGCAGGGAGTCTTGCAAAACCACAAGGGTGCATTAAGATGGACCATTGCTGATAAACTGATGTCAAGATGGTACGGTCCATAACATGTTACAAAGGTTTCCCCCACATAGAGCATTGACGAAAAAATCAAACGTTCTAGGTGAATGGGCAAAGGGAGGAAACCTTATAATAAGATGAGTTGTGAGCCGCGAGTCATTCAATACATGGCACAACTCATCAAGTCTAGCTGAAGACAAGAAATACAGCGCTTATTGGGAGGCAACCCAATTTTTCAGGGGAGTATTTATACTTTCCCTTTATTTTCTTTCAGTTATTCATTATTACTTTTCTTTGAGTTATTTTTATTTTTAGATTCTCCTTACTAGATGTGACATATGCCTATTCTTAAATTTTCTTTCGAACATTGAGGACAATGTTCCATCTAAGTTTAGGGGTATTAGGGGTATTAGAGTCTTTTGATTTTTTTTTAGGATAAACAATTTCTTATAAAGTAAGAAGAATGATACTTATTTACTTTAGGATTGTTGAGTTTCATAAAATCCCTACAAAATTGTATGAGTCATGCGATTATACATAAAAGACAAATGTGATGCTTTTTCTGGTGATCATTCCCTTTAGATCTAGTCCTAAATTGAGTTTAAGTAAATAGAGTGATAAAAAATATATATAAATATATATATTCAAATAAAGTCAATCTACTCCAATGTTTTGAGTGCTTAGTAACTAGGGGTATTCATCACCAATGTTTACCTTTACGTCAAACGGCAACTTGAAATATGAGTATGCAAAGCACTTTAAAATTTGTGACTTGCTGAGTAACCGGGTGGATTCATCACAAATATTTTGCATTCGCGTCAAAAGGCAAGTGACAACTTTAGAGAAGCGACTTAAAAAAAAAAAAAAAAAAAAAAAAAAAAAAAAAAAAAAAAAAAAACTCTAGTTTGCTACTCGGTTTGTAGTAGAGAAAAGGGGATAATCACAGATTGAGTAATTACATACTATAACTATAATTAATTGCATGACAAGTGTAGTTGAGTTTGGAGTTATGAATAAACAATTGCACTAAAAAAAGTGGGTATGTTTAATTTTACTTTATCTGAAATTGTTTATACTTTTCTATGTTGATGTCCACATAATAAAAACTCTTGGTGGTTGAGGCTGTCATTATTATTTTTCCCCTTGTTCATAATTTCAGTTTGCTTGAGGACAAGCAAAAATCCATGTTTGGGGGTATTTGATGAACACATTATTATTCACATTTAGAAGCAATAATCTTAATGTAAATGTACATTTAAAAGCTCTATATGTGGTATTTAACTCTTATTTTCTCTTTTCCATAGGAAACAGTCTATAACAGCAAAACGAAGCAAATCCAGGATTGTAAGGATGAAACACAGGAAACTGAAGAGATCAGTCGACTGATCATGCCTACAGGCGACTGGACAGAGGGAATCAAGTTTACACAACAGTCGACTGGGCTGATGAGTCATGAAACTACTGAAGTCTCGACACAGTTGACTTATATTCAAAGCCAGTCGACTGATCGACGGCAGAGTCAAAAGATAAGATATTCGAAGATTCATCCAAATCTAATTTCAAATCTATTGGAATCCAGATTTTATGCGAATAACAAATCAAATCTAGAGACTGGGGATTTCCAAGAGCACGTGGTGAACAGATAAGGAAGGAAAGAAGAAAAGAGAAAGAAATAAATCACCAAATCAAATAAGAAGGACTTTCCTGAAAAGGTGCAAAACCCTAATTCACAGCCGTGTTCTATAAATATGAGAAAAGAAGCATTATTCATCATCTCTTGATCCATCACCACCAACAACCACATCAAGACTTCAAACCAGAGCATCATTCTATCAACATCAAAGAAGGAGAAAAGAGATCCAGTACTCGAAGGCAGTCGACTGGGTGACAGCCAGTCGACCTTATTGCCGGACTTCATTAGTTTATTTTCTCCATCTCTATTCTTTTATGTTGATCATGTATTTGAACTTGTTAAGCAATAAAAGTATTATTATGTGGAACTAATTTCATAGTTGGGTAGATTGAAACCATAGTTATGTAATGCTATGTTCTTCTGAATCCTTCTATTTTACTTATTGATTGAATCTAATTGAATTGATATAGATTTATAACAGTCAAACTTGTTCAGAAGTTATAAGAGCAGTCGACTGAAGGTGACAGCCAGTCGACTGCCATACAAAATCTGATATTATCAAGTTTGCGAGTTAGAAATCTGAATCTATTATATGAGCATATTGAGACGACCCGTATCTCGTGCCCATAACTTGTAACAAGGGAATCTTTAGGGGTTCTTGGTTCAATCAACTTAAGGGATCTAGATCTGATACCAATTTCTAGAACTTTGAGTGTTTGTTCGTTTCCACTGTTCTTATGTTTTCTTTAAGTGCAACTTAGTAGATACCATGCTAAACACTTAAGGAAAGAAACGAATTAGAGTAGATACCATGCCTAATTCTTAGCTTAGGGAAACATTACTTTAAGGAGTAGATACCATGCCCTTAAAGAGAACAAACATGAGTAATTAGAAGTGAGTTTAGAAGGTAACTGAGCATTACTGACTATTGGTGGAGATCAACAGCCCAACTATTCAAGAGATATTTGTGATTCAACACTTCTTACTTTAGTTTAATCTTTTTATTTCTTTTAGACTTTCAAAACAACTCTTTATGTTTTTTATTCTTTTTATTGATTAGTAAGTTAAAGTCTACAATCTCTGTGGGATCGACCCTTGCTATTGCTACGCTTTGTCAAACGATTCGTGCACTTGCGAGGTTTTATAATTTGTGTCTAGTTTATCTACTTATTTAGATAGTCTAGATTGCACAACACCGACTCCTTCTCTCTCTCTTTTTCGATCTAAGTGGAAAACTCAAATTGAAGAAGAAGTCAGATCTGGTATTTCTAAAAACCCTACGATTTGTGCAATTTATCTAATCCATCTATTCTGTTATTGGTTAGCAGTTCATCTTCTCTCTATAAATTACTTGTGTAGTAATAATTCAGAACATACTCTCGAATTTAGGAAATCATAGTTTATTCCTTGAGATGGAAAAACATGATCGACCGTATGAGGTTCCTAAACTAGAGGCGTTTAGTAGTTCTGAATTCAATAGTTGGAAGAGGAAAGCACAGTATGGGATGAAATTCATGAAGATCTTTTATACCTGTCAAACGACTTATGATGACTGTACCGAAGATGTGGATGATGCCACTTGGATCAGAGATGAGGACCTGTGCAGGGAGTTTTTGCTAAACAGTATTTCAGATCGGTTAGCAGATGTGTACATGAAGTATGGAACAGCTAAGGAGATTTGGGACAATCTGCTGGATGAATTCAAAAAGGAGGAGAAGGTCTCCAAGACTCACTTGGTTGATAAGTTCATGAGCTTTGAATTCAAAGAGGAGAAGGCCATTCTCCCTCAGGTAACTGATCTTGAAAACTTAGTAGCTAAATTGAAAACTGAAGATATCACTGTGTGTGATGCCTTTCTCACTGGAGCAATAATCTTTAAATTACCTGCAACATGGCTCACATTTAAGACTGAAATGTATAGACTGCCAGAACAAATTAAGCTTGCACAACTCAAACGATGTATTAAAGTAGAGGATGAGACAAGAACTAGGATAAATTTGGAGTTGGCTAAGAAACAAATTTCTCATGCTAATGTGCTAACCAGTTCCAAATATGTTCCTAAGTTTAAAAAGAACAAGCTTAATAAAGTTAAGGGTGAACCGTCCAAGTTGGAAGCCAATAAAAAGATTGTGAAAAAGAAAGGGAAGTGCTACAACTGTAGGAAGTGGGGTCACCATGCTACCGAATGTAGGCTACCCAAAAGAGAACAACCTAACAATGAAACGGTGAACTTATTAGAGGACAACACTGAACCCACCAACTTTCTGTGTGTTGTTGGTGACGATAAGGTCAGTGCCTCTACAAGTTGGTTGTTGGACTCGGGGGCTACATGTCATGCTTGCAAGAATAAGTACTTGCTAACTGATCTCAAAGATGCAAATGAGTCTGTCTCTATGGCGAATGGAGAATCAGTCAAGGTGCTCCAGGTTGGAACTGCAAATCTCAGTCTCTCATCAGGTAAGAATTTAATTTTGTGTAATGTTAAATTTGTTCCTGCTTTAGCAAAGAATTTAATTTCTATTAGCTTACTGAATAATGCTGGCATGGTAGTTTCTATGATAAGTGGTAGAGCAATATTATCTGTTAACTCATACTACTTTGGTTGTGCTTATTTGGTCAATGGCATGTATAGACTTAGTTTAGCAAATGAAGTGATTAATGCTGTTAGCTCAAAACTGTGTAGCCCTTCTACATGGCACAACAGATTGGGACATGTAAACTATATTAAATTACTTGCTGTTGCTAAAACTTTTAATCTGCCAATTGATACATCCTTAAGGTATGACAAGTGTGAAGTGTGTGCTCAGACAAAGATCACTAGAAAACCCTTTAGTTCTGTTTCTAGGAGTACACAACTTCTTGAACTAATTCATTCTGACATATGCGATTTTAAAAACTTTGTGACGCAAGGAGGTCGGAAGTATTTGATCACCTTTATAGATGATTGTTCCAGATATTGTCATATCTATCTGTTAAAATCAAAGGATGAAGCACTTAATAAATTCAAAGAATTTAAATACCGTGTGGTTAATCAGTTAAATGCTAAAATAAAAAGGTTCAGATCTGATAGAGGTGGGGAATATGTGTCAATGGGTTTTAAAGAATTTTGCACTTCACATGGCATTATCTCTGAAACAACAGCACCCTACTCACCACAGTCAAATGGTATAGCCGAAAGAAAGAATCGAACACTTACAGAAATGTTGAATTCTATGTTATTGACTGCTGGATTGCCTTCGAATTTTTGGGGAGAGGCTGCATTGACTGCTAATAATATTCTTAATTTGTTACCACACTCTAAATTGACTGAAACACCTTATGAGTTATGGCATAAACACGCACCGAGCTTTGATAAAATAAAAACATGGGGTTGTATTGCTTTTGTTAGAATACCAGACCCTAGAAGGCCTAAAGTAGGACCTCGTACAAATACCTGTGTGTATCTAGGAAATGCAGTTGATAGTGCGGCATACAGATTTTATGACCTATCTCTCAATAAGATAATCGAATCTAGAGATGCAGAATTCTTTGAAGATGTGTTCATCAAAGACAAAGGCATAACACTATCTGGCCACACAGACTTAGTCAATGATTCACAAACAGAATCCAGACCTAGCATAACTGACACTGAAACTACAAATGAAATTGAGCCTAGAAGAACCTCCACCAGAGATAAGACACCTAGAACCTATGGTGATGATTTTGTAACTTATGCACTGTTGGATGATCCACTTAGTGTGAATGAAGCTCTTCGGTCTAGGGATGGTCTACTTTGGAAAAAGGCTATTGATGATGAAATGGATTCTTTATTACAAAATAAAACTTGGAAATTAGTTGATCTGCCAAAAGGGGCTAAAACCATAGGAAATAAGTGGGTTTTGAAGAAGAAACTTAATCCAGATGGGACTGTAGCAAAGTATAAAGCGCGACTAGTAGCTAAAGGTTATACTCAGCAAAGTGGGGTAGACTATTTTGATGTTTACTCACCCATTTGTCATATTGCTACAATAAGGATTCTTCTTGCCCTTGCATCCATTGAAAATTTTGTTATTCACCAAATGAATGTTAAAACTGCTTTCCTAAATGGAGATCTTAATGAAAAAATCTATATGAAACAACCTGAAGGTTTTGTACTTAAAGGTTTAGAGAACAAAGTTTGCAAATTGGTAAAATCTTTGTATGAATTAAAACAAGCACCTAAATTATGGCACGAAAAATTTGATACAACAATAAAGAGCTTAGGTTTTGAATCTAGCTATTCTGACAAATGCCTTTATTTCCGTGATCTATCAAATAAAATTGCTATAATTTGCTTGTATGTTGATGACATGCTTGTTGTTGGAAGCGACCTCTCAACTGTGGTTGAAGTTAAAACAATGCTATCCAAAGAATTCAGCATGAAGGACCTAGGTGTTGTGGACACTATACTAGGTATGAGAGTGAGTTTTGGTAGGCAAGGCATACTCCTTAGTCAATCTCACTATATCAATAATGTGTTACAAAAGTGGGGATACAGTAATTGCAAAAGGTTTGAAACACCTTATGATTACAACAAAAAGTTGACACCTAACGTTGGTGCAACAGTGAGACAGTTGGATTATTCCAAACTGATTGGAAGTCTCATGTATGCAATGATCTGCACTAGACCAGATATAGCCTTTGCGGTAGGCATGCTTAGCAGATTTACTAGTAATCCCGGTAAGACACACTGGAATGCCCTTGAGAGGCTAATGGGTTACCTATGTGGTACTCAAGAGTTAGCTTTGTGCTACTCTGGACATCCTTCAGTTTTGGAAGGATATTCTGATGCATCGTGGTGCACAGAACATGGTGAAAGTCGATCCACTAGTGGTTATGTGTTTACACTAGGAGGAGCAGCTGTGTCATGAAAATCTAAAAGGCAACCAGGCATTGCATTCTCATCTATGGAGTCTGAACTCTTTGCTCTATCTTGTGCTGGTGAAGAAGCGGAATGGATGAGAGACCTGTTGCTAGATATTCCATTGAGAAGGTTTAAAGTAACCACTCTTAGCTTGTTTTGCGACAACCAAGCTACAAAAACTGTAGCAACCAATTCTCTTTACAATGGTAAGAGAAGAACTGTCGGTCTTCGACAGGCAAAGTTGAACTATCTCATTAAGCAAGGGATTATTACCCTTATTGATGTGAGGTCAAAACAGAATGTGGCTGATGCCCTTACCAAGGGATTACAAAGAGGTCTAATTGTCAAAACTGTGGGGGAAATGGGGTTAAGAGCCATTAAGTCACAAAGGCCTTAACACCCTAGTTATTTTGATAATTAGAACAGCCATTGAGAAGTTCAAACTTAAGCATCAATTTGACAGTTAACGTGTTTCAGATAATCATGATGATTCCACATAAATTCCACAGACATATAATATCATTCCAATTTTGATGATATCATAATCTATAGAATTTACTTAGAATAGTCATATTATTCCAATACGAAACATGAAAACTTGTCGATATGTTTCCGATGATTAAATTGTCCTAAATATCATTCCAATTTTGATGATATGTCTCTTATGGATGCATGTTTCATTCCAATTTTGATGATTCAATGTTATACCATGAGTGAAACGGCAGTTTTTCATTCCAATATGAAACATAGTATGGTTCTTGTGTAGAAACTATAAAGTTCATGTACTTTATTTGTTAAAGATACTTGATTGTGATGCTTGTGTTAAAATCTTGCTAGCCAATTTGAATTGTACTAAGTTCTTTTGTTTGAACTAGATACTTTTATGCAATTTGTTTGAATTCAAAGAGAAATGACTCATGAAATTCTTATTTTGCAATGTTGAGCAACATGTGCTAGCAAAGATAATGGAGGTGGAATCTTAGATCTCGATTTTGAAGATGATGACTTGCTCGATATGGAGGAGTAATCATGAAGCAGCATGCAGGGATTTTCTTTTGCAAATCACTTGCTTAATAAAACTTCTTTTGAGTTTAAGACTGCTTTGGAGCTTAAAACTCTTTTGTTTGGTTTGAAGTTTATTTGCTTTATTTAGTTTGAGACTATGATTTATTTATCTATTGGTTTAGTCTTTGTGAACTATTCTAAATTGGATATGGTTTGGAACTATTTAATTATATTGGTTTAGTCTTGATTGAATTATTCAGTTTTATAATTATTTTGGTTCTTTATGAAACTATACCTTTATGATGCTTTTCCTTTATGGACTGCTATCAGCCAGTCAGTTGTATGCTGATCTGATGAGATAATCCTGTACTTTATATATTGAGAATATAGGAGGAGATTGTTGGATATATTGGTATATTCTCTCTATATAAATAAAGCACGTGCATATGTGTAACACGTGTAATGAACGTACAATTGATTGGATATTGGAACGCCGGTCTATGGGCTTATAACCCGATACCCAAACCAGTATTTATCTATAAATACTGGCATGTGATAGCAGTCTAGGTATTCCAATTTTGATACCTAGGGTGAATATCTCAAGCAACTTAGATCTAGAGATAAAACCCTAATTCCCAATTGCTAATTTCCTCACAGAATTTAACAGTTTTCATCATGCCTCACAAGGCAAAAGTTCCTCTTGGACGCCCGTTTCAGGTTCATATCTTACTGTACTATTTGAATTCATAGAACTTTTGATTGACAGATATACCTGGCTTGAATTTTATAATCATCTTTGCAGAATGGAATATTTTATAGTCATTGAATTCGTTTATAGATTAACGGAGAAAAAATTGCCTTTATTTGTGAGCGTGTTTGGAGCAAAAAAAATGATCATACGACCATAATGAGATATAACAAAACCGAAACCCATCAGAGTAATGAGTATATGCTCTTAGTACATCACAAAGTACCAGATAAACAAACTGAAAGAACAGAATTACACATCTAATCCACTAATACAGAAGAAAATAGTTAGGCCCTAGCTGACCAACAGGTCCTACTACTCCCCCTCTGGAATTGTGCTCCCTCGGGACCTTCTCTTGGACATCATCACACTGCCTTAATTTGTCAAAATGAAAGTCTCTCATAAGATGTAACAAGGTACTAACTGTATGGCAAAAACATAGATCACTGCAAGCAAGCCAGGCGTGCACACTACACTCTCCCAACATGCCTGAACGGACTCTAGCTCCGGTCAACACCTGAATGCTAGCCATGCAATCTACCATACTCTCTTTGCTCTCTCACTATGCAAAAACAAAGTCCACAGTGGTTTTTCCTGAGAGTCCCTACATCTACTACAGGTCTTGTCAGCTATCATCTTCCACCTCCAAAGGTTGTTCCTGGACAGAATGGCATAATGCTTGCTGGAACCTGAGCAGTCTACCCCACCCCCTATGCACACGATTGAACCGTCTAGACATTGCTAGCCGAGCACACGCGCCAATTCTTCCCACTTCCAATATCTATCCTCTTCCCACTAATTCGGGCAGGGAGCTTGGCTGTCTTACAAGGATGCTTCTATCTCCATCTGAAGTCCTGGAGGAATATGCCATCTGATATCCACTCCCCTATGCTCCAGTAGTCCCTAACTAGGGAAAGGGAAATTGTCGATTGTAACTGCAATTCACTGTTAGTAATAAGAATGAATATCTATAAAATATAACACAAAGAAAGCTATCAAGTGGCTCTCCTTCAATCCTCCCAAAATCAAAAGCCCAGATCTAATCTCAAAAAATACATTTTCCCCCAAAAGTTTTCCCCCAAAACTCAAATTCAAATCCCCCCAAAACAACTAATTTATTTATTGGGATATTTTAGCAAATGCCCCCATTCAAAATGTGAAATCTAGCATATACCCCCACTATTTTTAAAAACTAAGAAATACCCCTAGTTTGGATGGAATCGTTAAAATTCCGTTAAGTTAACTTACGTGCATCACATGTAACATAGTAAAATGACCAAAATACCCCCAATAAATTTATTTTAGCAAATACCCCTATTCAGAATCTAAAAACTAGCATATACCCCCTCTATTTAAAAAAAAGGAATATTTTAGCAAATGCCCCCGTTCAAAATATGGAAACTAGCATATACCCCCACTATTTTTAAAAACTAAGAAATACCCTTCGTTTGGACGGAATCGTTAAAATTCCGTTAAGTTAACTTACGTGCATCACACGTGACACGGTAAAATAACCAAAATACCCATTACATAAAGTAAGGGTTTCTTGAAGCAAATTTGAAAAGAGAATGAACCGTCTCCTTTCCGCTTTGCAAGTCCGTATAATTTTTTACCCACCTTGTTATATTAGGGTTTTTAAAGAAGAAATACCCCAACCCTAATCAGTCATTGACTCATTGTAAGCATCTTCTCCACCTTGTTATATTAGGGTTTTTGATAGATTATGTTTGTTTGATCGTTTCAACTTGATCAATTTTGTGATGTTTTTTTTCTGAATTCTTTTTTAAGGAAAATTGGTTGTAGGAAGAGCCATGAATTCGAGAAGGTTCGCATCCGAATAATAAAAATATAAACAAAATAATAGAACAAAGATTCAGATGCGAACCTTCTCGAATTCATGGCTCTTCCTACAACCAATTTTCCTTAAAAAAGAATTCAGAAAAAAAACATCACAAAATTGATCAAGTTGAAACGATCAAACAAACATAATCTATCAAAAACCCTAATATAACAAGGTGGAGAAGATGCTTACAATGAGTCAATGACTGATTAGGGTTGGGGTATTTCTTCTTTAAAAACCCTAATATAACAAGGTGGGGTAGATGGCCATCAGAGAAAAAATTATACGGACTTGCAAAGCGGAAAGGAGACGGTTCATTCTCTTTTCAAATTTGCTTCAAGAAACCCTTACTTTATGTAGTGGGTATTTTGGTCATTTTACCGTGTCACGTGTAATGCACGTAAGTTAACTTAACAGAATTTTAACGATTCCGTCCAAACTAAGGGTATTTCTTAGTTTTTAAAAATAGTGGGGGTATATGCTGGTTTCCATATTTTGAACGGAGGCATTTGCTAAAATATCCCTTTTTTTAAAATAGTGGGGGTATACGCTAGTTTTTAGATTTTGAATAGGGGTATTTGCTAAAATAATTTTAGTGGGGTATTTTGGTCATTTTACTGTGTTACATGTGATGCACGTAAGTTAACTTAACGGAATTTTAACCATTCCATCCAAACTAGGGGTATTTCTTAGTTTTTAAAAATAGTGGGGGTATATGCTAGTTTACACATTTTGAATGGGGGCATTTGCTAAAATATCCCTTATTTATTTAACTCTCTCTCTCTCTCTCTCTCTCTCTCTCTCTCTCTCTCTCTCTCTATATATATATATATATATATATATATATATATATATGGGAAAAAGGGGTATGAGCAACTTGCTCATTTAGTAAATAAGCAATTGATGATGTGGCATACATGTAATTGGAAAATCATTAAAATGATTAGTTGTCCAATGTATCACATGCATGTCACATAATCAATTGCTCATTTACTAAATGAGCAAGTTGCTCATATCCCTTTTACCCATAGAATGTCCATATATATATAAACATAGACTTTTATACCCCAATTTATAATTATTTTTCACCATATATACTAATGGAAACATGGACTTTATTTACAACTAATTATTGTCATACTATTCAAACTTCAGCTACATAATTGTTGATTTACTGTTTATGTAGGTCCCGCCACAAAAGAGCATGCACTCATGCATGCAACGTTTGGTGCATGCTGATGCATGACAACGTTTTGTGCAAGCATGGTGTCTTTTCCGAAGCATGGTGTCTTTTCCGAAGCATGGTGTCTCTTCGAAAGCATGGTGTCTCTTCCCCTCCTATAAATTCTCACTATTTTCTTCATTTGGAGACACACTCAACTGAAGAGAAAAATAGAGATTGATAGCCACAGAGAGCTTATAAAGTATTGAGAGTTTTTTTTTGTAAATCTTTTGAGATTGAGAAATAATATTTGTGTTGTTTTCTTCTCAAATTTATCTCTGTTGTTTTTCTCACGATCCTAACAAGTGGTATCAGAGCTAGGTTGAGTTGTTGAGTGCCAAAAGCCTTTGCAGATCAAGATGTCGATGGAAGAATCAATATTGATATGGCTAAAAATGGGGTTAAATCGGAGCCGTCCAGATTGGACACGAATCTTGATGCTCGGGGGCAAAACGGTAACTTCACACTCAAGCAAATCCAAGACGGGTACCGGATCTCCTTTTCACAGATCCTATAACCCGCGAACAGACCCACTCCAACTGGGTACGGGTCCCGACCCAAGGCAAACCCAAACCAACAAGGGGCAAATCAGGATCCCTGATTTTGCCAAATCAGCACCCCTGATTTGCTCCCACCGGGAATCAAGGGCTAATCTTCCAAAACAGAATAGGAGGATTTCCCTCCTTGCTGTTAGGCAGGAAATCATGCCCCTAATCGCTCCAAAGGCGACTATAAATATGACCCCTCTACCACCATGACCAGGTTAATCAATCATTCACCACTTTTAAGCTCTTTGTTAATCTTTTCTGATTACTGACAAGAGCGTCGGAGGGTGCGTCGCCGGAATCAACCCCGGTGTTTCGCACTTCCTTGCAGGTCGCGGCAGGAGCGAGAAGGCCGAATCAACTGTTCAGGTTGTTCCCGTACTCACAAGTTCTATCTGTTTACCCCCACACCGAAATCAGCGGTAACAGATTGGCGCCGTCTGTGGGAAACCACCACACGAACAGCCTCAGCTATTCCTCGTCGTCCGCTGCAGCCATGCCTCCGAAGAAGGTCAAATCTAAAGGGTCCAACCGGGTGGCCAATCCCGCCGACCCTACGGAGGAAGCCCCGGTCAACCCTATTCCACAATCCAATCTCCCTCCGTCGGCACAGCAGGTCCCTCCTCCTCATCCCAATCAGCAACCCAACAACGGTCCGTCCGGTCACAACGGTCGGAAGGGAAAGCAGCCCCTCAATCCAGGACATGTCTCTGTCCATAATGGGTCCTCGGACTCGATGGATTCCCATCATCCCGACCTCCGCATCACACTTCTGAATTGCCAGAAGGACGACGACCTCCGCACCCATCTTGACGAGAGGCAGGCCCGAGAGGGAGCCTCCCGCCAGCGTCAAGGTGAGCGGTCCCCACGCTGCCGAGACGGCAGAAGGTCCCCGGACCGCAGAGGCCGAGCGGCGTCCCCCGAGCGCCGAAGGAGGAGGTCCCGGTCCCCCAGGGATCGGCGTCATCCGAGGGACCGAGAAGTGCCTATCAGTCGGGCCGAATTCCTCCAATTTCAGGAGACCGTTATGCAGGCTCTCAACCTCCGGCAGAATGTCCAGAATGCACAGAGGGCTCCGACGCCCCCGAGGGATCCCAGTCCTCGCCGCCGAACCCGGAGCCCTTCCCCGGCTCCCAGCCGTCAACAGCGGCAACCGAGCCCTCACCGGTCCCAGGATTATCGGCGCCACAGTCCGCGCTCCCCTTCCTATGAAGAGGAGTCCGGGGGGTCGTACGACTACCAGCGGAGAGACGACGCCCTTATCCGCTGTCTCCATGAGGTGGAAAGGCGCATCGGCCGCATTGACAAGGAAGAAGAGTCCCGAGCAGGAACATTCCGTCCGAGCCGACCCCCCTTCTCACGGTCTATCATGGAGGCCCATATACCGAGGAGTTTCAAACCGCCACAGTTTGAAACATACTCAGGGGAATCCGACCCGGTCGACCACGTCGAAAGCTTCAAGACCCTGATGCTCATCCATCAAGCTTCGGACGCTGTACTCTGCAGGACCTTCCCTGCCACACTTAGGGGGTCGGCTCGGGAATGGTATTCCAGGCTCGCCCCCTCCTCCATCTTCTCGTTCGAGCAGTTTGAAACACTGTTCATTACTCACTTCGTGAGTAGCAGGCGAGCCGAGAAGACAAGTCTCTGCCTGCTGAACCTGCGGCAGGCAAGGGAAGAGAAGCTGCGGGACTACGTGAAGAGATTCACCGCGGAGGTCAGGTCTATCGCCTCCTTAGACCAGTCTGTGGCGACCGTGGCGTTCCAGTCGAACGTCCTCAACGCGAACCTCCGCTCGTCCCTAGCAAAGAAGCCCCTGCATGACTTCGCCGACCTCCTCCTGAGGTGCGAGAAGTACATCCGGGCAGAGGAGGCCGAAGCCCTTCTGAGCTTCGGAGGGCCCTCCGCAGGGTCGAAAAGGAAGGCGACAGGGGAAGAGGGGTCCAAGAAAGCCCAGAAGGACAGTGGCGGTCACCGTCGCGCTCCCCCCAGATTCGAGAAGTTCACTCCCCTCACCACCAACGTCTCCACTATCCTGATGGAGGTCGAGAAGGAGGGGGTCATCCCTCCGGCGCCGAGGATGCACACCCTGGCAAAGAGGAGGAACAAAGATAAGTGGTGTCGTTACCACCGAGACCACGGCCATGACACGAACGACTGTCGGGCCTTGAAGGACGAGATCGAAGCCCTTATCCGGAGGGGGCAATTGGCAAAGTTCGTGAAGACGAACGACCGGGCGGATCGCAGTTCTCCTCCGGCTCAGGGGGCTAACAAACGCCCCGAGCGGCGCGAAGAAACACCCGAGTTCGAGGAGGAAAGGATTCTGCACATGATCCACGGAGGCCCCATGGGCGGCTCCTCTAATACGTCCCGGAAAGCCTTCGTCCGAGAGGTAAACTCGGTCCACAGTGCTCCTCCTCCCAAAGGTCTCGGCGTCCCCGTGTCCTTCTCGGACGCCGACCTCGAAGGAGTCCGAACCCCACACTGTGATGCCCTCGTCATCGACCTCCGCATGGCCAACTTTAAGGTGCAGAGGATTTTGGTGGACAATGGGAGTTCGGTCAATATCCTTTTCCTCTCGGCCTTCCGAGGCCTGCAGCTGTCCCGAGATCGTCTCAAGCCAGCCGGTTACACACTCCATGTGTTCACGGGGATCCCGGTAACCGTCGAAGGGGTGATAACCCTGGACGTTACTGCGGGAAGCACCCCTACTACCCGGACCGAGCCGATGGACTTCATGGTCGTCGACGTCCCGGCAGCATACAACGTCATCCTAGGCCGACCCGGGCTTGCCGCCCTGGAGGCTGTCCCCTCGGCGTATCATTTGAAGATGAAGTTCCCCACTCGCTCTGAAGTAGGGGAAGTAAGGGGAAGCCAAGAAACAGCCCGAAAGTGCTACAGGACTTCCACCGGTGGGCCAGTGCTCTCGCTCGAGACACTGGAGATCCCCGAGCCGAAGGCTCGCCCAACGTTCGAGCCGGCGGACGAGTTAGAAGAAGTGCTCTTCTCAGACGAGGAGCCGAGCCGGAAGTTCCTCGTCAGCAAGTCCTTGCCGACCGTGCTGTATTCTGACTTGGTGAGGTGCATCCGGGATAACCGCGACCTGTTTGCTTGGTTGGCCGCGGACATGCCCGGCATTTCCGAGGAACTGCTCGTCCATCGCCTGAGCGTCGAATCGGGGTACAAACCAGTTCAGCAGAAGAGGCGGAAGTTCGCCCCCGAGCGACAGCAGGCCATCAAGGAAGAGGTTGATAAACTTCTAAAGGCCAAGTTCATACAGGAGGTAAATTACCCCGAGTGGCTGTCGAATGTTGTGATGGTCAAGAAATCCAATGGCTCGTGGAGGATATGCATTGACTTCACCGACCTGAACAAGGCGTGTCCGAAGGATCCCTTCCCGCTCCCGAACATCGACACCCTTATAGACACCACCTCGGGCCATGAGCTCCTCAGCTTCATGGATGCTTTCTCGGGATACAATCAGATCTGAATGTTCCCTCCGGACATTCTGAAGACCTCCTTCGTCACCGACCAAGGCCTCTACTGCTACCGAGTAATGCCGTTCGGCTTGAAGAACGCAGGCGCCACCTACCAGCGCCTCGTCAACAAGGTCTTCCAGAACCAGATCGGCCGAAACATGGAGGTGTACGTTGATGACATGCTCGTCAAGAGCATTCGCGGCACCGATCATGTAGCCGACCTCCAAGAGGCATTTGGCGTGTTGAGGAAGCACAACATGCGACTGAACCCGAACAAGTGTGCATTCGGGGTCTCCTCGGGAACATTCCTCGGCTTCGTGGTAAGCCAACGAGGGATCGAAGCTAATCCCGAGAAGATTAAGGCCATATTAGACATGGCCCCGCCTCGGAACATCAAAGAGGTGCAGAAGCTCACTGGTCGGCTCGCTGCTATCGGTCGGTTCCTCTCTAAGTCGGGGGAGAAGTGCCTCCCCTTCTTCAAGGCACTCAGGGGGGCTAAGGGCTTTGAATGGGGCCAACCGCAACAGGAATCATTCGAACAGCTGAAGGCCTACTTGGTAAACCCCCCTCTGCTCAGCAAACCAGTCCCGGGCGAGACTCTCTTTGTCTACTTGGCTGCTTCTGAGCAGACCCTGAGCGCGGTCTTAGTAAGAGAGGAGGACCGAACACAGAGGCCAATCTACTACATGAGCAAGGTGCTTCGGGATGCCGAGCTCCGCTATCCGAGGATAGAGAAGATAGCCTACGCTCTGGTCATGGCAGCGAGGAAGCTTCGGCCGTACTTCCAATCTCACTCGGTCGTTGTCCTGACCGACCAACCCTTAAAGCAGATCCTCTATAAGCCAGAGACCTCGGGCCGGCTGATGAAATGGTCCATAGAGCTGAGCCAGCACGACATCTCTTACCAACCTCGAACAGCAATTAAGGCGCAAGCTCTCGCCGACTTCATTGTAGAGTCCACTATCCCTGAGGTCGGCCACGTCCCGAAGGGACCTCCCATCTGGACAGTCTTCGTGGATGGATCCTCGTGTAACGAAGGAAGCGGCGCTGGCATCATTCTGAACGGCCCTGACAACTTCGTGCTCCAGTACGCGATCCGCATGAGCTTCAAAGCCTCGAACAACGAGGCGGAGTACGAGGCACTCATTGCTGGGCTCGGACTCGCCCGAAGCGCTGGAGCTCGGCGCCTCCGGATTCACAGTGATTCCCAACTAGTTGTGAACCAGGTCTTGGGTGAATATGAAGCCCGAGACGAGCGAATGGCGAAGTACCTCGCCAAGGTCCGGGACCTCATGGGCCGGTTCGAAGAGGCGCTCATTCAACGGGTTCCCCGGGAGGAGAATTCACAGGCCGATGCCCTCTCCAAGTTGGCCTCGTCCTCCCTACAAGGTCTCGAGCAGACCGTACTGATTGAAGTCCTCTCTAAGCCAAGCATCGAAGACGAGGCATCTGGCTCGGCGGAGTCCTTGCCAGTCATGCTGCAGGACAATTGGATGAAGCCACTGATGGAATTCCTAAGGGACGGGGTTCTACCCTCAGATCCCAAGGAAGCACGCCGAGTCAGAACCCGGGCCGAACGCTATGTCTTGATCGACGGGGTCCTATACAAACGCTCTTTCTCTCAAGTAGACGGCCGACCGTACCTAAGGTGCCTCTCTCCGGATTAGGCCGAATACGCCCTACAAGAGCTTCATGAAGGCATCGGAGGGGCACACTCAGGGTTTAGGTCCTTGGCCCGGAAAGCTTTGAATTATGGGTACTTCTGGCCGACCCTTCTTCAAGACGCCGAGCGACACGTTCGGCAGTGCAGCTCCTGTCAAAGACACGCCAACATCCGTCGCCTCCCTCAGGCCAACCTCGCCTCCCTATCAAGTCCGATCCCTTTTGCAATGTGGGGCATGGACTTACTAGGGCCCTTCCCTCCGGCTCCGGGTCAGTTCAGGTTCTTGGTTGTAGCCATTGACTACTTCTCAAAGTGGGTCGAGGCCGAGCCCCTCACCACGATAACCGAGAACAAAGTAGTACAGTTCTTCTGGAAGAGCATTATATGTAGGTTCGGCGTCCCCCGAGTACTTGTGACGGACAACGGGACTCAGTTCACCGGCTCGGCATTCCGAGCTCTGTGCGATGACCTCGTCATTCAGCAGCGCTTCTCGTCTGTCTCACACCCTCAGTCGAACGGACAGGCCGAGAATGCCAATAAGCTGATCCTCGCAGGCATCAAGAAAAGGTTGGACAGGTGTTCGAAGGGCTTGTGGGTGGAGCAACTCCCTAATGTGTTGTGGAACTACCGCACAAGCAAGCGGACGCCCACCGGAGAGTCCCCTTTCAATCTTACCTACAGGGCCGAAGCCGTGATACCCCTCGAGGTCGGAATACCTTCCCCTCAGCTCATAGCCTATGACGAAGCACAGAACGCCAGGGACCTCCGAGGAAACTTGGACCTGATAGATGAGCTAAGGGAAAGGGCATCGATTCGGCAACAGAATTATCGAAGAAGGGTCGAGCTAGCGTACAACAAAAAGGTCCGACCCGCCGACCTTAAGCAAGGAGATTTGGTCTTGAGAAAGCTAGCCATATCCCTCCCCAGTCAGAAGAGCAAGCTGGCTCCGAACTGGGAAGGTCCGTACCGGATCACAAAAGTTGTTCGGCCTGGGGCATACCGTCTCGAAGACATGGAGGGCAGAGAGCTTCCGAGAACCTGGAATGCCGACCACCTCCTAAAATACCAAGAGAGCGTTCCAGTGCCACTCTAAGTAACAGGGAGTGTCGAGCCATTCCTATCCTCCGACTTGTAACCCATTTTTCATAAATTGTACTATGTAACACGGTTCGTCGTCCATTATCAATAAAGAAAGCTCCCTTCATGCTTATGAATTTATATACTTCTCTCTGCTCTTGTCTTGTGATTCCTAAGCTGTGGTTTGAACCAATGGTTCGGAGTCCACGTTCGGCTCGACCTCACCTTCTCGGCTCGTCCCCGGACGAGCCGGGGGTAGACCGTCGTTCGGAACTGCTCCCACAACCATTGAACTAACACCAATGGTTCGGAGTCCAACACTCGGTTCGACTCTACCACCTCGGCCCGTCCCCGGACGAGCCAGGGGTAGATCACCGTTCGGAATTGCTCCCACAACTGTTGAACTAACACCAATGGTTCGGAGTCCAACACTCGGTTCGACTCTACCACCTCGGCCCGTCCCCGGACGAGCTAGGGGTAGATCACCGTTCGGAATTGCTCCCACAACTGTTGAACTAACACCAATGGTTCGGAGTCCAACACTCGGTTCGACTCTACCACCTCGGCCCGTCCCCGGACAAGCCAGGGGTAGATCACCGTTCGGAATTGCTCCCACAACTGTTGAACTAACACCAATGGTTCGGAGTCCAACACTCGGTTCGACTCTACCACCTCGGCTCGTCCCCGGACGAGCCAGGGGTAGATCACCGTTCGGAATTGCTCCCACAACTGTTGAACTAACACCAATGGTTCGGAGTCCAACACTCGGTTCGACTCTATCACCTCGGCTCGTCCCCGGACGAGCCAGGGGTAGATCACCGTTCGGAATTGCTCCCACAACTGTTGAACTAACACCAATGGTTCGGAGTCCAACACTCGGTTCGACTCTACCCCCTTGGCTCGTTCCCGGACGAGCCAGGGGTAAATCACCGTTCGGAATTGCTCCCACAGCCGTCGAACTCTGCGACAACCCCGAAGGCAAACACTTGGTCAAAACCCTACCCTAAAGATAAGAAGGGTGGGCCTACTCCTCGGTCGAAATCCGAGCAAGTGCCATTCCGAGCCCGCAAACGGAGAAAATGCACTTTCTCCTCAACTTTCGCACCTGATCTCGATCAGACGGCGCAGATCTCACCAACGACACTAAACGACAAGATAGTGTTTCCTAGGGAAATGTGCCCGTCTCGAGATGCGCGTCGACATCCGATGTCTCAGATTATGCCACGTCGCTCGGTACGACGAGACTCCCTGTCTTCGGTCGGCAGCCGAGCAAGAGCCATTCCGAGCTCGCAAACGGGGAAAACTCATTTTCTCCTCCACTTTTGTGCGTGATCTCGATCAAATGGCCCAGATCTCGCCACCTGCGCTAAACGACGAGATGGTGTTTTCTTGGGAACTGCGCCACCTCGAGATCCGTGCTTACAGTCAACGCTAAACAACAAAACAAGGCACGTGCAGGAGCCCGTTCGGTTCAACGCTCTCGCCGACAAAACTACAACGTCCGGCCCAAGTTCCTCGGCACGGCCAACCCAATTACAAGCAAGACAAATATGCAAAGCGATGAAAGGGAATTTTATTAATTTTCGGCGCATAATACAAAGCATTCCATTACAAGGTGTTGGCAGACAAAACCTACAATGCCCGACCTACTACACTCGTCTCTCATATAGGAACATCCTCACTAGACTGTTCGTCCTCCTCCGCTGGCAGCTCCTCTGCCTTCCCCCGGAGCTTCGCCATCACAGCCCGCAAGTGCCGCATCTCCGAGAGCAAGTCATCCCGCTCGGCAATAATCTTCGACTGAATGTGCCGAATGCATTTGACCCGCAGAGAGTTGCTGAATGCGTTCTGCGAGTCTTCATCCTCTCCTGTGGGGCTCAGCTCGACGATCCTATTCTCCAAGCGTTGGATCTCGGCTTCCCGGAGACTGAGGACCAACGAAAGATGGGCCCACTCACTCTCGGCTCGGCGTAACTTCAGATCGGCGCTCCCGGGGCTCAGAACCACCATTCCAGAAGTGGCCTCAGATTCGGAGTCTTCGTTCGAACGCTCGGAGTCCGAGCCATGGATCGTCACCACGAGCTGAAAAGAAGGGAAAAAGAATAACACAATTTCAATACACCGCCGAAGTCCAACACTTGGAAAAATTTTCTAAAGAAACTTTCAAGATTCACATTCAGATGTAACGGTGTTACAGATGGCCGAACCGACCCTACAATCAAGCTCTACAACAACAAACAAAAAGGGAAAACGACATGATCAGGGCCTCTTCGGAAGGGGAATGCTTCGGTTTAGGGAAACGCGAGGACGACGAGGCCTGCCCTCTGAGCTCGACCCTAAACCAACGAAGCGCGAACCCCCTTCACTGCTAGTCCTAACAGCGGCGCCGACCGAAGCCCCGCTCGACGAAACAGCCGCGCTGCTCTGAGCATCGGCCGGACTCCGTCTGGTCATAGGCGAGCGCGTCGCAAGTTCGTAAAACGTAATCCCCCTCTCGCTCTCCTCGCGAGTGCACGACGTGCTGCGAACGTTAGCTCTCTCCGGCGCGGGCTTGAGCGACGCGATCTCCTCCTCCAGTTCGATAATCCTGTCTCTCAGAACGTCGTCCTTCGCCGATTTCTTCGGACGGGAGGGCCTTGACGAGCCGGAGGCATTAGTACCATCGGCGGCGAGCCGGTGGAAGTGGGTGACCTCGATTCCCCTATCTATCGTGATCCTTCTGAGCCTGTCGACGTCGGCCAATAACCTCTTGCGCTCGGCCGATACCTTCTCCAGCTCGGATGTCAGCTTATCTACCTCCGCCGAACGTTCCTTCTCCGCTAATTCCAAGTGTTCGACTTCAGCCAAAAGGTCGTCATTCTTCTGCTCGGCGACAGTAAGCTCTCCGCGGAGCCGCTCGACTTCCCCTTCGGGACAAGGAGCTTGGTAGTGCTTCCGCAGTTGATACAGCTCGCGGCAGCGCCTCCGTAGAACTGCCCTCACCTCCTCTGCCTGGCCGAGCAGGAGAAACCGCCTCTGTCGGCTGTCCTTGAGCTCACGCTTCATTTTGGCCAACTCCCCCCGAAGGTAGACGAGCTCCGTGACCGGACTGAACCTCACCTGAAAAGCAGAGATAAATCCGATACCCAACACTCGGAAACATCTACGGCTAGTCACACACAAATCCGAAGTTCAACACTTGGGCAAATTTTGGCCAAACAAAATATTTTCATTTCAAAATCAAGGTGAAAGTTTTACACTAGCGGTGGCCAGTCCGCAGTTAGGCTTACAAAAGGAAAAAGACAAAAAAAAAAGACAACCGAGTCAGGGGTCGACCTTTTTGCCGCTCGGGTCCGTCGACACCCCGGTCTTGTCCTCGCCACCGTCCTCGCCTCCGCCTTCGCTCCAACTCTCCTCCTCGGAGTCGTCCTCCTTCTTGTCCTCGGCCTCGGACTCCCCGGGACCCTCGACGACTTCCGTCTCTCCCGCAGGTCCGAGCATCCCCTCGGGCAGACCCTCCTCCCCTTCCACAGGGTCGTAAAAGTGGTAGGAGGAGGTGTCGAAGCCCGGGTTCCGGGCGGCTATGTGGATCAGTGCTCGATCATAAGCGTACTCCATGTTCTGGAGCATGTGCTGAGCAGCCTCCTCCTCCACGGCCTTCCTCACCTTCTTCACCTTCTTCAGGTGCTTGGCCTTGGTCCTCTCGGCCCTCTTCTGAGCCTTCTCCACCTCCGACCGAGCGTTGGCCAGGGCCTCCTTCAGCTCGGCGACCTCCTTCTCCGAGGCCTCAAGTTTAGCCGCCGTGTCCTTCGACAGCTGAATGGACTTGGCCAGCTGCTCCTCCAACCCCTTCACTTCGTCAGCCCTCCTCGTCGAAAGGAGCTGCTCGGCATCAAGCCGCTGCGTAGCCCTGACGCGCTCCGCCCTCTCCCGTTCCTTCTCCTGCTCCTTGTTCGCCATCTCCTCGACCAGGAAGTTGAAGTGGCAGAGGGTCTGAAAAAGAACAGCGGATTAAAATCCGAACCCAAGTACTTGAGAAAAAACTCAAGGAAAGAAAAACTAATGAGGAAGAGCCCGGCCAACTTACCGACATAGTATTCCGAGAAATCTGCATCACGGCGTCCCCTGCTTGCCCGGCCTTCAGGGTCGCTCGGTCCTTCGGGGTCGGCAGGTGCTTCACGGCCTCCATGCAGATGTTGCCATCGCCCAAGAAGCCATCGACCTTCATCACCTGCCAGTCGGGGATGAAGATCTGTTTGTGACGCTCGGTCAGGATCTTCTCCGCCTCGGCAGTAAGGGGCGGAACTTGGAGGGACAATACCTCCGTCACGCCGAACGTGCCGCTCGACGAACCAGGAGCGTCCCCCTTTGGGGTCGGTGTCGGCGCATCCGGGGCGGGCGGGTCGAGGACCTGGACCTCCCCTTGGTCAAGGACCATGACCTTCGGCTGCTCGGCAGCCTTCGCAACCGAAGGCTTCTTCGCAGGCCGGCTCTCCTGAGTCTCCGCCGCCGACCTCTTCTTCTTCTCCTGCTCCGAACGACCCTTCGCCATCAGAGCCTTGTAATCCATCTTCATTGTCTCTGCAAAAGCCGAGTGAAAAAACTTAGAAAAATTTTCATGAGCTTTGAACAAAGAATATAAATACCAGAAGCGTACGAGGGTCGATCGGACTGAGACCCCCACGGAACAGATCCTCCTCTGTAATATCTTTCCAACTCATGGTTGGCAGAGCGAGGAGCTTCCTCTGGACCTCGGCCTCTCCCTCATTCAGCGGCACCTCCTTCTTGGTCCGCTTGGGCAGACCCTCCGTCTCCCAAACTGCCGGTATCACCCACGGCGTCAGGGATCGGACGAGGAAGTACTTTTCCTTCCAATGTTTGTTCGAGTCTGGATTCTCGATCAGTTTCACGCCCGGCCGGGGCGACAGATAAAACCTCTGTTCATCTTTCCTTGGCTGGCAAGGTCGATAGAGATTTCGAAAGAGGAACATACTCGGTTTAGCGCCGACCTCTTGGCATCGAAGGACGAAGGCTGTAACGTGCCTCCATGTGTTCGGCATCAGCTGAGCGGGGCTCAAACCGTAAAAGACCAGGACCTCAACCACGAACGGATGGAGGGGAAAGCGGAGTCCGGCAATAAGGGAATCGACCGGGAAGACGCACACGTCCGGCGAGCAGCTCGTGTTGGCTCGAAAACCCGGCCCGGGGAGAAGCAGGACATACTCAAGCAGGATCCGGAATCCCTCTCGGATCAGCCGAAGGTCATCCTCGGTGAGCGACGAGATAGCATGGTCCACCTCGGAAACCTCCCTTGGCTCATTCTCCTCCACCAGTGGGGCCGTACCTTAAGTCACTTTCCCCAAGACGTCCTCGTCGTAGTCCCGAACACCGCCTACACTCGACAAGATAATGGGCTGCCGACCGAACGCCCCCGCCGTCTTCGGCGTCTCCACGATGGTGACCACTCCCTTGCCCTTCCGGGACACCGCCTCAACCTCCCTAGGCTGCTCGGCCACATCGCCCTCTCTGTCCGGACGAACGGCCTCCTGCTCGCTCGGCTCCACTACTCCCTTCTCTTTATCCCCTCGGCCAATGGCTTGTCCCGAGGCGGGGGTCTCATCCGTGATCTTAACCATTTCTAAGAGAGAAGAGAGAGAGAGACTGACCTTGAAGTGATGTGTACGGTCGGAAAGTTCACCGGAGACAACGAACGCTACCGCGACAGCTAGCAACACCACCAGAGAGCTAAAAACTTCGAAGCGGAGTAAAAACTGAAGAGAGAGAGTAAAAGTGAAAAGTGAAGACTTGGTCTTAGGGGGGGTGAAGATTTATAGTAAAATTGGGACGTCCCTTGGACTTCCAAACGAAAGTTTGCGACTTCTGGGCTGCTCTCGAAGAGTCGCGAAGGCCCATCACCACTGCCTCCTTCACCAAGTCAGCTGGCTCGGCTCCAGCAGATCCGAATCCAAGCTACAAGCAAGCCGAACATGCCAGCAATAGGGCCCGGTCGGAATCCGAGCAAGCGCCTTCCCGAGCGTGTAAACGGGGAAAACTTACTTTCCCCTCAACTTTCGCGCCCGATCTCGATCAGACGGCCCAGATCTCGCCAAGAACACTAAACGACAAGATAGTGTTTTCTTGGGAGCCGCGCCCGTCTCGAGATGCGCGCCATCATCCAACAGCTCAGGGTGCGCCACGTCGCTCGGACGATTGAGCCCTCAGACGCCCCACCTATACCTAGAAAGGACCGGAAAAATTTTGATTCAGTTTTGAGGCGCCGCCTTCGGCGAGCGCCCCCCAGGTCCCGTGTCTCGGCTGGTATTCCACCGACCCACGAGCCCCGGTCAGAAATAGATCGGTGCTCCTCTCATCTCTAACTCCTCCGGGCTGACATCCATCAGAAGCCATCAGCCCAGAAGGAAGACAGAGATGGGAGGGGACCCATCAACACTCAGAGATCAAGAGAAACGCACCGTTCTGAGCTAGTTGTTTCCAACTGGAAGGCGCGGCTTGTCAGAGGGCTCTGACCGCAGCGCCTTCACAGTTGCTGTAATACCCTGATTTTTCAATTAATGAAAAATTATTTATTTTGCACGTGTTGTGCACGTGCAATATTTTGTTTGAATTATTATATCATAATGTGTATAATTATTTAATATATTTTTCTCAAATTATTTTAGTACAAAAGCCTTTCTTTAAAAGCCTTCTTTGATTTAATTAAAAAGCCTTTTCTTAAAAAGCCCAAAAGCATTTTTTATTTTAATTATTTTTATAAAATTATTTTGGCCCAAAAAGAAAGCCCATGAATTAAGTTATTTTTAATTAAACTTGTCATGTAGAAGATTTTTTTTAACAAATATATTTTTATACAATTTTTGAATGTACAAATTTGGCCTAGTTGCATGCACGTGCACTACACGTACACGTGCATTGCACACTTCTTTTGTGAGGCCGGTAGCATTCTTTTTGGAGGGAAATTGAATTTTGGTGTGGAGAACATGGGGGTAGTTTCAAGGAGGTGGGTAGTTTTCCTAAACTCCTACTTTGATCTAAGCCTTTCATTTTACAACCACCTAGACAATCTAGGCCCTCCATTTCACTCATCTTTGAGTATAAATACCCCCTTTCTCATGGCTAATTTTTCATATGCAAAGTATAATTTCTAAAGCTATAGTATTAAAATTGTGTGAGTTATAAAAGATAAGAGAGTGTGTGAGTTCTTTTGGTTGCTTGGAGTGGCCGGCATCAAGGCTTGGGAAGCATTCGGCTTGGGAAGCATTCGGCTAGGACTTGGAAGCTTGGAGTGGTGCACTCTTTTGGCTAGGAGGAGGTGTTCTCATCTACTAGGACTTGTTGCTTTTTGTGTTTCTCTCCATTAAGGTGGGTAAAATATTTCATATTTCTAATATAGGATTCATGCTAGTTATATTGTCAACACTATACATGGAAAATACTAATAAGAGTCCATTCTAATTAAAAAGTTAGTATGTGAATGGTTTGGAATGATGTGATTAATTGTGTATGTGAAATTCTAGCATGAAATTAAACTATATGTAGCACTTTCTATGATTGTTAGTTTAATTGAATAATGATGCAATATGGTTAGTATGATGTGTGAAAATCTTCATTAATTGCTTGTAAATTGTATGGTTGAAACATGACAATTGATTAAGATATTGACACTATGAAATTTGAATAGAAAGTATATTGAATGCTTGAGTTATGAGTATGTTAAATTCATGAGTAGAAGTGGCATAAATGAACCAATGAATTGCTTGTTGTCATCAAAATAGAAATACCCAAAACTTAGTAATTTTTTAGTTTCACCTATTCATGTGTTACATGAATTCTTTGCTAATATGAGTATGGGAAAATCCAAAGTTGTATGTGGTGTGAATATAGATTAATAAACAGTAAATTATCATGGAAAATTTTGGGAATAAAAGAGAGATTAGAAGATCAATTGATTTCTTTTTCCAATGTCGAAAATAAAAGATATGATAGTTTTAATAAACAAATTATTAATTTGGGTGGAGAAAATTATGTTTTTAGTACAAAAATTTATTTTATACTTGCTGTATGAAGATTAAATAAAGATGATTCAATCTGGAATTTTTCAGTGGTTTGTATAAAGGCAATATGAACCAAATAGATTTGAACGTCGAGTTGTTTTCTAAAACAGTGCGAATATGAAACTAATAGACTTTAACTCAGTACTGTGACAACCTGAGCCAGTGGCTCAGGCGGTCGGTGACTGTGTTCGGTTTCCCTGAGCGGCGTGGTTCGAAACCGGCCCTCACCATCTTTTATCCAATCTGTGTATATAAGTATATGTGACTGCGAATTGACAGCACATACACCTATTCCGCCCTCTTCTAATCGCTAGCACACGATTGGCCTATTGGCGGGTGCTCTGGCCTTCTTCTCTACCGTGCTGGGTTCGAATCTTTCCCTTAGCACTTTATAAAAACATTTTTTTTTGTGAGTTTGTGATGTCCAAAAAATGTGAGTAAAATATGGTAATTTTCATAAAAATACAAGGAATTTTATGGGATTGAGTTGGGTATTATTTGAAGAAAATATAATGTAGTTTGTGAACAAATAGTATAATTAAAGCTATGGTTCTAAGGCACATACTTATGGAAATTTTCAGTTTATAAAGATCTAGTGAAATGGATTTATTAGAAAGTAATTGACAAAAAGAGTTTTGTGGTGTGACATGATATTATTAATTTTCACTTGAGGATATTGTGTAAAATGTGAAGTATGAGTGTTTAATTATAAAGTGCATGAGTCCATTGTATGATATTTGAATTTAGAAATCATGTTGATGAAATTGTTGGCCATGAATATGAATTTTTATGAGTTATAAGTATTCACTATGGACTTGTGAACAAAGTGTAATCATGAATAAGAAAGAATATGAAAATGTGACATGAAAATTGTTATGAGTTGAAGATTGTGAAATGAAATTTGAAATAGAGTAGCTAAGTCTCCCCGGCATTGAGAAAATGAATTGAGATGAAATTAGACCAAGGATGGTCATGATGAAACAAATGAATAAGTCCGGTTGATGGAGAGGCTAACTCTAGTGATTATTTTGTTCATGATTTTTAATAAAACTAAGGACTAGTGCATAGTGAAGACGTGATGAAAGTAAGAGAAAAACACTGAGTATGAGGGCCCTGGGTAGCGGCGAGAGCGTATCCCAGGAATTCCCATGACGAGTCTGGGTGAGGATACTGTTTCAGAGTACCGTCCCAGTGGCGACGCTCGTGGGATGTTTGAAGACTACGGGTGGTGTCATGTTTATGGTGAGAGCGTATCCCAGGAATTTCCATGATGCGTCTGGGTGAGGATACTACTCCAGAGTGCCTAAACATGAGTTCGTAGGTCAGATAACATCTAGGATACTTACCGTAATTACAGTAGTAGATTAGATCATAACGGGGGATTGAACCCTATAAAGATGAAGACGATAAGGGCTTGCCCTCGGACCTATGTAGTATGGGATGCATAGACTCCGAACAAGTGCGTATTAGTATCATATAACATAAGTAACTGCATTAAGGACTAAGTGCACAATCACGACACGACATCAATAGGGTAGTCCCTTTAGTTTGAAATGTGACAAGTTTGTGTTTGCTAAATATGAAATGTTAAGTTATACTATTTCCGACATAGAGAGGATGACCGTGTATAATGATCGTCGGTTGAATAAACTGACGTACCCACAGTCTAACATGCAGGTAAATGTTATGCTAAAGATTAAAGAGGATTTGGATGCTTAAAGATTATATCAAGCTGTTGTACTTGTATTTAATTGTTGTATTTTACTTCCGCTGTGCAAAAGAAAGATGTAATCATGATGTAATCTCTGATGTATGATGAAAAGTTTTAATTTCCCTGTAAAAGTGTACTAAGAAAGTGAAAAGATCCTGTAGAACATCTCGAATTCAGTGTATTTGGGATTCGGGGCGTTACAGAGTGGTATCAAAGCCACGCTTTCTACACTTTCACACTTGTACAAATTTATAGGGAACGACACCCTAGAAGTGGACATTAGAGTGTGTGTTCGAATCTAGAGATTTAAATGTAAGTGACTTACATTTGTGTTGCTCTAAGATTTATGCCTTCTCCTCTCTATTTCTAAGATGGCTGATCACTTCGACCCTGCTGGAGGCGACGACTGGCACATCATTGAGGAAGAGTACCATCCTGGACAGGCTGATTCCGAGGACGAGTACTACCCTGGACAAGCTGATTCTGATGACGAGGAGTACCCTGAATCCCGAGAGATCACCCCACCTCCGGATTCATCTGATGATTCTTCTTCTGACGAAGAGGAAGTACCAGTTCCCAGTGGTCTTGTGACTTCTCTTCAGAGGCAAGTGGAAACCCTGAAGGAGAGAGTTGGATTGTTGGAGGCTCAGCTGGAGAAGCGGAAGGCTGACTATTCTGTTCTTAGCCATCGGATTTGGGAACTTGAGAAGAAAAAGAACCTAACTGATGTGCTGAAGGATGAGGTTGATGAACTGCGGGAAGAACTTCGAGCAGCGAAGAGGACCCGTAGGAGTTAGAGTGTTGTAGCTTCTGTTTTCTTTCCGTTCTGATGTCAAGACATGTTTTTAAATTCGAATGTATAAACTTTTGGAATTCAATGAAATGGAAGTTGGTTTAAATTCTTGTTTTATACTTCGAATTTGACGGATCTTTTGCATCAGAATATGTCGAGAAGAGGAGCAAGGAATGGGGAAGGTTTGGATCTGGAGACTGAACTTGCTAGGGTCTACCAGACGCTAAATGCAGTGGCTCAGAACCAAGCTAGGGGGCCGGCAAATCCAGTGACCGATGCGATAAGTTGGTGGAATCGTTCAAGAGAATGAAACCACCCGTGTTCGAGGGAAAGTCAGACCCAAATTCGGCTGACAACTGGATACGGCAAGTGGAGACAATCTTTGAGGTATTGGAGACCCCTGAGGGTAGCAAGGTCAAGTTGGCAACCTTGCAGCTGGAGAAGGATGCAGCGGTTTGGTGGCAATCCGTGAAGAGGACCATGGGAGGTCTGTTGTTTGGTTGGGAGGAATTTCTGGAGGAGTTCCGCAGCCATTATTTCCCCTCCGACGTCCAGGAGAAGAAGGCGATGGAGTTCCTGTCGCTTCAGCAAGGCAGCATGTCGGTGAGAGCCTATGAGACCAAGTTCACTCAGCTCTCCAGGTATGCTCCAGAACTGGTGGCGGATGAGGCCAAGAAAGCTCACAAGTTCGAGCATGGTCTGAGGCCTAGTTTGAGATCTCGTATGATACCCCTTGGTATCAGGAGATTCGATAAGCTGGTCAAGAGGGCGGCAGCGACAGAGGCGGATATGGAGCAGTTCCATGTTGTTCAGAACAGGAGGAACAACTGGCAGCCCGGGAAGAGGCCTGCACATTCGGGGAGTTTCAGGGGGCAACCATCTGCGCAGAGGTTCAAACCGACAGGGGCGAACGCTGTGAGTGTGGCTGGGAGGCCTGGAAACAATGTGGTGAGACCTTCTGCGGTGACGTGCTACAACTGTGGTGAAACGGGACACTACAAATCTCACTGTCCCAAACTACAGGGTGGAAACAGCAATGCACCAACGCAGCAGGCTGGGAAGAGGCCGTACCAATCAGGGCGAGTATTTGCCTTGACGGAAGCTGATGCTGAGGAGGCAGATCAGGTCATCTCTGGTACGAGGGCTGGTGTTTAGGGTCTTTGTCATTTCTTTTCCCTTTGTTTAGTGAGGCTGTTATGTAATGATGTATATTATGTAACAGGCGAACTCTATCTTAATGGAATGAAAGCTGTCGTATTGTTTGATACTGGATCCTCTCATACTTTTGTGTCTCCAAAGCTTGCTAAAGTGTTGGGAGTTGAACCGAAGATTTTCCCAGGCAAGATCTTATCAGTAGCTACTCCGTCAGGGGAAACTTTAACCACTGATCGGTATTATGCTGATTGCGAGATTGTGGTTGGGGATAGAATCTTTGGCATTGATCTAATCGAACTGACTATCTTGGGAGTCGATGTTATCATTGGCATTGATTGGATGTCGGTGTACAGTGCAAGCATCGAGTGTAAGACCAAGACGGTGACAGTGAAGGCTCCAGGAGGACCTGAAGTCGTGTTCCAAGGGAAGCAGAAATGTTCTAAGCTGGTGGCAACTATCCGCAAGGAAGAGACTCCTGTGGAAGTGCAAGGGATTCCTGTGGTTCGGGACTATCCGACTGTGTTCTTGGAAGATTTTCCTGGGTTACCTCCGCATCGTGATGTAGAGTTTAGCATCACTGCTCAACCGGGAAGTGCACCCATTTCTAAGGCACCTTATAGGATGGCTCCAGTGGAACAGGATGAGGTGAAACGGAAAATTGAGGAACTATTGGGAAAAGGCTTTATTCAACCTAGTGCGTCACCTTGGGGAGCACCAGTGCTTTTGGTAAAGAAGAAGGATGGATCGATGAGAATGTGCATCGATTACCGGGAGCTGAATAAGGTCACTGTTCAGAATAAGTATCCGATTCCTCGAATTGATGACTTGTTCGATCGTCTGCAAGGAGCAGCTGTATTCTCCAAAATAGATCTTCGATCCGGTTACCACCAAGTTCGAGTGAAAGCTGAAGATGTGCATAAGACTGCATTTAGAACTCGGCATGGGCATTACGAATTCTTAGTTATGCCATTCGGAGTGACGAATGCACCTGCAATCTTCATGGACTTGATGAACAGAGTTCTGAGGCCGTTTATTGATTCTTTCGTCGTGGTGTTTATCGACGATATTCTCGTGTACTCCAAGTCAGAGGAGGAGCACACTGAGCATCTGGCAGCAGTGTTGCAGAAGCTGGAAGAGCAGCAGTTGTATGCCAAGTTATCCAAGTGTGATTTCTGGAAATCTGAAGTGACATTCCTAGGTCACATCCTTTCTAAGGAGGGAGTGGCAACTGATCCTCAGAAGATAGAGGCAGTGAGAGATTGGGCAAGGCCTACTACAGTGAAGGAAGTCAGGAGTTTCCTTGGGATGACTGGATATTATCGGAGATTCATTCAAGGTTATGCTCAGATAGCTGTACCGCTTACAGGGCTGACCAAGAAGAATGTGAGCTTCAAGTGGACCGAGCAATGTGAGGCGAGTTTTCAGGAGTTGAAAGATAGACTGACTACTGCACCTATTTTGGCTTTGCCTAGAGCTGGTGTTGAGTATGACGTTTATAGCGATGCTTCACATCGTGGGCTTGGTTGTGTCTTAATGCAAGAGGGAAGAGTAATCGCTTATGGGTCCAGGCAACTACGACCACATGAGAAGAATTATCCGACTCATGATCTGGAGTTGGCTGCGATTATCTTTGCTTTGAAGCAATGGAGGCACTACGTGTATGGTGAGAAGTTGAATATGTACACGGACCACAAGAGCTTGAAGTATATATATCAGCAGAGGGATCTCAATTTGAGACAGCGGAGATGGTTGGAAGTGCTTGAGGATATGCGACCTAAGATCAAGTATCATCCCGGAAAGGCTAATGTCGTTGCTGATGCACTTAGCCGCAAGAGCAGTTTGTCCTGTTTGATTACAACTCAGAGGCATCTGATTGAAGAGTTGGACCGAGCTGGTATTGAGGTTGTCTTGCAAGGATTGGGAGCATCTTTGGCTCAGTTGAGGCTTCAGCCTACTTTGAATGCAAGGATCATTGCAAGTCAGGAGGTTGATGCTGATATCTTGGAGATGAAAGAGCAGGTTGGTGCTGGCAGGTTGCCCGGATTTCAAATCAGGGATGGAGTGCTGTGGTTCGGAGATAGGCTGTGCGTTCCAAATCAGGCGGACCTGAAAGAAAGTATTCTTCAGGAGGCGCATGCTACTCTTTTGTCGGTACATCCTGGGAGTACTAAGATGTACAAGGACATCAAGCAGCATTTCTGGTGGTCAGGTTTGAAGCGGGATGTGGCTGAATTTGTCGCGAAGTGTGAGGTTTGTCAGCAAGTTAAAGCCGAAAATCAGCCCGGAGGTCTATTACAGCCGTTACCTATTCCGGAATGGAAGTGGGATAACATCAGTATGGATTTCATTACGGGATTGCCTAAGAGTCCTAAAGGCAATGATGCAATTTGGGTCATAGTCGATCGACTTACCAAATCCGCTCACTTTTTGGCGATGAAACTTACTGCTTCGATGGACAAGTTGGCTGAGATATATGTTGGTGAGATCGTCCGACTTCATGGCGTTCCTTCGACCATTGTGTCTGATCGAGATGTGCGGTTTACTTCGCATTTCTGGAGGAGTCTTCAGACGGCTTTGGGTACCAAGACAGATTTCAGCACTGCTTTTCATCCGTAAACTGATGGGCAGACCGAGAGAGTCAATCGTATTCTTGAGGAAATGCTTCGGTGTTGTATACTAGACTTTGGAGGCAGTTGGGAAAGGCATTTACCTTTGGTGGAGTTTGCCTACAACAACAGTTTTCAGGCCAGTATTGGGATGGCGCCGTACGAAGCTCTGTATGGCAGGAAGTGCAGGACTCCTGTTTGTTGGTATGAAGTGGGGGAGCGTCAGTTGTTTGGTCCTGAGCTTGTGCAACTGACTTCTGAGAAGATTGATCTGATCAGGAAAAGGTTGGTGGAAGCTCAGAGCAGGCAGAAAAGCTATGCAGACAACCGGAGAAGGGACCTTGAGTTTGAGGTTGGTTACTTCGTCTTCCTGAAGGTATCACCCAGCAAAGGTGTGGTTCGTTTTGGCAAAGGCGGGAAGTTAGCCCCGAGGTTTATAGGCCCGTATAAGATATTGAAAAGGATCGGGAAAACTGCTTACCGGCTTGAATTACCGGAAGAGTTGTCTCAGGTGCACAATGTCTTTCATGTGTCTATGCTGAGAGGTTATATTCCGGACCCGAGTCATCATTTGCCTGAAGTGCCGGAAGGTTTGCAGTTAGACCTGAATTACATCGAGTCTCCTGTTGAGATTGTTGACCGTAGGGAGAAAGTCTTGAGGAATAAGACGATACCGATGGTCAAGGTAGTCTGGAGAAACCACTTGGTTGAAGAGGCTACTTGGGAATCTGAGGAGAGGATGCTGGAGGACTATCCTGAGCTTTTTGCTTGATTGTATTTTTGTATCTTGTTTCTTGTTGAGTGTGTTGTATTTTGTTTGTTCTCTCGCTCTTGATTGTAGTTCCGGGGACGGAACTATTCTAATGAGGGAGTACTGTAATACCCTGATTTTTCAATTAATGAAAAATTATTTATTTTGCACGTGTTGTGCACGTGCAATATTTTGTTTGAATTATTATATCATAATGTGTATAATTATTTAATATATTTTTCTCAAATTATTTTAGTACAAAAGCCTTTCTTTAAAAGCCTTCTTTGATTTAATTAAAAAGCCTTTTCTTAAAAAGCCCAAAAGCATTTTTTATTTTAATTATTTTTATAAAATTATTTTGGCCCAAAAAGAAAGCCCATGAATTAAGTTATTTTTAATTAAACTTGTCATGTAGAAGACTTTTTTTAACAAATATATTTTTATACAATTTTTGAATGTACAAATTTGGCCTAGTTGCATGCACGTGCACTACACGTACACGTGCATTGCACACTTCTTTTGTGAGGCCGGTAGCATTCTTTTTGGAGGGAAATTGAATTTTGGTGTGGAGAACATGGGGGTAGTTTCAAGGAGGTGGGTAGTTTTCCTAAACTCCTACTTTGATCTAAGCCTTTCATTTTACAACCACCTAGACAATCTAGGCCCTCCATTTCACTCATCTTTGAGTATAAATACCCCCTTTCTCATGGCTAATTTTTCATATGCAAAGTATAATTTCTAAAGCTATAGTATTAAAATTGTGTGAGTTATAAAAGATAAGAGAGTGTGTGAGTTCTTTTGGTTGCTTGGAGTGGCCAGCATCAAGGCTTGGGAAGCATTCGGCTAGGACTTGGAAGCTTGGAGTGGTGCACTCTTTTGGCTAGGAGGAGGTGTTCTCATCTACTAGGACTTGTTGCTTTTTGTGTTTCTCTCCATTAAGGTGGGTAAAATATTTCATATTTCTAATATAGGATTCATGCTAGTTATATTGTCAACACTATACATGGAAAATACTAATAAGAGTCCATTCTAATTAAAAAGTTAGTATGTGAATGGTTTGGAATGATGTGATTAATTGTGTATGTGAAATTCTAGCATGAAATTAAACTATATGTAGCACTTTCTATGATTGTTAGTTTAATTGAATAATGATGCAATATGGTTAGTATGATGTGTGAAAATCTTCATTAATTGCTTGTAAATTGTATGGTTGAAACATGACAATTGATTAAGATATTGACACTATGAAATTTGAATAGAAAGTATATTGAATGCTTGAGTTATGAGTATGTTAAATTCATGAGTAGAAGTGGCATAAATGAACCAATGAATTGCTTGTTGTCATCAAAATAGAAATACCCAAAACTTAGTAATTTTTTAGTTTCACCTATTCATGTGTTACATGAATTCTTTGCTAATATGAGTATGGGAAAATCCAAAGTTGTATGTGGTGTGAATATAGATTAATAAACAGTAAATTATCATGGAAAATTTTGGGAATAAAAGAGAGATTAGAAGATCAATTGATTTCTTTTTCCAATGTCGAAAATAAAAGATATGATAGTTTTAATAAACAAATTATTAATTTGGGTGGAGAAAATTATGTTTTTAGTACAAAAATTTATTTTATACTTGCTGTATGAAGATTAAATAAAGATGATTCAATCTGGAATTTTTCAGTGGTTTGTATAAAGGCAATATGAACCAAATAGATTTGAACGTCGAGTTGTTTTCTAAAACAGTGCGAATATGAAACTAATAGACTTTAACTCAGTACTGTGACACCCTGAGCCAGTGGCTCAGGCAGTCGGTGACTGTGTTCGGTTTCCCTAAGCGGCGTGGTTCGAAACCGGCCCTCACCATCTTTTATCCAATCTGTGTATATAAGTATATGTGACTGCGAATTGACAGCACATACACCTATTCCGCCCTCTTCTGATCGCTAGCACACGATTGGCCTATTGGCGGGTGCTCTGGCCTTCTTCTCTACCGTGCTGGGTTCGAATCTTTCCCTTAGCACTTTATAAAAACATTTTTTTTTTGTGAGTTTGTGATGTCCAAAAAATGTGAGTAAAATATGGTAATTTTCATAAAAATACAAGAAATTTTATGGGATTGAGTTGGGTATTATTTGAAGAAAATATAATGTAGTTTGTGAACAAATAGTATAATTAAAGCTATGGTTCTAAGACACATACTTATGGAAATTTTCAGTTTATAAAGATCTAGTGAAATGGATTTATTAGAAAGTAATTGACAAAAAGAGTTTTGTGGTGTGACATGATATTATTAATTTTCACTTGAGGATATTGTGTAAAATGTGAAGTATGAGTGTTTAATTATAAAGTGCATGAGTCCATTGTATGATATTTGAATTTAGAAATCATGTTGATAAAATTGTTGGCCATGAATATGAATTTTTATGAGTTATAAGTATTCACTATAGACTTGTGAACAAAGTGTAATCATGAATAAGAAAGAATATGAAAATGTAACATGAAAATTGTTATGAGTTGAAGATTGTGAAATGAAATTTGAAATAGAGTAGCTAAGTCTCCCCGGCATTGAGAAAATGAATTGAGATGAAATTAGACCAAGGATGGTCATGATGAAACAAATGAATAAGTCCGGTTGATGGAGAGGCTAACTCTAGTGATTATTTTGTTCATGATTTTTAATAAAACTAAGGACTAGTGCATAGTGAAGACGTGATGAAAGTAAGAGAAAAACACTGAGTATGAGGGCCCTGGGTAGCGGCGAGAGCGTATCCCAGGAATTCCCATGACGAGTCTGGGTGAGGATACTGTTCCAGAGTACCGTCCCAGTGGCGACGCTCGTGGGATGTTTGAAGACTACGGGTGGTGTCATGTTTATGGTGAGAGCGTATCCCAGGAATTCCCATGATGCGTCTGGGTGAGGATACTACTCCAGAGTGCCTAAACATGAGTTCGTAGGTCAGATAACATCTAGGATACTTACCGTAATTACAGTAGTAGATTAGATCATAACGGGGGATTGAACCCTATAAAGATGAAGACGATAAGGGCTTGCCCTCGGACCTATGTAGTATGGGATGCATAGACTCCGAACAAGTGCGCATTAGTGTCATATAACATAAGTAACTGCATTAAGGACTAAGTGCACAATCACGACACGACATCAATAGGGTAGTCCCTTTAGTTTGAAATGTGACAAGTTTGTGTTTGCTAAATATGAAATGTTAAGTTATACTATTTCCGGCATAGAGAGGATGGCCGTGTATAATGATCGTCGGTTGAATAAACTGACGTACCCACAGTCTAACATGCAGGTAAATGTTATGCTAAAGATTAAAGAGGATTTGGATGCTTAAAGATTATATCAAGCTGTTGTACTTGTATTTAATTGTTGTATTTTACTTCCGCTGTGCAAAAGAAAGATGTAATCATGATGTAATCTCTGATGTATGATGAAAAGTTTTAATTTCCCTGTAAAAGTGTACTAAGAAAGTGAAAAGATCCTGTAGAACATCTCGAATTCAGTGTATTTGGGATTCGGGGCGTTACAGTTGCAAACAACAGACTCGGACGGTCCAGAAGCCCGAGCTGCAACTCATGATGAAGCGCACCATTCCGAGCTAGTTGGTTGCAACTGGAAGGCCCAGTTTGTCAGAGGACTCTGGCAGCGGCGCCTTCACAGTTGCAACAAACGGACTCGGATGGCCCGGAGATCGGCATCGGACATGGATCATCACTCTCTCACCAAGACCTCCGCTCACTTCGACACTCACTTTGGAGCAACCAAAGAAAGCAGAAGATCTTGATGAGAGAACGACCACCCGTCCTCCCAAAGAGGCCCACACCCCGGGTCCGGACTACGGTCGTCGACACTACTGCCTTATCCCCTCCCGCTCCTGACACCCCCTTCGGAGCAGTGAGGAACGGGAGAAGAATAAGACAACAGGGCGACCACCCGTCCCTCTGAAGTAACTCATCCCTCGGGTTCGGACCACAGTCGCCGCCACTACTGCCTCGTTCCCCCCTCGCTCCTGACATCCACTTTGGGGCCGTCAGGAACAAAGGGAAAACCAGGCAGAAGAGCGACCACCTCTCCGGACCTCGAAAGAAAAGCCACCCAAGGCAGATGCCCCCGAGGTCAGAAACTCTATGTTGATTGCGATTGAAATGGCAAGGGAAAGGGGGTACTTATAGCTTAACCTCCAAGAGCCAGTCATTATGATCCTCGGAAGTCGAAACGCCACGCATTTATTGAGGGGGTTATCCATAATGACCTGGGAAAGTGGAACGCCGCACAAGCCCCGAGCGCCATTAATTCCCTCGGGAGCAGGACTACCTCGGAACAGATTGTGCTGCATCACTTGAGCCGCCGAGACCCCTTGTCTCCGGACGGATTCCGAGCAAGTGCCTTTCCGAGCTCGTAAACGGAGAAAACTCACTTTCCCCTCAATATTCGCGCGTGATCTCAATCAGACGGCCCAGATCTTGCCGAGGACACTACACGACAAGATAGTGTTTTCTTGAGAAATGTGCCCGTCTCGAGATGCGCGTCGTCATCCGACGGCTCAGATTGCGCCACGTCGCTCGGCAAGCCGAGACCCCCTGTCTTCGGTCGGCAGCCGAGCAAGTGCCTCTCCGAGCTCGTAAACGGAGAAAAAAGACACCGATCTACCCCGACCGTCCGATCTCTCAGAAATTCGTGCTCCTTACGATGAACGGTCCAGATTGTGCCACGTGCGCTAAAAGACAAGATAGCATTTTCTTGGAAAACGCGCCGCCATCCAAACCCCCTAGTCTCCGGTCGGCATCCGAGCAAGTGCCTTTCCGAGCTCGAAAATGGAGAAAAACGCTGCCGAGCTATAACAGCCGTCAGATCCTTCCGAAATTTGTGCTCGTCCATGATCAACGGCTCAGATCAAGCGACGCCATTAATCGGTATTTAAATCGTTTTTTTTATTTATTTTAACCGTTTTATTTATTTAAAAATTGCGAAAAAATTGCTAAAAATTCAGGAAAATTAGCTAAAAATTCTGGAAAATAATTGAAAATTCGGGGGCACGCTTCCGAACCCCGGAGCGAACAATTATTACCCCGAATGCACCGCTAAGGCCCCCGAACGATTAGCAAACACATCGCAGAATTAAACAAATACTTCGAAAAAAGTAGATAAAAGACTGTCAGATACCCGACGCGGCTCAAGAACAGCACACGATGTCAAAAATTACCTCAATACCCCCTTTTTAGATCCAAGATCCTCCATTCGGACACCGATACAACTCCACCTGCCACTAAAACAGTTAATCTACTCCTCAAAGTCTGACCACACTCAGTCTTTAGGAGTGGGGGGCTCGTGATATGGCTAAAAATGGGGTTAAATCGGAGCCGTCCAGATTGGACACGAATCTTGATGCTCGGGGGCAAAACGGTAACTTCACACTCAAGCAAATCCAAGATGGGTACCGGATCTCCTTTTCACAGATCCTATAACCCGCGAACAGACCCACTCCAACTGGGTACGGGTCCCGACCCAAGGCAAACCCAAACCAACAAGGGACAAATCAGGATCCCTGATTTTGCCAAATCAGCACCCCTGATTTGCTCCCACCGGGAATCAAGGGCTAATCTCCCAAAACAGAATAATAGGATTTCCTCTCGTTGCTGTTAGGCAGGAAATCATGCCCCTAATCGCTCCAAAGGCGACTATAAATATGACCCCTCTACCACCATGACCAGGTTAATCAATCATTCACCACTTTTAAGCTCTTTGTTAATCTTTTCTGATTACTGACAAGAGCGTCGGAGGGTGCGTCGCCAGAATCAACCCCGGTATTTCACACTTCCTTGCAGGTCGCGGCAGGAGCGAGAAGGCCGAGTCAACTGTTCAGGTTGTTCCCGTACTCACAAGTTCTATCTGTTTACCCCCACACCGAAATCAGCGGTAACAAATATCATCATCATCATTTGGAGCCATGATCAAGCTTACTGCCACCAACTATACACTTTGGAGATCTCGGATGGAAGATCTCCTAAGTTGTAAAGATCTCTTTGATCCTATTGAGGAGAAGGGAGAGAGACCTGAAGCTACCAATGAGGCGGACTGGAAGAAGATGAACAGGAAAACGATCGATCAGATTCGACAGTGGATCGATCACAGTGTCTTCCATCATGTTGCCCAGGAGACGGATGCTTTTGCCCTTTGGAAGAAGCTGGCGGATATGTACCAGGCCAAGACAGCTCGAAATAAGGCCCTGCTGATGAGACGGTTGGTGAACCTGAAGCTACAGGGAGGAACTTCTGTAGCAGAACACACCAGCGAGTTTCAGAGCCTGGTGAATCAGCTATCTTCAGTGGAGTTACCACTTGAAGATGAGTTACAGGCACTTCTACTTCTCAGCTCTCTTCCAGACAGTTGGGAGATATTGGTGGTCTCCCTCAGCAACTCGGCTTCGACTGGCAATCTTACCATGTCTATGGTTAAGGATGCCTTATTCAATGAGGAAGCTCAGAGAAAGGACGTTGGCACAGAAGCACAAGCCTGCGTCACAGAAGTCCGTGGGAGACAGCGAGAGGAAGATCGAGGCAGGTGGAGAGGCAGGAGCCAAAGCAGAGGCAGATCGAGAGGCAAATCAAGTGATGGGAGGAGGCCTGCATACAACTGCCATCACTGTGGCAAACCAGGCCACATGAAAAGAAATTGTTGGAAGTTACAAAAGCAAGGCGGTCAGGGAAGGTCACAACCAAAGAAGGAAGGAGATGCACAAGTCACAGTACTAGAAGATGTGGCTCTTTGCTCTCATGAGGATGAGACATACCTCCATGTGTCGAATCAGGGCGTAGAATGGGTGGTAGATACTGCAGCATCTTGCCATGCCACTCCTCGAAAGGACATCTTCACAACGTACAAAGCTGGAGACTTTGGCTCGGTGAGGATGGGCAATTCTAGCTTAGCTAAGATTATCGGAATTGGTGACGTTCGGATGCAGACTGATGCCGGGTGCACAATCACACTGCAGGATGTTCGCCATGTACCTGAACTTCGACAAAATCTTCTTTCGGTGAGAGCCCTAGATGAAAAGGGCTATGATAACCGTTTTTGCAATGGCTCGTGGAGGATGCTGAAAGGTGTAATGGTGATCGCTCGTGGACATCTCTGCAGCACTTTGTACAAGACTCATGTGAAGATCAATGTGGAGAGTCTCAATATTGTTGAACATGAAGCTTCGCAGAAACTGTGGCACCAGAGACTCGGTCACATGAGTGAGAAAGGTTTATCAACCTTGATGAAGGAAAATCTTATCTCCATTACCAAGAATGCAGAGCTTCAACCTTGCAGCAGCTGTTTATTTGGCAAGCAGCGAAGAGTCTCTTTTAGTTCCTCTTCGACAAGGAGATCAGAGTTGCTCAGTCTGATACATTCTGATGTTTGCGGTCCCATGGAGGTGGAGTCGCTAGGCGGTAACAAATACTTTCTGACATTTATTGATGATGCTTCTCGGAAGGTGTGGGTGTATTTTCTGAAGACAAAAGATCAGGTCTTGGAAATCTTCAAATCATTTCATGCCATGGTAGAGCATGAAACGGGGAAGAAGCTGAAGTGCCTTCGCTCAGATAACGGAGGCGAGTATACATCCAGGAGTTTTGATGCCTATTGCAAGAGTCAGGGCATTCGGCACGAGAAGACGGTTCCACGTACCCCGCAACACAATGGGGTAGCAGAAAGAATGAACCGAACAATCATGGAAAGAGTCAGAAGTATGCTCAGCATAGCAAAGCTACCAAAGCCATTTGGGGGAGAAGCTGTTCGCACCGCCTGCTACTTGATCAATCGTTCTCCATCAGTCCCGCTGAATTTCAACATCCCGGAGAAGAAATGGACCGGCAAAAACCCCTCCTACTCTCACCTGAGGACATTTGGATGTCTGGCTTATGCACATGTCTCAAAGGAGCTCAGGCAGAAGCTCGATGCGAGAACCACTCCATGCATTTTCATAGGCTATGGAGACGAGGAGTTTGGATACAGGCTATGGGATCTAAAGACGAAGAAGCCCATCAGAAGTAGAGACGTGGTGTTCCATGAAAATCAGACATATGGGGACACTAAAAAGCCTACAATTGCTGAAAGTCCTGTCAGTACTCAGGACTTTGTTCCAGATACAGTACCAGTACAAGCTGCCGCAGATGATAATGTGTCTGATCAAGAACTAGAAGCAGAACCAGAGGAGGAGGAAGAAGGGATTGATGAGCCTGGGGAGCCGCAACCTTTCACAGCTGCAGAACCAGTACAAGATAATGATACACCGCCTGAGACGAGTGAGCTTTAGCTACGTAGATCTGAAAGAGGCCATGTTCCGTCTACTAAATATCCAGAATCAGAGTACATTCTTCTTACTGATGAAGGGGAGCTAGAGAATTTCCGGGAAGCATTGTCTCATCCAGACAAAGACAACTGGCTGCACTCTATGCGGGATGAGATGGACTCTTTAGAGAAGAACCAAACCTACGATTTGGTTAAGCTTCCAGGAGGGAAGAAGGCACTAAAGAACAAGTGGGTATTCAAGCTCAAGAAAGATGGCAGCGGAAAGGTGGTGAAGCACAAAGCTCGGCTAGTGGTCAAAGGATTCCTTCAGAAGAAAGACATCGATTTTGGTGAGATTTTTTCTCCAGTTGTAAAGATGACTTCAATCCGAGTCATGCTCGGATTAGCAGCTAGCCTAGACTTGGAGCTTGAACAAATGGATGTGAAGACTGCATTTCTTCACGGTGATCTGCATGAAGAAATTTACATGGAGCAGCCAGAGGGATACGAGGTTCCAGGGAAAGAGAATCTCGTATGTAAGCTGAAGAAGAGTTTGTATGGCCTCAAGCAAGCACCAAGGCAATGGTACAAGAAGTTTGATTCATTCATGGTGAGTCAAGGCTACAAGAGGACTGCTGCAGATCAATGCGTCTACATTCAAAGGTCCCCTGATGGAAATTTCATTGCACTGTTACTATATGTCGATGACATGTTGGTCGTCGGACAAGATGCAGTGAAGATCAGACAGCTGAAGATAGAACTCTCTAAGGTCTTTGATATGAAGGACCTTGGGCCAGCTCAGCAGATTTTAGGTATGAACATCTCTCGAGACAGAAAGGCCCGAAGATTGTGGTTATCTCAAGAGAAATATGTTGAACGGGTGATCAAGCGATTCAACATGGAGGGTGCCAAGCCAGTCAGCATCCCGCTGCTAATCATTTCAAGTTGAGCAAGAGTTCGTGTCCCTCATCCAGGAAAGAGATCGAGGAAATGGAAGTTGTGCCTTATTCTTCAGCGGTTGGAAGTCTGATGTATGCAATGGTGTGTACGAGGCCGGATATTGCACATGCAGTGGGTGTGGCAAGCAGATTTCTCTCCAATCCAGGAAATGAGCATTGGGAGGCTGTTAAGTAGATTTTCAGGTATCTTAAGGGTACTTCAAAGATATGTTTGTGTTACGGGGGAGCTGATCCGGTTTTGGAAGGCTATACAGATGCAGATATGGCCGGAGATCTTGATGGTAGAAAATCGACTTCTGGTTTTATCTACACTTTTGCAGGGGGAGCTGTGTCATGGCAGTCAAGGTTGCAGAAGTGCGTTGCACTATCTACGACAGAAGCAGAGTACATTGCTGCCGCTGAAGCTGGCAAGGAGATATTGTGGTTAAAGCGATTTCTACAAGAACTCGGGATCAAGCAGAATGACTACAAGGTACATTGTGACAGTCAGAGTGCTCTGGATTTGAGCAAGAATTCAATGTACCATTTCCGAACAAAACATATTGATATTCGCTATCACTGGATACGCGAGGTGATGGATTAACAATTGTTGAAACTGATGAAGATCCACACGAAGGAGAATCCAGCAGACATGTTGACAAAGATTGTGTCTCGGGAGAAACTAGAGTTATGCAGAGACATAACTGGAATGGATGAGAGATGACGATTGGTGCAGATGTGGCGTGAGGGGGAGAATTGTAGGTCCCGCCACAAAAGAGCATGCACTCATGCATGCAACGTTTGGTGCATGCTGATGCATGACAACGTTTGGTGCAAGCATGGTGTCTCTTCCGAAGCATGGTGTCTTTTCCGAAGCATGGTGTCTCTTCCCCTCCTATAAATTCTCACTATTTTCTTCATTTGGAGACACACTCAACTGAAGAGAAAAATAGAGATTGATAGCCACAGAGAGCTTATAAAGTATTGAGAGTTTTTTTTTGTAAATCTTTTGAGATTGAGAAATAATATTTGTGTTGTTTTCTTCTCAAATTTATCTCTGTTGTTTTTCTCACGATCCTAACAGTTTACAAGATTTTTCATATGCTGTATCGTTCTGAAGACGTGCCGTAGGCACATTGCCACAGACAAATCTAGTCATTTAACATATTAGCATCAATTTTGTGGTTTAAATTATTGGAATACTACATAATAACATATCATGTCATTGGGTGCCATATATGGCATATACCAATTAGGGACTTGTACTTTTTATTTATATATATTGCTTGTTATAGAAGGCTCGCCATACTTCATACTTTCCAAACACACTCGTGTTGATCCAGCATGGGTTGAGGGGGATGTTTTTGTATAATATGCTTTTAGTTATGGTATACTATAAAACAAAATATGGCATTATTCATTCTTCTTGTATTCATTATGCATTTTGCCCCACATTGATGGACTTATACAACTGAATAGATTCTCTATGTCCTACTTCTAAGTTCTATCAATCCCGTCCTTTTAGTTGCTGTAGTTGAGAGTAATTCCCAATTACAATTGAAAAAATCTTATTTTATGTTAGAAAATAAATGTTAAACCCTCAACCCTTACCACAGATTTGGAGTTTTGGTCTAGTGGGCAGGCCTTTCACATGGTATTGGAGCAACATAGGTTCAATGCCGACTGGGTACACTATTAAATATGGAATGGAAAAAAAATACCGTTGCCCTCTATCCATGTCTCGGCCCACAATGACAGCCCTGAACCTTTAGAGGTACGCTAGAATATAATTGCTAAACCCTCAATTCCGACCACAACTTCAAATTTTTAGTCTAGTGTTCGGTCTTATCGGTCAATGTCATATATCTATCTCATGGCGAAGACATCAAACAACTAGCCAATGAACTTTTCATGGAATGTTCCTTGTATGATTTCGATAATGTTTTTTTTAATATTTAAAAACAGGTTATGCCGAAGACTGAAGCTCATACAATTCTCTGTTGTTGGACTTCTAAGCACTTCCTTTGACATTCCAAATTTAATTTAAATTCTCCTTTGGTTTAACTAAACAAGTATTTGTGAAGTTTCCCCCTCACTGCTTTTTGCTAATTTCTGAAATTTTATCAGATTTGTTTTGTAAAGTAGAATAATCTGATAATGTTCTACCTTTCATCCTATGACGCAATAGAAGGTGCTTTGCCTCTCTTAATGCATACGTGGAAGGCCATTCAGATGACAAGAAGTTTTCATTCCAATAATCTCTCACTCTAATAAATGATAACTAGTAATCTGCACGTGCAATTACTAGTGAAATAAAAAGGTTGTAGCTAACTTAAATATAGAGAACTCGAGGGAGAGTCGAGAGCATATATTTTTCGTAGAATTAGGACTTACGAGGTTCGAAATGCTCTAGAAAGAATGAAAATAGAAAAAACTTTAGGACCGGATGATATATCTATTGAAGTTTGGAAGTGTCTTGGGGATGTAAGAGTGGTTTGGCTAACAAAATTATTTAATGAAATTTTGAAGACTAAGAAGATGCCAGATGAATGGAGAAAGAGTATTTTAGTATCTATATATAAAAATAAAGGAGATATACAAAGTTGCTCAAACTACCGAGAAATTAAATTAATAAGTCATACGATGAAAAATTGGGAGAGTAATTGAACATAGACTGAAACTAGAAACTACAGTGTTTGAGAATCAATTTGGGTTTATGCCTGAGAGGTCGACAATGGAAGCAATTTATAAACTGAGGAGACTTATGAAAAAATATAGGGAGAATAAGAAATATCTACATATGATTTTATAGATCTAGAAAAAGCATATGCAAAAGTCCCTAAAGACATAGTATGGTGGGTGTTAAATAATAAAAGAGTAACTATTTGGTATATTGAGGTAATTAAGGATATGTATGAAAGGGCAACGACCACAATTAGAACAACCATACGAGAGACCAGCAATTTTCCTATTACAGTAGGTTTGCACCAAGGTTCGACTTTAAGCCTCTACCTTTTTACTTTGGTTATGGATGAATTGACGCGAGGAATACAAGATGAGGTGCCTTGGTGTATGCTTTTTACCGATGACATCGTCTTAGTGGATGAGACTAGAGCATGAGTCAATGCTAAATTAGAATTGTGGAGAGAAACTTTGGAAGATAGAGGCTTTAGAATAAGCAGAACTAAAACAGAGTATATAGATTGTAATTTTAGTGATATTCGGAACACAACTGAGCAAGTAGTGAAGCTTGATGGTCAAGAGATACCTAAGAGAGACCGTTTCCAAAATTTAGGTTCGATTATACAAAGAGATGGGAAGATTTGTGAAGTTGTTATATTTAGGATCCAAGCAGGGTGGCTTAACTGGAGAAGTACCAGTGGTGTTTTATGTGATAAACGTATACCTTTGAAATTGAAGGAAAAATTTTATAGGACGGCTGTTAAACCAGCAATGATGTTTGGAACAGAGCGTTGGGCAATAAAGAAACATGTCCAAAAAATGAGTGTAGCGAAGAGATGATGCTAAGATGGATGTGTGGTAAAACAAGGATAGAATTAGAAACGAGCATATACGAGATATGCTAAAGGTAGCTCCAATCCAAGATAAGTTAAGAGATAATCGCCTCAGGTGGTTTGGACATGTCACACGTAAACCTAGTAGTGTCCCCATTATAAAGAGTGATTTGATAATTATAAGTATTAAGAGTAGAGTTAGGGGTAGATGAAGACCTAAACTAACTTAGGTGGAAACTGTGAAAAAAGATATGATAGCTTGTGACCTTGCGGAAGAAATTGCGCTAAACCGAGCACAATGGAAAACCAGGATTCATATAGCCAATCTCAACTAGTTGGGAAAGGGCTTTGTTGTTGTTGTTGTTGTAATCTGCACGTGCGATGCACGTTCTAATTAATTTTTTTATAATACAGTAAAAAAATAAGACGTAATCTAGCATCGAACCTAAGACCTCCCTTTACTCATCACATACTCTTTACATACCCTAGTGGCACAAACTTTTATTTTATATGAGTGGCACTTTTGTAAATAATTATGTCATAAATAAATTTGAACTTTCACTACAAACCGCAAGGGCTTTTCTAGCTTTTTTTGGGTTATCCCGACATTTATAAATGTCGGGATAGATCATAGTGGCATTTTTAGAAATGCCACCAGGAATGCCGCTATAGCATGCTTCAGGACAGATATAGGGTCTATCCCGGCGTTTTTTACAAACGCCGCAATAGACCATATCTATACCGGCGTTTTAAAGAAAAAATGCCGGGATAGACCTTTTATTTAAAAAGGGGAAAAATGTTATCTATCCGGACGTTTTTTGAACACAAATGCCGGGATAGATAATTCGTTTTTTTATTAAAAAAATGCCCTATCCTGGCGTTTTCTCCCAGAAACGCCGAGATAGGTAATTATTTTTTATTTATTTTTTGAATTTTTAAATTTTTTTAATAAAAAATACTTGAATCTCATATATATGTTATAAAAAACATAAAACTCCTTAATTCCATTTAATACAACCAATTCAAATCCATAACATCTAGCATAAGAAAATGATAAAAAGGAAAAATAATATTCAAAATTCATATTACTCTGTTCCAAACTAGATGCTACTGAAAGAAACTTCATCTTACATACTTTTCCATCCATCCAAACTAAATTACATAACCAATTATTAGGAGTATGCATAATACACAAACCAACCATATGATCCTTACGGAATACTTTAATAGGAGCCAGCCGTTTGTATGCATAAAGCAAATGCCGAAATGTTTAAACTTTACACACAAACATATATAAGTAGTCATAAGTATACAGCCTCCAGGTTAGAATTCTTCATGCAAATGCTAAAAATATATGCATCAAGTCTATGGGAAGAGATCATTACTAGATAGCTTTCACATCAGAACTATTCATGAAATCAAACATCTCTTGTGAATGCAGAAAAAGTAATTATGGGCATTATCTTAATGGAATATAATACAAGTCTACAACAACATGGTTTTCATATTAAAATTTATCATGGAACACAAAAACTCTTGCAGTTACAATATTGTCCAGTCTTGGAGAATATGAACACTTTCAAGTGAAAACTTACAGACTCACCTTCTTAGAGGTATTAATAGATTAGATGACATATGTTTCCATCATAGCCATCCAAAACACCCGTATTTATGTTCTTCTCATCAGACAATCCATTTAGCCAGCAAACCTTATCAGCTAAAAACTTAAAAAATTCCACATGTTAACAAATACATAAATGCATTATTATATATTTATATGAAAGACGCAGATGCAAACTTAGCAACCAAAATGGAAATACAAGTATACAAGTATACAGCCAATGCAATAGTTAAAATTCATACGAAAAACTCTTGTATTCATCCTTCATTCATATTTTAATTTCTACACCTCAACATTAATGTAAGGGTCTCTTATTTGATGTTTCAACCCAAAAAGTTTGATAATATAACTCAAATAATTAATTAATTATATAAGCATAATAAAAAAATGCATATATTGATGTGGATAAGCTATTAAGCTCAGCAGTAAAAAACTAAAAATGCAGTAAACAGCAGTAATATAATAGTAAAAACAAAAAAATGCAACCTTCAGTTAACATCTGTATTGACCTTATTTAGATAATTGGATTTACCATGCCATTAGCAGACTAATGCTCAGATCTGCTTCTTTCACCTCCCAAACCTGTCATTTCAAAAAAGCCGACAAGATAAATTCACAAGTGAACAGAAAACCAAAACCACATACACACATATTATATATAACATTTTTAATGGAAAAGAAGTCATAATAAAGATACTTTGGCAAGATCAGGAATCCTACAGGAATGAAATATGAATGCAAGTACATTAAACAAATCCTACAAACACAGACATGATTGTCAATTGGAACCCAGGCAGAAAAAGTAGACTGACTGAGGAGCACTGTGTACAACCTCAGCTATGGTTTAATGATTTCCTACCAAATCTAGCTAAATACTTGCTAGGCACAAAATGACTGAAAGTCTTTATGCCAAACACAGCCTTAGTTTCATGTTGTTTCTCTCAACTCATTACCAATAACCCATTACATGAATTGAAGCTAACAAGATCTGTTGTTGATCATAACCTTCATAAATGTTTCTAGAGACATCTTGTATTTATCCTCCATTCATACTATTCTACACAGACTACACCTCAACATTAATTTAAGGCAGTATTTGATGTATAAGTATTAACAAAAAATTAAACAACTGTATAAGCAATTAAGCATTCACAAAAAATTAATCTAAAGCACATCAAGATATGAAGAAACTACCAACAAAGATGAGCATTAAATAGATTCAGAGCACACTGAGACCTGAGTCTAACCAATATAGATGAATTAAAAGCACATTCAGATCCTGAAACAAACAGGAATTGTACGCATGATCAAGAAACAAATTCTCTACTGCAGGCAGTCGTCCTTTTCAGTAGTCGATAAATCCAGGATCCAAAGCTAACTTTAAAATCTAATTTAAAATAGATGAGTTTAGTTCCCTACAGCGAATAATATTATCTTACCTCTTTACCAAGATTTATTTTTCATTCAGCGAGCTCCTCTCATTGCAACCGCAGGGAATCTAAATCCATCTGCAAGAATGGAACACTGGGATGATATACAGTAATGACATGCAAAGAGCATCTAAATAAAAATAGAATTTTGAGACGACGACAACGGTTACGACGACAACGGTGACGGCAACGGTTACGGGCTTTGATTTGAGATTTTGAGAGATTTGGGTGTTTTGAGATCTGTTAGGCTTTTGAATTGGAGGGATTTTTTTAGGGATTAGAGGTTGGAGGGATTTTTTATGGCGACAGCGACGGCAACCGTTACGAACTTTGATTTGGGATTTTGGGAGATTTGTGGGTTTTGAGAAATGTAGGGCTTTTTGATTTGGAGGGATTTTTGAGAGATTTGGGGTTGGAGGGATTTTGACAGAATTTTGAGAGGGACTATGCGTTTCTGTTCAAAACGCCGGATAGCTAATAGCTATTGCTTCGAAATGTCAAAGTAGATCCCTTGAATTTTTGTAGGCGTCTATCGCTGCGTTTCACAAAAAATGTCGGGATAGACCATTTATTTTGTAGTGATTGAGGGTATTATGATAACTAACAACAGTTGTGTAAATGAATGGTTAATATAACTCCCGCTTAAAAATGAATGGTTGAGATGTGGGTGAATATCTACAAATTATACTTAAAAATGAATGATTGAGATGTGAGTGAATATCTACAAATTACAAGTTGTCTACAAATGACAATCCCAACTCTCTCATTATAATATTAGAGATAATGTAACTCTAGTGTAGTTCTTTTATTAAATATTGATTCTGGCTATTTCAACCTCTCACTTGGTTTCACATGTTTTGTTCTTACATGGTGTATTCGTGTATTCATGCTAGATATACTCTTCTTTTTTCCAAATAATTTTACATTTTTAGCATTCATTGTAGGGTTGGCATTTGAGTCGAACAGGCCGGGCTGGGCCGAACTCGCCCGGATTGGACCTTGGATTGGGCGGGCTTGGGCCGGTTTGGCGACTTAACCGGGCCGGGCCGGGCCTAAAGTTGTTTTAGGCGACCCGCCCAACCCTGTGAACCCTTTAGGGTCCAACCCAGGTCGGGTCGGGTCGGGTCGACCCACGGGTTGGCCCGTTTAGATAAATAGATTTTTTTCAAAAATTTTTTTAACTTAAAATAATAATACTAATAATACTAATAATACTAATAAACAATAAAAATCATAATAATAATAATAAGATTGAAAGAGTGAAATTGGCAAAAAATATTGAAATATTATTCATATGAATTTAAGTTATACAATTTTCACAATTTCTAATGAAATGAAGAATTCAATTCACAAATATGTTTTATACACTAACATATTTCTTATATACAATTTTAATTGACTTCAATTTTACTAATTTAACATAACAAGCAAAGATATAATACAATTTCTAACGTGTCGGTCGAGTTGCTATTACAAGCAAAGCTATTGTTGTTGTTGTTGTTCCGGCGAGTTGCTCCCATTTGTGGACGTTGATAGTGCTTTTCCTTATGTCCTATCTTCAGCCTTCAGTCAGTCTTCTGTGCAAACGAGCATCTCTAACGTGTCAGGCTTCAAGCGATTCCTGTAATCAGTTAGAACTCTGCCACTTGAAGAAAATGCACTTTCAGAAGTAACTGTTGAGACAGGAGGAGTTAGTAAATCTTTAGCCATAATTGACAGAATACTAAAAGTGTGTTCATGGTCTTTCTACCATCGTAAAATATCTAGTGGAGAAGAAGAAGGCTCAGAATCTTGTTGGTTATACCAATTTAATTCATTTGGTTGATTAGTCCTAGGTTTTTTTAATTGAATTTGTGCAAGTAAATTAAATGTTCTATCATCAAATATACTCTTACCCTTACCTTTAGAAGTAGCAGAAGAAGAACTAACTACAGAAGTTGTAGTACTAGAAGCAAAACATCTATCATAATAATCATACAAGTTATTTAATGTAGATTCAAACTGAACTAAAAAAGTAGCGCAATCAATTACTATTTCTACATTTTCCCCAAGTAATGCAAAAAACATTTCAATCAAACTCTTCGTACCTTCTAATTTGATACGAGGATCCATAACGGTAGCAACACAAATCAACATAGGAGGAGGAAAATAATACTTCAAAAAAATTTTGTATGCAGGTTTTACAATCTCACCAACATTGGGATCATTTAACATTTCTCGGAATGTTTGCATCATGCTAACTAATGAAATAAAAATGCTACTAGAACTAGATTCATATGTTTTTGAAAATTTTAAAGTTTCGGTTCTAAACGGTTCTAAAAATTTCAACAAAGCTTCGGCATAATACCAATCGGTGGGAGTTATTTCAAAATTTGGCATATGAAATACGATATATAAATCATTTACAACTGCTTTATATTCGGTAACAAAATGTAGTAAATCAAAAGTAGAATTCCATCGATGTCTAACATCCTTTGAAAATCTTCTAAAAGGTACATTTTTAAGCATACACCAAGCTTTCCATTTTTGAAATACGCTTGGACTTAATGCAATGGAATGTACACAATTTCTAATTTTAACTATATATGGATCGGTTATTTTTAATGCATCTTGAACACATAAATTTAAAATATGACATGCATATCTAACATGAAAAATATTGTCAGATGGAGGGTTTAATACGGATTTTAAAGTAGTAATTGCTACATTATGTTGGATCCTGTAGGCAACAAACACTATAGGGGAGGGGGGTGAATAGTGTTAATTAAAATAAACTGCGGAATAAAGACTTTTTCTTCGGTGCAGTCGACTTAGGTGTGAACCAGTCGACTGATATAACTAAATAAAAGAAAATTCAAACAACTCTGTGCAGTCGACTTAAAGTTGAGACAGGCGACTGAAGACACAATAAAAATATAAAAAAACGAGACTGACCAGTCGACTGATAATGTGCTGAGTCGACTGTCCAGACAAGTTTCACAGAACTTAAACAGAAACAAGTAAATGCAAGTACGAGAGAAACATTCACAGAGTACACACGATATATCCTGGTTCGGTCCTTCCGACCTACATCCAGTCCCCAAGCAACCCACTTGAGATTTCCACTATTCTTGAAAAACAAGTTTACAAGAATATCCTACGGCGTTCAGACAACAACCTTGTCTAACCCGTAGTCTTTTCTCTCAACCAGAGAAAGCAGACTCACTCTACCACCAAGAGTGAAACGACCGACTCTACACCCTAGAGTCTAACTCTCCAACCGAGAGCAAAAAGAAAACAATAAAAATTTACAGTCAACCTATAACCTTGTTGGTGTTATGTGATGTAGAACGTGGCTAAAAAGAGGTCGACTTCTATACCCAGTCCAGAACGAATTCCGATATTATACTGGACTGAGTGTAGAGAACCAGAATTTTAGAACTTGAAAGCTTTTTCTCTTTAACACTTAGAAATGCTCAAAGATTGCTCGGGATTCTTAAAAATGTTGTTAGATCTTTTTCAGTGAGTTGTGAACTCTATTTATAGAGTTAGAACTCCTGGACGTTGGGAGACAGTTATTCCAACTGTCAACCAACGGATCTAAGAGCTTTTGAATTTGAAAAATCGATTTTGAAAACAGAAAACGGTCAAAAGCACTCGAACAGTCGACTGGGTTGCCATAATGAGTCGACTGGTCAGAGTTTGAATAAATTTAAACAGTTTTGTACTGCCAGTCGACTGATAGAAGCATCGGTCGACTGGTACTCAACAGTTAAATTATTTCAAACTGTTTTGACCTTATTTTTGATGTTTTAAAAACACACATTGTAAAATAGTGAGTGTATGTGTGTGTGACAAGGCTTTACATCATACTAAGACTCAACAAAAATAAGATTACATTGTTTACAAGACATGACTATAATTGACACTTTTAAGCTTGAGACTTTGGCTTGAGTCTTGAGTCTTGGCTTGAGTCTTGAGTCTTGAATGAAGCTTTAACCATTGTCTTAATCTGGAGCCTTTGTGCTTGTTCATTTGTTCAGCTGTATAGTAGTGAGTCATTTGTGTATAGCACCTGCAATTATAAAGTATAGCAAGGATACATGTGCAGTGTGTTGTGATCATCAAAATCAAGAATCAACATTCTCCCCCTTTTTGATGATGACAATACAATAGCTGATAATAACAAGAAAATAATACAAGCATAGTAATGATATGCTCCCCCTATTAAAAACACAACATGCATACATAAAAATGTATCATAAAATAGATTGTATCAGTCGACTTATAATGGAAGCAGTCGACTGATCAGAGAAAAAATAAACATACACACAAAAAAACACAAATACAGTAACATCAGTCGACTTACCAGTGAAACAAAAAAATACACAGAACAATCAAAACAGAAAACAGTAAACAGCTAAGAGGTATTTCTCCCCCTCTGTCATCAACAAAAACAAAAAATAACCAGTCTTTTGCAGAAATAAACACAGAAATAACTGTCTTATACATAAACTAACAAGTTCATCAATACATAGGAAATAAGGAAAAATTACATAAAATAAAATTAAAAATAATCATCAATCGTCGTCTTCCGAGTCTTCATCAGCAGCTTGAGATGGAGGGGGAAATTGAGAAGTAAAGAGGTTGGTTAAGTGGGTAATTTTGGAGTCAAGAGAGTCAAGCTGAGAATCAACAGAGATTGAATGTTCCATAAGATAATTGACACATTGATAAAGAGTAGATGGATCTTCATAATGAGCATGAGGACGAGATGAACTAGAAGATGCTGAAGGTCTAGCAGAAGATGCCAAAGGTACTTGTGAGGGAGGAGGAGACCTAGGTGAAGTTCTAAGAGGAGGGTCAAGAAGCTTCATACGGACTAAACTAGCACGATCGAAGCATTCATAGTGCTTAACGACATTGGTCTCGGACTCGAGATCAATATCATAAGCCTGAAAGACCCTGGTAAGGAGACCTCCAAAGGGTAAGAAATGAGTATGATTTTGTTCAAGTTTGGAAAAGATGACACGACCCCAATTTATGACAATTTTACCAAAAATGGCATAAACAGCTTGTTGCAGTTCCATAGAATATTGATCATAACTTCCTCTTTTGGGAAGAATGTTATAAGCAAGTATTCTTGCAACCAATTTTGCAACAGGTGTTATATTCTTACTAGTCATTGGGGGTCCATGATTGGGCAAAAATATTTTAGATAAAACAGAGAAGTCATCAAGGATAATGTCACCTAGATCGAGTCCCTCGTCATCAATACCCATTATGAGATTTATTCTCTCGGGTGTGAGAGTCATCTTAGTATTTTTGACAGAGGAACGGATAACAACATCCCCATCTTTCTTTTGAAAAACTCTCATGTTCGTGTAGAAAAGATAGATAAGTTGGGGATAATAATCGGGTTGATTTGCTAAAGATAGATAGTCATAAAGACTACAATTTTGGAAAAGGGGAACTAGGTTAAACCGATCTAAGTCACTAAAATTGACAAAACGACCTGGAAAAATGACAATGCTACACATAAGATACCACCGTTCTAATAGATCGGGACTTAAAAGATATTGGGAATAATCTTGTGATGATGAACTAGCATCATGAGATCTTTTAGAACGTTTGGGTGCCATAAGAAGGGAGCAAAGGGAAGATTTTACCAAGAGGGAAGAGAAAGAACAACTAGGAGTCGAGCAGCAACAGCACGCCAGTCGACTTCTTCTTCTTCTCTGGACTTAGGGTTTCGAATTTTGGGGTAATGGTAAAAGGTGAAGAAGGAGGCTGGGAGAAGGGTTTTTAATTGCAGATAGATGGCTGTGATTGAAGGGGAAGAGATCAACGGCTGATGGAGAGAGTCACGAGTGAAAAGAAATGAACTTTCATCTCAAAAACTGTGTGATGAATCGTCGCTGAAGACAATTGAACTTGCGACAGTCGACTGATAGGGTAGAGCAGTCGACTTAGCTCGAGAAGAAAATAAGTTTTGATATCAACATATCAGTCGACTGGGGGAAAATTCAGTCGACTGGTAAAAGATGTGCCTTTAATGTATCTTAAAATTATCGGTGCGTGGATAAAATAAACCATAATCAGATATGCCTTTAATGTATCTTAAAATTCGTTTCACAGCTTTTAAATGAGACTCTTTAGGACTAGACTGATATCTAGCACATAAACATACGCTGAACATAATATCTGGTCTACTTGCGGTAATATATAAGAGCGAACCAATCATACCCCTATAGAGTTTTTGATCAACACTCTTACCTAATATATCTTTGTCAAGGGTGGTAGTAGTAGCCATAGGTGTGGATTTACTACTTGTACTATCCATGTTAAACCGTTTGAGTAATTCCTTTGCATATTTTTCTTGATTAATAAATATGCCATTTGAGGACTATTTAATTTGAAGTCCAAGGAAATAATTGAGTTCACCCATGTGACTCATCTCAAACTCGTTTTTCATGGTGTTAGCAAACTCTTGACATAGATTATTATTAGTAGAACCAAAGATTATATCATCAACATATATTTGTATGATTAAGATATCATTCTTAACTCTCTTAATAAACAAGGTAGTGTCTACTTTACCTATCTCAAATCCTATTTCTAAAAGAAAAGTTTTCAGACGATCATACCAAGCACGATGTGCTTGTTTAAGACCGTATAAAGCAATTTTCAATTTATAAACATGATCTGGAAATTGTTCATGTTCAAAACCTGGTGGTTGTTTAACATAAACATTTTCTTTAATAAACCCATTAAGGAAAGCACTTTTAATATCCATTTGATAAAGTATAAAATTCATGAAACAAGCAAAAGATAAAAAAATTCTAATTGATTCTAGTCTAGCAATAGGAGCATATGTTTCATCAAAGTCTATACCTTCTTCTTGATTATACCCTTGAGCAACTAGTCTAGCTTTGTTCCTTACAACTTGTCCTGATTCATCTAACTTATTTTTGAATACCCATTTGGTTCCAATAATAGTCTGATCAGGAGGTCGTGGAACTAAATCCCATACATCATTCCTTATAAATTGGTTTAATTCATCTTGCATGGCATTCATCCAAAATTCATTCTCACAAGCTTTTTGTATATTTTTCGGTTCAAAATCCGACAAGAATGCTGTATGAGAAATCATATTAATATGTGATCATGTCTGAATACCATGGGAGATGTCACCAATTATTAAGTCATGAGGATGATCTTTAGCTTCAACAAAAGATTTTGGTAAAGTTGAAGATATCACAATAGGATCAGTCGACTTGACAGGTTCTTCAGTCGACTGCTTTGCTTCAGTCGACTGGGAGTCCTTATCAGTCGACTTATCAGCCAGACTAGTTTGTTCTAAAGATTTAATCACATTATTTAAAGGTGATGAGTCAGTTTCATCATCTTTATTTAAATTTGATGAAGGCAGAGATTCATCGAATGTAACATGCATTGACTCTTCAATAGTCATTGTAAACTTATTGAAAATTCTATATGCTTTACTCCTATTTGAGTATCCTAAAAAGATACCATCATTAGATCTAGGATCAAATTTATCTAGATTATCTTTAGTGTTCAGAATAAAACACTTACAACCAAATGTCTTAAAATAAGAGACTTTAGGAATTTTGTTAAAAAACAACTCATAACAAGTCTTCTTTAGCTTAGGTCTTATAAGAATCCTATTTAAAACATAACAAGCTGTAGCAACGGCTTCAGCCCAAAAGTACTTTGGTAAATTGCTTTCAACAAGCATGGTACGTGCGCATTCTTGCAAAGTCCTATTTTTCCTTTCAACCACTCCATTTTGTGGTGAAGCTCTAGGAAATGCAAATGAATGTGTTATACCATTCTTGTTGCAATATTCTGTAAATGTTTCATTCTCAAATTCTCCACCATAATCACTTCTAATAGTGACTATGGTTAGAGATCTTTGGTTTTGAATACGTTTACAAAAATTTGCAAATTCATCAAAAGCATCATTCTTATGTTTTAAAAAGAATGTCCAAGTGAATCTCGAAAAATCATCTACTAAAACAAATACATATCTACTTTTATTCAAAGAAGCAACTCTAGTAGGGCCAAATAAATCCATATGAATTAATTCGAGCGGCCTACTAGTAGAAATTACTTCTTTTGTTTTAAAAGTGGATTTGATTTGTTTTCCTAGTTGACATGCATCACATAACTTATCCTTTTTAAAGGATAGTTTTGGCAATCCTTTAACTAGGTTATACTTAGATATTTTTGAGAGATTCTTCATATTCACATGTCCAAATCTTCTATGCCAAAGCCAAGAGTCATTGTTAGAAGCTATTAAACAAAAATCATTTGAAAACTCAATTGTATTCAAACACAATTCATAAATATTGTTTTTGCGAAAACCTTGAAAAATGATATTTTGCATAGTAGAGTCATAAATCAAACATGCATTTTTTTCAAATACTATTTTATATCCTTTATCACACAATTGACTAATACTTAACAAATTATGTTTTAATCCACTAACTAACAACACATTTTCTATAGTGGGGTTAGAATTTTTACCAACCATGCCGATACCTATGACTTTTCCTTTATTGTTATCACCAAAGGTAACTGTTCCTCCATCGATGCTTTGAATGGTTGATAGAAGGTTGGCATGTCCGGTCATATGTTTTGAACAGCCGCTGTCAAGTATCCAGCGATCTTTCTTGGGTACCTATAAAATATTCAAGGTAAATATGGTACCCTTTTTATTGGGTCCAAAACATATTAGTTTGGGAGAAACCAAACCCATAATGAGTTTGATTTTCCTCCATAAGCAGGAATATAATTAATAGAATTACACACATTTAATAAATATGAATTGATATACGCGATTCTATCATTCTGATTTAAGTTAACTGGAATCCATACAAATTTGTTCTGTCCAGTCGACTTTACAGTATCCTTCAGTCGACTTCTAGTGTGAGTCAGTCGACTGAATGATGCGACAGATCGACTTATATGAGGTTTTGATCTTGTTGAATAAGATTCAATTTCTCTGGACAGACGACTGATGGATGGACTCAGTCGACTTAACCGAACGTCAGACTTGCTTTTATCACTAAAATTTATTACCTTAGGCTTTTCAAAGAATTCATATAATTTATGTGTAACACTAGAAATAGATTCTGATTTATTTCTACTAGTGTTTTTAGAAAAAGATTCTTTTATAGAAGAATTTTTGAAACGAAGACCATATTTTTGACTAGATTTCACTTGATGATGAAGGACATCATTTAAATTCTCTTTGCCTTTGTTAAACTTAGACACGTTCTTGGATATCTCTTCATAATTCTTTTTTAGAGATTCAAGATCAGTATCTAAACTTGCAATGCGAGAATTTAAAGATTTCACTTCCTTATCAAGGTTAAGATTTTCTTGAGAAAGTATTTGATTGACTTTCTCTAGATTCTTAACTCTAATCTTTTTCTTTTTCAACTCTTGAAAGATTTCATTAAAAGCATCAAGTAAATCTTCTGAATCAAAATCATTACTTACATGATCTTGTGAAGCCATAAAGCACATGTTTGCAACTTCATTGTTTTCATCAGTTTCTTCTTCTGAAGAAGAATCACTATCATCCCAAGTTGCTTGGTAAGCCTTCTTGTTCTTGGAAAACTTATTCTTTGTGTACTTGTCCTTCTTGAAGTTGGAAGTCTTTCCCTTATTCTTTGTATTTTCTAGGGGACAATCCTTCTTCATGTGATCTGTTTTATTGCACCTGAAACAAGTAGGAGGATCATTAGAATCTCTAATTTTGGAATTGAACTTACCTTTCTTTAAGAATTTTTTGAATCTTCTAGTGAACATTGCTATCTCCTCTTCATCTTCTTCCTCATCGTCTGAGTCTGTCATGGCTTTAAAAGCCAATGATTTCTTCTTTGCCTGTTGTGATTCTGCATCCTTCTTTCGCTCTTCAATTTGAACCTCGTACGCCATTAGATTTCTCACAAGATTCTCAAGAGAAAGTTGTGACAAATCATTTGCTTCTTCTATTGCCGTGGTCTTCTTTTCCCATTCAGGAGTGAGTGCACGAAGAACTTTTCTAACCATCTCTGCTTGAGTGTATGTCTTTCCAAGTGCCACAAGTGAATTTGTAATATCAGTAAATCTGGTGATCATCTCGGACACAGTTTTATTTTCCTTCATGCGGAACATCTCAAACCTGTGAACAAGAACAGAGATTTTAGATTCTTTCACTTTATTTGTTCCTTCATGAGTTACCTCGAGTGTATGCCAGATTTGATGTGCGGTTGTAGCATTTGATACACGGTTGAACTCCTCCTTTGTGAGAGCACAAAATAATGCATTCATTGCTTTTGCATTATTCATAGTTTGGTTCTTTTGATCATCATTCCATTGTGCATATAGAATAGTAGGGGCAGTGTATTCCGTCTCCGTCATGTGCCATATTTCATAGTTGATTGATTGGAGGTAGATCTTCATTCTGCACTTCCAATAATTGTAGTTTGTTCCATCGAAGAGCGGTGGCCTTTGTGTAGATTGGCCTTCATGGTACTGATTAGCATTTGAAGTAGTTGCCATAGCCTGTAACCTTGCTCTGATACCAAGTGTTGGATCCTGTAGGCGAGGCAACAAACACTAGAGGGGGGTGAATAGTGTTAATTAAAATAAACTGCGGAATAAAGACTTTTTCTTCGGTGCAGTCGACTTAGGTGTGAACCAGTCGACTGATATAACTAAATAAAAGAAAATTCAAACAACTCTATGCAGTCGACTTAAAGTTGAGACAGGCGACTGAAGACACAATAAAAATTTAAAGAAACGAGACTGACCAGTCGACTGATAATGTGCTGAGTCGACTGTCCAGACAAGTTTCACAGAACTTAAACAGAAACAAGTAAATGCAAGTACGAGAGAAACAATCACAGAGTACACACGATATATCCTGGTTCGGTCCTTCCGACCTACATCCAGTCCCCAAGCAACCCACTTGAGATTTCCACTATTCTTAAAAAACAAGTTTACAAGAATATCCTACAGCGTTCAGACAACAACCTTGTCTAATCCGTAGTCCTTTCTCTCAACCAGAGAAAGCAGACTCACTCTACCACCAAGAGTGAAACGGCCGACTCTACACCCTAGAGTCTAACTCTCCAACCGAGAGCAAAAGAAAACAATAAAAATTTACAGTCAACCTATAGCCTTGTTGGTGTTATGTAATGTAGAACGTGGCTAAAAAGAGGTCGACTTCTATACCCAGTCCAGAACGAATTCCGATGTTATACTGGACTGAGTGTAGAGAACTAGAATTTTAGAACTTGAAAGATTTTTCTCTTTAACACTTAGAAATGCTCAAAGATTGCTCGGGATTCTTAAAAATGTTGTTAGATCTTTTTCAGTGAGTTGTGAACTCTATTTATAGAGTTAGAACTCCTGGACGTTGGGAGACAGTTATTCCAACTGTCAACCAACGGATCTAAGAGCTTTTGAATTTGAAAAATCGATTTTGAAAACAGAAAACGGTCAAAAGCACTCGAACAGTCGACTGGGTTGCCATAATGAGTCGACTGGTCAGAGTTTGAATAAATTTAAAAAGTTTTGTACTGCCAGTCGACTGATAGAAGCATCGGTCGACTGGTACTCAACATTTAAATTATTTCAAACTGTTTTGACCATATTTTTGATGTTTTAAAAATACACATTGTAAAATAGTGAGTGTATGTGTGTGTGACAAGGCTTTACATCATACTAAGACTCAACAAAAATAAGATTACATTGTTTACAAGACATGACTATAATTGACACTTTTAAGCTTGAGACTTTGGCTTGAGTCTTGAGTCTTGGCTTGAGTCTTGAGTCTTGAATGAAGTTTTAACCATTGTCTTTATCTGGAGCCTTTGTGCTTGTTCATTTGTTCAGCTGTATAGTAGTGAGTCATTTGTGTATAGCACCTTCAATTATAAAGTATAGCAAGGATACATGTGCAGTGTGTTGTGATCATCAAAATCAAGAATCAACACATTATTGTTAGATGCATTATCAAAACTAATACACATAATTTTATCACGAATATGAAAAATATCACAAATTTCTAAAATACGGTTTGCTATTTCAGCGCCACTATGGGGATACGGCAACGCCAGCAAGTAATATGATTCTTTTTTGAAGAATCCAATCATTGTCGATCTAATGACAGGTTATTCCCATCATTGGAATATTGTTGACACCCATCCAACAATCCGAAGTTAATCTAACTCTATAAGTTAAACTCCATAAAATTGCAATCAAAGCGTCCTTCATTTCGATGTACATTTTAAAACAATCTGATTTGTAAGTATTTCTCAGAATTCTTATAAAATAAGGGTTTAAGGTCGTTTGGTTAAAATTTTCCAAGTCCCTACTCTCGGGATAGGAAAATGGTAACTATTCCTTTATGACTAATCGGGCCATTTCCCGACGAATAAGATCGGGATCATAAGGGTGGCTATCAACTAGACCGGTCATAGGGTTGATTTTTTGTTGGCCTTGTAGGTTAGCAAGAAGGTCTTTTTGGTTATGTTGGATGTGTCTACTAATTGTACCGGTGTCGTCACCCCTCTTGAATTTGTATGTTTTAGAACATGTTTTACAAACTTTCAAACCTATACCCGGAGTTTGTTCGTCCGGGATATAATCGTAAAACTTATGCCAATCACTACTTTCTCCTCTACTTTTCCTACTACTACGGGGTTGTGTAGTTTCGGTTGGTTGGTTGTTGTTGTTGTTCTTCTAATTGTATGTCACCTACAAACTCGTCGTGTGTACCCCATTGTTGGGTAGGAGGATCATAGTACTCTTGGGCGGGCTCACTAATTGGGACAATTGGTGGCCTACGGGAAGAGGAGGAGGAATCTTGCCCGCTACGACTGCTACCGTGTGATCTAGACATTATGTAGTAATGTACTAATGTATGTAAAAAAAACAACACAATGTAGGAACGGTGAATTATAAAAACAAATCTAAAAAACAAGAGGGTTGAGATAGAGAAGATAAAAAAAACCAACAATAATTATAACTACAGCACAAAAATAAAATAACGACAGAGGTATGAAATTTTGATACCGTTCACTGTGGATACGCGTATATAAAATAAACCGTGAAAATAAGAATAGAAGTAGAACTAGAAATAAGCGATTTCGGAAATGAAGAGTTGGGGAGAGCTTGAAAGAGAATTGACGACTTGATCACTTGGAGTTGGACGAGAGTTGAAGAGTTGAAGACGTTGTTGAATTTTGATTTCGATACGATCGACAATTGATCGTGTATATGCCTTGAAGACTTGCTTGTTGAATACTTGAATTTTTGAAAATTCCTTAGAAATGAGTTATAATAGTAGAGAGAGTAAAAGAGTAAGGTGTGATTTTTTTGATGGGATTTTGGGGGGTATTTATAGGCTCAAAATAAACAAAAAACCCAAAAAAGGGTCGACCCGTGACGGGTCGAACGTTCAACCCGAACGGGTCCAACGGTTCGCGACCCGAGGTTGGCATACGGGTTGGGTGAACAGTAACGGGTTTGCGGGCCGGGTTGTACGGGTTCAAATCACTATTTACGCGACCCGGGTCGACCCGTTACTATTCACGGGTTTGACCCGAACCCGCCAAACGCTTTCACTGGCCGGGTTCAACGGGCGGGTCGCCGGTTGACCCGGCCCACTTGCCATCCTTAATTCATTGTTATCTATATTGAGTATATTGGTGAAGATTAGATAACAGAATCAAGGATTTTCTCCAAAATAGGCCACTTTTTCAAACTAATTTTCAAAATAGATCACTTTCAAAACTAATTTCAAAATAGACTATTCACAGTTCCCAACTGCTATCCTATTCTATTTTGTTGACATAGTTGACAACTGCGGTCTAAGTATATACCACAATAATCCAACTCCAATACTTGTGTCAAAATAGTGTTAAGGAGAAAACTATGTTCACCTTAGACTGCAGTTGGCCACTGCGTTCTTGATTGCACTAAGCTCGCAGTTCCCAACTGCATTCCTAATTCAATCCCCTTCACTCCACTTAATTGAGTCTTTGAACTGCATTTAACTAAGCTCGCAGTTCCCAAATCTGGAAGTTTGGAGAGTTGACAGTCGCAGTTGGCAACTGCGCTCCTGGTATTAACTTTAGCACAGTTGCCAACTGCGCTGGAAGTTAATACCCATTTTTCAGAGTTTCCAACTCTCTAGAAGTTTGGAGAGTTGACAGTCGTGGTTGGCAACTGCGTTCCTGGTATTAACTTTAGTGCAGTTGCCAACTGCGCCAGAAGTTAATACCAAATTTCCAGAGAGTTGCCAACTCTCTGGAAGTTTGGAGAGTTGACAGTCGCAGTTGGCAACTACGCTCCGGGTATTAACTTTAGTGTAGTTACCAACTGCGAGCTTAATTAATACCAATTTTCCAGAGAGTTGCCAACTCTCTGAAAGTTTGGAGAGTTGACAGTCGCAGTTGGCAACTACGCTCCTGGTATTAACTTTACCGCAGTTGCCAACTGCAAGCTTAGTTAAATACTGTTCAAATACTCAATTAAGTGGGGTGAATGGGATTGAATTAGGAATGCAGTTGGGAACTGCGAGCTTAGTGCAATCAAGAACGCAGTTGCCAACTGTGGTCTAAGGTGAACATAGTTTTCTCCTTAACAGTATGTTGACACAAGCGTTGGAGTTGGGTTATTGTGGCATATACTTAGACCGCAGTTGTCAACTGCGTCAACAAAATAGAATAGGATGCAGTTGGGAACTGCGAGTGTTCTATTTTGAGAATTAGTTTCGAAAGTGGTCTATTTTGGGAATTAGTTTGAAAAAGTGGCCTATTTTGGGGGAAAAATCCAGAATCAAGTGTAACGCTCTTTGTGAATCGTTCCTTTTGATATGGTTTTAACAGAACCCAGCGCTGATGTCTTTCTCATTGGTTATTGCATATCTTGACAACTTACATTATGGCAAATTCTCAATATAACTTTACATGAAGATCACTAAAGCTATGGATGTTTTAAGGTTGTATGGTTTGGAGAACCTACAGAGCTACATTCATAATCACTAGTGTTATCCTGTGCAAATTGCACAGACTAAATATGTTTGACATACTCATAAGTCAATTGACTATCTATAGATTCTAACAAAAAATATTAACTACAAAACCCTAACTTAGAGAGCAAGAGAAAAAGAGTGATAGGTACCTATGATGGTGATGTGAGCATCAGTGACGTTCTTGAGTTCGATCGAGACCATCTCGTTGTTCAACTTCATTAAAAACCTAAAACTCAACCAAAAAACTAAAAAAAGAACACGAAAATTAAAGAAATAAAACATAATAATGCTAATAAAAATTTAAGAAATGGAAAGAAGAGATGGAGGTACCTACCATGAACCACAGTGGCGTTGTTGGGTTTGATCGAGACCGTCTCGTTGTTCAGGTTCATTAAAATCCTAGAACCCATCCCCAAAACTTTTTTTAAAAAAACACGAAATTAAAGAAATAGAACAAAATAATGCTAATCAAAAAGTAAGAAATCGAAAGAAAAGAGGGAGATACCTTTCGTGAACAGTTGTGGCATTCTTGAGTTCGATTGAGACCGTCTAGTTATTAAGCTTCATAAAAAACCTAAAACTCATCATCTAAACAGAAAAAAGAAAACGAAAATTAGAGAAATAAAACATTAATAATGCGAATTAAAATTTTAAGAAATTGAAAGAATATAGGGAGGAACCTGACGTGAACAACAGTGGCGTTGTCGAGTTCGATCGAGACCGTCTCGTTGTTCAGCTTCACCCAAAATTTAGAAGTTATGAGTTAAGAAATTAATTAGCTATAAGTTAAGAACTATAGTGCACGATGATTGAGGTGAGTGTGGATGTTAAATTACTCATTTTGACGTACTTTTTAGTCGGTATAACATTATGCTAACTCCAACAGAGGTTACAGTTTGATCTTTATTGAGAACCCGTTTCAATTTGGTTCATGTTGGTGTGGTTTGTTGGTCGTTTCAATGAAATGAGTATTTAAGATGAAAATAGTTAGTTTCAATGAACTGCGTATTTAAGATGAAAAATAGTTAGTGTTGTAGTTGAAATATAGTCCCATTTGATCATTTGAAGCGTAAAGAGGAATCCGAAGGTAGATTTGTTTACATGTAGCCTCTTAGCCTTCGACCTTGCATCTAGTGTACCACCTCAATCATCTTGCACTATGGATGTATAACTAAATTTCTCAAAATCTCCAACAAACCACACTGACATGAACCAAATTGAAATGAGTTTTCAATAAAGTTCAAACTGTATACCTCTGTTGGAGTTAACATAATGTGATATCGACTAAAAAAGTACGACAAAATGAGTAACTTAACATCCACGCTCACCTCAATCATCTATAGTCTAAATAACTATAATGAGTAACGTAAATATTCAATACCAACATTTCGAGGTTCCTCTCAAAATCAAGATTCTAATTTACGCAACAAATGATCAAATGAGCACACATTGCAACTAAACCACTAACCAAATGACATCAAAACTTGCACATATGGTGTTTGACAAAATGCCCACTTCAAATCCTCCAAGCAGTGCCCTAATAGGACGATGCCTTTTTCGCTGCAATATTTCAAATCTTCGACGACGTGCAAATGTAGAAATTGCCTTATTAAGTTGGAAAGACGAAATATTATTTTTGTCTTACATCCTATATTAGTAAGTGTTGTTTTGGAAAATTATTTAAATATGAATAATAAATATGTAATTAAACACAATGTAGAAAAATATAATGAAACATTACATATTGAGATAAATAACTATAGGGATTAACTCAAAAGAAAGTATGATAGGAGACATAGGAGATAAGAACACATATAACATACCTGATGTAATGAAAGAGTCTGATTTCCCTTAATATAATTGGAAATCTCCCTGTATCTTTGAATGTTCACACCTACTGCAGAAAATAAAATCAATCATTTTACACTCAATAAAACACATGTAGAAAAATATAATGAAACATTACATACTGAGATAAATAACTATAGGGATTAACTCAAACGGGAAAGACTTATTTTTAGATTACTACACTCAAATGGGGATATTGTTTACTGCAATTTAATATTTATAGAGAAAGTAATCATTTCTCATTTCCTGATTGAAGTTGAATGGCAGTGACATATAACGAAAAACTAACAAAATGTAGGAACGGTAATTTTTATAAATCATGCATTTACATGAACCCTACACTAAAATGTAGAAAATTTGATACTCTCTTATATTTATGTAGTTTTGTTACGGTATGTACTTATTAATGAAATATGACAGCTATACTCTATATTTACTTCATTAAAAAACATTCAAGCAAAAGTAAGTTGTTGCATGTGTGAAATCTAAACCATTTTATTCTCTGATATATGCCAGGTATGCAATAGCTACAACAACACTATAAACATACATAAAAACTAACACAGAGTTTGCCAGTAGTGTCCATTTTGCAACTGCTGTTAGTTTCCAAACAACCCAACAACATGCTAGTGCAAAATTTTTTGCACAGCGCAGTCAGCTCTTTTATTTAGACAACATACACTATAAATTCTTACACATTCTATGTATCAAAAGATATTCATATTCACACTCTGAACAACACCGAAATCATCTAAATAGTAATGTGGTAACGAACAATACAGAACAGGGCAATATAACTCTTTCATGTATACCAACAATCCTATACTAAATTCAGCCCTGTAAAATGCACCAAACCTTTATAATATAATTTCAAAAACTCCATAAACTCAACCATTTTCTTTCCTTTTTTTAATTTCATATCACAACTCCATAAATTCACTATATGGTTTTTTTAAAATTTATGCTATGTCGCTACAAACTCAAATTCAGAAAATAACTGTACCATCTTCATTCAAACCCAAACAAAACTCAACTGAAACTGTCAAATTCCTCAAAAAGATTGGATATTGCAACAACCCCAACATCAGAAATGAGACTATAATCCTCGAAACAATAAAAGGGTTACTAAACTACTGGATTTCAGCATAACCCTCTAAATTACTGGATTTCAACATAACCCATTTAAGAAAACTCGGATTAGCCTCAAAAGAATCTCGAAATTCCACAGATCAAATGGGTTTGTACAATGCGCTACATGTGAGAGATATAAATAGTCAGAATGAAGGAAGGAAGGCGTGGAAGGAAGCTTACTAAGGGGGATGGATTGAAGGAGAAAGCAACGTGGTCCGACAGCGGGTTCGTCCTCGCCTCCGACTGCGGCTTCTTCTTCTTCTTGATGAGAGACGGGGGTTTTGGAGAGATGTAGAAGAGGAAAATGTTTTTTTTCGGGTGTTTTTTAATTAATTCTGTTTTGGGCAATTGGTGTGCGCTGCACGTGTAAGTTCCTACTTTTGTTCTCTTTTATCTTTTTCAAAATAGAGAAAGGAGAGATGAGGTAGGCCTATTAGCTTAAAATATATATATATATGTGTCAAGTTGGCTGAGCAATTTGAACAACTAGTCAGATCGGATTCTAAGTTTGAGGTTAAAAAATAAAAACTATTATTTCACAATAGAACTGATGATTCTTGCAAATAAAGTGATATATATCAAGAAAGAATAGTCATCATCATTTAAGCCTTGCCATTCTAAAAAAAAGATGGTTAAATTGAACAGAAAGGTTCGAGGTCGGAAGGCTGACTGCATGAGCATATTTATCATTTTAGATTTCTTTTTTATAATGATTGAGAAGTTGGATCTGTTACAATTACTTAAAGAGCCAGTTTGGTTGCAAGTGTAGGGTGGTAATAAATGCTCGACTTACTTTTGAACACAGATATTACTCAATCAAATAACCGTGATATAAGAGTGTTTTTTGTCTAATACCAGTTTTTGATCTCACAATATCTACTTCTCTGTAAACTTGCGCAGATTGTTGCCCCTTGAACATTTTCCCTTCTTTGCTTCCACCTTCTCCCTCCTTCAAATCATCTGGATGATGGCTGGGGTAGGATAAAAATGGCCTGGGATTCAGGATGGCTCTCGCTCAAAGTCAAGCCAGCTCGGCCCCGGACCACCACAGGCTCGGTGCCGAGCCGTAAATTCACCGTCACGAAACTGGCCTCCTCATTCCGACGATCCGCCCCGACCTTCGGTCCCCGATCCTCGACCGTCCTCCGGGGCTTCCACTCAGCCAGGTAAGGGAGGGGGATGACCTGGCACAACCCAGGCTCTCCATTTCTCCCAGAGACACAGGACCCCCACGATCTGCCATATCAGCTCCAAAACCACTTGGGGCTTTGCCACGTCAGCCCTAAACCACTCTTGGCGCTGCCACGTATGCCCTAAACTCCCTGGGCCTCTTGCCACGTCAGGCCCATGGGCTTTCGGGTCCAGACCCGGCCCCCAAGCGGATCCAAACCCGATTGGGGTTATCTATAAATACCAGACCCTCACCCACCTTCAAAGGTAATCAATCTTCACCACTTAAATCCCTAGTTACTGCTACTCTCTCTCAGAGACTGACTAGATCGTCGGAGGGTTTGCCACCGGGATAAACCCCGGTGTTCTCAGACCGTCTGTAGGTACACGAGGCGAGGCCAACCGAGCCGACCCTTCAGTAACGGAGCGAGCCTCCAGCTCACCGTCCGCTACCGAGCTCTTCCCCCTTACAAATTGAGTCTGAACTCACACCTGGTGCATCCACACTCTCTCCAATAACAAACTACATTAGGTTGGCGCCGTCTGTGGGAACTCTATTCATTCGGTAAGGACGACAGTCCGAGCCTCGTCGCCGACGCTCACCCTCCGATCCACTCTCCCATGCCTCCCAGGGCCCGGAGACCGACTTCTTCCGCCCGCCGGAACGGGCCTCCTCTTCAGGACGCCCTCGACAGAAGGCAAGGATCAAATAATCCGGGGGCGAACCCCGGACACCAACAAGGCAAACCACACATCGAGCAACCCGACCTTCGTCGGGTCATTGTCAACCGAAGGGCTAGCCAGGCCAGGGGAGGGACCGCTTCCAACTCGGCCCCGAACCGTTCCGGGCCTGCGCCCGAAGGGAGGCCGTCGGCACTCAGCCGCATTGGCCGAATTCCTACGCCCCGACCCGACCCTTCCGACCATGGCGCGGTCACCAGGACCGAGTTTTGGAGCTTCCGGGATGAGATCATGGAGGCTCTTCACGGAGCGCCAAGGTCCGCAACACTCGACCGACCCCGTCAAATGAGCGAAGGAAGGAGCTACACTCGTGCGCCACCTCCTCCACCGGAGCGCACAGACCAGGTACTCCGTCGCCTCATGGAGATGGAGAATCACCTCGAATGCCTCGGCGACGGGAATCCGAACCCCGTCCTAGGCCGAGCGCCTTCCTGGCCGCCATTTTCCGTCAACATCTTAGAAGCGGAGATCCCCCGGAACTTCCGGCCTCCGCAATTCGAGACTTACAACGGCGAGGGTGATCCAGCTGATCACATGGAGGGCTTCAAGACCCTCATGATGATTCACAGCGCCTCGGATCCCCTGCTGTGCCGAGCCTTCCCGGCCACCCTCCGGGGCCCGGCTAGGGAGTGGTTCTCCAAACTCCCCCCCGGCTCGATCTTCTCGTTCGACCAGCTGGAAGCCAACTTCTTGGGCCACTTCGTCACCAACAGGAAAGTCGAGAAGACGAGCGCATCCCTGCTCGACCTCCGCCAGAGGGAGGGGAGTCACTCCGCGACTTCGTCAAAAGGTTTACAACCGAGGCAAGATCCGTCTCTGCCCTCGACGCCGGGGTCGCCTCGGCAGCCTTCCGACACAATGTCCGGCACAACCAGCTGAAGGTCTCCTTGGCAAAGAAGCCACCTCTGGACTTCCCCGACCTTCTCAATCGAGTCGAGAAGTACATACAAGCAGAAGAAGCTCTAAACCCAGAGGGCAGCAAAGAAGTCATAGGGAAGGGCAAGTACAGGGCGGATGAGATCGAACCTGCCCAGAAAGCGGCAAAGGAAGGAGTCGGCGCGAGGAGGGCACCTCCGGTCCCTCGCTTCGAAAGGTACACTCCGTTGACACAGAATGTGCCCGCCATCCTCTTAGAAATCGAGGACAATGGCCTTGTCCGACTCCCTCTCCGACCAAGCAACAACAAGAAGCGAGACCAACGCTTCTACTGCCGTTTCCACAGGGATCATGGGCACGAAACCGACCAATTTTGGGCCCTAAAAGACGAAATTGAGGCCCTCATCTCACGAGGGTACCTCTGGGAGTTCACAAGAGAAAACCAACGGGATCGGCGAGATACCAGAAACCGGAGGCCTTCGCCTCCGAACCCTACTCCGAACCGCATCCAGGATCGGGACCCTGAGCCCGAGGGAGCCGAAACCCCGGCAATTCTGCATTGTGTTCACGGAGGACTGATGGGGGGGAGAGTCAAATACTTCTCAAAAAACCTTCATCCGAGAGGTAAACGCTGTCCAAAATCTCCCCTCACCCCGTTTACAAATGGTGCTTGTCTCTTTCTCCGGAGAAGACCTCGAGGGCGTCCGCCTCCCTCACTACGACGCCCTTGTCATTAGCCTCCACATGGCTAATTGTGAAGTACGGCGGATCCTCGTCGACAACGGCAGTTCGGTAAACATCCTTTTTCTCGAAGCCTTCGAGAATCTCAAACTGCCCAGGGGCAAGCTTAAGCCGGCCAGATACACTCTGCACGGGTTCTCCGGCGTCCCTGTCGTGATAGAAGGGATTGTGACTCTCGACGTCACCGTGGGCTCGGTTCCTACTCAGCGGACCGAGTCTATGGACTTCATGGTGGTAAACGTCAAGGCGGCATACAATGCCATACTTGGCCGACCGGGGCTGTGCTCCTTTCAGGCGGTGCCGTTGGCCTATCACTTGAAGCTAAAGTTCCCCACCCAGTAAGGGGTCGGTGTGATCCGAGGCAACCAAGAGGCGGCGCGGTCCTGTTACATGACCGCCGTCGGAGGGGGTGTCTTCCCCCTCGACGCCGTCGAGCTCGGGCCCGAGAGCGACGGTTCTGCCCCTTAGCCTACCGACGAGTTGGAGGAGGTCTCGTTCAGGGCCGCAGACGAGTCAAAATGGTTCTGAGTGAGCCGCTCGCTCTCCGAAGGTTTGAAGGTGGGCATAATTGACTGCGTCCGCCGCAACGTCGATCTCTTCGCCTGGAAGCCCTCCGACATGCCCGGGATATCCGAGGACCTGATCATGCACAGGCTGAGCGTCATCCCGGATCCAAGTCGGTCGCTCAAAAGAGGCGCAAATTCGTCCCGGAGAGGCAGCAAGCTGTGAAAGCAGAGGTGGACAAACTCTTGTCCGCTCGGTTCATTCAGGAGGTCAGCTACCCCGAGTGGTTGGCCAACGTCGTCATGGTTAAAAAGGCGACCGGGGGATGGCGGATCTGTATAGACTTCACGGATCTAAACAAAGCATGCCCTAAAGATCCTTTCCCCCTCCCCAGCATCGACGCTTTGATCGACGCGACCTCGGGACACGAGCTGCTGTCCTTCATGGACGCCTTCGCAGGGTATAACCAAATCCGGATGTTCCCCCCTGACATTGCGAAGACCTCGTTCGTCACCGACCAGGGTCTTTTTTGCTATCGCGTTATGCCCTTCGGGCTGAAAAACACCGGAGTCACCTATCAACGGCTCGTGAACCGGATTTTCAAAGACCTAATCGGCCGCAACATGGAGGTCTATGTCGACGACATGCTCGTCAAAAGCCGGGCCGGGCCAGATCACGTCCCCGACCTCGAGGAAGCCTTCGGAATCCTCCGACGTCATAACATGAGACTCAACCCGGCCAAGTGCGCATTCGGGGTCTCCTCCGGAAAGTTTCTGGGGTTCGTCGTCAGCCAGCGCGGTATCAAGGCGAACCCAGAGAAGATTCAGGCCATAATAGACATGGCCCCACCCCGGAATGTCAAGGAGGTCCAGAGACTCACGGGTCGGTTGGCCGCCATCGGTCGCTTCCTCTCCAAATCAGGGGAGAAATCTCTCCCCTTCTTCAAAGCTCTGCACGAAAAAGGGGGCTTCGAGTGGGGTGCTCCTCAACAAGAAGCCTTCGAGCAGCTGAAGCAGTACCTCGCCAACCCTCCTCTCCTCAGCAAACCCAAGCCGGGCGAACCCCTGTGGCTCTACCTCTCCGCCTCGGATAGCGCCCTCAGCGCCGTCCTCGTCCAAGAAGAGGACGAGGTTCAAAAGCCGCTGTATTATGTAAGCAAGGTCCTACTCCCCGCCGAGACGAGGTACGCGAAGATCGAAAAGGTGGCCTATGCTCTGGTCATGGCGGCCCGGAAGCTCCGCCCTTACTTCCAAGCTCACTCCATCCAAGTTCTAACTGACCAGTCCTTGAAAACCGTCCTCTACAAGCCAGAGAACTCTGGCTGTTTGGTCAAGTGGTGAATTAAGCTGAGCTAATACGACATCGGCTATCAGCCGAGGACGGCGATCAAAGGTCAAGCCCTCGCCGAGTTCATCACCGAGTGCACAGCTTCTGAGCAGCCAAGTGTCAAAGGGTTAGATCCGATCTGGGAAGTCTATGTCAACGGATCCTCCTGTGAAACCGGGAGTGGTGCCGGAATCATCCTCCGGGGTCCTGACCAATTCCTCCTTCAATACTCCCTCCGCCTCAACTTTCCGGCCTCCAACAATGAGATGGAACACGAGGCCATGATCGCCGGACTGACCCAAGCACACCGAGCCGGAGCCAAGCAGATCCGGGCCTTCAGCGATTCTTAGCTCGTGGTCAATCAGATCCCCGGGGAATACGAGGCACGCGATGACCGGATGGTGAAGTATTTGGCTGTGGTCCGATGTCTCCTAGCATCCTTCTGCTGCTCCACAGTTGTTAGGGTCCCCAGAGAGCAGAACGCCCAAGCAGACGCTTTGTCAAAACTCGCCTCTTCCTCCTTCGAGGGCCTCGACCAAACGGTACTCATCGTAATCCTCTTAAAACCAAGTATGAATGACCAAGACCAGGAGGCAATGTGCGTACAAAGCGGTATCAGTCCGGACGACTGGACCGCCCCTATTCGAAGATTCTTTGTTCGAGCCGAGCTTCCCGAAGACCGGGCCGAGGCAAGACGAGTCAGGATCCGAGCTGAAAGGTTCGTCATGATCGACGACATCCTCTTCAAACGCTCGTACACACTGGTCGATGGTAACCCGTACCTCCGCTGTCTCACCAATGACGAAGCCAGCTACGCGCTGAAAGAACTTCATGAAGGGATCGACGGATGCCATATGGGAAGCAGATCACTCGCTCGTAAAGCCCTAAATCAGGGTTACTATTGGCCCACCATGCTCCAAGACTCCCAAGACCTGGTCAAGAGGTGCGGTCCATGCCAGAGGTTCTCCCCTATCAAGAGGATTCCTGAAGCCAATCTCCGATCCCTGGCTAGTCTTACGCCATTCGCCATGTGGGGCATGGACCTTGTGGGCCCCTTCCCCGCAGCAACAGGGCAAAGGAAATTCTTGATAGTCGCCATCGACTACTTCACAAAGTGGCTTGAGGTCGAGCTGCTATCCAGTATCACCGAGCGCCAAACATAGCAGTTCTTCTGGAAGAATATCGTTTGTCGGTTCGGGATCCCTCAGGTCCTCGTTACAGACAATGGGACCCAATTTGCAGGTCAAAACTTCCGAAAGTTCTGCGAAGAAATTGGCATCCAGCAACGCTTCTCCGCTATATGCCACCCTCAGTCCAACGGCCAAGCGGAGAACGCGAACAGGCAAATCCTCGACGGCCTCAAGAAGCGTCTCGACAGTCCCCCTAAAGGGCAGTGGGTGGAAGAGCTGCCCAGCATGCTGTGGGCACACCGAACCACCAAAAGGGTCCCCACGGGAGAGACGCCGTTTAGCTTGACCTACGGGACGGAGGCGGTGATCCCTGTGGAGGTCGGACTGCCTTCTCCCCGGATCATGGCCTTCGACGAAACTAACAACTCATCAGGCCTAAGGGCCAACCTAGACCTCGTCACCGAGGTCAGGGAGAAGTCTTCCGTCCAGAGAAGCATCTACCAGCAATGGATCGAGATGTTTTACAACAAGAAGGTCCGCCCAACAGACATCAAGGCCGGGGACCTCGTGTTACTCAAATTGTCCGTCTCCGATCCAACCAAGAAGAGGAAGCTGGCCCCCAACTGGGAGGGCCCATACAGGGTAGCCGAGGCCATACGTCCCGGCACTTAACGACTGGAGGATATGAATGGTCAGGCTATCACGCGACCCTGGAACACCGAACACCTGATGAAGTTCCTGGAAGAACGGATATAGGTTCCTGCTTGGCTAATGTAAATAATAATTTTGTAAGCTTTCATATGTAAAAGGCCTTTTTAGCGCCCCTCTCTACATATATGAAAGAGATCCCTTTTTGTCAACTCCAAACGCCTCGGCAGGTCCGACCTAACACCGGACAATGGGATCGCTTTCTCAAAGCTTCAGCACCCGAGTCCTCACTCTGGTGTCGTCCCCCGACGTCTCGGTTGGTCCGAACCGGCTTCAGGCCAGGGAGTCACCATAACGCCTCCCGGTGCCCAAGATGCCACGCCCGGTACTGATCCCTTACGGATCGGCAGGACCGAACCTGACCTCCACCACCAATCAATAGGCTATTGGCCAGCGCAACGAATGAAAAGAAATTCCTTATTCATACTCCCTTATTAGTTCTGAAAAACAAACAAAGACCGTTACAGGACCACTCCACTCATTTCAAATAGAAAGAATTCACTCTTAGGGCCCCTCGGGTCCGAGGGATGGCGATCCCACTCCGATCGAACGACTAGGAGCTCTCTCCTCATCATGGCGGTCCTTGGGATCAGCCACGGTCGACAAACCAGCCACGGAGCTCTGGGCGTCAACCGGTCGGACACGCTCCAGCAGCAGCAACGCCGAAGGAACCCCCTCCGTTCGCCGGTCTCCCGAGGAGGATGCCATCCTCGTCCCGGACACACCCAGCATCGTCTTATAACGGTGTATCTCCATCTCCTTCTCCACTATGATGTCGCGAAGAAGCCTCTCAGACGGGGGCCTCTGCACCGACGCACTCGACATGGTGTACACGAGACCAGCACTTTCAAGATCCCGATCTACCATTGTCCTCTTCAGCCGGTTCGCCTCGGCACTCAGAGCCTCGGACTTGTCCCGATAATAGTTAAAGGAAGCATCTTGGTCGCGAGCCCCCTTGCGATAACGAACCAACGTGGCCTCCAGGACCTTGATTTTACTCCGGAGCCACGCCACGTCGGAGCGACGGGGGTCCGCCTCGGGAAGGAGAGCCGTTACCTAAAAGAGAACCAACCACCGCTCAAAACACATCGGCAAAAGGGGTCCGAAAAAATCCGAGTACAAAAGACTTGGCCAATCAAAAAATCCTTTTTTATAAATCAAATCCTTCATACAAAAATGCGGTGGCCAGTCCGCGGTCGGCAAATACAATATAAAGGAAGAAAAAGACTAAAACAGGAGGCTAACAGACTAATTCCCCACCTCAGCATCGGTCGGTTTCACGGGAGGGTCGATTGCCGAACCCACGACCGGAGCTTCAGCATCAGGAGTCTTCAGTGGCGCCTCGATCTCCAAATCATAGTGGAGGCCGGACAGAGCGATGGTTGGATAGAAGTGTCTCACATAGCTGAGGACCTTCGCATAGACCTCGTTCTGGGCTGCGATCACCATGTCCTGCCCCGTCGTCGTCAGCTCCTTCTTCTCCTTCGCAAACTTCTTCTTCAGGGCGACCACCCTCTTGCCCCACTCCGCCTCCTTGGCCTCGAGCTCGACCTTCATCTGCTGCTCCCTCTTGTGCGAGCCCTCGAGCTCGATCCTCATCTCCTTCATTTCCTGCAAGCACTTGTCCGTCCGACCTCGCTCCCGTTCCACGGCTGCTTCGTAGAGACTTTTCACGTGGGCCCCCTGCACACAAGCCTGCGGCAACCAAGCACTGTTAAGGAAACCTCCTTAACAATAAATTCACAAGGAAAGTGGGGTCGGCAGACTTACCAGCACACTGGCCTGCGCCAGGCGCGTGTACGCCTGCTCCAAAGTCTCGCCGCTCATCTCCTCACGGTCTCGGTGAGTCGCCAGGTTCTCCACCACATCGATGGCCTGGGGCCAGCGGTTAGACAGTCCCCCTCCCGTATCGACCAGGCCGGCACCCACGGCCGTCTAAGCTCCTCCATAACAGTGTCCCCTCCCTCGGCTCCGACCAGGGGACCCTTCCCTTTGCTGCGTTCGGACACCTTCGCCTGACCCGGACTCTTCTGAACGACCGCCTCCTTGTTCTTCTCCGAGCTACTCTCACAAAGGCCCAACGGTTCGCCATCATCCTTGTCGACCCGTAAACCCTCGCCAGTCCGAGGTAGGGTCTCGCACCAGGGTAGCCTTCCTACGAAGGCCCAACGGTTCGCCATCGCCCTTGCCGACCCGTAAACCCTCACCAGTCTGAGGTAAGGTCTCGCACCAGGGTAGCCTTCTCATGAAGGCCCAACAGTTCGCCATCGCCCTTGCCGACCCGTAAACCCTCGCCAGTCCGATGTAAGGTCTCGCACCAGGGTAGCCTTCTCACGAAGGCCCAACGGTTCGCCATCGCTCTTGCCGAGCCGTAAACCCTCGCCAGTCCGAGGTAAGGTCTCGCACCAGGGTAGCCTTCTCACGAAGGCCCAACGGTTCGCCATCGCCCTTGCCGACCCGTAAACCCTCGCCAGTCCGGGGTAAGGTCTCGCACCAGGGTAGCCTTCTCACGAAGGCACAACGGTTCGCCAATGCCCATCTCGGCCCGTAAACCCTCGCCAAACCGAGGTGAGGTCCAGCACCAGGGCAGCCTTCCCACAAAGACACATCGGCCCCCGAGGTCCCCGAAAGGTATCACCTACTCTTATCCACGACCAGAAATACTCCTCCACGGCTAACTCTCGCATCCCCGCAGGAGTGGGGGGCTTATGAGGTAGGATAAAAATGGCCTGGGGCCCAGGATGGCTCTCGCTCAAAGTCAAGCCAGCTCGGCCCCGGACCACCACAGGCTCGGTGCCGAACCGTAAATTCACTGCCACGAAACTGGCCTCCTCGTTCCTACGACCGTCCCCCGACCTTCGGTCCCCGATCCTCGACCGTCCCCCGGGCCTTCCACTCAGTCGGGTAAGGGAGGGGGATGACCTGGCGCAACCCAGGCCCTCCATTTCTTCCAGAGACACAGGGCCCCCACGATCTACCATATCAGCTCCAAAACCACTTGGGGCTTTGTCACGTCAGCCCTCAACCACTCTTGGCGCTGCCACGTATGCCCTAAACCCCCTGGACCTCTTGCCACGTCAGGTCCATGGGCTTTCGGGTCCAGACCCGGCCCCCAAGCGGATCCAAACCCGGTTGGGGTTATCTATAAATACCAGACCCTCACCCACCTTCAAAGGTAATCAATCTTCACCACTTAAATCCCTAGTTACTGCTACTCTCTCTCAGAGACTGACTAGATCGTCGGAGGGTCTGCCAACGGGATAAACCCCGCTGTTTCAAGACCGTCTGCAGGTACACGAGGCGAGGCCAACCGAGCCGACCCTTCAGTGCCGGAGCGAGCCTCCAGCTCACCGTCCGCTACCGAGCTCTTCCCCCCTTACAAATTGAGTCCGAACTCACACCTGGTGCATCCACACTCTCTCCAAAAACAAACCGCATCAATGGCCATAAACTGAACTATAGGTTACTTGATGCTGTCAACTCTAGCGGAAAAATATTTTTATCACATACTGTAAGTTCTATATGTATCTGCGGTATTCTACTCTTGCCTCTTGGTGAACACTGTTTTGCTGGTTGCTCTCTGTATATCCCGATGCCAAACCTGTGTCAGATACTTGTTTGAGACTTCTCGCTCATATTAGTTTATTATATATATTTACATTTGGCCAATCTTTTCTCAAGCACCAATTGAAAATATAATTAAACTTTTCTCTTTTCATATACTAGTGAATTCTAATACTTTTATGTGGATTATGGAGCTTCTTGTATTTCATTATTTTGCATTGACTAGGATCATCATTTTTTTTGTACACTATAGATCTCTTATTTTGATTGTTTAGCTCAAAATAATATTGTTGGATGGCATTTAAGTTAATTTATGCATAACTATAATACATAATATTGCATGCATACTGAACTCATCTTTGCTCAACTTTTTCCGAATTTACTGAGTCCCATACCTATACCCATATCTGTGCATCTACATACTTCCGAGCATTATTTTAAAAGTACATGACATTCCCAACTTACAATTCTTTGAGGCCATTTTCATGGTTAGGTTCTGTCTGGCAAGTTTGTTCTGTGGTTTGCAGTGGGCGCTCCACTTAGGAAATAACTGCATATTAAAGCAGCCTGGAAGGTTTTGCAGGACGAGGCCACCACTCTTTTAACGGGCTCTTAAGGCAGGTGATATCATTCTTTCGCTTTGAAATGTTTAATAACCTTTCATTATGCTCTTGGTGATGCCTGCTATAAAGAAAAAGTTCGTAGCATCGGAGTATCGTTCTGCTCATCTCACTTACAAGGCGGACTATTTTGGTCATTTTCCCTATCCCTCCCCTCATCTTCAGCTCCTACTATCTCCTCTCTCTCTCTCAGATAGACCTGTAATAGTTTGTAGTCTTCTCCCCTCATCTTCATTTTTCAGCTTGCCAATACTGAGGAATACATCCACGGGGCAGTTCACGGGGAATCTTGGGGAGATTCTGATAAGGAAATTGGACCACCAAAAATGTTTTATTACAAATTTTTATTATTTTCTTTTTTTTTTGTTATAGCTACATTTGGACTCTTGTTCTAAAGACTTCAGTCCCTTCTCCATGGAATGTTTCTCTTTATAAATGAAAACATTTGCAATGCATTTTCCAAGTGCTCTTCCTTCATCTAAAGCATACAGAGAGAGGGACCATTATCATCTGGTTCACCATTATCACCATTTTCCAAGTGCATATTGCAGCTCCACAACTATCCAACCATTAATTGAAAAATATATCAAATGTGTCACGCTCCGCTTCCCATAATACGGAAACACGAGTACGCAGCTGAGGCCCAATGAATGATGTGTACATCATCCATAAGTTGTAACAGTTTAACACAATAATATGAAAGATGACAATAATCACGCATGCAATAAAATATCACATAAATATGAGTAATTCTTGAAGTGCCTCATACATAACCAACATCTGGAAAGTAAATAACTTCGGGTCAACAAAGCCAGGAATACAAAGTGCGAAAGTAACACAATGCTGGAAATAAAATAACATAAATGAAATAACTATGACTATCAATTTCACTCCAATCTTTAGAAGATCAGTTTCTCAAGTCCTTCAGTTGCTTTTTCCGTGATACCTGTAATCTCAGCATCTAGAAATGGAAAAAAATGCCCGTTAGAGCAAGCTACGGGCAATAAGTAGTAGCAAGCAGTAAAATAAGAAATAAAGGATTATATAACAAGATCAAGAAATTGGGTCGATATCAGAGTCAATAAACGATAAACGATAACAAAATCAAAAGTTCAATAATCAATAATTCAGTAATCGGGAATCAATGTTAAATAACCAGTATTTAGTATCAGTATCAATGCTCAATGTTTATCTCATGTCTATCAGTCTTTTATTAACATATCTAATGCACGCAATTCTGCATTCCATACCACAAGTTCGGGTACATACAATCAAGTGAACGTTTAGACTCTAGTGGTAGAATCTGCAGGGTCATGTACTCGGGTCTTACAATAATAATATTCAATGATCAATAAACAATACACGCACTACAAAACATGTGCGATTTACCGGCGTATATTTCCCAGCGTTTTACCATTCGCACCGGGGTAGGGAGTGACCAGGAATGGAGCGTCAGATTGGATGGTTATACACCGGCGGCCTCTATAAAACACCGGGGAATCATGATATTCACTGGCGGCCTCTATAAAATGCCGAGAAATCATGATATTCACCGGCGTTTTATTTAGAAACGCCGGTGAATGGTATTATTCACCGGCGTTTTAATAACAAACGCCGGGGAATATATGGATACATTCACCGGCGTTCGTAATTTCAAACGCCGGTGAATTAACTGAGATAAATCCCCGCGAACCCTAACATTTCGCTAGCTAATTTTCCAAACCTAATTTGGCCACCTTCGTTTTCCCTCCTCCCTCTCTCTATTTCTCGCACTTCGCCTCCGTCCCGTCGTCATCTTCGACAGCCCAATTCTATTTCCCTCCTCCCTCTCTCTATTTTGCGGTGAATTGGCGATCGAAAACCACCGCTCGTCGCCCCGCTCTCTCTCTATCTCCTACGCCACCGCTCGTCGCCCCCCTCTCTCTTCGGTAATTTCTCTCATTTTCACTGTCAAAGATGCTGAATTCATGCATCTGATTGTCATCTTAGCATGATTTTTTACCAAAATGGGTTAACTGTCAACTAAGGATGCTGGCTGTATACCAAAATCCTCCAAATTTGTACAAGAATTGGGCTGAACAAACCTTGTGCAGGTCTATTTTGGAGCCACAAACATCATGATTTAGTTGGGATGAAGAATTAATAGAGAAACATATATGCTTAGATACTGGAAATTTTTATTTTCTTTTACTGTTAAAGAAACTGATCGCATGCATCTGATTGTCATCTTGGCATGATTTTTTTACCAAAATGGGTTCACTGTCAACTAAGGATGCTGTATGTATACCAAAATTCTCCAAATCTGTACAAGAATTGGGCTGAACAAACCTTGTGCAGGTTTTTTTTGGAGCCACAAACATCAATGGTTTAGTTGGGATGAAGGATTAATAGAGAAACATATATGCTTAAATACTGGAAATTTTCATTTTCTTTTACTGTTAAAGAAACTGAATTCATGCATCTGATTGCCATCTTAGCATGATTTTTTTACCAAAATGGGTTGACTGTCATCTAAGTATGCTAGCTGTATACCAAAATCCTCCAAATCTGTACAAGAATTGGGCGGAACAAACCTTGTGCAGGTTTATTTTGGAGCCACAAACATCAATGGTTTAGTTGGGATGAAAAATTAATAGAGAAACATAAATGCTTAGATACTGGAAATTTTCATTTTCTTTTACTGTTAAAGAAACTGAATTCATGCATCTGATTGCCATCTTAGCATGATTTTTTTACCAAAATGGGTTGACTGTCATCTAAGTATGCTAGCTGTATACCAAAATCCTCCAAATCTATACAAGAATTGGGCGGAACAAACCTTGTGCAAGTTTCTTTTGGAGCCACAAACATCATGATTTAGTTGGGATGAAGAATTAATAGAGAAACATATATGCTTAGATACTGAAAATTTTCATTTTCTTTTACTGTTAAAGTAGCTAAATTCATGGATCTGATTGCCATCTTAGCATGATTTTTTTACCAAAATGGGTTCACTGTCAACTAAGGATGCTGTATGTATACCAAAATCCTCCAAATCTGTACAAGAATTGGGCGGAACAAACCTTGTGCAGGTTTATTTTGGAGCCACAAACATCAATGGTTTAGTTGGGATGAAGAACTAATAGACAAACATATATGCTTAGATACTGGAAATTTTCATTTTCTTTTACTGTTAAAGTAGCTGAATTCATGCATCTGATTGCCATCTTAGCATGATTTTTTTACCAAAATGGGTTCACTGTCAACTAAGGATGTTGTATGTATACCAAAATCCTCCAAATCTGTACAAGAATTGGGCTGAACAAACCTTGTGCAGGTTACTCTTGAAGCCACAAACATCATAATTTAGTTGGGATGATGAATTAATGGAGAAACATATATGCTTAGATACTGGAAATTTTCATTTTCTTTCACTGTCAAAGATGCTAAATTCATGCATCTGATTGTCATCTAAGGATGCTAGCTGTATACCAAAATCCTCCAAATCTGTACAAGAATGGGGCTGAACAAACCTTGTGCAGGTTTCTTTTGGAGCTACAAACATCAATGATTTAGTTGGGATGAAGAATTAATAGAGCAACATATTAGTAGCCATATTAGTTTCTTTTGTGCAGGTTTATTATTATTATTATTATTATAATTTTGGGATAAGTAACTGATTATTAGTAGCCATGAACAGAATAGTTCATGAGTCATCAGATCTTCTTGTTACCGTATTTACAGCACGACGCCCTCGTTATTCGTCCGATTCCTCTTCCTCAGCAAATACCCTTTACCATCATCATCTCCTTGAACGGAAAGCCAAATACAGGGGAGACTATAGTCGAATCGATATTAGACTCGAACACATGGTGTGCGATAATAGGGATGGCAACTGGGCTGGGTCAACTGGCGACCGACCCGCGACCCGGCCCGCCAACCCGGCCCGGTTAGTTGCTTGGCGGCTTCGGGTCGAACCCGGTGAACAGTACCGGGTCGACCCGGGTCGCAATTTACGTGAATCGAACTCGCGAAATCCAGCCCACGAACCCGGCCCAACTCGCGAATTCAACCCGCCAACCTGCGGGTTGAGACCCGTTAAACCCGTACGGGTCGACCGTTCACCCGTGGGTCGTACGGGTCGAACGTTGTGCTGCTAGCCTGCTGCGCTCTGTCTGGGACAGAGCCGTTTGGAACGGCTCTTTGAGCCGTTGGGTTTTTTTTTTGTTTTTTTTTTTGTTTTTTCCCACATATTTAGCCTATAAATATCCCCAAAAATTTCATAAAAAATCACACCTCACTCTCTTACTCTCTCTACTATTATACATCATTTGTAAAGAATTTTTGAACAATTGTAGTATTCATCAAACAAGTCTACAAGGAGGCATATACACGATCAAATTTCGGTCGTATCAGAATCAAAATTCAACGTCTTCAACGTCTTCAACTCTCTTCAACCCTCGTCAAATCTACTTCAACCTCTTCTAAACTCTTCAATTGCGGAATCGGCAAAGTGCTCCTCCATCTTTTCTATTGTATTCTTATTTTAACGGTTTTTTTACATACGCGTATTCCACGGTGAACGGTATCAAAATATCTCTATCTCTCTTGTTAATTTTTTTTTTGCGTTGTAGTTAAAATTATTGTTCGTTTTTTGAACTTCTCTATCTCAACCCTCTCATTTTTTAGATTTTTTTTGTATAATTCACCGCTCCTACATTGTATATTTTTTTTCACATACTTTAGCACATTACTACATTATGTCTAGATCACGCAGTAGCGGTCGTAGCGGACAAGATTCCTCCTCCTCTTCACGTAGGCCACCAATTGTCCCAACTAGTGAGCCCGTCCAAGATTATATTGATCCTACTATAGAACAATGGGGTACACACGACGAAGTTGTAGGTGACATACAATTAGAAGAAGAACAACAACAACAACAAACCGAAACCACATAACCCCGTAGTAGTAGGAAAAGTAGAGGTGAAACTAGCGATTGGTATAAGTTTTATGATTATATCCCGGACGAACATACTCCGAGTATAGGTTTGAAAGTGTGTAAAACATGTAGTAAAACATACAAATTCAAGAGGGGTGACGGTACCGATACAATTAGTAGGCACATCCAACATAATCATAAAGAACTTCTTGATCAAATACAAGGCCAACAAAAAATCAACCCTGGGACCGGTCAAGTTGATAGCCACCCTTATGATCCCGAACTTGTTCGTCGGCAAATGGCCCGATTAGTCATTAAGGAAGAGTTACCATTTTCCTATCCCGAAAGTAGGAACTTGGAAAATTTTAATCAAACGGCCTTAAACCCTCATTTTAAAAGAATTCCGAAAAATACTTGCAAATCGGATTGTTTTAAAGTGTACATGGAAATTGTTGCCGCTGATTCTGGTGTGGGGGTAAACAGATGAGATTTGTGAGTTCGAGAAAAACCGGAACAGCGGATCCAAGCCTTCCGATTCCTGCCGCAACCTGCAAGGAAGTGCGATACACCGGGGTTGATTCCGGCGACGCACCCTCCGACGCTCTTGTCAGTAACCAGTGGTTATTAAGAAAGAGCTTAAGGTGGAAAAAGAGTGATTACCTGGTCACAGTGGTAGGGGGAGGTATTTATAGTCGCCAGGGGAGTGATTAAGGGCTCGATTTCCTGTGTAACTGTCAGGAGAAAAATCCTCCCAATTTGTTTAGGAAACTGGCTCTTAATTCCCGGTGAGAGCAAATCAGGCCCGTTGATCCAGTCAGATCAGTGACCCTGATTTTCCTCTTGCTGATCTGGGTCTATTTTGGGTCGGGACCCGTACCCAGTCGGAGTGGATCCGTTTGTGGGGTGTTGGGTCTGTGAGAAGGAGACCCAGTACCCGTTTCGGACCCATCTGTATGTGAAATTACCGTTTTACCCCTGAGCTTCAAGATTCGTGCCCAATCTGGACGGTTTCGATTTAACCTCATTTTTAGCCATATCACGAGCCCCCCACTCCTAAAGACTGAGTGTGATCAGCCTTTGAGGAGTAGTTTAACTGTTTCAGTGGCTAGTGGAGTTGTATCGGAGTCTGAATGGAGGGTTTTGAATCTCGAAAGGGGGTAGTGAGGTAATTTTTTGAAGCCATATGCTGTTCTGTAGCCGTATCGAGTATTTGGCGGCTTTTATCTATTTTTTCGGACTATTTATTTAATTTTGCGATGTGTTAACTAATCGTTCGGGGGCCTTAACAGTGCATTCTAGACAATAATTGTTCATTCAGGGGCTCAAAAATGTCCCCCCGAATTTTTAATTATTTTCTAGAATTTTTAGTTAATTTTCCCGAATTTTTAGCAATTTTTCGCAATTTTTAAATAAATAAAACGATTTAAATAAATAAAAATTGGTTTTTAAATACCGATTAATGACGTGGCGCAATTTGGACCCCTGATCAGTGCGGAGTGCGAATTTCTGAGTGATCAGACGATCCTTGTTCCTCGGTAGTCTGTTTCGCCATATACGAGGGTCGGCTCCTCGGCTCCTCGGCTCGGAACCCTCCGAGGTACGTGGCGTCATCTTGGCCGTTCATCTCATGCGGATCCCCAAAAAATGCTATCTTGTCGTTCAGTGGACGTGGCAAGATCTGAACCGTCCATCATGACGAGCGCGCTTTTCGACAAGATCCAACGGCTGATATGGGTCGGAGCGTTTTTTTGCCATATACGAGGGTCGGTTCCTCGTCCTCTGGGCTCGGCAGACTTTTCCGCGGCATAAGAGGGTCGGTTCCTCGTCCTTTCGGCACGGCAGGCTTTTCCGCGGCATATGAGGGTCGGTTCCTCGTCCTTTCGGCTCGGCAGGCTTTTCCGCGGCATAAGAGGATCAGTTCCTCGTCCTCTCGGCTTGGCACATGTAGCTCGGAATCAGCCGGAGTACGTGGCATGATCCTGATCGTCCATCTCAGCACGGATCCCCAAAAAATACTATCTTGTCGTTTAGTGGACGTGGCGAGAGCTGAGCCGTCCATCATGATGAGCGTGCTTTTTGACAAGATCCAACGGTTGAGGTAGGTCGGCGAGTTTTTTCGCCATATACAAGGATCGGTCCCTCGTCCTCTCGGCTCGGAAGCTCGGTCCCGTTGGCCGAGGCACTGAGTTGGAGATCTTGAAGGATGTCTTTAACGGGTTGCTATCTTCCGAGCCCAGTAGCTCGGTTAAGTGGGCCAGTGGCAGGCAGTTCGGAAGGTGCACGTGGTCGCATCTGGTTCGTTCATCATGGTGCGAATCACGAGGATGGGGTTCAGATAACGAGAAAACGTTATCTTGTCGTTTTGTGGGCTTGGCGCAATCTGAACCGTCCATCGAATTCTGACACGAATTTTGGAGAGATCCGACGGTAATTTTGCCTCGGAAGGATTTTTCTCCATATACGAGGGTCGGTTCCTCGTCCCCTCGGATCGGAAGGTCGGTGCTGTCAGTCGAGGCATGGAGTCGGACATTTCGAAGAATGTCGGTCTTGATGGGTCGTGACCTTCCAGCCCAGTAGCTCAGCTGCTTGGCCGAGCTGTTCGGTAGCTCAGTTAGGCAGGCCAGTGGCAGGCGGTCCGGAAGGTACACGTGGTCGAATCCGGAGCGTCCATCATCGCGCGAATCACGAGAACAGGGTTCAGATCACGAGAAAACGTTATCTTGTCGTTTTGCGGGCGTGGCGCAATCCGAACCGTCCATCGAGTTTTGACACGAATTTTGGAGAGATCCGACGGTGATTTTGCCTCGGAAGGTTTTTTCTCCATATACGAGGGTCGGTTCCTCGTCCCATCGGTTCGGATGTTCAGTGTCTTTGGCCAAGGTGGGGAGAACAAGTAGCTCGGAGTTGTCCGGAGGAGACTCAGTAGCTCGGTGGCCCAGACGAGCTGTTCGATAGCTCGGCTAGGTACACCGGTGGCTTCGTTGCGGACTTGGTTATTTCAAGATCTTCTGTTGTTGGAGCTGAAACGTCATAACACTCTGCTTTGGCGCTTTGGCTTCTTAATGGGCTTTTTAGGTTCCCAAGGCGGCCCAAACTTGCTTTTGGGGTTATAAAAGATCATTCTCCCACCCCCAAGCTCATTTCTCACTTTACACTCTTAAGATTTCACTTTTACTCTGTGCTCTCTGCTAGTGGTGATTTTCGCTCCAAGGTGGTTGCGCTAGCTGTCGCGTGGGCCAGGCGATTTCCGACGAGCTTATTCTGACCGTGAACGTCACTTCAAAGGTCAGTCTACTAGGTTAGTTTTTTCTTTAGAGATGTCAAGAGTGAACTCGGGGAGTGGGGCCTCGTCTTCGGGCGATGATGGCGCCGAGGAGAGGAGAAGGGCGGAGGTCCGAAGGAAGGGAAAGCAGGTCGCCGAGCCGTCTGCGACCGAGGCGAGGCAGGAGAAGAAGAAGAGGAGGGTGGCGACCCAATCTCCCGTGGTCGAGGAGATCGTGGAAAACCCGAAGCAAGCACCCGAGATGGGACGATATCCTTCTGTATTGTCCGGGCATTCGGGGGTCAGGCAGTACGAAGGTGACCTCTTAGAGAAAGCAATCTTCGGAAAGTCGAAAGTCCTCGAAGAACCCAACCCGGCTCTTCCTACCGAAGCCGACGAGATTACTTCGGTGCTATCCGAGAGGGATCTCCTTCGGATCAGAAAGGGATTCGCCATCCCTCCGGAGTACAAGCTGATGGATCCTGGTGCTGGGATGCGAGCGAATTCAAAGCTGTCGTTGTCGGATATGTGCATGTTCGACTTCAACTCCTTGAATGCCGGACTGCATTTAACGTTGCATCCCTTCATTCTCCAGATCCTCGGGTGGTTCTGCCTCGCGCCGACCCAATTTATGCCGAACACATGGTGTCATGTGAACGCTTTCCTGCTTCAGTGCTGCAAAGCTGAAGTCGAGCCGGACCTAACAGTCTTCTGAGGCCTATATCGGATAAACCGGATGCACAAGACAGAGCATCGATATTACTTGGGGCCGAGGAAGGGGGTTAGGATCATAGAAAACCCGGACTCAATTAAGGGCTGGAAAGAGAAGTTCTTTATATTAAGGGGGGAACCAATATTGCAAATTCCGACCCGATGGAAACCAGAGGTGCCCAAGTTTGCGAGAGCCGACCCCGTGCTGTCTGCGGTCGAGGAGGAGGTAGCGAGGAAGATCATGGCCCTCCCATTGTTGAGTTGGAGGGAGTTGACGGAGGAGGTGCTGTTCGGGTCCGACCTTAGCCCCATCGACCCGAGTATGCTCCTAACATCTCGTTTATTTTTGTTTTTCTTCCAAGTGTTTAGCTCGTCTTGCTGACTCAGTTTTTATTTTGTTTGATGCAGAAGCGATGAAGATAGACTTCAACGCCATGATGGCCGATAGGTCCAAATTGGCCGGGGGTAGGAAGAGGAAGAGGGCGACCGTGGCTGCCTCGTCGACTCCGCAGCCCAAGGTCGCTTCGACTACCACCCCGCCTCCTCCGACTACTGAGGCACCTTCGGAGGTGGTTGTCGCCGAGGAGCCCTCGGTGCCTGTGGCCTCGGCCCGGTTGAAGGGGCCTTCGATGTTAACGAGGCGTTGTCGCTCGAGGCTCCGAGGTTGACTGAGGCTGCCGAGGAGTTCCTGACTGAGCAGCACAAGCAGCTGTTTGTGCCGAACTGGCAGGTGAAGAATCACGACGGATTCCTCGGAAACTTGCTGATGTCGGTGCAGGTCGTCAAGCACCTGGCGACCCCGAAGGACAGAGCCGCACTGAAGGCGGGGACGGTCGGCGACGACACTTACGAAGTGGCTCGGTCACTCGTATCGGTAAGTTTCTCATTGCGAATTTCTTCAAGTTTACTGCTCGGCTTGTATATTGAGCTTATCGTTGTCCTCACAGGCCACTTGCCACTTCGGCCATCTCCTCGAGACATTCGCCGTGCAGGAGAAGGAGCTGAAGGCTGCCAGCGACAAAGACAGGGCGGAGAAGGTCAAGGCGGTTTGGCAACTCGAGGCCGAGCAGAGGCGAGTCGAGGCCTTGGAAGTCCGGGTCGCCGATCTTGTGGCCGACTTGGAGAGAGCCAAGGGGCGACTTGATGCGGAGTCGACCAAGGCTGCGAAGGCTGCCGAGGAACTGGCCGCGTCGGCAAAGTCTCTGGCCGATCTGAAGGCGGAGAAGGAGGCCCTGGCCGCGAAGATTAGGGGCGAGATCGAGGCCGAGTGTGAGGCCGAAACGAAGAAACACATGGCCAAGAATATGGAGATGTCCTATCAGAGGGCACTCGACCATGTTCAGGAACGTGTCCCCGGCTTCGAGCGGGTCGGCTACAGACTGTGGCCCGGTTCGCCCTCAGACGGCGAGGAGGAGGGAGCCGAAGGTGATGAGGGGGAGGGCGACGAGGAGGAGGAGGAGGCCAACCCTTCAGTGGCAAATCCCCAGGCCGAAGGGAGAAACGAGGGGCCATCTCGCGACACGCCTGTGGTCGAAGCGGCGATGCAGGTGGACCCCTGATCCCCTCGTAATTTTTTGTAGTCTTTGTTCTATTTTTTTTTTGGTTAAGTGTAATGCCTTTTGCGGACTGGCCACCGCTCTGATGAAATGAAATGAAAAAGATTGTTTTGGTTTTGAACTTGTCTAAGTGTTTGGTTTGGTCATGTAGTTCTTCAGTGTTGTCCCTCTTTTATTTCAGATCGCCGAGCAGACTCGTATCACCGCGGTAGCTCGGCGCCGTGCAGAGTTGTTTCAGCAGTCCCGGGAGGATCGCCTCGAGGGCGTGGTCCATCTGACGAGGAGAATACTCCATAACGTGGAGAAGAGAAACAGCGAGTTGTTGGTTGAGTTGCACCATCTGCGGATAGTCGAGGCCGAATTCTCTGCGAAGGAGGAAGAGTTGGCCCGGGCTTTAGCCGAGCGTGACGATCTTGCAAGGAGGGTAGAACAGCTGCAAAGGGTAATGGTCGACAAGAGTATCGAGGTGACCCATTTGCGCCGTGTCATATCTGATAGTGCCGAGTATCCCGGTTCGGCGAAGCTTCCTCGGTTCAAGGTAATTGTGAGGGACGATACACTGAAGGACATGATCGTTGAACTGGAGGAAGAGGTTGCTCGGCTTAAACCTCAGCCGGTGAGGGCTAATGTTCAGAGTACTTCGTGTACTCGCGAAGAGATTGACCGAGGGATCATGTTCTATCAACTCGCAAGCCGAACTCCCATCATAGGTCGGACAGCAGCCGACGCCCAAAGTGGAGTAGCGGTATCTTCAAGTGGTGCTTCGGTTGGAGCGACCGTCAGGGTCAGCGGCGAGGGAGCATCTCGATTCGTCGGCTTAGAGACGAGCTCGGGGCTCAAGAAACGCCGACCTAAGGTGTCCCTGAACCGGTGCGTCCCCCTTCCGCAGAAGTAGTGAACGGGTCGTATTGTGTCTTTGGGCCTCCGAACGGTCTTTTGTTGTAATCTTTTTGTAAATTTATCCAAGTTATATTAATGAAATTGGAGTTGGCTTGCTTGTTGTAGTGTTGTAATTGCGCTAGCTAGAGTAGGCTTGTAATGAACCGTGAGAAGCGAGTGTTTGCTTCGTCGAGCACCTTGGCCACGAAACTCACGCCTTAGCTGGGGTTCCGAATCTTGCTCGGTACCTTCCGGTGCGGCTCGGTGCCTCGGCTGAGGTGTAGCTGTCTCGAAGCTGCGGCCACATGGCCTGATATGAACGGTGGATCTTGATCAGGGCGCGGATCACAAGGAGGGGGCACGAGTTCCAAGAAAACACTATCTTGTCGTTTTGTGGACGCGTGGCATGGTCAGGTCCGTTCATCGCACTCTAGCACGCATTCTGAGATGATCCAACGGTGACTTTGCCTTGGAAGGATTTTTCGCCATATACGAGGGTCGGTCCCTCGTCCGCTCGGCTCGAGGATTTGAGTGGACGTGTTCCTATCCGAACAATGTAATCCGAACCAGCGCTAGCGTTGCTCGACGGTTGTGGGAGCAGTTCCGAACGGCGATCTACTTCTGGCTCGCCAGGAGGCGGGCCGAGGAAGTAAAGTCGAGCCGAGTGTTGGACTCCGAACCATCGGTGTAGTTCAACGGTTGTGGGAGCAGTTCCGGACGGCGATCTACTTCTCGCTCGCCAGGAGGTGGGCCGAGGAAGTAAAGTCGAGCCGAGTGTTGGACTCCGAACCATCGGTGTAGTTCAACGGTTGTGGGAGCAGTTCCGAACGGCGATCTACTTCTGGCTCGCCAGGAGGCGGGCTGAGGAAGTAAAGTCGAGCCGAGTGTTGGACTCCGAACCATCGGTGTAGTTCAACGGTTGTGGGAGCAGTTCCGAACGGCGATCTACTTCTGGCTTGCCAGGAGGCGGGCCGAGGAAGTAAAGTCGAGCCGGACATTGGACTCCGAACCATTGGTTGAAAAATAAAAGATAAATGGTAAGGCGGAGAGAAGCAAGCAAATTTATAAGTATGAGAGAGCATTCTTTATTGATAATTGACGGCGAACCGTTTTTACATGTAACAACTTAAAAAAAAATGAATTACAAGTTAGAGGAGAGGAATGGCTCGATATCCTGTAATACTTAGTGAGGCACCGGGGCGCTTTCTTGGTATTTTAGGAGGTGGTCGGCATTCTAGGTCCTCGGAATCTCTCTGCCCTCTAGATCTTCCAGACGATATGCTCCGGGCCGAACTACCCTTGTGATCTTGTAAGGCCCTTCCCAGTTCGGAGCCAGCTTGCTCTTCTAATTGGGGAAGGATATGGCCAGTTTTCTCAGGACCAAGTCCCCTTGCTTGAGATTGGTGGGTCGGACTTTCTTGTTATATGCCAATTCGACCCTCCTTCGGTAGTTCTATTGCCGAATTGATGCTCTCTCCCTTAGTTCGTCCACCAGATCGAAGTTCGCCCTGAGGTCTCTGGCGTTCTGTTCCTCATTGTAGGCTGCGAGGTGAGGGGAAGGTATTCCGACCTCAAGGGGTATCACCGCCTCGGATCCATAGGTGAGGTTGAAAGGGGACTCTCCTGTGGGGGTCCGCTTGTTCGTGCGATAGTTCCATAGTACGTTGGGGAGTTGGTCAACCCATAAGCCTTTGGAACATTTGTCCAGTCTTTTCTTGATACCTGTGAGGATCTGCCGATTGGCATTTTCTGCTTGGCCGTTCGACTGCGGGTGTGAGACGGAGGAGAAGCGCTGTTGGATGGCAAGGTCCTCACACAGAGCTCGGAATGCAGCCCCGGTAAACTGAGTTCCATTATCGGTTACTATGACACGGGGGATGCCGAACCGGCAGATGACGCTCTTCCAGAAGAATTGAAGCACCTTGTTCTCGGTGATAGTGGCGAGGGGCTCGGCCTCAATCCACTTCGAGAAGTAGTCGATGGCAACAACCAAGAACTTGAACTGGCCCGGAGCTGGAGGGAAAGGCCCTAGTAAGTCCATTCCCCACATTGCGAAGGGGACAGGACTTGATAGGGAGGCGAGGTTGGCTTGGGGGAGGCGACGAATGTTGGAGTATCTCTTGCAGGAGCCATATTGCCGAACGTGTCGCTCAGCGTCTTGGAGGAGGGTCGGCCAGAAGTATCCGTAGTTTAAAGCCTTCCGAGCCAAAGATCTAGACCCTGAATATGCTCTGCCGATGCCTTCGTGTAGCTCTTGTAAGGCATAGTCGGCCTGTTCTGGGGAGAGGCACCTTAGGTTTGGTCGGCCATCAATCTGCGAGAAGGAGCGCTTGTATAAGATCCCCTCGATCAAGACATACCGCTCGGCCCTGGTTCTGACTCGGCGTGCTTCTTTGGGGTCCCCGGGGAGGAGTCCGTCCCTTAAGAACTCCACCAACGGCTTCATCCAATTATCTTGCAGCAGGACCGGCAACTACTCCACCGAGCCGGATGCCTCGTCTTCTATGCTCGGCCTTGAGAGGACCTCGATCAAAATGGTCTGCTCGAGACCTTGGAGGGAGGATGAGGCCAACTTGGAGAGGGCGTCGGCCTGTGAATTCTCCTCTCGAGGGACTCGTTGGATGAGTGCCTCTCCAAACCGGCTCATGAAGGCTCGGACCTTGGCGAGGTACTTCGCCATTCGTTCGTCTCGCGCCTCGTACTCGCCCAAGACTTAGTTCACAACCAGTTGAGAGTCGCTATGGAATCGGAGGCGCTGCGCCCCGGCACTTCGGGCAAGTCCGAGGCCCGCGATTAGTGCCTCATACTCCGCCTCGTTGTTTGAGGCCTTGAAGTTCATGCGGAGGGCATACTGGAGGACGAAGTCATCAGGGCCGTTCAGGATGATACCGGCACCGCTACCCTCGCTGCAGGAGGATCCGTCCACGAAAACTGTCCAAATGGGGGGTCCATTCGGGATGTGGCTGACCTCGGAAATGGTGGACTCGACGATGAAGTCGGCGAGGGCCTGAGCTTTGATGGCAGTTCGAGGTTGGTAGGAGATGTCGTGTTGTCTCAGCTCTATAGACCACTTCATTAGCAGGCTCGAGGTTTCAGGCTTGTGGAGGATCTGCTTCAGCGGTTGGTCGGTGAGGACCACAACCGAGTGGGACTGAAAGTATGGACGGAGCTTCCTTGCCGCCATGACCAAGGCGTAGGCCATCTTCTCTATCTTCGGATAGCGGAGCTCGGCATCCCGAAGCACTTTGCTCACATAGTAAATGGGCCTCTGGGCCTGGTCTTCTTCCCTTACCAACACAGCACTTAGGGTCTGCTCGGAAGCAGCCAAGTAGATGAAGAGAGTTTCCCCCGGAACGGGTTTGCTGAGCAGGGGGGGTTCACCAAATAGGTCTTCAGTTGGTCGAATGACTCCTGTTGTGGTTGGTCCCATTCGAAACCCTTAGCCCCCCTGAGAGCATTGAAGAAGGGGAGGCACTTTTCCCCAGATTTCGAAAGGAACCGGCCAATAGCGGCGAGCCGACCCGTAAGCTTCTGCACCTCCTTGGCGTTCCGAGGCGGGGCCATGTCTAGTATGGCCTTGATCTTCTCGGGATTTGCTTCGATCCCTCGCTGGCTCACCATGAAGCCGAGGAACTTTCCCGATGAGACCCCGAACGCACATTTGTTCGAGTTAAGCCGCATGTTGTGCCTCCTCAATACGCCGAATGCCTCCTGGAGGTCGGCCACGTGGTCGGTACCTCGGATGCTCTTGACGAGCATGTCGTCGACGTACACTTCCATGTTGTGGCCTATCTGACTTTGGAAGACCTTGTTGACGAGGCGCTGGTAGGTGGCTCCAGCGTTCTTCAACCCGAACGGCATGACTCTATAGTAGTAGAGGCCCTGGTCGGTAATGAAGGAGGTCTTCGGAATGTCCGAGGGGAACATTCGGATCTGATTATAGCCGGAGAAGGCATCCATGAAGCTGAGGAGCTCATGGCCCGAGGTGCCATCAATGAGGGTGTCGATATTTGGGAGAGGGAATGGATCCTTCGGACACGCCTTATTCAGCTCGGTGAAGTCGACGCATATCCTCCAAGAGCCATTGGACTTCTTGACCATTACAACATTGGAGAGCCACTCGGGGTAGTTCACCTCCTGTATGAACTGAGCCTTTAAGAGTTTATCCACATCCTCCTTGATGGCCTGCTATCGCTCGGGAGCAAATTTTCGCCTCTTCTGCTGAACCGGTTTGCACCCCGGTTCGACACTTAGGCGGTGGACTAGCAGCTCCTCGGAAATCCCGGGCATATCCGTGGCTGACCAAGCAAACAGGTCGCGGTTATCTCGGATGTATTGCACCAAGTCGGAACACAGTGCAGTCGGTAAGGACTTGCTGATGAGGAACTTTCGACTCGGGTCCTCGTCCGAAAAGGGTACTTCTTCCAATTCGTCCGCCGGCTCGGACGTGGGTCGGACATTTGGCTCGGGAATCTCTAGGGTCTCGAGGGAGAGCACCGGACCCCCCGTGGAAGTCATGTAGCACTTCCGAGCCGTCTTTTGGCTGCCCCTGACTTCTCCCACTCCCGACCGAGTGGGGAACTTCATTTTAAGGTGGTACGCTGAAGGGACAGCTTCTAGGGCAGCTAGGCCGGGTCGGCATAGGATGACATTATATGCAGCCGGGACGTCGACGACCATAAAGTCCATCGGCTCGGTCCGGGTAGTAGGGGTCTTCCCAGCAGTTACGTCTAGGGTTATAACCCCCTCGACAGTTACTGGTACCCCCATGAACCCGTGGAGCGTGTAACCGGCCGGCTTGAGACGGTCCCGAGACAGCTGCAGCCCTCGGAAGGCCGAGAGGAAGAGGATGTTCACCGAGCTCCCGTTGTCTACCAGGACCCTCTGCACCTTGAAGTTTGCCATGCGAAGGTCGATGACGAGAGCGTCGCAGTGGGGAGTTCGGACCCCCTCGAGGTCTTCATCGGAGAAAGTCACTGGGACGCCGAGGCCTTTGGGAGGAGGGGCACTGTGAACTGAGTTGACCTCTCGGACGAAGGCCTTCCGAGAGGAGTTGGAGGATCCTCCCATGGAGCCTCCGTGGATGAGGTGTAGAACTCGTTCTTCCTCGAACACGGGGGTCTCATCGCGCCGCTCGGAGCGCTTGTTAGCCCCCCGAGGCGGAGGAGTGTTGCGATCCGCCCGATCGTTTGCCTTTACAAATTTGGCCAACTGCCCCCTCTGGATGAGGGCCTCTATCTCATTTTTCAACACCCGACAGTCGTTGGTGTCATGGCCATGGTCCCGGTGGTAACGACACCATTTCTCTTTGTTCCTCCTCTTGGCCGGGGTGTTCATTCTCGGAGCCGGAGGTATGACTCCTTCTTTCTCCACTTCCATCAGGATGGTGGAGACATTGGTGGTGAGGGGAGTGAACTTCTCGAACCTGGGGGGAGGACGGCGCTGGCCGCTATTGTCCTTCTGCAACTTTTTGGATCCCTCCTCCTCTGTCGTCTTCCTCTTTGATCCGGAGGCGGATCCAACGAAATTCGGGAGGCACTCGGCCTCCTCCGCCCGGATGTACTTCTCGCACCTTAGGAGGAGATCGACGAAGTTGTGCGGGGGCTTCTTGGCGAGGGACGACCGGAGGTTGGAGTTGAGGACGTTCGACTGGAACGCAACGGTCGCCACCGACTGGTCTAGGGAGGCGATAGACCTAACCTCTGCGGTGAATCTCCTCACATAGTCCCTCAGCTTTTCTCCCCTCTCCTGTCGCAGGTTGAGTAGGGAAAGGCTCGTCTTCTCAGCTCGCCTGCTACTCACAAAGTGAGTTATGAACAGCATTTCGAACTGCTCGAACGAGAAGATGGAAGAGGGAGCGAGCCTGGAGTACCATTCCCGAGCTGACCCCATGAAGGTGGCGGGGAAGGTCTTGCAGAGCATGGCGTCGGAAGCTTGATGGATCAGCATTAAGGTCTTGAAGCTTTCGACGTGATCAACTGGGTCGGACTCCCCTGAGTACGTTTCAAACTGCGGAGGTTTGAAACCCCTCGGTATGGGGGCCTCCATGATTGTCCGAGAGAAGGGGGGTCTGCTGGGGCGGACGATCCCTGCTCTCGACTCCTCCTCTTTGTCCATGCGACCGATGCGCCTCTCCACCTCGTGGAGACGACGGTACAGGGCATCGTCCCTCCGCTGGTAATCAAATGATCCCCGGGACTCTTCGTCATAGGAAGGGGAGCGGGGACTGCGGCGTTGGTAGTCCTGGGATCGGCGAGGACTATAGGGGTGCTGCTGGCGACTGGGAGCCGGGAGAGGACTTCTGGATCGGTGGCGAGGACTGGGAACCCGCGGGGGTGTTGGAACCCTCTGGGCATTATGGTTGTTGGGGCGAAGGTTAAGGGCCTGCAACACGGTTTCCTGGAATTGTAGGAACTCGACACGAGTGATAGGTGCCTCATTGTTCCTCGGATAATGCCGATCTACGGGGGAATGTGGCCTCCTCCTACGGTGCTCGGGAGATTTCGCCCGGCCCCTTCGATCCGAAGACCTCCTACCGTCTCGGTGATGAGGAGATCGCTCACCATGATGCTGGCGGGAGGCTCCCTCTCGGGCCCGCCTCTCATCTAGGTGGTTGCGAAGGTCCTCTTCCTTTTGGCGATTCAGGACGGTGTTGCGGAGATCGGAGGCTCGGGGGTGATGGGAAGCCATAGAGTCCGAGGAGGCATTGTGAATTGAGACATGGTCTGGATGGAGTGGTTGCTTCTACCTCCGCTGGTTCTGACCAGCAGGACCATTTGGGGGTTGTTGGTTCGGAAGAGGAGGCTGGCCCTGTTAGGCCGGGGGCGGAAGGTGTTCGGGCTGCGGAGCAGGATGGACAGGGACTTCCTCTGGCTGATCGGCGGGATTGGGTCCGCGGTTGGACCCCCTAGATCTGACCTTTTGGGGAGGCATGGTTGGAGAAGGGCTAGACGACCAGGAAGAGGCGGAGGCTGTTCGTGTGGTTTTTCCCACAGACGGCGCCAATCTGTTACCGCTGATTCTGGTGTGGCGGTAAACAGATGAGATTTGTGAGTTCGAGAAAAACCGGAACAGCGGATCCAAGCCTTCCGATTCCTGCCGCAACCTGCAAGGAAGTGCGATACATCGGGGTTAATTCCGGCGACGCACCCTCCGACGCTCTTGTCAGTAACCAGTGGTGATTAAGAAAGAGCTTAAGGTGGAAAAAGAGTGATTACCTGGTCACAGTGGTAGGGGGAGGTATTTATAGTCGCCAGGGGAGTGATTAAGGGCTCGATTTCCTGTGTAACTGTCAGGAGAAAAATCCTCCCAATATGTTCAGGAAACTGGCCCTTGATTCCCGGTGAGAGCAAATCAGGCCCGTTGATCCAGTCAGATGAGTGACCCTGATTTTCCTCTTGCTGATCTGGGTCTGTTTTGGGTCGGGACCCGTACCCAGTCGGAGTGGATCCGTTTGTGGGGTGTTGGGTCTGTGAGAAGGAGACCCAGTACCCGTTTCGGACCCATCTGTATGTGAAATTACCGTTTTACCCCTGAGCTTCAAGATTCATGCCCAATCTGGACGGTTCCGATTTAACCCCATTTTTAGCCATATCAGAAATGAAGGACGTTTTGATTGCAATTTTATGGAGTTTAACTTGTAGTGTTAGTTTAACTTCGGATTGTTGGACGGGTGTCAACAATATTCCAACGATGGGAATAACCTGTCATTGGATCGACAATGATTGGATTCTTCAAAAAAGAATCATATCACTTGCGGTGTTGCTGTATCCCCATAGTGGCGCTGAAATAGCAAACCGTATTATAGAAATTTGTGCTGTTTTTTATATTCGCGATAAAATTATGACTATTAGTTTTGATAATGCATCTAACAATAATGTAGCAACTACTACTTTAAAATCTGTATTAAACCCTCCATCTGACAATATTTTTCATGTTAGATGTGCATGTCATATTATAAATTTATGTGTTCAAGATGCATTAAGAATAGCCGATCCATATATAGTTAAAATTAGAAATTGTGTACATTTCATTGCATTAAGTCCAAGCATTTTACAAGAATGGAAAGCTTGGTGTAGGGTTAGAAATGTTCATTTTGGAAAATTTTCAAAGGATGTTAGACACCGATGGAATTCTACTTTTGATTTACTAAATGTTGTCACAAATTATAAAGCAGTTGTAAATGATTTTTGTATCGCAAAAAATATGCACAATTTTGAAATGACTCCCACCGATTGGTTTTTTGCCGAATCTTTGTTGAAATTTTTAGAACCTTTTAAAACCGCAACTTTAAAATTTTCAAAAACATATGAATCTACTTCTAGTAGCATTTTTATTGAATTAGTTAGCATGATGCAAATATTTAACGAAATGTTAAATGATCCCTATATTAGTGACATTGTAAAACCTGCATTTACAAAATTTTTGAAGTATTATTTTCCTCCTCCTATGTTGATTTGTGTTGCTACTGTTATGGATCCTCGTATCAAATTAGAAGGTACGAAGAATTTGATAGAAATGTTTTTTGGATATTTAGAGGTAAATGTAGAATTAACAATTGATTGCGCTACTTTTTTAGTTCAGTTTGAATCTACGTTAAATAACTTGTATGATTATTATGATAGACGTTTTGCTTCTAGTAGTACAACTTCTGTAGTTAGTTCTTCTTCTGGTAGTTCTAAAGGTAAGGGTAAAAGTAGAATTGGTGATAGAACATTTAGTTTACTTGAACAAATTCAATCTAAAAAACCTAGGACTAATCAACCAAATGAATTAAATTGGTATAACCAACAGGATACTGAGCCTACTCTTTCTGCACTAGATATTTTACAATGGTGGAAAGAACATGAACACACTTTTAGTATTCTGTCAATTATGGCTAAAGATTTACTAACTCCTCCTGTCTCTACAGTTGCTTCTGAGAGTGCATTTTCTACAAGTGGCAGGATTCTATCTGATTACAGGAATCGGTTGAAGCCCGAGGCGTTAGAGATGCTCGTTTGCACAGAAGACTGGCTGAAGGCTGAAGATAGGACGCAAGGGAAAGCACTATCAAGTTCCACAAGTGGAAGCAACTCGCCCGAAGAACAACAACAACAACAACAACAACAATAGCTTTGCTTGTTATGTCAAATTAGAAAACTTGTACTCAATTAAAATTGTATATAAGAAATATGTTATTGTATAAAACTTATTTGTGAATTGAATTCTTCATTTCGTTATAAATTGTTAAAATTGTATAACTTAAATTCGTATGAATAATATTTCAAAATTTGTTGTCAATTTCACTCTTTCAATCTTATTATTATTATTACGATTTTTATTGTTTATTAGTATTATTACTTACTTAGTATTATAATAATAATTATTATTATTTTAACTTAAGCTACCAAAAAAAATAAATAAATAAATAAAAATAATTAAACGGGCCAACCCGCGGGTCGACCCGGCCCAACCCGGGTTAAACCCTAAAGGGTTCACAGGTTGGGCGGGCCACCCAAACAAAAACTTAGCCCGGCCCGGCCCGGCCTGTATAAGTGTGCAACCCGGCCCGGACCGGCTAAGTATATGTGCCAATCCGTACGGGTTGGGCCCGGCCCAGCCCACTCGACCCGTTCGCCATCCCTATGCGATAAAATGCCACTAAGGTGGTTGTGATAATTTCCACAAAGGTAGTTTAGGGTTATGTGAATAGAGTAGATTGTATTAAGATTTAATTGTTTTTTTATACATTTTTGGAACCACGATTTCTTTATTTTACAGTTAATTGTTATATCGTTTATTTATTTGCAGCTAGGGATGGTTTTAAAAAAGGTGAAATTAAATATACAAAATGCCCTTTATTGTTAATACTATTTAATATGTCAAATTTTAATTTCAGATTGTGTGCTGTTGTTATAATGGATAGAAGTTGGATTAGTAAACCACGATTATCCAAGGAGTACCGTGATGGTATTAAAGATTTTATTATCTTTGCCAAATGACATTCCCGTGATCCCAAACTAATCCTTTGTCCATGCCACCGGTGTACAAATTGTAATTTGAGGACATGTGACGTAGTACATACACATTTAGTTGTCAACGGTTTTCTTCAAGGGTACACACGATAGTTTTGTCATGGAGAGGATCATACGTCAGTTCCTGTTCGTCCGGTTGTATTAGAAAATGTAGATGAGCCCTTAGTGAACGAAGACTTAAGTGTTCCCGATGAGATGCATGCTTTGTTGCAAGACGCCTTGGGGATTCATAATGTTTCTTTCCACACCAATAATCCAACAACCCAAGTTCATAATGAGTCAACAGAAACATCTCACATTGGTGGTGGAGTGGACGAGGAAATGCCTGACCCCGTCCCTGAAAATAATAAACAGCAAGAATCCTTCGCTAAGTTGCTTGAAGATGCTAGTACTCCGCTGTACCGCAATTACACCAAATTCTCTAAATTCTCATTCATTGTCAGACTATTTCAGATTAAATATTTAAACGGGTGGTCTGCTAAGTCCTTCAGTATGCTACTTGAACTGTTGAATGAAGCATTTCCAGAAATCTGTATTCCAAACTCAGCCTATAAAATCAAAAAATTCCTAAATTCTTTCGATCTAGGGTATGAGATGATAGCAGCATGTCCAAATGACTGTATGCTTTTCACGGGAGGTAAGGAAAGTATGGAGAATTGCGAAGTATGTGGTTCTTCGAAATGGACAGAAACACCAAATCAAGATGATCAAGCCAGTGGATCTACTAAGCGAAGTAGGAGAAAGAAGCCTGCCAAAATGCTGCATTACTTTTCTCTGATTCCTAGGCTACAAAGATTGTTTATGTCTACGAAAACTTCTTCTGATATGAAATGGCATGCTGAAGGTCGCACTAATGATGGGATTCTTAGACATCCTACTGATTCTCAATCTTGGAAAAAATTTGATGAAAGATATCCCGATTTTGCGGAAGATCCTCGAAATGTCAGACTTGGACTAGCTAGTGATGGTTTCAACCCTTTTAGGCAAATGAGTAGTACATACAACATATGGCCTGTTGTGTTAATACCATACAATTTTCCACCTTGAAAATGCATGAAGCAGTCCTCATTTATTTTGTCCATGATAGTTCCTGGACTGAAAGGTCCTGAAAATGATATAGATGTGTACCTACAGTCGTTAATAGATGAACTTCAGAAATTGTGGGTGGGTGTTCCAACCTATGATGCTGTGGCTAAAGAAACATTTTCTCTTCGGGTCGCGTTGTCTTGGACAATCAATGATTTTCTAGCATATGCAAATTTATCTGGATATAGCACTAAAGGACGTTATGCATGTCCTTGTTGTGCTGACCAAACTAGTTCAAGGTGATTGTACAATGGCAGAAAGTTTTGCTATATGGGTCATAGGAGATGGTTGCCTGACACACATATATTTCGGACAGAGACAGCGACATTTGATGGTACCGACGAGTGGGAACATGCTCCTGGAGCTTCTTCTGGGTCAGATATTTTGAGGCGGGTAGATGGTCATCATTTCAAATATGGAAAAGAACCACAAGTCAGCAAAAAGGGCAAGAAAAGGGCAAGGCCGGAGCAAGGTGAGGAGACCGATCTATGTAGCGAAGATGAGGATCAGAACATGACGAGTTTAGGTGCATGGAAGAAGAAGAGTATTTTCTTCAAGTTGCCGTATTGGGAATTCAACTTATTGCGACATAATTTAGATGTGATGCATATCGGAAAAAATATTGGTGAAAATTGTATAGGAACAGTTATGGGAGATGACCGGAAGACAAAGGACAATCTCAAGAGCCGACTTGATTTGAAGTCAATGGGCATCCGACATGAGTTGCACCCAGAGGAATTACCGAACGAAAAAGTACTCCTACCTTCTGCAATCTATTCAATGTCAAAATTGAAGTTGGAATTGTTTTGCAAAGTTCTACTGGAACTTAAAGTTCCTGATGGCTATTCTTCTAACATAGCAAGATGTGTCAACTTTAAAGAGAAGAGAAGAGGCTTCAGGGTCTAAAGTCACACGACTACCACGTCCTAATGCAGGATCTCCTTCCTGTGGCCCTAAGGTCTTTAATGTGTGAGCAAATCACTACTGTCCTGAAAGATCTTTGTAGCATATATAAAGGTATTTGCTCAAGAATGCTTCGTGTTGAAGATATTGACCAATTGGAGCAGCGGACGGCATTGACACTTAGTAAAAAGGAGATGATATTTCTGCCATCGTTCTTCACTATAATGATTCACTTGATAATCCACCTTGCTGGTGAAACCAGAATCGGCGGTCCTGTTCACTATCGGTGGATGTACCCCATTGAGAGGTAAAAGAATTCATGCATCTTACAAAACAGAATTTTCAAAAGCTCATTTCTTTTAATCCCCTACTTTGCTCTAATTCATTAATTATACATGTTCAGGTACCTATTCCGGCTCAAGGGTTATGTTAAAAATAGAGCATATCCTGAAGGGTAATATATATCAGAGGAGTGTTCACATTTTTGTTCTAGGTATCTGCAGGGTGTAGAGACATCTTTGACTAGACCAAGAAGAAATCCAGATATTTCCAATCTTGATGGTGCTAAATATCTTTTTGATACCGCTGGCACTACTGTTGGTAAAGTTGATGCATTTGAGCTAGATAACTTAACGTGGGAACATGCACATCGATATGTGCTAGACCACCATGCATCAGTGGAACCATTTCGAAAGTAAGTTATTTTTGAATTTAAATCGAATATAATGAAAACCGCAGAGTTCAATATTAACTTACTTTTGTTATTCCTTATTTCAATTGCTTGTATTTTAGCGAATTTGTCAGGGACATCAAACGAAGGGCTAGACCAAGAAGACTACCACCATGTAAACAAAACAAGTTGATGAATGAAAAATTTCATAAGTGGTTTGAATCTCATGTAGGTGAATTAAGAAAATGCAAGTTAATCTTCATTATATCTACATTATCCATGGTGCTGATACGATTTGCACAAAATTAATAGGTACATTAATTCTTTGGGTCCTGAAGGTGTGTCATCTGAAATACAAGTACTTGCCAAGGGTCCCTATAAGATGGCCAAAAGATACGGAGGATACATATTCAATGGCTTTAGATTTCGTACTAAAGATCGTGAATGTAATTTGAAGTCTCAAAATAGTAGAATGGTAGTGACTTCTAAGACTAGAAGTTATGCTTCCAAGTCGGACACGAGGCCGGTAGATGGAGATCTCGACTACTATGGAGTGCTCACGGATATCATTGAGTTGAACTATTTTGGTCATTTTCGTGTTGTCTTATTTCGTGGGGATTGGGCTGAGTTTGATAGGAATTTTGCTAATAACAAGGATAAGTTAGGTTTCACAGTTGTAAACTTCTCAAAATTGATTCACATCGGTACACACATTAGCCACGAACCATTTGTGTTCCCATCCCAAGTGCAACAAGTGTTCTACATTGAAGATCCAACCCTGCCAAAATCGTATGTGGCTCTTGAGATGCAACCAAGAGATGTATTCCAACTGGGCGATACTTCAGACGATGAAGACGGTGAAGCCATGAACAGTTACACTGCTTCTGAGTTTCCTATGTTTAATGTAAACACAACCGACGGCGGAATTTGCGGGACTTGGCTCCACAAGGATGGAGAAGAGGGCGATGTATTAGAAGATGTCGTATTGTAGTTTACTTGATTTTCATAGCTCAATCTTATATGTCCTGTAATTTTCGTGTCTTAAATCTTGTTGTAATATTATATCTTGTAATTCCGAACATGTTGTATGTGAATTTAATAATTGGTTTAATTATCTTTCTATTTTCTACTGCTTGGTGTCATTTACATTAAACAATGCTTAGTGTCATTTGCATCAAACTATCATTGTAGTTGAATTTGTTACAAATCTCACTTTTTTAATTTTTTATAATTATGTTGGTTTGTTAATCCTAGATAATAGTGACAGTCAAATAGAGGAGGGGGAGGGTAGCACGCTGCCCACTGTCAAAAAACATCGAGGGCGAACTAAGATGACGGACATATGGAAACTTAAGAATGACGAAAGGATTGTGGTGGAGGAAAACGGTGTCGGGCAACCGGTTGGTGATAATGCAAGAAAATTCTCATCCTTTATTGGGGTAATAGCAAGGAACCCACGGATAATTCCACCGGTAAGTCTTTAAATTGGTAATTTTGAAGATATTATAATTTTGAATGCATGAAAGACACGTATTAGTGTTTGTGAGTCTGCATTGTGGCTGTCGTCTATGTTTCTTAATTGGGCCGTGATTAGAAAGAAAGGGCTCGAGTGGAGATCTGGAAACCTATATAGAGACATCTCGTTTATTATAATCTATTATTATTGTTGGACCAACCCCTTCTTGTTGTGTGCGTGTGTTGAAGAGAAAGAAGGGATGAGAAAGAGTTGAGGAAAATGCCGCTATGTTAGCCTGGTGTATCCTCATTCTCTACCATTCCTCTTTCTGGTTCCATTTATGGCTTCTATATTAAATTGGTTTCCTTCCACGATGACAGTTCCGTAAAACTACACTTGATATGAGCCCTGTTCTTATTGTTCTTCAATAAAATTGGGAGTTTTGGTGATCCAACTAGTGATCATAGCTGCACCCCACTGCATACTCACAAACACTAATACGTGTCGTTCATGCATTCTTTGACCAACCCTACTTTGACATATAACATGCTTAGATGACATTCTATGACCTGCACACATGTTTGTTCCGCCCAATTCTTGTACAGATTTGGAGGATTTTGGTATACAGCTAGCATCCTTAGTTGACAGTGAACCCATTTTGGTATAAAATCATGCCAAGATGACAATCAGATGCATGAATTCAGCTTCTTTAACAGTAAAAGAAAATGAAAATTTGCAGTATCTAAGCATATATGTTTCTAGATCCAGGATCACAAATTTTGATTGGGCTGTGATTGGATTTTTTAGTGACTATCAACAAGTATTCTTAATTGGGCTGTGATTAGAAAGAGAGGGCTCGAGTGGAGATCTGGAAACCCATATAGAGACATCTCGTTCAAAATAATTTATTATTATTGTTGTTCTTGTCGCTCTTGCTGTTGTTGCTGATGTCTCTTTATGTGCGTTTGCTGAAGAGAAAGCAGGGATAAGAGAGAGATGAGGAAAATGCCGCTATGTTAGCCTGGTGTATCCTCATTCTCTACAATTCCTCTTTCTGGCTTCTATATTTGGTTTCCTTCCACGATGACAGGTCCTTAAAACTACACTTGATATGAGCCATATTCTTATTTTTCTTCAATAAAAATGGGAGTTTTGGTTATCCAACAAACATGTACCCGCATACTTCCAAATGGCATTTCCTTTAGAAAGTCGGACTCCGAAGAATCGATCTATGACTAGAATCTCTATTCAAAGCCCAATCAAAATTTGTCATCCTGGATCTAAAATCTTCTTTGAGCCACAAACATCAATGGTTTAGTTGGGATGAAGAATTAATAGAGAAACATATATGCTTAGATACTGGAAATTTTCATTTTCTTTTACTGTTAAAGAATCTGAGTTCATGTATCTGATTGCCTTCTTAGCATGTTTTTTTTACCAAAATGGGTTCACTGTCAACTGAGGATGCTGCATGTATACCAAAATCCTCCAAATCTGTACAAGAATTGGGCGGAACAAACCTTGTGTAGGTTTATTTTGGAGCCACAAACATCAATGATTTAGTTGGGATCAAGAATTAATAGACAAACATATATGCTTAGATACTGGAAATTTTCATTTCCGTTTACTGTTAAAGAAACTGAATTGATGCATCTGATTGTCATCTTAGCATGATTTTTTTACCAAAATGGGTTGACTGTCAACTAAGGATGCTGGCTATATACCAAAATCGTCCAAATCTGTACAAGAATTGGGCTGAACAAACCTTGTGCAGGTTTATTTTGGAGCCACAAACATCATCATTTAGTTGGGATGAAGAATTAATAGAGAAACATATATGCTTAGATACTGGAAATTTTCATTTTCTTTTATTGTTAAAGAAACTGAATTCATGCATCTGATTGTCATCTTAGCATGATTTTTTTACCAAAATGGGTTCACTGTCAACTAAGGATGCTGTATGTATACCAAAATCCTCCAAATCTGTACAAGAATTGGGCTGAACAAACCTTGTGCAGGTTTATTTTGGAGCCACAAACATCATCATCTAGTTGGGATGAAGAATTAATAGAGAAACATATATGCTTAGATACTGGAAATTTTCATTTCCTTTTACTGTTAAAGAAACTGAATTCATGCATCTGATTGTCATCTTAGCATGATTTTTTTACCAAAATGGGTTCACTGTCAACTATGGATGTTGTATGTATACCAAAATCCTCCAAATCTGTACAAGAATTGGGCTGAACAAACCTTGTGCAGGTTACTTTTGGAGCCACAAACATCATGATTTAGTTGGGATGAAGAATTAATGGAGAAACATATATGCTTAGATATTGGAAATTTTCATTTTTTTTCACTGTCAAAGATGCTGAATTCATGCATCTGATTGTCATCTTAGCATGATTTTTTACCAAAATGGATTAACTGTCAACTAAGGATGCTGGCTGTATACCAAAATCCTCCAAATCTGTACAAGAATTGGGCTTAACAAACCTTGTGCAGGTTTATTTTGGAGCCACAAACATCATGATTTAGTTGGGATGAAGAATTAATAGAGAAACATATATGCTTAGATACTGGAAATTTTCATTTCCTTTTACTGTTAAAGAAACTGATCGCATGCATCCGATTGTCATCTTAGCATGATTTTTTGACCAAAATGGGTTCACTGTCAACTAAGGATGCTGTATGTATACCAAAATCCTCCAAATCTGTACAAGAATTGGGTTGAACAAACATTGTGCAGGTTTCTTTTGGAGCCACAAACATCATGATTTAGTTGGGATGAAGAATTAATAGAGAAACATATATGCTTAGATACTGGAAATTTTCATTTCCTTTTACTGTTAAAGAAGCTGAATTCATGCATCTGATTGTTATCTTAGCATGATTTTTAAACCAAAATGGGTTAACTGTCAACTAAGGATGCTGGCTGTATACCAAAATCCTCCAAATCTGTACAAGAATTGGGCTGAACAAACCTTGTGCAGGTTTCTTTTGGAGCCACAAACATCATGATTTAGTTGGGATGAAGAATTAATGGAGAAACATATATGCTTAGATACTGGAAATTTTCATTTTCTTTTATTGTTAAAGAAACTGAATTCATGCATCTGATTGTCATCTTAGCATGATTTTTTAACCAAAATGGGTTAACTGTCAACTAAGGATGCTGGCTGTATACCAAAATCCTCCAAATCTGTACAAGAATTGGGCTCAACAAACCTTGTGCAGGTTTATTTTGGAGCCACAAACATCATGATTTAGTTGGGATGAAGAATTAATAGAGAAACATATATGCTTAAATACTGGAAATTTTCATTTCATTTTACTGTTAAAGAAACTGATCGCATGCATCTGATTGTCATCGTAGCATGATTTTTTTACCAAAATGGGTACACTATCCACTAAGGATGCTGTATGTATACCAAAATCCTCCAAATCTGTACAAGAATTGGGCTGAACGAACCTTGTGCAGGTTACTTTTGGAGCCACAAACATCATGATTTAGTTGGGATGATGAATTAATGGAGAAACATATATGCTTACATACTGGAAATTTTCATTTTCTTTCACTGTCAAAGATGTTGAATTCATGCATCTGATTGCAATCTTAGCATGATTTTTTTACCAAAATGGGTTCACTGTCAACTAAGGATGCTGTATGTATTCCAAAATCCAACAAATCTGTACAAGAATTGGGCTGAACAAACAATGTGCAGGTTTATTTTGGAGCCACAAACATCATGATTTAGTTGGGATGAAGAATTAATAGAGAAACATATATGCTTAGATACTGAAAATTTTCATTTTCTTTTACTCTTAAAGAAGCTGAATTCATGCATCTAAAGATTTAAGATCCAGGATGGCAAATTTTGATTGGGCTGTGATTGGATTGTTTAGTGGCTGTCGTCTATGTTCTTAATTGGGCTGTGATTAGAAAGAGAAGGCTCGAGTGGAGATCTGGAAATCCATATAGAGACATCTCGTTTATAATAATTTATTATTATTGTTGTTCTTGTCGCACTTGATGTTGTTGCTGATGTCTCTTTGTGTGCGTGTGCTGAAGGGAAAGAAGGGATGAGAGAGAGATGAGGAAAATGCCGCTATGTTAGCCTAGTGTATCCACATTCTCTACCATTCTCTGTTTCCATTTCTGGCTTCTATATTTGGTTTCCTTCCACGATGACAGTTCCTTAAAACTACACTTGATATGAGCCCCTTCTTATTTTTCTTATTTTTCTTATTTTTCTTATATTTGGTTTCCTGTTGAACTAAATTATTGTTTTTTTTTTTCATAGAGCGGTCACCCAGATGAAGAAAATTTTGATGATCAGCACTGAAGCTACTCGATTGGTATGGATCTGTGGTCGGCCTACTCTAGTTGTTGTTGTTATGTTGTTCTTGTTGTTGTTATGTTCTGGATTGTTGTTTTAAGTAGTTGTTGAGATATTTGGGATGTTAATTACTGTATTTGTTAATTATGACACTGTGTTAATTAAGCGGTGAATTTGGACGATTAATGGACTATGTGTGAAACTTTATTATCTTAATTAATTCTTGTGTTTGGTTGTGATTTGCGCATTAATATGCCTGAAATTGGTTGAATCAGTTGTGAATTAGTTTACAGGTTTTTTAAATGAAATTGTGAATTGAAATCGAATGAAAAATTGGAGCAGGAAAAACCAACGGGCATACACCGGTGTTTCATAGAACGCCGGTGAATCTAATTGTTTAGTTGAAAATTTCATTAGAGAGGCGTTTCCACACAGGCCGGTGTACCCGTAAGTTGCAACAGTCCTAAGATACACCGGCATTTTATAAAACGCCGGTGAATATCTCTATAGCGGCGTTTTACGACACGCCGGTGTTTGTAAGTAGGGAAAGAAGGGCGCTTAGAAACAAGCATACACCGACGTTCTATGACCGCCGGTAAATATTACACATTCACCGGCATTTGTACAATCGCCGGTGAAAAGATATATACCGGCGGTATGTGACTGCCGGTGAATGTATATTGGGGAAAGAACGGCACCCAGAAATCGCCATATACTGGCGTTTGTCTGGCCACCGGTGTATTTTAAAGATATACCGGCGTCCAGTAAAAACGCCGGTGAATACGCCTATCTTTCCGCGACGCTCGATTCGGCGGCATTTGCACCGGTGTTTTTATAAACGCCGGTGAATGTTTCACTGGCGTAAAAAACCGCCAGTGAAGGTCTAAAAAAATGCCGGCAAATAGGTTCTGTGTTGTAGTGACGATACAATACATGATAAACTGGGATACTGTAGTCAGTAATCACAATAAATCGATAAAATAATAATATGTCAATACGGAAAACACGGGTCCCCTTCTGAGTAAACTCTCTTATATTATCCACTACTAAGTCTGTAACACCCCGAATTCTATTTACATGTAATTCGTAGTACAATAGGATTTTTTACTGTATTTCGTACAATTTTACTAGAAATTTAAAACTTTTTATTACACAACTGATGCGGTTTGTTTCTGGGAGACGTGTGGATGCACCAGGTGTGAGTTCTTACTCGATTTGTATTGAAGGAGAAAGCTTCTTCAGAGGCGACCCTCGGCTGTCCGAGCGGTACCTGCGACAGGCTGGAGTGAGGTGGATGTCTGGGCTCGGATCAGGTGGCTCGGATCCGAGGTCTGGTGTACCTGCAGACGGTCTCGAAACACCGGGGTTGGTCCCGGTGGCAGACCCTCCGACAATCTAGTCAGTTACTTTAAGATAAGAGCAACAGTAACTAGGGTTTAGAGGAGAAAAGATTGATTACCTTTTAAGAAAGGAGAGGGCCTGGTATTTATAGGAGTTTCTAATCGGGTCTAGACCCGTTTGGGGCTGGGCCGGGCCCGGTTACCCGATTGGCTGAAGCGGTGGAAAGTCGGGCGGTATAGGGCTGACGTGGCAGGCGCCGGGGTGGTTTCCGGGCTGACGTGGCAGATCTCCGGGCGGTTTTCCGGTGCTGACGTGGCTGATCTGGAGGATCAGGAAGGACGCGTATCCTGAGGAGATCTGGTGGCTCAGGGTGAGCCACGCTTTATTCCTGACCCATATCACAAGCCCCTCACTCCCGCAGGGTTGGGTGATCCAGCAGTGCGGGGGTGATTCCTGGTCCTCGGGGGAAGGGCAGACGTCAGGGTAAGAAGTAGGGTCTGTTGTTCCCCGAAGAGGGCCAGGGGCAGGAGGAATGGACTCCTCGTTTGGATGTGCGTGGGGTGAAGTCCTTAGGAGGGGATAGTCGGTAGTATGAATGCCGAGCTCACTAGGTCGGTGGCCGAGTTCGGGTCGGCAGACGATCCTCCGGGTCGGCGGACGAACCCTCCAGGGGTCGGATGACCGACTCGCTAGTTGGAAGAGCGAGAGGTCGTCCAGGCCGTTCGATGGGGTTCGTCTTTGCATGAGGTCGCGAGGTCGGCTGGACGAGCGTCTTGGCTAGTTTTAAGAGAGTGAGGAGAGGGGTTTGATTCGGATTTCGATCCGAGCGCCGAGCCCGCATTGAGAGGTGAGGCAGCCAGGCTTGAGCTCAGGGGGGTCGGCGGACGAGACCGGAAGGCTCGGCGGAAGAGACCAAGAGGATCGGCGGACGACTGCCTCGCTGGTTGGAAGAGCGGGGGGTCGTCCAGGCCATTTTGTTGGGACGGCGTCCGAGGTCTTGTGGTCGGTCATCCGAGCGTCTGGCCAGTTCGGAGAGTGGACGGATGAGACTCGAACTCTGATCCGAGCGCCGAGCTCGTACTGGGAAAGGAGGAGGTAGTATGGCTCGAATCCCTATCCGAGCGTCGAGCTCGACCTGCGAAAGGAGGCAGTGGTGCGGCTCGAATTCTCATCCGAACGCCGAATCCGTATTGGGAGCTGGTTTAGTCTGGCTCGAGTTCAGGGGGTCGGCGGACGAGGCGAAAAGGGTCGGTGGACGAGACCAAGAGGGTCGGTGGACGAGACCAATGGGGGCGACGGACGAGACCAAGAGGGTCGGCGGACGAGACCAATAGGGTCGGCGGACAAGACCAAGAGGGTCGGCGGACGAGACCAAGAGCCCCACCTGTTGGAAGAGGTGGCTTGGCTCGAGTTCCCATCCGAGCGTCGAGCCCCACATGTTGAAGGAGATGTGGATTGGCTCGAATTCTCATCCGAACGTCGAACCCGTACTGAGAGCTGAGGTAGCCTGGCTCGAGTTCAGGGGGTCGGCGGACGAGGTAAATAGGGTCGGTGGACGAGACCAAGAGGGTCGGTGGACGAGACCAATGGGGTCGACGGACGAGACCAAGAGGGTCGGCGGACGAGACCAATAGGGTCGGCGGACGAGACCAAGAGGGTCGGCGGACGAGACCAAGAGCCCCACCTGTTGGAAGAGGTGGCTTGGCTCGAGTTCCCATCCGAGCGTCGAGCCCCACATGTTGAAGGAGATGTGGATTGGCTCGAATTCTCATCCGAACGTCGAACCCGTACCGAGAGCTGAGGTAGCCTGGCTCGAGTTCAGGGGGTCGGCGGACGAGGTAAATAGGGTCGGTGGACGAGACCAAGAGGGTCGGTGGACTAGACCAATGGGGTCGACGGACGAGACCCATAGGGTCGGTGGACGAGGCCAAGAGGGTCGGCGGACGAGATCAAGAGCCCCACCTGTTGAAAGAGGTGGCTTGGCTCGAGTTCCCATCCGAGCGTCGAGCCCCACATGTTGAAGGAGATGTGGCTTGGCTCGAATCCTCATCCGAACGTCGAACTCGTATTGAGAGCTGAGGTAGCCTGGCTCGAGTTCAGGGGGTCAGCGGACGAGGTAAATAGGGTCGGTGGACGAGATCAATGGGGTCGGCGGACGAGACCAAGAGGGTCGGCGGACGAGGCCAAGAACCCCACATTTTGAGAGAGGAGGTGGCTTGGCTCGAGTTCCCATCCGAGCGTCGAGCCCCACCCGTTGAAGGAGAGGTGGCTTGGCTCGAATTCTTATCCGAACGTCGAGCCCAACCTGTGAGAGGACAAGGTTGAGTGGCTCGACTTCGCATCCGAGGGTCGAGTCCCCCTGTGAAAGGAGAAGGTTGCCTGGCTGGAGTTCGGAGGGTCGGCGGACGAGGCAAAAAGGGTCGGTGGACGAGACAAAAAGGGTCGATGGATGAGACCAAGAGGATCGCGGACGAGACCAATGGGGTCGGCGGACGAGACCAAAAGGGTCGGCGGACGAGACCAATAGGGTCGGCGGACGAGTCCAAGAGCCCCACCTGTTGAAAGAGGTGGCTTGGCTCGAGTTCCCATCCGAGCGTCGAGCCCCACATGTTGAAGGAGATGTGGATTGGCTCGAATTCTCATCCGAACGTCGAACCCGTACTGAGAGCTGAGGTGGCTTGGCTCGAATTCTTATCCGAACGTCGAGCCCAACCTGTGAGAGGAGAAGGTGGCTTGGCTCGAGTTCCCATCCGACCGTCGAGCCCCACCTGTGAGAGGAGAAGATTGGTTGGCTCGAGCTTTTATCCGAGCGTCGAGCCCCATTGTGAGAGGGAAAGTAGCATGGCTCGAGTTTCCATCCGAACGTCGAGCCCACCCTGTGAGAGGAGAAAGTAGCTTGGCTCGAGCTTTCATCCGAGCATCGAGCCCCACCCCTTGAAGGAGAAGGTGGCTTGGCTCGACTTCTTATCCGAACGTCGACCCCAACCTGTGAGAGGAGAAGGTTGCTTGGTTCGAGTTTTCATCCGAGCGTCGAGCCCCACCCCTTGAAGGAGAAGGTGGCTTGGCTCGACTTCTTATCCTGACGTCGACCCCAACCTGTGAGAGGAGAAGGTTGCTTGGTTCGAGTTCCCATCCGGGCGTCGAGCCCCACCTGCGAAAGGAGAAGGCGGTTTGGCTCGAGTTTCCATCCGAACGTCGAGCCCAACCTATGAGAGGAGAAGGTGGCTTGGCTCGAGTTCCCATCCGACCGTCGAGCCCCACATGTGAGAGGAGAAGATTGTTTGGCTCGAGCTTTCATCCGAGCGTCGAGCCCTACTGTGAGAGGAGAAGATTGCTTGGCTCGAGTTTCCATCCGAACGTCGAGCCCAACCTGTGAGAGGAGAAGGTGGCTTGGCTCGAGCTTTCACTCGAGCATCGAGCCCCACCACTTGAAGGAGAAGGTGGCTTGGCTCGACTTCGCACTAGACTCCCTCCGAGATCTCTGATTGGCCGCAACTTCACACTTTATGCTAGGAGGTTATTCCTGCCGGGCAAGTAGGGAGGGGCAGTATTGGAATTTTACCCTTTCTGCTGACGTGATGGCGCAAATTTCAACGTTTGTTTTAGCCGCTTGATCTTGTCAGATTAGATCTAACGGCTAGATGCTCATTTACGGAAATCGAGGAGTCGCTGTCTACTTTAAAACCCCCACCCCCCTCATTTCTTTTCACTTTATCGTTTCATAATTCCCAATTTTCTAGTTTTAGCGCAGGCATTTCGATCGCTGTTGGCGGATTCTTTGCAGAGAAGCGTAACTTCCAAAGAATCAGGTTAGTAATTCTCCTTCTTTTTCTGAATGTCGCGTACTCAGTCTGGTTCCGGGGCTACTACGTCTGGTCACTCGGAGATGGAGTCAGATTTGGAAACGTCATCGTCTCTGGGCAAGTACCAGATTAAAGAGGAGGTCTTCTCCGAGGGTGATAGTGACGTAGCTCTAATCGTGCAACCGTTGAGTGTTCGGAGGCCAGGGAAGGAACCGATGGTAGAGGGTGGTGCGGACGAGGATAGTGATGATGAGGACGAGGAGTCGGACGAGGAGTCGGATGTTGGTGATGGTGAAGAGGATGAAGGAGAGCAGGGCGACACGGAGAGTGAGGAAGGGGAGGGCGTTGGCGCGCCGGAGGCCGGCCTCGGAGAAGATCTGCCTCCGTTGCCCCCCTTGTCGACACCGTCGCCCGAGCGCAAGCCCCGGCCACGTCGGAAGAAGATAGTCCTCACCATGCCTCAAAGTCCTTCTTCGTCTGATGAGGACGCGCCGAGGACGGGCCTCGATGTTCCGCCTGTTACCTTCCGGAATCCTGTGTCTATACGGATGTATCCCGATGATCTGAAGGACATCCAGCCGATCCCTCCCGTGCCTGGAGAAAACACAAGGACGAAGATTCGGGCGGACAGTACCCCCAGCGTCTTGAGACCGGAGTATCTGAAAATCATCAGGGCTGCTTACTACATTCCGAGGGAGTACGAGCTCCTGCTACCGAGCCCGGGTATTCGACCTACGACAGTGTTGGCTCCGGGCTACTGCTTATTTTCGGAGCAAGCTTTCATTTCGGGGCTGAGGTTCCCCCTGCACCCCTTCGTGAAGACGGTCTTGAACTGGGCCGAGCTATCCCCCATGCAGTATGGCCCCAATTCTTGGAAGCATCTCATCTGCTACATCCTGAAGTGCCAAGAGAAAGGGGTGAGGCCGAAGCTTTCATACTTCCGCGCAATCTTCAGCATTGGTTCACTTGGGGATATCGAGGGCGTGTTCTTCTTTACGCCGAGACCGAACAAGAAAGTGGTGCATGGCCACCCGGACTCGATCAAGAATTGGAGAGATAAGTATTTTGTTGTGAAGACCGAAGGGGAATGGGACATCCCGACTCAGTGGAATTTCGTGAAGCCGAAGCGCAAGCCCCCAAGGAGAAATGAGTTAACCGCCCAAGAGTGGGGGAGGGTCGATCATTTACTCAGGGGAGACAGCATCGCGTGGCGCCGGGTGACCGAGGTTCACCTAGCGAGGGCCGGACTGAGTCCCGCCGACCCTAGTATGTTTCTTTCCTCATTTTTTCATCTTTCTGCCTTCGTGTTAACGTTTAGCCTTCCTTTTCTGTCTTGTTGTAGAAATGACGACACAACAGGTCCACGCCAAGCAGATACTACTCGCCGCCGCAGAGAAGGCGAGACAAGAGAAGAAGAAGAAAGAAGAGCAGGAACGCCTCGCTGCCGAGAAGCGGAAGACTCCTGGTCAGCCTTCGCAAGCAGGAGGGCCTTCCACCGTGCCTCCCCCGGTGCCCGAGGAACAGCCTTTACCGAAGAAGCAGAAGAAGCACCACCATTCTTCGCGATCGGCTAGAGACCCAGCGGGAGGGTCGGGGAAAACAGTTGAAGCCCCGGCACAGCAGCTTCCCCCCGTACGTCCGAGTGCGGCGGAGTTGGTGGGAAGGACGGCGCAAGACGAGGCTTACGAGCAAGCCAAGTCTCATTTCAAGTACATCTATCCGGAGTGCAATGTTGACCACCTCGGCTTCGGGTGGAAGCCAGACTTGCCTCCGACCCCGGGGGGTGATGGTGACGACGGCGGCCACCACGAAGAAGAGGTGCACCTCGACCCTCAAGACTAGATGTTTTTGTTTTTTATTTCTTTCCCTGTTGTAAATGCCCTCGGCGGACTGGCCACCGCAAATTTTGTATCTTTTTGAGATGAAATGAAATATAGAATTTTTTGGGCCGACTCTACAACACTTGCATTTTGTGATTCTTGTATTTTCTTTTTGATAGAGGCAAGCTCGCCAACGAAAGTTGGCTCGGGACCGAGAGGCTGCCAGGAATTACTTTTTGGACAAGTCTAGAGAGCTCGGTCTAGAGGTGGCTCGTTTGAGAAAGATTGTAGCCGACCGGGACTGGTGGGTCATTGAGAAGGACTGGACGGTCTCGGATACGTCTAGCGGGCGGTCGGCCTCCGAGTCTTCTCTTCGCGAGGCCGTTATAGAGAAAGAATTGGATATTCGCCAGTTGAAGCTCATACTCGGTGCCGGTCTTGTTGAAGAGGCAAGTAACTCTACTCCGGGGAGGTTGCCGCCTCCTTCGCCGGTTGTGACACAGCTGGATGATGCGGAGAGCTCGGTGGCGGGTACGTCTTCCTTGGTTGGGATAGCCGAGCGTCACAGGAGCCCTGAATTCGAGTTCCCGGCTGAGTGAGTGAGTTGAGAGCCTTCATTGTATTTGCATTTTCATTCATTGAGTTGTAAGCGATGAGTAATGAATAAGATCGTTTGTTCTTCGGAGCCTTGATTGCCTCGGGTGCCGAGTGTAGTTGGTGTGACTGCGTCAATAATCGCGAAGTTTCGCCTTCTTAGGCATTATTAATGGTGACGTTTCGCCATCCACCGTTTCGCACTCCCGGGCGTGATAAATGAGCCCCCAGGGATGGGTGCCGAGCCCTCATAACGGTGAGAAAGACAACTGCAGGCGTAGTAGCCCTGCTGCCGAGCGTTTTAGGTCGAGGTGCCCCCGGAGGGGACACCCGCCCTGCTCGGGGTCGGAGCCGAGATGCTGCGCTTGCTCTCGTGGAGAGACGGTGCGGGAGTGGCTGGCGAATGTCGCCTCGAGCCTCGGTTGGTTGCCTTCGAGGAGGTCAAGCCGAACGAGGGACGGGTGCCGAGCCCCCACAACGGTGAGAAAGACAATTGCAGGCGTAGCGTAGCCCCGCCGCCGAGCGCTTAGGTCGTGGAGCCCCCGGAGGGGACTCCCGCCCTGCCCGGGGTCGGAGCCGAGCTCCTGCAGATGTTCTCGTGGAGAGACGGTGCGGGAGTGGCTGGCGAATGTCGCCTCGAGTCTCGGTTGGTGGCCTCCGAGGAGGTCATCCGAGCGAGGGACGGGTGCCGAGCCCCCACAACGGTGAGAAAGACAATTGCAGGCGTAGCGTAGCCCCGCCGCCGAGCGCTTAGGTAGTGGAGCCCCCGGAGGGGACTCCCGCCCTGCCCGGGGTCGGAGCCGAGCTCCTGCAGATGTTCTCGTGGAGAGACGGTGCGGGAGTGGCTGGTGAATGTCGCCTCGAGTCTCGGTTGGTGGCCTCCGAGGAGGTCATCCGAGCGAGGGACGGGTGCCGAGCCCCCACAACGGTGAGAAAGACAATTGCAGGCGTAGCGTAGCCCCGCCGCCGAGCGCTTAGGTAGTGGAGCCCCCGGAGGGGACTCCCGCCCTGCCCGGGGTCGGAGCCGAGCTCCTGCACATGTTCTCTTGGAAAGGCGATTCGAGCCGAGTCCGACGCTTGTGAGAGAAGCGTGTTTGGGCTCGCAATTTCATCCGAGGGACGAGACGCACGCTTGTAAGAGAAGCGTGCCTGGGCTTGCGATTTCATCCGAGCGACGAGCCCCACGCTTGTAAGAGAAGCGTGTTTGGGCTCGCGATTTCATCCAAGGGGCGAGACGCACGCTTGTAAGAGAAGCGTGTTTGGGCTCGCGATTTCATCCGAGCGACGAGCCCCACGCTTGTAAGAGAAGCGTGTTTGTGCTCGCGATTTCATCCGAGGGACGAGCCCCACGCTTGGAAGAGAAGCGTGTTTGGACTCGCGATTTCATCCGAGGGACGAGACGCACGCTTGTAAGAGAAGCGTGTTTGGGCTCGCGATTTCATCCGAGGGACGAGCCCCACGCTTGTAAGAGAAGCGTGTTTGGGCTCGCGATTTCATCCGAGGGACGAGCCCCACGCTTGTAAGAGAAGCGTGCTTGGGCTCGCGATTTCATCCGAGCGACGAGACGCACGCTTGTAAGAGAAGCGTGTTTGGGCTCGCGATTTCATCCGAGGGACGAGCCCCACCCTTGTAAGAGAAGCGTGCATGGGCTCGCGATTTCATCCGAGCGACGAGACGCACGCTTGTAAGAGAAGCGTGTTTGGGCTCGCGATTTCATCCGAGGGACGAGCCCCACGCTTGTAAGAGAAGCGTGTTTGGGCTCGCGATTTCATCCGAGGGACGAGCCCCACGCTTGTAAGAGAAGCGTGCTTGGGCTCGCGATTTCATCCGAGCGATGAGTTTTGTGAGGGGTCCTTTATCTGTTTACAAGAATTGGAGTCATAAGCTTGTTTCTAGGAAAGCTGGTGTTTACAATATACGCTTGTTACAGACAAGTCTAGGCACGACGTGCCGTTTACAGGACTTTACAAAAGACAAGGCCGAACGTGCCGTTTTTAGAATTACGTTTTACATGGAGGCTATTCTCCTAAGAACTTGATCAAGTGTTCCGCATTCCAGGGCCTCTTGACAGGCTTGCCATTGGTGTCGATCAGGCGATAGGTACCCGGTCGTACGACCTCTGAAACCTTATAAGGGCCCTCCCAGTTTGGTGCCAACTTCCTTTTCTGGCCGGGATTGGAAACCGCCAGTTTCCGGAGGACAAGATCTCCGAGAGCAATGTTTGTTGGGCGCACCTTCTTGTTATAGAACCTCTCGATCCTTTGCTGGTAAATGTTCCTTCTGATGGATGACTTCTCCCTGACCTCGTCAATGAGGTCCAGGTCTGCTCGCAGTTGCATGGAGTTGCTTGCTTCGTCATAAGCCATAATTCGGGGAGAGGGGATACCTATTTCCAAGGGAATGACGGCCTCAGTACCGTACGTTAAGTTGAAGGGTGACTCCCCTGTCGGGATTCTTTTTGTTGTTCGATGGGCCCAGAGAACGCTCGGCAGCTCGTCATTCTTGTGCCCATTAATTTCTACAAACCTATAGTCTAAATTATATTATCTAGTAGTGATTTTGTGAGTTAAAAGATTGAGAGTGTGTGGGATTTTTGCTTGCAACTAGAAGAGAGGAGGCCGGCTACATCAAGAAAGAGGGAGCATTCGGTTGGGTGCTTGGAGGCTTGTGTGCACGTGTTCAAGGAGGAGCATTCGGTTGCGAGGACATTCGTCTAGGAGGTTGCTAAATTGTATTTTCTCTCCAAATTAAGGTGGGTAAATTTTCTATATTTCTAATTAGGGATGCATGCTAGATTAAATTGAATGAATGAAGCATGAAAAATATTAATAAGAGTACACTTTTAATTGGAAAATTGACCTATGAATTGATTGGAATGTGGGTGTTTCTCATGACTTCTAGAATAGAATTCATGTTAGAATTGAGTTTGAATTGTGTATGCATGTGTAGACTGAAGTGATAAAATGCCTGCTCAATTGAAATCTTTTCATGCTATATGTAATGTAGAAAATGTGAATGACTGATAAAGAAATAATGATATTTAGAAAACTGGAAATGACCTGTACAGTCGACCGATAATATGAGCAGTCGACTGACACGAGAAATATAAATTATGTACAGATTGGAATTCCATGAAATGATGCATGTTAAATCCTGATATTCTAGCATGCTAAGTTTGGAATTGATGCTTATCTCTGTAGATAAGAAATGAGGAAAAGACAAGTGTGTGATCAGAATTGTATTTGAATAAAAGAAAATACTAGTTATGTGAAATTTACTTTTAATTGAAAACTATGTTGTGATGTTGATAAACAGATAAGAATCACATGGTTGTGTGGACAATGTACATACTGTAGTGTGGCAAAAATGATGTGTGCTTATTGAAGAACAGAATAAAGAGATGATCTCTTAATTCGAAATTAACCCTGTTCAGTCGACCGAATGTATATAACAGTCGACTATACTGAACACGAAAAGTTGTATAGTTGAACTACCTAGGACAACCGACTGGTATGACTGACAGTCGACTCCCCTGTAAATGATAATTGAGATTTTGAACGCTGCGGAACAGCCGACTGACCATGTGCAGCAGTCGACTCTTCCGAGCGATTATTGAAGAACTTTATTTGACTGAACAAGTCGACCGGATGAGCTCCAAGTCGACTGTTCAGAGAGCTTTTGGTATATCAGAAATTCTATGATTTGTCTATAATAAAGGTTATGAATCTTATGTTGATTATTGATTATGACAGTAAATTCTATTTGTCTTTGCGTGAATTTACATGAAGTGAATCATTTATTAGAATTTGTGAAAGTTGTATGATTGTGAAAGCTATGAACATGAAAAAGAAAAACTATTATGATTATGAAAAATGAACTTATGAGCTAGTAACGCTCAATGTTGGAAATTGTGAATTGGAATTGAAATAAAAAGAGTAGCTAAGTCTCCCCCGGCATTTGGAAAGAAATGAAATGAAATATTGAATTGAAAGACCAAGGTTGGTCATGTTTGAATAAATGAATAAGTCCGGTTGAGTGGAGAGGCTAACTCTAGAGCTTTGATTTTGTTTATGATTTTAATAAAAATTAAGGATTAGTACATAGTGAAGACGTGATGAAAGTAAGAGAAAAACATTGCGTATCCCAGGATGTCCCATGATGAGTCTGGGCGAGAATACTGCTCCAGAGTACCGTCCTGGTGGCAACGCTCGTGGGATGTTTGAAGACTACGGGTGGTGTCATGTCTATGGTAGGAGCTGAATTACCACAGGATGTCTGCATGATGAGTCATGTCAGCGATGGGATTCCCTCCAGGGCGCCTAGACAAGAGTTCGTAGGTCAGAAAATATCTAGGATACTTACCGTAGTTACAGTAGTAGATTAAGTTATGACAAGGGATTGAACCCTACAAAGATGAAGAACGATTAAGGGCTTGCCCTCGGACCTATGTAGTATGGGTTGCATAGAATCCAAACAAGTGCGCATTAGTGTCATGTAATATAAATAAATGCATTAAGGACTAAGTGTACAATCACAACACGACATCAATAGGGTAGTCCCTTTAGTTTGATATGTGACAAGTTTGTGTTTGCTAAATATGGAAAATAAGTTATACTATTTCCGGCATAGAGAGGATGGCCGTATATAATGATCGTCGGTTGAATAAACTGACGTACCCACAGTCTTATATACAGGTAAATGGCTTGATACAGATTAAAGAGAAACAAATGCTTAAAGATTATTCAATGTTGTTGTACATTTGTTTCATTGTTGTAAATTTTACTTCCGCTGTGCAATGTAAAGTGTAATATTGATGTAAACTCTGATGTAAAGTAAAAAGTTTAAATTTTCTTGTAAAATTGTACTGAAGGAAGCGGAAAGATCCTGTAGAACATTTCGAATTCAGTGTATTTGGGATTCGGAGCGTTACAAGATTCATCCATCTAGTTGCCCTAAAAGGCCTCACTATCATCAGCCTGTGTACTTCCTGTACACTGGCTGCATCTTACCGATAGCATAAAAACCTACTCGCTCATCAGAATGACACAAATCTAGGTTCTATGGAAAACTGAGCATGCCCTCTACAACTCTCTAGTTGATCACAAATCCAAATTATTTCATTTGAATACTGTAAAACAATCATCTTTCACAGGTGTACAAAACCATATATGAAGTGCTAAACAAACAGAGCCTATGGTCCAAAAACTGGTTTTTGTTCCATCTTGCAAAAATCATAACTATTACTAAACTTGCTGGAATTCCTCGATACAAGGTTTGTGGAAAGCTTAGGATGTCTACTATAACCTCTTAGTTATACATTTCCTCAAATTCTGCTCATAAAGAGCCATAGAGTTGCAACTTCATCAGGGTGTCAATTCTGACTAAGTTCTGCACAGTACTCACTTAAAATTTCACAATAGATCACATGTATAACCAATGATTGTCAAACTTGTATATTTCAAAACTAGAGATCATCATGCATATCATTCACAAAAGATCTCATCATCATTCCAAGTATTCAATGAGTTCTACTTATTTCAATCTTGTACAAAAGTCCCATTGTTTACCAATGTCTGTCATGAATACTCTTGCTTAAACAATTTCGAACATGTATCAAATGACATCAAAATAATTTCAATCTTTTTCTGTAGGGTCTAGTTTCACACAGGATACTATGGTAAAAATTTTAGAGATAGATCATGTATCAATTAATTCTAAAAATTCTTTCAAGTTCAGGTTCTACAAAAGATAGAACCAGTATCTGCTTTACGACCCAGTCATCAAAAGTGATTTTATTAAAATACTAAATAATGTCAAGAAAATCCAAAATAATTCATGTTGCCTATAGACATGCATAAGATCATTTTGTAAAAATTTCAAGATCAGATTCCATCTATATTTCTCTCTGGAAATTCAGGAATACAACATGCAATTTGTGTTTTCTGTTTCAATTTCAGATTCTAAACAATCTACCACTAACAATCATCCTCATAGCTACTATTACTTATTCCATGAAAGAGATCAAACAAGAAAACAAGAACAAAGTTTAGAGAATTCCCCACCCTTTGGTGTAGTTGAGAAGATGTGAGTAGCCAAGCCTCATTCCTCTAGTTCCTCCTCCAAAAGCTCTTGATCACCTCCTTTTCCTTCTTTCACTCTCTCCTTCTCTCTTTCTCTTGGAAAAATCAGCAAATTCTAAAATGACACTGAGAGAAGGGTGTTTTATGAAGTGAGGAGAGGTGGGGGTGTGCATAGGAGGTGGCCGACATAGTGGGGTCAAGGGGGGGTGAGGTGGAGTCCAAGTGGCAAGGAGGTTTTCTCAAAACCAGGCCTCTTGCCCAAGGTTTTTGAGAAGATATTTCTCATGGCTTGATCTTAGTCGTAGATCATGATGAGATGAGTGATGTGATGTGAGGTGAGATTTAAGTGCACGGCAAAAATATTCATTATAGCATCATACAAATAAATATTTGCGTATGTATCGCACCCAAAAACTAGTGTATGTACTGGTATCGATTTTCTCATTCTCGTGCACTATCATGAACACAACCATTCGATACATACTTAAGAAATTTAATCACACTACAATACACACACACACACACACACACACACACACACACACACACACACACACACACACACACACACACACAAAAGCACTATTTTATTCGGGGTATTACAGCTTTAATCATGAATATAATCTTTATCATCAACCGTCTTTAAGTCCTTGCCAATCCAATCAAGCTCTGCACTGAAAATCTGTGGGTACGTCAGTTGCTTACAATCGACGCAATGTTATAAATAGCGATCCACTCTATGCTGTATTATAACGAAATCTCTTACTTTAGCAAACACAAACTTGAATACATATAAAAGTGTAAAGAGTGACTATTGTCGCTGAAATCGGTGTGGAGGCAAACAGATAGAATTTGTGGATTTTTGGGTTGTGAATAGCCAAACCTGAAACCTTTCCGTCGGAGTTTGACCGTGATCTCCCACCATTGACCTGCAAAAAGTACGAAACACCGGGGTTGATTCCGGCGACGCACCCTCCGACGCTCAAGTCAGTAATCAGAAAGATTATGAATGAGCTTTTACTGGCAAAGTATTGATTACCTGTTAACAGTGGGGGATGTGGGGTATTTATAGCCGCCTTATGGACCAGTTTCGGGATAAGATCAAATCCCTACTTCCCAGTGAATGGATAGAGTGAATTAGGGCCGTTGATTAAGTATAATCATAAATCCTAATTCTATCCAGCTGAACTGGATTTCTTGCGGGTTGGAACCCGCACCCAGTTGAGGCGGATCCGTTTGTGGGCTATTGGGTCTTTGGAGAAAAGACCCAGTACCCATTTCAGGCCCGTCTGTAGGTGAAATTACCATTTTACCCCCGAGCTTTAAGATTCGTGTCCAATTTGGACGGTTCCAATTTAACTCTATTTTTAGCCATATCACGAGCCCCCCACTCATGAAGACTGAGTTTGATCAGCCTTTGAGGAGTAGTTTTCCTGTTTTAAATGGCCTGCGGAGTTGTATCGGAGTCCAAATGAGGGGTGTCGAATCCCTATGTGAGGTATTATGGTGATCTTCAGAGTTGGTTGCGTGCTCAAGGTTGTTCTTGAGCTCTCCTGGACTTTTGGTGATTTTTCTTAATTTTTATCTATTTTTCGGACCATTTATTTAATTTTTCGAAGCGGTGATTCATTGTTCAGGGGCCTTAATTAATTATTCTAAGCAATAATTATTTACCCAGGGTTTCAAAAAAATTTCCCCGAATTTATAATTATTTTTTAGAATTTTTAATTAATTTTCCTGAATTTTTAATCATTTTTTCGTAATTTTTAAATAAATAATTCGAATTTAATAAATAAAAAATTAATTTTTATTCCGATTTATGACGTGGCACGATCTGGGCCTTCCATCAGCCAGCGGTGCGAATTTCTGGAGGATCGGAGGGCCGGAGTAGCTCGGCGGTGTTTTTCTCCGCTTGCGGAGGTCGGTGCTCCGGTAGCTCGGCCAGTCCTCCTCGGTAGCTCGGGGCATTATGAGCTGCCGAGCTACATGGCAAGATCTGGAGCGTCCATCATGGCGCGAATCACGAGGATGGGGGTTCAGATCACGAGAAAATGCTATCTTGTCGTTTTGTGGGCGTGGGGTGATCTGAACTGCTCATCATATTCTAGCGCGAATTTTAAAACGATCCAATGGTTGGGGTAGTTCGGCAGTCATTTTTCTTCAAATGTGAGGGTCGGTGCGTCGGTAGCTCGGCTATAACTCCTTGGTAGCCCGGTCGCTCGGCTACAGTTGCTCGGTAGATCGGCAGCTCTGCTTTTCTTCCGTGATTGCTCGGCAGCTTGGCCTTAGCTATTCGGTAGCTCGGCAGAGTGCCCCGGTGGCTCGGTAGCTCGGGACGATCTGGTGGGCCACGTGGCTGGATCTGGTGCGTCCATCACAGCGCGAATCACGAAGTTAGAGGTTCAGATCACGAGAAAACGTTATCTTGTCATTTTCTGGGCATGGCGTGATCTAAACTGCCCATCATGTTTCGATACAAATTTTGAGACAATCTGACGGTAGGAGTGGCTTGGCGGTATTTTTCTCCCAATATGGAGGTCGGTGCCCCGGTAGCTCGGCAGAGTGTCTCGGTGGCTCGGCTCAGTATGACCCGTTGAGCCACGTGGCTGGATCCGGAGCGTTCATCATGGTGCGGATTAGGAAGTTGGAGGTTCAGATCACGAGAAAATATTATCTTGTCATTTTGTGGGCGTGGCGTGATCTGAGTCGCTCATCATGTTTCGACACGAATTTTGAGACAATCTGACGGTAGGAGTGGCTCGGCGGCATTTTTCTTCAAATGTGGAGGTCGGTGCCCCGGTAGCTCGGCAGAGTGTCTCGGTGGCTCGGCTCAGTATGACCCGTTGAGCCACGTGGCTGGATCCGGAGCGTTCATCATGGCGCGGGTCATGAAGTTGGAGGTTCAGATCACGAGAAAATGTTATCTTGTCATTTTGTAGGCGTGGCATGATCTGAGTTACTCATCATGTTTTGACACGAGTTTTGAGACAATCTGACGGTAGGAGTGGCTCGGTGGCATTTTTCTCCAAATGTGGAGGTCGGTGCCCCGGTAGCTCGGCAGAGTGTCTCGGTGGCTCAGCTCAGTATGACCCGTTGAGCCACGTGGCTGGATCCGGAGCGTTCATCATGGTGCGATTCATGAAGTTAGAGGTTCAGATCACGAAAAAATGTTATCTTGTCGTTTTGTGGGCGTGGCGTGATCTGAGCCGCTCATCATGTTTCGACACGAATTTTGAGACAATCTGACGATAGGAGTGGCTCGGCGGCATTTTTCTCCAAATGTGGAGGTCAGTGCCCCGGTAGCTCGGCAGAGTGTCTCGGTGGCTCGGCCCGGTACGAGCCGTGTGGCCAAGGTCAAATCGTTGCCTTCGCCGCTCCTCTTCATTCTGTCATTTAGTCTTCCTTAATGGGCCCCCAAGCGTTACAAAAGCCCAATAGTCGCCTCTTTGGCTATAAGTTCTCACCCCCTCACCCCTTATCTCATTCTTTCACTTTTCACTCTCAAAATTTACTTTTGCTCTCAAGTTGCTCTGCTAGCGGGGATTTGAGCTCATGGGAGGTTGTGCTAGCTGTTGCAAAGGCCAGGCGAATTCCGGCAAACTTTTTCTGACCGTAAACGTCACATTAAGGTCAGTTTGTTTAACTTCACATATTTATTCTACGAGATGTCACGAGTATCCTCGGGTAGTGAGGCATCCTCCTCGGGGGGTCGGAGCGACGAGGAAAGGACAGAGGTGGTTAGTAGACGCAAGGGGAAGGAGATAGTTGGGTCATCGGCAGCCGAGGAGAAGGGGAAGGTAATGGCTCGGTCATCGATCGTTGAGACGGTGGTGGAAACAGTGAGAGGAGCGGGCAAGTTGGGTTGGCTGCCGACCGTGTTGTCCGGCCATAGGGGGATAAGGCAGTACAGCGGCGAGCTGCTGACCAAGGCTGTCTACGGTCGCTCGGAAGCCTACGAGGAGAATGATCCAAGGGAAGTTACCGAGGTGGAAGATATCCCTTCGGTTTTAACCGAACGAGATCTACTTCGGACTCGGAAGGTTTTGCCATTCCCCCGGAGTACACACTGATTCTCCCCGACCCCAGGGTGCGAGCGTGCACAGCCTTCACGCCGAATACTTGTGTCTTCGCCTACGACGCGTTGAACGCCGGCCTGCATTTTCCTTTGCATCCTTTCGTAACCGAAGTCCTCCAGTGTTATAGACTGAGTCCTATTCAGTTCATGCCGAACATGTGGCCACATGTGCTCGGATTTCTGTTCCAATGCCGAACAGCCAAGGTGGAGCCGCAGCTCGTCATCCTCCGGGGTTTGTATTGGATCAACAGGATGAGTAAGATCGAACCCCGCTACTATCTCTCGCCTCGAAAAGGCGTCAAGCTGATAGAGAACCCCGACTCGATAAAGTCGTGGAAGGGGAAGTTCTTTCTGATCAAGGGCCCCTCGGCATGGGACTTCCCGACCCGATGGAAGGAGGATGTGCTGAAGTATGCAAAGGCCGAGCCGGTATTAACCCCGGTCGAGGCCGAGGTGGCGGCAAAGCTGATCGGTCTTCCGATGTTGAGTTGGAGGGATACGACTGAGGAGGTGCTTCACGGGTCGGGCCTCAGTCCGATCGGCCCGAGTACGCTCCGGACATCTCTCTTTTTGCTTTACTTTTCTTTAATGCCTTGTGTTTTTTCTAACTTGTTTTTCTTTTAGATCAACAGAGGCTCCGAACATGGACTTCAAGGCGATGATGGCCGAACGAAACAAGGCCACCAATGCCAAGAAGAAGAAGAGGACGAGCGCTGGTCCCACTTCTGGCCGACCAACCAAGGTGCCTTCGGCCGTGGTCGGAGCCGTCGTCCCCATTTCTCCTCGGCGATTGTCCTCGGTTGTTGGCATTGTTCAGCCGACCCCCTCTACTCCTTCGGGCGAGGACTTCTCCATCTCGGTGGCACTGGCGCTCAAGGCCCCGCCCCTGACCGAGCAGGCCGAGGTCATACTGACCGAGGCCCACAAGAAGTTGTTCATCCCCGATTGGCGGGTGATGAACCATGACGGCTTCTTGGGGGATTTGGGGATGAGTATGCAGGCTCTTCGCCATCTCCCGACCCCGAAGGACCGAGCTACTCTGAAGGTGGGGACGACGGGCGACGATGCCCTAGAAATAGCTCGGTCTATTATGTCGGTAAGTTTTCTCAGTTGTTGTTGATATTTTCTCGAAAATTTTCCAAGTCTTTAGTTCGGCTTTATGGCGTGTTCTAACTGCTTCTTCTTGCAGGCCACATGCCACTTCTGCCACCTTTTCGAGTAGTATACCGAGCAAGAAAAGGAGCTGAAGGCCGCTTGTGATAAAGACAGAGCGGAGAGGGTGAGGGCTGTGAAGCAGTTTGAGGCGGAGCAGCGTCGTTCGGACGCTTTGGCAGCCTAGGTTGCCGACCTTGAGGAAGCTCTGGCACAAGCAAGGGAGAAACTCGCTTTGGAGGTCGCCAAGGCAGCCGAGGAGAGGGCCGAAGTGGCGAGGGCCTTGAAGGTAGTGAAGCGGCAACAAGCTGAGGCCGTGGAAACGGCGAGGGCAGAGATTGAGGCCGAGGCCAAGAAGCACATGGCGGCCAACATGGAGCAATCTTACGCCACCGTGCTCGAGCACGTCGAGGCTCGGGTCCCCGACTTCGATAGGTTGGGGTACAGGTTGTGGGGTCCAGTCGCCGAGCTGGACGCCGAGGAAGAAGCCGAAGGAGAGGAGGAAGGGGCCGATGGAGAGGAGGGGGACGAGCAAGAAGGTGACGATGCTCCTGCCGACCTCGAGACCGTGGTGGTGGAGGGAGGCCGTGACCAGGTCATGGCCGACCCCCGAGCCGGAGCGGCGGAGGACGAGGGGCCATCTACCGAGGTGCCCGTTCCCGAGCTACCACTCAAGGTGGCCCCTTGATCTTCTTGCTCTTGTACATTTTTTTCTTTGTTCTTCATGTACTGCCTTGTAGCGGACTGGCCACCGCTTTTTTGATATAAATGAAACTCTTGTTTTTGGCAATTCTTGCTAAGTGTTGGAGTCTATTTTGACTTGAAACTTTTCTGAAATTTGACTAAATGTTGAGCACTTCTTTTGATGATTTGTCAAGTGTCAGCAACTTTTGCTTTGAAGTTTAGCTGTGTTGCACGAGCTTAGCGTTGATATATTTTTTCAGGCGACACCGCACAACGAGGCTGCAGCTGAATCTGTTCGTCTTCGAGCTGACTTGGAAGCGACGAAGTCGGCCCTCTCTCGTAGTAGAGAGTGTTTTCTCAAGAGCGAGTTGGATCGAGAGCAACTCAAGTTAAAGTTGTCGAAGCGCCTATCCGAGCTGAAGCAATTAAAGAAACAAGCTCGAGATGCTTCTCTCGAAAGAGAGGTGGAGTTGCTTCGGAAGGTGCTGTCTGATGTCTTAGTGGAGAAAGGTGAACTGTTAGCTGAGATCTGACACTTGCAGATAGTAGAAGAAGAGCTTTCGGCAGAGGAAGAAGAATTAACAGAGGCGGTGGGCTAGTTGATGGTCGAGCGCGACGAGTTGACCTAGAAGGTTGACGAGTTGAAGAGGGTTACGGACGACAAGAGTATCGAAGTTACTCATCTCCGTCGAGTTATAGCCGACAGTTCTGGCACTGCAGGCTCTGCTCGGCTTCCTCGCTTTAAAATAGCCGTGAAGGACGACTCTCTGAATGATCGAATTTTTGACCTCGAGGAGGAAGTCGCTCGACTTAAACCTCAACCTGAACGGATTAACGTCAGAAGTACGTCGTGTACTCGTGAAGAGAGCGAGAGAGGAATCTCGTTTTATGAGCTTGCAACTCGCTCGCCTGCAGTTAGGCAGAGCCCGGTTGACACTCAAAGTGGTGTAGCTGCTTCGTCAAGCGGCGCATCGGTTGGGGCCACCGTTAGAGGTAGTGCTGAAGAGGCATCTCAGTTTGCTGGTCTAAAGACGAGTTCTGAGGTTAGGCATCGCCGTCCCCGGGTGTCTCTAAACTGAAACATCCCTGTCCCGAAGAAGCGTTGAACGAGTTGTTGTAATTATGTCTCTTTTGAGCTTTTGTATTTTATCGAAGTAGAGTATTTTGGTCTTGTAACTTGAGTTCCTTTGTACATTAAACTTTTATAGACGTGAAAGCTTGTTTTAATCCTTTACGTTTGTGTGTTGGCGTGTTTTGTTGGTACTTGTTATTCGTTTGGTGATATTGGTAACTTGCTTGCCAGAGATTCAAACAGTTGTGGGAGCAATTCTGAATGGCGAACCACTTCTAGCTCGCTTAAGAGTGAGCTTGCAAAGCAGAATCGAGCCAAGTTTTGGACCCCGAACGTGTCGTTTGAGTGCGTTCCAACGGTTGTGGGAGCAATTCCGAATGGCGAACCACTACTAGCTCGCTTAAGAGCGAGCTTGCGAAGCGGAATCGAGCCAAGTTTTGGATTCCGAACACGTCGTTCGAGTGAGTTTCAACAGTTGTGGGAGCAATTCCGAATGGCGAACCACTTCTAGCTCGCTCATGAGCAAGCCTGCGAAGCAGAATCGAGCCAAGTTTTGGATTCCGAACACGTCTTTTGAGTAAGTTTCAACGATTGTGGGAGCAATTCCGAATGGTGAACCACTTCTAGCTCGCTTATGAGCGAGCCTGCGAAGCGGAATCGAGCCAAGTTTTGGACTCCGAACACGTCGTTTGAGTAAGAGCAATTAAAGGCCTTAAACAGAGAAACAAAATAATCACAAGAGAAGTATGAATGGGAAAGAAGTCTTTTATTGATAACTACTAGTCGGCTGCTTCTAAGTTGCAAGCCGTTATTACAATGAGAAAGTAAAGATGCAAATACAAATAAAATGATAGGAATGGCTTGACATTTGAAAGTACTCGGAGAGGCGTTCAGGCGCTTTCTTGGTACTTCAGTAAATGGTCGGCATTCCAAGTTCTGGGTATCTCTCTGCCTTCAAGGTCTTCTAGACGATACGCTCCGGGGTGGACTACTTTGGAAACTTTGTATGGTCCTTCCCAATTCGGAGCTAGCTTACCATTTTGGCTAGGGAATGAGATAGCTAGCTTTCTGAGGACCAAGTCCCCTTCTTTGAGATCTGTGGGACGAACCCTTTTGTTGTAGGCCTGCTCAATCCTTCTCCAATAACTTTGCTGGCGAATGGAAGCTCTTTCACGGAGCTCATCAATCAGGTCCAAATTTGCTCGGAGTTCTCTGGCATTCTGTTCTTCATCATAGGCAATAAGGCGAGGAGATGGCAGACCAACCTCTAAGGGGATCACAGCCTCAGACCCATAGTTGAGATTGAAGGGCGACTCTCCTGTAGGGGTCCATTTTGTAGTGCGGTAGTTCCACAATACGTTTGGAAGCTGTTCTGCCCATAAGCCTTTGGCCGACTTATCTAGTCTCTTCTTGATCCCAGAGAGGATCTGTCTGTAGGCGTTCTCTACTTGGCCATTTGACTGAGGATTGGAGATGGAGGAGAAACGTTGCTGAATGCCGAGGTCTTCACATAAGGATAGGAACACTGCTCCTGTAAAATGTGTTCCATTATCTGTTATTAGGACCCGAGGTACGCCGAACCTATAAATGACATTTTTCCAGAAGAACTGCAGCACTTTGTTCTCAGTAATAGTAGCCAACGGTTCGGCCTCGATCTACTTAGAAAAATAGTTGATGGCCACGACTAGGAATTTGAGTTGGTCTGGAGCTGGTGGGAAAGGACCCAGCAAGTCCATCCCCCACATTGCGAAGGGAATTGTACTTGAGAGAGATGTGAGTTGTGCTTGGGGGAGCCGGCGGATGTTGGAGAACTGCTGACAAGGGCTACATTGCCGGACATGTTGCTCGGCATCTCGAACTATGGTAGGCCAAAAATACCCGTAGTTCAACACTTTCCTAGCGAGGGACCTTGACCCTGAATGGGCTCCGCCTATACCTTCGTGGAGTTCTTTCAAGGCATACAAGGCTTCTTCCAGGGAGAGGCACCTCAAGTAGGGTCTGCCATCTACTTGGGTGTAGGAGCATTTGTATATGACTCCTTCAAGGGTGTACCGCTTCGCTCTCGTTCAGATTCGACGGGCTTCTTTAGGGTCTTCGGGAAGGACCCCATCCGTGAGGAACTCTATCAAAGGCTTCATCCAGTTGTCCTGGAGTTGGACGGGCAGCGACTCCATCAAGTCGGGAGCTTCTTCTTCTATGCTCGGTCTTAGGAGTACTTCGATTAGGACGGTCTGCTCGAGACCCTGAAGGGAGGAGGAGGCCAATTTGGAGAGGGCATCTGCTTGGGAGTTTTCTTCTCTAGGGATACGTTGAATTTGTGCCTCTTCGAATGAAGCCATGAGACCTTGGACCTTGGCTAGGTACTTAGCCATTCGATCGTCTCGCGCCTCATACTCTCCTAAGACCTGATTCACGACCAGCTGCGAATCGCTAAATATTCGGAGACGTTGTGCCCCCGCCTTGCGTGCCATACCCAGGCCGGCTATAAGGGCTTCATACTCAGCTTCGTTGTTGGAGGCCTTAAAGTTGATGCGGAGGGAGTATTGGAGAACGAAGTCATCTGGGCCTGCCAGAATGACCCCAGCTCCGCTCCATTCGGTGCAAGAGGACCCGTCTACATATACTGTCCAGATGGGAGGCCCGTTTGCTGCTTGACTAACCTCCAGGATGGTGCTCTCAACAATAAATTCAGCTAAGGCTTGAGCCTTGATTGCAGTCCGAGACTGGTAAGATATGTCATGTTGGCTCAGCTCGATCGACCACTTCATCAGACGCCCGGAGGTCTCGAACTGGTTAAGCAGCTGGTCGGTGAGAATGACCACCGAGTGGGATTGAAAATAAGGGCGGAGCTTCCTGACTGCCATAACCAAGGCGTATGCTATCTTCTCTAATCTCGGATAGCGGAGCTCGGCATCTCTGAGAACCTTGCTTACATAATAGATAGGCTTCTGAGCCTTGTCTTCTTCCCTCACTGGGACAGCACTGAGGGTTTGCTCGGAGGCAGCTAGGTAGAGGTAGAGTGTTTCCCCAGGGATAAGCTTGCTGAGGAAAGGGGGGTTGACCAGATAGGCCTTCAGTTGATCAAACAATTCTTGCTGCTGTTGGCCCCACTCGAAGCCCTTAGCCCCGCTGAGGGCTTTGAAGAAAGGAAGACACTTTTCTCCTGACTTAGACAGGAAGCGCCCTATGGCCACAAGGCGTCCTGTGAGCTTCTGAACTTCTTTCACACTTGTAGGAGGAGCCATGTCCAGTATGGCTTTGATCTTCTTGGGGTTGGCTTCGATCCCTCTTTGGCTGACCATGAAGCCTAGGAACTTACCCGACGAGACTCCGAACGCACACTTGTTCGGGTTGAGCCTCATATCATGCTTCCTCAATACATCGAATGCTTCTTGGAGATCGGCAACATGGTCGGCCCCATGGATGCTTTTAACTAGCATATCATCAACATACACTTCCATATTTCGGCCAATCTAATTCTGGAAGACCTTATTGACGAGGCGCTGGTAGGTTGCACCGGCATTTTTCAGCCCGAAGGGCATTACCCTGTAGCAATAGAGTCCTTGATCGATGACGAAGGAGGTCTTCGGGATATCCGGGGGGAACATTCTAATTTGGTTATAACCGGAGAAGGCGTCCATAAAGCTCAGCAGCTCATGGCCCGAAGTAGCATCGATCAAGGTGTCGATGCTGGGTAGAGGGAATGGATCCTTAGGGCATGCTTTGTTCAGGTCCGTGAAGTCGATGCAAATTCTCCAACTTTCGTTGGCCTTCTTAACCATAACAACATTAGAGAGCCATTCAGGATAGTTGACTTCTTGTATAAACCGGGCTTTGAGGAGCTTGTCCACTTCTTTCTTTATGGCTTGCTGGCGCTCGGGGGCAAATTTGCGCCTCTTCTGCTGGACCGGTTTGGACCTCGGAGCAACGCTTAGGTGGTGGACGAGGAGCTTCTTGAAAATTCCTGGCATATCGGCAGCCGACCAGGCGAAGTGGTCATGGTTCTTCCTGATGCATTAGACTATGTCGGAACAGAGGGCTGAAGGGAGGGTCTTGTTGATGAAGAACTTGCGGTTCGGATCCTGCTCGGAAAAGAGCATTTCCTCCAGCTCGTCTACTGGTTCGAACATAGGTTGGGCGTTCCCCTGGGGAATCTCAAGAGTCTCGAGGGAGAGGACAGGTCCCCCAGTTGAGGTCATGTAACACTTGCGGGCCATCTCTTGACTACCCCTTACTTCCCCTACACTTGACTTGGTGGGGAACTTCATTTTAAGATGATAAGCCGACGGAACGACCTCTAAAGCAGCTAGACCAGGTCGGCCTAGAATCACATTGTAAGCAGCTGGGATGTCGACGACCAAGAAATCCATTGGCTCTGTCCGGGTAGTAGGAGTTTTGCCAGCAGTTACGTCGAGGGTTATTACCCCTTCGATAGTCACTGGCACTCCCGTGAACCCATGGAGCGTGTAGCCGGTGGGCTTGAGCCTGTCCCGCGATAACTTGAGTCCTCAGAAAGCCGCTAGGAAGAGGATGTTGACAGAGCTACCATTGTCCACCAGAATCCTCTCCACTTTGAAGTTGGCCATGTGGAGGTTGATTACTAGTGCATCACAATGGGGGGTTCGGACACCCTCCAGGTCTTCATCCGAGAAAATGACCGGAACTCCGAGGCCTTTGGGAGGGGGTATGCCGTGCACCGAGTTGACTTCCCTAATAAAAGCCTTTCGAGAAGAATTGGAGGTTCCTCCCATTGGGCCTCCATGGATGAGGTGCAAGATGTATTCCTCTTCGAACTCGGGAGTCTCGTCACGCCTCTCGGGATGCTTATTAGCCCCCTTGGGGGGAGGAGAAAGATCGATTCGGTCCTTTCTCACGAACTTAGACAGCTGCCCCCTCTGGATGAGGGCTTCAATTTCATTCTTCCGAGCCCGACAGTCGTTGGTGTCGTGGCCGTGGTCTCGATGAGATCGACACCACTTGTCTTTGTCCCTCTTCTTGCCGGGGGTATTCATCTTCGGGGCAGGAGGCAGAACTCCTTCCTTCTCGACCTCCATTAGAATAGTGGAAATGTTGGCGTTAAGAGGGGTAAACTTCTCGAATCTGGGAGGCAGGCGGCGCTGGCCCCCGTTGTCCTTCTGGAGCTTCTTAGCTCCCTCTTCTTCATCTGCCTTTCTCTAGGTCCCAGAGGAAGACCCCTCAAAAGTGGGGCGATGTTCAGCTTCCTCGGTCCGGATATACTTCTCGCTTTTGAGAAAAAGGTCGGAGAAGTTTTGTAGGGGCTTTTTGGCTAGGGAGGACTGAAGGCTTGAGTTGAGGACATTTGACTAGAAGGCTACTGCAGCAACCGATTGGTCGAGGGAGGCAATGGATCTAGCTTCTGCGGTAAACCGCTTCACATAATCTTTCAGCTTCTCGCCCTTCTTCTGACTGAGGTAGAGTAGCGAGATACTAGTATTCTCGGTGTGACGGCTACTTACGAAGTGGGTGATGAAGAGGGTTTCAAATTGTTCAAAGGAGAAGATGGAGGACGGGACGATGTGAGAGTACCATTTCCGAGTCGGACCTTTAAGAGTAGCTGGGAAGGTCTTGCATAGTAGAGTATCGGAAGCCTGGTGGATCATCATGAGAGTTTTGAAACTCTCGATGTGATCCACGGGGTCGGACTCCCCAGTATATGTTTCAAACTGCGGGGCTTGAAGTTTTGTGGAACGGGTGCTTCCATGATAGTTCGGGAGAAGGGAGGTCGGCTTGGACAGAGGGTCCTTCCTCTCAGCTCCTCTTCCCTGTCTAGTTGGCCGAGGCGCCTCTCCATCTCGTGGAGACGACGATAGACAGCATCATCCCTTTGATGGTAGCCAAGTGAGTCTCTGGACTCGTCTTCGTACGAAGGGGAGTGGGGGCTACGACGATGGTAGCTCAGGGAATGGCGAGGACTAGGGATATAATGGCGGTAGCTCGGAGCTTGAGGAGGAGTTACGGACCAATGGCGAGGACTTTGGAACAGAGGAGGAGTGGGGACCCTCTGAGCATTGTTGTTATTGTCTAGTCGGAGGTTGAGGGCTTGCAAGATTGTTGCTTGGAATTGTTGGAATTCGGCTCGGGTGATAGGCCCGTTATCGTCCCTCGTGGGCTGCTGACCAGTGAGAGAGTGATGCCTTCTCGATGGTACTCAGAGGACTCTCTCTGCCTTCTGTGAGGAGGGAACCTCCTGTGGTCACGGCGACGAGGAGATCGCTCATTTGGATGTTCTGGGCGGGGGGCTCCCTCACGGGCCCGCCTTTCATCCAAACGGTGGCAAAGGTCCTCTTCTTTCTGCCGGTTGATGAGGATATTGCGAAGGTCTTCGAAAGGCTGGGGGTTGTGAGATTCCATTGAATCGGTAGAAGGGTTGTGCACGGAGATGTGGTCACAGTGAAGAGGTTGCTTTTGATGGTTGGGACGAGAGGCTCCTGCACCGGCATTCTAGGGCCCGGCTTGGCCCCGTGGGGGCTGAAGGTTCTGAAGAGGAGGCTATTCCTGCTGCAGGGGCTGATCAGGCTAAGGTAGGAGTTGTCCCTGCTGCTGGATGGTTTGGAGGGGAGCCTCCTGTCGGGGTTGAGGAGGAGTGGGTCTACGGTTGGACCCTTTGGATCTCAGTTTCCTTGGAGGCATGGCTGGAGGTGATCTTAACCGATGGAAAAGGATGGATTGCTATTCGTCGTTTCCACAAACGACGCCAATCTGTTGCTGCTGAAATCGATGTGGGGGCAAACAGATAGAATTTATGGATTCTTGGGATGTTGAATAGCCAAACCTCCAACCTTTCTGTCGGAGTTTGACAGTGATCTCCCACTGTTGACCTGCAAAAAGTGCGAAATACCGAGGTTGATCCCGGCGACGCACCCTCCGACACTCAAGTCAGTAATCAGAAAGATTATGAATGAGCTTTTACTGGCAAAGTATTGATTACCTGTTAACATTGGGGGATGGGGGGTTATTTATAGCCTCCTTATGGACCAGTTTCGGGATAAGATCAAATCCCTACTTCCCAGTGAATGGATAGAGTGAATCAGGGCCATTGATTAAGTATAATCATAAACCCTAATTCTATCCAGTTGAACTGGGTTTCTTGCGAGTTGGAACCTGCATCCAGTTGAGGCAGATCCATTCGTGGGCTATTGGGTCTTTGGAGAAAAGACCCAGTACCCATTTCAGGCCAGTCTGTAGGTGAAATTACCATTTTACCCCCAAGCTTTAAGACTCGTGCCCAATTTGGACGGTTCCAATTTAACTCTATTTTTAGCCATATCAGTGACTATCCTAAACATGTGAGTGTATGATATGACTTAATGCCTAATGCAGATGTTATATTACAATGACACTAATGCATACTTATTCGGATTCTATGCACCTCATCCTACATAGGTCCGAGAGCAAGCACATATGTACTCCACATTAAAGAGTTTAATCCTTTGACATGAGTTACTACTACGATGACTAATGTATTTTTAAGATATTATGTAAGTATCTAATATCACTCCGATAATTCTTGAGTATCGCACTCTCACTTCAAGTGATGTTGGACATGCTGCCTCACACCTAGTAATTCTGGAGGCAAAAACCCACACCGCAAGCTATGACCCCGATAATTCTTGAGAGTCGTCCTCCCATCGCGAGTGATTTACAGCCATCATGCCTCACACCCCGATAATTCTGGAGACAAAATCCACACCGCTCTGTCATCGGTACCTCATCAAACAAACACCCCACGAGTGCCGCCTAGATCCCAGTAATTTTGGAGTAATATCCCCCACTGCGAGCCTCAACCCCGGTAATTCTGAAGATACCTCCCACTGTGCTATCTAGGCCCTCATACTCGTGTTTGCCCATACTTCATCACATCTCCCCTTAGTGCATGTCCTTAAGTTTTAGTTTTAAGTCATCATAACCTAAAGCTAGCTTACCATACCGAACTTAAATCAACATGAGAGAAAGTTAAGCCCAAACTGGCTACTTCTCAAGAGATACTTAACCCACACTGGTTAATTCTCAAATTTTCATTATTCACAATGTCGGTTACTAGGGTCTCGCTTAGGCTCCAGATTAACATCTTTCATGTTCAACAATTGGGGTACGCATACCCTTATAACTCATATCCTTAATTTCATGTATTCATATTTCCTCCAAATTCTTTCATTCAATTTTATTTATTCATCAATTAAGAACAATCTCAAACTATTCATTTTCACAATACACTTTTCATATTCATCAAAACATCCTTAATACAAGTTAATAAATATTAAAACATAATCTCTTAAAAATTCATCATTGAAAATTCATCTAATCATTTTCCTTTGATTTATTTTGAATCAACTTAACATCTTTAATCATATATAAATTTCTCTTAAGTTCGCATCTCATCTAAGCATAAATACGATCTTTACTTTCCCAAAAATATAACTTAAAAAAGTGAGAAATATTCTCAATCACTTCATATAAGTATCATTTGCAAAAATAGTAAATTCAAAGTCAGTAAATTACTTTTCACGCTATTTGTAAAAATCATAGAAAATCATATACTTCACGAAACTTTGTGTTCTTTATATCAAAATAAGGTATACAAGTCTACTACAATTTCTTAGTTATAAGTTTCCTCAAAATTGTAGCGCCCCGAATTTTCAATAAATAAAATTAGAATTACATGGCACAATTTCCAGAATCAACTTCAATGTAATCATAAACATAGCAACCAAGTACAAGGAAATTAAATTTTTTTATTACATCAATTGTTTACAAAGCACAGTAGAAAATTAAACACCTTGAATTATAATTTCTTTCTTTTACAACACATTCATTTACAATTTGCCTAAGCCATATTATCATTCTATCACATGCATCCAATCTCAAGCTAATGGCACCTACCTGTAAAATATGAGACCAGAGATAACCCTAACCCACAAAACTACGGGGTCAGCCATAATGGTATGAGTGACATCAAAAGAAATACAATGTAAATAAAACATAAAGAATAAAGTTTTTTTGAAGAAAAACATAAAGAATAAAGTTATAAACAACACATACCAACAGTAGTAACAGATGGAATATGAAATGACAGTAATTAAAATATGAAAACATCAAGTGAAACTAGAATAAGTGTCAAGTGTAGGAAAACAGAAAACAAACATGCATAAAACCAAGTCAAGAAAACACAAATGCAATATAATGACTATTTAATGCATACTTGTCGGATTCTAAGCATTCAATACTACATAGGTCCGGTACAAGCCCTTATCGTTCTCCACTTTATAGGGTTAGATACCTCGTTATGCAACTATCCTACTACGGTGATGGAAACAAGATCCAGACTACTACGCGAATAGGCATAACAACCCTTAATGCGCAAGCATCATGTAAGAATAGCTCAGAACCCGGAGAATCACCTCCATGCTGTGTACCCCACCGCCGTCCCTCGACGTGCAAGTACACAGGCACATCCCGTGAATAGACCCGTTGGCCCTCGACATGCGAATGTACCTGTATGTTCCGTTAATAGGCACTACAGACCCTCGACACGTGAACATACTAATAGTTCTCTCGAGACAGAACACACAAGTCCTGGAACGCATCCGTTGGATTGGACTCCAAGAGCATATACCTATGCTTCCCAAGTTCCATCAAATCTCCATTAATGCCTTTCCTTAAGTTGGTTATTATTAAAACACAAATTCTCCCTCTCTAGAGTTAGTGTATCATGCCGGACTTAATTCCACAAAACAACCCCAATGACCCCAACTGGTCAAAATCCACAAAATCTTATCTGCCGGTTCACAGGACTCCCATTCAACTCCTAGAGACTCACAAATCGAACATCAACACCAATACTTTCAATAAAACTCTTAATTCCAAATATCAAATGTTTATATCAATGAAAACATCTTTAATAAACAAAATCAAATTCATTCAATATACTCACAAATTCCATAATTGAAATAAGGTATTAAATCTATTAAATAACCGAGAATCATAATTTGAAATCGTAGAATATATCACAAAACATCAATTCCATCGAAAACCATATATATTTCACTTTATAAAGTAATAGAAATAAAATTTAAATTATATTATAAACAAAATATAACTCTCTGTAAAATACTGTAATCTATAGCAAAAACATCATCTAAAACAGTAGATTAATAATCCATAAGTTCAAAGAAATAATTGTTCAAGAAAAACAATGAAAACTCAACAAAAACACTCAGCCAAACAGCTGACAGTCGACTGTCAAAGACAGTGCAAAAGTGAGTGGTCGACTGTTAAGCCAAAATCCAAGAACCCAAGAATTGACAGTCGACTATCATTCTAGTACAAAAATATGGTGGTCGACTGCCATATTAAGAAAAATACAGCTTTGAAATTCAAACATATTTTTACTGATACTTTGTTAAATCTTTCTAAAATCATAAATTTGTAAAACAAAATTCCTGAGATGATCAAATACAACTTGTCTAATATATTGGAGTTTATAAAACAAATCAAAACTTCGTCAAGATCATAAAATAGCAATTTTCGAAAAAATCTTCAAAACAGTAACGGTGTATGTGTGTCTGTTTGCATCAGTTAAAGCATCAAGAAAACATAGTATATGGGTAGTACATTGGTCAAAACCATTTCAGTATCCAAATAACTCAAATTCAATTCGAAAACATCACAAAAGCATCAAAACCAATTTCGGTTGTTCATCGACACAAACTATATATATATGTGTGTTTATATGCCTATATATATGTGTGTTTAGGCATTAAGAATCAGTGCATAGGAGTAGTGTAATGTTTGTTTCAAATCTCAGTATCCAAAACAAATCAAGATTCAATTGAAAGCATCTCAATAACACAAAAAAAGCCAATTTTCGGTCTGCATACAACAGACCCAAGATCAAACCTTTTTCAAAACATCAACACTTGATCTCTTTGATCCAAAACCCCTTCTACAATTCATTGTACACATACCCAATCACTCACATCAGTTTACCTATGAATATATGCAAAAAAAACAATCATTCATCAAGTTCTTTACTCATCAAAAACCCCAAACAGAGCATATGTATTATGCACACAGTGAGAAGGTCATCTTTAATCAATTTTGTGCATCATACAACATATCTACTCACACTACAAGAAATTTGCCATATACCAACGGACACCTATAGTGACGGATCACTAAAATCGTGGGTACAGATATTGTATACCTACAGACGTATAATAAGCTGTAGGTATAGGTATTCTATTGCTTTAGAGTTTTTAATCCGTAACTATAAGTTTTACTAACGGGATAAAACACCGTGGGTATATTCTATAATTTATTTTTCTCCCAAATTTTTCATTTTCCCACCAAATCCCAAATACCCCCAATTTATACAGCTCTCACGCTCACACCCATCTCTCTCTCTCTCTTCTCTTTCTCTCACACCCGAATCCCCCATTGACCGCATCGCCGTCGTCAGTCTTCCACGTCGCCGTCGTCATCCCTCTCCCACCATCGCCGTTGTCTTCCCTCGCCACCGCAGCAGCCGTCTTCCTCTCACCGTTTTCCTCTGCCGCCACCCACCGCCACCCACCACCGTCGCCCACTTCTTCATCCGCCGTCGTCTTTCGTTGTCCGCCGTCACCCACCGCTTCCACCATCACCCGCGGCCATCTATTTTTGATTAATTTTGCAAACCCTAGGTATGAATTTGGGTGCTTCCCCTTTAGTTGATGAATTTTGATTGTCATGTTGTTGTTTACCATGCTTCACTAATTCTTGCAAGATTGCCATGTTCACTATTACACATTAAGAGATATAGCTGAATTGTTAAGGCCCTTAAGATCTTTATGTTTAAAGTGTATCTGTCTATACTAGCATAAACAATGCTTGTGTTTAATGATAAGTTTTCTAGTTGATGGTAAGATCAGTTTGGTATGATCATCATAGTGTTAGTCTTGCAGTACATTTAATATCGTCAATCCTTATAAGTTGTTAGTCGCTTGATCATAGTTTTGTTGTAGTAGAAAATTTGATGGAAGACACTTTTTTTGGGTTAAATTGGATGATCTTGATCTGTTTCTAAATTCCATTGGATAACACAATTCCATTAGAGTAGAATTTTTCTTAGCAAGTTATAAAGTGAAATGGATCGAAGATAGATTGAAGAATATGAGTATATGATTGTGTAGTAACTAGTGTTAACCATACTGATAGTTGATTTTGGTTAGAAAATTGTTTGAACAAAATCATCGGAGTCTATTACTGTTTTTCATAAAACTGGGTGGACAAAATGTTTGTCATTTATTAAGATGCATGTATGGTATCCACATTTTGTAAAGTGAAATAATTGGTAGATGATTTAATGAACTTCATCATGTATGTAAATGGTGTTAACATTACTGAAAACTAATTCTGGTTAGAAATGGTGGGAACCAAAACATCCTAAACTCAGACTGGAATGTCCTTAAGCAAATTATAAAGTGAAATAATTGGGAGATGGTTTCAAGAATATGAGTGTACCGCTATGTGTAGTAAGTAGTGTTAACAATACTGAAAATTAGTTATGTTTAGTGAGCAAAATCATCAGTTTTTTGAGCCTTTCCATAAAACCGGGTCAGCAAAATGTTATACTCATTAGTTAAGATGTTGATGTTGATGTTGATTTCTTTGAAGTTGATGTTGATGTTGATAATCATATTGATGATGAGGATGGGGAGGAAGAATGGGAGGATATGTTTTAATTGTGAATGATTTTGTACTTTTTCTATGCAATTAGACTTGACTATTTTTTTACTCATGTTTTGAATATGAATTTGATCCAAGTTATGTTTTTCTTCATCTTTTCTTTCCCTTTGTGTTTTATAGTCATTCTAATATTGTTTTTTATGCTAATATGTTGAGTCTAGATAATTTGAAAATTATATTTCTTTTAGACGCTATTCTATGTCAGAAGCTAGTTGAAGAACATGTTATTTTGATCCTTCGTTTGTTTATTTGAAAGTATACAGCAATGGGAAGGAGAAGAAAATTGAATATTGAGCACCGTATGTTAGAAGACTCAAACCAACATATCCAGGCAAGTGACAATGAAGGAACACAATCTATTCCTACTCATACAATCTCAACCCATGCCCAAGGAAGTAATGCTGAAGAAACTCGGCCTAGTCCTGGTCATATAGAAGGTGTCATGCATGAGTCTGTAGAATCCAACTCCATTCCATCTAATATAGTAGCAAGAGAAGTACAAATTGAAAAAAGTATGAATTATATACTTTATATTTTTTATACTATATTTTTCTGTTCATTTACACTTTAATATTCATCGTAATAATAGTACAAAGGAAGAGGGATTGGATTGCACGTTTTTCAGTCTTGATAGATAAGTTCAATATTATTTGGTGAAGTGTGTTGTACAATTATATACATGTTGGTAACACAGTGACATGAAGATTTCTTGAGCAATAAGTGTATGCACGAAACACATGCAGTTAGTAACACAGTGACATGAAGATTTCTTGAGCAATAAGTGTATGCACGAAACACATGCAATCAGTTAATGTGATAGCTAGAGCTTCATGAGTCCAAACTTTGCTTTAGCATCAAAGACTGCAGAAATTCTACAGTAATTACGCAGAAGTTAAATATTTGAATGATATCCTATGTGACTAATAAATTATGGATCTCATGGCAAAAAACATGCGAGTACATGCAAGCGAAGAAAGTATCTATGCAATCCATTCTCACCCGCAACTTGGAGAGATTGTATTTTACGGTTCTTATAAGTATTACAACCATCAAAAAACCAAGGGAGGTATGACGGAGAAGGCGCTCTTGGTACCATGGAACATTCAGAAGAATCTGTAAAGACAAAAACCATATATTTCATAACAATGCAAGACTAAAAAATCTACTATTGAACTGTAAACTAACTCTTACCAATTTATAAATACTAGCATGAAGGAAGAATCCTGACTAAGTATGAGCAGAATTATTAACAACATATAGATTTGATTAGATGTCTGCTTTGATGCATTACAAAGAGTTTCCAGGATTGGCATCAACTGTTGAAAATATTGACAAGTGAAAACTTGATCAGTTTAAGTAAACCATCACGATTTGATCGCAAAAAGGTATATAACCACATGAATAAATATGATGTCAAAAGAAACATCAAAATAATTAATGAGCATGTAGGTATGTAGTCAGTCACTGATTAGATAGTGAGAAGAAAGGATATTGAAACTAAGGAACAATCAACATTATTAAATTGTCTTAATTATGTAAGTTTTGTTTTACTTATAAATGCGGAACCTAAACGGTTGAGAGGCCCAACAAGAATGTTAGATGTGTTGGACATGGAAGATGGTGATTTCATAATTGTTAATTTAGACAAGTACGGTCGACCCGTTGGTGAGGAAGGGACAACTCTTACTTGTTTCATAGGCAGTATGGTTCGAAGGCATCAATATGCTCCCATCAGCTACAAATCCTGGAAAGACATGCCAAAGGAGGACAACGATGTGATGCTGGGAATAATAGAGGTATTATAATTGTATATTTAAATTATATTGTATCAAAAGCTGTAATATGACTCATTTTATGTTGTATTTATTTAACATCTTTCTTTGTTTAGTCCAAATTTGAGTTTGTTCCTCCTATAAATGATACAACAAGAGAAATGTTGAAATTTGAGTTGAATGAAAAGTGGAGGCAATGGAAGAGCAATTTAAAGTCAATGGCATATGACCCGAGTAAAACGGAAGAAGAAGTTGCATCTGCATTACCGGATGATAGGGTTGATCGAAATCAATATCGTGAATTGGTTCGTTATTGGTTTTCTGAAGAAGGATAAGTAAATCATATAGCAAATAGATTTTTGCATATTATGAGTAATATTTTGACTGTGGTTTCTTCATTCGTCTGATAATTTGTTGTATCAATTGTAGAAAGTAAGTAAAATTAATAGACAGAATCGTGCTAAGTTTGAAGATCTCCATTGTATGTGTACAAAAAGTCTCCCAAAACTGATTGATGAAAAGGTTTGTTTATATTTGTACTTTTCATTGAGTAAAATGTAATTACAAGATACATATAACTTGTTTGTTTGGTTTCAGAAAAAAAAGAGCAAAGGATTATCACCTAAACGTAAAGAGATTTACATTGATACTCGCACTCGTAAAGATGGATCAATTGTCAATGAGAAGGCTGCTAGATTGATTGTAAGATTTAGTTCTCATTCACTTCTAAAGCTTTACTATATTATTTGGATGTAGTTTAGCTTGTGAACTGCGATTAAAATATACCCTCAGGATTTACTTAAGTATATTTTCATAATAATATAGTAAGGGTAGGGTCTGGAACATGTTGCACCACAAAATACCATGTATAGGTTATGTTGAAAGTGAATGTATATTATTATTTCAGTAAGGGTAGGGTCTGGAACAGCCTTAGAAAGTAATCATGTTTTAGACAATCATTCTTTTAGAAATACAATCAATTTGTAAGTTGAAGCCCATTTCTAGACAACATACAATTTATAGAACTTGCTAAAGTGCCTTTTCCTCGTATTTCATCGTAGCACCCTGAGAACTTTTGTATACAACTTCACATTATATATGCTTGACTAGATGTGCATATGGCATTAGTTGAGTTTATTTCTATTAGTATGAACATTAAAGACATGTACTTCGCTTGTTGTCGCTATATGTATTTTGTTACTTTACTGCTGGGAGAAAGAAATGCTATTTACTTGGTATCACACTTTAGCTCCTTGGCTGCTGCCTCTCATACATAACAATCTCTAAGATCCCAGTTAAAACATGCAAACTGTTTTAACCATTCATGCATCTAGTAGAAAAGTTAAGCTAATCGTCTAAATAGTGTTATAGTATAGAAACCTTTTGGTAATTGGTGGGTTTTTTCTTATTATTTGCACCGACACGACTGGGAGATCTTGAAGGGAAATCTCGAATCAGAAAATGAGATAGTAGTTCAGTACCATTGTTCTCGATGAATTTGAGTGCTTAAATGACCTAAGTATAGAAGTACTAGCGTGTATTAAACTGTGAATTTTTTCTGGTTAAGGGTTGATACATTCACAAGTAGAGTTTGAGAGGGGAAGATCAATTTTTTGTCTTTAAAAATGGATCTTAATAAGGGGAATCTTTCTTCTTATTTAATCTCTATTTCTCTTTCAAATGCACTTTAACATTTCACTGTATGATTCTTCTTAGATTGCACACAGAATCCTTTCTTGTCTTGATTCTATAGGTATATATTATTTATTCCCTGTAATAATCTCCATTTGATTAGAAAAAAAAATCTGTGCATCATGAACATCCAACTTAGGTCTTCGAATCTCGGTAAAACTTTTGCTAACAGGTAGAAGCTTATATTTCAATGCTCTGCCCTCCTAGTGAAATGCATTCTTCTGCCCAATTTTTGCCAAATCTAAGGTTTTTTTGCAATTTTCTGAAGAGATGGACAACTTGTAGGATTATCTATGGTGGTGGTGGTAGTAGTAGTAATTGCAGTAGTAATAGTAGTTCTATTCTTCACATTTATCCCCATGTGAACAAATTTCACATTTTTTCTCTTTTAATTGCAGGATCTAATATTTGTAAAGTTTCAGGTTGAACTAAACAAACACAATAATGAGGCTGGAACATCTCAATCAGCCCAAAATACACAAAGTCATATGCCTTGGAAGGATGACACATATTCCCAAGTACAAGGACCTAAAAAGAGAGGACGTGTGCGTTGTATGGGCAAGATTCCTAAGCCTAAAAAACCGAAGGTTTCTTTGTCTGAAAATCAAGAGTTACGTAATAGAGTTAAGCAAGTGGAAAGCCTGTTGACAAATGTTCTGTCGTTGATTCATAATCGATTCTCTGGAGAAGATGTGAATGACATTATACAGGCTGCAAGACAGGTATATTATATTTTACTCTTAGAGTTCATATTTCAATGTTATGTTTTGTATGAGATATTTTTGTATTTATCACTGATTTTCCATATGTTTAATTCTAATGTATTGCATTTGTAATGTCTTTTTTTCCATAAATGTTTTTCTCTAATGAATGATGGAAATATTTATTAAGAAGAGTCTATAAGCTGTATTTAATTTTTAATAGGTTACAAATGCTTCAAGTGCCCCTGACCATACGCATTCTCTAAATCCAGACACTAATGAAGATACTGAAGATGGTATCTAATTAGTTTTAACTAATTCTTACTGAAATTGTTAATATTTCTTATGTTGAGTTAGGTTATGATTCATTTGTTCTTTTTGTTACTTGCAGGTGAGGATTAGAAGCTAATTTTTTCTTGACGGAGCAAACTTAGAAACTGAGTGGATGAGATTGTTATAAGACTTTATATGTTTATTATATGTCAGTATGGTACTCTTTGGTTGACTTTTCAACTATTTTGTAATTGACACTCTTGTAATACTTCATTTATTTTTAATATGATTGAAGTTTAATTTTATTTAATTTTTACATTTATTTATTTTATTGTATTCTTAGTTTATAATTGGATTAATATTATAAAAGAATATATTAAATTATCATAAGCATAATTAATAAGAAAAAAATTGTGTATAGAGCAAATTATGACCTATCCATAAAAAAAAATTTTTTTGGGGGGGGGGGGGGGGGGGATGTGTAAAAAATGTCGCTAAAACCTATACCAATGGACCGCACAGAAAGAACTATACCAACAGAATAAATACGGTGGGTATATATTCAAATAATTGGATGCGAAAACCATCGCTAAAACCTATAGCAATGGAGTTTCAACCGTGGGTATAGGAAAGCAAAAGGTGTCTTTAAAACCTACACCAACGGATACGAAACCGTGGGTATAACACCAAGGTTTTGTCCAACGGGTGAAAAAACCGTCGCTATAGGCTATAGTGATGGCATTTTGCCGTGGGTATAGCTAATTAAAAACGACGGAAAAATATGTCCGTTGGTATAGGTTTTACGGGCTATACCTACGGTTTTTTCGCCTTTTACCCACGGATTTTTGCTGTCACTATATGTCAAATTCCTTTTAGTGTCATTATAATCAATCAATTCAGTAAGCATATGAATGAAAACAACCTATTCATGATTTCTATTAGGTTCTTAACAAATCTCAGGTCATCTATATAGAGTTTTAATCATTGATAACACACTTTCATGAAAAGATTCAATCTTTACTCATCCATCCATCAATAATTCATTATATCATCATACAATCCCCTAACATGCTTTCTAATAGACAAATCATCACATACAACATACATACAACAACTAGAAATCAAACATGTCACTCACCTTATTGAAGAATCAACCGAAATAATAAAGAGAATAAGAAAAGTCAATCTTTTCGCAAAAATCCAAGATACTTGCTGCGAAACTCCAAGAAAACCAATAGTAAATAATATTTTGTTTTTGCAGAGGAGGGGGACGACTGTAGTGGCTCTTTAATAGGCAGAAATCTGGGGTTTTAGGGTTTTACAAGTTATATGGAAATATCCCTCAACAAATTATTCCTTTACATATATAGACCTTTCTTTAATAAAGTAGTTAAATAAGTTAAACAAATTAAAATAAAACCAATCCCTTTATAACTGAGTTATCCAGTCATCAAGCATAGCCCAGAAATTAAAAAAAAAAATCTGATTTGTACTCAAAGTGGTAATTTTATACAAAAGTCCATCTCTTTGTAATATTTGCAAATATGTCAAATAAATATTAGAAAAATACAGAAAATTCATAATAATACCTACTAATGAATATTATATTTACCAAAAAAAATTTCTGAATTTTAGTTTCCAAGAAAAATATTTGCACAAGGTTCAACTTAAATTTCATATTTGAAAAAAATACCATATATGTTTAAATATTTACCAAATCAACTCTAAATAAAATTTAAATAAATCTAATCTTTAATACTGATCTTGGCCAGCCCAGAAAGCAGCAAAAATAATTTTCATTATTTGTTTGAGATCCAATCGGCTTTTTACATAAAATCCCATCTCTTTCGAAGTATTTATAAAAATAGTTTCTTTATTCAGAAAAAATCCCAAAATTTAGGATATACTCCATTATAAATAGGAGAATTTATTCAGAATTTTAAAATTGAAGATTTGCACCAAAAAAATATTTGCACGTGTAAAATTGACAAAGTCATAAAATAGTCAAATTAATTTAAATAAATCTAAAAAATTAAAATATCATAAATAAATTAGGAAAATCAATCATTAACCATAAAATTTTAAGAATTAAAAATCTTCTAACTTTGCATGAGTGTTGCACGTGCAAAATTGCAATTTCATGAAAATAGTCAAAATAGTCAACTTTACCAATTTAATATTATTTAATAATGCAAAATAAATCATTTTATTTTGCGGAGTGTTACAAAAATACTGTATCTATAACCCTGAATTCTTCAAAATATACAGTAGGGTCGAAATACTAAAATACTGTAAAAATTCATTATAAATTCAATTCTTTATGAAAATTTGATTTCTTAGACTTTTCAGAAAGGTTAACGAGTCTAATAAAATTTGTTAGTTCTGAATTTTTTCAAATTATTTCATTTACAATGCTGAATTATCAAAAACCAAAATGTATACAGATTTCCAGCAACCAGTTGACTACTAACCAGTTCTGGGTTTAGATTTTATTAAAATAGTAAACGACCTCCAAATCTTATGAAATTTTAAAGGGATGTTCCTGACACATACAAGATGCTCCCAAAAAGTTTCAGTTCTAGATTCCAACTACTTTATTAAATACCATTTTCTGATGGGCAAACAAAACTCAAAACAGTAATTTTCTTTGTATGATTTAGTAACTTTGTGTACAAATTCATATCCAATACATTCAATATAATCATAATATATTACCATGCACCCAAACAATATCATTTCAACTTATCTAGATAACAATCTTTTAATTAGCATGCATTTCATTTAAATATCATCATCACAAATTAACCAATACTTACATGTATAAACAATTTTAAATATCAATTTTTTTACACATGCATGATACTAAATTTTAGAAAGTTCAAGAAGTCACCCACCTAATGAAGTGTTGAAGAATATTTAGCAATAGACTCCTAAAATGAGCCCCAATTCTTCTCCTCGAAATCTGAGCTCCAAGAGAAGAAAGGAAATCAACAATAGCTTTCGGCAGAGAACAGAATTCATATATATATATATATATATATATATATATATATATATGCTTTTGCTATACAGAAACTAGGAGGGGGAGGGGTGTTTATAAAGGATTTAAATTAAATGTGATTAATTAATATAAGTTAGTTCAATTAGCTACTTAGAATCCCACTTTCACAAATCCACTACATAATCTCTTCCTCTTCATCTTCTAACAGCCGGCCAACTTTTCTCATTCCCACATGTGCACTTTTGTGCACGTGCACACACTCACACAATTTATAATTTATTTTTATTGAATAAAAAATGGGTATTCTACATGACAAGCTGTGTGTGCTTCCATTTAAATAATTTTTGTGGGTTTTAAAAGAAATTTTGGGCCCATGGGTTTTAATTAAAAATAATACAAAAAATTTAATACATAAAGTGAGAAGAAAAATGTATATTACTCCATAGAAAAATTTAGAAATCAAATCCACATAAAATTTTACGTGTGATGCACGTAAAAAAAATACTAAAATTAATTTGGGAGAACGAAAATAGTCAAAATACGAAACATGTATGTTTAATAATATTATTGATATTTTGTGTAACGGTGAAATTTACGTAATCGACACATGTAATGAAAGCACGTGCTATGTACGTAAAATACAAAGATTAAAATAAATGTTTGAGTTGGCTAAGAATATAATAAAATGAATTTTAAGAAAATGGAAAACTTATAAATAATCAGAATATAACATTTATATAAAAATACGTTATGAATATTACTCATAACGGTACAAAATACACGTCCATAACACGCGAGAGCAAAATTTTCATTACTCAATTTTGCGGGGTGTTACAAAGTCTTACCATTATTACCCCGACTTTTTATCATTTTATTACGATCAATTATGGACATGCAATCAATACGATCAATGAGAACGGTGGTATCAAAAATTATGCATTGGGTACAATCGATGAGAACAGTAGTATTATACAGTGTCAAGAAGATATTAAGATTGTACAATACATGAAATATATACATGGTTCAATTCATTAAATATGAAAAATATCGGGTTTATATGCAAAAACATAATCATACAGGTTCTGGACAGCAGCACCTATCGGTATGCAAATTCACTTTCCCGCTACTACGGGATTGCAAATCTGATTTCGTCAGAGATTCTAGAAAGTAGACTCTCTGCCAGTTTCAACACATATTCACACGATACATTATAGTCATAGTAACTAGGTCGTTCAATTATTTTTTACAGGTTTTGTGCACAGTCTCGGTTCTGGAAATTATAAAATGTCAGTACTAAAACAGTGACAAGTTACAATCTATAAATCAGATTGAGAACCCGCAAGATATTTTAGAAACTAGACACAGTGTGCTATAATTTCTATCTACAAGATTTTAAGTTTCGATATCAGGGACTGGGTCGAAACCTCAGTACAAACTCAAGCAAACGACAGGGTAGCATATTTGAATGTTCAATAATACGATAAATTTACAGTTCAAGTTTTATATTGATAACAATGGCATGACAAGAATACAATGAATCAAAAACTTGATGCGATAAAGAAAATAACGAATCAATAATGAATCAATAACGAAATTCAATTAGCTACGATATTCAATTCAATTACTACATGCCGGAATTCAATGAATGTTTCCTTGAACTGGAACAATAAAATGAGTTCAAGGGACACCTACCTTTTTGACGATTTTGATAATAAGAGAATCGGGACGAGAGTCCCGATGGCAACAAGTGCAAACTACGTACACAAGAACACGCGCAAAGCAAGTAAACGGCAACACGTGCTATACATGGCGAACACAAACAGGGACAACAGCAACTCGGCAACAGCAAGAGACACAACAACAATAGCGAGAGCCACGACAACAACAAGAGGCGGCAGCGACAACACAAGAGGCGGCAACAACAGCAAAAGAAATGACGGTAAGGGTGGCGATGGAGGACTAGAGGTCGAGGATGGATGCAGCGGGATGGGGGTTGACAACGAGGCATGGGGGCGCTCGGTGAGGCTGCGGTGGTCGAGCGTGTGCGATGGCGATTGCGGTGGTGGAGTCACGAGCAGGCGAGGAACAGGGCTAGGGAATGGCTGAGGCTTCGGAGGTTGAAGACGAGGAGGAGCTCAGTGGGATGCATCAATGGCGGGGGCAGAGTGATGGGGGCTAGGCTGTGGTGGAGCAAGCGATGAGGAGAGGGGGTTGCGGTGGCTGCTGCATGAGGTGGTGCAGTCGAGAGGGTGCTCGAGGCTCGAGCGGCGAGGCTGGGAGCTAGAGGAGAAGAGGGGCAACGAGGATGAGAGCAGAGGAGGAAGACGATGGTGGTTCGGAATGAGGGCGACGGTGATGGTGACTGCGCCGTGGCATAGGAGAGCTCGAGGGTCAGGATGCGGAAGTGATGGTGACGAAAGCGAGCGGGAGGTTGAGGAAGACAGGGTTCTTCGGGGATAATGGCTGCAGTCAAGGTCGAGCGAGGGGATGTGACTGCGATGGCAGGACCGCGGCATCGTGGAGGGACTGTAGGTGGCGGGGTTGGCGATGGAGGGTGCATGCGTCGAGGGTGTTTGACGGAGGAGATGAGGACGATGAGGGTGCTGGGGCGGTGGTTGTCGATGACTATGGAGGTGGGTGGTCGAGGCGGAGGCGGTCGGGACTGAGGTCAGGAGGAAGAAGATGGAGGGTTGGAGTGTTGTACAGTAGAAGAATGTGAAGGGTTGGGGTTTTGCTGTAGGGATAAAGAAGGAGAGAGAGGATCAGGGGATTAATGGGGCAGTTAGGATTAGTGGGGGAACGTCAGAAAGGGGGTTTGATCTGGTCGATAGGCAGGTAGTAGAAAAATTGAGTTTGGGTTAATGGGCTTGCTTGGGCATCCAAAAAAGATCCAACAATAGGATGTTTAAAGACTGGGCTTCAATAGTTGGGCTCAAAATTAAATAAATTAATAATAATATTGGGGCTGGCATAGTATTTGTTTAGGGCTTCACATGAAATTAAAATAATCAATAAAATAATATGATAGTATGGATTAAAATTGGGCTTCAAATAAATCAAAGTAATATTTATAAGATGAGGAAAACAAGACTTGATCTGGGCTTCAAAATAAATAAATCAAAAGAAGAGAAACAAGATTATAGTCTGGAATATGAATTTGGGTTTTAAATAAATATTAGGATGGTTTCAATAGGAGATTCAAAAGAATTTAAATGCAAAGGAAAGAATTTATACGGAAATTGAAATACAAGAATATAAGGAAAAGAAAGAAAAGAAATGAAAATCAGTAAAATTGAGAAACGGGGTTACAAAATGAAATCTCTACCTATGACGAAGGAGACTTGTTGAAGGATAATAATTGTGCACAAACTTTCCCAGAGGACATTAATGTGTCACAATCTCCAGCATACTCATCAAGTCGTGAATTTCTAGAGTACATGCAATATTTACTAAAATCCAAGCCACTTGAGACTTTGGATTAAAGTACGCGCAAAAAGGCTATATTGTGGCTACTTCTCTTTGATGAAACTCTTTATGGGCAAACTCTCAGCATTGTAAAAGGAATTCATGACAATGAAGCATCGAGAAATCTCACAAGTGACATGGAGAGTCCTGAGTCCATTTGTCTCAAATATTTCAGAAAATAAACCAAACTCAAGAAACAGAGACAGGTGAATATAGGAATAAAACTATCAGATAGTATTGAATTGTTACTCTACTCCCCTCACATGAGTAACAACTGAATAAATTTAAAGAAGAAAAAAATACAGATAGTTATTACTTTCTAATTGTTCAATCCATCTAATGATAAATATTGGTATACTTCACTCTATATATTACAGACACAAAATCCTTGTAACAAGGTTGAAAAGAATCGTAACATGATGATGGGAGAGTGCTCGCCAGAACCATAATTTGAGGTTATCGAATATTCTCTCCACAGATCTATGTGGTTTTTTTTGTTGTTGCTGCACCTTTGCCCGATGCCCACCAGAATGAGTGATGGGTTTGGTGAGTTAGTAGTCTCATACTCACCAAACATCACGAAGGTATCTCTCTTCCATCTAAAGACTCTTCACCAAGCTTTCTGTTTTGGAACTATCCATAGATCCCTGCCAGATACAAAATTTCAAGATTTTTTTAACCAACACAATTTTATTTTATAGCTGTTTTTATAACAAAGTAATAAAATCCATATGCTAACAATTGTCCAAAGAAAACTTAACCAGCAATTCAAATCTCGATAATTGGTTGGACTTTAGCAAGTACAGTATTAATAAAATGTAATCTAACAGAAATCATCCTAATAACTATTATGTTATTAAGCAAACATGAAAGGCCACATTCCCTTATTTTCTTCTTCTTCTTCTTTTTGTAATTGAAGACTCAAATCTCCGATCTATAAATACTCTTAAAACAGTAAATATTAAGAAACTATGTTCCCCTTTCCGAATTTTTATAACATAAGTTTGAATTTTGTCTGAAAACTGATTTAACTACGGAAACATATCATTTTGTTATATATCTTAGATTGTCATTTAATAGATCTCGAATACTAGTCCCAGATGTACATATAAAACCTGAAATAAATGGAAGACCTCATTGAACAAAAACTTTTTAAGTAAAAGACTAGCTTAAAAAAAGACTAATGAAGGATTTGTACTATGAAACTGATACACAAGGTTTTGATCAGATTACCAGAAAAAATAATAGTTTAAAACACACCCAACAAATTCAGTCTTACATATTGAAATCTACGATTTTTATATAAATTATGCTCATTGCAGATTTTTACTTTACTAACCTATATACAACTTTATAAATATGCAATGTATTTCTATATAATGCAATGCTTTAATAAATACCTGCTCTTGAACTATTGTATGAAGAACTCTATGAACATCTCTAGCCATGCCTTTTGCATCACCACATAATAAATATATCCACCCTTAGAGATGACGCTCCAGATCTCGGTTGCCTGCAAATAAACCAGACACTTTAGTATAGAAACAATTAAAAAAAGAATATAAGTATACCCAAAAATAGATTCATCAGGACGAAAACCTTCCGAGCCGTCTTACGCTGCACATATTCCTTACGGACCCTCACGAGACAATGCAACTATCAGCCTTAAAGTGCCAACCTTTCCTGAAAGGATGCCACAAAATGAAATAATTCTGTCAAAAGTTATTCAAGATTTGGGGGGGCTGGGATGAGAGAGAGAGAGAGAGAGGAGCTGAAAATGAGGGGAGGGGTAGGAAAAATGACCAAAACAGCCCTCTTTATAAGTGAGATGAGCGGAACGATTGAGAGTCACTGGATCACGATCATGATCAAATTGCAGATCCAATGGATGTCGGAGGAGTTCGCTCCTCATCAGGTGCGAACCAGTTCGCACCTGCTCTGTTCTCTCTCTCTCTATATATATATAGAGCAATGCTCCATTGCAAATCACTGAAACCGTTGTTGCGGAACAACGGCTTCAGACTTAATATAACCTAAGCTGTTGTTTAGGTTATAACTTAAGCCGTTGTTGGACTCCAACATCGACTTTAGTGGTTTGCATATTCGTTTGCACGGACCCGTTTGCAACGGAGCATTGCGCTCTCTCTCTCTCTCTCTCTCTCTCTCTATATATATATATATATATATATATATATATATTTGCGCACTCGAGCTCAGCCACCGATCTTGACCATGATTATGATCAAGATCGGGTGGCTCTTCTTTCTCCTGCTCTCTCACTTAATGGATAATGGTAAATGAAACTTTTCACTTTTTACTCATTCACTAATATTTCCTTTCCTTCGCTTCACTCTCCTGATTTCAGAGTCGCCCCCAAATATGTAACCTCTCTTTGAAACTCGAGCTCCCGATGACCTCAACCCCCCGACGTCACTCTCTCACTTCAGTTGCCTCTGCAACCCGAGCCATCTCCACCTTCCCGCGAATCGAACGAAACCCTAGATCTTATCGTTGTTTTTCTTTGCAGATGCCTAGATATCTCGAAACCCCAACTCCAGAAACCCTAATTTTGAGTTTTTCGCATTCGAAGGTGAGTAAGATTCGATTTAACTATTTTTTTTTTATTAAAAATTTTGTGAGGGTTTTTGGTGGATCTGGAATTGAATATTGATTTTGTGTTGGTTTAGAATGGGAGAAGTAAGAGAGAACGATTATCTGTTTTAAAGTTGAATTTCATTGTGGTCGGTAGTTAGTAATGGCTGTCTATTATTAGAAACAAGAATTGTGCGCATTTTGATACAATTGCTGGTTGGTTGAATTAAATGTTTAGGAGAGAGGTTTGTGTGTTAAGTTGTGTTAGTCAAACCATAGGATTATCTTCATATTAATGTCAAACGTTGTTGGTAAGAATGAGTAAATGCCACTGTGATGAGTTTGAAGTTTTGAATGGTATTATATTTGTTAATGATGTGAATGGCCTAATGATTTGGGTAGATGATTTGTCATTGTTGTCTTTGATATATCTGATTGTTGACATGTAAAGACTTGTAGTGTCCCTGATTGTGGTGTTACGAACCCTCTTAGCTTCGATGTTGATATGTAAAGACGTGTAGTGTCCCTGATTGTCTTTGATATAGCTAAGCTTCGGTGTTACGAACCCTCTTATTCAACACTTTAGCTTCGGTGCAGTTATCCTGTTTAACCATTATGCATGCTTCCTGTTTTCCTGAATTTTTTATGTTCATTCTAAAGTATAGGACTGGCGAGTGTATTTAATGAATTTATTTAAATAAATGCACTAGAATATACCCAGTGGAAATTGCACGGACTTTACAAAAGATGTCGCAAGTGTAACTAAATTATGTTAAAATGTATATTAGAATATCATTAACATTCAATATACATGTTATAATATCGTAAACTGAAGTCATGCATTATAGAATATGTTAAAGTAAAGATGATACATAAAAAATAATTTTATGAACTGTGTTTGCTTAAAAATGTAATTCTAAATTATCCATACAATACATCAGACCTAGTCAGAACTCATTTAAAAAGATCCAAACTTCAACTAAAATTCTCATACAACCCATAATGTAAACGCATCATTTACCAAAACCACACCCTAATTGATATATCGAATATAACAGTAAGTAATCAAATCAAATGATGATATATAAGAGAAAGATACATATTAGGGTTAGGATTTGTACCAGCAGAGAAATTTCTATGGAAAGTGGAGATTTTGATGTAGGTTGTGGCTCTTGAAGCCCACAACATCCTTGAAACCATGATCAAAATGTTTGCACCTTTTTTGTTACTTTGTAGTTCTGGCTGCTGAGTATTATAGAGTTGAGACAATTTTCAAGCTAAACATTATCAAACTTAAGAAATTAAGATATTAGAAAAACATACCAGTATATTTTGTGGCTTCACATATCTATAACAAACGCCCAAAACCGTATAAATGTAAGTTAACCCTCTAAATATTTGCAAGAAAATCACCAATCAGTTACCAACATAGTCCATAAAAACCATTAAGCTCAAATATGAAAAGAGAAAACAAACAGACTTGATACATGTAAATCATCATATAGAGAAGCGGCATTGCTGACCGACATTATTATAATGCTTCAAAACACTATAAACTGTTTTCGGAACATGCTCCGTCACCAAATTCAGAAAAAAGCTCATCCCTGCTCGTCGTCGAAAACAAGCAGCGCTTCAATGCAATCATATTCGAATGATCCATTGACCGCATCAATTGCCGCGCACAGTTCTTGTACCGCCTATCCTGCAACACATGCTTTATCGCAACTGTCTCCTCCATTTCTAGACATTTCACTTCAAAGCAAAAGCAAAGCAATCATGCATTTGCAAGAAGAGACAATTTGTACAAAATTTTAAATTGTAACAACAATTATACCTGAAACACAATGCCAAAGGAGCCTGTTCCGATGACCCATTCGGCCATGTAGGTAATCATCTGAATAAAAAAAAGTGTCAAAACTCCAAAATTATAGTGAAATGTCATGTTGCAGAAAAAAAATCAAGATTGAAACTTTACCTGTTTTTGGTTCACCATTCTTGCCCCCAACTTTGATGGAGATGATGTGGCCTGGATCATTCCTGTAATATCCCGGACGGATATTAACTCGTAGAAATTACTATTTTATTATTATTTTATTATTATTTCATTTTAATTCCAAAATCAAATTATTTTGGTGATTTTTCGCCGGTTTGCCCACAAACAGTGTCTACGCGCATCTATTGGTCGGTGTGCATCCGAAGCGCATCAAATTGATAGCGCGATCCTCCGAATTAGTAATAAATTTATTTTACTATTATTTTCTAAATTAAACTATTTTTATGGAAATTTTATGAGAAATTTTAGTATACACATACATATACACATACATACAATTGTATGGTACTTAGTACATTATACAAAGTATGTAGTATGTACTTTTAGACAATATACTTATTCTTGTCATCGCAACTTAATAAGATAATTAGGGTTGATTAGGAGGTTTAAAGGAGGGTTTGTATGCATGAGAAGAACTAAAACCCTTCTAGAAGCCTTATCCCTTCACCATGCCTCCACCTCACCAAGCCTACACCATACACCTCCTCCTCCTAGGGTATGGCCGGCCTCCCCTCCCCTTGGGGTTTTTGTGCAAATGTGAGTGCAATTTTGCACTTACCACCTCCTATTCCCTTCTATAAATACCCCCTCCTTCTCCTCCTTCTCTCATTTTAGAAAACAAAAGAAAGAAAGAAAGGAAAGGAAAAGAAAGAGAGATAGTCTCATACTAACAAGAGAGTTTTATTGTAGGGTTTCCTAGGAGATTCTAAGAGCTAGGGGAAGGAGAAGGTTTGCAAGCAAGTCCTTCCAATAGAGGCTAAGGTGGGGGTTCTCCATATTTTTATTTGGTTGTTTGTTTGCTTGTTTGTTTGTTTGTTTTGTTGTTTGACTTCTTCTCCTACCTTCTTGTTTTGTTTTCTTTTGTATTTGGGGTGTTCTTGTGATGGTGTGTTGTTGTTATTGTGAATGTGGTAATGAATAAAAGAAAGAAAGTAGTAGTAGTATCTACTAATAAACATATAAAGATCACATCTTTAAGATTGTAGTTGTTGTTTATGAATGTTGTTGGACTAAAAAAGACATAATGCATATGAGCTTAAACATACAACCGATTGAGGGTTGTAGGACTTGTAGGACTTAGTATACATAAGCATATGAACATTCTCATACAACCATTTTGGTTGTAGGACTTGATTGAACTTGGACAATAATAATAAGCATATGTTTCATTGTAATTTTCTTTCTTAATAAAAAGATCTTTTCCTTGTTAATCACTAGTTGTAGAAATAATAAAAAGATCTTTTCTTTGTTAATCACTAGTTGTAGAAATAATAAAAAGATCTTTTCTTTGTTAATCACTAGTTGTAGAAATAATGAAAAGATTTTTTCTTTGTTAATCACTAGTTGTAGAAATAATAAAAAGATCTTTTCTTTGTTAATCACTAGTTGTAGAAATAATAAAAAGATCTTTTCTTTATTAATCAAGTAGATGGTTGTAGGATGTTTTCTAAAAATATCCTATCATGTTTTATGCTTAGATAGTTGTAGGATTTCTTCTAAAAATATCCTATCATGTTTTTATGCTTAGATAGTTGTAGGATTTCTTCTAAAAATATCCCATCATGTTTATATGCTTAGATAGTTGTAGGATTTCTTCTAAAAATATCCTATCATGTTTAGAATGTTGTAGGATTCTTTCTAAAAATTTACCTATCATGTTTTCATGCTAGAATGTGGTAGGATGCGTTCTAAAAATTTACCTATCATGTTTTCATGCTAGAATGTGGTAGGACGCTTTATAAAAATTTACCCATCATGTGTTCATGCTAGAATGTGGTAGGATGCTTTCTAAAAACTTACCTATCATGTTTTCATGCTAGAATATTGTAGGATGCTCTCAAAAATTTCCTATCATGTTTTAGGAATACTATTTCATGTTTAAAATGTTGTAGGATTAATTCTAAAATTGCCTACCATATGTAGGAATGACATATATGTTGTAGGTTTCTTTCTAAGATTACCTATCATATTTTTATGCTTAGAATGTTGTAGTATGCTTTCTAAAATTACTTATCATGTTTTAGGAATGCTATTTCATGCTTAGAATATTGTAGGATTAATTCTAAAATTGCCTACCATATGTAGGAATGACATATATGTTGTAGGTTTCTTTCTAAGATTACCTATCATATTTTTATGCTTAGAATGTTGTAGTATGCTTTCTAAAATTACTTATTATGTTTTAGGAATGCTATTTCATGCTTAGAATGTTGTAGGATTAATTCTAAAATTGCCTACCATATGTAGGAATGACAGATATGTTGTAGGTTTCTTTCTAAGATTACCTATCATTTTTTTATGCTTAGAATGTTGTAGTATGCTTTCTAAAATTACTTATCATGTTTTAGGAATGCTATTTCATGCTTAGAATGTTGTAGGATTAATTCTAAAATTCCTACCATGATTAGATTAGTCTATTTATGCTTAGAATGTTGTAGGACTCAATCTAAGAGTTTCCTACCATGTTTAGATTAATTCAATTATACCTAGAATGTTGTAGGATCCATGATAAATTAATTACCATGATTAGAAGTATATGTATATATACATATATACTTAGGAATGTTGTATGTTCATACTAGTAGCTACCCATGCTTAGTAAGACATTCATGTTTAGTAGTTATTCATGCTTAATAAAGATTCATGCTTGGATGATAGTAGAAATGTTATATACCATGCTAGTTTAATTATAGGTATGTGATATACCATGCTAGTTTAATTGTAGGTATGTGATATACCATGCTAGTTTAATTGTAAGTAAGATCCATGCCATGCTAGCTTAATGGTAATTAAGATGTATGCCATGCTAGACTAGTGGTAGAAAAGTTGTATATCATGCTAGTTTAATTGTAGGTAAGTGGTATACCATGCTAGCTTTAATTGTAAGTAAGCTTAATTGCAAATAAGTTGTATGCCATGCTAGTTAAATTGTAAGTAAGTTGTATGCCATGCTAGTTTAAATTGTAAGTAAGTTGTATACCATGCTAGATTAAATGAATACTCATGCTTAGATAAGTATTTGTTCATGCTATGTTAGTAGATGATCATGCTTAATCATTATACATGCTAAGTGAGTAGGTATCATGCTAATTATTGGTCATGTTAAGTTAGAGATATCCATGCTATGATATTCATGCTTAGATTAAAGAAACTACCCATGTTTAGTTGTAGTGATCTCATGTTGTGTTCTATACCATGCTAAAGTTCAAATACATGCTTAGAACGTTGTAGGGTTAGTGTTAGGATACCTACTATGCCTCGGAATGTTGCTTGTTCATACTAGTTTGGGTTGTGGTGATTAGTGATGATAAGTAGTAAGCTTTCATGCTCAAATTATAACCTATGCTTGACTATAGTGGAATTCATGTCTAGGTTGTAGTGATTTTTATGCTTAAGCTCGATGTAAGCACAAGCTTAATCATATTCATACTTAGGAGTATCATGATGAGTGGTTGTGTTATATGAATAGATTGTCGTAGGAAGATGCTTGTAATTGTATGCCATACTTAAGGCGCTATAGGTTGAAGTAAAAAGGATTGGGAAGACCACTAGTGATAGTTAGTCCGATAAAGGCCGTTATGTCGCCTTCGGATTCTTCCGTAGTAGAATACCGATCATAGACTACTAGTAGATTCTTCTGTTGCTTCTAATAATAGAAGGTTAAGTTTTCTAGTAAGCACGTTTGGTTGCTTTTAAGATTGATTACCTGTATGGTTGTTTGCATATAATTGTGCTCGTACGTGACTCGACTGGCCCGTACGTAGCTGTGGGTTCCATACGTAGCTTACTTGGCTCGTATGTAGGTTGTTGTCTCGTTCGTGGCTCGACCGGTCCGTGCGTAGCTGTTGGTCTCATATGCGGCTTATTTGGCTGGTATGTACGTGGTTATCTCCTACGAGGTCCGCCTGGCTCGTAGGTAGTTATTGTTTCATACGTAGCTTATTGGCTCGTATGTGGTTGATACTCGTGTATAGCTTGTTAGCTAGTACACAGTTCGTTGTGCTCGTCTGGGGTGATATTACCACCCTAAGGGCTATCGAGCATCAAGACATATGTTTTCTCACCCTAAGGAACTGTGGAGGAGTCATTCCTTGTGTACCTGTCGAATCTTAACCAGGGTAGGTTGATCGAGGACCGGAGTATAGACGAAATCCAAGTCTAGGGTAACGGCATGCTTGTATATTCGCACGACCAAAGTCTTGGATCGATGAGCCACGAACCGGATCCTGAGGGATTCTGGTAAGTCTAGGTTGAGCAGCCTAGTAGAGTTGTCTTGCTGAAGTCTACTTTAAAGGCCTAGCATGTTGTGTTTATAATGTTGTCATCCCTAGGATTGTTCGAGTCAGGGACATCATTAGGATAGTGACTTACAAGGATCATTTTACTTAAACCCTTTTGCAGGGAGAGAGGAGTCGGTGGTAGGGGGCCCCCTTACACTAACTCGTCCCTTGAGGCAGATCATAGGTGGTGTATTGGGTTGTACCTTCCCGTCAAAGGGATACGCACGGTGCCGTCTCACAAGTTGAGGACACGGGTTGCGTATCTCGCTCTGTTAATTCCTGAAATACCGTGGCTGGGGTGCCACAGGATGCATGGTGCAGTCCTGCGCTTGCTAGACCCCAGAGGGTGCCACAGGGTAGGCTTCGAGCTATCCTGCGCTTGCGAAACCCTATAGTTTGATTTTGGAACGATGCCCGATATACTGGGATCGAGAGAGGTCCGGCATGCCGGGTAGTAGTGAAAACGGAGACACCATAAGCAGACTGCATGGGGGGACTTGACCCCTTCTGCAACCTCACAGAGTCATGGAGTATTGTCAGGAACAGGTTGTGTACAATTAGAAGTTCATAACGCGGGTTCAATCCCTATATATGGAGAAACGGCTTGAGATGGAGTCGCATGTAGTATGGGCTGCATGTTGCTTTCAGAAACTTGCTGACATTAGAATAGGAAGTGTCCTAGTTCTATTTTAAATACCGCATTAGAGTCTAGTCTTAGCACTCACGAACACTTAAACTAGACCAACACCATTGCTATATTTTGTATATTGTTTGAGAGATTCGCTGCTATATGATCAGCCTTTAAGCGTCAGTGAATACTGACGTCCCCACTTCCATTGGTACTGGATCGCCAAAGTACAAAGGCGAAATTCAGAAGGACTCAAGGCAAGGAAAGTAAGGAGTCAGTGTTATGTTTAGTTCCGCTGAAGTATATGTATTGATTATGTATTAGTTGAGAAGTACTCTGATATAAGATGTTGAAGGTTGTAATACTTAGAAATGTAAAGGTAATATTGTAACTCTATTGTAAGGTATTACAGTTGTACAATATTCAGACTTGTAACACATTGTGTATTGAATAAAAAGTTTTAAATTCTCCTGTTTTTCTGTGTATTGTGACTAATTGAAGAAAAGGTCTTGGCTCGTGTCACGGTTTCCCAGTGTTGAAATCGGGGCGCTACAGAGTGGTATCAGAGCTAACTTCAATTTATAGTCCAACACAGTAGGAAAATTTAAACTTAGATGCCTTTAGGAGATTGGGTTTTAGCTAGTTGTAGACAATTATAACTCATATTGTTGTTCTTTCAACTTATGTTTTATAATATTTCTATATCGATGCTAATTTCTGTATCCATTCCTTGCAGGATGACGGACCGAGCAGTTCCCACGGGGAGTGGGTGGGGCCAGGGAGATGTGATAGAGATAGACTCGGACACCGAGCCTATCCTGGAGGAGACTCAGCCACCAGTGGGGGCCGGGTTGGCTAGCGGGGCCCCTACAGCTGCCACAGCTGGGGCTTTTCCTTTCGGGGGTCAGGCTCCAGTACCGCCACCTCCCCAGCTTACCCCCGTGGAGGAGGCCTTCCAGCAGGTCTTCGAAGATATCTCTACACTGACCTGGTCTCACGTCCATCTGGAGAACAAGATGGACTCCTGTGAGTTCGTCAACTACCACCATGCAAGGGAGGTAGAAAGGTTGAGGAGCGCCAACGCAAGGGCTCAACGCCGAATGGTGATCCTAAACCGTGCCTATAGGACGCTGTTTGAGCGCATGGAGCGCCGGTGCGCAGACCTCTAGGTTCAGGTTGCACAGTTGCTGGCACTGATGACTGGACAGGACCCACCTGAGGGTGCCAGTAGTACCGACTAGGCGGTCGGGTACTCAAAGGCTATTTTGTTATTTTGAGATTTTGGCCCCTACACCTGTGATGTATAGGTAGGGAGGATGTCACTTAGGAAAGAACGTGACACTTTGTAACCAAGTAGGTTTAGGTAGACGGTGTTGTTATTTTGTGATATTGACTCCTACTCCTGTAATGTATAGGTAGGAAAGTTATTACTTAGGAAGAGATGACATTTTGTAAACCAGGGGTTTATGTATATATAAGTGTAACCCATTGGATGGATGTTCAAAGAAAAATTTCGGTTCATCTCTTGTTCTCCGACTATGCTATTTCGTATCGGTCGATTCATTCTCCTAACTTAAAGTAGTTCTGAGGACAGAACTATTCTAAGGAGGGAGTAATGTAATATCCCGGACGGATATTAACTCGTAGAAATTACTATTTTATTATTATTATTTCATTTTAATTCCAAAATCAAATTATTTTGGTGATTTTTCGCCAGTTTGCCCACAAACAGTGTCTACGCGCATCTATCGGTCGGTGTGCATCCGAAGCTCATCAAATTGATAGCGCGATCCTTCGAATTAGTAATAAAATTTATTTTACTATTATTTTCTAAATTAAACTATTTTTATGGGAATTTTATGAGAAATTTTAGTATACACATACATATACACATACATACAATTGTATGGTACTTAGTACATTATACAAAGTATGTAGTATGTACTTTTAGACAATATACTTATTCTTGTCATGGCAACTTAATAAGATAATTAGGGTTGATTAGGAGGTTTAAAGGAGGGTTTGTATGCATGAGAAGAACTAAAACCCTTCTAGAAGCCTTATCCCTTCACCATGCCTCCACCTCACCAAGCCTACACCATACCCCTCCCCCTCCTAGGGTATGGCCGGCCTCCCCTCCCCTTGGGGTTTTTGTGCAAATGTGAGTGCAATTTTGCACTTACCACCTCCTATTCCCTTCTATAAATACCCCCTCCTTCTCCTCCTTCTCTCATTTTAGAAAACAAAAGAAAGAAAGAAAGGAAAGGAAAAGAAAGAGAGATAGTCTCATACTAACAAGAGAGTTTTATTGTAGGGTTTCCTAGGAGATTCTAAGAGCTAGGGGAAGGAGAAGGTTTGCAAGCAAGTCCTTCCAATAGAGGCTAAAGTGGGGGTTCTCCATATTTTTATTTGGTTGTTTGTTTGCTTGTTTGTTTGTTTGTTTTGTTGTTTGACTTCTTCTCCTACCATCTTGTTTTGTTTTCTTTTGTTTTTGGGGTGTTCTTGTGATGGTGTGTTGTTGTTATTGTGAATGTGGTAATGAATAAAAGAAAGAAAGTAGTAGTAGTATCTACTAATAAACATATAAAGATCACATCTTTAAGATTGTAGTTATTGTTTATGAATGTTGCTGGACTAAAAAAGACATAATGCATATGAGCTTAAACATACAACCGATTGAGGGTTGTAGGACTTGTAGGACTTAGTATACATAAGCATATGAACATTCTTATACAACCATTTTGGTTGTAGGACTTGATTGAACTTGGACAATAATAATAAGCATATGTTTCATTGTAATTTTCTTTCTTAATAAAAAGATCTTTTCCTTGTTAATCACTAGTTGTAGAAATAATAAAAAGATCTTTTCTTTGTTAATCACTAGTTGTAGAAATAATAAAAAGATCTTTTCTTTGTTAATCACTAGTTGTAGAAATAATAAAAAGATTTTTTCTTTGTTAATCACTAGTTGTAGAAATAATAAAAAGATCTTTGCTTTATTAATCACTAGTTGTAGAAATAATAAAAAGATCTTTTCTTTATTAATCACTAGTTGTAGAATAAATAAAAAGGATCTTATCTTTTCTCACTAGTGATAATAAAGACTAATAGGCAACTAAGTAGTAGCATGCTAAAATAAAAAGTAGTAGTATGTTGATTAAATGAAGTAGTAGTAGTATGTGGATTAAATAAAGTAATAGTGGTATGTTGTTAGAATGAAGAAGTAATAGTAAGTAGTTGTAGATGTTTTATGTCCATAAAGTAGTAGTAGTAGTAGATAGTTGTATGTTGTGTTTTTGATTAAAATGTAGTAGTAGTAGTAGTAGGTAGTTGTATGTTGTGTTCTTGATAAAAATAGAGTAGTAGTAGTAGTAGATGGTTGTAGGATGTTTTCTAAAAATATCCTATCATGTTTTTATGCTTAGATAGTTGTAGGATTTCTTCTAAAAATATCCCATCATGTTTATATGCTTAGATAGTTGTAGGATTTCTTCTAAAAATATCCTATCATGTTTAGAATGTTGTAGGATTCTTTCTAAAAATTTACCTATCATGTTTTCATGCTAGAATGTGGTAGGATGCGTTCTAAAAATTTACCTATCATGTTTTCATGCTAGAATGTGGTAGGACGCTTTCTAAAAATTTACCCATCATGTGTTCATGCTAGAATGTGGTAGGATGCTTTCTAAAAACTTACCTATCATGTTTTCATGCTAGAATATTGTAGGATGCTCTCAAAAATTTCCTATCATGTTTTAGGAATACTATTTCATGTTTAGAATGTTGTAGGATTAATTCTAAAATTGCCTACCATATATAGGAATGACATATATGTTGTAGGTTTCTTTCTAAGATTACCTATCATATTTTTATGCTTAGAATGTTGTAGTATGCTTTCTAAAATTACTTATCATGTTTTAGGAATGCTATTTCATGCTTAGAATGTTGTAGGATTAATTCTAAAATTGCCTACCATATGTAGGAATGACATATATGTTGTAGGTTTCTTTCTAAGATTACCTATCATATTTTTATGCTTAGAATGTTGTAGTATACTTTCTAAAATTACTTATCATGTTTTAGGAATGCTATTTCATTCTTAGAATGTTGTAGGATTAATTCTAAAATTGCCTACCATATGTAGGAATGACATATATGTTGTAGGTTTTTTTCTAAGATTACCTATCATATTTTTATGCTTAGAATGTTGTAGTATGCTTTCTAAAATTACTTATCATGTTTTAGGAATACTATTTCATGCTTAGAATGTTGTAGGATTAATTCTAAAATTCCTACCTTGATTAGATTAGTCTATTTATGCTTAGAATGTTGTAGGACTCAATCTAAGAGTTTCCTACCATGTTTAGATTAATTCAATTATACCTAGAATGTAGCGCCCCGATTTCCGTATACATGGGAAACCGTGACACATGCCAAGATCTTTCCTTCAATTAGTCACGATACACAAAATGCTAGAAATTTAAAACTTTTTATTCAATACAGAGTTACCATGCAGTAATTACAATTATCAGTTTGTAGTACCAACTGTAGCGCCTGCCCTTTTTCCTTTTTGACTCCAAACTCAATTCTTCCAATTTCTATATCACTTTAAACATAAACTAAAATAGTTATGTTTCAAAGAAAAATCGGACAGAGTCTCCTTTGTATTTTTTGCCCAAAACACAGAAAAGCTTACGGAATTTTGCTCTAAATTCCGTAGCTTACATCACAGGCAATAATAATACGGGCTCCCCAGGCCAAAATGAGCATCATCACACAGGCAATATATATATATGCTCTAGGGGCCAAACTCATAACGGTTTAACAAATATCAATTAAAAACCATAAATCCTTTAGAAAACGTAGTAAGTTTTTAGAAACTAACCTGTAAAAACTTACCACGACGCCCGGCACTCCACAACGAAATGGTTACGGATCAAAACCATATCCTGTCGCCTCACACTATACTCTTCGTCATCATCCACATACTTATACATCAAAAATACAATTTAAAGCATAAATCTTTACTATTTACAATTAAATCATAACAACAATTTATAACTAGCTCCACTCCACGGAAACCTGTACCTACACCTCACCTCTGCACTGCTGGACCTGTAACAGTAGGGACCTAGGGTAGTCCATGGACTCCCTAACCCCAAAATACTAAGGGGTTAGCCATTTCTGGTGTGAGTATAATTTATTAAAGTAAGCAAATAAATTAAACTTTACAAGTAAAAACATAACGAACTCATAATATCAAGATCAACAAATCTTACTTGACATCTGAACATGTAACCTCATAAATGGAAATTCACATCCAATTCTCTCTGAGTCATCACCTGTATGTATATCCATACCCACTCACAACATACTTATCTTTAGTAATCATTTGAATAACCCCTCTCATAATACAATATTGATCCTATTGCCTTATATCACATATCACATCATAGGCATATGCATTCATTTGCATACTACCACATTCATTCATGTCCAATCTAACGTCTCATTGCACATTACCATTTTCATGCGTTTCATCACATTAGACTCCGCATCGCCAGCATGGTTTGGCAATAACATATCACACTCGCAATTCGACTTAAATGGAAAAGACACGTGTACATCTAATTGATGTGCCAGTGTATGTTATGACTTAACTCTAATGCAAGATTACCAATACAATGATGCTCTTTATTCTAATGCAAGACTACTAACACAATGATGCTCTTATTCTAATGCCAGCAAGTCTCCGAAGCAACATGCAGCCCATAAATACATGCGCCCCATCTCAAGCCGTTTCTCCATATATAGGGATTTGAACCCGCGTTATGAATTTCTAATTGTACACAACCTGTTCCTGACAGATACTACATGACTGATGAGGTTGCAAATGTGGTCAAGTCCCACCAATGCAGTGGGCTCATGGTGTCTATGTTTGCCACTACCACCCGGTACACCGGACCTCACTCAAAAACCAGACGAACACAGGGTCTTCCGAACCCATAACTCGTAGACCGCTATCTATGGCCTGTTCGCTTCCCCCTGGCCAAGGACCCAACGAAGTTCCGGGGTCCATCCCCCTAGCTCCGCCCGCCTTATCATGGCACTTCAGGAATTAACAGCGCGCGATACGCATCCCGTGCTCCCAACTCGTGAGAGGGCACCGTACGTATCCCTTTGACAGGAAGATACAACCCAATATCACCACCTAAGGCCTGCTTCGAGGGACAAGTTGGTCGTAAGGCGCTACCTACAACCAACTCCTCTCTTTTCGGCAAAGGGTCGAAGTAAAATGATCTTTATAAGTCACTACCTTAATGATGTTCCTAACCCTGAACAATCCTAGGAATGACAACATTACACAGCATGCTAGGTCTTAAATTAGACTTCGCAAGATAACTCTATTAGGCTGCTCAACCTAAACTCACCAGAATCCCTCAGGATCTGGTTCATGGCCTATCGATCCAAGACCCCGGCAATACGAACGTATTCGCATGCTACTATCCTGAACTTGGATTTCGTCACACTCCGGTCCGCAATCAACCAACGGTTAAGATCTGACGGCACCCGCGAAGTGACTCGTCCACAGTCCCTTAGGAGTAAGCTAAACACACGTCTTAATGGTCGATAGCCCTAGGGCAATGATATCACCCTAGATGAGCACAACAAACTGCGTATTAGCCAAGAAGCTACATACGAGTAACCAAAAACACATACGAGCTAAACAGCTACGTATGGGACCAACAGCTACATACGGGCCAGTCGAGCCGCGTATGAGACAACAACATGCATACGAGCCAAATAAGCTCCGTATGAGACCAACATTTACATACGGGCCAGTCGAGCCGCGTATGAGACAACAACATGCATACGAGCCAAATAAGCTCCGTATGAGACCAACATTTACATACGGGCCAGTCGAGCCACGTACGCGCAAAACCACATACAAACAATCATACAGGTAATCAAACCTAGAAACAACCAACTGTGCTTACTAGCAAACTTGATCTTCTATAATTAGAAGCAACAAAAGAATCTACTATAATCAACTTAGCATGGGTTTCTTCTAAAATCAACTCATCATGGCATACCTATTATAATCAACTCAACATGAGTTTCTTTCTAAAATCAACTCAACATGATAGGTTTTACTGGAATGTCACATAGGCATGAATGGGTTCTTCACACAACTCAAGCATGGTGTTCTACTACAACTGAACCATGGGTTTCTTCCTATAACAATTCAAGCATGGATTCTTACTATACCACAAGGGTGGGTTCTTTCTCTACAACAATCTAAATCCATAGGGTGGGTTCTTTTACTTGCTACTACTAACAACTCAAATGGGTTCTCTTTGGCATACACAAATAATATAGCCCTAGGAATGGGTTCTTCCTCAACCTACAACACGTAATCCACAAAAGGTGTGATCTTTTAACCCCCTACCACTGACAACATCCAAAGATTGTTTCTTATACTACAACTAACATAATCATCAAGTTGGGTTCTTTTAGCATCCACAATTTACTCCACCCTCGAAATGGGCTCTTTCTGCACATACGTAAATACGTAAAGGGAGCAAGCAACTAAATTAAGAGTAAAGAATCCCCACATACTTAACTAATCCCTTCATCCATTAATAGGTTTTATATACTCAAGGGTAGTTAATTTTCCCATACGTCTCATCCATAAATCATATCACCACTTCAGTTATCCAAATTTCCTTGAATTATCAAATACGTATCTAGAACCATACCCACCATACTTTGGTACTATCATATGAATATAACTCACTCCCATATACACGTATATGTTATTCAAGCATCTTTTAACATCAATACGTAAATAGATTACACTCACATCTTTCTCGAACCACAAAATATATCCATATACTAACTAACATGATTTCTTAAAACACGAAAATATATATATATAAATTAAACTCACATATTTCTATAATCACAGAGATACGCAAATAATTTAACTCACATATATCTTTAAACCACGAGAATATATAAAGAATATAACTCACTATATTTCTTAAAACACACACATATACGTTAATAAATTAACACTCGCATAGTTCTTAACACACAAAATATATAATAAATCATACTCACTATATTTTTTATAATCACAACAATATATCTAAATAAATTAATATTCACACATCCATCAATCCACAAAAATATATAATAAATCAACTCACATATTTTGCGAAGATCCAAGCGCCATTCCACCTCGCATCCAAGGTCGCGATATATCCTATCATCAAATTTCAAGCAATTAAACTCAAATAATTCAACTAATCACAAGAGTAAATAATCGCTATCCCAAATATCCCACAAGCGCTTATTGAATGCTTGGGATATACACGTGCGATGCACGTGATGATCTAATGCCTATGGTATTTTCATCCCCAAATAATTACCAAATCGCCTCTAAAATATTCTAGTAGCTCAACTATGATTTCTACTACTATCCAAGAATTAATCCATATCCATACGGTTCTCTTTTACAAACCCAAAACCTTATTTTACTAACAACTCACAAATTCCCTAATAATCCGCTAATTTCTCACATCTACAATTTCTAATATCTCAAAATCTCTCTACCCTAACATTCCTACTCAATAAAAATTAACCCAACTAAATTCTACACAATAAAATAGTTAGGGTTTATACCTTCCGAAATCCAATCGAAAATCCGACGCTACCACCATGTAGAGAATCCCTCCATTAGCCTACCCCTAATTTTAATTTGGAATCCATGGAGAATCGGAGGAGTTTGGAGGTGGGGAAATCGATCAGCGATGGGTTCTATGTGGGTTTGTTTTGATCGGGATGAAGAAGAAAAACGAAGGAGGAAGAAGGGAGATGGTGGGGGGGTTCTCTTGGCTGGGAGCGATCGGACGGGAAGCGGAAGGAAGGAGAAGAAGGAAGGGGGAAATGGGGGTCGGGTTTTCTTTGGGTTCGGGATGGGGAACGAACGGGAAAGAGAAGAAGGGAAGAAGAAGGAGAAGGAGAGGGAGATGGGTTTCTTCGTTGGGAGCGAACGGGAGGAGGAAGGGGGGAAGGGTTGGGGCTTTTCTTTTGGGTCGGGATCGAACGAAGGAAGGAGGAAGGAAATGGAGAAGAAGGGAATGGAGAACTGGGGTCTTCTTTGGGTTCGGTTTGGGAATGAACGGGAAGAAGAAGAAGAAGAGAAGGTAGGAGAGAGAAGGGGTTTTTTGTAAAAAGATGGAATAATTAATAATAGATTGATAAATATCTAGGGGAATGTTGCATATAAGCCCTCTAGTCTTAACACATTTCAAATAACGCCCAATTCTCTACTCTAATAATCCAAACAATACAAAATACATTAAAACTACTTCGTAGATAATCCATATGAAAAATAATTTAATTTTAAAAATAATAATAAAATAAAATAGGCAATATATTAAAATAATTTTTATCAGAAAATCCATGATCGCGCGAAATTCTCAATCGCGCACACATTTCGATGCAAAATAGCCATATGCTATTTTTCGGGTCATTACATTACTCCCTCCTTAGAATCGTTCTGTCCTCAGAACGCTGCTAGTGGAGAGGAAGACAACCACAAACATCAATGGTTCACGAGACATTTTCCCGAACCATCTTTAGTTCCTCGAGTGATATTCTCGGAAATTGGTCTTCTACCAAGTTGAACTGTTGTCCTTCAGTCCTCTGGACAGACCCACTATGAATTTGATACTGACATTCTACTGCTCCTGCTCTGGAGTAGACAGTGGCTGCCTCGCCTTGCTCTATTCTTGTCCACAAGTGATGTTGATTCACTCCTTGATTACGACTTCTATTAGTTGGTGACCACTCCCTCCTTAGAAAGGACGAAGTCACACATTGCCATTTCAGCCCTTGAGCAGCTCCTCTTGGTGACCTTACTGAATTGTTAACACGATTGCCCTCTGTCTGAGCAAGATTTCCTCCTTGGCGTGCTCTTAGTGGTTGCTTAATCATAAGCTGATCTTGGAAAATCTGTCGCTTCAGTGCTTTAATCCCGGCATTTCCTACCTAAGCCTTCTGACTTGCTCACTTGGACTCGGTTGCAGCTCCCATCGTGCCAAAACTGAGCTCTAAACTTGAGTAATCACTCTGATACTGGCTTGCTGGATCTCGCCATCTAGCTTCTTGCTTCCTTCACGGTATTTGGCTGAGGTCGATCCTTCACTTATCTCGGTCTTTTGCAGTCCAGTAGCCACTCCCTCCTTAGAATAGGGCATGGCCTACGATCATTACTTCAAACTTCCAGGATTCTCCCCTGTAATTTGCTCGAAGCTGATGCTCCAGATGGTGTATTCAAACAAACAATCTAGAGTTGCCTCCCGCACACAACTCAAATCTTGAAAAATAGTTCGGTCAAAAGAATATGACGAACCACAATTGAACAAAACAGTTGTATGGATTCCATATATATATATATATATATATAAATCCAATTGGTTACGAAAGTGTTTCATCATACCTTACTTCTTAGTCCAAAATAAATTTCAAAAAAATACAACTTTTAACTTAGTTGCAGTTCTATAGGCACATACCGGTACTAGCACTCCTGCCTTCTACAGCTTGCTGGTAGTAAGTGCGAACTCTACCCTCGGTGAACAAACTACTTTCCTTTATTGTTCATCTTCGAGGTTGATCTGCCATTCCTCCGGTGAAGCTAGGGAATATCTGGTCGGATACGACCAATCCTTCCACATTTGTAACATGTATGGGTATCTATCTAAGTGTCCTTCCTCGAACACTGGTTCTTAAGATGACCATGCTCACCACATAAAACAACTTCCTGAGCTTCCTTATTTCCCGATGTATGCTGGCTGCCGCCGCTGTGTGTTGATCCACACTTAGTCCTTACGGTGGTGAAATCTCCTTCGGCTCTGCGCTCAAGATTATCGGATCATCCAACGATATCGGTTCACTTTCTTTCACCAGCACATTCTCGGTAAGGATATCCTCGAACACCATTCATGTGGTTAAAGGGTGGTAACACATACACTAGGATTAGTCCGGATATAGAAAAATTATAAAACATAAGTTGAAGGAACCAACAATATGAATTATAACTATCTACAACTAGCTAAATCCCGACTCCTAAAGGGCATTCAAGTTTAATTTTCCTACTGTGTTGGACTGTAAATTGAAGTCAGCTCTGATACCACTCTGTAGCGCCCCGATTTCCGTATACATGGGAAACCGTGACACATGCCAAGATCTTTCCTTCAATTAGTCACGATACACAAAATGCTGGAAATTTAAAACTTTTTATTCAATACAGAGTTACCACGCAGTAATTACAATTATCAGTTTGTAATACCAACTGTAGCGCCTGCCCTTTTTCCTTTTTGACTCCAAACTCAATTCTTCCAATTTCTATATCACTTTAAACATAAACTAAAATAGTTATGTTTCAAAGAAAAATCGGACAGAGTCTCCTTTGTATTTTTTGCCCAAAACACAGAAAAGCTTACGGAATTTTGCTCTAAATTCCGTAGCTTACATCACAGGCAATAATAATACGGGCTCCCCAGGCCAAAATGAGCATCATCACACAGGCAATATATATATATACTCTGGGGGCCAAACTCATAACGGTTTAACAAATATCAATTAAAAACCATAAATCCTTTAGAAAACGTAGTAAGTTTTTAGAAACTAACCTGTAAAAACTTACCACGACGCCCGGCACTCCACAACGAAATGGTTACGGATCAAAACCATATCCTGTCGCCTCACACTATACTCTTCGTCATCATCCACATACTTATACATCAAAAATACAATTTAAAGCATAAATCTTTACTATTTACAATTAAATCATAACAACAATTTATAACTAGCTCCACTCCACGGAAACCTGTACCTACACCTCACCTCTGCACTGCTGGACCTGTAACAGTAGGGACCTAGGGTAGTCCATGGACTCCCTAACCCCCAAATACTAAGGGGTTAGCCATTTCTGGTGTGAGTATAATTTATTAAAGTAAGCAAATAAATTAAACTTTACAAGTAAAAACATAACGAACTCATAATATCAAGATCAACAAATCTTACTTGACATCTGAACATGTAACCTCATAAATGGAAATTCACATCCAATACTCTCTGAGTCATCACCTGTATGTATATCCATACCCACTCACAACATACTTATCTTTAGTAATCATTTGAATAACCCCTCTCATAATACAATATTGATCCTATTGCCTTATATCACATATCACATCATAGGCATATGCATTCATTTGCATACTACCACATTCATTCATGTCCAATCTAACGTCTCATTGCACATTACCATTTTCATGCGTTTCATCACATTAGACTCCGCATCGCCAGCATGGTTTGGCAATAACATATCACACTCGCAATTCGACTTAAATGGAAAAGACACGTGTACATCTAATTGATGTGCCAGTGTATGTTATGACTTAACTCTAATGCAAGATTACCAATACAATGATGCTCTTTATTCTAATGCAAGACTACTAACACAATGATGCTCTTATTCTAATGCCAGCAAGTCTCCGAAGCAACATGCAGCCCATAAATACATGCGCCCCATCTCAAGCTGTTTCTCCATATATAGGGATTTGAACCCGCGTTATGAATTTCTAATTGTACACAACCTGTTCCTGACAGATACTACATGACTGATGAGGTTGCAAATGTGGTCAAGTCCCACCAATGCAGTAGGCTCATGGTGTCTATGTTTGCCACTACCACCCGGTACACCGGACCTCACTCAAAAACCAGACGAACACAGGGTCTTCCGAACCCATAACTCATAGACCGCTATCTATGGCCTGTTCGCTTCCCCCTGGCCAAGGACCCGACGAAGTTCCGGGGTCCATCCCCCTAGCTCCGCCCGCCTTATCATGGCACTTCAGGAATTAACAGCACGCGATACGCATCCCGTGCTCCCAACTCGTGAGAGGGCACCGTACGTATCCCTTTGACAGGAAGATACAACCCAATATCACCACCTAAGGCCTGCTTCGAGGGACAAGTTGGTCGTAAGGCGCTACCTACAACCAACTCCTCTCTTTTCGGCAAAGGGTCGAAGTAAAATGATCTTTATAAGTCACTACCTTAATGATGTTCCTAACCCTGAACAATCCTAGGAATGACAACATTACACAGCATGCTAGGTCTTAAATTAGACTTCGCAAGATAACTCTATTAGGCTGCTCAACCTAAACTCACCAGAATCCCTCAGGATCTGGTTCATGGCCTATCGATCCAAGACCCCGGCAATACGAACGTATTCGCATGCTACTATCCTGAACTTGGATTTCGTCACACTCCGGTCCGCAATCAACCAACGGTTAAGATCTGACGGCACCCGCGAAGTGACTCGTCCACAGTCCCTTAGGAGTAAGCTAAACACACGTCTTAATGGTCGATAGCCCTAGGGCAATGATATCACCCTAGATGAGCACAACAAACTGCGTATTAGCCAAGAAGCTACATACGAGTAACCAAAAACACATACGAGCTAAACAGCTACGTATGGGACCAACAGCTACATACGGGCCAGTCGAGCCGCGTATGAGACAACAACATGCATACGAGCCAAATAAGCTCCGTATGAGACCAACATTTACATACGGGCCAGTCGAGCCGCGTATGAGACAACAACATGCATACGAGCCAAATAAGCTCCGTATGAGACCAACATTTACATACGGGCCAGTCGAGCCACGTACGCGCAAAACCACATACAAACAATCATACAGGTAATCAAACCTAGAAACAACCAACTGTGCTTACTAGCAAACTTGATCTTCTATAATTAGAAGCAACAAAAGAATCTACTATAATCAACTTAGCATGGGTTTCTTCTAAAATCAACTCATCATGGCATACCTATTATAATCAACTCAACATGAGTTTCTTTCTAAAATCAACTCAACATGATAGGTTTTACTGGAATGTCACATAGGCATGAATGGGTTCTTCACACAACTCAAGCATGGTGTTCTACTACAACTGAACCATGGGTTTCTTCCTATAACAATTCAAGCATGGATTCTTACTATACCACAAGGGTGGGTTCTTTCTCTACAACAATCTAAATCCATAGGGTGGGTTCTTTTACTTGCTACTACTAACAACTCAAATGGGTTCTCTTTGGCATACACAAATAATATAGTCCTAGGAATGGGTTCTTCCTCAACCTACAACACGTAATCCACAAAAGGTGTGATCTTTTAACCCCCTACTACTGACAACATCCAAAGATTGTTTCTTATACTACAACTAACACAATCATCAAGTTGGGTTCTTTTAGCATCCACAATTTACTCCACCCTCGAAATGGGCTCTTTCTGCACATACGTAAATAAGTAAAGGGAGCAAGCAACTAAATTAAGAGTAAAGAATCCCCACATACTTAACTAATCCCTTCATCCATTAATAGGTTTTATATACTCAAGGGTAGTTAATTTTCCCATACGTCTCATCCATAAATCATATCACCACTTCAGTTATCCAAATTTCCTTGAATTATCAAATACGTATCTAGAACCATACCCACCATACTTTGGTACTATCATATGAATATAACTCACTCCCATATACACGTATATGTTATTCAAGCATCTTTTAACATCAATACGTAAATAGATTACACTCACATCTTTCTCGAACCACAAAATATATCCATATACTAACTAACATGATTTCTTAAAACACGAAAATATATATATATAAATTAAACTCACATATTTCTATAATCACAGAGATACGCAAATAATTTAACTCACATATATCTTTAAACCACGAGAATATATAAAGAATATAACTCACTATATTTCTTAAAACACACACATATACGTTAATAAATTAACACTCGCATAGTTCTTAACACACAAAATATATAATAAATCATACTCACTATATTTTTTATAATCACAACAATATATCTAAATAAATTAATATTCACACATCCATCAATCCACAAAAATATATAATAAATCAACTCACATATTTTGCGAAGATCCAAGCGCCATTCCACCTCGCATCCAAGGTCGCGATATATCCTATCATCAAATTTCAAGCAATTAAACTCAAATAATTCAACTAATCACAAGAGTAAATAATCGCTATCCCAAATATCCCACAAGCGCTTATTGAATGCTTGGGATATACACGTGCGATGCACGTGATGATCTAATGCCTATGGTATTTTCATCCCCAAATAATTACCAAATCGCCTCTAAAATATTCTAGTAGCTCAACTATGATTTCTACTACTATCCAAGAATTAATCCATATCCATACGGTTCTCTTTTACAAACCCAAAACCTTATTTTACTAACAACTCACAAATTCCCTAATAATCCGCTAATTTCTCACATCTACAATTTCTAATATCTCAAAATCTCTCTACCCTAACATTCCTACCCAATAAAAATTAACCCAACTAAATTCTACACAATAAAATAGTTAGGGTTTATACCTTCCGAAATCCAATCGAAAATCCGACGCTACCACCATGTAGAGAATCCCTCCATTAGCCTACCCCTAATTTTAATTTGGAATCCATGGAGAATCGGAGGAGTTTGGAGGTGGGGAAATCGATCAGCGATGGGTTCTATGTGGGTTTGTTTTGATCGGGATGAAGAAGAAAAACGAAGGAGGAAGAAGGGAGATGGTGGGGGGGTTCTCTTGGCTGGGAGCGATCGGACGGGAAGCGGAAGGAAGGAGAAGAAGGAAGGGGGAAATGGGGGTCGGGTTTTCTTTGGGTTCGGGATGGGGAACGAACGGGAAAGAGAAGAAGGGAAGAAGAAGGAGAAGGAGAGGGAGATGGGTTTCCGTTGGGAGCGAACGGGAGGAGGAAGGGGGGAAGGGTTGGGGCTTTTCTTTTGGGTCGGGATCGAACGAAGGAAGGAGGAAGGAAATGGAGAAGAAGGGAATGGAGAACTGGGGTCTTCTTTGGGTTCGGTTTGGGAATGAACGGGAAGAAGAAGAAGAAGAGAAGGTAGGAGAGAGAAGGGGTTTTTTGTAAAAAGATGGAATAATTAATAATAGATTGATAAATATCTAGGGGAATGTTGCATATAAGCCCTCTAGTCTTAACACATTTCAAATAACGCCCAATTCTCTACTCTAATAATCCAAACAATACAAAATACATTAAAACTACTTCGTAGATAATCCATATGAAAAATAATTTAATTTTAAAAATAATAATAAAATAAAATAGGCAATATATTAAAATAATTTTTATCAGAAAATCCATGATCGGGCGAAATTCTCAATCGCGCACACATTTCGATGCAAAATAGCCATATGCTATTTTTCGGGTCATTACATAGAATGTTGTAGGATCCATGATAAAATTACTTACCATGATTAGAAGTATATGTATATATACATATATACTTAGGAATGTTGTATGTTCATACTAGTAGCTCCCATGCTTAGTAAGACATTCATGTTTAGTAGTTATTCATGCTTAATAAAGATTCATGCTTGGATGATAGTAGAAAAGTTATATACCATGCTAGTTTAATTATAGGTATGTGATATACCATGCTAGTTTAATTGTAGGTATGTGATATACCATACTAGTTTAATTGTAAGTAAGATCCATGCCATGCTAGCTTAATGGTAATTAAGATGTATGCCATGCTAGACTAGTGGTAGAAAAGTTGTATATCATGCTAATTTAATTGTAGGTAAGTGGTATACCATGCTAGATTTAATTGTAAGTAAGCTTAATTGCAAATAAATTGTATGCCATGCTAGTTAAATTGTAAGTAAGTTGTATGCCATGCTAGTTTAAATTGTAAGTAAGTTGTATACCATGCTAGATTAAATGAATACTCATGCTTAGATAAGTATTTGTTCATGCTATGTTAGTAGATGATCATGCTTAATCATTATACATGCTAAGTGAGTAGGTATCATGCTAATTATTGGTCATGTTAAGTTAGAGATATCCATGCTATGATATTCATGCTTAGATTAAAGAAACTACCCATGGTTAGTTGTAGTGATCTCATGTTGTGTTCTATACCATGCTAAAGTTCAATTACATGCTTAGAACGTTGTAGGGTTAGTGTTAGGATACCTACTATGCCTCGGAATGTTGCTTGTTCATACTAGTTTGGGTTGTGGTGATTAGTGATGATAAGTAGTAAGCTTTCATGCTCAAATTATAACCTATACTTGACTATAGTGGAATTCATGTCTAGGTTGTAGTGATTTTTATGCTTAAGCTCGATGTAAGCACAAGCTTAATCATATTCATACTTAGGAGTATCATGATGAGTGGTTGTGTTATATGAATAGATTGTCGTAGGAAGATGCTTGTAATTGTATGCCATACTTAAGGCGCTATAGGTTGAAGTAATAAGGATTGGGAAGACCACTAGTGATAGTTAGTCCGATAAAGGCCGTTATGTCGCCTTCGGATTCTTCCTTAGTAGAATACCGATCATAGACTACTAGTAGATTCTTCTGTTGCTTCTAATAATAGAAGGTTAAGTTTTCTAGTAAGCACGTTTGGTTGCTTTTAAGATTGATTACCTGTATGGTTGTTTGCATATGGTTGTGCTCGTACGTGACTCGACTGGCCCGTACGTAGCTGTGGGTCCCATACGTAGCTTACTTGGCTCGTATGTAGGTTGTTGTCTCGTACGCGGCTCGACCGGCCCGTGCGTAGCTGTTGGTCTCATATGCGGCTTATTTGGCTGGTATGTACATGGTTATCTCCTACGAGGCCCGCCTGGCTCGTAGGTAGTTATTGTTTCATACGTAGCTTATTGGCTCGTATGTGGTTGATACTCGTGTATAGCTTGTTAGCTAGTACACAGTTCGTTGTGCTCGTCTGGGGTGATATTACCACCCTAAGGGCTATCGACCATCAAGACATATGTTTTCTTACCCTAAGGAACTGTCGAGGAGTCATTCCTTGTGTACCGTCGAATCTTAACCAGGGTAGGTTGATCGAGGACCGGAGTATAGACGGAATCCAAGTCTAGGGTAACGGCATGCTTGTATATTCGCACGACCAAAGTCTTGGATCGATGAGCCACGAACCGGATCCTGAGGGATTCTGGTAAGTCTAGGTTGAGCAGCCTAGTAGAGTTGTCTTGCGAAGTCTACTTTAAAGGCCTAGCATGTTGTGTTTATAATGTTGTCATCCCTAGGATTGTTCGAGTCAGGGACATCATTAGGATAGTGACTTACAAGGATCATTTTACTTAAACCCTTTTGCCGGGAGAGAGGAGTCGGTGGTAGGGGGCCCCCTTACACTAACTCGTCCCTTGAGGCAGATCATAGGTGGTGTATTGGGTTGTACCTTCCCGTCAAAGGGATACGCACGGTGCCGTCTCACAAGTTGAGGACACGGGTTGCGTATCTCGCTCTGTTAATTCCTGAAATACCGTGGTTGGGGTGCCACAGGATGCATGGTGCAGTCCTGCGCTTGCTAGACCCCAGAGGGTGCCACAGGGTAGGCTTCGAGCTATCCTGCACTTGCGAAACCCTATAGTTTGATTTTGGAACGATGCCCGATATACTGGGATCGAGTGAGGTCCGGCATGCCGGGTAGTAGTGGAAAACAGAGACACCATAAGCAGACTGCATGGGGGGACTTGACCCCTTCTGCAACCTCACAGAGTCATGGAGTATTGTCAGGAACAGGTTGTGTACAATTAGAAGTTCATAACGCGGGTTCAATCCCTATATATGGAGAAACGGCTTGAGATGGAGTCGCATGTAGTATGGGCTACATGTTGCTTTCGGAAACTTGCTGACATTAGAATAGGAAGTGCCCTAGTTCTATTTTAAATACCGCATTAGAGTCTAGTCTTAGCACTCACGAACACTTAAACTAGACCAACACCATTGCTATATTTTGTATATTGTTTGGGAGATTCGCTGCTATATGATCAGCCTTTAAGCGTCAGTGAATACTGACGTCCCCACTTCCATAGGTACTGGATCGCCAAAGTACAAAGGCGAAATTCAGAAGGACTCAAGGCAAGGAAAGCAAGGAGTCAGTGTTATGTTTAGTTCCGCTGCAGTATATGTATTGATTATGTATTAGTTGAGAAGTACTCTGATATAAGATGTTGAAGGTTGTAATACTTGGAAATGTAAAAGTAATATTGTAACTCTATTGTAAGGTATTACAGTTGTACAATATTCAGACTTGTAACACATTGTGTATTGAATAAAAAGTTTTAAATTCTTCTGTTTTTCTGTGTATTGTGACTAATTGAAGAAAAGGTCTTGGCTCGTGTCACGGTTTCCCAGTGTTGGAAATCGGGACGCTACAATTCTCCTCCATCACATATTCTTCCTGAATTCAATTTCACACACTAAGTTACCTGGGACAACCCTAAAAAACTCCACATATCATTACTAACCACCATTCCCCAACACACGTGTTTCGACTAATTTGATTGAAAACTTTTAACAAACACTTAATGAGCACCAACAAAATAAAAAGGGTATCCTCATACTAAGAAAAAAACCCATACCCATTTGCTAATACCCATAACAAAGTTAGGTTGACTAAGGATTTTCGATAAACACTTACTTGGCATCAACTACAACTCAATTGGAAGAGCATAACTGCTTCAGCTTGTTAGCTGCATTGGGATCCACATAGTATTTTTGGAGGACCCAGATGGAGTGGATATAAGCTCGAGTGAGGTGCTTGTCAAGGGAGGGGAGGTGATGGACGCCTCGGAAGTTGACGCAGTTTTTGCGGGCAAATTTGGCGTAGTACGACTGAGTTTCCAGTGTGAGGCGGCGGACCAACCTCAGCACCTCCATGTATGGCGAGTGTAGCGGTTAGCTGCGAGAGAGGGGAGTATTCAGAAACCATAGATTAAATAATTGTAGCAAAAAGTCATTAATTCAAACTGACCTGCGTAGTAGACTACGTTGGCAAGCGGCACACGGCGAGGCGGACGGCGGACTGCGACAGAGGGGAGCCCGGTGGGATTTAGGAGAGGAAGATTGAGCAGGCGTAGGGGGATTTGGGAGAGGAAGCCCCCCTTCGTTTTGTTAATTAAAAAATTGTAGTTTGCATGTGTTAAGGTAGGTGTGGGTTCCTACTTTTACTCTCCTTTCTTCATTTCAAAATAGAGAAAGGAGAGAGAGGGGGGTAAGCTCATTTGTATAATATATAGTATAATTCTTACTTCCTATAGGATCAACATCTTCACCTCTTCCAATTACAATTGTATGACGAATCTGAGCGGAACATGCTGCACAATCAATTTTAGGAAGAATTATAGAAGAAAATTAATTATGTCATGAAATGTAGGAAAGACTTATTACTATTAATAGTTTAGACATTACAGTGCAGTACACTTTACTTACCCTCATCACATGTATATTCACTTCCAATTGATAGAGATGATGATCTTCCATTTGATGGCTCGCCTACACACCAATTGTTATTACTGCTCAAATCATCTGAAGATGGTCTAGCCACTGTTGATGATTCACCAACACACCAAGCACTATACGTGACTGTATTTATTTCATGTTTCTCATTGGCTGAATCACCCTCTGTTGACATGTTTTCTTGAAGCGTGTTTCTAATTAACTCAGAGTGTTGATCTAAAGTGTTTAGGTTGAAGGTCACACTCTTCTTTCAGATGTACGGGTAAGCAAATCATCTATCCTAATACATTGCAATTGTTTTTGTCTTAACTTTAGAATTCTTATTGTACGTGCAATTTTGTGTGGATCTGAAGTTAGGATTGTCCTCATAGGACGATGCCTTTTCCATTGCAATATTTCGAATCTTTGATGTCGTGCACATGCATAAATTGCCTTATTGAGTTGGAAATACATTATTTTTGTCTTGCATCCTACATCAATAAGTGTGGTTTTGGACAATTATTTAAATATGAATAATAATATTACTTTTATTACTGTAATTAAACACAGTGAAGAAAAACTGAACGAAACAGTACATATTGAGATAAATAACAATAGGGATTAACTTGAAAGAAAGTATAATAGGAGAGAAGAACATATTTAACATACTTGATGTAATGTAAAAGTCTGACTGCCCTCAATATAATTGAAAATATCCCACAATATGTGAATCTTTACACCAACTGTTGTAAATAAATAGCTAGAAATTTGTCAACAATACCAATTTCTTGATTAGTGAATATCAGAGGTGGACATTATTAACTTCTTATATTAACTTCCGACCCCAAATCCACAGAAACAATCAAAATGACGTAGAGAATGAGAAAGAGGGAAAGCAAAGAAAATTACCTTGATTTGAACCTCCACGGGCAAATTGGAGCAAAAAGCAGCCAACTTTCTTCTATTAGAATGTACTTCTTAACACCTAAAAAACAAAACTTCCAAATTATAGCACAGAAGTTAATCATAATTAATCTTAAATATAGTTTTATAAAAACGTATGTCCCTAACAACTATGTGAATATCATATATATACCTCTCACAAATAAAAAGACGTTTTATGAAAGAAAAAGCTTTGCCTTCTTAGTTCCTTAAAAGAAAATTTTCCATAGATCAAAAAGATTAAAGAGAACGATTTAGAATAAAAATAATTGCATGTCAACAAAATTACCAACCAATCTGAGCTTGGATTAAATTGTACCTAAAATTGCATAAATTCTGTCACTGAAACCTCTTTTAAAGTTGCCATTAGCTCACTGCAAACAATATTGTGGACACCTAACACACATCCAAGGGTAAATATAAATCAACGAAGCCCATATAGGCAATAAGCTAACCTCTCAATAAGGACGGAGTGTCAAATCAATAGAATACAAAACAAACCAATGTCAGTGCATGAACAATACAAATCGTAAAATATACAAAAAAAAGTGTGAGATTTATCGGTAAAATAATATTCAAATACTACAACAACAACAACAACAATAACAAAGCCTTTTTCCCAACTAGTTGAGGTCGGCTACATGAATCATGGTTTTCCATTCTGCTTGATTTAGCGCAATATCTTTTGTAAGGTCACAAGGTATCATATATTTTCTCAAAGTTTCCACCCAAGTTAATTTAGGTCTTTCTCTATCCCTAGCTCTATCCTCAATACTGATTAAATCACAAATCCTAAAATATACAAAAAATGGTGAGATTTATTGGTAAAATAATATTCAAATACAACAACAACAACATTAACAAAGCATTTTTTTCAACTAATTGGGGTCGGCTACATGAATCATGGTTTTCCATTCTGCTCGATTTAGCGCAATATCTTCTGTAAGGTCACAAGGTATCATATCTTTTCTCACTGTTTCTGCCCAAGTTAGTTTAGATCTTTCTCTATCCCTAACTATATCCTCAATACTTATTAAATCACTCTTTCTAACATGGGTACTACTATGTCCATGTGTGACATGTCCAAACCACCTGAGGCGATTCTCTCTCAACTTATCTTGGATTGGAGCTACCTTCATGTCTCGTATATGCTCGTTTCTAATTCTATCCTTCTTTTACCACACATCAATCTTAGCATCGTCATCTCCGCTACACTCATTTTTTGGACATGTTTAGGTGTTGCCCAACACTCTGCTCCATACATCATTGCTGATCGAATAGCCGTCCTATAAAATTTTTCCTTCAACTTCAAAGGTATACGTTTGTCACACAAAATACTATTGGCACTTCTCCACTTAAGCCACCCTGCTTGGATCCTATGTATAACATCTTTACAAATCTCTCCATCTCTTTGTATAATCGAATCTAAATATCGGAAACGGTCTCTTTTAGGTATTTCTTGACCATCAAGCTTCACTACTTTGGTAAAATAATATTCAAATATTTACTGAAAATACTTTAAATAACATTCATTATCTAATTGATTGATAGAATGACCTCCCTCGACCTTCTACGAATTTCCAAACTCTATCCCTCCCCAACTCTTGCTGCCAATCTTATGCATACATTCTACGAATCCTGGGCAGTAATTCCGCAAATGTGGCTCTTCGAATAACTCTGTATGATTCCCATAAACAAAATACTATTGAACTAAATTGAAGTAAACCCACATTTTGAAAATACTATGCATGCATTCAAGAGTGAACAATCAACTAACTTACATTAATAAAAATCATAAACTGCGACCAGAGCTTCGCGTATCAAACTAATCTTAGTTTCCATTTCCAAACTCTTAACAAATCTTAGTCAGTCTACCAACACTCTTAACGATATGGCTGAAAATGGGATTAAATCGGAACAGTTCAAATTGAGCACGAATCTTAAAGTCCACATGGATAAAATGGTAATTTCACCTACGGATGGGTCCGAAATGGGAACAGGGTCTCTCCTCTTGGGCCCAATAATCTGCGAACGGATCTGTTCAACTGAGAATGGGACCCAACCCGTTAAGGACCAGCTCAGTAGGATATGAGGAAATCCTGGCTCGTCCTTATCTATTGGAGGTGGTTTTAACCACTTCTACCCGTTTACACCGGTAAGTAGGGATTCATTCTTGTCCCGAAACAGATCCCCATGGTGACTATAAATACCCCCCTACCTCCTATCGTTACAAGGTGATCACTCTTTGCCAACCTAAAGTTCTTTTGATTCTTCTTCTGAGTATTGACAAGAGCGTCGGAGGGTGTATCGCCGGGATCCATCCCGGTGTTTCGTACTTCGTGTAGGTCTGTGGCAGCACCAAGGAGTCAGCCTAACAACAGTGGAAGAGGTCAGATTTGACCCATTCGAGTTCTCGCGAATCCACAAATTCCTCTGATTGCCCCACACCGAATCCACCAACAACAGATTGGCGTCGTCTGTGGGAACCCTCGAATAGCTATCCGACCCTCCTCCTTCAACCAAAGCCACTCCTAGCTATGCCTCCCAAGAGGAAGTCCGCGACCTCCAACCGTAGAACAACCTCCACTCTCCCTCCTCCCCCAAAAGGTCTTCTTCTGCCTGTCCAACCGACCCCACAGCTCGAACAGCCCATTCCACAATCCGTTTAGCAGCCTCTAGGGCCCCAAGTGATCGTAGGGGAACCCTCTCGACGGAGCCGTCAGAAGCAACCCATGCACCAGGTTCGCGTCTTCGTGCACAACCCTTCCACGGACTCCATGGCCTCCCATAGCCTCCAACTCAGAGAGATCTGCGGGAGGTTCTCAACAACCAGCAGAATAATCCAGATCTTCGAACCCACTTGGATGAGAGGCAGACTCGTGAAGGGAACCCTCGCCGGGAGCATCAGAGGGACCGGTTCCCCCGCAGGACAGACCGTAGAGGGTCCAACTCTCCCAGGAGACGGAGAGAATCACCCCTACATTGCCAGAAAAGAAGCCGCTCCCCGGTTGACCTGTCCTGCACCTCGAGCTTAACGGGAGCAGGAGGCCCCCATCACGAGGGCAGAGTTCCAACAATTCCAGGAGGCGGTCCTTCGGGTGCTCAATGTTGCCCCCAACAATGCCCAACGAGCTCCCAGTCCTCAGCCGGCTCCTAGCCATCACCGCCGCTCTTTCAGTCTTCGGCCAGCTCCGAGCCTTTGTCGCCGCTCTTGCAGTCCTCTGTCAACTCCAAGCTATCACCGTCGCTCTATCAGTCCACGACCTACTCAAAGATATCGCCACCGCAACCCCAGCCCTCCTCTACGTGAGGACGAGTCTCGAGGCTCAGCGAGGCACGACCGAAGAGAGGACTCGGTCTACCACCGTCTCCATGAGATGGAGAGGTGCCTTGGCCAGCTAGACGGAGATGAAGAATAGCGGGCGAGGAACCTCTGCCTGAGCAGGCCCCCTTTCTCCCGCACTATCATGGAGGCACCAGTTCCTGAGAACTTCAAGCCTCCACACTTCGAGTCCTACACCGGGGAGTCGGACCCCGCTGATCACATTGAGAGTTTCAAAACTCTCATGATGATGCTTCCGATGCCCTCTTCTGCATGACCTTCCCGGCCACACTCAAGGGGCCGACTCGGGAGTGGTATTCCATACTTGTCCCAGCATCTATCTTCTCCTTCGACCAGTTTGAAGGGCTCTTCCTCACACATTTCGTGAGCAGCTGCCGCTCTGAGAAGACGAGCATCTCATTGCTCTTCCTCAGCCAAAAGAAGGGTGAACGGCTGAGGGATTATGTCAAACGGTTCACCGCGGAAGCCAGGTCCATCACCAGCCTAGATCAGTCAGTAGCTTCGGCTGCTTTCCCATCCAATGTCATCAACCTTGATCTCATGGCATCCCTGACCAAGAAGCCTCCTCGGGACTTCTCCAAGCTTCTCCTCAGGAGCGAGAAGTATATCCGAGTTGAAGAGGCTCTCAATCGTCCCACTCTGGAGGGTCGTCTTCCGGGAACAAACGGAAGACTACTGAGGAAGAAGGATCTAAGAAGCTCCAAAAAGATAACAGAGGTCTGCGGTGCCCTCTCCCCCTCTTCGAAAAGTTCACTCCTCTCAATGCGAGTGTCTTCGCCATCCTGATGGAAATTGGGAATGAGGGTATTCTACTGCCACATCCGAAGATGAACATCCCCGAGAAGAAGAGAAACCGAGATAAGTGGTGCCGCTTCTACAGGGACCACGGACACGACACGGACGATTGTCAGACCCTGAAGGACGAGATCGAGGCCATCATCCAGAGAAGGAAGCTCGCTCGGTTGGTAAGGAGGGACAGGGCCGATCTGCCTCCATCCCCCAGGGGGGCTAACAGGCGAACAGAACAGCACGCAGAGACCCCGAATGTCGAAGCAGAGGCCATCTTGCACCTTATACACGGAGGTCCAATGGGGGGATATTCAACTCCTCTCGAAAGTCTTTTGTTAGGGAAGTGAACTCTGTGTAGAGCCATCCTCCTCCCAAGGGCCTCGGAGTCCCTGTCACGTTCTCTGATAGAGATTTAGAGGGCATCCGCATGCCCCACTGCGATGCCCTTGTGATTAACCTCTGAATGGCCAACTTCGATGTGCGCCGGATCCTGGTGGACAACGGCAGTTCGGTCAACATCCTCTTCTTAGAGGCATTCAAAGGCCTCCAGCTATCAAGGGACTGACTCAAGCCAGCCGGATACACTCTACATGGGTTCACTGGGGTGCCGGTGATGATCAAGGGGGTTATAACCCTTGACGTGATCGTTGGCAAAATCCTGGTCACCCGTACAGAGCCGATGGACTTCGTGGTAGGTGGATGTGAAAGCTGCCTATAATGTCATCCTGGGTCGACCAGGTCTGGCCGTGCTCCAGGCTGTCTCTTCGTCTTATCACATGAAGATGAAGTTCCCCAACCCCGCAGGAGTAGGAGAAGTAAGAGGAAGTCAGGAGGTAGTTCGGAAGTGCTACATGACCTCGATGGGAGGCCCGGTCCTCTCCCTAGAAGCCCTCGAACTCCCACCGGAGAGTAGCCAGACCATCTCTGAGCTGGTGGACAAACTGGAAGAAGTGTCCTTCTCGGAGGAAGACGCCACCAAGACGTTCAGGGTCAGCAAGGCTCTTTCTCCCTCCATCAAGAAAGACATCTCCCAATGCATAAGGGAGAACCGCAATCTCTTCGCCTGGACCGTGGCAGATATGTCTGGGATCTCAGAGGAGCTCTTAATGCATCACTTCAGCATTGCCCTGGGGGTGAAGCCCGTCCAGCAGAAGCGATGCAAATTCGCTCCCGAGCACCAACAAGCGATCAAGGAGGAAGTCGAGAAGCTCCTGAACGCCCGATTCATCCAGGAGGTGAACTAACCCGAATGGCTTTCCAATGTGGTGATGGTCAAAAAAGCCAACGGGAGCTGGAGGATCTATATCGATTTTACCGACCTCAACAAGGCATGCCCGAAGGATCATTTTCCCCTTCCAAGCATCGATGCTCTGATCGATCCGACCTCCGACCACGAGCTCTTCAGCTTCATGGATGCCTTCTCAGGGTACAACCAGATCCGGATGTTCCTCCCGGACATCCCGAAGACCTTATTTGTGACTGATCAGGGCCTGTATTGCTACTGGGTCAAGCCGTTCAGCTTGAAGAACATGGGAACTACATATCAGCACCTCGTGAACAGGTTCTTTCGAGACTAGATGTAGCGCCTCGGATCCCCGTTACCGGACATCCGTGACACTCCCCAAAATCTTTGCCTTCAGATGCATCTCAACACATTAATAACATAGAAATTTAAAAACTTTTTATTGCCAAATAAGTCATTACATCATTGATTACAACCAATGTCATGTTCTTGACAAGAATACCAATTACACAAACCCAGTACATCTTATTACAAACATACATCACTCCTTTCTGTAGAGTTAACAACCTCCTCTCGGACTGCCATTCGACGGCTCACTACCGAAGCTCTGTTGGATGGTCAATCTACTTCCCTGGGACTTGCTCCTCGGCTTGAATCTTCTGCTGCGCGACTCTGATATTTTTGCACCTGCTCGAAAGGTAGAATCGGTACCTAAAAGGCGGGGAACGTCAGTACTTCGACTGATGCAATACTGAGAATAACAGCGATCCTCCAAACTGGCTATCACAAACCATCTTGAATGGAAAAGGAAATGTGCATCCTAAATCGTGTAGTGCTCGTGTATGCCATGATCTAACAACTAAATGCACCAATCACAAGCCTATTCTAAAGCAAGCAAGACTTGAAAATCTAGATCCGCATGCATCCCATACTACATACGTCCAAGACCCAAGCATAGCCTAATCTACAAACAAGAATACACACGATGCACCTACTCTAATGTAATTCAGTTGGGAACGTATGCATCCCATACTACATACTTTCCCAAAATCAACTTCGATGGAAACGTATGCATCCCATACTACATACTTCCCAAGGAGTTCGCCTCTCCTGATTGTAGGGTTCAATCCCTCGCCATGCATCCTACCCTTGTACCCATCCAGTTCTCAATTGATTGTCCGTCGCCCAAGGAGATTGCAGCGGTCGGTCTAATTCCTGCCCTGCAGTGCCCAAGTGGTCACCGCCAGTTGGTACCCGCGCACGGATTTCCTTAGAAACCGCATTGAACCTAGTCCTTACGACCCTTGGTTCCATATGTCCACTCATGGACTCTCTCGCATGCGTGTTCACCCCCGGCCCGAGTTATGAACATATATATACCAAAACACAAAACACAAACCCGCGCTTTAGGGACGTGAGCACCACGGGAGGTCAATTCCTTTGGGCCTCCTGCACCTTACTTTGGCAAAACTTTGGGAATCAACAGATCGAGATACGAGCCGGGGACGCAATCCATTAGCGGCCGAGAACGTATCCCTACGATTGGAAGATACAACACCAACTATGGTTTACTAGGACTAATGCAATTTTCTAACCCCTTAATAAACCATTCTAACCCCTACCTTACTCTAATTCTTCGGGTAAGAATTAACTGCTTCTATACTTGCCTATTAGCCTCTGGTCCCTAGCGATACCGGTCTGGTTCGCCTCTTTTCCGACTTGGACTCGTCCAGCATCATGGCCTACGCCTGCCGCTACCCCGGCTATAAATATAAAACTACCCCGTGAGCTCCACTCACTGGCATGCTCGGACGTCCTATGCTCGGCAGAAGTCTAATAATATAGGCTAGATAGGTGCAGGGTATCCTTTACCCTAGTGACTAACTCGAGTCACACATCCCACTCGGGGAATCAACAACCTCAATAATAGAGATCAACCATCCCTAGAAACGAGTCACCGCTCGGCTCACACACAAGGGAAAAATGCTTTCACAACCCTTAGTCCAAATCCAGACTAAGCGACCTACGAGTTTCTGCCCGAATCTCAAAATGGTCATCCCTTTATCGATACAACTCCGATTGGAGTGTATGGGCCCAATCTGGAAAGGTACGATCCTAGGCTACAACTTCCTAGTTGATCACGAGCTTAGATTCAACCATCTAAGTCCTCGAAATAGCTTTTCAAGCTCCAACCCGCGTGCTTCCTGTGCACGGACTGCACCTTACCATTAACATAAAATCCTACTCGTTCATCAGAACGACACAAACTCAAATTCTGTAGAAGGGTGTGGGTGTCCTCAACAACTCTCTAGTTGGTCATGAGTCCAAATTATACCATTAAGTCACCCTAACACACTCATCTATCATTGATACGCCAATTCACACAATTGGTCTCTCCAATTCAGAGCACTCGGCTCTACTCTAGTTTCCTGTCCAGTCTTACAAAAATCATAATAATTCAACCGTTTACTGGAATTGCCTCAAATTAGTTTTGTTGGAAAGGTCTAGGTGTCCACTACAACTCTCTACTGAGTCATAATCCTCAAAATGTGCCTCTAACAGGTCTCAAATTCCCAATCTTTACGGAGTATCAAAACTGGCTGAAAACAACACAGTGCTTAATCAAAAAATCACAGTAAATTGTAAGCTTGACCAAATGACATAAAATTTATGGTGGTAAAACTAGACATCATACCCAACATCATGCAAAAGATCTCGTATCAAAATTCGAATTATACAGTGAGTACTATCTATTTCAAGTTTGCATAGAAGCCATCCAGTTTTCTAATTCAACATCAGCTACTGGTTGTAGAAAGATTTTTCTCATATCTATAAACTCATCCAAATAATTTACTGATTTTTTTAAATCATTAACATGCATTCAGGATCAGGAATATTGGGTAAAAATTTCAGATCAATATCATGCTTTAATAAATCACGAAAATTTCTACAATATCAGCCATCCTGTTTTTCTTTTTCTGAGTCTGCCTTACGACACAGATCCATCTCACAATTTTATTAGCATATCAAATGATCATAGAAAAATCTGAAATAAATCATACACGATCCTAACACATATATTAAAAAACCCTTTTAATTTCATGGTCTAATTCATCATATTTCGCTCTCGAAAAAATCCACAAAGTGGTACTCCGAACAAATTTTTTTTTAGTTCAATTCTGACTTCAACTTCTAACCTTTAGAAGATCAATCCTAAGCATTCTAGTGTTAGAAAATGAGTGTTTTAGACACCATTTTCGAACCGATTTTTGAGCAATTTTTTGAGTAAGATCCTCAATGAATTATTGAGAGATCTTGATTGATTTGTGTTCTCCTTCGTGAGTAGATCAAAATCATATATTGGTTCGCTAAAATCGGTTAAGGGGTGAATGAGAAATTGTCTCTCAAAGTGAGACGTTTTCATTCTTGAAAATGGGTTAAGGGAACATAGTCCCACATCGGAAATAACAAAGGAAATAGAAGAGGATATAAAGTAATCTCCTTCTAAGCATTGTAAGATGACTAGAAGAGAGGCTCTCTCTCGCTGCGCGCAGGGGGGGGTGCAAATCACGGACCGGATTACATGCGACTTGTGTGCGACAGGGGGGGGGGGGAATGCAGAAACGGTTCTGTCTGCCGTTTCAGTGCTGTATTTAATATTTTTTCTGCCGTTACGCTGAAGGCATTCAATTCACTATCTGCCGTTACAGTGAAGGCTGTTAAAGGCTGTTAATGCCTTGTCTGCCGTTACAGTGAAGGCTGTTAATGCCTTGTCTGCCGTTACAGTAAAGGCTGTTAATGCCTTGTCTGCCGTTACTGAATAACCCAGGCTCTATAAATAGAGGCCTCCCCTTTACTTTCTTCCCTGCACAAACCAGATCCTCTTCTCTTCTTCTTCTGTACTGTTCGTCCATTCTGCTGTTGTTGGTAAGTCGGTGATAGGTTCAAGCGCTTGTACTCGGTTCGGGAGTGATACGTGGTGCCTACGGGATCGCTCCAAGTCGTTGCATCCTGGGAGACAGATGCCTCCGTTCAATCCAGCAACCGGAGAGAGGCGAAATCTGTTTTAAGGACACTGTGTGATACACAGGCCTCGGCTTTCTTGGAGTTGTACTTTTCATTTTCTTACTGTAAGTTGATTAATTTATTTTCCTTTTCTTTTTCTTTCGGATTACCCTCCTCTGTTCCCTTCTCGGTTTTTCCTGTGCCTCTCTATCTTTCTTTGTAAAAGAAATTTTGTAAACATTATTTGTAATATTCATAAAACAGATTTTCGATTTCTTTCATTTTCGATTTTGAGGCACGGTTTTTCTTTTTATTTCTTTTATCTGGAAAATTTACACTCGTGTTGTGTAAATTTCAGATTCACGATGACTACTGCATTGGACAATGCTGTTGTGTCTGAAACGGTCTATGTGCCGGTTGTTGATACAACGCAAGAACCGATTGCTGCTGCGACACGAGTGCCAATGCCCACCGTTGTACCTGTCTCAGTCTCCCATGGGGAGAAACCTGAGAAGTTCAACGGGCAGAACTTTAAGAGGTGGCAACAGAAGATGATGTTCTATCTGACCACACTGAATCTTGCAAGGTTCTTGAACGAACATGCTCCACATCTTAAGAAAGATGAGCAGGATAACCAAGTCATTGCCGCTGTGGATGCTTGGAAAAATGCTGATTACTTGTGTAGAAATTACATAATGAACGGATTAGCCGACTCTTTGTATAATGTTTACATTGACAAAAGAACAGCTAAAGAACTTTGGGAATCACTAGAACATAAATATAAAACTGAGGATGCCGGCGCCAAGAAATTCATTGTGGGCCGCTTCCTAGACTATAAAATGGTAGATTCTAAAACAGTAATCAGTCAAGTTCAAGAACTACAACTAATCTTGCATGAGATTCATGCTGAAGGTATGAACTTAAGTGAAAGTTTCCAAGTGGCTTGTATAATTGAAAAATTACCACAAGGTTGGAAAGACTTTAAGAATTACCTAAAGCATAAGCGAAAAGAAATGGGCATTGAAGATCTCATTGTCAGGCTTCGTATTGAAGAAGACAATAGGGGATCTAAAAAGGTTGGACTCCTCAACCATGCAGCTAAGGCAAATGTAATGGAACATAAACAACGTTCCAACAAGCACAACAATAAGGGTCCGAAGTTGGGGCCTAAGGGAGGAATCTCCAAGAAGCCGAAGTTTCAAGGCAAGTGCTTCAATTGTGACAAAATGGGTCACAAGTCCACTGAATGCAGACTTCCCAAGAGGAACAGGAACAGAGAAGCAAACTTGGTTCAAGGAATTGCTCAAGATGTCTCCGATATCAACCTCTCAGCTGTGATATCAGAAGTGAATATGTTAGGTTCAAACCCGAAGGAGTGGTGGATTGACACTGGAGCTACTCGACATGTGTGCTCCAATAGAAGTATGTTCTCCACTTTCGAACCATTAGAGAATGGGGAGAAAATGTTTATGGGGAACTCAGCTACTTCAGAAATAAAGGGCCAAGGCAAGGTGATCTTGAAGATGACTTCTGGAAAGGAACTAACTCTGAACAATGTTGCATATGTTCCTGAAATCCGTAAGAACCTGGTATCTGGTTCGTTGCTTAATAACCACGGTTTTCGTTTAGTGTTCGAGTCGAACAAATTTGTTTTGTCTAAAAGTGGAATGTATGTTGGTAGAGGATATATGAGTGGTGGAATGTTCAAACTCAATGTAATGACCATGGTCAAGAATATGAATAAAGCTAGCTCTTCTACTTATTTGCTTGAGTCTTCCAATTTATGGCATGGTAGACTAGGACATGTTAATTATGATACTTTGCGAAGACTAATTAACTTGAATCACATACCAACGTTCCAAATTGATTCCAAACACAAATGTGAAACTTGTGTTGAGGCAAAACTAACAATATCATCATTTAAAAGTGTTGAAAGAAACACCGAACCACTTGATCTAATTCACACTGATATTTGTGATTTGAAAATGATACAAACAAGAGGTGGTAATAAATATTTTATTACCTTCATAGATGATAGCACAAAATATTGCTATGTATACTTGCTTAAAAGCAAAGATGAAGCTATAGAGAAATTTGTTCTCTATAAAAATGAGGTTGAAAATCAACTCAATAAGAAAATTAAGGCGCTAAGAAGCGACCGAGGTGGAGAGTATGAATCGCCATTTGCTGACACATGTGCTAAGCATGGGATTATACATGAAACCACAGCGCCTTATTCTCCTCAGTCCAACGGTGTTGCTGAGAGAAAGAATCGTACATTGAAAGAGATGATGAATGCGATGTTAAGAAGTTCTGGTTTACCACCAAACTTATGGGGAGAAGCTATTCTTTCAGCTAACTACCTTTTGAATAAGGTGCCCAAAAGGAAAGAAGAAAAAACTCCATATGAATTATGAAAAGGAAGAAAGCCATCCTACAATTACTTGCGAATGTGGGGATGTCTTGCCAAGGTGGTAGTACCTCCACCTAAGAAAATGAAAATAGGACCAAAAACAGTTGATTGTATTTTCATTGGTTATGCACTTAACAGTAGTGCCTATCGGTTCTTGGTGTACAAATCTGATATCACTGAGATATCACAGAACATAATAATGGAATCTAGAAATGCATCGTTCTTTGAAGATGTATTTCCATGTAAGTCAAAGGAGGAACCAAGTTCCTCCAAACGAACACATGAGACTATCAGTGAAGATAGTGAAGACCAAAATGAAGAAGTTGAGGAGGAACCTCGACGCAGTAAAAGAACAAGAACGGAAAAATCTTTTGGTCCGGATTTCTTGACTTTTATGCTTGAAGAAGAACCCCAAACCTTCAAGGAAGCGGTGAACTCTAGTGATGGTCCTCAATGGAAAGAAGCCATCAAGAATGAAATTGATTCTATCTTGCAAAACCATACTTGGGAACTAGTGGATCTTCCACCGGGTAGTAAACCTTTAGGTTCCAAGTGGATCTTCAAGAGAAAAATAAAACCTGATGGATCAATTGATAAATATAAGGCAAGACTTGTAATTAAAGGTTATAAACAAAAGGAAGGTCTTGATTACTTTGATACATATTCTCCTGTGACGAGAATAAATTTCATTAGGATGGTACTTGCCGTAGCAGCTCTACGCAATCTTGAAGTATATCAAATGGATGTAAAAACAGCTTTTCTTAATGGAGATTTAGATGAAGAAATCTACATAGAACAACCTGAGGGTTTTTCATCTCCAGGACATGAAAAGAAAGTGTGTAAACTGGTGAAGTCATTATATGGCTTGAAACAAGCTCCAAAACAGTGGCATGAAAAATTTGACAATGTCATGATGACAAATGGCTTCAAGATCAATGAATGTGACAAATGTGTATATGTCAAAGACACAGAAGATGGATATGTCATTATATGTTTGTATGTAGATGACATGCTTATTATTGGAAGCAATGATCAGATAATTAAATCTGTTAAAAACATGTTAAACTCGAGGTTTGACATGAAAGACATGGGACTAACTGATGTTATATTGGGAATTAAAATCACAAGAACATCAGACGAGCTTATTTTAAGCCAGTCACATTATGTTGACAATATTCTTGGAAAATTTGATAAAGATAATTCTGGAATTGCGAGAACTCCAATAGATCTAACTTTACATTTATCCAAGAATAAAGGGGAGAGTGTTTCTCAAGTAGAATACTCTAGAATCATAGGCAGTCTAATGTACTTAATGAGTTGTACAAGACCAGACATAGCCTATGCAGTAAGTAAACTAAGCAGATACACGAGTAATCCTGGAAGCGAGCATTGGCAAGCAATTATAAGAGTACTGAAGTACTTGCGTTTTACTCGTAACTACGGGCTGCACTATACGAGATACCCGGCTGTACTTGAAGGATACAGTGATGCGAACTGGATATCGAGTGATAATTCAAAATCCACTAGTGGCTATGTGTTTACACTAGGTGGTGCAGCAGTTTCTTGGAAATCCTCGAAACAAACAGTGATCGCTAAATCCACGATGGAATCAGAATTTATCGCATTAGACAAATGTGGGGAAGAGACTGAATGGTTACGCCACTTTCTTGAGGATATTCCAAGGTGGACGAAGCCTGTGCCTCCAATCTGCATACATTCAGATAGTCAATCTGCAATTTGTAGAGCACAGAGCAATATGTATAATGGTAAATCTAGACATATTCGTCGAAGACATAATACCATTAGACAACTACTCTCTACTGGGGTTATCTCTGTGGACTATGTAAAGTCAAAAGATAACATTGCGGATCCACTAACCAAAGGGTTAAACAGAGAGTTAGTTGATAAATCATCGAGGGGAATGGGACTAAAGCCCATGAAAGAATAAGTCGATACAATGGAAACCCAACCTAGTTGACTGGAGATCCCAAGATCTAGGTTCAAAGGGACAACTAAATTGTAAAGACCAAGTTAGATCACTGTGGGGATTTTTTCCATGTCCATTCCCATAATGAAACAGTGATGCCCGCAAGGTAACAGGTTAAGCTAGGCTTTTAATGATTCTTATGCGTCGGATATCCGAGCAGAGTAATGCGGGTTACTCTTAAGTAAGAAATCACCTATGTAAGATGGAAGAAGGGCCGCTTCCAAGGGAATAATATAGGGCAATATTCCTGTTAAAATCTTGCAGAACCAGACGTATGTTCATGGCCAAAACGAACATAACAGTGAGAACTGAAAAAGCGTTAGAAAGATTTCTGTGTGAGATATGTCATCGTTTACACAAATGGCAGAACAGTTCAAAGACATCGCGTCTACTATTTAGTTAGTAAAGTAAACATATTTTCATAAGGAAAGGTTCAAAGGGTAACACCTACCTATCCTATGCAGAAATCAATCGTTGAATTCTATCACCAAGTCTGTCGGGTCAGTCCGTCATGTCAGTCTGTCGTGTCAGTCTGTCCTGTCTGTGGTCGTCAATTTTCATTCATGTGGGGATTGTTAGAAAATGAGTGTTTTAGACACCATTTTCGAACCGATTTTTGAGCAATTTTTTGAGTAAGATCCTCAATGAATTATTGAGAGATCTTGATTGATTTGTGTTCTCCTTCGTGAGTAGATCAAAATCATATATTGGTTCGCTAAAATCGGTTAAGGGGTGAATGAGAAATTGTCTCTCAAAGTGAGACGTTTTCATTCTTGAAAATGGGTTAAGGGAACATAGTCCCACATCGGAAATAACAAAGGAAATAGAAGAGGATATAAAGTAATCTCCTTCTAAGCATTGTAAGATGGCTAGAAGAGAGGCTCTCTCTCGCGCGCGCAGGGGGGGGGGTGCAAATCACGGACCGGATTACATGCGACTTGTGTGCGCTCGCACGACCTGCGGACACGAATGCCGGACCAATTTGATCCCACCCCGTGCAGAGCCACTTTTTGCTACAGTTTTCTTTTTGTAACGGCTGAAATGAATGCAGAAACGATTCTATCTGCCGTTTCAGTGCTGTATTTAATATTTTGTCTGCCGTTACGCTGAAGGCATTCAATTCACTGTCTGCCGTTACAGTGAAGGCTGTTAAAGGCTGTTAATGCCTTGTCTGCCGTTACAGTGAAGGCTGTTAATGCCTTGTCTGCCGTTACAGTAAAGGCTGTTAATGCCTTGTCTGCGGTTACTGAATAACCCAGGCCCTATAAATAGAGGCCTCCCCTTTACTTTCTTCCCTGCACAAACCAGATCCTCTTCTCTTCTTCTTCTGTACTGTTCGTCCATTCTGCTGTTGTTGGTAAGTCGGTGATAGGTTCAAGCGCTTGTACTCGGTTCGGGAGTGATACGTGGTGCCTACGGGATCGCTCCAAGTCGTTGCATCCTGGGAGACAGACGCCTCCGTTCAATCCAGCAACCGGAGAGAGGCGAAATCTGTTTTAAGGACATTGTGTGATACACAGGCCTCAGCTTTCTTGGAGTTGTACTTTTCATTTGCTTACTGTAAGTTGATTAATTTATTTTCCTTTTCTTTTTCTTTCGGATTACCCTCCTCTGTTCCCTTCTCGGTTTTTCCTGTGCCTCTCTATCTTTCTTTGTAAAAGAAATTTTGTAAACATTATTTGTAATATCTAGCACACATGCATGCAATCAAAATTAATTAAAAGACAAGAATTTCAAGTTTAGAGAAACTTTCCACCCTTGGTTGTAGTAGTGGAAGGAACTTCTTCAAGCTTCTTCTCTTGGAAATCTCCTTTTGATCCTTCTTCTTCTCTTCCTTCTTCTTTCTCTCCTCCTTCTCTTGAGGTGTTTTCTTTCTGAAATTTCCAGAGCAAAAGGGAGGAAATGAAGTGGGAAATGAAGGAGATGGGAGGTGTAGGCCAGATTTGACAAGAGGGGGGGGGGGGGGGGGGTAGGTTTAGGATCTAGGTGGTTTGTAGACCAAAACCATGGCTTATGCCCATTGGTTTTGTGTTTGTTATGTTGGCTGCCCAACATAACCCTTAACGAGCTCCAAAGAGTGTGAGATGAGTGTTTTAACGAGCGCACGCAACCTATATTCACTGTAGTATCATACCGTGTTATATTTGCATGGGCATCGTACCGAAAACTAGCATTTATACTAGTATCGGTCCTCCTCGTTCTCGTGCATTTTTTAGAATGCAATTCACCCATGAACTGTCCTGTAACCCTAACCGTATACCACGATATCAAAATAAAACAAAACACTGCAATCGTGTGCATGCATACAGTCAATATACATACTTACAAATATATTTAGGTATCGTACAATACGGAGTGTTATACTAGATTTGTCGAAACATGGAAGTCTATGTAGACGACATGTTGGTCAAGAGCATCCGAGGGCAGGAGCATGTTCTCGACCTCCGGAAGCCTTCGAGGTGCTCAGAAAGCACAATATGAGGTTGAATCCGATCAAGTGTGCATTCGGAGTCTCATCCGACAAGTTCTTAGGGTTCATGGTCAGCCAGAGGGGCATAAAGGCCAACCCTGAGAAGATCCAAGTCATACTCAAAATGGCTCCCCCTCTAGTGTTAAAGATGTGCAGAGGCTCACCGGGCACCTTGCGGCAATTGGGCATTTCCTCTCTAAATCCGGGGCAATTGGGCGTTTCCTCTCTAAATCCGGGGAGAAGTGTCTCCCCTTCTTCAAGGCTCTCAGGGGGGCTAATGGCTTTGAATGGGGGCAACAGAAACAAGAGTTCTTCGACCAGCTCAAGGCATACTTAGCTAACCCCCCACTCTTAAGCAAGCCAACGCCCGGGGAGGTTCTCTACCTATACCTCGCCGCTTCGGAGCAGACCCTCAGTGCGGTCCTTATAAGAGAAGAGGATAGAACGTAGGGGCCCATCTACTATGTGAGTAAGGTCCTCCGGGAAGCTGAATGCCGTTACCCGAAGCTGGAGTAAATGGCTCTTGCCTTGGTTATGGCGGTCCGAAAGCTTTGCCCCTACTTTCAGTCTCATTCGGTGGTCGTTCTTACCGACCAGCCGCTCAAACAAGTTTTCCACAAGCCCGAGACCTCCGGTCGCCTTATGAAGTGGTCCACCGAGCTAAGCAAATATGACATCAGCTACCAACCCAGAACCGCTATCAATGTCCAAGGTCTAGTAGAATTCATTGTGGAGAGCACCATTCCCGACCCCTGCAAGTCGTCTGCCGACCCCCTGGTCTGGACTGTTTATGTTGATGGATCCTCTTGCACTGATGGAAGTGGGGCAGGTGTCATCTTGACCGGCCCAGACACTTTTGTCCTACAGTACTCCCTCCGCCTAAACTTCCCTGCACCGAAACAACGAGTCCGAATACGAGGCCCTCATAGTGGGACTCGGCATGGCCCGCAAAGCAGGGGCCAAGCATATCCAAGTCTTCAGTGACTCATAGCTGGTCGTGAACCAGGTGTCCGGGGAGTATGAAGCAAGGAATGAGCGCATGGCCAAGTACTTGGCGAAGGCAAGGGGACTACTGGCCTTATTTGAAGATGCTCGACTCCAGCGGGTTCCCCGAGAGGAAAATGTACAGGTCGACGCCTTCTCAAGGCTCGCCTCCTCCTCCCTCTAGGGTTTGGAGCGAACCGTACTGATAGAGGTACTCTTTGAGACCGAGTGTCGAGGAGGACAGCTTAGAGCCAATGGAGACTATTCCCCTCACACTTGGGGAGAATTTGATGAAGCCCTTACTTGAGTACCTCAGAGACGGAGTTTTTCCAGAAGACTCAAAAGAGGAGAGAAGGATGAGAACCAGAGCCGAGCGGTACACACTTTTTGATGGAGTCATGAACAAACGCTCCTACACTCAGATTGATGGCCGACCCTACCTGAGGTGCCTCTCCCCTGAGCAACCGCATTGTGCACTGAAGGAGGTCCACGATGGTATGTGTGGTGCACACTTGGGAGCGAGATCCCTCGCCCGCAAACTCCTGAATTACACCTACTTCTGCCCCACGCTCCTAAGTGACTCCGAGAGTACGTTCTCCAGTGCGACTCCTGTCAGAGATTCTCTCCGATCCATCGCCTACCTCAAGCCCAACTCTCCTCCTTACCAAGTCCAATCCCTTTTGCAATGTGGGGGATGGACTTGCTCGGACCCTTCCCTCCAGCGCCGAGCCAGCTGAAGTTCTTGGTCGTGGCGAAGACTACTTCTCCGAATGGATCGAGGCCGAACCCCTTGCAACGATTACCGAGCACAAGGTCCAGAAGTTCTTTTGGAAGAACATTGTTTTCCGCTTCGGTGTACCCCGTGTCCTCGTAACCGACAATGCAACCCAGTTCACAGGGGCAACGTTTTGCAACTTCTGCACTGAGCTCGGCATCCAGCAGCGGTTCTCCTCGATATCCTATCCTCAGTCCAATGGCCAAGCGGAGAACACCAATTGACAGATACTCTCCAGCCTGAAGAAGAGGCTCGATAAGTCCTCCAAGGGCTTGTGGGTCGAATATCTCCCCAACGTGCTTTGGAACTATCGCACCACCAAGAGAACTCCGACTGGGGAGTTCCCCTTCAACCTCACATATGGTTCCGAAGCCCTCTTCTCCTTAGAAGTGGGCCTGCTTTCACCCCGACTGATAGCCTACAGTGAAGCATAGAATGCGAACCAGCTTCGCAATAGTCTGGACCTCATCGACGAGATCCGCGAAAGAGCTTCCATCAGATAGAAGATGTACCGATGCAGGATCACTCAGTCCTACAACAAGAAGGTACGGCCTGCTAATCTTAAAGAGGAAGACCTAGTACTCCGGAAGTTGTCGATCTCCATTCCGAGCAAAAAGGGCAAGTTAGCACCCAATTGGGAAGGACTGTATAGGATCTACAGAGTTATTCGCCCAGGCGCGTATCAACTCAAAAACCCAGGGGGCAGGAGAATACCAAGGACATGGAACGCAGAGCACTTGATGAAGTACCAAGAGGATGTCTAAACACCGCTCAAAGCAACTTTCCCAAGAGCACTCCATAAAACATGTCAAGTTTTTTTGTATTTTCCTTATCAAAGTGTAAGAGCGGCTCACAACTTAGAAGCGACTGCCTAATTGTTTTCAATAAAAGCAATCTACCACCACCTGTTCTCTATTTTGAGCATTCTAATTGTACTACTTTGGCGCTTACATTTATTTTTTTTTTTGCATTAAAACGGCACGCTCGGAGTCCAACATTTGGTTCGATTCCGCTTCAAATACTTGCTCTTAAGCGAGTACGAAGTGGTTCACCATTCGGAATTGCTCCCACAACTGCTGATATTCTTCAAACGACACGCTCGGAGTCCAACACATGGTTCGATTCAGCTTCAACTACTTGCTTTTAAGCGAGTGCGAAGTGCTTCACCATTCGGAATTGCTCCCATAGTTGTTGATATTTTCTAAAAGACATGCTTGGAGTCCAACACTGGGTTCGACTCTGCTTCAACTACTTGCTTTTAAGCGAGAACGAAGTGGTTCACCAATCGGAATTGCTCCTACAGTTGTTGATAATCTCTAAACGACAAGTTCGGAGTCCAACACTTGGTTTGACGCAATTTTTGATACTTGCGAACGAGTGAGTACAAAGTGGCTCACCATTCGGAATGGCTCCTACAACTGTGGACAATCGCAAATGCTAGCAAAACACAAGTTCAAGAAACAAGTACTATTTCATTAAAGTTTCAGATACAAGTCTAATTACTGTCCAACAACTCATCTTTACATCAAGATACAAAACTTGTGAAACGAAGATTACTAAAAAATTACAAAGCTGCTTTAACCCCTCCGAGGGAGTGGGTCACTTATATTAGAGCATCCACAGTCGTTTTCTTGTTTGCCATTTTTGCCATTTTTTTACTGTAGTGCACACAGTCGTGAGCTATTTTGCCATTTTTTGGTAATTGGGCTACAGTAGAAAGGGAAAAGTAGCATTCGAAATAGCAAAATGCATATTATAGCAGACGAAACATCATGTTTCATCTGGATTATTTAATTATATTTTTAATTGATCGGACGAAACAGACGAAACATCATGTTTCGTCCGAAGTAAAAAAAAATAAAAACCAAATAAAATAACCGGTTAAATGAATTTAAAGGTGGGAATGAACACGATGTTTCGTCCCAATCCAATTTATTTTTTAAAAAAATAATTTTTAAAATTAATTTTGTAAATTTTTAAATTTTTTTTGCAATTTTTTAAATTGATTTTGCAAATTAGCAAATTGTTTTTGCAATTTTTTTTGCAAAAAAATCCGGAGCCGGTTATTTTGAAATTTTTTTCTTCTCTTTGAGACGAAACATCATGTTTCATCCTGTATTTTTTATTAATATTTTCTAAGTTTCGGCCTGTATAAATTATTTTTTAATGACAGACGAAACATACATCATGTTTCGTCTGTTTCTTTTTTAACGAAATTATGCATTTTTTTGCCATTCAATGACTGCAGCGTTTCGTCAAAATGCATTGTCAAAATATTCATTTTGCCATTTTTTTACATTGAACGACTGTGGATGCTCTTAAGAGATAACCGAGGTCGACGAGCGCCGTGCTGCGGTGGCCTCACTCCCGTTGAGATATCTAGACCGGCGAGTCGAGTTGCGTCTTCCGCGCCTAAAAGCCTAAGTGTCGCCTCGACAGATGCTTTGCTCGACGAGCCGGCCACTCTGCTCTGCGCATCCCCGGGGTGCCCCGAGACGGGGGGCGAGCGCCATGCCAACTCGTGGAACGACCTTCCTTGGGAGTACTCACCTCGGGGACAAGAGGTGGTTCTAACGTTGCTCCCCTTGGACAGCCGTCGTAGCCAATGGTTCTCTGCCTCTAGCTCTATGACCCGTTCCTTCAGAGATTCGTCCGTCACTCTAATTTTCAGTCGAGGCATTTGGCTAGAGCTGCCCTGACGAGAAGCCTCGGAAATAGCCCTCCGAAGGAGCGACTTCAAGGCCCTTCTCAAGCATGACATTCTTTAAACCCTCTCGCTCGGCCCTGACGTCGAACAAAGATCGACAAGATACTTGAGCCGCAAGCCTTGGCTGAAGGCCATCGAGGGGCACGTCACCTTTCCATTGGGAGGCACTTTGCGAGTCCTCTCTTTTAGGCGCTTCAGCTCGATGTCACGACGAACCAATGTCAGCTTAAGATGGTTCAGCTTCGACACTGCTCGGAAAAGCCTCTCTCGAGTCCGAGCGAGCCCCAACCTCGTCTCCCCTAGACCGGACCTGAGGCGTGCTACTTCGGCCATCGGAGACACTTCAAAAATTTGTGATGCTTCGCCGATCTGAAAAAGTCCAGAACATGAAGGTACTAAGTTTAAATGGCTCCTACCGAACAACTCAGAACAACTCAGAGAAAAAGTTTAACGCAAATACAACACTTGGTCAAAAAAATTCTCATTCCATTGAATACGAAATGCGGTGGCCAGTCCACAACAAGGCAATACAAAATCGAAAGAAAAGAACAAAAAAAAGTGAAGCCAGGGAGCCACCTCGAGGCGCTGCTCCGCACTCTCGCTTGGCATCGTCACAAGCACCCCCTCCGGATTTGCCACCTCGTGCACAACCCCTTCGGCTTCTTCCTTGCCTCCTTCGGGCTCAACCTCTGCTAGGGTTTAACCTCCTCGCCTTCGACCGAGTCATAAAGGTGATACCCCGAGCTGTCGAAGTCGGGGATACGAGCCGTGACATGCTTAAGGACCCGAGCATAGGACTCCTCTATGTTGGTGAGCATGTGGGCCTCCACCTCGGCATTGATGGCCGCCATCGCCTCGACCACCGCAGCGCCCCGCTCCTTCAGCGTCTCCTCCGAGGCTTTAAGGCCTTCTCCATCTTTGCCTCAGCTCAGGTCTTCCCCCTCTCCAACTCATCAGCCCTCGCCACTTCGGCCGCGATGCGCTCGTGCACCTTGGCCAAGGCCGCCTCTAGGACGACGATCTCGGCAGCTCGGGACTTCGAGAGCCGTTCCTCAGCCTCAAACATCTTCACTGCCTTATCTCGCTCTGCCCGGTCCCTATTGCTCATCACCTTCAGTTTGTTCTCCTGCTCAGCAAACTGTTCTAGCATGTGGCCGAAGTGACTGGTGATCTGAAATCCGGAGAGAAAGAAGGACGTGAGAACCAAAAACCATATACTTCGGAATTCAGAAGAGCATAGAAAGAACACTTACCGACATCATGGCCCGGGCAATCTCTAGTGCGTCGTCGCCCACGGTACCCGCCTTCAGTGCCACTCGGTCCTTCGGGGTCGGCAGGTGGTGCACAGCCTGCATGCTCATTGCTGCATCACCGAGGAAACCGTCAAGCTTCATCACCCTCCAGTCGGGGACGAAGAGCTTCTTGTGCTCCTCGGTCAGAATGGCGTCTGCTTTGGCAATGAGGGGTGACACCTCGAGCGCTAGTGCAGCTCCGACGGAGAACGCCCTTCCAGAAGGCTCGGAAGCCGTGGCCAACGGAAGTGTAGCTAGGGGAGCAGGGGGAGAGTCAGAGACAAAGTCTACAGCGGTCGTAAGAGCCGAGGGAATCTGAGCCGCTCGGCCAGATAGGGGTCCCGTCGTCGTCCTCTTCCTCTTCTTGTTGTCCGGTCCCTTCGTGGCGGCCGTGCTACGCTTCGTCAACAAGGCTTTGAAGTCCATATGGGGACCTCTGAAAGAAAACAATTGAAAGGAGTTAGCGCCAAAAGAGAACGGTATATAAAAAAAAAACAGAGAAACAAAATTAGACGGAGCGTACTAGGGTCGACCAAACTGAGACCTCCACCGAAAAGGACCCCTTCGGTGATATCTTTCCAACCAAGGGTTGGAAGACCGAGGATCGTCGACATGACCCCCACTTCTTCCTTAGTCAGCACCGGCTCGGCCTTCGCCCACTTCGGAACATCCTCCTTCCAACTCGTCGGAAAACTCCACGGCTCGGGACCTCGGATCAAGAAGTACTTCTCCTTCCAATGTTTGATGGAGTCTAGATTCTCGATCAACTTGACCCCCTTCCTCGGAGACAGATAGTACCGGTACTCCATCTTGCTCATACGACAGATCCGGTAGAGATTGCGGAGTATGACAAGCTGAGGCTTGATGTCTACAGCCTGACTTTGGAGGATGAAGGCGATGACGTGCTGCCACATGTTCGGCATGAACTGCACCAGGCTCAGGCCATACCATTTCAGCACCTCAACTACGAACGGCGGTAGAGGCAGTCGAAGGCTGGTGTTGAGTGCGTCGTAGGGGAAGACGCAAGTATCGGGCGAGGTCTCTGTGCACGCTCGGAAGTCCGGACCGGGGAGGAGCAAGGTGTACTCCTTCAGGATCCGGAACCCCTTACTGATGCGCTGAAGATCCACCTCGGTCAGAATCGAGGGGATTTCGTCTACCTCGGAGGGGTCCCTCGAAAAATTCTCCTCGTAGGTGGCAGACCTCCCGTATACCGCCTTGGACAGAAGGTCTCCGGAGTAGTTCCTAACCATCCCGAGGCTCGATAATGTGGACGGTAGCCGACCTAAAGCGCCAGCCTCCTTCACGTTCTCAACGGTGGTCTCCATGATTGTCGACCTCACTACTTCCTTCCCTTTGCCCACTACTGGGGGGACCACTAAGGCTCGGTCGCTGTCTCGGTCCGAGGTGGAGGTCTCACTCCCCGATGACACTCTAGATATCTTAAGATACAAGTTAACACAATTAATTACCTTGATGTGACGGCTACAGTCAGAATAGTTCGCCGAAAAGATGAATCGTCTGGCTACGACCGCTAGCAGCGCCGCTCGAGAGCAAAAAATAACTGTGTGAAAGTGAGTGAGAAATGAGAAGTAGGGAGAGAGCAGTGAAGACTTATAGTACAAAGGGGGATTTGGGGGGCTTTCAGATGTCTTGGGCCCCCAAAGAGGCCCACCAGAAGCCTAAATGCCTAATTCCTCGTGATTCGAGCCTAATCTCCATCAAACGGCCATGATTGTGCCACGTCGCTCGGAACCCAAATACGAGCAACCGAGGCACCAAACTATGATCGGGGAAAAATAACTTTCTCCTCATGATTCGTGCCTGATTTCAATCAGACAGCTCAGATCTAGCCACGTCGTCCAAAATCACTCTCTTATGTGATTCACGCCTCTTGCATTGTGATTCGCGCCTGAACTTCATCAGATGGCCATGATTCTGCCACGTCGCTCGAAACCCAAATCCGAGCAACTGAGGCACCCAGCTGCGTATTGGGAAAAATGACTCCTCGTGATTCACGCCTGATCTCAATCAAACGGCTCAGATCTAGCCATGTCAAAAATCACTCTCCTCTCGTGATTCATGCCTCTTGCATCGTGATTCACGCCTGATGTTCATCAGACGGCCATGATTGTGCCACGTCGCTCGGAACCAAAATTCGAGCAACCGGGGCACCGAGCTGCGTATTGGAGAAAAATGAATTTCTCCTCGTGATTCGTGCCTAAGCTCAATGAGACAGCTCAGATCTCACCACATCGTCAAAAATCACTCTTCTCTCGTGATTCACGCTTATTGTATCGTGATTCACGCCTGATCTTCATCAGACGGCTATGATTATGCCACGTTGCTCGGAACCCAAATCCGAGCAACCGAGGCACCGAGCTGCTTATTAGAGAAAAATGGCTTTCTTCTCGTGATTCATGCTTGATCTCAATTAGACGGCTCAGATCTCACCACTTCGATAATAATCACTATTCTCTCATGATTCACGCCTCTTGCATCGTGATTCGCGCCTGATCTTCATCAGACGGTCCAGATTGTGCCACGTCGCTTGGAACCCAAATCCGATCAACCGAGGCACTAAGCTGCGTATTGGAGAAAAATCACTCTTTCATCGTGATTCGTACCAAAATCTGATCAACGGCCTAGATTGTGCCATGTCGCTCGGATCCCAAATCTGAGCGACCGAGGCACCGAGTTGCTCATATGGGAAAAACGCTTTCGAGCCACACGAGCTGTCAGATCATCCCAAAATTTGTTTTGCCACCTGATGGACGTCCCAAATTCAGCCACGTAGCCAAGCACTGATCTACCATCTGATCGTGCCGATGGCCGATGGCAGATGGACGTCCCAAATTGTGCCACGTCGCTCGGAACCCCAATCCGAGCGACCGAAGCACCGAGCTTCTCATGTGGAGAAAATGCTTCCGAGCTACGAGAACCGTCAGATCCCCTCAAAAGTCTCGTCACGACCTGATCAACGTTCCTGATTCAGCCACGACGCCCAACACTGATCTACCGTCTGATCGTTCAGAATTTCGCACCGACGACTGATGGACGCCTCAGATCGTGCCACATCATAAATAAGGTGATTAATTCTTTTTTTATTTATTAAATCGAATTATTTATTTAAAAATTGCAAAAAATGATTAAAAATTCAGGAAAAATAATTAAGAATTCTAAAAAATAATAATATATTTGGGAAAATATTTTTGAGCTCCTGGGTAAATAATTATTAGTTAGAGTAATTAATTAATGCTTCCGGAAAACAAATCATCGCTTTGCAAAATTGAGTAAATGACTCAAAAAATAATGTAAAAATCGAGAAAAATCACCAAAAATCTAAAAGAGCCAAAGAGCAAACTTGGGCATGCTACCAACTCAGGAAAACACCGTTACCTCTTAAATAAGATTCGAACCCCCTTTTTGAACTCTGATAAAGTCCTATACGCCATTGAAACAACAAAACTACTCCCCATAGGCTGTAGCACACAGTCTCTGGGAGTGGGGGGCTCGTGATATGAAAATGGGATTAAATCGGAATAGTTCAATTTGAGCACGAATCTTAAAGTCCACAACGGTAAAATGGTAATTTCACCTACGGATGGGTCCGAATGGGAACCGGGTCTCTCTTCTTAGGCCGAATAATCTTTGAACAGATCTGTTTAGCTGAGAACGGTTCCCAACCCATTAAGGACCAGCTCAGCAGGATATGAGAAAATCCTGGCTCGTCCTTATCTACTGGAAGTGGTTTTAACCACTTCTATCCGTTCACACTTGGATGTAGGGCTTCGTTCTTATCCCGAAACAGATCCCCATAGTGACTATAAATGCCCCCTACCTCCTACCGTTACAAGGTGATCACTCTTTGCCTACCTAAAGTTCTTTTGATATTCTTTTTCTGAGTATTGACAAGAGCGTCAGAGGGTGCGTCGCCGGGATCCATCCTGGTGTTTCATACTTCGTGCAGGTCTGCGACAGCACTAAGGAGCCAGCCTAACAACAGTGGAAGATGTCAGATTTGACCCGTTCGAGTTCTCGCGAATCCACAAATTCATCTGATTGTCCCCACACCGAATCTAGCGGCAATGCTTAACAACCCTAATTAAAATTCAGTCCAACAAAACCCACACCAAAATAAAAAATAAAATTATTATAAAAAAAAGAAAAAAAAGATCAAACAATCCAAAAGCTAACCAACCCATCACCTCAAATTTTCCAATCAAAAGTGTCCAACTTTTTTACCATACATGAGCAATCATCCCCAAAACTCTGCTGTAAACTACCTTCCCCACAACCGACTCCCAGCGATAGCGAGGATAGTGGTAGAAATATGAACGGAACGACGAATAGTGATGGATTGGATTTGGGCAGGTTGACGAACGGCAAAGGGCAACGGGTTAGAGTTGGGTGGATCGGTGACCGGCGAATGGTGACGACTGCATTTTTGGGTGAGGAAGGGTTAGCAGGGTTATTTGGGGGGGGGGAGGTTTTTTTTAAAATTTTTGTTTTGTTTAGTAAAAGGTGTGGGCTGCACTTGTTAAAGTAGGTGAAATCCTATTTTGCTCTCCTTTCTCTATTTCAAAATGGAAAAAGGAGAAAGGGGGTAGACCTATTAACTTAAGATATAAGTATAATGAGAAGGCTAGAATAGATGTAATAGAAAAATCTTTGCTTTTGGAAGTTTGGTTAGTTGACTTAAAAGTAAATTTTTTGGATGGCTTTAATTTTTATAAGTTCTGTATTAGATAACATTTAACACTCAGAGATGAAAGGTGAATGGTGAAGTTCTTCGGTAAAATTTGTGTGTGGAAGGGAGCAATTATTTAATCTGGAAATCAATGTCATGTTTATGGGATAATTGTGCTGAAAACTTTTTTTAATTTTACGACTTTCTCTTTAGATGTTATCTACGAGTCAGAAATAAAAGCCGTTTTGATCCTTTCTAAACTATATTGTTTGGCAGGTTAATGTCTGGCAATAATAATGAGGCCATAGCTAGATCAACAGGAAAGTTGTATCGTACATATTGTGTCACCTAAGGATGTACCTAAGGATGTTAAGGTTTTTATTGTTAGATTCAAATTTTTATGAAGCAGATGGATAATATGCTTTGTGCCTAAGGGGAATTATTAACATATTGGTGTTACTGCATTAATTATGCAATGCAATCTTGCATAATTGATTTTTTTTTTTTAATTGCGAGGTGTAAACTTACTTTATGAGACATAGTTCTAAATTTTCTAAGTTCATGAATGTGATGTTCATATAGTTATGAGCCCAGTGAAGAAAATGAGTGATTCTGAGCCAATAAATTTAGATGCGTTTATTTCATGTTGACAATTGCAATATAAGTAATATTTGTGTTATAGTGTATGTCAAATATCATTTTTATCAAGTGCCCACTCCTCCGACCCTACTACACTTTGAAATGAAGATTTTGTTCAATTAGTAGTGTTGAGTTATTGCGAATGTTTCTTTTCTGTTTTTTTTTTGTGATAGTCAGCAGAAGAAGAAACATCAGCAGCAAAGAACAAATGGATGAAGAAACTGCATAGTAAGGAGGAGCAGCATCCGAGCATAATTATTGATAGAAGGAACGGAGAGAAGGGTGATGGCCAGTTCAGAAACAGGCAGAGAGTCGGAGACATTCTCATAAACATTAGCACAATTTCAAGGGAAAACTTGATTTTTTTTTTCAGTTCAATTTTGTACTAATATTTAAATGATGATAGTTTGAGGAGAGTTTGCACGGGGGACTTTATAGTGTGATGTATTTATTTACCACAAGATTGCTAACATTAATATTCTCTGTCCTGTACATTAATTTCTTTAGTAGTATTCATATTCTTCTCTATTTTCGAACGTGGTTTCTGTTGCACTTCTGTTGATTTCTACAGTATGGGCTGTAACTGAGCATCCATTTGCACTTGTGTTGATTTCTGTTGTTTCCATTTGGAACTAAGCTTGTGTAGGGATTATGGGTTACAGAGCTTGTAGCTTCTTGCTCTCTCATTCACTATCCAATTCACATCTTGATACAAAATATTTTAACCAAACACATTGACACGACCATTTATCCAAATTTAACTCAGAAACATATGGAGAGATGCAAAATTGATCAAAGAGCATAATATAAAGCAAGTACTTGGACATTGCTTAGCTATAAAACACTGATCAAGCTAAGCAAATTACACCACTCCTACAAAGCATAAAACTATGCATACATTTACATCTCATTCAAAATACTCCATCACACATATACATTATGCTGCTGCTGTTTCCCATCTTCTCCTTATGATGCTGCTGCTTCCCCTTCTACTTCTTCTCATTCTGCTTCTTCTGCCAAACACATGTCAAACAATAAAGCAAGCAAAAAGAAAGCCCAATTTGGCACTCAACCCATTGAAAATTCTTAACAAGAAGAGACAAAGCACAAACACCACAATCAAGGACACTACAAGTCTTTACATATAAACAATTAACTATATCAAAGACAACAATGAAAAATCATCTACCCAAATCATTAGGCCATCCACATCATTAACAAATATAATACCATTCAAAACTTCAAACTCATCACATTAGCATTTACTCGTATTCTTAACAACAATGTTTGACATTAATATCATTTTGCAAAGCAATAGAAGATAATCCTATGGTTTGACTAACACAACTTAACATACAAAGAAAACCTCTCTCCTAAACATTTAATTCAACCAACCAGCAATTGTATCAAAATGCGCACAATTCTTGCTTCTAATAATAGACATCCATTACTAACTACCAACCACAATGAAATTCAACTTTAAAACAGATACTCATTTTCTCTTACTTCTCCTATTCTAAACCAACACAAAATCAATATTCAATTCCGGATCCACCAAAAACCCTCACAAAAATTTTTATAAAAAAAACAGTTCAAAATCGAATCTTTACTCACCTTCGAATGCAAAAAACTCGAAATTAGGGTTTCTGGAGTTAGGGTTTCGAGATATCGAGGCATATGCAAAGAAAAACAACGGTAAGATCTAGGGTTTCATCCGATTTGGGGGAAGGTGGAGATGGCTCGGGTTTCAGAGGCAAGAGAAGTGAGAGAGTGATGTCGGGGGGTTGAGGTCGTCGAGAGCTCAGGTTTTAGAGAGCTACGTTTCAAATTTGGGGGCGACTCCGAAGTCGGGAGATTGAAGAAGAGAAGGAAAGGGGAATATGAGTGAATGAGTAAAAAGTGAAAAGACTCATTTACCCCCCATCCATTAAGTGAGAGAGCGGGAGAAAGAAGAGCCACCTGATATTGATATAATCATGATCAAAAATCGGTGGCTGAGCTCGAGTGCGCAATTGAGAGTGTGCAGCGGAAGAGGGCTCTTCCGTTGCGCACTCTTCTTTGCGCACTCCCCGTGCACACTTCAGCTCAACCGCACAATCTTGACAATGATCATGATCAAGATCGTGTGGCTCTCCCTTCTTCTGCTCTCACACTTAATCTGTGGGGGTAAAAAAGTCTTTTCACCTTCATCACTCATTCCCCCTTCTTCATTCATTTTTCTACTCTCCTCATTTCTCTCACATTTATCCTGCTACTATCCTCTCCCCAAATCACACCCAAACCCTAGCTCCAAATCCGACCACCCTAGCTCCAAATCGAAACTGTAACTCCGTCGATCTATCCCTAATTTCTTACCTCCTCCGTGGTGATATCCCCCCAAATCGAAACCCTAGCTCGTTCATCTCCTAGCTTTCGACGATCACAAACGACGATGTCCTCTCCCACTTCGCGGGGCTCTGAAACATGAGCCCATCTCCACCCTCTCCCAAACCTTAGCTCTGAAACCTAGATCCACCAACTCCCAAAATTTCCTCCACCCCTTCGATCCACTCTTCTTCTCTCACCTACACCCCTTGTCGAAACCCGACCTCACATCCCTCTCTCAATTACTGCCATTAATCCTCTTTTCTTCTCTCACTTACACCCCTAGTTGACATGGCACCGCAGTGCAGCCCTAGTGTGAATAGTGTGTTCTGAGCTTACTATTAATTTTACTTTTTAATCTTGTTTGGGTTAGGTTAATTAATCATACTTCAATCTTATGATTTTTTTTAATGATTGTACAAGGCAGTACAAGGTAGTAGCAGCAGTACAAGGGGTTGGGAAGTTGTGCTAAGCCATCTTCTGTTTTTGTTTTCCTGATTGTACACCAGAAGAGAAGAATGAAGCAGCAGGAGAATGTGAGAAACTCAATGCATGAATGTTAAGAGAACGGTTGTATATTGTTGTATTAGAATGCATTTTTTAAAAATATGAAAGAGGGTTGTTATTTTTATTGAAAATGATACAAGTTTGGAGTTGACCTACTATAATATGATAATCTCGTTTCATCTTCTACATGGTTCTGATCATTTATGTGATTGTATGATTTAATTTTTTCATCAAACAGGGATATTTGGGTCATTGAAATGTAGTTTCATACTGTTACCGCTGAATCTGGTGTGGGGGTAAACAGATGAGATTTGTGAGTTCGTGGATAACCTGAATAGCAGATCCAAGCCTGCTTATTCCTGCCGCTCACCTGCAAGGAAGTGCGATACACCGGGGTTGATTCCGGCGACGCACCCTTCGACGCTCTTGTCAGTAACCAGTGATGATTAAGAAAGAGCTTAAGTTGGAAAAAGAGTGATTACCTGGTCACAGTGGTAGGTAGGAGGTATTTATAGTCGCCATGGGAGCCTGATTAGGGACCTGATTTCCTGTGAAACCGTTAGGAGTAAAATCCTCATAATTAGTTTAGGAAACTGATCCCTGATTCCCGGTGAGAGGATAACTGCAAATCAGACCCGTTGATTTAGTCAAATCAGTGATCCTGATTTCCTCTTGCTGGTCTGGGTTTGTCTTGGGTCGGGACCCATACCCAGCTGGAGTGGATCCGTTTTGCGGGTTATTGGATCTGTGAAGGGGAGATCCAGTGCCCGCTTCGGGCCCATCTATATGCGAAATTACCGTTTTACCCCTGAGCTTCAAGATTCGTTCCCAATCTAGATGGTTCCGATTTAACCCCATTTTTAGCCATATCACGAGCCCCCCACTCCTAAAGACTGAGTTTGGCCAGCCTTTGAGGAGTAGTTTAGTTGTTTTAATGGCTAGTGGAGCTGTATCGGAGTCCAAATGGAGGGTTTTGAGCCTTGAAGGGGGTAGTGAGGTGATTTTTCAAGCTGTAGGCAGTTCTTAAGCTTCTCTGGATATCCGAGGATTTTTATCTATTTTTTCGGATTATCTATTTAATTTTGCGATGTGTTAACCAATCGTTTGGGGGCTTTAACAATGCATTCTAGGCAATAATTGTTCGTTCAAGGGCTTGAAAATATTCCCCCGAATTTATAATTATTTCCTAGAATTTTTAGCTAATTTTTCCGAATTTTTAGCAATTTTTTCACAATTTTTAAATCAATAAATCGATTAAAATAAATAAAAACTAATTATTAATACCTATTTATGGCGTGGCGCAATCTGGGCCCTTGATCAGTGCCGAGCGCGATTTTCTGGGCGATCAGACGATCCGCGCTCCTCAGCAGATAGTTTCTTTATATACGAGGGTCGGTTCCTCGTCTCCTCGGCTCGGCTGCTCGGCGCCAAGCTCGGAATCAGCTGAACCACATGGCATGATCCTAAGCGTCCATCTCAGCGTGGATCCCCAAAAAATGCTATCTTGTCGTTTAGTGGACGTGGCGGGATCTGAGCCGTCCATCATGACGAGTTCACTTTTTGAGATCCAACGGCTGGGGATGGTCGGCAGGTTTTTTTCCCATATTCGAGGGTCGGTTCCTCGTCCCCTCGGCTCGGCAGGTCGGCACACGTAGCTCGAAATCAGCCAAAGTACGTGGCGTGATCCTGAGCGTCCATCTCAGTGCAGATCCCCAAAAAACACTATCTTGTCGTTTAGTGGACGTGGCGAGATCTGAGCCGTCCATCATGATGAGCGCGCTTTTTGACAAGATCCAACGGCTGGGGATGGTCTGCAGGTTTTTTCCCATATTCGAGGGTCGGTTCCTCGTCCCTTCGATTCGGAGGTTCGATGTCGTCAGCCGAGGTATGGAGTTGGATGTTTTGGAGAGTCTTGGTTTTGAAGGGTCGCCACCCTCCGGCCCAGTAGCTCGGCTGTTTTGCCAAGCTGTTCAGTAGCTCGGTTAAGCAGGCCGGTGGTAGGCAGCTCGGAAGGTACACGTGGTCGAATCTGGAGCGTCCATCATTGCGTGAATCACGAGGACAGGGTTCAGATCATGAGAAAACGTTATCTTGTCGTTTTGTGGGCGTGGCGCAATCTGAACCGTCCATCGAGTTTTGACACGAATTTTAGAGAGATCCGACGGTGATTTCGCCTCGGAAGGATTTTTCTCCATATACGAGGGTCGGTTCCTCGTCCCCTCGGTTCGGAGGCTCGATGTCGTCAGGCGAGGTAAGGGGTTGGACATTTTGAAGAATCTTGGCCTTGAAGCGTTGCCACCCTCTGACCCAGTAGCTCGGCTGCTTAGCCAAGATGTTCGGTAGCTCGACTAGGCAGTCCGGTGGCAGGTAGCTCAGAAGGTGCACGTGGTCAGATCTGGAGCGTTCATCATTGCGTGAATTACGAGGGATGGGTTCAGATCACGAGAAAATGTTATTTTGTCGTTTTGTGGGCGTGGCGCAATCTGAACCGTCCATCGAGTTTTGACACGAATTTTGGAGAGATCCGATGGTGATCTCGCCTCGGAAGGATTTTTCTCCATATACGAGGGTCGGTTCCTCATCCCCTCGGTTCGGAGGCTCGGTGCCTTTGGCCGAGGTATGGAGTTGGACGTTTTGAAGAGACTTGGTTTTGAAGGGTCGCCACCCTCTGGCCCAATAGCTCGGCTGTTTTGCCAAGCAGTTCAGTAGCTCGGTTAAGCAGGCCGGTGGCAGGCAGCTCGGAAGGTACACGTGGTCGAATCTGGAGCATCCATCATTGCGTGAATCATGAGAACAGGGTTCAGATCACGAGAAAACGTTATCTTGTCGTTTTGTGGGCGTGGCGCAATCTGAACCGTCCATCGAGTTTTGACACGAATTTTAGAGAGATCCGACGGTGATTTCACCTCGGAAGGATTTTTCTCCATATACGAGGGTCGGTTCCTCATCCCCTCAGTTCGGAGGCTCGACGTCGTCAGTCGAGGTATGGAGTTGGACGTTTTGAAGAGACTCAGTAGCTCGGCTGCTCAGCCAAGCTGTTCGATAGCTCGGCCAGGCACGCCGGTGGCCGAATCATGGACTTAGTGATTTAAGGATTCTCTGTTGTGAAACTGAAACGTCGTGACGTTCCGCTTTGGCGCTTTGGCGCTTTGGCTTCTTAGTGGGCCTTTTTGATTCCCAAGGCAGCCCAAACGTTGCTTTTTGGGGTTATAAGTTTCCACTCCCCCACCCCCAAGCTCATTTCTCACTTTTCACTCCAAGATTTCACTTTTACTCTCTGTGCTCTCTGCTAGCGGCGATCTTTGCTCCAAGGCGGTTGCGCTAGTTGTCGCGTAGGTCAGGCGATTTTCGGCGAGCTCATTCCGACCGTGAACGTCACTTCAAGGTCAGTCTATTTGCCTTAGCTTTTTTATAGCGATGTCAAGAGTGAACTCGGTGAGTGAGGCCTCATCCTCGGGCAATGGTGGTGCCGAGGAGAGGAGGCAGGCGGAGATCCGAAGGAAGGGAAAGCAAGTAGCCGAGCCGTCTGTGGCTGAGGCGAGGAAGGAGAAGAAGAAGAGGAGGGTGGTGGCCCAATCTCCCGTGGTCGAGGTGATCGTGGAGAATCCGAAGCAGGCCCCCGAGACGGGCTGATACCCTTGTGTACTATCCGGGCATGCTGGGGTGAGGCAGTACGAGGGCGACCTCTTGAAGAAGGCGATCTTCGGCCAGTCGGAAGTTTACGAAGAGAATAACCCGGTTCTGACTGCCGAGGCAGATGAGATTGGGTCGGTGCTATCCGAGAGGGATCTCCTTCAGATCAGAAAGGGGTTCGCCATCCCTCCGGAGTACAAGCTAATTCTCCCCGGCGCTGGGATGCGGGCGAATTCCAAGCTGTCGTCGTCGGATATGTGCATGTTCGACTACGACTCTCTGAACGCCGGACTGCCTCGTGCTGACCCAATTTATGCCGAACACATGGCTTTATGTGAACGCCTTCCTGCTCCAGTGCCGCAACGCTGAAGTCGAGCCGGACCTGACGATTTTTCGAAGCATGTATCGGATAAACCGGATGTACAAGACCGAGCATCGGTACTACCTGGCACCAAGGAAGGGGGTTCGGATCATAGAAAACCCAGACTCGATCAAAGGCTAGAAGGAAAAGTTCTTCATATTGAGGGGGGCACCAATACTGCAAATTCCGAGTCGGTGGAAGCCAGAGGTGCCCAAGTTTGCGAGAGCCGACCCCGAACTGATTGCGGCCGAGGAGGAGATGGCGAGGAAGATCATAGCCCTCCCAATGTTGAGTTGGAGGGAGATGACGGAGGAGGTGTTGTTTGGGTCAGGCCTTAGCCCAATCGACCCGAGTACGCTCCTGACATCTCGCTTATATATATATTTTTTAAGTCTTTAGCTCGCCTTACTGACTCCATTTGTTTGCCGTTTGGTACAGAAGCACCGAAGATGGACTTCAATGCCATGATGATCGATAGGGGCAAGGTGGCTGATGGTAGGAAGAGGAAGAGGCCGACCACGGCTGCCTCGTCAGGTCGGCAGCTCAAAGTTGCTCCGACTACCACTCTGCCTCCTCCGGTCACCAAGGCGCCCTCGTCGGTGGTTGTTGCCGAAGAGCCCTCCGTGCCCGTTGCTTCTGCCCCGGTTGGTGGGGCCTTCGATGTCACTGCGGCATTGTCGCTCGAGGCTCCGCCATTGACTGCTCCGGCCTAGGAGATCTTGACCGAGCAGTACAAGCAGCTGTTCGTGCCGAACTGGCAAGTGAAGAATCACGATGGATTCCTCGGAAACTCGCAGATGTCGATGCAGGTCGTCAAGCACCTGGCGACCCCGAAAGATAGAGCCGCGCTGCTGTCAGGGACAGTCGGCGACAACACCTACGAAGTTGCTCTGTCGCTCGTATCGGTAAGTTTTTCTTGTGAATTTCTTCAAGTCTATTGCTCGGTCCGTATCATGCGCTCATCATTGTTTTGTCTTCACAGGCCACCTGTCACTTCAGCCATCTCCTTGAGGCATTTGCCGAGCAGGAGAAAGAGTTGAAGGCCGCCAGCGACAAAGACAGGGCGGAAAAGGTCAAGGCAGTTCGACAGCTCGAGGCCGAGCAGAGGCGAGCCGAGGCCTTGGAGGTCCAGGTTGCTGATCTTGTGGCCGATCTGGAACGAGTCAAGGGGCGGCTCGCTGAGGAGTCTGCCAAAGCCGCAAAGGCTGCCGAGGAGCTGGCTGCGTCAGCAAAGGCTCTGGCCGATGTGAAGGCGGAGAAAGAGGCCTTGGCAGCGAAGATCAAGGCGGAGGTCGAGGCCGAGGCGAAGAAGCACATGGCCTTGAACATGGAGAAGTCCTACCAGAGGGCGCTCGACCATGTTCAGGACCGCATCCCTGGCTTCGAGCGGGTCGGCTACAGGCTGTGGCCCGGATCCCTGTCGGACGGCGAGGAGGAAGGAGGCGGAGGTGACGAGGAGGAGGGCGACGACGAGGAAGAGGTTGTCGCCGACGCTTTGGAGACGAACCCCCCGGGCGAGGCGAGAAACGAGGGGGCATTTGGCGAGGCGCCTGTGGTCGAACCGGCGGTGCAGGTGGACCCCTGATCTTCTCGTCTCTTTGTAGTCTCTCTTTTTTTAAAAAAAAAAATGTAATGCCTTTTTTGCGGACTGGCCACCGCTTCTTTCAATGAATGAAAAATCTTTGTTTCAATTCAAATTTGTGCAAGTGTTTGGGTCGGTGTGTAGTTTTCCTGTTGCGATGTTCTTGTATTTCAGATCCTCGAAGACGCCCCAAATACCGCGGCAGCTCGGCATCGTGCCGAGCTGTTTAAGCAATCTCGCGAGGCTCGCCTCGTCGGTGAAATCGAGCTCACCAGAAGGTTGATGTTCAACGTGGAGAAGAAGAACAGCGAGTTTCTGGCCGAGGTGCATCATCTGTGGATAGTCGAGGAAGAAGTGTCGGCGAAGGAGGTGGAGTTGGCTTCGGTGGTGGCCGAGCGAGATGAGCTCGAGAGTAAGGTCGAACAGTTGCAAAGGGTCACGGTTGATAAGAGCATCGAGGTGGCCAACCTGCATCGTATTATATCCGACAGCGCTGAGTACCCCGGTTCGGCAAAGCTCCCTCGGTTCATGATAATGGTGAAGGACGACACTCTGAAGGATAGGATCGTCGAGCTCGAGGAGGAGGTGGCTCGACTGAAGCCTCAGCCTGTGAGAGCTAATGTCCGCAGCACTTCTTGCACTCGCGAGGAGAGAGAACGGGGGATCACCTTCTACGAGCTAGTGACTCGTGGCCAAGTTGTTGGTCGGACAGCGGCCGACGCACAAAGCAGAGTAGCTATTAGCTCGAGCGGAGCTTCGGTGAGAGCTACCGTTAGGGTTAGTGGCAAGGCGGCGTCCCAGTTCATCGGCCTAGAGACAAGCTCGGGGGTGAAAAAGCGGAAACCACGGTTGTCTCTGAATCGGAACATCCCTGTTCCGAGGAGGCATTGAACGAATGGCGTCGAGCCTTTCACTTGTATTTTATTTAGTTGCTTTCCCGTTGTAATGGTTTGCCATGTAAATTTACCAAGTGTCTTAATAAAATCAAAGTTGCTTTGTTCATAGTCATGCCGTGGTCTCCTTATTCTTGACGCCGAACCATAAAGACCCTTAGTTCTTCTTTGTAGGTTTTAGCTGCTGAGCTTTAGTTTTTCGCTCGGAGTATTCCGAGGTGACTGTGCGCTTCCGAGGTTCGACAGCTCGGAAATCAAATTTCGGCCACGTGGCAACATCCAAACGGTCGATCATGATCGTGGTACGTATCACGAGGTGGGAGGCACGAATTCCAAGAAAACACTATCTTGTCATTTTGTGGATACGTGGCACGATCAGATCCGTCCATCACGTTCTACCACGCATTTTGAGATGATCCGACGGCGAAATTGGTTCGGCAGAATTTTTCTCCATATACGAGGGTCGATTCCTCGTTCGCTCGGCTCGGGGTTTTGAGTGAGCGCAGCTGAGCTGAACGATGGACTCTGAATCACCGTTAGAGTTGCCCGACGGTTGTGGGAGCAATTCCGAATGGCGACCTACTTCTAGCTTGCCGAGGAGCGAGCTTGCGAAGTAGACTCGAGCCAAGTGTTGGACTCCGAACCATCGGTAGGTTAGTTCAACGGTCGTGGGAGCAGTTCCGAATGGCGATCTACTTCTAGCTCGCCAAGGAGCGAGCCGGCGAAGTAGATTCAAGCCAAGTGTTGGACTCCGGACCATCGGTAGATTAGTTTAACAGTTGTGGGAGCAGTTCCGAATGGCGACCTACTTTTAGCTCGCCAAGAAGCGAGCTTGCGAAGTAGATTCAAGCCAAGTGTTGGACTCCGAACCATCGGTAGAGTTCAACGGTCATGGGAGCAATTCCGAATGGCGACCCACTCCTAGCCTGCTTAGAAGCGAGCTTGCGGAGTAGAATCGAGCCAAGTGTTGGACTCCGAGACCATCGTTAGGATTGTTCAACGATTGTGGGAGCAATTCCGAGCGGCGAACTACTTCTGGCTCGCTTAAGAGCGAGCTTGCGAAGTAGAGTCGAGCCGGGTATTGGACTCCGAACCATTGATTGAATAAAGAATAAAGGTGGAGAGACACTAGCAATTTTATAAGTACGAAAAAGCATTCTTTATTGATAATTGACGGCGAGCCGTTTTTACATATGACAACTTAAGAGAGGAATTACAAGTTAGAGGAGAGGAACGGTTCGACACCCTGTGATATTCAGAGAGGCGCCGGGGCGCTTTCTTGGTATTTTAAAAGTTGGTCGGCATTCCAGGTCCTCGGAATCTCCCTGCCCTCGAGGTCTTCCAGACGATAAGCTCCGGGCCTAACTTCCCTTGCGATCTTGTAAGGTCCTTCCCAATTCGGGGCTAGTTTGCTCTTCTGACTGGGGAAGGAGATGGCTAATTTTCTGAGGACTAAGTCTCCCTCCTTGAGATCGGTGGGTCGGACTCTCTTGTTGTACGCCAATTCGATCCTCCTCCGGTAGTTCTGTTGGCGGATCGACGCCCTTTCTCTCAGTTCGTCCACCAGGTCTAAGTTCGCCCGGAGGTCTCTGGCATTCTGTTCCTCGTTGTAGGCTGCGAGGCAAGGAGAAGGTATTCTGACTTCGAGAGGTATCACTACCTCGGACCCATAGGTGAGGTTGAATGGGGACTCTCCTGTGGGGGTTCGTTTGTTGGTGCGGTAGTTCCACAACACGTTGGGGAGTTGGTCGACCCATAAGCCTTTGGAACACTTGTCCAGTCTCTTCTTGATAGCAGAGAGGATCTGCCGGTTAGCGTTCTCCGCCTGGCCATTCGATTGTGGGTGGGAGACGGAGGAGAAGCGCTATTGGAAGGCAAGGTCTTCACATAGAGCTCGGAACGCGGCCCCAGTAAACTGAGTTCCGTTGTCTGTTACGAGGACATGGGGGACGCCGAATCGGCAGATGACGCTCTTCCAGAAGAATTGAAGCACCTTGTTCTCGGTGATAGTGGCTAGGCGCTCGGCCTCAATCCACTTCGAAAAGTAGTCGATGGCTATGACCAAGAACTTGAACTGGCCCGGAGCTGGAGGGAATAGCCCTAGTAAATCCATCCCCCACATCGCGAAGGGGATAGGACTTTATAGGGAGGCAAGTTTAGCTTGGGGGAGGCAACGAATGTTGGAATGTCTCTGACAAGAGCCACATTGCCGAACGTGTCGCTCGGCGTCTTGGAGGAGAGTCGGCCAGAAGTATCCGTAATTCAGAGCTTTCCAAGCCAAAGACCTAGACCCTGAATGCGTCCCACCGATGCCTTCGTGGAGCTCCTGTAAGGCATAGTCGGCCTGTTCTGGGGAAAGGCATCTCAGGTACGGTCGGCCGTCTATCTGCGAGAAAGAGCGCTTGTACAAGATCCCCTCGATCAGGACGTACCGCTCAGCCCTGGTTCTTACTCGGCGTGCTTCTTTGGGGTCCTCGGGGAGGAGTCCGTCCCTTAGGAATACCACTAACGATTTCATCCAATTATCTTGCAGTAGGACCGGCAATGACTCCACAGAGTTGAGGGTCTCGTCTTCTATACTCGGTTTCAAGAGGACCTCGATCAAGACAGTCTGCTCGAGACCTTGGAGGGAGGATGAGGCCAACTTGGAGAGGGCATCGGCCTGTGAATTCTCTTCTCGAGGGACTCGTTGGATGAGTGCCTCTTCGAACCGGGCCATGAGGGTTCGGACTTTGGCGAGGTACTTCGCCATCCGTCCGTCTCGTGCCTCGTAATCGCCCAAGACTTGGTTCACAACCAGCTGAGAGTCACTATGGATTCGGAGGCACTGCGCCCCGGCACTTCGGGCAAGTCCGAGGCCAGCGATTAGTGCCTCATACTCTGCTTCATTGTTTGAGGCCTTGAAATTCATGCGAAGGGCATACTGGAGGACGAAGTCATCTGGACCCGTCAGGATGATACCGGCGCCGCTTCCCTCGTTGCAAGAGGAACCATCCACAAAAACTTTCCAAATAGGGGGTCCGTTCGGGACATGGCTGACTTCGGGAATGGTGGTCTCGACGATGAAGTCCGCGAGGGCTTGAGCCTTGATCGCAGTCCGGGGCTGGTAGGAGATGTCGTGTTGGCTCAGCTCGATGGACCATTTCATAAGCCGGCCTGAGGTTTCTAGCTTGTGGAGGACCTGCTTCAGCGGTTGGTCAGTGAGGACCACAACTGAGTGGGACTGAAAGTATGGGCGGAGCTTCCTTGCCGCCATAACCAGGGCGTAGGCCATCTTTTCTACCTTCGGGTAGCGGAGCTCGGCGTCCCGAAGCACCTTGCTCACATAGTAAATAAGCCTCTGAGCCCGGTCTTCTTCCCTCATCAAGATGGCACTTAGGGTCTGCTCGGAAGCAGCTAAGTAGATGAAGAGGGTTTCCCCTGGAACAGGCTTGCTGAGCAGGGAAGGATTGACCAAGTAGGCTTTCAGCTGTTTGAACGAATCTTGTTGCAGTTCGCCCCACTCGAAACCCTTGGCCCCCCTGAGAGCCTTGAAGAAAGAGAGGCACTTTTCCCCAGATTTCGAGAGAAATTGCCCAATAGCGGCGAGGCGACCCATAAGATTCTGCACTTCCTTGACGTTCCGGGGTGGGGCCATGTCCAGTATGGCTTTAATTTTTTCAAGATTTGCTTCGATCCTTCGCTGGCTGACCATGAAGCCGAGGAACTTTCCTGACGAGACCCCGAATGCACACTTGTTCGGATTAAGCCTCATGTTGTGCCTTCTCAGTACGCCGAATGGCTCCTGGAGGTCGGCCACGTGGTCGGTACCTCGGATGCTCTTTACGAGCATGTCATCGACGTATACCTCCATGTTGCGGCCTATCTGGCTTTGGAAGACTTTATTGACGAGGCATTGGTAGGTGGCTCCAACATTCTTCAATCCGAACGGCATAACTCTATAACAGTAGAGGCCCTGGTCGGTAATGAAGGAAGTCTTTGGAATGTCCGGGGGGAACATTCGGATCTGGTTGTAGCCGGAGAAGGCGTCCATGAAGCTGAGGAGCTCATGGCCCGAGGTGGCATCAATGAGGGTGTCGATATTCGGGAGAGGGAACGGATCCTTCGGACATGCCTTATTCAAGTCTGTGAAGTCGATGCATATCCTCCAGGAACCATTGGACTTCTTAACCATGACGACATTGGAGAGCCACTCGGGGTAGTTCACCTCCTGTATGAACCGAGCTTTTAGGAGCTTGTCCACCTCCTCCTTGATGGCTTGTTGTCGCTCGGGAGCGAATTTACGCCTCTTCTGCTGAACCGGTCTGCACCTCGGTTCGACGCTGAGGCAGTGCACTAGAAGCTCCTCGGAAATCCCGGGCATATCTGCGGCGGACCAAGCAAATAGGTCGCGGTTCTTCCGAATGCACTGCACCAAGTCGGAACATAGGGCAGTCGGCAGGGACTTGCTGATGAGGAACTTTCGACTCGGGTCCTCGTCCGAGAAGAGCACTTCTTCCAATTCGTCCGCCGGCTCGGATGTGGGTCGGACGTTCGGCTTGGGGATCTCCAAAATCTCGAGGGAGAGCACCGGACCCCCAGTGGAGGTCATGTAGCACTTCCGAGCCGTCTCTTGGCTGCCCCTGACTTCTCCCACTCCCGCCCGGGTGGGGAACTTCATCTTGAGGTGGTACGCCGAAGGAACGGCTTCCAGGGCAGCTAGTGTAACGTCCCGAATTTCTAATAAGATATCTTAGAAAATACGTGGCACATTCCCAGCGATCCACTTCAATACAATATTAAACATAACCAACACCACTAAAATTTCAAACTTTTATTGCAACAAATCTTTTACAAATCACAGCGGAATTCAAAACAAACTCTGCTCAATATTTTCTTTATTTACAACCCAAATTTATCTCGAAACTGATATTACAAGTTTACACAGATCACTTAAGAATTAATTTAACTCAAATATTCCTCTAGCATCCAATTCTCCTTCACTAAGCAACTACCTGCAACATGTGAGGCTAGATGATCCCTAACCCCCAAACTAAAGGGGTTAGCCATAAATGGTGTGAGAAATATAAAAATAAACAAACAACATAAAAGAATCATACCTCATAAATTCTTAAACCACAAGTACTAAATGATTATGGAAAGTACGAAATGAAAGGTAACATAAAACATCAAGTGATACTACGCTAAGTGTCATGTGTAGAAAACAAGAAAACCACATGCATAAAACCAAGCCAAGAAAACACAAGTTTTATATGCAGACTCTCTAATGCGTACTTGTCGAAGTCTATGCATCCCATTCTACATAGGTTCGGTGCAAGCCCTTAACGTCTTCACTTCATAGGGTTCAGTCCCCACGTTATGAACTAATTCTAACACGATGACTACTACGAGATAAAGATAAACTATGGATAGTATCACATGCCCGATAATTCCGGAAATGGATCCTACACCCAAGATATTTTACTTGAATAATTTCGGAGATCATCCCACTGATGAACACAATATTATTCACATTTAGGAGCAATAATCTTAATGCAATTAGACATTTGAAGGCTCTATATGTGGTATTTAACTCTTATTTTCTCTTTTCCATAGGAAACATCCTAAAAACAGAGAAACGAAGCAGATTCAGGATTTTAAGGATGATACACAGAAAACTGCAGATCATCGGTCGACTGGTTTCCCACAACAGGCGACTGGACAGAGAAGTTGATTTTCAACAGCCGCTCGGTACAGTCGACTTACTCCAAAGCACAGTCGACTTGGATGATCAATTATGAAATCTTCAGAAGTCTCGACACAGTCGACTGGTTCGAAGACGAGTCGACTGGTAGGCGGTAGAGTTAAAAGATAAGATATTTGAAGATTCGTCCATATCTAATCCAAATCAGAATAGAAAAGGAAGAATAGAAGAAAAGAGAAAGAAATAATACGCAGAGCAACGAGAAGGAAATAAATAAAAGAAAAGGACTTTTCTATAAAAAGAAGAGTGCAAACCCTAATTCTCTAGCCGTGATCTATAAATACCAACCAAGACGCATTATTCGGCTCTCTCTCTCTCTCTCTCTCTACCTCGCTCTCTGACGCTCCTCCGCACACACCATCAGCCGGATCACAAGAGTTTCTGGAACGCCAAGTCATTAACAAAGAGCAGTACTATATCAGCATAGAAGAAAGAGAAAGGAGATCAAGTACTAAGAAGAAACGGCCGGTCGACTGTGTGACAGCCAGCCGACTCATCTGGCCGAACTACATCAGTTTATTCCTTCTCTTTCTAATTCTTTTATGTTAATCATGTATTCGAACTTGTTGATCAATAAAAGTCTTATTATGTGGAACTAATTTCATAGTTGGGTAGATTGAAGCCGTAGTTATGTAATGCTAAGTTCTTCTGAATGTTACTCTTTTACTTATTGATTAAACCTGATTGAAAGAATAACAATTTGCATGAATCAAACTTGTTCAGATGTTCTAGGGGCAGTCGACTGAAGTGACAGCCAGTCGACTGACATACAGAACTTAAGATTATCAAGTTGTGTAGTGTAGATCTGAAGCTGTTATGTGAGCATATTGAGACGACCCGTATCTCGTGCTCATAACTAGTAACACAGGAGTCCTTAGGGATTCTTGGTTTAATCAACTTAAGGGATCTAGATCTGATACCAATTTCTAGAACCTTGAGTGTTTGTTCGTTTTCACTTTTCTTATGTTTTCTTTAAGTGCAACTTAGTAGATACCATGCTAAATACTTAAGGAAAGAAACGAATTAGAGTATATACCATGCCTAATTCTTGGCTTAGGGAAACATTACTTTAAGGAGTAGATACCATGCCCTTAAAGAGAACAAACATGAGTAATAAGAAGAAGTTCAGAAGGTGACTTAGCATTATTGACTATTGGTGGAGATCTAAACCCAATTACTTAATAGATATTTGTGATTCAGCATTTCTTAATTTAGTTTTAATCTTTTCATTTCTTTTAGACCTTTAGAACAACTCTTTATCATTCTCACTCTTTTTATTGATTAGTAAGTTAATTTCTACAATCTCTATGGGATCGACCCTTGCTATTGCTACGCTTCTATAAACGATTCGTACACTTGTGAGGTTTTAATTTGTGTCCAGCTTATCTATATATTTAGATCATCTAGATTCCACAACTAGTTTTTGGTGCCGCTGCCGGGGATTGTCTAGTATTTTAACTTACAGATCAGTAGAAAACTTTTATTTTCTTTCCTTTAATTTTATTAATAAGTATTTTTCGTTTAGGTTACAGGATTTTGGTGGATGCACGGAAGGAGATCACTTCGTCCAGAGCTACTACCTATTGACGCAGAAACAGAATGCACTTTGCACAGACTAGGTAAGATGTTTGCAGCAAACCAGTCGACTGTCTCTACAAACCAGTCGACTACACAGAGACCCAGTTCACATACAGCAATGGGTGAGGAAATGCCAAATCGAGTGCCAATGCAGGACAAGTTCACGCCAAAGAATATTGAGCAACCTTCCTGCATTGCGTATCAGCCTAATGTCACAGGAAACATGCATCTATCTCTTCAGTTACTTAGCATGGTTCCCCACTTTAGTGGCAAACCAGATGAAGAGCCTCATCTCCATCTGCAAGACTTTTTCGATCTTTGCAGGACATAAAGCGTCCAAGGGCTTACCCCTGAACAAATCAGGTTAATCTTGTTTCCATTCTCCTTAAAACTTAATGCTAAACTATGGTATATTTCTTTGGAACCAGGATCAATAAACTCATGGGAGCAATTGACAACAAAATTCTTGAAAGAATTCTTTCCAGCCCAGAAGACCAAACAACTGAAAAGGGAGATTCAACTCTTCCCACAAAAAGATGGAGATTTATTCTTCGAAGCATGGAAAGATTTCAAGAACAAGCTTCTCAAGTGTCCTACACACAACATGCCTAAAGATGATCAGGTACAAGCTTTTTATGAGGGTTTAAATGATACTAACAAGGCAATTGTGGATTCAGCTTGCAACGGGATCTTGATGAGGAAAAGTGGTGGGGAGGCCATCGAATTATTTGAAGAACTTAGCATGAACTCACAGCAATTCTCAACAAGGGGAAGAGCCATTTCTAAAAAATAGGGAGTTTATGAAATTTCTGGTAGTAATAACATACAAGTGGAAATGGCAAACATGAATAAAAAAATTGATATGCTTGTTAATGCAATGACAACAATGGGCAATGCGAAAAATCTAACAAAGGAAATTTGTGCAATTTGTTCTCATTGTGATCATACAACTGATACATGTCCCATATCTTCGTTCACAGATCAGGAGCAATCAAACTATGTGGGGCAAGAGTGTTCCCACCAAAGAACAACCCATTCTCGAGCACATACAACCCAGGGTGGAGGAACCATCCAAATTTCTCATGGAGCAACAATCAAGGAACCCAGTCTTTACAAGGACATGCACGGAACTTCCAAATGGGAAGTGGGTTTGATAGGCCAGTTCAAGAACAGAAGAAGTTAGATTTTGAATCCACCGTTCTTCAATTGCTCCAACAACAACACCAAACAAGCAACCAACAAGGGCAAGCAATTCAGAAATTGAAAACTCAAATCGGGCAAATCGCAAAGGAGCTGAGTGAGAGAAAGGCAGGAGAACTCCCTTCACAAACTATACCAAATCCTAGAGGCCAAGAACAGCTCAAATCAGTAACAACTCTGAGAAGTGGTAAGACAATTGAAAACAAGGTTGGAACACACACCGAAGAAACAGAAACACAACCATCAAAAGTTTTGGGTTCCAACAAGGTAAGTGAAAAAGAAAGGACAATTTTGCCACCATTCCCTCAAAGGTTAGTCAAGCAAAAGAAAGAACAACATTTATTTGACATCTTTGAAACTCTCAGAAAGGTAGAAATTAATATCCCCCTACTTGATGCTATTAAACAAATTCCTTCTTATGCTAAATTTTTGAAAGAATGTTGTACTCACAAAAGAACATTTCAGGTTAGGAAGGATGTGGCTTTGACAGAGGAAGTGAGTGCTGTTTTATTAAGGAAATTGCCTCCCAAATTAAAGGACCCAGGTAGTTTTACCATTCCTTGCAGGATTGGTGAGCACTTCTTTGAGAAAGCACTACTAGACTTCGGGGCAAGCATCAATCTTCTCCCATACACCGTCTATGAAAAGCTAGGATTGGGGGAACTCCAACCAACATCCATCACGTTGCAGTTGGCGGATCGCAGCATCAAAAGACCTAGAGGTATTTTGGAAGATGTCCTAGTTCAGGTAAACGATTTTATTTTGCCTGCTGATTTTGTTGTGTTAGACATGGAGGACTCTTCAATGCCATCTTCTCTACCAATCATTTTAGGTAGGCCCTTTATGAGTACGGCTGATATAAAAATTTGTGTTAAAAAGGGTACTATAAGCATGAAAATAACTGGAGAGAAGGTTGAATTTAAAATGTTTGATACACTAAAATTACCACATGATGATCATGAATGCTATAATGTTGATGTGGTGCAGGAGATTGTTGATCAAACCTTTTAGGTACATAGCATAGAACCACTACAAGCTGCAATTACACAATCTCTAACATTGTCTAATGTTGAACAGGAACACGATCACTGGAGGATAGCAGAAACAGTACATCACCTTGAAACTCCAAAGTCATATTCAGGTAAACTCGCACCGGCATTTGAAAATATTGTGACTGATGAAATTTGTGTTTCCTCGGACCAGTCGACTGGCAGACAGGATAAGTCGACTGACCCGACCACAACCAGGAACCAGTCGACTGTACTGAGACTTCCAGACATAGAGCTTAAGCAGTTGCCCGACCATATTTGGGCGAGAACCAGACGCTACCAGTGATAATTGCTGCAAACTTAAATGCACAGGAAAAAGAGAAGTTGCTGAGGGTACTACGAGAACACAAAGGTGCAATAGGATGAACCATTGCAGATATCAAGGGAATAAGTCCATCCAAATGCATGCATAGAATACTTCTTGAAGACAACACAAAACCAAGCAGGGAAACACAGAGAAGGCTTAACCCACACATGAAGGAAGTGGTAAGAGCAGAGATTTTGAAGCTACTAGATGTTGGCATCATTTACCCGATCTCAGATAGCAAGTGGGTGAGCCCTATACATGTGGTGCCTAAGAAAAGTGGAGTCACAGTGGTGAAGAATGAAGAGAATGAGCTTATCCCTACGAGAGTGACCACAGGATAGAGGGTATGCATTGAATACAGGAAACTGAATAACAAAACCAGGAAAGATCACTTCCCTCTTCCTTTTATTGATCAAATGTTAGAAAGATTAGCAGGATATAGTCATTATTGTTTTTTAGATGGGTATAGTGGCTATAATCAAATTGCTATTGCTCCAGAAGATCAAGAAAACACCACTTTTACATGTCCCTTTGGTACTTTTGCATACAGGAGGATGCCCTTTGGATTGTGCAATGCACCAGCTACATTTCAAAGATGCTTGATGAGTATATTTTCAGACATGGTGGAAAGGTTCATCGAGGTATTTATGGATGATTTTAGTGTTTTTGGATCTTGTTTTGATGAATGCCTTAACCATTTGCAGCTTGTGCTTAAGAGATGTGAAGAATGCAATTTAGTGCTGAATTGGGAAAAGTGCCATTTTATGGTACAACAAGGTATTGTCTTAGGACATGTGGTGTCAAAAAGAGGCATAGAGGTAGACAAAGCGAAAATCGATATAATATCAAAACTACCCCTCCCTCTACAGTCAAGGGTGTTAGGAGTTTTCTTGGACATGCAGGGTTCTATAGAAGATTTATAAAAGATTTCTCAAAAATCTCCAAATTCTTTGTGACTTGTTGACTAAGGATGTTGAGTTTGCATGGACAGAAGAGTGCACAAATGCTTTTATTACATTGAAAAATCTTCTCATTTCTGCACCTATTGTCATGGCACCAGATTGGAGCCATCCTTTCGAGCTCATGTGTGATGCAAGTGATTATGCTTTAGGAGCTGTTTTAGGTCAAAGAATCAATAAGATGCCCCATGTTATTTACTATGCTTCTCGAACTTTAAACGATGCACAGCTAAATTATTCCACAACTGAAAAAGAAATGTTAGCTGTTATTTTTGCTGTAGAGAAGTTTAGATCATAATTAATTGGTTCTAAAGTTATTATTTTCACTGACCATGCTACTTTGAGATATTTGTTTGCTAAAAAGGATGCTAAGCCTAGGTTGATCAGATGGGTGTTGTTGCTTCAAGAATTCGATCTTGAGATTAGAGATAAAAAAGGAAGTGACAATGTTGTGGCAGATCACATGTCCAGACTACTGCATGAGGAAGAGAGAAGTGTACCCCCACTGAATGAAAATTTCCCAGATGAACAGTTATTTGAAATAAATATACCACAGGGGCAGTCGACTGGTAACGGAACCAGTCGACTGGTATCTCACTGCTCATATTTTCCATGGTTTGCAGATATTGTAATTTATCTCACTGCTCATGTTTACCCTCCAGGTATGACAAGTCAGGAAAGAAAAAGACTGGTGGCCATGTGCAGGCACTATTATTGGGATGATCCTTATTTGTTCAAATTTTGCCCCGACCAAATTATAAGAAGATGTGTGGCAGAAGAAGAGCAAATGAGTATTCTACAACATTGCCACCAATATGCATGTGGAGGACATTTTGGACCGAAAAGAACAGCACTTAAGGTATTACAATCTGGATTTCATTGGCCTAGTGTATTCAAAGATGCTTTTTCTTTTTGCAGGACTTGTGACAAATGCCAAAGGACAGGCAATATCTCCTCTAGAAATCAAATGCCACTTCAAAACATCCAAGTAATCGAGCTGTTTGACATTTGGGGAATCGACTTCATGGGTCCCTTTCCTAACTCATTTGGTTATTTATATATCCTTATGGGTGTGGATTATGTGCCTAAATGGGTCGAGGCTGTCCCCTCAAAAACTAATGATCACAAAGTTATTGTCAAGTTTTTGCAGGAGAACATTTTCACTAGGTTTGGTACACCACGGGCAATAATTAGTGATGGAGGGAGCCACTTCAATTACTTTCCATTTGCTTCTTTGATGAAGAAATATGGTATCACACATAGAGTGGGCACCCCATATCATCCTCAAACTAGTGGGAAGGTGGAGATTAGCAACAGAGAGATCAAGAGCATTTTGGAAAAGACAGTAAACACGAGGAGAAAGGATTGGTCGCTGCGCTTGAATGATGCATTATGGGCCTACCGAACAGCATACAAAACACCCATCGGCATGTCACCATACCGTTTGGTTTTTGGAAAAGCCTGTCATCTACCAGTGGAGTTGGAACACAAAGCCTATTGGGCCATCAAAAGATTCAATTTCGATATGAAACAAGCAGGCGACAAAAGAAGATTGCAACTAAATGAGCTTGAAGAGTTGAGGCACGACGCATATGAAAATGCAAAATTGTATAAGGAAAGGACCAAGTTGTACCATGATAAACAGTTAGCAAGGAAGGAGTTTTATGAAGGACAGAAGGTATTGATATACAACTCAAGATTAAGACTTTTTCCAGGCAAGCTTATGTCACGATGGTATGGCCCATATATTTTCACAAAAGTCGTTCCACATGGGGCATTGGAGGTGCATAGCAACGAGAAGAATCAAACATTCAAGGTAAATGGGCATAGGGCGAAGCCGTACATTGAGATGAGTTTAGAGCCACACGAGGAAGATGTGAATCTTCAAACCATTCAATACATTGCATGAACTCGTCAAGTCTAGCTGAAGACAGAAAACACAGCGCTTATTGGGAGGCAACCCAATTTTTCAGGGGAGTACTACACCCTCTATTTATTTTATTTCTTTAATCATTTCTTTATTTCTTTTCTTTCCTTCAAACTAGTTGGTAACACATGCCTATATTTTAAGCTTTGTGCGAACATTGAGGACAATGTTCCATCTAAGTTTGGGGGTAGTTATTTATATTTAGAGTCTTTTGAAAATTTTTTTGGATAAACAATTTCTTATAAAGTAAGAGTAAGGATACTTATTTACTTTAGGATTGTTGAGTTTCAGAATTCCCTACAAAATTATGTGAGTCATGCGAGTATATATAATAAACAAATGTGATGCTTTTTCTGGTGATTATTCCCTTTATATCTAGTCCTAAACAGAGTTTAAGTAAATAGAGTAAAAATGAAAAGAATATATTTATGAATAAAGTCAATCTACTCCAATGTTTTGGGTGCTTAGTAACTAGGGGTATTCATCACCAATGTTTACCTTTACGTCAAACGGCAACTTGAAATATGAGTATGCAAAGCACTTTAAAGTTTGTGACTTGCTGAGTAACCGGGTGGATTCATCACAAATGTTTTGCATTCGCGTAAAAAGGCAAGTGACAACTTTGGAGAAGAGACTTAAAAAAAAAAATAAATAAATAAATAAAAAAACCTCTAGTTTGCTACTCGGTTTGTAGTAGAGAAAAGGGATAATCACAGATTGAGTAGTCGCATACTATAACTACATTAATTGCATGACAAATATGATGAAGTTTGGAAATTATGAACAAATAATCGCACTGGAGAAAGTAGGTATGTTTAGTTTTACCTTATCTGAAATTGTTTATACTTTTAATAAGAATTCTTGGTTGAGGCTATCATTATTATTCCCTTGTTCATAAATTCACTTTTTGCTTGAGGACAAGCAAAAGCTAAGTTTGGGGGTATTTGATGAACACAATATTATTCACATTTAGGAGCAATAATCTTAATGCAATTAGACATTTGAAGGCTTTATATGTGGTATTTAACTCTTATTTTCTCTTTTCCATAGGAAACAGCCTAAAACAGAGAAACGAAGCAGATTCAGGATTTTAAGGATGATACACAGAAAACTGCAGATCATCGGTCGACTGGTTTCCCACAACAGGCGACTGGACAGAGAAGTTGATTTTCAACAGCCGCTCGATACAGTCGACTTACTCCAAAGCACAGTCGACTTGGATGATCAATTATGAAATCTTCAGAAGTCTCGACACAGTCGACTGGTTCGAAGACGAGTCGACTGGTAGGCGGCAGAGTTAAAAGATAAGATATTTCAAGATTCGTCCAAATCTAATCCAAATCAGAATAGAAAAGGAAGAATAGAAGAAAAGAGAAAGAAATAATACGCAGAGCAACGAGGGAGGAAATAAATAAAAGAAAAGGACTTTTCTATAAAAAGAAGAGTGCAAACCCTAATTCTCTAGCCGTGATCTATAAATACCAACCAAGACGCATTATTCGGCTCTCTCTCTCTCTCTCTACCTCGCTCTCTGATGCTCCTCCGCACACACCATCAGCCGGATCACAAGAGTTTCTGGAACGCCAAGTCATCAACAAAGAGCAGTACTATATCAGCATAGAAGAAGGAGAAAGGAGATCAAGTACTAAGAAGAAACGGCCGGTCGACTGTGTGACAGCCAGCCGACTCATCTGGCCGAACTACATCAGTTTATTCCTTCTCTTTCTAATTCTTTTATGTTAATCATGTATTCGAACTTGTTGATCAATAAAAGTCTTATTATGTGGAACTAATTTCATAGTTGGGTAGATTGAAGCCGTAGTTATGTAATGCTAAGTTCTTCTGAATGTTACTCTTTTACTTATTGATTAAACCTGATTGAAAGAATAACAATTTGCATGAATCAAACTTGTTCAGATGTTCTAGGGGCAGTCGACTGAAGTGACAGCCAGTCGACTGACATACAGAACTTAAGATTATCAAGTTGTGTAGTGTAGATCTGAAGCTGTTATGTGAGCATATTGAGACGACCCGTATCTCGTGCTCATAACTAGTAACACAGGAGTCCTTAGGGATTCTTGGTTTAATCAACTTAAGGGATCTAGATCTGATACCAATTTCTAGAACCTTGAGTGTTTGTTCGTTTTCACTGTTCTTATGTTTTCTTTAAGTGCAACTTAGTAGATACCATGCTAAATACTTAAGGAAAGAAACGAATTAGAGTATATACCATGCCTAATTCTTGGCTTAGGGAAACATTACTTTAAGGAGTAGATACCATGCCCTTGAAGAGAACAAACATGAGTAATAAGAAGAAGTTCAGAAGGTGACTTAGCATTATTGACTATTGGTGGAGATCTAAACCCAATTACTTAATAGATATTTGTGATTCAGCATTTCTTAATTTAGTTTTAATCTTTTCATTTCTTTTAGACCTTTAGAACAACTCTTTATCATTCTCACTCTTTTTATTGATTAGTAAGTTAATTTCTACAATCTCTATGGGATCGACCCTTGCTATTGCTACGCTTCTATAAACGATTCGTACACTTGTGAGGTTTTAATTTGTGTCTAGCTTATCTATATATTTAGATCATCTAGATTCCACAACTAGTTTTTGGTGCCGCTGCCGGGGATTGTCTAGTATTTTAACTTACAGATCAGTAGAAAAGCTTTTATTTTCTTTCTTTTAATTTTATTAATAAGTATTTTTCGTTTAGGTTACAGGATTTTGGTGGATGCACGGAAGGAGATCACTTCGTCCAGAGCTACTACCTATTGACGCAGAAACAGAACGCACTTTGCACAGACTAGGTAAGATGTTTGCAGCAAACCAGTCGACTGTCTCTACAAACCAGTCGACTACACAGAGACCCAGTTCACATACAGCAATGGGTGAGGAAATGCCAAATCGAGTGCCAATGCAGGACAAGTTCACGCCAAAGAATATTGAGCAACCTTCCTGCATTGCGTATCAGCCTAATGTCACAGGAAACATGCATCTATCTCTTCAGTTACTTAGCATGGTTCCCCACTTTAGTGGCAAACCAGATGAAGAGCCTCATCTCCATCTGCAAGACTTTTTCGATCTTTGCAGGACATAAAGCGTCCAAGGGCTTACCCCTAAACAAATCAGGTTAATCTTGTTTCCATTCTCCTTAAAACTTAATGCTAAACTATGGTATAATTCTTTGGAACCAGGATCAATAAACTCATGGGAGCAATTGACAACAAAATTCTTGAAAGAATTCTTTCCAGCCCAGAAGACCAAACAACTGAAAAGGGAGATTCAACTCTTCCCACAAAAAGATGGAGATTTATTCTTCGAAGCATGGAAAGATTTCAAGAACAAGCTTCTCAAGTGTCCTACACACAACATGCCTAAAGATGATCAGGTACAAGCTTTTTATGAGGGTTTAAATGATACTAACAAGGCAATTGTGGATTCAGCTTGCAACGGGATCTTGATGAGGAAAAGTGGTGAGGAGGCCATCGAATTATTTGAAGAACTTAGCATGAACTCACAGCAATTCTCAACAAGGGGAAGAGCCATTTCTAAAAAATAGGGAGTTTATGAAATTTCTGGTAGTAATAACATACAAGTGGAAATGGCAAACATGAATAAAAAAATTGATATGCTTGTTAATGCAATGACAACAATGGGCAATGCGAAAAATCTAACAAAGGAAATTTGTGCAATTTGTTCTCATTGTGATCATACAACTGATACATGTCCCATATCTTCGTTCACAGATCAGGAGCAATCAAACTATGTGGGGCAAGAGTGTTCCCACCAAAGAACAACCCATTCTCGAGCACATACAACCCAGGGTGGAGGAACCATCCAAATTTCTCATGGAGCAACAATCAAGGAACCCAGTCTTTACAAGGACATGCACGGAACTTCCAAATGGGAAGGTGGGTTTGATAGGCCAGTTCAAGAACAGAAGAAGTTAGATTTTGAATCCACCGTTCTTCAATTGCTCCAACAACAACACCAAACAAGCAACCAACAAGGGCAAGCAATTCAGAAATTGGAAAACTCAAATCGGGCAAATCGCAAAGGAGCTGAGTGAGAGAAAGGCAGGAGAACTCCCTTCACAAACTATACCAAATCCTAGAGGCCAAGAACAGCTCAAATCAGTAACAACTCTGAGAAGTGGTAAGACAATTGAAAACAAGGTTGGAACACACACCGAAGAAACAGAAACACAACCATCAAAAGTTTTGGGTTCCAACAAGGTAAGTGAAAAAGAAAGGACAATTTTGCCACCATTCCCTCAAAGGTTAGTCAAGCAAAAGAAAGAACAACATTTATTTGACATCTTTGAAACTCTCAGAAAGGTAGAAATTAATATCCCCCTACTTGATGCTATTAAACAAATTCCTTCTTATGCTAAATTTTTGAAAGAATGTTGTACTCACAAAAGAACATTTCAGGTTAGGAAGGATGTGGCTTTGACAGAGGAAGTGAGTGCTGTTTTATTAAGGAAATTGCCTTCCAAATTAAAGGACCCAGGTAGTTTTACCATTCCTTGCAGGATTGGTGAGCACTTCTTTGAGAAAGCACTACTAGACTTCGGGGCAAGCATCAATCTTCTCCCATACACCGTCTATGAAAAGCTAGGATTGGGGGAACTCCAACCAACATCCATCACGTTGCAGTTGGCGGATCGCAGCATCAAAAGACCTAGAGGTATTTTGGAAGATGTCCTAGTTCAGGTAAACGATTTTATTTTGCCTGCTGATTTTGTTGTGTTAGACATGGAGGACTCTTCAATGCCATCTTCTCTACCAATCATTTTAGGTAGGCCCTTTATGAGTACGGCTGATATAAAAATTTGTGTTAAAAAGGGTACTATAAGCATGAAAATAAATGGAGAGAAGGTTGAATTTAAAATGTTTGATACACTAAAATTACCACATGATGATCATGAATGCTATAATGTTGATGTGGTGCAGGAGATTGTTGATCAAACCTTTTAGGTACATAGCATAGAACCACTACAAGCTGCAATTACACAGTCTCTAACATTGTCTAATGTTGAACAGGAACACGATGACTGGAGGATAGCAGAAACCGTACATCACCTTGAAACTCCAAAGTCATATTCAGGTAAACTCGCACCAGCATTTGAAAATATTGTGACTGATGGAGTTTGTGTTTCCTCGGACCAGTCGACTGGCACTCAGGATAAGTCGACTGACTCGACCACAACCAGGAACCAGTCGACTGTACTGAGACTTCCAGACATAGAGCTTAAGCACTGCTGACCCTGAGCCGCATATTTGGGCGAGAACCAGACGCTACCAGTGATAATTGCTGCAAACTTAAGTGTACAGGAAGAAGAGAAGTTGCTGAGGGTACTACGAGAACACAAAGGTGCAATAGGATGGACCATTGCAGATATCAAGGGAATAAGTCCATCCAAATGCATGCATAAAATATTTCTTGAAGACAACGCAAAACCAAGCAGGGAAGCACAGAGAAGGCTTAACCCACACATGAAGGAAGTGGTAAGAGCAGAGATTTTGAAGCTACTAGATGTTGGCATCATTTACCCGATCTCAGATAGCAAGTGGGTGAGCCCTATACATGTGGTGCCTAAGAAAAGTGGAGTCACAGTGGTGAAGAATGAAGAGAATGAGCTTATCCCTACGAGAGTGACCACAGGATAGAGGGTATGCATTGAATACAGGAAACTGAATAACGAAAACCAGGAAAGATCACTTCCCTCTTCCTTTTATTGATCAAATGTTAGAAAGATTAGCAGGATATAGTCATTATTGTTTTTTAGATGGGTATAGTGGCTATAATCAAATTGCTATTGCTCCAGAAGATCAAGAAAACACCACTTTTACATGTCCCTTTGGTACTTTTGCATACAGGAGGATGCCCTTTGGATTGTGCAATGCACCAGCTACATTTCAAAGATGCTTGATGAGTATATTTTCAGACATGGTGGAAAGGTTCATCGAGGTATTTATGGATGATTTTAGTGTTTTTGGATCTTGTTTTGATGAATGCCTTAACCATTTGCAGCTTGTGCTTAAGAGATGTGAAGAATGCAATTTAGTGCTGAATTGGGAAAAGTGCCATTTTATGGTACAACAAGGTATTGTCTTAGGACATGTGGTGTCAAAAAGAGGCATAGAGGTAGACAAAGCGAAAATCGATATAATATCAAAACTACCCCCTCCCTCTACAGTCAAGGGTGTTAGGAGTTTTCTTGGACATGCAGGGTTCTATAGAAGATTTATAAAAGATTTCTCAAAAATCTCCAAATCCTTTGTGACTTGTTGACTAAGGATGTTGAGTTTGCATGGACAGAAGAGTGCACAAATGCTTTTATTACATTGAAAAATCTTCTCATTTCTGCACCTATTGTCATGGCACCAGATTGGAGCCATCCTTTCGAGCTCATGTGTGATGCAAGTGATTATGCTTTAGGAGCTGTTTTAGGTCAAAGAATCAATAAGATGCCCCATGTTATTTACTATGCTTCTCGAACTTTAAACGATGCACAGCTAAATTATTCCACAACTGAAAAAGAAATGTTAGCTGTTATTTTTGCTGTAGAGAAGTTTAGATCATAATTAATTGGTTCTAAAGTTATTATTTTCACTGACCATGCTACTTTGAGATATTTGTTTGCTAAAAAGGATGCTAAGCCTAGGTTGATCAGATGGGTGTTGTTGCTTCAAGAATTCGATCTTGAGATTAGAGATAAGAAAGGAAGTGACAATGTTGTGGCAGATCACATGTCCAGACTACTGCATGAGGAAGAGAGAAGTGTACCCCCACTGAATGAAAATTTCCCAGATGAACAGTTATTTGAAATAAATATACCACAGGGGCAGTCGACTGGTAACGGAACCAGTCGACTGGTATCTCACTGCTCATATTTTCCATGGTTTGCAGATATTGTAATTTATCTCACTGCTCATGTTTACCCTCCAGGTATGACAAGTCAGGAAAGAAAAAGACTGGTGGCCATGTGCAGGCACTATTATTGGGATGATCCTTATTTGTTCAAATTTTGCCCCGACCAAATTATAAGAAGATGTGTGGCAGAAGAAGAGCAAATGAGTATTCTACAACATTGCCACCAATATGCATGTGGAGGACATTTTGGACCGAAAAGAACAGCACTTAAGGTATTACAATCTGGATTTCATTGGCCTAGTGTATTCAAAGATGCTTTTTCTTTTTGCAGGACTTGTGACAAATGCCAAAGGACAGGCAATATCTCCTCTAGAAATCAAATGCCACTTCAAAACATCCAAGTAATCGAGCTGTTTGACATTTGGGGAATCGACTTCATGGGTCCCTTTCCTAACTCATTTGGTTATTTATATATCCTTATGGGTGTGGATTATGTGCCTAAATGGGTCGAGGCTGTCCCCTCAAAAACTAATGATCACAAAGTTATTGTCAAGTTTTTGCAGGAGAACATTTTCACTAGGTTTGGTACACCACGGGCAATAATTAGTGATGGAGGGAGCCACTTCAATTACTTTCCATTTGCTTCTTTGATGAAGAAATATGGTATCACACATAGAGTGGGCACCCCATATCATCCTCAAACTAGTGGGAAGGTGGAGATTAGCAACAGAGAGATCAAGAGCATTTTGGAAAAGACAGTAAACACGAGGAGAAAGGATTGGTCGCTGCGCTTGAATGATGCATTATGGGCCTACCGAACAGCATACAAAACACCCATCGGCATGTCACCATACCGTTTGGTTTTTGGAAAAGCCTGTCATCTACCAGTGGAGTTGGAACACAAAGCCTATTGGGCCATCAAAAGATTCAATTTCGATATGAAACAAGCAGGCGACAAAAGAAGATTGCAACTAAATGAGCTTGAAGAGTTGAGGCACGACGCATATGAAAATGCAAAATTGTATAAGGAAAGGACCAAGTTGTACCATGATAAACAGTTAGCAAGGAAGGAGTTTTATGAAGGACAGAAGGTATTGATATACAACTCAAGATTAAGACTTTTTCCAGGCAAGCTTATGTCACGATGGTATGGCCCATATATTTTCACAAAAGTCGTTCCACATGGGGCATTGGAGGTGCATAGCAACGAGAAGAATCAAACATTCAAGGTAAATGGGCATAGGGCGAAGCCGTACATTGAGATGAGTTTAGAGCCACACGAGGAAGATGTGAATCTTCAAACCATTCAATACATTGCATGAACTCGTCAAGTCTAGCTGAAGACAGAAAACACAGCGCTTATTGGGAGGCAACCCAATTTTTCAGGGGAGTACTACACCCTCTATTTATTTTATTTCTTTAATCATTTCTTTATTTCTTTTCTTTCCTTCAAACTAGTTGGTAACACATGCCTATATTTTAAGCTTTGTGCGAACATTGAGGACAATGTTCCATCTAAGTTTGGGGGTAGTTATTTATATTTAGAGTCTTTTGAAAATTTTTTTGGATAAACAATTTCTTATAAAGTAAGAGTAAGGATACTTATTTACTTTAGGATTGTTGAGTTTCAGAATTCCCTACAAAATTATGTGAGTCATGCGAGTATATATAATAAACAAATGTGATGCTTTTTCTGGTGATTATTCCCTTTATATCTAGTCCTAAACAGAGTTTAAGTAAATAGAGTAAAAATGAAAAGAATATATTTATGAATAAAGTCAATCTACTCCAATGTTTTGGGTGCTTAGTAACTAGGGGTATTCATCACCAATGTTTACCTTTACGTCAAACGGCAACTTGAAATATGAGTATGCAAAGCACTTTAAAGTTTGTGACTTGCTGAGTAACCGGGTGGATTCATCACAAATGTTTTGCATTCGCGTAAAAAGGCAAGTGACAACTTTGGAGAAGAGACTTAAAAAAAAAAATAAATAAATAAATAAATAAAAACTCTAGTTTGCTACTCGGTTTGTAGTAGAGAAAAGGGATAATCACAGATTGAGTAGTTGCATACTATAAGTACATTAATTGCATGACAAATATGATGAAGTTTGGAAATTATGAACAAATAATCGCACTGGAGAAAGTAGGTATGTTTAGTTTTACCTTATCTGAAATTGTTTATACTTTTAATAAGAATTCTTGGTTGAGGCTATCATTATTATTCCCTTGTTCATAAATTCACTTTTTGCTTGAGGACAAGCAAAAGCTAAGTTTGGGGGTATTTGATGAACACAATATTATTCACATTTAGGAGCAATAATCTTAAAGCAATTAGACATTTGAAGGCTTTATATGTGGTATTTAACTCTTATTTTCTCTTTTCCATAGGAAACAGCCTAAAACAGAGAAACGAAGCAGATTCAGGATTTTAAGGATGATACATAGAAAACTGCAGATCATCGGTCGACTGGTTTCCCACAACAGGCGACTGGACAGAGAAGTTGATTTTCAACAGCCGCTCGATACAGTCGACTTACTCCAAAGCACAGTCGACTTGGATGATCAATTATGAAATCTTCAGAAGTCTCGACACAGTCGACTGGTTCGAAGACGAGTCGACTGGTAGGCGGCAGAGTTAAAAGATAAGATATTTCAAGATTCGTCCAAATCTAATCCAAATCAGAATAGAAAAGGAAGAATAGAAGAAAAGAGAAAGAAATAATACGCAGAGCAACGAGGGAGGAAATAAATAAAAGAAAAGGACTTTTCTATAAAAAGAAGAGTGCAAACCCTAATTCTCTAGCCGTGATCTATAAATACCAACCAAGACGCATTATTCGGCTCTCTCTCTCTCTCTCTACCTCGCTCTCTGATGCTCCTCCGCACACACCATCAGCCGGATCACAAGAGTTTCTGGAACGCCAAGTCATCAACAAAGAGCAGTACTATATCAGCATAGAAGAAGGAGAAAGGAGATCAAGTACTAAGAAGAAACGGCCGGTCGACTGTGTGACAGCCAGCCGACTCATCTGGCCGAACTACATCAGTTTATTCCTTCTCTTTCTAATTTTTTTATGTTAATCATGTATTCGAACTTGTTGATCAATAAAATTCTTATTATGTGGAACTAATTTCATAGTTGGGTAGATTGAAGACATAGTTATGTAATGCTAAGTTCTTCTGAATGTTACTCTTTTACTTATTGATTAAACCTGATTGAAAGAATAACAATTTGCATGAATCAAACTTGTTCAGATGTTCTAGGGGCAGTCGACTGAAGTGACAGCCAGTCGACTGACATACAGAACTTAAGATTATCAAGTTGTGTAGTGTAGATCTGAAGCTGTTATGTGAGCATATTGAGACGACCCGTATCTCGTGCTCATAACTAGTAACACAGGAGTCCTTAGGGATTCTTGGTTTAATCAACTTAAGGGATCTAGATCTGATACCAATTTCTAGAACCTTGAGTGTTTGTTCGTTTTCACTGTTCTTATGTTTTCTTTAAGTGCAACTTAGTAGATACCATGCTAAATACTGAAGGAAAGAAACAAATTAGAGTATATACCATGCCTAATTCTTGGCTTAGGGAAACATTACTTTAAGGAGTAGATACCATGCCCTTGAAGAGAACAAACATGAGTAATAAGAAGAAGTTCAGAAGGTGACTTAGCATTATTGACTATTGGTGGAGATCTAAACCCAATTACTTAATAGATATTTGTGATTCAGCATTTCTTAATTTAGTTTTAATCTTTTCATTTCTTTTAGACCTTTAGAACAACTCTTTATCATTCTCACTCTTTTTATTGATTAGTAAGTTAATTTCTACAATCTCTGTGGGATCGACCCTTGCTATTGCTACGCTTCTATAAATGATTCGTACACTTGCGAGGTTTTAATTTGTGTCTAGCTTATCTATATATTTAGATCATCTAGATTCCACAACACCCACACCGAAACATTGACACGTCACCACCATATACCACATGGGCTTCTCCTCGACTCCGATAATTCCGGAGATCAATCCCACACCACAAATAGTTACCGTGATAATTCCGGAGATTGTCCCACACCACAAGACTGTGATAATTTCCGAGACATATCCCACACCACAAATAATCTACTGTGATAATTCCGGAGATTAAATCCCACACCGAAAGCCATACTGAGGTTCTTGACTCATGTTCCCGTTCATCATATCACCACTAGTGCCTGTCCTTATTATTTTGGGTTAATTAATTACTTAACGAATCTCCTAGAGTGGTATACCCTACCGACCTAAATTCCAAACTAATTACTGAAATGCCGCACTGGGCCTCAACAAATAACTCAATACCGGTATACTAGGGTCACACACCTCTAGAGACTCAAACTCAAAAGTCTAAACCAAAGTCCCACTAAACAAAGTGGCTCAACTGAAAGTCTTAAATCAAATACTTAACTGAATATCTCAAAGTCAAATGCTCAATCAAATACTGAACTGAATGTCAGGTATATACTGAATTGTCTGGAAACCAATCATTCGAAATAGCACTAAGGTTTACAAAGATCCTTCATTACCAGTCGACTTATACTTTAGTAAGTCGACTGTCCAGAAGACGAAATTCCAAAATTTTACAAAAATAAACTAGGTCATATAACAGTCAACTTAAGAAATGGGATCAGTCGACTTACCCGAGGTAATTTCCAATAATCTTCTCAAAATTATTCTAAGTATATAAGTCGACTTAAAGGGTTATAGGTCGACTGTCTAGAAGAACTAATAATTTTTACAAAAATAATTTCTTCAGTGGACCAGTCGACTGCCTATGAGCTAGGTGGACTATCCAGAACGACTTTTCCAACAATTCTAAAATAAAGTGTCAGGCTCGTACCAGTCGACTGCTTAGTAGACAAGTCGACTGTCGGCCCACAGATTTCAAAATTTGGTCTGATTACAAAATCAAAATCTGAAGCTTTCTAATGATCAATGTCTATGAAAATAGTTCGTATTCAGGAAAATAATAAATCTCAACAAATATTCGTCAGGTATATGTATATATATCACTCAAAACATCAATATGTCAAAATTTAGGTTCTCATGTTCTAAATCACAAATCCTTTCATTAGGGTTTTACAAGATCTCAGTTTCTTTCCCTAATCTACATAAAAATCTGATTCAGAAACTAATGCCCAGATGTTCGTGCTCAATCTCAACATGTTTTTAGCAACACAATTTCAATAATAAAGATCTACTATTTTATTCACAATAATTCACACGATTCATACCACAATACAATATTTATATAGTTCACAACATCCAATCATTACATCATGATACTTGCACGCATTAATCAATCAACAAGAAGAATTATAATACTCACAAAATCAAACAAACAAAACAAGGTCACTCACATGAATCAAACAACGAACAATTTCTGTATATCTCACAAGAACCAAACAACAAAATAATTTTCATATCTCTCACCTTGAATTGAGAAAAGTCCACGAAAAGTTTTCCCTCTTGCTAGATCCAAAAACTTCTTCTCCACCAAAAAATAAATCTCCAAAATTCTGTGTTTTATCAACAATGACGGCTGGGAGAAAAATCTCTTAAATATGCCGGATTGAATATTAGGGTTTTACCCACACTTTGCAAAACAATCCTTTCTAAAATACAATTTACATATATAGATCATTCTTTGGAAATTCCATCAAAACTCATCTAAATTTGGATTTAAAAGAAAATATACATTCTAAATCTTAGTAAATACTGTTCAAAACGTCCAGAATGTACATTTTGCACTTTAACCCCCTAAAAATGTCAATTTGCAAAAAGGTCATTCTTTTCTCAAAAATTGCAAATAGTTCCAATTAATTTCAGAAAAATCTGGAAAAATACTAAATAAATCTCAGATATTAAATAATAATTTTTCAAAAAGAAAACTAAATTTTCAAACTTCTCAAAAAGTACTTGCACGTGTACAAGATAAATTTTTCTGAAAATATTCATTAAATCTCCAAAAATAAATTTAAAGTCATTTTCAAATATAAAAATAATATTTGAAAATACGGGGTTCTACAGCTAGGCCAGGTCGGCCCAAGATGACATTGTATGCGGCCGGGACATCGACGACCATAAAGTCCATCGGCTCTGTCGGGGTGGTAGGGGTCTTCCCAGCAGTTACGTCCAGGGTGATAACCCCTTCGACAGTTGCTGGTACCCCCGTGAACCCGTGAAGCGTGTAGCCGGCCGGTTTGAGGTGATCCCGGGATAGTTGCAGCCCTCGGAAGGCCGAGAGGAAGAGGATGTTTACGGAGCTCCCGTTGTCTACCAGAATCCTCTGCACTTTGAAGTTCGCCATGCGGAGATCAATAACAAGTGCGTCGCAGTGGGGAGTTCGGACCCCCTCGAGGTCTTCATCAGAGAAAGTTACTGGGACGCCGAGGCCTTTGGGGGGAGGGGCACCGTGAACTGAGTTGACCTCTCGGACGAAGGCCTTCCGAGAGGAGTTGGAAGAGCCCCCCATTGGACCCCTGTGGATAAGGTGCAGAACACGTTCCTCCTCGAACTCGAGGGTTTCATCCTGTCGCTCGGAGCGCTTGTTAGCCCCCCGAGGCGGAGGAGTGGTGCGATCTCCCCGATCATTTGTCTTCACAAACTTAGCCAACTGCCCCCTCTGGATGAGGGCTTCTATTTTGTTCTTCAGCGCCCGGCAGTCGTTGGTGTCGTGGCCATGATCCCGGTGGTAATGACACCACTTCTCCTTGTTCCTCCTCTTGGCCGGGGTGTTCATCCTCGGAGCGGGAGGTATAACTCCCTCCTTCTCGACTTCCATCAGGATGGTGGAGACGCTGGTAGTGAGAGGAGTAAATTTCTCGAACCTGGAAGGAGGGCGGCGCTGACCGCTATTATCCTTCTGTAGCTTCTTGGCCCCTTCCTCTTCCGTTGTCTTTCTCTTCGACCCGGAAGCGGATCCTCCGAAGCCCGGGAAGCACTCGGCTTCCTTCGCCCGAATATATTTCTCGCATCTAAGGAGAAGGTCGGCGAAGTTGTGCGGGGGCTTTTTGGCGAGGGACGACCGAAGGTTAGAGTTGAGGACGTTGGATTGGAATGCGACGGTCGCCACAGACTAGTCGAGGGAGGCGATGGACCTGACTTCCGCAGTAAATCTCCTCACATAGTCCCTCAACTTCTCTCCCCTCTCCTGTCGAAGGTGGAGTAGAGAGAGGCTGGTCTTCTCCATTCGTCTGCTGCTCACAAAGTGGGTTATGAAGAGCATTTCGAACTGCTCAAAAGAGAAGATGGAAGAGAGAGCGAGCCGGGAGTACCATTCCCGTGCTGAACCCTTGAGAGTGGCGGGGAAGGTTTTGCAAAGCATGGCGTCGGAAGCTTGGTGGATTAGCATCAAGGTCTTGAAGATCTTGACATGATCAGGCGTCGGAAGCTTGGTGGATTAGCATCAAGGTCTTGAAGCTCTCGACATGATCAACAGGGTCTGACCCCCTGAGTACGTTTCAAACTGCGGAGGCTTGAAACCCCTCGGGATGGGAGCCTCCATGATAGTCCGAGAGAAGGGGGGTCTGTTGGGACGAACGGTCCTTCCTCTCGACTCCTCCTCCTTGTCCATTCGACCGATGCGCCTCTCCATCTCGTGGAGACGACGGTAGAGGGCATCGTCTCTCCGGTGGTAGTCAAACGATCCCCTGGACTCGTCTTCATAGGAAGGGGAGCGAGGACTACGGCGTCGATAGTCCTGGGATCGGTGAGGACTATGAGGGTGTTGCTGGTGACTAGGAACCAGGGGGAGGACTTATGGATCGGTGGCGAGGACTTGGGACCCGTGGGCGTGTTGGAACCCTTTGGGCATTATTGTTGTTGGGGCGAAGGTTGAGAGCCTGCAACATCGTTGCCTGGAATTGTTGGAACTCGGCACGAGTGATGGGTGCCTCATCGTTCCTCAGATGATGTCGACCAGCGGGGGAATGTGGCCTCCTCCTACGACGCTCGGGAGATTCCCCCCGTCCTCTTCGGTCCAGAGACCTCCTGCCATCTCGGGGATGAGGAGATCGCTCACCTTGATGTTGGCGGGAGACTCCCTCTCGGGACCGCTTCTCATATAGGCAGGTTGCGAAGGTCCTCATCCTTCTGCCGATTTAGAACGGTGTTGCGGAGGTCGGAAGCTCGCGGATTATGGGAGGCCATAGAATCCGAGGAGGCGTTGTGTACTGAGACAAGGTCTGGGTGGAGAGATTGCTTCTGCCTCCGCTGGTTCTGACCAGTGGGACCATTAGGGGGTTGTTGATTCAGAAGAGGGGGCTGGCCCTGTTGGAAATGGTCTTGGACCGAGGGAGGAAGTTGTTCGGGCTGCGGAGCAGGATGCACGAGGACTTCCTCTTGTTGATCGGTGGGGTTGGGTCCACGGTTGGACCCCCTAGACTTGACCTTTTTGGGAGGCATGTCTGGAGAAGAGCTAGTCGACAGGAATAGGAGAGGCTGCTATTCGTATGGTTTCCCACAGATGGCACCAATCTGTTACCGCTGAATCAGGTGTGGGGGTAAACAGATGAGATTTGTGAGTTCGTAGAAAACCTGAATAGCGGATCCAAGCCTGGTTATTCCTGCCGCTCACCTGCAAGGAAGTGCGATACACCGGGATTGATTCCGGAGACGCACCCTCCGACGCTCTTGTCAGTAACCAATGATGATTAAGAAAGAGCTTAAGTTGGAAAAAGAGTGATTACCTGGTCACAGTGGTAGGTAGGAGGTATTTATAGTCGCCATAGGGAGCCTGATTAGGGACCTGATTTCCTGTGAAACCGTTTGGAGTAAAATCCTCATAATTAGTTTAGGAAACTGATCCCTAATTCCCGGTGAGAGGATAACTGCAAATCAGGCCCGTTGATTTAGTCAAATCAGTGACCCTAATTTCCTCTTGCTGGTCTGGGTTTGTCTTGGGTCGGGACCCGTACCCAGCTGGAGTGATCCATTTTGCGGGTTATTGGATCTGTGAAGGGGAGATCCAGTGCCCGCTTCCGGCCCATCTATATGCGAAATTACCGTTTTACCCCTGAGCTTCAAGATTCATTCCCAATCTGGACGGTTCCGATTTAACCCCATTTTTAGCCATATCACATACCATTAGTATTTCATAGTTGATGCTAAAATTAGAAGATTTTCTTTAGTTGCAAGCAAAATGTCATTCCCTCTACTTTTTACTGGTTGCAAGCAACTTTTAATATCGATTGGCAGTTTACTGATCTTGAACTCTTAAAAAACTTGTCTGCATAGGAGTTGATCGATAGAGTGGAAATCAACACAAGGTTGTTGGCAGCAGTCCAATTTGATTCTCGTTTTTTATATAGGACTGTGCAATGTTGATTGAATGTTCAATAAAAACTGGACAATGTTATTCTATTTTGGTATCTTCTCATTGTTGATCACCAGTTAAATAAAGTTCATAATAGAAAGTTATTCCAAAAAGTTCTTAAAATATAACTCAAAAGAATTTAATATATTACAAGCCAACTTTAGCTCCAAAAAGAGAAGTAAAACAAAAAACTTGATGTATTACAAGCTCAAGTCTTACAAGCATAACAAAAAACAAATACACATTACATCAGCTTCTTCATCTTCAACTTCCTACTTCTAATACTATTAGTACTACTACAAGTCCTTCTTTGATCCAACTAAAATACACCCATAAGGTGCTATTGGTGAAAAAATACAAGTTCTTCTTCTTTGATCTTTTGAAATCCAACTAGAAATCCAACTCTTCATGAAAAAATCCAACTAAAATACTAGTTTTTCTTCTTTGATCCTCTGAAATCACCAATACAAAAAATAAAGTTTAAAAAAACAGAAAAGGAAAAAAACCCTAAACAGCAACATCCCAAATCAGATTTGGTGTGGATTTCGGAGCTAGGGTTTCGAAGGCGAGATAAGTGAGAGAGGTACGTCGGTGGGTTGAGGTGGTCAGGAGCTCGGGTTTCAGAGAGCTAAGGTTTCGGATTTGGTGTTGGAGGGGAGGGGGGGGGAGTCCGAGAGCGGTTCAGGATTTCGCCTGGTAGGAGCATCGAGGAGTGCAAAATTTGAATGAGATTTAGGGTTTAGGGTTTCAATTTGGAGCTAGGGTGGTCAAATTTGGAGCTAGGGTTTGGGTGCGATTTGGGGAAAGTGGGTAGCGGGATAAATGAGAGAGAAGTGAGGAAAGCAACAGGATGAATGAAGAAGGGGGAGTGAGTGATGGGGTGGGGAGGGGGGGGGGGGGGTGAAAAGACTTTTTTATCCCCACTGATTAAGTGTGAGAGCAGGAGAAGGGAGAGCCACACGATCTTGACCATGATCATTGTCAAGATCATGCGCTTGGGCTGAAGTGCGCGCGGGGAGTGCACCAAGAAGAGTGCGCAACGAAAGAGCCCCCCCCCCCCCCCTCCTCCTCTCTCTCTCTCTCTCTCTCTCTCTCTCTATATATATATATATATATATATATATACATATATATATATATATATATATATATGTTTTTTTTTCCTTTAAGATTTTCATTGTCATTTGACAACAGCAGCAGCCACGCAACCCTGTATTATTTAATTTTTCTCAAAAAAGGCCTAATAAATCCATTATCATCCATAACTTGTCTGCCAGTGGAAAGAAAAGAAAAGGAAAGATTGTAGTCTCTCTAGCATAAGCAAGTGGAAATCCAGTCAAAGCCCCATCCAAGGAGTTAATTTCCAACTTTTTTCTTTCTTTATATTATATATGAGATAAGGAAGTGTTTGGTATAACCCCCATTCCCGATAATAAGAATTTTCTGTGTATTTTCTATAATTTGATTTTTGTAAATTTATTTTGTGCTAAATTTATTTCGGATCTATTATTAAATTATTTTCTAATCAAAAATTTTATTCAATTCGAATAATGATGTATTTTAATCTTATTTTCTATATCTTATTGATCGACTATTTATATTTGAGCCAAATCAAATGTATTATTGCTATTTGGGTTATTTTAATAAATTTATATTTTGTTATATAATCTTATTATTATTATTATTATTATTATTATTATTATTATTATTATTATTATTATTATTATTATTATTATTATTATTATTATTATTATTATTATTATTATTATCCTTGTGATTATTATTATTGTTATTATGGTTGTTATTCTTATTGCTATTGGTATTAATATTTGTTATTATTGTTGTTATTATTATTGTTATCGGTATTATTATTTTTATCATTATTATTAGCATTATTATTATTATTTTGTTTTAAGCCCGAACATGCTCAATTTTATATGCATTTCACTATTTGATTTAATATATTGATCTTGACCCAAAACCGCTATTATTGGACCTTAAACCACTAACCCAATATCCTATTTGTGCTCTATAAATACAACCCTAATGCAAACCCTAAAAATTGCACAATTTTCAAAACCCTAGCCATCTATTCTCTTTCCTCTCTGTTTCTCTCTTCCCGTCCAACTTTTCCGGCCAAAATCACCCCAACCCTATTTCGTCGTCTTCCCCGTCCAGCTCCGGCCACCCCCGTGCTCCGGTGACCTCCTCCTTGTCGCCACTCCCTCCGGCGCCATCTCCTAGAACCACCCCGAAACCCCCTGTCTCCTCCTCTGCTTCGTCGACAGAGCCAGAACCCATAGCTGAACTCCTTCTCTGATCGTTCGACGACAGCGCAACCATCGCCAACCCAGCGCGTCGCCTCACCGTCGACGTCGACCTCGACCGTCGACGCCGCCTCTGGTCGCCAGCACCACCGCCACTGGCCTTGCCTTGCTTTCATTGCTGAGTTCTCTTGTGTGCTGTCATTATTTGGGTTATTGCACGTATATTGCATGTGGAATATTGTGTGTTCGTGGGTTTGTTGCTTCGGGATCCTTATCCCGCTATTCTTGGTATTTGCTTTCACCATTTATAAGGCTAGTCACCTTCCTCTTGAACTGTTAATTGTATCAGATTCAAGTTTTGTTGAAATTCTTGCAAGTAGATCTTATTCGTTATCATATCGCTGTATTGATTATCTTCGTTGTGTCTATTGAGGGTTTACACGAGCTTACCCCAATATTCTTGACATCATGCCAATTTTAACTCTAAAGATTGGATCTTTTATGCATTCATATAGTATTGATAATAGGATTAACCGTATAATCATGACACGATTAACTATTGTAGAAACAATTACTAGGTTGATTGTTTGTTGCTTGATCGATGATAATTTAGTGTATGCATATGATTTTATTCTTATTCATCATGTTATTGCACCCATCATGCTGATTGCACAATTTATTGACTAAATAATCGATGCCCATCATGTTAATTAATTTATTTTCAAGAAAAATAGCCTAAAACCTGTATATTGCTTGCTGACCTGTATGTTGACTGCTGTTTTTGAACAAGTAAAAGATCTTAAAACGAATTACTTTCTAAATTTGAATTGTAGCCTTATCTTTCTAGTTTTCAGAACATCTTGAATTTCTTAATTCCGAGTTTTGTAGAAAAAGTTATTCCCGTTTTACTACAGCTGTGTTCATAATTCCAGATTTTCAGATTCTTGTATCTTTCATGCTTAAACAGTAAATAGGCTGATTAAATGATAAAATTTTAGTCAGAAAATTTCCGGATTGTTGCTTAACATGTTTAGGAGTCTAGAAAATATTTTTAATGAATTTAATATTGAGTTTTTGCTGATTCTAAAAATAAAATAACATGATATCGAGATTCTGCCTGAACCTGAAATCTTTAAAGAACAATGTGTTTGACCAAGCTACTGTTGTCAGATTTTGAACTTTAAATATGCGTTGGAACCGTGTGTAATTCTAGTTTCTAGAACTTCTGAAGGATTCAGTTTTCGAGTTCTGAAACAGTGGAAAATTGTATTTTTGTACAAACTACTCTTGCTGTGTAGAATTTTAATTTCCAGTTTTTATTGAATTAACAATTCCTATATTGTTGTATTGCATGAATTAAAGTGTATATGTTGCATTGCATGATCCTAGTGTCCTATTGTCATCATTCTAATTATACTATCTATGCTATCGTCCTATTGTTCCCCTATTGTTGTCATCGTTCATCTAATGTCTCTAGACTGCATATTGTATTGTTGCATCGATAAAATAATTAACAAGACATGGTTTAAGGATTGACTCAAGTAGTGGTGTAACCTCCATTCCGGACAATAAGTATTTTCCATGTATTTTCGATATTTGATTTTTATAAATTTATTTTGTGCTAAATTCTGTTCGGATCTTTAATAAAAGTATTTTCTAAACAAAAATTTTATTTATTTCGAATAATGGTGTGTTTTGATCTTACTTCATATTTCTTATTGATCGGATATTTATATTTGAGTCTAAAGCATATATATTATTATTATTGGATTATTTTTATCTTATTATTATTGTTATTACTTTAATTGCGGTTATTATCAATAATTATTATTATTGTTGGTATTGTTATTAATATTAATATTTTTGTTACTATTATTATTGTAATTATTAGTATTATTTTTCTTATTATTATTATTTTGATTTTTGTAAAGCCCGAACATACTTATTTATTGGTATTTTATCATTTGATTTAATGTATATATATATGTATATTTTACAACCCTTTTGCTTATTGGATCCTACCCGTTAACCCAAAAACCCAATAACTCAACTAAACCCTATAATTACCCTATTAAAACCTAAACCTATCTAACCGTAACTCCTAACCCAACCCCTACCCCGCTACCCTGTTGAAACCTATCCCTGTACAACCTCCTCATCACTGTTCACCATGTGCATCCTCGTCCTTGCTCCTCTTCGTTGAGAACCCATCAGCGCCTTTGTCAGTCGCACCATGCTCCTCATCCTTCTTCCACCACCCTATCCTTGTCGAGCCATCTCCACCCTGCCATGGTCTCGACCTCCTCCTTCCTCTCGCTCGACTCCACCGCCAGCCAGCCTCCTTCGTCTTCCTCCTCCTCCATCACAGCCATCCTCCATCATCCCGTCCCTCGATCCCTATCGTCTTCTCCGTCAAGTCCCTCGCCTGACCCTCCCACCCCCAATCGCCCTCTTATCCGTTCTTCGAAGAAACCACCGAACCCACTATCGCCATTGCCTCCGATCGCCACCTCCGCCTCTTTGACCACCATCACTGCCCTCTCCGCTGTCCCCTGCAACCACCGAAGACCCCTCATTCCCTCGTTGTCGTCGTCCAGAGCCTGAAGCCCCGCCATATCCATCTCCTCTGTTTTCGGTGCAAAACAGAGCACCCTTCGTCGCCGATGTTTCCCATCTCTGTGTCGTTCCTTGACCGCAGTGCCGCCTCTGAGCACCCTTGCCACCCTCGCCTTAGGTGTCGCAGTCATTGCCTAGTGCCGCCGTTGCCTCTCGTTACGTCTATCTCTCTGTCATTGTGGAGAAGAAGAAGAGGAGTGGTGGTTGCTATGTTTGGTGTTGTGGAGTAAGGGATCCAGTAATGCTGTTTGGTGTTTTGTGAGAAGGTGATTGGGAGTTTTGGTGTTTGCTGTTTGTGAAGAGTTGTGTTTGGTGTTTGGATTGGAGTTTTGTGTGTGTTGCTCATATAGCGCACGTGTTTCCATGTTCGTGGATTCGTCGCTCGAGATTCTCATCCCGTTATTCTTGCTATTCGAAATAACCGTCTAACAGGCAGGTCACCTTCCACTTGAATTGTTAATTGTATCAAATTCAAGTTTTATTGAAACTCTTGCAGGTAGATCTCTTTGTTATCGTATTATCCATTGTTCATCTCTTTGTTGGGTCTATTGAGGGTTTACACGAGCTAACCCCAATATTCTTGACATCGTGTCTCTTTTGACTCTAAAGTTTGATCTTTCATGAGTGCATATAGAATTGATAATAGGGTTGTACATATAATCGTCACACAGATAAATTATTGTAGAGACAAATGATAGGTTGTATGGACTTTGTTCGATTGATGATTGATTGATGATAAATTGATGTATGAGCGTGTTCTAATTTTATTTATCATGTTTTGAAACTCATTATGCTGATTATATAACTTATTGATTAATAAAATTGATACCCATCATATTTAAATTAATTTATTTCATGAAAACTACCTTAAACCTGTATATCGCTTGCTGACCTGTATGTTGACTGCTGTTTTTGATCCAGTAAATGATCTTAAAATGAATTACTTTCTGAATATAAATTGTATTCTTATCTTTCTAGTTTCTAGAATATCTTGAATTTTTAAATTCCAAGTTATGTAGCAAAAGTTATGCCCGTTTTACTACAGCTGTGTTTTTAATTCCAGATTCATAAAATTGTTGCGTCACTTTGTTTTACAATTAAATTTACTATGCTACCTGTAAGATAATGACTTGAAATTTTGCATGCTGATAATAGACACACTAGAGGACCTTACCTAATTTTTCTGGAATTAATTGATGAAGTTTCAGACCTGTTTCATGTTTCTAAACACAGTTTTACAAATTCTGGCTGAACACGAGTTCTCTGTAGTTTGCTATTTTGACACCAGTTGGCACAACTTTTATGTATCTTGTTTATATGCACTGGATTCGGTAGAGAGTCTAGTTTTTAGATTTTCTGACGGATTCAGATTTGCATTCCTTTGGTGGCGGGAATCTCAGTTTTGGTGCAACAACATCATGGTGTCCAGAATTGGAATTCTCATCGTTTTTAATAATTACAATTTGTTTGATACTCGAATATGCATTCTACCTAGCTTAAACTTGTTCCCTGTTTACTTGCCCTGTTTTGCATGCTTTCATGCTTGTCTTGATAATAATAATAAATAACAAGTCGGAATTAAGGAAAAGATCATAGTAGTAGACAATATTGGTGAGTGTACTCGGAAGGAGGCTCGTGTTTTCCATGATTTCAAGTTATATGGAACTAAGTGGCGCGTAGAACTAAGTGCCACATCAGTGGTTGACAGGGGCCACCTTTAGAATTTACGGGGGCCACCACTAGAATCCATTACATGATTACATGATTCACGAACCTGTTTACCGGTTTTCCTGTTTATAAGTTATATGGAACTAAGTGCCACGTAGACTTAAGTGCCACGACGTGAGAAGATGGGGGCCACCTCTAGAATTTACGGGGGATACCTCTAGAAACCATTACCTGATTACATGACATGATATGATTACTGTTTACATGATGCCTGAGTACACGGCCCTATAAAATCCACCACTAAGTCTAAACGTAACTTGTTTGTATGTAGCAACCATGTGGTAAATAGATGAGACGCATGAAGTGCGACATTAGTTAGGATTAAAATGATTAATAGACTTAAGAGTTGCATCACATCGACACTGCATATTGTTCATTATTGTTTCTAGTGAAATTGAATATTGGCTAAGTGTTATCGTTATTGATTATTGATTACTACTACCGAATATTGCATCATTGTTTATAGTCATTATATCGATTATCATGATATTAATTATTGTTATTGTCTCGTGTTATTGATTCCTATTGATCCATTGATTCATTGTTATACCGTTATTCCATTGTTCCTTACTTTCTCTACTTGCTGTCCATGACTTGATCTAAGGTTAAATTTTCTCCTCTTTTTAGATGAAGTGTTTTACATGTGTTGATGGAGAATTGCCTGATGAATTGGGAGAACAACATTGGTGAAGAAATTGATAGCGTCGCCGCTTAATAAATTATTATTTTATCACGGAGACTTAATTATTAGACTATTGTTATTTCATTGTATTGTGGGCTTTTGACCTGAATATTGCTATTTGTTTCCAGATGTTGGATTATTATTGTACTTGGATATTATGTATTGCTTCTTTTCAAGTATTATTGTTCATGAGATTATTATTATTGCCTGCGCAATTGTTCTGTATTAATTATATTGTTGAGTTGATCAGATAAACAGCTGATGGGTGACGTTAGTCATTTGCTTGGCCAATATCATGTACTCGTATTCCGTATTTTTAGGAAACGGGGCGTGACAAGTGGACAATATAGGAATTGTACTCGGATAAGGGGCTCGTGATTCCCTATACCGTTATCTTGTGATCTTGTGTTCTTGTGTTCTTGTGATCTTGTGATCTTGTGATCTTGTAGCATCTTATTGATAAATTACCGTTATGGATGGAACATTGTTATCGTTGCCGAGTACATGAACTATTAAATTCACCACTATGTCTAAACGTAACTTATTTGTATATTGCAACCATGTGATAAATAGATGGAACGCATGAAGTGCTACATTAGTTATGATTAAAATGATTAATAGACTTAAGAGTTGCATCACATTGACACTACATATTATTCCTCATTGTTCCTATTGATATCAAATATTGGCTAAGTGTTATTGATATTGATCATTGATTATTGTTACCGAATATTGAATCATTGTTTATAGCCATTGCATCGATTACCGTGATATTGATTATTGATTATCGTGCCAAGTTATTGGTTCCTATTGATCCATTGAAATCGTTGTTATACCGTTATTCCATTGTTCTTTGTTTTCTCTACTTGCAGTCCACGACTTTCTCTAAGGAAAAATTTTCTCCTCTTTTTAGATGAAGTGTTTACAGGTGTTGATGGAGAATTGCCTGATGGATTGAGAGAACAACATTGGTGAAAGAAACTGATTGCATCGCCGCTTAATAAATAAGTATTTCTGTCATGAAGACATAATTATTAAACTATTGTTATTTCATTATATTGTCGGATTTTGACCCAAATGTTGCTATTATTTATTTCCAGATATTGGATTATTATTGTATTTGGATATTTCATATTGTTTCATTCCAAATATTATTGTTCATGATATTATTAGTATTGCCTGCGCAATTGTTCTGTATTGATTATATTATTGAGTTGATCGATTAAACAGTTTATGAGTGACGTTAGTCATTCGCTCGGCCAATGTCATGTGCTCGTATTCCGTATTTTTGAGAAGCGGGACGTAACATTTGGACCACCTCTATTGGGGACCCTAACATATACATTACTTATGTTTTTTGTCTCCATTTGTCTCATTAGAAAAAAAAAATTTGAAGAAAAAGATAGAGTATGGCCACCCTGTTTCATTAATAAAGAGTTAATAAGACAAACTCAGAGTACTTAGCCAAGTACATGAAGCTACAATAACCAAAAGTACATAAATCCACCCCAAACATGGGGGGTGGGGCAAAAGAAGGTACAATACATACATGCCTCCAAACAAACAAACAAAGTACATCGAAGCATGTAGAACCCCGTATTTTCAAATACTATTTTAAATATTTGAAAATGAATTAAAATGATTTTCTGGAGTTATAATAAATATTTTCTAAAAGTTTGTCTTTTACACGTGCAAAACACGTGCAAATAGTTTCTTGAGAAGTTCAAAGTCAAATTTTCTTTATGGAAAATCATTATTTAATATTTGGAATTTATTTAATATTTTTCCCAGATTTTTCTGAAATTAATTGGATCTATTTGCAATTTTTGAGAAAAGAAGGACCTTTTTGCAAATTTACCGTTTTTAGGGGTTGAAATGCAAAAATGTATTTTCTAGACGTTTTGAATAGTACCGGTTGAGATTAATGAGAATATTTTACTTTTAAATCCTAATTTAAATGATTTTTTGAGTTTCCAAGAATAGAACTCTATATATGTAAAGTTATATTTTGGGAGGACTATTTTGCAAATGCATTTCTTAAACCCTAAATCATTATTTCCGGCCTATATAAGTGGGTGTGCATCTGTCATTCGCTGCACAACATTATATTTTGTTATTTTTGAGGATCAAGAGGAGGATTTTAGATCTCGCAAAAAGGGAGACTTTCTTGTCGGATCTCTTCATTCCTAAGGTGAGTGATATGAACTTTGTTTTGTTGTTGATTTATGTGAATGATTGTTTTGTTGTTTGTTTCGACATGCTTGTTTATTTAGTGTATTTTTGTGTGTGAGCGATGCAATGGTTGTTGTTTGGATTATGTATGTGAAATCTATGCATGTTTAGTAGATCTTGGTTGATAAAGTTGTTATTGCTAGAAAGCATGTTTAAGATTTGAGTATGATTATGACAAAAAGAGATTGGATGGATGAACATCTGGTTCTTGTGATTACAAATCAGATTTTTGGTTATGAGTTGTGGAAGAAATTCAGTATTGTGAAATCCTAATGGAAGAATTAGGAATTAAGAACATGAGAATTAAGTTTTGAGATATTGGTTAATTTGAGGAATTGTATCTATAATGAGGATTATTTGAGATTGTCGTTTTTACCTAAATACAAATTATTTTAGTAAACAATGATCGCTTTTGGAAAACCCTAATTTTGATTATCATGTACAACCAAAACCTTGCAGTCTGTAGGCCGACAGTCGACTGGTATGACCTGGCTGCTAGATCTTTAGTTTTCTTGAAAATCCGTTCTGGACAGTCGACTTAGACCCTTTTCAGTCGACTGGCACGCTTAGAATTTATTTTTCAAAGTTATTGTAGATTTTTCTCTGGTAAGTCGACTTATGACTTTTTAAGTTGACTTATAATCTTTTAAGTCGACTTACGACTTTTATAAGTCAACTTATTTCTTAAAAACATGGAATTTTCCCTCTAGACAGTCGACGGGTGAGTTTTGCAGTCGACTGTAGATACTTAGATTTTATTTTCTTAAAAATGTTAGTTTCCACTCTGGACAGTCGACTGGTGAACTTTTGCAGTCGACTGGTCCTGATGCTTTGCCTAAGGAATTTTGATGTCCTTTAAACGACTAATTCTTTAAATGTTTTGGGATCTATAACTTACCCTTGTAAATGTTATTCTTCTATAGAACATACGTTTTCAATATATTTTATTGCTGGATCTGGATTATGAAATTTATCAAAGACTTAGGTTTTGTTCAGTGGAGAGATTTCTCCTTTGATCGTTTGACGATGGAATAGTGAGTTATGGTCATATTGAGGTCTCTAGTAGTTGAATGGGAGTCCTGCGAACCGGCAGGATACACTAACCCTAGAGATAAGGATTTTTGGTCAACGTAAGTAAAGGCTCGTGATTTATTAGTCCCACTAGAGGGTATTTAGATGTTCGCGTGTTGAGGGTCTACGGGCCTATTCACGGAGCATGCAGGGTGCATTTGCGTGTTGAGGGTCGACAGACCTGTTCACGGAATGTATCGGGTGTATCTGCACATTGAGGGTCTTGAAGGCCTATTCGTGGGGTACATAGTATTTAGATGTTCGCGTGTTGAGGATCTACGGGCCTATTCACGGAGCATGCAGGGTGCATTTGCGTGTTGAGGGTCGGCAGACCTATTCACGGAATGTATCGGGTGTATCTGCACGTTGAGGGTCTTGAAGGCCTATTCGTAGGGTTCATAGTATTTAGATGTTCGCGTGTTGAGGGTCTACGGGCCTATTCACGGAGCATGCAGGGTGCATTTGCGTGTTGAGGGTCGGCAGACCTATTCACGGAATGTATCGGGTGTATCTGCACGTTGAGGGTCTTGAAGGCCTATTCGTGGGGTATATAGTATTTAGATGTTCGCGTGTTGAGGATCTACGGGCCTATTCACGGAGCATGCAGGGTGCATTTGCGTGTTGAGGGTCGGCAGACCTATTCACGGAATGTATCGGGTGTATCTGCACGTTGAGGGTCTTGAAGGCCTATTCGTGGGGTACATAGTATTTAGATGTTCGCGTGTTGAGGGTCTACGGGCTATTCACGGAGCATGCAGGGTGCATTTGTGTGTTGAGGGTCGGCAGACCTATTCACGGAATGTATCGGGTGTATCTGCATGTTGAGGGTCTTGAAGGCCTATTCGTGGGGTACATAGTATTTAGATATTCGCGTGTTGAGGATCTACGGGCCTATTCACAGAGCATGCAGAGTGCATTTGCGAGTTGAGGGTCGGCAGACCTATTCACGGAATGTATCGGGTGTATATTCACGTTGAGGGTCTTGCAAGCCTATTTGTGGGGTACACGGCAGCGAGATGATCCTCCGGTTGTTGTTTTTGAGCTATTGTACTTGATGCTTGTGCGTCGAGGGTGGTGACGCCTATTCGCGGATTATTCTGAATCTTGTTTCCCATCACCATAGTAGAATTAGTTGCATAATGAGGGGTTATCCCTATGTCGTAGAGATTGTTAAGGGCTTGCACCGGACCTATGTACTATGGAATGCATAGACTCCGACATGTGTGCATTAGAGAGTCGGTGTATAGAATTGTGTTTTCTTGACTTGGTTTTATACTTGTGTTTTCCAGTTTTCCTACACTTGACACTTAGACTAGCTTCACTTGTTGTTTTCATTCCATGATGTTTTCATGCTTTAAATCTTTGTTATTTCTCATTCATTTATCCCTGTTGATTAATACATGCTGTGGATGACTTTATATTTTATGATTTAATTACGTTGTATGTTTTTATATCACTCACACCATTTATGGCTGACCCCTTTAGTTTGGGGGTTAGGGATCATCTCTAGCCTCATGTGTTACAGGTTGTTGCTTAGAGTTTGGAGGCTTGGATGCTTGAGATAGATTTGAGTTAAACTGATGTAATAGAGCTTTGTGTAAAAAAAAATTGTAAAGTGGTGTTGTAGAATGAAGAGTTGTAATTCAAGGTGTTTGTATTTCCGCTGTGTTTGAAAAAGATTGTTGTAATAAAAGTTTGGAATAAAATTAATTGTGTTTTTGGGCTATGTGTACTATTACATTGAAGTTGATGCTGGGATTGTGCCACGTATTTTCTAAGATATTATATTAGAAATTCGGGGCGCTACAGATTGGTATCAGAGCATGCTTCAATAGTAATAATAGACATAGTATGAAAACCAACCTAGGTGTGGACATTAGAGAGTGTGTACCTAGGTGTGGATATTAGAGTGTGAGTATCACATAGAGCTGAAATATGATGTTTGGTTTGGGGTATGGTTGAGGTTTAGCCAAAGGGTATTGATGTGAATGTGAGTTGTGTAGTGATGCTCTAACTTTACCCTCGTTTTGCAGTATTCAGAATGGTTGCACCCAAGCCCAGGAATGGTGGTAACAATGAGGATGGATCTGGAAGTTCTCGAGGAAGTGGAATCGATCTCGAGGCCGAATTTGCCAGGGTGTATCAGACCTTGAATGCACTGATGGCAGCTAATTTGGCACAGATTCGGAACCAGAATCGGAATCATAGGATTAGACCAGTGTTTATTAATGCTGATCCTATCGAGCAGGCCGAGTCTTCCAAGAGGAGGAGGCCAGCGTCAGATCAGAGTGGGAAGGAGATCCCAGCGAAGCAAGTCAAGTTCAGAGATCCAGTGCAGAAGGCACCTGCAACTCAGGAAGTGACTTGTTATTTCTGCAAGGAGGCAGGTCATTACAGGTCAGCGTGTCCGAAGTTGGCGAAGCAGACTTGTTATCGTTGTGGTTGTGAAGGGCACATTCGATCAAACTGTCCGCAGCTGAAGAAAGATGGTGCAGGGAAAGGCAAGGATCAGGGGCAGGGGTGAGAGTCCACATTGACTGAGGAGGATGCGGGTAACTCAGGAATGTGATCCGTGTGTGCAAGAACTTTGAAATTTATTCTTTTGTATTAAGTAAAACTTTTATTTGGGGAATAATTGAAGATTGAGTATTTTTCTTCATGTAACAAGATTTATTTGGATTAATGAAATAAAGACAAAGGTTTTATTTGATACTATTTTCTTGCATACAATTGTGTCGCCAAATTATTGATAATCTTAAGTGTGGAGCTTAAGGTGTTCCAAGCAAGGTCTTGAGGTGGCTATCCTTAGTCATGTCCTTTCTAAGGAGGGAGTGGCTATTGATCCTCGGAAGGATGAAGCAGATGCAGAAGGTCAGAGTTGGATGCAGGAGTTCAGTAGTTGTTGCAGCGTGACTTCCGATGGCAAGTTATCAGAGTTGCGCAGCGGAAGGTCGATTTTCTGAATTCTTTGCATGATTGTATGTCTTCTGTATGATGTATTTCTTTTGTTGGAATGCATTCTTTGGTGTGATTGTATTTTCTTAAATTATGTTTCTATCCATGAGTTTTCATTCCTTATTGGTGTGTTTGTTTGGACCTCATTAGCAGTAGTTCTGAGGACAGAACTCTTCTAAGGAGGGAGTGATGTAGAACCCCGTATTTTCAAATACTATTTTAAATATTTGAAAATGAATTAAAATGATTTTCTGGAGGTTTAATAAATATTTTCTAAAAGTTTATCTTTTACACGTGCAAAACAAGTGCAAATAGTTTCTTGAGAAGTTCAAAGTCAAATTTTCTTTATGGAAAATCATTATTTAATATTTGGAATTTATTTATTATTTTCCCAGATTTTTCTGAAATTAATTGGATCTATTTGCAATTTTTGAGAAAAGAATGACCTTTTTGCAAATTTACCGTTTTTAGGGGTTGAAATGCAAAATGTATTTTCTAGACGTTTTGAACAGTACCGGTTGAGATTAATGAGTATATTTTACTTTTAAATCCTAATTTAAATGATTTTTTGAGTTTCCAAGAATAGAACTATATATATGTAAAGTTATATTTTGGGAGGACTATTTTGCAAATGCATTTCTTAAACCCTAAATCATTATTTCCAGCCTATATAAGTGGGTGTGCATCTGTCATTCGCTGCACAACATTATATTTTGTGATTTTTGAGGATCAAGAGGAGGATTTTAGATCTCGCAAAAAGGGAGACTTTCTTGTCGGATCTCTTCATTCCTAAGGTGAGTGATATGAACTTTGTTTTGTTGTTGATTTATGTGAATGATTGTTTTGTTGTTTATTTCGACATGCTTGTTTATTTAGTGTATTTTTGTATGTGAGCGATGCAATGGTTGTTGTTTGGATTATGTATATGAAATCTATGCATGTTTAGTAGATCTTGGTTGATGAAGTTGTTATTCCCAGAAAGCATGTTTAAGATTTGAGTATGATTATGACAAAAAGGGATTGGATGGATGAACATCTGGATCTTGTGATTACAAATCAGATTTTTGGTTATGAATTGTGGAAGAAATTCAGTATTGAGAAATCCTAATGGAAGAATTAGGAATTAAGAACATGAGAATTAACTTTTGAGATATTGGTTGATTTGAGGAATTGTATCTATAATGAGGATTATTTGAGATTGTCATTTTTACCTGAATACAAATTATTTTAGTAAACAATGATCGCTTTTGGAAAACCCTAATTTTGATTATCATGTACAACCAAAACCTTGCAGTCTGTAGGCCGACAGTCGACTGGCAGATCTTTCAGTCGACTGGTATGACCCGGCTGCTAGATCTTTAGTTTTCATGAAAATCCGTTCTGGACAGTCGACTCAGACCCTTTTCAGTCGACTGGCACGTTTAGAATTTATTTTTCAAAGTTATTGTAGATTTTTCTCTGGTAAGTCGACTTATGACTTTTTAAGTAGACTTATAATCTCTTTTAAGTCGACTTACGACTTTTATAAGTCAACTTATAATACTTAACTTATTTCATAAAATCATGGAATTTTCCCTTTGGACAGTCGACTGGTGAGTTTTGCAGTCGACTGTAGATACTTAGATTTTATTTTCTTAAAAATGTTAGTTTCCACTCTGGATAGTCGACTGGTGAACTTTTGCAGTCGACTGGTCCTGATGCTTTTCCTAAGGAATTTTGATGTCCTTTAAACGACTAATTCTTTAAATGTTTTGGGATCTATAACCTACCCTTGTAAATGTTATTCTTCTATAGAACATACGTTTTCAATATATTTTATTGTTGGATCTGGATTATGAAATTTATCAAAGACTTAGGTTTTGTTGAGTGGAGAGATTTCTCCTTTGATCGTTTGACGATGGAATAGTGAGTTATGGTCATATTGAGGTCGCTAATAGTTGAGTGGGAGTCCTGCGAATCGGCAGGATACACTAACCCTAGAGATAAGGATTTTTGGTCAACGTAAGTAAAGGCTCGTGATTGTCCCACTAGAGGGTATTTAGATGTTCGCGTGTTGAGGGTCTACGGGCCTATTCACGGAGCATGCAGGGTGCATTTGCGTATTGAGGATCGGCAGACCTATTCACGGAATGTATCGGGTGTATCTGCACATTGAGGGTCTTGAAGGCCTATTCGTGGGGTACATAATATTTAGATGTTCGCGTGTTGAGGATCTACGGGCCTATTCACGGAGCATGCAGGGTGCATTTGTGTGTTGAGGGTCGGCAGACCTATTCACGGAATGTATCGGGTGTATCTGCACGTTGAGGGTCTTGAAGGCCTATTCGTGGGGTACATAGTATTTAGATGTTCGCGTGTTGAGGGTCTACGGGCCTATTCACGGAGCATGCAGGGTGCATTTGCGTGTTGAGGGTCAGCAGACCTATTCACGGAATGTATCGGGTGTATCTGCACGTTGAGGGTCTTGAAGACCTATTCGTGGGGTACATAGTATTTAGATGTTCGCGTGTTGAGGGTCTACGGGCCTATTCACGGAGCATGCAGGGTGCATTTGCGTGTTGAGGGTCGGCAGACCTATTCACGGAATGTATCGGGTGTATCTGCACGTTGAGGGTCTTGCAAGCCTATTTGTGGGGTACACGGCAGGGAGATGATCCTCTGGTTGTTGTTTTTGAGCTATTGTACTTGATGCTTGTGCGTCGAGGGCGGTGACACCTATTCGCGGAGTATTCTGAATCTTGTTTCCCATCATCGTAGTAGAATTAGTTGCATAATGAGGGGTTATCCCTATGTCGTAGAGATTGTTAAGGGCTTGCACCGGACCTATGTACTATGGAATGCATAGACTCCGACAAATGTGCATTAGAGAGTTGGCGTATAGAATTGTGTTTTCTTGACTTGGTTTTATGCTTGTGTTTTCCAGTTTTCATACACTTGACACTTAGACTAGCTTCATTTGTTGTTTTCATTCCATGATGTTTTCATGCTTTAAATCTTTGTTATTTCTCATTCATTTATGCCTGTTGATTAATACATGCTGTAGATGACTTTATGTTTTATGATTTAATTACGTTGTATGTTTTTATATCACTCACACCATTTATGGCTGACCCCTTTAGTTTGGGGGTTAGGGATCATCTCTAGCCTCATGTTTTACAGGTTGTTGCTTAGAGTTTGGAGGCTTGGATGCTTGAGATAGATTTGAGTTAAACTGATGTAATAGAGCTTTGTGTAAAAAAAAATTGTAAAGTGGTGTTGTAGAAAGAAGAGTTGTAATTCAAGGTGTTTGTATTTCCGCTGTGTTTGAAAAAGATTGTTGTAATAAAAGTTTGGAATAAAATTAATTGTGTTTTTGGGCAATGTGTACTATTACATTGAAGTTGATGCTGGGATTGTGCCACGTATTTTCTAAGATATTATTTTAGAAATTCGGGGCACTACAAAGCATCTACTGTAGTACCCCGTATTTTCAAATATTATTTTAAAGATTTGAAAATGAATTAAAATGATTTTCTGGAGATTTAATAGATATTTTCTAAAGAGTTATCTTTTACACGTGCGGAACACGTGCAACTACTTTCTTGAGAAGTTCAAAGTCAAATTTTCTTTATGTAAAATCATTATTTAATATTTGGAATTTATTTATTATTTTCCAGATTTTTCTGAAATTAATTGGATCTATTTGCAAATTTTGAGAAAAGAAGGACCTTTTTGCAAATTTGTCATTTTAGGGGTTAAAATGCAAAATGTATTTTCTGGACGTTTTGAACAGTACCGGTTGAGATTAAGGATTTTATTTTAATTTTAAATCCTAATTTAAATGATTTTTATTGAGTTTTCAAGAATAGAACTATATATGTAAAGTTATATTTTGGAAGGACTATTTTGCAAATGCATTTCTAAAACCCTAAATCCTTAGTTCTGGCCTATATAAGTGGGTGTGCAGCCGTCATTCGTGGCACAACATTTTATTTTGTGATTTTGGGAGGATCAAGAGGAGGATTTTGGATCTCGCAAAAAGAGAGGCTTTCTTGTTGGATCTCTTCATTTCTAAGGTGAGTGATATGAACTTTGTTTTGTGGTTTGATTTATGTGAACAATTGTTTTGTTGTTTATTTGACATGTTTGTTTATTTAGTGTATTTTGTATGAGAACGATGCAATGGTTGTTGTTGTATCATGTAGGTGAAATCTATGAACGTTTAGTAGATCTTGGTTGATAAATTTCTTATTGCTTGAAAGCATATTTAGGATTTGAGTATGATTATGACAATAAGGGATTGGATGGATGAACAATTGGATCTGGTGATTACAAATCGGATTTTGGTTATGAGTTGTGGTAGAAATTCATATTTTTTGAGATAATTGAATGGAAGAGTTATGAATCAAGAGATTTGACATGAAAATTGGAGAATTTAGAATTTAGTTGAGATTGAGGAAATACACCCAAATTGGGATTTTTATTGAGTTTTGGTAATCAGATGGTTTGGATCTGAATACGAACTATTTCAGCGATCAGTAAATTATTTTAAGAAAACCCTATTTTGATTATATGCACAATTTATGTTTTATTTTGAAGAAGTTGATCAAAAGTTATTTTTATCAATTCAAGTGGTTTTTGATTGGTTTATATGGATCTTTGCATATCCTATAAGTTGTATTTGATCATATAAAAAATAAACTTTTTAGAGATTTCGTTTTGTAAAGTAAATCTATGTATCGGTTGATTGTGCACAACCAAAACTATGCAGTCTGCAGGCCGACAGTCGACTGGCATGACCTTTCAGTCGACTGGTTCGACCCGACTGCTATGATCTTTAGTTTCCTTGAAAATCCGTTCTGGACAGTCGACTTAGACCATTTTCAGTCGACTGGCTCACTTAGAATATTTTCTTAAAGATTTCTGGAGTTTCTCTCTGGTAAGTCGACTTATATTCTCTGGTAAGTCGACTTATGATTTCTATAAGTCAACTTAAAACACTCTGGTAAGTCGACTTATGACTTTTATAAGTCAAATTATAACACTCAGTTTATTTTCTTAAAATCATGGAATCTTCCCTTCTGGACATTCGACTTACTTCCGTATTAGTCGACTGGTACTGATGTATTCTTATATCTATGAATATTCTTTCAAGTTATTGACCTTTAGGGTCGGGTATATTCTGCAGTGTTGAGAGTCATTGATCTCCGAGGTTGGGTATACTCTGCGGTGTTGAGAATCACTGAGAGTGATTGATAACTGGGTATCCGATCTGTGGTGTTGAGAGTGACTGATAACCGGGTATCCGATCTGTGGTATTGAGAGTGATTAATAGTCGGGTATATTTTGCGGTGTTGAGAGTGACTGATAACCGGGTATCCGATCTGTGGTATTGAGAGTGATTGATAGTTGGGTATATTCTGCGGTGTTGAGAGTCATTGATCTCCGAGGTTGGGTATACTCTGCGGTATTGAGAATCACTGAGAGTGATTGATAACCGGGTATCCGATCTGCGGTGTTGAGAATGATTGATAACCGGATATCCGATCTGTGGTATTGAGAGTGATTGATAGTCGGGTATATTCTGTGGTGTTGAGAGTCATTGATCTCCAGGATTGGGTATACTCTGCGGTGTTGAGAATCACTGAGAGTGATTGATAACCGGGTATCTGATCTGCGGTGTTGAGAGTGACTGATAACCGGGTATCCGATCTGTGGTATTGAGAGTGATTGATAGTCGAGTATATTCTGCGATGTTAAGAGTCATTGCTCTTCGAGGTTGGGTATACTCTGCGGTGTTGAGAATCACTGAGAGTGATTGATAATCGGGTATCCGATCTGCGGTATTGAGAGTGACTGATAACCGGGTATCCGATCTGTGGTATTGAGAGTGATTGATAGTCGGGTATATTCTGCGGTGTTGAGAGTCATTGATCTCTGGGGTTGGGTATACTCTGCGGTGTTGAGAATCACTGAGAGTGATTGATAACCGGGTATCCGATCTGCGGTGTTGAGAGTGACTGATAACCGGGTATCCGATCTGTGGTATTGAGAGTGATTGATAGTCGGGTATATTCTGCGGTGTTGAGAGTCATTGATCTCTGGGGTTGGGTATACTCTGCGGTGTTGAGAATCACTGAGAGTGATTGATAACCGGGTATCCGATCTGCGGTGTTGAGAGTGACTGATAACCGGGTATCCGATCTGTGGTATTGAGAGTGATTGATAGTCGGGTATATTCTGCGGTGTTGAGAGTCATTGATCTCCGGGGTTGGGTATATTCTGTGGGGTTGAGAATCACTGAGAGTGATTGATAACCGGGTATCCGATCTGCGGTGTTGAGAGTGACTGATAACCGGGTATCCGATCTGTGGTATTGGGGGTGATTGATAACCGGGTATCCAAACTGCGGTGTTGAATAGTTTGATCCATAACTACTTGTTCCTTTTTCTTCTATTGAACCCTATTACATGAAGACGTTAAGGGCTTGCACCGGACCTATGTAGAATGGGATGCATAGACTCCGACAAGTATGCATTAGAGAGTCAACATATAGAAATTGTATTTTCTTGACTTGGTTTTATGCATGTGTTTTTCCTGTTTTCTGCTTCTACCACTTAGTTAAGCTACACTTGATGTTTTCATGTTTTCCTGTCATTTCTTACTTCACAATACATGTTTAGTATATGTTATTCTCGTTCAGTACATATTGTTTAAGAATCCATGCTTATTGTTTATTTATGTTGTCGCTTATTTATGTCACTCACACCATTTATGGCTGACCCCTTTAGTTTTGGGGGTTAGGGATCAACTCTAGCCTCATGTGTTACAGGTTGTTGCTTAGAGTTTGGAGGTTGGGATGCTTGAGTTAGTTTTGGAGATAATCTGGTGTAATAGAGCTTTGTGTAAATCTTCGTAAAAAGAATGTTGTAATTCAAGGTGTTTTGTATTCCGCTGTGTTTGTAAAGATTGATGTAGTAAAAGTTTGGAATAAAATTATTTGTGTTTTTTGGGCTATGTGTACCATTACATTGAAGTTGATGCTGGGATTGTGCCACGTATTTTCTAAGATATTACATTAGAAATTCGGGGCGCTACATCTACTCCCCCCAACAAAATCCTGGGTGGTGGGGATCAATCAACAGTAAATGTCTAACAGGCCGGGTACATCCCTCAGTCTAGCGTCAGCCCGATCTCGACTTCATCATCCTCGTATTCCTCTACCTGGAAGATGCTCGCGATCCCCCCCCCCCCCCCCCCCCCCCGGACCTGCTGCGGCAACAGTTGCCCAAAAGGAAATAAGATGCATAATGTGAGTTAAATTACTAGAAATACTATTACATGTCCCACGGAAATAACGGTTATTCCTGTCTAGCCAAAGACCCCAGGTTGTTGCGCCGATAGCGATAAACTAAGGTTCTCTCATCGTTCGTCTCTCAGTAGCGAACTTTGGTCCTACCCACAGATCCTCATACTTACTAGAATAGTCATACGTCCCCAGGGCGCTAAGTATCTCCACAAGAACTGCTTTGTTTCTGGGACATTGTAGGAAAAGATGATCTCTAATTTCAGGGACCACATTGCAGAATCCACATTAGAAATTGAGGATAACCATCATGCAATCAGAGAATATATAACTTCCTGCTACACCATAAAAAAGAACAACACGTTCCTATAATCTAGTTAGTTTTAAGTAACCAAGATTGAAGCTTTTACCATTTTCAAAGATTATTTTTCATGGTAATGATATGAAATTGAGTGTATGGCCAGGCGTGCATAAAATTCTTTCTTTTGAATTATATGCACCTTTACGCTTGTCATAAGTATGAGGCTCTAATTTCTCTTTAATTAAGTAATATTTTCGTCTATTCTTTTAAATAAAATTATGTCATGGTTGGTAAATATGTGTTATTATTTCATTCTGAATATTACAGGGACTTTACATATCAAATAATCATTGTAGTTGTACCTGAACAAATGGGTAGCAGAACCCATGCATTACACATACGGTTTATTGCCTTCGACAATACAACTAAAAATCTTTCACCTCTTTTCTTTTTATATTACTAAAGATCTATGCTAACATGTTATTTCATAACCCTTGTTGTATATTTGTACATATTACTAAGCTCCTCTCTATTGCTTAATGTACAGGTTATTTGATGAATGCATTTGAGCTATTGGATTGAAGTTTCTTTGAACGTCTGATGGGAATAAATTTTTGCAGGGCCCAATTTGACCAATTTGATGTGCAAACTGCAAACTAAAATTTTGTGTTATGTGCAATTAAATAAGAGTATTCAGTTCAATAGCCTATATAGAATGAATGATCTCATTCCTGGGTTTAGAGCATCCACAGTCGTGGTTTGCTAAAAAATGAAAAATGCATATTATAAATATGGCAAAGTGAATTTGCTGCAGTCGTGAATTGCTATAATATAGCACAAAAAAAAATAATTAAGATCGGGCGGATCTTCGAGATCCGTCCCACGATTTTTAAATGTTTTTTTTTTGAATTTTTTAATAATTAAAACAAATTTTAAAGTTAAAAAAACAAAAATTAATGGGCTCCACTTCACTGGACGGATTTTCAAGATCCGTCCAAGGGATGGGGGGGGTATTTTTTTGGGTTTTATTAATACGAAATTTTTTTTTTTCAAAGTGACGGACTTTGAAGATCCGTCTGAAAAATAAAAAAATCATTTTTTTAAAGCAACGGACTGTGAAGATCCGTCTGAGAATTAATTTTTTTTTTTAGTGGGACGAATCTTGAAGATCCGTCCTGTATAATATGCATAATTTCTATATCCGCTCTCATATATAGCAATCTACTGTTGCGAAATCGTCAAAATATATATAAATAGCAAACGACTGCAGCACTTTTTAAGCTAAAATATGTATAATACGCATAGATAGCAAACGATAGTGAATACTCTTATGACACATATTTGAGGTAATAAATTCACGAAGGAAAAAATATTTCTAAAACTAGAAAATCTATATAATAAATCACAAAGAAAGCTATCAAGTGGCTCTCCTTCAATCCCTCCAAAAATCAAAGGCCCAGATCTAACCTTACAAAACATATTTTTCCCCCAAAAGTTCCCCCCAAAATTCAAATTCAAATCTCCCACCCAAAACAACTCCTATATTTATTTATTTATTTTTTCTCTCTCTCCCTCCCTCTTCTATTAAAAAATTAAGAAAATAAAAATTTTAAAAAATTTTAAAATATTAAAAAATTAAAAAATTAAAATTTTAAAAACTTTAAAAATAATTCCAAAAAAATCATATAATATGTTTTTTGCTCTAAGTTTACTACTTTAATTAATTTGCTGGACCTCCAAAACTATTTTATATGATCAAATAAAGTGCACCGTTCCGAAGACGTGCCATAGGCACATGTCAACGGGCAAACCTAGTTATTAATAGTTCACGGGCCAGAAGAAATGTTCCATTAACTTTCTGAATTGTGACGAGAGAAGGAATTGTTTTTTTATATATAAATATTGGATAATTATGAGGAGATCCAAGTTTGCCATTTAAATTTCGGTTTTGGCTTAAGATAGAATATGCTTAGGGATAATGATGAAGATTTAAACCTGTGTATCATAGACTTCTATAAATAATTATTATGGCCTCTATTGAAGTGAACTTTTTTTTTGTTTGGATTAAGAAAAGGTAGGAAAACCCTACCTCATTAATATATACTAGTATTATACACGTGCACACGTGCACGTGAAAAAAATTGAAGGGATAATACACGTGCACACGTGCACGGGAAAAAATTGAAGGGATAATGAAAAGGGTAAAAAGAAAATAATTTCCAAACTGGTCCACTGTGAAAAATATTTAAAATATTTACCAAACTGGTCCACTTTCGAAATTATTTACCAAAGTTAGTCCATAACTGGTCCACTTTCGAAAATATTTGGGTTGAGGACAAATTACACTAAGGTGTTCTCCAATTATAGTAGTAGAGATATACAAGTTATCTACACGCGTGCAATGCACGCCCTAACAATTTTTTTTAAAAGTACAGACTACGACTGTTATATAAAAGAGAGAGAGAGAGAGAGAGAGATTACTCACCTCGAACCCCAAATTCGAATATCCAAACCCAAACCCCATAATTGAAAGATTACATGTAACGCCCCGGATCCCCGTTACAGGATATCCGTGACATCACCAGAATCTTTTCCTTCAAATGCATCTTAACACAACAAATAACACAGAAATTTAAAAATCTTTATTGCCAAATATAATTATTACATCAATAGTTACAACTCTTATCTTGTTCTTGAATGAGGAATACAAATTACATAAACTCATTATAACTAATTACAAAAATATTCAAACTCCTCTTGCGATTGACTGTCTTCCAGATTGGCAGTCGATTGATCACTACCGAAAATCCGCTGAGTAGTCTATCTGCCTCCCTGGGACTTGCCCCTCGGCTTGAGCCTTCTGCTGCGTGACTCAGATATTTCTGCACCCGCTCGAATGGTAGGCATGTGCACTGCCACCGCACTTGGATGCCTTGCTGGGTTGGCTCTCCTGCCCTCTCTACCCGGTATCCAGTACCTAATTAAGTGGACACATCAGTAATTCTACTAACGCAATGCTGATAAGAAAACAACGATCTCCAACTTGCACACCCACAAATCATCTTGAAATGGAAAGAAAAACGTGCATCCTAATTTCCTAGTGTTTGTGTAAGCCATGACCTGAAATATAATGCAAAATACAGAGTACAGAATATATGCACTAAATCTAATGTCAGCAAGACTCTGGACACACATGCATCCCATAATACATAAGCCCCAGATCGAGCAGTTTCTCCAGTTTCAGGGATTCGAACCCTCGCCATGCAATGCATTCTACTATTGTACACTTCCTGTTCCTGATAGTACAACATGATTGAGGAGTTATATAAAAAGAAATAATTAGGGGAGTTACCCCGTTGTTACTAATAAATGTTGCATCGAACCATCCTCAAAAGCCGTCATGAACTTACAGATACACAGTAGCATATCCATTGCGCAGAAGATCCATTATGATCCGTTCGTATCCACCAACATAGAACATGACGGCCTCGAAGGTCTAAAACTGTAGCGCCCCGAATTTCTAAATACGAAACTTTAGAAAATACGTGGCACTTTCCCACCGATCCACTTCAATGTAACAACATACATAGCAAAAAAAACTCAATTCATTTTATTCCAAATCTTTATTACAATAATCTTTAACATTGCAGCGGAAATACAAACACTTTAAATTACAACAATTCCTTTTTCAAAACTCTTCTTACAACAATTTACACAAGGCTCTATTATAATACTCATAATCTCTATAGCTAACCCAAGCATCCAAGCCTCCGATTCTAAGCAACCTGCAACATGTGAGGCTAGAGTTGAACCCTAACCCCCAAAACTACGGGGTCAGCCATAAATGGTGTGAGTGATATAAACAACAAACATAAACAAAACAACTAAACATAAGCAACATGTACTGAACAAAAATACATAAACTGAACATGTAATCTGAAACAAGAACGATAGGCCAGTACATGAGTGAAGCCGAGTCAAGAAACAATACCAACGATCAAGTATCAATCAATCAATCTCTCTCAAAATATGTACAACTTAACTGTACGGTACAGTCGACTGTCTTATGAACCAGTCGACTGTTCTGAACAAACAGTAATCCTCACAACTCAGAATATGTCCAACTGTCAACAATTCTCAGTACCACAATGTATGTCCAACAATCGATCACCAATAATGCCATAGATCGGATATTAATATATCCATATACAAGACCAAAGATAATATAGATCGAATACGAACCCGGTATGCCAAGACACCGACGAACATATCCATCTACAAACAAACTAAGAAGGTATAGATCGAATACGAACCCGGTATGCCAAGACACCGACGAACATATCCATCTACAAACAAACTAAGAAGGTATAGATCGAATACGAACCCGGTATGCCAAGACACCGACGAACATATCCATCTACAAACAAACTAAGAAGGTATAGATCGAATACGAACCCGGTATGCCAAGACACCGACGAACATATCCATCTACAAACAAACTAAGAAGGTATAGATCGAATACGAACCCGGCATGCCATGACACCGACGAACATATCCATCTACAAACAAACTAAGAAGGTATAGATCGAATACGAACCCGGTATGCCAAGACACCGACGAATATATCCATCTACAAACAAACTAAGAAGGTATAGATCGAATACGAACCCGGCATGCCATGACACCGACGAACATATCCATCTACAAACAACTAAAGATAACAAGAACCCTCAAGATCAAGAAAACTCATCATAACCAGTCGACTTATGTTATAGTAAGTCGATTGCCCCGAGAACCAATATCCAAGATTATAACAAGTGCAGTAAGTCGACTCGATATTCCATTAGTCGACATACCCGAAACAATTACCAATAATTTTCTCAAGAACAATCCAAGTGCTAACAGTCGACTCATAGGGGTCATGGTCGACTGTCTCGAAAAGACTGAACAAAACTTTACTCAGCGTACCAGTCGACTGATTATAGTGCCAGTCGACTGTCCCGAACGATTACACGAGACTGAAAACATAATAATAGGGTCGTACCAGTCGACTGAGTTATAGACCAGTCGACTGTCGGCCTACAATTCTCACAATTTAGGTCTGAAATCAAATAATAAATTCTGGTGTCTATCTCAATACCAAATCTCTTCCTCAACTCAAATCTAATCCGATTCGTATTCCCCAGATCCAAGGATTCATCCATCCAATTTCTTATTTTCATAATCATAATCAAATCTGAACATGTTTCAAGTAATCAAGAATTGTCAATCAAGATCTACTAATCTTTCATGGATTTCACATGCATATTTCGAATAACTACCATGGCATCGATTTCATACAAGATACGAAAACATCAAACAAAACAGCATGCAATCATACACATAAACAAACAAGTCTATATCACTCACCTTTTGAATCGAGAAGAATCCACAAAAGCCTTCCTTTACTAGATCCAAAACTCCTTCCTCGATCACCAAAAGAAAGAGAATATAATAAGATCTGAGTTGTGCAGCGAATGACGGCTGCAAAGTTTCTTATATAGGCCGGGATCAAGTATTAGGGTTTAGGAATATATTTACAAAATAATCCCTTCAAAATGCAATTATACATATATATATATATATATATATATATATATATATATATATATATATATATATATATCTACTCTTGGAAATTCATCTAAAATTCATTTAAATTAGGATTTAATAGAAAATATACTTCTAAATCTTAACCAATACTGTTTAGAACGTCCAGAATGCCAATTTTGCATTTTAGCCCTTAAAAATGTCAATTTTACAAAAAGGTCCTTCTTTTATCAAAAATTGCAAATAGATCCATTTAATTCCAGAAAAATCTGGAAAAATAGTAAATAATTCCCAAATAATAAATAATGATTCTTCATAGAGAAAACTTAATTTTTCAAACATCTCAACAGTCATTTGCACGTGTTTTGCACGTGTACAAAAGATAAATCTTTTAGAAAATATCAATTAAATTCTCAGAAAATCATTTAAATTCATTTTCAAATAATTAAAATAATATTTGAAAATATGGGGTTCTACATCACTCCCTCCTTAGAAGAGTTCTGTCCTCAGAACTACGGCTAATGAGGTCCGAACAACCCACTAATAGTGATCGAAACTTATAGGTAGAAATATATCTTTAGGAAATACAATCACATCAAAGAATGCAATACATCACACCAAATAGACACAATCATACAAAGAACTCAGAAAAGACAATCTTCCGCTGCGCGACTCTGATAACTCGTCATTGGAAGCCAACTGCAGCAACTACTGAACTCCTGCATCCAACTCTGACCTTCTGCTTCATCCTCTCGAGAATTTGTGGCCACTCCCTCCTTAGAAAAAGGCATGACTAAGGATAGCCACCTCAAGACCTTGCTTGGAAACACCTTAAGCTCCACCCAATTGTATGCAAGAAAACAGTATTAAATAAAACTCTGTCTTCATTCCATTAATCCCGATAAACTTGTCACATGAAGAAAATACTCAATCTTCAATTATTCCAAAATAAAGTTTTACTTAATACAAAAGAATAAATTCTAAAATTTCTTGCATACACAGATCATATTTCTGGATTGCCCGCATCCTCTTCCGTCAATGCGAACACTCGCCCTTGCTTCGGATCCTTGTCTTTCTCTGCATTCTCTTTCTTCAGCTGTGGACATCGTGGTCGGATATGCCCTTCTTGACCACACTGGAAACAAATCTGCTTTGCCAACTTCGGACATTCTCTCCTCTTATGTCCTGTCTGCCCGCAGAAGAAGCAAGTCACCCCCTGAGTTGCCGGTGCCTTCTGCACTGAATCACTGGGCTTGCTTTGCTCCACTGGGAATTCCTCTCTATCCTGATCATCTGCTGGCCTCTTCTTCTTATTCCAAGTCTCTTGCTTTACCCGGGACTGATCCATATCTTCCTCGGTCATAGCTGCTCTCCTGACCAGCTTGTCGAATCTTCTGATGCCCAAAGGAACCATCCTTGACCTCAAGTTTGGCCTCAAGCCCTGCTCAATCTTTTTGGCCTTCTTTGCTTCGTCCACAACCAACTCTGGTGCATACCTCGAAAGTTGTGCGAACTTCGTCTCATACTCCCGAACAGTCATGCTGCCCTGCTGAAGGTTCAAGAACTCAGTCGCCTTCTTCTCCTGAACATCAAGAGGAAAGAAGCGATCTCTGAACTTATCCAGAAAAGCGTCCCATGTCAAAGGCTGATCTCCCAGAGTCCTCTTCAGTGACTCCCACCAGACACCTGCGTCCTTTTCTAGCTGCATCGAAGCTAATTTTACCTTGCTAGCTGCCGGAGTCTCTGATACTTCAAAGATCGTCTGCATCTTCCTAATCCAGTCATCTGCCGCGGTTGGATCAGCTTGCCCCTCAAAGACTGGCGGCCTCATCCTCTTAAAGGATTCAATCTGCTTAATGGGGTCGGCATTCACCAATCCATGTCCAGCTCCATGATTGGGCGGCGGATTCTGCTGCTGAGCCTGCTGTTGCGCCAAGTTGAATGCCATCAGCGCATTCAGGATCTGATATACCTTGGCGAATTCAGCCTCAAGGTCAATTCCCGTTCCTTGAGAACTACCAGATCCATCCTCATTGTTGCCACCATTCCTGCCCCTGGGTGCAACCATTGTAAATACTGCAAAACGAGGGTAAAGTTAGAGCATCACCCACACAATTCAAACTCACATCAATATCCTATGGCAAAACCATAACCATATCATAACCTCAAACCAAACATCATGTTCTAACTCTAGGTGATACTCACACTCTGATGTCCACACCTAGGTACTCACTCTCTAGTGTCCACACCTAGGTTGGTTTTCATACTATGTCTATTATTACTATTGAAGCATGCTCTGATACCAAACTGTAGCGCCCCGAATTTCTAAATACAAAACTTTAGAAAATACGTGGCACTTTCCCAGCGATCCACTTCAATGTAACAACATACATAGCAAAAAAAACTCAATTCATTTTATTCCAAATCTTTATTACAATAATCTTTAACATTGCAGCGGAAATACAAACACTTTAAATTACAACAATTCCTTTTTCAAAACTCTTCTTACAACAATTTACACAAGGCTCTATTATAATACTCATAATCTCTATAGCTAACCCAAGCATCCAAGCCTCCGATTCTAAGCAACCTGCAACATGTGAGGCTAGAGTTGAACCCTAACCCCCAAAACTACGGGGTCAGCCATAAATGGTGTGAGTGATATAAACAACAAACATAAACAAAACAACTAAACATAAGCAACATGTACTGAACAAAAATACATAAACTGAACATGTAATCTGAAACAAGAACGATAGGCCAGTACATGAGTGAAGCCGAGTCAAGAAACAATACCAACGATCAAGTATCAATCAATCAATCTCTCTCAAAATATGTACAGCTTAACTGTACGGTACAGTCGACTGTCTTATGAACCAGTCGACTGTTCTGAACAAACAGTAATCCTCACAACTCAGAATATGTCCAACTGTCAACAATTCTCAGTACCACAATGTATGTCCAACAATCGATCACCAATAATGCCATAGATCGGATATCAATATATCCATATACAAGACCAAAGATAATATAGATCGAATACGAACCCGGTATGCCAAGACACCGACGAACATATCCATCTACAAACAAACTAAGAAGGTATAGATCGAATACGAACCCGGTATGCCAAGACACCGACGAACATATCCATCTACAAACAAACTAAGAAGGTATAGATCGAATACGAACCCGGTATGCCAAGACACCGACGAACATATCCATCTACAAACAAACTAAGAAGGTATAGATCGAATACGAACCCGGCATGCCATGACACCGACGAACATATCCATCTACAAACAAACTAAGAAGGTATAGATCGAATACGAACCCGGTATGCCAAGACACCAACGAATATATCCATCTACAAACAAACTAAGAAGGTATAGATCGAATACGAACCCGGCATGCCATGACACCGACGAACATATCCATCTACAAACAACTAAAGATAACAAGAACCCTCAAGATCAAGAAAACTCATCATAACCAGTCGACTTATGTTATAGTAAGTCGATTGCCCCGAGAACCAATATCCAAGATTATAACAAGTGCAGTAAGTCGACTCGATATTCCATTAGTCGACTTACCCGAAACAATTACCAATAATTTTCTCAAGAACAATCCAAGTGCTAACAGTCGACTCATAGGGGTCATGGTCGACTGTCTCGAAAAGACTGAACAAAACTTTACTCAGCGTACCAGTCGACTGATTATAGTGCCAGTCGACTGTCCCGAACGATTACACGAGACTGAAAACATAATAATAGGGTCGTACCAGTCGACTGAGTTATAGACCAGTCGACTGTCGGCCTACAATTCTCACAATTTAGGTCTGAAATCAAATAATAAATTCTGGTGTCTATCTCAATACCAAATCTCTTCCTCAACTCAAATCTAATCCGATTCGTAATCCCCAGATCCAAGGATTCATCCATCCAATTTCTTATTTTCATAATCATAATCAAATCTGAACATGTTTCAAGTAATCAAGAATTGTCAATCAAGATCTACTAATCTTTCATGGATTTCACATGCATATTTCGAATAACTACCATGGCATCGATTTCATACAAGATACGAAAACATCAAACAAAACAGCATGCAATCATACACATAAACAAACAAGTCTATATCACTCACCTTTTGAATCGAGAAGAATCCACAAAAGCCTTCCTTTACTAGATCCAAAACTCCTTCCTCGATCACCAAAAGAAAGAGAATATAATAAGATCTGAGTTGTGCAGCGAATGACGGCTGCAAAGTTTCTTATATAGGCCGGGATCAAGTATTAGGGTTTAGGAATATATTTACAAAATAATCCCTTCAAAATGCAATTATACATATATATATATATATATATATATATATATATATATATATATATCTACTCTTGGAAATTCATCTAAATGTATGTTAAATTAGGATTTAATAGACAATATACTTCTAAATCTTAACCAATACTGTTTAGAACGTCCAGAATGCCAATTTTGCATTTTAGCCCTTAAAAATGTCAATTTTACAAAAAGGTCCTTCTTTTATCAAAAATTGCAAATAGATCCATTTAATTCCAGAAAAATCTGGAAAAATAGTAAATAATTCCCAAATAATAAATAATGATTCTTCATAGAGAAAACTTAATTTTTCAAACATCTCAACAGTCATTTGCACGTGTTTTGCACGTGTACAAAAGATAAATCTTTTAGAAAATATCAATTAAATTCTCAGAAAATCATTTAAATTCATTTTCAAATAATTAAAATAATATTTGAAAATATGGGGTTCTACATCACTCCCTCCTTAGAAGAGTTCTGTCCTCAGAACTACGGCTAATGAGGTCCGAACAACCCACTAATAGTGATCGAAACTTATAGGTAGAAATATATCTTTAGGAAATACAATCACATCAAAGAATGCAATACATCACACCAAATAGACACAATCATACAAAGAACTCAGAAAAGACAATCTTCCGCTGCGCGACTCTGATAACTCGTCATTGGAAGCCAACTGCAGCAACTACTGAACTCCTGCATCCAACTCTGACCTTCTGCTTCATCCTCTCGAGAATTTGTGGCCACTCCCTCCTTAGAAAAAGGCATGACTAAGGATAGCCACCTCAAGACCTTGCTTGGAAACACCTTAAGCTCCACCCAATTGTATGCAAGAAAACAGTATTAAATAAAACTCTGTCTTCATTCCATTAATCCCGATAAACTTGTCACATGAAGAAAATACTCAATCTTCAATTATTCCAAAATAAAGTTTTACTTAATACAAAAGAATAAATTCTAAAATTTCTTGCATACACAGATCATATTTCTGGATTGCCCGCATCCTCTTCCGTCAATGCGAACACTCGCCCTTGCTTCGGATCCTTGTCTTTCTCTGCATTCTCTTTCTTCAGCTGTGGACATCGTGGTCGGATATGCCCTTCTTGACCACACTGGAAACAAATCTGCTTTGCCAACTTCGGACATTCTCTCCTCTTATGTCCTGTCTGCCCGCAGAAGAAGCAAGTCACCCCCTGAGTTGCCGGTGCCTTCTGCACTGAATCACTGGGCTTGCTTTGCTCCACTGGGAATTCCTCTCTATCCTGATCATCTGCTGGCCTCTTCTTCTTATTCCAAGTCTCTTGCTTTACCCGGGACTGATCCATATCTTCCTCGGTCATAGCTGCTCTCCTGACCAGCTTGTCGAATCTTCTGATGCCCAAAGGAACCATCCTTGACCTCAAGTTTGGCCTCAAGCCCTGCTCAATCTTTTTGGCCTTCTTTGCTTCGTCCACAACCAACTCTGGTGCATACCTCGAAAGTTGTGCGAACTTCGTCTCATACTCCCGAACAGTCATGCTGCCCTGCTGAAGGTTCAAGAACTCAGTCGCCTTCTTCTCCTGAACATCAAGAGGAAAGAAGCGATCTCTGAACTTATCCAGAAAAGCGTCCCATGTCAAAGGCTGATCTCCCAGAGTCCTCTTCAGTGACTCCCACCAGACACCTGCGTCCTTTTCTAGCTGCATCGAAGCTAATTTTACCTTGCTAGCTGCCGGAGTCTCTGATACTTCAAAGATCGTCTGCATCTTCCTAATCCAGTCATCTGCCGCGGTTGGATCAGCTTGCCCCTCAAAGACTGGCGGCCTCATCCTCTTAAAGGATTCAATCTGCTTAATGGGGTCGGCATTCACCAATCCATGTCCAGCTCCATGATTGGGCGGCGGATTCTGCTGCTGAGCCTGCTGTTGCGCCAAGTTGAATGCCATCAGCGCATTCAGGATCTGATATACCTTGGCGAATTCAGCCTCAAGGTCAATTCCCGTTCCTTGAGAACTACCAGATCCATCCTCATTGTTGCCACCATTCCTGCCCCTGGGTGCAACCATTGTAAATACTGCAAAACGAGGGTAAAGTTAGAGCATCACCCACACAATTCAAACTCACATCAATATCCTATGGCAAAACCATAACCATATCATAACCTCAAACCAAACATCATGTTCTAACTCTAGGTGATACTCACACTCTGATGTCCACACCTAGGTACTCACTCTCTAGTGTCCACACCTAGGTTGGTTTTCATACTATGTCTATTATTACTATTGAAGCATGCTCTGATACCAAACTGTAGCGCCCCGAATTTCTAAATACAAAACTTTAGAAAATACGTGGCACTTTCCCAGCGATCCACTTCAATGTAACAACATACATAGCAAAAAAAACTCAATTCATTTTATTCCAAATCTTTATTACAATAATCTTTAACATTGCAGCGGAAATACAAACACTTTAAATTACAACAATTCCTTTTTCAAAACTCTTCTTACAACAATTTACACAAGGCTCTATTATAATACTCATAATCTCTATAGCTAACCCAAGCATCCAAGCCTCCGATTCTAAGCAACCTGCAACATGTGAGGCTAGAGTTGAACCCTAACCCCCAAAACTACGGGGTCAGCCATAAATGGTGTGAGTGATATAAACAACAAACATAAACAAAACAACTAAACATAAGCAACATGTACTGAACAAAAATACATAAACTGAACATGTAATCTGAAACAAGAACGATAGGCCAGTACATGAGTGAAGCCGAGTCAAGAAACAATACCAACGATCAAGTATCAATCAATCAATCTCTCTCAAAATATGTACAGCTTAACTGTACGGTACAGTCGACTGTCTTATGAACCAGTCGACTGTTCTGAACAAACAGTAATCCTCACAACTCAGAATATGTCCAACTGTCAACAATTCTCAGTACCACAATGTATGTCCAACAATCGATCACCAATAATGCCATAGATCGGATATCAATATATCCATATACAAGACCAAAGATAATATAGATCGAATACGAACCCGGTATGCCAAGACACCGACGAACATATCCATCTACAAACAAACTAAGAAGGTATAGATCGAATACGAACCCGGTATGCCAAGACACCGACGAACATATCCATCTACAAACAAACTAAGAAGGTATAGATCGAATACGAACCCGGTATGCCAAGACACCGACGAACATATCCATCTACAAACAAACTAAGAAGGTATAGATCGAATACGAACCCGGCATGCCATGACACCGACGAACATATCCATCTACAAACAAACTAAGAAGGTATAGATCGAATACGAACCCGGTATGCCAAGACACCAACGAATATATCCATCTACAAACAAACTAAGAAGGTATAGATCGAATACGAACCCGGCATGCCATGACACCGACGAACATATCCATCTACAAACAACTAAAGATAACAAGAACCCTCAAGATCAAGAAAACTCATCATAACCAGTCGACTTATGTTATAGTAAGTCGATTGCCCCGAGAACCAATATCCAAGATTATAACAAGTGCAGTAAGTCGACTCGATATTCCATTAGTCGACTTACCCGAAACAATTACCAATAATTTTCTCAAGAACAATCCAAGTGCTAACAGTCGACTCATAGGGGTCATGGTCGACTGTCTCGAAAAGACTGAACAAAACTTTACTCAGCGTACCAGTCGACTGATTATAGTGCCAGTCGACTGTCCCGAACGATTACACGAGACTGAAAACATAATAATAGGGTCGTACCAGTCGACTGAGTTATAGACCAGTCGACTGTCGGCCTACAATTCTCACAATTTAGGTCTGAAATCAAATAATAAATTCTGGTGTCTATCTCAATACCAAATCTCTTCCTCAACTCAAATCTAATCCGATTCGTAATCCCCAGATCCAAGGATTCATCCATCCAATTTCTTATTTTCATAATCATAATCAAATCTGAACATGTTTCAAGTAATCAAGAATTGTCAATCAAGATCTACTAATCTTTCATGGATTTCACATGCATATTTCGAATAACTACCATGGCATCGATTTCATACAAGATACGAAAACATCAAACAAAACAGCATGCAATCATACACATAAACAAACAAGTCTATATCACTCACCTTTTGAATCGAGAAGAATCCACAAAAGCCTTCCTTTACTAGATCCAAAACTCCTTCCTCGATCACCAAAAGAAAGAGAATATAATAAGATCTGAGTTGTGCAGCGAATGACGGCTGCAAAGTTTCTTATATAGGCCGGGATCAAGTATTAGGGTTTAGGAATATATTTACAAAATAATCCCTTCAAAATGCAATTATACATATATATATATATATATATATATATATATATATATATATATATATATATCTACTCTTGGAAATTCATCTAAAATTCATTTAAATTAGGATTTAATAGAAAATATACTTCTAAATCTTAACCAATACTGTTTAGAACGTCCAGAATGCCAATTTTGCATTTTAGCCCTTAAAAATGTCAATTTTACAAAAAGGTCCTTCTTTTATCAAAAATTGCAAATAGATCCATTTAATTCCAGAAAAATCTGGAAAAATAGTAAATAATTCCCAAATAATAAATAATGATTCTTCATAGAGAAAACTTAATTTTTCAAACATCTCAACAGTCATTTGCACGTGTTTTGCACGTGTACAAAAGATAAATCTTTTAGAAAATATCAATTAAATTCTCAGAAAATCATTTAAATTCATTTTCAAATAATTAAAATAATATTTGAAAATATGGGGTTCTACATCACTCCCTCCTTAGAAGAGTTCTGTCCTCAGAACTACGGCTAATGAGGTCCGAACAACCCACTAATAGTGATCGAAACTTATAGGTAGAAATATATCTTTAGGAAATACAATCACATCAAAGAATGCAATACATCACACCAAATAGACACAATCATACAAAGAACTCAGAAAAGACAATCTTCCGCTGCGCGACTCTGATAACTCGTCATTGGAAGCCAACTGCAGCAACTACTGAACTCCTGCATCCAACTCTGACCTTCTGCTTCATCCTCTCGAGAATTTGTGGCCACTCCCTCCTTAGAAAAAGGCATGACTAAGGATAGCCACCTCAAGACCTTGCTTGGAAACACCTTAAGCTCCACCCAATTGTATGCAAGAAAACAGTATTAAATAAAACTCTGTCTTCATTCCATTAATCCCGATAAACTTGTCACATGAAGAAAATACTCAATCTTCAATTATTCCAAAATAAAGTTTTACTTAATACAAAAGAATAAATTCTAAAATTTCTTGCATACACAGATCATATTTCTGGATTGCCCGCATCCTCTTCCGTCAATGCGAACACTCGCCCTTGCTTCGGATCCTTGTCTTTCTCTGCATTCTCTTTCTTCAGCTGTGGACATCGTGGTCGGATATGCCCTTCTTGACCACACTGGAAACAAATCTGCTTTGCCAACTTCGGACATTCTCTCCTCTTATGTCCTGTCTGCCCGCAGAAGAAGCAAGTCACCCCCTGAGTTGCCGGTGCCTTCTGCACTGAATCACTGGGCTTGCTTTGCTCCACTGGGAATTCCTCTCTATCCTGATCATCTGCTGGCCTCTTCTTCTTATTCCAAGTCTCTTGCTTTACCCGGGACTGATCCATATCTTCCTCGGTCATAGATGCTCTCCTGACCAGCTTGTCGAATCTTCTGATGCCCAAAGGAACCATCCTTGACCTCAAGTTTGGCCTCAAGCCCTGCTCAATCTTTTTGGCCTTCTTTGCTTCGTCCACAACCAACTCTGGTGCATACCTCGAAAGTTGTGCGAACTTCGTCTCATACTCCCGAACAGTCATGCTGCCCTGCTGAAGGTTCAAGAACTCAGTCGCCTTCTTCTCCTGAACATCAAGAGGAAAGAAGCGATCTCTGAACTTATCCAGAAAAGCGTCCCATGTCAAAGGCTGATCTCCCAGAGTCCTCTTCAGTGACTCCCACCAGACACCTGCGTCCTTTTCTAGCTGCATCGAAGCTAATTTTACCTTGCTAGCTGCCGGAGTCTCTGATACTTCAAAGATCGTCTGCATCTTCCTAATCCAGTCATCTGCCGCGGTTGGATCAGCTTGCCCCTCAAAGACTGGCGGCCTCATCCTCTTAAAGGATTCAATCTGCTTAATGGGGTCGGCATTCACCAATCCATGTCCAGCTCCATGATTGGGCGGCGGATTCTGCTGCTGAGCCTGCTGTTGCGCCAAGTTGAATGCCATCAGCGCATTCAGGATCTGATATACCTTGGCGAATTCAGCCTCAAGGTCAATTCCCGTTCCTTGAGAACTACCAGATCCATCCTCATTGTTGCCACCATTCCTGCCCCTGGGTGCAACCATTGTAAATACTGCAAAACGAGGGTAAAGTTAGAGCATCACCCACACAATTCAAACTCACATCAATATCCTATGGCAAAACCATAACCATATCATAACCTCAAACCAAACATCATGTTCTAACTCTAGGTGATACTCACACTCTGATGTCCACACCTAGGTACTCACTCTCTAGTGTCCACACCTAGGTTGGTTTTCATACTATGTCTATTATTACTATTGAAGCATGCTCTGATACCAAACTGTAGCGCCCCGAATTTCTAAATACAAAACTTTAGAAAATACGTGGCACTTTCCCAGCGATCCACTTCAATGTAACAACATACATAGCAAAAAAAACTCAATTCATTTTATTCCAAATCTTTATTACAATAATCTTTAACATTGCAGCGGAAATACAAACACTTTAAATTACAACAATTCCTTTTTCAAAACTCTTCTTACAACAATTTACACAAGGCTCTATTATAATACTCATAATCTCTATAGCTAACCCAAGCATCCAAGCCTCCGATTCTAAGCAACCTGCAACATGTGAGGCTAGAGTTGAACCCTAACCCCCAAAACTACGGGGTCAGCCATAAATGGTGTGAGTGATATAAACAACAAACATAAACAAAACAACTAAACATAAGCAACATGTACTGAACAAAAATACATAAACTGAACATGTAATCTGAAACAAGAACGATAGGCCAGTACATGAGTGAAGCCGAGTCAAGAAACAATACCAACGATCAAGTATCAATCAATCAATCTCTCTCAAAATATGTACAGCTTAACTGTACGGTACAGTCGACTGTCTTATGAACCAGTCGACTGTTCTGAACAAACAGTAATCCTCACAACTCAGAATATGTCCAACTGTCAACAATTCTCAGTACCACAATGTATGTCCAACAATCGATCACCAATAATGCCATAGATCGGATATCAATATATCCATATACAAGACCAAAGATAATATAGATCGAATACGAACCCGGTATGCCAAGACACCGACGAACATATCCATCTACAAACAAACTAAGAAGGTATAGATCGAATACGAACCCGGTATGCCAAGACACCGACGAACATATCCATCTACAAACAAACTAAGAAGGTATAGATCGAATACGAACCCGGTATGCCAAGACACCGACGAACATATCCATCTACAAACAAACTAAGAAGGTATAGATCGAATACGAACCCGGCATGCCATGACACCGACGAACATATCCATCTACAAACAAACTAAGAAGGTATAGATCGAATACGAACCCGGTATGCCAAGACACCGACGAATATATCCATCTACAAACAAACTAAGAAGGTATAGATCGAATACGAACCCGGCATGCCATGACACCGACGAACATATCCATCTACAAACAACTAAAGATAACAAGAACCCTCAAGATCAAGAAAACTCATCATAACCAGTCGACTTATGTTATAGTAAGTCGATTGCCCCGAGAACCAATATCCAAGATTATAACAAGTGCAGTAAGTCGACTCGATATTCCATTAGTCGACTTACCCGAAACAATTACCAATAATTTTCTCAAGAACAATCCAAGTGCTAACAGTCGACTCATAGGGGTCATGGTCGACTGTCTCGAAAAGACTGAACAAAACTTTACTCAGCGTACCAGTCGACTGATTATAGTGCCAGTCGACTGTCCCGAACGATTACACGAGACTGAAAACATAATAATAGGGTCGTACCAGTCGACTGAGTTATAGACCAGTCGACTGTCGGCCTACAATTCTCACAATTTAGGTCTGAAATCAAATAATAAATTCTGGTGTCTATCTCAATACCAAATCTCTTCCTCAACTCAAATCTAATCCGATTCGTAATCCCCAGATCCAAGGATTCATCCATCCAATTTCTTATTTTCATAATCATAATCAAATCTGAACATGTTTCAAGTAATCAAGAATTGTCAATCAAGATCTACTAATCTTTCATGGATTTCACATGCATATTTCGAATAACTACCATGGCATCGATTTCATACAAGATACGAAAACATCAAACAAAACAGCATGCAATCATACACATAAACAAACAAGTCTATATCACTCACCTTTTGAATCGAGAAGAATCCACAAAAGCCTTCCTTTGCTAGATCCAAAACTCCTTCCTCGATCACCAAAAGAAAGAGAATATAATAAGATCTGAGTTGTGCAGCGAATGACGGCTGCAAAGTTTCTTATATAGGCCGGGATCAAGTATTAGGGTTTAGGAATATATTTACAAAATAATCCCTTCAAAATGCAATTATACATATATATATATATATATATATATATATATATATACTCTTGGAAATTCATCTAAAATTCATTTAAATTAGGATTTAATAGAAAATATACTTCTAAATCTTAACCAATACTGTTTAGAACGTCCAGAATGCCAATTTTGCATTTTAGCCCTTAAAAATGTCAATTTTACAAAAAGGTCCTTCTTTTATCAAAAATTGCAAATAGATCCATTTAATTCCAGAAAAATCTGGAAAAATAGTAAATAATTCCCAAATAATAAATAATGATTCTTCATAGAGAAAACTTAATTTTTCAAACATCTCAACAGTCATTTGCACGTGTACAAAAGATAAATCTTTTAGAAAATATCAATTAAATTCTCAGAAAATCATTTAAATTCATTTTCAAATAATTAAAATAATATTTGAAAATATGGGGTTCTACATCACTCCCTCCTTAGAAGAGTTCTGTCCTCAGAACTACGGCTAATGAGGTCCGAACAACCCACTAATAGTGATCGAAACTTATAGGTAGAAATATATCTTTAGGAAATACAATCACATCAAAGAATGCAATACATCACACCAAATAGACACAATCATACAAAGAACTCAGAAAAGACAATCTTCCGCTGCGCGACTCTGATAACTCGTCATTGGAAGCCAACTGCAGCAACTACTGAACTCCTGCATCCAACTCTGACCTTCTGCTTCATCCTCTCGAGAATTTGTGGCCACTCCCTCCTTAGAAAAAGGCATGACTAAGGATAGCCACCTCAAGACCTTGCTTGGAAACACCTTAAGCTCCACCCAATTGTATGCAAGAAAACAGTATTAAATAAAACTCTGTCTTCATTCCATTAATCCCGATAAACTTGTCACATGAAGAAAATACTCAATCTTCAATTATTCCAAAATAAAGTTTTACTTAATACAAAAGAATAAATTCTAAAATTTCTTGCATACACAGATCATATTTCTGGATTGCCCGCATCCTCTTCCGTCAATGCGAACACTCGCCCTTGCTTCAGATCCTTGTCTTTCTCTGCATTCTCTTTCTTCAGCTGTGGACATCGTGGTCGGATATGCCCTTCTTGACCACACTGGAAACAAATCTGCTTTGCCAACTTCGGACATTCTCTCCTCTTATGTCCTGTCTGCCCGCAGAAGAAGCAAGTCACCCCCTGAGTTGCCGGTGCCTTCTGCACTGAATCACTGGGCTTGCTTTGCTCCACTGGGAATTCCTCTCTATCCTGATCATCTGCTGGCCTCTTCTTCTTATTCCAAGTCTCTTGCTTTACCCGGGACTGATCCATATCTTCCTCGGTCATAGCTGCTCTCCTGACCAGCTTGTCGAATCTTCTGATGCCCAAAGGAACCATCCTTGACCTCAAGTTTGGCCTCAAGCCCTGCTCAATCTTTTTGGCCTTCTTTGCTTCGTCCACAACCAACTCTGGTGCATACCTCGAAAGTTGTGCGAACTTCGTCTCATACTCCCGAACAGTCATGCTGCCCTGCTGAAGGTTCAAGAACTCAGTCGCCTTCTTCTCCTGAACATCAAGAGGAAAGAAGCGATCTCTGAACTTATCCAGAAAAGCGTCCCATGTCAAAGGCTGATCTCCCAGAGTCCTCTTCAGTGACTCCCACCAGACACCTGCGTCCTTTTCTAGCTGCATCGAAGCTAATTTTACCTTGCTAGCTGCCGGAGTCTCTGATACTTCAAAGATCGTCTGCATCTTCCTAATCCAGTCATCTGCCGCGGTTGGATCAGCTTGCCCCTCAAAGACTGGCAGGCCTCATCCTCTTAAAGGATTCAATCTGCTTAATGGGGTCGGCATTCACCAATCCATGTCCAGCTCCATGATTGGGCGGCGGATTCTGCTGCTGAGCCTGCTGTTGCGCCAAGTTGAATGCCATCAGCGCATTCAGGATCTGATATACCTTGGCGAATTCAGCCTCAAGGTAAATTCCCGTTCCTCGAGAACTACCAGATCCATCCTCATTGTTGCCACCATTCCTGCCCCTAGGTGCAGCCATTGTAAATACTGCAAAACGAGGGTAAAGTTAGAGCATCACCCACACAATTCAAACTCACATCAATATCCTATGGCAAAACCATAACCATATCATAACCTCAAACCAAACATCATGTTCTAACTCTAGGTGATACTCACACTCTGATGTCCACACCTAGGTACTCACTCTCTAGTGTCCACACCTAGGTTGGTTTTCATACTATGTCTATTATTACTATTGAAGCATGCTCTGATACCAAACTGTAGCGCCCCGAATTTCTAAATACGAAACTTTAGAAAATACGTGGCACTTTCCCAGCGATCCACTTCAATGTAACAACATACATAGCAAAAAAAACTCAATTCATTTTATTCCAAATCTTTATTACAATAATCTTTAACATTGCAGCGGAAATACAAACACTTTAAATTACAACAATTCCTTTTTCAAAACTCTTCTTACAACAATTTACACAAGGCTCTATTATAATACTCATAATCTCTATAGCTAACCCAAGCATCCAAGCCTCCGATTCTAAGCAACCTGCAACATGTGAGGCTAGAGTTGAACCCTAACCCCCAAAACTACGGGGTCAGCCATAAATGGTGTGAGTGATATAAACAACAAACATAAACAAAACAACTAAACATAAGCAACATGTACTGAACAAAAATACATAAACTGAACATGTAATCTGAAACAAGAACGATAGGCCAGTACATGAGTGAAGCCGAGTCAAGAAACAATACCAACGATCAAGTATCAATCAATCAATCTCTCTCAAAATATGTACAACTTAACTGTACGGTACAGTCGACTGTCTTATGAACCAGTCGACTGTTCTGAACAAACAGTAATCCTCACAACTCAGAATATGTCCAACTGTCAACAATTCTCAGTACCACAATGTATGTCCAACAATCGATCACCAATAATGCCATAGATCGGATATCAATATATCCATATACAAGACCAAAGATAATATAGATCGAATACGAACCCGGTATGCCAAGACACCGACGAACATATCCATCTACAAACAAACTAAGAAGGTATAGATCGAATACGAACCCGGTATGCCAAGACACCGACGAACATATCCATCTACAAACAAACTAAGAAGGTATAGATCGAATACGAACCCGGTATGCCAAGACACCGACGAACATATCCATCTACAAACAAACTAAGAAGGTATAGATTGAATACGAACCCGGCATGCCATGACACCGACGAACATATCCATCTACAAACAAACTAAGAAGGTATAGATCGAATACGAACCCGGTATGCCAAGACACCGACGAATATATCCATCTACAAACAAACTAAGAAGGTATAGATCGAATACGAACCCGGCATGCCATGACACCGACGAACATATCCATCTACAAACAACTAAAGATAACAAGAACCCTCAAGATCACGAAAACTCATCATAACCAGTCGACTTATGTTATAGTAAGTCGATTGCCCCGAGAACCAATATCCAAGATTATAACAAGTGCAGTAAGTCGACTCGATATTCCATCAGTCGACTTACCCGAAATAATTACCAATAATTTTCTCAAGAACAATCCAAGTGCTAACAGTCGACTCATAGGGGTCATGGTCGACTGTCCCGAAAAGACTGAACAAAACTTTACTCAGCGTACCAGTCGACTGATTATAGTGCCAGTCGACTGTCCCGAACGATTACACGAGACTGAAAACATAATAATAGGGTCGTACCAGTCGACTGTCGGCCTACAATTCTCACAATTTAGGTCTGAAATCAAATAATAAATTATGGTGTCTATCTCAATACCAAATCTCTTCCTCAACTCAAATCTAATCCGATTCGTAATCCCCAGATCCAAGGATTCATCCATCCAATTTCTTATTTTCATAATCATAATCAAATCTTAACATGTTTCAAGTAATCAAGAATTGTCAATCAAGATCTACTAATCTTTCATGGATTTCACATGCATATTTCGAATAACTACCATGGCATCGATTTCATACAAGATACGAAAACATCAAACAAAACAGCATGCAATCATACACATAAACAAACAAGTCTATATCACTCACCTTTTGAATCGAGAAGAATCCACAAAAGCCTTCCTTTACTAGATCCAAAACTCCTTCCTCGATCACCAAAAGAAAGAGAATATAATAAGATCTGAGTTGTGCAGCGAATGACGGCTGCAAAGTTTCTTATATAGGCCGGGATCAAGTATATTTACAAAATAATCCCTTCAAAATGCAATTATACATATATATATATATATATATATATATATATATATATATATATATATATATCTACTCTTGGAAATTCATCTAAAATTCATTTAAATTAGGATTTAATAGAAAATATACTTCTAAATCTTAACCAATACTGTTTAGAACGTCCAGAATGCCAATTTTGCATTTTAGCCCTTAAAAATGTCAATTTTACAAAAAGGTCCTTCTTTTATCAAAAATTGCAAATAGATCCATTTAATTCCAGAAAAATCTGGAAAAATAGTAAATAATTCCCAAATAATAAATAATGATTCTTCATAGAGAAAACTTAATTTTTCAAACATCTCAACAGTCATTTTCACGTGTTTGCACGTGTACAAAAGATAAATCTTTTAGAAAATATCAATTAAATTCTCAGAAAATCATTTAAATTCATTTTCAAATAATTAAAATAATATTTGAAAATACGGGGTTCTACAAAAATCCCCTATCCGCTAGGAAATCGACATCCCGTTCTTATCATGGTACTTCAGGAATCAATAGTGCAAGATACGTACAACAGCACGTATCCCTAATGACAGGAAGAGACAATCTTAGGTTATCACCACCTAGTGCTAACTTTCAGAACGAGTCGAATTATAGGAAATCATCCCAAACACCAATTCGGTCCTCAAGCGAAACAATAAAGGAAAACCTAATCAATGCAATTTACTAAAAACATGTTGTTACCCAAATTATACACGGTGTCGATCAAATAATGTCGAGCCTGACTGGTCTGTCAAAATAACAATCATCATGAGAATCACATCCATAGATTCCTAATACCTTCACAGGTCATCGACCAATAACCCCGACCGTGACCCTCAGCGAGTAGTCCAACGGCGCCCAAAAGATGCAATATAATTAGAATGAAGGTAAGCACACACATAACCACCAATACTCAACCATTGACAGACTCAGGCATTAGGACACCAGTCACCAATCGACCAGAGCTATCTTCCAACTTACTCATGTTCACCATGAGTACTGTAACACCCCGAATTCCAAAACAGACTAAATTCGAAGTTCCTCAGAATCTTTACACTTCTCTTCGTACAATTTTACAAGGAATTTAAAACTTTATTACATCAGAGTTACATTTAAACAGCGGAAACAAATTTACATCAATTACACAAATGAAATAAAACAACACTTGACCAATTCTTTAAGCATCAATTCCTCTTTAGTCTTTTCACTCACTTTGTCCTACATGGATACTGTGGGCTCGTCAATTTATTCAACCGACGTAAGGATATAATACATCAATTTTTTCTTACTTAGAAAACACACACTTGTCACAAACAAAACTACGGGGACTATCCTATAGATGTTGTGTTGTGTTGTGCCCTTAGTCCTTAATGCAGTTATTTATATTATATGACACTAATGCGCACATGTTCGGATTCTATGCATTCCATACTGCATAGGTCGGAGGGCAAGCCTTCAATCGTTCTTCATCTTGTAGGGTTCAGTCCCTCGCCATGACTTAAACTACTACGGTAATTACGGTAAGTATCCTAGATGTTCTATGAGTTATGAGCCCATGTCTAGACAGTCTGGAGGGGAATCCCACGCACTGACATGACGCATCATGCAGGTAATCTATGGACAATTCAATCTCCATCATGAAACGATGACACAACTCGTTGTCACCAAACACCCCACAAGCATCGCCACCGGGACAATAATTTCGGAGTAGTGTTCACGTCATGACAAGACATATCAAGCAGGCAGTCTGTGAATCACTCTCACACCGCCAATCCGATGGCCCTGATACTTGTATTTTTCTCTTACTTTCGTCACATCTCCACTATGTATGTAGTCCTTAATTTATTTGAATCATGATTAAAATTAATCCCCTAGAGTTAGCACTTCCTCTATACCGGACTTAACCATTAATTCAACAACATGACCCAAACTTGGTCTTTTCATCTCAACAATTCATCTAAAAAATTTATTCAATTGCCGGTATAAGGGCTTTGCTACCCTCTAGTTCAAAAATCTCATTTCATGTTCACAATTTGAGTATTCACACTCACCAATATTCCTCATAAGTTATCATGATTTTCATTTCAATTCATGCATCATCTCAATATATAAAAGAGACAAGACTATTTGATTTTATCCATAATATCCAACTGACAATTTTATTCTCACTATAATTTCTTTTCTTTCATAAGATCAAAGATCTCATTTAAGCCCAAATATTCACATTTATTTTTCTTGCATTATCTCACTTATAAAAACTTTACTTAATTTCTCTTTTAAAAATAATAACATCTCCTTTATGTGATCAATAATGTATTTATAATAAAAATCTTCTCTAATAAAGCTTTAATTTCTCAAGTATAGTAAGTTCAAGACTATAGAAATTTTTTCATGTGATCTAGGGAATTTTAGAATAATTCTAATAATTTTTCTTAATTTTTAAACCACTTAAAACCATTAAAAAATATCAAAACCTCAAAAAAATTGGATTTTAGAAAAAGGGTGGCCGAAGCCAGGGCTCGAACCCGCGCACAGCGCCCCACGCGCGCTACAGCAACGTTATTATGCCGCACCCGAAGACCAAGAAACCCAATAGCACTAGCTGTCAACTAGGGAACTTAAAATCCATTTAAGGTGTGGGTCTCGGTATTGAGTTAAACTCAAAAAGGAAAAATTAAAGCCTCCGAAGAGACTCGAACCTGAGACCTCCGAAAACCCCCTAGCTATAGTAACACCTTAACACGCACCCTCTGACCAATATGGTCATGGTGACTAACCAGTAAAGAAGGTGATTGTAATTAGTTTTGTGCCAAACTGTAGCACTTCTAGTTTATTAAAAAATAACTCGTTTCTTTCAAAGTACTATTTGTTTTTATAAGAGTCTAACCATCTTCCTGAATGTATTTCTTTAGAAAATATACAATAACGTAAAGTTTTAAAAATCATTTAACTCTCATTTTTTTAATATAAAAGTGGTCACAAAAATAACTTTATGTTCTATTAATTGCCTTTCTTCAAGAAGAAAATCACTAGTTAATAATTCTCATTCACAAAATGGGTTTTTCTTTAGTAAACTAATAATTTCCTTCTTTCTCCTTCATTAATAAAAAAAATTCATTTTTTCCCCTTAACTTAGTCCTAATTCACAATAGCTTAATTTCATTTTTTCTAACAAAACAAATATGCAAATTTGAGATTTTTAGTACTAATCTCAATAACAATAAACATGTATAATTTATTAATCAATTCGACTTTCATAGCATGAAGGTTTCCCATAATTCACATTTTATCCATAAACACATTTCTTCAAATTGAATTTTTCCCACATACATGAACATTTCACTATAGAGATTCATACTTTCTTAATTAACATACTAATGTACTATCAAGTTATCACAACAACATTTCTATTCACACCATTCAATCAATTTCTTTTACTAATGATTTCATGCAATTCCACATGGGTTCACTTTCTCCTTAATCATGGTAACTAATCATAAAGCAATATTATTCTAACATGATCATAAACATACACCTAGCATGGTAACTACTTAGAAGTAGGAGAAAATTGCCCACCTTATTTGGAGAGAAACAAACAAAAGAACTCCTAGAAACCTCCTAGAATGCACGAATGGACCCATTCTCCTCCTATATTGTGCCACCACAAGTCGTCTCCTCCTAGCTGGAAGCAAACCCGAGCTCCCCCTTGCTCCTAGACGAAATGACCGGCCTCCAATGGGAAAGAGCACACACAAATGGCACACAACACAATCTTTTTCTCACTCTTTCTCAATCTTTTAACTCACAATTTGTCTTTTCTTTCTTTCTTTCTTTACAAATTTTAATGTGCTACATGAAGAGAACTAGGAGGGGTATTTATACTAATTTTGGGTGAGAATAGATGGCTAGGATTAGATCAAATAGTCAGGGATCAAAGGCTAGGATGTGTTAGGAAGTTGTAACAACTATCCATGATGGAGCAACCACCTCACCACTACTCCCATCTTTCCCTCTCTTTGTGGAATTCGGCCTACCCCCAAAAGTGCACCTTGCACGTGCTAGTGCAATGCACATGCAATACTAGTACCCCCCACTATAAGTTTGTTCATGCAATTTAATTAGTTGTCTACTAGATTAGTCTACACTACAAGTTAGGCTAATTAGAAGGGGGATTAAATTAATGGGCTCACTAATGGGCTAATTAACCATGGGCTCTAGTAAGTTAATTAATTAATTAATTATAGTGGCTTGAAACAGACAATTAGGCATAGGATTTAATTAGGCTTTTCAAAAATAGGATTTTTAGAAATAAAGAGAATAATTACTTGTTCATGCCATAAAGAGAAAATTTTCTAGGAAAGTGCATATGAATTTATACGTGCAAAATACATAAAATCAATAAACACTTATTGAATTACAATTAAAAATTCAGGTTGTTACAAGTACAAGGCACATGAACTTGTCTAAGTCCCAAATGAAGTGCTAAACAACATCTTTTAAAACTCAATAGCTCATGATCACCATACTGCGGTACGCAGAGGATTCCTCATCAATCGTCCAATAAAATTAGTTCAAGAAATAGCAGTAGCTGTGACTCATGCTACGCTCATTGGAATCCAACAAAATCAGGTTTTCCAGAAGGGTAGGAGACCCTACTGCAATCCCCTATTTGATAACTCCCTCAATTTCCTTATAGAAATTTGTTCACTGAGTTAATACAAACCTGAAGTCAATCAAGACAGTAGGTTGCAACATCCGTAACTTCCAACATACAGCTCGGAATTGCTTGATATTACCCATTCTGGAAAGCGAAGACCCTAGGCTACAACTCCCCAGTTAACCATTTCCTCAAATTCAATCACCATGATACTATAAAAATCTCATATACTCTCAGCTATACATTCATTCATGCACTCGCTGCACTTTGCCAATATCATAAAAATTTTCTCACTCATCGGAATTACTCGATTCCGGATTCTATGGAAAGGTGGGAGTGTTTACTACAACTTACTAGTTGAACACATTCTCAGATTTAATCATTAAAGTCCTCAGAAACACCAAATTCCATCAGGTACACAAACATGGAGAAATTGGTTCATTTAGCCAACAATGACTCAACTAAGACTGGATCTGCCCCACTCTTTGGAAATTCATTACTTTCAACCAACAAACTGGAATTACAAAATTCAAGATGTTTTGGAAAGCTATGACTCCCTACTACAAATCTTTAGTTGATCAATCTTCCAAATTCTTAACTAATAATTCCATAACTATACATCTTTACAGACTAGTAAATCTGAACAAGGTTGAACTTGGTCCACTTTGAAATTCAATAATAAATCAACCTTAGGTCCAATGCTCATGAAACTTGAGATTCTTAATCCAAACATATACCATTTCATCGTGTCCAAAATTTACATCTAGATTCATCTTACACAAAGAGTTATGACTTCTCAAACATAGCATAAATTTTCAGCTTTTCTTCAACAGGGTCTTTTACCACTCCATGCTATTTATTTTTGAAACCTCATCAAATGACCTCTAAAAATTCTAAAATTTAAGAATCACCAAATTTACTCATACCATAAGCTGACCCAAAAATTTCATAGCAATTTCATACACACACAACTAGTTATGACTTTTTGAACCTCAGTCCAAAAACAGACAGCTTCAGCCATAACTTCCAGACCAGTTGCATTCTAAAAAATTTTTACGGTATCAAAAGACCTCAAAAAAAATATGAAATTTAAGATTATAGTTTTAGACACATACAAGAGAATATAAAAAAATTTCCAGCTCAAAATACCTAGTCCGTACTGAGTTACAAAATCGGAAAGTCACTTCAAATTTTCACAGTCAGCAGCATTTTCAGCTGCTCACTGTCCTGAATTGAAGTCGGTGTTTGGGCTACTAAATTTCTTCCAAATTTTGTGAAAAAATTCATGGAAGCTCTAGATACCTATCACAACAAATCCTAAAAATTTGAGTCTAAAATTCCTAACCATTTGAAAGCTAAAATTCTCAAACTCACATACTTGTACATGCTCGTTAACAATTTCATAAAAAGAGATTTTCTACCATATAAATTATTTTTTCTTAGCATGCTAACTTTCCATATATGGTAACAATTTAGCTACTACCATATGCCACGTACACACAAAAACTAAATTTTTAGAGTCAGAGTATCACCCACTTGATTTGCAAGAGAATCTCCTAGCTTGCTAGCTTGCTCCTTGCTTTGTAGAAGCCTTGGCCAACACCTTCTCCTTCTCTACTACTCTTCACCTCTACTACTACTCAAAGACTCCTCCTTTCTCTTTTCATTCTCTTTTATTTTTGGTGAACAAGAATAGATAAGAATGATGAAAAGTGAAGTGGAGTGGGGACTTTATAGGAGATGGAGAATTAGGGTTTATGATGATGTGTGGTGAGATGAGGTGCCAACACCATCTTCTAGAAGCTCTTGGAAGTTTCTTGGAAACTTCTCATTTTCATGAAGTCAACACACACATGGTGAATCGTTTCCACCATTAGATCTTCATCAAGATTCAAGCCATGATCATATGATGCTAGGGTTCCTAACCCTAGGTTAGGTTAAGTAACCCTAGGTCAAAAATAGTAACCCTTGTGCACAAACACAATCCATATTCAATTCAAGCACTAGCTCAATTTAAAATAACCAATATACATATAATTTAAAATCTATAAAAATATATGTTTTATAGAAATTATAATTTTCTCCCGATAATTGTCTGGTCAAAACAATCGGGACAAATCCACCGTTAAATTGAGAAGATATCCCGAGTCTGTCTCATCGGGTTCAGAACAACTCATATGTCTGAAATTTCTCAATTAAAACTGATAATTATTAGAAAATCGTGTACAATACTCAGACGTGCACGGATTACTATGCAAAAATAGCTATAAGCTAATTTGCAGGGTATTACATTATAGCCCGAAAATAAGATCAAATTCAAAGAAACACCCACCTCAAAATCCAAATCCGAGTATTCAAACCCTACCCCTAAACCTGAAAGAGAGAAAAAAGACAGAAACTGATGATGAAATCCAACAAAATACTCACCTTGAACCCAATCTTGATCATCCAAACCCTAACCCCATGCCTGAAAGATTACAGCCCGAAAATGAGATCAAATCCAAAAAGACACTCACCTCGTTCCCAAAATCCAACTCTTGTGATTAGGCTCTTATAACATATCAATTGCAGCATTGTAATCCAAAAATGCACCATCTACAAAAAGTTCAATCACATACCAAAATCCTTAGTACAAATAAAAATAATGCCCAATATACGTAACTATAAAATCATTGTGCATTAGAAATTGGAATCACCTAAAACCCTTTTAATATTAATAATTTAAAATTTATTGATCGGCCTAGCTGTAACGCCCCACCCCAATACTCAGACAATTTTTATTATTTTTAGAAGACAAATTAATACTTATAGTACAACTGCCCACCACAGGCTGCCTCTCAAAAGGTGGTTAACCAATTAGGTGACTCTTGATCATAGGCAATTTTATTTATATTAAATTATTCATTGTCTACTCCCGATATGGGATTACTTTTAATCATCTTCCCCCAAATCCCGTGTACATACAAGGTGAAAGCCCATGGGCCCCCAACCCTATGCACACGTCACCTTGAAGACAACAGAGCATAGCCCGGTATCTCTTCATACCGAACCGGGTGGGCCCCCACCTGTTCCGCCATGTCATCGCAGTGACGTCACCATCCAATCCAATAGCAACAGCAGCTTTCAAGCTGCACATTCTGAATAGTGCCCCCCCGCACATCTCTTCTATACATAACTCCTATAGAAGAATCTACAGGTCACACCCCCGATTTATTTATATATTATACATTCTTCGAAATTACGAGGTATTACATACACCCCACCTTTAGAAATCAGCGTCCTCACTGAGTACAGGGGCATGCCATCTAGCGCATGATCCTCCTTTCTAGCCGATGTGGGGTTGTCTTCGATCCCGATAATTTCGGAGATCAGTCCCACACCGCAGGTACACACCTCGATAATTCCGGGGACTATCTCACACCACAGATCATACTGAGGCCCTCTCCCACATCCGGTGTCGAAAGTCAGCTCTGATACCATTTGTAATGTCCTGCCCCAATACTCAGACAATTTTTATTATTTTTAGAAGACAAATTAATACTTATAGTACAACTGCCCACCACAAACTGCCTCTCAAAAGGTGGTTAACCAATTAGGTGACTCTTGATCATAGGCAATTTTATTCATATTAAATTATTCCTTGTCTACTCCCGATATGGGATTGCTTTTAATCATCTTCCCCCAAATCCTATGTACACACAAGGTGAAAGCCCGTGGGCCTGCAACCCTATGCACACGTCACCTTGAACCCAAACTGGGTGGGCCCCCACCTGTTCTGCCACGTTACCATCTAATCCAACAGCAACAACAGCTTTCAAGCTGCACATTCTGAATAGTGGGGCCCCCCGCACATCTCTTCTATACAAAACTCCTATAGAAGAATATATAGGTCACACCCCCAATTTATTTATATATTATATATTCTTCGAAATTACGGGTATTACACTAGCACCCACTCTTATGCCATCTTCAAACACCACCCATATACACCCACACATGCCAAAACACAAAACTTGTTAATTTATGCTTTATAACACCTTCAACTCCCCTAACACCCAGCCACATTGATACTAAGCAATAGTTTCTCAAACTCAATATTTTCGTAATAATAGTCACCTTCTCATTTTAACCCAAAACCCTGATATCTTAAGTAACATCGAGTGCACAACACTAATGCCCAAAATGGGTATTTTCATACCAAATCATATCACATTGAATCAATTCCCTCTACAACTTCAATCAATTTTATGTAAATATGAAAGCATCCTTCTGAAGTATTCTAATCCTATCAATTCATAACTTTCATAAAAAAATAATGAAACGTTACATAATGATTACAAAATAGAACCTGATCCTAAGACGCCCTTGAGATCGTCAATGTACATGCCAAGCTCATGAACCTGCACAATTACCTTTCCACAATTTTCTTTCACTCTCTTCCTACTTAACCCTCTTAAACTGTTGGAAATCCAATCTCTTATTCTCTGGCGGTCAAGGAATGAAAGAAAGCTAGATTCTTTTATAAGCCTTCTAAAACTGGATCACTCAAAACTTTTTCTGAACTGAATTAATTTTGTACAAATGTCTTATTCAACTTGAGGAAGTTTAACAATTAGCCTACCATGGTTCTCTCAACTTGCAAAGATTCAATTATGTGCATTGTTTTACAAATTAGCCTAAATGAAGAATTCAACATCACATAGCATACTTGGCCGTTGTCATGAAAATACCATTCCAATTTGCTTACAAAATTACAGTAATGCTTCAATTTTTGCATAACAAAAATTACCAAAATATGGTCACAAAATCGAACCTGATTCTAAGATGCCCTTTAGATCGTTGGCAGATGGGCTGGTGTAGAGGAGACGGCATCGACGGTGACGCTGAGGAAGAGGCAGAAACGACAACATTGATGAGGCAGCAGTGATGGTAACTTGAGGAAGCGGCAGCGATGGAGATCAAGGAGCGGCATTGAGGAGACGGCATCGACGATGATGTTAAGGAAGAGGTGACAACGAAAACATTAATGAGGCAGCGGTGATGGCAATAATGGCGATGGGGCAGCTGCAATGGTATGGAAGATGATGGCGATCGAGGTTGGGATTTATGGTTTTGAATTTGGGGGATTTAGATATATGGATGTGATTGATTTCGGATTTGGGGGATTAAGGCATTATTGAATTTGATTGGGTTTTGAATTTTTTTCATTCTTTTTTTTTTTCTGGGGCAGGGGGGGAGGGGGGGGGGGGGGAATTAGGGATGTGAAAACAATATGTACAATGCACGGGTTTGTTTGTTTACAACATTACAATTCCAACTCTCTCATTATAATGTTACTAGTATTTTTCACGTGCGATGCACATTTTGATAAGAGTTGGAAGATTTTCACATGCGATATATGTGATAAGAAATAAGTTGGATGTGTGCTGCACGTAATTGGAAAAAATAATTTGAAATAAAAGCTACATTTGTACGTACAATGCACATGTTTATAAGTAGAGTTTGAGTTGTACGTGCAATATATGTATATGTTTAGTGTTAAAAAAATATTATAAAATTGTTTTGCACATGCGTTGCACATTTTAAATAGGTGAAATTTTATTTATTTATTTGTTTTTATTGTAATTAATGGGAAAGTTGGAGTTGCACGTGCAACGCACCGGTCTGTATGTTGAGAAATGACAACCCTAACTCTCCCATTATAATATTGGAGATTATATAATGTTATATTTACAAATGACACTAAGACCTTCTCCCATTATAATATTAGAGACTAGTATAATGTACGTGCGATGCACGTCTACAATATAGTCATCAAATTAAATGAATATATATCGAATAAGAAAAAAATAGTTTATATTTGAATGTTTAAATTTGGGCTACATGTGCGGTGCACACTTATACTTGCTGGATATAGTTTGAATGTGTATTATACGTGTTTATATAGTTACAAAGTTATGGTTTATTTATTACAAACCCCAACTCTCCCATTAAAATATTAGAGATATTACTAGTAATTTGCAAGTGCGATGCACGTTCTAATTTTTTTTTAATATAGTAAATAATAAGACATAATTTGGCCTCGAACCTGAAACATCCATTTACTCATCACATACTCTTTACAAATTACTCCTAGTGGCACAAACTTTTCTTTTATATGATGGACACATTTGTAAATAATTACGTCGTAAATAAATTTAAACCTTGAAGGTATTATGGTAACTTACAAGAGTAGGGTAAATGAATGGTTAATATAACTCCCACTTAAAAATGAATGGTTCAGATTAGATGGTCGAATGCCTACAAATGACAACCCCAACTCTCCAATTATAATATTATATATATATATATATATATATATATATATATATATATATATATATATATATATATATACTAGATTTGCCTGTGGGCACGTGCCTACGACACGTCTTTGGAAAGATACAGCATATGAAATTCTTGTAAATAGTAAAACAACATTTATGTAGCTCAAGTTTGAATAGTAAAACATTAATTAGTTGTAAATAAAAGTCCATGTTTCCATTAGTATATATTGGAAAATAATTATAAATGGGGGTGTAAAATCCAACTTCTTAGAATTTTGAGTATGGAAAATGATGAAATTTAACTGTTGATGAGATATTTGCTATTTTCAATGTAACATGAGCAATAAAAAATGCATAAAAATTCTGAAAATTTACAAACCTGAAATCTTAAAATATAAATTCCTGAGTAAATAGAGAAAAGAGAGAGAAGAGAGAGATAAATAAATAAAGGAGTTGTTTTGAAAGGATTTGAATTTGAGTTTTTTTTTTGTGGGGTGGGGGGGGGGGGGGGGGGGCTTTTGGACGGGAAAATATGTTTCGTGAGGTTAGATCTGGACCATTGATTTCAACCCTATTGAATGAGAGAATGAGAGCCACTTGATAGCTTCTTTCTTTGTGTTAAATGGTAGCTTCTTTCTTTGTGTTTTATTTTATATATATATATATATATATATATATATATATATATATATATATATGAACTAAATACTAGTCTATTACAGAGTAGCTCATTGATTGGGGGTGAGTTATAACAAGAACAAAGCAAACACTTCATAGAATAAATGGACTCCTCTTTATATATATATGTTAAATACTAGTCTATTACAGAGTAGCTCGTTGATTGGGGGTGAGTTAGAGCGTAGAACCCGTGCATCCCCCCCCCCCCCCCCCAATAAAAAAAATAATAATAAAAAAATAAAAAACCATAATCAAAATCCGATCAAATCCAAAAATACTGTAATCCCCCAAATCCAAAATTGATCAAATCCATCTATTACAGAGTAGCTCGTTGATTGGCGGTGAGTTAGAACAAGAAAAAGAAAAAAACATGATAGAATAGATGGACTCCTCTTTATATATATATATATATATATATATATATATATATATATATATATATATATATAGGAAAATCTTCCATTGTGTACCACCCCTCCGTGTGCACTCGTGTGCACTCGGCTTCCCCACCTTCGTATCGACAACCCGAACCATTCACATTGATCTACATATCTAAATTAGTATAAATATGTAAAATCAAATCATTTGAAATTCATTTGCCCATCCATCATTTGACTATAAAAAACAATGATTTTCAGCTATACAATTTTGTAACACTTCAATAGATGGGCAAATGAATTTCAAATGATTTGATTTTACATATTTAGACTAATTTATTTGTGTAGACCAATGTGAACCGTTCGGATCGTCGATACGAAGGCGGAAAGGCCAAGCGCACATACTGTGTGCACCACCTATGGTGCACAACGGAAGACTTCCATATATATATATATATATATATATATATATATATATATATATATATATATATATATATGCTGAGAGGGTAGAAGGCTACTGTCGTACACATCTACTAGCCCTAACGAAGAATCTAAACACATCTACCATGTACAAATAGACTTTCGAGGCAAAAACTAGCCCACCCCCTTTCAACCAAAACCAAAATATGTCTTGTCACAATAGTTTCAGATTACAACCAGTTATAAAGGCCAAACTCAAAATCAAGCCATTTGCCAAGAAAAAACACAAGTACTCCGAAGACAGCATAATCCAATTATACAAAGGTGTAGTCCCCATAGTGACCACTGTTAAGAACAATCAGTTCAGATCAGTCAGACCCCTCATTCCTTCGACCATTTCAGCTCTAGCTCCACTCAGTTGTAGCTCCTGCTCCATATTGGGCTTCTTTCTGCTTGGTTGTGCCATAGTAAACCAAAGAGAAAACCAGAATGTTACATCTCATATAACTAAAGATGGAGAATTAATTTTATCATGAAAAGTTTTAGCATTTATTTTCCAACCAAAGACTCAAAAACACTGCAATAGTGCATAAACATCATACTTGAGTTAAGTGTGGGTGAGTGGGTGCAAAACACCATGAGTGGAAACCCTTATGCAGTGAAGGTGGCAGTGTGAAGATGTGGAAAAGATTTTAAAAATATGACCACACTTCTAATTAGCACTGGTATCGGGTCCTATCAGTTCGGGTCCTGCACTATCTGGACCCGATACCCTACTGATCAAAATTAGACATGGACCTGCCTGTGGGAACTTGGTCCGGGTCCGGTTCCTGCTTAAGATATTCACAATTTTGCACTTAAGTATATGAATAAATATTATATTTATACATTTATCTTCAACAATTACTATTTACTTGTATATCCATAAAACCTTATTATTCAAATTCCATATTTTTTTGGGTATTTTGTAACAGGTTTCGGGTCTGGATCTGAGTCAGGTCCATTTTCAGCGGATCCGGACCCGGACCCGGATTTGCAATTGGTCTTATTTTACGACCTAGATCCGTATAGATCTGGTCGATTTCGATCCAATGTCGGGTTCGGTTCGGATCTGGGTATCGGGTCAAAGTAACAACTCTACTTCTAGTGCTAATGTATATGCAAAGAAGATATGATGTGCAATTTCCTAAGTAGAGGCACAAACATACGACATTCTTGGTATTATCGATCAATTTATTATCTATCAATTATAATTGATCGATAATACCAAGAAGATCATATGTTTATGTCAGAATGATTCTATATATCACATACTTTTAATATTGAGACCCGACGTGTAGAGTAAAAAATAAAATATTTGGAAAATGTGGGTAGGTTTGTTGGCTCCTACTACGATGCGCTCTTTTTAAAAAAATCTTTACTATTTTAATCAAAAGACTCTGAAGATGAAATGGCCTCTGCCTCGTGCTTGTTTGGTCATGATTTCTAAGAAGAAATGGCATCTATCTCATAAATTGAAATCATGGTAGAAGAACAGGAAAAGGAACCAAGAGGAGGGCAAACCATCAATTGAATGGAAGGAAAGAGGGATGTGATAGGAATTAGTGTTTTGAGATGGAGATGTGTGTGAATTATTTCCCTAACTGAGCCCCATTCACAAACTAAGTTCTATTTTGCCCCTCCACCCCCCCAAATTATGTACATGTGGTATACTTTTTTTGGAACATAGCCTCAGTTTCAATTTGCGGCTAAGTTATAAATAAAACCACAAATCTCAACCGCGGCATCAATTTTTAAAAATAATTAAAATAATATTTTTCGGCTCATCGAAGGTGCGGCTTGGTTTGCACTTATACCGCAGTTGTGAATAATGGCTTCTTAGCTTTGGGAGCCCCGCCTGAAAATTCTTTTGGTGAAGACTCCTTGTGGAATTTAGTTTCAAGAAAGTGGCTAATTTTGGAAGAAAACTCGATGTGTGTTGGTAGGGGTCAGCGAGGTTTGATTATAACCAAAAACTAACCAAAACCAAACCCAAAAACCTGGTCTGGTTTGGTTTTGGTTTCTGGTTTTAAATAAATTCAGTTATTTTTATCGGTTCTACCAAATTAGGAAATGTAAACCAAGCTAAAATCCAAAACCAAAGAACCCTATCAAAATCAGCCCTCAACTTATTGAACGCTCCTGTTTTGAGCTCCTCTTTCTTCTTCGACACACAAGCAGCCAAAAATCCCTAAATTAAATTGTAACACCTCGGATTTTAAAATACCGGAGATTATTCGTTTTTATATTTTGTAGGGGTGAGAATTATTTTTAAGCTATATCTTATTTATATATATATATATATATATATATATATATATATTGATATTGGTATGGATATTTGTGGTAGATTAGTATTATTAATATATTGGGGCCATGAGTTGAGATTTTATGTGAATAAATATTGTTCATTTATTTTATAATTTTGAAGGATGATTACGAGGAAGTTTTAATGTATTTTTGTATTGTTGGTATTTTTAAAGTAGAGATTTAGGGCTTGTTTGAAATATATTTGAGATTGGGGGCTTACACAAAATATTCCCTTACATTATTTATTTATCTATTTATTTTATTACATTTTACAAACCCCCCCCCCCCCCCCCCCCCCATCCTTCTCCCTTCTCCTTCCTCCATCCCGTTCCCTTCCTGGTTCGATCTCGACCCAGAGAAACCCCCACCCCCCGGCCTCCTCCCTCCTTTCCTCCTCCCGTTCACTCCCAGCCGAAGGAAACCACCCCTTCTCCTTCTCCTTTCCTTATTCTTCTTCCCGATCGGAAAGAAAACCCACATCGAAACCCATCGCCGATCGCTTCCCCACGCTCAAATTCGCTCCGATTCTTCGTCGATTTCAAATTAAATCGAAAGGTAGACTAATAGAGGGGTTCTCTACATTGTGGTAGCGTCGGATTTTTGAATGGATTTCGGGAAGGTAAACCTTAACTATTTTATTGTATAAAATTAAGTTGGGCTAATTTCTATTAAGTAGGATTATTATGGTAGAGAGATTTAGAGATGTTGGAAGTGGTAGATTTGAGGAATTAGTAGATTATTAGGGAAATTGTAAGTTGTTAGTAAATTAGGGTTTTGGGTTTGAAAAAGGGAATTATATATGTATAAACTATTTCTCTTATAAGAGTGGAGAGTATAGTTGGACTACTAGAATATTTTGGGGGCGATTTTAGTAATTATTAGGGATGAAAATACCATAGGTGTTAGATTATCACGTGCATCACACGTGTATATCCCAAGCGTTCAATAAACGCTTGTGTGATATTTGGAATAACGATTATTTGCTCTTGTGATTGGTTTGAATGAATTGAGTTTTAATTGCTTTGAAATTGATGATAGGATATATTTGTGACTTTGGATGCGAGGTGGCATGGTGGCACTTTGGATCTTCGTAAAATTATGTGAGTACTAATTTATTTATATATTTTTGTGGTTTGAGGAATATGTGAGTATACTTATACTAAGGATATAGTCTCCCTTGACAAAATTTTATGCGAGTTTGATGTGATTTGTGTGGAATGCAACCAAATGGAGGTTTAACGGAAAATACGAAACCTTTTCTATGTTGAAATTGCGTTATATGATGAATTTGTATGGTATTGAATATGTAGTGTTATGGGTGATATAGTGGATAGATATATATGATGATATGAGGTAATTGGTGTTGATATACGTATGATATACAGAAGATAGATAAAGATGATATATATATATATATATATATATATATATATATATATATATATATATATATATATATATATATATGCGGTACTATGGTGTATTGACCTATTTGGTGTATGTTGTGATATATAGGTATATGATCATGGTTTGTGAAGCAATAATTTATGAAATTAGTAAGTGGGTATATGTTTACAGTATAATTATGTTCTAATGAATTAATGGGCAACAGTATAGTATTATAATGTGATGAATTATCTATTTTGATACTCTTACGATATAGAATAACATAATATAGTTCTTTTATTAATATTATAACTTGGCGTATGCCTATATCGGATACAATGAGATAATGAATAATATGGTATTCTTAATGTGGGATGTTATGGCAAAATAAATATCTTGGCGCATTAGTATTATGCAATAATATGATATGACGAATTTATATGTTGAATGACAGGGTGTATGCATAATGTGGTATAGTGATATGATAATTAATATCCTGGACATCGATTTACATTAAAATGGTAAGATAAAGGACAATATGGTACGTGCTAATAAAATGTGTTATTAATTCACGTGATTAAAGTCAAGGATGTGGCAATTGTTTAATCAAAAGCTGTGATGCTTTATGTTGATATAATAAGATGAAAAGATGAAATGACTAATGCTAATAACAGATGGTTTTGTTGACCAGTTCCTACAGCAATCCTGGGGGTTTGGGCTAGACCTCCTAACGCCCAAGGACCGACTTGGGAATAGTGGACCCAAACTATGTTTGAGGTAAGTGGTTTTTATCGTCCAAGCTATCGGCTTGAGGCCCGGTTTTCCTCGATGATACCCCAGGTGGGACCTGGGAGTGCAGATACCTCCGGTGGGACCGGAGAGAGATATGATACCTCAGGATAGACCTGAGAGAGAGTTGATACCCCAGGATAGACCTGGGAGAGTAGATACCTCCGGTGGGACCGGAAAGCACCCAGTTTATCTGGGGTGCGGTGTTCCCTCGCTAGTTCGGCTAAGAGGAAGACGTAGCCTCGGACAAGTAAGACTCTGGGAGAGCATCGGGCCGCGTGTTTACTGGGCTGTCGGCTTTCAGTATGTTGGGATACTATGGCTCACTGGTCGACAAACTAATAAAATAACTAAGTGTAAATAAAAGTGTGAGAGTAAAGAAAGTGGAAAGTGAAATGTGAACGCGAGAGAAAGTGGTTGTGAATAAATGAATATGAAGAGATACGAGTTATGAGTTGTGTATGAAAGGAAATGGTAATTGCAATATGTGGTTAATTTAAAATGAAATGGTAAAAGAGGTGTGTATTAATATGAACAGTGTGAAGTAATTATATTATGTAAATGACTATTAAAGTAAAATACATGATGAGTGGAATTGTGCCAAGGAACTACTCGTCCGCTATTTCTGTGGAAATGGTGAGAACTACCTGCCTTGGCATAATTCGCAGGTGAGTGGCATGATATTGGTAATGAATAATGGAAATGAAGAAGAAATTAGTTGACTGCAGAACAGTGGGATCGTTGACTGCCATACGTGGGACCGTATATCTTTATCGTCACGGCTATTGATTGAGGTGAATTATAACCAATCTATAGGCTTGAGATGTGATGTGATATTATCCAGACCATGTGTTTGTGGTGTGGTATATTATTGCCCAAACTATGTTTGGGATATGGAATATAAATTGATGAGAATGAAAGTGAAATTAATGGTAGATTGAGATATAGTAAAAATGAAAGTAAGTTTAATTCTCAATTCGATTGAGTAGTAACTAAGTGATATAATGAGATGAGAATGAGCTATAAAATATGTTTTTGATGCAATGAGAATAAGCATTCTAATTAGTGATGTGTTACTGATGTGATGAAATGTGAGTAAATTGCAATGGGCAATGAGATGTTGTATTTATGTCCTAAGACATGAAGGAAGGTGGTATTATGAGAATAGATGCATATGTTTATGATGTGATACTTGTTATAACACAATAAAATAAATACCCATATTATGAGATTGGTTATGAAAATGGTTACTAAAGAAAGTATGTTGTGATATGAGTTTGTGTATCTTGGAAGTGTGTCGGGGAACTACTCGCCCGCTATTTCCATGGAAATGGTGGGAACTACCTGCCTTGGCACCACTTCCAGGATGAGTAAGTGAGTTGTTGATATAATGCAAGTAAATGAAGTGCATGGCTAAATAAAAATGAAGAAATATGTAGTAGCATCCTGTGGTTACATATTTATAAATGAAGAATTGGTGATGTGACAATAATTGTAGATGATGAATTCAAATTGAAAAGTAATGGATTGTATGGAAATTCGTATTGTGCGAATGTAAAATAAGGATAAATATGAGGTTGATGTGAATCATATAGTGAAATGTGTGAATTATGGGTAATTATATAATCGGATGAGGATTTGAAGAGTATTTTGATATAAAATCATGTTGGTGATGTTTTTATGTTCAGATTTCAGGTGGCATCATCTTAACATGATGTTTGTAAGTTTAAAGTATTTTCTTTATACCATTTTAATTTATTTATTAGATTAATAATTATACTCACACTAGAAATGGCTAACCCTTGATATTTTCTGGGGGTTAGGGGGGTCCCTCCCTGAGGGTGGACAACCCTAATTCTCCTGCAGGTTGCTAGCAGCATGGTAAGGTAGTATAGAGCTAGATTTTGTACTTTGTTGGAGCTGATCTATTATCTATGTACTTAGTATACGTAGAAAGGTCAATAGTTGATGTATTATTTTGTATTATGGTAAAAGAATATAGATATAGTGCTGTGATGAGGTAAGAAAGCCCGTACCCACCTCGTTGTGGAGTATTGGGTTCTGTGGTTGGCTTTTTAAAAAGATTTTCTTAAATCTTTACAAAAATCTTATATGTTTTCAAAGGAATTTATGGTTTTTATTTAATATTTGATATTCTGTTATGAGTTTTGCCCCCAGAGCATGATATTTATATTGCCTGTGTGATTCTGCTCATTTTGGCCTCGGGAGCCCGTGATATTATTGCCTGTGATGTAAGCTACGGAATTTAGAACAAAATTCCGTAAGCTAATTGTGTTCGGGGCAGAAATTACAGGGGTAACTCTGCCCAAATTTTTATTGAAATATAACTATTTTAGTTTATGTTTAAAGTGATATAGAAATTGAAAGAATTGCATTTAGAGGTTTAGTTTTTGAAGAAAAAAAAAATTTGGGGTGTTACAGTTGGTATCAGAGCTTAGGTTAACTAGGAATTTGTTAATCCTAGTGATCTTGCCATGTGAGTATGGGTTCATTATTGCTTAGTCGGAGATAGAGAGTGTATTTTATGTGGGTGTTTTGATTAAGTATAGATTATATTATGGAAGGGAGGGATCCTCATTAGACTTTTTCTAACTTTGAGTCAGCATTACCTTTTATGGCCCTGCATATGGGTTGACCTCTGTAGAAATCCCGGTGTGAATTTGTACACTATTGGTGTATTCTATTATATTGATTGCTGTGTGCTGAAAGGGGCTATTCCCTAGAGATCTTGTGTAGGTCCTATGGGCATATGTCATATAGGTGTATATTTTATAGACTGTGGAGTGATGTGTGGTTATGGTTTTATCCCATATTTGGGGAGATTGATTGGTTGCAGAGGGTTATGTAGGTCATATGCGTAGTTGGGGTATGATGTAGGGAGAATTTGGGTGAGACAGCCCAATGAAGCACAGTTCCTGATTGTATGTAATACCTTAAATGCTGAAATTATGCCCGTTGGGTTTGGTGGAAATATCTAAGGCGAAGATTGAGTTTGTTGATGTGGGTTGCAAAGTTTTTGATATATTCAAAGAGGTTCTTGGTCCCCTACCTTGGCGAGCTCTGGAGTTCAAGACCGATTTGATATTTGGTATGACTCCAGTTTCTAAATCAGCTTGTGGTATAGCACTTTAGGAATAAGGAGAGATGAAAGAGAATTTGAGGTGATGTTTTTGGAAAAGATTATCGGTTCAAGTGATACGCCATAGGGCGCGCCGATAGTTTTGTAACAAAGAAGGTAGTTCACTGAGAAGGTGTACGGAGTAAGGTGACTATTAAGTATTCGTTGTTGAGAATATATATTTTGTTGGATTAGCTGCGGGGAGTGTCACTAATCTCCCGGCTAGAGTTGCACACCGAGTACTATCAGATAATCCTTGAAGAGGGAAAATATCTCAGGAATTGTTTTTCGTACTCGGTATGAATTGTATGAGTTCTTAGTGATGTCTTTTGGGTTGGCGAACGCCCCTGTAGTTTTCATGAATTTGACGAATTGGACCTTTCACCCTTATATTAACAGGGTGTGATTATATTCTTAGATGATGTTTGGTGCATTTTCGCAGTATGGAGGGGCATAGATGGCACCTCAAAACTGAGCTGTAGACTCGTTGGGACTAGAAGCGGTATGATAAGTCTGTAGATTGTCATTTTTGGGGGCGAGAAGTGTGAATTTCGGGACACATTGTGTCTGTGGAAGGCATATTTGTGGATCCAAAGGAAATTACAAAGGGTGAAAAGACGGGAAATAACCCTCGGATGTGTTGGAAATTCAGAGTTTCTTGGTTTTAACTGGCTATTATCGGAGGTTCATTCCTCGAGTTTCTATTATTGCGGTACCGATGACTCATTTTACCATAAAGAATGAGCCGTTGGTATGACCAGAACAGCGTGAAAAGATATTTTCAAGAGTTAAAGGAAGATTAACGACAGCTCATGTTTTGATCATTCCGAGAAGAGAGTGCATGCAGTACAGGATCAGGTGCAGTTTGATGCATGAAGTCAAGCTTGTGGCTTATACATTGAGGCAGTTGTGGTTATACGGGGTGCGTGAATTACGCAGATCTGAAATTAGTGCTAGTAGGGCACATATGGAAGGTGTGGAGAAATAAGTTTTTCAGAAAATAGTTTTAGCTTTTTTTGTGATCGTAAGAGTTTAAACACTTGTTCTTGCAAATGATTTTAGCAGGAGGCAATAGAGGTGACTCGAGTTCATTAGTAGCTTGGCTCTGGAAGTAAAAAAAATATCACCCGGGGAAGAAGTCTTGTGACAGACGATTTAAATGGAAAGAAGGTTTTGGTCCTAATGACGTCCCAGGAGTGGACGGTGTTAAATTCGTTAGATCAATTTGATTTCATTTCCGTAGTAGAGGTTGACCCGACCTTATATATCGGTGGTGTATCAATACAGCTGTCCATCCTACAGTTGATCAGTAAAACTTGAATTCAAAATTTCTGCTCGTGACAGAGGATGCATTATCTAATTCTGGATGGGATTAATGAATATACTATAGATTTGTTAGTAAGGATTAGGGAAAATTCTTGTTATTATCGTAGATTTGGTGTTCCTGATTAGGATGGTTTGTGGTAGCAGGTGATGGAGAATGCTCCTTATATTCAGTATATCGTCTATCCCGGTGGCACGAAGATGTATCAAGATTTTAGGAGAATATTTTAATGGATCGGAACGAGGAAAAATATTAATTATCAGGTGAGCATGGATAAGCCTCTTTTGAGGTGTGTAGTTGACAAAAGAAAATAATTATGCAGATTAGCGGCGAAAGCCTCTTGAAGTTAGAAATTGAAGATTTGGGTATTTTGAAGGTATCCCTTGTCCATGGAGTACACCGTTATAGGAACCAGGGAAATTTAGACCTAGGGTTTGTTGGCCCCTTCAGAGTTGGAGAAAGAATTGGAACCGTGGCAAATTGTTGGAAGCTTACCTTTGAGGTGTCGTGAATTCTTGCTGTATTTCTCGTTTTTGTGTCGATAAAGTGTGAGAGATCTATCTCAAGTGGTAGAGCCGTTGTAGATTGAAGTCCAGCTGGATGTGGTATTGGATGTGATATCCTATGGAACTAGTAGTTATTGTAGGTCGATAGTGCGGCAGACCAGATGGCGAGTTGAACGGTTGTTGAAGGTGCAATAAAGCTCTGATGTCAATAATGTGCTTGGAAATTTTAGGAAATGGTGAGGAGGTCATATTTTGAATTTGTTCGAGGAGTTATTTTCGCTCCATAGCTCGAGGACGAGCTTCTTTTGAGGTGTGTAGAATGTAACACCTCGGATTTTAAAATACCGGAGATTATTCGTTTTTATATTTTGTAGGGGTGAGAATTATTTTTAAGCTATATCTTATTATATATATATATATATATATATATATATATATTGATATTGGTATGGATATTTGTGGTAGATTGGTATTATTAATATATTGGGGCCATGAGTTGAGATTTTATGTGAATAAATATTGTTCATTTATTTTATAATTTTGAAGGATGATTACGAGGAAGTTTTAATGTATTTTTGTATTGTTGGCATTGTTAAAGTATAGATTTAGGGCTTGTTTGAAATATATTTGAGATTGGGGGCTTATACAAAATATTCCCTTACATTATTTATTTATCTATTTATTTTATTACATTTTACAACCCCCCCCCCCCCCCATCCTTCTCCCTTCTCCTTCCTCCATCTCGTTCCCTTCCTGGTTCGATCTCGACCCAGAGAAATCCCCACCCCCCGGCCTCCTCCCTCTTTTCCTCCTCCCGTTCACTCCCAGCCGAAGGAACCCACCCCCTCTCCTTCTCCTTTCCTTATTCTTCTTCCCGATCGGAAAGAAACCCCACATCGAAACCCATCGCTGATCGCTTCCCCACGCTCAAATTCGCTCCGATTCTTCGTCGATTTCAAATTAAATCGAAGGGTAGACTAATAGAGGGGTTCTCTACATTGTGGTAGCGTCGGATTTTCGAATGGATTTCGGGAAGGTAAACCTTAACTATTTTATTGTATAAAATTAAGTTGGGCTAATTTCTATTGAGTAGGATTATTATGGTAGGGAGATTTAGAGATGTTGGAAGTGGTAGATTTGAGGAATTAGCAGATTATTAGGGAAATTGTAAGTTGTTAGTAAATTAGGGTTTTGGGTTTGAAAAAGGGAATTATATATGTATGAACTATTTCTCTTATAAGAGTGGAGAGTATAGTTGGACTACTAGAATATTTTGGGGGCGATTTTAGTAATTATTAGGGATGAAAATACCATAGGTGTTAGATTATCACGTGCATCGCACGTGTATATCCCAAGCGTTCAATAAACGCTTGTGTGATATTTGGAATAACGATTATTTGCTCTTGTGATTGGTTTGAATGAATTGAGTTTAGTTACTTTGAAATTGATGATAGGATATATTTGTGACTTTGGATGCGAGGTGGCATGGTGTCGCTTTGGATCTTCGCAAAATTATGTGAGTACTAATTTATGTATATATTTTTGTGGTTTGAGGAATATGTGAGTATACTTATACTAGGGATATAGTCTCCCTTGACAAAATTTTATGCGAGTTTGATGTGATTTGTGTGGAATGCAACCAAATGGAGGTTTAACGGAAAATACGAAACCTTTTCTATATTGAAATTGCGTTATATGATGAATTTGTATGGTATTGAATATGTAGTGTTATGGGTGATATAGTGGATATATATATATGATGATATGAGGTAATTGGTGTTGATATACGTATGATATATAGAAGATAGATAAAGATGATATATACATATATATATATGTGCGGTATTATGGTGTATTGACCTATTTTGTGTATGTTGTGATATATAGGTATACTAGGTTTGCCAGTTGGCACGTGCCTACGGCACGTCTTCGAAACGGTACACCTTGTTTGATCATATAAAGTTTTGGAGGTCCAACAAATTAATTGAAGTAGCAAACACAGAGCAAAAAACATATTATATGATTTTGTTGAATTTTTTTAAAAGTTTTTGAAGTTTTTCTTTTTTTAGTTTTTTAATTTTTAATTTTGAAAAAAATAAAATTTTTATTTTCTTAATTTTTTTGAATAGAAAAGGGAGGGAGAGAGAGAGAGAGAAAGAAAAAAATAATTAAATAAATATAGGAGTTGTTTTGGGTGGGGGATTTGAATTTGAATTTTGGGGGGAAAACTTTTGGGGGGAAAATATGTTTTGTGAGGTTAGATCTGGACCTTTAATTTTTGATGGATTGAAGGAGAGCCACTTGATAGCTTTCTTTGTGTTTTATTATATAGATGATCATGGTTTGTGAAGCAATAATTTATGAAATTAGTAAGTGGGTATATGTTTACAGTCTAATTATGTTCTAATGAATTAACGGGCAACAGTATAGTATTATAATGTGATGAATTATCTATTTTGATACTCTTACGATATAGAATAACATAATATAGTTCTTTTATTAATATTATAACTTGGCGTATGCCTATATCGGATACAATGAGATAATGAATAATATGGTATTCTTAATGTGGGATGTTATGGCAAAATAAATATCTTGGCGCATTAGTATTATGCAATAATATGATATGACGAATTTATATGTTGAATGACAGGGTGTATGCATAATGTGGTATGGTGATATGATAATTAATATCCTGGACATCGATTTGCATTAAAATGGTAAGATAAAGGACAATATGGTACGTGCTAATAAAATGTGTTATTAATTCACGTGATTAAAGTCAAGGATGTGGCAATTGTTTAATCAAAAGCTGTGATGCTTTATGTTGATATAATAAGATGAAAAGATGAAATGACTAATGCTAATAACAGATGGTTTTGTTGACCAGTACCTACAACAATCCTGGGGGTTTGGGCTAGACCTCCTAACGCCCAAGGACCGACTTGGGAATAGCGGACCCAAACTATGTTTGGGGTAAGTTGTTTTTATCGTCCAAGCTATCGGCTTGAGGCCCGGTTTTCCTCGATGATACCCCAGGTGGGACCTGGGAGTGCAGATACCTCTGGTGGGACCGGAGAGAGATATGATACCTCAGGATAGACCTGAAAGAGAGTTGATACCTCAGGATAGACCTGGGAGAGCAGATACCTCCGGTGGGACCGGAGAGCACCCAGTTTATCTGGGGTGCGGTGTTCCCTCGCTAGTTCGGCTAGGAGGAAGACGTAGCCTCGGACAAGTAAGACTCTGGGAGAGCATCGGGCCGCGTGTTTACTGGGCTGTCGGCTTTCAGTATGTTGGGATACTGTGGCTCACTGGTCAACAAACTAATAAAGTAACTAAGTGTAAATAGAAGTGTGAGAGTAAAGAAAGTGGAAAGTGAAATGTGAACGTGAGAGAAAGTGGTTGTGAATAAATGAATATGAAGAGATACGAGTTATGAGTTGTGTATGAAAGGAAATGGTAATTGCAGTATGTGGTTAATTTAAAATGAAATGGTAAAAGAGGTGTGTATTAATATGAACAGTGTGAAGTAATTATATTATGTAAATGACTATTAAAGTAAAATACATGATGAGTGGAATTGTGTCAAGGAACTACTCGTCCGCTATTTCTGTGGAAATGGTGGGAACTACCTGCCTTGGCATAATTCGCAGGTGAGTGGCATGATATTGGTAATGAATAATGGAAATGAAGAAGAAAGTAGTTGACTGCAGAACAGTGGGACCGTTGACTGCCATACGGTGGGACCGTATATCTTTATCGTCACGGCTGTTGATTGAGGTGAATTATAACCAATCCATAGGCTTGAGATGTGATGTGATATTACCCAGACCATGTGTTTGGGGTGTGGTATATTATTGCCCAAACTATGTTTGGGATATGGAATATAAATTGATGAGAATGAAAGTGAAATTAATGGTAGATTGAGATATAAGTGAAAATGAAAGTAAGTTTAATTCTCAATTCGATTGAGTAGTATCTAAGTGATATAATGAGATGAGAATGAGCTATAAAATATGTTTTTGATGCAATGAGAATAAGCATTCTAATTAGTGATGTGTTACTGATGTGATGAAATGTGAGTGAATTGCAATGGGCAATGAGATGTTGTATTTATGTCCTAAGACATGAAGGAAGGTGGTATTATGAGAATAGATGCATATGTTTATGATGTGATACTTGTTATAACACAATAAAATAAATATCCGTATTATGAGATTGGTTATGAAAATGGTTACTAAAGAAAGTATGTTGTGATATGAGTTTGTGTATCTTGGAAGTGTGTCGGGGAACTACTTGCCCGCTATTTCCATGGAAATGGTGGGAACTACCTGCCTTGGCACCACTTCCAGGATGAGTAAGTGAGTTGTTGATATAATGCAAGTAAATGAAGTGCATGGCTAAATAAAAATGAAGAAATATGTAGTAGCATCCTGTGGTTACATATTTATAAATGAAGAATTGGTGATGTGACAATAATTGTAGATGATGAATTCAAATTGAAAAGTAATGGATTGTATGGGAATTTGTATTGTGCGAATGTAAAATAAGGATAAATATGAGGTTGATGTGAATCATATAGTGAAATGTGTGAATTATGGGTAATTATATAATCGGATGAGGATTTGAAGAGTATTTTGATATAAAATCGTGTTGGTGATATTTTTATGTTCAGATTTCAGGTGGCATCATCTTAACTTGATGTTTGTAAGTTTAAAGTATTTTCTTTATACCATTTTAATTTATTTATTAGATTAATAATTATACTCACACTAGAAATGGCTAACCCCTGATATTTTCTGGGGGTTAGGGGGGTCCCTCCCTGAGGGTGGACAACCCTAACTCTCCTGCAGGTTGCTAGCAGCATGGTGAGGTAGTATAGAGCTAGATTTTGTACTTTGTTGGAGCTGATGTATTATCTATGTACTTAGTATACGTAGAAAGGTCAATAGTTGATGTATTATTTTGTATTATGGTAAAAGAATATAGATATAGTGCTGTGATGAGGTAAGAAAGCCCGTACCCACCTCGTTGTGGAGTATTGGGTTCTGTGGTTGGCTTTTTAAAAAGATTTTCTTAAATCTTTACAAAAATCTTATATGTTTTCAAAGGAATTTATGGTTTTTATTTAATATTTGATATTCTGTTATGAGTTTTGCCCCCAGAGCATGATATTTATATTGCCTGTGTGATTCTGCTCATTTTGGCCTCGGGAGCCCGTGATATTATTGCCTGTGATGTAAGCTACGGAATTTAGAGCAAAATTCCGTAAGCTAATTGTGTTTCGGGGCAGAAATTACAGGGGTAACTCTGCCCAAATTTTTATTGAAATATAACTATTTTAGTTTATGTTTAAAGTGATATAGAAATTGAAAGAATGGCATTTAGAGGTTTAGTTTAAAAAAAAAAAAAATTGGGGTGTTACATAAAACCTAAATTGATTCCCAAATCTCCCTAAATGGCAATACTAATCCCTAAATTGAAACCCTAATCTCAGCAATGGCGAATTCCCGGCGTCGACGAAGTCTTTTCTCTCTATCTTGATCTCTAATTTAAGGTAACTTGCTAACTTCTAACTAGTAACTTCATCTCAATTTTTCTCATTTCGGACACTTCGATTTGGGTTTTTTTTGTGTACGAGTTTTTTGGGGTTTGATTAACTTGAACTCGAAGGGGAAAGTTGCGAAGGGGAAGAGGCTTCAAAAAGGTGGGAAGTATGAACTGGTCCATGTCTTGTGATCCAGTTCCTTAACTTGGATATAGTCTCACTAGCATGTTAGTTCTCTATATGATAGTTTCTCTCATTGTTATGTATCGGTCCCTGGGGGTTTGCATTTCAGTCCATTTATTACATTTTCGTCACGTATAAATTGTAGGGCAAAAACCAAAGTACCCACCTAACGTTTGGCCCGAGTACAAAATGCTCATACAACGTTTGAAAAATTACACTAAACCCATTTCTCCGTTAACTTAACCCCACCTATTAAGTTATAATTATTAAATTACTTTTTTACCCTTACCCTTTCATAATCAAATATCTTCTTCTTTTTTCTTTTTCTTCATTCCTTTTTTTGTTCATTTTCATTTCATCTTAGAAGTACAATAAACTTGATTGACTACCAGTAAAAGATTACATCTTCACTACCTTATCTAACATACTAAGCAAAATAACACATCCTTAATACTAGTTGAATACTAATCCTATGATTACATAACGTTCCCTAATTCATCAAAATCCACAAAGTTGATATGTGCTGAACTTCATCGACCAAAAAGACATCATCTTGATCTCTCGATCCCAAGTCAGCGAACACCTCCATCTCAATTCATGAGCTATGCTCTGTTAGGTATCCACGTTGATATTGCATATATGAATCGCCCTTTCCAACCTTGAAGCAACCATCCACTATCTTCATCAAACATGAAATCCTTATGGTATCTCACCTTCACTCTGTCTCCCGCCTTCTTCATAATCTCCGCATTCAATGGCAACTGTGTAAATCCAACCCTAAAGTTCCTTACTTGCCACTGTTTGTAAGTTTCTGGCCTCTCTACAAACATGTAGGCACAATTACGTTTCTCTATTCGTTCTTTCTCTTCTTATTTTTTCCAAACAATAGTTGATGCAGATACGGTTTTTTTCTTTTTCTTTTTTGTAATCGTAGCTGACTTAGTTATGCTGTAAGTCGGATTTTTTTTCTTCGAAACTAGTGAACCTTGTCATCTGTTAGCTTTTTCATGTAAAAAAGTTGACATTTTCTTATCAAATGAAATAATCATGATGAAGCCAATTCTCTGAAAACAATGATGTGCTGACCTTTCTTACATAAGGTGATCATTCTTCGCTAGTCATGCAAACTAATTAAGCTGGTTGATCCAGTAATAATAGACAAGTTGTACATTAGTTAACAAATAGTTAATATGTCGATCGCATTATGACGACTCATTCATAGTTCTTTCTTTATATAACAACTAAATTTAATATAATCTTATATTTAATCATTGATGACTGAACTTGTCTCATTTTATGAACTAATTAAGCTGAGCCCAGTCAAAAGATGACATTTTCTGCTTAGTTAATAAAAATCCACATTATATGACCACATTTCCAGGGGAAAAAATTCAAAAAGCATTACAGATTTATTTATCCTCATTATATCAACTTTGTGGATTTTGATGAATTAGGGAACATTATGTAATCATAGGATTAGTATTCAACTAGTATTAAGGTTGTCTTATTTTTCTTTGTAAGATAAGTTAGTGAAGATGTAATCTTTTGCTGGTAGTCAATCAAGTTTGTTGTAGTTCTAAGATGACATGAAAATGAACAAAAAAAGGAATGAAGAAAAAAGAAAAAGAAGAAGAGATATTATTATGAAAAGGTAAGGGTAAAATAGTAATTTAATAATTATAACTTAACGGATGTGGTTAAGTTAACGGAGAAATGAGTTTAGTGTACTTTTCAAACGTTGTATGAGCATTTGTACTCGGACCAAACATTGGGAGGTACTTTGGTTTTTGCCCTAAATTGTATTATAGACTTCTAGTCCTTGTATAATAAAGGGTGTGCACTGCGCGTGCCATGTGTTTGTAATTAGCTGGCAGCTCTAACCGTTTTGGTTCCCTTGTAAGCATGTGCGCTTTACGTGCACAACAGATTGGAGCTGGATATAAATTTTCTATTGTAATATGTTGTTATGAGCGTGAAATAAAATTCAATAATTAGTTTTCTTTTTCATCATTGTCTTCTTCCTCTCCTGAATCCTCAAAATCCTGGATTTCTTACAGGTCTCGATGCCGTGGAAGAAGGGTGTACATCCAAATTTCTGAGCCGAGCTCGAGTCTGATCAATGGCATCGGAGCTTGAAGCGATTCCTGAAGAGGTGTTTGATCGAGATCTCGAGCGAGAGGTTGAAAATTCTCGTGAATCTAGTTCTGGACATCGATCTAGATCTGGAACAAGGGATCTATCTGATTGCACGAAATGTCGTCAGTAACGGTGATCGAGCTCACAAGCGTTCCTGTAGCGCCCCGATTTCCAATACTGGGTAAACCGAGACACGAGCCAAGATCTTTTCTTCAATTAGTCACAATGCACAGAAAAACAGGAGAATTTAAAACTTTTCATTCAACGCCCAATGTATTACAAGTCTGAATATTATACAATTGCAATACATTACAATAGAGTTACAATATTATCTTTACATTTCCAAGTATTACAACCTTCAACATCTTACATCAGAGTACTTTTCAACTAATACATATACTACAGCGGAACTAAACATGACATTGACTCCTTGCCTTCCTTCCCTTGAGTCCTCCTGAATCTCGTCCTTGTACTTCGGCGATCCAGTACCTATGGAAGTGGGGACGTCAGTATTCACTGACGCTTAAAGGTTGATATCAAAGCAGCGAATCTCCCAAACAACATACAAAACATGGCAATGGTGTTGGTGTAGTTTAAGTGTTCGTGAGTGCTATGACTAGATTCTAATGCGATATTTAACTAGAACTAGGATGCTTCCTATTCTAATGTCAGCGAGTCTCCGAAGCAATATGCAGGCCCATACTACATGCCACCCCATCTCAAGCCGTTTCTCCATATATAGGGATTTGAACCCGCGTCATGAATTCTAATTGTACACAACCTGTTCCTGACACCTACACGTGACTAATTGAGGTTGCAGACGTAGTCAAGTCCCACTAATGCAGTCCGCCAGTGGTGTCTATGTTCGCCACTGCTACCCGGCTAACCGGACCTCACTCAAAAACAGACGAACCCAATGTATCGGGCGTCGTTCCAAAAACCAAAATCATAGGGTCTCACAAGCGCAGGGCAGTGCGAAGCCTACCCTGTGGCACCCTCTGGGGTCTCGCAAGCGCAGGACTGCACAATGCATCCTGTGGCACCCCCAGCCACGGCACTTCAGGAATTAACAGTGCGAGATACGCAACCCGTGTACTCAACTTGTGAGACGGCACCGTACGTATCCCTTTGACGGGAAGGTACAACCCAATATCACCACCTAAGGCCTGCCTCAAGGGACAAGTTGGTCGCAAGGCGCCCCTACAACCAACTCCTCTCTTTTCGTCAAGGGTCTATGTAAAATGATCATTATAAGTCACTACCTTAATGATGTTCCTCACTCGAACAATCCTAGGGATGACAATATTATAAACATAACATGCTAGGCCTTAAATTAGACTTCGCAAGACAACTCTACTAGGCTGCTCAACCTAGACTTACCAGAACCCTTCAGGATCCGGTTCGTGGCTTATCGAACCAAGACCTCGGCAATGCGAATATATATGCATGCCACTACCCTGAACTTGGATTCCGTCTATACTCCGGTCCTCGATCAACCTACACAGGTTAAGATCCGATGGTACCCGAGGAGTGACTCCTCCACAGTTCCTTAGGGTAAGAAACCACATGTCCTGATGGTCGATAGCCCTAGGGTAGTAATATTACCCTAGATGAGCACAACAACTGTGTATTAGCTAATAAGCTACACACGGTAACTAACCACATACGAGCCAATAAGCTACGTATGATACAATAGCTACCTACGAGCCAGGCGGGCCTCGTAGGAGATAACAACGTACATACCAGCCAAATAAGCCGCGTATGAGACCAACAGCTACGCACCGGCCGGTCGAGCCGCGTACGAGACAACAACCTACATACGAGCCAAATGAACTACGTATGAGACCCACAGCTACATACGGGCCAGTCGAGCCACGTACGAGCACAACCATATGCAAACAACCATACAGGTAATCAATCCTAGAAGCAACCAAACGTGCTTACTAGGAAACTTGATCTTCTATTATTAGAAGCAACAGAAGAATCTACTAACAGTCTATGGTCGGTATTCTACCAATGAAAAACCGAAGGCGACATAACAACATTTATCAACTAATTATTACTAGCGGTCTTCCCAATCCATATTGCTTCAACCTATAGCGCCTTAAGCATGGCATACAATTGCAAGCATCTACCTACGACAATCTAATTATGGTACATAACCTAACCACCTACCACCATACTCCTAGGTACGAATATGATTTAAGCATGTGCTTATATCAAGCTTAAGCATGAAATCACTATGATCTAGCCATGAAGTCTACTATAGTCAAGCATAAGCTACAACTTGAGTGTGAATATTTACTACTTAGGGCATATATCTCTACTACCACCTTAAGTACGGATCTTCATTTCTTAACACGATTAATCATCACAACCTAAGCCTGGATATCATCTAAACATGATCATCTACTAACTTAGCATGAACAATCATTAGCATGGTCATCTACTAACTTAACATAAACAATCATTAGCATGGTCATCTACTAACATAACATAAACAATAATTAGCATGACATCTACTAACTTAACATAAACAATAATTAAGCATGATCATCTACTAACTTGGCATGAATAATGATGAAGCATAATCATCTACTACTTAGCATGAGCAATAATTAGCATGACATCTACTAACTTAACATAGATAATAATTAACATGACATCTACTAACTTAGCATGAATAATGATTAAGCATGATCTACTAACATAGCATGAACATATACTTATCTAAGCATGGATATCATGTAAGCATGAATATTTATTTGATCTAGCATGGTATATAACTTTCCTACAATTAAACTAACATGGTATACAACTTTCCTACAATTAAACTAACATGGTATACAATTAATCTAGCATGGTATACAACTTTCCTACAATTAAACTAACATGGTATACAACTTCTCCACAATTAATCTAGCATGATATATCACTTTCCTACAACTATCTAAACATAGATAAATTAGTCTAGCATGGTATACAACTTTCCTGTAATTAAACTAACATGGTATACAACTTCCCCATAATTAATCTAGCATGATATACCACTTTCCTACAACTATCTAAACATAGATAAATTAGTCTAGCATGGTATACAACCTTCCTACTAACATGTAAGCATGGATAAATTAATCTAGCATGATATACAACTTTCCTTTAAGCATGTAAGCACGGATAAATTAATCTAGCATGATATACCACCTTCCTACTATCATCTAAGCATAGCTAAGTAAAACTAGCATGGTATACTACTTTCCTACTATCATCTACGCATAGACAAATTAATCTATCATGGTATACTACTTTCCTACTATCATCTAAGCATGAATCTTATTAAGCATGAATAACTACTAAGCATGAGTATCTTACTAAGCATGGATAACTACTAGTATGAACATACAACATTCCTAAGTATATATGTACATACTTCTAAACATGGTAAGTAATTTTAGCATTTATCCTACAACATTCTAAGCATGTATGTCATTCCTAAACATGATAGATGATTTTAGCATTAGTCCTACAACATGTATATCATTCCTAAACATGATAGATGATTTTAGCATTAATCCTACAACATGTATATCATTCCTAAACATGATAGATAATTTTAGCATGAATCCTACAATATGTATATCATTCCTAAACATGATAGATGATTTTAGCATTAATCCTACAACATGTATATCATTCCTAAACATGATAGATAATTTTAGCATGAATCCTACAACATTTTACTACTACTACTACTTTATTTTAACCATAAACATAACATAAAACATCTACAACTATCTACTACTACTACTACTACTTTATTTTAACCATGAACATAACATAAAGCATCTACAACTACTTCTTTTAATCATCTACTACTACTACTACTACTTTATTTTAATATGAACATCTACTAACATTTCTACCAAATCTTCATTAGTATTTATTTCTTATTAACACTAGTTGAACATAAAAAGAGATCTTTTTGACCATTCTACAACTAGTGATTTAGATAGTTTCTTTTCCATTAATAGAATTAACATCCACAAGGGTTTCTTTCTTTCTTAAGACTATAAAAGAGAACAAATACAACGAAATAAATTAAGAACCTTCTATTTTAGTTCAACCAACATATGCTATCTTTTTAGTCCAAGTTCAATACATGTCCTACAACCAAAAATGGTTGTATAAAAGGTTCATATGCTTTGTGCATGAGTTCACATCAAGTCCTACAATCCCAAATGTTTGTATGTACAAGTCCATATGCCTTATGTCATTTTAGTCCAATTAACAAATACAAAACAACCTACTACTACTATAAGGATTTAATCTTTAGGTGTTTATTAGGCATTACCACTAGTTACTTCTTTTCATTCATACAAGTTACACCACATACCACAACCATCATACCAAAAACATCACAAGAAAGTACCCAAATGAAAAGAAACAAACAAGGAGGATGAGAAGAAGAAGCACCAAACAACAACTTAAACAAACAAAGAAACAAGTGGAGAAACCCCCACATAGTTTCCTTTGTTGGAAGAACTTGCTAGCTTAAACTTCTCCTTCCCCTAAGCTCTTAGAACTCCTAGGAAGACCTACAAGAAAAACTCTCAAGTTAGAATGAGGTTCTCTCTTTCTTTTTCCTTCCTTTCTTTTGTTTTGTAAAAATGAGACAAGTGGAGAAGGAGGGGGTATTTATAGGTGGAGAGAATGGTGGAGAGTACAAAAGTGCACTCAACATTATGCACAAAACCCCCCAAGAAGAAGCAACCGGCCATTCTTGTAGGAGGGTAGGGGTGAGGTGTAGGGTATAGCCTAGAAATGAGGTGGAAGCATGGTAAAGGGATAAGGTTTCTAGAATGGGTTTTTACTTAATCTCCTCATGCATACAAAAACCCTAGATTAAGCCTCCTAATCAAACTCTAACCATCTAATTAAGTTTTCATGACAAGGTTAGTGCCTTGTCCAAGAGTACATACTATATATTTTGTATAATGTACTAAGTACCATACAATTGTATGTATATGTATATGTATGTGTATACCAAAAAGACTTATATAATCCCCATAAATAGTTTAATTTTGAAAATAATAATAAGATAAGTATTTATTATCAATTCGGAGGATCGCGCTACCAATTTGATGTACTTAAGATGTACACCGACCGATATATGCGCGTAGACAATGTTTGTGGACAAACCGGCGAAAAATCACCAAAATAATTTGATTTTGGAATTAAAACAAAATAATAATAAAATAATAGTAAAATAGTAATTTATACGAGGTAATATCCGTCCGGGATATTACATTACTTCCTCCTTAGAATAGTTCTGTCCTCAGAACTATATTATGTTAGGAAAATGAATCGACAAATACGAAATAGCATAGTCATAGAACAAGAGATGAACAGAAATTTTTCTTTGAACAACCATTGAATGGGTTACACCTATACATACATACCCACTGGGTTACAAAAGTGTCACATCTTCCTAAGCAATATCCTTCCTACCTATATATCACAGAAGTAGGAGTCAAGATCACAAAATAACAAAACAGTTTACATAAACCTACTTGGTTACAAAAGTGTCACATCTTTCCTAAGCGACATCCTTCCTACCTATATATCACAGATGTAGGAGCCAAAATCACAAAATAACAAAACAGTTCCTGAGTACCCGACCGCCTAGTCGGTATTGCTGGCGCCCTCCGGTGGGTCCTGTCCAGTCAGCAGCGCTAGCAACTGTGCGATCTGAACCTGGAGGTCTGCGCATCGGCGCTCCACGCGCTCGAACTGTGCCCTGTAGCTACGGTTCAGGATCACCATCCTGCGCTGGGCCCTTGCATTGGCGCTCCTTAACCTCTCTACTTCCTTCCCATGGTGGAAGTTCACGAACTCGCACGCGTCCATCTTGTTCTCCAGAAAGACGTGGGACCAGGTCAGAGTCGATATGTCCTGGAAGACCTGCTGAAAGGCCTCCTCCACGGGGGTAAGCTGGGGAGGTGGCGGTACTGGAACCTGACCCCCAAAAGGAAATGCCCCTGCTGTGGCAGCTGTGGGGGCCCCGTTGGCCAATCCGGCCTCCACTAGTGGCTGAGCCCCCTCCAAGATAGGCTCTGTGTCCGAGTCTATCTCAATCACGTCCCTCTGACCCCACCCACTCCCCGTGGGAAACGCTCTGTCCGTCATCCTGCAAGGAGTAGATACAGAAATTAGCATCGATATAGAAATATTATAAAACATAAGTTGAAAGAACAACAATATGAGTTATAATTGTCTACAACTAGCTAAAACCCAATCTCCTAAAGGCATCCAAGTTTAATTTTCCTACTGTGTTGGACTGTAAATTGAAGTTAGCTCTGATACCACTCTGTAGCGCCCCGATTTCCAATACTGAGAAAACCGAGACACGAGCCAAGATCTTTTCTTCAACTAGTCATAATACACAGAATAACAGGAGAATTTAAAACTTTTCATTCAACGCCCAATGTATTACAAGTCTGAATATTATACAACTGCAATACATTACAATAGAGTTACAATATTACCTTTACATTTCCAAGTATTACAACCTTCAACATCTTACATCAGAGTACTTTTCAACTAATACACATATTACAGCGGAACTAAACATGACATTGACTCCTTGCCTTCCTTGCCTTGAGTCCTCCTGAATCTTGTCCTTGTACTTCGGTGATCCAGTACCTATGGAAGTGGGGACGTCAGTATTCACTGACGCTTAAAGGCTAATATCAAAGCTGCGAATCTCCCAAACAACATACAAAATATGGCAATGGTGTTGGTGTAGTTTAAGTATTCGTGAGTGCTATGACTAGACTCTAATGCGATATTTAACAAGAACTAGGATGCTTCCTATTCTAATGTCAGCGAGTCTCCGAAGCAACATGCAGCCCATACTACATGCGACCCCATCTCAAGCCGTTTCTCCATATATAGGGATTTGAACCCGCGTAATGAATTCTAATTGTACACAACCTGTTCCTGATACCTGCACGTGACTAATTGAGGTTGCAAACGTGGTCAAGTCCTACTAATGCAGTCCGCCAGTGGTGTCTATGTTCGCCACTGCTACCCGGCTAACCGGACCTCACTCAAAAACAGACGAACCAAATGTATCGGGCGTCGTTCCAAAAACCAAAATCATAGGGTCTCGCAAGCGCAGGGCAGCGCGAAGCCTACCCTGTGGCACCCTCTGTGGTCTCGCAAGCGCAGGACTGCACAATGCATCCTGTGGCACCCCCAGCCACGGCACTTCAGGAATTAACAGCGCGAGATATGCAACCCGTGTCCTCAACTTGTGAGATGGCACCGTACGTATCCCTTTGACGGGAAGGTACAACCCAATATCACCACCTAAGGCTTGCCTCAAGGGACAAGTTGGTCGCAAGGCGCCCCCTACAACCAACTCCTTTCTTTTCGACAAGGGTCTATGTAAAATAATCTTTATAAGTCACTACCTTAATGATGTCCCTGACTCGAACATTCCTAGGGATGACAATATTATAAACACAACATGCTAGGCCTTAAATTAGACTTCGCAAGACAACTCTACTAGATTGCTCAACCTAGACTTACCAGAACCCTTCAGGATCCGGTTCGTGGCTTATCGAACCAAGAACTCGGCAATGCGAATATATATGCATGCCACTACCCTGAACTTGGATTACGTCTATACTCCGGTCCTCGATCAACCTACACAGGTTAAGATCCGATGGTACCCGAGGAGTGACTCCTCCACAGTTTCTTAGGGTAAGAAACCACTTGTCCTGATGGTCGATAGCCCTAGGGTAGTAATATTACCCTAGATGAGCACAACAACTGTGTATTAGCTAATAAGCTACACACGGTAACTAATCACATACGAGCCAATAAGCTACGTATGATACAATACCTACCTACAAGCCAGGCGGGTCTCGTAGGAGATAACAACGTACATACTAGCCAAATAAGCCGCTTATGAGACCAACAGCTATGCACGGGCCGGTCGAGCCGCGTACAAGACAACAACCTACATACGAGCCAAATGAACTACGTATGAGACCCACAGCTACATACGGGCCAGTCGAGCCACGTACGAGCACAACCATATGCAAACAACCATACAGATAATCAATCCTAGAAGCAACCAAACGTGCTTACTAGGAAACTCGATCTTCTATTATTAGAAGCAACAGAAGAATCTACTAACAGTCTATGGTCGGTATTCTACAAATGAAAAACTGAAGGCGACATAACAACATTTATCAACTAATTAGTACTAGCGGTCTTCCCAATCCATATTGCTTCAACCTATAGCGCCTTAAGCATGGCATACAATTGCAAGCATCTACCTACGACAATCTAATTATGGTACATAACCTAACCACCGACCACCATACTCCTAGGTACGAATATGATTTAAGCATGTGCTTATATCAAGCTTAAGCATGAAATCACTATGATCTAGCCATGAAGTCTACTATAGTCAAGCATAAGCTACAACTTGAGTGTGAATACTTACTACTTAGGGTATATATCTCTACTACCACCTTAAGCACGGATCTTCATTTCTTAACACGATTAATCATCACAACCTAAGCCTAGATATCATCTAAACATGATCATCTACTAACTTAGCATGAACAATCATTAGCATGGTCATCTACTAACTTAACATAAACAATCATTAGCATGGTCATCTACTAACATAACATAAACAATAATTAGCATAACATCTACTAACTTAACATAAACAATAATTAAGCATGATCATCTACTAACTTGGCATGAATAATGATGAAGCATAATCATCTACTACTTAGCATGAGCAATAATTAGCATGACATCTACTAACTTAACATAGATAATAATTAACATGACATCTACTAACTTAGCATGAATAATGATTAAGCATGATCTACTAACATAGCATGAACATATACTTATCTAAGCATGGATATCATGTAAGCATGAATATTTATTTGATCTAGCATGGTATATAACTTTCCTACAATTAAACTAACATGGTATACAACTTTCCTACAATTAAACTAACATGGTATACAATTAATCTAGCATGGTATACAACTTTCCTACAATTAAACTAACATGGTATACAACTTCCCCACAATTAATCTAGCATGATATACCACTTTCCTACAACTATCTAAACATAGATAAATTTGTCTAGCATGGTATACAACTTTCCTGCAATTAAACTAACATGGTATACAACTTCCCCATAATTAATCTAGCATGATATACCACTTTCCTACAACTATCTAAACATAGATAAATTAGTCTAGCATGGTATACAACCTTCCTACTAACATGTAAGCATGGATAAATTAATCTAGCATGATATACAACTTTCCTTTAAGCATGTAAGCACGGATAAATTAATCTAGCATGATATACCACCTTCCTACTATCATCTAAGCATAGCTAAGTAAAACTAGCATGGTATACTACTTTCCTACTATCATCTACGCATAGACAAATTAATCTATCATGGTATACTACTTTCCTACTATCATCTAAGCATGAATCTTATTAAGCATGAATAACTACTAAGCATGAGTATCTTCCTAAGCATGGATAACTACTAGTATGAACATACAACATTCCTAAGTATATATGTACATACTTCTAAACATGGTAAGTAATTTTAGCATTTATCCTACAACATTCTAAGCATGTATGTCATTCCTAAACATGATAGATGATTTTAGCATTAGTCCTACAACATGTATATCATTCCTAAACATGATAGATAATTTTAGCATGAATCCTACAACATGTATATCATTCCTAAACATGATAGATGATTTTAGCATTAATCCTACAACATGTATATCATTCCTAAACATGATAGATGATTTTAGCATTAATCCTACAACATGTATATCATTCCTAAACATGATAGATAATTTTAGCATGAATCCTACAATATGTATATCATTCCTAAACATGATAGATGATTTTAGCATTCATCCTACAACATGTATATCATTCCTAAACATGATAGATAATTTTAGCATGAATCCTACAACATTTTACTACTACTACTACTTTATTTTAACAATAAACATAACATAAGACTATCTACAACTATCTACTACTACTACTACTTTATTTTAACCATGAACATAACATAAAGTATCTACAACTACTTCTTTTAATCATCTACTACTACTACTACTTTATTTTAATATGAACATCTACTAACATTTCTACCAAATCTTCATTAGTATTTATTTCTTATTAACACTAGTTGAACATAAAAAGAGATCTTTTTGACCATTCTACAACTAGTGATTTAGATAGTTTCTTTTCCATTAATAGAATTAACAACCACAAGGGTTTCTTTCTTTCTTAAGACTATAAACGAGAACAAATAACAACGAAATAAATTAAGAACCTTCTATTTTAGTTCAACCAACATATACTATCTTTTTAGTCCAAGTTCAATACATGTCCTATAACCAAAAATGGTTGTATAAAAGGTTCATATGCTTTGTGCATGAGATCACATCAAGTCCTACAACCCCAAATGGTTGTATGTACAAGTACATATGCCTTATGTCATTTTAGTCCAATTAACAAACACAAAACAACCTACTACTACTATAAGGATTTAATCTTTAGGTGTTTATTAGGCATTACCACTAGTTACTTCTTTTCATTCATACAAGTTACACCACATACCACAACCATCATACCAAAAACATCACAAGAAAGTACCCAAATGAAAAGAAACAAACAAGGAGGATGAGAAGAAGAAGCACCAAACAACAACTTAAACAAACAAAGAAACAAGTGGAGAAACCCCCACCTAGTTTCCTTTGTTGGAAGAACTTGCTAGCTTAAATTTCTCCTTCCCCTAAGCTCTTAGAACTCCTAGGAAGACCTACAAGGAAAACTCTCAAGTTAGAATGAGGTTCTCTCTTTCTTTTCCCTTCCTTTCTTTTGTTTTGTAAAAATGAGACAGGTGGAGAAGGAGGGGGTATTTATTGGTGGAGAGAATGGTGGAGAGTGCAAAAGTGCACTCAACATTATGCACAAAACCCCCCAAGAAGAAGCAACCGGCCATGCTTGTAGGAGGGTAGGGGTGAGGTGTAGGGTATGGCCTAGAAATGAGGTGGAAGCATGGTAAAGGGATAAGGTTTCTAGAAGGGGTTTTTACTTAATCTCCTCATGCATACAAAAATCATAGATTAAGCCTCCTAATCAAACCCTAACCATCTAATTAAGTTGTCATGACAAGGTTAGTGCCTTGTCCAAGAGTACATACTACATATTTTGTATAATGTACTATGTACCATACAATTGTATGTATATGTATATGTATGTGTATACCAAAATTCCTTATATAATTCCCATAAATAGTTTAATTTTGAAAATAATAATAAGATAAGTTTTTATTATCAATTCGGAGGATCGCGCTACCAATTTGATGTACTTCGGATGTACACTGACCGATATATGCGTGTAGACAATGTTTGTGGACAAACCGGCGAAAAAATCACCAAAATAATTTGATTTTAGAATTAAAACAAAATAATAATAAAATAATAGTAAAATAGTAATTTATACGAGGTAATATCCGTCCGGGATATTACAGTTCCAACCTCGAGGAGAGATTCAAGTAAATGAAGCTAGCGATGGATGAAATCTTTGATAAATTTGGGAATTTGGAACTCGTGCTTCAAAATTCATGTCGCTCATGTTGTTCTCGACGATCCTACTAGGAATCTGATGAGAGCAGAAGGGAGTTAGATAATAGTCAGGGCTATTGACGACCCCCACCTATTCGACACTGGAATTCAAGCTCACAACGTCGACATAGAGATGAGGGGAGGCCCTATTTACGACGTGGTAATCACCAAAGTGGTAGAGAGACATGAACTGGAGTTCGTGAACAACCCGCTGGTAATACTTTCTTCCCAAAACATTCTATAAATGATCTCCCAAGCTTTGATGGTTTTGACGACATCATTAACTGGATCTATCATTTGGAGCTTCATTTATATACTCAAAAAGTTAGTGATTATGTCAAGCTGGCATTTAGCCTTTACTATTTAATGGGAGAAGCCCTATTTATGGTGGAGATGGTTTGAACGATAGGAGGATGATGAAATTGACTGGGAAATGCTTAAAAGGGAATTGATGCTACAATATGGGCCTACTGAGTGAGATAACCATGAGGCTACACTTTATAAACTACAACAAGAAGGTACAGTGGTGGAGTATCATAGGGAGTTTTTGAACTACAGTCACCTAGGTAAACCCTTGGCCAAATAGTCCTTAATTAGCTATTATATTCGGGGTTAAAAGGAAGAACTGAAGAAGGAGGTGAAGCTTAGGCATCCCAAGAATGTGTTAGAAGCATATAGAGAGGCTATTGCAATAGATTCCATAGTTAACTCTCATAAGAAGTCTTGGAAACCTGTTAATTATGTAAAGACTACTACAACTACTGCGTGCACAACTTCTGTAGTTAACCCTGCTGTAGTTGTAAATGTGACTTAAACAGCTAATTTCTCAAGATCTAAGGATCCTTAGAGCATCCATAGTCGTGAAAGCTAAAAAATGACAAAAAAAAATGACAAAATGGATAAATAGAAATAGCAATTTGTGGTTTCGCTGTAGTCATAAAATACTAAAAAATAGCAAAGAAGATGAAACATTGATCGGTTCGAATTTTTTTTATTTTAATTTTTATAATTTTTTTGTCTGAATAGTACATTTTATTATTTTTTTGCGATTCGTCGGAGAGCTGAAATTATTTTTTTCAACGGACGAAACATCCGTCGCTTTTGTTGATTACATGATCCCCCCTATAGTTTAGTGACCCATAGAAAATCGTATGAGTCAATCAATAATCCATGGATAATCCAATTGTCATGGAAAATCATATGCAATCCAACCCATAGAATCCCAAAAAATCAATAAATTTGCAATCTTGGGCTCTGGATGAAACATGAAGTTTCATCCGAGCTTCTTTTATTTTATTTTCCTTTTTTTTAGGGGGGGGGATTAATTATTTAGAATTAATTTCATCAGACGAAACATCATGTTTCATGTTTCGTCCGATCCCAAAAAAATATTATAAAATATTTAGACGAAACACATGTTTCATCCGATTGAATAAAAATATTATAAAATATTTTAGACGAAACATGATGTTTTGTCCTCTATAATTTGCATATTGCTATATCTCCTCTCAAATACCATTCTACTGTAGCAGAAAAGCTAAAAAAATGGATAAATACCACACGACTATAGCGCTTTAATCGCTAAAAAATGCATAATATGCATATATGCCACACAACTGTGGATGCTCTTAGTTCTTGCAGTACATAAACGAGAAAAGAGAAAATGGTTTGTGTTTTGATCGTGATAAGAAGTTTTTTAAAGGACATAAATGCCCAGGGAAGACATGTATGCACATGATGGGAACCTGTGAAAGTGGTACTTTCATGTAGATACTAGGAGCCATTGATGGAAATGCAACAGACAACTTGGATAGTTCAGAATAAGAACACGTTATAGAAAATCCAGAAGGGGAAATGACACCAAATTCCAAGTATACTAATTCACATGATTCTGCAGCCATATCAATGCACACTCTAACTGGAAGTACTAGTCCTCGAACTTTCACGGTGCATGGAACAATTTCATCCGAACTTGTATGTGCCCTCTTGGATATAGAGCCACTCACAACTTCATTGATGGGTAGATAGTGAGAAAAACTCAGCTACCAGTCAATAAAAAAATACAGTTGGAAGTTATTGTGGCAGGAGGACAGTAGTTGAGATGCTCAGGATTGTGTGAGGCAGTGACTTTCTTGTGCCAAGGTATTCCAATTATAGCAGATTTTTATGTTTTCTCCATGGACACTAGTTAGGCTCTTAGTGGATTGAAACTCTGGGGGATGTTGTTTGGAATTTGAGAGAGAAGAGAACCAAGTTCCAACTGGAAGGCCAATAGAGAGAGTAGAGGGTTATCCTTCCTAAGGATATGGAGATCACCTCAACTAAGTCTATGTTAAAAACTCTTCTCTACATGAAAGGGGGTTAACTGCTGCAAATGGGGCACTCCATAAGAGATAACATGCATTGATACACATCCACAGATACTCAGAGTGTTACAACAGCATGAGGTGTTCAAAGAAGTTATTGGTCACCCTATAGGTCGTGTGACCATTGTATCACATTAGTTCCGAAAGCCAAATGAGTTAGTCAAAGACCCTACAAACACCCTTGGCATCAAAAGAATGAGATAGATAAGTTAGATTAAGAGATGCTCACTTCAGGAATTATATGGCATAGCCAAAACTCTTAATATTCTCCTATTGTCATGGTTAAGAATCCTGATGGAAGTTGGAGAATGTGCATTGATTATAGGGGTTTAAATGACATTGCTGTCAATGATAAATATCTAATACTTGTTGGTTTATGCCCTAAAAGTCCGTTGTGTATTGACATTACTAGTTTATATTGCATCATGACATTAATTTCCTATTGAGGTATTTTATTTATTGTGAATTAAATGAACATATAAAGTCTTTAGAATAGTAAGTTCAATGCAATGGGATATCAAGTGCATGACTTGACTGTGAGATCCTATTGACTAAACTCAAAATAGTATTCTTAAATGTCCCTAGTCAAGTATTATTTTGAATTAGGACAACGATAATACATAGAGACTAGTGTGTGCATCGACTGATGACCATTCTCACGGGTTATGGATATGAGATATCATGTTTTCACATGGGTATATATTAGAGTAATAATGTACTGGACTGAACCACCATGAGAATGCTGTATGGATTGTTACGTGTGTCATAAGCGGTTCTCATAGTGACCATGATGTATGTAGTCTTTTGACTTGAAGTCACTACGGTTCCCTACATGAGAAGTTATATATTTTAATGCCATCAAATGTTGCCTATAATAAAGTGATTATAAAGTCTACTATTGAATATACTACAAATCATGCAGAGGGATGTAAGTAACTTAGATATGATTTATCCCTCTTACATAACAAAAGCGATATCTACGGGCTCCTTGATTGAGTGAGACTGCAAAATGTATGGTCATGCTCAAATGAGTCAATATGAGATATTGAGTTCATTTGTTTTAGTAAGTCTACTCGGACATAAAGAATCAAAAGATTGAACTATACAAGGGTGACACGCTCTATGCCTTGTGGTCAATGAAGATATTTGCACAAAGGGATTAGACTACATGGTAACATTAGTCACGGATAGGTTATGTCAAATTACTGACATTCCCGTTACATGAGTAGCAGTGATGTATTGCTAGATACCACTTAGTATTTGTAATAATAGAATATGATTTTAGTATTACTGTCAATGTAATAGAAACCTACAGGGTTACATACTTAGAATAGATCAAAATTGGGATTTAAGTTCATAAGATGAATTTAATTGGGATCCAAGTAAGACTTGGACTCCTGACAATGGTTGGACATTTAATTAGATTAAATGGGCTGACTAAAGTTCAAAGGCCCACACACGAATCTGACCTAGGTCAGATTGTGAACCCAACAATCCCATTACTCTCTTAAGGTTGATTTTCTGCACATATATATGATACGTATCTGTGAAAAAGTTACACATGAGAAAACCCTAGTCATCACAAAAATTGTGAGAGAGAGAGAGAGAGAGATCATGAGGAACATCCCTTTCCCACAGCTAGCACCGCAGCGTGAGGGAAAGCTTGGTTGATCCGTTCATGTGGATATCATAGAGGCACCACAAAATTGTAGTGCTGTGATCAGCATACTGTGGAGACAGTAGATCCATCTTCAAGATATAATTCCTAAAAACGATTTATGATTTTCGTATGGATCCATGGCTAGGTTTCGATATATTTTTTAAAATTTTTCGCTGTGTATTTAATCTGAGGTTACCCTCGGAACCTAACAGAGGTATCAGAGCCACTTGCGAAACGATATTCTAGTAAAACATGGGCCTCTCATCCGAGTATAGTCACCGATTGTTCACTACCAAGTCGACCCTTATTATCCCGACTTATTATTATTTTATTAACATGAATCATGAATATGCAATCGATACGATCAGTAAGAGATGTGGTATCAAGATTTATGCAATGGGTACAATCGATGAGAACGATTGTGTCAATATAATATCAAGAAGATATCAAGGCTATGCAATAAATGAAATATACATAGTTCAATTCATTAAATATAAAAGAATAACTGGTTTATATAAAAAAACGTAACAATGCATGTTCTGGACAACAACACCTATTGGTACTCAAATTTTCTTTCTCGCTGCTATGGGAGTGCAAATATGATTCCGTCAGAGATTCTAGAAAGTAGACTCTCTTCCAGTTTCGCATATTCACACAATAGATTACAGTTACAGTTGCTAGGTCGATCAATCAATTCTTTACGGGTTTCGTGCACAGTTATGGTTCTGGAAATTATAATATGACAGTACTAAAACAGTGATATCTTACAATCTATAAATCAGATTGAGAATCTGTAAGATGTTCCAGATTCAAGACTTAGTGTGCTAAAAATTTTATGTACAAAGTTCTAAGTTTCGATGTCAGGAATTTGGTTGAAACCTCAGTCGAAGTTCAGACAAATGACAGGATAGTATATTTGAATGTTCAATAATGCGATAAATTTATGGTTCAAGTTTTAAATCAATAACAACGGCACGATAAGATGACTATGAACCAATAACAAGGTACTATCAAGAAAATAATGAATCAATAATGGAATTCAATTTAATACGATATTCAAATGAATAACTACTTGTCGAATTTCAAAGAGGATGCTTGCATAGAATAAAAAGAGTGTACAAGAGATGCTTGCCTGTTACGTGGCAATTTATAATGTGAGAAAAGAACCCCGGCGGTAATGACGAGCAAGAGCGAGGACAACACGAGTGGCAGCGACAACCGCAAGAACAACATTAACAATAAGAACGGCATCGACATTGAGCGGGACGACAACACACAGCAATGCAACAATAACAGAAAGTGCAACAACAATAATAGACAATGGCAACCCACAAGAAGAGATGGTTGCCAAGGTAGTGGTTGTGTGCAATGGTGGACGATGGTGGTGCGGTGGTGAAAGCGCAACAGGGGCTTGCGGGTTGCTGTAACTTCGGCGATGGTGATCGCAGGAGGAAGGAGGCAGCAATGAGGAGATGGTTGGGGTGTGGTGTGTGGTTGATGGCCGTCGAAGGTTGTGGTTGTTGGGAAGAGCTCGGGATGAGCAGCAAGGCGGAGGTCGGGATTGTCGATGATCAGTGGAAGCGCGACACTAAAGTCGAGGTGCCGACAAGGTGGTGATGGCAGTTAGTGAGGAGGTCAATGGGGTTGCTGTAGTCGACGGGGATGGATCGATGGTGCTCGGGGTGTTGTCGATGGTTGTAGCAGCGACGGGGGCTCGGGATGCAGATGGCAAGAGCAGTGGCGATGAGGAGGAGAGGGTGGTTGGGTGTTGTGGTGAAGGAGAGGGGCTCGGTGGTGGAGCGGTGGATGGCGGTCGGTGAGGAGGTCGATGGGGTTGTGCGGCGATGAGGAGAATCAAGGTGAAGGATGAGGTGCATGCGGTCGAGTGTGGAAGGCAGTAGGGGTCGCTATGGGTGTTGGGGCGATGGAGGTCGAGAGGGTGACGAGGAGGATGTAGTGGTGCCGTAGGTGGTTGTCGAGCGGGGTCAACCTCGGGGTGCATCGAGAGTGGCTCGACAGTGGCAGGTGCAGGCGAGTGGGGTGAGCGGCAGGCGATGGAGGGCTTGGTGGTGGCTGACAGCAGCCGGATGGAGAGTGGTGAGAGAAGGGCGACAGGTGGTTGAGAGCGGGGTTGGGTTTCAGGTCGAAGCAGAGGAAGGAGAACAGACGGGAGGAGAGAGAGAGTTGATTGAGGGATTAATTTAGTATTAGGTTAATTAATGGGGAGTAGGAGATGATTAAGGAGGGAATTAGGGGGTTTAGTTAGGATTAGTAGGGATTTGGAGAGATTTGTGGGGGATTAACGAGATGACATTTATAGAAGAGAGTGGGGGAACGTGAGATGCAGTTGGGGACTGGGCAATTAGCAGATTAGAGGAAATTGGGTTAGTGGGTTTAAGTTTAGGTTAACGGTTTGTGGGTTTGGGTTGATCCAACAAGGAATGGGCTTGGGTTTACAAATTAAATAAATAAACAAAATTTTAGATTGGATTAGGAGTTAGGCTAAACGAAGTAATTGAATATTCAAAAGAAGGAAATCGGATTCCAAAGAATAGTAGGATTAGGTTGGAAAATTTAAAATTTAGGAATACGAAGAAAAAAAATAAATTCAAATCCGTATAAACGAAAATGGGGGTTACAGTCACAGAAATTGTGAGTGAGAGATCGTGAGGAACATCCCCTACCTGCAGCTAGCACCGCGGTGTGAGGGAGAGCTTGATTTGATCTGTTCGTGTAGATACAGTAGAGGCACCACAACTTTTGTAGTGTTGTGATTGACATATTTTGGATACACTAGATCCATCTTTAAGGTAAAACTCATAAACACGATTTATAGTTTTTGTATGGATTCATAGCTAGGTTTCGATATTTTGTGTTTTTTTTTCCGCTGTGTAATCTGTGATTGCCCTCGAAACCTCATTATACCTGTGATTGATGAGCTATTGGATGAATTGTATGGAACTACCATATTCAATAAGCTTGACCTAAGAAGTGGTTATCATCAAATTAGGATGAGGGAAGAAGATGTGCCCAAAACTGCATTTAGGACACATGAGGGGCCTTTTGAGTATCTAGTAATGCCCTTTGGTTTGACAAATGCTCTCTCAACCTTTCAGTCCCTCACGAACAATATATTTAGACATTTCTTAAGGAAATTTGTTCTAGTCTTCTTAGATGGCTGATGTGTCTATTTTTATGTAAATATTTGTACTCATTTAACCATTAAAATTGCTTGTATTCGTCTACCTTGTTTATAATTCATCTCATTTCCATAAATTTCAATTAATTAATTATTTTTGAAGGAATAAGATTTCTGATGCAAAGAGCTGAATATTTTTGGTAAAAATCAACAAACAAAACAAACATATTGATTTATTAATTTTTATTGTTTTGTTGAATTTTAAATTTTAAATTTTACAATTTGGCCGTGTGAAAGGCAAGATAAAAACTTTAATTTTCCAATTGAGCTGAAAGTGCAATAAACAATTTTAAAAGGGTTTAAATGAGCTATATAATTTTTAGTTACTTTAATTAATTTAAACCAATTAATTTTATTTTTTATTTTTAAATCCTAATTTTTGATTTATTTTGTTTGTGCAGCACGTGTTTCCAGAAAAAGAAAGAGAAGAAAACGAAATAAGAAATAAAGAGTAAATTAAACAAGGAAACAAATAAATAAAGAATTGGGGTTTTTTATAAAAATAAACCCTAATCTCTACTTCCCAGGCCTATAAATAGAAAAGCAAACAAGAGAAGGGCTACACGCTTAACGAGAGGAGAGCGACAGCTTCTTCATTAAAATAAATAAAAAATAAAATAAAATAAAAGAAAGAAAGTGACGAAAGAGACAGGGAGAGAGAGAACGTGACAGGGAGCTTTGTGTGTGGGCTTCGGCGCGCAGGTTTCAAAGCAAACAGAGCAGGGTGACGTCAGCTTTGCTGACGTGGCTTCTCCTTCTCACGTGGAACAATGACCAAGATCAGGGGTCTCTAGCTCGGGTTCCAAGGCGGGTGACGTCATCAGCACGGGACAGAAACGAAGAGTAGGGTGCTGATGTGGACCTGGCTCGCCTGACTTGCGACTCGCTTTCCGAGGCTCTTGGGTTTGGAATTTTTGTTAACAAAATAGAGTTCTTTCTGTCTCTCTTCTCTTTTCTCTTTGTCTAATTTTATTATGCAATCCAAGACAACATTCGTTAGTTGCAAATTTATTATGAATCTAGGGCTTCGATGTAGCGTAGTTTTGATAACACAATTTTAATTCCATATTATTTTTCTATTTTTCTATGGTTGTGTGTTTGATTTTTGATTTTAATGCTTACAATTGGTTGAACGACATTTGTATGATCTGTTAAATCATGGAGAGACCGAATTAGTGATTTGTGATTTCAAATTTATAAAATTCAACACCATTACAAGAGCGAACCACTGTTAATGTGACCGTTAAGAAATCCATAGAACTTAATGAGTCTTCAATTAATTAAATTTGTGCATGAACTATGACAGACTGTTAGTTGGAGATAATTTTGGTGTTGTTCAAGAGAAAGTATTGAATACTTAGGGGATTTTGGTCTACAACTTTGAAAAATAATCTTTTATTCATATGGAATTATAAATTGTGTGGGATTAATTAGGTGAAATCAAAAGGCCTAGAATTAATTTTGCCATTAACAAATCAAAATTTCAGATTCCTCCTCTTAATTAATTTAGTTAGTTTTCTTTAGATTAATTTAATTTAGTTGCTTTATTTATTAACTTTCGATTTTCCAAACAGTAGTTAATCTAGTAATTTCGGTACTCAATAAAATAATTAATCCATGTGGGTTCGACACTCTTTTCACTTAACTATACTACCTGTTGCAATTTTGTACACTTGCAAAAATTCACATCAAGTTTTTGGCGTCGCTGCCAGGGACTAGTTATTCTTTTATTGATATTGAAAAAGTCTAGATTATTACTAGTTTTGATTTTTATTTATTTTTTTATGTTTTATTATTATATTATTTATCTCTTTATTTTCTTTTGACTTACTTTGATTTTTAGTTTTTCTATATTTTTTAAGATTTCAGGATATACAAGTACATTATCATGGCGAACGATGAGAACAGGACTTTGAGACATTATGCTATGCCCTCAATTTATGGAGCAACATCAAGTATAAAGAGCCCTGCAATTGAAGCAAACTACTTTGAAATTAAACCAGCAATTATTCAGATGATTCAACAGACTGTTTAATTTTGGGGACTATCGCACGTGAATCCTTATGTTCACATTGAAAATTTTCTAGAAATTTGTGACACTTTCAAGCATAATAGAGTATCAGATGATGCAATTCGATTGAGACTCTTTTCTTTGTCACTAAGAGATAAGACTTGGTTTGGCTAGATTTTTTACCACCCGGTAGTATTACTACTTGGGAGGGACTTGCCAAAAATTTCTGGCTATGTGTTTTCCGCTGGCAAAGACAGCGAAGCTAAGGAATGATATTACCACATTTACTCAATTTGAGACCGAGTCTTTGTATGATGCATGGGAGAGGTACAAAGAGTTATTGAGAAAGTGTTCTCATCATGAACTACCGAAATAGCTGCAAATTTAAATATTCTATAATAATTTGGGAGTTACAAATTGATCTATGGTTGACGCAGTAGCTGGAGGTGCACTTATGAGCAAAAATCATGAAGCAGCCTATGGACTTTTAGAGAAGATGACATCAAATAATTACCAGTGGTATTCAGAGAGAACAATGCCAAGAAAAGTGGCTGGAGTTTTTGAACTTGATCCTATCACTACTTTAACTGCACAAATTGATATTTTATCTAAACAATTAGATAATATGAATGTTAATTCTATTCAAACTAATATAATTTGTAATCTTTGTGCAGAAAATCACTCAAGTGCCGATTGCCAATTGGGGAACCCTTATGCTCTATCAAATGCCGAACAAGCAAATTTTCTGTCAAACTTTCAAACACAAAACAACCCTTATGCAAACACATACAATCCAGGATGGAGAAATCATCCCAACTTTTCTTGGAGCAATAATCAAGGAGCAATTAGACCACCTTAAAATTTTTCCCAACAAGAAAAGAAGCCGACACTTGAAGAGGTGTTCATGCAATACATGCAGAAGACATATTTGGTGATACAAAATAATATGGCTTCAATTCACAACCTTGAGGTTCAGATTGGTCAACTTTCAAATATTCTCAAAGAGAGGACTACAAGATCCTTAACCAGTAACACAGTGACTAATCCCGAGGAGCATGTCAAAACAATAACAGTTAGAAGCGGGAGAACAATTGAGCATCCACAAGAAGAAATTGTCGAACAAAATGTGGTTGAAAAGCAAAGTGAGATCGAGCAAATTGTGGAGGAACAAATGCAGCAGGTGGCCAACCACCAATCTAAGAAGGACAAAGGAGTTTCAAACCAAATAATTTCAGGGGAGTTTAATTCTGACACTTATCCTAATTCACCTTATGATCCACCTATTCCTTTTCCACAAATACTTAAAAAGAATAATCTCGAAAATCAATTTTCTAAAATTTTAATTATTTTTAAGAAATTGCATATTAATAATCCTCTTATTGAAGCTTTGGAACAAATGTCTAAATATGCTAAATTTTTGAAGGATATTTTATCAAACAAGCAAAAATTGGAGGAATATGAGACGGTAATGCTAACAGAAGGGAGTAGTGCAATTTTACAAAAGAAGCTGCCTCCTAAACATAAAGATCCAAGGAGTTTTACAATTTCTTGCACTATTGAAAATTCTTCTTTTGATAAAGCACTATGTAATTTTGGAGCAAGTATTAATCTTATGCCATATTCTGTTTTCAGAAAATTAGATATTGGAGATGCAAAACCCACAACAATTTTATTGCAATTAGCAGATAGATCTATCAAGTACCCAAGAGGAATAATTGATGTTTTGGTAAAAGTAGACAAATTCATATTTCCATCTGATTTTATTGTACTTGAAATGGATGAAGACTTTGATTGATGTCCAACAAGAAAAACTGATTTTGAGGGTTGAGGATGAGCAAGTAACTTTTGATGTCTGTAAATCCATGAAGTTTCTTACCGAAGAACAGCCGTGTTTTCAAGTAAGTGAAACAAATTTAATTGTGGGTGAGAAACATAAGGCTAAAATTGAAAAGTTACAAATCGAAGTATGTCCAACAAATTTAGCAACTCTTGCATCTGAGAAAGAAAATATTTTTGAATATATTATGTATTTGGATGCGGCACCATCTATTCATTCATTTTCTCAGCAAAAATTCAAAGAGGTGAGGATATCAAAGACGTCATCATCAAGGAAGAAACGACTCAAACTAGAGCTTGAACCTAATCCAAACCTGAAGAGAAGTATTAGAAAAGATGTTTTGATGTTGTTGGATCATGGCATCACATAACCATCACAGCTATCATGTCTGGCTGAAGACTTAAAACTTAGCGTTTCTTGAGAGGCAACCCATGTTTTCTTTTAATGCATTTAGATTTGATTTTTCTTTTGGTTTATTATAATTTTAATTTCTGATTTTACTTTGTAGGATTGTATAAGTTTGGAAGTCGCCGGGCGTAGTTGTTTTCTACACTTAAATTGATAGCTGTTTTTGAGTAGGATGAAGTCAGAATCTGAAAAAATGTTTCAAAGTGAGATTGTAGGTAATTGTCATAACTTTCCAGAACAAAAAAGAATCAGCCAATTTGGACATCCACGCCTCCAGATATTGCTGAAATACTGAACGTCGCGCGTGCAGAATTTTAAGACGAATCAGGAAAGAAATTCTGAACTTTTAGCATTCCTTTTGTTTTTCTTTTTCCTTTCCTATTGAGGATAATGTGATATTTATGTTTGGGGGAAGCGTTACACATTTATTTTTTTATTTTATATATATTTTTGAAAAGAAAAACAAAACAAAAGAGATTTCAATTAGGCTTATCATTACACTTTTGAGTTCTTTATTGTGCTAAAACATTGAAATATTTTTTTAGGATAGACAATTGCTTAGAAAGCAAGATTAAGCATACTTATTTACTTTAGGATTATTGAATTTCAAAATTGCTTACAAAATTGTGTGAGTCATGTGATTATACATAAATAAAAAATGTGATCATTTTTCTTGTGATTACCCATTCTGATCTAGTCCTAAATAGAGTTTAAGTAAATAGAGTGATATATATATCTATATAATAAAACACAAAGAAAGCTATCAAGTGGCTCACCTTCAATCCCCTCTAAAATCAAAGGCCCAGATCTAACCTCACAAAACACATTTTCCCTCTCAAAATTTCAAACCCCAAAACCAAAATCCCCCCCCCCCCCCCTAAAAAAACTCATTACTTTATTCCTCTCTCTTTCTTCTCTCTTCACTTTTTCAATTTCTCTCTTTCTCTCTCCCATTCTTTCTTTATTTACTTAGAAATTTAGATTTTAAGATTTCAGGTTCGTAAATTTCCGAAATTTTTATGCATTTTTATTGCACATGTTATATTGAAAATAGCAAATATATCTCTTCAACTTTTAAATTTCATCATTTTCCACACTTAAAGTTCTAAGTTAGATTTTACACCCCCATTTATAATTATTTTTCAACATATACTAATGTTTACATAGACTTTTATTTACAACTAATTATTGTCATACTATTCAAACTTGAGTTATATAATTGTTGTTTTACTGTTTTACAGGGCTTTTCGTGTTTTGTATCGTTCCGAAGACGTGCCGTAGGCATGTGCCCACGGAAAAATTATATATATATATATATATATATATATATATATATATATATATATATATATATATATATATGTCACGCCCCACTTCCCAAAAATATGGAATACGAGCACGTGACGAAGCCCAGCGAATGATTTTTACATCATCCATAAGCTGTAGGATCGACTCAGCATCATAACAAGAATATACAAGAGGAATATATATAACCAAGCACGCATGAATAATTTATAAAGCAACAGAAAACAATTTAAACAAGTAATAATATTCAAATAGTTTTCATGTCTGGTTCAAGTGTAAACTCGGAAACAAGTCTTAAACAGCAGAAGAAATAAATACCTTAAGGAAAGCAACTATTTAAACAGGTCCTTGCTCCAAGCAAAACCTGAAATGTCTGCTCGCCAATTTCAGCAGGAACCTCGTCTCCAAGGTCTGCTTAATAATATAAACAGGGAAACAAAGGGGAAACAAGAGAAAATGCCCTTAGTGCAAGCTAGGGCCACAAATAGTGAAAACAAGTACAAGTAAGAGGAAACAAGAATTGGAATTCAAAATGTAACAGAGTTATAAGAAGTAGTGGGCAAATTCAAGGACTAGCTAGCAAGAAGGAACATCTTAATAACTAGGTTGGATAACAACTGCTAGTGGTGAAACACATGTCAGGTGCACCTATAGGGTTGTTTAATATCAAGCGTCAAATCTCAAGTCTAGTGTCATATGTTATTTCAAATGTCAGGTCTCAAATGTCAAGTTGTCAAGTCCAAGTATCAAGTTGTCTAGCTCAAGTTATCAAGTTATCTAGTTTCAAGTATCAAGTTCAAGTCTTGTGGTGATTACTATCTAGGTAGCACGACATGCATCCATCTTTTTACTACATGGTTGCTACAGTCAAATCAGTTTCGTTTAGACCTAGTAATGGATTTTATAGGGCGGCGTACTCAGGTATCAAGTATCAAGCAAGCCATGGTTCATGAATCGGAAATTAAATAACAAGTTCACGAAGCAAGTTCGCGAATCCACAAGCAAGTTCGAGAACCGCACAATGGGTTCAAGAATCAAACAAGTTCATGAGCCGAGTAACCGACTCCATGAATCGAACAAGATACAACAAGTTCATGAACCAAGTATTGGGAAACACGGGCCCCCTTCCGAGTACACTTATCTATATTGTCCATTCTATAGTCCTTCCCATAACCCCGGCTTATTTCATTTATTAACTCTTATCAAGCAAGCATACAAGTGTAATATGTTGTGATTTAATTCTAAGAAAAATTGGGGATGTCCTATATAGTGTCCAGCAGCTACATATAAAATTTGGTGTCAAACGCTCGCTGTTTACACAGCTAAAATAATTCGCAAAGTAAATATATACAGCAGTTTTGCAAAACTGCGTCTACTGACACAGCTACAGTATAACTGCCATAACTCCTAGACCGTAACTCCAAATTCTAAAATTTCGGAGTCTATCGACATCTACACATCCGGATCTACATTTTATATTCAGGGCTCGAGCCCAAATTCCAATGATAAAAGGGTCGAAACCGCAGAAGAATATTCAGACAGCAACATTCAGAAATAATTTACTAATGTAGGTTTCATGGAAATTACCATTTGGCGTCTAAGTTATTAAGTAGCATAAATACATAATCATGGAGGTCAAAACAGCGACTAATAAATGTTTTCAAGTCATAATAGTCGCAAAATCGTCAAAATACTAACTTTATATGTATCTACAAATTTTAGGGCTCCTTAATTCATATGTCCATGTGATTCATGTGTTCAAGGGGGTAAAAGAGTCCAATTGATTATTATTTAATACGAGGAAGTTTTGTGACTCTTAGAATTGTGGGTTTGAAGGTTCAAAATTGATTTACAATGATATTTCAAAGGGAAGTCACAATCTAACTATTTGTAGTATTTCAAGAAAACTTGTACTAGAACAATAAAACGTACAAGGTTACTTGCCTTAGATCGACGATTAAAACTCCGCTTGTTGAAGCAATTTGAGTAGAAAATCCCCGAAGATGTCCTAAAAAAGCGCGTGCAAAAACTGATCGGAGATCGAGTTTTCCCCGCACACAGGATCGGCCCAAAACAGCAAACAGCGATCGGGTCTGGCGCGGCACGAACACGGGACAGCAACTGCAGCGAATCAGATGGCTTCAGCACAGCGGATCTGCGACGAACAGCGTACAGCGAATCTGGATCCGCTGTGGCCATAACACGGGACACCGATCAAGTGGGCTGTGATAGCGCGGATCTTGACGCGATCTAATGGCCAAGATTAAATCCCGCCAATATCGCTGTCTTCTTCCTTCGTTCGCTGCTCTTCTTCGTTCTTCCGATCGAAACAGAGTGCGAGAGGGAGAGGGTGAGTGCGGCGACTGTGCGGCGGCTTCGACGGTGACGAAAACGACGACGACGGCGGAGACAATGGTGCGACGTCGAGAAGCGACGGCGCGGCGATGGCGACTCTGCTATTGGGTTTGAACAGAGGGGAGGTCCATTGGCAGGGGCTCGGGGTCTGGTCACCGAGGAATTGCGACACAGGAGAGGCGGCGACGGAGGTCGAGGTATGGTTAATGGCGAAAGTTGGGTTTGATCGAAGGTGGGTTCGGAGTTGTGTTCGATGGCGAAGATGGAGGACGATGGTGGGGTTCTGTGGTTAAAGAGATGGCGGAGGCGATGGAGTTGTGGAGGTGGTGGTGGCGATCGGAGATGGATCGAAGATGGGTTGGTTGGCGTGCGAAAGAGGTGGAGAAGGAAACAGGGTGAAGAAGGTGATTAGCGGCGGGGTAGTTTTTAGGTTTTAACAGTAATAGGGTTTGATTAGGGGTAGGGTTAGGGGTTTATATAATAGGGTTTGCGGGTTTGCGGGTTCGTGGGTTTTGGGGATCCGTTTCAAAAAGAGCCCAACAGAAGAAATGGTCAAAATGCACAAAAATGGGGATTAGAGAGTTAAATGGGAAGAATCGGTCCATTTCTCATGAAGAACGATCCAAATGGCACACAATTGAGTTTGATAAAAGGACCAAAGATTGAGTCGAAACAAAAATAACGATTTTATTTGAACAGAACAACATACGGAATCTCAAATAGGTAAAAGAGTACAATTGAGAAAAATACAGTATAAAAATATAAATACGGGGAAACAGGAGTTACAAATCCTACCCACCTTACACAAAAATTTCGTCCTCGAAATTTGCCTAGGCGGTACATAGGACAGGATAAAAGCATCTTGGGGAAGGTTAACAAACAAAGGATTCAAAGAAAAGTCAACTTGGTGGTAACACCAAAATAAGAAGAGAGTGGAAAGCAATGATGTCAAATGGAATGCATGAAAGAGATTAGACAGTATCAAAAGGAAAGAACAACACGAGATAATAAAGCAAGATAAAAGTCGGCAGAACTGAAATCAATGAGAGAAAAGACAGGGAAGAATCAAACCATTCAGTGAATCAACGGATGGGGATGAACACAAGGAACAGAGAGGGAAGCAACAATACTAAGGACTAGTCGCAACAAGGGGATCCCGGGACCTGGGGGTTATGGGCCCACCACGCTTCCGCTGCGCCACTCTGATGGTGACGTTCCAAGCTCTAGGCATTTCGTTGTAGACCACGTGACACCAATCGACGATCCGAGCAGGAAGAAAAGAAGGAGGCACCAAGATCAAAGAGAGAGTATGGGCTCCAAATAGAGATAGGTAATAATGCAAAATGGATATAAGGCTTGAGCTTCATTCTTCATAACTAAAAGACAGAATACATATAAAAACTAATGGCTTTTAACAAAATTTATAATACAACAAGTATCAATAATAATAATATCAATAGTAACATAATAATAATGACAATAATAAAAATAAATATAACAATGATAATAATAAAATTTGTAATAATAGTAATCAAAATAATAATAATAACAATAACAATAACAGAAATCAAAATCTTCATAATCATACAGGCAATAATAATATATTAACATAAAATTATCAACAATAATGATAATACATACATGACACAATAGAATTCAACACGCTCATGAAATTAATGCAATGATAACAATCATAAATAGTATTAAAAATAGTGACAATAATAATAATATTACTAATAGTAACAATAATAATCATATGAATAATAATAAGGTAAAAGTAATAATAATAATAAAAATAATGCAGCAATAAAGCTAATAAAAACAATATTAATAATAGCAATTGAAATGACAATCATAATAATAATACCAATAATAATAACACTGACAATAGCAATAATAGAATAGCATTGTGAAACAAATTTAAGAATTTGGCTTATTAATTCTATAAATAAATCAACTGTACTAGTTCAAATTTATATGAAACATAAGTTTAATTGTATAAAGAAAACGTCATGAGGAAAATATTTCTTTACCATCAGTTTATTTATACAAGTAACGAGTCTTGAAATACCAATTAGTAATAGGTAGAAAATCTTGCCTCCTTAACATCAAGTTGCATGTTTGCCTTCACGACATCAGGTTGCAGGTTGCCGTCCGGATATTCGGCTGCACATTTTGCCTCGCCGATATCCAGTTGCAATTTGCCTCCATTGACATCGAGTTGCATACTTGCCATCTCGACATTAGGTTGCAACGAAGTTGTGAAATATATATAAAATTGAGCATGCTCAGGCCCAAGGCAAATTAATAATAATAATAATAATAATAATAATAGTAACGATAAAAATAATAATACCAATAACAATAATAATAATAAAATATCGATACTAATAACAATAAGAATAACCACGATAATAACAATGATCATAACAGTAATAATAACAGAAATCGCAGAAATAATGATAATAATAATAATAATAATAGCAATAATATTAAAATATCAACAACACTAGTAAAAATAAGAATGCAAGACAAGATATAGTTCGTGCCCAACATTTTTGTGGAAGCAATTTAATATTAATAATTTTAATAAAATAATGAAAACAACAATAAGAATATCAATAGTAGTAACAATAATAATAATACGAGTAATGATAATGAAAATAATAGCAATAATAATAATAGTAGTAATAACAGCACTATACAACAAAATAAGAATTTGTCTCATCAAAATAATCCAGTAGAAATATATCGTCGATCAAAAGTGAAAAGTGAAGTTAAAATACATCATTGTTCGGAAAAACAAAATCTTGTTGAGAACATTTTTATAGAAGACCGAAAATAAATGTAATAATTAATAATTAAAATATAGAAAGTATTCGGGAAAAATAATTATAAAGAGAAAATGGATAGGAGAAAAATGAAGCTACACCCAATAAGGAGTTAGAGAGGAGGATGACTAGAAGAGACAAACGAAGATTAAGGAATTGAATATAAAGGAAGAAGGACGAGGGACAAATCGGAATTGAAGAGAATATAGCAGGGAAGGAATAACCAACATGATACTCATTATGAATCAACAAATAAAAAAGAATACAAGGCAGGGAAAGTAATAAATGACACCCGGGCTGAAATGAGAAGGGATCAGCAAGACAAGCAAAAAATTAGAGATTGCTTGCACCGGATCCGAAAGAATATGAGTACAGAAAGAATAAGTTTGTACCCAATAAGGAATCAACAATTCAGGTTGAATGCAAGCGATGGAAAGAAGCAATGAATCAAAGAATTGAATATGAAGGGATCAAAATGGGTGGGATAAGACTTGTGTCTAGATCGAGTTGACTATTAAATTATTCATGTCGTTGCATGGCCTGTTTAATGTTGAGTTAATCCTGACTGAGTCAAGTCTGTCTAATGTATTAGTCAATCTAACACATTAGCCAAACCTGGCTCTGATACCACTAAAAACCTTGTCACGCCCCGCTTCCCAAAAATATGGAATACGAGCACGTGACGAAGCCCAGCGAATGATTTTTACATCATCCATAAGCTGTAGGATCGACTCAGCATCATAACAAGAATATACAAGAGGAATATATATAACCAAGCACGCATGAATAATTTATAAAGCAACAGAAAACAATTTAAACAAGTAATAATATTCAAATAGTTTTCATGTCTGGTTCAAGTGTAAACTCGGAAACAAGTCTTAAACAGCAGAAGAAATAAATACCTTAAGGAAAGCAACTATTTAAACAGGTCCTTGCTCCAAGCAAAACCTGAAATGTCTGCTCGCCAATTTCAGCAGGAACCTCGTCTCCAAGGTCTGCTTAATAATATAAACAGGGAAACAAAAGGGAAACAAGAGAAAATGCCCTTAGTGCAAGCTAGGGCCACAAATAGTGAAAACAAGTACAAGTAAGGGGAAACAAGAATTGGAATTCAAAATGTAACAGAGTTATAAGAAGTAGTGGGCAAATTCAAGGACTAGCTAGCAAGAAGGAACATCTTAATAACTAGGTTGGATAACAACTGCTAGTGGTGAAACACATGTCAGGTGCACCTATAGGGTTGTTTAATATCAAGCGTCAAATCTCAAGTCTAGTGTCATATGTTATTTCAAATGTCAGGTCTCAAATGTCAAGTTGTCAAGTCCAAGTATCAAGTTGTCTAGCTCAAGTTATCAAGTTATCTAGTCTCAAGTATCAAGTTCAAGTCTTGTGGTGATTACTATCTAGGTAGCACGACATGCATCCATCTTTTTACTACATGGTTGCTACAGTCAAATCAGTTTCGTTTAGACCTAGTAATGGATTTTATAGGGCGGCGTACTCAGGTATCAAGTATCAAGCAAGCCATGGTTCATGAATCGGAAATTAAATAACAAGTTCACGAAGCAAGTTCGCGAATCCACAAGCAAGTTCGAGAACCGCACAATGGGTTCAAGAATCAAACAAGTTCATGAGCCGAGTAACCGACTCCATGAATCGAACAAGATACAACAAGTTCATGAACCAAGTATTGGGAAACACGGGCCCCCTTCCGAGTACACTTATCTATATTGTCCATTCTATAGTCCTTCCCATAACCCCGGCTTATTTCATTTATTAACTCTTATCAAGCAAGCATACAAGTGTAATATGTTGTGATTTAATTCTAAGAAAAATTGGGGATGTCCTATATAGTGTCCAGCATCTACATATAAAATTTGGTGTCAAACGCTCGCTGTTTACACAGCTAAAATAATTCGCAAAGTAAATATATACAGCAGTTTTGCAAAACTGCGTCTACTGACACAGCTGCAGTATAACTGCCATAACTCCTAGACCGTAACTCCAAATTCGAAAATTTCGGAGTCTATCGACATCTACACATCCGGATCTACATTTTATATTCAGGGCTCGGGCCCAAATTCTAATGATAAAAGGGTCGAAACCGCAGAAGAATATTCAGACAGCAACATTCAGAAATAATTTACTAATGTAGGTTTCATGGAAATTACCATTTGGCGTCTAAGTTATTAAGTAGCATAAATACATAATCATGGAGGTCAAAACAGCGACTAATAAATGTTTTCAAGTCATAATAGTCGCAAAATCGTCAAAATACTAACTTTATATGTATCTACAAATTTTAGGGCTCCTTAATTCATATGTCCATGTGATTCATGTGTTCAAGGGGGTAAAAGAGTCCAATTGATTATTATTTAATACGAGGAAGTTTTGTGACTCTTAGAATTGTGGGTTTGAAGGTTCAAAATTGATTTACAATGATATTTCAAAGGGGAGTCACAATCTAACTATTTGTAGTATTTCAAGAAAACTTGTACTAGAACAATAAAACGTACAAGGTTACTTGCCTTAGATCGACGATTAAAACTCCGCTTGTTGAAGCAATTTGAGTAGAAAATCCCCGAAGATGTCCTAAAAAAGCGCGTGCAAAAACTGATCGGAGATCGAGTTTTCCCCGCACACAGGATCAGCCCAAAACAGCAAACAGCGATCGGGTCTGGCGCGGCACGAACACGGGACAGCAACGGCAGCGAATCAGATGGCTTCAGCGCAGCGGATCTGCGACGAACAGCGTACAGCGAATCTGGATCCGCTGTGGCCATAACACGGGACACCGATCAAGTGGGCTGTGATAGCGCGGATCTTGACGCGATCTAATGGCCAAGATTAAATCCCGCCAATATCGCTGTCTTCTTCCTTCGTTCGCTGCTCTTCTTCGTTCTTCCGATCGAAACAGAGTGCGAGAGGGAGAGGGTGAGTGCGGCGACTGTGCGGCGGCTTCGACGGTGACGAGGACGACGACGACGGCGGAGACAATGGTGCGACGTCGAGAAGCGACGGCGCGGCGATGGCGACTCTGCTATTGGGTTCGAACAGAGGGGAGGTCCATTGGCAGGGGCTCGGGGTCTGGTCGCCGAGGAATTGCGACACAGGAGAGGCGGCGACGGAGGTCGAGGTATGGTTAATGGCAAAAGTTGGGTTTGATCGAAGGTGGGTTCGGAGTTGTGTTCGATGGCGAAGATGGAGGACGATGGTGGGGTTCTGTGGTTGAAGAGATGGCGGAGGCGATGGAGTTGTGGAGGTGGTGGTGGCGATCGGAGATGGATCGAAGATGGGTTGGTTGGCGTGCGAAAGAGGTGGAGAAGGAAACGGGTGAAGAAGGTGATTAGCGGCGGGGTAGTTTTTAGGTTTTTACAGTAATAGGGTTTGATTAGGGGTAGGGTTAGGGGTTTATAAAATAGGGTTTGCGGGTTTGCGGGTTCGTGGGTTTTGGGGATCCGTTTCAAAAAGAGCCCAACAGAAGAAATGGTCAAAATGCACAAAAATGGGGATTAGAGAGTTAAATGGGAAGAATCGGTCCATTTCTCATGAAGAACAATCCAAATGGCACACAATTGAGTTTGATAAAAGGACCAAAGATTGAGTCGAAACAAAAATAACGATTTTATTTGAACAGAACAACATACGGAATCTCAAATAGGTAAAAGAGTACAATTGAGAAAAATACAGTATAAAAATATAAATACGGGGAAACAGGAGTTACAATATATATCTAGTCCAATGTTTTTAGTTGCTTAGTAATTAGGGGTAATCATCACCAATGTTTACTTTTACGTCAAACGACAACTTGAAATATGAGTATGCAAAGCAGTTTAAGTTTGTGACTTGTTGAGTAACCGGGTAAATTCATCACAAATGTTTGCATTCGCTTCAAAAGGCAAGTGACAACTTAGAGAGAGAGAGAGAAAAAAATAGTTTGCTACTTGGTTTATAGTAGTGAGAAGGGAAAATCACAAATGGAGTTGTTACATGCTATAATGACATTAATTGCATAACAAATATGATTGAGTTTGGAATTATGAATAAATAATTGCACGGGAGAAAGTGAGTATGCTTGGTTTTACTTTATTTGCTATTGTTTATATTCTAAATTAAAATATTGATACTTACATGATGAGATCTATTAGTGTGATGAGTGAGCTTATTAATTATTATTAATCCTTTACTCATGATTTTACTTTTTGCTCGAGGGCAAGCAAAATCTTAAGTTTGGGGGTATTTGAAGTGTCTATTTTTTATACAAATATTTGTACTCATTTACCCATTAAAATTGTTTGTATTTGTCTATCTTATTTATAATTCATCTCATTTCCATAGATTTAAATTAATTAATTATTTTTGAAGGAATAAGATTTTTGATGCAGAAAGGTGAATATTTTTGGTAAAAATCAACAAACAAAACAAACATATTGATTTATTAATTTTTATTGTTTTTTTGAATTTTAAATTTTAAATTTTACAATTTGACCGTGTGAAAAGCAAGATAAAAACTTTAATTTGCCAATTGGGCTGAAAGTGCAATAAACAATTTTAAAATGGTTTAAATGAGCTAATATGATTTTTATTTAATTTAATTAATTTAAACTAATTAATTTTATTTTTTATTTTTAAATCCTAATTTCTGATTTATTTTGTTTGTGCAGCACGTGTTTCCAAAAAAAAAGAGAAGAAAAAGAAGCAAGAAATAAAGAGCAAATTAAATAAGGAAACAAATAAATAAAGAATTGGGGTTTTTCTACAAAAATAAACCCTAATCTCTACTTCCCATGCCTATAAATAGAAGAGCAAACAAGAGAAGGGCTACACGCTTAACCAGAGGAGAGCGACGACTTCCTCATTAAAAAAATAAATATAAAAGAAAAGAAAAGAAAGAAAGGGACGAAAGAGACAGGGAGAGAGAGACCGTGATAGGGAGCTCTGTGTGTGGCCGTCGGCGCGCGGGTATCAAAGCAATTAGAGCAGGGTTACGTCAGCTTTGCTGACGTGGCTTCTCCTTCTCACGTGGAACAACTGTAATACCCCACAAAATAGCATATTGCTATTTTGCATCGTAATCCGTGCACAGTTGAGAATTGCACGCGATCACATATTTTTCCTAATAACTATCAGTTTTAATTGAGAGATTTTCAGATATATGAGGTATTCTGAACCCGATGAGATAGACTCGGGATATCTTCTCAATTTAACTATGGTTTTGTCTCGATTGTTTTGACCAGACAATTGTCAGGAGAAAATTTAATTTCTCTAAAACATATATTTTTATAGATTTTAAATTATATATATATTGGTCATTTTAAATTAAGATGGTGCATGAATCGAATGTAGATTCTATTGTGCACTAGGGTTAGAGTTGGAGCTTGGTAGCCTAGGGTATAGTGACCTAGGGTTATAAGCGAACCCTCATCATGATCAAACCCTAGAATACAATCTTGATGAGATCCAAGGGCTTAAACATTAAGCCATGTGTGATTTCTTGAACAAATGGGAAGTTTCCATGAAACTTCAAGGAAGCTTCTAAGAAGCTTCTAAATTAATGTGTTGGCAATCATCTCATCCCCACATCTTCACCCACTCAACCCTACCCCATCACCACCACACATCTTGGTTGGCCCATTCCTCCAAAACCCTAGCTCCCTCATTTCTATAAAACCCCCCACTCCATTCACTTATCATCTCTTCTCACTTTCTTATCTTGTTCTTGTATCCAAAAAAAGAGGAGAAAGATAAGGAGAAGAAGAACGGTGGAGTCTTTTGAGTAGGAAGTTGTAGTAGGGTGGAGTAGTAGGGGATTCGCGGAGGCTAAGTTCTTCAAGAGCAAGGAGCAATGTGAAGCAAGCAAGTAAGGCTAGAGCAAGGAGATTTTTGCAAACTTTGTGTGGGTGATTTCTCTCAACTCTAAAATTTTAGTTTTGATGTGTATGTGAATTTTTAGCATGTGGAAACAGTTAGAGAAATTTTGATTAACATATGTGATAGTGGCATGCTAAGAAAGGATAGTTGTATAATTAGAACAACTCATTTTATGAGTTTTTGTTAAGAAGCTTGTTTGTGAGGGTAAGTTTGGGAATTTCTTGCTCTCAAATGGCTCGGAATTTTGAGGTCAAACTTTGAGAAATTGTTCTTCTATGTATGTAGAACATCCCTGACTTTTTTTCCATAATATTTGGAAGCAATTTAATAGCCCAAACATTGGACCCAACATAGGACAGTGAGCAGCCAGAAGTGCTGCTGCTGTATGAAATTTTGCTGTGTTTTCCCGACCTTGTAACTCAGTGTAGGCTGGTAATTTTGAGCTGATTCTTTTTTTTTTGGATACTCTTGTATGTGTCTACAGCTATAGTCTTAAATTTCGTAATTTTATGAGATCGTTTGATCCCTCGAGAAATTATGAATGTGACTGATATGGAAGTGGCAGCTGAATCTGTCTGTGGTTTGGATTGAAGTTCAAAAGGCCATAACTCCTTGTGTGTTTATGATATTGCTATGAAACGTTGGGAGTAGCTTAAGGTATGAGTCTATTTGATGATTCTCAAATTTTTGATTTTTTAGAGGTCATTTGATGGGTTTCTAAAATAATTAGTGAAGCGTAGTAAATATCCCGTTGAAGAGCAGCTGAAATTTGTGCTTTGTTTGATGTGTCATAACTCATTGTGTGATATGATTCTCAAAACAAATTTTGGACACAATGAAATGGTATATGTGTGGATTAAGAATCTCAAATTTCATGGGCATTGGACTTAAGGCGGATTTTTTTATTGAATTTCAAAGTGGACTATGTTCAGCCTAGTACAAGTTGACTAGTCAGTGAAGATAAGAAATTTTGGAACAATTTGTTAAGATTTTGAGAAATTGACCAACTAGAGAGTCGTAGTAAGGAGTCATAGCTTTCTAACCCAACTGGAATTTTGTGATTCCATTTTGTAGGTTGAAGGTTATGATTTTCCAGAGTTGTGACAGATTCAGCCTTGTCAAGGCAGCATTTGTTAGAAGAATCAATTTTTTCCCTATTTGTTTACCTGATGGAATTTGGTATTTTTGAGGACTGTAATGATTGAATCTGAGGAAGTGTTCAACTAGGAAGTTGTAGTAGACACTCCCACATTTCCATTGAACCCGGAATCAAGTAATTCTGATGAGTGAGCAAGTTTTTATGATATCGGAAAGGTGCAGCGAGTGCGCGAAGGAATATACTATTAAGAGTATATAAGGTTTTTATAGTATCAAGATGGTTGAATTTGAGAAAATGGTTAACTGGAGAGTTGTAAACTAGGGTTTTATTTTTCCAGAATGGTTAGTATCAAACAATTCTGTATTGTGTGTTGGAAGTTATGGACGTTGCAAGTTTGCAACCTGTTGTTTAGACTAAACTTCAAGCTTAAGTTGACTCGGGGACTTGAGTTCTAAAAGAATTTGAGGGAGTCGTCCACTAGGGGATTGCACTGGATCTCCCTATCCTTCTAGAAAGTCTGATCGTGTTGGATTCCGATGAGCGTAGCTTGGGTCACAACTACTGCTATTTCTTGGACTATTTTATTGGGCAATTGATGAGGAATCCTTTGCTTACCGCAGTGTGGTGATTATGAGCTATCATGCTTTTAAGGATGTTTTTCGCATTTCATTTGGACCTTAGACAAGTTCCTGTGCTTAGTGCTTATGGTGGACATGAGTGAGTTGGGTTATAGCTCTGGTCGGTTTGTATTTGGTGTCTCGATGCCTGAGTCTGTCAATGTTCAGAATTGTTGGTTATGTGTGTGCTTACCTTCACTCAAATTGTTTTGCATCCTTTGGGCACCGATGGACTACTCGCTGAGGGTCACGGGCTAGGGTTATTGGGTCGATGACCTGTGAAGGTATTGGGAATCAGTGGATGTGATTTTCGTGATGGTTGTTACTTTGACAGACCAGTCAGGCTCGACTTTGTTTGATCGACACTGAGTGTGATTTGAATAACAATATGTTTTTATTAAACTGCATTGATTAGGTTTTCTTTTATTGTTTCGCTTGAAGACCGAATTGGTGTTAGGGGTGATTCCCTATAATCTGACTCGTTCTGAGAGTTGGCACTAGGTGGTGATAACCATGGGATTGTCTCTTCCTGTCATTAGGGATACGTGTTGTGGTGCGTATCTTGCACTGTTGATTCCTGAAGTATCGTGGTAAGAATAGGGTGTCGATTTCCTGGCAGATAGGGGGTTTTAGACATTCGAGGCTGTCATGTTCTATGCAGTGGACACGAATGGATCATATTGGATCTTTTGCACAATGGGTGTGCTGCATTGTATTGTAGGTTCGTCATGGCTTTTGAGTGGGGTCCGGGCACTGGGCAGTAGTGGCAAACTGAGACACCACTAAGTGACTGCAGAATGGATGAGACCGATTAATCTGCGACCTCCTCGGCCACGCTCTACTATCAGGAACAGGAAGTGTACAATAATAGAATGCAGTGCATGGCGAGAGTTCGAATCTCTGAAACTGGAGAAATGGCGTGATCTGGAGCATATGTAGTATGGGATGCATGTGTTTCTAGAGTCTTGCTGACATTAGATTAAGTGCATATGTTCTATACACTGTATTTTTGCATTAGACTGAGGTCATAACATACACGAATACTAGGAAATCAGGATACACATTTATTTTCCATTCAAGATGAATTGTGAGTGTGATAGTCGTTGTTTTCTTATCAGCATTGAGACAGTAGAATTATTGACGTGCCCACTTAATTAGGTACCAGATACCAGGTCGAGAGGGCAGGAGAGCCAGACCAGCAGGGCATCCAAGTAGGGTGGCAGTGTGCATGCCTACCCTTCGAATGGGTGCAGAAATATCAGTGTCGCACAGCAAAAGGCTCAACTCGAGGGGCAAGTCCCAGGGAGGCAGATAGACCACTCAGCGGAGTTTCGGCAATGACCAATCGATTACCGATCTGGAAGACAGCTGACAGCTTTGCAAGAGGAGCATGAATATTCTTTGAAATCAGTTGTAATAAGTTATGTAATTTGTATTCCTTGTTCAAGGACAAATTGATATTTGTAATTATTGTTGTAATAACTCTGATGGAAATAAAAGTGTTTCAATTTCTGTGTTATTTACTGTGTTAGATGCATTTGAAGGCAAAGATTCTGGTTGTGTCACGGATGTCCGATAACGGAGATCCGGGGCGCTACAACAGCAACCAAAATCAGGGGTCTCTGGCTCGGGTTCCAAGGCGGGTGACGTCATCAGCACGGGACAGAAACGAAGAGCAGGGTGCTGACGTGGACCTAGCTCTCCTGACCTGCGGCTCACTTTCCGAGGCTCTTGGGTTTGAAATTTTTGTTAACAAAATAGAGTTCTTTCTGTCTCTCTTCTCTTTTCTCTTTGTCTAATTTTATTATGAATCCAAGACAGTATTTGTTAGTTGCAAATTTATTATGAACTAAATTTATTTTTCTATGGCTTCAATGTAGCCTAGTTTTGAGAACACAATTTTAGTTCCATGTTATTTTTCTATTTTTCCATGGTTGTATGTTTGGTTTTTGATCTTAATGCTTACAATTGGTTGATCGGCATTTATATGATCTATTAAATCATGAAGAGACCGAACTGGTACTTTGTAAGTTTGAATTTATAAAATTAAACACCATTACAGAAGCGAACCGCTGTTAATGTGACCGTTAAGAAATCCATTGAACTTAATGAGTCTTCAATCAATTAAATTTGTGCATGAACTATGACAAACTGTTAGTTGGAGATATTTTTGGTGTTGTTCGAGAGAAAACATTGAATACTTAGAGGATTTTGGTCTACAACTTGGAAAAATAATTTTTTTATTCATATAAAATTATAAATTGTGTGGGATTAACTAGGCGAAACCAAAAGGCCTAGAATTAATTTTTCCATTAACAAATCACAAAAATTTCAGATTCTGCTCCTCTTAATTAATTTAGTTAGTTTTTTTAGATTAATTTAATTTAGTTGCTTTATTTATTAACTTTCTATTTTCCAAATAGTAGCTAATCTAATAATTTCAGTACTTAATAAAATAATTAGTCCCTGTGTGTTCGACACTCTTTTCACTTAACTATACTACTTGTTGCGATTTTGTATACTTGCAAAAATTCACATCATTGGCATCCTTGTGTATAGTCTAGGGATGGCATTCGGGCCGTTCGGGCCGGGCCGGGCCGGGTTTGACCGGGTTTTGACCGGTCCCGGGCTCACCCGGGCCGGGCTCCTCAAATCGCGGGCCGGGCCGGGCCGGGCTGGCGGTGAAGAACCCTGGCCCGGACCTGGCCCCTAACCCTTAGTGGGGGGGCCGGGCCGGGCCGGGCCGGGCCGGTTCGCGGGCCGGGCCGGGTCTGGCCCTTGTAAATCTTTTTTTTTTTACCCATTATAGATTGAAGTTCATAAATTTGTAATTGTATAAGAAGTGTATGATTTTGCAATTGTATAACAATTTCAAAAAGTTAAATTTCATAAATAATTGAATTACATCTTCATCCAAAAAAAAATTAGTTGAAGTACACGAATAAATAAAGTACATGGTTAAATAAATTTGAACTTCTACAATAAAACTAAGTACATGAATAAAATTCATACAAATTTGTCTAATAAAATTCATAGAAATCATAAAATTACAAATCAAGGGAATTACTTGAATTTAAAGATCGAGATGGCCTCTACTTAGATTGAAGAGAAGGCAGTGGACTACTGTCGTGCACTTCAACTTAACCTAAATATAGAATCTCATCACTCTAAATTTTCCCATTAATTACAACTAATTGAACAACAATTTAAAGTAAATTAACTAAATCTACCTAAATAGTTCATTCTCTTCCGCTTTGTGCTTCATCGCTGCTTGTGGATCCACCTCCAGTTTGTGCTTCAAGTAAGTCTTGGGTCCTCTCTTCCGCTTTCATCCAATCTTCGGCGCACACTAGCATCTCCAAATTTTTTGCTGTCAATCGGTTCCTGCTCGGGCTCATTATCCTGCCACCATTAGAAAAAGCACTTTCCGATGCAACAGTTGACACCGGTGTTGTTAGCAGGTCTTTAGCCATACGGGAGAGAATATTAAAAATTGCTTCATTAGTCTTCCAATATTGTAAGACATCTTCTACATCTTCAACTGCACTTTGTGCATTATACCAATTCAGCTCATTTGGAGAATTGGTCCTAGCCTTTTTCGATTTAATAAGATTTAAAATACCTAGACTAGCTTGACTCTTTCCCTTTGCTAATGTGGAGGAAGAAGAAGAAGAAGATTGAACACTTTGTGTTTGTGTTTGAGTAGTGTTAGCTGAATAAATCCTATCATAAGAATCATATAACCTAGTCAAAACATTCTCAAATTTATGAGTAAAAGCAATATGATCAAAATCTAGTATTGCATCGTGTGGGGCATAAGTGTAGAAAATATCTATTAAATTTTTTGTACCTTCTAATTTAATCATAGGATTCATTACACTAGCTAAACAATATAACATGGGAATTGGATGAAAATATTTCAAAAACTTAACATATGCCGCATTAACCATATCTCCAATAAAAGGGTCATTTTGTAAATCCTTAATTGTTGTCATCATAGTCACAATTTCAAGTAAAATACCACTAGATGTAGATGTATATGTTTTCGAAAATTGCAAAGTTGCATCGTTAAAAGGTTGTAAAAATTTATATAAACTATCGGCAAAAAACCAAAAATCATCATCTAACATACAATTTTGCATACCCATTGCGACACAAAAATCTCTAAGACTATAACGATAATGAAGAACAACACCTAATAATTCAAAGGTTGAATTCCAACGATGTCGTACATCTCTAGGAAAACGTCTACATACAATGCCCCTAAGTTTACACCAATCATGAAAAGCTTGATAAATTGGACCACTCAATGTAATATAATGGACACAATCTCTCATAGCTTCTAGTTTATCGTTTCCATATTTTAGTGCATCTTGCACACAAAGATTTAAAATGTGGCAAGCACACCTAACATGAAAAATTTCGGGTTCCACAGGATCTAAAGTGATTTTTAAACTCTCAATTGCCTTAGTGTTATTGGATGCATTATCAAAACCAATAGCCAACACTTTATCATAAATATAAAAATTATTGCATGCTTCCATAATGTGTTCGGCTATAATTTCACCCTTATGTGGGTACCTAACATATCCAAAAGAAATTATTCTCTTTTGAAGTAACCAATCCGAATCTATCCAATGACATGTTACACACATCATTGGAACCCCGTTTACTCCTACCCATCCATCCGATGTCAATGAAACTCGAGTGTTTAGTGATTTTAGTGTTGCTATCAAAAAATCCTTCATCTCGTTGTAAACTAATTTACAATCACCCTTAACAACATTCCTAGCAATTTTTTTAAAGTGGGGGGTGAAGGTGTCTTGTACAAAATTCTCTACATATTTTTGTTCACCAAACGAATATGGCAATTCACCCCTAATTACCAATTTCGCGATTCCCTTACGAACGTGATCGTGATCATATGTACTACTATCTACTTGACCGGTTTTAGGATGTATTTTTAGTTGTGTGAGATGATCTTTCGAAAATTGTGGTTGACATTTGTTTAAGTGACGTTGTAGTGTACCCGTGCCCGATCCTAATTTAAACTTATACGGGGCTTGACACTTCTTACATATTTTAAGTCCTACACTCTTATCATTTTGTGAAGGGACAAAATTGAAAAAATTGTGTACTTCCGAAGTAGTCCCTCTAGTTTTCCTTGAGTTTAGAGAAGGACCTTGTTCCGATTGTTGTGGTTCTACATTATCTTCTATTTCTATAGGATTTGAATGTGTTTCATTCAAATCGGGAAAACTATCATAATTAACAAATGTGTCTTCACTATCTATATATTGGTTAGGAATGGAAGGAAGGTGATGACTAGTAGATTCTTGACTACTATGCCTACCACCACCGCGTGATCGATTAGAGGCCATTTAACTTTGAATAAATAAAATTAAAGTAGTGAGTGAGTGGTGTATGTTTCTATTACCACTTTACCAAAATGAAAAATAAAATCTAAAAAAATTGAGAGAAAGAAGATCAAGAAAACACAAATTATATGACAATAAAGAAGTATTATGCTATGTTAGTTCTAAAAATTAAAATTATACTAAAATGAGTAGTGTATGTTTCTTATGCCACTTTACCAAAATTAAAAAGAAAATCTAAAAAAATTGAGAGAAAGAAGATCAAGAAAACACAAATTATATGACAATAAAGAACTAAAAGAAGTAGTATGATATGGAAATTCTACAAATAAAAATTACACTAAAATACCGTAAGAAAGTTGAGATTTGAGTTGTTGTTGTAGAGAAAGATGAGACTTGAGTTGTTGTTGTAGAGAAAAATGAGACTTGAGTTGTTGTTGTTGAATGAGTTGATCACTTTGATTGTTGTTGATTGCCCTCCTTCAAACTTGAACTTGATCCCTTGAAAGATTGTTGAAAGAATAGTAGAGAGAAAGATAGTTGAGTGAATTGGTGAAGAGAAATGAAAGGAATGGTGTTGTATTTATAGGAAATGTAATTTTTTTGATTTCCTAAAGTACCCCCCAAAACTAGCCGTTTTAAATCCGTTGGGGGGTATTTTGGTAATTTAAAATTTTTTTTTTTAATAATTTTCTGTATAAAAAAAAAAAAAAAAAAAATCCACAATGGTAGGCCCGGCCCGGCCCGGACCGCACGGGCCGGTTCAACCGGTCCCGGTTCACTAGCGGGCCGGGCTAGACCGGGCTGAACCCAAAAAATTTGGGACCGGACCTGGCCCACCAATAGGGGGGCCGGTTCAGGGGCTGGACCGGATAATAGGGGGGCCGGGCCGGGCCTAGGCCCGGGCGGGCCGGGCCGGGCCGGTCCCGGGCCAGCCCTAGTATAGTCACAACCTTGAAGATCATCTGCAACACTTGGATGAAGTACTAAAAATTTTGAAAAACAATCAACTTTATGCTATGCTCAGCAAATGTACATTTGGAGTTTAGAAGGTGGAGTACTTAAGGAATGCAGTTTCATCTCAAGGGGTAGCTGTGGATTCAGAGAAGATTTGTGGCCATACAGAACTGGCCAACTCTAAAAAATCCCAAGGCACTGAGAGGATCCTTAGCTTAACATGGAACTACAGGAAATTTATAGCAAATGATAGTTCTCTGATAGGGCCTCTAGTGAAGTTGACTAAGAAGGGAGCCTTTTGCGTGGTCAGAAGAATCTCAATTTGCAACTGAGGCCATGTGGGAGAGTTTTTGGGATATTTACTACTGCTTCCCTGCTTCCAACCCACCATGAATGCACCTTTTGAAGAGGGAAGGAATGATCGAGTTCCTTAACTTGGATCTTGTCTCACCAGCATTCCAGGTCTCTGTTTCTCTCATTGTTATGGGGTTTGCATTTCGGTCCTTCGTTTATTACATTTTAGTCATGTATAAATTGTATTTTAGTCCTTATATAATAAAGGATGTGCACTGCATTTGCTAGGTGTTTGTAATGGGATGGCATACCCAAGTGGTGGACCCCAAAATCTAACCATTTTGATTCCCTTTTAAGCATGCACGCTTCACGTGTGCAAAAGATTGGAGCTGTATATAAATTTCCTATTGTAATGTTGTTATGAGTGTGAAATAGAATTCAAGAATTAGTTTTCTTTTTTTTATCATTGTCTTATTCCTCTCTTGAGTCCTCGAAGCCCTAGATTTCTTACAGGGATCGAGGCCGAGGAAGAAGGGAAACATCCAACTTTCGGAGCTGAGCTTGAGTCGGATGATTTTGAAGAGCATTGGGCTTCGATTCGAGGTTCTAACTGAGGCAATCGAAATTCGAAGGTATGTCAATGTTTAAGCATACATAATAGACACTATGAATTATACATATTTCATATAGATAAATTTTGTAAAGTGCTAGTTTGAGAGGGATGTGAGGCCGACCATTTTTGTACGCTGCTATAAGATACTTTTTTTACTGTGCTATAAGATTATACAATTAGTTAAATGATTGCCTTTAGATAATTTACAAGTGTTTTTGCAATGAATAGGAATTGAGGGCGTTATCTGCGTTGACCTAATTGTCTAGGTGTTTTCTGCAATTTACCATAAATATAGATAATGGAGTAGTCAATGCTTACAATAAGGGGGCGTTTGGTAGAGGGATTATTTTTGGTTTCCTAGGAATCTTAACTTGGAAATCTAGTTTCTCATGTTTGGTATGTTAATTTTTAAATTCTAATTCCGAGGATACTAAGATTCCTAAGAAATTCTTTTTCCACAATTCCCACAAATTTTTTTTCGAGAGGGATTCTTAGATTCCGAAGTATTTGAAAAAATGTTAGTTCCTTGAAAATACAAGTGTGCCCCCAAAAACTCCTCGTGTCTCCTCCTTCCTCGTTGACAGCACTGTGAAGCCACCCATCGTGACGCCGCTCATGTTGACCCACTGCCCTCGTCGTCACCTCTGGACCTCGCCGCTCTCTCGTCCAACCCCAGCACCGTCGTCCCTTTCGTCGAGCAACCTAAACTTCGAAGCCATCGACAAATTTCCTTTGAGCTGTCTCGTTATCGGTAGTAGGGGCCTCAGCAAACTCAAGAGGTTAAATACACTGCCAATTATTATCTACAAACACCATTTTCATTCTCGAACCTTCAAATTCCCAATTTTGTGAGATTTAGCCCTATGTTAATAAAGCTAAAGTGTTCATATAGATGCTCAATTTCAACTGATTTTTTCGCTAATAACCTACTGCAACTGTAACACCCCGTAAAATTTCAAAGTATAATATATGTTGAAAAGTATATATAATATATGTTCAAAAGTAAGTTGGTTGATGTTGGTTTAGTATAATGCATGAGATTGCTATATGTCCACGTGGGAGGCAAACAGCATGAAAAAGAATATTGTGCTGCTGTCTTCAAGTGGCGTCAGATATTGCTTATGTGGGGGCCTACCTGCATTGTATATGTGCCGTGTACTTCATCCGGAAGAGTGAAAGAAGGGAAATGTATATGGGATTAATCCCATATCGGTAAGAAAAAAGGAATATAATAATATATAAATAATAATGCCTATGATCAAGAGTCACCTAATCGGTTAACCAACTTTTAAGAGGCAGCCTGTGGTGGGTAGTTGTACTACATAGTATCTAATTTGTCTTCTAAATTGTATAAATTGTCCGAGCTCGGGGCAGGGGTGTTACAAATGGTATCAGAGCCGACTTTCGACACCGAGTGTGGGTAAAAGTGGGCAAGATGTATGCCTGAGATGGAGCTAATAGAAGTACGGGTATGCCTGAGAGGGAGCGAGGTGGCGGCCTGAAATAGTGGACCACCCGCAGAATCAGGGTACGGTGTAGCTAGCAGAATCAGGGTACTCCACTCCGCATCGGCTAGAAAGGAGATCCTGCACTAGATTGTGCATGCCCATGCTCAGCGAGGATGCTGATTTCTGAAGGGGGGTGTGTGTAACACCCCGTAAAATTTTCAAAGTATAATATATGTTGAAAAGTATATATAAAAGTATATATAATATATTTTCAAAAATAAGTTAGCTGATGTTGGTTTAATATAATGCATGAGATTGCTATATGGTGAAATATATGGTATTAGGTGGGGGGCCCACGTGGGAGGCAAACATCATGAAAAAGAATTTTGTGCTGCTGTCTTCATGTGGCGTCAGATGTTGCTGACGTGGGGGCCCACCTGCATTGTATATGTGTAATATCCCGGACGGATATTAACTCATATAAATTACTATTTTATTATTATTTTATTATTATTTTATTTTAATTCCAAAATCAGATCATTTTGGTGATTTTTCGCCAGGTTGCCCACAAACAGTGTCTACGTGCATCTATCGGTCGGTGCGCATCCGAAGCGTATCAAATTGATAGCGCAATCCTCCGAATTAATAATAAAATTTATTTTACTATTATTTTCAAAGTTAAACTATTTTATGGGAATTTTATAAGGATTTTATAAGGAATATTTTTATACACATACATACAATTGTATGGTACTTAGTGCATTATACCTAGTATGTAGTATGTACTCAAAGAACAATGTACTTACTCTTGTCATGGCAACTTAATTAGAAGGTTAGGGTTTTGATTAGGTGGTTTAATATAGGGTTTGTATGTATGAGAAGTGTTAGCACCCTTCTAGAAACCTTATCCCTCCACCTCACGACCCTACACCATACCCCTCCCCCCTAGAAGCATGGCCGGCCACCCCCTCCTTGGGGTTCTTGTGCAATGTGGTGCACTTACCACCTCCCATTCCCTCCTATAAACACCCCCTCATTCTCCTCCTTCTCTCATTTTAGAAAACAAAAGATCAAAAAGATAGAAAGAAAGAAAGGAAAAGAAAGAGAGGTCTCATACTAATAAAAGAGAGTTTTTATTGTAGGGTTCTTAGGAGTTCTAAAAAAAGCTAGGGGAAGGAGAAGGTAACAAGCTAGTCCTTCCAAAAAAAAGGCTAAGGTGGGGTTTCCTTCATGCTTCTTTGTTTGTTTGTTTGTTGTTTGTTTGTTTGTTTTGTCGTTTGACTTCTCCTTCTACCTTCTTGTTTTGTTTTGTTTTTTTTTTGTTTGTTCTTGTGAATGAGTGTGTTGTATGTTGTGGTAAATAAAAGAAAGAAAGTAATAATAGTGACTACTAACATATAAAGATCACATCTTTGGTATTGTAGTTGTTGTTTTGTATGTTATTGGACTAAAAATTCACATATGGCATATGATCTTGAACATACAACCGATTGGAGGTTGTAGGACTTGTAGGACTTAATACACATAAGCATATGAACATTTTACAACCATTGTGGGTTGTAGGACCTTGATTGAACATTGGACTAATAATAATAAGTATATGTTTATTGTAATAAAAAGATCTTTTTGTTAACCACTAGTTGTAGGAAATTAAAAAGATCTTTCTTTTTTTACTAAACACTAGTTGTAGATTAAAAAGATCTTTTCTTTTTATTGATCACTAGTTGTAGATTAAAAAAAAAGATCTTCTCTTTTTATTAATCACTAGTTGTAGCTATTAAAAAGATATTTTCTTTTAATCACTAGTTGTAGAAATAAATGAAAAAGATCTTTTTTTTCATATTTACTAGTTGTAGAGTAAAGTAAAATAAAAATGATCTTTTCTTTTATCACTAGTAATAATAAAGACTAGTAAGCAACTAAGTAGTAGCATGCTAAAATATAAAGTAGTAGTATGTGATTAAATGAGGTAGTAGTAGCATGTTGATTAAATAAAGTAGTAATAGTATGTTGATTAATAAGATAGTAGTAGTATGGTTGATTAAATAAAGTAGTAGTATGTTGATTAAAGGAAGAAGTGGTAGTAAGTAGTATAGATGTTTTATGTCCATAAAGTAGTAGTAGTAGTAAGTTGTATGTTGTATTCTTGATAAGAATGAAGTAGTAGTAGTAGTAGATAATTGTGTGTTATGTTTTGATTAAAATAGGAGTAGTAGTAGTAGTCAAATGTTGTAGGATTACTTCTAAAAATATTTAAAAGCAATATTCATGCTTCAAATGTTGTAGGATCACTTCTAAAAATATTTAGAAGCAATATTCATGCTTCAAATGTTGTAGGATCACTTCTAAAAAAATTTAGAAGTAATATTCATGCTTCAAATGTTGTAGGATCACTTCTAAAAATATTTAGAAGCAATATTCATGCTTCAAATGTTGTAGGATCACTCCTAAAAATATTTAGAAGCAATATTCATGCTTCAAATGTTGTAGGATCACTTCTAAAAATGTTTAGAAGCAATACCCATGCTTCAAATGTTGTAGGATGCCTAATAAAAATATCCTACCAAGTTTTTATGCTTAATTAGTTGTAGGATGTTTTCTAAAAATATCCTATCATGCTATTTCATGTTAGAATGTTGTAGGACTTTTTCTAAAAATATCCTACCATGTTTTCATGCTTAGTTAGTTGTAGGATTTCTTCTAAAAAAATATCCTACCATGTTTCCATGCTTAATTAGTTGTAGGATGCCTAATAAAAATATCCTACCATGTTTTCATGCTTAATTAGTTATAGGATGTTTTCTAAAAAATATCCTATCATGCTTCATGTTTAGAATGTTGTAGGATTATTTCTAAAAATATCCTATCATTGCTTTATGTTTAGAATGTTGTAGGATTATTTCTAAGAATATCCTATCATGCTTCATGTTTAGAATGTTGTAGGATTCACTCTAAAGATATCTAGCATACTTAATGATGTTTAGAATGTTGGAGGAGTAATTCTAAAATTGCCTATCATATGTAGGAATGACACATATGTTGTAGGTTTCTTTCTAAGATTACCCATCATATTTTTATGCTTAAAATGTTGTAGTATGCTTCCTAAAATTTTCCATCATGTTTTAGGAATGCTATCTCATGTTAGAATGTTGTAGGACAAATTCTAAAGTTCCTACCATGTTTAGATTAGCCTATTTATGCTTAGGATGTTGTAGGATTAATTCTAAAATTCCTCCCATGCTTAGATTAATCTACTTATGCTTAGAATATTGTAGGATGCAATCTAAGAGTTTCCTACCATGTTTAGATTCACTCATTCATGCTTAGAATGTTGTAGGAAGCAATCTAAGAGTTTCCTACCATGTTTAGATTAATTGTGCCTAGAATGTTGTAGGATCTATGATAAAATTACTTACCATGTTAGAAGTATATATATATATATATATACTTAGGAATGTTGAATGTTCATACTAGTAGTTACCCATGTTTAGTAAAACATTCATGTTTAGTAGTTATTTATGCTTAATAAAGATTCATGCTTGGATGATAGTAGAAAAGTTGCATACCATGCTAATTTAATTGTAGGTATGTGATATACCATGTTAGTTTAATTGTAGGTATGTGATATACCATGTTAGTTTAATTATAGATGTGCCATGCTAGCTTAACTACAAGTAAGTTGTATGCCATGCTAGCTTAATTATAAGAAAGTTGTATGTCATGCTAGTTTAGATTGTGAGTAAGTTGTATACCATGCTAGGTTATATGAATACTCATGTTTACATGGTACCCATGCTTAGATAAGTGGTTGTTCATGCTATGTTAGTAGACGATCATGATTCATGCTAAGTAAGTAGATATCATGCTAATTATTGATCATGTTAAGTTAATGACATCCATACTATGATATTCATGCTTAGAGTAAAGGAACTACCCATGGTTAGTTGTAGTGACTTTATGTTGTGTTCTATACCATGCTAAAGTTCAAATACTTGCTTAAAATATTGTAGGAGTAGTGTTAGAACTACCTACTATGCCTTGGAATGTTGCTTGTTCATACTAGTTGGGTTGTGGTGATTAGTCATGATAAGTAGTAAGCTTCCATGATCAATTTGTAACATACGCTTGACTATAGTGGACTTCATGTCTAGGTCGTAAGTGATTTTCATGCTTGAGCTCGATGTAAGCATAAGCATTAATACATAGGAGTATCATGGTGGTTGTGTTATATGATTAGATTGTCGTAGGAAGATGCTTGCAATTGTGTGCCGTACTTAAGGCGCTATAGGTTGAAGTAATAAGGATTGGGAAGACTAATAGTAATAGTTAGTTGATAAAGGCCGTTTTGTCGCCTTCGGTTCTTCCTTAGTAGCATACCGATCATAGACTACTAGTAGATTCTTCTGTTGCTTCTAACAATAGAAGATTAAGTTTGTTAGTAAGCACGTTTGGTTGCTTCTAGGATTGATTACCTGTATGGTTGTCTGCATATGGTTATGCTCGTACGTGCCTCGACTGGCCCGTACGTAGCTGTGGGTCTCATACGTAGCTTAGTTGGCTCGTATGTAGGTTGTTGTCTCGTACGCGGCCCGACCGGCCCGTGCGTAGCTGTTGGTCTCATACGCGGCTTATTTGGCTGGTATGTACGTGGTTATCTTCTACGAGGCCCGCCTGGCTCGTAGGTAGTTATTGTTCATACGTAGCTTATTGGCTCGTATGTGGTTGTTACTCGTGTATAGCTTGTTAGCTAGTACACAGTTCGTTGTGCTCGTCTAGGGTGAGGTTACCACCCTAAGGGCTATCGACCGTTAAGATATATGATTTCTACCCTAAGGAACTGTGGAGGAGTCACTCCTTGTGTACCGTCGAATCTTAACCAGGGTAGGTTAATCGAGGACCAGAGTATAGACAAAATCCAAGTCTAGGGTAGCGGCATGCGTGTATATTCGCACAGCCAAAGTCTTGGATCGATGAGCCATGAACCGGATCCTGAGGGAGTCTGGTAAGTCTAGGTTGAGCAGCCTAGTAGAGTTGTCTTGCGAAGTCTACTTTAAAGGCCTAGCATGTTGTGTTTATAATATCGTCATCCCTAGGATTGTTCGAGTCAGGGACATCGCTAGGATAGTGACTTACAAGGATCAGTTTACTTAAACCCTTTTGCCGGGAGAGAGGAGTCAGTTGTAGGGGGGCCCCTTACACTAACTCGTCCCTTGAGGCAGATCATAGGTGGTGGATTGGGTTGTACCTTCCTGTCAAAAGGATACGTACGGTGCCGTCTCACAAGCTGAGGACACGGGTTGCGTATCTCGCTCTGTTAATTCCTGAAATACTGTGGCTGGGGTGCCACAGGATGCATGGTGCAGTCCTGCGCTTGCTAGACCCCAGAGGGTGCCACAGGGTAGGCTTCGTGCTGCCCTGCGCTTGCAAAACCCTATGGTTTGATTTTGGAACGATGCCCGATATACTGGGATCGAATGAGGTCTGGCATGCCGGGTAGTAGTGGAAAACAGAGACACCATAAGCAGACTGCATAGGGGGACTTGACCCCTTCTGCAACCTCACAGAGTCATGGAGTATTGTCAGGAACAGGTTGTGTACAATTAGAATGTGTAACGCGGGTTCAATCCCTATATATGGAGAAACGGCTTGAGATGGGGTCGCATGTAGTATGGGCTGCATGTTGCTTCGGAAACTTGCTGACATTAGAATAGGAAGCGTCCTAGTTCTATTTAAATATCGCATTAGAGTCTAGTCATATCACTCACAAACACTTAAACTACACCAACACCATTGCTATATTTTGTATATTGTTTGGGAGATTCGCTGCTATATGATCAGCCTTTAAGCGTCAGTGAATACTGACGTCCCCACTTCCATAGGTACTGGATCGCCGAAGTACAAAGGCGAGATTCAGGAGGACTCAAGGGAAGGAAGGCAAGGAGTCAGTGTTATGTTTAGTTCCGCTGCAATATATGTATTGATTATGCATTAGTTGAGAAGTACTCTGATGTAAGATGTTGAAGGTTGTAATACTTAGAAATGTAACGGTAATATTGTAACTCTATTGTAAGGTATTACAGTTGTACACTATTCAGACTTGTAACACATTGTGTGTTGAATAAAAAGTTTTAAATTCTCCTGTTTTTCTGTGTATTGTGACTAATTGAAGAAAAGGTCTTGGCTCGTGTCACGGTTTCCCAGGGTCGGAAATCGGGGCGCTACAATATGTGTTGTGTACTTCATCCTGAAGAGTGAAAGAAAGGAAATGTATATGGGAATAATCCCATTTCGGTAAGAAAAAAGGAATATGATAATATATAAATAATAATACCTATGATCAAGAGTCACCTAATCGGTTAACCAACTTTTGAGAGGCAGCCTGTGGTGGGCAGTTGTACTACATAGTATCTAATTTGTCTTCTAAATTGTACAAATTGTCCGAGCTCGGGGCAGGGGCGTTACAGCAACTTGTTATTCATGTATAATGTTGGGTGTTATCTATTTCAGGCAAAATTATCAGTGTTGAATGTAAAGCTAATTCTCCAAAAATGTATACATTGGTTGGACATATCTATGTCGTAACAGTAGTGCTTGTAGAGCAAATTTGACAACTTGCTTAAATTCATAACTTAAAATCTGCAGTTTCCAATTTTTAATATTTTCTTTGTCTGTAGTTTTGTTTAATTTTCTCGCTCTTTTCAGGGTTATCATGGGAAGTGTCAGCAACTATGTGGTGAACATCAGTGCATGCCCAGTCATAGTTGTGAAGACCGATGCACGTGAAACATAGCTGCTAGGCCTCTCGTTCTCATGTTTCGCTGCATGTAACTCTGTTTGTCAGTAACTTTTGTCGTATGTGTATGCATGGTTTCATGTTACTCTGATCCTTATGTAATATATAGAGTCCTCTTCTTGTTTGAGTTCTGTTAGCAATAAGAATGTTTTCGGTGTCATATCAATCAAAGGCTTAACCCTTGCATCTATAGCCAACTGGGGAAAACAAATGTATATATTTTGTCGATGAAAAGGTTGCAAATTGCACCACGATCAAATCTTCATCGAGCTGCAACCACCTTCACAACCTCCTCGTCGCAGTCTCAGAGCAGCGAAGCATTCACTCTGCCATTGTCGTGGATCGACAATAAGAAAAGAAAGAGCTTTCATATCAGTTATTTTTCTCAGGTATTTCGTCAAACAGTTTAGGGGGTGACTAACCAAACATAGGAAATTAAGTTTCCAATTAACATTTCCAAAGATATTTAAGACCTGTCAAACATGTTTTATGATTCCTAGGAATCATAAATCCTAGGAAACATAAATCCCAAGATTTATGATTCCCAGGAGCCCAAAAAAATTCTTGTACCAAATGCTCCCTAAGTCCACGATTACTAGACAATTCGAAAGACCAGTATTCTTCCTTTTAGCAGATTCAAGGAATCTTCAATACAAAAGCTAATGTTCATATACGCAAAAAAATAAAATTTATAGGAAACACAGCAATTCATTTGAAAAATAAAATAATAAATATTAATTTATATGCATCTAAATAATATTTTAGGAGATGGTTTCCCATTCTGAACTTCATCACCACTAAAAAAGGCAAAACAAGGTCATGGTAGTAAAAGTACAAAAGCAAAACATGCTCAAGGTAGCCAGCAAGTTTGTGGTAGTAAAGTGAAAAACCAAAGCAATAATGACGACGATGACAATAACAACAACACTAACTAAAGGTGAAAGTGGATTGTTAATGGTAAAATGAAACTCTTCTCCTATGTGAACCTCTTCACCCTCCCTCCTGATCCTCTTCTCCATACCCAACTGCCCTCCAACCTTCGGTGCTGCTTCTCCTCTTCCTTCTTCCACACTTGACATACAACAAAAATAAGGCTTTCTTTAGAGAGTATACCTGAAGCTACTGTCAGTCTCTATAACCATGGAACTCACCTTGCTTGAATTGTTGATGTAGGCCTACAGTGGAGGTCCTCCACCAGCCGACTGCTTTGCATGCCCCCCTTCTAGCAGCAACTCCCTCCAACCCCCTTTCAGTTCCTCTGCCTCCCCCTCACCACACCACTATCGTCACATCTATTGTTCAAGCAAAACTACCCCCTCCCAATGCTGCAATCCTAGCAAACCATACAACCAATGCTATACCACCACCACCCCTACCCCTGAACCCGCACAGGCTGAACACAATGGCTGAAGAAGAGGATCGGAGGCTCAGACTCAATCATCACTCCGTGCGTGCACAAGATGCACACAAGCAACGGGTGAGCCACGATTATGGTCATCATCGCCACAACAGCACCTCGGTAAGATGACGGGCCCACAGAGGGGGTCCTCCTACTAGCTCGAGCAAGCGTAAGAATGACCACCCCCAAGACCATCGTCGATTCATCGAAGATCAGTATGTTCAACACTACAAGACTCAGTGGGCACAACATTCAAATTCTCATAAACAAAGAAAGTACCCATACCCAAATCAACACACCTCTTACCACCACTCCCCCCACCACCAACCACAAAACCTCCATCTACCGCACCATCAAAATTCACACCCTAAATGGGAGGTTAAACAGTCCACCACCTCCCATACATCCAATCCCCACAGAAAAACAGTCCACCACCACTTCCCTTCTGACCACCCACCTCACCCCCCTCCACTTCGGATGCAGGAGGCCCAACCCCTGCCGAAGCCAGTTGTCGAGAGGGCCCACGAAGGGGAACCTCAGGACAAGGCGACGACGGAGATGCCTCCCACATTGAATGCAGAGGAAGATGAGTTGTGGGTGACAGTGAGAAGTAAAGCAACAAAAAGGCATAACACTTCCCCCCCGCCACAGACAGAAAATAGGAATAAGCAAAGAAAGAGAAAACGAAAACAGGCACCTTGTTTCAACTGCGAGGACCTGGGACACTACCGGCAAGACTGCACAAAAGAGGTGAGATGCCTCAAGTGCATGAAATGGGGACACATGTCTTACGATTGCACCAACGTCGTCACTTCTAGCAATGACGATGAGCATTCAATTAGAAGGGGAAGGTCACCTGATAACCCATCATATATCCGACTTTCCAATAGCCTTGACATCATAAAAAATGAAGAGAAATGGCTTCGCCAGTGGTGTGCAATAGCGAAAGTTAGGTCAGGAAGCCCATTGGAGAATCACGTCCTCCACGCTCTCAACCTGAAGTGGCCAATGAGGGCTCACAGGGATTGGGTAATCAAAAAGCTATGCCACCGCCAATTCTTAGTCTCTTTCCCTTCACCTGATAAATTTCTCGTGGTCTGCGACATGGGGTCAATGGACTTCAGACATTTCAAGACTGAATTTGACCCTTGGACAACCAGATTTGGAGCTGAGCTACCGCAAGGTGATCGTTATTGGGTGTGGATTCATAACGTCCCACTCCATTTCTGGAAGAAAGAGGCATTGCAAGAAATCATCTCAGAGTTCGGAACTATCAAGGACATCGACGAGAAAACAGTCAGACAATCTGAGATCGTGTCTGTTAGAATTCTCATTCTAAGCCCAGATATCACTCTCATGCCGCGCTTCGCAAAAGTTTTCTCTTTCGAAGACTCATACCTAATTTGCTTCGTTCTTGACAAGCTGGCGGAGTCGGAGGCGGAGGTCTAGGTGCTAGCTTCCCACCCCCTTCACTAAGAGATGGCCGCCCCTACAAATAGGTGACCTCACCAGAGAGGGAACCAACCATCGATGGGGCCCACGAAATCGAAAGGGCACATAGGAAAATCATCAGGGCTGCTAGGGGGATGGAGGAACGCTAGGGGGGTTCGACGGCGAACTTGGGTTCTCACAAAAACCATCTAATGATGGACGACCAAGAACGAAGCAAGATCAGGATCTCCAATGGCGAAGATCGACCGAAAAAAGTAGATCTACAACACCAACCAAAAATGGTAGTTGGGGTAGACCCAGACCCTAGTCATCGTAATCAGAGCTTTCTCAAAGCTACAATTGGAAGTCAACACCGTGAAGCCACAGAGGAGGTACAGGTGGATAGGGAGCAGCGTACCACAGGCGAAAGCGGCGAGATCTCCAAGGTACCTAATAGACCAAATCTTTCGCCAAAAAGGAAAAAGTTTGATTCCTTGGGACAGGAGACTAGGCTGGAGATGGCCATTTTGGGGAAGGAGATGAACGGAAGTACCATGGAAAGGGTTCAAAAGGAGAAAGGAGAGAGCTTTTGGGTGAAGAACACAACGGAGAATGGGGAAAAGATCAAAACAAAAGGGGAAAATGAGCCAAAGCGTCAAAGCTTCGGAGAAGGCACCATCATCGACCACTACGCCAGCTTATGAGGAGGAGCCACGTACCCCCCATGAGTCTGACAGCGTGAAGGAAACGAGGCAGCATAGTGAGAAGTCCAAGAGTCACCATGTGGATTCCCAAGACGGTTTTGTAGGCATTGAGGGGCCCAACAAAGACAAAATTCACTCTGGTTTCAAAGACAAAGTTGGGCCCAATGAGGGGCCCAACAGCGATATACGGAATTTAAAGGAAGTGACGAAAGGTGGTGGGCCCAGCGAGGGGCCCACAAAAATTCAGAATAACACTGGGGAAGTTGAGCCCAATGATCCAAGCTCACCCAACACTATTAATGTGGAAGTTGAGTCCATCTCTCTCGGAGCCCAACTTGTTGATGGGCCCAATATTCCTAGCTCAAATCAGATCTCGTGTGAAGTAACGGGAGAGCCCACTATCCAGGTTGCACACCACAGTGATGAAGACGATCGTGAGGACAAGGCTGAATCTTGAAGATGACTGTGTCTACTCTGAAGGGGAATCAATGGAGTCAGTGGATTATGATTTTGATGTTGACTTCCGAGCTATTTCTCCAGAGTTTGTACCTTCAACATCCCCAACCTCTCAAATCACTGCACTAGGCTCGAGCCGCTTAGACCAGGGTTTCAAAGTACAGAAAGTGGCCAAGAGGACTAATGATGAGTCCCTGGACGACTATCTGAAATCGCGGCGGCCGCTAAATCGTCTAAGACTAGTGACGGAGGTATGCGCTCATTCTTAGCATCTATTTTCAATTTCAAGTCTGATAATAAGATTTTTAGTCTAGCCAAAATTTGTGGTCTTTCTGTAGGCGATACCGATCGGAATGCATATCTCCTTAATAAGATTAGGGGGTGGGAGATCGATAGGATCACCCTTAATTCGAACTCGACGTCCAAGTCGAGTCACGTTCCCATACATCCCTAGTGTTAATGGAAACTATATTCTGGAACGTTAGAGGACTGGGAAGGCGAGACAAGCGGGAAATGGTTAAGGAGGTCATCGCCAAATTGAAAGCTAACATTGTCAGGCTGCAAGAGACCAAACTTACACATATTTCTAGACTTAGTAGGTTGGGGGGAAACCGAATCTCTCAATTGAAATTGTCTCCATCTGTTGGAGCGTCTAGGGGTATCGCGCTAGGTTTTAACCCTGAAACTTTTCTCTATCTAGACGAGCTCTTCGGGCAATTTTCAGTGTCGGTCTTGCTCCAACGTAAAGCCGACCTGTGGACATAATCTATCACGGTGGTGTACGGTCCGCACACAACTGCCGCTAGAATTGCCTTCTGGGCAGACTTAAGAGCGATCCAAACTCATTGGCCACACCCATGGGTGGTGGGGGTGATTTCAACATCACTAGATTCGCATTAGAACACAAGGGTAGAGGCTCCAGTGATTCTGATAGGGAAGCTTTTAATGAGGTTATCACGGACCTGGAACTGGTTGACATTCCCATTTCTGATAGACTTTTCACCTGGTCAAATATGCAAGCGTCACCCATTCTAGCTAAACTCGACAGGATATTGGTCTCCACTGAATGGGAGACCAAGTTCCCACTGTCTACAGCTAAATTACTCCCTAAACCCACCTCGAATCATGTGCCTATTTTGTTGTCTTCCGGGGAAGATCTACCTAGAAAAATACCAAAGTTTAGATTCAAGAGAGCATGGCTAGAAATCCAAGGTTTCCATCACATGATCTACGAGAGTTGGTCTCAACCAACTAAGGGAATCGAAGCGACTGCAATATGGTCCAAAAAAGTTAGAAGACTTAGGGGCAAGCTCAGGAAATGGAACCGGAGCAGATTTGTGCTGATCTGGAGGGCTAAAGATTCCCTTCTTGAAAGGATCGATGAACTTGAGAAGACTGAAGAAACCAGAGATCTACGTCAGGACGAGCAGAATAGGTAACTCCAACTTAGACAGGAAATTGACCAACTCTATAGGTTGGAAGAAATCAAATGGCGACAACGATCTAGAATCTCGTGGCTCAAAGAGGGAGACGCGAACACAACATTCTTCCAAAGAGTGGCCAGTGCCCGACATAGATCTAACCTCATTCACTCAATCTAATCGGACTCTGGAATAATCCAAGGCGAGGAGGATATTAGAATGGCATTTCAGTCACACTTCAAGCTCCTCTTTGGTCACAAAGCGGACTTGAGAGTTCCTTTACAACACGAATTCTGGGAGGACCTGGGGGGACTTCGTCCGCATGCAGGCCCTAGAGGCACCATTCACTGAGAAGGAAGTCTGGGAGGCAGTTCAACATATTGGAAAAGACAAAGCCCTGGGTCCTAATGGTTTCTCGATGATCTTCTACCAAACCTTCTGGGAGGAAATCAAAGGAGATTTGTTGAAGGTGTTCGCTAATTTCTACGACCATAAACTCAAACTAGGGAGAAGTAATTATGCAGAGGTCGTGCTGATCCCTAAGAAAGAAGACTCCCAGCGAGTAGGACACTACCGCCCTATTAGTCTCCTTAACTGCTCAGTCAAGATCATTACCAAGACACTCGCTAATAGACTGGGAATGGTAATGGATAGCCTTATTAGTCACGATCAAACTGGGTTTATTAAGGGATGATGTATTCAGGACAGCATAGCTACAGCCGAAGAAACTATACACCATTGTCACACAGTGAATAATAAGAGCTACCTCCTGAAGCTGGATTTCGAGAAAGCTTTTGATTCGGTTGAATGGGACTGTCTGCTGGAAATGCTGGTTGGAAGAGGTTTTGGAGATAGATGGATAAGATGGATCCACGCATGTCTTTCCACTAGTAGAATGACAATTGTGGTTAATGGGGTGTTGAGCCACCTATTTTTGTGCAAATGGGGCCTCAGACAGGGAGATCCGCTCTCACCCCTTCTCTTCACCATTGTGGCAGGCGTGCTATGGTCCATGATGGCTAATTGCAGCAGAGCAGGTTGGATCGCTCCGGTGGCCAGGGGAATCAATCGCCAAGGGTGCTCAATCCTCCAATATGCAGATGATACTCTTCTATATGGTAATGGCAACCTCGGAGAAACAACTGCCTTTAAAGGTATCCTATATAGCTTCGAAGCTTGGTTCGGCATCAGGGTTAACTTTCACAAAAGTCTCTTATCCCCATTGCCCTGACAACAGAGGAGGCATTAGAACATGCCACAATTCTTAATTGCTCCACCGACAGCTTCCCCATCCAGTATCTGGGGTTGCCATTAAGACCTGGGAAACTCAAAAAGGCCGATTGGCTACCCCTAACAGGTTGGAAAGGTATAGCCTTATCATTGGGTGGGAGAGTCACACTTATTAATGTTGTCCTTTTAAATCGTCCAACTTACTATCTATCCTTCTTTAAAATGCCGCGATGGGTAATTCATAGAATCAACCGGACTCGAAAACAGTTTTTATGGAAAGGGGCAGACCCAGATCGAGGTGGCTATCATCTTATCAGATGGGAAAAGGTCTGCATGAAAAAGATGCATGGAGGACCTGGCATTATTAATCTGCGAGATATGAACCTTGCCCTTTTAGGTAAATGGTGGTGGAAAGTTTTCCACCCAAATAGAGAAGGGTGGCAAGATTTTGTCCAGGGATATCTGCATGGGAATGGAATGAGAAATTTGGGCTTCAGGGTAGGCCCACGTGTCTCTTAGTTCTGGAAAGACATCACCAAGGCCTATAAGCCATTCATTAGCTGTGTTACATCAGTGATCGGTAATGGCAGACTCACTAGATTCTGGTGGGATAAGTAGTGTGGGGACCCACTCTCCAAGCTATGTTCCCTGATCTATATGAATATGCGTCACAACTACATTGCATGGTCGCCGCTACCTGGAAAAGAGGCGCCTGGAAACCTTCCTTCAAACAAATGCTCGACATGAGATCTCAAGATAGACTCATGAAACTCCAGATCTACATTACCAACGCTGGAATTAGTTGTTCTCAGGGCCCAGATAAGAAATCTTGGGGATTGGAAAAGAATGGCACGTTCACCGTTAAGTCCCTGTATAACCAAATACACTTTAGGGGATGTACCCCAAAGTGGTCGTGCGTCATTTGGAGGATGAAAGCCCTGTTGAAAGTCAGAGTTTTCCTTTGGCTGGTGCTGAACAATGCCATTTTGACTAGGGAAAATCTCGCTAAACGGCAACTGAATGTTGATTCTTGTTGCGGGTTTCTGCCATGCCACAATAGAATCTAAAGACCACATGTTCCTGCAGTGCCCCAGGAGCAAAGTGGTACTTGTTGAGGCACTAAGCACCCTGGGGACGAATCAGTACCCCTGTGTGTATGAGAATCTATGGGTAGGTCCAACTTTTGCCTCTGAGAGAAGGACTATGAGAGAAGCAAGGTATATTGCTATTGCCGCAACAACCTGGGTTGTTTGGCTAGACAGAAACAATTTTTATTTCCGCAATACTCGTAATAATATTTTTGGTAATTTGACCCACATTATGCATCTTATTTTATTTTTGGTTAATGTGGCAGCAGCAGGTCCCAGGGGGAGGATAGCGAGCGTTTTCCAAGTTGTGGAGTTCGATGATGAGGAGGTTCAGATCGGTCCGACGATCGATTGATAGACAACGTGGCTTTTACTGTGGATAGATACCCACCGTCCCAGGGTTTGTTGGGGGGACATGATATATTTTGGTTTTTACGCATATTTGCTGTGGCCATTATGATATTTTGGACCCACTCTCCTTGCTTGGGGTGGAGATTATGTACTTTTGTTTATGCACTTTTATTTTTATTTTTTCGTAGGACCTTGTAACTGACTCAGTACTCTGAGTTTGTTTTATTAATCTCTTATTAATGAAACAGGGTGGTCATACTCCATATTTTCCTTAAAAAAACTTCATTACCACCAAAGATAGCGGAAAAGGAATCTTTCCATCTTATGCAGATAAAATATGAAGATAATTCAATCAGTATAATGAGACCCAGAAAAAGTCATCGTAGAAGAAAAAGACAAAGAATCACATATCTAATTTTCAAAGCAAAAGAATACCTTTTTGGTAAGATATTTTTCCTTCAATGTTTAATTTGGGGGAGTTTGAAGTCAAAGCCATTGGCACACCTTTACTCCTTAGATAATTGATCAACTGATTTTCACGTGGAAGAGATTTAATATTGCGATATCTGCAATAATAAAATGCATGGTTTGTGTTATGGGTTCAATTGAGTGTAAAATACAACATAGACTACTTCTTTTTGGGTGTCTGCATGGTAAGTGAACACACATGTTATCTTTCATAGTTGTTTTTCCCTGTGTAGCATATACACATCTATTATGGAACCAACCTTTTTGAGGCACGTGCCAGACACTGAGCCTCCACATACATTTCTTGGACACTTATCGCACGTTTTTCATATGTATTCTGGGTTTTATAAAACATCTTTTATGTTGACACATCTTAAACACTCCTCGAACACTTTTCAACACATAATTAACAAATTTCTTATACTTTACTCTTATTAATAGCTGATGCACTGCACTATGGGTGTTCTTTGGTTTTGAAATGGAGTACATAGTAATATTACCTTTTGTGTGGGCTCTAAATCCCTTCTCTTGATTATGTAGCCCAAAATCATATTGTTCGGTGTCACTTTAGTTAAATTTTTGTATGTTTATTAGACATAATGTTATATACTACATGCCATATAATACTACAGTTGTATTCCTGTGTCCTAGCTTCTACAAATTGATCACATCTCGTACCCCTACCCGTGTCTTATCATGTAACTTTGTCGTGTCAGTGCTTCCAAGCTTTGTGGAGAGGGTAAGTGATTGTTATGCAATGTACCGCCTTCTTCATAATATGGACTAAACCTCTTCCAATTACATTCCTAAGCCATTGTAGAGAACTTACTAAAAGTAGTATACATCAATCAGAGCTTCCAAGGAGAGTGGGATCAGAAACGGAGAAAGGATAACATCAATTTCTTAGAAATACTGGGACAGAGACGACAGGTCAATGACAGACTTTATCAAATTTACCATCACTTAAGGGGTCTGATGTAAAGTAATTGAATAATGTGATTGTATATGCAATAAGTATATATCCTAAAGAAAGAGTAACTTCATGAATATCACTTAACATATTGAAATGCACACTAAACTTCTATAAATTTCTCGCAATTTGTGATATATTTGTTACACCGGGTAAAAATAAAATAATATTTTATTATTGTTATTTTGCCCACTGTGGTACGTGCAATTCACGTGCATGATAATATGAAATTTTCATTTGTATTATTCATCTATGCACATTTTTATTATTTATTTATTTATTTACTTTTTTTTATGTGCAATGAAGAGTATTTTTTGGCTATTGTTGATTTTAAGAATTTTATTTAATAAAGGAGTATTTTTGTTTAGGGCCCATAAGGACCGATCCAAACCAAGTCCAAACTCAAAAGAGTTTGGACTTGGATGGGCAGGCCAATGTTAGAAGGATAAGAGGATATTTGAAAGAATTCGATTTGTTTGGAAACAAATAAATTTGTTATGGAAGATTATAAATGAAATCATGTAACTGGGGGATTAAAATGTAAAATTCCCAAAACCCTAATCTAAACATGCCCGACCATATATATAGAGAGGTAGGGTTTTCACTTTAGTTTTGTTGATTGGTTAATTTTTGGAGGCGCTAAAATTTTGGAGGAGAAGACTTGCTTTTGGGACTTTTGTTCAAAGAATCGACCTTTGAGGTGGGTGTTCCTCATCGAACTCTAATTGTTGTTTCATAAATCTAGCATGACATGTTTTTTTGTTGTTGTAAATAATAGCTATGCATGTTTGTATTGATGTATTGTAGATCTTTGCATAGATATGAAGAATAATTGTGTGATGATGTTCATGTAAGAAATACCCATGTTGTTCAATGACTCTTATCGTGCAAAAAGATAACACTTTAGATCATAAGTAACATGCTTTGTGTTTGTAGACTTTGATCATGAATGTTGGCGGTTAACACAATGATATTGCAATTATATAACCCATTATGATGTTAAATTTTCCATGAATTAATTTCCAGATTTTAATAGAGTATGGTTGTTGTTTTTGTTACAAATTTAATTAAAAATATCACGACTTTGTTTAGGGATTAAAAACATTAGTTCTTATCGGATTTCCTTAACCCTAAGGCTTATCGGGTCTGGCCTATAAGGGAAGTCAGGTATGGATTTTCTATCGGGTTTGTGATGAATTAGGATTGGGTCTATTGGTTAAACTCAGATTGTAATTTAATTAATGAAGATTTGTCTACTTAATTAGGATTTTGTTTGAGTTAATTTGGATTTAATCATGTATGAAACTAGTTTGTTATCAGGTCTGTCTGGCACTATTAACGGGTCTGGAAGTTGTTGGTTGTGGGTCTGGCTATTTGGAGGGCTCTGGTTTGACTCCTAGACCAAGTTAGCACTTGATTTCAATTATGGAAGGGTTTGATTGAACTTATTTGGGCTATAGATTAGTTAAGATTTGTTGTTGATCAAGATTTAGTTTGATTAAGATCAATATATGGTTTAATTGAATATAGATTATGGTGTGGGATTAATAAATGTTAGAATTTTAAAGATGATTGCATTCCATATTAGGGGGTTTAATATAGTTTCAGATTTTTTATGTTAAACTTCGGATTGAAATATTTGAGTAGAGAACTATAATCAAGTTAAGAATGAGTACGTTATTGAATTAAAACTAGTTGAAGACTAGCTTACATAATTCTAACAAATGATAGAGTTTAATTGTTGTTTACTGTTGAGAATTTTATGTTGATAATAATGAATAGGGGATGAGATTTGTGAGAGGCAAGTGAATTTGTTCTAGTTTTTAAGGTAGTCATAGATAACCCTCGAGTGGTTGAGGGTATGAAGTCCTAGTTGGTTTCAGTTCTAGAGGGTGAGTAGGATCCAGAGTACCAGCAAGAATGTGGACTTTTGGGAATGCGTCAGATGGGGCTAGTATTCTAGTTTGTGAAGTTAAGTTTGGTAGGGTTACACTAGCTCTAGATGGGGTTTTGTTTTCTTTAGCTTTCAAACGTGAGTAGGGGGCTCTATATAGTCGGACGGTGGATTCCGAGACTATAGTTACAATCGGATAGTGGATTTTGGGAATGTAATTGTCATGCGGAGAGAGACGAGTCTCAAAGAATTTCGGGACTATGAATTGTTGGGTGGTGGATTCCGGGATGGTGAATAGTTGTGCGGAAGGGAGACAGATCTCCAGTGTTCTGGAGCTAGTGCGACGCTTATGTGATGTTTGCGCAATGAAGGCTCTGAATAGTCAGATGGTGGATTCTGGGACTGGCGCCAATACTCGCAGGATGTCTAAATCTTGATTTTTTTAACTTTTATAGGATTGCATGGTGAGGGAATAAACCCTACAATGAGGAGAAAGTTAAGTGCTTGCCCTCGGATCTATGTTGTATGGGTGGCATAGAATCCGAACAAGTATGCATTAGAAAGTGCATCGTGTGCATGTTTTTTGTGCATTAGTCATTAGGATCATTGCATACATCGACATACTTAGGATAGTCACTCTTTTCTTATTTTTCTGCATTCATGTTTGTGGTTGTTGAGTTTTGAGGGATCACAATTATTATTATCATTGCACCGGTTGTATTCAACTAATGTGCCCAAAGTTTCAGAGTTTTCTAGGAATCTTGCCAACAAGTGGAGTGGATGCGAGTTTGTGATGAATATTGATGAAGGATTGAGAATTTAATGATGAAATAAATTGTAATTTTTGTGTAAAAATTATGGTGTGTATTGTAAAAAATGTTGGTGTAATAAAAGTTTTAAATTTCCCTATACTTTTGTGTTGTGTTGTACGGAATTGAAGTAAAAAATTCTGGATGAGTCACAAATTACCTGTGTATAAAATTCGGGATGATATAGAGTGGTATCAGAGCTAACTTCAAATAGTGATACTAACATAGGAAGGGAATGAAAACTTAGGTGGACACTAGATGAGTGAGTTTCAGTTTTATGGTCATGAATGTTATAGTTGTTTGAACTTGCATTTATGTTACTCTAGGTATATACTGATGTTCTTCTCTTTATCTTCTGTCGGATGACTGATGACCAAGATCCTATAGAGAATTTGGGAGAGGAAAAATTCTTCCAAGATCCTGAAGATGATTCAGAAGAAGATCCTGAGAAGGATCCAGAAGAACCTGAAGAGGAGCAGAGGAGGAAGAGGAACTGCATGAATCACATCAGATTACCCCTCCTCCAGTGTAATCTTCAGGTGAATCTTCATATGGTTTGCTTGGCTTAAGAAGGAAGAGGAACTGCGTGAATTACATTATTGCCACCCTTCGGTATCAGCTGATCCTTCATCGGTTGAGGGTGAGCCACCTTGAAGGACACCATGCAGAGGACCAACGGTGCATTGCATCTTTGAAAGCTAAAGTTAAGGAACTCGAAAGTTTACTGCATTCAGCAACACGACACTTCACTTAACTGGATAACTGTTTCATGTGGTAGAAGCAGAGTTCCAAATGGCATTGCAAAAAGCTACAGAAGGAACTGAATGAGCTACGTTCAGAACTAAGGGAAGCAAAGAGAGCTCATCACATTTGATTATTCTTATGATTGTAGTAGTTTGAGTGTTGTAGTGTGATCTAAAGCTTATCTAGACTCGCATGAATTATTTTATTTTATTATCATCATTATGTATGGATTTGTAGCAAATAATGACTAATTTTTAATAAATAAGGCTTTATGGATATTTTGATGTGAATTCCTGCGTGGTATTGTTAATCTAACCGAATTAGTGTATTTTTGTGAGTTCAGAAATGACAGGAAGAAGAACCAGAAATGGTGAAAATGGAGAGGGGTCCAACGGCAATGAAAACAGGATGGACTTGCGAGGGTGTATCAAACCCTTAACACTTTTTGTGGCGGCCAGTGTGAGTCGCAATGCTGGGATAGGACCAGCAGCATACAATCAAAATAGGTTGAATCATTCAAGCAGATGAAACTGCCAGTCTTCGAAGGGCAAACTGATCCAGATGTAGCAGATGATTGGATTAGGCAAATTGAAACAGTTTTTGAGGTCTTGGATACCCCAGAAATCAATATGGTGAAGCTGCTAACTATCCAATTGGAGAAGGATGCTAGTTCATGGTGGCAGTCCATGAAGAGGATTCTCGAAAATGAGCCGATTACTTGGGACGGATTCTTGGAGGAATTTCGGATCCATTATTTTCCACTAGATATCCAAGAAAAGAATGCAATGGAGTTCTTGGCCTTGCAGCAGGGGAACATGTCCGTCAGGGAGTATGAGATAAGATTTACTCAACTCTTAAGGTATGCACCGGAACTAATTTTGGATGAAGCAAAGAAGTCTAGGAAATTCGAGCAAGGATTGAGGTCGAGTTTGAGGTCTTGCATGATACAGATGGGCATCAGGAGGTTTGACAAACCGGTCCGTAGAGATGTTATGACCAAAGTAGATATGGAACAGTTCCAATAGAGGAAGGAATGATGGAACAAGGGTAAGAGGTTTGCAGCGGTAGCCCACTAAGGAAAGAAATTCCTAGAGAAGAAGGGTAAGTTCGACGATCTGAACAGTGGGGTGACCAAATCTAAGAGCGTGAGATGTTATAATTACATGGAAACAGGCTAGATCAATGTGGAATGTCCTAAGCCACAGAGGATCAAGACTTGCTACAACTGTGTTAAGGAAGGACCTATTCGGCCATAATGTCCACAACTGAAGTAGGGAGGGGCCAAGGGTAATCATTCTATCAAGGGAGAGAAGCCATACCGGTAGGGGCGAGTATTTGCTCCGACGGAAGAAAGCGCTGAGACTTCTGATGATGTCATTACTGGTATGGACCAAATTGAATGAATGTTTTAGCTGTTTCCAATAAAACCTTGTATGAGAAAAAATATTATGTATTGAACAATGGTATTATTTATGTAACAGTATATCTTTTGATTAATGGAATAAAGGCTAAAATTTTATTTGATGCTAGATCTTCGTAAACTTTTGTGTCTCCACTATTTGCCAAGAAGTTAGGTGTTGAACACAAGATTTTTTCCGATAGGGTTTTGGCAATGGCTACTCCTTCAGAAGCTACGCTGTCTATCGATCGGTATTATGCTGGCTGTGATATCGTTATTGGGAAAAGAATTTTGGGGATTGATCTGATTGAGCTGGAAGTTCTGGGAGTGGATGTGATGATTGGTATAGATTGGATGATAATCTATAGTGCAACCATCGATTGCAAGGATAAGAATGTAGGAATGAAGGCATCAGGAGGGCCGGAAGTGACTTTCCAAGGGAAGAAGAAGTGCAAGGAGGTGGTAGTAGCTCTAACAAAGAGGAAGAATCCGGAAGAGGTTAAGAGGATTTCAGTGGTTTGTGACTTTCTAACAGTATTTTTGGACGGGTTACCGCGATTACCACCACACCATGATGTCGAGTTCGGAATCGACATTCAATCAAGTAGTACCCCAATGTCCAAGGCACCTTTCAGGGTGACACTTGTAGAGGAAGATGAAGTAAAGAAGCAGATTAAGGAACTACTTCATGAAGGTTTCATCAGGTCTAGTGCTTCGCTGTGGGGAGTGCCGGTATTATTAGGGAAGAAGGAGGAATCGATGAGGATGTGCATTGATTAGCATGAGCTGAACATGGTGATGATTCAGAACAAGTATTCGATTCCTCGAATCGATGATTTGTTTGATCAACTTCATGGAGCAACTGTTTTCTCAAAGATTGATCTACAGTCAGGTTATCACCAAGTTTGGGTTAAGGAGGAATATGTGCACAAGACAACATTTCGGACTCGGCATGGGCACTATGTATATTTAGTCATGTCGTTTGGAGTAACCAATGCGCCAGCAATATTCATGGATTTGATGAACCGGATTCTGCGGCCGTTCATTGATTCTTTCATTATGGTGTTCATCAACGACATTCTAGTGTATTCAAAGATGGAAGAGGATCATGCTAGGCATTTAGCAGAGGTGTTTAAGTAGCTGCAAAAGTATAGATTGTATGCCAAGTTGTCTAAGTGCGAATTTTGGAAGTCAGAAGTTGCTTTTCTGGGTCACATCCTTTCTAAGGAGGGAGTAGCAACTGATTCACAGAAGATAGAGGCAGTGAAAGGATGGTCTTGGCCCACGACTGTGAAGGAAGTCAGGAGCTTCTTAGGTTTGACAGGATACTATCAGCGGTTTATCCAAGTATACGTATAGATAGCGGTTCCATTGACGGGACTCACTAAGAAAATGTGAGCTTGACATGGATTAACAAGTGTGAAGCAAGTTTCTAGGAATTAAAGGAAAAGTTGATGACAACACCAATACTGGTATTACCACAGGCAGGCAAGGATTATGATATCTACAGTGATGCTTTACATAGAGATTTGGATTGTGTGCTGATGCAAGAGGGAAAGGTAATAGCTTGTGGGTCCAGGCAATTACAACCGCATGAGAAGAATTACCTAACTCATGATTTGGAGCTGGCAGCGAGTATATTTTCATTGAAGCAGTTGAGACATTATGTATATAGGGAGAAGGTAAACATGTACACCGACCAGAAGAGTTTGAAGTTCATCCATCAGCAGAAGGATCTGAGTCAACGACAGAGAAGGTGGTTGGAGGTATTGAAAGACATTCATCTTGAAATCAAGTATCACCAGGGAAGGCGAATATAGTGTCTGAAGCGCTTAGTCGGAAGAGCAGTTTGTCCCAATTGATTATGACATAAAAGGAACTAGCAGAAGAATTGGATCGAGCAGGAATTGAAGTGGTAGTGCAAGGGCTGGGGGCAACTTTGGTTTAATTGAGACATCAGCCTACATTGAGAGAATAGATCATTGAAGGTCAGAAGTCTGATACAGAGGTACATAAGATAAAGGTGCAAGTTCTTGTTGGCAGATTGTTAGAATTTCGAGTGAGGGACAAAGTACTTTGGTTCAGAGAGAGGTTGTGTGTGCCTGAAAGGACGGACTTAAAGGAGTGTATTTTGCAGGAAGTGTACACCACCTTGCTATCGGTACACTTTTGGTGGCCAGGTATGAAGAGGGAGCAGATTTTGTGGTAAAGTGCCTCACTTGTCAGCATATCAATGTAGAGAATCAGAGGCCTGGAGGTCTATTGCAACCTTTGCATATTCCAGAGTGGATGTGGAAGAATATCAACATGGATTTAATCATGGGTTTGCCTAGAAGCCCGAAAATAAATGATTCGATATGAGTGATAACGGATCGATTGACCAAATTGGCCCATTTCTTAGCAATGAAGATCACTTGGTCGCTGGAGAAATTTCCAGAATTGTACATCGAAGAAGTAGTGAGACTGCATGGTGTACCCGTATCGATTGTTTCGGATAGGGGTGCAGGTTTACTTCACGCTTTTGGAAGAGTCTACAAGCAGCTTTGGAAACCAAGATTAATTTTAGTACTCTCTCCATCCTCAAATAGATGGGCAAATTGAAAGGGTGAATTGACTACTTGAAGACATGTTAAGATCTTGTGTTATGGATTTTGGTGGAAAATGGGAAAGGTACTTAGCATTGGTAGAGTTTGCTTACAACAACAGTTATCGGGCTAGCATTAGCATGTGAGGTGTTGTATGGGGAGAAACATAGAACACCCATTTGTTGGAATGAGGTAGGAGAAAGGCAGATGTTTGGACCGGGAATTGTGCAGCAGACTTCAGAGAAGATCGAGTTAATCCGGAAGAGATTAGTTGACGCTTAGAGTACGTAGAAGAGCTATGAGGACGTTTAGAGAAGAGAGTTGGTGTTCGAAGAAGGAGATTGGGTTTTTCAGAAGGTATCTCCAATGAAGGGTGTGATCAGGTTTGGAAGAGGAGGTAAACTAGCTAAATGATATATAGGGCCATACAAGATACTGAAAAGAGTTGGTAAGATGACACATAGACTAGAGTTACCAGAAGAGTTAGCACATGTACATAATGTTTTTCATGTATCTATGCCAAGGAAGTATGTGCTAGATCAGAATCATCAATTTCTTGAGGTACCAGAAGGTTTGCAACTGAACTTAAGCTACAAGGAGCAGCCGGTAGCGATTTTGGATCGATGGACCTTATTACTTAAGCCTTAAACTCCATTGAAAAAAGGTGTTGTGGAACAAAGTTATACCTATGGTTAATGTGTTATGGAGGAATCATTTGGTCGAAGAAGCTACTTGGGAATTCGAAAACTGGATGAAGAACGGGTTTCCTGAATTATTTGTGTAATTTTGGATTTTTGTTGTTATCCTTACTAATGCAGTTTAGGGACATAACTATTCTAAAGATGGAGTATTGTAACACCCGACAAAAAAAAAAAGAAAATTTATTGTTGTTATTTTGCCTACTGTGGTACGTGCAATGCACGTGCATGATAATATACAATTTTCATTTGTACTATTCATCTATTGTCATTTTTATTGTTATATATTTATTTTATTTTATTTTATCATGTAGAATGAAAATTATTTTTGAGTTATTATTGATTTTAAGAATTTTATTGAATAAAGGAGTATTTTTGTTTTGGGCCCATAAGGCCTGATCCAAACCAAGCCCAAACCCAAAAGAGTTTGGACTTGGATTGGCCGGCTAATATGTTAGAAGGATAAGAGGAGATTTGAATGAATTTGATTTGGTTGGAAACAAATAAATTTGTTATGGAAGATTATAATTGAACTCATGTAATTGGGGGATTAAAATGAAAAATTCCCAAAACCCTAATCTAAATATGCCCGACCATATATATAGAGAGGTAGGGTATTCTCTTTTGTTTAGTTGATTAGTTAATTTTTGGAGGCTGTAGAATTTTGGAGGAGAAGACTTTCTTTAGGGACTTTTGTTCAAAAAATCGACTTTTGAGGTGGGTGTTCCGCATCGAACTCTAATTGTATTGTTTCATAAATCTAGCATGGCATGTTTTTTTCTTTTTCGTTGTAAATAAGAGATTTGCATGTTTGTATTGATGTATTGTTGATCATTGCATAAATATGAAGAATTATTGTGTGATGATGTTCATGAAAGAAATACCCAAGTTGTTTAATGACTCTTGCCATGCAAAAAAGAAAGCACTTTTGATCCTAAGTAACATGCTTTGTGTTTGTAGACTTTGATCATGAATGTTGGTGGTTAACATGATAATATTGCAATTATATAACCCATTATGATGTTAAATTTTTCATGAATTAATATCCAGATTTTAGTAGAGTATGTTTGCTATTTTTGTTACAAATTTAATTAAAAATATCATGGCTTTGTTTGGGGATTAGAATCATTAGTTCTTATCGGGTTTCATTAACCCTTAGGCTTATCGGGTCTGGCCTATAGGGGAAGTCAGGTATGGGTTTTCTATCAGATTTGTGATGAATTAGGTTTGGGTTTATTGGTTTAACTCAGATTGTAATTTAATTAATGAAGATTTGTCTACATAGTTAGGATTTTGTTTGAGTTAATTTGGATTTAATTAGGTATGAAACTAGTTTGTTATCGGGTTTGTCTGGTATTGTTGACGGGTTTGGAAGTTGTTGGTTGCAGGTCTAGCGATTTGGAGGGCTCGGGTTTGACTCGTAGATCATTTCTGCACTTGATTTCAAATATGGGGGTTTGATTGAACTTATTTGGGCTATATATTACTTAAAATTTGTTGTTGATCAAGATTTAGTTTGATTAAGATCAACATATGGTTTAATTGAATTGAGATTTTGATGTGGGCTTAATTAATGTTAGAATTTTAAAGATGATTGAAATTCAGATTAGGGGGCTTAATATTGTTTCAGAATTTTGATAAACTTCGGAGTGAATTATTTGAGTAGATAACTGTAATCAAGTTGAGAATGAGTAAGTTAATTGAATTAAACTAGTTGAAGACTAACTCACATAATTCAAATAAATGATAGAGTTTCATTGTTGTTTATTGTTGAGAATTGTAAGTTGATAATAATGAATAGATGACGAGACTTGTGAAAGGCAAGTGAATTCGTTCTAGTTTTTAAGGTGGTTGTGTTGGATCCTGTAGGCGAGGCAACAAACACTAGAGGGGGGGGGGGTGAATAGTGTTAATTAAAATAAACTGCGGTATAAAGACTTTTTCTTTGGTGCAGTCGACTTAGGTGTGAACCAGTCGACTGATATAACTAAATAAAAGAAAATTCAAACAACTCTATGCAGTCGACTTAAAGTTGAGACAGGCGACTGAAGACACAATAAAAATTTAAAAAAACGAGACTGACCAGTCGACTGATAATGTGCTGAGTCGACTGTCCAGACAAGTTTCACAGAACTTAAACAGAAACAAGTAAATGCAAGTACGAGAGAAACAATCACAGAGTACACCCGATATATCCTGGTTCGGTCCTTCCGACCTACATCCAGTCCCCAAGCAACCCACTTGAGATTTCCACTATTCTTGAAAAACAAGTTTACAAGAATACCCTACGGTGTTCAGACAACAATCTTGTCTAACCCGTCGTCCTTTCTCTCAACCAGAGAAGGCAGACTCACTCTACCACCAAGAGTGAAACGACCGACTCTACACCCTAGAGTCTAACTCTCCAACCGAGAGCAAAAAGAAAACAATAAAAATTTACAGTCAACCTATAGCCTTGTTTGTGTTATGTGAAGTAGAACGTGGCTAAAAAGAGGTCGACTTCTATACCCAGTCCAGAACGAATTCCGATGTTATACTGGACTGAGTGTAGGGAACCAGAATTTTAGAACTTGAAAGCCTTTTCTCTTTAACACTTAGAAATGCTCAAAGATTGCTCGGGATTCTTAAAAATGTTGTTAGATCTTTTTCAGTGAGTTCTGAACTCTATTTATAGAGTTAGAATTCCTGGACATTGGGAGACAGTTATTCCAACTGTCGACCAACGGATCTAAGAGCTTTTGAATTTGAAAATTCGATTTTGAAAACAGAAAACGATCAAAAGCACTCGAACAGTCGACTGGGTTGCCATAATGAGTTGACTGGTCAGAGTTTGAATAAATTTAAACAGTTTAGTACTGACAGTCGACTGATAGACACATAAGTCGACTGGGACTCAAAAGTTAAACCAATTCAAATTGTTTTGACCTTATTTTTGATGTTTTAAAAACACACATTGTAAAATAGTGAGTGTATGTGTGTGTGACAAGGCTTTACATCATACTAAGACTCAACAAAAATAAGATTACATTGTTTACAAGACATGACTATAATTGACACTTTTAAGCTTGAGACTTTGGCTTGAGTCTTGAGTCTTGGCTTGAGTCTTGAGTCTTGAATGAAGCTTTAACCATTGTCTTTATCTGGAGCCTTTGTGCTTGTTCATTTGTTCAGCTGTATAGTAGTGAGTCATTTGTGTATAGCACCTGCAATTATAAAGTATAGCACGGATACATGTGCAGTGTGTTGTGATCATCAAAATCAAGAATCAACATTCTCCCCCTTTTTGATGATGACAACACAATAGCTGATAATAACAAGAAAATAATACAAGCATAGTAATGATATGCTCCCCCTATTAAAAACACAACATGCATACATAAAAATGTATCATAAAATAGATTGTATCGGTCGACTTATAATGGAAGCAGTCGACTGATCAGAGAAAAAATAAACATACACACAAAAAAACACAAATACAGTAACTTCAGTCGACTTATACTTTTAGCAGTCGACTTACCAGTGAAACAAAAAAATACACAGAACAATCAGAACAGAACACAGTAAACAGCTAAGAGGTATTTCTCCCCCTTTGTCATCAACAAAAACAAAAAATAACTGTCTTATACATAAACTAACAAGTTCATCAATACATAGGAAATAAGGAAAAATTACATAAAATAAAATTAAAAATAATCATCAATCGTCGTCTTCCGAGTCTTCATCAGCAGTTTGAGATGGAGGGGGAAATTGAGAAGTAAAGAGGTTGGTTAGGTGGGTAATTTTGGAGTCAAGAGAGTCAAGCTGAGAATCAACAGAGATTGAATGTTCCATAAGATAATTGACACATTGATAAAGAGTAGATGGATCTTCATAATGAGCATGAGGACGAGATGAACTAGAAGATGCTGAAGGTCTAGCAGAAGATGCCAAAGGTACTTGTGAGGGAGGAGGAGACCTAGGTGAAGTTCTAGGAGGAGGGTCAAGAAGCTTCATACGGGCTAAACTAGCACGATCGAAGCATTCATAGTGCTTAACGACATTGGTCTCGGAGTCGAGATCAATATCATAAGCCTGAAAGACCCTGGTAGGGAGACCTCCAAAGGGTAAGAAATGAGTATGATTTTGTTCAAGTTTGGAAAAAATGACACGACCCCAATTTATGACAATTTTACCAAAAATGGCATAAACAGCTTGTTGCAGTTCCATAGAATACTGATCATAACTTCCTCTTTTGGGAAGAATGTTATAAGCAAGTATTCTTGCAACCAATTTTGCAACAGGTGTTATATTCTTACTAGTCATTGGGGGTCCATGATTGGGCAAAAATATTTTAGATAAAACAGAGAAGTCATCAAGGATAATGTCACCTAGATCGAGTCCCTCGTCATCAATACCCATTATGAGATTTATTCTCTCGGGTGTGAGAGTCATCTTAGTATTTTTGACAGAGGAACGGATAACAACATCTCCATCTTTCTTTTGAACAACTCTCATGTTCGTGTAGAAAAGATAGATAAGTTGGGGATAATAATCGGGTTGATTTGCTAAAGATAGATAGTCATAAAGACTACAGTTTTGGAAAAGGGAAACTAGGTTAAACCGATCTAAGTCACTAAAATTGACAAAACGACCTGGAAAAATGGCAATGCTACACATAAGATACCACCGTTCTAATAGATCAGGACTTAAAAGATATTGGGAATAATCTTGTGATGATGAACTAGCATCATGAGATCTTTTAGAATGTTTGGGTGCCATAAGAAGGGAGCAAAGGGAAGATTTTACCAAGAGGGAAGAGAAAGAACAACTAGGAGTCGAGCAGCTACAGCACGCCAGTCGACTTATTCTTCTTCTCTGGACTTAGGGTTTCGAATTTGGGGGTAATGTTAAAAGGTGAAGAAGGAGGCTGGGAGAAGGGTTTTTAACTGCAGATAGATGGCTGTGATTGAAGGGGAAGAGATCAACGGCTGATGGAGAGAGTCACGGGTGAAAAGAAATGAACTTTCATCTCAAAAACTGTGTGATGAATCATCGCTGAGGACAATTGAACTCGCGATAGTCGACTGATAGGGTAGAGCAGTTGACTTAGTCGAGAAGAAAATAAGTTTTGATATCAACATATCAGTCGACTGGGGAAAAATTCAGTCGACTGGTAAAAGATAAAAAATAGGCAAACAAAACATACAGTACAGTCGACTTAATAAAAACACAGTCGATTTAACAGATGAAATTTTCAACAAATATCAGTAAAATTACATATTCCTAGTTCTCTTCTTAAATTAATAAAAGTGTCTTCTTTAAGGGGTTTGGTAAAGATATCTGCTACTTGTTTATCAGTAGAGATAAAGTCTAAAGATATATCTTCTTTTAAAACATGATCACGTAGAAAATGATGTCGAATATCAATATGTTTCGTATGTGAATGTTGAACCAGATTTTTAGATAGATTAATTGCACTGGTATTATCACACATAATTGAGGGTTTTTCAAATGAAATACCATAATCTAATAAAGTTTGTTTCATCCACAAGATTTGTGCACATGCCAAACTTGCAGCGATATATTCAGCTTCTGTAGTTGATAGAGATACTGCACCAAGAAACTAGTGAATGTCCCAAAAAGTGACATGTTCCACTAGTGCTCTTGCGATCAGTCTTACTACCAGCAAAATCAGCATCGCTATATGACAAAAGTTAAAAATTATCGGTGCGTGGATAAAATAAACCATAATCAGATGTGCCTTTAATGTATCTTAAAATTTGTTTCACAGCATTTAAATGAGACTCTTTAGGACTAGACTGATATCTAGTACATAAACATACGCTGAACATAATATCTGGTCTACTTGCGGTAATATATAAGAGTGAACCAATCATACCCCTATAGAGTTTTTGATCAACACTCTTACCTAATATATCTTTGTCAAGGGTAGTAGTAGTAGCCATAGGTGTGGATTTACTACTTGTACTATCCATGTTAAACGTTTGAGTAATTCCTTTGCATATTTTTCCTTGATTAATAAATATGCCATTTGAAGACTGTTTAATTTGAAGTCCAAGGAAATAATTGAGTTCACCCATGTGACTCATCTCAAACTCGTTTTTCATGGTGTTAGCAAACTCTTGACATAGATTATTATTAGTAGAACCAAAGATTATATCATCAACATATATTTGTATGATTAAGATATCATTCTTAACTCTCTTAATAAACAAGGTAGTGTCTACTTTACCTATCTTGAATCCTGTTTCTAAAAGAAAAGTTTTCAGACGATCATACCAAGCACGAGGTGCTTGTTTAAGACTGTATAAAGCCTTTTTCAATTTATAAACATGATCTAGAAATTGTTCATGTTCAAAACCTGGTGGTTGTTTAGCATAAACATTTTCTTTAATAAACCCATTAAGGAAAGCACTTTTAACATCCATTTGATAAAGTATAAAATTCATGAAACAAGCAAAAGATAATAAAATTATAATTGATTCTAGTCTAGCAACAGGAGCATATGTTTCATCAAAATCTATACCTTCTTCTTGATTATACCCTTGAGCAACTAGTCTGGCTTTGTTCCTTACAACTTGTCCTGATTCATCTAACTTATTTTTGAATACCCATTTGGTACCAATAATAGTCTGATCAGGAGGTCGTGGAACTAAATCCCATACATCATTCCTTATAAATTGGTTTAATTCATCTTGCATGGCATTCATCCAAAATTCATTCTCACAAGCTTCTTGTATATTTTTCGGTTCAAAATCCGACAAGAATGCTATATGAGAAATCATATTAATATGTGATCGTGTCTGAATACCATGGGAGATGTCACCAATTATTAAGTCATGAGGATGATCTTTAACTTCAACAAAAGATTTTGGTAAAGTTGAAGATATCACAATAGGATCAGTCGACTTGACAGGTTCTTCCGTCGACTACTTTGATTCAGTCGACTGGGAGTCCTTATCAGTCGACTTATCAGCCAGACTAGTTTGTTCTAAAGATTTAATCACATTATTTAAAGGTGTTGAATCAGTTTCATCATCTTTATTTAAAATTGATGAAGGCAGAGATTCATCGAATGTAACATGCATTGACTCTTCAATAGTCATTGTAGACTTATTGAAAATTCTATATGCTTTACTCCTATTTGAGTATCCTAAAAAGATACCATCATTAGATCTAGGATCAAATTTATCTAGATTATCTTTAGTGTTCAGAATAAAACACTTACAACCAAATGTCTTAAAATAAGAGACTTTAGGAATTTTGTTAAAAAACAACTCATAACAAGTCTTCTTTAGCTTAGGTCTTATAAGAATCCTATTTAAAACATAACAAGCTGTAGCAACGGTTTCAGCCCAAAAGTACTTTGGTAAATTGCTTTCAACAAGCATGGTACGTGCGCATTCTTGCAAAGTCCTATTTTTCCTTTCAACCACTCTATTTTGTGGTGAAGCTCTAGGAAATGCAAATGAATGTGTTATACCATTCTTGTTGCAATATTCTGTAAATGTTTCATTCTCAAATTCTCCACCATGATCACTTCTAATAGTGACTATGGTTAGAGATCTTTGGTTTTGAATACGTTTATAAAAATTTACAAATTCATCAAAAGCATCATTCTTATGTTTTAAAAAGAATGTCCAAGTGAATCTCGAAAAATCATCTACTAAAACAAATACATATCTACTTTTATTTAAAGAAGCAACTCTAGTAGGGCCAAATAAATCCATATGAATTAATTCGAGCGGCGTACTAGTAGAAATTACTTCTTTTGTTTTAAAAGTGGATTTGATTTGTTTTCCTAGTTGACATGCATCACATAACTTATCCTTTTTAAAAGATAGTTTTGGCAATCCTTTAACTAGGTTATACTTAGATATTTTTGAGAGATTCTTCATATTCACATGTCCAAATCTTCTATTCCAAAGCCAAGAGTCATTGTTAGAAGCTATTAAACAAAAATCTTTTGAAAACTCAATTGTATTCAAACACAATTCATAAATGTTGTTTTTGCGAAAACCTTGAAAAATGATATTTTGCATAGTAGAGTCATAAATCAAACATGCATCTTTTTCAAATACTATTTTATATCCTTTATCACACAATTGACTAATACTTAACAAATTATGTTTTAATCCACTAACTAACAACACATTTTCTATAGTGGGGTTAGAATTTTTACCGACCATGCCAATACCTATGACTTTTCCTTTATTATTATCACCAAAGGTAACTGTTCCTCCATCGATGCTTTGAATGGTGGATAGAAGGTTGGCATGTCCGGTCATATGTTTTGAACAGCCGCTGTCAAGTATCCAGCGATCTTTCTTGGGTACCTATAAAATATTCAAGGTAAATATGGTACCCTTTTTATTGGGTCCAAAACATATTAGTTTGGGGGAAACCAAACCCATAATGAGTTTGATTTTCCTCCATAAGCAGGAATATAATTAATAGAATTACACACATTTAATAAATATGAATTGATATACGTGATTCTATCATTCTGATTTAAGTTAACTGGAACCCATACAAATTTGTTCTGTCCAGTCGACTTTACAGTATCCTTCAGTCGACTTCTAGTGTGAGTCAGTCGACTGGATGATGCGACAGGTCGACTAATATGAGGTTTTGATCTTGTTGAATAAGATTCAATTCCTCTGGACAGACGACTGATGGATGGACTCAGTCGACTTAACCGAACGTCAGACTTGCTTTTATCACTAAAATTTATTACCTTAGGCTTTTCAAAGAATTCATATAATTTATGTGTAACACTAGAAATAGATTCTGATTTATTTCTACTAGTGTTTTTAGAAGAAGATTCTTTTATAGAAGAATTTTTGAAACCAAGACCATATTTTTGACTAGATTTCACTTGATGATGAAGGACATCATTTAAATTCTCTTTGCCTTTGTTAAACTTAGACACGTTCTTGGATATCTCTTCATAACTCTTTTTTAGAGATTCAAGATCAGCATCTAAACTTGCAATGCGAGAATTTAAAGATTTCACTTCCTTATCAAGGTTAAGATTTTCTTGAGAAAGTGTGTGATTGACTTTCTCTAGATTCTTAACTCTAATCTTTTCCTTTTTCAACTCTTAAAAGATTTCATTAAAAGCATCAAGTAAATCTTCTGAATCAAAATCATTACTTACATGATCTTGTGAAGCCATAAAGCACATGTTTGCAACTTCATTGTTTTCATCAGTTTCTTCTTCTGAAGAAGAATCACTATCATCCCAAGTTGCTTGGTAAGCCTTCTTGTTCTTGGCAAACTTATTCTTTGTGTACTTGTCCTTCTTGAAGTTGGAAGTCTTTCCCTTATTCTTTGTATTTTCTAGGGGACAATCCTTCTTCATGTGACCTGTTTTATTGCACCTAAAACAAGTAGGAGGATCATTAGAATCTCTAATTTTGGAATTGAACTTACCTTTCTTTAAGAATTTTTTGAATCTTCTAGTGAACATTGCTATCTCCTCTTCATCTTCTTCCTCATCGTCGGAGTCTGTCATGGCTTTAAAAGCCAATGATTTCTTCTTTGCTTTTTGTGATTCTGCATCCTTCTTTCGCTCTTCAATTTGAACCTCGTACGCCATTAGATTTCCCACAAGATTCTCAAGAGAAAGTTGTGACAAATCATTTGCTTCTTCTATTGCCGTGGTCTTCTTTTCTCATTCAGGAGTGAGTGCACGAAGAACTTTTCTAACCATCTCTGCTTGAGTGTATGTCTTTCCAAGTGCCACAAGTGAATTTATAATATCAGTAAATCTGGTGATCATCTTGGACACAATTTCATTTTCCTTCATGCGGAACATCTCAAACCTGTGAACAAGAACAGAAATTTTAGATTCTTTCACTTTATTTGTTCATTCATGAGTTACCTCGAGTGTATGCCAGATTTGATGTGCGGTTGTAGCATTTGATACACGGTTGAACTCCTCCTTTGTGAGAGCACAAAATAATGCATTCATTGCTTTTGCATTATTCATAGTTTGGTTCTTTTGATCATCATTCCATTGTGCATATGGAATAGTAGGGGCAGTGTATTCCGTCTTCGTCATGTGCCATATTTCATAGTTGATTGATTGGAGGTAGATCTTCATTCTGCACTTCCAATAATTGTAGTTTGTTCCATCGAAGAGCGGTGGCCTTTGTGTAGATTGGCCTTCATGGTACTGATTAGCATTTGAAGTAGTTGCCATAGCCTGTAACCTTGCTCTGATACCAAGTGTTGGATCCTGTAGGCGAGGCAACAAACATTAGAGAGGGGGGTGAATAGTGTTAATTAAAATAAACTGCGGAATAAAGACTTTTCTTCGGTGCAGTCGACTTAGGTGTGAACCAGTCGACTGATATAACTAAATAAAAGAAAATTCAAACAACTCTGTGCAGTCGACTTAAAGTTGAGACAGGCGACTGAAGACACAATAAAAATTTAAAGAAACGAGACTGACCAGTCGACTGATAATGTGCTGAGTCGACTGTCCAGACAAGTTTCACAGAACTTAAACAGAAACAAGTAAATGCAAGTACGAGAGAAACAATCACATAGTACACACGATACATCCAGTCCCCAAGCAACCCACTTGAGATTTCCACTATTCTTGAAAAACAAGTTTACAAGAATACCCTACGGCGTTCAGACAACAACCTTGTCTAACCCGTAGTCCTTTCTCTCAACCAGAGAAAGCAGACTCACTCTACCACCAAGAGTGAAACGACTGAATCTACACCCTAGAGTCTAACTCTCCAACCAAGAGCAAAAAGAAAACAATAAAAATTTACAGTCAACCTATAGCCTTGTTGGTGTTATGTGATGTAGAACGTGGCTAAAAAGAGGTCGACTTCTATACCCAGTCCAGAACGAATTCCGATGTTATACTGGACTGAGTGTAGAGAACCAGAATTTTAGAACTTGAAAGCTTTTTCTCTTTAACACTTAGAAATGCTCAAAGATTGCTCGGGATTCTTAAAAATGTTGTTAGATCTTTTTCAGTGAGTTCTGTACTCTATTTATAGAGTTAGAATTCCTGGACGTTGGGAGACAGTTATTCCAACTGTTGACCAACGGATCTAAGAGCTTTTGAATTTGAAAAATCAATTTTGAAAACAGAAAACGGTCAAAAGCACTCGAACAGTCGACTGGGTTGCCATAATGAGTCGACTGGTCAGAGTTTGAATAAATTTAAACAGTTTTGTACTGACAGTCGACTGATAGACACATAAGTCGACTGGCACTCAAAAGTTAAACCAATTCAAACTGTTTTGACCTTATTTTTGATGTTTTAAAAACATACATTGTAAAATAGTAAGTGTATGTGTGTGTGACAAGGCTTTACATCATACTAAGGCTCAACAAAAATAAGATTACATTGTTTACAAGACATGACTATAATTGACACTTTTAAGCTTGAGACTTTGGCTTGAGTCTTGAGTCTTGGCTTGAGTCTTGAGTCTTGTCTTGAGTCTTGAGTCTTGAATGAAGCTTTAACCATTGTCTTTATCTGGAGCCTTTGTGCTTGTTCATTTGTTCAGTTGTATAGTAGTGAGTCATTTGTGTATAGTACCTGCAATTATAAAGTATAGCAAGGATACATGTGCAGTGTGTTGTGATCATCAAAATCAAGAATCAACAGGTTGTTGATAATCCTAGTGGTTGGGGGTATGACGTCCTTGTTGGTTTGAGTTCTAGAGGCTTAGTAGGACCCAGAATGTCAGCAAGAATGTGTATTTTTGGGAATCAGCCAGATGGAGCTAGTATTCCAGCTTGTGAATTTAAATCCGATATGGTTACACTAGCTCTAGATGGGAGTTTGTTTTCTTTCTGATCAAGGGACAAAAAATTGAAAGAAGTTAAGGGTTTGCCCTCAGACCTATGTTGTATGTGCGGCGTAGAGTCCAAACAAGTGTGTATTAGAAAGTGCATCGTGTGCATGTTGTTTGTGCTAGTTTTTAGGATCATTGCATACACCACAATACTTAGGATATTCACTCTTTTCATATTTTCTGCATTCAAGTTTGTGGTTGTTGAGTTTTGGAGCACCGCTATTGTTGTTAGCATTGCATCGGTTGTAATTAACTGACGTGCCAACAATTTTTGAATTTGCAGGACTCTTGCCAATGAGTAGCATGTATGCGAGTTTGTGATGAATGTTGATGAAGGATTGAGAATTTAATGAAGAAATAAATTGTAACTTTTGTGTAAAAATTTTGTTGAGTATTGTAAAGTACAATGATGCAATAAAAATTTCAAATTTTTCTGTACTTATGTGCTGTGTTGTACGAAATTGAGAAAAAAATTCTGGATGAGTCATGAATTGCTTGTGTATGGAATTCGGGGCGCTACAATATTAACTGTGAGTAACATAGTTTTGAGTCATATATGTACGACTCTTTGTAAGAAATAACCAAATATATGAATTTAAAAGAAATGTTATAAATAATGGTAAGCAATGATTTTCATGAGTGAAATATCCTAGTCTGAGAACATGTAATTGTAGATTCAAACTCCTCTATTTTGCAAGGGAGTTGATAATCTTCAACAATGACAGTTGCAGCTTCCAATGGTGTCTTCCCTACTATCTTCTGACCTGCTCTTTTATCCCATTTCTTGATGTACTTGACTAGTACCACTTTCAATATTTCATTCACAATGCCATCTGATGCGGTTTGTTTTTGGGAGACGTGTGGATGCACCAGGCGTGAGTTCTTACTCGATTTGTATTGAAGGAGGAGACTCCTATGTAGACGACCCTCGACTGGACGAACGGTACTGGGGTAGGCAGTATTGAGGTGGAGGCTGATGCTCGGCTCGGATCTTTGGGGCTCGGATCCTAGGGTCTCGTGTACCTGCAGACGGTCTCGGAACACCGGGGTTGGTCCCGGTGGCAGACCCTCCGACGATCTAGTCAGTCACTAAGGGGGAGTAACAGTAACTAGGGTTTGAGTGGAGAAGTTTTTGATTACCTGGAGAAGGAGTGGAGGTCAGGTATTTATAGAAGATGCCAACCGGGTCTGGACCCGGTTGCCCGTGATGCTGAAGCAGTGGAAATCCAGGCGGTTTCCGGGCTGACGTGGCAGCGGCCCGGGCGATTTTTCGATGTTGACATGGCAGATCTGGAGGATCAGGAGGTGTGCACATCCTGAGGGGATCCTATAGCCCAGGATGGGCCACGTCATTCCTAACCTATATCACAAGCCCCACACTCCTGTAGGGCTGGGTGAACCAGCCATGTAGGAGTGATTCTTCGCCTCTGTAGGAAGAGCAGGGTGGATGTTGGGGTAAATGGTAAGATCTACTATCTCCTGAAGAGGCCAGGGGGTAGGAGGAAGGGACCCCTCATTGGATTTTGCGTGGGAGGCCAAGTCTGGGAGAGGGGAGAGCCAGAGCGACGGTTGTCGAGGCTTGGGGTTGGCAGACGAGCCCTGGGGATCGGCAGACGAGCTGCAAGGGTCGGTAGGCGATCCCCTCGCTAGTTGGAAGAGCGAGGGGACGCCGAGGTCTCCCGCTGGAGCCTGTTTTGTTGAGTACCCAGGGTCGGTGGCCGAGCTCCGAGGGTCGATGGACGATCTCCTCGCTAGTTGGAAAAGCGAGGAGGAGGCGAGGTCTTCTTCTGGGGATCAGTTTGCCGAGCACTAGGGGTCGGCAGGCGAGTCCCTGGTGGCGAGAGGAGGGCTCATAGGGCTCGCGGTGTCATCCGAGATCCGAGCCCTTCTGAATCAAAGGAGGGTAGATGGGGCTCACGGTGCTATCCGAGCTCCGAGCCCTTCTGAACAAAGAGGGGCAGATCGGCGGACGAGCTCCAAGGGTCGGTAGGCGATCCCCTCGCTAGTTGGAAGAGCGGGGGGGGGGGGGGGGGGGGGGGGGGCGAGGTCTCCCGTTGGGGACCGTTTTGTTGAGTACCAAGGGTTGGCGGTCGAGCTCCGAGGGTCGGTGAACGATCACCTCGCTAGTTGGAAGAGCGAGGAGGAGGCGAGGTCTTCTTCTGGGGCTCGGTTTGCCGAGCACTAGGGGTCGGCTGACGAGTCCCTTGTGTCAAGAGGGGGGCTCATGGGGCTCACGGTGTCATCCGAGCTCTGAGCCCTTCTGAATCAAAGGAGGGTAGATGGGGCTCGCGGTGCTATCCGAGCTCCGAGTCGTTCTAAACAAAGAGGGGTAGTTGGGGCTCGTGGTGCTATCCGAGCTTCGAGACCCTCTGAATCAAAGGAGGGCAGTTGGGGCTCGCGGTGCTATCCGAGCTCCGACCCTTCTGTGAAAAATAGAAGAGGAATTATTGGCTCGCGGTACTATCCGAGCGTCGAACCTCCTGTGAAATAGAAGGGGAATTATTGGCTCACGATTCTATCCGAGTGTCGACCCTTGTGTGAAAATAGAAGAGGAATTATTGGTTCGGGGTACTATCCAAGCGTCGTCCCTTCTGTGAAATAGAAGGGCAATTATTGGCTCGTGATACTATCCGAGCATCGACCCTTCTGTGAAAAATAGAAGGGGAATTATTGGCTCGCGGTACTATCCGAGCATCGACCCTTCTGTAAAAATAGAAGAGAAATTATTGGCTCGCGGTACTATTCGAGCGTCGACCCTCCTGTGAAAAATAGAAGGGGAATTATTGGCTCGCGGTACTATCCGAGCGTCGACCCTTCTGTGAAAATAGAAGAGGAATTATTGGCTCGCGGTACTATCCGAGCGTCGACCCCACTGTGAAAAAGAAGGGGAACTATTGGCTCGCGGTACTATCCGAGCGTCGACCCCTCTGTGAAATAGAAGGATAATTTTTGGCTCGCACTATTATCCGAGCATCGACCCTTCTGTGAAATAGAAGGGGAATTATCGGCTCGCGGTACTATCCGAGCGTTGACCCTTCTGTGGAAAATAGAAGGGGAATTATTGGCTCGGGGTATTATCCGAGCGTCGACCCTTCAGACTTGTCAAAAAAAGCCTGTTTGGAAAGAAAAGGTGGAGGGGTAGTGGGGTAATTTTATGCCTATTGCTGACGTCATGGGCGCAAAGATCAAAGTGTTTCCAGATCTTGGTTGCCGCTGGATCTTGATAGTTAAGATCCAGCGGCCATATCTTTTTTGCAGAAATTGAGGAGTCGCTTCTCCCCTTTAAAAACCCCTCCCCCTCCCTCATTTCTTTTTCACTTTATTACTCATTTTCCAATTTTAACAAGAGTGGGATTCTTACTTGCCATCGGAGATACTTTTCGGTGACTATAAATTTCTACGCTCCAGGTTAGTACTTTCTTTTTAGTAATGTCGCAAACTCAGTCCGGTTCCGAGGCTAGCTCGTCAGGCTGTTCCGCAGAGGAATCCGAGCAGGAGACGTCCTCGTCCTTGAGTAAGTATAAGGTGAAGGAGGAGGTTCTGACCGACCCTGGGTCAGACGATGGTGATGACGTAGTCTTCGTGGTGTCTCCGCTGAGGTCCAGAAGGCCGGGAAAGGAGCCCATGGATGAGGGTGAAGAGGAGGAATAGGATGAGGGGGACGGCGAGGATGAGGAGGAGCAGGATCAGGAGGAGGACGATGAAGAAGAGGAGGGGGAAGGCACTGAGGGCGAGAGGAAGACGAGGAGGCACAGGGTGCCGAGGGTGAGGAGGAAGACGAGGAGGGTCAGTATCCCGAGGTCCAGGATGTTTACGACGAGGAGGATGAGGTCGACGAACGGGAGGCTGCCCAAGGAGACGCTGGCCAGGGCACGGCGGGAAGGCCGATTGGGGTCGGAGAAGATCTTCCACCCCTTCCCCCTTTGTCGACGCCGTCTCCCGAACGGAAGGCCCGCCCTCGCAGGAAGAAGAAAGTCTTGACCATACCACACAGTCCTTCCTCACCAGATGAGAACGCACCGAGACCGGGTTTCGAGTTTCCCCCGGTCTCCTTCAAGAATCTAGGGTCGATTCGGATGTATCCCAACGACATTAAGGATATCAGACCGATCCCTCCAGTGCCGTGCGAAGACACTCGGGTGAAGATTCGCACTGATAGCATCCCGAGCATTTTGAAGGCAGAATATCTGAACATTATTAGGGCCGCCTACTATATTTCGCGAGAGTTCGAGATCTTCATTCCGAGCCCAGGTATTCGGCCCACCACGGCTCTGGCGCCGGGTTACTGTATGTTCCCCGAGGACGCCTTCCTCTCGGGCCTGAGGCTGCCTCTGCATCCTTTTGTTAAGAGGGTTCTGAACTGGGCGGGGCTGTGCCCTATGCAGCATGGTCCGAACTCTTGGAAGCATCTAGTCTGCTTCATACTAAAGTGCCAAGAGAAGGGAGCGACGCCGAAGCTGACGTAATTCCGAGCCGTTCTTGGGATCGGCTCGCTCGGAGACCAGGAGGGGATTTTCTACTTTTCACCGAGGCTGCATAAGAAGGTTATGCACGGTCATCCGGACTCCATAAAGGGGTGCAAAGAAAAATATTTCGTTGTTCGGACTGAGGGGTCTTGGGGAATTCCGACCAGGTGGAACTTCGTCAAGCCAAACCACAAGCCTCCGAAGCGGAGCGACTTGACTGCCAAGGAGTGGAAGAGGGTGGAGAAGATAGTCGGGGGGCACAGTATCGCATGGCCTCGAGTGACCGAGATACACCTCGCCCGGGCCAGACTCAGTTCCGCCGACCCTAGTATGTTTCTTTCCGAATATGTTCATTTCCTGCCTTCGTGTTAATGTTAGCTCTTCTCCTTTCTGTTTTTGCAGGGATGACAACTCAACAGGTGGATGCTAAGATGATATTGCTTGCTGTTGCCGAGAAGGTGAGGATAGAGAAGAAGAAGAAGGCCGAGCAGGAGAGGATAGCGACCGAGAAGCAGAAGCTGGCTGCGCAGGCCGGAGGGTCCTCCAAGGGGCCGGCCCCGATGGCCGAGGGGCCTTCCCCGGCGAATAGGGCCAAGAGGCACCACTCCCCCCGCTCCCATTCGTCGAGGGCGGCTCGGGACGCTGGGAGTGGTTCGGGCAAGACAGTAGATGCCCCGGGAAAAGGGCTCCCCTCTATTCGGCCGACCGCCGCGGAGATGGTGGGTAAGCAGGGTATGCTGCCCTTTGCCCCTGATTAGTCGATCGTGCGGGGGGATTCTCTGCTTGATGGGCCTGTGTCGATCGAGTTCGTCTCGAAGGCTGCCACCGAGCGCGATTTGATGGCCCTGGCGATGTAGACGGCGGACCAGGCCTACATGCGATGGTTCCAGGGACACCTCTCGGTAAGTTGGCTTGGCTCCGCTTTTCTCATTAACTTGGTGTTTTTCTAATCTTTCACTCCTCGGACAGGCGATACTCCATGGTTAGCACTTCCACAAGTGCTTGGAGAAGGAGATATACATCGAGAGGCAGAATGCAGAGAAGTACCTCTGCGAACTGAACAAGGCCACAGATGAGCTGAAAGATGCCCGGGCCATGGTAGCCGTCCACGAGGCCCAGATAGAGTCACTCTGTAAAATTCACAAGCAGGACCGAGAGGATCTTGAGGCGAAGATCACGGTCGAGGCGGAGAAGGGGAAGAAGGCACTGGAGGAGATGGAGTCGGCCTTGGGGGAGACTCTGATGCTGACGCAGGACGAGGCGTACGAACAGGCCAAGTCCCATTTTAAGCAGATCTACCCCGAGCAGAACGTGGACCATCTCTACTATGGATGGGCGCCGAACCTTCCTCCCACCTCGGGGGGCGACGATGCGGGGGGCGACCAGGTCGACGACTAGGTGCCACCCCCCCTCAAGAATAGAATAGTCTTTTTTCTTTTTGCTCGTTTTGATGTAAATGCCTTAAGCGGACTGGCCACCGCGGCTTTTGTATCAAACTTTTGAAAGAAATGAAATTTACTTTTTTGGGCCGACCCTTCCAGACTTGAGTTTTTTGTGATGTTTGTTCTCGTCTTTTGATAGACGCACATGACCTGTGTCGTCCTCCCCATTGTTGCCGAGGTACCTCTAGTTCGAGCGGGGGAGGAGGCCACGGAGGTAGCTTTGGCTCGTCAACAGAAGCAGGCTCGGGACCGAGCCGCCGCCGTTGACTATTTTCTGAACAAGTCCCGGGAGCTCGGTTTGGAGGTGGCGCACCTGAAGAAGGCCGTAGCTGACCGGGACTGGTGGGTAATCGAGCCGGACTGGTCCCTCTCGGATGCTTCGAGCGGGGGGTCGGCTTCGGAGTCTTTCCTTCGTGAGGCCGTAGTCGAGAAGGAGCTGGAGATTCGCAGGCTGAAGCTGGTGTTAGGCGCAGGTCTGATTGAAGGGGCCAGCAACTCGACCCCAGGGCGGTCTCCGACATTTCTATCGGATGGGGCGCAGCCCGAAGATGTAGGAAGCTCGGCGGCGGGAGTACCTTTTCGGACCGGTCCAACTGCGCGTGAGAGGAGACCCGAAGGAGGCGCCGAGTTTGAATTTCATGCCGAGTGTGAGTGAGTGAGCTGCTCCTTGTATTTATACCGACGTTCATTTAGTTGTAAGCAATGAGTAATAATAATGGCATTCTTTTTCTTGAACCTTGACTGTCTCGGTCGCCGAGGGTGACCGGTGTGTCTGCTACGAAGGGTCGACACTGACACGACTGCGTCATTAATGGCGACGTTTCACATTCCCATGGGCATTTATGGCGACGTTTCGCCTTCCGTCGTTTCATATTCCCAAGAGCAATAAATGTGGGCCTCAGGAGGCTATATAATCCCCACTCCTTTTGTTCGTTGTCAGGCAGTGAGTTGCTTGATTTGGGTGCCTGCGGAAGGCGGGCGCCCAGAGAATACAATGTTTCCGTATACTCCGGATCGGAGGGACAACGATCACCCTCGGACTATTCGGGGTTCAGGCCGTTAGAGCCATGAGACCCCGGGTTGTTCGTTGGTGAGCGGTGGGCCGACCGATCGGTTCGGGGGTTCGGATAGAGCCGAAGCGTGGTGGCTCTCCTGCCGTCCTCGAACAGTTCGGGGTTTCGGGTTTGTAAGAGCCGTAAACCCCGGGTTGTTCGGGGGCGAGAGAAGGGCCAACTTGACGGCTCAAAGGCTCGGAGCGTATGGCTCGGGACGGAGAGAGCAGAGGGTCGATGGCCCCCCTGCCACCCTCGAACAATTCGGGGTTTGGGCTGGTGAAAGCCATAAACCCGATTTGTTCCCGGGTGAGAACGTGGTCAATCAGATTGACTCGAAGCTCGGGGCGTCTGTCGAAGGCGGACGCTCTAAACCTTGATGAAATTTTTGTTAACACATGGTAGTTGGTCATAACCGAGCCCCCACGTGGGTAAGAAGGACAGTTGCAGGTGTAGCAGAGGGTCGCCGCCGAGCGTCAAGGTCGCGGTGCCTTGGAGAAGGCACCCGCCTTGCTCGGGGCCGACGCCGAGCTCCCACATTTGTTCTCAGGGAGAGACGGTGCGGGCGTGGCTGGCAGATGTCGCCTCGTACGTAGGTTGATGAGCTTGGAGAAGCCCAAACCGAGCGAGGGACGGATGCCGAGCCCCCATACCGGTGAGAAAGACAATTGCAGGCATAGCAGAGGGTCGCCGCCGAGCATCGAGGTCGCGGTGCCTTGAAGAAGGCACCCGCCTTGCTCGGGGCCAACGCCGAGTTCCCACACTTGTTCTCAAGGAGAGACGGTGCCGGCGTGGCTGGAGGATGTCACCTCGTACATAGGTTGATGAGCTTGAAGAAGCCCAAACCGAGCGAGGGATGGATGCCGGGCCCCCATACCGGTGAGAGACAGCTATAGGCATAGCAGAGGATCGCCGCGCCATGCTCGGGGTCGACGCCGAGCTCCCACATTTGTTCTCAGGGAGAGACGGTGCGGGTGTGGCTGGCGGATGTCGCCTCGTACGTAGGTTGATGAGCTTGGAGAAGCCCAAACCGAGCGAGGGACGGATGCCGAGCCCCCATATCGATGAGAAAGACAGTTGCAGGCATAGCAGAGGGTCGCCGCCGAGCATCGAGGTCGCGGTGCCTTGAAGAAGGCACCCGCCTTGCTCGGGGCCGACGCCGAGCTCCCATACTTGTTCTTAAGGAGAGACGGTGCAGGCGTGGCTGGCAGATGTCGCCTCGTGCATAGGTTGATGAGCTTGAAGAAGCCCAAACCGAGCGAGGGATGGATGCCGAGCCCCCATACCGGTGAGAGACAGTTACAGGCGTAGCAGAGGGTTGTCGCGCCTTGCTCGGGGCCGACGCCGAGCTCCCACACTTGTTCTCAGGGAGAGATGGTGCGGGCGTGGCTGGAGGATGTCGCCTCGCACATAGGTTGATGAGCTTGAAGAAGCCCAAACCGAGCGAGGGACGGATGCGGAGCCCCCATATTAGTGTAAGGGAAGCTTTTCTGGCTCGTGCTGTTATTCGAGCACCGAGCCCCAAGCTTGTAAGGGAAGCTTTTTAGGCTCGCGCTGTTATCCGAGCACCGAGCCCCAAGCTTGTAAGAGAAGCTTTTTGGGCTCGCGCTGTTATCCGAGTCCCGTGCCCCAAGCATGTAAGGAAATCTTTTTGGGCTCGCGCTGTTATCCGAGCCCCGAGCCCCAACCTTGTAAGGGAAGCTTTTCTGTCTCGCGCTGTTATCCGAGCCCCGAGCCCCAAGCTTGCAAGGGAAGCTTTTCAGGCTCGTGCTGTTATCCGAGCACCGAGCTCCAAGCTTGTAAGAGAAGCTTTTCAGGCTCGCGCTGTTATCCGAGCACCGAGCCCCAAGCTTGTAGGAGAAGCTTTTTTGGGTTCGCGCTGTTATCTGAGCCCCGAGCCCCAAGCTTGTAAGGGAAGCATTTCTGTCTCGCGCTGTTATCCAAGCACTGAGCCCCAAGCTTGCAAGGGAAGCTTTTCAGGCTCATGCTGTTATCCGAGCACCGAGCCCCAAGCTTGTAAGAGAAGCTTTTCAGGCTCGCGCTGTTATCCGAGCACCGAGCCCCAAGCTTGTAAGAGAAGCTTTTCTGGCTCGCACTGTTATCCGAGAACCGAGCTTCAAGCTTGTAAGGGAAGCTTTTTAGGCTCGCACTGTTATCCGAGCACCGAGCCCCAAGCTTGTAAGGGAAGCTTTTTAGGCTCGCACAGTTATCCGAGTGCCGAGCTCGAGATATGTTCTTTATTTGTTACAAAATAGGAAGTCGTATGCTTGTTTTAAGAAAGCTGGCATATTTACAATATATTTGAACTTTACAAAAGACTAGGCACGACGTGCCGATTACAATCATGATAATTTACATGGAGGCTACTCTCCTCCTAGGAACTTGATTAGGTGTTCCGCGTTCTAGGGCCTCTTGATGGGCTTACCTTTGGCACTGGTCAGGCAGTACGTGCCGGGATGCACGACTTCGGATACTTTGTAGGGGCCCTCCCAATTTGGTGCCAACTTTCTCTTCTGGCCGGGATTGGATACCGCCAGCTTTCGCAGGACAAGATCTCCGAGTTTGATGTCAGTTGGGCGCACCTTCTTGTTGTAGAACTTCTCAATTCTTTGCTGTTATATGCTTCTTCTAATGGCAGACTTTTCCCTGACCTCATCTATGAGGTCCAGGTCGGCTCGCAGCTGTTGGGAGTTGGCGGCCTCGTCGAAAGCCATGATTCGGAGTGAAGGGATCCCGTTCTCCAAGGGAATGACGGCCTCTGCGCCGTATGTCAAATAGAAAGGGGATACTCCCGTGGGGATTCTCTTTGTTGTTCGGTGGGCCTAGAGAATGCTGGGTAGCTCGTCGACCCATAACCCCTTGGAAGAGTTATCGAGTCATTTCTTGAGGCCGTCGAGGATTTGGCGGTTCGCGTTCTCGGCCTGACCATTAGACTGGGGGTGGCAGACTTAGGAGAAGCGCTGTTGGATCCCGAGATCTTCGCAGAACTTGCAGAAATGCTTAGCCGCGAATTGAGTCCCATTGTCTGTGATGAGTACCTGCGGAATCCCGAACCGACAGACGATGTGTTTCCAGAAAAACTGCTGGGTCTGTCGCTCGGTGATCGTTGCTAATGGCTCGGCCTCGATCCACTTAGTGAAGTAGTCGATCGCCACAATGAGGAACTTTTGCTGGCCCGTTGCTTTTGGAAATGGGCCTACCAAATCCATCCCCCACTTTGCAAAGGGGGTCGGACTGGCCATGGACCGGAGGTTCGCCTGAGGAGCTCTCTTCACGGGGGAGAACCGTTGGCAGGGGCCACACTTCTTCACTAGGGCGAGGGCGTCTTGCAGCATAGTGGCCCAGTAGTACCTGTGATTTAGTGCCTTCCGTGCTAGTGAACGGCTTCCCATGTGACATCCGCCGATCCCCTCGTGCAGCTCCTTGAGGGCGTACTTGGCTTTGTCTGGGCTTAGGCAGTGGAGGTAGGGTCTGCCATCGGTTGTTGTATAGGATCTTTTGAAGAGGGTGGCATTGATGACCGCGAACCTTTCAGATCGGACCCTGATCCGCCTTGCTTCAGCTCGGTCTTCGGGGAGCTCTCCCTTGACTAGAAATTTTTTGATAAGAGTGGTCCAGTCGTCAGGAGGAGCTCCGTCTTGACGCACAGAACCTCCGGGGAGTCTGTACTTGGCTTCAACAGGACTTCAATCAGGACCGTGCGGTCGAGGCCTTCAAAGGATGAGGAAGCCAATTTTGACAGGGCATCGGCCTGGGTGTTCAGCTCCCAGGGGATCCTTACGACAGCTGATTCGTCGAAGGACGATAATAGGCATTGGACCATAGCCCGATACCTGATCATCCGATCGTCACGGGCCTCGTAGTCCCCGGTGATCTGGTTGACCACCAGCTGAGAGTCGCTAAAGGCCCGGATCTGTCTGGCACCGGCTTGATGAGCCAGGTTGAGCGCGGCGATCATCGCCTCGTATTCAGCCTCGTTGTTAGGGGTCGGGAAGTTGAGACGGAGACAATACTGGAGGAGGAAACCATCCGGACCTCGAAGAATGATGCCCGCACCGCTCCCCATTTCGCAAGAGGAGCCGTCGACGTAAACGTCCCACGTCTGGTCGGCTTCTTTGCTCGCGGGTTGCTCGGAGATGGTGCATTCTGTGATGAATTCGGCGAAGGCCTGCCCTTTAATGGACGTTCTTGGTTGATAGCCAATGTCGTACTGGCTGAGTTCGATCGACATTTTAACTAGTCGTCAGGAGCTCTCGGGTTTGTAGAGCACGGCCTTCAAGGGTTGATCCGTGAGCACCTGGATCGAATGCGCCTGAAAGTAAGGGCGGAGCTTCCGCGCGGCTATGACCAAGGCGTACGCCACCTTCTCCATCTTGGAATACCGGGTCTCGGTGTCGAGCAGGACCTTACTCACATAGTAGAGGGGCTTTTGAACCCCTTCCTCTTTGCGGACGAGGACGGCGCTGAGCACGTTCTCCGAAGTGGAAAGGTAGAGCCAGAGTGGCTCTCCTGGTTCGGGCTTGCTGAGGAGAGGAGGGTTGGCGAGGTACTCTTTTAACTGTGTGAAGGCCTCTTGCTGTTGAGCACCCCACTCGAACCTTCCAGTGCCGCGCAGCGCCTTGAAGAATGGAAGGGACTTCTCTCCTGACTTGGAGAGGAAACGACCGATGGCCGCCAGTCTACCCGTTAGCCTCTGGACTTCTTTGACATTCCTGGGAGGGGCCATGTCTATTATGGCCTGGATTTTTTCGGGTTCGCCTCGATGCCACGCTGGCTGACGATAAACCCTAAGAGCTTCCCCGAGGAGACGCCGAAGGTGCACTTCGCCGGGTTGAGCCTCATGTTGTGGGTTCGAAGGACCCCAAAGGCCTCTTCCAGGTTGGCGACGTGGTGCTGTCCTTGTTGGCTTTTGACGAGCATGTCATCGACGTATACCTCCATGTTATGCCCGATTTGATCTTTAAAGACTCGGTTGACGAGCCTCTAGTAGGTGGTGCCGGTGTTCTTCAGCTCGAATGGCATGACCCGGTAGCGATACAGTCCCTGGTCTGTGATGAAGGACGTCTTAGCGATGTCTGGAGGAAACATCCATGAATGATAAGAGCTCGTGACCCGAGGTCGTGTCGATCAGGGCGTCTATGCTGGGGAGAGGGAACGGATCCTTGGGGCATTTCTTGTTGAGATCGGTGAAATCTATGCAGATCCTCCAACTCCCGCTCACCTTCTTGACCATGATGACATTTGCCAGCCACTCTGGGTAGCTGACCTCTTGTACGAAACGCGCGGACAAGAGCTTGTCAACTTCCGCGTTTACCGCCTGTTGTGGCTTCGGGGCGAACTTGCACCATTTTTGGACAACTGGTTTCGACCCGGGGATCACGCTGAGTTTATGCATGATGAGATCCTCAGAGATGCTGGGCATGTCAGAGGGTTTCCAGGCAAAGAGGTCGACATTGCGCCGAATGCAGGCGATTAGGGCGGACTTGAGGTCGGGGGCGAGGGAGCAGCTTACTCGAAAGTGCTTCGACGGATCCCCTGTCTCGAACGAGACATCTTGCAGCTCGTCCACCGGCTCTGGCTCTGGCTGGGTTCTTTCGGGCTCCAGCTCGACGGCATCAAGGGGAAATACCCCGCTTCCGATCGCCGTCATGTAGCACGAGCGTGCTGCTTCTTGGTTCCCCCGGACAACTCCGATGCCAGTGTTAGTAGGGAACTTCATCTTCTGATGGTAGGCCGAGGGAACCGCCTGGAGGGAGCAGAGTCCCGGACGGCCGAGGGTGGCGTTGTAGGCTGCCTTGACATTCACAACCATGAAGTCCATGGACTCGGTCCTTCTGTTCGGGGTCGTACCTGCTGTAACATCGAGGGTGACGATCCCCTCTATAGTTACGGGGATGCCGGAGAATCTGTGTAGGGTATACCCGGCTGGCTTTAGTTTTTTACGGGAAAGCTTTAGGTTCTCGAATTCTTCCAGGAACAGAATGTTGACCGAGCTCCCGTTGTCCACGAGGATTCTCCGGACCTTGAAGTTCGCCATGCTGAGGTTGATAACAAGTGCATCACAATGAGGGAGCCGGACCCCTTCCAGATCCTCGCCTGAGAAGGAGACAGGGAGTTGCTGGACCTAGGGGGAGAGAGGGCCCTGTACGGTGTTGACATCCTGGACGAAGGCTTTGCGGGAAGTGTTGGGTTCCCCTCCCATGGGCCCTCTATGGACGCAGTGTAGGATTGCCTGTCCCTCGGGTACTTCGGGCTCCGGATCTTGCTCAGGACGATGACGGTGCATTTGAGAAGGAGGGGAATCCCTCCTGTTTCTGTTGTCCCTCTGTTCCCGGGCGCCTTCCCTTTTGAATTCTCGGAGGTACCCTCGTTGAATGAGGGCCTAAATTTCGTCCTTCAGGGCGCGGCAGTGATCTGTGTCATGCCCGTTGTCTCGGTGGAAACGGCAGTAGAACCGCTGATCCCTCTTCTTGCTGGTGTTGTTGGACGGTCGAGGAGGGTACTGGACGAGGTCGCTGTCTTCAATCGCCAAGAGGATTGTCGACACGTTCTGTGTCAACGGAGTGTACCTCTCGAAGCGGGGGATCGGCGGAACCTTCTTTGCGGAGCCCCCGTCTCTTGGAGCTTTTTTCGCCGGCTTAACCTCGTCGGCCTTGCGCTTCCCCTTCCCGAGAACTTCCTTCTGGTCCTCTGGATTGAGGGCCTCTTCGGCTCGAATATATTTTTCGACCCGGTTGAGGAGGTCAGGGAAGTCTACTGGCGGCTTCTTTGCCAGGGAGGCCTTCAGCTGCCCATGTCGGACGTTGTGGCGGAAGGCTGCCGAGGCAACGCCGGGGTCGAGGGATGAGACTGACCTCGCCTCGGCGGTGAACCGTCGGACAAACACTCGGAGTGGCTCCACCTCCTTTTGCCGGAGTCCAAGTAGGGACGCACTCATTCTTTCCGCCTTTCGGCTGGTTACGAAGTGGGAGAGGAAGCTGCCCTCTAGCTGGTCGAAAGAATAGATGGAGCCGAGGGTGAGCTTGGAGAACCATTCCCGAGCCGGACCCCAAAGTGTTGCGGGGAAGGCTCGACACAGGAGGGGATCCGATGTGCTGTGAATCATCACGAGTGTTTTGAAGCCCTCCATGTGATCAGCAGGATCGCCCTCGCCGTCATATGTCTCGAACTGAGGCGGACGGAAATTGGGGGGTATCTCTGCCTGCAGGATGAGGGCGGAGAAAGGAGGACGAACCGGCCTGTACCCCTGAGCTGCTTTTGGGTCGCCGTTACCAACATGGTCGAGGCGCTCCTCCATTTCTTGGAGGCGCTTCAAAATGTCGCCATCATACTCTGGAGGGATTGTCGAGGGGCGAGACACGCTAGCCTCGGCCTCCGACCGTGTGTGGGAACGGCGGGCATTCTCATTGACGGGGACCCCTCGGATGGCACCCAAGATTTTCCTTCGGAAGCCCTGGAACTCCTGGTGGGTAACCGGGGCTCCTTCGGCCCGGTTTGGTTGGGCAGACTGTCGCCGAACGACCCTGCTGAGCGCAGGCTCCCGCCCTTGGGACGGGGGTCTGGGATGGTTCGGAGCCGAGTTGGAAGTGGCTCCTCCCCTTGTAACGCCCCGAATCCCAAATACACTGAATTCGAGATGTTCTACAGGATCTTTTCACTTTCTTTAGTACAATTTTACATGAAAATTAAAACTTTTCATCATACATCAGACATTACATCAAATTACATCTTTCTTTTGCACAGCGGAAGTAAAATACAACAATTGAATACAAGTACAACAGCTTGATATAATCTTTAAGCATCCAATCCTCTTTAATCTTTAGCATAACATTTACCTGCATATCAGACTGTGGGTACGTCAGTTTATTCAACCGACGAACATTATACACGGCCATCCTCTCTATGCCGGAAATAGTATAACTTAACTTTTCATATTTAGCAAACACAAACTTGTCACATTCAAACTAAAGGGACTACCCTATTGATGTCGTGTTGTGATTGTACACTTAATCCTTAATGCATTTATTAATGTTACATGACACTAATGCACACTTGTTCGGATTCTATGCATCCCATACTACATAGGTCCGAGGGCAAGCCCTTATTCGTTCTTCATCTTTATAGGGTTCAATCCCCCGTTATGTCTTAGTCTACTACTGTAACTACGATAGTGTCTTAGATGTCCTATGATCTATGAGCCCATGTCCAGGCAGCCTGGAGGGGAATCCCACGCACTGACACGATGCATCGAGCAGGCAACCTATGGACAATTCAGCCTCTGCCATGGAACAATGGCACCACCCATAGCCACTCGAACATCCCACGAGCGTCGCCACCGGGACGATAATTCTGGAGTAGCGCCCACGCCATGTCTTGACGCATCAAGCAGGCAGCCTGTGGATCGCTCTCACACCGCTATCCGATGGCCCCCACACCCATGTTTTTCTTCTACTTTCATCACGTCTCCACTATGTACTAATCCTTAGTTTTATAAAAATCATGAACAAAATAATCTCTAGAGTTAGCCTCTCCATCAACCGGACTTATTCATTTGTTTCATCATGACCAACCTTGGTCTAATTTCATCTCAATTCATTTTCTTTTTCAATGTCGGGGAGACTTAGCTACTCTAGTTCGAATTTCATTTCACAATCTTCAACTTGAGTACTTACAACTCATAAGATTCATATTCATAGCCAAACAAATTTCTTTTTCTTTCCATCAACATGATTTTAATTCCATAATCATACAAGAACTCATGCACTTCATAATTTCACATTTGAAACTCATATTACTAATAAACATTCATACTTCATATTTTGCACTATATTCTCAAGTGATAATAATAATATCATGTCACACAACAAGGTTCTTTTTGCCAATTGCTTTCTAATAAGTCCATTTCAATTTATCTTTATAAACTATAATTTTCATAAGTGTGTATCTTAGAACCATAGCTCTAATTGTGCCTTTTGTTCACAAACCATATTGTATTTTCTTCAAATAATACCCAACTCAATCTTATAAAATTTCTTGCATTTTATGAGAATTACCATATTTTTTCCACATTTTTTGGACATCACAAACTCACAAAAAAAATATTTTTTTTATAAGTGCCGAAGGGAGGAATCGAACCCAGGCACAACGGGAAACAAGCCAAGAGCACCCGCCAACCGGCCAAGCTGTGCTAGCGGTATGAAAGGGGATCAAATAGTATATATGGTGTACAGACCGATAGTTATAAGTTCTCAAAATTTGTGGAAAAATATTGTAATCACTGGGGCTCGAACCGCTCGACCCAGAGAAGCCACACGCCGACGCTGACCGCCTGAGCTACTAGCTCAGGTTGTCCAAGTATTGGTTTAAAGTCTAAATAAGTTATTTTGATACTGGTGTTAAAACAACTCGATGTTCAACTACACTTAGTCTCATATGGCTTTTATGAAAGGTACTGAAAAATTCCAGATTATCTTTCTCTTACATGATCTTCATGTCAGTAAGATTAAAATAGTTTTTTGCATAAATAAAAGTATATTTTTCACACAAAACCATGAATTGTTAATCACAAATCATTATATTCTTTATTTTCGACATTGGTTACAATTAGTCCCCAAGTCTCTTCCATCCCAAAATTATTGTGCATTTTTGCTGATATTAATCTTTCCTCTAACATACACAAATCTACTTCTTTTTAATCTACCCATCCTCACAATAATTAAGGAGGTCTCTTCACAAATTAGTACTAACAAGATATGGGTTTTCTTTTTCATACAATTAGTGATAGCAAAAAGTATTTCCTTTAATTTAACATATACTTCTAGTTCAATCATGTGCATCACAAAAATATGTAGTCACTTGTCAATTATTAGGTTCACATATCACCATACAAGAAAGTTGCTCCTTTAAAAAGCGTGCTCTTTCTTAATCAATTTGCATGTTTCAACTTTTCCAATTAAACTATCATTTAGCATTCTCAAACATCAATACTAACATCATCCATTTATTCTAATGAGCATGAAGAAATTTATCTACAACTCAATTAACATTAATAAGCACATACAATTTGTTCATTAACATGCTAATCAAGTTGTAAACTAACTTTCCATAAAAATGTATTTTTACTAACATTCTCCATAGATTATTTCTAATTAAGAACAAAGATAATCAACTCACTTTGTAATCACATTCTTATGGCATACAATCCTACATAATTCACATATCAATAATTCAATCAACTAGAGATTATTTATTCAATTAAAGGCGCATTCTTATTAACCATTTTTCATGCAATTTGCTAATGAGATCTAGCATACACTCCTATATTAGAAATATGAAATGTTTTACCCACCTTGAATGGAGAGAACTAAACAACACAAGCCTTGCAAATGAAAACACCTCCTCCTAGCCAAAGCGCGCACAAGCTCCAAGCCTCCTAGCCAAAGCCGAATGCTTCCTAGCACAACCGAATGCTCCCCCTTTGTGATGGCCGGCCACTCCAAGCAAGCAAAACCCACACAACTCTCTATCTTTTTATATCTCACACTATTACAACAATAATACTATAGCTTGGAAATATAATTTGCATATCAAAATAGCCATGAGAGGGGGGGGGGGGGTATTTATACTAGAGAATAGGTGAAATGGAGGGCCAAGATTGAGTGGTTGGTTGTAGAATGAAGGGCCTAGATCAAAGTAGGAGTTATGCAAACTACCCACTTCCATGAAACTACCACCATGATCACCATGATCAATTTTGAAAATCCCTCCAAAAGAATGTAACCCGGCCTAGAAAAGAGGGTGTGCATTGCACGTGTACGTGTAGTGCACGTGCATGCAACTAGGCCAAATTTGTACATTTTAATTTGTACAAAAATAAATTAGTTAAAAAAAAGTCTTCTACATGACAAGTTTAATTAAAAGAGATTAATTCATTGGCTTTCTTTTTGGGCCAAAATAGTTTATAAAAATAAATAAAATAAAATACATTTGGGCTTTTAAGAAAATGCCTTTTTAATTAAATCAAAATAAGGCTTTAAAGAAAGGCTTTTTGTACAAAATAATTTGAGAAAAATTATATTTAAATATTTATACACATCATGATAAAATAATCCAAACAAAATATTGCACGTGCACACTACGTGCAAAATAAATAATTTTTCATTTATTGAAAAATCAGGGTATTACAGCACTCCCTCCTTAGAATAGTTCCGTCCCCGGAACTACAATCAAGTGCGAGAAAAACAAAAATACAACACACACAACAAGAACAGAAGATATAAAAATACAATCAAGCAAAAAGCTCAGGATAGTCCTTCAACATCCTCTCCTCAGATTCCCAAATAGCCTCTTCAACCAAGTGGTTTCTCCAGACTACCTTGACCATCGGTATCGTCTTATTCCTCAAGACTTTCCCTCGACGATCAACAATCTCAACAGGAGACTCGATGTAATTCAGGTCTAACTGCAAACCTTCCGGCACTTCAGGCAAATGATGACTCGGGTCTGGAATATAACCTCTCAGCATAGACACATGAAAGACATTGTGCACCTGAGACAACTCTTCCGGTAATTCAAGCTGGTAAGCAGTTTTCCCGATCCTTTTCAATATCTTATACTGGCCTATAAACCTCGGGGCTAACTTCCCGCCTTTGCCAAAACGAACCACACCTTTACTGGGCGATACTTTCAGAAAGACGAAGTCACCAACCTCAAACTCAAGGTCCCTTCTCCGGTTGTCTGCATAGCTTTTCTGCCTGCTCTGAGCTTCCACCAACCTTTTCCCGATCAGATCAATCTTCTCAGAAGTTAGTTGCACAAGCTCAGGACCAAACAACTGACGCTCCCCTACTTCATACCAACAAACAGGAGTCCTGCACTTCCTGCCATACAGAGCTTCGTACGGCGCCATCCCAATACTGGCCTGAAAACTGTTGTTGTAGGCAAACTCCACCAAAGGTAAATGCCTTTCCCAACTGCCTCCAAAGTCTAGTATACAACACCGAAGCATATCCTCAAGAATACGATTGACTCTCTCGGTCTGCCCATCGGTTTGCGGATGAAAAGCAGTGCTGAAATCTGTCTTGGTACCCAAAGCTGTCTAAAGACTCCTCCAGAAATGCGAAGTAAACTGCACATCTCGATCAGACACAATAGTTGAGGGAACACCATGAAGTCGGACAATCTCACCAACATACATCTCAGCTAACTTGTCCATCGAAGCAGTGAGTTTCATCGCCAAAAAGTGAGCGGATTTGGTAAGTCGATCGACTATAACCCAAATAGCATCATTGCCTTTAGAACTCTTAGGCAATCCCGTAATGAAATCCATACTGATGTTATCCCACTTCCATTCCGGAATAGGTAACGGCTGTAATAGACCTCCGGGTCTCTGATTTTCGGCTTTGACTTGCTGACAAACCTCACACTTCGCAATAAATTCAGCCACATCCCGCTTCAAACCTGACCACCAGAAATGTTGTTTGATGTCTTTGTACATCTTAGTACTCCCAGGATGTACCGACAAAAGAGTAGCATGCGCCTCCTGAAGAATACTCTCTTTCAGGTCCGCTTGATTTGGAACACACAGTCTATCTCCGAACCACAGCACTCCATCTCTGATTTGAAATTCGGGCAACCTGCCAGCACCAACCTGCTCCTTCATCTCCAAGATATCAGCATCAACTTCCTGACTTGTAATGATCCTTGCATTCAAAGTAGGCTGAAGCCTCAACTGAGCCAAAGATGCTTCCAATCCTTGCAAGACGACCTCAATACCTGCTCGGTCCAACTCCTCAATCAGCTGCCTCTGAGTTGTAATCAAACTGGCCAAACTGCTCTTGCGACTAAGTGCATCAGCAACAACATTAGCCTTTCCAGGATGATACTTGATCTCAGGTCGCATATCCTCGAGCACTTCCAACCATCTCCGCTGCCTCAGATTGAGATCTCTCTGCTGATATATATACTTCAAGCTCTTGTGGTCCGTGTACATATTCAACTTCTCACCGTACACGTAGTGCCTCCATTGCTTCAAAGTAAAGATAATCGCAGCCAACTCCAGATCATGAGTCGGGTAATTTTTCTCATGCGGTCGTAGTTGCCTAGACCCATAAGCGATTACTCTTCCTTCTTGCATTAAGACACAACCAAGCCCACGATGTGAAGCATCGCTATAAACGTCATACTCAATACCAGCTCTAGGCAAAGCCAAGATAGGTGCAGTAGTCAGTCTATCTTTCAACTCCTGAAAACTCGCCTCACATTGCTCAGTCCACTTGAAGCTCACATTCTTCTTGGTCAGTCCAGTAAGCGGTACAGCTATCTGAGCATAACCTTGAATGAATCTCCTTTAGTATCCAGTCATCCCAAGGAAACTTCTGACTTCCTTCACTGTAGTAGGCCTAGCCCAATCTCTCACTACCTCTATCTTCTGAGGGTCAGTTGCCACTCCCTCCTTAGAAAGGATGTGACCTAGGAATGCCACTTCAGATTTCCAGAAATCACACTTGGATAACTTGGCATACAACTTCTGCTCTTCCAACTTCTGCAAAACTGCCGCCAGATGCTCGGTGTGCTCCTCCTCAGACTTGGAGTACACGAGAATATCGTCGATAAACACCACGACGAAAGAATCAATAAACGGCCTCAGAACTCTGTTCATCAGGTCCATGAAGATTACGGGTGCATTCGTCACTCCGAATGGCATAATTAAGAATTCGTAATGCCCATGCCGAGTTCTAAATGCAGTTTTGTGCACATCTTCAGCTTTCACTCGAACTTGGTGATATCCTGATCGAAGATCTATTTTGGAGAATACAGCTGCTCCTTGTAGACGATCGAACAAATCATCAATTCGAGGAATCGGATACTTATTCTGAACAGTGACTTTATTCAGCTCCCGATAATCGATACACATTCTCATCAATCCATCCTTCTTCTTTACCAAAAGCAATGGTGCTCCCCAAGGTGACGCACTAGGTTGAATAAAGCTTTTTCCCAACAGTTCCTCAATCTGCCGTTTCAACTCATCCTGTTCCACTGGAGCCATCCTATACGGTGCCTTAGAAATGGGTGCACTTCCCGGTTGAACAGTGATGCTGAACTCTACATCACGATGCGGAGCTAACCCAGGAAAATCTTCCAAGAACACAGTCGGATAGTCCCGAACCACAGGAATCCCTTGCACTTCCACAGGAGTCTCTTCCTTGCGGATAGTTACCACCAGCTTAGAACACTTCTTCTTCCCTTGGAACGTGACTTCTGGTCCACCTGGAGCCTTCACTGTCACCGTCTTGGTCTTACACTCGATGCTTGCACTGTACACCGACATCCAATCAATGCCAATGATAACATCGACTCCCAAGATAGTCAGCTCGATCAGATCAATGCCAAAGATTCGATCTCCAATCACTATCTCGCAATCAGCATAATACCGATCAGTGGTTAAAGTTTCCCCTGATGGAGTAGCTACTGCTAAGATCTTGCCTGGAAAAATCTTCGGCTCAACTCCCAATAATTTAGCAAATCTAGGGAACACAAAAGTATGAGAGGATCCAGTATCGAACAATACGACAGCTTTCATTCCATTAAGATATAGTTCGCCTGTTACATAATACACACCATTACATAACAGCCTCACTAAACAAAGGGAAAAGAAATGAGAAAGACTCTAAACACCAGCCTTCGTACCAGAGATGACCTGATCTGCCTCCTCAGCATCAGCCTCTGTCAAGGCAAATACTCGCCCCGATTGGTACGGCCTCTTCCCAGCCTGCTGCGTGGGTGCATTGCTATTACCATTCCGTAGTTTGGGACATTGAGATCGGTAATGTCCCGCCTCACCACAGTTGAAGCAAGTCACCGCAGGAGGTCTCACCACATTGTTTCCAGGTCCTCCAGTCACATTAACAGCGTTCGCCCTTGTCGGTTTGAACCTCTGTGCAGATGGTTGCCCCCTGAAACTCCCCGAATGTGCAGGCCTCTTTCCAGACTGCCAGTTGTTCTTCTGGTTCTGAACAACTTGGAACTGCTCCATATCTGCCTCCGTCGCTGCCGCCCTCTTGACCAGCTTATCGAATCGCCTGATACCAAGGGGTATCATACAATATCTCAAGCTAGGCCTCAGACCATGCTCGAACTTGCGAGCTTTCTTGGCCTCATCCATCACCAGTTCTGGAGCATACCTGGAGAGCTGAGTGAATTTGGTCTCATACGCTCTCACTGACATACTGCCTTGCTGAAGCGACAGAAACTCCATCGCCTTCTTCTCCTGGACGTCGGAGGGGAAATAATGATTGCGGAATTCTTCCAGAAATTCCTCCCAGCCAAGCAACAGACCTCCCATGGTCCTCTTCATGGATTGCCACCAAACCGCCGCATCCTTCTCCAGCTGCAAAGTCGCCAACTTGACCTTGCTACCCTCCGGTGTCTCCAACACCTCAAAGATCGTCTCCACTTGACGGATCCAGTTGTCAGCCGCATCTGGGTCTGACTTTCCCTCGAATACAGGTGGTTTCATTCTCTTGAATGATTCCACTAGCTTAATCGCCTCGGGCACTGGATTCGCCGGCCCTCGACCTTGGTTCTGAGCCAATGCATTAAGCGTCTGGTAGACCCTAGCAAGTTCAGTCTCCAGATCCAACCCTTCCCCATTCCTAGCTCCTCTTCTTGACATATTCTGATGCAAAAGATCCGTCAAATTCGAAGTATATGACAAGAATTTAAGCCAACTTGCAATTCATTGAATTCCAAAGTTTATACATTCGAATTTAAAAACATTTTTGACATCAGAATGAAAGAAACAGAAGCTACAACACTCTAACTCCTACGGGTCCTCTTCGCTGCTCGAAGTTCTTCCCGCAGTTCATCAACCTCATCCTTTAGCACATCAGTTAGGTTCTTTTTCTTCTCAAGTTCCCAAATCCGATGACTGAGAACAGAATAGTCGGCCTTCCGCTTCTCCAGCTGAGCCTCCAAAAATCCAACTCTCTCCTTCAGGGTTTCCACTTGCCTCTGAAGAGAAGTCACAAGACCACTTGGAACTGGTACTTCTTCTTCGTCGGAAGAAGAATCATCAGATGAATCCGGAGGTGGGGTGATCTCTCGGGATTCAGACCATTCTTCACCGTCAGAATCAGCTTGCCCAGGATAGTACTCGTCCTCAGAATCTGCCTGTCCAGGATGGTACTCTTCCTCAATGATATGCCAGTCGTCGCCTCCAGCAGGGTCGAAGTTATCAGCCATCTTAGAAATAGAGAGGAGGAAGCATAAATCTTAGAGCAACACAAATGTAAGTCACTTATATTTAAATCTCTAGATTCAAACACACACTCTAATGTCCACTTCTAGGGTGTCGTTCCCTATAAATTTGTACAAGTGTGAAAGTGTAGAAAGCGTGGTTCTGATACCACTCTGAAACGCCCCAAATCCCAAATACACTGAATTCGAGATGTTCTACAGGATCTTTTCACTTTCTTTAGTACAATTTTACAGGGAAATTAAAACTTTTCATCATACATCAGAGATTACATCAAATTACATCTTTCTTTTGCACAGCGGAAGTAAAATACAACAATTGAATACAAGTACAACAGCTTGATATAATCTTTAAGCATCCAATCCTCTTTAATCTTTAGCATAACATTTACCTGCATATCAGACTGTGGGTACGTCAGTTTATTCAACCGACGAACATTATACACGGCCATCCTCTCTATGCCGGAAATAGTATAACTTAACTTTTCATATTTAGCAAACACAAACTTGTCACATTCAAACTAAAGGGACTACCCTATTGATGTCGTGTTGTGATTGTGCACTTAATTCTTAATACATTTATTAATGTTACATCACACTAATGCACACTTGTTCGGATTCTATGCATCCCATACTACATAGGTCCGAGGGCAAGCCCTTATTCGTTCTTCATCTTTATAGGGTTCAATCCCCCGTTATGTCTTAGTCTACTACTGTAACTACGGTAGTGTCTTAGATGTCCTATGATCTATGAGCCCATATCCAGGCATCCTGGAGGGGAATCCCACGCACTGACACGACGCATCGAGCAGGCAACCTATGGACAATTCAGCCTCCGCCATGGAACAATGGCACCACCGATAGCCACTCGAACATCCCACGAGCGTCGCCACCGGGACGATAATTCTGGAGTAGCGCCCACGCCATGTCTTGACGCATCAAGCAGGCAGCCTGTGGATCGCTCTCACACCGCTATCCGATGGCCCCCATACCCATGTTTTTCTTCTACTTTCATCACGTCTCCACTATGTACTAATCCTTAGTTTTATAAAAATCATGAACAAAATAATCTCTAGAGTTAGCCTCTCCATCAACCGGACATATTCATTTGTTTCATCCTGACCAACCTTGGTCTAATTTCATCTCAATTCATTTTCTTTTTCAATGCCGAGGAGACTTAGCTACTCTAGTTCGAATTTCATTTCACAATCTTCAACTTGAGTACTTACAACTCATAAGATTCATATTCATAGCCAAACAAATTTCTTTTTCTTTCCATCAACATGATTTTAATTCCATAATCATACAAGAACTCATGCACTTCATAATTTCACATTTGAAACTCATATTACTAATAAACATTCATACTTCATATTTTGCACTATATTCTCAAGTGAGAATAATAATATCATGTCACACAACAAGGTTCTTTTTGCCAATTGCTTTCTAATAAATCCATTTCAATTTATCTTTATAAACTATAATTTTCATAAGTGTGTATCTTAGAACCATAGCTCTAATTGTTCCTTTTGTTCACAAACCATATTGTATTTCCTTCAAATAATACCCAACTCAATCTTATAAAATTCCTTGCATTTTTATGAGAATTACCATATTTTTTCCACATTTTTTGGACATCACAAACTCACAAAAAAAATATTTTTTTTATAAGTGCCGAAGGGAGGAATCGAACCCAGGCACAACGGGAAACAAGCCAAGAGCACCCGCCAACCGGCCAAGCTGTGCTAGTGGTATGAAAGGGGATCAAATAGTATATATGGTGTACAGACCGATAGTTATAAGTTCTCAAAATTTGTAGAAAAATATTGTAATCACTGGGGCTCGAACCGCTCGACCCAGAGAAGCCACACGCCGACGCTGACCGCCTGAGCTACTAGCTCAGGTTGTCCAAGTATTGGTTTAAAGTCTAAATAAGTTATTTTGATACTGTGGTTAAAACAACTCGACGTTCAACTACACTTAGTCTCATATGGCTTTTATGAAAGGTACTGAAAAATTCCAGATTATCTTTCTCTTACATGATCTTCATGTCAGTAAGATTAAAATAATTTTTTGCATAAATAAAAGTATAATTTTCACACAAAACCGTGAATTGTTAATCACAAATCATTATATTCTTTATTTTCGACATTGGTTACATTTAGTCCCCAAGTCTCTTCCATCCCAAAATTATTGTGCATTTTTGCTGATATTAATCTTTCCTCTAACATACACAAATCTACTTCTTTTTAATCTACCCATCCTCACAATAATTAAGGAGGTCTCTTCACAAATTAGTACTAACAAGATATGGGTTTTCTTTTTCATACAATTAGTGATAGCAAAAAGTATTTCCTTTAATTTAACATATACTTCTAGTTCAATCATGTGCATCACAAAAATATGTAGTCACTTGTCAATTATTAGGTTCACATATCACCATACAAGAAAGTTGCTCCTTTAAAAAGCGTGCTCTTTCTTAATCAATTTGCATGTTTCAACTTTTCCAATTAAACTATCATTTAGCATTCTCAAACATCAATACTAACATCATCCATTTATTCTAATGAGCATGAAGAAATTTATCTACAACTCAATTAACATTAATAAGCACATACAATTTGTTCATTAACATGCTAATCAAGTTGTAAACTAACTTTCCATAAAAATGTATTTTTACTAACATTCTCCATAGATTATTTCTAATTAAGAACAAAGATAATCAACTCACTTTGTAATCACATTCTTATGGCATACAATCCCACATAATTCACATATCAATAATTCAATCAACTAGACATTATTTATTCAATTAAAGGCGCATTCTTATTAATCATTTTTCATGCAATTTGCTAATGAGATCTAGCATACACTCCTATATTAGAAATATGAAATGTTTTACCCACCTTGAATGGAGAGAACTAAACAACACAAGCCTTGCAAATGAAAACACCTCCTCCTAGCCAAAGCGCGCACAAGCTCCAAGCCTCCTAACCAAAGCCGAATGCTTCCTAGCACAACCGAATGCTCCCCCTTTGTGATGGCCGGCCACTCCAAGCAAGCAAAACCCACACAACTCTCTATCTTTTTATATCTCACACTATTACAACAATAATACTATAGCTTGGAAATATAATTTGCATATCAAAATAGCCATGAGAGGGGGGGGGGGTATTTATACTAGAGAATAGGTGAAATGGAGGGCCAAGATTGAGTGGTTGGTTGTAGAATGAAGGGCCTAGATCAAAGTAGGAGTTATGCAAACTACCCACTTCCATGAAACTACCACCATGATCACCATGATCAATTTTGAAAATCCCTCCAAAAGAATGTAACCCGGCCTAGAAAAGAGGGTGTGCATTGCACGTGTACGTGTAGTGCACGTGCATGCAACTAGGCCAAATTTGTACATTTTAATTTGTACAAAAATAAATTAGTTAAAAAAAAGTCTTCTACATGACAAGTTTAATTATAAGAGATTAATTCATGGGCTTTCTTTTTGGGCCAAAATAGTTTATAAAAATAAATAAAATAAAATACATTTGGGCTTTTAAGAAAAGGCCTTTTTAATTAAATCAAAATAAGGCTTTAAAGAAAGGCTTTTTGTACAAAATAATTTGAGAAAAATTATATTTAAATATTTATACACATCATGATAAAATAATCCAAACAAAATATTGCACGTGCACACTACGTGCAAAATAAATAATTTTTCATTTATTGAAAAATCAGGGTATTACACCCCTGCCACGGCTAGCCTGTCGGTTCAAGATTACCCCCCGCAGGTCGCTCTGGACCGGACGGGAGGCGTTAGGCTGGGGCCCGTGACTGACCCCTTTGTTGTTTGGTCCCTGAGCATCGGCCGCGATGCCTTGTGGAGGCACATCGTGTCGGCGTGCGGAGGTAACAGCTTTTGCGGCCTTGGGCGCCATGTGAGCTTGGGTCGACGGGGGTGCCGACGGGGGCGGAGCTCGGGTCGGCGTCTACGAGGGTACCGTTGGAAGTGAGGCTCGGGTTGGCGTCTACGATAGATAGGTTCCCACAGATGGCGCCATCCTGATGCGGTTTGTTTTTGGGAGACGTGTGGATGCACCAGGCGTGAGTTCTTACTCGATTTGTATTGAAGGAGGAGACTCCTATGTAGACGACCCTCGACTGGACGAACGGTACTGGGGTAGGCGGTATTGAGGTGGAGGCTGATGCTCTGCTCGGATCTTTGGGCTCGGATCCGAGGGTCTCGTGTACCTGCAGATGGTCTCGGAACACCGGGGTTGGTCCCGGTGGCAGACCCTCCGACGATCTAGTCAATCACTAAGGGGGAGTAATAGTAACTAGGGTTTGAGTGGAGAAGTTTTTGATTACCCGGAGAAGGAGTAGGGGTCTGGTATTTATAGGATATGCCAACCTGGTCTGGACCCGTTTGGGGCCGGGTCTGGACCCGGTTGCCCGTGATGCTGAAGCGGTGGAAATCCGGGCGGTTTCCGGGCTGACGTGGCAGCGGCCCGGGCGGTTTTCCGACGCTGACGTGGCGAATCTGGAGGATTAGGAAGTGTGCGCATCCTGAGAGGATCCTGTGGCTCAGGAAGGACCACGTCATTCCTAACCCATGTCACCATCTATCGTGATGAAAATAAGACATGGTAATTACTACACAGAAATAAAACAAAGAACTTCTACAGCATTCAAACAGTAGATGCATAAAGACAATACCTGTATTTAAAAAGCGTACCATCCAAATCCATAAAGACATGAGAGAACATTCTACTGAGAGGCGTAGATGTAGCCATTAACAAGCTTAGGTGAACGTCAATTTGGGGATAATGGTTCTCCAAATCTAAGAAAAGCAAATTGAAATCACTTAATAAAAATGTTCCAACATAAATATTGCATAAAGAAAATGCACTATAAAAGAATTAGAGTTTGCAACAAAATTCTATCATTCAGTATTCTGCAAACTAGAGAAATAATTTAACTATTCAAAACATTTTTTGAACAATAATTGTGAACAACTGGTTTTAAAGGATGATACCACTTCTAACGCCCCAAGTGCAAATTAATTCCTAACTTGGTCGGCATACATTATTAACAACTTCCAAATCATTCAGAGCTAATATACAAAATATCCTGAAAAATTACATAAAATTTCGCCGAATATCTAAAGAAAGCAATTTCTCATATATCACCTTGAAATTATATATACTAGTAATTCACACGTGCGTTGCACGTTTTAATAATTTCAAAAAAATAAAAATAAAAAATCTGCCGTAGGGAGGATTTAAACCGGAAACTTCCTTTATATTAGTTATGTACGTGCGTTGCACATATTGGTAGAATGACAAAATGACAAATGACACTAAGGTCTTCTCTCATTATAATATTAGAGATTAGAGATTATATATATATATATATATATATATATATATATATATATATATATATATCCAGAAAATTAGATTTTCAGATTTTAGGTTTGTAAAAAAAATTTCAGATTTTTTCATACTTTTTTTTGCTTCTTTTTATTGTTCATGTAGAAAATTTCACTTTCCTTGATCGATTTTAAATGCAATGGAAGATTTAAATGTTTATATATATATATCTTTACCAAGAAATTTAGATTTGCAGATTTCAGGTTTGTAAATTTTCGGATTTTTCAGATTTTTAATACTTTTTTTTATTGCTCATATAGAAATTTTCACTGAGTTTCCAGATTGATTTCAAATACAATGGAAGATTCAAATGGATATTCACTTGGGTAAATTTTAACTACAGCTACACATAAAGTAGCAAATATCTCCTCAAAAGTTAAATTTCATCATTTTACACCCTTTAAGAAGTTGGATTTTATACCCCCAATTATATTATTCAAATATGAACTTTTATTTACAACTAATTGTTGTCGTACTATTCAAACTTGAGCTACTTAAACCCTATAATGGAAGTTTCAGATTCATGCATCCCAAATGCTGAAAAGTAAATGTATCCAATATTATACATGAACATTATTATAGTGTACATCTCATAAAGTATTTTAACATCTGATAGTAGAATACACTGAGAACACCAATGTTAATCGTCAAATATTTGTCTTCCTTGATACACAAAGCAAATTCTTCATCAAAACTAAACAACAACATTTGTATGACTTCTCACTTGCTTCCTGCAATGGATAACATCATTATATATGGCCATGTAAGTTTTCTTTTTTTTGGTATGACATCTACAACATTTTAATATTAGATCAATTAATTATTTCTTTTATATTCCTGACATTATAATACTTACTTTTCATATGCGGCATCGTTTCGAAGACGTGCCGTAGACGTGCCGTAGACACGTGCCCACGAACAAAACTAAGGTGAAACAATACAAACTACTAATATGCAGTCATTGACAGACCTAGGGCATCAACACATTCTAGACGAGGTGGGTAATTGACCAAAATATTCACTGGCTATCATTCATGTAGGATAATCATCTAGTTATCCAGTTATTTTCCAGATCATAAGGATCAGACCTAACCTATCAACCCAAGACACCGGCGATCCGATCCCCATCGTTCGCCACTACCTCTGACTTGGATCTTATCCAATATCCTGGCCTGCGATCAACCGTCTCTTGGTAACCGAACCGATCCGACGATGCTCAAGGGAAAACCACAATTTTCGAGGTGAAAAAGTCATTTCAATACTTGTCTACTGGGTTGATGGCCCTAGGGTATCAACAAACCCTAAATAAACTATAAGCTATACATACGATAAATAAATCGTATAATTTATTCTCCCAACTCACCCATATGTCCACCATGAGTTATAAGCACAAGAATCACATCCAAGTCCAGTTTGAAGTGCTTATAAGGGAAAAATACTCAAATATATCAATTCAGCCCGCTGCCATTATGCTGCACCACTCTTGGAAATTTCATAACAAATCATTTAATAACTCAAATTCGATGATTCCAGATCCTATAGCAAGGTATAATCCTCTACTTCACTTTTCTAGTTGACGACTATCTCAAATTATGCCAACTAGGGCTAAAAAACCCCCTAGCAATCACCTTATAATAATCCGATCATACAGCTGTTGTATCTTGCAAAAATCATAACAAATCACCCTCTTACTGGAATCACATGATGCTGGGTGTTATAGAAATCTATAGGTGTCTACTACAACTCTCCCGTTGATCACTTCCGGAAATTCAGCTATTAAAGTGCTATAAAACCCTTATTTCTATCACGTGTGCACATATCAACCTGCAGACTTCAACCCTTGACAATCAAGCTACAACGCACAATTGTTTGACCCCTCAAACTTTGTTCAATAATTCTCAAATTTTTCTGAATATAACTAGACATATAGGAGAACCAAAATCTAAAATTTCAACTCTTAATTCAAAATATCTTAGGAGATATGGATTTCTGAACATAGCTCAAATTCAACCCAAAACACTCAAACAACAGCCACTCCTTCTCGCTACGATGTTTTGGTTCGATCAAAGGGGGTATTAAATGTTATTCAAAAATTCTCAAATTTGGTGGAGTAGTACTAAACATATATGACAACATCCTTTTAAAATTTCAACTACCAACTCCAATTATTCGAGAAGTTATGAATTTTTGAACATCGATAAAAAATTAGCCATCACAGTCACAAAGACAGCAAGCTCCCCTACTTGCTGCATCATTTGTAACGATCGAATAAAGTATTAACTCTTCTCCAAAAACTCTAAGCATCAACATCATCACGGTCCTCCGTTAAAAAATTTGGAGTCAAAATTCTATCGTATCATCAATTTGCAAATTCGTTAACATAAAAATCTCTAAGCTTCACTTGCAACTTTTCACCTTTATATCAAATTTGCTAACATTTAAGCCGAACTCAAGCATAATCATCTTCTACTCCATGTCTACTACTAACAAGCATTCAATAAAGCATCTCATTTGTATAAATTAAATAAACGCAAATTATATTAAAAAAAATTTAGAAAACACCCACATCCAAATGAAGAATTGAAATCCTTTGATTTGCTATCTCCCTGTCCTCCGATCGACTTCTTCACCTCCAAACAATTCTTATCTTGAATCTACAAAACAAAATCAAAGCTCTCTTTCTCTCTTTCTTTCCTCCCTTTCTATTGTCTAATGAAGAAGTAGAAGAAAATGAGTAGAAGATGAAGTAGAAGAGGATATGAAATGAGATTGAGGTTGAGATGGAGATGAGATGGAGAAGGGGGGGGGGGGGGGAAATGGGTTTCGGCTGCATATGAGGATGAAGGGGTGTAGGTCGGTGGAAAATGGGGAAGGGAAGGAAAGAGGGTGAAGGGGTTAAATGAGATGTGAAATTGCTTTGTTGCTTCTTGGATGATTCCTAGCCATAGGATTTCATCAAGATCAAGGGAGGACATGAGAGTTTAATTTAGTGTGAGTTTTCTACATCCCTAATATATATATATATATATATATATATATAGAAAAATTTTCCATTGTGCACCACCTCTCCGTGTGCACTCGGCCTTCCCACCTTCGTATCGACGATCCGAACCATTCACATTGATCTACACATCTAAATTAGTATAAATATGTAAAATCAAATCATTTGAAATTCATTTGCTCATCCATCATGTGACTATAAAAAACAATAATTTTCAGCCATACAATTTTGTATCACTTCAATGGATGGGCAAATAAATTTCAAATGATTTGATTTTACATATTTTGACTAATTTAGATGTGTTGATCAATGTGAACGGTTCGGATCGTCGCTACAAAGGCGAAAAAGCCGAGTGCACATCCTGTGTGCATCATAGGTGGTGCACAACGGAAAACTATATATATATATATGTATATATATATATATATATATATATAGGGTAAAAGGGATATGAGCAACTTGCTCATTTAGTAAATAAGCAATTGATTATATGGCATGCATGTGATACATTGGACTACTAACCCTTTTAAGGATTTTCCAATCACATGTATGCCACATCATCAATTGCTCATTTACTAAATGAGCAAGTTGCTCATACCCCTTTTTCCCATATAGGGTAAAAGGGATATGAGAAACTTGCTCATTTAGTAAATAAGCAATTGATTATATGGCATGCATGTGATACATTGGACAACTAACCCTTTTAAGGATTTTCCAATCACATGTATGCCACATCATCAATTGCTCATTTACTAAATGAGCAAGTTGCTCATACCCCTTTTTCCCATATATATATATATATATATATATATATATATATATATATATATATATATATATATATATATATATATATATAATAAAACACAAAGAAAGCTATCAAGTGGCTCTCCTTCAATCCTCCCCAAAATCAAAGGCCCATATCTAACCTCACAAAACATATTTTTCCCACCAAAAGTTTCCCCCCAAAACTCAAATTCAAATCCCCCACCCAAAACAACTCCTTTATTTATTTAATTATTTCTCTCTCTCTCTTTTTCTTCTATTCACAAAATACAAAAAATAAAAATTATAATTTTTTTTAAAAAAAATTATAAAATTATAAAATTTACAATTTTTAAAACTTTAAAAATAATTCAAAAAAAGTAAAAAAATCAAAAACTTAAATAAAAATTTTAAATTTTATAATTTTTTTTAAATTTAAAAAAATAATTTTTTAAATATTTTAAATTTTAAATTTAAATTTTTTTTTATTTTTTACATTTTTTGAAATTTTAGAAATCAAACTTTAAAATTTAAAAAATAAATGTTTAGATTTTTGGTATTGTAGATACTTTCACACCTGCACTTGCGTTACCATTGTATTTAAACATGCTCATAGTGGTTATGGGATTAGAGTAAGCTCTATAAAACCTATATGATAATGTCCTTGCATAACTATTACAAGCATCTAAAATTGATGCTGAAGTTAAAAAAAACTCTATGCAATGTTTATAACAAACTATATGCATTTCAGCTAAGTTCAAGCTAATGATGAGGAAGGCGATAATTGAGCTTAAAGGTAGATATACTGTTTCCTCGTATAATATGTTTACTACTTCAATTAATTTGCTGGACCTCCAAAACTATTTTATATAATCAAAGCAGGTGCACCGTTCCGAAGACGTGTCGTAGGCACGTGTCAATGGGCAAGCCTAGTATATATATATATATATATATATATTATGAATAAAAAATATATATATATATTATGAATAAAAAAATATATGGGTATATTCACAATCAAAATGTATACAAATACATGCGCATACATATACATATAAAAATACATACAAGTATTCATGTGCATACATCTTATATAATTCAATCAAAATATACATACATTCATATATATATATATATACTAGATTTTCCCGTGAGCACGTGCCTACGGCACGTTTTCGGAATGATACAACATACGAAAAGTCTTGTAAATAGTAAAACAACAATTATGTAGCTCAAGTTTAAATAGTATGACAATAATTACTTGTAAATAAAAGTTCATGTTTCCATTAGTATATGTTGAAAAATAATTGTAAACGGGGGTGTAAAATCCAACTTTTTAGAACTTTGAGAGTGGAAGATGATGAAATCTAATTGTTGAGGAGATATTTGATTTTTTCAATGTAACATGAGCAATAAAAAAAGCATAAAAAATCTGAAAATTTACAAATCTGAAATCTGAAAAATCTAAATTTGTAATTAAATAGAGAGAGAATGAGAGGGTGAGAGGGAGAGAGGGAGAGGGAGAGAAATAGAGAAATATGAAAAAGTGAAAAGAGAAGAGAAAGATAGTAATAATGTAATGAGTGTTTTTTTTAAATTTTGGGAGAGAAAAATTTGGTTTTGGGGGGAAACATTTTGGAGGGAAAATATGTTTTAGGAGAGTGAATCTGAGCCATTGATTTAGTTTCAATTGAAAGGGAGACACTTGATAGCTTTCTTTGTGTTTTATTATATAGATATACAAATAAAAAAAGAATACAAATCTCAAAAGATTATTTCGATTAAACAATCAGAATAATATGCAAAATTTTAATTTAGAAGATATCCCGAACATATGTAATCGGATTCAGAATATATAATATATCGAAAAATTATTCAATTAAAACTTATGACCCTGAAAAATATATAACCACGTGCAATTCTCAAATGTGCACGAATTAATATGCAAAATAGTATATAACTATTTTGCATATTAATTCGTGCACATTTGAGAATTGCACGTGATTATATATTTTTCATGGTTATTAGTTTTAATTTAGAAGATATCCCAAATATATCTCATCGGGGTCTGAATATATAATATATTTGAAAATTCCTCAATTAAAACTTATAATCATGAAAAATATATAATCACGTGCAACTCTCAAATGTGCACGAATTAATATGCAAATAGTTATATACTATTTTGCCCACAAAATAGTATATAACTATTTGCATATTAATTCGTGCACATTTGAGAGTTGCACGTGATTATATATTTTTCTTGGTTATTAGTATTAATTAAGAAGATATCCCGAATATATTTCATCGAGTTGAGAATATATAATATATCTAAAAATTTCTCAATTAAAACTAATAACTATGAAAAATATATAATCACGTGCAATTCTCAAATATGCACGGATTAATATGCAAAATAGTTATATACTACTTTTCGCAAAATTCTCAAATTTTGCACATTAGTAATAGACATATACAAGATACTACAAATAAAGTTTCATCTAAAAATTCCAAACCAAATGAGAGTTATGATTTTCCAAAGTTCAACATTCACTCAAACCAGAGCAAATTTTTGCTAAAACTCAGTTAACCAAATAATCCTTTAATATAGCAAAAAAATTCAAATAATTCTAAAATTTGAAATACATGTTACTGACATATACAACTAGCTCCATCTCAAATTTCAAATCAATATTCCTTGTAGAACTCAAGTTATGAATTTTAGAACACGCACTCGCTGTTTATAAAAAAACTGCAACTTCTTCCCCCTCACTGTTTTCAGAAAAAAAAATTCTTAAACCCCTCAATTAAATTCCAAAAATTATGAAATAATTTGAGCTTGCTAATAACATCATCAAGAACCTCCATTAAAAGTTTGGAGTCGAGATTCTAACATATGACCAATTTATAAATTCTCTACCATAACCGTATTCTTAAGCTCTATTAGCAACTTTCACTTCTATACCAATTCTACAAAGCTCAAATCAACATGATCAAACTTCTACTACTCATAAGCTTTATGGTATCAGAGCTGACTTGTATATGTTTATGATGATTTACGATCATCCTATCTGCCAAGCTAAACTCACCTTATCTGGCATTCAAGTCTAATTTCCTACTATGTTATACTCTGCAAATTTTGAGAATTATTGGACGAAGTTTGAGGGGTCAAATAATTGTGTGTTGTAGCTTGATTGTCAAGGGTTGAAGTCTACAGGTTGAGTTGTGTACACCTTATGGAAATAAGGGTTTTATAGCACTTTAATAGATGAATTTGAGGAAGTGATCAACTGGAGAGTTGTAGTAGACACTCATACTTTCTATAGAACTCAGGATCACGCGATCTCGATAAGCAAGTGTATTGTTATGCTTGTTACAAGATGCAGCAAACTGCACCTCTATAAGCTAAATATTATTGGTGATTGCTAAGGGTTTTCCTAGCCATAATTGGCATAATTTGAGTTAGTCGTCAACTAGAGAAATGAAGTAGAGAATTATAACTTGATATAGGATCTATAATCATCAAATTTGAGTTAGTAGATGATTTCTTATGGAATTTTTAAGAGTACTGCAGCATGATGGCTGCGGGCTGCTTTGATATATTTGAGTATTTTTCCCTTATAAGCACTTCAAACTGGACTTGGATATGATTCTTGTATTTATAACTCTTGGTTGACATATGGGTGAGTTGGGAGAACAAATTATACGATTTATTTATCATATGTACAGCTTATAGTTTGTCTAGGGTTTGTTGATACCCTAGGGCCATCAACCCAGTAGACAAGTATTGAAATGACTTTTCCGCCTCGAAAATTGGGGCTTTCCCTTGGGCACCGTCAGATCGGTTACTAAGAGATAGTTGATCGCGGGTCGGGATATTGGATAAGATCCAAGTCAAAGGTGGTGGCGAATGATGGAGATCGGGTCGCCGGTGTCTTGGGTTGATAGGCTGGGTCTGATCTTTATGATCTGGGAAATAACTGGATAGATGGATGATTAACCTGCATGGATGATAGCCGGTGAATGTTTTGGTCAGTTACCCACCTCATCTAGAATATGTTGATGCCCTAGGTCTGTCAATGACTGGATACTATTATTTTGTATTTGTTTCACCTCATTTGCCTAGTATAGGGCACTCCCTTGGGCGCCGTTGTACTGCTCGCGCAAAGTGGTATCAGAGCTGACTTCAAATTGCAATCTAAAATAGTAGGAAATTAGACTTGAATGCCAGATAAGTTAGAGTTAAGTTTGGCAGATAGGATATTGTAAATCATAAGGTAGCGCTCTTCAACTTATGATTATGATCTTATCTATATCTGAACCAGCCCCAGTGTATTTCGTTTTCACTAACAAACTTGTTGCAACCGGATATCGGGAAGAACACGGCTTCAACCGGACATCAATGGAGGCAAACCTGCAACTGGATATCGGGAAGGCAAGTCTGCACTGAATGTCCAGATGGAGGTTTATATTTCATGGTTATTAGTTTTAATATATATATATATATATATATATATATATATATATATATATATATATATATATATATATATATATATATATATAGACTTGGAAGATTCACACCAAAATCAAAAAAAAACCTCACCCTATTCCTTCCCCATTTCCACCGACCTACCCCCCCCCCCCCCCCATCCCCCAATCCTCATGGCAGTCGAAACCCAATTCCCCCATTCCCATATCCAACCTCATCTCATCTCCTCTGAATCTCATCTCATCCTCTTCTACTTCATCTTCTACTCATTTTTAGAGATAGAGAGTGAGGAATAGAAAGAAAAAAAGAGAGTTTGATTGTTTTTTAGATTCATGGAGCAAAGAGGAAGTGAAGAGGAACTGCAAAGAGAAAGGAGCTAGCATCAAGGAGTTCATTTTCATCAAAAAGCTTCATTTGTGGGTGTTTTCTAAACTTTTTTTTATTTAATTTGTGTTTTTTTAACTGTGCAATTGAGATACTTGCTTGAATGCTTGTTAGTGGTAGACATGGAGTAGAAGTTTCATTATGCTTGAGTTTGACTTGAATGTGAAGTAGAGGTAGAAAGTTGTAATTTGAGCTTAAGAACTCGGTTATGTTAAGAAATTTGTAACTTGGTGACACATTAGAATTTCGATTCCAAATTTTTACTGGATGATCTTGAATATATATAGAGCAAGCTCGAATTATTTCATAATTTTTGGATTTTATTTGACGGGTTTACGAAATATCATTTCCGAAATAAGCGAGAAGGGGAAATCTGCAGTTTTGGGTAAAACAGTGAGTCGAGTTCAAAAATTCATAACTTGATATTTATAAGCTATTTGTATATTCTTTATTTTGATGACTACAACACAATACACAATTGTTCTATTATCTCTTGCAGTGTGTACTTAACTCTCTCAACGCTACAATACAAGGAAGCTTTCAAAAGCTCTAGATAAAGCCACAAAGACAAGAAAGATTTCAAGACTCAAGGTCAAGATATAAGCTTCAAAAGTGATCAGCTAAAGAACAAGTGATCAGAACAAGTGTCTTGTAATTTCATTGTAATATTTGTCGTGTCTTAGAAAATTTGTAAAAGCCTTGATACACACTAACACATCCCCTAGGAATGAAAATAAAGTTTATTACAATCTAAATGTCAAAATAAAGCTTGTATAAGTTCAGCTGTCAAAGTACCAGTCGACTTATTTTGGTAAACAGTCGACTGTTCTAGTACGAAATAGACTAAACTCACTCAAGCTCTGACCAGTCGACTCATATGGAAACCCAGTCGACTGTTCAAGCAGTTTTGATAGTTTTCTGAAGTTTAAAAATATATATTTTTTAAACACTCAAATCTTCGCTGCCGTTTAATGACAGTTGAGGAACCGTTTTCCAACGTCTTGGAGATTCTAACTCTATAAAAGGAGTTAAGAATCAACTTGGAAAAGGTTACCCTATTGTTTTATCAAGTCTTTGCGTATTTGTGTGAAAAAAAAAAACAAAAGTTTTCAAAGTACTTTGTTTCTCTAGACTTGGTTCTCTAATTTCAGTCTTGCATAACAAAGATTAAGTTCTAGACTGAAGTTAGAAGGTGACCTATAGCCTCTATACAAAAAGTACACTCAAAATCAAGGCTTTAGGTTGTTGTAATCTTCAGTTTTTGTTGTTCACTCTCGGGTTGTGAGAGTGGTCCTCTCAGTTGGAGAGAAGGACTCTTGGTGTAGAGTCGGTGTCACTCTAGGTTGTAGAGTAGGGGTCTTGCTCTCTCTAGTGGTGAGAGAGGTCTACGGATCTGGCATAGTTGTTGTCAAAGGTCATAGAGTATTCTTTTACTTTTTCAATAATAGTGGAAAATCTCAAGTGGGTTGCTTGGGGACTGGATGTAGGTAGGGAAGACCGAACTAGGATATATCGTCATGTTAGCTTTGTTGATTCTTTGTGGTTTGAATTCTCTAACTTGCAATTTTATTTTTGCTACACTTTATTATAAATTGTGTTTGTTCGGTCGACTGGTTTTCGCTTTAAGTCGACTTAACAGACTCGCTGTTCTTCAGTTCATTTACTCTCCTTTATCTGGCATTGCAGTCAACTGGTATTTAGTTTCCAGTCGACTTAACAGTTGCGTCAACTTTAAATTATTATTTATTTTTATATGACACTATTAACCTCCTCCCCCCTAGTATTTTTTTTTGCCTTGCATACAGGATCCAACACTTGGTATCAGAGCCTGGTTAAGTGCAATGACATCTACTTCAAATGCAAGTCAATACCATGAAGATCAATCCACACAAAGGTCGCCTCTCTTTGATGGAACAAACTACAATTACTGGAAATGTAGAATGAAGATTTACTTACAATCCATCAACTATGAGATTTGGAACATGACCGAGATGGAGTACACCGTGCCTACTCTTACCTACGCTCAATGGAATGATGATATGGAGAATAACACCATGAACAATGCAAAGCCGATGAATGCTCTCTTTTGTGCACTTACCAAAGAAGAATTCAACCGTGTGTCAAACGCGACAATGACATTCCAAATATGGCATACTCTTGAGGTAACACATGAAGGTACAAATAAGGTCAAAGAATCTAATATTTCTATTCTTGTTCACAGGTTCGAGATGTTCCGAATGAAGGAGAATGAAAATGTATCGAATATGATAACAAGATTCACCGACATTACAAACTCTCTTGTGGCTCTTGGCAAAACATATACACAAGCAGAGATGGCAAGAAAGGTTCTTCGTGCTCTTACACCCGAATGGGAAAAGAAGACCACCGCAATTGAAGAAGCCAACGATTTAACACAACTCTCGCTTGAGAATATTGTGGAAAATCTAATGGCGTATGAAGTACAATTGGAGGAGCGCAAGAAGGACTTAGAACCGCAACAAGCCAAAAAGGAAACTTCTGCTTTCAAGGCCATGTCTGAATCAGAAGATGATGAAGAAATGACCATGTTCACAAGGAAATTTAAGAAATTTCTTCACTAAGGTAAATTTAATTCTAAATTAAATAATACTAATGAACCACCTACTTGTTTCAGATGCAATAAGATAGTTCACATGAAGGACTGTCCATTGGAGAATGCAAAATCTAATGGTAAAGTCTCTAACTTCAAGAAGGACAAATTCACCAAGAACAAGTACATGAAGAATAAGAAGGCCTACCAAGCAACGTGGAATGATAGTGATTCATCTTCGGAAGAAGAAAATGAAGAATCGAATGAAGTCGCAAACGTGTGTTTCATGGCAAATCAAAGCGATGTAAGTGATAGTATAGATTCTAGTGATTTATTAGAAGCTTTTAACGAAGTTTTTCAAAAATTAAAATAGGATAAAAAAAGGTAAACATTTAGAGAAAGTTAATTAAACTCTTTCTCAAGAAAATCTTGGATTTACAAGTTGAAGTCAAGCCTTTAAATTCTCGTATTTCCAACTTGGATATAGATCTTATATCTCTAAAAAAGAATTATGAAGAGATATCTAAGAATGTATCTAAGTTCAATAAGGGAAAAGAGAATTTAAATGAAGTTCTCCAGAATCAAGTTCAATCTAATAAAAGATTTGGACTTGGTTTTCAAAATTTTTTTGAAAAAAGTCATTCTTCTAATAACACTAGTCATAATAAGATTTATTCTGTTTCTAGTGTAAAGAATAAGTTGTATGATTTTTTTTGAAAAACCAAAAATTCTTTTAAGACCAGTCGACTAGTCCCTCAATTCAGTCGATTATCCAGAGGTATGGAGTCTTATTCAAAAGACAACAACCTCATATAAGTCGACTAGTTTCACCTCCCAGTCAACTGCCTCTACAAAATAGTCGACTGATGGGTAAAAAGAAGTCGAATGGACAGTGCAAAAGTGTTTGGGTTCCAGTCAATCTGAGTCTTAATGATAGGGTTTCTTATATAAATTCTTTTGTTAATAATATTTGTAATTTTGTTAATTATAAGCCTGGATATTGTGGTAAATCAAACTCACTTTGGGTTTGGTTTTTCAAGCACTATTCTTTTTCGAAATCAATGAAAAGGGTACCATATTTACAAATAATATTTTGTAGGTACCTAAAAGGGAACGATGGATACTTGACAGTGGATGTTCTAAACACATGACTGGCCATGCAAACTTGCTCTCTTCCATGCAAGATATAGATGGAGGAACCGTTACATTTGGTGACAATAACAAAGAAAAAGTCATCGGAATAGGCATGGTCGGTGAGAATACTACTCCTATCATTGAAGATGTATTCTTAGTTAGTGGTTTAAAGCATAACTTGTTCAGTATTAGTCAATTATGTGATAAGGGTTATAAGATAGTGTTTGAAAAAGATGCATGCTTGATATATGAATCGACTTTGAAAAATGTGATTTTTCAAGGCATTAGAAAGAATAACATAAATGAACTGTGTTTAAAAACAAAAGAGTTTTCTAATGATTTTTGTTTAGTTGCTTCGAACAACGATTCTTGGCTTTGGCATAAAAGATTTGGACATGTAAATATGAAAAATATTGCTAAACATTCTAAGAATAACCTGGTTAAAGGACTGCCAAAATTATCTTTTAAGAAAAATAAAATGTGTGATGCATGTCAACTAGGAAAACAAGTAAAATCAACTTTTAAAACAAAGAAAATGATTTCTACTATTAGGCCTTTCGAATTGATTCATATGGATTTATTTGGTACAACTAGAGTCGCTTCCTTAAATAAAAGTAGATATATTTTTGTTTTAGTAGATGATTTTTCAAGATTTACATGGGTATTCTTTTTAAGACAAAAAAATGAAGCTTTTGAAGAATTTGCAAATTTCTGCAAACGTATTCAAAATCAGAAATCTCTAATCATAGTCAGTATTATAAGTGATCATGGTGGAGAATTTGAGAATGAAACTTTTTCAGAATATTGCAACAAGAATTGTATAACACATACTTTTGCATTTCCTAGAGTTTCATCACAAATTTGAGTGGTTGAAAGAAAGAATAAGACATTACAGGAATGTGCACATACCAAGCTCGTTGAAACTAATTTGCCTAAATACTTCTGGGAAGAAGCTTTTCTACAGCATGTTAGGTTTTAAATAGGATATTAATTAGGCCAAACCATAAGACGACTTATTTTGAGGTATTTTATGAACGAATTCCTAAAGTTTCTTATTTTAAAGTATTTGGTTGTAAGTGTTTCATTTTAAACAAAAAAGATAATCTAGAAAAGTTTGATGCTAGATCTAATGAAGGTATCGTGTCACGCCCTGCTTTCCAAAAAGAATACGGAATACGGATATGTAACAAAAGCTCAGCGAATGATTTTCATCATCCATAAGCTGTTCAGGAATCTTTACAACATCTCACAGAAATAATCAGAGTCGGAAGCAAAAGTATCAACCAACATGCATAATTGAAACGAGAAACCAACAGAAATTTACTTGAAACAAAATACAATATTCTCAAATAAATCAGAGTCTGGACAAATCAAATATCCTGGGTCACAATGCCCAAATACAAATAATTATCCAAGAAATAAAATACACTTTTATTCAAGTTCAAGCAACAAATAATAATAATAATAAAGCAGAACTCTAGCACTAATACATCATCTCGCCAATACCATATGACAGTCGTCCATCCTGATCTGCAATTAATAAATTTGCAGGAGAAGTAAAAAGAGAAACAAGTACCCGTCAATTGCAAGTTACAGGTTACAAATAATGTAGGATACAAGAACATGTGAAAACTAACTAATAGCATGGAATAATGCATCAATTGAGATAACTAGCATGGTATACTAACGGTACAGAAGTTTTATGTCGAATGCAGTATCATATGGCAACTAACAGTGTCTAGTAACAGTAAGCTCAGTATATCAGTGATTCAGGATAACAGTCCAACAGTATCAGTCCAACAGTATCAGTCCAACATTATTAGTCTTACAGTATCAGTCTTATATTCTTACAGTCTTGTGTGTATTACTAGCTAGGTATCACTTCATGCATCTCGGTTTTTACTACATGGTTGCTACAACAAACAGTTTCGCTTTTAGATATCATAGTGGATTATGATGGGGCAGTGTACTCAGGTATCAGTAACAGTAACAGTAACAGTAAAGTAACAGTAACAGTAACAGTAGCAGAAAAGTAACAGCAACAGTAACAGTAAAAGTACAGAACACTAGTTCCCTTCCAAGTACACGTTTCCATATTTTCCACTACTAGATCTTCCCTTAAAAACCCTGGCTTGGTTATTTTTATTATGGTCATCAAACAGACATGAATGTGTACGAAATAGAGTCAAACTAACATGGTATAATCAGTATTAGGTTCAGGGAAACAAATAAACAATCATATTATACAGTCACACAAACGAGCAAAACGGTGTATGTTCATATTCAGGACAGCATGACAGTACAGTACTAAAATAGTGATTCTTGTCGCTACAGAAATGCAAATCTGAATCCGTCAAAGAATCTAAAAAATAGACTTCCACACGAATCCAGCGAATATAAATAAGTCACATAGTAGTTCACAAAATCATAACTCAAAGCTGATTTGAATCCAGAAAACATGTTCAGTCCGAAATCAGTAAAACGAATTCTCAGTCCGAAAATCAACATCAAAACCTTTCAAATAAATCCACGAAAATTCTAGGGTATTCCCCTATATGTCTAGAATCAAAATATAAAGTTTCATAATATTTCAGTAAAATTAGTTTAGTCATCAAATTTAATAAAACATCAAGAAACGACACTTTGGAAAATCTGGAAGTCCTAACACTGCTGTATGATAACTGAAGTATCTCGCAACCAGTGAAAGGAAATCCAAATCCGCCAAAGGGAGGTGAAATAGATAAAATATACTAACTTTCATATTTCACGAACATTTTTCATACAGTAAAAGAAATCATTGTGAAAATAAGGTTCTTTATAGAACAGCGAGCAAAATATAGCAAATACAGATTTCATGAACGAGCATGAAATATCACATAAAACTTATCAATAAAGTTCACCAAAATTGTGGGTAATCCCTAGATAGGTATAGAGAAACTGACCGAAGTTTCAGATCAAAATAATATACGTAACATAGTTCTTTAAAATAATTTATCATCAAAATTACCGAAAAACAGAATCTGGAAAAGGTCGACACCTCTGTACTAAAACAGCTATAACTTAGTCATACGAAATCAAAATCAAGCAAGGTCAGAGGGGTTTGAAAGTAGACGAAATTAACTAAAACTCATGTTTTATACCGAAAGTAAGATACTAACTTTAAAATAGTCCAAAACAGCAAACAAAACAGAACAGTGAAAAAATACAGATTTCTCCCTTAAAAACAAAATCAACATAGATTCAGGAAAATTGATCCAAACACATCCAAACATGAAATCAAGTATACAAAGTGTCTAAACATTATGAATTAGGGTATCTAGCATGTCCACACCAAATATATCATATGGGTCCCAACCAAAACACAAATTCTCACAAAAGTCTCACATACATGAATCAAATCAAGAACGGGTGAATCCTAGGTTATTTCATAACCAAATTGTGTTGTGAGTCATCTATGGTCATATTTTCACAATAGAGACAAAACCCATCAAGGAAATCACAAACAAGACTCATTTCTAGACCCAACTACACTATAGGTGAACTTTTTCTCTTGTATCAAACAAATGAATCGGAGTACAAGTTACTTGCCTTAAAATCGAGACGAAGAACGATGCAAACAAGAGTGGAAGCAGAACTCACGAACGAAAATCCACAAATCAACGAATCCAAGCAACGAAAATCCAATACACGTGCAAGGGCTCCAACGCTTGCAACTCAAGAAAGCAAGAGAGAGAGGGAGGCCAAGGGGAATGGTCGGCTTGGAGGAAAGGGGTGCCGGGTGTTGGGGTGTGTGCGGTCAGAGATGGGTGCAGCCGGAGGTGGGTCGACGATGGCCTGGGTGTGGGTCGGCCTGGGCTCAGGTTGGGGCAGCAACCAGGAGAGGGAGAGAGAGGAAACTTAGGGTTAGGGTTTAGGGTTTGTGAATAGGAGTTATATATATAGGGTCTAGCTGTGGGTTAATGGGTTACTGGGTTATTGGGTATTAGGAGTAGTCGTAGGTTTACAAATGGGTTTTGGATTTTGGGAAAATTAAAAACAGGAATACAAATAGGATTGGGAATTTCTTTGGCTTTGAAAATCTTATTAGGGATCAAAATATTATGAGTGGGAGAAAAGACAACCAAAACACCACCACAACACCAAGAAAAATAAAAATAAAGATAACGAGACCAAAAATGAGGGAAAGATCAAAATAGTGAAAGACGAAACAAAAGAGACGATCAATCAAACACAAGGAGCTAAAAATGAAATAAAATGAATATATATTGAAAACAACTCCAATATACGGTTCAGAAAAAATACAAGAGGGAAAAATACACCAAAACGAAAAATACAGTCAAAAATACCCAAAATGAAAAACAGGGGTTACAATCCTACCCACCTAACAGAAAAATTTCGTCATCGAAATTCAAAAAGAAGATACATAGGGTAACCCCCCAAAAGAAAAAAAAAGACAAAACAAAACTACCCAAACAAATGAGGAAACTTCTGCTGAATCTCCTCCTCCAGCTCCCAAGTCGACTCACCAGGCGAGTGAGGATTCCAAGCAACATGAATCAACTTGATGACCTTGTTTTTAAGCACTTTCTCCCGCCGATCTACAATAGCAACTGGCGGAATCTCACAAGTCAAATCCAACCGAACGTTCAACTCAGAATAGTTGATTACGTGGCTCTCATCTCGGATATATCTCTTGATTTGTGAGACATGGAAAACATCGTGCACTCCTGATAAAGCTTGCGGCAAAGCATGACAATAGGCCACCTTGCCTACTCGCACCAAAATCTCAAACAGGTCCAATAAACCTCGGGCTAAGCTTGCCCCCGTCACCGAACCGGATGACACCGCGCCATGGCGATACCTTTAGGAAAACATGTTCACCAACAACAAACTCCAAAGCTCTACGATGGACATCAGTCCATCGCTTTTGCCTGTCCTGAGCTGCCTGCAAGGCTTCCTGATCTGAACCACTACATCCACTGTCTTGGTGATCAACTCTGGACCCAACAACTGCCTCTCACCAATGTCATCCCAGCACACTGGCGATCTACACTTCCGCCCATAGAGTGCCTCGAACGGAGCAGCTTTAATACTCGCTTGAAATCTGTTATTGTACGAGAACTCTACGAGATGCCAATGATCCTCCCAAGACCCACCAAACTGAAGCATGCAGGACCTCAACATGTCCTCAAGAATCTGAATAGTCCGCTCTGACTTTCTATCAGTCTGGGGATGAAAAGCTGTACTGTACTTTAATTTACTCCCCAAACTGTTCTGAAGACTCTCCCAGAACTGAGATCTGAATCTCGTATCCCTGTCGGATACAATACTGACTGAAACCCCATGAAGTCTAACAATCTCTTGCATGTACCTCTCAGCTAGGCTTTCAGTAGACTGACCGACACGAAAGGAATGAAGTGAGCACTCTTCGTCAAACGGTCGAAAATCACCCAAATAGCATTATGACCCTTAGGACTTCTCGGCAAAGCGGTCACAAAATCCATAGTATGTTCCCACTTCCACTCTGGAATAGGAAGCGGTTGAAGAAGTCCAGCGGTTCTCTGATACTCTGCCTTAACATGCTGGTAGACCAAACACTGAGAAACAAACCGAGCCACAACCCTCTTCATACCATGTCAGCTTCAAATATCGATACATCTTAGTGCTGCCAGGAAGGATAGAATACGAAGATTGATGAGCTTCTTCAAGCAACCTCTGACGAACTTCACCCTTAGGGACACACAACCGGGAACCAAAATGTAGCGAACCATCTGCATGAATAACCATGTCCATTCTGGATCCAGACTCAACCTCAGCTCGAAAATCCTGCAACTGCGCTTCACCAGTCTGAGTCTCTTTGATCTGATCAACAAGAGACGACTGCAGCTGGAGCGCCAAGCAACAACGACCAGAACTGTAACCCCTGTTTTCCCAAAAAAATATATTCTTGTGTATTTTCTGTATTTTAAAAAAATTTCACGAATTATTTTTCCGGATTTCAGATTCTTTTGTCAAAATTTATTTTTTAAAATCTTCTATTAAAATCTATTTTCGATAAATAATCTTATTTGTAACATTTTTCTATGATTTTTATACAAATTTTATTATTGTTATTATTACTTTGATTTTTTATTATTAGTATTGTTACTGTTACTATTATTATTATTATTATTTTTGAGTTCTTATTAAAAATCCATTTCTATTTGTAATTTGTATTTGTAGTATTTTAAATAAATTATATTGTGTAGTGCAAATTACATTTTTATTATGAACAATATTTTTATTGGTTAATTTATTTTTTTGTTGGATTTTTAAAACCCGATTCCTTATTGAATTTTTATTTAATTACTTAATAACCATTTATATCCACAACCCAATATACCATATACCCATTTAACCACCTATTATAACCCCACCATTACCTTCCATTTATAAATCCCCCATCCAAAAATTCCTACCTGATCACTTCTACCGAATCAATGCACCATACCCAACTTTCAAATCCTTAATACCCTTTTCAGCCAACTACCATTTATTTATTTCACTAACCTACTACTAATCCAACCCATTAACTAAACTACACCTACTTCCCAATATTCCCAAAACCCTTATTAATCCATTACCTAATACTACCCTGTGCACAAACAACCCGGACCAATTACTACCTCCCTAATCCGACCCACTTCTTTTCTTTTGTTACCTGTAGCCGTCATCTTGTGTGCACCTCCCCTCCTTCAACCCTAATGTACATCAATATATCCTTATTTTGTATTTACAAATTCATGCAGCATATTTTTTTTCTCCTAGCCTTTGTGCCTATTCCGTGCTTCTTCTCTCCCGTTTTCTCTCCATCCGCCGTCTCGCGCTCTCTTGCTCTTGGGGATTTTCTTGCGCGTGCTCGAGTGCGCGTGTGGATCGTTCGTGAGTTCGTGGATTTTTGTTCGTGAGATTTTCTCCTACTTTTGAGTAGGAGAGTAATTTGTACTCCAATTCATTTTTTTGATACAAGTCAAAAAGTTCACCTATAGTGTAGTTGGGTCTAGAGACAACCAATGGTTGTGTTTTCCTTGATGGGTTTTGTCTCTATTGTGATAATTTGTCCATAGATGACTCATGACACAAATCTTGATATGTGATAACCTAGGAATTGCCCAATTCTTGATTCTTAGTCATGTATGTGAATAATGGTGTGAATTTGTGTTTGGATTAAGACCCATGTGAAATAATAGGTGTAGAGATGTTAATAACCCCAAATCATGATGTTTAGATGCTTGATAGGTTGTATTTCGAGTTTGGATGTGTTTGGATCAATATTCTTGAAGAAATGTTGTTTTCGTTTTGAAGTGCGAAATCTGTATTTTCTGAATGTTCTGTGTGCTATTTTTGTCTATGCTACAGCCAGTATCTTGATTCCTGTATAAAATATAAATTTTAGATAATTTTGTCTATTTTCAAACCCCACTGACTTTGCTTGATTTGGATTTCGTATGACTGAGATATGACTGTTTTAGTACAGAGGTGTTGCTCGTTTCCAGATTCTGTTTTTCGTTGATTTTGTTAAAAAACTATTTTCAAGAACCATGTTATACATATTATTTTGATTTGAAACTTTGGCTAGTGTTTTCTTTATTAAGTTAAGGATTATCCAGAATTTTGATGAATTTTATTGATAAGTTTTATGTGATGTTTCATGCTCGTTTCTAAAATCTACTCGTGCTGTATTTTACTCACTGTTCTGTAAAGAATCCTATTTTCACTATGATTGCTTTCTGTATGAAAAATATTTGTGAAATTTGAAAGTTAGTATATTTTATCAGTCGCTCAAGCACAGTAGTGATAGTCTTAATCGGATCAACCTGCGACTGAGAAGTAAAACCTCTGCAAAACATAGTCTGCACAAAACCAAAAATAATTGGCATCCAGAATCAGAGTTGGTATAAATTTCATTTATGTATGCATGGTTGGTGAAATATTGTGCAGATCCCAGTTTGAGTCAAGCTTGTCTAATATATTAAGCAACTCATACATTAGCCAAACCTGCTGCTCTGATACCACTAAAAACCCTGTCACGCCCCGCTTCCTAAAAAGAATACAGAGTACGGATATGTAACAAAAGCCCAACAAATGATTTTCATCATTCATAAGCTGTTCGGGAATCTTTACAATATCTCACAGAAATAATCAGAATCAGAAGCAAAAGTATCAACTAACATACATAATTGAAACGAGATACCAATAGAAATTTACTTGAAACAAAATACAATATTCTCAAATAAATCAAAATCTAGACAAATCAAATATCCTGGGTCGCATCGCCCAAATACAAATAGTTATCCAAGAAATCAAATACACTTTTATTCAAGTTCAAGCAACAAATAATAATAATAATAAAGCAGAACTCCAGCACTAATACATCATCTCGCCAATACCATCTGGCAGTCGTCCATCCTTGATCTGCAATTAGTAAATTTGCAGGAGAAGGAAAAAGAGAAACAATTACCCGTCAATTGCAAGTTACAGATCACAAATAATGTAGGATACAAGCACATAGGAAAACTAACTAATAGCATGGAATAATGCATCAACTGAGATAACTAGCATGGTATACTAACAGTACAGAAGTTTTATGTCGAATGCAGTGTCATATGGCAACTAACAGTGTCTAGTAACAGTATGCTCAGTATATCAGTAATTTAGGATAACAGTACAACAGTATCAGTCCCACAGTATCAGTCTTACAGTATCAGTCTTATGTTCTTACAGTTTTGTGTGTATTACTAGCTAGGTAGCACTTCATGCATCCTGATTTTTACTACATGGTTGCAATAACAAATAGTTTCGCTTTTAGATATCATAGTGGACCATGATGGGGCAGTGTACTCAGGTATCAGTAACAGTAGCAGTAGTAGTAAAGTAACAGTAACAGTAACAGTAGCAGAAAAGTAACAGTAACAGTAACAATAACAATAACAATACCGAACACTAGTTCCCTTCTAAGTACACGTTTTCATATTTTCCACTAGTAGATCTTCCCTTAAAAAACCCCGGCTTGGTTATTTTTATTATGGTCATCAAACAGACATGAATTTGTACGAAATAGAGTCAAACTAACATGGTATATTCAGTATTAGGTTCAGGAAAACAAATAAACAGTTATATTATACACTCACATAAACGAGCAAAACAATGTATGTTCATATTCAGGACAGCATGACAGTACAATACTAAAACTGTGATTCTTGTCGCTACAGAAATGCAAATCTGAATTCGTCAAAGAATCTGGAATATAGACTTCCACACGAATCCAGCGAATATAAATAAGTCACATAGTAATTCACAAAATCATAACTCAAAACTGATTTGAATCCAGGAAACACGTTCTTTCCGAAATCAGTAAAACAAATTCTCAGTCCGAAAATCAGCATCAAAACCTCTCAAATAAATCCACGAAAAATCTGGAGTATTCCCCTATATGTCTAGAATCAAAATATAAAGTTTCATAATATTCTAGTAAAATTAGTTTAGTCATCAAAATTAAGAAAACATCAAGAAACGACACTTTAGAAAATTTGGAAGTCCTAACACTGCTGTACGAAAACTGAAGTATCTTGCAACCAGTGAAACGAAATCCAAATCCGCCAAAGGGAGGTGAAAATAGATATAATATACTAACTTTCATATTTCACAAACATTTTTCATACAGTAAAAGAAATCATAGTGAAAATAAGATTCTTTATAGAACAGCGAGCAAAATACAGCAAGTACAAATTTCATGAACGATAATGAAACATCACATAAAACTTATCAATAAAATTCACTAAAATTCTGGGTAATCCCTAGATAGGTATAGAAAAAATGACCAAAGTTTCAGACTAAAATAATATACGTAGCATAGTTCTTTAAAATAATTTATCCTCAAAATTACCAAAAAACAGAATCTGGAAAAGGTCGACACCTTTGTACTAAAACAGCTATAACTCAGTCATACGAAATCAAAATCAAGAAAGATCAGAGGGGTTTGATAGTAGACGAAATTAACTAAAACTCATGTTTTATACCGAAATTAAGATACTGACTTTAAAATAGTCCAAAATAGCAAACAAAACAGAACAACGACAAAATACAGATTTCTCCCTTAAAAACAAAATCAACATAGATTCAGAAAAATTGATCCAAACACATCCAAACATGTAATCAAGTCTACCAAGTGTCTAAACATCATGAATTAGGGTATCTAGCATGTCCACACCAAATATATCATATGGGTCCCAACCAAAATTCTAATTCCCACCAAAGTCTCACATGTATGAATCAAATTAAGAACGGGTGAATCCTAGGTTATTTCATATCCAAATTATGTCGTGAGTCATCCATGGTCATATTTTCACAATAGAGACAAAATCCATCAAGGAAATCATAAACAAGAGTCGTCTCTAGACCCAACTACACTATAGGTGAACTTTTTGACTTGTATCAAACAAATGAATTGGAGTACAAGTTACTTGCCTTAAAATCGAGACGTAGAACAATGCAAACAAGAGTGGAAGCAGAACCCACGAACGAAAATCCGCAAATCAACGAATCCAAGCAACGAAAATCCAATACATGTGCAAGGGCTCCAACGCTTGCAACCCAAGAAAGCAAGAGAGAGAGGGAGGCCAAGGGGGATGGTCGGCTTGGATGAAAGGGGTGCTGGGTGTTGGGGTGTGTGCTGCCGGGGATGGGAGCAGCCGGAGGTGGGTCGACAGTGGCCTTGGTGTGGGTCGGCCCGAGCCTAGGGTTTAGGGTTTGTGAATAAGAGTTATATATATAGGGTCTAGTTGTGGGTTAATGGGTTATTGGGTTAATGGGTATTAGGAGTAGTGGTAGGTTTACCAATGGGTTTTGGGTAAATTAAAAATAGGAATACAAATAGGATTGGGAATTTCTTTGGCTTTGAAAATCTTATTAGTGATCAAAATATTAGGAGTGGGAAAAAAGACAACCAAAACACCACCACAACACCAAGAAAAATAAAAATAAAGATAACGAGATAAAAAATGAGGGAAAGATCAAAATAGTGAAAGACGAAACAAAAGAGACGATCAATCAAACACAAGGAGCTAAAAATGAAATAAAACGAATATATATTGAAAACAACTCCAATATATGGTTCAGAAAAAATACAAGAGGAAAAAATACACCAAAACGAAAAATACAGTCAAAAATACCCAAAATGAAAACAGGGGTTACATATCTTCATTGGATACTCAAATAGGAGTAAGACTTATAGAATTTTCAATAAGTTATCTTTGACTATTGAAGAATCTATGCATGTTTCATTTGATGAATCTTTACCTTCATCTAATGTTATTGAAGATGATCAAAATTGAATCATCACCACTAGATAACATTGTTAAAACACTTGAGCAAACTACCCTAGGTAAGTCAACTGATGTGTTGAATCAGTCAGCTAATGGGTTTATTAAGTCGGATGATCCTGTAGAGATAACTCCAACTTTACCAAAGTCATTTGTTGTAGTTCGAGATCATCCTCATGACTTATTTATTGGTGACATCTCACACGACATTCGAACAAGATCACACTTTAATATGATTTCTTATACTGCTTTCTTATCGGATTTTGAACCGAAAAATATTCAAGAAGCATGAGAGAATGAATTTTGGTTGAATGCTATGCAAGATGAACTTAACCAATTTTTAAGGAATGATGTATGGGATTTAGTTCCACAACCCCCTGATTATACTATTATTGGTACCAAATGGGTATTTAAAAATAAGTTAGATGAATCAGGACAAATTGTTACGAACAAGGCTAGATTAGTTGCCCAAGGATATAACCAAGAAGAAGGAATTGATTTTGATGAAACATATGCTCCTATTGCTAAACTAGAATCAATTAGAATTTTGTTATCTTTTGCGTGTTTTATGAATTTCACACTTTTCTAAATGGATGTTAAAAGTGCTTTCTTAAATGGTTTCATTGAGGGGGATGTTTATGTTAAGCAACCACCCGATTTCGAACATGAACAATTCCCAAACCATGTTTTAAAATTGAAAAAGGCTTTATATGGTCTTAAACAAGCACCCCGTGCTTGGTATGTTCATTTAAAAACTTTTCTTTTAGAGACAGATTTTGAAATTGGTAAGGTAGACACTACATTGTTTATTAGGAAAATAAAATCAGACATATTAATCATACAAATTTATGTAGATGACATAACTTTTGAATCAACTAACAGTAATCTATGTCGAGAGTTTGCTACTACCATGAAAAATGAGTTTTAGATGAGTCACATGGGTGAACTCAATTATTTTCTTGGACTACAAATAAAACAGTCTCAAAATGACATATTTATTAATCAAGGAAAATATGCTAAGAAATTACTCAAACGATTTGGCATGGATGACACTTGTAGTAAGACCACATCGATGGCTATTACTACTACACTTGACAAAGATGAATTAGGTAAGAGTGTCGATCAAAAGCTCTATCGAGGTATGATTGGCTCACTCTTATATATAACTGCTAGTAGACCGGGTATTATGTTTAGCGTATGTTTGTGAGCTAGATATTAGTCTGATCCAAAAGAATCTCACTTAAAAGCAGTGAAACGAATTTTAAGATATATTAAAGGCACATCTGAATATGGTTTATTTTATCCTCACACAAATAATTTTCAGTTATTGTCGAATAGTGACGTTGATTTTGCTGGAAGTAAAACTGACCGCAAAAGTACTAGTGGAACTTGTCACTTTTTGGGACATTCCCTAGTATCTTGCAACAGTAAAAAGAAAAATTCGGTATCTCTATCTACCACAGAGGCTGAATATATTGCTGCAAGTTTGGCTTGTGCTCAAATTTTATGGATGAAACAAAACTCTATTAGATTATGGTATTTCTTTTTCAAAACCTTCTACAATGTGTGACAATACCAGTGCCATTAATTTGTCTAAAAATCTGGTTCAACATTCACGTACGAAACATATTGATATTCGACATTATTTTCTACGTGATCGTGTTTTAAAAGGAGATATACTGTTAGATTTTATTTCCACTGATAAACAAATAGTAGATATCTTTACCAAACCACTGAAAGAGGACATTTTTATCAAATTTAGAAGAGAACTAGGAATTTTCTCCTTTCATGATATTTTCTAAAAAAATTTAAGTCGACTTATCTTTGTGTTTCGGTCGACTTATACATCGTTTATATGTTTGTGGTTCTTTAATGATTTTGTTTCAACTACAAGTCGACTGTCTTGAATTAAAGAGTCGACTGACGATAACTTTATTAAGCTGTTTATTGTTTGGTTTTATTTTGCTCTCGACTTAGCTGAATGCTCTTAAAGCCAGTCGACTGTCGCGACTGTATTTCGATTTTTTTAAATCTGAATCGTCACATATTAAGGCTTCTTTTATTTTTTTTAGATCCAACCCAATCTCTTCTTTACTTACCCTCTTGCTGATCCACACCCTCTATTCAATCCTTATTGTAATCTCATCCCTCCATTCCTAGTAAAAACCCTCGCCTCTTTCACTTCCCCCTTTTTCACTTTTACTTTTCTTCAAGCTCCAGTCGGCTGCTGCTCTTTGGGTTTCTTTTTCTCTCAGAGATTGCTGCTTAGATTTTGCAGTTCGATCGGCTAGTTTGGTTGCCGCTTTCGAATCTCTTAGTTTTTGAAGTATTGAGTTCACTTATTCAATGATCTTTGTCTCTTTGTTTTTGGAGAATTTCTTATTCTCCTCTCTTTTAGGTGTTCTGGGTTGCTAGCTTTCCATCATGCCTAAATCTAAGAGATCTAGGTCTTCAAATGTTGAGGATGAACAATCTCATTCCAACTATCTTCAATATTTAAGGAACCCCTCTCTTGTTGAAAAATACTTTATTATTTGTCAAATTCTTATCTATTCGGGTAGATTTATCAATTTTCCTGACTTGGATAAATATCCTATTGCCCCACTGTTTCAACAATGTGGGTTATTTGATCTCCTATCCCTAGTCAATCAACCCTACTACTACCTGCAACTGATTTATAAGTTTTATACAAATATGAAAGTTGCTACTACTGAGGATGGTAGTGAGATATTTTTCACCACTTCTGTGAAAAATGTGAGAATGAAATTGACTGTTACGAAATTAGGGCAAATTCTGAACATTCTTTATGAAGGGTTGCATATAAAAGAAATTGAACTTCATGATCACTCTATTTTGTCCAAAATCTTTCTTCCCAATTCTGATTCTCCAATGACCAATAAAAATATTACCCTGCTTGCCAAACTAGTTGAACAAATTTATTAGTACAATATTATCCCTAAAACGGGAAGTTACGATCAATTTTCGTACGAATTACAAGCGGCGGTGTATGCTATTTTTGGGAACATTCAAATAAATTGGGGTCAGGAGATCTTTAGTCGTCTCCATAAAGTTCAGTCTTCTTTTCTACCTTATGGTGCTCTTCTCACTCATGTCTTTAACCATTTTAAGGTAGATCTCAATTCGGAGTCTAGTGTTGTGGTTCGTTTTGATTCGTTTGATCGTGTGAGTCTTGCTCGTATGAAATTACTTCAAACACCTCCTACTTCTCCTCAACGAAATACTCCACCTATCCCTTTAGCTACTGCTATTCCACATCGTTCTTCTGCATCTAGTTCGTCTTCTGGTCCTTATCCTAGAGCTAATCTTTCCCATCCTGAGAGTCTCTATACCTCTGTCAACTATCTCATGGATCGTCAGGATCTTATTTTGGATCGACAGGACTCTTTTGAGTCTAGTATTGCTAACCTCACCCAGATATTTGTTAGGAAGTTTCCTCAACCTACTCCTGCCTCAAACAGTGACCATGAAGACAAAGATTGATGTTCTTTTTAAATTTGACTTTGTAATTTTTATGTTGTTTTATGATTGTATGATGTTGTCTTTAAACTTTGCCTTATACACCATATTTGGATATTTATGTATAATCTTATGTTTTTCTCTTTGGATTGCCTTTTATGTTGGTTTTCCTCTCTATTTTTGTTGATGACAAAGGGGGAGAAATATCAGGGAGAGCAATTTTTAGCAATTTTTATGTTGTGTATCTTATTTTTTTTGCATCTTAAAGTTGTGTGCATGTTTTATTTTATTCCGGGGGAGCATGTTCAAAATTGTATATCTATGTGTGAGAAGCATGTTGTTTAAATTTTCATTGTATACTATTTTAGTTATTGTGTTGTCATCATCAAAAAAAGGGAGGATATAGATTCTTGATTTTGATGACTACAACACAATACACAGTTGTTCTATTATCTCTTGTAGTATGTACTTAACTCTCTCAAGGCTACAATACAAGGAAGCTTTAGCTTTCAAAAGCTCTAGATCAAGCCACAAAGAAAAGAAAGATTTCAAGACTCAAGATCAAGATACAAGCTTAAAAAGTGATCAGCTAAAGAACAAGTGATCAGAACAAGTGTCTTGTAATTTCAATGTAATATTTGTTGTGTCTTAGAAACTTTGTAAAAGTCTTGATACACACACTCACACATCCCATAGGAATGAAAATAAAGTTTATTAAAATCAAAATTTCAAAAAAAAAGTTTGTGTAAGTTCCGCTATCAAAGTACCAGTCGACTTACTTCGGTTAGCAGTCGACTGTTCTAGTACGAAATAGACTAAACTCACTCATATGGCAACCCAGTCGACTGTTCAAGCAGTTTTGACAGTTTTCTGAAGTTTAAAATCTATTTTTTTTAAAAACACTCAAATCTTTGTTGTCGTTTAATGGTAGTTGAGGAACCGTTTTCCAACGTCTTAGAGATTCTCACTCTATAAATATAGTTAAGAATCAATTTGGAAAAGGTTACCCTATTGTTTTATCAAGTTTTTGCTTATTTGTGTGAAAAAGAAGAAAAGTTTTCAAAGCACTTTCTTTCTCTAGACTTTGTTCTCTAATTTCAGTCTTGCATAACAAAGATTAAGTTCTAGACTGAAGTTAGAAGGTGACCTATAGCCTCTATTCAAAAAGTACACTCAAAATCAAGGCTTTAGGTTGTTGTAATCTTCAATTTTTGTTGTTCACTCTCGGGTTGTGAGAGTGGTCCTTTCGGTTGGAGAGAAGGACTCTTGGTCTAGAGTCGGTGTCGCTCTAGGTTGTAGAGTGGGGTCTTGCTCTCTCTAGTAATGAGAGAGGTCTACGGATTTGACATAGTTGTTGTCAAAGGTCGTAGAGTATTCTTGTACTTTTTCAAGAATAGTGAAAAATCTCAAGTGGGTTGCTTGGGGACTGGATGTATGTCGGGAGGACCGAACCAGGATATATCATCGTGTTAGCTTTGTTGATTCTCTGTGCTTTGAATTCTCTAACTTGAAATTTTGTTTTCGCTGCACTTTATTGTAAATTATGTTTGTTCAGTCGACTGGTTTCCGCTTTAAGTCGACTTAATAGACTCGCTGTTCTTTAGTTCATTTACTCTCCTTTATCTGGCATTGCAGTCGACTTGTATTTAGTTTCCAGTCAACTTAACAGTTGCGTCAACTTTAAATTATTATTTATTTTTATATAACACTATTCACACCCCCCCCCTCTAGTTTTTTTTTTGCCTTGCATACAGGATCCAACACTATCTTGAGTTGAAACTTGAAATGGAGCTAGTTGCATATTTCAGTAACATCTATTCCAAATTTTGAAATTTTTGGAATTTGTTTACTATTTTTACAAGATTTTATCGTCGACTAGGTTGCAGCAGAAAACTATATCTGTTTGGATAAAATAGTGGACTTTGGAAATTCATATCTCTCAATTGGTTGGGAATTTTGAGATGAAATTTTAGATATAGTATCTTGTATATGTTTACTACACCAAATTTGAGAAATTTTGGAGAATATTTGGTACCCTATTTGATCGATACAAAACAACACAGCAAATAGGAGCAACTGCAGTTAGTGTTTATGATGGCTGAGATTTTTTCCATGTTTGAAAATTCATAACTCTCAATTGGAATCGAATTTTGAGATGAAATTTGAAATATAACATCTTGTATATGTCTTCTACTATTGTGAAAATTTTGAGAAATTTTGGAGAAGGTGTAATACCCTATTTGATCAATTCAAAACAAGGCAGCATAAGGGTGGAGCTGCTATTTGGCTAATTTTTGATTCAAATATTCATAACTTCTCAAATATTTGTATTTAATAGTTGAAACTTTAGAATGTTGTTCTCCTACATGTCTAGTTACACTCTGCAAAATTTGGGAATGTTTGGAGAATGTTTGGTATCTCAGTTGATTAATGCAAAACAGGACAGCAAAGAAGTTGGAGTTGCAGTCTGTGTGTGTTTTCGCTGAGTTTTGATCCATGTTCAAAAATTCATATCTCCTAGAATACTTGGAGTTAGGATCTAAAATTTGAGATTAAGGTTCTCTTATATGTCTAGTAAAACTCGGTTAAATTTGAGAATTTTTGGAGCTCATTTGCAGCACTTAAGAAATTGTGCAATATGATGCAGCAAGTAGGAGAAGCTGCTGTTTTGGGCTGAATTTGATCAACGTTCGTAAATTCATAACTCCTAGGATATTTAGATTTAGGAATTGAAATTTTGGAATATTGTTCTCATATATGTCTAGATGAATTCCGCAAAATTTAAGAATTATTGGAAAAATTTTGAGGGGTCAAATATTTGTTCGTGTAGCTTCATGTATGAGGGCTGGTTGTGATTTAAGCTGAGAATTACCCTATATTCATAATGCTATAACTTCTTGTACCCTTGGAATTTTAGAAAATGATCAACTAGAGAGTTATATTTGAGACTCATATCTTTCTATAGAACCCAAAGTCATGTGATTCCAATTAGTGGATAAATTTTTATAAAATTTTGAAGATGCAGCAGCAGGATGTCTTGAACTGCTTGTGCTGATTTGAGATATTTGAGTATTATTTCCCTATTTAGCACTCGATTTGGGATATAGAAGTGTTCCTATGTGCTTAGAACTCTTGACTGAGTCATGTTTAAGTGGAAAATGAGTTGTGCTAAATGTGGATGGTATATTTGACAAAATGTTAAGGGTTGTCGAGTTCGTATACTTAAGCCATTCGATTATGGTTAGTGAATGTTCGGGTAAAATTATTTAACTCGTCTAGAACATGTTGATGCCCTAGGTTTGTCAATGACTGGATATTAGTAGTTTGTTTTTGTTTCACATCATTTGCCGGATATAAGGCACTCCCTTAGGCACTATTATACTGCTCGCGGAGGGTCATGGGCCGGGGAGATTGGTCGAGGACCAAGGCACTCCCTGAGGCGCCGATGTACTACTCGCTGAGGGTCACGGGCCAGGGATATGGTTCGAGGACCTACAAAGGTGTTGGCAATCGAGGGATGTTGATTCTCCATGTTGGTTATTGTTGACAGACTCGTTTGGGCTCAATCGTTTAGATGCTATGCGTGATTGGATGAATAGCATGATTTGGTAATTGATGTTATTAACTTGTTTTTCTTTATTTTCACTTGAGGACCGAGTTGGTGTTAGAGGTGATACCCTATAATCTGACTTGTTCTAAATGCCAGCACTAGGTCGTGATAACCAGGGATGTATCTTCCTGTCGTAGGGATGCGTGCGGTCAAAATATACATGCATTCATATATATATACTAGGTATGCCCGTGGCACGTGCCTACGACACGTATTCGGAACTGCATATAAATTTATGGCAAATTCATTTTGGGAGGCCAAATTCATTTTTGGGAGGCCAAATTCATTTTTCAAAACAATACCCTACTATGTGTCTTAAAACCATAACATATTTTCTTAATTACCACACTTATATTTTTAAAATTCCTTAAATAATTTATACATGGTTGAGAAAGGAATGTTCTTCTAAAATTCATATCAATTAGTGCTTCATGAAAGGCAAGAATATTCAGATATCTTGAGATTAATAAATTTACTTTGCCTCATGGTATAGTCATGTTATTGTTTGTATTCCAATAATATTAAAATTTTATATTCGTAATACATTACATATCATATCCGAATATTCAGGAAATTTTGTTTAATTTTACTTGGGTTAATAAGCAAGTAAGGACTTACCTAAAAGCTTTTACGCCCTCTTTGATTTGAGGATTTTCTAAAATATTTCTTGGAGGGATGGGAACTTCTGCAACAACCAAATGCAAAGCCATGATCATGAAATAAGTAACAATGTTAACAACAATGACAAAAGACTGTTTCACATGATAGAAGGTTACTTACTATACAGTTGCAGAACCTTGACTGCCAATGCACTAAATCCACATCGAGGAGCATCTGGAACACCCTTCATATAAATCACTACAGGGTTTTCTTTAACATCCTTCAAAGGAAGCATTAATTAATTTAAATACTAAAAAGTATGACTGCAAGAGCTCTTTATTGAACTATAGCAGTAATGATCCATGCAGCTTACCTGGCTAACAATGTCCTTCATGGAGATAGCAGAACCCTCAACCTTGCTAGTTGGTTGAAAGTCCTCATGCGTATCAGAATCCCCACCTAACTTTGTTGAGTATTCCAGGCTCTGCTGCAAAATGGATGCTGATGCCATCTGCTAAACAATGTGAAAGATTATATCAGGCCATTGTAACTGCTGCTGATACAACGTCAAGTTGGAAAGAAGTAGAAAAATTAGACCCTCGCTAGTTGGAGGACGGACGGACGGAAGGAAGAAAAATTAGACCCTCGCTAGTTGGCCTCCCAAAAATGAATATGTTATGGTTTTAAGACACATAGTAGTATATAATGATTCAAGTACAGCTACGGAGCTACCGCATCTACACCTACTAATTTGGATTAATTATGTGTTTTAAGAGCATCCATAATCGTTTGCTAAAAAATATGGCAAAATGGCAAATGAAAATAGCAATATGAGAAATTCAGTGCAACGGTGATTTGCTAAAATTTGATAAAGACGATACACGTTGTTTCGTCCATTTTTTTTACAGTTAATTAATTAATGTTTAGATAAATTAGTGGGGACTGACACTCTTCAAGTACACGAAGATAAATTAGAAGGGTCTGAAGCATAGTTAAAAAAACTCAATTTCAAAATGGTATCAACATGTCCTTAATCAAAAGTATTGATGGCCAACATCTCAATCTGAAATTGTGGTATATCTTGGTATAAGCATACCACAAACTTTGCTAAATTTTTGTATCTGTGATTACATTAAGATAATGATTTAGCATAATATTCTCACTCTTCATATTTTCTCTTGAAATGCATAATGGGTATGGCCTCCAGATATATATATTTACCTTCCTATCCATATCAAATAGTACCTTTAACAATTAAAAGCAGTTTCTAAAAGGACTGTACGAATATTTGTGTAGTACTGTTGTATAAATTGCCAATTGCTAATAGATTATTTCCCATTAGAAACTTTCTAGCATTTGTTCATTTAATAGACTTCTATAGTTAGATAACCTTTAAATAGAAAACATACTTTGAGAATTAACCATACAATTTAGCAATTACTTAACAATATTTGTTTAGTCAAAGAAATGGTTATTTTACCTCTTCGCGTACAGGGGTCAACTGAGATTGTGCAATGTAACTACGTGCTGATTTTCCAGAGGTGATATCTTCAGCTTCTGATCCAGACTCGGGAGTAGAAGTATCGCGATACTTTATCTAGTCCAAGTAGACAGAGAAATTGAACTTCAGACCCCTATTAAATAATTCACTTGAGATATCAAACATTGTTACTGATGTTACTACTGGGTATTGTGGCTTAGCATAAGCAACAATTTTCCCTTCGCTATTAGAAATAGTAATAATTTGCCTGGCACATTGGGCTTCTCCATCAAGAACCATCTGGTTACAGTTGAATCATCAGATATTTAGCTTAAATGGGCATTATTTATCACCATATGAGAATAAAAAAAAAATACCTTCAATACATGAGGATCTTTCCAGGGGCCCTTTTCTAAATTAAGACACCCTCCATCTTCAGAGCAGGTGCAAGAGCCGCCAAGAAAATCTGGCAATTCAATGTAGAAAAACATACAAAACGGAAGCTGAGAAAAACAATACAAAGATATAATGATTAATAGGTTATAATGAAAAAGACAGAACTTACCTTGAATCAATTATTTCAAGTAACTTATTTTGGTACTTGGTTCCAAGAACCTGAAGTGAAATTAAAAGTCAATACATTTCTCAATCTCTAGATAAATAAGCTGTGAGGGACAAAAAAACATTCTTGCTTACATGTATCTTTGCAGTTGTTTTAGGGTCAAGAAAATATTTCAAAGAACCTGGACCAGCATTAATGATGAACATGCGGCATAATGTCTGCAAAAGAATATAGATCGTAATCAATAACTAAACAAATAAAATAAAAGGTTGATGTGCATGCCACTGTGATCTAGTGGTAAAGCCTCATTGTAGTGAGCAAGAGCTTGAAAGTTCGAGTTAACAATTTCCCGAATTTCAATCAACAATCAAGAATTTCAATCCCAAATTAAAAGAACATGAAACTACAATAAAGAACTCGACTTTTAACTATTTATCCTTTTAGATAGAGCAATTACATCTTACCTTCCATTAATTATTTGAGTAGTGTTAATTGAAGATAGAGCAATTATTGAAGATGTGCTTTTGAATGGACTTTAGTACCCTTTAGTACACAGTGTCATTGAATGGACTTTAGTACCCTTTTATGTTTGAGAATTTGAGTCCATTTTGAGTCTTCATTTTTTTGTTTGAAGAAAGTTTGCAGTCTACATTGTGTTTTAGAAATTATAATTTAAAAGTTTATTTTGAATATTTAGATCGTTTAGCTGGTTAAGTACACAAAGTATTATTCCAATAAAATTGATCAAAACAAAGCCAAGCAAGACAAAAATTCACTTGCAATCACCTACATACATTAAAACTTCCAAAACTAATCCCTAAGTTCTTTCTCATTGTAACTCCTCCTCCAATAGTTTGGGAATATTTGGACGACATTAATTATCTAAATGCTACATCTTATTCCTAACAATCGTTCCAATTTTTTTTTTTTTTTTTAAATCATAAACAACCATTCCATTTTACAACAGAAACAGCTGTTGATTAGGCTCAGCCTGTTCACAGTAAATCACAAAAACCTAACAAAAAAAGGGAAAAAAAATTAAACCTTGAAACACAGTCGAGGAGGGCAGTCGAGGAGGTGGGGCGTCGGGGCTGGCTTCAGGAGGCGGGGCGTCGAGAGAGAGGGGGGCAGGGCGTCGCGAGAGAGGGAGGGGGGCGGGGCTTCCGGGCGTGGCGAGAGAGAGGGGGGGGCAGGGCAGGCAGGGCGTCGAGAGAGAGAGATGAGGGGCGGGGCTTCAGGGCATCGCCAGAGCGTCGAGGCGTCGAGAGAGAGAGGGGGGTTCGGTAAGTGAGGAGAGTGAGAGATGGAGTTGGGGAAAGAAGCTGTGAGAGTGAGAGAGAGAGATGGGAGGCGGAGACTGGAGAGAGAGAGACAGTGAGAAGGAGAGATAGAGATAAAGGGTTTTGAAATTTTTGGTTTTGAAATTTTTGGGCGGGAAAATATGTTTTGTGAGAGTAGATCTGGTCCATTGATTTTGGGATAGATTGAATGTGAGCCACTTGATAGCTTTCTTTGTGTTTTATTATATATATATATATATATATATATATATATATATATTTGTAAAACATAAGAATTTATTTTATAAAAATATTATTTCTCAAAAGATTGTTTCGTTTAAACAATTGGAATAATATGCAAAATTTTAATTGAGAAGATATCCCGAATATATCTCATCGGGTTTAGAATATATAATATATCTGAAAATTTCTCAATTAAAACTAATAACCATAAAAATTATATCATCACGTGCAATTCTCAAATGTGCACAGATTAATATGCAAAATAGTTATATACTATTTTGCGGGGTGTTACATCATCTTATTAGCTTCTTTTGGGACTGTAATTCTCTATTTCAATTGTACGTATCTTTCTACATATTTCTTTTATTTTGGTTATCTATAACTTTTGAACTCATTTGTATGCACTAGACTATCTAACTATTATTAATTATTGTTAAAGCCCAAATCTTGTCTAACCATTCTAAATTAGTGTGAATCTTCTAATTTATTTCAAACTCAAGCCCAATTCTAATTCAAATCTTTTTGTTTTGATTCAAACCCAACCTGAAACCTACTACCCTATTATGTCCCCCACCTACCCTATTCGCCAACCCTCGCTGCCTATTTGTTAATCCCCCTAATAAATCCTATAATCACATTCATTAGCCCTAAATTCCATTTTAACCTCTTGCTGCCTACTCCATCCCGAAACTCCACTGCTTATTCTAAAGACCAGGGCTAGCCTTGAGTTTCTAGGGGCCCAAGGAGAAAGGCCCAAATAATTATTTTTGGGGCCCCTAATTATAATATAATTTTTTACGCACAAAATATGCGTCTATATTATAAGAGGATTACAAATTTGGGGCTCCTAAAATTACAAAAAATTCAGGAGCTTGAGGCGGCCGCCTCACCTATTGCAAGGTGAGGGCTGGCCCTTCTAAAGATATCAACTCGTCAGCCACCTCGTCAACCCATTGCCACCATCATACCCAAACATCCACCATCCCGTCCTCTACCCCAACAGAAACACATCCATCACAAACAGCCACCTAATCTAGAACACCACTACACCCATATCAATCCTGAACCTCTCCAACTCCACAACCAACCATCCCGACCTCCTCTTGCTGCCTACACCACCCTGCCATCTTCCCGACCACCACCGTCACCCCGCCCCCTAACCCAACTGTCCCCAAACTCGAACTCCAAAGTCACTAATCTCCACCCACCGAACAGCTCATCACCATCTCACCTTCGCCCCCAAACTTCACCAACAACCCGATAGGCCCTCTCCGTCATCCCTTGCACACCCAACCAGTAACACCTTGCTGCCTACACCAGTCAGCAACTTCACCATCATCCTAAACTCCAAACAACCATTACCACTAGTCCACCTTACCGCCGTGTTCAATTGGTGGGGTGTGACCTTGTGATCTTGATTCGACACCCGTCATTGTTCAATGGGGCTATGGGGTTCAAATTTTTGAGATGGGGGTGATCGATGAAAGGAAGAAGAGAAGGAAGATGATTTGATGTAGAGAAGCTCCTACTCCTTTTTGCTATTTTCTTTTCATTTCGTTGAACGCTATTTTCACTTTGCTTAAAGCTGGAATGTTCCCCTCAGGAGAAAATCATTTTCGGAAAAGGTTGGAGAGAAAGGGAAAGAAAGTAAAAGGCCAAAAAAGGAGAGGTCAACCAATGACCATCGGCGCCGTCACCTTCACCGTCACAAATTAATTTCGGAATGGGGGTGAAACCCAATTTTTCCTTTAAAATTTTACACTCGAAGATGGATGGAGTTATGGTCACTGATATGGGTCAGATGACGTGGCCGCTCCTAGGCCACAGGATCCTTTCAAAAGGTGTTCACCCCTGATCATCAGATTTGCCACGTCAGTCCTAAACTGCCTAGGCTTCCGCCATGTCAGGCCCATGGACGACTGGGTCCAGACCCGGCCCCAAACGGGTCCAGACCCGGTTGGGGATGCCTATAAATACCAGGCCCCCTACCCCTTTGACAGGTAATCAATCTTTCCCTTCTAAAAAAACCCTAGTTACTGTTACTTTTCAGTGACTGACTAGACTGTTGGAGGGCCTGCCACCGAGATCAACCCCGGTGTTCCTAGGCCGAGTGCAGGTACATGAGACTTTCGGATCCGAGCTTCCAGATCTGAGACGAGCCTCCAGATCCGAGCCGAGCATCCGACCACCACCTCACTCCCACCTAGCCATCACCCCAGCTGAGGGTCGAACATACCGTCAGTACCGACGCTTCTGCAAAAATACAAATTGAGAAGAACTCACACCTGGTGCAGCCACCCCCCAAAACAAACCGCATCAGGTTGGCGCCGTCTGTGGAAATCCTCGGTACGGATATCAGTCCGAACCCAGCCATTACCGACATCCCATCAATCCGAGCTCACATGGAACCCAAGCCCAAGAGAGCTTTCACCTCTGCACGTCCCCAGGATGCTCCTCCTCAGGACGTCCCCGCCGACACTCATGGATCTAACAATCTGAGGGACAGCCTCGGACCCCAGTCGGGCGCCTCTCACTCGGTCGTACCCGACCTACGTCGGGTCATCTAGAACCGACAGGCAAGTCAGACCAGGGGAGGGGCCGCTTCCAACTCGGTTCCAAACCGTCCCAGGCCTCCACCCCGAGAGCGGGAGCCGGTGCTCAGCCGTATCGACCGGAGGCTGCCGCCCCAACATAACCCGGCTGAACGGGCACCGGTCACAGTGCCCACCGTGAGTTCCAAGACTTCCAGAAAAAGATCATGGAGGCTATCCTAGGGACCCCCTGTCAACGAGATTCTCCACCGATCTCACTCGCGATCGGATGTCAGAGCCAGCGCGTCTCGCGGCCTGACAGTCCCGCTAGAGTATGACGAGGACATCTTAAAACGCCTCTACGAAATGGAGAACCGCCTCGACCACTTCAGCGATGGCGGCGCGAGGCTGGCTCGGGTCATTGGACGACCCGACCTCCTTTTTCCGCAGCAATCCTGCTAGCGAAGATACCCCGGAATTTCCGACCTCCCCAATTCGAGATCTATGATGGCGAAGGTGATCCTACTGATCACATGGAGGGTTTCAAGACCCTCATGATGATTCACAGAGTAGAACCCCGTATTTTCAAATATTACTTTTATATTTGAAAATGAATTTAAATTTATTTTTGGAGATTTAATGAATATTATCAGAAAATTTACCTTTGTACACGTGCAAAACACGTGCAAATGCTTTTATGAGAAGTGTGAAAATTTAGTTTTCTTTATGAAAAATCTTTATCTAATATTTGAGATTTAATTAGTATTTTTTCAGATTTTTCTGAAATTTATTGGAGCTATTCGCAATTTTTGGGAAAGGAAGGACCTTTTTGTAAAATTGACAGTTTTAAGGATTAAAGTGCAAAATGTGATTTCTGGACGTTTTGAACAGTATCAATTGAGATTTAGAAGTATATTTTCTCTTAAGACCCAATTTAAATAAATTTTGATGGAATTTTCAAGAATAGAATCATATGTACAAGTTGTATTTTGGAAAGGATTGTTTTACAAAATTGGGTAAAATCCTAAATCTATTATCCGGCATATTTAAAAGAAATTTCTCCAGCCGTCATTTACAATACACAGAATTTTTGGAGATTTACTTTGGTGGAGAAAGAAGTTTTTGGATCTAGCAAGGAGGAAAGTTTTTCGTGGATCTTCTCTAAATCAAGGTGAGTGACATTTGTTTGTGTTGTTGCTTGATTTTGTGAATGATCTGGAATTGTTTGTCTTGATTTATGTGAATGACATCGTCTTACTAGGTTTCATCTTATGCATGATATGATCCTTGTATTGTGATGTGAATGTATGTGAACCATTGTTATTGTTGGACCATATTTGTGAGACTTATGGATATTGAGTAGATCTTGAGTTATGAAATTATATTGTTTGAAAGCATGTTAAGAATTGATCATGGTTGTGATCAGATGGTGAACATCTGGATCTGGAGTATACAAATCAGATTTTGATCTTAGTTGTGAAAGGAAATTAGTTTTGAGAAACCCTAATGGAAAGATTAGTAATTATGGGTCTTGAGAATTGAATTTCGACATTTGGGTGATTGAGAAATGTATCCTTAATGGAGATTAATTGAGGTTTGATTATTTTGCCTGAGAACGAACTATATTTCATGAACAATGAATCTTTAGAACTCCAGTGTGGATTTTGTATTTAGACCTAAAATAAGAAAACTGTAGGCCGACAGTCGACTGGCCTACTATACAGTCGACTGGTACGACTCTACTGATGCACCTTCAGTCTTTGGAGAAGCGTTCTGGATAGTCGACTTGACTTTTAACAGTCGACTGATCCACTGAGATTTATTTTTGTAAAATGTGTTCTGGACAGTCGACTTAGACTACTGTCAGTCGACTGGTCCACTGATGGAATATTTTGTTCAGTCCTTTTCGGGACAGTCGACCATTAACCTTTTTTAAGTCGACTGAGATCTTTTAAGTCGACTGATATGACTTAGTATATTTTTGTGAAATATTGGATATTTGTCCTCTGGACAGTCGACTTACCACAGTATAAGTCGACTGGTACTGAAGGATCTTTGTAATCTTTAGTGTTATTTCGAATGATTGGTTTTCAGATTATTCAGTCTATATTTGATCTTTGGTTCAGTATTTGATTTTGAGATATTTAGTTATGAATATGATTTTGAGATATTCAGTTGAGCCACTTTTGTTTAGTGGAATTTGTTTAGACTTTTGAGTTTGAGTCTCTAGAGGTAGGTGACCCTAGTATACCGGTGTTGAGATATTTGTTGAGGCCCGTTGAGGCATTTCAGTTATTCAGTTTCGAATTATCCCGGTAGGGCACACCGACTCTAGGAGATTTTGTTGAGTAATTCAGTAACCCGAAAATATTAAGGACAGGCATTAGTAGTGTTATGACGAATGGGAACATGAGTTATGCACCTCAGTATGACTTTAGATGCGAGAATTAATCTCCTGAATTATCCAAGGGATTTACTTGAGATGTGAGACCTATCTCCAGAATTATCCAGGTTGGCTGTCTGAGATGTGAGATATTTCTCCGGAATTATCCACGTAATTACTTGAGATGTGGGATTGATCTCCGGGATCATCGGAGTCGAGGCGACACATGTGGGGTATTCATGTGATGATGTGTTTATGTCTAGATGTGAGATGATCTCCAGAATTATCCAAGTGGTCACTTGAGATGTGGGATCAATCACGGAATTATCGGGCATGGGCTAATCCTCATAGTCTATCTTTATCTCTTAGTAATCATCGTTGTCAGCATATAGCATTTGTGTTTCCTTGACTCATTTTCATGCGTTTGGTTTTACTGTTTTCCACACCTGACATTCGGTTTTCGTAACACCTGTTTTCACTGCTTGTTACTTCTTATTTTGGTATATTTGGTTTACTACCTTTTGTTGAGAATATCATGATTTATGTTCATTTACGTTGCTTGTTTGATTTTATGTCACTCACACCATTTATGGCTGACCCCGTTTGTTTTGGGGGTTAGGGACTCTCTCTAGCCTCACATGTTGCAGGTTAATGCTTAGAGTTGGAGATGAAATGCTTAAGTTGCTTTTGAGATATATTTGACGCATAAGAGATTTGTGTAAATTTGTATTAGCAGTGTTGAGACAAATTGGTATTGTAAATAAAGAAATTATTGAGTTGAGTTTGTTTGAATTCCGCTGTGATTTGTAATAAGTTGTTGTAATAAATGTTGAAAACTTTAGTGGTGTTGTTTGTGTTATTATTACAATTGAAGTGGTTTGCTGGAAATGTACCACGTATTTTCTAAGCTCTGATATTAGAAATTCGGGGCGCTACAGAGATTGGTATCAGAGAAACGCTTCAATAGTAATACTAAACATGACATAAAAATAACCTAGGTGTGGACACTAGAGAGTGAGTACCTAGTTGTGGACATTAAAGAGTGAGTATCACATAGAACTGAATATGATGTTTTACCTTTGGGATTCAAACGAGTTTTTACCAAAGGTTATTGATGTGAGTTTGAATTGTGTGTGTGATGCTCTAACTTTTCCCTTGTTTTGCAGTATTCAAAATGGTTGCACCCAGGGGCAGGAATGGTGGCAATAATGAGGATGGATCTGGTAGTTCTCGGGGAACGGGAATTGACCTCGAAGCTGAGTTTGCCAAAGTGTATCAGACGTTGAATACGCTGATAGCATTTAATGTGGCACAAGCTCAGAATCAGCAGCAGAATCCGCAGCCAAATCATGGAGCTGGGCATGGATTGGTGAATGCCGATCCTCTTAAGCAGATTGAATCCTTTAAGAGGATGAGGCCGCCAGTCTTTGAGGGGCAAGCTGATCCAACAGCAGCAGATGATTGGATTCAGAAGATGGAGACGATCTTCGAAGTATCGGAGACTCCAGCAGCCAGCAAGGTGAAGTTGGCGTCGATGCAGCTTGAGAAGGATGCTGGTGTTTGGTGGGAGTCAGTAAAAAGGGCTCTGGGAGATCAGCAGTTGACTTGGGAAGCTTTCCTGGAGGAGTTCAGAGATCACTTCTTTCCTCTAGATGTTCAAGAGAAGAAGGCGACCGAGTTCATGAACCTTCAGCAGGGCAGCATGACCGTGCGGGAGTATGAGACCAAGTTTGCTTAACTTTCGAGGTATGCACCAGAGCTGGTCGTGGACGAAGCGAAGAAGGCCAAAAAGTTTGAGCAGGGCTTGCGGCCAAACTTGAGGTCGAGGATGGTTCCGTTGGGTATCAGGAGATTCGAGAAGCTGGTCAGGAGGGCAGCTATGACTGAGGAGGATATGGACCAGTTTCAGAAGAAACAAGATACATGGATCCGGAACAAGAGGCCAGCATCGGGCCATAGTGGGAAGGGATTCCCCGCAAAACAGGCCAAGTTCAGTGGACCGGTGCAGAAGGCACCTGCAACACAGGGAGTGACCTGCTACTACTGCAAGGAGGCAGGGCATTACAGGTCAGCATATCCGAAGTTGGAAGAGCATATTTATTCCTAGTGTGGGCAGACAGGACATTCTAAGCCCCATTGTCCACAACTGAAGAAGGATGGTTCAGGTGGGAGCAAAATCCAGAAGAGACAAGGGCGAGTATTTGCATTAACCGAGGAGGATGCGGGTAACTCGGAAAATGTAATACAGGGTATGCAAGAATTTTGAATTTTATTTTGAATCAATGTAATGAATAAAACCTTTATTTGAGAACAATTTAAGATTGAGTATCATTCTTATTGTAACAGGAGTTGTTTTAATAAATGGAATAAAGGCAAAGGTTTTGTTTGACACTGGTTCATCGCATACATTTGTATCGCCAAGTTTTGCAAGGATCTTAGGTTTGGAACCTAAATTGTTTCCAGGCAGGGTTTTGTCGGTGGCAACGCCGTCAGGAGAAGAGTTGATTGCGGATCGATATTACGAGGGCTGTGATATCGAGATTGGTGGAAGGATGTTCGGCATCGACTTGATCGAGCTGAAAGTTTTGGGTGTGGATGTCATCGTGGGCATCGATTGGATGGCAATATATTATGCCACAATTGATTGCAAGCAGAAGGAGGTGTTGGTGAAAGCACCAGGTGGACCTGCAGTGACTTTTCAAGGGAAGAAGAAGATTCCGAAAGTGACTGCAATGGTATCTAGGATGGCAATTTCAGATGAAGTCAAGGGCATTCCAGTTGTTCGAAATTTTCCTCAGGTGTTCTTGGATGATTTTCCAGGATTACCGCCGCAGAGAGATGTGGAGTTTGGCATCAATGTTCAGTCGGGGAGTGCGCCGATTTCCAAGGCTCCGTACAGGATGGCACCTGTAGAGCAAGATGAGGTGAAGAAGCAGATTGAGGAGCTATTGAGCAAGGGGCTTATCAGGCCGAGTTCTTCTCCGTGGGGAGCGCCAGTACTGTTAGTCAAGAAGAAGGATGGGTCAATGAGGATGTGCATTGACTATCGGGAGTTGAATAGGGTGACTATTCAGAACAAGTATCCACTGCCGCGTATTAATGATTTGTTCGACAGACTTCGAGGAGCAGCTGTGTTTTCGAAGATTGACTTGAGATCAGGGTATCATCAGGTACGAGTCAAGGAGGAAGATGTGAGTGAGACAGCTTTCAGGACTCGTCATGGACTGTATGAGTTTCTGGTAATGCCATTCGGGTTGACGAATGCGCCAGCAGTATTCATGGATATGATGAATCAGGTTTTGAGGCCATTTATTGACTCATTCGTGGTAGTTTTCATCGATGATATTTTGGTATATTCGAAGTCGGAGGAGGAGCATTCTACACACTTGACAGCGGTATTACAGAAGTTGCAGGAGCATAGCTTATATGCCAAATTGTTGAAGTGTGAGTTTTGGAAGTCTGAGGTAGCTTTCCTTGGGCATATTCTTTTTAAGGAGGGAGTAGCTACTGATCCCCAGAAAGTTGCAGCAGTGAAGGATTGGCCCAGGCCAACGTCTGTGAAGGAAGTCGGAAGTTTCTTGGGTTTAGCTGGATACTACAGGAGATTTATCTAGGGTTATTCTCAGATTGCAGTTCCATTGACAGGTTTGACCCGGAAGAGTGTGGCATTTGTGTGGACAGATAAGTGCGAGGAGAGTTTCCTTGAGTTAAAGGAAAAGTTGACTACTGCACCTATCTTAGCTTTGCCGCAAGCTGGGAAAGATTATGATATCTACAGTGATGCGTCTCTCAGAGGTTTGGGATGTGTCTTGATGCAAGAAGGCAAGGTCATTGCTTATGGTTCGAGGCAATTGCGTCCGCATGAGAAGAATTATCCGACGCATGATTTGGAGCTAGCAGCTATCATCTATGCCTTGAAGCTGTGGAGACATTATGTTTATGATGAGAAGGTTAACATTTACACTGACCACAAGAGCCTGAAGTACATTTATCAACAGAAGGATCTAAATCTTCGGCAGAGAAGGTGGTTGGAAGTATTGGAAGACATTCGTCCTGAGATCAAGTATCATCCGGGCAAGGCAAATGTGGTGGCTGATGGACTTAGCAGGAAGAGTAGTTTATCAAGTTTGATCACTACTCGAAAGGAGTTGGCAGCAGAAATTGATCAGGCAGGTATCGAGGTGGTACTGTAAGGTTTAGGGGCATCTTTGGCTCAGTTGAGGCTGCAGCCATCTTTGAGAGAGAGGATTGTGGAAGGACAGAAATCAGATGCAGAGATTCAGAAGATGTTGCAGCAGGTTTCAGAGGGCAAGCTATCAGAGTTTCGTGTCCAAGATGGAGTTCTTTGGACGGGTGAGAGGTTGTGTGTTCCAGATAATGCAGATTTGAGAGAGAGTATCTTGCAGGAAGCATACAGTACATTGTTGTCAGTTCATCCAGGAGGCACGAAGATGTACAGGGACATCAAACAGCACTTTTGGTGGTCTGGTATGAAGCGAGATGTAGCAGATTTTGTGGCAAGGTGTCTGACTTGTCAGCAGATCAAAGCAGAAAATCAGAGACCTGGAGGTTTGTTACAGCCATTACCCATTCTGGAGTGGAAGTGGGAGAATATCAGTATGGATTTCATCACAGGTTTGCCGAGGAGTTCGAAGGGCAATGACTCAATTTGGGTTATTGTGGACCGTTTGACTAAGTCGGCACACTTTCTAGCCATGAAGATTACTTGGTCGATGGAGAAATTGGATGAGTTGTACATTGGTGAATTTGTGAGACTTCATGGAGTTCCTGTGTTGATTGTATCCGACAGAGATCCGAGGTTTACTTCAAGGTTTTGGAAGAGCCTGCAAGCAGCTTTGGGTACCAGGACTGATTTCAGTACCGCTTTTCATCCACAGACCGATGGTTAGACGGAGAGGGTGAATCGAGTGCTGGAAGATATGTTGAGGGCTTGTGTTATGGATTTCGGTGGTAGTTGGGAGAGATACTTGGCATTGGTTGAGTTTGCTTATAACAACAGTTACCATGCGAGTATTGGGATGACACCGTATGAGGCTTTGTATGGGCGGAGGTGCAGGACACCTGTTTGTTGGTATGAGGTTGGTGAGAGGCAGATGTATGGTCCTGAGATCGTGCAGCAGACGTCAGAGCAGATTGAGCTGATTCGCAAGAGGTTAGTCGAGGCTCAGAGTCGGCAGAAGAGTTATGCTGATACTCGACGAAGAGACTTGGAGTTTGAGGTTGGGGATGCAGTTTTTCTCAAGGTTTCTCCGACCAAAGGAGTGATCAGGTTTGGTAAGGGAGGCAAGTTGGCGCCAAGGTATATTGGGCCATACAGGATCATGGAGCGGATTGGCAAGACCGCTTATAGATTGAAGCTTCCAGAGGAGTTGGCACAGGTGCATGATGTGTTTCACGTGTCATTGTTGAGGAAGTATGTGCCAGATCAGAATCATCAGTTGGTAGAGGTTCCTAAAGGATTGCGGGTGAACTTGAGTTATAGGGAACGGCCCGTTGAGATCGTTGACCGTAGAGAGAAAGTTCTGAGGAGCAAGGTGATACCTATGGTCAAGGTGTTGTGGAGGAATCAACAGTTCGAGGAGGCTACTTGGGAGCCCGAGGACCGCATGCAGAAGGATTTCCCTGAACTGTTTGTATGAGTGTATTTCTATTATGTGATTGTAATTCTTTAGAATGATAGTACTTTGGTTTGAGTTGTATTTCTCTTATTTTGATTGAATTGTCATATGCAACTGTTTGAACTATGTTTCCATTATGAGATGTTGATTTCCTTGTTGATATATTGTTTGGACTATGTTCTATATATGAGATATTATTTCTTTTGATGATATGTTGTTTGGACTCATTAGTAGTAGTTCTGAGGATAGAACTCTTCTAAGGAGGGAGTGATGTAGAACCCCGTATTTTCAAATATTACTTTTATATTTGAAAATGAATTTAAATTTATTTTTGGAGATTTAATGAATATTATCAGAAAATTTATCTTTGTACACGTGCAAAACACGTGCAAATGCTTTTATGAGAAATGTGAAAATTTAGTTTTCTTTATGAAAAATCTTTATCTAATATTTGATATTTAATTAGTATTTTTCCAGATTTTTCTGAAATTTATTGGAGCTATTCGCAATTTTTGGGAAAGGAAGGACCTTTTTGTAAAATTGACAATTTTAAGGGTTAAAGTGCAAAATGTGATTTCTGGACGTTTTGAACAGTATCAATTGAGATTTAGAAGTATATTTTCTCTTAAGTCCCAATTTAAATAAATTTTGATGGAATTTTCAAGAATAGAATCATATGTACAAGTTGTATTTTGGAAAGGATTGTTTTACAAAATTGGGTAAAACCCTAAATCTATTATCCGGCATATTTAAAAGAATTTTCTCCAGCCGTCATTTACAATACATAGAATTTTTGGAGATTTACTTTGGTGGAGAAAGAAGTTTTTGGATCTAGCAAGGAGGAAAGTTTTTCGTGGATCTTCTCTAAATCAAGGTGAGTGACATTTGTTTGTGTTGTTGCTTGATTTTGTGAATGATCTGGAATTGTTTGTCTTGATTTATGTGAATGACAACGTCTTGCTAGGTTTCATCTTATGAATGATATGATCCTTGTATTGTGATGTGAATGTATGTGTGCCATTGTTATTGTTGGACCATATTTGTGAGACTTATGGATATTGAGTAGATCTTGAGTTATGAAATTATATTGTTTGAAAGCATGTTAAGAATTGATCATGGTTGTGATCGGATGGTGAACATCTGCATCTGGAGTATACAAATCAGATTTTGATCTTAGTTGTGAAAGGAAATTAGTTTTGAGAAACCCTAATGGAAATTAGTGATTATGGGTCTTGAGAATTGAATTTCGACATTTGGGTGATTGAGAAATGTATCCTTAATGGAGATTAATTGAGGTTTGATTATTTTGCCTGAGAACGAACTATATTTCGTGAACAATGAATCTTTAGAACTCCAGTGTGGATTTTGTATTTAGACCTAAAATAAGAAAACTGTAGGCCGACAGTCGACTGGCCTACTATACAGTCGACTGGTACGACTCGACTAATGCACCTTCAGTCTTTGGAGAAGCGTTCTGGACAGTCGACTTGACTTTTAACAGTCGACTGATCCACTGAGATTTATTTTTGTAAAATGTGTTCTGGACAGTCGACTTAGACTACTGTCAGTCGACTGGTCCACTGATGGAATGTTTTGTTCAGTCCTTTTCGGGACAGTCGACCATTAACCTTTTTTAAGTCGACTGAGATCTTTTAAGTCGACTGATATGACTTAATATATTTTTGTGAAATATTGGATATTTGTCCTCTGGACAGTCGACTTACCACAGTATAAGTCGACTGGTACTGAAGGATCTTTGTAATCTTTAGTGTTATTTCGAATGATTGGTTTTCAGATTATTCAGTCTATATTTGATCTTTGGTTCAGTATTTGATTTTGAGATATTCAGTTGAGCCACTTTTGTTTAGTGGAATTTGTTTAGACTTTTGAGTTTGAGTCTCTAGAGGTAGGTGACCCTAGTATACCGGTGTTGAGATATTTGTTGAGTTATTTGTTGAGGTCCATTGAGGCATTTCAGTTATTCAGTTTCGAATTATCCCGGTAGGGCACACCGACTCTAGGAGATTTTGTTGAGTAATTCAGTAACCCGAAAATATTAAGGACAGGCATTAGTAGTGTTATGACGAATGGGAACATGAGTTATGCACCTCAGTATGACTTTAGATGCGAGAATTAATCTCCTGAATTATCCAAGGGATTTACTTGAGATGTGAGACCTATCTCCAGAATTATCCAGGTTGGCTGTCTGAGATGTGAGATATTTCTCCGGAATTATCCACGTAATTACTTGAGATGTGGGATTGATCTCCGAGATTATCGGAGTCGAGGCGACACTTGTGGGGTATTCATGTGATGATGTGTTTATGTCTAGATGTGAGATGATCTCCAGAATTATCCAAGTGGTCACTTGAGATGTGGGATCAATCACGGAATTATCGGGCATGGGCTAATCCTCATAGTCTATCTTTATCTCTTAGTAATCATCGTTGTCAGCATATAGCATTTGTGTTTCCTTGACTCATTTTCATGCGTTTGGTTTTACTGTTTTCCACACCTGACATTCGGTTTTCGTAACACCTGTTTTCACTGCTTGTTACTTCTTATTTTGGTATATTTGGTTTACTACCTTTTGTTGAGAATATCATGATTTATGTTCATTTACATTGCTTGTTTGATTTTATGTCACTCACACCATTTATGGCTGACCCCGTTTGTTTTGGGGGTTAGGGACTCTCTCTAGCCTCACATGTTGCAGGTTAATGCTTAGAGTTGGAGATAAAATGCTTAAGTTGCTTTTGAGATATATTTGACGCATAAGAGATTTGTGTAAATTTGTATTAGCAGTGTTGAGACAAATTGGTATTGTAAATAATGAAATTATTGAGTTGAGTTTGTTTAAATTCCACTGTGATTTGTAATAAGTTGTTGTAATAAATGTTGAAAACTTTAGTGGTGTTTTTTGTGTTATTATTACAATTGAAGTGGATTGCTGGGAATGTGCCACGTATTTTCTAAGCTCTTATATTAGAAATTTTGGGGCGCTACACACAGAGCTTCGGATCCCCTCCTGTCCCGTGCCTTCCCTGTCACCCTCCGGGGTCTGGTTCGGGAATGGTTCTCCAAGCTCATCCCCAGCTCGATCTACTCGTTCGACCAGCTGGAGGCCAATTTCTTGGCCCACCTTTGTGACCAGCAGATAATCCGAGAAAACGAGCGCGGGACCTCCGACAGAAGGAAGGGGATTCACTTCGGCAGTTCGTCCGGAGGTTCACCATGGAGGCGAGATCGGTCTCCTCCCTTGACACTGGGGTCGCCTCTGCAGCATTCCGACACAACATCCGGCACGGCCAACTAAAGGCATCCCTGGCAAAGAAACCTCCCCTCGATTTCCCTGACCTGCTCAATCGGATCGAAAAATACATCCGGGCCGAAGAGGCCCTAAATCCCGAGGACACCAAGGAGACTCAGGGAAAGGAGAAGCGCAAGGCCGACGAGGCAGAGCCAGCTAAGAAGGCCCCAAAAGACGGAGCCATCATAAAGAAGGTCCTTGCGATCCCGCACTTCGAGAGGTACACGCCACTAATGCAGAACGTGTCGACTATCCTCTTAGCAATAGAGGACAGGGACCTCATCCAGATGCTACCTCGACCGACCAACAATAAGAAAAGAGATCAACAGTTCTACTGCTGCTTCCACCGGGACAACGGGCACGACACCGACTACTGCTAGGCCCTGAAAGACGAAATCGAAGCCCTCATCCGACGAGGGTACCTCCAGGAATTCACACAGGAAGATGCCTGGGACCGAAGAGACACGAGGAACCGGAGAACTTCCCCTCCTCCTCATGCCCCCAAACCACGTCCCGAGCGGAACCCCGAGCCTGAAGAAATCGAGGGTTAAACCATCCTGCATTGCGTCCATGGGGGGCCCATGGGAGGAGAGTCCAAAACTTCGCACAAGGCGTTCGTCCGAGAGGTAAACGCCATCCAGGGTCTCCTTTCCCCCCCAGGTCCAGCAGCTCCTTGTCTCCTTCTCAGGGGAAGACCTGGAGGGAGTCCGGCTTCCACACCGCGATGCGCTCATCATCAGCCTTAGCATGGCGAACTATGAGGCCCGCCGGGTCCTCGTGGACAACGGAAGCTCGGTGAACATTCTCTTGCTGGAAGCATTCGAGAACCTCAAACTCTCCCGGGATAAGCTGAAGCCAGCCGGATACACCCTACACGGGGTCTCCGGCATCCCGATGCTAATAGAAGGGATCGTAACCTTAGACATCACCGCCTGTACGACCCCTCACAGGCAGACCGAGTCGATGGACTTTATGGTTGTAAACGTCAAGGCAGCCTACAATGCCATCCTCGGCCGACCAGGACTCTGCTCCCTCTAGGCTGTTCCCTCGGCCTACCACCAAAAGCTGAAATTCCCCACCAAGTTAGGTGTCGGAGTTGTCCGAGGAAACCAAGAAGCAGCATGGTCGTGCCATATGACGGCAGTCGGCGGTGGTGTGTTTCCCCTGGACGCCATCGAGCTGCAGCCCGACAAAAGCCAACCCGAGCCTGAGCCGGTGGACGAATTAGAGGAAGTCTCATTCGAGACAGGGGACCCATCGAAGTGGTTCTGCGTGAGCTGCTCCCTCGCTCCCAACCTCAAGACCGACCTGGTCGACTGCATTCACCGCAATGTCGACCTATTCGCCTGGAAGCCCTCTGATATGCCTGGGATCTCCGAAGACATAATCATGCACAAAATCAGCGTGATCCCTGGTTCGAAGCCGATCGTCCAGAAGCGACGTCTGTTCGCCCTGGAGAGGCAGCAGGCAGTGAAAGTGGAGGTGGACAAACTCTTGTCCGCTCATTTCATACAAGAGGTCAGCTAAACTGAGTGGCTGGCGAACGTCGTGATGGTCAGAAAGGCGAGCGGGAGCTGGAGGATCTGCATAGACTTTACTGACCTCAATAAGGCGTGCCCCAAAGATCCGTTCCCTCTCCCCAGCATCGACGCTCTGATCGACGCAATGTCGGGTCACGAGCTCCTTTATTTTATTAACATCTTCTCAAGTTACAACCAGATCTGAATGTTCCCGCCTAATATAGCCAAGAAATCCTTCTTTACGAGGTCGAGTATGAGGCCATGATCGCCAGGCTCACCTTGGCACATCAGGTCGGCACCAGGTAGATCAGGGCCTTCGGCGACTCTCAGCTCATGGTTAATCAGATCATCGGAGAGTACGAGGCCCGTGACGATCGGATGATCCAGTACTTGGCCATGGTCCAGCAGCTTTTGGCATCCTTTGACAAATCTGCAGTCATAAGGATCCCCAGAAAGCAAAATGCCCAGTCCAACACTCTGTCAAAGTTAGCCTCCTCTCCCTTCGAAGTTCTCGACCGCACCGTCCTGATCGAAGTACTCCTGAAGCCAAGTACCGACCTCCGCAAGATCCTCTGCATCGAAGATGGAGCTCATCCGGACCATTGGACCACTCCCATAAAAAAGTTTCTAATCAAAGGAGAGCTCCTCGAAGACCGAGCCGAGGCAAGGCGGGTCAGGGTCCATTCAGAGAGGTTCACCATGATCAGCAAGACCCTCTTGAAAAGATCATACACAATGATGGACGGAAGGCCCTACCTCCGCTGCTTAACCCCAACGAAGCAAAATACGCTCTCGAGGAGATCCATGAAGGAATTAGCGGGTGCCATATGGGAAGCCGATCGCTTGCACGAAAGGCTCTGAATCACGGGTACTACTGGCCTACAATGCTAAAAGATGCCCTGACCCTGGTAAAGAAGTGTGGCCCTTGTCAAAGGTTCTCCTCGGTGAAAAGAGCTCTGCAAGAGAACCTCCGCTCCCTGGCTAGTCCTATCCCCTCTGCTATGTGGGGGATAGATCTGGTAGGCCCATTTCCGAATTCAACGGGCCAAAGAAAGTTTCTCATAGTGGCAATCGACTACTTCATAAAGTGGATCGAGGCCGAGCCTCTGGCCACGATCACCGGGCAACAGACCCAACAATTTTTTTGGAAACACATCGTTTGCCGATTTGGGATTCTACAAGTACTCATCACGGATAATGGTACTCAATTCGCGGGTAAGAATTTCCAAAAATTCTATGAAGATCTCGGGATCCAGCAGTGCTTTTCTTCGGTATGCCACCTGTAGTCAAATGGCCAAGCCGAGAATGCGAACCACTAGATCCTTGACAGTCTCAAGAAACGACTTGATAACTCTTCCAAGGGGTTATAGGTTGACGAGCTGCCAAGCGTTCTCTGGGCCTACCAAACGACGAAGAGAATCCCCACGGGAGAGTCGCCATTCAATCTGACATACGGCACGGAGGCCGTAATTCCTGTGAAGATCGGGCTCCCTTCGCCCCAGATCATGGCCTTCGACGAAGCAAGCAACTCAGCACAGTTGCGTGGCAACCTAGATCTCATAGACGAGGTCAGGGAGGATTCTGCCATTAGAAGAAATACCTACCAACAGAGGATCGAAAGGTTCTACAATAAAAAGATGCATCCCACCGACATCAAGCTGGGGGACCTCGTCCTCCGAAAGCTGGCGGTATCTACCCGGCAAAAAGAGGATACTGGCCCTAAACTGGAAAGGCCCGTACAAGGTATCTGAGGTTGTAAGCCCGGGCACGTACCGCCTCACCGACCCAAAGGGTAACGCTTTCAAGAGGCTCTAGAACGCAGAGCACCTCATCAGATTCCTACAAGGGGAGGGGTAGCCTCGACCGCCAATATAAGTTATGAAAAATGTAATCGATACGTCGTGCCTTGTTTTGTAAAGTCCAAGTATGATGGAATTATGCCAGCTTTTTTAAAACAAGCTTTGGCTTCATATTAGCTCTCTTAAAAAAAACATGTCTCGGGCTCGACATTCGGAAGAAACCACGAGCAACAAAAAGCTTCTCTTACAAACTTAGGGTTCGGCGTTCGGAAGAAACAGCGAGCCACAAAAAGCTTCTTTTACAAGCTTAGGGCTCGGCCCTCGAAAGGAACTGCGAGCCACAAAAAGCTTCCCTTACAAACTTGGGGCTCGACATTCAGAGGCACCTCGAGCCAGAAAAAGTCACCTCTAAGGTATGGGGGCTCGGCATCGTCCTCGAGCATGGTTTGGGCTTGATCAAGCCCATCAACCTATGAGCTCGGCGATGACTGCCAGCTACACCCATACTATCTTTCCGGGAACAGGTGCGAGGGCTCGGTGTCGACCTTGAGCAAGGCCTTGACTTTTCTCAAAGCCACGCGACCTTGACACTCGGCGACGACCTACAGCTACACCCATCACTGGCTTCTCTAAGTCATGGGGGCTAGGCATCAACCTCGAGCATGGTTTGGGCTTGATCAAGCTCATCAACCTATGCGCTCAGCAATGACTGCCAGCTACACCCGTACTATCTTTCTGAGAACAGGTGCGGGGGCTCGGCGTCGACCTCGAGCAAGGCCTTGGCTTTTCTCAAAGCCACGTGACCTTGATGCTCGAAAATGACCTGTAGCTACACCCATCACTGGCTTCTCTAAGGTATGGGGGCTCGGCATCAGCCTCGAGCATGGTTTGGGCTTGATCAAGTCCATCAACCTATGCGCTCAACGTTGACTACCAGCTACATCCGTACTATCTTTCCGAGAATAGGTGTGGGGGCTCGGCATTGACCTCGAGCAAGGCCTTGGCATTTTTCAATGCCACTCGACCTTGATGCTTGGCAACGACCTGCAGCTATGCCCATCACCGGCTTCTCTAAGGCATGGGGGCTCGACATCGGCCTCGAGCATGGTTTGGGCTTGATCAAGCCCATCAACCTATGCGCTCGATGATGACCTTTGGCTACGCCCATACTATCTGTCAAGGCATACACATAAGGGCTTGGTGTCGACCTCGAGCAAGGCCTTGGCCTTTTCAAGCCTTGCCTTTTACGCTCGGTGATAACCTTCAACCACGCTCGTTCCAAAAATTTTCATTAAAGATTTAGGGTGCTCGCCTTCGGCAAACGCCCCGAGCCCCGGACCGTTTGTTAACCCACCTCTCACCTGCGAACAATTCGGGGTTTACGGCTTTCGGAGCCAAAACCCCAAATTGTTTGATGGTGACAGGGGAGCCACTGACCCAGGACTTTCACCGAGCCAATTGATTGACCCACCACTCATCTGTGAGCAACTCGGGGTTTATGGCCCTCAAAGCCAAAATCCCGAATTGTTCGAGGGTGACAGGTGAGCCACCAACCCAGAAATCACGAACCAAAGTTCTACTTATGGGCACCCACCTTCGGCAGGTACTCAAATCACATAGACAGGGTCGACCCACCTGTCACCCGCTGACAGGTCGGGGTCAACGACCCTTGGAGCCGAAACCCCGAATTGTCAGTGGGTGGCAGATGAGTCAATCTCAATTCCTGATGAAAAACAATGGGGAGATGGGGATTATATAGACCCCTGAGCAGCGCATTTGTTACATCGGGAAGTCTAAATGGTGGAAGGCGAAATGTCGTTATTAATGTTTATCGGAAGGCGAAACATCACTCATTGGGCGTTGCCTGCAAGAAACTACGGTCTCAAGCTACACTCCTTTTGCCTCGGTGGCGACCTCTTGCAAGGCCGAGCTCATCAACAATCTCGAGCTACACTCCTGCCCTCCTCACTCAATAAATCATCAAAGTTAAAGAAGTCGGAAGTTTTTATTACTCGTAGAGCGCAAGAAATGGCTGCCCAATACAATGAAAAGCCTACAAATCACTCATCGCTCGGCTTAAATCTCAAACTCGGCGCTTCCCACGGGTTCCTTCGCATGCTCGGCTGGTCCAACCGGGGAAGGCACTCCGGTAACAGAGCTTTCTACATTGGCAGGTCAGACCGCCTCCAAGAAAAAGGTCAGAGAAGGCCTTAGCACGGAATTGCTTGCATCCTCGATTAGACCGGTGCCTAGAATTAGCTTCAACCTATGGTTCTCCAACTCTTTCTCCACAACAGCCTTACGAAGAAAAGACTCTGAAGCCGACTGCCCACTCGAGGCATCCGGGATCGACCAGTTCGTCTTAACTGTCCACCAGTTTCGGTCGGCTAAGGCCTTCTTCAAACGAGCGACCTCCAAGCTGAGCTCTTTAGAGTTGTTCATGAAGTAATTCACTGCGATCGCTCGGTCCCGAGCCTGTTTACATTAGTGAGCCAAAGCACTCTCCATGGCCCCCAGCCCAGCTCGGACCCCGGAGACCTCGGCAGAACCAAGGTCAACGCCGAGGACCTCATGCGTCTATCAAAAAGACAGGGAAAAAACAATAGGTCAAAAAAGAGTCGAAAAAACACAAGTCATAGAGCATCGGCCAAAAAATTCTTCGTTTATAAATTCAAAAATTTTCCAGTTACAAAAAGCGGTGGCCAGTCCGCGTAAGACGTTTACAAAATCAAACGGGAGAACCTAAAACTATGCTTGAGGGGGGGTGGCACCTCTTTGTCAGCAGGGTCGCCCCTGACCTTCTCTTGGTGAGGGTCCCCCATCTCCTCACCATCGGGTGTCGGCGGATGCTCGGGTTGCCAGTTATAGTGAAGGTGGTCGACCTTCTTGTCCGGATAGATCAACTGGAAATGCTCCTTAGGCCTGTCATAGGCCTCGTCCTATGCGAGGATCAGGGTATCCACCATGGTGATCTCCACCTCCTCCATGGCCTTCTGCGCCTTCGTAGCTTCCGCCTGGGCCTTCTCCCTGAGGCGCTCCACCTTTTTCTTATGATGATCGGCTATCGAGACCATCTGGGCCTCGTAGACCACCTCCATGCTCCGAGCCTCCTTCAGCTCGTCCGTCAGCTTGGTCACCTTGCGGAAATACTTCTCCGCATTCCTCCTCTCGATGAGGACCTCCTTCTCCAAGCACTTCTGAAAGTGCTGTCCATGAAGCATCGCCTGTCCGAGAAAGAAAAAATTAGAATAAATTCTAGAGTCTAAACTCAAAGCAAAATTGCGAACACTTACCGAGAGATGCGCCTGAGACCACCTCATAAAGGCCACCTCGAATGTTTGCATCGCTAGAGCCATTCGATCTCGCTCTGTGGCGATGTTCCTGACCTCCTCTATGGGCACTGGACCCTCAAGCAGGGAATCCTCTGTGAGAACCCCCCAAAATGGGGCATGCGGCTTCAGGCCCTGTTGCCCGACCATCTGCTCGGCACTGGGCCAAGGTGGGTGAACCCTTGTAATGTAATTTTAATATACTTAAACAAAAAATGTCATGTAATTTTAATAATAAACAAAAAAATGTAACAATAATAAAAAGATTGAAAGAGTGAAATTGCCAAAAAAATTATATATCATTAATATGATTTCAACTTATACAAGTTTCACAATTTGTAATAAGAAAAAAAAAATTCTACAAATTTGTTTTATAAAATAACAAATTTCTTAGATACAATTTCAATTTTCTTTAATTTTCCTAATTTTAAGTAACAAACAAAGAATTTATACAATTTTTTATACATTTAGAATTGTCTTCAATTTGTTATTGTTGTTGTTGGTCTTGAATTCTTCATTTTGGTTGCTATTGTTGTTGTTGTTGTTGTTGTTCTTCCGGCGAGGTGCTCCCACTTGTGGACCTATCGAACGCTTTTCCTTGAGTCCTATCTTTGGCCTTGAGTCAGTCTTCTGTGCAGACGAGCATCTCCAACAATTGGGGTTTTAAGCGATTCCTGTAATCGGTTAGAACCCTGTCACTTGTAGAAAAAGCACTTTCTGAACCAACTATAGAGACAGGGGGAGTTAATAGATCTTTAACCATATATTTAAGAATACTATAAGTATGTTCGTGGTCTTTCCACCATTGTAACATATCTACTGAAGAAGTAAAAGATTCAGAATCTAGTTGATTATACCAATTTAATTCATTTGGTTGATTAGTCCTAGGTTTTTTTTGATTGAATTTATACAAGTAAATTAAATGTTCTATCATATAATTTACTCTTACCTTTATCTTTGAAAGTAGCAAAAGAAGAACTAACTAAAGAAGTTATAATACTAGATGCAAAACTTCTATCATAATAATCATACAAGTTATTTAATGTCGATTCAAATTTAACTAAAAATGTTCCGCAAACAATTTCAGATTCATCTATACCAAGTAAAGTAAAAAAAATTTCATTCAAACTCTTCGTACCTTCTAATTTGATACGAGGATCCATCACAGTAGCAACACAATATAATATAGGAGGAGGATTAAAATACTTCAAAAATTTTACATATGCAGGTTTCACAATATGACCAATAAAAGCATCATCGATCATTTCTTTGAAAGTTTGCATCATAGTAACTATTGAAATAAAAATAATACTAGAAGTACATTCATAAGATTTTGAAAATTTGAAAGTTGCGATTTTAAAAGATTCTAAAAATTTCAACAAAGATTCGGCGTAAAACCAATGTTGGGGAGTCATTTCAAAATTTGGCATATTTTTTGCAAGACAAAAATCATTTGTACATGCTTTATATTCAGTAACAACTTGTAGCAAATCAAAAATAGAGTTCCATCGGTGTTTAACATCCTTTGGAAATTTTCTAAAATGTACATCTTTAAGCCTACACCAAGCTTTCCATTCTTGAAATATGGTGTCACTTAATGCAATAAAATGTACACAATTCCTAATGTTGTTAGACATAATTTTATCACGAATATGAAAAATATCACGAATTTCTAAAATACGGTTTGCAATTTCATTACCACTATGGGGATATGGCAATGCGGCAAGTGATATGATCCTTTTTTGAAGAATCTAATCACTGTCGATCCAATGACAGGTTATTCCCATCATTGGAATATTGTTGCAACCCGTCCAACAATCGAATGTTAAAGAAACTCTACAAGTTAAACTCCATAAAATTGAAATCAAAGCTTCCCTCATTTTATTGTACATTTTAAAACAATCCGATTTGCAAGTATTCCTAGGGATTCTTTAAAATGGGGGTTTAAAGCGGTTTGATTAAAATTTTCTAATTCCCTACTCTCGGGACAGAAAAGTGGTAACTCTTTCTTGATTATTAATCGGGCCATTTTTTCGACGAACAAGTTCGGGATCATAAGAATGACTATCAACTACACCGGTCCTAGGGTGGATTTTTTGTTGGCCGGGTAGGTCAACAAGAAGTTCTTTATGCACATTTTGGATGTGTCGTCTAATTGTACCAGTGCCCTCACCCCACTTCCATTTGTATGGCTTCCAACATGTTTTACCAACTTTTAAACCTACACCCGGTGCATTTTTGTCCGGAATATAATCATAAAATTTGTGCCAATCACTACTTTCTCATCTAGTTTTCCTACTAGTAGCCGGTTGTTTTGTTTCGGTTGCTTGTGTTTGTGGTTCTTCTTCTAAATCTATGTCTCCTACAAAATCATCGTGTGTACCAATGTTTCGGGTCATAGTATTATGGTACTCTTCGGCGGGCTCATTTTGTGGGACGATTGAAGGCCTATGGGAAGTGCCGGTGAAATCTTGTTCACTTTGACTATGGCCGCTACCTCATGATCTAGACATGTTGACATATAGTAGCGTATGTGAAAAATTTAAATAAAATGTAGGCGCGATAAGTTACAAAAAAGAATCTAGAAAACAAGAGGGTTGTGAGAGAGAAAATAAAAAACCAACAAACAAATATGTTACAAAAAATTATAACTACAAAATAAATAAAAATAGAAGAAGAGGGTTGTAAAATTTTGATACTGTTCACCGCGGATAATCGTATATAAAATGAGAGTGAAAATAAAAATAGAAATAGAAGAAGAAGTCCGTAATTGAAGACTTGAAGAGAGCTTCTTTGTTTGATCACATGAGGAGTAGAAGACTTGAAGACGTAGTTGAATGTTGAATTCGATACAATCGGAATTTGTCGTTTGATCGTTTATATGTTGCTACCTTCTTTGTTCAATTGTTCACAAAAATTGATATGAATTGAGTAATAATAGTAGAAAGAGTAAGAGAGTAAGGTGTGAATTTTTAGTTTGGATTTTAGGGGTATTTATAGGGGAAAAATAAAAAAAACAAAACAAAAAAAAAACCAGAAAAAACAAAAATGAACGGCTTAAAGAGCCGTTAATGAGCTCTCGGCCCATTGGACCCGAGGGTCGAATGTTTGACCCGTACAGCTCAAACGGTCTGCATCCCGCGGTTAGGCGAGCAGGTCGGGTAATGTACCACGGGTTATCGGTCCAGGTTTAACGGGTTCAATTTGTTCTTTTTAAGACCCGGGTCGACCCATTTCCTTTTTAAGAACCGGTCATTCATGGGCCGGGTTAGGCGAGCGGGTCGCGGGCGGTTCGCGGGTCGACCCAGCTCGTTTGCCATCCCTAGACCACACCGAAAAAATTCCAATGTGAAAGAGGCTTGCGGGTCTGGGACTGTGTCAAACCCAACGACTTTAGATGGGGGTTTTGGATTTTGGTTTTGTTTAATTAAATAGAACCATACCCAATCCAAATTGGGCAACGTTTTGATTTTTGGTCAAACTAGACTATATCCATTATGGCTTTTGGGCCTAATTGGATATGGCCCAGTAATGTTTGGTCAACACTAACTAGTAATTTACACGTGCGATGCACGTTTTAATAATTTCAAAAAATAATAATAAAAACGTAGGGAGGATTTGAACCGGAAACCTCCTTTATATTAGTTATGCACGTGCGTTGCACATGTTGGTAGAATGACAAAATGACAAATGACACTAAGGCCTTCTCCCATTATAATATTAGAGATCTATTTTCGGTCGAGATCCATAGCCAAAACAGACTTGATATCTAATAGGGTATGCCATGGATCTTTTTTGTCAATTTTTGAATATCTCGAATCCGTTTTCACCAGGATTTGAACCTAGTATACCAGAAGAAGTATTTTTAGGTTGGGTATACGGTATTTTGTTTTGACCTAAAAATTCGGAGCAACCTACATAATTATGAATTTACCCACATTAATTTAAAATGATTTGCTCACTTTCGTTAGAGGCTAATGAGCTGATTTTGACGAGTCAAGTAATGAGTCCGATCATCAACGCACTGTATGTGAAAACTTATGCAGATACAAAGTTATATTTGTTGCCAAGAACTTGCAAAAACAAAATTATGTTTTACTTTTATAATATTGTTTTGTGCAGGTTTGCAGCACTGTAAGTAAAAAATAAAATTCTCTAAAAAACTGTGTTTGTAAGGTATATATTTTTATGTCTCGGGTCTTAGAAAATGACGTGTGTTATTTTTTGATAAAACTGTATGCTGGGCATTGAGGAGACGGGCTCTCCCTTCCATATAGATGCTTGAATTCGCTGGTTGCATGTGGTTTTTGCAATGTAGGCACTCTTTTACCTGTTGTTTATTCGATGAATGTAACAATATCTGATGGACCTGAGTGAGGACAATTTTATAAGTGGAAGCAAATGAGAAATGATGTAAATTTCAATTTATGTGTGCTTACGACAATGCCCCATATGCAAAGCAAGCAAATTCCCTTGGCTGAATATAATCATTTTTCTTTATTTATTATTTTTCTGTAATCGATGTTTTTGAGTTTTTTTTAGAAAAAATTATTGGATTATAGAAGAACAACATAGAACTTTATGGTAGTATTGTTCTCCTACGACTGAATTTTATTGATTATGAAGTTTTGGGTTGTTGTCTCGCATGTACATGGTTTTTGATATATCAACTCTCTATGTTGAACATTTTTTGTTTTATAAATATGTCGTAGTGTTGGTGATGTCTCGTTGTTTTTTTATCTCGTCAAGAGAAGAAGTTGGAAGCGAGGATTATGCCTTTCATATTGTGTCTAATTTTCTCTTATGATTGAGGATGTATTTATACATCACTACCACTACGACTAATTCTCCTAATGACGACACCGATACGTATCTTTCCAATAATTGGAATAAATTGTGTGAGAGCAGTGAGATTGCGATGCATGTTGCTAAGCATTTAAGCATAGAAAATCTCCTCGGGAATTCTGAGAACTCCCCACCACCAAAGCGAGCTTTGAAAACCGTTCTCTTGTTATTCTTTTTTTTTGTTCTCCCTTCTGACCACTGAATACAATTGCCTTACACCTCAGGGACTGAAGTTGATTATTGAAACTAGGCCTTAACATCAGGTCCAAATGTCAGGGGCTATCTTGAAGCAAAAACCCTACCGATGTACTCATCGAGATTGCCAATTTTTGTATTAGACTGAGATAGTCAGAGAAGATGGTAGAAAGAGAGACAGATAATCATCGGAGAAGGGGGGGGGGGGGGGGGGGCGCCAGATGTCGCTGACCTTCGCTAACTGCTAATGAGCTATTGTGATTGAATTTGAGAGCCAATTGTGCATGTTATACCCTGTTTTTGTGCAACATGTTCATTTTGTTTTGAGGTTGTTACCTTATCGATATAATTTTAGAGATTAAGCGCCTTAGATTGGTTAGGGCTGCTGCATCTCAAATGGGTAAGCAGAGGGCAAGTAGGTTGTAATACCCTAGAAATTATTATTATAATTATTATTATTATTATTATTATTATTATTATTATTATTATTATTATTATTATTATTATTATTATTACTAGTTTTGTCCGTGGGGACGTGCCTACGGCACATCTTCGGAACGATACAGCATATGAAAGTATTGTAAACATTAAAACAACAATTATGTAGCTCAAGTTTGAATAGTAAAACAATAATTAGTTGTAAATAAAAGTCAATGTTTCCAGTAATATATGTTGAAAAATAATTATAAATGGGGTTGTAAAATCCAACTTCTTAGAACTTTGAGTGTGGAAAATGATGAAATTTAACTGTTGATGAGATATTTGTTATTTTCAATGTAACATGAGCAATAAAAAATGCATAAAAAATCTGAAAATTTACAAACCTGAAATTTGAAAATATAAATTTCTGAGTAAATAGAGAAAGATTGAGAGAGAAAGGGAGAGAGAGAGAAATAAATAAATAAATAAATGAAGGAGTTGTTTTGGGGGATTTGAATTTGAGTTTTGGGGGGAAATTTTGGGCGGGAATAAAGGAGTTTTGAGGGGGTTTTGAATTTAAATTTGAGTTTTGAGGGAAAACTTTTGGGCGGAAAAATATGTTTTGTGAGGTTAGATCTGGACCATTGATTTCAACCCTGTTGAATTAGAACCACTTGATAGCTTTCTTTGTGTTTTATTATATGGATTATTATTATTATTATTATTATATATTATATATATATATATATATATATATATATATATATATATATATATATATATATATATATATATATATATATCACAAGGCAATTTGAAGAAGAAAAAAACTATCAAGCGGTTCTCCTTCAATTGAAACAAAATTAATGGCTCACATTCACCCTCCCAAAAGTCATTTTTCTCCCAAAAGTCCCCCCCCCCCCCCCCAAAAAAACATAAATTATCCTCACTTTATTACTATCTCTCTCTCCTCTCTCCACTTTTTCAGATCTCTCACTCTCACACTCTCTCTCTCTCTCATATATCTTCACTTTCAGAAAAGGAGGAACTAAAAAATCAGACCTTTTTCAATAGTTAGATGGTTAGTAGTAACACTAGCATATTGTATTTTCTTTAACTTCTTTATGTGCTTTGCCTGCACTTTCTTTATGTACTTTATTTTGTCTACATTTTCTTTATGTGTTTACAGGGCTTTTCATATGCTGCATCGTTCACAAAAACGTGCCGTAGGCACGTATCCACAGGCAAACCTAGTGTGTATAAATATATGTGTGTGTGTGTGTGTGCACACACACGCTTGATGTGGCCCAGGAGCATATGGTTAGTCGCATGAAAAGCCATGCACGTGAGTTGGTTGTGTAAGCTTCACTTGGATGTATGAAGTGGTGGAAGTTGGGGAGAGGTAGAATTAAAATCCCATATCAGCTATGAAATAAGAATGAGAGTGTATATTATATAATGCCCATGATTACCTACAAGCTATAGCCTTTTTTTGTGATGTTGTGGCCTGTGGTGGGGTTGTGCTTAGGTTTTGTTTTACGCATGCGCGTGCGTAGGCACGTATGAAGCTGAGCAGGATTCAGAGCATTACATAGGCCCCACTGCAAGAGAGCACTCGGGAGTGCTTCCAACTCAACAATTTGAACATTGCGCCTTGGGTAAGGCAAAGAAGCGTAGTGACACCTATAAACAAGAAGAGAGATAAATCTAAGGTTGGGCAATTTTGAACTAAAGATGAAAATTTCTTCATAATTTGTAACGCCCCGAATCCCAAATACACTGAATTCGAGATGTTCTCCAGGATCTTTTCACTTTCTTTAGTACAATTTTACAGGGAAATTAAAACTTTTCATCATACATCAGAGATTACATCAAAATTACATCTTTCTTTTGCACAGCGGAAGTAAAATACAACAATTGAATACAAGTACAACAGCTTGATATAATCTTTAAGCATCTAATCCTCTTTAATCTTTAGCATAACATTTACCTGCATATCAGACTGTGGGTACGTCAGTTTATTCAACCGACGAACATTATACACGGCCATCCTCTCTATGCCGGAAATAGTATAACTTAACTTTTCATATTTAGCAAACACAAACTTGTCACATTCAAACTAAAGGGACTACCCTATTGATGTCATGTTGTGATTGTGCACTTAATCCTTAATGCATCTATTAATGTTACATGACACTAATGCACACTTGTTCGGATTCTATGCATCCCATACTACATAGGTCCGAGGGCAAGCCCTTATTCGTTCTTCATCTTTATAGGGTTCAATCCCCCGTTATGGCTTAGTCTACTACTGTAACTACGGTAGTGTCTTAGAAGTCCTATGATCTATGAGCCCATGTCCAGGCAGCCTGGAGGGGAATCCCACGCACTGTCACGACGCATCGAGCAGGCAACCTATGGACAATTCAGCCTCCGCCATGGAACAATGGCACCACCCATAGCCACTCGAACATCCCACGAGCGTCGCCACCGGGACGATAATTCTGGAGTAGCGCCCACGCCATGTCTTGACGCATCAAGCAGGCAGCCTGTGGATCGCTCTCACACCGCTATCCGATGGCCCCCATACCCATGTTTTTCTTCTACTTTCATCACGTCTCCACTATGTACTAATCCTTAGTTTTATAAAAATCATGAACAAAATAATCTCTAGAGTTAGCCTCTCCATCAACCGGACTTATTCATTTGTTTCAACATGACCAACCTTGGTCTAATTTCATCTCAATTCATTTTCTTTTTCAATGCCGGGGAGACTTAGCTACTCTAGTTCGAATTTCATTTCACAATCTTCAACTTGAGTACTTACAACTCATAAGATTCATATTCATAGCCAAACAAATTTCTTGTTCTTTTCATCAACATGATTTTAATTCCATAATCATACATGAACTCATGCACTTCATAATTTCAAATTTGAAATTCATATTACTAATAAACATTCATGCTTCATATTTTGCACAATATTCTCAAGTGAGAATTAATAATATCATGTCACACAACAAGGTTCTTTTTGCCAATTGCTTTCTAATAAATCCATTTCAATTTATCTTTATAAACTATAATTTTCATAAGTGTGTATCTTAGAACTATAGCTCTAATTGTGCCTTTTGTTCACAAACCATATTGTATTTCCTTCAAATAATACCCAACTCAATCTCATAAAATTCCTTGCATTTTTATGAGAATTACCATATTTTTTCCACATTTTTTGGACATCACAAACTCACAAAAAAATATTTTTTTATAAGTGCCGAAGGGAGGAATCGAACCCAGGCACAACGGGAAACAAGCCAAGAGCACCCGTCAACCGGCCAAGCTGTGCTAGCGGTATGAAAGGGGATCAAATAGTATATATGGTGTACAGACCGATAGTTATAAGTTCTCAAAATTTGTAGAAAAATATTGTAATCACTGGGGCTCGAACCGCTAGACCCAGAGAAGCCACACGCCGACGCTGACCGCCTGAGCTACTAGCTCAGGTTGTCCAAGTATTGGTTTAAAGTCTAAATAAGTTATTTTGATACTGTGGTTAAAACAACTCGATGTTCAACTACACTTAGTCTCATATGGCTTTTATGAAAGGTACTGAAAATTCCAGATTATCTTTCTCTTACATGATCTTCATGTCAGTAAGATTAAAATAATTTTTGCATAAATAAAGTATATTTTTCACACAAAACCATGAATCGTTAATCACAAATCATTATATTCTTTATTTTCGACATTGGTTACAATTAGTCCCCAAGTCTCTTCTATCCAAAATTATTGTGCATTTTTGCTGATATTAATCTTTCCTCTAACATACACAAATCTACTTCTTTTTAATTTACCCATCCTCACAATAATTAAGGAGGTCTCTTCACAAATTAGCACTAACAAGATATGGGTTTTCTTTTTCATACAATTAGTGATAGCAAAAAGTGTTTCCTTTAATTTAACATATACTTCTAGTTCAATCAAGTGCATCACAAAAATATGTAGTCACTTATCAATTATTAGGTTCACATATCACCATACAAGAAAGTTGCTCTTTTAAGAAGCGTGCTCTTTCTTAATCAATTTGCATGTTTCATCTTTTCCAATTAAACTAGCATTCTCAAACATCAATACTAACGTCATCCATTTATTCTAATGAGCATGAAGAGATTTTATCTACAACTCAATTAACATTAATAAGCACATGCAATTGTTCATTAACATGCTAATCAAGTTGTAAACTAACTTTCCCAAAAAAATGTATTTTACTAACATTTTCCATCGATTATTTCTAATTAAGAACAAAGATAATCAACTCACTTTGTAATCACATTCTTATGGCATACAATCCCACACAATTCACATATCAATAATTCAATCAACTAGAGATTATTTATTCAGTTAAAGGCGCATTCTTATTAATCATTTTTCATGCAATTTGCTAATGAGATCTAGCATACACTCCTATATTAGAAATATGAAATGTTTTACCCACCTTGAATGGAGAGAACTAAACAACACAAGCCTTGCAAATGAAAGCACCTCCTCCTAGCCAAAGCGCGCACAAGCTCCAAGCCTCCTAGCCAAAGCCGAATGCTTCCTAGCACAACCGAATGCTCCCCTTTTTGTGATGGCCGGCCACTCCAAGCAAGCAAAACCCACACAACTCTCTATCTTTTTATAACTCACACTATTACAACAATAATACTATAGCTTGGAAATATAATTTGCATATCAAAATAGCCATGAGAGGGGGGTATTTATACTAGAGAATAGGTGAAATGGAGGGCCAAGATTGAGTGGTTGGTTGTAGAATGAAGGGCCTAGATCAAAGTAAGAGTTATGCAAACTACCCACTTCCATGAAACTACCACCATGATCACCATGATCAATTTGAAAATCCCTCCAAAAGAATGTAACTCGGCCTAGAAAAGAGGGTGTGCATTGCACGTGTACGTGTAGTGCACGTGCATGCAACTAGGCCAAATTTGTACCTTTTTAATTTGTATAAAAATAAATTAGTTAAAAAAAGTCTTCTACATGACAAGTTTAATTAAAAGAGATTAATTCATGGGCTTTCTTTTTGGGCCAAAATAGTTTATAAAAATAAATAAAATACATTTGGGCTTTTAAGAAAAGGCTTTTTTAATTAAATCAAAATAAGGCTTTAAATAAAGGCTTTTTGTACAAAATAATTTGAGAACAAATTTATATATATTTATACACATCATAATAAAAATAATTCAACCCAAAATATTGCACGTGCACACTACGTGCAAAATAATAATTTTTCATTAATTGAAAAATCAGGGTATCACAGCACTCCCTCCTTAGAATAGTTCCGTCCCCGGAACTACAATCAAGAGCGAGGAAAACAAACAAAATACAACACACACAACAAGAACAGAAGATATAAAAATACAATCAAGCAAAAAGCTCAGGATAGTCCTTCAACATCCTCTCCTCAGATTCCCAAGTAGCCTCTCCAACCAAGTGGTTTCTCCAGACTACCTTGACCATCGGTATCGTCTTATTCCTCATGACTTTCTCTCGACGATCAACAATCTCAACAGGAGACTCAATGTAATTCAGGTCTAACTGCAAACCTTCCGGCACTTCATGCAAATGATAACTCGGGTCTGGAATATAACCTCTCAGCATAGACACATGAAAGACATTGTGCACCTGAGACAACTCTTCCGGTAATTCAATCCGGTAAGCAGTTTTCCCGATCCTTTTTAATATCTTATACGGGCCTATAAACCTCGGGGCTAACTTCCTGCCTTTGCCAAATCGAACCACACCTTTACTGGGTGATACCTTCAGAAAGACGAAGTCACCAACCTCAAACTCAAGGTCCCTTCTCCGGTTGTCTGCATAGCTTTTCTACCTGCTCTGAGCTTCCACCAACCTTTTCCTGATCAGATCAATCTTCTCAGAAGTTAGTTGCACAAGCTCAGGACCAAACAACTGACGCTCCCCTACTTCATACCAGCAAACAGGAGTCATGCGTTTCCTGCCATACAGAGCTTCGTACGGCGCCATCCCGATGCTAGCCTGAAAACTGTTGTTGTAGACAAATTCCACCAAGGGTAAATGCCTTTCCCAACTGCCTCCAAAGTCTAGTATACAACACCGAAGCATATCCTCAAGAATACGGTTGACTCTCTCGGTCTGCCCATCGGTTTGCGGATGAAAAGCAGTGCTGAAATCTGTCTTGGTACCCAAAGTTGCCTGAAGACTCCTCCAGAAATGCGAAATAAACCGCGCATCTCGATCAGACACAATGGTCGAAGGAACGCCATGAAGTCGGACAATCTCACCAACATACATCTCAGCCAACTTGTCCATCGAAGCAGTGAGTTTCATCGCCAAAAAGTGAGCGGACTTGGTAAGTCGATCGACTATAACCCAAATCGCATCATTGCCTTTAGAACTCTTAGGCAATCCCGTGATGAAATCCATACTGATGTTATCCCACTTCCATTCCGGAATAGGTAACGGCTGTAATAGACCTCCGGGTCTCTGATTTTTGGCTTTGACTTGCTGACAAACCTCACACTTCGCGACAAATTCAGCCACATCCCGCTTCAAACCTGACCACCAGAAATGCTGTTTAATGTCTTTGTACATCTTAGTACTCCCAGGATGTACAGACAGAAGAGTAGCATGCGCCTCCTGAAGAATACTCTCTTTCAGGTCCGCCTGATTTGGAACACACAGTCTATCTCAGAACCACAGCACTCCATCCCTGATTTGAAATCTGGGCAACCTGCCAGCACTAACCTGCTCCTTCATCTCCAAAATATCAGCATCAACCTCCTGACTTGCAATGATCCTTGTATTCAGAGTAGGCTGAAGCCTCAACTGAGCCAAAGATGCTCCCAATCCTTGCAAGACAACCTTAATACCTGCTCGGTCCAACTCCTCAATCAGCTGCCTCTGAGTTGTAATCAAACTGGCCAAACTGCTCTTGCGACTAAGTGCATCAGCCACAACATTAGCCTTTCCAGGATGATACTTGATCTCAGGTCGCATATCCTCAAGCACTTCCAACCATCTCCGCTAGCTCAGATTGAGATCCTTCTGCTGATATATATACTTCAAGCTCTTGTGATCCGTGTACATGTTCAACTTCTCACCGTACACGTAGTGCCTCCATTGCTTCAGAGCAAAAATAATTGCAGCCAACTCCAGATCATGAGTCGGGTAATTTTTCTCATGCGGTCGTAGTTGCCTAGACCCATAAGCGATTACTCTCCCTTCTTGCATTAAGACACAACCAAGCCCCCGATGTGAAGCATCGCTATAAACATCATACTCAACACCAGCTCTAGGCAAAGCCAAGATAGGTGCAGTAGTCAGCCTATCTTTCAACACCTGAAAGCTCGCCTCACATTGCTCAGTCCACTTGAAGCTCACATTCTTCTTGGTCAGTCCAGTAAGCGGTACAGCTATCTGAGCATAACCTTGAATGAATCTCCTGTAGTATCCAGTCATCCCAAGAAAACTTCTGACTTCCTTCACTGTAGTAGGCCTCGCCCAATCTCTCACTGCCTCTATCTTCTGAGGGTCAGTTGCCACTCCCTCCTTAGAAAGGATGTGACCTAGGACTGCCACTTCAGATTTCCAGAAATCACACTTGGATAACTTGGCATACCACTGCTGCTCTTCCAACTTCTGCAACACTGCTGCCAGATGCTCGGTGTGCTCCTCCTCAGACTTGGAGTACACGAGAATATCGTCGATAAACACCACGATGAAAGAATCAATAAACGGCCTCAGAACTCTGTTCATCAGGTCCATGAAGATTGCAGGTGCATTCGTCACTCCGAATGGCATAACTAAGAATTCGTAATGCCCATGCCGAGTTCTAAATGCAGTTTTGTGCACATCTTCAGCTTTCACTCGAACTTGGTGGTAACCTGATCGAAGATCTATTTTGGAGAATACAGCTGCTCCTTGTAGACGATCGAACAAATCATCAATTCGAGGAATCAGATACTTATTCTGAACAGTGACCTTATTCAGCTCCCGGTAATCGATACACATTCTCATCGATCCATCCTTCTTCTTTACCAAAAGCACTGGTGCTCCCCAAGGTGACGCACTAGGTTGAATAAAGCCTTTTCCCAACAGTTCCTCAATCTGCCGTTTCACCTCATCCTGTTCCACTGGAACCATCCTATAAGGTGCCTTAGAAATGGGTGCACTTCCCGGTTGAACAGTGATGCTGAACTCTACATCACGATGTGGAGGTAACCCAGGAAAATCTTCCAAGAACACAGACGGATAGTCCCGAACCACAGGAATCCCTTGCACTTCCACAGGAGTCTCTTCCTTGCGGATAGTTGCCACCAGCTTAGAACATTTCCGCTTCCCTTGGAACATGACTTCAGGTCCACCTGGAGCCTTCACTGTTACCGTCTTGGTCTTACACTCGATGCTTGCACTGTACACCGACATCCAATCAATGCCAATGATAACATCGACTCCCAAGATAGTCAGCTCGATCAGATCAATGCCAAAGATTCTATCCCCAATCACAATCTTGCAATCAGCATAATACCGATCAGTGGTTAAAGTTTCCCCTGACGGAGTAGCTACTGCTAAGATCTTGCCTGGAAAAATCTTCGGTTCAACTCCCAACACTTTAGCAAAACTAGGAGACACAAATGTATGAGAGGATCCAGTATCGAACAATACAACAGCTTTCATTCCATATTCCGATGTAAAAGGTCCATCAAATTCGAAGTATAAGACAAGAATTTAAACCAACTTGCATTTCATTAAATTCCAACTTTATACATTCGAATTGAAAACATTTCTGACATCAGAATGAAAGAAACAGAATCTACAACACTCTAACTCCTACGGGTCCTCTTCGCTGCTCGAAGTTCTTCCCGCAGTTCATCAACCTCATCCTTCAGCACATCAGTTAGGTTCTTTTTCTTCTCAAGTTCCCAAATCCGATGGCTAAGAACAGAATAGTCGGCCTTCCGCTTCTCCAGCTGAGCCTCCAACAATCCAACTCTCTCCTTCAGGGTTTCAACTTGCCTCTGAAGAGAAGTCACAAGACCACTTGGAACTGGTACTTCTTCTTCGTCGAAAGAAGAATCATCAGATGAATCCGGAGGTGGGGTGATCTCTCGGGATTCAGGCCATTCTTCACCGTCAGAATCAGCTTGCCCAGGATAGTACTCGTCCTCGGAATCAGCCTGTCCAGGATGGCACTCTTCCTCAATGATATGCCAGTCGTCGCCTCCAGCAGGGTCGAAGTCATCAGCCATCTTAGAAATAGAGAGGAGGAAGCATAAATCTTAGAGCAACACAAATGTAAGTCACTTACATTTAAATCTCTAGATTCAAACACACACTCTAATGTCCACTTCTAGGGTGTCGTTCCCTATAAATTTGTACAAGTGTGAAAGTGTAGAAAGCGTGGCTCTGATACCACTCTGTAACGCCCCGAATCCCAAATACACTGAATTCGAGATGTTCTACAGGATCTTTTCACTTTCTTTAGTACAATTTTATAGGGAAATTAAAACTTTTCATCATACATCAGAGATTACATCAAAATTACATCTTTCTTTTGCACAGCAGAAGTAAAATACAACAATTGAATACAAGTACAACAGCTTGATATAATCTTTAAGCATCCAATCCTCTTTAATCTTTAGCATAACATTTACCTGCATATCAGACTGTGGGTACGTCAGTTTATTCAACCGACGAACATTATACACGGCCATCCTCTCTATGCCGGAAATAGTATAACTTAACTTTTCATATTTAGCAAACACAAACTTGTCACATTCAAACTAAAGGGACTACCCTATTGATGTCGTGTTGTGATTGTGCACTTAATCCTTAATGCATCTATTAATGTTACATGACACTAATGCACACTTGTTCGGATTCTATGCATCCCATACTACATAGGTCCGAGGGCAAGCCCTTATTCGTTCTTCATCTTTATAGGGTTCAATCCCCCGTTATGGCTTAGTCTACTACTGTAACTACGGTAGTGTCTTAGATGTCCTATGATCTATGAGCCCATGTCCAGGCAGTCTGGAGGGGAATCCCACGCACTGTCACGAAGCATCGAGCAGGCAACCTATGGACAATTCAGCCTCCGCCATGAAACAATGGCACCACCCATAGCCACTCGAACATCCCACGAGCGTCGCCACCGGGACGATAATTCTGGAGTAGCGCCCACGCCATGTCTTGACGCATCAAGCAGGCAGCCTGTGGATCGCTCTCACACCGCTATCCGATGGCCCCCATACCCATGTTTTTCTTCTACTTTCATCACGTCTCCACTATGTACTAATCCTTAGTTTTATAAAAATCATGAACAAAATAATCTCTAGAGTTAGCCTCTCCATCAACCGGACTTATTCATTTGTTTCATCATGACCAACCTTGGTCTAATTTCATCTCAATTCATTTTCTTTTTCAAAGCCGGGGAGACTTAGCTACTCTAGTTCGAATTTCATTTCACAATCTTCAACTTGAGTACTTACAACTCATAAGATTCATATTCATAGCCAAACAAATTTCTTTTTCTTTTCATCAACATGATTTTAATTCCATAATCATACATGAACTCATGCACTTCATAATTTCACATTTGAAATTCATATTACTAATAAACATTCATGCTTCATATTTTGCACAATATTCTCAAGTGAGAATTAATAATATCATGTCACACAACAAGGTTCTTTTTGCCAATTGCTTTCTAATAAATCCATTTCAATTTATCTTTATAAACTATAATTTTCATAAGTGTGTATCTTAGAACTATAGCTCTAATTGTGCCTTTTGTTCACAAACCATATTGTATTTCCTTCAAATAATACCCAACTCAATCTCATAAAATTCCTTGCATTTTTATGAGAATTACCATATTTTTTCCACATTTTTTGGACATCACAAACTCACAAAAAAATATTTTTTTATAAGTGCCGAAGGGAGGAATCGAACCCAGGCACAACGGGAAACAAGCCAAGAGCACCCGCCAACCGGCCAAGCTGTGCTAGCGGTATGAAAGGGGATCAAATAGTATATATGGTGTACAGACCGATAGTTATAAGTTCTCAAAATTTGTAGAAAAATATTGTAATCACTGGGGCTCGAACCGCTAGACCCAGAGAAGCCACACGCCGACGCTGACCGCCTGAGCTACTAGCTCAGGTTGTCCAAGTATTGGTTTAAAGTCTAAATAAGTTATTTTGATACTGTGGTTAAAACAACTCGATGTTCAACTACACTTAGTCTCATATGGCTTTTATGAAAGGTACTGAAAATTCCAGATTATCTTTCTCTTACATGATCTTCATGTCAGTAAGATTAAAATAATTTTTGCATAAATAAAGTATATTTTTCACACAAAACCATGAATCGTTAATCACAAATCATTATATTCTTTATTTTCGACATTGGTTACAATTAGTCCCCAAGTCTCTTCTATCCAAAATTATTGTGCATTTTTGCTGATATTAATCTTTCCTCTAACATACACAAATCTACTTCTTTTTAATTTACCCATCCTCACAATAATTAAGGAGGTCTCTTCACAAATTAGCACTAACAAGATATGGGTTTTCTTTTTCATACAATTAGTGATAGCAAAAAGTGTTTCCTTTAATTTAACATATACTTCTAGTTCAATCAAGTGCGTCACAAAAATATGTAGTCACTTATCAATTATTAGGTTCACATATCACCATACAAGAAAGTTGCTCCTTTAAGAAGCGTGCTCTTTCTTAATCAATTTGCATGTTTCATCTTTTCCAATTAAACTAGCATTCTCAAACATCAATACTAACGTCATCCATTTATTCTAATGAGCATGAAGAGATTTTATCTACAACTAATTAACATTAATAAGCACATGCAATTGTTCATTAACATGCTAATCAAGTTGTAAACTAACTTTCCCAAAAAAATGTATTTTACTAACATTTTCCATAGATTATTTCTAATTAAGAACAAAGATAATCAACTCACTTTGTAATCACATTCTTATGGCATACAATCCCACACAATTCACATATCAATAATCCAATCAACTAGAGATTATTTATTCAATTAAAGGCGCATTCTTATTAATCATTTTTCATGCAATTTGCTAATGAGATCTAGCATACACTCCTATATTAGAAATATGAAATGTTTTACCCACCTTGAATGGAGAGAACTAAACAACACAAGCCTTGCAAATGAAAGCACCTCCTCCTAGCCAAAGCGCGCACAAGCTCCAAGCCTCCTAGCCAAAGCCGAATGCTTCCTAGCACAACCGAATGCTCCCCCTTTTGTGATGGCCGGCCACTCCAAGCAAGCAAAACCCACACAACTCTCTATCTTTTTATAACTCACACTATTACAACAATAATACTATAGCTTGGAAATATAATTTGCATATCAAAATAGCCATGAGAGGGGGGTATTTATACTAGAGAATAGGTGAAATGGAGGGCCAAGATTGAGTGGTTGGTTGTAGAATGAAGGGCCTAGATCAAAGTAGGAGTTATGCAAACTACCCACTTCCATGAAACTACCACCATGATCACCATGATCAATTTGAAAATCCCTCCAAAAGAATGTAACTCGGCCTAGAAAAGAGGGTGTGCATTGCACGTGTACGTGTAGTGCACGTGCATGCAACTAGGCCAAATTTGTACCTTTTTAATTTGTATAAAAATAAATTAGTTAAAAAAAGTCTTCTACATGACAAGTTTAATCAAAAGAGATTAATTCATGGGCTTTCTTTTTGGGCCAAAATAGTTTATAAAAATAAATAAAATACATTTGGGCTTTTAAGAAAATGCCTTTTTAATTAAATCAAAATAAGGCTTTAAAGAAAGGCTTTTTGTACAAAATAATTTGAGAACAAATTTATATATATTTATACACATCATAATAAAAATAATTCAACCCAAAATATTGCACGTGCACACTACGTGCAAAATAATAATTTTTCATTAATTAAAAAATCAGGGTATCACAGCACTCCCTCCTTAGAATAGTTCCGTCCCCGGAACTACAATCAAGAGCGAGAAAACAAACAAAATACAACACACACAACAAGAACAGAAGATATAAAATTACAATCAAGCAAAAAGCTCAGGATAGTCCTTCAACATCCTCTCCTCAGATTCCCAAGTAGCCTCTCCAACCAAGTGGTTTCTCCAGACTACCTTGACCATCGGTATCGTCTTATTCCTCAAGACTTTCTCTCGACGATCAACAATCTCAACAGGAGACTCAATGTAATTCAGGTCTAACTGCAAACCTCTTTCCACCTAAAAGGTTAGTGAGTTACTAAAAGGTTACATCTTTCCACCTAAAAGGTTAGTGAGTTACTAGCATGTCACTAAGATGCCATACAATTTTTCATGTGGGGATAAGTTGCAAACTCTTGATAGTTAGGACAGTGGTTTTACCCAGTCTTATTCCTACATGACATCTTGTGTAGACCTAGATATGCAAGACTCACATTTAGTTCTTAACATGAGGTGTTATAAGCTCATCTCTCTATGAATTCAGAAACTCATTCTGGCATTGGTCACCTACTTGGTTTCTATATTTTGATGAGAACGATTTTTTTCCTATGTTGCAAGTGAGGTGCAAACTGTAAGGTTTAGCGCCCGAGACTTGATCATTTGGTGCAAGCTAGGCTAAGCTAGTTGGAGTCAACCTATTAAGTCTACTCGCTAGAGTCATACTTCCAGCATGTGAATTTGTCTTGCAGACACAGCAGCTTGGAAACCGCTAAAAATGTGGTGTGTGCCTATTGCTCTTTTAGTATTTTGAGTACACTTGACTATCATTGGATTCATGACTACTCAATCGCACAAAAGATTGTTGATGAAACCTCCCACTTCGCAATAAAATGGTGTTTGTAGAGATGAGGAATCGAATGTTATTCATAATGGATTGCACCGACTTGCCCGTTGGGGAGACACATTATTGATGGGTGCATCCTTAATTCCATGATGAGTTATGGGCTAAATGTACGCTTAGCTTAGACCTTTTGTGCCCTTAGGGAGGCTACAGGGTTTGTATGCATTTCAGCTCCTTAGTTGGCAAGCAATACCCAAAGAGAATAAAACTACCTTGCGATCTAGACTAGAGCACCCATTGGCATTTACTAGGATTTTGGGACTTGGTCTTTTGATGGGATTTTCGAAGTAAGGGTATTTTTTTATCCTGAACTCTTTAAGATAAACATGATGCGAAAAACCGAACGGTCGATTAATAGATATTGAGCCAGAATGTGATGTTCATTAGGGACGAATATCCTAGTAGGCAATAAGTGAGTCAAGATTACCAACTATGGGAGTTGGATCCAAAAGTGGAAAGCACAAAGGCTAATGGTGAAGGGGGCATATGTCTCTGATGATCACCAAGAACCACGCAATTTCCTGTACTGAAGCGATTCTCCTCTTTTCAAATCTTGGCAAGTTGCTATAAACAATGGGAGCACTCCTATAGAGACTGAGGATGAGTAAGTTGCTGCTCCGGGAGCACTCCTATAGTTTACTCTACAGGAACACACTCTAACGAAGAGTGTCCCTATGGATAATGCACCAATCAGTGGGAGCAATATCCAAGTGGATAAAAATAGCCTCCTATGGCTAAAACCTATACTGTAATCATCCCTACGCTTTGAAAAAGTGAAATGAAAGGCTACACCTCAACACCGGGCGATGGAGGAGAAGGCTTTTATATGTGCTCCTATGGAAAATGATTAGATGGAGGCTCTTGCTTTCATTGCTGTGAACAAGTGGAAAATATACTTTGAAGGAAGAGATTGTTACTATGGTAGAGAATCATATTTACAAGTTGATTGATTCTCCTACTAAATATAACATCGGTGCAAACATGGTTCATGCACAAAGCGGATGTTCAATTAACAAGTATGTGGCTTGACTCGTGGCGAAAGTGTTAACCCTTTTTGTGGTTGTGAACCATGAAGGCATGTTCTCTCTAGTGGTGAGAATTGCATCCACTCGCCTAATCCTATTTTTTTTGCATAACTTGATTTGCAACTCCATTTGTCACGCCCCGCTTCCTAAAATACGGAACACGAGTACGTAACGTAGGTCCAGCGAATTATGTAAACACCATCCATAAGCTGTACCAGACTAACTCAGCAATAAGAACAACAAAGTACAACCACGCAGGAAATATAACCACATGAATCACAGATAAATTCCAATAATAAATGAAATAATCCAACAGTATAAATATCCCACATCTGGGATCAAAACAAACTACGGGTCATAAAGCCCAAAACAGAGTACAAATCATAACAATATTCAAGAATATAAATCTAGCAGTAAATAAAACTAAGCAGCGAAGACTGGTTCCATCTTTGGAAATGTTGCTCACCAATTCCTTCAGGAATAGATCCTTCAGTACCTATAAAACCATGATCTAAAAAGAAAGAAAAGAGATCCCTTAAAGCAAGTCGTGGACAGCAAGTAGAGGAAACAAAGGATAAAGGAAAGCATGAATATCAAAGGGTAAGGATATGGTCAAAGATAAAGAACAAAGCAAGATAGGCAAAATATCAAAGGACTACAGTAAATCACACATGTAATGAGTGATGTCAGGATCAAGCAGGAAATGCAGGTTATTAATCATTTTATTAATCTATCTAGTACACGTACTACTGCGTCCCATTCCACAGGTTCGGTGCAAACACACTGTGTACGCTTTAGACTGACGGTGAGTTCTCGGTCCGTGTACTCGGCCAAGTAATCAGTATATTCATGTTCAGGGATAGTAATTATCGGGCAATATTTTATGGCCATCAGTACTGGTCAGTACAGATCAGGTAGTAGGGCCCAACCGAGTACAGTTTCCGATCGTTCACTACCATGTCTACCCATGATACCCCAGCTTTTTATTAATTCATTTTCATCCTATGTGAGCATGCAAGAGGGTGTCAATGTTGTATAATACTAAGTGTGACTAATTCTAAGCGCTACGGACAAAGCATGAAGCAACCACAACAAATATGCACAATTCACATAATCAGGACAACATGACCTTGCTGTACTAAAATTCAGGTTATGGTCACTACAAAATAGAAAAACTGAATCCTCCAGAAAGCCTAAAAAATAGACTTCCACACGGTTCTAGCGAGTATAGTTAAGGCATATAAAAGATATAGGAACTAGGGTGAAAACTCTATTCTATTCAGGTTTTATGTTTAGGCAGCATGCAGCAGGTTGTGTTCAACTAATTATTTCTAGTCATAAAACTCATTAATAAAATCTATAAAAGTTCTGGGTGATACCTATACATGTCTAGGTCCAGCCTAATTTTTTTCAGATTTTTCTCTTACTGTTAACAGGGTCAAATAAAATATAGAACAGCAAAATACGCATGAAATAGTGAGTCTGAAATTTCTAACATGGCCGTACTAAAATGTCGATATCTAGCAAATGACACAGCGGAACTTAGATCCGTCAAAAGGATATTAAACTAGACATCACAGGCTAAAAATTCATACGTTTAAAGGAGATTCAAATTTTGACATTATCATGGGTGAAAGTTTGATACAAAATGAAACAACTAGCAGTTCAGAAATTGTCTTGATATGAATAGGCAAATAAATAATCATATGATCACATATAGCATGCAAATTGGTAATCAAAGTGAATCCTAGGTATCAACATGCAATTTCTAAGATTTAAGATACAATTATCACAGGCATGGTATCAGTTCATCAATTTTATCCAATCTAGCACATCACTCTAACATGTCCAATTTATCAGGTAGTCTTATGCATGAATCTAGTTATTTAAGTGTGCATATGCATGAAACAATGGGGACTATATTTTAGTTCAAAGAGATAACACGATGTTAAAAGTATGTCGGGTTACCTCGTGTAAACCCTCGATAAACATAACGGAATTGTCAAAAGTAGATTTATAACGAAATGGACGATATTTACTTGCAGGAGATCAAACAAACTTGAACAGAATAAAATGCTAGTTCAAGAAGAGACTTGCCTGTTATATTGCAGATACAATTAATAAGAATAACGGGATCAGAATCCCGGGCGAAAATCCCAAAACACATGCGAAATCCGTGCGATGAAACCCAAGCAAACAAATCCACAGCAACAGCAACGAATCCACACACTGGATCGGGACAGAACACGGGACAGCGTTCTCAGGATCTGATGCGCTAAAACACGGGACAGCAATTCCGTCCAATGGATGATCTTCTTCACACCAGATCGGCCCAAACAGCGAATAGCAGCCTCGAATCCGCTGTGCGCTGAACACAGAACACCAAAATCACCCAATGGGTGATCGTATTCTACCTCGGTAAGGAGAGAGAGAGAGCACGGAAGACGGCGAGTGCGACTGCGACGGGGCGGCACTGCGGCGGGACACCATGGCAAAGACGTCGACACCAAGGTCGGGAAGCGACGGCGGCGACGACAATCTCGACGAGTGGAGCTCTGTTTTTCAGTTGGTAACAGAGAGTGACGACGTCAACGATCAGGGACTTGAACGGCAACGCTAAGGGGCTTCGGTGGGTCGGCGAGGGATGACAGAACAATGGCAAGGTGCATGGAGAAATGTTTGGGTGACGGCGATGGGTTAAAGCGATGGCAAAGGTTCTGTGGTTTGGGTGAGCGGTTGAAGACGAGGACAGGGTGACGACGGGGACAGTGAGATGGTGGAGACGAGGGGGAATGATGGTGGCGACGGTGGTGGAAGTTGATCGGAGATGGCAATGGGTATAGGGTTCGGTTTTGGGTTTGTTGGGGTTTTGAAGGGAAACAGAGCGAAGAAGGAGAGGGGTACAGGGAGAGAGAAACGGAGGAGAGAGAGAGGGATTATTTTTAGGGTTTAATATGGTATATATATAGGGATCAAGAATAAGGGTTTGGGGTTGAGATTATGTGGGTTCTGGGTATCAGTTTTGGCTTCAAAAAGAGAAAAATGAATGCAATGAGAGGAGACGAACACAAAGGAGAACAAATCAGAATCAAAATAGAAAGTGAAAATTTGCAAAGAGAACAGAATTCAACCAAAAGAGCACAGATCGATCAAGAGAGAATAAAAGAATCCAAGAAAAGACAAAATATACTATAACAAATGAATCCAAATACAATAATCAAAAGAAAACGAATTAATAAAATCCGAAAATAGGGCTTACAAATCCTACCCACCTTACAAGAAGAATTTCGTCCACGAAATTCATACAAGAGGTGCATAGGGCAGACTCCGAAACAAACAAAACAGACAAACAAAGCAAAACAACCTCTACTCAAACAATTGTGGGATCCTCTCCCGAATCTCTTCCTCTAACTCCCAAGTAGACTCCCCTGGCGAGCGAGGATCCCAAGAAACTCGGACCAACTTGATGACTCTATTCTTTAGCACCTTCTATCGACGGTCTAAGATAAAGATGGGTCGAATTTCACAGGACAAATTCAGCCTCACAGACAAGTCTGAGTAGTCAACCACATGACTGTCATCTCTGATGTATTTCCTGAGCTGAGAAACATGGAATACATCATGGACACCTGCTAAAGCTGGCGTTAGCGCGAGCCTGTAAGATACCTTGAGGAATACATGCTTGCCTACCTCAAACTCTAGATGTCTCCGACAACAATCAGCCCATCTCTTCTGCCGATCCTGAGCGGCTTGTAAATGCTTGTGGATCTGAGCCACAACATCAACTGTCTTCGTGATCAACTCAGGACCTAAAAGCTTCCTCTCGCCGATATCATCCCTACAGACTGGCGATCTGCACTTGCGCCCATACAAAGCTTCGAATGGAGTAGCCTTGAGACTTGCCTGGTAATTGTTATTATAAGAGAACTCGGCCAAGTGAAGATGATCCTCCCACGAACCTCCAAACTGAAGAATGCAGGATCTCAACATGTCTTCTTGGTTCTGAATTGTCCTTTTTGACTGCCCATCCGTCTGAGGATGGAATGCTATACTGTAGCTTAACTTAGTACCCAAGGTCCTCTACAAACTCTCCCAGAACTGAGATATGAACCTCGTATCTCTATCCGATACGATGCTGATAGGAACTCCATGCAGATGAACAACCTCCTGAATGTATTGCTCGACCAAACTTTTCGTGGATTGACCCATACGAAAAGGAATGAAGTGAGCACACTTCATCAGCCGATCCACTATCACCCAGATAGCATTATGACCTTTAGAACTCCTCGGCAAAGCTGTCACAAAGTCCATCGTGATATTCTCCCACTTCCATTCAGGGATAGGAAGGGGTTGCAAAGGTCCTGCGGTCCTCTGATGCTCCGCCTTCACCTGCTGATAGATTAGGCACTAGGTGAAGAATCGAGCCACATCCTGCTTCTTACCATGCCACCAGAAATGCTGTTTCAAGTCCCTGTGCATCTTGGTACCACCAGGATGAATAGAATACGGGGACCGATGAGCTTTCTCGAGTAGCTTCTACCTGACTTCTCCTCTAGGTACACACAACCTAGAGCCAAACCGAAGCGACCCATCAGCATAGACGACCAAATCAGATCTCAAACCAGCTTTAACCTCACTTCAAAACTCCTACAATTGCTGATCACTCCCTTGAGCTGCCTTGATCTGCTCAACCAAGGACGACTGCAACTGCAAAAACATAAGTTGCCGATCTGATTTGGAAAGCAACACATCCAACTCTAGCCTCCTCATGTCCTCCAGTAGCTCATTCTGCTGAGTGAGGAACATAGCGGCAGGTCTCCGACTCAAAGCATCCGGCACTGAATTTACTCTGCCCGGGTGACACTGCAAATTGATGTCAAAGTCTGCCATCAATTCCAGCAATCTCCTCTACCTCATGTTCAACTCCTTTTGCGTGAACACATACTTGAGGCTCTTGTGATCTGTGAAAATCTCAACTCTATCCCCAAGCAAATAGTGCCTTCATAACTTCAAGGCAAAAACCACAGCTGCAAGCTCCAGGTCATGCGTAGGATAGTTCTTTTGATAAGGTCTCAACTGCCTCGATCCATAAGCAACAACCCTGCCTTGCTACATCAGCACTGCTCCAAGACCTCTCCCCGAAGCATCACAATGGATCACAAACCAACCGAACTGTCGGTTACAGTTAGCACAGGCACTGACGTCAACCAACACTTCAACTCGGCAAAAGCTTCATCACAAGCTTCATCCCAGACGAACTTCTGCTCCTTCCTGGTCAAACTGGTCAAGGGTCCAGCGATCTTGGAGAAATCATGAACGAACTTCCGATAGTAACCAGCCAAACCATGGAAACTCCAAACCTCAAGAACAGGCTTCGGGATAGGCCAACCCTTGACCGCAGAAATCTTCGACAGATCCACCGAAACACCAACAATAGAAATAATTTGGCCAAGAAAAGCAACCTAATCCATCCAGAACTCGCGCTTATCGAGCTTCCCATACAGCTGGTTCTCCCTCAAGGTCTGCAAAACCACCTTCTGATGCTCGGCATGATCTGCCCTGTTCCGCGAGTACACCAATATGTCGTCGATGAAAACCATGACAAACTGATCCAAGAACGGCAAAAACACACGGTTCATCAGACTCATTAATGCAGCCGGTGCATTAGTCACTCCGAAAGGCATCACCTAGAACTCGTAATGCCTATACCTCGTTCGGAAAGCCATTTTCGGAACATCCTCGGACTTCACCCTGACTTGATGGTACCCAGAACGAAGAACCAACTTCGAGAACACCGAAGCACCTCTCAGTTGGTTGAAAAAACTGTCAATCCTCGGTAATGGATACCGATTCTTGACAGTAACATTGTTCAACTCCCTGTAGTCCATGCAAAGCCTGCGGCTTCCATCCTTCTTGCTGACAAACAGAACTGGGGCTCCCCAAGGTGAAACATTAGGTCTGACAAAACCCTTATCAAGTAGCTCCTGAACTTGCACCATCAGTTCTGCCAATTCAACCGGTGCCATACGACATAGACTCTTGGAAATAGGGGTCGTACCGAGCTGAATATCAATGCTGAACTCCACATCTTGGACTAGCAGCAGACCAGGCAATTCCTCGGTAAACACATCGAGGAAGTACTGCACAACTAAGGGTGCAACAACCCCATCAGAACCCAGTGCCACAAGAGAAACAGCCTTGGGGTCCATCGAGTTCTTGACACGCCCTGACGGTTTCTCAACCACATGGAAAGCAAATTCTGGTTGATCAGAGAGCCTGAAAGTCACCTTCTTCTCCCAGCAATCAATCACGGCACAGGAAACACACAACCAGTCCATGCCCAGAATGACATCAAATCCGGAGTTGGAAATCACAGTCAAATCAGCCGAGAACACCACACCACCAATCAGCAATGGACTCTACTTGCAAACCCTAGAATAGACAACGACACCTCCTCCTGTGGTGATGCCCCAAGCTGTGGGGATAGAATCACTAGCTAAACCATGCTGATTGACAAAGCGAGAAGAAATGAAAGAGTGGGTAGCTCCCGAATCAATCAACACATGAGCTGGAAGAGAGAAGACTAAAATCACACCTAGAAGAAGATCAAACAAAGAATAAGGTGCGAGCAGGATATATACACGAATAATTGTACAAAGGAGGAAAAAAAAATAATAGCATGCAGAAAACTGAAAGAAAGAAAAGAAAGTACGACTACTGTGATATACCTGCAACCACTCCAACAGCAGCTTCCACTTCCTCGGCTGTCAGGTTATAAGCCTGACCACGACCTCCAACCTGACCTCCTCTAGGAGCCACATGCCTTTGATCAAAGACTTGCCTATGTGGAGGAAGAGGCTGCCTGCCCTGACCACGCATCGGAGCTCCTAGCTGAGCAACACCAGCAACCGGGGCAGAAACTCTGCTCCTCGGACAGTCACAAACCATATGCTCACTGCTCCCACACACTAAACACAACCGGTTGGCCATCCTGCAGTCTCTCTATAAATGCCCAGTCTTATGGCAGTAGCCACAAGTCTCCACATTCCTCAGGACAACAGGTGCGTACGACTGTGCTCTCACGGGAGGGGGTAGAACTGGCCTCCGAATAGATCCTCCGGAAAGCCGAGCTACAACAGGGTGCAAAACAGTCCTGTGAGGAACACTAGATCTGGTGAAAGTCTGCTTTTAGATCCGAGCCGCATCCAGAACATCAGAATAAGCACAAGCCGAAGAGCAGCCAAACAGTCCTGGAGAGGAAAGCTCAAGCCCGACAGCAAATTGACTAGCCCGAGCCTCATCAGAGGCAACAAGGGTAAGGGCGAAGCGACTGAGCCAAGTAAACTCTGCAGCATACTTGTCCATGGAATGATTTTCCTGATTAAGACAATGCTCTAATTAATACCGTCACAAGTGAAGTAGGCAACAATAATGACATTTAAGAACATTATTTAGCTGACCTGAGTTAGGGAAATAAATTGTCGCTCCATCTCTGCCTTGGTGACACTGGGAAAGAACTTTGCCATGAAGCTCTCAGAGAAAGTGGCCCACTCAATGGGTAGCGGCATCCTCTCGGATTCAAACCGCCACCAAATATGAGCGAGATCCACCAACTGGATGTGAACCACATCCACACAATCCGCCTCAGCAACACGACCATCGATCAGTAGTTGCTCCATCCGGATAAGCCATTGCTCGGCCTCCAATGATGACTCAGTACCCGAAAACTTATCCGAGAGCAGCCTCATGAAATTTGCTACCGCACCAGGCCTAGGTGGCATAGCACCAGGTGCAGGTCCAGTGCCGTTCCCATTGGCTGCCAAAGTGGCTCTCATCAGCTCATTGTGCTCCTGCTGAAGAGCCATCATCTGCTGAATCGTCTCGAGAATAGCAGCGTTGTCCAGCTGCCCATCCCCCAAGTGAGAAGAAGAATTCCCATGAGCCATAGCATGAAACATGATCAAAGATAGTCAGTACCCAGATTATATGTTGGTTATTATACAAGTACTAGATTTGCCCTTGGGCACGTGCCTATGGCACGTCTTCGGAACGATACAAAACACGAAAAGCAATGTAAACAATAAAACAATAATTATGTAGCTCAAGTTTGAATAGTATGACAATAATTAGTTATAATTAAAAGTCTATGTTTCCATTAGTATATGTTGAAAAATAATTATAAATGAGGGTATAAAATCTAACTTCTTAGAACTTTAAGTGTGGAAAATAATGAAATTTAACTGTTGAAGAGATATTTGCTTTTAAAATTTCTGAAATTTTACAAAATCGAAATCTTAAAATCAAAATTCTATGTAAATAAAGAAAGAATGGGAGATAGAGAGAGAAAAAAAAAAGAGAAATATGAAAAAGTAAAGAGAGAAGAGAGAGATAGTAATAAAGTAATGAGTTTTTTAGGGGAAAAAATTTAATTTTGGGGTTTGAAATTTTGAAGGGAAAATGTGTTTTGTAAGGTTTGATATGGGCCTTTGATTTTGGGGGGATTGATTGTAAGCCACTTGATAGCTTTCTTTGTAATTTATTATATAGATTCATGTGATTATCGTGATGTGCAAATCACTGAGTTAACCCATCTATAGCCAACTCGACTAATATATCAATCAAAGCCAAACCTCGTAAAGATAGTCATTTTTGATTGATATATTACTCAACCGTGGGCTCTGATACCACTAAAAACCCTGTCATGCCCCGCTTCCCAAAATACAGAACATGAGTACGTAACGTATGCCCTGCGAATGATGTAAACACCATCCATAAGCTGTACCAGACTAACTCAACAATAAGAACAATAAAGTACAACCACGCAGGAAATATAACCACATGGATCCCAGATAAATTCCAATAATAAATGAAATAATCCAACAGTATAAATATCTAACATATGGGATCAAAACAAACTACGGGTCATAAAGCCCAAAAAAAAGTACAAGTCATAACAATATTCAAGAATATAAATCTAGCAGTAAATAAAACTAAGCAGCGGAGACTGGTTCCATCTTTAGAAACATTGCTCACCAATTCCTTCAGGGATAGATCTTTCAGTACCCATAGAATCTTGATCTAAAAAGAAAGAAAAGAGGGCCCTTAGAGCAAGTCGTGGGTAGCAAGTAGAGAAAACAAAGGATAAATGAATGCATAAAGATCAAAGAGTAAGGACATGGTCAAAGATAAAGAACAAAGCAAGACAGGCAAAATATTAAAGTTCAAGAGTAAATCAGGCATGTATTGAGTGATGTCAGGATCAAGTAGGAAATGCAGGTTATTAATCATTTTATTAATCAACTAATTATTTCATGTCAGAGAACTTATTAATAAAATCTATAAAAAGTCTGGGTGATACCTATACATGTCTAGGTCTAGCCTAATTTATTTCAAATTTTTCTTTTACTGTTAACAGGATCAAATAAAATATAGAATAGCAGGATTCACATGAAATAGTGAGTCTAAAATTTCTAACATGGCTGTACTAAAATGTTGATATCTAGCAAATGACACAGCGTAACTTAGATCCGTCAAAAGGATGTTAAACTAGACATCAGTGGATAAAAATTCATGTTTGTAAAGGAGATTCAAATTCTGACCTTATCATGGGTGAAAGTTTGATACAAAATGAAACAACTAGCAGTTCAGAAATTGTCTTCACATGAATAGGCAAATAAATAATCATAATCACATATAGATGCAAATTGGTAATCAAAGTGAATCCTAGGTGTCAACATGCAATTTTTAAGGTTTAAGATACAATTATCACATGCATGGTATCAGTTCATCAATTTTATCAAATCTAGCACATTCAATCTAACATGTCCAATTTATCAGGTAGTCCTATGCATGAATCTAGTTATTTAAGTGTGCATATGCATGAAACAATGGGGACTAGGTTTTAGATCAAAGAGATAGCACGATGTTAAGAGTACGTCGGGTTAGCTCGTGTAAACCCTCGATAAAGTTAACAGAATTATCAAAAGCAGATTGATAACGAAATGGACGAGATCTACTTGTGGGAGATCAAACAAACTCGAACAGAATAAAATGCTAGTTCGAGAAGAGACTTGCCTGTTCAATTGTAGATACAATTAATAAGAATAACGGGATCATAATCCCGAACAAAAATCCCAAAACACGTGTGAAATCCGTGCAAAGAAATCCAAGCAAACAAATCCACAGCAACAGCAATGAATCCACACACTGGATCGGGACAGAACACGGGACAGTGATCTCGGGATCTGATGCGCCAAAACACGGGACAGCAATTCCGTCCAATGGATGATCTTCTTCACACTGGATCGGCCCAAACAGCGAACAGCGATCTCGGATCCGCTGTGCGCTGAACACAGAACTCCGAAATCACCCAATGGGTGATCGTCTTCTACCTCGGTAAGGAGAGAGAGAGAGAGAAAGCACGGTGGACGGCAAATGCGAATGCGACTGCGACGGGGCGCACTGCGGTGGGGCACCACGGCAAAAATGTCGGCACCAGGGTCGGGAAGCGATGACGGCGACGGCAATCTCGACGAGTTCGGTTGGAAATAGAGAGCGAGGACGTCAACGATCGGGGACTCGAACGGCGATGCTAGGGGCTTCGGTGGGTCGGCGAGGGATGGCAGAACAATCGCGAGGTGCACGGAGAAAGGTTGGGGCGACAGTGATGGGTTAAGGCATTGGCGAAGGTTCGGTGGTTTGGGTGAGCGGTTGACGAGGACAGGGCGACGTCGGGGACAGTGAGATGGTGGAGACGAAGGGGGACGATGGTGGCGACGGTGGTGGAAGGTGATCGGAGATGGCAATGAGTATAGGGTTCGGTTTTGGGTTTGTTGGGGTTTTGAAGGGAAACAGAGCGAAGAAGGAGAGGGGTTCGGGGAGAGAGAAACGGCGGAGAGAGAGAGGGATTATTTTTAGGGTTTAATTAATAAGGTATATATATAGGGATCAAGAATTAGGTTTTGGGTTGAGATTATGTGGGTTCTGGGTATCGGTTTTGGCTCCAAAAAGGGAAAACTGAATGCAATGAGATGAGACGAACACAAAGGAGAACAAATCAGACTCAAAATAAAAAGTGCAAAATTGCAAAGAAAACAAAATCCAACCAAAAGAGCATAGATCGATCAAGAGAGAATAAAAGAACTAAAGAAAAGACAAAATATACTATAACAAATGAATCCAAATACAATAATCAAAAGAAAATGAATTACAATAAAATCCGAAAATAAGGCTCACACCATTAGATTTTCTTAATAGTGGGAGCACTTATATAAGAAACTCGGGATGAGTAAGCTGCCCTGGGAGCACTCCAGTAGTAACTCACCGAAATTGAAGTTACATTAATCAATAGAGAACTAGAAAAAAACATTCCATCTGAGTCTTCCATAGTTGTTGAGCGAGATAAGCTTAAGCGCAAAGTTTGATGGCTTAAGTAATGAATTTATGATCTCAGAGAACCATCTAAGCAGTGGTATCCATTTGCATGCCAATCTGGAATTGGCTTTGTGATTATAAGATGTGCCACCTTGGAGATTGGCTTGTGTCCTTCATTGCTCCACCATTGGGGTTGGCTTTGCAACGACTAAAGAAAACCACTACATGTACAAGAGAGTGTCTAATCTTGAGTATGAAAAATTAAGCTAGGAACGGTATAAAGATTGTCGCTTCTTGGAATGGTAGTCTTTCATCTTGGAGATGAAGGACCATGGCAATGCAAGTGTCCATGGGAGAAAGCAAGGGCATATGATGCCCTTCCAAAAGAGTCACCCTAGCTATGATAATTTCTTCGAGAAATAAATGGATCTAGTGAAAAGATAGTTGGATTCCATGTACTAAAAATGCAATTGAAATTTTAGTTTTTACACTCGATTGGATATATGAGTTGAAGTAGTGGGAGCTGTGGTGGATATCAAATTGGCAATGATGCCAAGGACACTAGATTTGTAACCCCTGTTTTTCCAGAAAGGTATTTTTCGATATTTTCTGTATTTAAAATTTTCGCAAACTATTTTTCGGTATTCAACTATTTTGTCAAAAGGTATTATTGGATTTTTCTAATTTAAAATCTATTTTGATCCATAATTTTAGCTGAACTAATTTTCTATGATTTTTGTATTTAATACAGTTCTTATTATTTTTATTATTGCCTTTATTATTTTTATCATTTTATTATTATTAATATGGTTACTATCCGTATTATCTTGCCAGTGTGGTTATTTGCATTATTATTTTATTTTATTGTTAAAAATTATATTATTTTATAAATTATATTTATTAGTTATAGTATTAATTTTCGTATTAGATTATTTTCAAATTATAATATTTTTCTTTCATTTTTGACCTTCTTGTGCTGATTGTGCGCTGTTTGTCCGTTTTTCGTCAATTTGAGATCTTTTCCTCATTTTCTTGGTCCCATTCATATTTAATAATTATTTTTGGGTCATGATGGATTTTTAGAAGTGTTTTGATCAATTTGAAGTTTTTGGCCCTTAAGGAGATTTTTAGGAGCCATAGGATTCATTGTATTTTGTATCCCTATTTGAAATCTACTCAATATCCATTACCCAATTGTATACCTATTAATTCCTATTGATATCCACTACCCATTAACCCACATTTGATCCCCTATATATACCCCTAAACACTAATTAACTCAAACCCTAATCTATTTTCTCTCCTCCTCTTGAAATTCCGGCCTCCCCTTCTTTCCCAATCCATCCGGCTGCTCCTTGTGCCCACGCCGAACCTCCCCCTTGCTGCACTTGCCCTAGCCGACCACCATAACCATCCCCTTCCACCAGATCATACAACTCCACTTCACAAAAACCCTTCTTTCCTTTCCTCCATTGGCCGGCCCTTCTCAAACCAGCACCACCACCTTCCCAAAACAGCACCTCAACCTCTCTCTTTGCTGATTTTGACAAGTGGGCATCTCCCACTTTGGTTCGTGTGTCAAGGAGACGATCGTAGGCAAGTTTCGGCTCGTGGGTTCGCTTGATATCGCGCGTGGAAGGGCTTTTGCTCGTGGATTTTCATTGCTAGACTTCGTAGTGTCGCGTGCATCGTCAAAGAGGCAAGTAACTTGGACATAATTTTATTAGGTTGATACAAGTCAAAAAGTTCACTAATAGGGTAGTTGAGACTAGAGACGGCCAAAGAATGTATTTTTATTTATGGGTTTCATCTCTATTGTTCAAAACAGGCCATAAATGACTTAGAATATGAGTTTTGATAGGTTTATGCTGTAGGTTTCACCCAAAGCGCGATTTTGATCGCATAGGTCAAATAGCGCATGAACCATATTTGATGGATTGCCCACATGAAAATATTAGGTTTTGACATGTTAGAAACCCTTAGACATGATATTTAGATGATGGGTATGCAGCGTTTCGAATCTGGATGAGTTTGGATCATTTTTGGAGAAGTTATGACATTTTGAAGTTTAGTTGTGAAATCTGGAAATTTGGGTTGTACTGAATAGATTGCTGTTTTTGCCGGAGTTAGAGTCCGAATCTCAACATGGAGAGTAATTTGTAGAGGACTGAATCTATTTTCTAACCCCACTAGTTTTACCCTGTTTGGTGTTTGTATAAATTAGTTATGATTATTTTAGTGACTGTATGTCGGTAGTTTCCAGATTCAGTACGGAGTAGATTTTATTATCTATTTATTTTTAAGATCCAAGTTATACATGATATCATGCCACAATATTTTGTCCATTGTTTCACCATGATGTTAGGTAGTTCCCAGATTTATGTGATATTTTAAAGATAAGTTTTGAGCGATGTCTTGTACCCTTTTCTAGAATGTACTGTTGCTGTAAACTGCGTGTTGCTCTATATTGAATGCCGTTTTCACCCTAGTTATAATTACTTTATGAAGATTTTATGTGAGATATGAAAGTTGGAGAATTTTGTCTACTTTCCACGCCGGTTTGGCGGAACCGGATTTCGATTTGCTGTTTGTGAGATATGCTTGTTTTTGTACAACAGTGTTGAGAAATTTCAGATTCGCCAAACCATACTTTTGTGTCGTTCTCTATTTTTGATGACTAGTTAAACTTACTGGAATATTACGAAAATTATTATTTTGAGTCTATATATATAGGGGATTACTCCAGAATTTTCGTGGATTTCTTTGATGAGTTTACCTACTGTTTTTATGTGTTTGAAGTCATTCCCCTGTTTTCTGGCTGAACATGAAATTTGTGTTGAATTCAGTATTGAGTCGAGGTGATGTGAACTAGTATATATCTTTATTATACCCGTTAGAACCGTGTGGATGTCTAGTTTCCAGATCCTAAGACGGATCATGATTTGCATGCCTTTAGCTCTCTGAATTACTGCTTTAATACAGACTGGTCTAGCTGTCCTGATTACAAACATACACCACTTTACTCGTATTTGTGAATGTATAGTATCTATACTTGCTGATCTGATTTCCTGAGTCTAAACCTGAATATAACCTGTTAGTTTGACATTATTTAGTGTTCTCTCATTCCTGTTGATGACCTTAATAATAAAAGTAACGAAGCCGGGGTTTATGGAAAAGATCTAATAGTGGATAGTTCAGAAACGTGTACTCGGAACGGGGCCCGTGTTTCCCATTTTGCTGCATGGACCTGTTGATTCATGTACCTGTTACCTGTTGCTGCACATACCTGTTGGTCGTGTACCTGTTGGTGCATGGACCTTTGGTTCATGTACCTGTTACCTGTTACCTGTTGCTTCATGAACCTGTTGCTGCATGAATCGGATGATTCGTGTACCTGTTGCTTCATGAACCTGTTTTCTGTTTCCTGTACCCGAGTATACTACCCTCTATGGTCCACTATAAAATCTAAAACGTAATTGCTTTGTTGTAGCAACCATGTAGAATGGGATGCATGTCGTGCTACCTAGATAGTAATCACACAAGACTTGAACTTAATACCTGAACATGATACATGACATGATACCTACATGCTAGATACTTGACTACCTGATACATGAGACATGATGTATGAGACATGAACTACATGAAACATGATACCTGATACAAGTTTACATGCCAGTTGACACTAGATGCATGTTTTTAGGATACATGATTTATGTCGTGACCTTTGACTCTTTTACCTTGCTAGTTTGTCTAGGTTGACTTTATACCTATACCATGTGCTAGTTAGTTATCCCATTCCATGTGCTTGTATCCTACTCTATTTGTGACCCGGACTTGCCATTGACGGGTACTTGTGTTTTCTCTTTTCTCTTTCCTGCATTGGTTGTATTGCAGATTTTGGAGGACAGGTTCCTGAAGGTATTGGCAAGATGATGGGCTAGAGGCTGAAATTCTTCTTATTATTATTTCTCGTAGTTGCTTGAACAATATTGTATTTTGAGACTTGTATTATTTCTTGTATTTGGGCGATGTGACCCAAGATTATTTGTGTATTTCAGATCATGACTATTTGAGATTAATGCATTTTATTTCAAGTATTCTTGTTGGTATTTGGTTCATATGTGCATGTGGTTGATTTTTCTGGCTTCCGACTCTGAAAAATTCTGTGATGTGTTGCCAAGATTTCTTGAAACAGCTTAAGGATGATAATAATCATTTGCTGGGCTTTTGTTACGTGCTCGTATTCCGTATTTTTGGGAAGCGGGGCATGACAAGATTTGTGAAGTACAATCTGAGGTATTTGTGAGATAATGGGCTATAACACCCGCAAAATTGATTACGACAATTTTGCTCCACGTGTGTCACGCACATGTATTTTTACCATTATGTGTAATATCCGTAATATTATTAATATAAATGTTCTATGTATTTTGTATTTTGACTGTTTATGAATGTTTTTCGTTCTCTCGAATTTATTTTGTATTGATACATGCAACACACGTATTTGCAGTGCACGTGTTGGTTGTATCCTTTTTCAAAATAAAAATGTATGAAGTGTTTGTGTTTATTTTTATTTGTGCATGAAATTTTTTTATTATGATTAATTTAAACTAGTTTTATTAGATTTATATTATTTAATTAACATATGGAAAATTTTATTAATTAAAATCTCAAAATACTTTGTGTCCATTGCACATGCACACACATAAACTTTCAAACCCCGGGCCTTGCCCACCTTTCTGGTTGGCCAGTTAGTGGGTTTGGGAGGGAAAAAGAGTTGAATGAATTTGAATGATGGACTGGATTAGTGGGTAGTTTCGGATTAGTTAATACAACTACCCATTAAATCACCCTTTATAAACCCCCCTCTCTATACTCAGCCACTCAACATCAAAGAAAAGAAAAACAAAATTTTATGCATTTCCATAATGTTCTGCTGTTGATTTTCTTTCTCGGGTTTTGGAGCTCGGATTTTGGATTGCAGGCTTCTTGGAGTTCATTTGCTAGGGAATAATTAAATCCTTCAAATAGGTGGGTGTTTTCACTATCTTCTAATGTGTTAGTAGGTTGTACTTGCTTAGCCATAAATATGCAGATGATAATTAAATTGATATGTGCATGTGTAGGAGCCTTCCTAGAATTTTGTCTAAAGTAATGTAGTGGAAATTTCAGATAATAAATTCATTATATTGATTTCCTGAATACAAATTGTTAATTTCTCCTATAATAAATTCATTTGATGAATAACTGTTCATATGATTCAATTTATAGAATTACAAGTAATATATGCGATTTATATGATAAATTTCACATTTTTTAAGAGTAGATTGTTATATGTATAATTTCGTGCAGATACACAAATTTTGATAAAAATCCTTTGCTGAGAATTCACCAGGAAATTTTGTTATACACGAACTTTCATCGGGGCCAAACCCCGATGTGCAAATTTTGGGCAGGTTCACCGGTGGCATCTCAGCCGTCCAATCTAGAGACAGATACTCTCAACGGTTCAGATTCAGATCAAGAAGACTTCAGCCATCACTTAGGATTTGATCGACTGTCCAGATTGTAAGTTTTCTCCTAAAAAAGAACTCATCATCTGATTGCTACACACCAGAAACAAATAGCAACATATTGGCGTCATTTATGGGAAACTACAGATGTACTCCTCCGATCATATCTCGCCGAGAAAAAACTACTTTTTTTGCCATGGCTCCAAACGGGACGAGAACGGCGGCCACTAGTCGTCTAGCAAACCCTCTTCCTCCAACGATGGTACAACCATTTCCATTCTCATCACAACCTCATTGCCCACCATTGCAGCCTCCCCAGCAGGGTTGTGTTGGGGGGCTCCCGACTTCGTGTCCTGACCCTGGCTAAGTTGAAAACTGGTGGTCGGTTCTCACCTCGACCCCATCTACCGCGCACTCTGAGGTGCCCCCTGTACAACCAGACCTTTGCAGCATCATCAATGCCCTAGAAGCAAACCTCCGTCTCTGCTTAAAGCAAAGGCACTCCCGAGATGTTGCTCTTCGATTAAAATTCCAAAGGAGGAAAAGGATCCCTTCCCCCATCGACAAAGGTTCTGATAATCACCCTCACCAAGGGGGCAAGGAAGTAAGAGGAGCTTGACTCCAGTCAGTCGACCAACACTTCGGAACAACCAGAAAAAGGAGGCCCCCATCACCAGGGATGAGTTCCGCAATCAATGATGAAATCCTCAAATCCTTCCAAGTCACCCTGAATAAGGGGCAACAAATTAGCAATCACCGCCCTATGATTGTGCAAGGAGAATAGTCTCACTGGTCAACCAGATCTGAGGAACATGAAGACCCAGTCTAGCGTCGTCTCCAAGAGATGGGAGGACCGCCTAGCCCGAATCGGTCAAGAGGAGGATTTTCACGGTAAAGCATACTACCCCTCCTGACCTTCCTTCAGCAGGTCCATTCTGGAAGCCAATGTCCCAGAGAACTTCAAACCTCCTCACTTCAACTCAAATAATGGCGACTCTGATGTAGCGGATCAATCGAGAGTTTTGAAACTCTGATGATGATCTACCAAGCTTCCGACTCGCTTCTCTGCAAGATGTTCTTAAAGACCTTAAAAGGATCAGCTCTGGAATGGTACTCCCAACTCTTTTCAGGGTCTATCTTCTCCTTCAATCATCTTAAGGAGCTTTTCCTAGCCCAATTTGTCACCAATCGCAAGACTGAAAAGACAAGTATTTGCCTACACAAGTTGATGCATAAGGAAAGCGAGTCGCTCAAATACTTTGTTAGGCACTTCAAAGCTGTGGCATGATCCATCTCCTCCCTTGATTCAGCAGTAGCAATAGCTGCCTTCCAGCATAATATCACTCATAACGAGCTCAAAGCATCTCTTGCAAAGAGGTCTCCTAGGGACTTCTTTGACCTCTTGAAAATGAGTGATAAATACATCCGAGATGAAGAGTCTATTCATCCTGACAGCCAGAAGGAGTCCCCCTTAGGAACAAATGGAAGAACACGAATGCACAGGGACCCAAGAAGTCCCAGAAGGACAGTTCTGGCCAACGTCGCACTCCTCCAGCTCCTCACTTTGACAAGTTCACTCCCCTTAATGCCAGCAATATACTGCCCTCATGGATATTGAGAATGAATGATTGCTCCACCCTCTTCCTAGGATGCAAATGACAAATAGAAGAAGGGATATGAATTTGTGGTGCCAATTTCACAGGGACCATGGTCATTACAATGATGATTGTCGAGCCCTCAATCTCCTCTTTGAGGCCCTGATCCATCAAGGTCACCCCTCTGAATTTTCCCAAACAGACAAGACCACCCCTCCTCCCACTCGAGGGCTAACAAGTGTAATGCCCCAAGCCTAACTTGGCTTAACACATGCATATATCACCTAACCACGGCCCTACCACACTGCATAGCCTCACCAAAAGTGTTATAGCTTTGTAGGTGCTCTTGGATCATGGGCAACCTAATATATGCACTAAATCATCCTTTTTTACCACCTATGTGGGACTAAATCTCTTTTACTACTTCCAATCTTCATTCAAGCATTCTATCTTCATTTAAGCATTCTACTACTTGCTAATGTAATACCCGAGATTTATAAGATAGGTGAGCATACAAGGAATGCACACACGGTGGATGAAATGTCTGAATGAATGTGTATACATATGAAGTGTTTGATGAATTGCTTGAAATGAAAGGTAGAAAGTAGTAAGAAGTTTAGTCCCACATAGATGGTAAAATAGGGTAACTAAGTGTATATATTAGGTTGCCCATGATCCAAGACTACCAACAAAGCTATAGCACTTTTGGTGAGGCTATGCCCTATGGTGGGGTTGTGATTTAGGTTCTTTAGGCTATGTAGGAAAGATTATTGAAAAACACTAGGTGCATGCAGAGCAATAGCACGCTAAAAGTAGACCTTCAAATCTTTTCCAAGATCGGCTGACCTGGGGCATTACAAATTTGGTATCAGAGCCAACTTTCTAACACCGATAGTGAGTAACACAATAGTTAAAAAGGAAGATCCTGGATTAAGCACGGTTCCGAACTTCGCGAGGATGTTAAGTCTTAAGGGGGTGAATGTAATACCCAGAATTTCTAAGATAGGTAGTGAGCATACATGGAATGCACACAAGGTGTTTGATGAAATATCTGAATGAATGTGTATGCATATGAAGTGTTTGAAAAAATTCTTGAATGAAAGGTTAGGAAGTTCAGTCCCACATAGGTGGTAAAATGTGGTGACTAAGTGTATAAATTAGGTTGCTCATAATCCAAGAGTACCAACAAAGCTATAGCACTTTTGGTGAGGTTGTGCCCTGTAGTGGGACCGTGTTTTAGGTTTTTTAGGCCGTGTAGGAAAGACAATTAAGAAACACTAGGCGCATGCGGAGCTATAGCATGCTAAAAGTAGACCTGCAAATCATGCCTAATATCGGCGGACCCGGGGCTTTACAAATTAGAATGCTTGAATGAAGATAGGAAGTAATAGCCTTAGATTGAGGAATGCATTCCTGAATGAAGCTCCAAGAAGTCCTGCTATTGATGGTCTTAGTCGAGGATGCGAGATTCACCTTGGGGATCTAGAGAAACCTACAAGCAGCTTTTCAACCGCAGACGGATGGGCTGGGCAAGCGAAAGGATTTGCACCGAGTACATGAAGACATGTTTAGCTGGGAATGAGCACTTAGGAAGAACCAGTTCGTCGAGGGAGCTACTAGGGAATTTGAAGACTGTTAAGGAATGCGTTCCAGAACTATTGAACGTTCGTGTATTTGTTCCTCTGCACTAGTGTAGTTCCGGGGAAGGAACTATTCTAAGGAGGGAGTGATGTAATATCCCCAAAATAATCAACAATTATTTTGTACAACAATATTTGGTATATGAATATTGTTTTTCTTTTTTCTTTTTTGAAGGAAAAGGTGGAATATAGCCACCCTGTTTCATTAATAAGAAATTAACAAAACATACAACCTACCAACATGAAAATAAAACATGAAGCAACATGACCTGTACAAACAACAAATCCCTCTAACAACCCTGGAGGGTGGGCCGACAAACAAGCTCGGTCCAGCAAAATTGTATGTACGTCAGTTAAGCTTCGTACACTACCTCCGTAGCACGTGCACACCCACCTAAAACTAGTCTGGCAGGATTTTATCACCCGCCGATCCTTGCCTTCTCCTCGCTGGGGGGAACCCATCTTTGGGCCCAAGCCCCGCAGTCAGAAATTTGACATTCGCCGAGCTCAGTCTATTCGCTGGGGGGACCCCATCTTTGGGCCCAAGCCCTGCAGGCAGAATTTTGCGCCGAGCTTAGTCTACTCTTCCTATTCTCCCACAATCTTGCAATAATCACTCCCCCACAAAAAACCACAGTCGAAGAGAGAGCCGTGAAAAGGATACCTTCGCCTCTCTCACGCCCTTGCTCTCTCCAGTGATTTCTCACAAATACAGGCCAACATCAACATAGAGTAGTGAGGAGCAACATCCTCACTCACTCGCTCTCCCCCACTCTCTCTTAATAAAAAACCAAGAGTCCCAACGGATTGAAGCATCACCGTCTCCTCTCGCCACTACGGACGGTGGTGTTGGGGGTCAGATTCCATTATGAGGGCATAGTGGTGGTGTTGTCCCATCGACTGTGGTCATCGGGTGAATCAGCCCGGAAGCAGTCCCCGTCCCTCTAAATCACACCCTAATAGAACGGAGTATAAGCTCCAGCCTCCTTCTTCGGCTCTGCCATCAACAAAAACCCTAATTTCTTTGCTGCTACACCAACCCTGGAGGTCCAAATCATGGCTGCAGATCGAGCATGGACTTGGTGGTGGCGGCGATGGAACCGATTCTGACACCAAAGAGGGAGATGGTCAATGCATCGGGTGGAACGCCAAGGCACCACTGAAGGACGACAGCGGCTTTGCGGACACACGTGATCGCGGTGGTGGTTGGTCAATGGCAGCGGTGAGGACCCCGTTACGCGTCACGATCGGCACACCGCCCACCGACGAAGCGAAGGGGAGCTGAGGCCAAGCGAAGTCGTAAGCACCCCACCGTGGGAGCTCGCCATCTTCGACCATCATCGACGTCGGGGTCACGAAGGAAATGGGGTTGCAGTTGGGGAGGTTGACGGGAAGGAAGTGGAGCACCGGTAAGGGGGGTAACGACGAGGGGGGGTTCATGTCGGGGCGACGGCGAAGAGGAGCCGCTGCCACCCCACACCAGCACAGATCTAGGGTTTTGGGTTTTCTAAGGGGTGTAGTTTCTCTCTCTAGACTTTTCTAGAGAAAGAAACTCTGGGGGAAAGATGTTCCTTAAGTAGGTGTAGTATTACCTAAACAAAAATCAGAAAGCGAATAATGTAGAAACAAAATAGACTTAGAAATCCAAGCAATTTGAGTCCTTGTATATGAATATTGTTGCACGTGATTAATGGTGTATGTTGTCATAAGTTGTTTTGACATCCCAATTAAGTGTTAACAAACACTTTGAGTTGTATGGTTTGACTCAACCTAACCTAATTGAAATGAACTAGACCCAAATCGGCTCAACCGTAGGCTCAACCATACTAACTTGTTTATGAACACGTGCACATTTGTTACATGAACGACATGTGAGCACTTTATCATATGAAACATGAGCATGCTACAAGTGTGAACAAGGGGAGCCAACATTTTTGACTTGAAGGTGGGAAGATTTGTAGGTTGGCTTAGGTGTACCCCTAAATTTTTGTAGAATGATTTTATGTGTACCCTATGGATGGCATATGTGTACCCTAGGGAGGGCATATGTGTAACCCTAGGAGGTCTAGAAGGACTTATGTGTAACCCTAGGACGGCTTAGGTGTAACCCTAAGACCTAGGAGTTATTGATTGTGTTGGGGACACTTAGCAACCCTTGCACAACCCTACATAAATATGTATGGACACCTAGGCAACATAAGGCAACATATCAATAAGTGTGTATGGACACCTAGCAAACACAGGCCAACATTTCATGAAATATATGACAGTAAGCAACCCTACCCTAACCCTACACCCCTACCCTTGTCCCCCCCCCCCCCCCCCCCCACACACACACATACCATGGTCGGCCACTATATAAAGTGAGCATGGAGAAAACCTTAGCTCACATTCCACCCTTCTCTTCATTCCAATCATTCTCTTATTTTCTCTAAAGTGTTATTTGGCTATTTGGAGCAACTATTGGGAGTAAGAATAAGGAGGAGAAGAAGCCAAGCAAGCTAGGAGGTTAAGAAACAAACTAGAAGGAGAAGAAAAAGAAAATGGGTGTCAGAACTCTCCATAACAAGATGGGTGTTCTCCTAATCTTTTGTACGTTATTTTCATGAATTGATTGTTTGTTATATGTGTGTTTGAAACTCATGTGTATTGGCATGATATACCAAGTAGATTAAATTGTGGGGTGTATGTTTGAAGTTCATGTTTATAGTAGCAATGGAAATTAAGTAAATGTTCATAGTAGCAAAAGAAACTAAGTAGGTGGAATAGAGAAATATATAATTTTGTTGTGAGTGATTAAATCCCAACTGCTAGATTAAATTCTATTTCATGCATATTGGATTTATAATCTTGTAATTGAAATAAATGCATAGAAAAATTGTGTAGGAATACATATTTATACTATGGTTTTATTGTGGAAATTGTGTAGTGAAAAGTTTGCACGTAAGGTGTTCGATTAAATGTCCAAATGAAGATATAGACATATATGAATGAAGATGTCTAGTACAATAATATGCTATGAGCAATGAAGTTGCAATTAGGGGTTTTGATATCATGTGAATATAACTAGTACATATACATGTGGGAAATAACGTAATGCGGGAAAATTTTAATAAGCACAAGTTTGCCTATGAAGTCTTCGACAAACTGCTTATATATGTGTAGGTACATAACATATAGTGCATTGAGGTGGTTGGGGATGACCCTATTTGTTGTGTAGGAGATGTAAAGTTGTTATGTGGGAGATGTAAAGTAAATACCCCTAATTAATGCATAATAGTGTTGTATATTGTGTATACTAGTTGGTACTTGTTCCGTCTCATAATCTTAGAATGGGTCCGAGAAGAGTTTATTAACAATAGTTTTGATGTGCTTTCCGTTCTGAAGTATTAATTTGTTGTTGTTCATTTGGGCCGGATTTAGGCCGAGATTGGGCAAGCTTGTAGATCTGATTTGGAAGGCCAAGTTGGACCCTAGTTGGGTCTAGTTGATTAAAAATCACTTGATCCCTAGAAAAATAGTTTAGACTAGTTCACTACAAACCGCAAGGCCTATAGCAGCAAACTTCTACCGGCGTTTCCGATAAATGCCGCGATAGATGTGGAAGATTTTTTTTTTTTAAAGAAAACACACTCTATAGCGGTGTTTAGACGAAACGCCGCAATAGGTCCAAACAGTATCGATGTGTTACAAATAAACGTTGGGACAACTCCTCTCCATCGTGCGAACACTAATTTAATTTAATTTTTTAAATAAATAAAATAGCTATAACGGCGTGGACGCTATATAAGCCAGGATAGCATCATTTAAAAAATAAAATAAATACCTATCCCGGCGTTTATGTGACAAACGCAGGAATAGATTTTGTAAGATAATTGGTCTAACTTTTTTATACATATTTTTATATTTTAATATATACATTTAAATAATATTTTACATGTACATATCACGAAATTTGGTTATCGAATATTATCATGAAGAATGCATGAAAGAATTTTGATTCTATATTTATGAAGTGGTTAACATTAATGAATAGGATTATCATTACTATACACAATATTACTCTATAGTACATAATTTATCATATATATATATATTGTTCCTTTTTTATTAAATATTTTATACCTAAGCTCATTACTAACAAAATATTTGTCATGCATACATTTATCAAAAATCTCATTATGTAATTGTAATTTTTTATAATCAGTTACAGTACGTATGTAGTAGTCATCATGTTAGTATCTACCAAATAGAGAAAAAGCTTGATATATACTGCGATATGGTAGGATTTTCTATACATTTGCTAACACAACTTGAAGAAGTGAGTTTTGACTCGCGATTTGCAATATACGGTCATGTATCACTTGCAGCTCGATCAATATTTTAAACAGTATAACTAAAAGTAAGCGACACAATTAAAAAGTGCACAATCGATCTATATCTTAAAATTACGTAACTTTCCGCTAGAATAGAATTCACCACACACAACCTAGCTATCTAAACTCGTATAAGAAAGTTTTGACTCACGACTTGCAAGATTCATACAGTTTTGTGTGGCAAGAAATAAATTTGAGAATTAGTTAATTTTCGAATTTGAAAAGAGTAATTAAATATTATAGAATTTTATAGTTTTTTTGACAATATTGAGCTTAGTTCATTTGTAGATTTATAATTATTAATAACTAGAACCGATAGAACGCGTATATATATATAACTTGCCATTAAAATATAATACATCTATCACGGCGTGTTACGTATAAACCGCCGTTATATATTCGACATATAGCGGCGGTTTATAAGTTAAACTCCGTGATAGGCCAACTTTTTTTTTCACTAAGCCCGCTCTAAAACCCCGCACTGTTTTCCTCCCCCCTTCCCCCCCCGCGTAATTTCCCAAATCTATTAACCTAGTTCTCTACTCCTCGTCGCTTTTTCATCGAATCCGCTACAGCCTTTCTCTCTCCCTAGCCGCACGACCCCCTCACCGCACCACCCTCGCGCCGCACCTCCCTCGCACCGCACCTCCTTCGAGCCGCACGACCCTCGCGCCGGACGACCTTCTGTTTGGCCGTCACTGCCCCTCCTTCACCTCCTCTCATCCATCGCCGCCGACACCCCTCAGTAGCATCCCGTCCCTGGCTGTGGGCGCTTTCTCTCCCTTCTCCGCCGATCTCTTCCACCGGTTCTCTCTCCCTGGGCAAGCACTCTTTTCTTTAATCGGCAAAATTTGGTAATTTATCAATCTTATTTATAATATTACACTTTTTTGGGATTGGTTAAGAAAAAGTTTGGAGTTTGGATGAAGAAAATAAACTTGATGTATGTTGTAGAATTTGGGTGGCAAATGACTAGAAATTTGGTGACTAGAAATTGAGGAGAAATAGATTTGGTGACTAGAAATGACTAGAAATTTGTAGGCGAGATGCATATCAGATGTTCGATAATTTGTCGATGAGAAAAATGAAAAAGTACCCATTAGAGTTGGAAAGGATGAGGGGTAGAAGAGTACTCAGAACCCAGTCAAAACTTGAACTTGTTCAGATCTTCATAAACTATCTCATTATCAATAACTAAAAAGCAAATGATACTTAATTAGAGATATTCTTAGTTAGTCTATCAAACATCTATCTTCATTTATCATCATTAACTAAAGAAGTGATAAAGGAAAAGACATGGAAAATCTTAAGCTGAAAGCTTCTCTAAACTTCCACTCTTAAACAATATTAGTTATAATGCATTAGTATATATACATTGGTTTATTTTCCAAAAAAAAAAATATACCCATCGATCCAGCCATCTTTCATTATAACTAATCCCTTTACAAACTTAAGTTTTCTCTCATCCATGTGAATAGAGTATAAATGCGAAAACAAGTCTTAATCCATCCACATATTTGTCTTTTTGCAGGTTCAAAAGATGTAAAAGATGTGTTCATAGCCTTCAAAGATTATGCAGCTGAAGTAAATGCTAGTGACTCAGCTATACTACACCAGGTTAAAATGATGCTTTATGTTAAATTAATTTACCTTATGTTGATAAATTCTGTTGGATAGATCATTTGTGCTATCCAGAACGTCATTGCTAAGACAACTCTTTGTATATTTGGATTGCATCATAACTCATCATGGCTGTTTAGAGCGAAAGGCCTTGTTTTAGCCAATCTTATCTCTCTCTAATATATGTCTTGCCATATTGCAGATCACTTTTAGCCTTATGTTCACTCTGCTGATTGCTTTCATATCTGATGCTATACACTTGGTTTTGGATAAAACATCAGCAATTTCACATGATGCTCCCTTTAGACAAGAGTTTCACGAAATTGTAAGGCAACATAAATGTTTTCTCTTTGTCTATCCTTATGCATTTCATACCGTATTTTCTCATGTTCTTCTATTTTTTTGGTTCACTCCAGGTGATGTCTGTAAGGAGCAATCCAGATGTTTAGAACTTTCTTTTTATGAAGTTTGGAAATAAAATTGGAACTTTTTTTTATGAAAAAAGAGCAAACCACCAATTTCATTTTTCATCTTGGGATGGTTACTTATTTATTTATTATTTATATTTTTATATTAATGGTTGGATTTCTATCTTTTTCATTAAGCTTTTTTGGCTATTTTGATGTTAAGCTGTCTCACTTGTCTATCCAATTAGCCTAGTTACAATATTTCAAGTCATATGAAGTTGCATTGCAATTGATTATCGTAGAGTATTTTTTTGGGTGAAGTGTAACTTTTATGTAAGTCTTTTTTTAAATGTTTTATTTTTGAGATTAATGTATTAATTTGTGGTAATTTCATGTGTTAACTTATGCTACCATGCTCGTTTCTTCTACTTGGCTCGTTTCTTCTACTTGATTATTAGTGCATACAGGTTCATCGGATTTCCACTTTTCAACTTTTTTCCTAATAAGATTCCTAATCCTTGCTGAAATATAGTTGTCCGTTGTGTATAATGAATTTAATTTTCTTTCTTTAGGATATGCAAACTTCTGCAGGTAATTGACTTTAGGGAATGACTAACCCTTCGTACATTTTTTTTCCTTTCCTTTTTGCAGAATGATGACGAGGATTTGGTTTATGTGTATAATGCATACATGCAGAAGTTGATGATGTTCTTTCTTTCTCACTCATACACTCATGAAAAGGTTAGCGTCAATTTCCGCTTGCTTCTTTCTTCTTCCCATGTTTGGTAAGCATATTTTGCAAGTATCTTATAAGTTGACAAGCAACTCTAGTTAACACCATCTTTTAGAATTCCTTAACATGCAATTGAGACATATAATTCCCAATGTAATCTTGTTGACGTTGTAGTTCTCTTTTGGTATTTGAATTGGTTTGGTTGAATGTCTTGGTATAGCATCACTACGTGATTGGTGGAGCCATATACAATTGAGGTTCGGCACATGGCTGACCTCAAATTTTTCAAAGCTTTTACATTAGTTCTCTTGACATGTGCCTAAGCTCAATTAGTTGTAGTTGCTAAGCTCAAATCAGTTGAAAGATGGACCGTTATCTTTCAGAAAAATAATAAAGATCCAATTATGAGAACAAATTAGCCTATTTGTAAGAGTTGGTCAAAATTTCTATTTTTGGAGGTCCATGGATAAAAAAATAATATTTTTATAGTAAGACTGTACGTTTCCCAATCCGATTTTATTTAGGATATGCTTAAAGGAAAAAAAAATTGGCCAAGTGTTTGTACTGCAGTTAGCAAGGTTTCTAAAATTGAAGAGAAAAATAATGGGTTTCATCCGGCCGTAGGCGAAATTTAATTTGGGATGTTGGAGAATCCTTCTCCGCGAAGTGGAGTGGCTACGACAAAAAGTATATATATATATATATATATATATATATATATATATGTATATATTCACGTTATGCTTTTTATATATTCACGTTATGCTTTTTATTCGTCTTATCTGGTATCAAACATATTTTTATTGTAAGCAATATTTGAAATGCATAGTTGTGTTGATAATGATTTACTTGACTAATTAAGTGGTGCCCCAGGTAAATAATCCCCTGACATGTGGCTTTGTTACTGGGAAATATATTTTATTTAAACATGTAAATCCATGTTGCTAGTGCACAATTTATCTCATTTATTCATTTTTTGTTGGAGAGGTGAAAAAATTGAAGGAGAAGGCCATGAGTGCCTTTAGTTCATATACTACCCCAGGTTCAGATGAATTTAGAGGTGACAATACTTTTAATTCAGAACAAGCCCAGATGAGTTGCCAGCCATTTGTATCTATTTTGGAATTGGTTGGTGAAATTTATCAGGTGTGTTTCATACATTTGAAAAGTTGAAAAATTTGTATTGTAATGAACACTTATCAGAAAGAACTGGAGCTTCTGTTTGGAAATGAAGATTTGTGGCTATTTATTAGCTTTGCAGGAGAGGATCATACTAATATACACACCCTTGTTGCTTTCCTCAGAGTGCTAAAAACTTTGGTATGTCTGATTTGCTTGTAATGTTTGGCTGCATTTAGTCCAGAGTAAAGGGTGCATTTCAGTTGTTTTGCCTTTTCACACTCAGGTACTTCCTTGCAAATCTACATTAACTAAGAATTTGCATTTAGTCTAGAGTAATTTATATAAGTGTGAAGGTACTTCCTTTCACACTCAGATGGGCTTTTGTGTTTAACTTGTCTAACCAGCAATGTCTTCATCAAATTTTATGCAGAATTGAATAATTCCAACATGCCAGATATGGAAAGTAACTGTTGTTATATCAAGTGAATTGCGAAAGCAAATATCAAATTTTGATATGCAGTTTCCTATGACCAGCAAATGGATATGTCAAGCTAATGTGGTAGAATATTATAACATTGCTTTGTCAAAGATCTTGAATAAATGAAAAGTTGATACACATATATAACTTTATTTTTGACTTAGCATGATCATGATCCAGAGAAGGAAACAATGAGCTCATTTAAATGCACCAAATGCGGCTGATTTTTTTTCAAAAGAGTTGCTTAAACATAGAGAAAACAATGTTAATATGTTAATCTAACTGGATCAAATGGATAGTTGTGAGGAAATCATTATTACAGGTAATATTTTGTGAATTTGGATAAACATGACCATATTTCCTATGTAAAAGTTTAACATTTAAGCTTAGTGATTGTAGTTACCATTCATATCTTGATGAGTAATAATTTATGTTAGTTTTTTTCTCCTGGAATACAAAACACACTATTGCATTAGTATCATATATTGCTAAGTATGTATGGTAGGACCGTAGGACCTTATCAGTACCATATGATACTGTTTCGATTTAGTGCCAGGCCTATTTGAGTACATCTTGCTCTGAATCTGTAGTTTGATCATACCTTAAATGAAAGATTTGATGGAAAGAACCCCTTACCTTAAATGACTGATCTGATGAATGATGTTTTGATTTTTCGGCAAATGAAGCTTGCCCTCTTGGTGCGTACTGCGCTCGTGCACAACTAAATACATTTAATGGTTTTTGTTATCCGTAAGTAAACTTTTATGTTCATGGTTTCTTGTAACTCCATATTTTTGTTTGTAGGTTATGTTTAGTGAGTATATCTAGAAATATTATGCAGATATAGTTACCAGCTACCCATAGGACTGCTGAACCATACTTGTGGTGGCGCAGAAAGGTGGGCTGATACTAGAAGTAGCAGTGAATTTTTTTCCCCCAGGATACTATTGTCCAAGCAACATCCAAAAAATTCCTTGCAGTAGCGGGTATTACTCCAATCCTGTCAGCTATTTGTCTAATTTTGTGCCTACATTTCTCACATTGCTCATGATTTTTTCAGTAAACTTTTAGAGCTTCAACTTCTTATTTTGATTGTGTAGCATCATAGTAAGTACCTAGGTTGTTATGGGATTACATTTTTGTGTGTGGATAGAATAGATAGAGCTCTAAGGAGCTCCATCCAAATATATAAAAGAAAAGAAGTCCTAGTACACGAAATTCTGAGCTAACAGAAAGGTTTAGCTCTGAAAATCAACAAAAGTACATATCAGAATAGCAAAATACAGAACATCAGTACAAGAACAGTTGACAAATGCCTTGTTTTGTTTACATGTTCCAGACATTATTGCAGGAAGGGTTCTACTGTCCAAAAGAGTAAGTACTGACTACTACTCATTTCACCGTAATGTGTAAGCCTGATGGCAGTTTTATATTTCTTCCCTCAGTATATAATCACCAGTCACATACATAGCAGTAAAGATATTGATCACCTAGTCCACTCCTTATTCGTATATGCAACTATGTACGATACTAATTTTGTTACACACTCAACCACACGATCCATTAACTCATTCATTACCACTTTTATCACTAACCATTCTATCCACTCGCACATACATTGTTTGACTCCACCACTTCTAGGATACCAACTTTGTAACAAACATACATGCAACACAAAGCATATACCTTATACATTATTATATGTAGGGTTAACCACCCAATTTCAAGTGATATAATTTCCATGCCATGAGGGAGATATGTGCTATAATCATAATCTGGAACACCACTTTCTTAGAAACATTATTAGGGTGAATTGGAAAAAAAAACCCTAAAGTATACTAAATTGATGTCATATGGAAAAAAAAAGCTAAAGTTTCTATGCAATGAAATATAAGCTTCTGATGTCATATGTGCAAATTCTGTAAACTAAATTGATGATGAAATATTTATGTTTTTTCTACAGGGCCAGCGTATTTCATCGGTTTCCAATCACGCACGTACACTATGGCAAAATAACGATGGAATTAGAAGCAACAGCGGGCCTCACGAGGAGACTCCCTTGCTGTAGTTTGTCGAATTTGGACTTTTTAAAAATGTTTTGTAGGAATTATATCTATGTTTTGTAATAACTAAGTGTTGTACAACATATACATTTGATACTCGTTGTATAACATTTTATATGTGTTACATATTTTATTTCTATTGAGTTGTTTTTGTGATGTGTGACTTTTGGTTCTTGATTATGATTTTATTATTGATTTTAAGATTTAAGCATTTAAATTTAATATAATTACATGTATTTATAATACGCGATTAATTACTGGTTTTTTCAATTCAAAATTTTATAATAAAATGTCAAAAAAAAAAATTAAAATAAAATAAAACCTACCTATCGCGACGTTTACCAAGAAACACCGCAATAGGTACTACAGCTTTTGAGTACCCTCTATCGCGGGGCTAGACAAGCGCCGCTACAGGGTACCAATGTTAGCTATTACTCAGGGGAGCAATCCCAGTGCTTGGAAAAAGCGCCGCTATAGCTCTAATTTTTTTAAAACGACAGGCAGTTTGGCAGCGCCGTTATAGGTGGACACCCTATAGATGCGGTGCCCGTAAACGCTGCAATAGCCCATATAGCTATAACGACGCACGCTGTAACGGCATTTTCGATGGCAATTTCAGAAGCACCGTTATGAGCTATAACGGCGCCAAAAAATGCCTCTGTAGCCTTGTAAAAGCGCCGCTATAGCCTGTGCGTTTTGTAGCGGTTGTATTAATCTTGGGAATGTGAGGATGAACTCCTAAGGCTTTAGTTGCAATTACAATGGTAGTTCAGAAGCTAGGAAATGGATGAACGGAGTGTGAGATTAGGAGTTGTGTGTAGGATAGACCTTGCGCGAAGGAGTTAAATACCTAGAAGTTAAATATGAGGATAGAATTTGTGATCTATTAGAAAGCTAAATTAAGGGTGAGGAATTATTTATCAAGAAATGAGTCTAAGAATTTTGCAAGACTTGCTTGTATCGTGATTAGCTAGAATTGAACCATCGGAATGGAGTTAACCCAGTTGATAATGATATAGGACTAGAATTCCTAGAATAACAATACTTGCTAGTTCTAGTACTCCTTAGAAGTTTGGATTGTCGACCCTAAATCTTACAAACTTGCAACTGGAAGTCCAGGAGGCAATTCTGCAACCGGGCATTGATGGGGGAAAAACCGCAACGAAAGAGTTGAAGGAGAAAATCTAGGATCGTGGTTGTAGAGGCAAGGCAAGGCCCAGGGTACCGGTAGAAATGAGTTGTTACATAATACCAGTGAGGTATGCTAGCTCTAAGTTGTGTAATTATTGTTTGTAAGGGGAGGCAATAGTTGGGTGTGTACTCACCTATCAACTGGACAGGCGTCGTCTCGTCTTGGACAACTACGGCATTGTCTCGTCTAGGATTTAGTGATAAGAACAGGAGTCGGACATATCTACCACAAACTCCTGTCGGAACCTACGGGATAGACCCCTAACGGTACATCTATGTTCTATGTTATCCATCTGATGGAAAGCAAGAGTTTAACTCTGTGCCTCTTGGTGGAGTAGGTTTCGGCTAGCCGATTTGCCTTATATTTGGATAACTTTTGGTAGGGTCTGGGCGTGGAGAAAGACCCCTAATTCCGGTAGAGTTACAACAGAGCTGAATGATCACCAGCCTGTCTAGGAGTGGAGAAAGACCGGCGGCCCTGGCGGAGTGGAGAGAGACCACCGATTTCGATCGATCGGAGTGATCACGAATGTTTGGGAGTGGAGAGAGACCACCGTTATAATGCAATAGCGGAATGATCACCGCATACACTGCAACTCTACCAATCACTAAATAAATGTCAGAAACAGAATATGTAACACCCCGAAAAATTGAGTTATTATAATTTTGCTTCACGTGTTTTACGCATATGTATTTTATACCGTTACATGTAATATCTGTGTAATATCTGTACCATCATTAATATAAATTTTTTTTTTACGTTTTTTGTATTTCTATTGTTATGAATATTTTTCGTGTTCTCAAATATATTTTTGTATTTGAATATTAATGGATACGTGCGATGCAAGTGTTTGTAGTGCATGTGTTGGCTGTATTCTTTTTCAAATAAAATTTATGAAGTGTGTATGTTCATTTTATTTGTACATAAAACTTTCTATTTTGATTAATTTAAACTAGTTTTATTAAATCTATATTAAAAGGAGTAGCATATGTATTTAAATTACATAAAACTCCGAATATTTTGTGTGTAGTTTACATGCACACAGACACATAGCAAGCCCGTGCTTTACCCACACATATGGTCGGCCAATGTATATGAGAGGGAAAAGATTTTTTTTAAATTAAATTAAAGAGTTGTGGGTAGTTATTTGAGTTGTGGGTGGTTTTAGAAACTTCCCCACCACTCTCCCCTTTTAAAATGTCCACTGGCCAAGCCTGGGAGAGCCTCTCACTTTCATTTTCTTTTTAATCCTACACTTTTTCAATTGGAGCTTTGGTCTTGGAGAATTGGAAGCTTGGAGACTTTCTAGGAGTTGCAATTGTTAGAGGCACATCATGAAGTGGGTATTTCTACTATTTTCTAATGTTGTAGAATTATGCATGCCTGGATAAGAATATATAGATGATTGTTAAATCCATATGTGAAATATATATATGTGTAGGGCTGTTTTCTAGATTTTTTCTAAATTAATATATGTGAAATCTCATTTTTAATAACATATATCATGGTAATTAGATTACATGCTTGTGAAATGCTATAGATGAATGTTTCTCTAACATTGTTGTATGAATATTACTCTTGTGATTTCATTTCTTGGTATGAACTTAGCCCTTGAATGGGATAAAATTTATACATGCAAACTGAAAATTAAATGTTCATATTAATCTAAGTAGATTGAGATAAATTCAAATTCATGCCTAAATATGTTAGATTAAATAAGTTCTTTTCTGGAAATTTATTAGAATTCATAATATAGTGTATAAAATTGTGAGAAAGGTTGTGGAAATAATTTTTGGCTAAGTTTTATCCTAGTTGTGAAACAGAGAGTTTCACATTCAACATTAATTGATTCATTGTTGTAGACAGATTGTGAGGCTTGAAAGCCTGGCTAGTTCGTGTGATTCTGGGTTGCTGTGTACAGTACCCAAGGTCTCGGGTTCGAGTCTACATGGGCACAAATTTTAATTTTATTTATTATTGCACCTATTTAGCGTGGCAATTATTTGCAATTAATTGAGAGCTTGTAGATAGAGTCAGAGATTTGGAACTCTGGTTATCGAATTCGATTTGGGGGCTCTGCACAGTGCTCCTCGGTCGCGGGTTCAAGCCTTTGGGGCTCTGTTTTCTTTTAAAATTTTATTCAGTGTAAATAACAGTAAAGGAAACATTTAGGATTTCTTTTTTGAATTCTACAACAAGAGAGAATTGGACTAGTGGTTGTTAGGTGCGATTTAAAGCGGAGCACTCACGTTCGGGTTCGAATTGGGCGGGGTTATTTTGTTGTTTTATTTTATTTTATTTTTAATATATTTGCATGTATTTTACTATGAGGAAATGTTTAAATTAATATAGAGTATTAATGGGATATTTTGATAGGATTATAAATATTAATTCAATAATTATTTTGTGGATAAAATACATTGTGAATTAGATTACTTCAAAAAAGAAAATTTCGAAGCTATTTTGTGATTAAAAGATTGAAATATGATAGTTTTAATCTAGATTCATTCTAGAATTTTTTTTATCGTATGAAAACGAGTTTAAATTTGGAATTTATGTAAATTGTGCTAGACAACAAATTAAAAGATAATTAAAGGATGAATTTGGAAATTTAGACGTGTGTTATTGGTAAAGGTTTTACCAAGTTGAAATGTTATTGAATTGTTGTTATAAAGGGATAAGAAGTTATTTATTTACTTTGAGATTGATAAATTTGAAAAGAATGAATGAAAGAATCAAATAATTTGTAATGAATGAGAAATTTTATGAAGAGGTTAAGAATGACCTAGAAGATCTCTATGTTGAGATGGATGGTACCTAAAGGCTGAGCGGGACCTGTAATGACTGGCAGATTGTGATAAATAATATTTTGAGAAGTGGCCAATATGGACAACGTTCTCGGTGAGTTAATTTAAGTCTGGTAGGGTAAGCTAGCTCTAGGTCATAAAATTATAATTGAACTAAGGACAGACACTAGAAAAGGAGATGTGACGAAGCTTGGGCAAACGTGAGTCGGGGCTCTATATAGTCAGGCAGATGTATTCCGGGATTAGTCTCAACATGGTCGGGCGGATGTATTCTGGGACTGTGGTTATAGTAGGGCGGATGTATTCCATGACTGCGATTTTCATGCGAGATGAGTCTTAATTACTTCCGGGACTATGAATAATTAGGCGGATGTACTCCGGGATTATGGATAGTCGGTCAGAAGGGAGACGGATCTCTAGTATTCTGAGCTAGAGCGACGCTTACGGGATGTTTGCGTGATGAGAGTTATGTATGGTCAGGCACATGTATTCCGGGACTAGAGCCAATAGTCGATGAATGTCTAAATCTTTCCTTCGTCACGTTTGCATAACGAAGGATTGAACCAAATAATGAGGAGTACGTTAAGGTGTAATTCCTGTTTTCCCAAAAATATATTTTTGTATATTTTCTGTATTTTAAAAATTTTCGCAAATTATTTTTTCGGTTTTCAAAATCCTTTTGTCAAATTGTATTATTGGATCTTCTATTAAAATCTGTTTTCGATCAAATGAATTTATTTGTAACTATTTTCTGTGATTTTATATTGTAATAAAAATCTCATTATTATTATTGTTATTATTGTTATTAGTTTTGACTGGTTATTAACGACCTATTTCTATGTACAAATTGTATTTGTAGTATTTTAAATAAATTATATTTTTGTAATGCAAATTACATTTTATTAGAGACAATATTTTTATTTGTTATTTTATTGAATTTATATACCCATTTTTCCTTATTGGATTTTTCATAAACCCTATTACCCAAACCCATTCCCTATTAATTACCTATCCAAAACTATTTATAAAATAAACCTACTACTAATCCTATACCAATAACCCACCTAACAACTTTTAAACCCATTAGATCTTTATCCCACCAGTATACAAATCCCCTCCCCTTCTTCAACCCTAATTGATATGCATCCTTATATATATTCAATCCGCGTGCTGCATATTTTTTTCCTAACCTTTGTGCCCTATTTCCGTGCTTCATTTCTCCGTTTTCTCTCCATCCGCCGTCTCGCGCACTCTTGCTCTTGGGTATTTATTGCGCGTGCTCGAGTGCACGTGTAGATCGTTTGTGAGTTCGTGGATTTTCGTTTGTGGGTTTTGCTCCTACTTCTGAGTTCAGCGTTCTTCATCCCGATTTAAGGCAAGTAACTTGTACTCCAATTCATTTGTTTGATACAAGTCAAAAAGTTCACCTATAGTGTAGATGGGTCTAGAGACAACTCTTGATTGTGTTTTCCTTGATGGGTTTTGTCTCTATTGTAATATTTTGGCCATAGAAGGCTCACGACAAAATCTTGACATGATTTAACCTAGGATTCGCCCGAATCTTGATTTTAAACATGTATGTGAGATTTGTGTGCAAACTTGTGTTTTGGTTAAGACCCATATGATATATTTGGTGTGGACATGTTAATAACCCTAAATCATGATGTTTAGACACTTGGTAGGTTGTATTTCAAGTTTGGAAGTGTTTGGACCAATATTCTTGAAGCTATGTCGTTTTTGTTTTGAAGTGTGAAATCTGTAATTTAGCACTGTTCTGTTTTGTTTGCTGTTTTCGTCTATGCTACAGTCAGTATCTTGATTTCAGTATAAAATATGAGTTTTAGATAATTTCGTCTATTTTCAAACCCCTCTGACCTTGCTTGATTTTGATTTCGTATGACTGAGTTATGACTGTTTTAGTACAGAGGTGTCAATCTTTTCCAAATTCTGTTTTTCGTTAATTTTGCTAACAAACTATTTTCAAGAACAATGCTATACATATTATTTTGATTTGAAACTTCGGTCAGTGTTTCTTTATTAAGTTAGGGATTACCCAGAATTTTGGTGAATTTTAAATGATAAGTTTTATGTGGTGTTTCATGCTCGTTTCTAAAATCTATTCGTGCTGTATTTTGCTCGTTGTTTTGTAAAGAACCCTATTTTCACTATGATTTCTTATATTGTACGAAAAATATTTGTGAAATGTGAAAGTTATTATATTTATCTATTTTCATATCCCTTTGGCAGAATTGGATTTCGTTTCACTGGTTGCGAGATATCTTAGTTTTCGTACAGTAGTGTTGGGATTTCCAGATTCGCTAAACTATGTTTTCTTGATGCTTTTGTATTTTTGATGACTGACTTATTCATACTGGAATATTATGAAACTTTATATTTTTTTTTCTAGACATATAGGGGAATACCCCAGATTTTTCCGGAATTTATTTGAGAGATTTTGTTGCAGTTTTCCTGACTGAGAATTCGTTTTCCTGATTTCTGACTGAACATGTTTTCTATTTTCAAACCTGTTTTGAGTTATGATGTTGTGAAGTACTATGTGACTTATTTATATTTGCTGGATTCGTGTGGGAGTTTATTTTCCAGATCCTTCGACGGATCCATATTTGCATTTCTGTAGCGACAAGAATTACTGTTTTAGTACTGATCTGTCATGCTGTCCTGATTATGAACATACATTGTTTTGCTCGTTTATGTGAATGTATATCATCTTGCCTGATTATTTGTTTCTCTGAACCTAATACTGATTATACCATGTTAGTTTGACACTATTTAGTACACATTCATGTCTTTTTGATAACCATAATAAAGTAACCAAGTCGGGGTTCAAGTAGTAGTGGGAAAGCATAGAAATGTGTAATTAGAAGGGGGCCCGTGTTTCCCATCTGATTATCTGTATCTGTGTGAGATCATGGTACATGATCGTCTGTTATCTGTATGAGATCATGTTACATGGTCGTCTGTTATCTGTATGAGATCATGTTACATGATCGTCTGTTTTCTGATATCTGTCTGAATCTTGAGTACACGGTCCTATACGATTCCCTACAAAATCTACCAACGTTACTGTTTTGAATGTAGCAACCATGTGATAAAAGGATGGCACATGAAGTGCTACCTAGTTAGTAATTAATATAAGACTTATACAAATCTGTATCTATATCTGTATCTGAAATCTGAATCTGAATCTATTATATATACATGGCTATCTGTTATCTGATTATCTGATTACCTGTTATCTGTCTGACACTACCATGTGACACCATATTTGACACTATCTGTATATCTGTCTATATGCCTTTTGACTTTGATACTTGACACATATTAGTATACCATGCTAGTTGATTCTGCTATACCATGCTAGGTCTGTTTCTGCTATTAATTAGATTGTTTAGTTTTTCCACCATGTGCTTGTATCCTACATTATTTGTGACCCACAACTTGCAATTGACGGGTACTTGTTTTCTTCTTTTCTCCTTCTTCTGCAAATTTACTAATTGCATATCAGGATGGTCGGCTACCAGAAGGTATTAACGAGATGATGTATTAGTACTGGATTTCCTGCTTTATTATTATTATTTGTTGTTGCTTGAACATTGAAAAAATGTACTTGATTACTTGGATATTTATTTGTATTTGGGCGATGTGACCCAGGATATTTGTTTCTGTCCAGACTCTAATTTATTTGAGAATATTATATTTGGTTTCAAGTAAACTTCTGTTGGTAATTTGTTTCAATTATGCATGTTGATTGTGTCTTTTGCTTTCAACTCTGATTATGTCTGTGATGTGTTGTAAAGATTTCTGAACAGCTTGTGGATAATGAAAATCATTCGCTGGGCTTTTGTCACGTATCCGTATTTCGTATTCTTTTTGGGAAGTGGGGCGTGACATAAGGGCTCGCCCACGGACCCATGTAGTATGGGATGCATAGAATCCGAATAAGTATGCATTAGAGTTGCATCCTAGGTTTAAATATCTGCGTTAGTCATTAGGTCCATATCATATACTGACATATTTAGGATAGTCACTTTTCACACTTTGTTTCTGCATTTAAGTTTATGATTGTCAAAATAGAGGAATCGTTGTATTATAGCATTGCGTCAGTTGTAAGCAACTGGCATGTCTACATTTTTCAAGTTGCAGGATCAAATTAGCAAGCGACGTGGAGATGAGTTTGATGCTGATGGATGTTGCAAGATTGAAGATATTGGATGTTATAAATTGTACTTTTATGTAAATCTCCATTGTGTATTGTAAAGAATAACATTGTAATGAAAAAAATTTAAATTCATTGTATTTTTGTACGAAATTAAAGTAAAGATCCTGCTTGTGCTACGAATTACCTATGTTTTCGATGCGTTACTGGATAAGAGTACAATGGTAGGTTTTGTATTGCGAGGGATCGAACCCTATAATCAGAAGGACGTTCAAGATTGATTGGGAAGTATGTAGTATGGGATGCATATCTTTCTGATCAAGTGTGCATTAGAATAAGAGCATCATCTGCATTTGAGTTGTGCATTCGATTCTAGGTCATGGCATACAACGACACTCTGTTTGTATGATTTTTCACATTTATTGAATTAATATTGGTTGTTGAGGATGTGGAGATCGCTGATTTCATCAGTATTGCGTCAGTTGCATTCAACTGACGTGCCCACAGTTGGTTAGTTTGCAGGACTACCTGATTGTTGGATCGGGGTGCTCAAGCTGCATGAACCATCCAAGTGAAGGACAAGATTTGTACAATGTAATTTATTGTATTATGTAATTCTTGCTGAAAATTTCAGCGTAAGACTACATTGTACATTGTAATATTGTTGATGTAATAAAAAGTTTAATTTCTTGCGTTGCCTGTGTTGTGTACTCATTTGAAGTAAAGATTTTGGATTGTGTCACGAGTTTCCAATCTTTAGAATTTGGAGCGCTACAATGCCGATAGTGAGTAACACATCAGTTAGAAAGGAAGATCTTGGATTAAGGATGGGTCCAAACTTAGCGAGAATGCTAAGTCTTAAGAGAGGAGAGGGGGGGGGGGGTGAATATAATACCACGGATTTCTAAGATAGGTAGTGTGCATACATGGAATGCCCACAAGGTGTTTGATAAAATGTCTGAATGAATGTGTATGCATATAAAGTGTTTGATGAAATGATTGAATGAAAGGTAGAAAGTAGTAGGAAGTTTAGTCCCACAAAGGTGGTAAAATAGGGTAACTAAGTGCATATATTAGGTTGCCCATGATCCAAGAGTACCTACAAAGCTATAACACTTTTGGTGAGGCTATGCCTTGTGGTGGGACCGTGGTTAGGTGATATATGCACGATGTGAGATTAGGACCGTATAGGAGACGATTTGCAAACATTCAGCACGTGCGGAGCATAGCATGCCAGTTAGGCCTCTAACTCATTCCCAAAATCAGCGGACCTGGGGCGCTACAACTTAGGTAGAAAGTAGTAGGAAGTTTAGTCCGACAGAGATGGTAAAATATGGTAACTAAGTGTATATTTTAGGTTGCCCATGATCCGAGCGTGCCAACAAAGCTATAGCATGCTAAAAGTAGACCTCCAAATCATTCTCAAGATTGACGGACCCGGGGGGCAATGTGATTGTAACGCCCCAAACTTCCTATATGGAGAATTCGAGACATGAGCCAGGACCTTTACATTCAATTAGTCACAACACACAGATTTGTGGAGAATCTTAAAACTTTTTATTACTACAATATTACAGACCGAGTGGTTCCATTGATTCCACATTACATCAGAGTATATAAGAATGAAAGATGACAATATCAGGCACTTCATTTGTAAGCCATGCCTTTACTGGAGTCCTCCCAGTTGGTGATCCTGCATCCACGACTACGATCCAATACCTGTACTTCTACACTGCGGTACCTATTGAAGTGGGGACGTCAGTATTCACTGACGCTTAAGGGCTGATCATATAGCAGCGAATCTCCAAAAACAAACATATAAAACATGGTAAAATATGTCGGTGTAGTTTAAGTGTTCGTGAGTGCAATGACTAGAATCTAATGCAATGTCAACTTATCTGGGATGCTCCTATTCTAATGCAAACAAGTCTCCGGGACAGTATGCATCCCATACTACATACGCCCCATCTCAAGCCGTTTCTCCAAATATAGGGATTTTAACCCGCGTTATGAATTACTAATTGTACACAACCTGTTCCTGACAGATACTACATGACTGATGAGGTTGCAATCGTGGTCAAGTCCCACCAATGCAGTATGCTCATGGTGTCTATGTTTGCCACTACTACCCGGTACACCGGACCTCACTCAAAAACTAGACGAACACGGGGTCTCTCCGAGCGCAGTATAGCATACAAAGCCTATCCTGTGTCGCCCCTAACTCATAGACCGTGATCTATGGCCTGTTCGCTCTCTCCTGGCCAAGGACCCGACGAAGTTCCGGGGTCCATCCCCTTAGCTCCGCCGCCTTATCATGGCACTTCAGGAATTAACAGTGTGCGATACGCATCCCGTGCTCCCAACTCGTGAGAAGGCATCGTACGTATCCCTTTGACAGGAAGGTACAACCCAGTAACACCACCTAAGGTCGGCCCAAAGGACGAGTTGGTCGTAAGGTGCCCCCTACTGCCAAACTCCTCTCCTTCTGGCTAAATGGTTAAGTAATGATCTTTATGCGTTACTAACCTAACAATGTCACTAACCCTAACGAACTACGAGACTTTAACTAAGAAATTCTTGATTTCATCATGGTCCCACCCTATGGCCTATTGATCCAAGACATTAGCGACGGGATCTCCCTTATTCATCACCACCCCTAACTTGGATCTCGTCAACACCCTCGGCCCGCGATCAACCCACACCAGTTAGATCCGTCGGTGCCCAAGGTGAGATTTTATCCTAGTTCCCAAGGCGGTAAGATGCGAGTCTTGGTGATCAATGACCCCTAGGGTAGCTACAAGACCCTAGACGAGCTTTTACCAAGCTATCCTCACTAGTAACTTTCTCAATCCATTAATTTCTCATACAAGGAAGATGAAGAATGTTCTCATGATAGGCTCCAACTTTAATTAGAACCTCACACTACTAGAACTCATGGGTTCTTTTTGCCCTAATTGAACTAGAACTACATACACTAGATTCATGAGTTCTTTCTCAAGTGAGCTAGAATCACATAGAACCTACGTGAATGGGTTCTTATCAAATTAGCTAGAACCATCATGGAGCTAGTTTCATGGGTTTCTTTTTAAGAGTTGGCTAGAACAATCATGGAGCATTGGTCCATCTCTTAGAATCATTAACTACAACAAATCTTTAGCATAGTAGTTCTCTTTTGACATAGCATACAAACTCAACATGATCTAATATAACTCAAGCATGGTAGTCCAACATACTAACTCGAGCATGATGAGTTAACTAGAAGATCACATCGCATGGATGGGTTCTCTTTTGACATAGACAACAACTCAAGCATGATTTAATACAACTCAAGCATGGTAGTCCTACTTACTAACTCAAGCATGATAAGTTAGCTAGAACGTCACATAGCATGAATGGGTTTCTTTTTGACATAGACAACAACTCAAGCATGATTTAATATGACTCAAGCATGGTAGTCTTACTTACTAACTCAAGCATGATAAGTTGCTAGAATGTCACATAGCATGAATGAGTTTCTTTTTGACATAGACAACAACTCAAGCATGATTTAATACATCTCAAGCATGGTAGTCCTACTCACTAACTCAAGCATGATAATTTATTAGAATTTCACATAGCATGAATGGGTTCCTTTTTGACATAGACAACAACACAAGCATGATCTAATACATCTCAAGCATGGTAGTCCTACTCACTAACTCAAGCATGATAATTTACTAGAATTTCACATAGCATGAATGGGTTCCTTTTTGACATAGACAACAACACAAGCATGATCTAATACATCTCAAGCATGGTAGTCCTACTCACTAACTCAAGCATGATAGTTTACTAGAATTTCACATAGCATGAATGGGTTCCTTTTTTGACATAGACAACAACACAAGTATGATCTAATACATCTCAAGCATGGTAGTACTACTCACTAACTCAAGCATGATAATTTACTAGAATTTCACATAGCATGAATGGGTTCCTTTTTGACATAGACAACAACACAAGCATGATATAATACATCTCAAGCATGGTAAATTAACTACTTATTACAAACCTATTTCCTTTAGGGATTACATGTCCCATTTATTACAATGACTAATTTACCAAATTACATGTTCCAACATAAACAATAATCAACTCTCTTATTGAGTAAAAAATAAACTTATTTTCCTTGAATCCTACAATTTCTACATCAAGAAAACTTACCCCTTTTTTTTTCTTTTGATGAACAAAAGTTAGTAAGACATGATCTTCATAAAGTAGGAAACTACATACAACAATGGAAATTGTCTTTGATTAGCAAGTTAAGTTCCACAACCACCAAAATGGGTATGTGACCATTCTTACTCACTTAGCCTCATATGCACATAATACTTAGTCCAAGTTGTTAACTTTATGTTTATCAAGGTAACCAAAAAATAACAACCACCACATACAAGTTCTAGGTCCTATTTTTTATGAACTTTTTGTGAGTTCCATCCTTCCAACTTTTCCTTATGCATCAAATTAAGTCCAACTAGTGAAATTTAACCATGGAGACAACATAACCATAAATAAGCTAAAGATCACATCCTTATGTTATTTTCTCAAGTTCTACCATTCATACTTTTCATAGGATCCTTTTGATCCATATTACTACTTATATGCACATAGTTTAGTCCAAGTTATTTTAGGCAACATAAAGCATACATACACATATTTAGGCACAAGTAGACAGCAATTATAAACAAAACAACATATAAGAAAGTAGAGAAACCCCCACCTTAATTTTTCTATGTAGGAAGGACTAGCTAGCAAACCATCTCCTTCCTTGCTTCTATGGAGAACTCTTCAAGAATTCCATGGAATAGAACTCATCTAAATCTCTCTTTCTCTCTTTCTTTTTCTTCCCTTTTCTTTCTAAAATTTAAAACTAGTAAGAAGTAGAAGTAGAAGGAAATGGAGAATGAGATGAGAAAGAGATGGAGAAGAATGAAGACAATGAGAATGGAGATGGGAAAGGGGAGGGGTGGCCGGCCAACAATGGAGGGGGGGGGGGGGTTTATATAAGAGATGGTGAAGGGTTGTGTGGGTAGAAAGAGTGCCACTTGTCCAACTCTTATGGTTGGAAACAATTCATGTTTCTTTTGCAAATAATCTTTACAATCAAGTCCTAATCCATCCTAGCCCTCCATCTCATCATGATGGATCTAAAAATAAAATATAATTTACCAAAATCACATACTACATGATTTGTTTAAACGCCCGAAATCGACACAGTTCGATTTCGTACGTGTATCTGATTATACAGATATTTTTCATTCATGAAAACGAACAATCTGTACAAAAATAATTTAGTTCTGAAAATAATAATAAAAATAAATTTTATTATCAGCCCGGAAGATTCCAGTACCAATTTGATACAATACAGATGTATACAGACTGGTATATACACACAGATAACGTTCATCCACAAAACCGGGTGATATCTACCAAAAATATTTCATTCTGGGTAATAAAAGTAAAATAATAATAAAATAATAATTTTCGGTGACTGCCCGGGATTTTCCAGATATTTTTCTCAAAATGCGTTTTTTCAGGATTTTGTACAAGTGCACAAAACTGATACAATACCTGTATATACTTACTAGTATATAGGTCCAGGTAACTTTTCATGTGCAAAACCAAGAAATTCCCATTTAAAATATTTCGCTTTAAAATAATAATTTATACAATATAATATCCGTTCGGGATATTACAGTGATACACCAGATTTCTAAGATAGGTAATGTGCATACATAGAATGCACACAAGGTATTTGATGAAATGTCTGAATGAATGTGCTTGAATATGAAGTATTTAATGAAATGCTTGAATAAAAGGTAGAAAGTAGTAGAAAGTTTAGTCCCACATTGGTGGTAAATAGGGTAACTAAGTGCATATATTAGATTGTCCATGATCCAAGAGTACCTACAAAGCTATAGCACTTTTGGTGAGGCTATGCCTTATGGTGGGGCCGTGGTTAGGTGATATATGCATGTGGTGCAATTCTTAGGACTATATTGGAAGACGATTTGCAAACACTAGGCGCTTGCAGAGAATGAAACGCTAGTTAGGCCTCCAAGTCATTCCCAAGATTGGCGGACCTAGGCTGCTACAAATTTGGGTGCATTTGAGTTGTGCATGAGATTATAGAGTCATTTCATACACCGGCACGTGAACACAATGCCCTATGGAATATGAGCATGCTACAAGTGTGATCAAGGATAGCCAACATTTTTGACTTGGGGGAAAGGAGATAAACACTTCATTAAGTGTGTACAGACACCTAACAATCTAAGTCAACCATATATTAAATATGTATGGACACTTAGATAACACATGCCCACATCCACATTTCATAGATTATGTATGGACACTAAGGAACCCTACCCCAACCCTACACCCCTACCCTTGTCCCCCCACACTCCCTAGGTCGGCCAACTATAAAAAGAGGGCATGGAGTGAACCCTATCTCATTTTCCATTCCTTTCTTCACTCCAACATTCTCTCATTTCCTCTAAGTGCTATCTTGAGAAAGAATAAGGAGAAGGAACTAAACAAGCTAGGAGGAGAAGTAACAAGTTACGAGGCTATTGGTTGTGTTAGGACTCTCCATAACAAGGTGGGTGTTCTCCTAACCTCTTGCATGTTCTTTTCTTTTCATGGATTGGTTGCTTGTTGAATGTATGTTTGAAACTCATATAGAATGGCATGATACACCAAGTAGATTAAATTGTTGTGTATATGTTTGAAGTTCATGTTCATAACAATAAAAAGAAACTAAGTATATGGAATTGCTAGAAAAGGAAAGATGTAGCTTTTGCTGTGGGTAGTTAGATTTTAACCGCTAGGTGTATTCTATGTTTTGCATATTGGATTCATACTTGTAATTGAAATAAATGCATAGAACAATTGTTTGTAATTGGAATAAATGAAAAGAACAATTGTGTGAAAATTTATATTCATACTAGGGTTTTGTTGTGGGATTATGCAACGGAAAGATTGCACGTGGTGAGATTCTTAGAACCATATATGAAGACAATTAGCAAACACCAGGCACGTGCGGAGCATAGCATGCTAGTTATTCCTCCAAATCATGCCCAAGATCGGCAGAACCAGGGCGTTACAAATTTAGTATCAGAGCCAACTTTCTACACCGATAGTGAGTAACACATCGGTTAGAAAGGAAGATCATGGATTAAGCATGGGTCCAAACTTAGCGAGGATGCTAAGTCTTGTGTGGGGGGGAGGGGGGGTAAATTTAGGACCCCGGATTTTTAAGATAGGTAGTGTGCATACATAGAATGCACACAAGGTGTTTAACGAAATGTCCGAATGAATGTTTATGCATATGAAGTGTGTGATGAAATACCTAAATGAAAGTTAGAAAGTAGTAGATAAGTTTTGTCCCACATAGGTGGTAAAATAGGGTAACTAAGTGCATATATTAGGTTGCACACGATCCAAGAGTACCAACAAAGCTATAGCACTTTTGGTGAGGCTATGCCCTATGGTGGGGCCGTGGTTTGGTGATATATGCACATGTTAAGCAAAGTTAGGCTCGGGGTGCTACAACAAGTGCCCAGAGAAAGAGCCCGAATCTCTAGACTCGGATCACATGGTGGTCTTCCACTCTATCCATGGAGGACCTATGGGTGGAGAATCTAACTCCGAAATAAATTCTGTGCATAACTTCCCTCCTTCCATAGGCTTGAGAGTTCTGGTACTTTCTCTGATGAGGATCTCGAATGTGTCAGAACACCTCAGTCTCGCCATGGAGAACCACGAAGTACACCATATTCGGGTGGACAATGGTTGTAACCCGTGTTTTCCATTTTCTGTATTTTGGGATGTATTTTCTTTTTCTGAGTATTTATTCATATTGTATTCTCCTATTCCTTTTGAACCATGTATTTAACCTTCATTCTCAATACATTTCATCCATTTGTTTTGTCGCCTTTAATTTGATCTTCTTGATTCCATTGTCTGCCTATTAGTTCATCTCTGGTTGATCGGGCTATTATTTCTTCTCCTCATCATTTAATTGTTCATGTCTTATTTTTTCTATTGTTTATATCTCAATTTGGATCATCATATATTCCTTATTGGATCTTTTACATGAACCCAATAAACCCCCCAGCCCATTACCTTAATATCCTACCCGTTAGTCCTGTTAACCTTAATACCCCTCTATATATATATATTCACTGTGTACTACCCCATAACAAAACCCTAATAGCCGTTGCCTATTACTCATCCCCTACCTCCTTCCAAATCCTACTCTCTGATCCCTCCTCATCTCGGTCCTCCTGCTCCCCTGTCCCCTCTACCGATCCGCTCGTGACCCTACCTCGGCAATAACCTCCACAGCGCACCCCTGCGCTGTCTCCTCCCGACCCACGACAGCCGATGACCCCTGTGTGCCCTCCTTCTGTCGCAACGTCAGCAGCCACCACAGGGAAGCCATCTACCCTGTGCCGCTTCCCTGCCTTACCCGACGCCAATAGCAGCAGCATCGACAACTAGTAGTTTTGCCACTGCCCAGTGTCCGCCGTTTTCTCGATGCGGTGCACACCCGGGTTGCTTTATCATTGGCTCTTGAGCGCATGTGTTGATCTCGAGTGTTTGTGTTCGTGGTTCGTGATTCGTTCGCTTGAGTTCGTGCCCGAGAATCCGTTCCAGTTATTCTCTTTCTCTGCATCGTTTCCGTCATCAATTTCAAGGCAAGTTGTATTTCATTTGTTGTATAATAGAAGTACTAAATACCTCCTGTAGTTTGGCTTTAGTGTGTAAATTTATTCTTATGAAAAACCCTGGTTAGATCTCTTCCCTAGGTGTTGATCCATCCGTAGTTGTCTTGTTACACACACGACATGAAATAACTTAGAAATAATTAATTCTTGTTGCATATATGTATGTTGTTCGTGATCCATGATGTGTTGTATGATCTTGTATGCATGATGTGTTAGTCGTAGTATATCTTGTTGTAGACTTGTTAAACACCCAATACCATATTTCCTGGACAACTACTATACCATGCTTGTGATTTGTTTCGATTTGGATTTGTTGCACATGAACTAGTTGATTTAATGCATAAGAAGATTTCTATTTTTGTTGCTGCCCATTTTTGTTCAGTATTTTAGACCCTGTTGAGGTCAGTAAATGAAATTAATTTGTGAATAAAAATTGTAGACATTGTTGTATATTTTCCAGAATTTCTGATAGAGCTCAGTTTTGATTTGTGAATTGCAAGTTATTGCTGTTTTACTACAGACGTGTAGAAAATTCCAGATTCGGTTTTATATGAATTCTGTATAGCTATTTATTTTAACATTGATGTTGAATATAGAATTTTGATCTAATATTTTTCTGGGTATAACTATACTTAATTGGGATTAACACCTAATTTTTGTGGATTTAATTAGTGACTTTTACAAACTATTTTATGCTTGAGAACAACTACTATACTTCCAGAATTTTCATGTTGTTCAGTAAAGAACCTTAATTTCAACTTGATTCTACTTATTGTTGATAAAAACTTCATAAATATGAAATGTAGTCTACTGTATCTATTTTATCACCCTTTTGACGGTCTGGATTTCGATTTATATTTTGTAATCTATTGCTGTGTTAGTATTGTTGTGTCAAGAGATTCAGATTTACAAATTTGCTGTATCTTGCTGTCTTTTGATTTTATTTGACTATACTATCCTTGTTGGAATATTATGAATTTTTTTTTTTGATACTAAACATACTAGGGAATACCCTAGATTTCTCTTGGACTTAATCAGTAAGTTTTTCTGCTATTTTCATGTTTATAAATACAATCTTGTGGTTTCTGGCTGAACATGATTTCTGTATATAATTCTGTTTTGAGCCATGTTCCTGCAATCGTTATATGACATATATATATGTGCTAGATTCGGCCGAGAGTTTATTTTCTAGATTTTCTGATGGATCCAGATTTGCATGTCTATGGCAACGGGAATCTCAGATTTGGTGCAGTACTGTCCTGCTGTCCAGAACTAAAAGTTTCGTTGTCCTGACCTATTATGAGTTGTCTGTCACCTGTGCATGTTTATGTTCTAACCTGAACTTGTCCCTTGTTCTTGCCATGCTATTCTTGCCCTATTTTGTGCACATATATGCATGTTTGATAATAATAATAAATAATCAAGCCGGGTTTAAGGGAAAGATCTAATAGTGGAAAATATAGAAATGTGTACTTGGAAGGGGCCTTGTTCCCACCTGTGACGTGTTTCATGATTACATGATACATGATCCTATTTACCTGATTACCTGGGTACATACTTCTCTATTGAAAGGTGTACTCAGAAGAGGACCCGTATGTTCTACCTGTACCTATGCCTGGACCTGTACCTGTACCTGTACCTGTTTACCTGATACCTGAGTACACGGCCCTATACAGTCCACTACGAAATCTAAACGTAACTTGTTTGAATGTAGCAACCACGTGGTAAAAATCTAGGATGCATGAAGTGCTACCTAGATAGGATTATGTACAAGACCAGTAATAACATGATCACTTGCACATTTCTGTTACCTGTACATGCTACCTGACATCTGTTACATGTTTACCTGCTTGCATGATACTTGTTACCTGTCACATGTTACCTGCACTGTGTTATCTCATCATATTACTTGATTATGTTTCCTGATTTATGTTAGTCATTCTGTTTTGCTATTACATCCCTTCCATGCTTATTCTATACTTGCTTCTGCTGTTACTCTATATCTGTTTATCTTTTTCTGTACTTATTGCCTGCACTACAAGAGGCCCGTAACTTACATTGACGGGCGTTCTGTTTCTTTTTCCCTTTTCCTGCAATTTGTTAAATTACAGACTTTGGTGACCAGTTGCCCGATGGAGTAGGTGATCAAAGATTCTAGTTGCTGGAGTTCTTGCTATTATTATTTCCTGTTGCTCATTTTGAATAAATGTATTGCTACTTGGAATATTTGTATTGGGCTGTTTGACCCAGAATTTATAACTTGTTCCAAATATGGTTTATTTGAGATTTATTATATTTTGTTTCAAGTAAATTCTGTTGGTTATGTTCATTTATTCATGCATGCGTGGATGGTTTCACCTTGTTTATTTCTCTGTTATTCCTATGAAATGTTGAAAAGATCCTGACAGCTTATGAATGGTGAAAACCATTCGCTGGACTTAGTCACGTATCCATATTCCATATTCCTTTTTGGGAAGCAGGGCATGACAATAGTAGCTCAGTAAATATTCTCTTCTTGGAAGCATTTGGGGGCCTTAAGATCTTTCGAGACCGTCTCAAGCCCGTCGAGTACACCCTTCATGGATTCTCTTGGGTTCTAGTCCAAATGGAAGGAATAGTCACCCTCGATGTTACTGCGAGAAAAGCCCCAACTACTCGAACAGAGACCATGGACTTCATGGTGGTCAATGTGATGGTATCTTACAATGCCATCCTTGGTCACCCCGGTCCAACAATTCTTCACACTGTGCCTACTTCCTCCATATGAAGATGAAGTTCCCCATAGCCAAAGGGGTAGGAGAAGTCAAGGGGAGCTAAGAAGCCAAACGAGCCTGTTATATAGCCATAGGAGGGGGCTAGGTACTTCCCCTCGACGTCATAGAGCTCCCTCAAGAGAGGAGCCAAATCAACTCCGAGCCCGTAGATGAACTGGAGGAAGTCCCCTTCTCCCAAGAAGACCAAACAAAGTGCTTCCGGTTAAGCAAAGTTCTCCCAGTCCCCATTGATTCAAGGAGCAAATTGTTTGTGGTATAAGGGAGAACCAAGACTTGTTTAATTGGACCGCTGCAGACATGCTAGATATTGCTAAAGAGCTAATCATGCACCGTCTGAGTGTGAACCCAGACATCAAGCCCGTTCAACAAAGGCAAAACAAGTTTGCCTCCGATAGACAACAAGTAGTCAAGGAAGAAGTTGACAAGCTCCTAACCGCCCGCTTCATTCAAGAAGTTAGCTACCTTAAGTGGCTAGCCAATGTGGTAATGGTAAAGAAGGGAAACGGTAAATGGAGAATCTACATAGACTTCACCGACCTCAACAAAGCATGTCTGAAGGACCATTTCCCTCTCCCCAGCATTGATGCCTTGGTCGAAGCCACATCCGGGCACAACCTCTTAAGCTTTATGGATGCCTTCTCGTGATATAATAATATCTGATTGTTTCCATCTAACATTCCCAATATATCCTTCATTACTGACCAAGGTCTCTACTTCTATCGGGTAATGCCCTTCTGGCTGAAGAACGCTGGAGCCATCTACCAGCGCCTAGTGAACAAGCTCTTCAAGGAACAAATTGGAAGAAACATGGACATCTACGTTGATGACATGCTTGTCAAAAGCCTCCAGAAAGAGGAATATGTGCCCAATCTCTAAGAAGCATTTGATGTGTTGCGAATACATAACATGATTGAATCCCTCCAAGTGTGCCTTCGGGGTCTCCTCGGGAAAGTTCTTGGATTTCATGGTTAGTCAAAGAGAAATTGAGGCCAACCCAGAGAAGATCTAAGTCATAATCAACATGGCTCCCCCGACCACCATCAAGGAAGTTCAAAAGCTTACAGGGCCCATTGCCGCCATTGCTCGATTCCTCTTTAAGTCTGGGGAGAAGTGCCTCCCATTCTTTAAATCTCTCTAAGGGGAAAAAGGTTTTGAGTGGGGAGAAGAACAACAAGTAACCTTTGAACAGCTCTAGGCACTCCTCGTCAATCCCCCACTCCTGTGTAGGCCTGAGCTAGGTGAAGTTCTGTACTCTCTTTTGCCACTTCTAATCAGACCCTTAGTGTCGTCTTGGTAAGGGAAAAAGATAGGATCCAAAAGCCAAGTCACTATGTGAGCAAAGTCCTTAACGACACTTAGTCCCGTTATTCCAAAATGGAAAAGGTGGCCTACGCTCTGATCGCGGGAGATCGTAAGCTTCACCCCTACTTCCAAGCTCATTCCATCTTCGTCCTCACCGACCAGCCTCTCAAGCAAGTACTTCATAAGTCAGAGAATCTGGACAACTCATGAAGTGGTCCATCGAGTTGAGCCAATAAGACATTAGCTACCGACCGAGGACGGCTATCAAAGCCCAAGCTTTAGCCAAATTTATAGTTGAAAGCACTTGCCCTAATCCCCTCAAGGAAGCCAATGACCTCCTAATATGTAACGTCTACATTGATGGGTCTTCTACCTCAAAGGGAGCAGTGCCCAAGTCATCTTGCTCGGAACTGATGAGTTCACTCTCTAGTATTCACTATGCTTCAACTTTTCAACCTCCATCAACAAAGCCGAATATGAGGCACTGATCGACAGCCTCCTCCTAGCTCAAAAGGTGGCACCGCGAAGGCTTGGGGTATTCAGTGACTCCCAATTGGTAGTGAACCAGATCCGCGGGGACTATAAGGCCAGAAATGACCGAATGGTCAAGTACCTAGCTTGTGAATAGAAACTCTTAGATGCATTCAAGAAAGCCCAAGTCACTCGTATTTCTCGCATGCAAAATGGCCAAGCATATGCCCTCTCGAAGCTAGCCTCCTTTTCTTTCGATTGACTCGACCACATAGTGCTCACTGAAGTCCTACTCAAGCCAAGCATTGAAGTGGGAGCCTTAAAGCTCATGTTAGTTACTCCCCAAACACCCAGAGATTATTGGATGAAACCCTTGATCGGCTGGCTTCCTCGACAAGGGAATCCTCTCGGCTGGATCCCAAAGAAGCAAGAAAAGTATGGGTGAGAGCTGAAAAATATACACTTGTTGAGGGGATTCTCTACAAGTGTTCCTACACACTCATAGATGACATGCCTTACTTGCGATGTCTTTCCCCCGATGAGCCAAAATATTCCCTTAGAGAAGTACATGAAGGAAGTGGTGGTAGCCACCAGGGAGCAAGGTCCCTCGCAGGAAAAATTCTCAACCACGGATATTATTGGCCCATATTCGACGATGCCCAAAAGTACGTCCGCCAATGTACACTTTGCCTGAAGTACTTCTCCATCAAGCAGGTGCCCTATGGCAACCTCAACTCCATGTCAAGACTTATTCCTTTCGCCATGTGGGGAATGGACTTACTCAAACCGTTTCCCCCCGCTACTGGATGAAGGAACTTCCTCGTAGTAGTGATCGACTGCTTCACAAAGTTGATTGAGAAAACAACTAGCTTCTATCACTGAGAAAAAAATTCATCAATTTTTTGGAAGAACATCGTGTGCAGGTTCGGGATCCCCTGAATCCTCATCACCAACAATGGAGCAAAATTTTTCGGCAATGGAATCCACAAGTTTTGTACTGATTTGGGGATTGAACAGCGCTTCTCCTCTATCTCACACCCCCAAACCATTGGTCAGGCCGAAAATGCCAAACCACAGATTATTAATGGCCTCAAGAAGAGGCTGAACGAAACCCCCAAGGGAAAATGGTCCGAAGAGATCCCAAGTGTACTTTGGTCCTACAAGACCTTAAAAAGAACCCCAAAAAAAGAGTCCCTGTTTAACATCATCCTCAACAATGAAGTGTTGATCCCCTAGAATTCGGACTTCCTTCCTCTCGCCTTCTCTATTTCAATGAAGAAAAGAACTCAAATGATTTCCAAGGAAATCTCGATCTCATTAAAGAGGTTCATGAGAAAGCTTCCCTACGTTGAAGTATGAATCAACATCATGTGGAGAAGTACTACAACAAAAGGTTCGCCCAGCAAACCTCAAAGTGGGGGACCTAGTCCTCTGAAACCTTTAAATATCCAACCTACATAAGAAGGGGAAGCTCGCTCCAAACTAGGAAGGATCGTACAAGGTCTTTCAAGTCGCTCGCTCCGGGGCTTACCGACTTGAAGACTTGGGGGGGGCAAGAAAACATCAAGGACTTGGAATGCCGGCACCTCATGAAGCACAACGAGGGTGCTTAACGCCCTCCAACTGTAGTAAGTTTTCAATTTGTAATAAGGCTGACTCTTACAACAGCCAGAGCATATAATACAGGTGAATCATCAAAGCAGCCACTTAGGTTCATATTATCAATAAAAACTAAGTATTTTCTCTTGGCAAATTCATGTACAACTTTATGGATGTGAACAATGAGTTAGGTGCTACCTCCACCCTCCCCCCCCTCCCGCTATCCCAACAACTCATTAACCACTAAAATAGCATGTTTAGATTCTAGCTCCTCCTTATAATTGCTTCCGCAACTAGCTAATTTTAAACAACAAGTTCGAAGTTCAAACTAGTGGCTCGAAGTTGCCCCCAAAACTTGCTAACAAGCAAGTTTGGATTTGGGATTGCCACTCGAAAATGCTCCCATCACTTGTTGATGCCCCAAATAACAAGTTTGGAGTCCAAAAACTTGTGGCTTGGAGTCGTTCTCGCAACTCACAAATAAGCATGTTCAGAGCTCGACTCGTCACTTAAACTGATCCCACAACAAAATAAAATCTTCAAATAACAGGTTCAGTGTCCAAAATCGTGAATCGGTGCCACTCTCACAATTGGCAAATATGCAAGTTCGGGGCTCGGCTCGTCGCTCAAAACTACTTTTGATGTGGTGCCCTGAAATCCATACATAGGAAATTTGTGACTGATCCATAATCTTTTATTTCAATGTAATACGAACATGGTTCAAAATGTAGGGAAAATTTAAAACTTTCATTATATCACACTTCATTACAATTATCAAAGTATTTCATACAATAAAGTAGAATTGTTAAAACAATCAAGCTTCAGCCTTCAACTAGAGTCCTCAATGAAACTCAAATCCATATCATCCACTAAATGCAAATCCTGCAAAATCTTCAAACTGTAGGTAAGTCAGTTGATTTCACCAATGCAATGCTAATAACAATAGTGATCTTCTAATTCTCAACAGTCAAAGATTTGATGCAAAATAAAGGTAAATAAAATAGAAAATAAATTCTAATCTAAGTGTATGAGTATATGCCATTATCCTAGAATCTAATGCACATAACAAATGCACACATTGCTCATTTCTAATGCATGCTTGTTTGGAATTCTATGTTGCACATACAACAAAGGTTCCGAATGCAAGCTTCTAACGTTTCTCCTCATTTCAGGGTTTATCCCCTTTCTATGAAAACCTTACATCCATGAAAAAATTTAAGATTTAGACATTCTTTGAGTATTGGCTCTTGCCCCGAAAATTCTGGAGATCAATCTCTATCCACAGATCATTCCGGAGACTATTTCACTCACATCTGAGAATTTTGGAGAATACCTAACTGTGCAAGTAATCTTGGAGCCCTCATCACACAAACATCTCATGAGCGTCGCTCTCGTCCTAGAAATTTTGGAGATCAATCCATATTCACAGATGATTCTAGAGACTATTTCACTCATATCTCGAAATATTGGGGAATATCTCACTCCGCGGATTATGCTAGAGCCCTCTTACTCACGTTTACTCTTTCTTCATCACAACTCCTATCTAGTGTATATCCTTATATTCAAACATAAATAACTTTTGCCTAAATCACCTTACCGGTCTTAAATTAACAACTCTAGGAATACTAGCCCAACCTGGCTAATTTTCACATTCTAATAATCACAACCTGTCGGTATCTTAGGTCTTGCTCAGCCTCTAGAAAGCCCACACAACTAGGACATCACATTGATTCACATTCTAGGGTCTACGAAAATCCTAACTGGTTAATGTAATCGTAAGTAGATTTATTCACATCTCTAATCTATCTTTTATTCATTACACATCTAGTAATTCTCACTAGAATCTTGATCCCACACCCAATTAATCTCATCTATATTCTAATTTATTTCCAATTAATAATAAGTTCCATTATTAGATCTTAGTACCTCAATAATCAACTCATGACTATTAATTATTAGAATTAAGCGTGCTAATCTACAATTAATTTTAATTCAATTAAATTAATCAATCTCTACTCAAATCTAAGTCTACTAATCAACTATCAAAATTAGCAAGTGAACTAGATTACAATTAGATCTAGGTTGAATAATTAAAACATTCCTTACTTAATATTTGTTCTCTTTACTGAAATATTCGTGAATATTATTACCATATTTGCCACTTATACTTGTTCATCTTGCCTTGCTAGTTGTTATATTTTGTTATCATGCCTATTTCATGTTATTAGTTTACCCTTTTTCATGTACTTGTATCCTGCACTACAACCGGCCCGTAACTTGCGTTGAAGGGAGTTTGTTTTCTTTTTCCTCTTCCTACAATTTATTAAATTGCAGATTTTGGAGATCAGTTGCCAGGTGGAATAGGCAAGATGAGATACTAGATGCTGGAGTTTTGCTATCATGTTTTTCCTGCTATTATTATTATTTCCTGTTGCTATTTGAACAATTGTATCTTGTACTTGGATTTATTTGTATTTGGGCAGTGTGACCCAAGATATTGACTTATTCAGATCTGGATTATTTGAGATTATAATATTTTGGTTTCAAGTATTCTCATTGATATTTCGGTTCATATGTGCATGCTTGGTTGACTTCTCGTGCTCCCGACTCTGATTATTCTTGCGAAATGTTGTAAAATTTCTGAATAGCTTATGGATGATGAAAATCATTCGCTGGGCTTAGTCACGTATCCATATTTTGTATTTCTTTTTGGGAAGCAGGGCGTGACATGCGATCGGGTGCTCCCATGCTTCTACTCAAAGTAGACAGCAAGCACAAGCAGAAATAAGGCATGAATCTCATCCCAAAGTGATCAACAACAATACATAAACATTCATTACAATTCCTACTTCAAAATAGTGAACAAACATGTCTATATTGTGGTCTACAAGCTCATATGAGCTTCTCATAACAGGAAACTTTAGATAATTTAAGTCCTAACTCATTCCCACATCTACAACATGATTTATGACCCACAACAACAACTTAAAACTTATATTCTGCAAGTTCAAGCTCAATTCTGTAGCCATAGTGAAAAACCATAAGCTTTATGAATCTGTGTGTTTCTGTTGTCACTTGCAAAATTCATTATAATTCATATACTGATCCAAATCATGAGTTCTTAGACATTTCGGAAAGACTTATGTGTCTACTACAACTTCCTAGTTACATGCTTCTTCAGATTATGTCATTAAAGTGGTCAAATAAGTTATTCTTTAACATGCTTAAAATTATTTCCAGAACAGAGAAATAACTAACCACTAATAACATAAAAATACTTTTAAAATATTAGATGATCTCTAAACTTCATGAAATTTAAAACCTAGGATCTACATACATGTTAACAGAACATAATTAAATTTCAAGTGATTCTACGAAGTACTTTTCATGTTATGACTCCTTGAATATTAACTAAAAACAGAACAGATCATCTTCACTCCGTCTTTTCTTTTTTCAGAACAACCAGTGGTTTCGGATTTTCTAAAAGTAAAAACTATGTCCAAAAATCATAAAACTTTATATTCATGTACTTAACACATTATAGAAACACATAATAAATTTTCAGCAATTGATCTTAAGTGGTTACAGAGTTATGAGATTTGGAAAATCATAGTCAGAACACAAGCTAAGTCTGTTTTCTGTAAAGTCAGAGTTCAAGTTCGTAGTTAATTAAAATAGCAAATAAATTCCAAAATTTATGAAACTAGGAAGCAAAGTGTATAACATGCATAAGAATCTACGTTTAAAATTTCAACTTCAAACTTGAAGTATTTTTCAAGTTATAGCATCCAGACCTAGCACACTTTTTTGTTTACCTCTTTACTGTGTTTTTATCTAGTCTTCAACTATTAAATTAGCATGCAGCAATTTTATACCACTTAATTACATATTTTATGACTCCTCATACTGTCAATACTACATTACAATTTCACTACACAAAAATTAAACACTTCAAAGGTTTAGAAACACCCACCTTGTCAAATGTAGTAATTTGCCCCTTAACTTTGAACTCCTAACATCATTGGCCCTTCTTGCTCCAAGTGCTTCACTCCTTGGCTCCTCATTGGCTTCTCCTTGGTTCCTTCTTGCCCTTCTTACATCCAAAATAGCAACTTTAGTGTAGGAGAGGTATTTGGAGTGGCTTAAAATTGAGAAACTAGTTTAAGTTGGAGTGGAAATGAGAAAATGGAGTTAGGATGAGATGAAGGGATTAAATTGAGAGTGGGGGGAATGCATGAGGCCGGGATATTGTGAGAGGGGGGAGGGAGAGTGTGTGAGGGCTACATTGGGGGAGAATGGAGGTGGAGTTTAGGAGTGGGTTTGTCCCTTGGGGTTTCACAATACCATCATGAAGAATCTTTTGAATTCAAACAATCCTCTAACCCTAGTTCTTTCCCTCCTTCTCTATATTTGGTCGGCCAAAGCATGGGCCAAATCCATTTGTTTCTGTTTTTTTTTTTTTTTTGGTTCACAACTCACTGGGCTTCTCAAGACCAACTCAAAAATGTTGATATATATATATATATATATATATATATATATATATATATATATATGTTTCATGAATAGTTTCACTCTTAGTTTCATCCAAAAATATGATATAGTTTTTTTGCTTTAATAAATCATATATATACAAAGATTTGGGTTGTTACATCACTCCCTCATTAGAATAGTTCTATCCTCAGAACTACGCTTAGTGAAGAGGAAAGAACGGAAATTACATCCAGTAGGTCTTCTGCATCCGGCTCTCTGGCTCCCAAGTCACTTAATCAATGAATTGATTCTTCGAAAGAACCTTGACCATCATAATGATTTTTCTCCTCGGCATTTTCTCCTGACGGTCTAGTTTCTTCACTGGTCGTTCTTCGTAGGAGAGATCCACTTGAGGTCTTTTAGAATCTCGGGCAGTTTATGAGTCTGGTCTGCCACGTACTTCCTTAGCATGGAGACGTGAAAAACATCATGCAACTAGGCTAACTCAGCAGGTAGTTCCAATCTATAAGCTGCCTTTCCAATCCTTCTTAAGATTCTGTAGGGTCCAATGTACCTCGGGGCCAGCTTGCCATCCCTTCCAAATCTGACTACGCCTTTGGTCGGCAAGACTTTCAAGAACACTGAGTCTCCTTCTTCAAATTTTGGCTCTCTACAGCGTGTGTCGGCATGGCTCTTCTCCCTGCTCTGTGCGATCTGTAGCTTCTTTCTGATCAATTCAATCTTCTCAGAGGTCTGCTGTACAATCTACGGTCCGAACATCTGCCTCCTGCCCACTTCATACGAGCATACGGGTGTCCTACACTTTCCTCCCGTACAGTGCTTCAAATAGGGTCATCTCGATACTAGCCTTGTAGCTATTGTTGTAAGATGCTTCTCGCAGCTCCCTCTGAAGTCCAAGATGCATGGCCGAAGTATATCCTCCAAAACTCTATTCACCCTTTCTATTTGTCCATCGGTTTGTAGGTGAAAAGATGTACTGAAATATGTTCTTGTCTGTGCTTCCTGTAGACTCTTCCAAAACCATGAGGTGAATCTCGCATCTCTGTCGAAAACTATAGACACCGGTACACCATGTAGCTTCACAATCTCCTGAATGTTGACCTCAGTCAACTTCTCCAAAGACCAGGTTGTCCTTACCGGTAGAAAATGTGTTGATTTCGTTTGTCGGTCCACCACAACTTAAATGGAATCATTCCCTCCAGAACTCCTTGGTAATCCCGTGGCAAAATCCATAATGATGTTCTCCCACTTCCACCCTGGAGTGGGCAATGGTTGTAGTAACCCTACGGGCTTCTGATTCTCTGCCTTCACCTTCTGACAAGTGAGACATCTAGCCACAAATTCTGCTACTTCTCGCTTCATTCCGGCCCACCAAAAGAACTGTTTCACATCTCTGTACATCTTTGTGCTCCCTGGATGAACAACCAGTAAGGAGGTGTGTGATTTCTTCATGATTTCCTCTCTGAGATCCTCCACCTTTGGCACACACAACCGATCTACACACCACAACACTCCATCTTTAACTTCGAGCTCAGGAAGTTTTCCTTCGTTCACTTGCTCCTTGAGTGCCTGGATCTCCGCATCACCTTCTTGACTCTTCTCCACTCGGTCCTTCAAACTGGGTTGGAGCTTTAATCGAGCTAACATAGCATCCAAACCTTGAGAATTCACATCGTTACCGGCTCTCCTTATCTCTTCCTCCAGCTCCTTCCGGGTTGCAATCAGCATAGCAATACTCCTCTTCCTACTGAGTGCATCTGCAACCATGTTGGCCTTTCCTGGATGGTACAAAATCTCTAGCCTGATATCTTTCAACACTTCCAATCACTGCCTCTGCCTCAAATTTAAGTCCTTTTGCTGATAGATATACTTTAAGCTTTTGTGGTCTGTGTACATCTCCACCTTTGCACCGTAGATATAATGCCACCATATCTTCAAGGCAAAAATTATAGCAGCCAACTCCATATCGTGTGTGGGATAGTTCTTCTCATGTGGTCGGAGCTGTCTTGATTGGTAGGCAATAACCTTCCCTCCTTGCATCAGAACACATCCAAAACCCAAATGAGATGCATTGTTGTAGATCACGTACCCTTGATCCGGTTAAGGTAAGACCAAAGTCGGTGCTGATATCAGTCGATTCTTCAGCTCCTGGAAACTCCCTTCACACTTCTCGGTCCACTCGAAGTTCTTATTCTTCTTGGTCAAGGCTGTAAGTGGCACCGCTACCTTAGCATAATCCTGAATGAATTTCCTGTAGTACCGGTCAAACCCAAAAATCTCCTTACTACCTTCACTATCTTTGGTTGAGGCCAATCCTTCACCACCTCGATCTTCTGTGGGTCAGTGGCCACTCTGTCCTTAGAAAGAACATGGCCAAGGAAAGCTACTTCCGACTTCCAGAATTCACTCTTAGACAACTTGGCATATAGCTCATGCTCCTGAAGTGTGCTGAGAACTGCAGTCAAATGCTGGCATGATCCTCCTCTATCTTAGAGTACACCAGAATGTCGTCTATGAAGACCACTACAATTGAGTCGATGAATGATCATAGGATTCGATTCATCAAATCCATGAAGACTGCTAGAGCGTTGGTCACTCCAAATGGCATCACCAAGAACTCATAGTGTCCATGCCGAATCCTGAAAGCTGTCTTCGGTACATATTCCCCCTTGACGTGGACTTGATGGTAACCCGACCGTTGGTCGATCTTTGAGAACATTGCGGCTCCTTATAGCTGATCGAACAAGTCATCGATCCTGGGAATGGGATACTTATTTTGGACTGTGACTTTGTTCAATTTCTGGTAGTCGATACACATCCTTGATGACGCATCCTTCTTCTTGTCCAGTAGTACCGGCCCTCCCCATGGTGAGGCACTAGGCCTAATGAGTCCCTTATGTAGTAATTCATCTATCTGCTTCTTGACTTCATTCTTTTCCACTGGTGCCATACGAAACAACATCTTCGATACGGGTGCACTGCCTGGCTGGATCATGATACTGAAATCCACATATCTTGATGGGAGTTGACCTGACAACTCCTCCAAAAATACATGGAATGTCTCGTACAATGGGTATTCCTTTAACTTCCTTCGGCACCTTACTCCTGGCTGTAGTTGCTAGAATCTTCCCATCCCTCTTCTTCCATTGAAACAAAATTTTCGGTTTCTCGGGTATGGCTATGGTCACCTTCTTCCCCTTGTAGTCGATATTTGCCTTGTGCTTGGACATCCAATCCATTTCCATTATCACATCAGCTCCCACAAAACCTAATTCCAGCAAGTCTATACTCAAAGTTTCTCCTCCAATCTGGAGTTTGCAGCCTTTATAACCCAAATCCGTAGTGGGAGTTGCTCCTGATGGATTAGCTACCATTAAAGTCAACTCAGGGGTTTCTTCCTAGGTGCATTTCATTTTCCTTGAAAATGACTTTGACGCAAAAGAATGAGATGATCCACTATTAAACAAAACATTAGCTTTCATTCCATTGATACTCAAATATCCTGTTACAAAAGGTTACATTCCCACTAACTTCATTTCATCATTGTAACCCCTGTTTCACCAAATACGTTTTTTCCGTGTATTTTCTGTATTTAAAATTTTCGTAAATTATTTTCACCGCTTTCAATTTCTTTTGTCAAATTGTACTATTGGATCTCCTATTAAAATCTGTTTTCGATCAATAATTTTATTTGTAACTATTTCTATGATTTTTTATATGGTAACACAATTCGTATTTTTTTGGTTATTATTACTCTTAGTATTATTATTTCTGTTATTGTTATTACAATTATTATTTTATCATTTTCTTATTATTATTATTGTTATTAGTATTATTGTTATTATTGATATTTTTGACTGGTTATTAAAAATTCATTTTTATTTACTCACTGTATTTGTAGTATTTTTAATAAATTCTATTTTGTAATGCAAATTACCTTTTAATTCATATTTTTATTGGTTATTTCATATATTCTATTGGATTTTTTTCTATAAACCCTATACACTTTTATTAAACCCTATTTCCTATTTAATAAAACCAATTAACCCAACTATATCCATTACCCCTATTGGACCCATACCCTATTACTAAAACTCGACCCTAATATTATTTTTCCCCACATATTTAAAAATCCACTTCTTCATTAACCCTATCTCACCTCCTGTGCTTCCCTGTTCACGTCCCTCCCTAGCCGCCTACTTCCCTTCAACCTTCCGACCTATCCTGTGCTTCACCCCGGCCCTAAAACCATCCCCCTAATTGCCAACATCCTGCTTTGCACCCATCTTCCGCTCTCATCCCGTGCTGCCCACCCAAGCGCTGCGGCAACATTAGCTTTCCATCGGTGCTGCCGCGCTAGGTTCCCCTCTCCCTATTGCTCGGCAGCAGCACGACACAATGCCTGTGCGGTGTTCCTTCCCCCTCTTCCGGTGCCGGTCAGTAGCAGCCGACAGCAGCAATAGCAAGCCACTGCCATTGCCATTCCCATCCCTCGTCTCTCTCGCTTGCTCTCCCTTGGTCGCACGTGTTAGCGTGATCTTGGGTGTTCGCGGTTCGTGTGTCTCATCATTGTTGTGTGTTCATTTCGGTTCGTGTGATTTGTTGCCATGATTGCATTCGTGGGTGTTCGTTGAGTTCATGTTCCGGGAATCCGTTTCCGTTATTCTTGCATTGCACCGTTTTCATCGTCGGTTAAGGCAAGTAACTTGTATTCTTTTTTGTGTGTAATACAAGTACTAAATGCCGCCTGTAGTGTAGTTGGGTTCTAGAGATAATTTGTGTGTGAATCCCCATGTTGATATTGTCTCTATTGTGTTGATTCTACCATAGTTGCCTCACGACATACATGACATGAAATAACCTAGGGTTGACCACTTCTTGTTATATATATATGTGTGTTGTTCATATGATATCTTGTGCTCATTTGTGTTATTCGTAGTAGAGTTGTTGTGGACTTGTAAAATACTCTATTCCATATTGCTGGGACATTTAGTACACTATATTTCATGTTTGATTATATTTTGGATGAGTTTCGGACAAACTAGTTGATTTTGTGCATGAAGATATTTTCAGTTTTGCAGTTTTTCCGTTTTTGATCAGTATTTTAGACCTTATTAAGTTCAGTATATTAAAATATTTCGTGAACATGAACTGTAGAGAATTCCTTCTATTTTCCAACCCTTCTGACGGATCTCAGTTTCGATTTATGGTTTGCGAGTTATGTCTATTTTACTACAGTGGTGTAGAGAAGTTTTCAGATTTTGTTTTCTTTGAATTCTGAAGAGTAATCTATTTTTATCATGATGTTAAAAGTATTATTTTGATCCAATATTTTTCACAGTACAACTAGACCTGATTGGGATTAACCCTGAATTTTTGTGGATTTATTTGATGAGTTTTACAAACTATTCTAAGTTTCCAAACAACTACTATACTAGAAGATTTTTCATACTGTTCAGTAAAGAACCTAATTTTCTACCTAATTCTACTTGTTGTCTCTAAAATCTTTGGGAATATGAAAGTTAGTCTGCTGTATCTATTTTATTATCCTTTTGACGGTTCTGGATTTCGATTTGTATTTTATGAGATATTGCTGTTTACGTACTGCAGTGTTTGTGATTCCAGATTTACAAAATTGTTGCATCTTGATGTTTTCGGATTTTTGTTGACTAAACTATTTATATTGAAAAATTATGGAACTTTATATTCTGATGTTACACATATAAGGGAATATCCCAGTTTTTCGTGGACTTAGTTAATGTGTTTTCATGCTATTCTGCTGACTTTGAATACGATCTTCTAATTTCTGGCTGAACCTGTTTTCTGATTTCAATTCAGTTTTGAGTCATATTTTTATGAAATACCATATGACTTATATATATCTGCTGGATTCGGTCGGGAGTCTATTTTCCAGATTCTTCGACGGATTCAGATTTGCGTGTCCATGGCAACGGGAATCCCAGATTTAGTGCAGTACTGTCTTGCTGTCCTGAACTAGAATTCTCGTTGTCCTACTCTTTTGTGTGTTGTCTTTCACCCGTGCATGTTTATTTTCCGACCTAAACTTGTTACTTGATCATACCATGTTATACTTGCCTTGTTCTTGACACATACATGCTTGTTTGACACTAATAATAATAAGAAACCAAGTCGAGGTTAAAGAGAAGATTTAATAGTGGAAAATACAGAAACGTGTACTCGGAAGAGAATTCATAGATCCTACTTGGTTATTTGGAGCTTGATATTTGGAGCTTGATATTTGGTTATTTAGAGCTTGACAGGTGATTACTTGACACTTGCACACTTGACGCAGAGCTTGATATTTTGGGTGTTTGGAGCTAGATATTTGGAGCTTGTTATTTAGATATTTGGAGCTTGTTATCTAGTTACTTGGTGCTTGATACTTGATACTTGAGAGCTTGTCCCTGAGTACACTGTCCTCTATGATCTACTATGAAATCTAAAACGTAACTTGATTGTATGTAGCAACCATGTAGTAAGTATGGATGCATGAATTGCTATGTAGATAGTAATAAACACAAGACTTGACATGACATAACTTGACAAACCAGACACCTGTTACATGCTTGCTTATTATCTGTTACATGTTTACCTGCTTGCTTGATACTTGATACATGATACCTGATACTTGTTCACTTGATACGTGATGCTAGCTACTTGTACTTGATACTCGACACTTGATACTTGTTGCTTGTTTACATGATACTTGTTCACTTGACACTTGATACATGCCACTTGTACTTGTACATCTTGCCATGCTAGTTGTTATATTTTGTTATCATGCCTATTCCTTGTTATTAGTTATCTTTTCCCATGTACTTGTATCGTGCACTACAAGCGGCCTGTAACTTGGGTTGATGGGAGTTTGTTTTCTTTTTTCTCTTCCTGCAATTTATTAAATTGCAGATTTTGGAGATCAGGTGCCAGATGGAGTTGATGATATGAGATACTAGCTGCTGGAATTTTGATATTATTATTTCTTGTTGCTTATTTTGAACAATTGTATTTTGTTACTTGGATTTCTTTGTATTTGGGCATTGTGACCCAGGATATTGACTTATTCAGATCTGGATTATTTGAGATTATAATATTTTGTATTTCAAGTATTCTGTTGGTATTGGTTCATATATGCATGCTTGGTTGCATTTTCTTGCTTCCGACTCTGATTATTCTTGTGAAATGTTGTAAAGATCCTGACAACTTATGGATAATGAAAATCATTTGCTGGGCTTAGTCACATATCCGTATACCGTATTCTCTTTTTGGGAAGTAGGACGTGACAAGGTTTTTAGTGGTATCAGTGCACCAGGTTTGACTAATGTATTAGTTTGACTGATATATTAGACAAGTTTGGCTCGATCTGGGATCGGCTCAACATTACACAGACCATGCATGCATGAATGAATTATAATCAACATTGATCTGGATACTAGTCTTATTCTATTCATTTCAATCTCTTCTTATTCAATCCCTTGATTCCTTGTTTCTTCAGTCTTTTTCCTCGTCCTCTTTGATTGACCTCTTGTTGGGAATGAATTCATTCTTTCGTATCCATATTCCTTGATTCTGGTGTCATCCATTTTTTTTTTCTTACTTGGTCCGTCATTCGGCATCGCTGAATGCTATTGACAGAGTCTTTCCCGATCAGAGTGGCGCAGCGGAAGCATGGCAGGCCCATAACCCACAGGTCCCAGGATTCTATTGTTGTTTCTCTTTCCCTGCATTGCTTTCTTCTCTCCATTCCATGTATTCATCTTCATCCGTTGACTCATTGCTTGGTTCATGTCTTCCTTGTCCATCATTTCTTCGATTTCAGCTCTATCTATTTCTTCATCTCTTTACTTGGTTATCTTGCAAGTCGTGTGCGGTTTCTTCTTCATTTTTGATACCATTTACTTCTTTCTTGCATTCTATTTTGCCATCATGCACTCATTTATTGTTTGATTCAATTTTTTCCTGTCCTTTCTCTCTTTGATTCCAGTTCTACCTACTACGTATCTTGCTTTATTCTCTTTTGTTGTTTCCCTTCTTCTGATACTATTTATTCACTATCATGCATTCCATTTGACAACATTGTTATCCACTTCCTTCTTTTTCTAGTATTGCCACTGCTTTGTTCCTTTTCCTTTAATTCTCTGTTTTGTTACCCTTCCCTAAGTTTGTTTTTGCCTTGTCCTATGTACTGCCTAAGCAAATTTTGAGGATGAAATTTTGTTGTAAGGTGGGTAGGATTTGTAATCCCTGTTTTCCCTAAATACGTATTTTCCGTATATTTTCTGTATTTAAAATTTCCATAAATTATTTTTACCGCTTTCAAATTCTTGTCAAATTGTACTATTGGATCTCCTACTAAAATCTGTTTTCGATCAATAATTTTATTTGTAACTATTTCTATGATTTTTATATTGTAACACAATTCATATTTTTTTTGTTATTATTACTCTTATTATTATTATTTCTGTTATTATTATTACCATTATTATTTTATCATTTTCTTATTATTATTATTGTTATTAGTATTATTGTTATTGTTGATATTTTTGACTGGTTCTTAAAAATCCACTTTTATTTATTAACTGTATTTGTAGAATTTTAAATAAATTCTATTTTGTAATGCAAATTACATTTTAATCCATATTTTTATTGGTTATTTCATATATTCTATTGGATCTTTTTATATAAACCATATACTCTTTTATTAAACCCTATTTCTTATTTAATAAAACCAATTAACCCAACTATATCCATTACCCCTATTGGACCCATACCCTATTACTAAAACCCAACCCTAATATTATTTTTACACCATATATATAAGAACCCACCTCTTCATCTACCCTATCTCACCTCCTGTGCTACCCTGTTCACGTCCCTCCCTAGTCGCCTACTTCCCTTCAACCTCCCGACCTAGCTTCTGCTTCACCCCGGCCTTAAAACCATCCCCCTGATCGCTGACATCCTGCTTTGCACCCATCTTCTGCACTCATCCCGTGCTGCCCACCCAGCGCCGTGGCAGCAAGAGCTTTCCATCTGTGCTACCGCGCCAGGTTCCCCTCTCCCTGTCGCTCGGCAGCAGCACGGTACAGCGGCTGTGCGGTGTTCCTCCCCCTCCTTCGGTGCCGGTCAGCAGCAGCGGACAGCGGCAACCGCAAGCCACTGCCATTGCCGTTCCCATCTGTCGTCTCTGTCGCTCGCTCTCTCTTAGTCGCATGTGTTAGCGTGATCTTGGGTGTTCGCGGTTCGTGTGTCTCGTCGTTGTTGTGTGGTCATTTGGATTCGTGTGATTCGTTGCCGTGATTGCATTTGTGGGTGTTCTTTGAGTTTGTTTTCTAGGAATCCGTTCCCATTATTCTTGCTTTGCACCGTTTTTGTCGTCGGTTAAGGCAAGTAACTTGTATTCTTTTCTTTGTGTAATACAAGTACTAAATACCGTTTGTAGCGTAGTTGAGTTCTAGAGACAATTTGTGTGTGAATCCCCTTGTTGATATTGCCTCTATTGTATTGATATGACCATAGTTGCCTCACGACATACATGACATGAAATAACCTAGGGTTTACCACTTCCTGTTATATATATGCATGTTGTTCATATGATATCTTGTGCTCGTTCGTGTTATTCGTAGTAGACTTGTTGTGGACTTGTAAATACTCTATACCATGTTGCTTGGACATCTAGTACACTATATTTCATGTTTGGTTATATTTTGGATAAGTTTCGGTCAAACTAATTGATTTTGTGCATGAAGATATTTTCAGTTTTGCAGTTTTTTTTCGTTTTTGATTAGTATTTTAGACCCTATTAAGATCAGTATATTAAAATATTTCATGAACATGAACTGTAGAGAATTCCGTCTATTTTCCAACCCTTTCTGACGGATATTAGTTTCGATTTATGGTTTGCGAGTTATGTCTATTTTACTACAGTGGTGTAGAGAAGTTTCCAAATTTTGTTTTCTATGAATTCTGAAGAGTAATCTATTTTTATCATGATGTTAAAAGTATTATTTTAATCCAATATTTTTGCACAGTACAACTAGACCTTGTTGGGATAAACCCTGAATTTTTATGGATTTATTTGATGAGTTTTACAAACCATTCTATGTTTCCAAACAACTACTATACTAGCAGAATTTTCATACTGTTCATTAAAGAACCTAATTTTTGACCTAATTCAACTTGCTTTTTCTAAAATCTTTGTGAATATGAAAGTTATCCTGCTGTATCTATTTTATCAACCTTTTGACGGATCTGGATTTTGATTTGTATTTTGTGTGATATTGCTGTTTTCGTACTGCAGTGTTTGTGATTCCAGATTTACGAAACTATTGCATTTTGATGCTTTTTGATTTTTGTTGACTAAACTATTTATATTGAACAATTATGAAACTTCATATTCTGATGCTACCCATATAGGGGAATATCCCAGTTTTTCGTGGATTTAATTAAATGAGTTTTCATGTTGTTTTCATGACTTTAAATACAATCTTCTGATTTCTGGCTGAACCTGTTTTCTAGTTTCATTTCAGTTTTGACTCATGTTTTTGTGAAATACCATATGACTTATATATATCTTCTGGATTCGGCCGGGAGTCTATTTTCCATATTCTTCGACGGATCCAGATTGGCATGTCTGTGGCAAAGGGAATCCCAGATTTAGTGTAGTACTGTCTTGCTGTCCTGAACTACAATTCTCGTTGTCCTACTCTTTTATGTGTTGTCTTTCACCCGTGCATGTTTATTTTCCAACCTGAACTTGTTATTTGATCATACCATGTTATACTTGCCTTGTTCGTGACACATACATGCTTGTTTGACACTAATAATAATAAGAAAACAAGCCAGGGTTAAAGGGAAAGATCTAATAGTGGAAAATATAGAAACGTGTACTCGGAAGAGGATTCATAGATCCTACTTGGTTATTTGGAGCTTAATATTTAGTTATTTGGAACTTGACACGTGATTACTTGACACTTGCACACTTGACACAGAGCTTGATATTTGGAGCTTGTTATTCGGATATTTGGAGCTTGTTACTGGTTACTTGGAGCTTGATACTTGATACTTGAGAGCTTGTCCCTGAGTACACTGCCCTCTATGATCCACTATGAAATCTAAAACGTAACTTGATTGTATGTAGCAACCATGTAGTAAAAGTATGGAGGATGAAGTGCTATGTTGATAGTAATAAACACAAGACTTGGACATGACATCACTTGACATACCTGACACCTGTTACATGCTTTCCTGTTATCTGTTACATGTTTACCTGCTTGTTTGACACTTGATACATGATACCTGATACTTTTTCACTTGATACTTGATACTTGCTACTTGTACTTGATACTCGACACATGATACTTGTTGCTTATTTACAAGATACTTGTTCATTTGACACATGATACATGCGACTTGTACTTGTTCATCTTATCATGCTAGTTGTTATATTTTGTTATCATGCCTATTCCATGTTATTAGTTATCTTTTCCCATGTACTTGTATCCTGCACTACAAGCGGTCCGTAACTTGCATTGACGGGAGTTTGTTTTCTTTTCCCTTTTTCTGTAATTTATTAAATTGCAGATTTTGAAGATCAGGTGCCAGACGGAGTTGGTGATATGAGATACTAGCTGTTGGAATTTTGCTATTATTATTTCTTGTTGCTTATTTTGAACAATTGTATTTTGTTATTTGGATTTATTTGTATTTGGGCAATGTGACCCAGGATATTGACTTATTCAGATCTGGATTATTTGAGATTATAATATTTTAGTTTCAAGTATTCTGTTGGTATTGGTTCATATATGCATGCTTGTTTGACTTTTCTTGCTTCCAACTCTGATTATTCTTGTGAAATGTTGTAAAGATCCTTACAGCTTATGGATGATGAAAATCATTCGCTGGACTTAGTCACATATCCGTATTGCGTATTTTCTTTTTGGGAAGCGGGGCGTGACATTCATAGTCCAAATACAAAAACAAAATAAAATTACACAATGTGTCTAATTTTTATATAAATATTTGTACTCAGTTACCCATAAAAATTGCATGTATTTGTTTATCTTCTTTATAATTCATCTCATTTTCATATATTTCAGTTAATTAATTATTTTTGAAGGAATAAGATTTTTTTGATGCAGAAAGTGAATATTTTTAGTAAAAGTTAACAAAGAAAACAAGGAGAATGATTGATTAATTTTTATTCATTTGTTGAAACTTGAATTTTATAATTTGGCCATGTGAAAAGAAAAATAGAAATTCTTATTGGAAATGGAGGGTGAAAATGAAATAAATATATTTAAAAGGATTTATTTGAGCTAATGTGATAATTAGTTAGTTTAATTAGTTTAAACGAATTAATTTTATTTTTATTTTTAAATCCTAAATTCTGATTTTATTTTGTGTGGGTGCAGTACGTGTTTCAAGAAAAAGAAAGAGAAGGAAAAGAAGTAAGAAATAAAGATCAAATCAAATAAGGAAAGAAATAAATAAAGATGTGGGGTTTTCTGCAAAAATAAACCCTAATATCTACTTCCTGTGCCTATAAATACAAAAGCAAAAGAAAGAGAGAGGACACTGAACGAGAGAGGAAGAGCGACGGCTAACCTCGGATAAAAAAAAAAAAATTTAAAAAGGGGGAGAGACACGAAGTAGAGGCGTGGAAGCATGTCAGTGCGGAAAACGACAGAACGACATAGTGAGAGAGACGGGAGAGGAACTCTGTGTATGGCTGACGTCAGCTGACATCAGCGAAAGTCTACGGCACGTGACGAAGTCAGACTTTGTTGGCTTGTTGCTGTGTACGATCACGTCAGCAGTCTTCAGTGCTTCGTTGTGTGGAGTTTGGGCGACGTGGAAATCAAAGAAGAGGAAAGTGATAGAAGGGGGCTTAGGTGGTGACATCAGCAAAGCACCGGAGGAGTGGGTGCTTGGGTTGATTTGCTTTTGGTGGCAGTTGATTCAAAACAGGAGAGCGAGACGGAGAGAGAGAAGAAGAAAGCGCACAGTTTTCGAAGCATTGATATTCTGCAAAAAGTATTTCTTCTTCTCCTCTAATTTTTATTCTGCAATCACAAACAGTATTTCTTAGTTGCAATTTTATTATCATGAACTAAATTTTATTTTTCTAGGGCTTTGATGTAGCCTAGTTTTGATAACACAATTTTTAAATTCCATATTGTTTTTTTAATTTTCCATGATTATGTGTTTGATTTTTGTTCTTAATGCTTACAATTGGTTGACCAACTTTTGTATGATCTATTAAATTATGGAGAGACCAAACTGGTAATTTTTTTATTTTGAATTAATAAGATTAAATACTGTTACAAGAGCGAACCACTGTTAATGTGACCGTTAAGAAATCCATAGATCTTAAAGAATTTTCATTTCGCTATTTGTGCATGAACTATAACAAATAATTATTTGAGAATATGTTTGATATTGCTTGAGAGAAAATATTGAATAATTTGATGATTTTTGTCTACAACTTGGAAAATATAATCTTTTTATTCCATGGAATTATAAATTGTGTGGGATTAATTAGGTGAAATCAAAAGCCCTAGAATTAGTTTTGCAATTAATAAAGAACAAAATTTCATATTCTGCTCATTTTTAATTAATTTAGTTAGTTCTTTAGATTAATTTAATTTTGTTGTTTTCTTTATTGAATTTCGATTATCCAAATAGTAGTTAATCTAGTAAATTTCGGTAATCAGTAAAATAATTAGTCCTTGTGGGTTCGACATTCTTTTCACTTAACTATACTACTTGTTGCGATTTTGTACACTTGCAAATATTCACATCAAGGTTTTGGCACCGTTACCAGGGACTAGTTATTCTCTTATAGATTTTGAAAATTGCCAGATTATTACTAGTTTGGATTTTTTTTATTTTTTTGTTTTATTATTATTTTACCTCTTTATTTTTTTTTTGACTTAATTTTATTTATATTTATTTTTTATTTATAGTTTTTCTTTTTTTTATACTTATATTTCATAACATACAAGTACATTATCATGGCGAACGATGAGAACAAGGCTGAGAGATAATATGCTATGCCCTCAATTCATGGAGCAACATCAAGCATAAAGAGGCCGGTTATTGAAGCTAACAATTTTGAGATTAAACCGCGATCATTCAAATAATTCAACAGACTGTTCAATTTTGGGGATTATCGCACGAGGATCCTTATGTTCACATTGCAAACTTTCTAGAAATTTGTGACAATTTTAAGCACAATGGAGTATCAGATGATGCAATTTGATTGAGACTCTTTCTTTTTTCACCAAGAGATAGGGTTTGGCTTGGCTAAATTTTTTACCACCCGGTAGTATTACTACTTGGGAGGGACTTGTACAAAAATTTCTAGCTAAGTATTTTCCGTCTGCAAAGACAGCGAAACTAAGAAATGATATTACCACGTTCACTCAATTTGAGACCGAGTCTTTGTAAGATGCATGGGAGAGGTATAAAGAGTTGTTGAGAAAGTGGTCATCATCATGAACTTCCAAAATGGCTACAAATACAAATATTCTATAATGGTTTGGGAGTTACAAATTGATCTATGGCTAACGCAGCAGCTGGAGGTGCACTTATGAGCAAAATTCATGAAGCAGCCTATGAACTTTTAGAGGAGATGGCATCTAATAATTACCAGTGGTGTTCAGAGAGATCAATGCCAAGAAAAGTGGCTGGATTTTTTGAGCTTGATCCTATTACTACTTTAACTACACAAATTGCTACTTTATCCAAATAATTAGGCAATATGAATTTTAATGCTATTCAAACTAATATGATTTGTGATCTTTGTGCAGGAAATCATTCAAGTGCAGATTGCCAAGTGGGGAACCCTTTTGCTCCATCAAATGCCGAACAAGTAAATTTTGTGTCAAACTTTGAAAGGCAAAACAATCCTTATGCAAACACATATAATCCAGGATGGAGAAATCACCCCAACTTTTCTTGGAACAACAATCAAGGAGCAATTAGACCACCTCCGAATTTTCAACAACAAGAAAAGAAGCCGACACTTGAAAAGATGTTTATGCAATACATGCAGAAGACAAATTTGGCGATACAATGTAATACGGCTTCAATTCACAACCTTGAGGCTCAGATTGGTCAGATTTGAAATATTCATACAGAAAGAACAACAGGAACCTTACCCAGTAATAGAGTGACTAATCCTAAAGAGCATGTCAAAGTAATAACACTAAGAAGCGGGAGGACAATTGACCACATGAAGAAAATGACGAACAAAATGTGGTTGAAAAGGAAGATGAGTACGAACCAATTGTGGAGGAACAAATGCAGCATGAGCAAATAACTTTTGATGTCTTTAAATCCATAAAGTTTCCTATCGGAGAACAATCATCTTTTCATGTAAGTGAAACTGATTTAATTGCGGGCGAGAAACATAGTGCTGAAATTGAAAAGTTACCAATCGAAGAATGTCCAATAAATTCAGCAAGTCTTCAATCTGAGAAAGGAAAGATTTTGAAATATGTTATGTATTTGGATGCTGCACCATCTATTCATTCATTTTCTAGTAAAATTTCAAAAAGGTGGGGAAATCAAAGACTCCATCTTCAAAAAAGAAATGACTGAAATTCGAGCTGCTATCATCAAGCTTGACGGATGCACAGAAAAAATCTAATCCACATATGAAGATAATTATTGGAAAAGAGGTTCGTATGTTGTTGGAACTTGGTGTTACATAACCATATTAACTATCAAGTCTGGCCGAAGACTTAAAACTTAGCGCTTCTTAGGAAGCAACCCATGTTTTCTTTTTACTGCATTAGATTTGAATTTTGTTTTAGTTTATTTTTAATTTTAATTTTTGATTTTATTTTGTAGGATTGCATGAGTTTGGAAGTCACCATGCGGAGCTGTTTTCTACACCTACATTGATGGCTATTTTTGAGCAGGATGGAGTCAGAATCAGGAAAAGTATTCCGAAGAGTGATTTTAGCCAATTGTCTTAGCTTTCCAGAACAAAAAGAATCAGGCCATTTGGACACCTACAGCTCTAGATATCGCTGACACATTGAATGTCGCACGTGCAGAATTTTAACACGAAACAGGGCAAAAATTCTGAACTTTTTGCATTCTTTTTGTTTTTCCTTTACTTTTCCCATTGAGGACAATGTGGTATTCAACTTTGGATGAAGAGTTAAAAATTATTTATTTATTTATTTATATATATTTGAAAGAAAAACAGAACAAAAGGGATTTCAATTAGGCTTACCATTACACTTTTGAGTTCTTTATTGTGCTAAAGCACTGAAACAATTTTTTAGGATAGACAATTGCTTATAAAGTATGATTAAGCATACTTATTTACTTTAGGATTATTGAATTTCAAAATTCCTTACAAAAAATGTGAGTCATGTGATTATACATAAACGAAAAATGTGATGCTTTTTCTTGTAATTATCCTCTTTGATCTTTGATCTAGTCCTAAATAGTGTTTACGTAAATAGAGTAATAAAAAAATAAAAAATAAATTTTTTTTTTTTGAATAAATAAAGTTCTATCTACTCCAATGTTTTGAGTTACTTAGTAACTAGGGGTATTCATCACCATGGTTAACTTTTACGTCAAATGACAACTTGAAATATGAGTATGCAAAGCACTTTAAGTTTGTGACTTGTTGAGTAACCGGATAAATTCATAATAAATGTTTGCATTCGCATCAGAAGGCTAGTGACAACTTAGAGAAAAGCGGAACATTGCAAAAAAAAAAAACTTTAGTTTGCTACTCGGCTTGTAGTAGTGAGAAGGGGTAATCATAGATGGAGCTGTTACATGCTATAATTACATTAATTGCATGACAAATATGATTGGGTTTGGAATTATGAATGAATAATTGCACTGGAGAAAGCGAGTATGCTTGGTTTTACTTTATTTTCTATTGTTTGTAATTTTAATTGAAATATTGATGCTTGCATGATAAGATCTCTTAGTGTGATGAGTTGAGCCTATCATTGACTATTATTCCTTTATTCATGGTTTTACTTTTTGCTCGAGGACAAGAAAAATCTTAAGTTTGGGGGTATTTGATGTGTCTAAATTTTATATAAATATTTGTACTCTTTTACCCATAAAATTGCTTGTATTCGTCTATCTTTTTTATAATTCACTCATTTTTGTAGATTTCAGTTAATTAATTATTTTTGAAGGAATAAGTTTTTTAGATGCAGAAAGTGAATATTTTCAGTAAAAATTAACAAAGAAAACAAGGAGAATGATTGATTAATTTTTATTTATTTGTTGAAACTTGAATTTTACAATTTGGCCATGTGAACAGCAAAATAGAAATTCCAATTAGCAATAAAGGGTGAAAATGAAATAAATAAATTTAAAAGGGTTTAATTGAGTTAATATGATAATTAATTAGTTTAATTAATTTAAACTAATTAATTTTAATTTTATTTTTAAATCCTAAATTCTGATTTTATTTTGTGTGTGGGCAGCACGTGTTTTAAGAAAAAGAAAAAGAAGGAAAAGAAGCAAGAAATAAAGATCAAATCAAATAAGGAAAGAAATAAATACAGATGTGGAGTTAATCTGCAAAAATAAACCCTAATCTCTACTTCATGTACCTATAAATACAAAAGCAAAAGAAGAGAGAGAGGACGCTGAACGAGAGAGGAAGAGCGACGGATAACCTCGGATCATAAAAAAAAAAGAAAAGGAGGAGAGAGACGAAGTAGAGGCGTAGGAGCACGTCCGTGCGGAAAATGACATAACGAATCAGTGAGAGAGACGGGAGAGGAGCTCTGTGTGTGGTTGACGTCAGCTGACATCAGTGGCAGTCAGCAGTACATGACGAAGTCAGACTTTGTTGGCTTGTTGCTGTGTGCGATCACGTCAGTAGTCTTCATTGCTTCGCTGTGTGGTGTTTGGGCGACATGGAAATCAAAGAAGAGGAAAGAGATAGAGGGGGCTTAGGTGGTGACGTTAACAAACTTTAGGAGTTGATGGTTGGGTTGATTTGCTTTTGGTCGCGAGTGATTCAAAACAGGAGAGAGAAACGGAGGGAGAGAAGAAGAAAGCGCACTGTTTTGGAAGCATCAATTTTCTACAAAAAGAGTTTTTCTTCTTCTCCTCTAATTTTTATTATGCAATCCCAAACAGTATTTTTTAGTTGCAATTTTTATTATTATGAACTAAATTTTATTTTTCTTAGGCTTTTATGCAGCCTAGTTTTGAGAACATAATTTTTAAATTCCATTTTGTTTTTCTATTTTTCCATGGTTATGTGTTTGATTTTTGTTCTTAATGCTTACAATTGTTGACCAACTTTTGTATGATCTATTAAATCATGGAGAGATCGAACTGGTAATTTGTGATTTCGAATTAATAAAATTAAACACTGTTACATGATTGAATCGTTGTTAATGTGACCGTTAAGAAGTCCATATATTTTAATGAATTTTCAATTAGTAATTTGTGCGTGAACTATGACAAATAATTTGTTGAGATTATTTTTTATATTGCTTGAAAGAGAATATTGAATAATTTGGGGATTTTGGTCTACAACTTGGAAAAATAATCTTTTTATTCACATGGAATTATAAATTGTGTGGGATTAATTAGGTGAAATCAAAATCCCTAAAATTAGTTTTGCAATTAATAAAGAACAAAATTTCATATTCCGCTCCTTTTTAGTTAATTTAGTTATTCTTTAGATTAATTTAATTTAGTTGTTTTCTTAATTGAATTTCGATTTTGCAAATAGTAGTTAATCTAGTTAATTTCGGTAATGAGTAAAATAATTAGTCCTTGTGGTTCGACACTCTTTTCACTTAACTATACTACTTGTGATTTTGTACACTTGCAAATATTCACATCATTACATATTGTCCATACCCATAATTAGTCCATCTTCTTCAGCATCTCCTCCTGTGAGTGCAAAGACACGCCCTAGCGGAAAGGATTGTTTCCTTTGTTGTAGTCTTCAGAGTGGAGGTGGTTCCACTGTTGCTCTTCTGCAGCTGGGGGTAGTTGGGTCAAATGTGTTCAGTCTTCCCACAATTATAGCAGGTGCTGATATATGCTTGTGGCTTCATCTTCGGGCACTGGTTCTTAATGTGTCCCAATTCCCCACAGCCAAAACACTTCACCGACCCATTGGCTCCTGCACTGCTGTTCACCTTCTGAAACTTCTTATTGGGTTCATGCTTCCTGAAGTTGGTGGCTGGCATCGGCCTCTTCCACTGGTTCCAATTTCCTGCCTTACCCTGTGGCAGCTGGTTCTGGTTCATGTCCTGTTCGGTCACAGCCGCCCTCCTCACCAACTTGTCGAACCTCTGATACACAAAGGGACCATCCTCGTGCTTAGTGCCGTTCTTAACCCTTGTTCAAACCGGTTAGCCTTTTTGACCTCATCCTAGACCATCTCAGGGGCACAACGAGACAGCTGTGTGAACTTTGTCTCATACTCCCGAACGGTCATGATTCCTTGATGTAAGTTGATGAACTCCATCGCTTTCTCCTCCTGGACGTCGAGGGAAAAGTAGTGCTGCCTGAATTCCTCCAGAAAGTCTTCCCATGTAATATTGTAGTGCCCCGAATTTCTAATATAATATCTAAGAAAATACGTGGCACAATTCCCAACATCAACTTCAAATGTAATATTAAACACAACCAAATTCCAATAAAATTTTCAACCTTCATTTCAATAATCATTTACATAGCACAGCGGAATACAATACACCTTAAATCACAATTCTCTTTTATTTACAACACTTTACAAATTACATAAGTCACTATATCAATTGAACTCAAGCATCCAACTCCGAGCCTTAAGAAATCACCTGTAAAATATGAGGCTAGAGATAACCCTAAGCCCCAAAACTAAAGAGGTCAGCCATAAAGGTGTCAGTGACATAAAAACAAACAACATAAGTTAAGCATAGATTCATGAACAACATGTAATAAACAAGAATACATAAATGTGACGTAGGAAGGAAACATGAAAACATCAAGTGAAACTAACTAAGTTTCAAGTGTAGAACACAGGAAACCACATGCATAAAACCAAGTCAAGAAAACATCAAGTCTATATGCTGACTCTCTAATGCGTACTTGTCGGAGTCTATGCATCCCACTCTACATAGGTCCGGTGCAAGCCCTTAACGTCTCCACATTATAGGGTTTAATCCCCCGCTATGCAACTAATCCTCACACGATGACTACTACGAGATAAAGATAAACTGTGAGTATTAGCACATGCCCCAATAATTCCGGAGGTCAATCTCTATCCACAAATAATTCCGAAGACTATTTCACTCACACCTGAAAATCTTCGAGAATACCCCACACCGCAAGCGATGGCACCTCATCACACGAATACCACATGTACGTCGCCTCGACCCCGATAATTCCGGAGATCAATCCCACACCACAGGTAATTCCGGAGACTATTTTACTCACACCTAGATAATTCCGGGGATTATCTCACACCGCAAGCCATACTGAGGTCCATAACCCATGTTCTCGTTCATCATATCACCACTAGTGCCTGTCCTTATCATTTTTAGGTTATTTAATTACTTGACGAATCTCCTAGAGTTGGTGTACCCTACCAGACTTAACTCAAACAACTGATCAACTAAATGCCTCAACAGGCCCAAACATAAATATCTCAACTGCCGTTATACTAAGGTCACACGTACCCTCTAGAGACTCACACTCAAATATCCAAACCAATCTCTAATATGAATTGCTCAGTCAGAACAACTTGAAAACATATGTTCAGTAGAAGATAAAGTATAGAATAGTAAGTTACAGATTAAAACATTTAGAGAATAAATCATTTGAAAGAACATTCAAAAATGTAAATATACATCAGTACCATTCGACTATAGACAAGCGTAAGTCGACTGTCCAGAAAGAGAATTCCATGGTTTTTAAGAAAATAATTCTAAGAAGTCGACTGTAAAGGTTATAGCTCAACTGTCCAGAGAGAAAAATTACAATAACTTCGAGAAAATAATTCTAAGTGGTACCAGTCGACTGTCCAGAATGAGATTTCAAGAAAAACTAGAGAACATTGCAGCTGGGTCGTGTCGGTCGACTGAGAAGTCATACCAGTCGACTGTCGACCTACAGACTGCATACTTTTGGTTGTGCACATTTCAACCGATACGTAGTTTTACTTTATGAAAACGATTTCTACGAAAAGCTTATTTCTTATATGATCAAATACAACTTCTAAGACATATAATAGTCTATAAAACTAAATCAAAACTACTTAAATTTATAAAAATAGAGATTTTGTTGATTTCTTTCGATTAAAACATGGATTGTGCATATAGTCAAAATAGAGTTTCTTAAAAAATTTATTGATCACCGAAATAGTTTCTTATTCAGATCCAAACCATATAAATATCAAAATCTCAAAGAAAATCCCCAATTTGGGTATATTTCCTCAACTCAACTAAATTTCCAATTTCGATTTTCATGTCATGATCTCTTGATTCATACTTTTCCTTTCAAATTTCTTAAAACTGAATTACTACTACAACTCACTACTATAATCAATTCGTAACATCACCATATCAAATTTTTGTTCAACAAATACTCAAAAGCAATAATAGTCTCATCTTTATTAGGTTTATGCATAAAATCCACCATATTCAATCAATCCAACATTTATCCAAAAGAGATGGACTACCCCTGATTTCTAATGGGACACTCATCAATCTCGAGTTACCCACATACAATTTTATTCACAAACAAATAGGGTTTCACAAGATCCGATTTTTCATCCATCCATCCAATTCATAATGTGCATATTCATATTCAAACCCTAAACATGCTTTCTAGCAATAAAATTCAACATCCAAGATCCATTAAAACATTCATATCATTCGCATACATATTCACAAAATAAAAGAAGACAACAAGTCACTCACATACAACATGCACAAAGAAAATAAACACAACAAATCACTCACCTCGAATGAAGAAATCTGATAAGAAAACATTTCTTTTGCGAAATCCAAGATCCTCTTCTTAATCCTCCAAAAAAAAAAAAATAAACCTTTGTGTTGTGCAGCAAAAGACGGCTGCACTGCTTTTAAATAGGCCGGAATTGAAGATTAGGGTTTTTAAACACATTTGCAAAATAACCCCTTGAAAATATAACTTTACATAAATAGATCCCTATACTTGGAAACTTGCTAAAACCAATTAAATTGAGATTTAAAAGTAAAATAGACACCTTATTTTCAGCCGGCACTGTTTGAGAAGTCCAGAAAAATAGTTTTGCTCTTTCACCCCTCAAAATAACAATTTTGCAAAAAGATCATTTTTTTCTTAATATTTGCAAATAGATCCAATAAATATCAGAAAAATCTAGAAAAATTACAATTAAATCCAAAATAATAAATGATAATTTTCCATGAAGAAATTTTGGATTTTGAACTTCTCAAGAAAATATTTGCACGTGTTTTGCACGTGTAAAAAGATAGATTTCCAGAAAAATATTTATTAAATCTCCAAAAAATCATTTTAATTCATTTATTAACCTTTAAAAATAATATTTAAAAATACGAGGTACTACATCACTCCCTCCTTAGAAGAGTTCTGTCCTCAGAACTACTGCTAATGGGGTCTAAAATAAGAATGAACAAAGAAATTGAAATTTCATAAATGAACCATAATTCGAAACATTCACATAGAAGGACATATCAATTAAAAGAAATACAACTCAGTCCACTGAAATACAACATAGTACAATCATCCAAAGAAATACCATCCCATAGATAAGATACAATCATATAAAAAGCTCAGGAAAATCCTTCTGCATGCGATCCTCTAGCTCCCAAGTAGCCTCTTCAAACTGCTGATTCCTCCACAACACCTTGACCACAGGTATCACTTTGCTCCTAAGAACTTTCTTCCTACGGTCAACGATCTCAACAGGCTGTTCCTTGTAACTCAAGTTCACCTGTAGACCTTCAGGAATCTCTACCAACTGATGATTCTGATCTGGCACATACTTCCTCAACAATGACACATGGAATACATCATGCACCTGTGTTAATTCCTCTGGAAGCTCCAACCTATATGCTATCTTGCCAATCCGCTCCACGATCCTATATGGCCCAATATACCTTGGCGCCAACTTGCCTCCCTTACCAAACCTGATCACTCCTTTGGTCGGAGACACCTTGAGGAAAACTGCATCCCCAACCTCAAACTCCAAGTCCTTTTGTCGTGTATCAGCATAACTCTTCTGTCGACTCTGAGCCTCAACCAACCTCTTGCGAATCAGTTCAATCTGCTCTGACGTCTGCTGTACGATCTCAGGACCAATCATCTGCCTCTCGCCAACATCGTACCAACAAACAGGTGTCCTGCACCTCCGCCCGTACAAAGCCTCATACGGCGCCATCCCGATACTCGCATGGTAACTATTGTTATAAGCAAACTCAACCAATGCCAAGTATCTCTCCCAGCTATCACCGAAATCCATAACACAAGCCCTCAGCATATCTTCCAGCACTCGATTCACCCTCTCAGTCTGACCATCGGTCTATGGATGAAAAGCGGTACTGAAATTAGTTCTAGTGTCCAAAGCTGCTTGTAGGCTCTTCCAAAACCTTTAAGTGAACCTTGCATCCCTGTCGGAAACAATCAACACAGGAACTCCATGAAGTCTCACAATCTCACCAATGTACAACTCAGCCAATTTCTCCAACGACCAAGTAATCTTCATGGCTAGAAAGTGAGCCGACTTAGTCAAATGGTCCACAATAACCCAAATCGAGTCATTGTCCTTCGAACTCCTCGGCAAACCTATGATGAAGTCCATACTGATGTTCTCCCATTTCCACTCCGGAATGGGCAACGGCTGTAACAAACCTCCAGATCTCTGATTTTCTGCTTTGATCTGCTAACAAGTCAGACACCTTGCCACGAAATCTGCCACATCCCTTTTCATACCAGACCACCAGAAGTGCTGTTTGATGTCCTTGTACATCTTCGTGCCTCTAGGATGTACTCACAACAAGGTACTGTGTGCTTTCTGCAAGATACTCTCTCTCAAATCTGCATTATCGGGAACACACAACCTCTTACCTATCCAAAGAACTCCATCTTGGACACGAAACTCTGATAGCTTGCCCTCTGAAACCTGTTGCAGCATCTTTTGAATCTCTGAATCTGATCTTTGATCTTCCACAATCCTCTCTCTCAAGGAAGGCTGCAGCCTCAACTGAGCCAAAGACGCCCCTAAACCCTGCAGCACCACCTCGGTACCTGCCTGATCAATCTCTGCTGCCAACTCACTTCGAGTAGTGATCAAACTTGATAAACTACTCTTCCTGCTAAGTCCATTAGCTAACACATTCGCCTTGCCCGGATGACACTTGATATCTGGACGAATGTCTTCCAATACTTCCAACCACCTTTTCTACCGAAGATTAAGATCCTTCTGTTGATAAATATACTTCAGGCTCTTGTGGTTAGTGTACATGTTGACCTTCTCACCATAAACATAATGCCTCCACTTCTTCAAGGCAAAAATAATAGCTACTAGCTCCAAATCATGCGTCGGATAATTTTTCTCATGCGGACGCAATTGCCTCGAACCATAAGCAATAATCTTGCATTCTTGCATCAAGACACAACCCAAACCTCTGAGAGATGCATCACTGAAGATATCATAATCCTTCCCATCTTGTGGCAAAGCTAAGATAAGTGCAGTAGTCAGCCTCTCCTTTAACTTAAGGAATCTCGCCTCACACTTATCAGTCCATGAAAATGTCACATTCTTCCGGGTCAAACCTGTCAAAGGAACTGCAATTTGAGAATAACTCTGGATGAATCTCCTATAGTAACTAGCCAAACCCAAGAAACTCCTGACTTCCTTCACAGTCATTGGCCTGGGCCAATCCTTTACTGCTTCAACCTTCTGAGGATCAGTGGCCACTCCCTCCTTAGAAAGGATATGACCAAGGAAAGCTAACTCAAACTTCCATAACTCACACTTCGACAACTTGGCATACAAGCTATACTTCTGCAATTTCTGTAATACCGCTGTCAAGTGCTTAGAATGCTCCTCCTCCGAATTCGAATACACCAAAATATCGTCGATGAAAACCACTATGAAGGAGTCAATAAATGGCCTCAAAACCTGATTCATCATATCCATGAACACTGCTGGCGCATTTGTCAAACCGAATGGCATCACCAAAAACTCGTAGAGTCCATGATGAGTCCTGAAAGCTGTCTTACTCACGTCTTCCTCCTTGACTCGAACCTGATGATAACCTGATCTCAAATCAATCTTCGAAAACACAGCTGCTCCTCGAAGCCTGTCGAACAAATCATCAATCCACGGAAGTGGATACTTGTTCTAAATAGTCACCTTATTCAACTCCCGGTAGTCAATGCACATCCTCATTGACCCATCCTTCTTCTTGACTAACAACACTGGCGCACCCCACGGTGAGGAACTTGGCCTAATAAGTCCCTTGCTCAACAACTCCACAATTTACTTCTTCACTTCGTCTTGCTCTATAGGTGCCATCCTATACGGAGCCTTAGAAATCGGAGCACTCCCCGGCTGAACAGTGATGCAAAACTCCACATCTCTCTGTGGCGGTAATCCTGGAAAATCTTCCAAAACTACCTTAGGAAAATCTCTAACAACCGGAATGCCTTTGACTTCATCTAGAATCGCAATCTTGGATACCATTGCAGCCACCTTCGAAATCTTCTTCTTCCTTTGGAAAGTCACTGCGGGACCATCTGGTGCTTTCACTAACACCTCTTTCTGCTTGCATTCAATCGTGGCATCATATATCGCCATCCAATCAATGCCCACAATCACATCCACTCCTAAGACTTGCAGCTCAATCAGTTCAACACCGAATAATCTCTTGCCAATCTCGATATCACAGCCCTCGTAATATCGATCAGCAATCAATTCTTCACCTGACGGCGTTGCCACTGACAAAACCTTGCCTTGAAATAACTTATGCTCTACACCTAAGACCTTTGCAAAATTGGGCGACACAAAAGTATGCGAAGAACTAGTATCAAATAAAACCTTTGCCTTAATTCCATTAATCAAAATAATTCTTGTTTCTTGAAGAATGATACTCAATCTCCAATTATTCTCAAATAAAGGTTTTACTTATTACATTGATTAAAAATAAAATCAAAACTCTTGCATACCCTGGATCACATCTTCCGAGTTACCCGCATCTTCCTCGGTTAATGCAAACACTCGGTATTGCCTCTGGAATTTACTTCCACCTGGACCATCCTTCCTCAAATTTGGACAATGAGACTTAGAATGTCCTGCCTACCCACACTGGAAACAAGTCTGCTTCACCAACTTAGGACACGCTGACCTGTAATGATTTGCCTCCTTGCAGTAATAACAAGTCACTTCCTGAGTTGCAGGTGCCTTCTGCACTGGACCATTGAACTTGACTTGCTTCGCTGGGAATCCCTTCCCGTTCTGACCTGATGCTGGCCTCTTGTTCCTGTTCTAGGTCTCTTGCTTCTTCTGGAACTGGTCCATGTATTCCTCTGTCATAGCTGCTCTCTTGACCAGCTTGTCAAACCTCCTTATGCCCAACGGAATCATTCTCGACCTCAAGTTTGGCCTCAAGCCCTGCTCAAACTTCTTGGCCTTCTTCGCCTTGTCAACTATCAACTCTGGTGCATACCTCGACAGCTACGCAAACTTGGTCTCATACTCTCGCACGGTCATGTTGCCCTGCTGTAGATTCATGAATTCGGTTGCCTTCTTCTCCTAAATATCCAGGGGAAAGAAACGATCCCTGAATTCTTCCAGAAAAGCCTCCCAAGTCAATTGTTGGTCCCCCAAAGTCCTCTTTACCATTTGCCACCAAACACCAACATCCTTTTCCAATTGCATAGTGGCCAACTTCCCCTTATTGACTGTCGGAGTTTCCGAGACCTCGAAGATTGTCTCCATCCGTCTAATCCAATCATCAGCCTCGTTTGGATCAGATTGCCCCTTAAAAACTGGTGGCCTCATCCTCTTGAAGGACTCGATCTGCTTGATGGGATCGCCGTTAACCAATCCTGGTCCAGCCCCATGATTCTGATTTTGGTTCTGATTCTGAGCCAAATTAGCTGCCATTAGTGCATTCAAAGTCTGATACACCCTGAAAAATTTGGCCTTGAGATCAATTCCAGTTCCTTGGGAACTTCCAGCTCCATCACCATTGTTACCATTCCTGGTTCTGGGTCCAACCATTCTAAATACTGCAAAGTGAGGAAAAAGTTAGAGCACCACAACACCACTCATATTCACATCAATACCCTTTGGCAAAACCTCAACTGTATCCCAAAAGTAAAACATCATGTTTCAGTTCTATGTGATACTCACTCTCTAATGTCCACACCTAGGTACTCACACTCTAGTGTCCACACCTAGGTTATTTTTATACCATATTTATTATTACTATTGAAACATGCTCTGATACCAATCTCCGTAGCGCCCCGAATTTCTAATATAATATCTTAGAAAATACGTGGCACAATTGCCAGTATCAACTTCAAATGTAATATTAAATACAGCCAAATACCAATAAAATTTTCAATCTTCATTTCAATAATCATTTACATAGCACAGCGGAATACAATACACCTTAAATCACAATTCTCTTTTATTTACAACACTTTACAAATTACATAAGTCACTATATCAATTGAACTCATGCATCCAACTCCGAGCATTAAGAAATCACCTGTAAAATATGAGGCTAAAGATAACCCTAACCCTCAAAACTAAAGGGGTCAGCCATAAAGGTGTGAGTGACATAAAAAAAAAAAACATAAGTTAAGCATAGAATCATGAACAACATGTAATAAACAAGAATACATAAATGTGACGTAGCAAGGAAACATGAAAACATCAAGTGAAACTAACTAAGTGTCAAGTGTAGAACACAGGAAACCACATGCATAAAACCAAGTCCAGAAAACATCAAGTCTATATACTGACTCTCTAATGCGTACTTGTCAGAGTCTATGCATCCCACTCTACATAGGTCCGGTGCAAGCCCTTAACGTCTCCACATTATAGGGTTTAATCCCCCGCTATGCAACTAATCCTCACACGATGACTACTACGAGATAAAGATAAACTGTGAGTATTAGCCCATGCCCCAATAATTCCGGAGGTCAATCTCTATCCACAGATAATTCCGGAGACTATTTCACTCACACCTGAGAATCTTCGAGAATACCTCATACTGCAAGCAATGGCACCTCATCACACGAATACCACATGTGCGTCGTCTCGACCCTGATAATTCCGGAGATCAATCCCACACCACAGGTAATTCCGGAGACTATTTCACTCCCACCGGGATAATTCCGGGGATTATCTCACACCGCAAGCCATACTGAGGTCCATAACCCATGTTCTCGTTCATCATATCACCACTAGTGCCTGTCCTTATCATTTTTAGGTTATTTAATTACTTGACGAATCTCCTAGAGTTGGTGTACCCAACCAGACTTAACTCAAACAACTGATCAACTAAATACCTCAATAGGCCCAAACATAAATATCTCAACTGCCGGTATACTAAGGTCACACGCACCCTCTAGAGACTCACACTCAAATATCCAAACCAATCTCGAATATGAATTGCTCAGTCAAAACAACTTGAAAACATATGTTCAGTAGAAGATAAAGTATAGAATAGTAAGTTATAGATTAAAACATTTAGAAAATAAATTATTTGAAAGAACATTCAAAAATGTAAAGATACATCAGTACCAGTCGACTATAGACAAGCGTAAGCCGACTATCCAGAAAGAGAATTCCATGGTTTTTAAAAAAATAATTCTAAGTAAAGCAGTCGACTGTAAAGGTTATAGGTCAACTGTCCAGAGAGAAAAATTACAATAACTTCGAGAAAATAATTCTAAGTGGTACCAGTCGACTGTAAAAGTCATCAGTCGCCTGTCCAGAATGAGATTTCAAGAAAAACTAGAGAACATTGCAGCTGGGTCGTGTCGGTCGACTGAGAAGTCATACCAGTCGACTGTCGACCTACAGACTGCATACTTTTGGTTGTGCACATTTCAACCGATACGTAGTTTTACTTTATGAAAACGATTTCTACGAAAAGCTTATTTCTTATATGATCAAATACAACTTCGAAGACATATAATAGTCTATAAAACTAAATCAAAACTACTTAAATTTATAAAAATAGAGATTTTGTTGATTTCTTTCGATTAAAACATGGATTGTGCATATAGTCAAAATAGAGTTTCTTAAAAAATTTATTGATCACCGAAATAGTTTCTTATTCAGATCCAAACCATATAAATATCAAAATCTCAAAGAAAATCCCCAATTTGGGTATATTTCCTCAACTCAACTAAATTTCCAATTTCGATTTTCATGTCATGATCTCTTGATTCATACTTTTCCTTTCAAATTTCTTAAAACTGAATTACTACTACAACTCACAACTATAATCAATTCGTAACATCACCATATCAAATTTTTGTTCAACAAATACTCACAAGCAATAAAAGTCTCATCTTTATTAGGTTTATGCATAAAATCCACCATATTCAATCAATCCAACATTTATCCAAAAGAGATGGACTACCCATGATTTCTAATGGGACACTCATCAATCTCGAATTACCCACAAACAATTTTATTCACAAACAAATAGGGTTTCACAAGATCTGATTTTTCATCCATCCATCTAATTCATAATGTGCATATTCATATTCAAACCCTAAACATGCTTTCTAGCAATAAAACTCAACATCCAAGATCCATTAAAACATTCATATCATTCGCATACATATTCACAAAATAAAAGAAGACAACAAGTCACTCACATACAACATGCACAAAGAAAATAAATACAACAAATCACTCACCTCGAATGAAGAAATCTGATAAGAAAACATTTCTTTTGCGAAATCCAAGATCCTCTCCTTAATCCTCCAAAAAAAAATAATAATAATAAACCTTTGTGTTGTGCAGCAAAAGATGGCTGCACTTCTTTTAAATAGGCCGGAATTGAATATTAGGGTTTTTAAACACATTTGTAAAATAACCCCTTGAAAATATAACTTTACATAAATAGATCTCTATACTTGGAAACTTGCTAAAACCAATTATATTGAGATTTAAAAGTAAAATAGACACCTTATTTCTAGCCGGCACTGTTTGAAAAGTCCAGAAAAATAGTTTTGCACTTTCACACCTCAAAATAATAATTTTGCAAAAAGATCCTTCTTTTTCTTAATATTTGCAAATAGATCCAATAAATATCAGAAAAATCTAGAAAAATTACAATTAAATCCCAAATAATAAATGATGATTTTCCATGAAGAAATTTTGGCTTTTGAACTTCTCAAGAAAATATTTGCACGTGTTTTGCACGTGCAAAAAGATAGATTTCCAGAAAAATAATTATTTAATCTCCAAAAAATCATTTTAATTCATTTATAAACCTTTAAAAATAATATTTAAAAATACGGGGTACTACAAATATGTCCTTCTCCCAGTCCGCGCTTGACGGACTGCTACCAAACTCATGCATCTTTCTCCAAGAGGATTGTTGCTAGTTTTACCTTTCTCCCATATGGGGTCTCCAACACCTCAAAACCGATCTTCACATGGCAGATCCAGTCGTCTGTAGCTGTCGGGTCTGCCTGTCCCTATAAAACTGGTGACTTCATCCTCTTAAAGGACTCCACCATTTTCACCGAATTAAGGACAACATTCCCCATGTTGCCTGCAGGTGCTGCGGGATGCGGCACAAAGTTATGCTGTGCTTCCATAAACGTGGTCATTGTCTGGTACATGTGAGAAAACTCGGTTTCAACATTGAGGTCTGCATTATTGGCCCCAATTCCTTTATCTCCAGCTCTGCTACCACTACGGGTGCTCCTCGACATCTAAATAATGAATGTTAATATAGGGTGTCTAAGGTGATAAATATTATGATAGCAACCAAAGTCATATCAAAATTCAACCAAAATGTCATTCAGTCATTAAGCATAATAATCTTAGTAGTTTACCAAAATATTACATTCCAACACATCATCATCAAGTACCACAAGTTTGCAAGAAGGAACCCAAAATAACCATCTTACGGGACATCAATACAAATCATAAAAGAGAACCAGTCCTATGGAGCCTGCCACCTCCTGCATGGCCTAGGCTGGACCACCTGGGCCCTCAACAGATCTAGCCCCGCCTCGAGGCGCGTGATCCTTTCTCGGTGTCGGGCCTTCAGCTTCTTGATTTTCCGAGAGGCCTTGGCCTTAAATTGCTCCACCCTGCCCACGACCTCCACGAGGTCCATCAACTCAACTCCACAACTGTGGAGTCTGTCCTCCAACATGCCATGACTAAAGCGATAGGTCCCGAATTCCCTTAGGACTAGATCCAAAGTGTGCTGAACTGCGTCCGGTTGGGGAGGTGGTGGTGGAAGCTGCTCAGCTGCGCTGTAATAACTGTATTCCCTTTTCCTGTATTTTGTAATGTATTTATTTTTCTGAGTATCTATCCTGATTGTATTCCTTATCGTGTAATTCATTCTTCGTTCTCAATAAAATTCATCTATTGTTTTTGTCGTCTGAGATTTCAATCTCCTTGGTTCAAATTCTTTCTGCCAATTATTTGTCTCTGGATAAATTAATTAATTCTAAGTTTATTCATCTATGGCCTAATTGTTTATTATTCGATTTCTGCCTATTGGATCTGGTTTTTAACCCAATCTACCCTGTTTAAACCCTTATCCACCTTACTGGATCCTAAACCCGCTACCCAATAACCTCTTTGACCCAGTCTTCCCAAAATTTTCCCCTTACGTTTTCCATATCTGCTTAACAAGCAGATCTTGTTTTCCATTATCTTCCCTTGGTTCCTCAAATCTTAACTCACCAAAATCCTATTAAAATCACAACCTAATTTGTTATTCTCCATACAGTCATTATTTCCTAAACCCTATACTGCAAACCCTAATCTCATCTTTCTCTCCAACTCATCTCCCTCTCTCCCCGTGTGCACCCTGACCGCCAGCTACCCCCCGTCGCGATCACCTCGATAACCCTCGATGTCTCGCCGCCCTCTTCCTCGACCACCAGTCGAGCCCCCCTCTTGTCGCATCCACCTCCCATCGCAAGGCACACCCCCTTGCTCTGTTTTGTGAACAGTGTACTCCCTGCAAATCTTGGCCATCCGATCTCCTCCTGATCGTGATCTTGATCATCTTCATCAACATCAAGATCCGTATGTTGTGTTCGTTGCCCGGGATCCGTTCTCGTTATTCTTTTCTCTTCGGATTAATCATCTACACCCAAGGGCCAGTAACTTGTAAATATTTTTGTTTGTATACAAGTCCAAAATACCGCATGTACTCTCGCTCTTGTTTCGTGTTCATTCTCATGAAGATCTCTTGATAAATCTTGATTTCATTCGTTGACCCATTCGTAGTCTTCATCCATCATCCTAAGTTGTCATACACACTACATGAAAATAAACTAGATCTAATTGACTCTTGATGCATGTATATATATGTTCTTCGTGATCTATGATAGGTTGTGTATTTGTTGCATGCTTGGTGTATTAGATGTGTTGACTTGTGGTGGATGTATTAAATACCCATACCATGTTGATTTGAATATCTAATATATCATGTTTTACATTACAATCTAATTTGGATCTATTGCATATGAGTTGTTTGATTAAATGCATGAGAAGGAATTTTGTTTTGCTGCTGCCCTGTTTTGGTTCATTGTTTTAGAACCTGTTAAGGTCAGTAAATTCAATTATTTTGTCAATATGATCCTTAGGCCTCGATGTCTATTTTTCAGAACTTTCGACGGATCTCAATTTTGAATTTTAATGTGTGAGTTATCGCTGTTTTACTGTAGCTGTGTCGTAATTTCCAGATTCTGATTTATCAGATTGCTGCATGTTATATTATTTCAAAACTGATGTTAAAAGTAAGATGTGGATTTAATATTATTCTGAGTACGTCTAGACATGACTGGGATCAACCCCTAATTTTTGTGGAATTGTTTCATGATTTTATAATTTATTTCATGCTTGTGAAACTAATCATATAATTTCCAAACTGCTTGCTGTTCAGTAAAGAACTCTATTTTCAACCTGATTTCGATCACTTTTGATTAAAACTTTGTGAATATGAACCGTAACCTGCTGTGTCTATTTGACCACCCTTTTAACGAATTTGAATTTTGAGTTATATTTTGTGATCTATCACTGTTTTAGTACTACTGTGTCTAAAATTCCAGATTCATAAACTTGCTGTATCTTTCTGTTTTTCGAATTTATTGGACTATGCTATCTATGATGGAATTTTATGAAATTTTATTTACTGATACTAGAAATGCTAGGAAACTTTTAAGATTTTTCTTAGATTTAATCAGTAAGTTTTTATGCCATTTTCATGCTTCTAAATAAAACTTACAATTTTCGGATGTACATGAATTTAGTGTGAAATGCTGTTTTGAACCTTGTTGTTGTACTGGTTATGTGACTTGTGTATATGCACTGGATTCGGCTGAGAGTCTAGTTTCTAGATTTTCTGACGAATCCAGGTTTGCATTCTTGTGGTAACGGAAATCTCAGATTTGGTGCAGTACTATCTTGTTGTCTAGAATTGAAAGTCTCATTGTCGTAGTCTATTATGAGTTGTTTTGTCACCCGTTCATGTCTTTAATCCGAACTGAACACGTTCCTTTTTTCTTGCCATGTTTTCTTGTCTTATTCGTGCACGTCCATACTTGCTTTAATAATAATAACAAGAAATCAAGCAGGGGTTGAGGAAAAGATCTAGTAGTGGAAAATAGAGAAATGTGTACTTGGAAGGGGGCCCGTGTTTCCCACTTGCTTACCCGACTACATGCTTTCTCACAGGAGAGGTGTACTCGGAGGGGATCCACAGATCCTACGTGATATTTGATACATGACACGTGATTACTTGATACCTGATGTTTGATACTTGACACGTGATTACTTGACTACTTGATACTTGATACCTGAGTACACGGCCCTCTATGATCCACTACAAAATCTAAACACAACTTGTTTCAATGTAGTAACCATGTGGTAAAATTTGGGATGCATGAAGTGCTACCTAGTGTAACGCCCCGAATTCCAAATGAGGCTAAATTCGAAGTTCCACAGGATCTTTACACTTCACTTCGTACAATTTTATAAAAAATTTTGAAAACTTTATATTACATCATAGTCCTTTACAATTAATAACAAAGCAGAAGGTAAATGAAGTACAATAATGAAAATTATACAATTGCAACATCTTTAACATTTAAATAATCATCAGCATCAAATCAACTTAAATCTTCTTGAAAAATCCCAACTCCTGCATATAAAACTGTGGGCACATCAATTGCTTACAATCGACGAAAATGTTATACATCCATCCTCTCTATGCCGAAGGTATAACGATCTTAATACTTTGACAAACCACAAACTTGAATGCAAATTAAAGTGTTAAATGTGACTACTCTAAACATGTAAGTGTATGCAATGCCTTGATGCCTAATGCAGATATTTTACACTAAGATGACACTAATGCATACTTGTTCGGATTCTATGCATCCCATACCACATAGGTCCGAGGGCAAGCACCTACGTACTCTACAATAAAGGGTTCGATCCCTCGCCATGCCAACTACCTATTAATAAAAAAATGTTTAGGCATTCCACGGGTACGGATCCCAGTCCCGGAGTACACCGCCCGACTGTTATAAAGACTCCTCGTCATGCAAACATCCCGCAACTGCCCCTCTAGTCCTAGTATACGTATATACACTTGAGTACGGAAAACTATTTGCTCGACTACGCATAGTCCCGGATTTAAAATAAAAGCTCATTTCCATCGAAGCAACCACAGTTCCAGAATCCACTGCCCGACTGGGTCTATAGTCCCGGAATCCACCGCCCAACTATATAGAAGCGCCCTACTTATGTTTGTCCAAGTTTACAACATCTTCACTTAGTGCCTAGTTCTTAAGTTCAAGACATGAATCAATTACAATACCTAGAGTTAGTTTTACCCCCTACCAGACTTACTCACAAATACCGAGATAGCTCACCTAGCCATAGCTCAAAATAAATCAATCATTTAATTCAACAATTGCCGGTACTCGGGGTCTCACTAAACCTCTGGATTACAACCTTTCATGTACTAGAATTCATGGGTACTCATACCCTTCAATAATCATGTATTAAACTTCTTTATATTCATATCTTCAACTTAATCAACCTCATGAAATTCAATTCATTCACTTAATCACAATTCTTTCAAAACAAACAACGTTTCCTTTCATGAACTCATAATATAGAGTAATCACTTCAAATCTCATAATTTAATCACACACCTTAATTTATACACCTTCAAGTATTCTTACTCAAACAAATAATTATAAAATCTCACTTAGGAGGAAAGTCAATTGCATTGTCAAAAATTAAATCTTCTTATAATTCAAGTTTTAAACCCAAGTCAGAGAACTCAAAGACTCCAAAAAATATGTTTTAAGAACCCAAGTCAGAGAACTCAAAGACTCAAAAAATATGTTTTAAGAAACCAAGTCAAAGAACACCATTTCTTAAAAAAAGTTTCAAGAACTAAATTCAGAGAACTCAAATATTCCAAAAAAAATTTTTTGAACCCAAGTCAGAGAACACAAGGACTCGAACCCAGAACCATCAAGGAAATAGCCCAACGCCCAAACCACAGGGGCAAGTGCACCCACGGTGAAGGTATTCAAAATGAGTTTTATATGCTTAAACCCTCTCTATTACTCTCTGTTAAAGTTTTACTTTTTCGGAAAACCAATTCACAACACCGAATAGACGAACTCACGCACTCTAAAAATAATCTGAGAACAGTAAAATGAATTCTAGGCAATAATAGATCCACACAATTGAAATTTTTCACCATGGGAAGAGTAATTCGAATGTCGCTATAATTTGTGAAATGTCAATTTTACTCAATAAAAATATACTTTTTCATGTCCAATAATAATACGAGAATTTTTCTCATGGTGAATAAACTCATAAACCATCTACTTTTCTAAAGTGAACACACATCAACCATTCACATGCTAATTCACACAAATTTTAATTCCTTCAAGTCCATTTTAATCAATAAGCACTTTACTTAAATTTTTATAGTATCTACTATCACACACATCACAATTCATGAGCAATTTTATTTTAGGGTAATCTACACATACAACTACTCAATAATTTAGCAAACTAAACAATTCCACATTAGCAATTTTATTTTAGGGTAATCTACACATACAACTACTCAATAATTTAGAAAGCATAAAAGATCACCCACATCAGAATTCATGAGAGCAACTAAACAATTCTACATTAGCAATTTAATTTTAGGGTAATTTACACATACAACTACTCAATAATTTAGAAAGCATAAAAGATCACCCACCTATTAGGAGAGTATTAAAAATAATTTTGGCTTCAAAAGGTACTCCGAACTCCACAAAATCGAGCCACAAACCCAACTCCGAAAGCCTCCGAGCGCTTTGCCTCTTCCCTCCTCTCGCTCTTAATTACTCACGGCAATTTAGTGAAAATAGTTGTTTTTTTTTTTTTTTCTTTTTTTTTGTTAACAGTGGATAGATAGAGTATGGGTGAATGAATAGATTTATATAGGATCTTAATTTTCCGTTATAAAAACCAACTCCACATTTCCTCCCCACTTCCATGCACACCCGAGTTGTGGCCCACTCTCTTTCCAACCGCACACCACTCTCCACTAACTCGAAAACACGTGCACGTGCAGTGCACGAGTACACAAAAAATAACAATTTATTAATTAATTATTCTTATAATTAAAAATTAATTTATTTATTCAATGGGTTATTAGGTTTAAGCGTTTAAATAAATACAAAATAAAAGACAGTGAGAAAAAAGGATTCATGCAAACTACAAAATAAATACAATTGAGAGGAACGAACAAAATAGAGTTTACACGTGTGTTGCACGTGCAAAAATTTTGAAAAAGTATTTTTAATTAAAATAAATTATACGGGATGTTACACCTAAATAGGATTAGATACATGACTTAAGAATAACATGATCACTTGCTCATCCTTGTTACTTGCTTGAGCATGCTACTTGACACTTGTTACTTGTTACCTGCTTGCCTGCTTCTTGATACTTGATACTTGTCACATGCTACTTGCACCCTATTATCTTTCCATGCTACTCGATTCCATTTCTTGATTAAGAGTTAGTTATTCTAGTTTGCTGTCACATCTCTTCCAAGCTTACTTCAGTACTTGCTTCTTGTTGCCACTCTGTATATTCTTTATCTGTTTTAGTACCTGTTGCCTGCACTACATGCGGCCCATAAATTGCATTGACGGGCATTTTGTTTCTTTTTTTCTTTTTTTGCAATTTGACAAACTTGCAGACTATGGTGATCAGCTGCCTGATGGAGTAAGTGACCAACTGTTCTCGGCTTTGCTAGACTTCTTGCTCGAGTTTATTTTCTGCTTTTGAATAAATTGTATTTTGTTACTTGAATTCTTGTATTTGGGCATTTTGTCCCCAAATATGTGACTTGTTTGTTTCCAGATCTAATTATTTGAGGAAATTTGTATTTGTTTCAAGTAATTTTGTTGGTTATAATAATTTGTTTTCATGCATGCGTGGATGATTCTTTCTTGTTTACTTCTCGCATTTCTTATGACTTGTTGGAAAAATCCTTACAGCTCATGAATGGTGAAATCCATTCGCTTGACTTTTGTAGCATATCCGTATTCCGTATTCCTTTTTGGGAAGCGGTGCGTGACAGAGATTTTAGTGGTATCAGAGCCCAGGTTTGGCTAATCTATTAGTTGACTAATACGTTAGACAAGTTTGGCTCGATCAAGGATTGGCTCAATAGTACACAGACCATGCATTACATGAACAAATGATAATCAACTTGATCTGGATACTAGCCTTTTTCGATTCATTTTGATCCCTTCTTATTCGATTCCTTAATTCCTTGTTTCTTCGTCTCTTGCAATTATCCTCATTGCAGATTCCTTATTGGGTATGAATTAATTTCTTTTCGTACCTATATCTTTCTGATTTTTTGTGCCATCCATTCTTTTTGTTTTCTGCTTAGTCCGTTAGTCGACATCGCTGGATCTACTTCGACTTGTCAGCAGCTTAGATTGTCACAGGAGAGGTCAGGCTTACAGCCTGACGACTGTAGAAGCTGAGACGGCAGAAGGAGTTGTTGCAGTTATTTTGCATTTTGTTGTTTTGTTATTTTCCCTTGATTCTTTCATTGCTTTGCTCTATTCTTTCATGTTATCTTTTCTGCATTGTTATTCCTCATTTCTTAATCTTCATTCTTTTTCCCCTTGCCTTTTTGACTCTATCTTAGGTATTATCCTAGTTCGTTCTTTCCCTGCTAATGTTCTCTTTGATTCCGGGACAACCCATTCCTTCGTCTCTTTCCACTTTGTGGATCGACATCAGTTGGAGTGCAACATCATGCCAGAAGCTTGGTACATTTTCACAGGTGGCGGTGTGACCATCTGTTCTCGGGACTGCAAGAAGTGTCCTATAGTTATTGGTGGCACAGATTTCAAGGTTGACCTGGTCGTAATTGGAAATTCTGGATTCGATATCATTCTCGGTATGGATTGGTTGGGTGATTCCCATACTATCATAGATTGCCGAGCCAAGAAAGTTGTATTCAGAATCCCAGGTCGTGCAGAGTTTGAGTTCCATGCTGGGGATACACCCCTTGGCCGAGCTAAGACTGCAGTTGATCAGGAGACTTGTGCGATGGAGTTGCACACAGGCTGTGAGGCCGCGCCTCTAGTAGTGCGGGAGTTTTTAGATGTGTTTTCTGCATTGTTTCCTGGGCTACCCCTAGATAGGGATGTGGAATTCGGTATTGAGGTTCAGCCAGGTATTGCATCGATATCGAAGAGTCCCTACAGAATGGCAACGGCTGAGCTAGCGGAGCTAAAGGTGCGGATCCAAGGATTTCTAGGTTTAGGATTCATCAGACCCAGTATTTTACCATGGGGAGCTCCAGTCCTATTTGTCAACAAGAAGGATGGAATCCGCCAACTCTGCATTGATTACCGGGAACTGAACAGTGTTACTGTGAAGAACCGGTACCCACTGCCCAGGACTGATGATTTGTTTCATCAGTTAGGAGGAGCGTCGGTCTTTTCGATTTGGATCTTCGCTCAGGGTATCACCAGGTCAAGGTGAAAGTGGCTGATGTTCAGAAGACAACGTTCAGGACAAGGTATGGGCATTATGAGTTCCTAGTGATGCTTTTCGGAGTCACGAATGCGCCAGCTGTGTTCATGAGTCTGATGAACAGTGTCTTTTCCCCATTCTTGGACAGATTTGTGGTGGTCTTCATAGATGATTAACTGCTGTATTCTCGAAACCAGGAGGAACATGCTGAGCATCTGTTATTGGTTCTACAAACTCTGAGGGAGAATCAGCTGTAGGGGAAACTCAGCAAATGTGAGTTTTGGCTTGACCGAGTTACCTTCTTGGGGCGTATTATCTCGGGTGAAGGAATCTCAGTTGATCCGCCCAAGATTGCTGCAGTGAAAAATTGTCCAGTGCCTAAGTCAATTTCTGAGGTGAGAAGTTTCTTTGGTCTAGCTGGATATTATCAGAAATTCGTCCAAAACTTTTCGAAGATAGCTGGGCCGTTGACTAAGCTGACAGGTAAGGATCAGAAGGTTATCTGGGATGGGGCTTGCAGTGAAGCTTTTGTAGAGTTAAAGAGCAGGTTGACTGTTCCGGATGGTTCAGGTGGATATGTGGTTCACTGTGACGCTTCTGGCAAAGATCTGGGTGCAGTATTGATGTAGAAGAACAGTGTAACTCCCCGATTTTCAGTACATGGGAAACCGTGACATAAGCCAGAATCTTTTCTTCAATTAGTCACAATACACAGAAAAACAGGAGAATTTAAAACTTTTTATTCAACACTCAATGTATTACAAGTCTGAATGTTATACAACTGCAATACATTACAATAGTGTTACAATAATACCTTTACAATCCCAAGTATTACAGCTTTCAACAAATTACATCAAAGTACAATGAATGAAGAACAACCCTTGGTAATTCCCACTTGGGTACTTTTCGACAAATAGATAATCAACATAAATACTACAGCGGAAACTAAACATGACCTCGACTCCTCGCCTTCCTTGCCTTGAGTCCTCCTGAATCTCGCACCTATACTTCTGCGATTCAGTACTTATTGAAGTGGGGACGTCAGTATTCACTGACGCTTTAAGGCTGATAACTTAGCCGCGAGTCTCCCAAAACAAACATACAATCATGGTAATGTGTCGGTGTAGTTTAAGTGTTCGTGAGTGCTATGACTAGAATCTAATGTAATATTGACTAAAGCTAGGATGCTCTTATTATAATGCCAGCAAGTCTTCGAAGCAACATGCAGCCCATACTACATGCGCCCATCTCAAGCCGTCTCTTCGTTATAGGGATTTGAACCCGCGCTATGAGTTCTACTCTTGTACTCAACTTATTTCTAAAGATTAAACATGACTGATGAGGTTTCCCTGACACGGTCTAATTCTGCCAATTGCAGTTTTACAGTGGTGTCTTCGTTTGCCACTATTGCCTCACTCAAAAATCTGACGAAACCCGCAGTTTATGCCAACAGGAGAGCCCCCTACCGCCCCGTAGCCAGACTGTAGTCTATGGCTTGTTCGCCCCTAGATCCAAGCCAAGACGGAGTGCCGAGGGTCCATCCCCCTGGCTCCGATAGGAATCGCTCCCGCTTATCAAGGCACTTCAGAAATTAACAGCGAACCAGCTACGTACGAGCCAACAAGCTACGTATGAACCAACAACTACCTACGAGCCAGGCGGGCTTCGTATGAGATAACAACATACATACCAGCCAAATAAGCTGCGTATGAGACCAACAGCTACGCACGGGCCGGTCGAGCCGCATACGAGCAACAACACACATACGAGCCGAATGAGCTGCGTATGAGACCCACAGCTATATACGGGTCAGTCGAGCCACGTACGAGCACAACCATATGCAAAAACAACCATACAGGAAATCTAACCTAGAAGCAACCAAATGTGCTTACTAGCAACTTGATCTTCTATAATTAGAAGCAACAGAAGAATCTACTAACAGTCTAAAACAGGTATTCTACCAATGAGAAGCCCAAAGCGACATAACAACTTTTATTGAACTAACTATTACTAGTGACCTTCCCAACCCTTATTGCCCATAAGGATGAGGAAAGGACCCATGATATGGTCCAAATTCAATTTGAACTTCGCACAACTAGAATCCACGGTTTCCTTTTCAAAATGAACTAGAACTATATGCATCTAGATTCTTGGGTTCTTTCTCAAGTTTGAGCTAGAATCACCTGGGAGCTAGATGCATGAGTTCATGGTCCCTTTTTAAACTTTCACTACTATATACAATTCAAGCATGGTTCTTTTAACTAGAATGCTACAATACCTCATTCAAGCATGCATGGCTCTAGCTATGTAATCTCAAACATGGGATTCCTTGTAGGGGATTAACTAGAACTACTTTTACAACACAATATTGCAACTACAACATGGTGATTCTTCACTAACACCACAACTGCAACATGCTAGTTCTTTACCAACACAATTTACTCTAACATGATAGTTCTCTACTAACACTATAACTACAACGTGATAGTTAACACTACAACTACAACATGAAGGTTCTACATTAACACTACAACTACAAGCATGGATACAACTTAAGTAGGAAGCTACTATAAGTTAAAGCATGAATAGCTACTAGATTTAAGCATGGATATCTCCTACTACTTTAAGCATGGTTAATTGCTACAACTTAGCATGAGTACTAATCATTTAGCATGGTATATGACAAAGCATGATTTTCTTCACTACTTTAACTTACAATAATTAGCATGGTATACAACCTTAACCATTCCTACAACAATCCTAGGCATGGTAGATAATTTAAACATTAATCCTACAACATTCCTAAGCATGGTATATAACATAGCATGAATCTACAACATTCCTAAGCATGGTATTCAACTTCAACATTAATCTAAGCGTGGTATACATTCAAGTAAGAACCTACAACAATGTAAACATGGTATGCTACTTAAGTATTCAACCTAAGCATGGTATACATTTCAAGCATAACCCTACAATATTCTGAACATGGTATAGTACTTAAGTATTCTTACAACAACCTTAGGTATGGTAGGTAATTTAAACATCAATCCTACACATTCCTAAGCATGGGTATATACTTATTCAAACATGGAAAATTACTACAACTAAGCATGGATATCTTCTACTACTTAAGCGTGTATCTTTTCCTACAACTACTTAAGCATGGTGGAAAGCATGAGTACCCATCTTACAATAATCGAATATGGTATATAATTTTCCTACAACAACCTAAGCATGGATTGTGCTTTCCTACAACAATCTTAGCATGGTATGTCAATCTACAATGATCTAAGCATGGTATTGAACATAGGCATCAACCTACAATACTTTTGAGTATGAATACGATTTAAGCGTGCACTTATAACGAACTTAAGCATAAATAATTACTACAATCTAAACTTGAAGCTTTACTACAATTTAGGCATGGGCTATACTTAAACATGAATGGTTACTACAACTTGAGCATGCATGTTAGCTTAACATGAATATCCACCTACTTTACCATGGATATTTACGACAACTTTAAGTGTGAGCTATCTACCACAACCTTAAGCATGGATATACAACCTTCCTACAAAAACATGGTACATAATTTTCCTATAATGATCCAAGCATGGTATATGACTTTCCTAGCATAATCTAAACATGGTATATAATTTTCCTACAATGATCCAAGCATGGTATATAACTTTCCTACCCTAATCAAAACGTGGTATATAATTTTCCTACAATGATCCAAGCATGGTATATTGATCTACAAGCATCTAAGCATGGAAACAACTTAAGTGGAACACCTACTACTACAATCTAGCATGGATAGAACATAAATATGGAAATTGCTACTACTAAGCATGGATAATTACTTTAACTTAAGCATGGAAAATGCTATAATTAAGCATGGATGCTTACTACAACTTAATATGAAATATCTACTTTAGACATGGGTGCTACTCTAGCATGAATACAACATAGACATGGACTTCCTACAACATCTAAGCATGGTATATAATGTAAACATTTACCTACAACAATTTAAACATGGATACCCACTACAATTTAAGCATGGGTTACTACTACATTTTAAAGCAAGAATGTCTATTTACTGCTTCAACATAACCCTTACATATATATAAACATCTACTATTACTTAAGCATGGTTAACTACTACACTTTAAGCATAAACATCTACTACTACCTTACTTACACTTAAGCATAACTATTTATCACTACTTAAGCATGATCTTTACTAGCTAATACAAAACTTCTTATCCTTATGAATTACAAGCCCTAAAAAGAGTCCGACTTTATGAACTACTACAAAATCAACTTTCTTTCTAAATTACAAGTCCTACATACAACAAGTCTGTCTTTTTATAACTAGGAGTAGCACAAATTGTTACTTAATAAGTTAGAGAGAGAGAAGCAATTAAAAGACTTATTCCTTAAAGTTGTCAAGTTACATAACCTAAAAATGGTTATACACTTATTCTAGTTCACAATCTTCATATGGCTTTTGTCCAATAGTCCAAGTTGTATGTTGTGCAACCCCAATGGGTGTGTACAAAGTCCATATGCATATGGGTATGTCCAATATCAAGCCCTACAACCCAAAATGGGTGTATACACAATCCTTCTTATGTTTATGTTCATTAGTCCAAAACTAACAATAACCACTATTAAAGACTTCATCTTTATGTGTTTCACAAGTTCTATCATTCTTTCATTCATACATAAAGCTACAACATATACAACAAGAAACAACATACTACAACACCATCACAAGAAACAACCATCCCCAAAGAACAAAAGATAACAAACCAAGGAAGGTAAGAAAAAGAAGAACCAAAACAACAAACTCAAACAAACAAAAGCAATGGAGAAGCCCCCACCTTAATCTTCTTGTAGGAAGGACTAGCCTATGCTCCTTCTCCTTCCCCTTAGCTCTTAAGAACTCCTAAGAAAACCTACAAATAAAAACTCTCAAGTTAGAGATTGTTCTCTCTTTCATTTCCTTTCCTTTCTTTTTCTTTTTGTCTTTGTAAAAAATGAGACATGAGTGAAGGGAGGGGGTATTTATAGGTGGAGGAGAAGGTGGAGAGTGCAAAATTGCACCCACAAGTTTGCACAAAACCCCCTAGGGGATCCCATCCGGTCATGCTATAGGGAATGGGCAAGGGTGAGGTGGAGGTATGGGTGTGAGGTGAGGTGGAGGTATGGTGCATGCTTCTAGAAGAATTCTCCTAATCCTCTCATGCACACTTAATCTAGGTTCACCACTTATAAAAACCCTAATAATCTAATTAGGTTTTGTCATGACAAGGAGTATTTTGTCCAAAAATACCCACCACATAATATGTACAATATACTAATTTGCTATAACACACATGTGTATGTATATATGTGTATACCACAATCTTCGCATAATCCGTATAAAAATAATTTAATTTCGGAATTAATAATAAAATAAATTTTATTATTAGTTCGGAAGATCACGGTACCAATTTGATACAATACGGATGTATACTGGCTGGTATATGTGTACAGATAATGTTTATGAACAAAACTGGGTGTCATCCACCACAAATTTCAACTCTGGACTTTAAAACAAAATAATAATAAGATAATAATAAAATAATAATTTATACAATGTAATATTCGTCTCGGATATTACAGACAGGGTTGTTGCTTATTCATTGAGGCAGTTGAGGCCGCATAAGAGGAACTATCTGACTCATGATTTGGAATTGGCAGCAGTGATCTTTGCTTGGAAGCTGTAGAGACACTGTTTACTTGGAGACCGAGTGGAAATCTTTACTGACCACAAAAGTCTCAATTATGTTTTCACCCAGAAGGAACTGAACATGAGGCAAGGCATTTGTTGGAGTTGATGTCCGACTATGATATTAATATGCAGTATCATTCTAGTAAGATCAACATAGTACTGGATGCTTTGAGCAGAAGACCAGTCGCCATGTTCCTGACTCAGTAGAAGGAACGTTTGAGCAGATAAGGAGATTGGAATTGGATGTGATCCTGACGAGTTTTGATCGGAGTTGCTTGATGCTTCAGCTTCAGTCGTCTCTTGTTGAGCATATTAAGGAGGCTCAGGCTGGTGATGAGCAATTACAGGAATTCAGAGCAGAGGTTGAGGCAGGTTCCAGAACAGATATGGTTATTCACGAAGATGGATCGCTTCATTTTGTGTCCAGGTTGTGTGTTCCGAAGGGTGAAGTTTGTCGAGAGTTGCTTGAGGAAGCCCACCAGTCGTCGTACTCTATTCATCCCAGCGATACTGAGATGGATCGGGACTTGAAGTTTCACTTCTGGTGGCATGGTATGAAGAGGGCGGTAGCAAGATTTGTGTCTCAGATTTTGATTTGCCAGCAGGTGAAGGCAGAGCATCAGAGAACCGCCGGACTTCTTTAGCCTCTTCCCATTCCGGAGTGGAAGTGGAAATACATCACGATGGATTTTGTGACCGCTTTGCCAAAGAGTCCCAACACAACGCCATTTGGGAGATTGTGGACAGAATGACGATGACTGCTCACTTCATTCCGTTCAGAGTTGGACAGTCTACTTGTAACGCGCCGATTTCCATAGACTGGGAAACCGTGACATAAGCCAGAATCTTACATTCAATTAGCCACAATACACAGAAAAAAGGAAAATTTAAAACTTTTTACTTAATACAATATTACAAGCCGATTGTTTCCATTGTTCAATATATTACATCAGAGTATACAAGAATGAAACAATAAACATCGGTTCTTCACTTGGAAGTCATGCCTTGACTAGAGTTCTCCCGAGCTAGTGATCCTATATCCACAACCTATTTGAGTGGGGACGTCAGTACATATACTGACGCTTACAGGGTGATGACTAGCAGCGAATCTCAAAAACAAACATATCAAGCATGGTAAATGTGTTGGTGTAGTTTAAGTGTTCGTGAGTGCAATGTCTTAAAACCTAATGCAATGTCAGCTATGCTAGGATGTTCTAATTCTAATGCAAGCAAGAATCTGGTGTTGTATGCATCCCATAACTACATACGTCCATATCAAGTCGTTCTCCATATTTAGGGATTTGAAACCCCCGTTATGAATTTCTACTTTTGTACACAACCTGTTCCTGATAGATACAACGTGACTGATGAGGTTGCAGACGTGGTCAAGTCCCACCAATGCAGTACGCTCATGGTGTCTATGTTTGCCACTACTACCCGGCGCACCGGACCTCACTCAAAAACCAGAAGAACCTTCGGAGTTAACTACAACACAGGTTAGCTCGAAGCATCCCCTGTAGCCCCCTAACTCATAAATCGTAGTCTATGGCCGGTTTGCTTCCCCGGCAAAGAACATGATGGAGTTCCGGGGGTCCATCCCCTAGCTCCGTCCGCCCTTATCATGGTACTTCAGGAATTAACAGTGTGAGATACGCAACCCGTGCTCCCAACTCGTAAGAAGGCACCGTACGTATCCCTTTGACGGGAAGGCAAAAACCCAATAACACCACCTAGTGTCGGCCTATAGGACGAATTGGGTCATAAGGTGTCACCCCTAATACCAACTCCTCTCTTTTGGCAAAAATTGGTCAAATAAATAGCTTTATAAGTTACTACCCTAATGTTGTGACTAATCCTGAACAATCTTACCAGAATTTCAACTTAGATTATCATAGTCCAACTCATGGTCCATCAATCCAAGATACTAGTGACGGGATCTCCTTCACTCTTCACTATCCCTAACTCGGATCTTATCAACACTCTCGGCCTACAATCAACCCATACCAGTTAAGATCCGTCGGCGCCCGAGGTGAGATTTATCCATAGTCTCCAAGATGGTAAGATGCGGGTCTTGATGGTCGATGACCCCAAGGGTAATTAGAAGACCCTAGACTAGCTTTTGTCAAGCTAACAATTATTAGTGACTTTCCAATCCTTATTACCCATAAAGATAAAGAATGTCCATATGATATGGTCCACCTTTAATTAGAACCTTATACAACTAGGATTTATTGGTTCTTTTTCACAAATTGAACTAGAACAACATGCAACAAGATTCTTTGGTTCTTTCTCAAGTTTGAGCTAGAATCACCTAGAAACTAAATGCATGGGTTCTCTATCAATTGAGCTAGAACTACCACAGTGCTAGTTTCATGGGTATCTTTTTAAAGTTGACTAGAAAAAATGTGGAACATAGGTTCATTTCAATAGTTAAGCTAGAACATATAGTTCAAGCTTGGGTTGACGGGATCTTTCTAATTTTTCACTATAATACGACCATATACAATTCCAGCATGGGTTTCTTTAACTAGAATGCTACAATAAACCACAGGATGGGTTCTTTACTAAACACAACTACAACATGATGGGTTCCTTACAAACACTACAATTACCACACGATGGGTTCTTTACTAAACACAACTACAACATGATAGGTTCCTTACTAACACTACAATTACCAGATGATGGGTTCTTTACTAAACACAACTACAACATGATGGGTTCTTTACTAACACTACAATTACCACATGATGGGTTCTTTACTAAACACAACTACAACATGATGGGTTCCTTACTAACAATCGATTACCACATGATGGGTTCTTTACTAAACACAACTTCAACTTGATGGGTTCTTTACTAACACTACAATTACCACTCGATGGGTTCTTTACTAAATACAACTACAGCATGATGGTTTACTTACTAACACTACTATTACCACAGGATGGGTTCTTTACTAGACACAACTACAACATGATGGGTTCTTTACTAACACTACAATTACCACATGATGAGTTCTTTACTAAACACAACTACAACATAATGGGTTCTTTACTAACACTACAATTACCACATGATGGGTTCTTTACTAAACACAATTACAACATGATGGGTTCTTTACTAACACCACAATTACCACATGATGGGTTCTTTACTAAACACAACTACAACATGATGAGTTCTTTACTAACATTTCAGCATGGATATCTACTACTACTTTAAGCATGAACTTACTACACTTAAGCATGGATATCTACTACTACTTTAAGCATGAACATACTACACTTAAGAGTGGTTATCTACTACTACTTTAAGCATGAACTTACTACACTTAAGCATGGATATCTACTACTACTTTAAGCATGAACTTACTACACTTAAGCATGGATATCTACTTAGTACTTTAAGCATGAACTTACTACACTTAAGCATGGATATGTACTACTACTATAAGCATGAACTTACTACACTTAAGGATGGATATCTACTTAGTTATTTAAGCATGAACTTACTACACTTAAGCATAGATCTTTACTAGCTATTACAAAGACTACTTCTCTTTATGCATTACAAGTCTTAAAATATTACAAAAATCCAACTTTACAAATTTCTACAAATTACAAAAATCTACTCTTTATAAATTACAAGTCCTACACATTACAACCTTCTTTCCTTTAACCTTTTAGATCCTACATACAACAAAGTATACCTTTTATTGAACTAAGAGTTAGCAAGATTTGTTAATTAACAAGTAGAGAGCAATAAACAAAAGAAGGACTTATTTTTAATAGTTGTTGAGTTATACACCCCAAAAAATTGGTATGTAATATTTCTACTACACCAATCTTCATATGCTCATATCAATTAGTCCAAGTTGTATATTTTTAACAAGATGACCATGATAAAAACTTAAAGATTCAACCTTTCGTTGAGTTCTACCATCCATCCTTCTCATGTGGTCTTTTTGATTCATACCATCATTCATGTGCTTAGGATTTTGTAACCTCTGTTTTTCATTTTTGTGTATTTTTGGCTATATTTTTTGTTTTGGTGTATTTTCTCCCTTGTATTATTCTGAACCGTATATTGGAGTTGTTTTCAATATATATTCGTTTTATTTTATTTTGAGCTCCTCGTGTTTGATTGATTGTCTCTTTTGTTTCGTTTTTCATTTTTTTGATCTTTCCCCAATTTTTGGTCTTGTTATCTTTATCTTTATTTTTCTTGGTGTTGTGGTGGAGTTTTGGTTGTCCTATAATTCCCATTCCTATTTGCATTCCAATTTTTTTATTTGACACAAAATTCAAAACCCAATTGTAAACCTACTACTAATTCTTAATACCCTCAACCCAATATCCATAAACCCACATCCTAAACCATATATATAAACCCTCACCCTCACAAACCCGAAACCCTAACCCTAATTCCCCTCTCTCAATCCCGGCCTACCCCTCTCTCTGCCTCTCCTTGCTTCCGGCTGCACATCCCGACCCGCACACCCCCAAAGCACCCCAACCCGGCCACCACCGCTTGCGGCCACCACATCAGGCTGAGCCACCCTCTCCCTCCGGCATCCCCCCATCCCGGCAGCCCTACACCCGAGCCACATCTCCCTTGGCCATCCGATCATCCCCCACACCACCGTAGCAACCCTCTTGCACCATAACATTCCCCCTACTCTCTTCGTGGTGTTCTCGTGTGGCCGCAAGCTGCTTTGATTGCCTCTCGCTTTTGGAAGTTTCGTTCATGTGGAGATTCGTTCTTGAGTTGCTTGGATTCGTGGATTAACAGATTTTGTTCGTGGGTTTTGCTGCTATTCTTGATTGCATCGTTCTTCATCCCCGATTAAGGCAAGTAACTTGTACTCTAATTTATTTGTTTGATATGAGTCAAAAAGTTCACCTATAGTGTAGTTGGGTCTAGAGATGACTCTTGATTTTTTTTTCCTTGATGGATTTTGTCTCTATTGTGAAAATTTGACCACAAATAACTCACGACACAATATGGACATGAATTAACATAGGATCTACCCGTTCTTGATTTTTGATCGTGTATGTGAGACTTTTGCGAGAATTCGTATTTTGGTTGAGACCCATGTAAAATTCTTGGCGTGGACATGTTAGATACCCTAAATCATAATTTTTAGATACTTGGTAGACTCTATTTCATGTTTGTATGTGTTTGGACTAATTTTCTTGAATCTATGTTGATTTTGTTTTAAGGGAAAAATCTGTATTTTTGTCGCTGTTCTGTTTTGTTTGCTGTTTTGAACTGTGTTAAAGTCAGTATGTTAATTTCAGTATAAAACATGAGTTTTAGATAATTTTGTCTATTTTCAAATCCATCTAACCTTGCTTGATTTTGATTTCGTATGACTGAGTTATGACTATTTTGGTACAGAGGGGTTGACCTTTTCTAGATTCTGTTTTTTGGTAATTTTTATAACAAACCATTTTAAAGAACTATGCTACACATGTTATTTTAACCCAATACTTTGTTCAGTGTTTATTTATCAAGTTAGGGATTTTCCTGAATTTTGGTGAATTTTATTAATAAGTTTTATGTGGTGTTCCATGCTCATTTATAAAATCTATACGTGTTGTATTTTGCTTGCTGTTCTGTAAAGAACCTTATTTTCACTATGATTCCTTTACTGTATGAAAATTGTTTGTGAAATGTGAAAGTTAGTATATTCTATCTATTTTTATATCCCTTTGGCAGAATTGGATTTCGTTTCGCTAGTTGCGAGATATCTTAGTTTTTGTACAGCAGTGTTGGGATTTCCAGGTTTGCCAGACTATTTTTTCTTAATGCTTCCTTATTTTTGATGACTAATCTATTTTTACTGGAAAATTTTGAAACTTTATATTTAACTACTGGGCGTATAGGGGAATACCCCAGATTTTTGTGGATTTATTTAATGTGTTTTCTTGCTGTTTTCCAGTTCTTGAATTCGTTTTCTTGATTTCTGGCTGAACATATTTTCTGTATTCAAATCAAATTTGAGCTGTGTTTTTGTGAATGAGTATATGACTTATTTATATTCGCTGGTTTCGTGTGGAAGTCTATTTTCCAGATCCTTCAACGGATCTAGATTTGCTTGTTTGTAACACTCGGAATTACTATTTTGCTACAGTATGGTCTTACTGTCCTGAACTTGAGATGTGTTTACTTTAGTCTTTTATGAGATATCTTGCACTCGTACATGTTTAGTTTGCAACTTGCACTTGTCACATGATCATGTCATGTTATTCATGATATATTTTGCACATATACATGCTTTTTTGACATTAATAATAAATAACCAAGCCGGGGTTTAAGGGACAGATCTAATAGTGGATAATTCAGAAATGTGTACTCGGAAAGGGATCCACTGATCCTACGTGATTACTTGAGACATGATACTTGATACGTGATTACTTGATACTTGCACGCAAGACAGATACTTGCCACTTGCACATCTTGACACGTGATTACATGATAAATGATACTTGGAGCTTGGAGCTTGATTACTTGACTTGTCCCCGAGTATACTGTCCTCTATGGTCCACTATGAAATCTAAAGCGAAACTGTTTGTTGTAGCAACCATGTAAGGTGGGATGCATGAAGTGCTACCTAGATAGTAATTCGCTACAAGACTTGATACATGCTACTTGAACATGATACTTGAACATTCTACTTGAACATGATGCTTGAACATGATACATGCTTGCTTGATACTTGACTACATGATACATGATACTTGAACATGACACTGGATACGTGATTACATGATACTTGACACTTGATGCATGTTTGCATGATACCTAATTTCTTGACACTTGATTCATGTTCACATGATACTTGATTTCTTGACACTTGATCTATGCCATGTACACTTGATCACTTTTACCATGCTAGTTTCTTATGTTGGCATCACACTTATTCCATGTTGTTAGTTAGTTTTCCCATGTCCTTGTATCCTACATTATAAGTGACCCGTAACTTGCAATTGATGGGTACTTGTGTTTTCTCTTTTCCTCTTTTCTACATTCGTTGAATTGTAGATTTTGGAGAATAGATTCTAGATGGTATCGGAGACTTGAAGTATTAGTGCTGCTTTTTATTATATTATTTCTTATATCTTGCTTGAACAATACTTATATTTTGAGATTTGGATTTATCTTGTTTTTGGGCGATGTGACCCAAAACATGTGTTTTATTCAGATCATGACTATTTGAGATTTATGTATTTAGTTTCAAGTATTCTTGTTGGTACTTTGACTCATTCTGTGCATGTGGTTGATAAATTTGCTTCCGACTCTATTGTTTCTTGAGAATGTTGTTAAGATTTCTTGAACAGCTTATGGATGATGAAAATCATTCGCTGGGCTTTTGTTACGTATCTGTATTCCGTATTCTTTTGGGAAGCAGGGCGTGACAGGGTTTTTAGTGGTATCAGAGCACCATGTTTGGCTAATATATTAGGCAACTAATATATTAGACAAGCTTGGCTCGAACTGGAATCTGCACAACATCTCACCAACCATGAATGCATAAATGAATCAAATATTATCAACATTGATCTGAATGCTAACCATTATTGGTTTTGTACAGACTATGGCTCGTAGAGGTTCTACTTTGCAGTTGCAGGGTGACCCGATTGAGGCGGTCAATCAGTGCTTGTGCGCTTGATTAATCAGCAGCAGAACCAGAGTGATTTGGTGATGGCTACTTTGGAAGCTGCTCGTGTTACTCCGCCTGTTGCACTGAGGTAGGAAGTTCTTCCACCCCATCCGGGAACGATCACAGACTTGATGAGGCTGAATCCCGACAGGTTTTCAGGCACTGAGACGCCTTTGGAGGCTGAACAGTGGTTGATTCGGATAGAGAACCTGCTTTTGGTAGCTAGAGTTGCAGATGCAGATCGTGTGGATGTGGTTACCATCCAGTTGGTGGATTTGGCTCATATCTGGTGGAGGTTCGAGTCCGAAAGGCTTGAAAGACCGATCACTTGGGCCACTTTCACTAGGAGCTTCTTGGAGTTCTTTCCTAGCACCACCACAGTTGAGATGAAGCAGCAATTTTTAGCCCTGAAATAGGTTAGTCATTATTTCTAGCAATGAAATTTTGTTACTTATTGTTCATACATTGTTGTGACATAAGACTTTCTGAAACAGGGCTCCAGGTCTGTGGACGAGTACGCAGCCGAATTTACGAGACTTAGCCGCTTCTCAGCCGTTCTTATGGCAAACGAAGAGGATAGGGCTCGTAGGTTCATTTTGGGGCTTAAGCGAGACATCAAGGTGCAGCTTGTCTCTCTTCGACTGCGTACCTATGTTGAGGCTCTTGAGGCAGCGAGGGCCCAGGAGCAGGCTCATGGTGGATCGACTCCTTCTCAGCAGACTGTTCCGCACTTAGTTGCTAGGTCTTCTGGTGGGCCTATTCGGAGACCTGTTCCAATCCCTCTAGTCAGGGCAACTCCTTACTCTTCTGCGGGTCCTCCAAATTGGTTTCTGTGACTTTTTCCGTATTCCAAGGCATGAGCACAAGGATTGCCGATGTGCCAATCGTCACAGTTTAGGATGTGGTGTCGCTGATCATTCGGTGCTGGATTTCCCGTGGTTGGCTCCTCCAGCCAGGGGTCTTGTTCAGCCAGTTACCACAGCTCGTGGTCCAGTTAGACCACCGCTTCCCCCGCAGCGTCAGATTGTCAGTCAGAGTACCGCTGTTCTGAGGATAGGTCAGGCTTTCAACCTGACTGCTGCAGATGCTGATTCAGCTGAGGGTGTGGTTGTAGATATCTTTTGTTTTATTGTTTTATTGTTTTATTGTTGGTGGTTTCTCCTTATTTTTCTTCATTTTCCCTTGCCTTATTTATTTCTATTGCCTTCTACCTTTTGTTTTTCCTCACCCCTGTTCAACCCTTCTTTTCTTTGGCTCTTTTGCTTTTCTATATTAGGTGTTGTGCAGGTTTGCTCTTTCCCTGCTCATATTCTGTTTGTCTGCGGCAATCCATTCTTTTGTCTCCTCTCAATTTGTCGCTCACCATCAGTTGGAGTGCAGCAACATGTCAGAGGCTTGGAACATTGTGACAGGTGGTGGAGTTGTCATTTGTTCTCGGGAGTGCAGGCAATGTCCCGTGATTATTGATAGCGCAGAGTTCAAAGCCAATCTGATTGTAATTGGGAATTTGGGGTTCGACGTTATTCTGGGTATGGATTGGTTGGGTGAAACCCATGCCGTTATTGATTGCCGTGCCAAGAAAGTTGTGTTCTGGATTCTAGATCGCACTGAGTTTGAGTTCGATGCCGGGGAATCTTCCCTTGGCCGAGCTGCAGTTGATCATGAGGTTTGTGCGATGGAGTTGCATTCAGGCTGTGAGGCTGCACCTCTAATAGTTCGGAATTTCTTGGATGTTTTTCCTGATGAGTTGTCTGGCTTACCCCCTGATAGGGAAGTGGAATTCAGTATTGATGTTCATCCTGGAACAACTTCGATATCGAAGAGTCCCTACAGGATGGCACCGGTTGAGCTAGTAGAGCTTAAGGTGCAGATTAACAGTTGCTTGATTTGGGTTTCATCAGACATAGTGTTTCGCCTTGGGGTGATCCGATCCTTTTTGTTAACAAGAAGGATGGTGGGCATCGACTGTGCATGGATTATTAAGAACTGAACAGAGTTAGTGTGAAGAATCGGTATCTGTTGCCCAGGAGAGATGATTTGTTTGATCAGCTGGGTGGGGCTACTGTTTTCTCGAAGTTGGATCTTCGTTCTGGATATCACCAAGTCAAAGTGAAGGCTGTAGATATACAGAATACTGCTTTCAGGACTAGATACGGGCACTATGACTATCTTGTGATGCCGTTCGGAGTCACGAACGCACCAGCTATACTCATGAGTCATATAAACTGGGTTTTCTCTCAGTTCTTGGATAGATTTGTGGTGGTTTCCATTGATGATATTTTGGTGTATTCTCGGAATCGGAAAGATCATGCTGAGCATCTTAGAGTGGTTCTGCAGACTTTGAGAGAGAATCAGCTCTATAGGAAACTCAGCAAGTGCGAATTTTGGCTCGATAGGATTTCATTCTTGGGGCACATTATCTCCAGGCGATGGTATTTCTGTGGATACTACCAAGGTTGAGGCTGTGAAGGATTGGCCTATTCCCAAGTCAGTTTCTGAAGTCAAGAGTTTTCTCGATTTGGCTGGCTATTATCGGAAGTTCGTCCAAGATTTTTCGAAGATAGCAGGACCGTTGACTAAGTTGACTGGGAAGGATCAGAAGTTTTGTTGGTCTGATGAGTGTGATGGAGCTTTTGTTGAGTTGAAGAACAGATTGACGTTAGTGCCTGTGCTGACTATTCCCGATGGTTCAGACGGATTTGTAATTCACTGTGATGCTTCTGGTCAGGGTCTTGGAGTAATTTTGATGCAGAAGGGCCAAGTCGTTGCGTATGCATCGAGGCAGTTGAGGCCGCATGAGAAGAACTATCCTACTCATGACTTGGAGTTAGCAGCAGTGATTTTTGTTTTGAAGCCGTGGAGACATTATTTACTTAGGGACCGAGTGGAGATCTTTAAAGACCACAAAAGTCTCAATTACGTCTTCACCCAGAAGGAGTTAAACATGAGGTAAAGGCGTTGGTTGGAGCTTATGGCCGATTATGACATTAGTTTGCAATACCATCCTAGTAAAGTAAACTTGGTGCCAGATGCTTTGAGCAGGAGACCGACAGTTATGTTCTTGACTTTGCAGAGGGATTTGATTGAGCAGATGAGGAGGTTGGAGTTTGAAGTTTTGCTGCCAAGTTCTGATCGTAGTTTTTTTGTGCTTCAGCTGCAGTCATCTCTTGTTGATCAGATTAAAGAGGCGCAGGCTAGTGATAGACAGTTGCAGAGATTTCGAGCTGAGGTTGAGTATGGATCCAGGACGGACATGGTTATTCATTCGGATGTATCTCTTCGTTTTGGGTCCAGATTATGTGTCCTGAAAGGTGATGTTCGTAAGAGGTTGCTTGAGGAAGCCCATCAGTCCTCATATTCTATCCATCCTAGTGGTACTAAGAAGTATCGAGATTTGAAGCTTCATTTCTGGTGGTAGGTTATGAAAAGGGCTGTGGCGCAGTTTGTTGCTCATTGTTTGATCTGCCAGTAGGTTAAGGCAGAGCATCAGAGAACCGTTGGACTTCTTCAACCGCTTCCTATTCCAGAGTGGAAGTGGGAACATATCACTATGGATTTTATGACCGCTTTGCCGATGAGTCCTAAGGGTCATAATGTCATTTGGGTGATTGTCGACCGTTTGACGAAGAGTGCTCACTTCATTCCTTTCCGTGTTGGTCAATCTACTGTGAACCTAGCTGATAAGTATATGCAAGAGATTGTTAGGCTTCATGGGGTTCCAGTCAGTATTGTATCCAAAAGGGAAATGAGATTCAGAACTCAGTTCTGGGAGAGTCTTCAGAACAGTTTGGGGAGTAAATTAAAGTACAGTACAGCTTTTCATCCCCAGACTGATGGACAGTCAGAGCGGACTATTTAGATTCTTGAGGACATGTTGAGGTCCTGTATGCTTTAGTTTGGTGGGTCTTGGGAGGATCATTTGCATCTCGTAGAGTTCTCGTACAATAACAGCTTTCAAGCCAGTATTAAAGCTGCTCCGTTCGAGGCACTCTATGGGCGGAAGTGCAGATCACTAGTGTGCTGGGATGACATTGGTGAGAGGCAGTTGTTGGGTCCGGAGTTGATCACCAAGACAGTTGATGTAGTGGTTCAGATCAGGAAGCATTTGCAGGGAGCTCAGGACAGGCAAAAGCGATGGGCCGATGTCCATCGGAGGGCTTTGGAGTTTGGTGTTGGTGACCATGTTTTTCTAAAGGTATCGCCATGGCACGGTGTCATTCGGTTCAGTGGTGGGGGCAAGCTTAGCCCGAGGTTTATTGGACCGTTTGAGATTTTGGAGCGAGTAGGCAAGGTGGCCTATCGTCTTGCTTTGCCGCCAGCTTTATTAGGAGTGCATGATGTTTTCCATGTCTCATAACTTAGGAGATATATTCGAGATGAGAGCCACGTGATCGACTATTCGGAGTTGACCATTCGGCCAGATTTGACTTGTGAGATTCCGCCAGTTGCTATTGTGGATCGGCGGGAGAAAGTGCTTAAGAACAAGGTCATCAAGTTGGTCCGTGTTGCTTGGAATCCTCACTCGCCTAGTGAGTCGACTTGGGAGCTGGAGGAGGAGGAGATTCAGCAGAAGTTTTCTCATTTGTTTGAGTAGTTTTGTTTTGTCTTTTGGTTGTTTCGGGGTTACCCTATGTATCTTCTTTTTGAATTTCGAGGGCGAAATTCTTCTTGTTAGGTGGGTAGGATTGTAACACCTGTTTTTCGTTTTTCTGTATTTTTGGCTGTATTTTTTGGTTTGGTGTATTTTCTCCCTTGTATTTTTATGAACCTTATATTGAAGTTGTTTTCAATATATATTCGTTTTATTTCATTTTGAGCTCCTTTTGTTTGATTGATTGTCTCTTTTGTTTCGTTTTTCATTTTTTTTATCTTTCCCTCATTTTTGGTCTTGTTATCTTTATCTTTATTTTTCTTGGTGTTGTGGTGGAATTTTGGTTGTCCTATAATTCCCAATCCTATTTGCATTCCTATTTTTTTATTTGACCTAAAATCCAAAATCCAATTGTAAACCTACTACTAATTCTTAATACCCTCAACCCAATACCCATAAACCCACATCCTAAACCCTATATATAAACCCTTACTCTCACAAACCCTAAACTCTAACCCTAATCCCCCTCTCTCAATCTCGGCCTACCCCTCTCTCTCCCAATCCTTACTTCCGACTGCACATCCTGACCTACACACCCCCAAAGCACCCCAGCCCGGCCACCACCTCATCTCGGCCACCACATCAGGCCGAGCCACCCTCTCCCTCTGGAATCCCCCTATCCCGACAGCCCTACATCTGAGCCCCATCTCCCTTGGCCATCCGATCATCCCCCACACCACCGTAGCAACCCTCTTGCACCATATCATTCCCCTTACTCTCTTCGTTGTGTTCTCGTGTGGCCGCAAGCCACTTTGATCGCCTCTTGCTTTTGGAAGTTTCGTTCGTGTGGAGATTCTTGCTTGAGTTGCTTGGATTCGTGGCTTAACAGATTTCATTCGTGGGTTTTGCTCATATTCTTGATTGCATCGTTCTTCATCCCCGATTAAGGAAAGTAACTTGTACTCTAATTCATTTGTTTGATATAAATCAAAAAGTTCACCTATAGTGTAGTTGGGTTTAGAGACGACTCTTGATTGTGTTTTCCTTGATGGGTTTTGTCTCTATTGTAAAAATTTGACCATAAATGACTCACGACACAATATGGACATGAATTAACTTAGGATATACCGGTTCTTGATTTTTGATTGTGTATGTGAGACTTTTGTGAGAATTCGTGTTTTGATTAAGACCCATGTGAAATTCTTGGCGTGGACCTGCTAGATACCCTAAATCATGATGTTTAGACACTTGGTAGACTCGATTTCATGTTTGGATGTGTTTGGATCAATTTTCTTGAATCTATGTTGATTTTATTTTAAGGGAAAAATCTGTATTTTTGTCGCTGTTCTGTTTTGTTTGCTGTTTTGAACTGTGTTAAAGTCAGTATCTTAATTTTGGTATAAAACATGAGTTTTAGATAATTTCTTCTATTTTCAAACCCCTCTAACCTTGCTTGATTTTGATTTCGTATGATTGAGTTATGACTGTTTTCGTACAGAGGTGTTGACCTTTTCTAGGTTCTGTTTTTCGGTAATTTTGATAACAAACCATTTAAAAGAACTATGCTACACATATTTTTTTGACCCAAAACTTTGGTCAATATTTCTTTATCAAGTTAGGGATTACCCAGAATTTTGGTGAATTTTATTGATAAGTTTTATGTGGTGTTCCATGCTCGTTTATAAAATCTATATGTGCTGTATTTTGCTCGCTGTTCTGTAAAGAACCATATTCTCACTATGATTCCCTTTACTGTATGAAAAATGTTTGTGAAATGTAAAAGTTAGTATATTCTATTTATTTTCATATCCCTTTGGCGGAATTGGATTTCATTTCACTGGTTGCGAGATATCTTTGTTTTCATATAGCAGTGTTGGGATTTCTAGGTTTGCCAAACTATGTTTTCTTAATGCTTCCTTACTTTTGATGACTGATCTATTTTTACTAGACAATTTTGAATCTTTATATTTAACTACTGAGCATATAAGAAAATACCCCAGATTTTTTGTAGATTTATTTAATGTGTTTTCTTGTTGTTTTCCAGTTCTTGAATTCGTTTTCTTGATTTCTGGCTGAACCTATTTTCTGTATTCAAATCAGTTTTGAGCTGTGTTTTTGTGAATTAGTATATGACTTATTTATTTTCACTGGTTTCGTGTGGAAGTCTATTTTCCAGATCCTTCGACGAATCTAGATTTGCTTGTTTTTAACACTGGGAATCACTGTTTTACTACAGTATGGTCTTGCTGTCCTGAACTTGAGATGTGTTTACTTTAGTCTTTTATGAGATATCTTGTACTCGTACATGTTTAGTTTGCAACTTGCACTTGTTACATGATCATGCCATGTTATTCATGATATATTTTGCACATATACATGCCTGTTTGATATTAATAATAAATAACCAAGCCGGGATTTAAGGGACAGATCTAATAGTACATAATTTAGAAATGTGTACTCGGAAGGGGATCCACCGATCCTACGTGATTACTTGAGACATGATACTTGACACGTGATTACTTGATACTTGCACGCAAAACACAATACTTGCCACTTGCACAAATTGACACGTGATTACATGATAAATGATACTTGGAGCTTGGAGCTCGATTACTTGACTTGTCCCCGAGTATACTGCCCTCTATGGTCCACTATGAAATCTAAAGCGATACTGTTTGTTGTAGCAACCATGTAAGGTGGGCTGCATGAAGTGCTACCTAGATAGTAATTCACTACAAGACTTGATACATGCTACTTGAACATGATACTTGAATATGCTACTTGAACATGATGCTTGAACATGATACATACTTGCTTGATACTTGACTACATGATACATGATACTTGAACATGACACTTGATACGTGATTACATGACACTTGACACTTGATGCATGTTTGCATGATACCTAATTTCTTGACACTTGATTCATGTTCACATGATACTTGATTTCTTGACACTTGATCTATGCCATGTACACTTGGGATATACCCGTTCTTGATTTTTGATTGTGTATGTGAGACTTTTGTGAGAATTCGTGTTTTGATTAAGACCCATGTGAAATTCTTGGCGTGGACCTGCTAGATACCTTAAATCATGATGTTTAGACACTTGGTAAACTCGATTTCATGTTTGGATGTGTTTGGATCAATTTTCTTGAATCTATGTTGATTTTATTTTAAGGGAAAAATCTGTATTTTTGTCGCTGTTCTGTTTTGTTTGCTGTTTTGAACTGTGTTAAAGTCAGTATCTTAATTTTGGTATAAAACATGAGTTTTAGATAATTTCTTCTATTTTCAAACCCCTCTAACCTTGCTTGATTTTGATTTCGTATGATTGAGTTATGACTTTTTTCGTACAGAGGTGTTGACCTTTTCTAGGTTCTGTTTTTCGGTAATTTTGATAACAAACTATTTAAAAGAACTATGCTACACATATTTTTTTGACCCAAAACTTTGGTCAATATTTCTTTATCAAGTTAGGGATTACCCAGAATTTTGGTGAATTTTATTGATAAGTTTTATGTGGTGTTCCATGCTCGTTTATAAAATCTATACGTGCTGTATTTTGCTCGCTGTTCTGTAAAGAACCATATTCTCACTATGATTCCCTTTACTGTATGAAAAATATTTGTGAAATGTAAAAGTTAGTATATTCTATTTATTTTCATATCCCTTTGGCGGAATTGGATTTCATTTCACTGGTTGCGAGATATCTTTGTTTTCATATAGCAGTGTTGGGATTTCTAGGTTTGCCAAACTATGTTTTCTTAATGCTTCCTTACTTTTGATGACTGATCTATTTTTACTAGACAATTTTGAATCTTTATATTTAACTACTGAGCATATAGGAAAATACCCCAGATTTTTTGTGGATTTATTTAATGTGTTTTCTTGTTGTTTTCCAGTTCTTGAATTCGTTTTCTTGATTTCTGGCTGAACCTATTTTCTGTATTCAAATCAGTTTTGAGCTGTGTTTTTGTGAATTAGTATATGACTTATTTATTTTCACTGGTTTCGTGTGGAAGTCTATTTTCCAGATCCTTCGACGAATCTAGATTTGCTTGTTTTTAACACTGGGAATCACTGTTTTACTACAGTATGGTCTTGCTGTCCTGAACTTGAGATGTGTTTACTTTAGTCTTTTATGAGATATCTTGTACTCGTACATGTTTAGTTTGCAACTTGCACTTGTTACATGATCATGCCATGTTATTCATGATATATTTTGCACATATACATGCCTGTTTGATATTAATAATAAATAACCAAGCCGGGATTTAAGGGACAGATCTAATAGTAGATAATTCAGAAATGTGTACTCGGAAGGGGATCCACCGATCCTACGTGATTACTTGAGACATGATACTTGACACGTGATTACTTGATACTTGCACGCAAAACACAATACTTGCCACTTGCACAAATTGACACGTGATTACATGATAAATGATACTTGGAGCTTGGAGCTCGATTACTTGACTTGTCCCCGAGTATACTGCCCTCTATGGTCCACTATGAAATCTAAAGCGATACTGTTTGTTGTAGCAACCATGTAAGGTGGGCTGCATGAAGTGCTACCTAGATAGTAATTCACTACAAGACTTGATACATGCTACTTGAACATGATACTTGAATATGCTACTTGAACATGATGCTTGAACATGATACATACTTGCTTGATACTTGACTACATGATACATGATACTTGAACATGACACTTGATACGTGATTACATGACACTTGACACTTGATGCATGTTTGCATGATACCTAATTTCTTGACACTTGATTCATGTTCACATGATACTTGATTTCTTGACACTTGATCTATGCCATGTACACTTGATCACTTTTACCATGCGAGTTGCTTATGATGACATCACACTTATACCATGTTGCTAGTTAGTTTCCCCATGTGCTTGTATCCTACATTATAAGTGATCCGAAACTTGCAATTGATGGGTACTTGTGTTTTCTCTTTTCCTCTTTCCTGCATTCGTTGAATTGCAGATTTTGGAGAACAGGTTCCAAATGGTATCGGAGACTTGAAGTATTAGTGCTGCTTTTTATTATATTATTTCTTATATCTTGCTTGAACAATAATTGTATTTTGAGACTTGGATTTATCTTGTTTTTGGGCGATGTGACCCAAGACATGTATTTGGTTTCAAGTATTCTTGTTGGTACTTTGACTCGTTCTGTGCAAGTAGTTGATAAATTCGCTTCCGACTTTGATGTTTCTTGAGAATGTTGTTAAGATTTCTTGAACAGCTTATGGATGATTAAAATCATTCGCTGGGCTTTTTTTACGTATCCGTATTCCGTATTCTTTTGGGAAGCGGGGCATGACAGATTTAGTCCAAGTTGTTAAAGCAACCAAAACAAGCTTAAAGATTACATCTTTATGTTGTTTTGGTTAAGTCCTACTATCCATCTTTCTTATGTAATCATTTTTTTGTTTCATACTACCATGGTTATGTTTAAGAATTTAGTCCAATTTGTTTTACAACAAAACAAAACATTCCTCACAAGAGAACAACAACACAACAAAACATACTCAAAAAGAGAACAAAACAACACACAAACATACACTACAAAAGAACCTAAAACAAAATAAAATATGGTTAGAGAGACCCCCACCTTGATTTTTCTTTGAAGGAATAACTAGCCAAAGCACCTTCTCCTTCCCCTAGCTTCTATGAAAGCTCCTATTAAAGAAAACCTACAAGAAAACTCTCTAGTTAGGGCTTTTCTTCTGTTTCTTTTCCTCACTTTTTTTTTCTTCTTGTAAAATGAGACAAGAGAGGAAATGGGGGGGTATTTATAGGGTGGAAGAGAAGGGAAAGAGTGCAAAAACACCAAGGGAGTTTTTAAAAACCCCCTTGGGTACAATTGGTCAGCCCATGTCTAGGTGAGAGGGGTGGTGAGGTGGAGGTATGGTGAAGGGATGAGGTGGAGGGGTGAGGTGGAGGAGAGAGAGCTTCTAGAAGAGAACTCCTTAAACTCTTATGTTTCCTAATTAATCCTAGATCCTTGGTTAAATCCTCCAAACAAAACCTAGCCATCAAATTTGGTTTGTCATGACAAAAAGAGATTTCAAATCTAAAAATGAAATTAAATAATTAAATAATTAAATACTAATAAAAATAATATTATTAATAATTAATTGGGATATTACAATACTCCCTTCTTAGAATAGTTCTATCCTCAGAACTGTACTATGTAGGAAAAACCGAAAACAATAACAACACTCAAAATAACTCAAGAAAAGAAAGCTTCATTCGACTTTCCGTCTCCCAAGTGGCTTCCTCCACAAATTGATTCTTCCAAAGAACCTTGACCATCGGAATAGTCTTGTTCCTTAGCACTCTATTCTGACGATCGATAATTTTCACCGGCCACTCCTTATATGTAAGATCCACTCGTAGGTTTTCGGGGATGTCTAGCAGCTGATGACTCGGATCTGGTACATATTTCCTCAGAATTGAAACGTGAAATACATTATGCACCTGGGACAATTCTACTGGCAGCTCTAGTTTGTATGCTGTCTTTCCGATCCTCTTTAAAATCTGGTAGGGTCCAATATATCTCGGTGCTAACTTGCCACCCTTTCCGAACCTGATCACTCCCTTTGTAGGCGAGACTTTCAGAAATACCGAATCACCTTCTTTGAATTCCAAATCTCGTCGGCGGTTGTCGGCGTAGCTCTTCTGCCTGCTTTATGCTACTTGCATCATCTTTTTGATTAGCTCAATCTTTTGGATGTTCGCTGCACTATTTCGGGTCCGAACATCTGCCTTTCCCCTACTTCAAACCAGCACACGAGGATCCTACACCTCTTTTACAGTTCTCGGCTGAGGACAACTTTTTACTGCCTCGATCTTCTGCGGGTCTGTAGCCACTCCCTCCTTAGAAAGGATATGGCCCAAGAATGCCACTTATGACTTCCAGAATTCACACTTTGACAGTTTGTCATAAAGCTGATGCTCTCGTAGCTTGATCAATACTGCAGTTAGATGCTCCACATGCTCCTCTTCTATTTTTGAATATACCAAGATATCGTTTAGGAAGACAACCACGAATGAATTGAAGAATGGCTGCAAGATGTGGTTCATCATGTCCATGAAGATCGCCGGAGCATTGGTCACCCCGAATGGCATCACCAAAAACTCGTAATGACCGTGCCGAGTTCGAAATGCAATCTTTGGTATATCTTCTTATCTGACCCGAACTTGATGATAGCCTGAACACAAACCAATCTTTGAGAATACAGCCACTCCCTGGAGCTGATCAAACAAGTCATCAATCCTGGGAATTGCATACCGGTTCCGAACAGTAACCTTGTTCAACTCCTGATAATCGATGCACATTCTCGAGGTTCCATCCTTCTTCTTCACAAGTAGCACGGGCGCTCCCCAGGGTGAGGCACTTGGCCTGATGAATCCTTTTCGTAGCAGTTCTTCAATTTGCTCCTTTACTTCTTTCTGCTCTACTAGTGCCATCCGATATGGTGTCTTAGACAATGGTGTACTGCCTGGCTGGATAGTAATGTTGAACTCAACATCCCTATGTGGTGGGAGTCCAGGTAATTCTTCCAAAAATACGCGGGAAAATTTTTGTACAATTAGTATCACCTTGACTTCACTTGGCACACATATTCCAGTTGCAGCTCCAAGAATTTCTTCACTCTGCTTCTTCTTTCCTTGGAACACAAGTTCTGGTCCTCCGGATGGGGTAATGGCTACCCTCTCCTCCTTGCAATCGATGCTAGCCATATGCCTGGACATCCAATCCATCCCAATAATCACGTTCGTCCCTGCAAAGCCCAACTCTAGCAAATCTATACTCAGAGTCTCTCCGTCAATCAGGAGATTGCATCCCTTATAGCACGAGTTTGTAGGGAGAGTTGCTCCTGATGGGGTAGCTACCAACAAAACCGATTCCGGAGTTGCCCCTGGGTGCTTGTCAACTTCTTTGAGAATACTTCAGACACAAAAGAATGCGATGACCCACTATCAAATAAAACACTTGCCTGGATTTCATTTATATTAATCCATCCTGTTTACAAAAGTGTTTACATCAATATTGTCTTATGCCGAAATATTCAAAATACTAAAATAAACATAGCCAAAATTTCTTCACCTACCGGTGATGAACCCCTCATCTTCATCGATGTCCTCCTCCGTGAGTGCAAATACTCGCCCCTGGCGGGCAATCCCCTTCCCTTTGCTGTTTACCTTAGGAGCTGGCCTACCGTTGCCCCTCTGAAGCTGGGGACAGTCTGGCCGAACATGGCCAATCTTCCTGCAGTTGTAACATGTGCGGGTATCCCTCTTAAGGTTCTGCTTTGGGCACTGGTTCTTGAAGTGTCCTTGCTCGCCGCATAGGAAACAGCCCCTGTCTTGGTGCCTCCGGTGTTGCTAATAGTCTTCTGAAATTTCTGATTTTCACCCCGATTCCTGAATCCTGACGCTGGTGCAGGCCTCTTTCCCTTGTTCCACCCTCCTGTATTAAGTTGTTCTTCGGGTCCCTTGCTCATATCCAACTCCGTTGTAGCTACACGACAGACCAATTTCTCGAACCTCCAGATGCAAAAAGAAACCATTTTGGTTCTAAGTATGGGCCTAAGCCCCTGCTAAAACCTCTTGGTCTTCTTGACCTCTTCCTGTACCATTTTTGGAGCATAGCGGGACAGCTGTGAGAACTTGGTTTCGTATTCACGAACCGTCATGCTTCCTTGCTTTAGGTTGAAGAATTCCATGGCCTTTTCCTCCTGCACATCTATGGGGAAGTAGTGCTGCCTGAACTCTCCTAAGAAATCTTCCCAGCCAATGGGTCCTTCACCCATGCCCCTTTTAGTCGACTGCCACCAGACACCCCAGCATCTTTTTATAGCAGAATGCTGGCCAACCTGACCATGTTGTCCTCTGGTGTCAGCATCACCTCAAACACTGTCTCGACTTGACGAATGCAGTGTTCAGCCGCGGTCGGGCCTGCATTGCCATAAAAAATGGGCAGCCTCATCCTTCGGAAGGACTCGACCATCCTGACGGGGTCGGTAGCTGCTAGTCTATGGTTTCCTGTGGGTGCTCCCTGTTGCTTCACATTATTTTGGCTTGCCTCTGCTAGGTTACCCAAAGCCTAGTATATACGAGCGAATTCTGCCCCAATATCCAGACCTGCATCATTGCCTCCACTACCATCGCCCTCAAAATTGTCGATCCTACCACTTCTTGTTCTGCGAGACATCTGATAGAGAAGAAATATGGAACATACAGAGGCATCATATTATAATATTCCAAAATAACATCCATCCAATCTCAATATGCACATAAGACTTGTAGAAAATGCAAAGCTAAACTTCATTTCATTATAACCGCATATCTTACATATGCATTATTTTCCTTACATAATACCATACATATAGATAGCAAAATGACAAAACCGTAAAATAACCTACGGGCACCTAACCGCCTAATCGGTACTGCTAGTGTCTCCTGCAGGGTCCCCCCAAGTGAGTAGTGCCTGCAACTGTGTGATCTGCGCCTGAAGCTCCGTGCACTTGCACTATAAGCGCGCGAACTGCACACGGTGAGTGTGCTTCATGACCACTGTCCTGCGGTCAGCCCTCACCTTGGCCCTCCTTAATTCTGCCACTTCCCTCTTAGTGAGGACTACGTACTCGCAAGAGTCCATCATATTCTCAAGACAGGCGTGGCACCAACACCAGGTTGCGAGGTCGCGGAAGACCTGCTCAAAGGTCTGTTCCACTGTAAGCGGGGGCGGTGGCGGGGGTGGCGGTACTCGGATCTGGCGATTTGCAGGGGCACCCCCCACTGCGGTAGCTGTTGTGGCCCCATTGGCCAACCCAACCCCTACTGGTGACCCATCGCCATCAGTGATGGGCTCTAGATTTGAGTCCACCTCAACTGTGATCCCATGTGCCCACCCATTCTCATGGGGAAACGCTCCATCCGCCATCCTGCAAGGAGTGGACACGGGAGTTAGCCAAGATAAAGAAATATTATAAAACATAAGTTGAAGGAAACAACAGTATGAATTATAGTTATCTACAACAAGCTAAAAAACAAACTCCTACAAGGCATCTAAGTCTATTTCCCTACTGTATTGGGCTATAAATTGAAGTCGGCTCTAATACCACTCTGCAATGCCCTGATTTTTATAGACTGGGAAACCGTGACATAAGCCAGAATCTTACATTCAATTAGCCACAATACACAAAAAATATAAAAATTTAAAACTTTTTACTTAATACAATATTACAAGCCAAGTGTTTCCATTGTTCAATATATTACATCAGAGTATACAAGAATGAAACAATAAACATCGGTTCTTCACTTGAAAGTCATGCCTTGACTACAGTTCTGCTGAGCTGGTGATCCTGTATCCACAACCTATTTGAGTGGGGATGTCAGTATATATACTGACGCTTAAAGGCTGATGACTAGCAGCGAATCTAAAAAACAAACATATCAAGCATGTTAAATGTGTTGGTGTTGTTTAAGTGTTTGTGAGTGCAATGTCGTAAAAGCTAATGCAATGTTAGCTATGCTAGGATGCTCTAATTCTAATGCAAGCAAGAATTTGGAGTTGTATGCATCCCATAACTACATACGTCCATATCAAGTCGTTCTCCATATTTAGGGATTTGAACCCGCATTATGAATTTCTAGTTTTGTACACAACCGGTTCCTGACAGATACAACGTGACTGATGAGGTTGCAGACGTGGTCAAGTCCCACCAACGCAGTACGCTCATGGAGTCTATGTTTGCCACTACTACTGTAATACCCTAAATTTTATGAATGTGAAATTGTAGATTTTACGTGTTGTGCACATGCAAAATTTTGTATAAATATTCTCTTATGAAATAATTTTCTATAACATGAACAAATAATTATTATCTCTTTTTCTTATTTCTTTAAGCCCATTTTTTTTCTTTAAGGAGCTTAAGTTTGTTTTTCTAAACTAAGCCCAACTAAATAAATTAAGTATTTCTTTTCTAAAAGCCCACTATTTTATTTTAAAAAGCCCATGAATTAACTATTTTTTAATTAACTTGTCATGTAGACACATTTTTAGACAATTAATTATTTTTGTAATGTACAACTTTAATTAAGGGACACTAGTTGAGACACGTGCATGCACGTGTGTGTGCATTGCACACCCAAGGGTGGCCGGGTATGCAATGAGAGGAGTGGGAGAGTGGAGTTGTGTAGATGGGTCGTTATTTTCTCATGGGTGGTTGCTACAACTTCCCATCTTATTTTAGGCATTTATCTACAACCATCTAGTGAAATCCTAGCCCTCCAATCTATCCTAAAACTAGTATAAATACCCCCTACCTTCATGCATACAACACTAAGAAAAATAATTGAAAGAAAGAAACTATATAGAAGAGTAAATGATTGTGAGAGAGTAAAAGATTGAGTGCATTAGTGTGTGGGTGTGTCCCCTACCTTGGAGATCGGCTACTTCAACCTACGGCAAGGGGAGGGCTCGGTTTCACCAAGTGCAAGGAGAGGAAACATCGTGGTGGCTCATTCTAGGAGGAGAAGGACCAACCGTGTTCAAGGAGATCATAGGAGCTTTGTAGTATTTTCTTCAAATAGGTGGGTGGTTTTCTATACTTCTAATATTAGATATCATGCTAGGAAAGTTTGATACATATGCATGCCAAAAGAACTAATAAGATAATCACTTATTTGACTCCAAAAAGGACTTGCTAAATGAATGAGTAAATGCTTGACGAATTGTGTGCTATTGGTTATAAATTGTGTTTAATGTAATCAAAATTCACTTTTTGCCATGAAGTTGTAGAATTGGAACCATGTAATTGTAGAAAAAGGTTCATGTGTTGATTAGTGAATGAATTATTGAATTTTTTCGCTTATTGAACCCTCGTATTATTTTTGCTAAAAAATACAACTTAAATTATAAGCATTATGAATAAATAGGAAAAAAAAACAGGAACTTACGCTTTTAATAAAAACTTAATGCAAGAAATTATTGAGTAGAGAATTTGTTAAAGTGATTTCTTTGCAACTTATAAACATAGAACATAAATTAGAGTGAAAATACTTGTTTTAATGTCAAAAAAATTATTTTAAAAACACTGATTTGTTGAATGTATGTAAATCTAGTATTATGGAAATTTTTAGAATTTTTTGTGAAGAAGAAACTAAGTTACGATTGTTTGAAAAATAGAATATCTTCCAATAGACAGAGACTCAACTTAAACTTATTTTGAATCAATCCTATATCAGTTAATTCCTATGGGCATACTGTTTATAGGGGGGCTTTAGTTGCATTACTGTAGCACTGTGTGTGTGGGTTGGAGTCTCGACAAGGGGCTTTTATACCAAAATTCAATTTTTTCCCATACACCGAGAATCAAACTCAAAACCCTCCCACTCCCCCCCTGTGACAGTTGGGCGCCTCGTCCCTTTTGGGCTCCTCGTCCCTTTTGGCTAGCACGTGGGGCCTTTAGGTCTCGGTGACCGTGCATTGTGTGTGTGTTGTGCGGTTCGAATCTGGCTGTAGCCAAATTTTTTTGGGAAAAAATATTTTCTTTCTTTTTTATTTTGCTTTGACTATTGTGAATCTTACAAAAAATATATATATAAAAAGGAACAGGGAGAAAATATTAGAAAATCATTGAGTTTATAAACATCAAAAAAGAAAATTTATTTTGGAATCCACCCTTAAAAAGAGAAATACAATCTTTTTAGAGTGAAGAGTTCACTTTAGTTTTGATCTTTTGAGTTTCTAAAATAAAGAAAGTGAAAATCTTGAGTATGGAAATAATTGCAAAGAGATGAATTGAGACTTTTGTTAAGTAGAATCAAATAAAAATTTTCTTTTGAATATGCAAAATGTCCATAGAAATGTGTTAGAAAGAGAATGTGATGAAATGTGAAATTTTGTGGACATGTTTCAATGAATGTGAAAATGAGGACTTATACTAGAACTTGGCTAAGACTCTACATCGGCAAGAATGAAAAAGTATTGAAAAGAGAATTTATGATATTTTGACCAAGTTTGGGTCGTTGATAAAGGTTGATATTGAAAAGACTGATGTAAGAGTAATACTAGATTCTATATTAGTGACCTCCAATTATACCTAAGGATGAGATACATAGTGAAGATGTGATGAACGTAAGAGACAAACATGAGTATGAGGCCATTGGATTGGCGGTGTGAGGGTATCCACAGGATGTCCCATGATGCGTCATGATTAGGGCGTGGATACTACTCTAAAGTACCGTCCCGGTGGCGACGCTTACGGGGTGATCTAATGACTGCGGGTGGTGTCACGTTTATGGTAGGAGGTGAATTACCACAGGATGCCTGCATGATGAGTCATGTGTCAGTGCATTGGGATTCTTTCTAGGGCGCCTAGACGTGAGTTCGTAGTTCATAGAATGCCTAAGATACTTACCGTAGTTACAGTAGTAGTTTAAGTCATGGCAAGGGATCGAACCCTACAAGATGAAGAACGATTAAGGACTTGCCCTCGGACCTATGTAGTATGGGCTACATAGAATCTGAACAAGTACACACTAGTGTCATATAATGTAAACAACCTGCATTAAGAACTAAGTGCACAGCACAACACTACATCAATAGGATAGTCCTTGTAGTCGTACTTGTGACCAAGTTTGTGGTTGTTCTAAGTATAGAAAATCGTTATACTGTTTCCGGAATTGAGTGGATGGCCGTGTATAATGTTTCGTCAGTGAATGAACTGACGCGCCCACAGTTTCATATGCAGGAAAAAGAGGTTGACAGATTGAAGTATACATGCTGCTCAAAAATTGATTTAAATGTTGTGTAATTGTTCCATGTAATCACTGTGAATTGCTTCCGCTGTACGAATGTAAATGTATAATGTAAATCTGATGTAAAAAAGGTTTTTAATTTCCTTGTAAAATTGTACGAAAGAATTTTAAAGATCTTGTGGAACTTCGAATTCAGTTGTATTTTAGAATTCAGGTTGTTATAACTACCCGGCGCACCGGACCTCACTAAAAAACCAGAAGAACCTTCGGAGTTAACTACAACACAGGTTAGCTCGAAGCATCCCCTGTGGCCCCCTAACTCATAGATCGTATTCTATCGCCTGTTCGCTTCCCCGACATAGAACATGACGTTGTTCCGGGGGTCCATCCCCTAGCTCTGCCCGCCCTTATCATGGTACTTCAGGAATTAACAGTGTGAGGTAGCAATCCCTGCTCCCAACTCGTGAGAAGGCACAGTACGTATCCCTTTGACGGGAAGGTAAAAACACAACAACACCACCCAGTGTAAGCCTATAGGACGAGTTGGGTCATAAGGTGTCACCCCTAATACCAACTCCTCTATTTTGGCAAAAATTGGTTAAGTAAATAGCTTTATAAGTTACTACCCTAATGATGTCACTAATCCTAAACAATCTTACCAGAATTTCAACAATGATTATCATAGTCTAACTCATGGTCCATCGATCCAAGATACTAGTGACGAGATCTCCCTCACTCATCACTACCCCTAACTCGGATCTTATCAACATTCTCGGCCTACGATCAACCCATACCAGTTAAGATCCGTCGGCGCCCGAGGTGAGATTTATCCATAGTCTCCAAGACGGTAAGATGCGGGTCTTGATGGTCGATGACCCCTAGGGTAATTAGAAGACCCTAGACTGGCTTTTGTCAAGCTAACAATTATTAGTGACTTTCCAATCCTTATTACCCATGAAGATAAAGAATGTCCATATGATATGGTCCACCTTTAATTAGAACCTTATACAACTAGGATTTATGGGTTCTTTTCCCAAATTGAAATAGAACTACATGCAACTAGATTCTTGGGTTCTTTCTCAAGTTTAAGCTAGAAGCACCTAGAAACTAAATGCATGGGTTCTGTATCAAATGAGCTAGAACTACCAAAGTGCTAGTTTCATGTGTTTCTTTTTAAAGTTGACTAGAACAAATGTGGAACATATGTTCACTTCAATAGTTAAGCTAGAACCTATAGTTCAAGCATGGGTTCATGGGTTGTTTTTAATCTTTCAATATAATACTACCCTATACAATTCAAGCATGGGTTTCTTAAACTAGAATTCTACAATAAACCACATGATGGGTTCTTTACTAAACACAACTACAACATGACGGGTTCTTTACTAACACTACAATTACCACACGATGGGTTCTTTACTAAACACAACTACAACATGATGGGTTCCTTACTAACACTACAATTATCACATGATGGGTTCTTTACTAAACAAAAATACAACAGGATAGGTTCCTTACTAACACAACAATTACAACACGATGGGTTCTTTAATAAACACAACTACAACATTATGGGTTCTTTACTAATACTACAATTACCACAGGATGGGTTCTTTACTAGACACAACTACAACATGATGGGTTCTTTACTAACACTACAATTACCACACGATGGGTTCTTTACTAAACACAACTACAACATTATGGGTTCCTTACTAACACTATAATTACCACATGATGGGTTCTTTACTAAACACAACTACAACATGATGGGTTCTTTACTAACACTACAATTACCACATGATGAGTTCTTTACTAAACACAACTACAACATGATGGGTTCTTTACTAACACTTAAGCATGGATATCAACTAGTACTTTCAGCATGAACTTACTACACTTAAGCGTGGATATCTACTACTACTTTAAGATTGAACTTACTACACTTAAGCGTGGATATCTACTACTACTTTAAGCATAACTTACTACACTTAACCTTGGATATCTACTACTACTTTAAGCATGAACTTACTACACTTAAGCATGGATATCTACTGCTACTTTAAGCATGAACTTACTACACTTAAGCATGGATATCTACTGCTACTTTAAGCATGAACTTACTACACTTAAGCATGGATATCTACTGCTACTTTAAGCATGACCTTACTACACTTTAGCATGGATATCTACTACTACTTTAAGCATGAACTTACTACACTTAAGTGTGGATATCTACTCCTACTTTAATCATAAACTTACTACACTTAAGCTTGGATATCTACTTACTACTTTAAGCATGAACTTACTACACTTAAGCATGGATATCTACCACTACTTTAAGCATGAACTTACTACACTTAAGTATGGATATCTACTACTACTTTAAGCATGAACTTACTACACTTAAGCATGGATCTTTACTAGCTATTACAAAGACTACTTCTCTTTGTGAATTACAAGTCTTAAAATATTACAAAAATCCAACTTTACAAATTTCTACATATTACAAAAGTCTACTTTTTATAAATTACAAGTCCTACAGATTACAACCTTCTTTCCTTAAACCTCTTAGTTCCTACATACAACAAAGTATACTTTTTATTGAACTAAGAGTTAGAAAGATTTGTTAATTAACAAGTAGAGAGCAATAAACAAAAGAAGGACTTATTTTTAATAGTTGCTGAGTTCTACACCCCAAAAATGGTTATGTAATATTTCTACTACACCAATCTTCATATGCTCATGTCGATTAGTCCAAGTTGTATATTTTTAACAAGATGACCATGATAAAAACTTAAAGATTCAACCTTTGGTTGAGTTCTACCATCCATCCTTCTCAAGTGGCCTTTTTGATTCATACCATAATTCTTGTGCTTAGGATTTAGTCCATGTTGTTAAATCAACCATAACAAGCTTAAAGATTACATCTTTATGTTGTTTTGGTTAAGTCCTACTATCCATCTTTCTTATGTAATCAATTTTTTGTTTCATACAACCATGGTTATCCTTAAGATATTAGTCCAAGTTGTTTTACAACAAAACAAAACATTCCCAACAAGAGAACAACAACACAACAAAACATACTCAAAAAGAGAACAAAACTACACTCAAACATACACAACAAAAGAACCAAAAACAAAACAAAATAAGGTTAGAAAGACCCCCACCTTGATTTTTCTTTGAAGGAATAACTAGCCAAAGCACCTTCTCCTTCCCATAGCTTCTATGAAAGCTCATATTAAAGAAAACCTACAAGAAAACTCTCTTGTTAGGACCTTTCTTCTCTTTCTTTTCCTTTTTTTTTCTTCTTGTAAAATGAGACAAGAGATGAAATGGGGTGGTATTTATAGGGTGGAAGAGAAAAGGAAGAGTGCAAAAACATAAAGAGACATTTCAAAAACCCCCTTGGGTACAATTGGCGTCCATGTCTAGGTGAGGGGGGTGGTGAGGTGGAGGTATGGTTAAGGGATGAGGTGGAGGGGTGAGGTGGAGGAGAGAGAGCTTCTAAAAGAGTACTCCTTAAACTCTTATGTATCCTAATTAATCTTAGATCCTAGGTTAAATCCTCCAAACAAAACCTAGCCATCAAATTTGGTTTGTCATGACAAAAGGAGATTTCAAATCTAAAAATGAAATAAAATAATTAAATAATTAAATACTAATAAAAATAATATTATTAATAATTAATCTGGATATTACACTACTAAGAGCCTAGAAGAGAAGTAAATGCAATAGATCGTCAGGCTTCATGGGGTTCTAGTCAGTATTGTATCCCACAGAGATACGAGGTTCAGGTCTCAGTTTTGGGAGAGTCTTCAGAGTAGTCTGGGGAGTAAGCTGAAGTACTGCACAACTTTTCACCCTCAGACATATGGACAGTCAGAGAAGACCATCCAGACTTTAGAGGACATGTTAAGGTCCTGTGTACTACAGTTTGGTGGATCATGGGAGGACCATTTGCATCTTGTAGAGTTCTCGTACAATAACAACTTTCAGGCCAGTCTTAAAGCTGCACCGTACGAGGCACTATATGGTCGGAAGTGCAAATGCCCAGTGTGCTGGAATGACATTGGTGAAAGAAAGTTGTTGGGTCCGGAGTTGATCACCAGGACTGTTGATGCAGTGACTCTGATCAAGAAGCATCTTCAGGCAGCACAAGACAGGCAGAGGAGATGGGCAGATGTCCATAGGAGAGCCTTGGAGTTTGAGGTTGGTGACCTTGTTTTCCTTAAGGTATCGCCGTAGAGAGGTGTCATTCGGTTTGGTGGTAGGGGCAAGCTAAGCCCAAGGTTCATCAGGCCATTTGATATCGTGGAACAAGTAGGCAAGGTGGCCTATAGTCTTGCATTACCACCGGCTTTATCTGGGGTGCACGACGTCTTCCATGTCTCACAACTCAGGAGGTATATCCGTGATGAGAGCCACATGATTGACTATTTAGAGTTATCCGTGCAGCCGAATCTGACTTGTGAGATTCTGCGAGTTGCTATTTTGGATCGGCGAAAGAAAGTGCAGAAGAACAAGGTCATCAGGTTGGTTCGGGTTTCTTGGAATCCTTACTCGCCGGGTGAGACGACTCGGAAACTGGAGGAGGAGATCTAGCAGAAGTTTTCTCATTTGTTGTGTAGCTTTTGTTTTGTTGTTATTTTCTTTCTTTTCTTTCGGAGTTACCCTATGTACTTCTTGTTTGAATTTCGAGGACAAAATTCTTCTTGTTAGGTGGGTAGGATTTGTAACTTCTGTATTTCCTTTTCCTGTATTTTGTACTGTATTTATTTTTCTAAGTATCTATCCTGATTGTATTCATTCATCTATTATTTTTGTCATCTGAGATTTCATTCTCCTTAGTTCAAATTCTTTCTGCCAATTATTTGTCTTTGGATAAATTAATTAATTCTGAGTTTATTCATATATGGCCTAATTGTTTATTATTCGATTTCTACCTACTGGATCTGGTTTCTAACCCAGTCTACCCAGTTTAAACTCTTATCCACTCTATTGGATCCTAAACCCGCTACCTAATACCCTCTTTGACCCAGTCTCCCCAAATTTTCTCCCCCACGTTCTCCATATCTGCCTAACAAGCAGATCCTGTTTTCCATTATCTTCGCTTGATCACTTAAATGATAACTCACAAAAATCTTATTAAAATCACAACCTAATTTGTTATTCTCCTATATAGTCATTATCTCCTAAACCCCATACAGCAAACCCTAATCTCATATCTCTCTCCAACTCATCTCCCTCTCTGCCCGTGTGCACCCCGACCTCCGGCTACCCCCCCCCCATCGCAATCACCTCGGCGACCCCCAACGTCGCGCTTTCCGTGCACGCCCACGACAGCACCTCGCCACCACTTCTCCTCATCCCTAGCCTCCAACGCCTGCGACACCCAGTTGCAACCCCTCTTCATTGCCGCGAGCCGCAGTGTTCCCCATCGTCGCCGTGCTTCCGCCTTGCCGTCGCTGCCCTGTCATCGACCACCAATCGAGCCCCTCTCCTATCTTCATTCACCTCCCATCGCAGAGCACAACCCCCCCTTGCTCTATTTTGTGAATAGTGAGCTTCCTTCAAATCTTGGCCATCCGATCTCCTCCCGATCGTGATCTTGTTCATCTTCATCAAAATCAAGATTCATCGTGATCTCCTCCGTGTGTTGTGTTCATTGCTCGGGATCCGTTCCCATTATTCTTTTCTCTTCGGATTCATCGTCTACACCCGAGGCAACTAACTTGTATAATATTTTTGTTTGTATACAAGTACAAAATACCACATGTAGTCACGCTCTTGTTTCGTGTTCATTCTCATGAAGATCTCTTGATAAATCTTAATTTCATTCGTTGATCCATTTGTAGTCTTGATCCATCATCCTAAGTTGTCACACACACTACATGAAAATAAACTAAATCTAGATAGACTCTTGATGCATGTATATATATGTTCTTCGTGACCTATGATAGGTTGTGTATTTGTTGCATGCTTGGTGTATTAAAAGTGTTAACTTGTGGTAAACGTGTTAAATACCCATACCACGTTGATTTGAATATCTAATATATCATGTCTTACATTATAATCTAATTTGGATCTATTTCATGAGTCTTTTGATTAAATGCATGAGGAGAAATTTGGTTTTGCTACTGTCCTATTTTGGTTCAGTGTTTTAGACACTATTAAGGTCAGTAAATTCAATTAATTTTTGAATATGATCTGTAGGCCTCGATGTCTATTTTTCAGAACTTTCAACGGATCTCAATTTCGATTTTGATGTGTGAGTTATAGCTATTTTACTGTAGCTATGTCGTAATTTCAGATTCTGATTTATGAGATTGCTGTATGTTATATTATTTCAAAACTGATGTTAAAAGTAAGATTTAGATTTAATATTATTCTGAGTACGTCTAGACCTGACTGGATCAACTCCTAATTTTTGTGGAATTGTTTAATGATTTTATAATTTATTTCATGCTTGTGAAACTAATAATATAATTTCAAACTGCATGCTGTTCTGTAAAGAACTCTATTTTCAATCAGATTCCAGTCACCTTTGATTGAAACTTTGTCAATATGAACTGTATCCTGCTGTGTCTATTTTACCATTTTTTGATGGATTTGAATTTCGAGTTATATTTTGTGATCTATCACAGTTTTAGTACTACTGTGTCTAAAATTTCAGATTCATAAACTTGCTGTATCTTTCTGTTTTCCAAATTTATTGGGCTATGCTATCTGTGATGGAATTTTATGCAATTTTATTTGCTGATACTAGACATGCTAGGAAAACTTCCAGATTTTTCTAAGATTTAATCAGTAAGTTTTTATGACTTTCATGCTTGTAAATAAAACTTGCAATTTCTGGCTGTACATGAATTCGGTGTGAAATGTTTTGAACCTTGTTGATGTACCGGTTATGTGACTTGTGTATATGCGATAGATTCAGCTGAGAGTCTAGTTTCTAGATTTTCTGAAGGATCCATGTTTGCATTCTTGTGGCAACGGGATCTCATATTTGGTGCAGTAGTGTTTTGCTATCCAGAATTGAAAGTCTCGTTGTTGTAGTCTATTATGAGTTGTTTTGTCACCCGTTCATGTCTTCTATCCAACTTGAACTTGTTCCTTATTTCTTGCCATGTTTTCTTGTCTTGGTCGTGCACGTCCATGCTTGATTTAATAAGAATAGCAAGAAATCAAGTCGTGGTTAAGGGAAATTTCTAGTAGTGGAAAATACAAAAATGTGTACTTGGAAGGTGGCCCGTGTTTCCCACTTGCTTATCCAACTACATGCTTTCCCACAGGAGAGGTGTACTCGGAAGGGATCTATAGATCCTACTTGATACTTGATACTTGACACATGATACTTGATACTTGACACGTAATTACTTGACTACATGATACTTGATATCTGAGTACACGGCCCTCTATGATCCTTTACGAAATCTAAACACAACTTGTTTAGCAACTATGTGGTAAATTTTGGGACGCATGAAGTGCTACCCAGATAGGATTATATACAAGACTTGAGAAGAACATGATCACTTGCTCATCCTTGTTACTTGCTTGAACATGCTACTTGACACTTGTTACTTGTAACTTGCTTGCCTGCTTCTTGATACTTGATACTTGTCACATGCTACTTGCACCCTATTATCTTGCCATGCTACTTGATTCCATTTCTTGATTAAGAGTTAGTTATTCCACTTTGATGTCACATCCCTTCCATGCTTACTTCAGTACTTACTTCTTGTTGCCACTCTGTACATTCTTTGTCTGTTTTAGTACTTGTAGCCTGCACTACATGCGGCCCACAACTTGCATTGACGGGTGTTTTGTTTCTTTTTCCCTTTATCTGCAATTTGTCCGAGAGAGTAAGTGACCATGTGTTCTAGGCATGGCTAGCGTTCTTGCTTGAGTTTATTTCCTACTTTTGAATCAATTGTATTTTGCTAGTTGAATTCTTGTATTTGGGTGTTTTGTCCCAAAACATGTGACTTGTTTGTTTCTAGATCTGATTATTTGAGGAAGTTTGTATTTGTTTCAAGTAATTTTGTTGGTTATAATAATTTATTTTCAGGCATGCGTGGATGATTCTTTCTTGTTTACTTCTCGCATTTCTTGTGACTTGTTGGAAAGATCCTTACAGCTCATGAATGGTGAAAGCCATTTGCTGAACTTTTGTCGTGTATCCGTATTCCATATTCCTTTTTGGGAAGTGGGACGTGACATGCGCGGCGATCCTCCGCATCGGAGAGCTCCCTACCCTTAAAGTCTGCGATCGCCGTGGGCTCCTCGCCCATGACCTCTACTCCCACCTCGGGCTCCTCGCCCTCCATCATCGGCTCCTCCTCGTCCGAAGACTCCCCCACCTCAAACCACAAACCCTGTTCTGGAATGTCGCCATCAGCCATCCTGCGAGAGTAAACAAAGGCATTAGTACAGATATAGAAAATCATAAAATATAAGTTGAAAGTGCAACAATATGAATTATGATAATCCAGTATCTATACTAGACTGACCCTACTAGGGCATCCAAGTCTAATCTTCTGTGGTGTTAAACTACAATTTGAAGTAAGCTCTGATTCCAAACCTTTAGCGCCCCGAATTCCTAACATAGAAACTCATGACACACTCCAGAATATTACTTCAAATGAGTAACAACACAACAAAATCACCGGAAATTAAAAACTTTCATTATATCAAATTGTTATTACAATGTCCAATGATTACAAAAATTACAATAAATTGATACATCATGAATATACAATAAAATTCAACAGTAACTTTCGCTTGGATGCTTCCCACGGCTTGAGTTCTCCCTGCGCTCACCAATTAGCAATCTAGAAACTAAACAGACTATGTGCACGTCAGTTTAAAATAGCTAACGCAATGTTATAATACAGCGATCCTCGCTATGCCATAATATGGCGATTCCAAACCTCAACAATCAAAATTTGTTGCAAAAGAAAAAGTGATGCCAAATAAGTTTCGATGTATGCCATGGTCTAATCTGATGCACACAATATGTACACATGCTCCTAAAGCTAATGCACGCTTGATTGGAGAGATATGCATCCCATACTACACATTCCCCAAACAAATGACATTCTTCAGTTGATGGAGTTCGATCCCCCGCTATGCATCCTACTCTTGTGCTCTCTCCTTTCTCTGATACTCTACTGATGATGAGGTTGCAGTCGCCTGGCTTACTCCAGTCGTTGTCTCACCAGTGGTGTCCAATCCTCGTTTTTAATCCATTACACCCGGGGTCGCAGTCGAACGGCTTACTCTGTCGCGGCTAAAACCTATAGTAGGTCGCGGTAATTTTGCATCCCTAGACCTCACCAAAAGCTGATGTACGGACAAGAGGGCTCCCAGCCAAGAACATTATTTTAAAGCCCCATAGAGTTCACTCACATGGCAGTCTCTAAGTCCTCTGCCCGCATTGATCAACACAGGACCTGACGAAATTTATGGTTTCCCCAACTCTCCGCTGCACTCATCCTTACACTAGCCCAGAACTTGCAGTCAAGACGACGTCACCACTCCAAACCTTGTCAAAGGTTGTTACAGTCATAAAGACACTCATGCTGAAGATAGTAAAGCTCCAAAGAGTTCACTCACATGGAAACTCAAAGCCCCCTGCCGCATTAAACGAACATAGGATTCGACCAGGCATGAAGATGTCATGCATCCCCCTGACAGGCGAACACCACCCATAAGTGCCTGTCCCTATATTCAACAATGACTCAAACTAATCCTACAACACCTCAACCCAATGTAATACTGCTAATCCCCTCTAGGACCAAGATTAAGAATGAAGTTAATTACACTATTACTAGCTTATTTATCTACTTATCTGATTATTTGAATTCCAATAATTTAATCAAACTCTAATCCTATTTCATTATCTCATTAAGTATTATTATGCAAGTCTAGGTCTAATTTATTTTAACCAATACTCTTCTAGTTAGGAGATCTATTAACTTTCAAAGTCCTAACTTTGTTAACAATTTTTGTTTATTAAGAATAACTAGTTAAGTTCAACATGTAGACTCTTTTCTAGTTAATTAAATTTTTCATTATTAGAACTTAACCCATCCCACAAAAGGGCTCAACATAGCCCTCAAATTCAGCCCAAGGGTTGGCCCCCTCGGCCCACACTTGGCCCAAACCAATGACGAACCGACTCCGTCCATGCCCCAACCGCCATCTACACATGGATTTTGATCGCAACCTCTGCCCGACCAACATGTAGCTCCTGCTAACCTTCATGCTCCATGATCCTCGACAAATGGTATCACCAAACACAACCATGCAATCCTCCACCACATTCGATGTGACACGGGTTCCTAGTCTACCCGTCCAGATATGCTAACATGACTTAATACTCGAGTCTCAAACTCAACCTATATAGCCCACACAAGGACACACTACCCCAGGAATAAATCTTACACTAAGAATGCTAAAAAAGAGCACAGAAGATCTCTAAAAATGGAAAATCACATTTCCAAAAACCAAGCACACAATTGGCATTTATGCCAAAACGTAGTCATTTCCGGTCCCGTTTCATCAAAGAAACGCGCTCAGGTGCTCACCATGCTTCTATTCAAAGTAGACGGCAAGCACATGTACAAATTGGGCATGAATCTCATCCCAAAGTGCTTAACAACAATACATGAACATCCATCTCAATTCCTACTTTAAAATAGTGAACAAACATGTTTATATTGTGGTCTACAAGCACATATGAGCTTCTCATAACATGAAACTTTAGATAATTTAATTCATAACTCATTCCCACATCTACAACATGATTTTTGACCCACAACAGCAACTTAAAACTCATATTATACAAGTTCAAACTCAATTCCATAGGCATAGTCTAAAACAGTGAGCTTTATGAATCTGTGTGTTTCTGTTGTCACTTGTAAAATTCATTATAATTCATATACCAATCCAAATCATGAGTTCTTAGACATTTCGGAAAGATCTATGTGTCTAATACAACTTCCTAGTTACATGCTTCTTCAGATTTTGTCATTAAAGTGGTCAAATAAGTCATTCTTTAATATGCATAAAATAATTTCCAGAGTAGAGCAACAAGTAACCACTGTTACTATAAAAATACTTTAAAAATATCAAATGATCTCTAAACTTCTTGAAATTTGAAACATAGGTTCTACATACAAGGTAACAGAATTTGAAGTGATTCTACCAAGTACTTTTCATGTTATGACTCCTTGAATATTAACTAAAAACAAAACAGATCATCTTCACTTTGTCTTTTGTTTTCAGAACAGGCAGTGGTTTCGGTTTTCTTAAAATAGACAAATTTGTCCAAAAATCATAAAATTTTATATTCAAGCACTTAACAAAAGCACATACTAAAATTTCAGAACTAGATATCAAGTGGTTACATAGTTATGAGTTTTGGAAAATTATAGTCAGAACAGAAGCTAAGTCTGTTTTCTGTATAGTAAGTATTCAAGTTCATATTTAATTGAAATAGCAAATAAATTTCAAAAATTATGAAATTTGGAAAAAAAAAGTGTATAACATGCATAAGAATCTACGTTTAAAATTTCAACTTCAAACTCCAAATATTTGTCAAGTTATACTATCCAGACCTAGCACACTTTTCAGTTTACCTCTTTACTGTGTTTTTATCTAGACTCCTACTATTAAACTAGCATGCAACGAATTTATACCACTTAATTACATATTTCATGACTCCTCATGATGTCAATACTATATCATAATTTCACCACACAAAATTAAATAATTCAAAGGTTTAGAAATACCCACCTTGACAAATGTAGAAATTTACCTGTTAACTACGAACTCCAAGCTTCCTTGGCCCTTCTTGCTCCAAGTGATTCACTCCTTGGCTCCTCCTTGGATTCTCCTTGGCTCCTTATTGCCCTTCTTGCCACCAAAATAGCAACACAAGTGTAGGAGAGGGATTTAGAGTGACTTAGAACTGAGAAACTAGTTTAAGTTGGAGTGGAAATGAGAAAATAGAGTTAGGATGAGATGAGGGGATTAAATAGAGTCAGGGGAATGCATGAGGTCGGGATATTATGAGAAGGGGGAGGGAGAGTGTGTCAGGGCCGCATCGGGGGAGAATGGAGGTGGAGTGTAGGAGTGGCTTTGTCCTTAGGGGTTTCACAATACCATCATGAATGATCTTTTGAATTCAAACAACCCTCCAACCCTAGTTCTTTCCCTCCTTCTCTACATTTGGCCATCATAAACAGGGGACAAATCCATTTTTTTTTCACAACTCATTCGGGTCCTTAAGCCCAACTAGAAAATGTAGCTATATATATATGTTTCATGAAAAGTTTCACTCTTAGTTCCATCCAAAAATATGATATAGTTTTTGTGCTTCAATAAATCATATATATATATTTACAAAGATTGGCGTTGTTACAGTTGAGCAGTAAGGGAGAGGGCCTGCAGTAGGGATGGTAGCAATGGATGTGGAGAAGTGGCAGTGGAGAAGATGAAGAAGGTGATGGTTGATGGCGATGATGAGGCTTGGCTATGGTGGAGTGCATTTGATGGTGGCTCGAGCAGTGCGGGGTCGGATGCAGTTGAGAGACGGTGGTTGCGGTGAGGCAGGGGCAACGGAGTGGCTGGTTGCGGTGGGGGCGTCGGAGGCAGTGAGGGGTTCGACGGTGGGCTGGTGTGGGGTTTCAGGAACGGAGGAAGAAGAGGAGGGAGAGAGAGAGAGAGAGAGAGAGAGAGAGAGAGAGAGAGAGAAAGTCGGGGAGAGAGAGAGAGAGAGAAAGAGAGAGAGGGGGAGGAAGCTAGAGGGTTTTTAACATTAAACATAATAATAGGATGATTAATTAGGAGAGTTACCGTCAGTGGGGATATGGAGAGAGATTTGTGAGGGATTTGAGATAGTGGGAGTAACGTATGCTGTTAGTGGAGAAGATTAAGGAGGGTGATTGTTATGCAGTTGAGAGTCGTAAAGGTACTGGGTTTTAAATTGGTTGGCTTGGCTTTAAGTGGTTGGGCATAACGTTTAAGAAATTAATAATAATAATATTGGGCTAGGTCTGAACTCCAAATTAAATTAAATAATCAATAGTGATAATAGTATGGGCCTTGGGTTTGGTTAACAGAAATGGGCTTGGGGCTCAACCAAAATAAATATATAATCAAATAATAATGACATATAATGAATTAGGAGCCCGACTTTAAAATAATCAGCGAATAATAATAGGATTTGTTTTGGGCTAGAATGTAAATAATCAATCAATTAGAAATTTGAATATAAGCTTGTTTATTGGAATCCGATTTGTGTTAAAATATACAAAATAAATATAATTGTTGATTAGAAAAGATTTTAACAATAGTTGGAATATTCTAGTGTGCACAGTTGGGTTCAAAAAAACAGAAGAATTGAAGATAATTAGAATACAAGGATACAAAATTTTTTTGGTATAAATTGGAATGGGGGTTACAATCCTACCCACCTTACAAAAAAAATTTCGTCCTCGAAAATCATTCAGCTGGATCTGGGGATAGTTCTCGAGCAAAACTTGTGGGATAACGAAGCAGAGAATTAGCAAGAGAGATGAGAGGTGGTACTACTGGAATTAAGGGAACATGGTATGAAGAATTAAACTAGAATGAATATGAATTGGTGAATGCAGATGCATGCAAAGATAGGAAATGAATAAACAATGCAAGGAAAAAATATACAAGGCAAGAAAGAAAAGCAATCTATTGCAGAATACCTGTAGCCATGCCTCTGGTGATCAAGTTGTAAGCTTGACCTCATGCTCCTCCTGGAGCTGATCCTCCTGTTGGTGTGCTAATCCTTTTCTACGGACAGTCCCGAACCATGTGATTGCTCGCTCTACATGCAAGGCAAAGACGGTTGGCTCTCCAGCAGTCCTTCCATATGTGCCCAACCTTGTGGCAATAGTTACAAGTCTGATCCTTCCTTGAGGTAGCAGGTGAGTAGGATAGTGTCCTCACTGAAGGGGCGAAGCTAGCTTCCGTATTGGTCCTCATGATGGCCGCATGATTGCAGTGAGCTGCTGTCTGCTGAGTTGCTTTCCTCCGCTTCTGTGTCTTATCCTGAATCCGAGTTGCATCAAGTACGGCAGCATAGGTACGATGCTCATGGGCAACTAGACGATCCTGAATGTCGTAATCCAGACCCATCAAGAATCTTCGGGCCCTGTCTTCATCAGTCACCACCATGACCACTTCAAAGCAGCTAAGCCGTGTGAACTCCGTGCCATACTCATCAACAGATCGACTCCCTTGGATCAGGATAATGTTTGGATTAATATTGTTGAACAAAACTTAATATTAAGCAACTTATCTGACAAACCTCCGTTAAATAGAGGAACCGACGCACCATCTCAATCTTTGTGACACTGGGAAAGAACTTCGTCAGGAAGCTCTTGGTGAAAGTGGCCCAGGTGATAGACTTCTTCAACCTCTCAGTCTCTGCCCTCCACCAGATATAGGCAAGGTCCATAAGCTGGATGCTTACTACATCCACCCAGTCGACATCGAAAATTTGCGCTACTTGCAACAGTTGCTCAGTCCGAATCAGCCACTGCTCAGCTTCCAGTGGAGTCTCAATACCCGTAAACTTGTCCAGGTGCAACCTCATAAAATCCGCCACGGTACCGGGCCTCGGTGGCAGAAATCCTAGCGCAGGTCCGACGACTGCTCGGTTTGTGGCTTCCAAGCTTGCCCTCTTCATCTCGTTATGCTCTTGTTGTAACTGCATCACTTGCTGCAGCGCTTGGAGAACGGACGCATTTTCTGACTGTTCATCCCTTGGTTGAGAAGAAGAAGAGCCTCCGCGAGCCATAGTCTGCATATAATCAAACCGGTTAGTATTCTAGATTATAGGTTGGTTACTAAACATTTATGTGATTAATGTAGTTAAAGCCTGGCTAAACCCTCAAACTTTTTAGTGCCTAACATGGCTCTGATACCACTAAAAACCTTGTCACGCCCCGCTTCCCATTATACGGAAATATGGACACGCAACTGAGGCCTAGCAAATGATGGATACATCATCCATAAGCTCTAACAATTTAACTCAACAATATGAAAGATGACAATAACAATGAATGCAATAAAAATATCACATAAACATGAAAAATCCAAAAAGTGTCTCATACATAACAAACATCTGGAAAGTAAATAACTTCGGGTCAAGAAAGCCAGGAATACAAAGTTTGCAGTAACGTAAAAAGAAGTGAGAAACATAATGTAAAGCAAGTAAAGCAGGCTAGAATTCATCTCCGATCCTTAGAACACTTGATCACTAATTTCTTCTGGCAATTCTTTCTTCACTCCTGTAAATTCATCATCTCGAGTTGAGGAAGAGTAACACCAGTTAGAGAAAGTAACGAGTCGCAAGTAGTACAAGAAAGTAGGTAACAAGAACACGAATATAGCAAGAACATGGAATCATGTGTACCGGAAACAAATTATGTAACGAGGAATACAACTATGTAATCGAGAATCAGGTAATTTGACTTATAAACAGGAATCATGAACTAGTAAATAGGAATCATATAACTTGTAAACATGACATGTAACGTGTAAACACGAATATACATGCGCTCAGTGTTAATCTTAAGTCTAATAATTTAATCAATCATATCTAATGCACGCAATCATGCATCCCATACCACAGGTTCAAGTGCATACAATCAAGTTAACATTTAAACGCTAGTGGTGAACTCTATATGGTTATGTACTTGGGTCTTCTCAGGACTATAAAACTTGGTAGTAAACATGGTAAGTAACTTGGTCGGTAACTTGATCGGTAAACTTGGTCGGTAACTTGATCGGTAAACTTGGTCCGTAACTTGATTGGTAAACTGGGTCGGTAAACTTGGTCAGTTAATATGTAACACGGGAAACTAGGGCCCCCTTCCAAGTACTCTCCTATATTGTCCACTACTAGGTCTTTCCCCTATTACCCCAGCTTGTTATTCTTTTAAAATAATTAACATGAACAGTAAACATGATAACAGGTAACGGGACAGGATCATGGGGTATCAAAGTCTATGTAGTGCAGGTAATATAATTTATTTTCTAAAATGTAGGGAACAAACATATATGTAATTAAAAACATGAAGGCATAACTTTGGACAGCAAGACGTTGCTGTACAAATACTCACTTTCCCACTGCTACAGGAAAGTGAAATCAGTTCCGTCAGGAGTTCTCGAAACTAGACTCCCTGCCGGATCTAATGCATATTCACACGATACATTTAACTACAAAAACAAGGTCTACCAGCTAGTTCTTTATGAGTTGGCTGTGCAGGCAGCAACTCACTATCAGGTTATTATATGGATAATTCATCTAAAAACTTAACTAAAACTCTAACAGAAATTATAATTAAGTTCCTGTCATTGGTAATTAACATTCTTAAAATCCCCAGGACTAATTTCTTATGTTATCTTACAGTTCCAATTAATTTAATATGGCAGTGTAATTATAATAACAAATCTGGAATTTCGACAGTAAAGTAGTAAAACTTAAACATTTTGCATTCTATAAGTCGGATTGAGAATTCGTCAAGTGTTCTGGATTCCTCACACAGAGGGATACAACTTCTATTTAAATTTCTCGTAATGATTTCAACTACTACTAGGTCAAAAGTTCAGGTCTTTACTGGTCTAGTGTTCTAACAGCTGTTTAGGGTCAAGTTTACATGTATATAAAAAACAAATTCAAAAATCATATAAAAATTATATTACTACTCCTGATCAAGTCTAGTAGTATAATGATAAATATCAAGTCCTAACTCACCCACTAACATAATATTTTAATTTGTGAAACATGTCGGTGTGCTATAAGTAACAATCTGGAATGTGCAGACCTAGCAGTACGAAAAATAGGAGAACTAATTATCTGCAACTCGGAATTCAGATCCGTCAAATGTTCCAGAAACTAGATTCTCGAGCTATGACTTTCATTATAAGGGTTGACCTAATTCTAACAGCAATGGAGTCTAAAGTCCACTACAATACATGCTAGGTAGCGGGACAACAACATTGTAAATTTAACTAACGATAATTGGGATGTACAAATGAATATACCACCACGAGAGATTAACAGAGTATTCATGACTAGATGTTCAAGGGCTTTTCTATAATTACCAATAAGAAAACTTCACATTTCTATGGTAACAATTATCGAATTAAATATTTATACTACCACATCATAACACGATCAATAACATAAATCTTAGCATGGATTATATGTCTATGATTCTGTGTCATGTGTTCGTGTAATTCACAAAGATGTTCATTATCCTTTTACGTGTACGGGATTTACAAGAATCCACTGTACACTAATCGGTCGATCTAATCAACATGGGAAAGGAATGAGATTTTGTCAACGAATCAATCAAAACTACTTGCGGGATTCAAGACGAAGCTTGTACGAGAACAAGAAGAGTGTACGAGGAAGCAATGGAGGTGGAGAAGTGGCATTGGAGAAGATGAAGAAGGTGACGGTTGATGGCAATGGTGAGTCTTGGCAGTGGTGGAGTGTAGTGATTGTGGCTCGAGCGGTGCGGGGTCAGATGCAGTCTGGAGACAGTGGTTGCAGCGAGGCAGGGTGACGAAGGTGGCTGGCTGCAGTTGGGGCGTCGAAGGTGGTGAGGGGTTCGACAGTGGGCAGGTGTGGGGTTCGGGAACAGAGAAAGAAGAGGACGGGGAGAAAGAGACACACAGAGAGAGAGAGGAAGCTCAGGGGTTTTTAATATTAAATATAATAATAGGGTGATTAATTAGAGGAGTTATGGTCAATGGGGGATTTGAGATAGTGGGAGTAATGTTTGCTATTAGTGGAGAAGATTAAGGAGGGTGATTGTTATGCAGTTTAGAATTGTAAGGGTATTGGGTTTTAAATTGGTGGGCTTGGCTTTAAGTAGTTGGGCTTAACAATTAAGAAAATAATAATAATAATAATGGGCTAGGTCTGAACTCCAAATTAAATTAAATAATCAATAGTGATAATACTATGGGTATTGGGTTTGGTTAACAGAAATGAGCTTGGGCTCAATCAAAATAAATATATAATCAAATAATAATGAGATATAATGAATTAGGAGCCCGATTTTAAAATAATCAGCGAATAATAATAGGATTTTTTGGGCTAGAATGTAAATAATCAATCAATTAGAAAATAGAAGATAAGCTTATATATTGGAATATGATTTGTGTTAAAATATACAAAATGAATATAATTGTTGATTAGAAAAGATTTTAACAATAGTTTGAATGTTCTAGTGTGTACAATTGGGTTCAAAATAGCTGAAGAATTGTAGATAATTGGAATACAAGGATACGAATTTTTTTTGGTATAAACGAGAATGAGGGTTACACATCGAATAAGGGACGGCGCTCGACGGTGAGGTATAAACGGTTCACTGTGGTGGGAAATTGGTGCGGGCCTGGGTGGGTTAGGGTGATGCAGAGGAAGGGGTGGAGCAGGGTCAGCCAGTGCAGGAAGTGTTGTTGGGGGTTATGGGCGTGGGTCAGTGTGAACAGCAGGATAAGGAGGGGAAGGTTGGTGGACCATCTCCATCTCCGTTGGCCTACATCCCCCCATCTACAGTTCGAGAAGATCAATGGAATGGGGATAAATGAAGGTGAGGGTTCAATATGACATGAAAAAATAACTTAAAGACTACTTTTCATTTCCCCTTGTTTATGTAACATTTTTCTTGCTTGTTTTCCTCCCCTTTTTGGAAATACTTAGAAAAATGCAAATCCATCAATAGGATATATGAAACTATTGGCATTAACAGGGGAAATGAAAAATTGGCCAAAATATGTATGAAATTTTTTTTTTTGATTTTTTAGTTTTATTTGTTTGTAAGAGAAGTATGATGTCTTAATTAACTCCAAAAAGTTTTGCAAGTATCTATGTGGTACATTGGTAAGCTTTTTAATCGGTGAGTTGGAGATCGGAAGTTGAAATTCCTCTTGCATACAAAAACTCCCAGTTAACATATATTCGGGGTAAGTATGGGTGTGTGTGGCTACAGCCATATTCTAGAGGGGAAATACTTTTTTTAAAAATTAAGGAAATTTTAACCCCTTTAGGACAATATTTATATACCTAGATGTAGGTAATTAGAGCGTACCAAAGAAAATCCTAATTTTTAAAATTGGAAGGCTAATATTAAAGAAAAAGAATAAAATGGAAGGTTCACATTAATATATGTTGCCACAAACATATAAATAAATTGTATGAGGAGCTGCATCAGCTACTTTGTGTAACTTGAATTACTTCTTTAACTGTTTTTCCTATTTCTTAGTATATTTTTTAGAGAATAGGTCACAACTTTATGCAAGCAGAATTTGAACTCTATGCCTCTCTATCACCATCTTTACCACTTTGCTAAAACAACAATTTCCTAAATATTGGAAAAGCTAGTTGAGAGAAATGAAAAAAATTTGATCTATTCAGGTCAGATTGGGTGGGTGTCTGAGATTAATCTTGTGTTAGTAGGCTTGAAGATGTCGTTTGTGTTACCATTTGGGGCGACGGTAGTTGCTGTTGCGATTGACAGTGAACGCTGGACAAACTAGGTGATCAGAGGAAAAAGTTTATTTTTATCCTATTCAGATTAGATTGGGTGGGTGCCGGAGATTTCTCTCGTGTTAGTGGGCTTGGATGTGGCATTTGTATTACCGTTGAGGGCAATGACAGTTGCAGTTGTGGTTGGGGGTGATAGTGGACGGTAGACAGGCTAGTTGATGAGAGAAATAACTCAATTTTGACATATTCATGTCATATTGGGTGGGTGCCTGAGGTTTCTCTTGCATCATTGGGGTTGGAGGTGGCGTTTGTGTTATCGTTAGGTGGGATAGCAGTTGGGGTTGAGGATGGCTGTAACAGCGAACGGTGGTCAAGCTAGAGGATGAAAGAAATGGCTCAATTTTGACTTATTCAGATCAGATTGGATGAGTGTCTGAGGTTTCTCCTATGTCATTGGGCTTGGAGGTTACGTTAGTTGGGGGGACAGTTGTGATTGCGTTGGCGGCGACCATAGACAGTGGACAAGCTAGGAGATGAAAAAAGGACTCAATTTTGACCTATTCAGGTGAGATTGGGTAGGTGTTTGGTATTTGCTTTGGTTGGGTCGGTGGACAAGTAGGATTGGGGTTTGTTGTATTATATGAATGGTGGTTGTTATTATTTTTTGGGTATGAAACTTTTTTTGTATGGGGCAGGTTTTCTTTTTTGCAGAGAAAGAGTTTCATGACCCAATATGTTGGGTCTCAGGAAGTTTTTACTCCATCTTTTGGTTATATATTTTGTTAAACTCTTCTTAATAGAACACAAAGTGATTTTTTAAAAAAAATTCATAAATATATCATTTTCATATATTTGTCTGATGCGGTTTGTTTTTGGGGTATGGCTGCAAGAAGTGTGAGTTCTTGTAATTTCTATAGTGGAAGTTGCAGTACTGGCTCTGGTCCGACCCTCGGCTGGGGGATCGGCTTGAGAGTAGTAGGAGTGAGGTAGGGATCAGGTGCTCGGCTCGAATCCAGCAGCTCGGCTCAGATCTGTGATCTCGGCTTGGTCCTGGGTACCTACACACTACCTAGAAACACCGGGAGAAGTCCCGGCAGCAGGCCCTCCGACGATCTAGTTAGTCACTGGAAAAGCAACAGTAGCTAGGGTTTAGGAGGAGAAAGTTTGATTACCTTTTCAGAGAGGAGGGGGTCTGGTATTTATAGACAGAGGAAAACGGGTCTGTGACCCTGCTGGGCCGGGTCGGACCCATTTGCTCGTGGGCCTGACGTGGCAGAAGCCCATCTAGTTTCGGGTTGATCTGATGATCATAAAAGCATGGTTTTTTAGGGGATCTGGTGGTCCAGGAGGGGCCACGTCATCTGACCAGCATCAGGAGCCCCCCACTCCTGGAGGGCTGGGTAATCCAGTCGTATAGGAGTGATTTGCCTCTATAGGAATAGTAGAGCGGTGTGTATGGAAAAAAATGTGGTTCGTATCTTCTGAGAGAGGCTAGCAGAGTAGGATGAAGGGGATCCCCTTATGAGGGACGTCGAGAGCCGAGAAAAGAGGGTCGTGAGCCGAGCGTCGAGCGTCGAGCATCAAGCTCTTGCACGCTCGGATGCCGGGACCTGTTGCCGAGTCGTCGAGCGTAGAGCGCCGAGTCTTCCTGAGCTCAGGTGGCAAGGATAAACATTCGGATGCCGAGCCCAGAAGCTCGTCTATGGGAGCCAAGCGTGGCTTGTAATTTCTGCCGACCGTCGAGCCCTAAGCTTTGTGGAAAAAGCTAGGGGGTGGCTCGAGGTCACTGCCGAGCGCCGAGCCCCCATGCTTATTGGAAAAGCCATGTGGAGGCTCGGAATTGCTACCGACCGTTGAGCCCCCATACTTGTTGGAAACACTATGGGGTGGCGCGAGGTCACTGCCGAGCGCCGAGCCTCCATCCTTGTTGGAAGAGCCATGGGGAGGCTGGGAATTGATATTGCCCGTTGAGCCCCCATACTTGTTTGGAAAAGTTTATAAGGGGGCGTCGAGAGCCAAAAGTAGGGGGTCGTGAGCCGAGCGCCGAGCAACAAGTGCGAGCATTCATGAGCTCGGGTGTTGAGTCCAGAAGCTCGGATGTCGAGTCCAGAAGCTTGTCTGTGGGAGCCAAGCGTGACTCGGAATGGCCACCAACCGCCTTGCCCCAGAGCTTGTTTGGAAAAGCCGGGGGTGGTTCGAGGTCATTACCGAACGCCGAGCCCCCATATTTGTTATAGAAAGTTCTGGGGTTGCTCGAGGTTACAACCGGGCTCCGAGCACCAAAACTTGTTGGAAAAGCTTTCGTGTGGCTCGCAGTTAAAACCGAGCTCCGAGCCCCCATACCTTGGCATAGAAAGCTTTGGTATGGCGGGAGGTCACAACCAAGCTCCGAGGCCCCAAAACTTGTGGGAAAAGCTTTGGTATGGCTCGAGATCATGACTAAGCGCCGAGCTCCAAAACTTGTTGGAAAAGCTTTGGTGTGGCTCGGATTCCCCACCGAACGACGCGCTACAAAACTTACAAAGAAGTGCTTGAGTATGGCTCGAGGTCACTGCCAAGTGCCGAACCTCTATGCTTGTTGGAAAAGCCATGGGGAGGCTCGAAATTGCTACCGACCGGCGAGCCCCCATACTTGTTGGAAAATCTAGGGGGTGGCTCGAGGTCACTGTCGAGCTCCGAGCCTCCATGCTTGTTGGAAGAGCCATGGGGAGGCTCGGAATTGCTACCGACCGCCGAGCCCCCATACTTGTTTGGAAAATTTTATGGGGGGCATCGAGAGCCAAATGTGGGGGTCGTGAGCCGAGCACCGAGCGTCGAGTGCAGAGCATTCATGAGCTCGGGTACCGAGTCCAGAAGCTTGTCTGTGGGAGCCAAGCATGGCTCGGAATGGCTACCAACCGTCGAGCCCCAGAGCTAGTTTGGAAAATCCTGGGGGTGGCTCGAGGTCATTACCGAGTGCCGAGCCCCCATATTTGTTGTAGAAAGTTATGGGGTGGCTCGAGGTTACAACCGAGATCCGAGCCCCAAAACTTGTTGGAAAATCATTGGTGTGGCTCGCAGTTACAACCGAGATCCGAGCCCCCATACCTTGGCATAGAAAGCTTTGGTATGGCTCGAGGTCACAACCGAGCTCTGAGCCCCAAAACTTGTAAGAAAAGCTTTGGTAGGGCTCGAAATCACGACCGAGCGCCGAGCCCCAAAACTTGTTGGAAAAGATTTCGTGTGGCTCGGATTCCCCACCGAGCGACGAGCTCCAAAACTTACAAAGAAGTTCTTGAGTATGGCTCGAGATCACAACCGAGCGCCGAGCCCCAAAACTTATTGGAAAAGCTTTGGTCTGGCTCGAGGTTACAACCGAGCTTCGTGCCACAAAACTAGTTGGAAAAGTTTTGGTATGGCTCGAGGTTACAAGCGAGAGCCGAGCCCCAAAACTTGTTGGAAAAGCTTTGGTATGGCTCGAGGTCACAACTGAGCTCCGAGCCCCACAAGTTGTTGGGAAAGCTCTGGTGTGGCTCGAGGTTACAACCGGGCGCCGAGCCTCAAAACTTGTTGGAACAACTTTGGTAGTGCTCGAGGTTACAACCGAGCACCGTGCCCCAAAACTTGTTGAAAAAGATTTGGTTTGGCTCGAGGTAACAACCGACCTGAGCCCCCAGACTTGTTAGAAAAGCTCTGGTATCGGCTCGAGGTTACAACTGAGCGCCGAGTCCCAAAACTGGTTGGAAAGGTTTTGGTATGGCTCGAGGTTACAACCGAGCGCTGAGCCCCAAAACTTGTTGGAAAAGCTTTGGTATGGCTCTAGGTCACAACCGAGCGCCAAGCCCCAAAACTTGTTGGGAAAGCTTTGGTATGGCTCGAGGTTACAACCGGGCGCTGAGCCCCAAAGCTTGTTGGAAAATCTTTGGTATGGCTCGAGGTTACAACCGAGCTCTGAGCGCCAAACTTGTTGTTAAAACTGTGGTATGGCTCGAGATTACATCGAGCGCCGAGTTCCAAAACATGTTCGAAAAAGCTCTGGTATGGCTCAAGGTTACAACCGAGCTCTGAGTCCCAAAACTGGTTGGAACTGTTTTGGTATGGCTCGAGGTTACAACCGAGCGCTGAGCCACAATACTTGTTGGAAAAGCTTTGGTATGGCTCTAGGTCACAACCGAGCTCCGAGCCCTGAAACTTGTTGGGAAAGCTTTGGTATGGCTCGAGGTTACAACTGGGCGCCGAGCCCCAAACCTTGTTGGAAAAGCTTTAGTATGGTACGAGGTTACAACCGAGCGCCAAGTCCCAAAACTGGTTGGAAAAGTTTTGGTATGGCTCGAGGTTACAACCGACCGCTGAGCCCCAAAACTTGTTGGAAAAGCTTTGGTATGGCTCTAGGTCACAACCGAGCTTCGAGCCCCAAAACTTGTGGGGAAAGATGTGGTATGGCTGGAGGTTACAACCGGGTGCCGAGCCCCAAAACATGTTGGAAAAGCATCGGTGTGGCTCGAGTTTACAACCGATTGCCGAGCGCTAAACTTGTTGGAAAAACTGTGGTATGGCTCGAGATTACAACCGAGCGCCGAGTCCCAAAACTTGTTGGAAAAAGCTTTGGTATGGCTCGAGGTCACAACCGAGCATCGAGCCCCATAACTTGTTGGAAAAGTTTTGGTATGGCTCGAGGTTACAACCGAGCGCTGAGCCCGCAGAACTTGTTGGAAAAGCTATGGTGTGGCTCGAGATTACAACCGAGTGCCGAGTCCCAAAACATGTTGGAAAAGATCTGGTTTGGCTCGAGGTCACAACCGACCGCCGAGCCCCCAAAACTTGTTGAAAAAGCCTTGGTATAGCTCGAGGTCACAACCGAGCGCCGAGCCCCCAAAACTTGTTGGAAAAGCTCTGGTATAGCCCGAACTTTTACGGAACGACGAGGCTTAACTCGCTCCTCTGTCGTGGTAGAAAGGGGCAGCAACGAGCCACTGTACCGGCTGACAAGGCCGAGGGTAAAACCAAAATTTGATATGTCAGGATGACATCACGGGAGTGGAGATCGAGGCTTCTGAGATCCTAGTGGTCGTTAGATCTTGATGATCAAGATTGGGCGGTGGAGATTCTTTTGTAGAATTCGAGGAGTCTTTCCCACTATATATGTCCCCCACCTCTCCCTTCATTTCTTCACTTTGCGCTCTCTCTCTTCATAACAGGAATTTTTACCTCTTTGCTACCAGCGACAACTTTTACAGTGATCCTCCCGTTTTCTTGTAATCAGGTTAGTATTCTGTTTCCTTATGTCACGCTTTCAGTCCGATTCCGAGGTGAGTTCTTTGGGTCACGGTGTGGTGGAGGTCGAGCCACATTCGACGTCTTGGTCCCTGGACGACCTTACTTCGGAGGAGGAAGAACAGTCGGATTCGGTATCCGGGGGCACGAGTGATATGGTTCTTGACGTGGCCCTGTTGTGAAGTCTAATGCCAGAAGAGGGGTCGTCGGGGGAGGAGACTGAGGAAGGGTCTGAGAAGGAGCTTGTCGAGGAAGAGGGCGATCAGGAGGGGGGCAAAGAAGGAATCGAGGGAGAGGGCAACCAGGAGGGGGTGAAGGAGGAGCCGAGGGGTGGTAGCGGAGGAAGAAACAGGTCTCCCCCTTCTGCCCCCGTTGTCGACTCCATCTCCGGAGAGGAAGCCTCACCCCCGTAGGAGGAAAAGAAAGTGGATTCGGCTGGACAGTCCGAGCACGCCGTACGAGTTCGGTGAAGGGCTTGCGGTTCCTCCCCCGTCCAACAGGAACCCAGGGTCAATCAGGATGTATCCTAACGACATTGAGGAACTTGTCCAATTTACCGCGGGGCAGCGTGCATCTGATCGGACTATGATAAAGATGGACAATGTCCAGTGTGTGTCGAAGGCAGACTACCTACCGATATCAAGGGCTGCTTATTTCATCCCACGGGAATTTGAGCTACTGATTCCGAGCCCCGGTCTTTGTCCAACCACTGAGTTGGAGAAGAGTTTCTGTATGTTTCCCGAGGATGCTTTCATCTCGGGACTGATGTTGCCGCTGCACCCATTTATCAAGAGGATGCTGAGGTGGGGGATCTGAGTCCAATGTAGTACGGCCCAAACTCGTGGAAGCATCTGGTCTGCTTCATCCTAAAGTAGCAAGAGAAGGGGGTCAAGCTAAAGCTTAAGTATTTCTGCGTCGTCTTGGGGGTGAGCTCGCTTGGAGATATGGAGGGGATCTTCTATATGTCGCCACGCCCCCACAAGAGATTGATGCACGATCACCCGGACTCGATAAAGGCATGGAAGGAGAAGTACCTCATTGTCCGAAGCGAGAAGCCCTGGGAAATCCCCACAGTCTGGAATTATTTCAAGCTGAACCATAAACCCCCGAGGCATAGGGACTTGACGGAAAAGGACTGGGCCAAAGTGGATAAAATTGTAGAGGGGCACAACATTGGTTGGCCGTGCGTCACAGAGTTAAATCTGGCTCGAGCCGGACTGAGCCCTGTGCCCCCTGTATGTTTTTGTTTCCACTTTACTTAATTTTCTGCCTTCTTGTTAACATTTTTCTTTTTCTTTATTGATGGATGCAAAGAGCCTCGAGACGAGGAATGCCCTCCTGGCTTTGGTTGCAAAGAGGAGAGCCGACAGGGAGAAGCCTGCCAAGGAGAAGGCTGCCCCGGCAGCAGGGTCCACCCAGGGGGTAGCCCAGGGGGCGGCCCAAGGTTCTTCGGAGTGGCCTCCGAAGAAGTCAAAGATAAGACACTCGTCTAGAGGGCCGAAGGATTCGGAGCCGAGCTCCAGTAGTAAGAAGGTGACAGAGGTCTTGAAGGCAGGGACCTCAACACTTCACCCTGATGCCCAGGAAATGGTGGGCAAGAGGGGTCTAAGGTTGTTCGCCCCGGATTAGGCGATTAAGGAGGGCGACACCATGACGGCGGGCCCGTTCGCGGTGGAGGTGGTAGAAAAGCTCACCACGGAGCGCGACCGGATGAATATGGCGACAGAGACGTCTGAGGTGGCCTACATGAAGTGGGCTCAGGTGCAGGTTGCAGTAAGTATTTGTTAGTTATCTGCTTTGTGCTTAGTATTTTTGAGTTTTTGCGTCTAACTCAATGCTCCTCGGCTAGGCGCTGCTGCACGGGGAACATCTAAGGAAGTGCCTAGAGAAGGAGGTTCCATAAACTTAGAAATACGTGGCACAATTCCCAGCATCAACCTCAATTGTAATCATAAACATAGTACAAACACAGGAAAATTTTAAAACTTTTATTACACCATTTCTTTTACAAAGCACAGCGGAAATCAAACACCTAGAATTACAATTTTCTCTTTACAATCAGTCTCTTTACCAAGATTTGCATAAAAATTTACTATTCTACCACATGCTCCCAACTCCATGGTAATGATACCTACCTGTAAAATATGAGGCTAGAGATAACCCTAACCCCCAAAACTACAGAGGTCAGCCATAACGGTGTGAGTGATATTCAAAAGAAATACACTTAAATGAAACTTAAACAACAAAATCATAGTCAACATATTAAAAGAAATATAAAATAATAATAAATAAAACATAAATCATCAAGTGAAACTATGCTAATTGTCAATTGTAAGGAAAACAAAGGAAAACATGTATAAATCAAGTCAAGGAATTCACAATGCATATGATAAAAGCTAATGCATACTTATCGGATTCTATGCATCCCACAATACATAGGTCCGGTGCAAACCCTTATCGTTCTCCATTTGATTGGGTTCAATCCCACATTATGCAACTATCCTACTACAATGACAACTACGAGATTTAGACATTTTGCAAGTCTCGGCTCTCGCCCTTGGAATACTGGAGACCAATCCCCTCCGTGGATCATTCTATGGCCTATTTCATCCATCGTCCTAAAATATTGGGGAATGTCTCACTCTGAAGGTCATCTTGGAACCCTCATTGCACAAACATCCCATGAGCATCTCTCTCGTTCTTGGAATACTGGAGATCAATCCCCTTCGTGGATCATTCTGTGGCCTATTTCATTCATCGTCCCGGAATATTGGGGAATGTCTCACTCTACGTATCATCCTGGAGTCCATAACTCACATTTGCTCCCATTTCGTTATATCACCATCTAGTGTTTGTCCTTATATTTATTAAGTTCATTTAATTAATCACAATTTCCTAGAGTTAGTGTACCTTACCGTACTTAACTCAACTAATCAACATCAAGGCCGCAACTAGCCATAACCACAAAATATTATATGCCAGTATACTAGGGTCTCACTCAACCTATAAAGACTAAAAATCCCAAGGTTATCACAACAACTTATCTTTTGAATTCGTATAAGAAGTTAAGAGAATTTCTAAAAAAAATCCATTAAATCAAAACCAATGTCACACCCCGCTTCCCAAAAATACAGAATACGAGTACATAACATTGGCCCAGCGAATGACTAATGTCACCCATAAGCTGTTTATCCAGTTAACTCAGCAATATAATCAATATAGAACAAATGCGCAGACAATAATAATAATCTCATGAACAATAATACTTGGAATGAAGCAATATGAAATATCCAAATAAAAAAATCTAACGTCTGGAAACAAATTATAAAATTCGGGTCATAAGCCCAATACAATAATAAATTCCAACACAATAGTAACAGGTTTCAATACAATAAGTTCAATAAAACAATAAGCACCTAGAAAGCATTAAATCTTCAGAAAGTTTGTTCTCCAATTCCTGCAGGTAATTCTCCATGATCACATGTAAACACTTCATCTAAAAAGAGGAGAAAAAATGTCCTTAGAGCAAGTCATGGACAGTAAGTAGAGAAAGCACGGAACAATGGAATAATAATATAACAATGAATTCAATAGACAAATATGAACCAATAACATGGGACAATAGCAATAATCAATATCATTAATAATCGATGCAATGGTGTAAACAATGATTCGATAATCGATAACAATATTCAATGATCAATGTCAATAACACTTAGAAAATATTTGGTAGCAATAGGAACAATAATGTACAATATGCAATGTCGATGTTGTGTCAATTCTTAAGTCTATTATTCATTTTTAATCCTAACTAATGCACGTACTGCTACATCCCATTCTACAGGTTCGATGCATGCAATCAATTTCGTTTAGACTTAAGTAGAAGATTCTATATATCATGTACATGGCACGATAACATTATTTGCAGCATTGGTGCACACTCGTTAGCTCAATAACAATAAAACAATACACGATCAATTAGGATACTGTAGTCAGTAATCCAACAATAAACCAATAACAATAACAATAGCCGACACACAATATTTTGGGAAACATGGCCCACACTTCTGCATACGGTCACTATGTTATCAACTACACCAGTTAATTCCTTAAACCCCGGCTTATTAATTATTTTATTAATACAATAATACAATATGCAATTCAGAGACATTAGGTGAAATGATAGTAACAATAGGGAAACAATAAGATGATAAACTTGGATAGGACAATTAGGATGATGACAATAACTCATTAGGATCATGTAATACAACATACACACTTCGATTCATGCAATACTATAGTATAGGAATAATTTAGCATTTAAAATCTGGAATATAAAATTCTGGACTACAAGAGTCCTATATACTAAAACTGAATTTCCGACTGCTACAGAAATCGAAAACTGAATCTGTTAGAAATTCTAGAAACTAGACTTTCCAACTAATCCAACTCATATTTAAAGTTCAAAATCTAACAATAGTAGCTAGGTCAAACACATCATTCTTTACAAATTACATGTTCAGGCAGAAATTCGACATCAAGTTGTTATATTTTTAGAATTAGCAAAAACTCGATATAAAATTCATTAAAAATATTTATTAGACTCCTAAACATGTTAATTAATAATCTGAAAATTTTCAGAGCAATATTTTATCATTTGATCATCCTTTTAATAGGTTAAACATGAATCACGCAACAAACTGAAATTCTGAAAATAAAAATACAGCAGTAGTAAAATGATCATAACTTTTGCTACACAACTCGAAATTCAGCGACTCAGGATGTTCTGGAAACTAGAAACATAGGGTTACAACTCTTCTTCAGAAATTTATTTATTTTATGATCATTTACTGGGTCAAATATAGCAGACAACATACAGCCAGCAAGCAACGTACAGGTTTTCGAATATTTTTCATGAAACAAATGATGGGTATCAATTCTATTAGTCGATAAACTTCATAATCATCATGATGGTATAAAAACATGATCAATAAAATTAAGAACACATACATGCATTAATTTTTCATCAACCAAACATCAATCGATCAATCAAACATACAACCTAGCAACTGTTTCTACAATAGATTAGTTGTGTGACAATTATATGGATAACCCTATTATCAATTCTATATGAACACATGAAAGATTCAATTTTTGGAGTCAATAGAGGCACGATGTCAAGAATATAAGGGTTAGCTCGTATAAACCCTCAATAGACCCAACTAAAGAGATGAACAATGTATAATACGATGAACAATGGGATCTACTTGCAAGAGTTTCAATAAAACTTGAATTTGACTCAATAACAATTCAAGATGAAAAAGACTTATCTTAATGACGGTTAATTTGAGTATCAAGAATGACGGGATAAGGATCCCGGAGCAACGTAACCACGAACACACAAATTAGCACATGCGAACTACGTGTGAAAGAGAACAAAGCAACCACAGCAACAATGGTGGCAAGAGTCCACGTCGGCAAGAGGGGCAATAATGTCAGTGGCGGCTGACGTCGATGAGGTGGGGTGGTCGATGGCGGTGGGGTAGTCTCTGGAAGGCGTCGACGAGAAAGGGCAGAGAGGCATTGGGTTCTGGTGCTGATCGACGGGAAACAGGGCGAGGAAGGGGGTCGGGGGTTGCTGTATGGGTGTCGACAGGAGAGGGCGGTGCTCAGGAGGCGTCGGAGGTCGGGGAACGTCACTGGAGAAGAACCACAGTAGGGTTTCTAGATTTTGGCGGGAAAACGAGGTCGGGGAGAGAGAAACGGGAGGAGGGAGAAAGAGGTGAGAGATTAGACGGCTATTAGGGTTTCAATTTGTGTAATTTATCGTTCGCAATAGCATTATATTTATAGGGTGCGATTTAGATGTTGGGTTAGTGGTTTACGATCCAATAATAGTGGGTTTGGGTCAAGAATTAATTGTGGTTAGATTTTGGGTTCAATAAGAGATGGAATTAGAGACAATAGGTTCGAAAAAAAAATACCAACAATCAAATAAGAATAGAATCATCAAGAAAATTGACTTAACAAAATAATCAGAGTAATCTTATGAAAAAATTTAATTAAAGTAATCAAGAAAGAAAAATAGGGTATTTTATTCAATTGCAAATAAAATATTACAAAAGTGGGGAAAATGAAATGAATGAAAATGTTAGTTACAACCAAGCACCTCCACGTGCAGCCATAACCATATAATTTGCTCAATAAAGCTGAAACAGTCTAAATCAGAACTGAAGCAAATAGTGGAAGTTAACTCGTAACGGAATACTCTTCAAATTCGAAAAACATATACCCTTCTAAAACCACCAAAGTAGAATTTAAATACTTAATAAAGTTGAGAACACCTACTCTCTGGAAATAAAAGCAATATGAATCTAAACACTCTGGAAAACAGAGATTTAACATTTATAAAAGTTGAATAAATAATCAAAAACTGCAGAAAAATAGATTGTGGAAGGTCAAGCCATGGCAGTCGACTGACAGCCATAGTATAAAATACTCCGGTCGATTGTCATCGTTCAAAAAGAACAAAAAAAACCCAAGATTGTGACAGTCGACCAACAAGCGTAGTACAAATCACTGCGGTCGACTATCATTGTTAAAAGGCTACAAGCTAGGCATGACGATCGATTGCCACTTCGCGTTCAAATGCATTGCGGTCAACTAACATGTCGAGTCTGCTTCAACCGAAATTTTGCGACTCCTCAAAACGGATACATGTTTATATATGAATAAATACGTGGATTCTCATGATAAAATCTACACTTTAATAAGCGCATATCTTGGCCAACTCCATCTCAGTTCATACATCAATCAAATCTTTTCATAAACTTCACAAAATCTCGAATTTTGAATCATAGCATTGCACAAAAGATTTAAGGAAAACTCTTTCATGAAATCACTTGGTCATCAATAAACTCCATCACGGTTACTTCTTTTACAGGAAAGGTGAATACACATACACATCAAAATTGAGATTCATCGAGAAGTAGACATTCATTAACAAATATTTCAAATCTCTATTCAACTAAACTCAAGTTCTTCCTTTTTCTCATTAGATCCACCTCAAACAACAACCCACTCTTCATTCCAGCCAAATCAGTAAATAAAGAGGGAAAAAAGCAACTAATAGTTCATCAGTCATCCATATGCATATAAGAAATCATCATTGAATTGCATACTAGTCACACATGATATAATTTGACAAATAGGTCAACAACTCTCATACAATTAAAAATTTTGTCTTTATCAACTAGATGTCAAATCCTACTAGTCTTATGCACATTCCACATCAATTCATACATGATAAATCAAGCATGATATAATATTTAGGATCAGTGCAATAAAAATAAGTTTTCGGCCAACTTCCATGATAGATCACACATCGATTTCTAATTTATTCGTGAAGATGTTGTTTTGATTATTCATTCACTAAAATTCATCAATTTATAATCCAATAAGATCTCATCATGCAAGCTATGCAATTAATCATCCTATTTCGCAACATATAATCAATTCATCATATAGATAGATAACAACTTAAAGAACTACTACTCACCCGTCACATTTATTTACTACGTCAACCATAAAATCCTTTGGCATGCATCCTACCAGACAAGGCATCCTATTCAACAAATTTAGAACAAAATAAAAGTATCACTCACCTTTAAAGAAGATTAACTTGAAGAAACAAAAGTAATAAGAAAGCCTTCTCCTCCTTTTGCAAAGCTTCAAGTTCCAATACCAAAATAATAATGCAAAGTTGAGTTTTTGCGTTTCACAACAGTGGGCGGCTGCAACTCTCTAAATATAGGCTGGGATGCTCTTTTAGGTTTTTAAGAAGATTTACAAAATATTCTTTTAAGAGATAACTTTACAAATACAAAATGTTTGCTGTTTGGGTGCTTGATTCGTTGTTTTGTTGTTTTGCACGTAGAGTGCACGTGATTTCGTGTTTCATGATCGTGGTTCGTCACCCGAGATTCTTATCCCATTATTCTAAATATTCGAAATTAACAACTAAAACTCAAGTCTCTTCTTCAACAAGTTTATTGTTTTGTTCAAGATTATTTGATCTCTGCAAGTTGTTCCAATCCTTTTTATCATACTGCTATTTGAAATTTTGTTGAAGTATATTGAGGGTTTACACGAGCTAACCCGATATATTCTTAACATCGTGCCTACATCTTTGGTCTAAAACCTAGTCCCTCTTGTACATTTGATGTGTCTAATTTATATACAAATATTTGTACTCATTTACCAATTAAAATCGCTTGTTTTCGTTGATATTGTCTATAATTCATCCTATTTCTATAAGATTTCATTTAATTAATTATTTTTGAAGAAATAATATTTTTGATGCAAAAAAGTAAAGATTTGTGGAAAAAATCAACAAACTAAGTAAAACAATGGATTTATCATTTTTTATTGTTTTGTTTAGTAAAAATAATTTTAGAAGGATTTTGATGAGCTATTATGATTTGTAGTTAGTTTAATTAATTTTGACCTAATTAATTTTATTTAATTTAAATCCTAAATTTTGGTCCTATTTTGTGTATGCAGCAGCACGTAGTTGAAAGAACAGGAAAGAAATGGAGAAAAGAGAAAGAAATAAAATTCTAGATTAAAAAGGAAGGAAATAGATGAAGAGAATGGATCTTTCTACAAAAAGCGCAAACCCTAACTCCTCTTCCCGTTCTCTATAAGTACAAGCAAAGGGAGAGAGAAGAAGCAGGAGGTGACTGCTACGAATATTAAAGAAAAGAAAAAAAAAGTAATATAACGAAACAAAGAGAGAGATCAAATCTCTCTCTGCTTTTGCACATCTTCCAAGAGAGAACAAAAGAAAAAGGGGAGCACGTGTGGGCGCTGACATGGAGTTTGCTTCCCCTCTTACGTGCAGTGTTCAAGACGCAAATAAAGGGAGAGAAGGAGTACTGATGTGCTGACCTGGCGTGCGACTAGACAGCGACCCACTGACGAGACAGCTTCCACGCATGCTGATCGACATGAGACGTGATAGCGCTACGCAGCGACGGGTGTGACAGGCCTGAGGTGCTGACTAGGCGTGGGCTGTACGGCTCTGACGGCGACAGTTTTGGGTTCGGTTTTCGGTTCTAGGAGTTAGGTTTGCATTAATTTTTTATATTTTTGTATATCTTCTTCTCTATAATTTTTTATGGAATCCCAAATAAGTTTTGTTAGTTTCAAATTGAACATGAACTAAATTTCTTGTTCTAGAGGCTAAGATGTAGCCGAGTTTTGTTGAAAACAAATTTAAATTCCTTATTATTACTCTATTTTTTCTGGTTGTGTTTTAATTTTTATTATTTATGCGTACAAAATGGTGGATAGACATTTGTATGATTTTTCAAATCATAAAGAGACCAAACAGGTTATTTGTGATTAATAAAAATTAACACTGCATATTGGAGGACGTGACCGTTAAGAAATCCAAATTTTCAATTAATAATTTGATGGATAGGTGAAGAATTAGTTGAGAATAATTTTTAGACTACGTGGATAGAGTGGTTAATATCTTTAGGATTTTGGTCTACAATTGGGAAAGATAATATTTTTATTTATAAGGAATTATAATTTGTGTGTGTGATAAACGAGGTGAACCAAGAGCCTTAGAACTAATTTTACCTTTAGCAAATTACAAGAGCTTCATAGTTTCACAGCCCTCTCCCTCTGCACAAATTTAGTTAGTTTTAATTAGATTAAGTTAATTTAGTTGTTTTATTATTTATAAAATTCAATCTTCCAAACAGTGATTCATCTAGTAATATCGGTACTCAATAAAATATCTAGTCCCTGTGGGTTCGGCACTATACTCATTTAACTATATTACTTGTTGCGATTTTGTACACTTGCAAAAATACACATCAAGTTTTTGGCGCCGTTGCCGGGGACTAGTTATTCTTTTATTGATATTGAAAATTGCTAGATTATTGCTAGTTTGGATTTTTGTAATTATTTTTGTTTTATTATTATTTTACATCTTTATTTTCTTTTGACTAACTTTTACTTTTATTTATTTTTCTTATTTTACCTTTTTTTTAGTTTTCTAATTTTTTTTCTTTTTTTGATACTTATATTTCAGGACATACACGTACATTATCATGGGGAATGATGAAAACAGGTCTTTGAGAGACTATGCTATGACCTCAATTTATGAGTCATGCATAAAGAAGCCGGTTATTGAAGCTAACGATTTTGAGATTGAACCGGAGATTATTCTATTGATTCATAAGACTGTTCAATTTTGGGGACTACCGCACGAGGATCCTTACGCTCACATTTCAAACTTTCTAGAAATTTGTGACACTTTCAAGCACAATGGAGTATCAGATGATGCAATCATATTGAGACTCTTTTCTTTTTCACTATGAGATAAAGCGAAGGCTTGGCTACATTATCTACCACCCGGTAGTATTACTACTTGGGAGAGACTTGCACAAAAATTTCTATCCAAGCATTTTCCTCCAGCAAAGACAACAAAACTAAGGAATGATATTGTCACATTTACTCAATTTGCGACCGAGTCTTTGTATGATGCATGGGAGAGGTACAAAGAGTTATTGAGAAAGTGTCCTAACCATGAACTACCGAAATGGCTGCAAATGCAAACATTCTATAATGGTTTGGGAGTTACACATCGATCTATGGTTGACGCAGCAGCTGGTGGTGCACTAATGAGCAAAACTTACACAGCAGCCTATGATCTTTTAGAGGAGATGGCATCAAATCATTATCAGTGGTCTTCAGAGAGAGCAATGCCAAGAAAAGTGGCTGGAGTTTTTGAACTTGATCCATTTTCTACTTTAAATGCAAAAAATGATATTTTATCTAAACAAGTAGAAAATATGAATTTTCATGCTATTCATTCTAATATGATTTGTGATCTTTGTGCAGGAAATCATTCAAGTGCAAATTGTCAAGTGGGGAACCCTTTTGCTCCATCAAATGCCGAACATGAAAAATTTTGTGTCAAACTTTCAAATGCAAAACAATCATTATGCAAACACATACAATCAAGAATGGAGAAACACCCCCAATTATCTATGGAACAACAATCAAGAAGCAGTTATACCACCTCAAAACATTCCACAGCAAGAAAAGAAGCCGACACTTAAAGACATGTTTATGCACTACATGCAAAGGGCAGAACAATACATACAAAAGACAGATTTGGCAATCTAAAATGTTGCAAATTCAACTTCGGCTTCCATTCACAATCTTAAGGTACAAATTAGTCAATTTTCAAATATTCTTAACGAAAAAACTGCAGGAATATTACCACGCAACACAGTTGTCAATCCCACGGAGCATGTCGAGGCTATAACACTAGGAAGCGAGAGGACAATTGAACAACCACAAGAAGAAAATGGCGAACAGAATGTGGTTGAAAAGCAAAGTGAGATTGAACAAATTGTGGAGGAACAAATTCAGCATGAGCAAGTAACTTTTGATGTTTTTAATTCCATAAATTTTCCTCCTGAAGAACAGTCATTTATTCAAGTAAGTGAAACTGATTTAATTGTGGGCGAGAAACATAAGGCTAAATTTGAAAAATTACCAATCGAAATATGTCCAATAAGTTCAGCAAGTCTTGAAACTCAGAAAGAAAATTTTTCAGAATGTGTTATGTATTTGGATGCTGAACCTTCTATTTATTCATTTTTTCAGCATAAATTCAAAGAGGTGGGGGAATCAAAGACATCATCATCACGAAGGAAACGCCTCAAACTGGAGCTTGAACCTGATCCACACAAGAAAAGAAAAATTAGAAAGGATGTTTTAATGTTGTTGGATCGTGGCGTTACATAACCATCTCACCCCCATGTCTAGCTGAAAACTTAAAACTTAGCGCTTCTTGGGAGGCAACCCATGTTTTATTTTATTGCATTTAGTTTTGATTTATCTTTTAGTTTATTTTATTTTAATTTTTGATTTTATTTTGTAGGATTGCATAAATCTTGAAAGTCGTCGCGCGTGCAGAAATTTAAAGACAAATCAGGGGAGAAATTCTGAACTTTTGCATTCTTTTTGTTTTTCTGTTTCTTTCCCACTGAGGACAATGTGATATTCAAGTTTGGGGGGAAGGTTTACAAATTTATTTTTATTTTTATTAATGAAAAGAAAAACAAAATAAAAGAGATTTTAATTAGGCTTACTATTACACTTTTGAGTTCTTTATTGTGATGAGCATTGAAATATTTGTTTTTTTGGGATAGACAATTTCTTATAAAGCAAGAGTAAGTATACTTATTTACTTTAGGATTATTGAATTTCACAATTCCTTACAAAATTGTGTGGGTCATGCTATTATACATAAAAGACAAATGTCATGCTTTTTCTTTTGATTATCCCCTTTGATCTAGTCCTAAACAGAGTTTAAGTAAATAGACTAATAATGAAAAAAAGAAAATTTATGAATAAAGTCAATCTACTCCAATGTTTTGAGTTGCTTAGTAACTAGGGGTATTCATCACCAATGTTTACTTTTACGTAAAACGACAACTTGAAATATGAGTATGCAAAGCACTTTAAGTTTGTGACTTGTTGAGTAACCGGGTGAATTCATCACAAATATTTTGCATTCGCGTCAAAAGACAAGTGACAACTTAGAGAAGAGACTGAAAAAAAAATTATAAATATATATATATATATATATATATATATATATATATATAACTCTAGTTTGCTACTCGGTTTGTAGTAGAGGGAAGGGATAATCATAGATTAAGTTGTTACAACTACAATTACATTAATTGCATGACAAATACGATTGGGTTGGGAATTATGAATAAATAATTGCACTAGAGAAAGTGGGTATGCTTAGTTTTACTTTATTTACTATTGTTTATATTTTTAATTGAAATTTTGATGCTTGCATGATGAGAATTCTTGGTGTGATGGGTTGAGTCTACTATTATTATTCACTTATTCATGTTTCTACTTTTTGCTAGAGCACAAGCAAAATCTTAAGTTTGGGGGTATTAATATAACAAAACAGAGAGAGAGATCAAATCTCTCTCTGCATTGCATATGCACGTTTATATGAACAATAACTAGATCCATGTGATAGACTTGTTTGATGAATTGTATATCTTAGATTGAATTTAATTAACGAATTGATTATCTTGCCTATGAAATTGCATCTTAAAACTGGAATTATGCATGTTAAACATCTAGCATCACTTTGATTATTAATTAGCATGAACTATATGGTTGTATGATTAAGTTGTTGCCTATGCATATCAAAATAAATTCTGGACTGCTGTTTGTTCCTTCTTGTATCAAATTTTCGACCATGTTGCTGTTGTAATTTTAAATAACTTTCTGAACATGAGTTATAGCCCCATGAATCTATTTTCTAGAACTTTTAACGGATCTAAATTCTGAGTTATAATCTGTTAGAGATCAGTATTTTAGTACAACTATGTCTGAATTTCCAAATTCACAAATTCATGCATATCTTTCTGTTTCATAATTAAATTGAACATGATAACAGTAAAATAAAAATATAAAATAAATTTGGCTGAGACTAGACATGTGTAGGAACCACCTTGAATTTTTGTAGATTTAATTGATGAGTTTTCTGACCCAAAACATATAGGTGAACACAATTTATAACTTGCTGCCTGAACCTAAAATCTGAAAAGAATAGAATTTTCACCATAGTTTCTATAGTTTTTATATGTCGTATATATATTTTCTGGAACCGGTAGAGAGTCTAGTTTCTAGAACTTCTGATGGAACTAGATTTGTTTTTCTGTATTAGCAGTAATCTATGTTTTTGTACAGGAACGTCATGCTGTCCAGATTGTGTGATTTGTGTCAATTTAATGTGTTTGCTTCTTGATTTATCTTTAACGAGTAGAATTAGACACACCTAGCATAATAAAATATTGACACCTTCTTGCATGCTCACATAGGTTGAAATAAAATGATAACAACTTGGTAGTGTACAATCGGAAACTGTACTCGGTCGGGACCTACTGCTTGACTTGTACTGACTGATGGCCATAAAATACTACTTGATAATCAATGTCTTTGAACATTAAACACTGATTACTGGGCCGAATACACGAACAGTAAATTCACCATCAGTGTAAAGCATACACTGTGTGCTTGTGCGGAACCTGTGGAATGGGACGCAGTAGTACGTGCACTAAATAGGATTAATAAAATAATTAATAGCCTGCATTTGAAATTTCATGCTTGATCGCGTGTACTGTCACCAATATTGAACTTGAATTGAAATTATTAATTAAATGCATGATTAAACATGGACCCTTGACATGATTTCCATTCCTTGTCTTTGATGTTGACTTTGATCCTGCTCTTTTTTCTTTTGATATACCATGTTCCTATTATTCTCTGTTTCCCTTTACTTGCTGTCCATAACTTGCTCTAAGGACATTATTTTCTTTCCTTTTAGATCAAGAGTTTACAGATACTGGAGGAACAATACCAGAAGGAATAGGTGAGCAACGAATCTAGAAGATGTAGTCCAAGATTAGATTGCTTGAATTAATTTATTGCTAGATTTATTTCTTCGAACAATGTCTTGATATTATAGTTTGTTTTTGGACTTTATAACCCAGAGTTTGTTTTATCCCATATATTGGATATTATTATTTGGATTATTTCATTTATTTTTAAAGTTAATCTTGTTTATGTGATTATATCTTCTTACGTGGTTGTAATTTTTTTTCTTCATATTGTTGAGTTAGTCTGGTACAACTTACGGATGGTGTTTACATTATTCACTGGGCCTATGGTACGTACTTGTATTCCGTATTTTGGGAAGCAGGGTTGTCATGCCCCGCTTCCCAAAAAGAGAATACGGAATACGGATACGCGACAAAAGCTCAGCGAATGATTTTCATCATCCATAAGCTGTTCAAGAATCTTTACAACATTTCACGAAATAATCAGAATCGGAAGCAAAAGTATCAACCAATCATGCACATATGAACCAAGATACCAACAAGAATACTTGAAACCAAACATATTAATCTCAAATAGTCATGATCTGAATAAGTCGACAAAATCCTGGGTCACATTGCCCAAATACAAGAATAAATCCAAGTACAAGAAAATAATTTGTTCAAGCAACTACAAAGTAATAATAACAAGATCCAGCACTAATACTTCATCCCACTAATACCGTCTGGAACCTGTTCTCCAAAATCTGCAATTTAACAATTGCAGGAAAGAGGAAAAGAGAAAACAAGTACTCGTCAATTGCAAGTTACGGACCGCTTGTAATGCAGGATACAAGTACATAGGGAAAACTAACTAACAACATGGAATAGGCATGATATCAAGTATAACGACTAGCATGTAAGGTGAAAAAGTAGAAGTAGCATGTATCAAGTGTCAAGTGAACAAGTATCATGTAAACAAGCAACAAGTGTCGAGCAAGCAAGTAAACAGGTAACATGTGTCAAGTATCGAGTACAAGTAGCAAGTATCACGAATCAAGTAACCAGTAACAAGTGTCAAGTAGTCAAGTACAAGTGTTAAGTATCATGTTCAAGCAACAAGTCTCATGTATCATGTAATCAAGTATCAAGTAAGCATATATCAGGTTCAAGTGTCGTATATTAAGTCTTGCAGTTATTACTATCTAAGTAGAGCTTCATGTGACATCCTTTTATCACATGGTTGCTACAGTCAACACAATTTCGTTTTAGATTTCATAGTGGACCATATAGGGCATTGTACTCAGGGACAAGCCTCAAGAAATTAAGTATCAATCCTCAAGTATTAAGTATCAAGTCAAGTTAAATATCAAGCCTCAAGTAGTGAAATATCAAACACCAAGTAGTGAAATATCAAGCCTCAAGTAATCAAGTATCAAGCCAAATCTCAAGTATCAAGTCAAGTCTCAAGTATTAAGTAACAAGCCTCAAGTGGTGAAATATCAAGCCTCAAGTAATCACATTGAATCAACAGATTCTCTTCCGAGTACACGTTTCTGAATTATCTACTTTAGATCTATCCCTTTAAACCCCAGCTTGGTTAATTTTATTATAAATGTCAAACAAGCATGTATGTGTCATAAAACAAGTAAGTATATCATGGTATGATCAAGTGACAAGTTCAAGTTATAAGATAAACATGTACAAGTGCAGGATAACTTACAAAACAATAAAATCACCAAATCTCAAGTTCAGGACAGCAAGACCATACTGTAGAAAAATTGAAATTCCCAGTGTTATAAACAGGCAAATATGAATCCGTCAAAACGTCTAGAAAATAGACTCCCAACCGAATCCAGAGAGTATAAATAAGTTATATAGTATTTCAAAAAATCATAACTCAAAACTGATTTAAATCCAGAAAATACATTTAGGCAGAAATCAGTAAATCAAATTCTCAGTCAGAAAAACAGCATCAAAACTCAATAAATAAATTCACGAAAAATCTGGGGTATTCCCCTATCTGTTTAGTATCAAAATATAAAGTTTCATAATTTTCCAGTAAATTTAGTTTAGTCATCAAAAATAAGAAAACATCAAGAAACGATAGTTTGGCAAATCTGGAATTCCTAACACTGCTGTACGAAAACTATAATATCTCGCAAACCGTGAAACGAAATCCAAATCTGCCAAAGGGAGATGAAAATAGACAATATAAAATAACTTTCATATTTCACAAATATTTTTCATACAGTCAAAGAAATCAGGGTAAAAATATGATTCTTTACAGAATAGCGAGTACAGTCTTTATAAACAAGCATGAAATGACATATAAAACTCATCAATAAAATCTGCCAAAATTCTGGGTAATTCCTAGATAAGTATAGAAAAATTGATCAAAGTTCTAGATCAAAATAATTTGTATAGCACAAGTATCAAAATAATTTAGTCATCAAAATCACCGAGAAACGAAATCTAGAAAAGATCTACACCTCTATAGTAAAACAGTCATATCTCACACATACGAAAACAAAATCAAGTAAGGTCGGAGGGGTTGGAAAGAAGACGAATTCCTCTAAAAATAATATTTTATACTGAAATTAAGATTCTGAACTTAATATGGCCTAAATTACTGATCAAGATAGATCATCGACAAAACACAAAATTTCTTCAAAAATCAAAATCAACATAGATCCAACGAAACTTGATCCACACACAACCAAACATGAAATCGAGTCTACCAAGTGTCCAAACATCATGAAATAGGGTAATTAACATATCCAAGACAAGTCTATCACATGGATATCAACAAATATCCAAATTCTCACAAAAATCCAACATACATGACCAAATCCAGAACGGGCAAAACCTAAGTTGTTTCATGTCAATTTTGTGTCGTGAGTCAACTATGGTCAAATAGCACTATAGAGACAACTCATCAATCATATATCACACACGAGTTGACTCTAGAACCAAACTACTCTACAAGCGGTATTTTTGACTTGTATCATACAAAGGAATTTGAGTACAAGTTATTTGCCTTAACCGAAGACGAAGAACGATGAAAATCAAGAATAACGGGAACGGATCCCAAAAATGAACAAAACCCACGAACCGAAATCCAACACAAGTGCAAAAGCTCCAACACGTGCAATTCAACAAAGTGAGAGAGAGATACCAAAGGGGGTCGGGCGTCGGCTGGCCTGCAGCTAGCTGGCTGTCTCTTCGGCTGGTCTACAGCGGCGGTCGGCAGGGACGAAGAGGGATGAGGTGGAGTTGAGTGCTCGGGTGTATGGAGATGGTCGGCTATGGCTTGGGGATCGGGATTTAGGGCTTGGTTGGGTGCAGCTGAGGAAGTAGGTCGGCTAGGTGGCATCGGGTCTGGGTAGGGGTGTCGGGGTGTTGGCTGATGGGGGCGTTGCAACCAGCAGAAAGAGAAAGGAGGGGGGCCGGGATTAGGGTATAGTATTAGGGTTAGGGTTTTGTAGGGACAGAGGTATATTTATATGGGGATTATTAGGGTGTAGTATTATGAGATGGGTATTGGGTATTTGGGTTGTGGATAGTTTAGGAGTAGTAATAGGATTAGTCTAATAGGATTTGATTAGGATCAATTTGTATAGGATTCAAAATAGGATTGTGGTTTTAATTTGGCTTTGGTGATCAATTAGGGATCAACAGAAATAAGATGAGTAACCAAATCACCACGAGCACCCAAGAACAAATTAAAGAGAACAAGAACCAAATAAGGAGCGAAAATAATAATACGATCAAGAACAAATCAAGGGACAGAAAAAAACTACTCACACGAAGATAAAAAATGAGCAAAAATGAATATATATTGAAAACAACTCCAATATACGGTTCAAAATACAAAGAGAGTACATATACTCAAGAAAGAAGAAAAGAAATACAACAAAAATACAAAAAAAAAAAGCAAGGGTTACAGGGGTGTGACAACATTATTTAAAATTTTAGGGTATTACATCACTTCCTCCTTAGAATATTTCTATCCTCGGAACTACCGCTAGTAGGGACAAACAATTACAAGTCAAAAAAATACATTCATAGAAAGAGAAATACAATTCAAGCAAAAGAAGACTGATGTGTCTAATTTTTATACAAATATTTGTACTCATTTACCCATATATATCGCTTGTATTCGTCTATATTGTTTATAATTCATCTTATTTCCATAAGATTTCATGTAATTAATTATTTTTGAAGGAATAAGATACTTTGATGCAAAAGGTGAATATTGTTGGAAAAAATCAACAAACAAAACAAACCTATTGATTTATTAATTTTTATTGATTTGTTAAATTTTAAATTTTACAATTTTGCCGTGTGAAATGCAAGATATAAATTTTAATTACCAATAGATGCTGAAAATGCAATAAACAATGTTAAAAGGGTTTAAATGAGCTAATATGATTTTTAGTTAGTTTAATTTATTTAAACTAGTTAATTTTATTTCTTAATCCTAATTTCTGATTTATTTTTGTGTGTATTGCGTGTTTCAAGAAGAAGTAAAGAAATAAATAAAGATGTGGGGTTCTTTCTGCAGAAGTAAACCCTAATTCTGCGTCTCCTACTCCTATAAATACAACAACAGATTGAAGAAAGAAGTGAGCGCTGAACGAAGGGAGAAAGCGACGGCTGATCCCTAATCATTATAAAAAAATAAAATAAAAAAAGAAAAGAAAACAACGAAAGAGATGCAGAGCTCTCTCTCTCTCTTAAGCTCTGTGTTCACGTGAGGTTCAAAGCAGAGAGGGACACAGGTGTAGGCGCGCGTTTCCCTAGGCGAGTGATGTGGCGCTCGGCTTGCGAACATAGACGACAAATAGAGAGGAGGAAAGGGGAGAAGTGGGCCAGGCAGGTGACGTCAGCTCGGTGACGTGGCGCGCACTCCCGGACGAAACCAGGCAGACGTAGCAGTTCTTGTGACGGCTCGGAATTCGATGACACCAGAGAACAGGAGAGAGAAGAAGAAAGACTGAAGGTGGATTTTAACTGGGCTGCGCACTTTTCGAGGCGTTCAGTTTGTGATTTCTTTTACAAAAACAGTTCTTTTTGTCTCTCTTTTCTTTCTCTAATTTTTATAATGCAATCTAAGACAATGTTTGTTAGTTGCAAAACTATTATGAACTAAATTTATTTTTCTAGGGCTTTGATGTAGCCTAGTTTTGAGAACATAATTTTAATTCCATATTATTTTCCTATTTTTCCATGGTTGTGTGTTTGATTTTTAATCTTGATGCGTACAATTGGTGGACAGACATTTGTATGATTTATTGGATCATGGAGAGACCGAGAGGTAATTTGTGATTTAGAACTATAAAATTAAACACCATTGATTGAGCAAAATTAGAGATGATTTACCGCGATTGATGTGACCATTAAGAAATCCACAGAACTTAATGAGTCTTCAATTAATTAAATTTGTGCATGAACTATGACAAAATGTTAGTTGGAGATATTTTTGGTGTTGTTTGAGAGAAAACCTTTGAATAATTTGGGGATTTTGGTCTACAACTTGGAAAAATAATTTTTTTATTCATATGGAATTATAAATTGTGTGGGATGAACTAGGTGAAATCAAAGTCCTAGAATTAATTTTGCCATTAACAAATCACAAAAATATCAGATTCCGCACCCTTTAATTAAGTTAGTTAGATTTTTAGATTAATTTAATTTAGTCGCTTTATTTATTAATTTCGATTTTCAAAATAGTAGTTAATCTAGTAATATCGGTACTCAATAAAATAATTAGTATCTATTGGTTCGACACTCTTTTCACTAAAACTATACTACTTGTTGCGATTTTGTACACTTGCAAATATTCACATCAAGTTTTTGGCACCGCTGCCGGGGACTAGTTATTCTGTTATTGATATTGAAAATTGCTAGATTATTACTAGTTTGGATTTTTTATTATTTCTTTTGTTTTATTATTATTTTACCTCTTTATTTTCTTTTGACTTACTTTTACTTTTATTTATTTTTCTTAATTAATTAATTTTTTGTTTTTCTATTTTTTTTTCAATACTTATATTTCAGGACATACAAATACATTATCATGGCGAACAATGATGAAAACAGAGCTTTGAGAGATTATGCTATGCCCTCAATTCATGAAACAATATCAAGCATAAAGAGGCCGGTTATTGAAGCTAACGATTTTGAGATTAAACCGGCGATTATTCAAATGATTCAACAGACTGTTCAATTTTGGGGACTACCGCACGAGGACCCTTATGTTCACAGTGCAAACTTTCTAGAAATTTGTGACACTTTCAAGCACAAGAAAGTATCAGATGATGCAATCAGATTGAGACTCTTTCCTTTGTCACTACGAGATAATGCGAAGGCTTGGCTACATTATCTACCACCTGGTAGTATTACTATTTGGGAGGGACTTGTACAAAAATTTTTGCTAAGTATTTTTTCGCCAGCAAAGACAGCGAAGCTAAGGAACGATATTACCACATTCATTCAATTGGAAACCGAGTCTTTGTATGATGCATGAGAGAAGTACAAAGAGTTATTAAGAAACTTTCCTAATCATGAACTACCGAAATGGCTGCAAATTCAAATATTCTATAATGGTTTGGGAGTTCCAAATCGATCTATGGTTGACGCAGCAGCTGGAGGTGCACAAATGAGCAAAACTCATGAAGCAGCCTATGAACTTTTAGAGAAGATGGCATCTAATAGTTACCAGTGTCTTCAGAGAGAACAATGCCAAGAAAAGTGGCTGGAGTTTTTGAACTTGATCCGATTACTACTTTAACTGCACAAATTGATACTTTATCTAAATAATTAGGCAATATGAATTTTAATGCTATTCAAACTAATATTATTTGTGATTTTTGTGCAGGAAATCATTCAAGTGTAGATTGCCAAGTGGGGAACCCTTTTGCTCCATCAAATGACGAACATGCAAATTTTGTGTCAAGCTTTCAAAGGCAAAACAATCATTATGCAAACACATACAATCCAGGATGGAGATATCACCCCAACTTTTTTTGGAACAACGATCAAGGAGGAGTAATTAGACCACCACAAAATTTTCAACAGCAAGACAAGAAGCCGACACTAGAAGAGATGTTCATGCAACACATGTAGAAGACAGAGCAATACATGCAAAAGATAGATTTGGCAATACAAAATGTTGCAAATTCAACTTCAGCTTCCATTCACAATCTTGAGGTACAAATTAGTCAAATTTCAAATATTCTTAACGAAAGAACTGTAGGAACATTACCAAGCAACACAGTGGTCAATCCCAAGGAGTATGCCAAAGCAATAACACTTAGAAGTGGGACAACAATTGAGCAGCCACAATTCAAAAATGTCGAACAAAATGTGGTTGAAAAACAAAGTGAGATCGAGAAAATTGTGGAGGAACATACTCAGCATGAGCAAGTAACGTATGATGTTTTTAAATCCATAAAGTTTCCTCCTGAAGAACGGTCGTGTTTTCAATTAAGTAAAACTGATTTAATTGTGGACGAGAAACACAAGGCCAAAGTTGAAAAGTTACCAATCGAAGTATGTCCAGTGAATTCAGCAAGTCTTGAACCTGAAAAAGAAAAAATTTCATAATGTGTTATGTATTTGGATACTGCACCATCTATTCATTCATTTTTTTAGCAAAAATTCAAAGTGGTGGGGATATCAAAGATGTCATCATCAAGAAAGAAACGACTCAAACTAGAGCTTGAACCTGATGCACATCTGAAGAGAAGTATTAGTAAAGATGTTTTGATGTTGGATCTTGGCGTCACATAACCATCTCACTATCAAGTCTGGCTAAAGACTTAAAACGCGCTTCTTGGGAGGCAACCCATGTTTTCTTTTTACTGCATTTAGACTTTTCTTTCTTTTAGTTTATTATAATTTTAATTTTCGATTTTATTTTGTAGGATTGAACGAGTTTGAAAGTCGTCGGGCGGAGCTATTTTATACACCTACATTGATGGCTATTTTTGAGCAGTATGGAGTCAGAATCTGGAAGAGTTCCTTAAAGAGCGATTGTAGCCTATTGTCTTAGCTTTCAGCAAAAAAACCAGCCCATTTGGACACGTACAGCTCCAGATATCACTGAAACACTGAACGCCGCGTGTGCAGAATTTTAAGACGAATCACGGGAAAAATTCTGAACTTTTTGCATTCTTTTTATTTTTCTTTTTCATTCCCCATTGAGGATAATGTGATATTCAAGTTTGGGGGAAGGGTTAAAAATTTATTTTTTATATATATTTTTGAAAAGAAAAACAAAACAAAAAGGGATTGCGATTGGGCTCACCATTACACTTTTGAGTTCTTTATTGTGCTAAAGCATTGAAATTAATTTGTAGGGATAGACAAGTGCTTATAAAGCAAGATTAAACATACTTATTTACTTTAGAATTATTGAATTTCAAAATTCCTTATACAATTGTAACAGTCATGTGATTATACATAAAAGAAAAATGTGATGCTTATTCTTGTGATTATCTTCTTTGATCTAGTCCTAAACAGAGTTTAAGTAAATAGAGTAATAATGAGAAGAAAAAAAAATTATATGAATAAAGTCAATCTACTCCAGTGTTTTGAGTTGCTTTGTAACTAGGGGTATTCATCACAACTGTTTACTTTAGGTCAAACGGCAACTTGAAATATGAGTATGCAAAGCACTTTAAGTTTGTGACATGTTGAGTAACCGGGTGAATTCATCACAAATGTTTGCATTCGCGTCAAAAGGCAAGTGACAACTTAGAAGAGGGAAAAAAAACTCTAGTTTGCTACTTGGTTTGTAGTAGTGAGAAAGGGTAATCACAGATGAAGTTGTTACATACTATAATTACATTAATTGCATGACAAATATGACTGGGTTTGGAATTATGAATGAATAATTGCACTGGAGAAAGTGGGTATGCCTGATTTTACTTTATTTGCTATTGTTTATAAATTTCATTGCAATTTTAATGCTTGCATGATAAGATCTCTTAGTGTGATGGGTTGAGTTTATTATTGATTATTATTCCCTTAGTCATGTTTTTAATTTTTGCTTGAGGACAAGAAAAATCTTATGTTTGGGGATATTTGATGTGTCTAATTTTTATACAAATATTTGTACTCATTTACCCATAAATATCGCTTGTATTCATCAATATTGTTTATAATTCATCTTATTTACATAAGATTTCAAGTAATTAATTATTTTTGAAGGAATAAGATATTTTGATGCAAAAGGTGAATATTTTGAAAAAAGTAAACAAACAAAACAAACCTATTGATTTATTAATTTTTATTGTTTTGTTGAACTTTCAATTTTACAATTTTGTCGTGTCAAATGCAAGATATAAATTTTAATTAACAATGGAGGGTGAAAATGCAATAAACAATTTTTAAAGGGTTTAAATGAGATAATATGATTTTTAGTTAGTTTAATTTATTTAAACTAATTAGCTTTATTTTATTTTTTTAATCCTAATTTCTGATTTATTTTTGTGTGCAGCACGTGTTTCAAGAAGAAGTAAAGAAATAAATAAAGATGTGGGGTTCTTTCTGCAAAAGTAAACTCTAATTCCGCGTCTCCTACTCCTATAAATACAAAAACAGATTGAAGAAAGAAGGGAGCACTGAACGAAGGGAGAGAACGACGGCTGATCCCTAATCATTATAAAAAAAAGAAACGAAAACAGAGAAAGAGATACAGAGCTCTCTCTCTTAAGCTCTGTGTTCACGTGCGATTCAAAGCAGAGAGGGACACAGGTGTAGGCGCGCGTTTCCCCAGGCGAGTGACGTGGCGCTCGGCTTGCGAAGACAAAGACGACAGAGACGATAGACAGAGAGGAGGAAAGAGGAGAAGTGGGCCAGGCGGTGACTTCAGCTAGGTGACGTGGCGCGCACTCCCGGACGAAACCAGGCTGACGTGGCAGTTCCTGTGACGGCTCGGAATTCGATGACACCAGAGAACAGGAGAAAGAAGAAGAAAGACTGAAGGTGGATTTTGACTGGGCTGTGCACTTTTCGAGGCGTTCGGTTTGCGATTTCTTTTACAAAAACAGTTCTTTTTGTCTCCCTTTTCTTTCTCTAATTTTTATAATCCAAGACAATGTTTGTTAGTTTCAAAACTATTAAGAACTAAATTTTTTTTTCTAGGGCTTTGATGTAGCCTAGTTTTGAGAACATAATTTTAATTCCATATTATTTTTCTATTTTTCCATGGTTGTGTGTTTGATTTTTAATCTTGATGCGTATAATTGGTGGACAGATATTTGTATGATTTATTGGATTATGGAGAGACCGAGAGGTAATTTGTGATTTAGAACTAAAAAATTAAACACCATTGATTGAGCGAAATTAGAGATGATTTACCGCGATTGATGTGACCGTTAAGAAATCTACAGAACCTAATGAGTCTTCAATTAAATAAATTTGTGCATGAACTATGACAAACTGTTAGTTGGAGATATTTTTGGTGTTGTTCGAGGGAAAGCATTGAATAATTTAGGAATTTTGGTCTACAACTTGGAAAAATAATCTTTTTATTCACATGGAATTATAAATTGTGTGGGATGAACTAGGTGAAATCAAAAGTCCTAGAATTAATTTTGCTATTAACAAATCACAAAGATATCAGATTCCCCACCCTTTAATTATGTTAGTTAGATTTTTAGATTTATTTAATTTAGTCGCTTTCTTTATTAATTTCGATTTTTCAAATAGTAGTTAATCTAGTAATATCGGTACTCAATAAAATAATTAATCCCTGTGGGTTCGACACTCTTTTCACTAAAACTATACTACTTGTTGCGATTTTGTACACTTGCAAATATTCACATCAAAGACAATCATACAAAGAGATATACAATTCAAGCAAAAGAATACAATCATACAAAAATATACAATTCAAGCAAAAGAATACAATCGTACAAAGAGCTCGGGAAAATCCTTCCTTAGTCGATCCTCCGGCTCCCAAGTAGCTTGCTTGAACAACTTGTTCCACCACAAAACCTTGACTATAGGTATCACCTTATTCCTTAACACCTTCTCTCGACGGTCAACAATCTCCACAGGCACCTCCTTGTAGCTCAAGTTTAGTTGTAGTCCTTCGGGTACTTTCGACAACTGGTGACTCTGACCCGGTACAAATTTTCTCAACATCGACACATGGAACACATCATGCACTTGTGCCAATTCTTCAGGCAATTCCAACTTATATGCCGTCTTTCCAGTCCACCTCAAAATCCTGTATGGCCCAATGTACCTTGGCGCCAACTTGCCACCCTTCCCAAATCTGATCACTCCTTTAGTCGGAGACACCTTGAGGAACACTGCATCCCTAACTTCAAACTCCAAGTCCCTATGCCGAGTATCAGCATAGCTCTTCTGCCGACTCTGAGCTTCGACCAATCGCTTACGAATCAGCTCAATCTTCTCTGACGTCTGCTACACAATCTCGGGCCCAAACATCTGCCTCTCTCCAAATTCGTACCAACAGACGGTTGTTTTGCACTTCCTTCCTTATAAAGCATCATACGGCGCCATACCGATACTTGCATGGTAATTGTTGTTGTAAGCGAACTCAATCAATGCCAAGTACCTCTCCTAGTTGCCACCAAAATCCATGACACAAGCCCTCAGCATCTCCTTCAATACCCGATTCACCCACTCTATCTGACCATCGGTCTGTTGATGAAAAGCAGTACTAAAGTCAGTTCTGGTACCCAAAGATGCCGGCAAACTCTTCAAAAACCTCGAAGTGAACCTTGCATCCCTGTCAGAAACAATTGACATTGTAACCCCATGAAGTCTTACAATCTCATCAATGTACAACTTTGCCAGCTTCACCAATGACCAAGTATCTTCATAGACAAGAAGTGAGCCGACTTGGTCAAACAATCCACAATAACCCAAATCGAGTCGCTGCTCTTCAGACTCTTAGGCAACCCAGTGATGAAAACCATGCTGATATTCTCCTACTTCCATTATGGGATAAGCAGTGGGTGTAACAAGCCTCCAGGTTTCTGATTTTCCGCCTTGACTTGCTGACAAGTCAAATACCTTGCCACAAAGTCCACCACATCTCTCTTCATTCCTGGCCACCAAAAGTGTTGTTTGATGTCCTTGTACATCTTTGTGCCTCAAGGATGTACTGACAGCAATGTACTATGTGCTTCTTGTAAGCCTCCCTCAAATCTGCATTCTCCGGTACACACAACCTCTCACCCATCCATAGAATCCTACCTTGGACACGAAAATCCAATAACTTGCCATCGGAAATCTATTGCAACATCCTCTGAATCTCTACATCTGACTTCTGACCCTCCATAATCTGCTCCCTCAATTAAGGCTGGAGCCTCAACTGTGCCAAAGATGCTCCTAAACCCTGCATAACAACCTCAATGCCTGCCCGATCTAACTCTGCTGCCAACTCCCTCTGAGTCATGATCAAACTTGACAGAATACTCTTCCAACTAAGCCCATCAGCAACTACATTTGCATTGCTAGGGTGGTACTTGATCTCAAGGGCGAATGTCTTCCAACACTTCCAACCACCTTCTCTGCTGAAGATTTAGATCCTTCTGCTGATAAATTTACTTCAAGCTCTTGTGATCAGTGAACATGTTGGCATTCTCTCCTTATATATAATTCCTCCACTGCTTCAAGGCAAAGATAATAGCTGCCAATTATAGATCGTGCATCGGATAGTTCTTCTCATGCGGACGCAACTTTCTCGAACCATATGTAATAACCTTTCCTTTTTACATCAAGACGCTCCCAAACGACTGAGTGACACATCACTGTAGATATCATAGTCATTCCCAGCTCGCGACAATGCTAGGATAGGCACTTTTGTCAACCTCTCCTTTAGCTCTAGGAAACTCGCCTCACACTTATCAGTCCAAGTGAAATATGCATTCTTCCGACTCAACCCTGTCAATGGAACTGCAATCTGTGTGTAGCCTAGAATGAATCTCCTGTAATACCCTGACTTCCTTCACGGTCACTGGTCTAGGCCAATTCTTCACTTCTTCAACCTTCTGAGGATCGGTGGCCACTCCCTCCTTAGAAAGGATATGACCAAGGAATGCTACCTTGAACTTCCAAAACTCACACTTTGATAGCTTGGTATACAAGTTATGTTCCTGCAACTTCTTCATTACTTCTGCCAAGTGCTCAGAGTGCTCTTCCTCCGACTTCAAGTAAACCAAAATATCATCAATAAATACCACCACAAAGGAATTGATAAATGGTCGTAAGATCCGGTTCATCATATCCATAAACACTGCCGGCGCATTCGTCACTCCGAATGGCATCACCAAAAACTCATAAAACCCATGACGAGTCCTGAAAGCTGTCTTGCTCACATCTTCCTCCTTAACTCGGACCTGATGATATCCTGACCGCAGATCAATCTTCTAAAATATAGCTCTCCCTGCAGTCTATGAAACAGATCATCAATCTGTGGAAGCGGATACATGTTATTAATGGTCACCCTATTCAATTCCTGGTAGTCAATGCACATCCTCATTGACTCATCATTCTTCTTCACTAGCAACACCGGTGAACCCCTTACTTAACAATTTCTCAATTTGCTTCTTAACTTCATCCTGCTCTACAGGTGCCATCCTGTACGGAGCCTTAGAAATTGGAGCACTTCCCGACTGAATATTTTTGCAGAACTTAACATCTCTCTGTGGCGGTAACCTCGATAAATCTGCCAAGAACACAAAAGGAAAATCTCTTAAAATTGGAATACCTCTGACCTCATCCGAAATCATCAACTTTGATACAGTTGCAACCACCTTCGAGTTCCTCTTCTTCCCTTGGAAAGTCACTGCGGGTCCTCCCGGTGCCTTCACTAACACTTCCTTGTTCTTGGATTCAATTGTAGCATTATATATTTCCATCCTGTCAATGCCCACAATCACATCTACACCCAAGACCTACAGTTCGATGAGATCAATGCCGAGCAGCTTCCCACCAATCTCGATATCACAACCCTCGTAATAACGATCAGCAATCAATTCCTCTCCTGATGGTGTTGCTAGTGACAAGACTACCTAGAAATATCTTAAGTTCCACACCTAAAGCTTTAGCGAAATTGGGCGACAAAAATGTATGCGAAGAACCAGTATCAAATAAAACTTTTGCTTTTATTCCATTAATCAAGACAAATCATGTTACATGGAGAATTATACTAAAAACTCCATTTTATTCTTAAACAAAGTTTTATTTAATACATCAAATAAATGAATTAAAATTCTTTCATAGACTGAATCACATCTTTTGAGTTACCAACTTCCTACTCAGTCAATGCGAATACACACCCCTGCCTCTGGGTTTTGCTCCCATCTGCTCCATCCTTCTTAAGCTGTGGGTAGAACGACTTTGTATGTCTGTAACCACTGTTTTCCATTTTCTGTATTTTTGGGTGTATTTTTCTTCTTTTGTGTATTTATTCACATTGTATCTCTTTTTGGACCGTGTTTTGGATCTTCGTTTTCAATTTATCTATTTATTTGATTTGTCATATTCTTACTTGAGTTTCTTGATTCTATTGCCTCCTATTGTTTCGTCTCTGATTGTTTGAGCTATTATTTTGAGCCCTATTCTACAATTATTCTTGTCCTATTTTATTTATTTATTCATATTGTAACTATCTCATTTATTAGACCCATTCTATTCTTCTATTGGATCTTGTTTAAACCCTTTATTCACCTAACCATATAAAACCCAAACTCATTATAACCAAAACCCACCTACCCATCAGCTAACTCTAACACCCTATTACTATATATGCTACCCCTGTGCATCTTCCCCCTCCAAACAAAAATCCTAGCCGACATCTAACCCACTCTTGAAACCCTACCTCCTACCCTGTCACCTCCCAATCCTCTCCCTGCACCCACGTCGAACCCCAAACCCCTCCGGCTATCCCTTGCCCCGCTCAGCCCGACCAGCTGAACCCCCCGTCTCTCTTCGTCAGACCACAACAACGCCAGCACCCCCGTCCTCCTACTCTCACTTCTCTCTTTCTCTCCCCGTCTACCCAACACTGCAACCCTCCTGCCTCCCCTCGACGCCAGCAGCGACGCAGCCCCCATAGCACTGCCATGTGCTCTTCCACGACAGCGGACAACAGCCTAATGTGCCGCCCTGCCGCTGTCGTTCTTCTCCGGCACACACACACACACCCTGCCTCAGTTGTGGGCGTAGGCAATTGGTCCCCGATTGCTCCTCTTGGTGTGCTTGCATTTCGATTCGTGATCATGTGTTCGCATGTTCGTAGTTCGTTCGTTGAGTTCGTGCCCGGGAATCCGTTTCGTTATTCTTGCTCCTTGCACAGTTTCCATCATTGACTATAAGGCAAGTAACTTGTATTAATTTTTGTTGCAAATACAAGTACTAAATATCGCCTGTAGTGCAGTAGTGTTCTATAACACCCCGAATTCCAAAACAGACTGAATTCGAAGTTCCACAGGATCTTTACACTTCTTTTCGTACAATTTTACAAGGAAATTTAAACTTTCATTACATCAGAGTTACAACTTGAATTACATTTAAACAGCAGAAGTCATTTACAATAATTACATGAACAAAAAGTACAACACTTGAAACATTCTTTAAGCAGCTTGCATACTTAATCTTGTCAATCTCTTTATCCTGCATAGAAACTGTGGGCTCGTCAGTTCATTCAACTGATGCAATGTTATAAAACATCAATTTTCTCCTACTTAGAAAGCACACACTTGTCACAAGCAAAACTACGGGGACTATCCTATAGATGTCGTGTTGTGTTGTGCACTTAGTCCTTAATGCAGTTGTTATGTTATATGACACTAATGCGCACTTGTTCGGATTCTATGCATCCCATACTACATAGGTCCGAGGGCAAGTCCTTAATCGTACTTCAGCTTATAGGGTTCGATCCCTTGCCATGACTTAAACTACTACGGTAACTACAGTAAGTATCCTAGATGTTCTATGATCTACGAGCCTATGTTCAAGCAGTCTGGAGGAAAATTCCACGCACTGACATGACGCATCAAGCAGGCAGACTATAGACAACTCAACCTCTGCCATGGCACGATGGCACCACCCATAGTCACCAAACACACCACAAGCGTCGCCACCGGGACAATAATTTCCGAGTAGCGCTCACGCCATGTCATGTAACACCCTGAATTCCAGAATACAACTGAATTCGAGTTCCACAGGATCTTTACACTTCTTTCGTACCATTTTACAAGGAAATAAAAACTTTTCTTTCATCAGATTTACATTCACACTTGTACATTATCACAGCGGAAGATCTATTACAATAAATTACATGAAACAACATTTAAATCAATCCTGCGTAGCATGTATACTTCAATTGTTAAGCATCTTTACCCTGCATATAAAACTGTGGGCACGTCAGTTCATTCAACTGACGAAATATTATACACGGTCATCCTCTCTATGCCGGAAACAGTATAACGATTCTCATTTCTTGGCAAAACACAAACTTGTCACAAACAGAACTAAAGGGACTATCCTATTGATGTCGTGTTGTGAATGTGCACTTAGTCCTTAATGCAATTATTTATATTATATGACACTAATGCGCACTTGTTCAGAGTCTATGCAACCTATACTACATAGGTCCTAGGGCAAGCCCTTAACCGTTCTTCATCTTGTAGGGTTCAATCCCTTGCCATGACTTAATCTACTACTGTAACTACGGTAAGTATCCTAGATTTTTTCTGACCTACGAACTCATGTCTAGGCACCCTGGAGGGAATCCCAATGCACTGACACATGAGTCATCATGAAGTCATCCTGTGGTAATTCAACCCCTACCATAGACATGACACCACACGCAGTCGTCAAATACCCCACGAGCGTCGCCACCGGGATGGTACTCTGGAGCAGTATCCACGCCCTATCATGACTCATCATGGGACATCCTATGAATATTTTCATGCCGCCAATTCAATGGCACTCATACTCAATGTTTTTCTCTTACTTTCATTACATCTTCACCATGTATCTCATCCTAAGTTTAAATGAATCATGAATAAAATCAACTCTTAGAGTGTAGCACTTCCACTGTACCGGTCTTATTCATTTAATTTCACATGACCCAACCTTGGTCTTCTCATTTCAAAAGATCATTTCACAATTCTTTCTTTGCCGGTATAAGGCTTGGCTATACCCTAATTCTCAATTTCAACTCACAATTACAATACCGAGCTTTCATATTCATAAGATCTTTTCATGATTAATCACAATTCATGTTTCATATGCATAGCATTCAAGTTCATAAAACCTTTCATAATTCATCAGGATATTTCGATTCACTTCATATACAATTTCATGCAAAAGACAAATAAAGTTCACTTTTCTAATTTGTCAGATTCAATCTTCATTCTTTCCATTATCAAAACTCTTTTTCAAGTTCATTTCAAACAGCATATTTATTTTTTTATTCTGAGGCAATTTAAAATTCTGAGAAGTCAAAATAGGCTGGACAGTCGACTCTTGGAGCATAGTCGGTCGACTGTTCAGCAAAAGATTAAAAGACTCAAGAAAAATGGTCGGGATAGTTGACTGTTAACTTGGCCAGTCGGCTGTTCTGCAAAGATTTTAAAACTCGAAAATAAAAGATCAGGGCAGTCGACTGTTACATTATGATCAGTCGACTGTTCAGCAAAGATTAACAGCTCGAAAAATAAATACTCAGAGCACTCAACTGTTTTAGCCTAACGGTCGACTGACGCTGCTAGGTTTTTCAAATTCCCAAAATATTTTTTCGTTCTTCCTCTTCTCTTTTCAAAACAAAAATTTTCATAATTAAAATACATTCAATTCTACAGTAACCAGTATTTTTAAAGTCATTTTCCCCTCTTTTAAAACATGTACTTAGCCTTAGATTGCATATTATGAATACTATTTCGACATTTGAAAAATTAATATATAATTGGTCATAAATAAAGATGATTTCTCCCACAAAATTCGCTACTATGATGTTTGCTTACTCATTGATAACTAAGATATTTTGAGAGCACAAAATCAACTTTATAGGTGAGTAACTTCCATTTTCACTAATTAATCTATACACGATGCATTCGATTATTTGTATGCAAAAGAACATTCTTTTCATTTATTCAATTCATTCAGATGATAAATATCGCAATAGGGAATCACATTACATCTATTAACAAACAATTCACTCAATTCAACTTTAACACACTATTCTACTCTAGATATTTTAATCAATAAGCATAGTTCAATTTCTTACTAGCGAATTTCACACAAAACATAACTAGCATGCATTCTAATGTTTATAACAATGAAAAACATACACTTTTACTACTAGTTAATAACTCTAGTAATCAATCAACACACATTTGCTAATTAACAATTCTCTTCTAGTTAGGCAAGCATGCATTTCATTTCAACTAGTAACTTATAATATCAATTCAATTTCAATCCCTAGCATGATTTCTACTCTAGAAGTCATGAGAAACACCCACCTTTTGAAGAAAACCCAATTAAGAAAAATCCCCTAGAGCCTCCTAGATTGCGAGCGAGTGCCTTCTCCTCCTAGATTGCAATGCAAGAACTCTTCCCTTGCTCCTTGCCAAAACCCGAGAGCTCCTTCTTGTAGTGATAGCCGACCTCCAATGGGGGAACACAATACACAACTCACACACTAATATGTATATATCTACTATATAATGTCTCCTTTAATATTTTCTTTAGTGTAGAATACAAGTAGGAAGAGGGGGGGGGGGTATTTATACTAATTTTTAGAATAGATTGGAGGGTTAGGATTTGTTGGATAGTTGTAGAATGGAGGGCTAGGATAGGAGTAGAAGTTATAGCAACCACCCAGGCACAAATAAACTACCCATGCACACAACCCACTCTCCCATGTCTCCTACACCATCCGGCCACCAAAATAGTGTGCATTGCACACTACGTGCCATCTAGTATCCATATGTAGAAGTTTGTACAATTTAATTAATCAAAATGTTCCCTATTTGTCTCTACATGACAAGTGTGACCATTTAATTGATTTATTAAATTGGTGGGCTTCACAATTAGTGGGCTTAGGCTTGTGGGCCAAAATAATAAAATAATAAATTATTAAAGTGGGATCAAACTAAGAAAATAGTGTTTTAGGATTTACAAAATAGGCTTTTAGAAAAATAAAAGAAAATAATTGTTCATACTAAAATGAGATCTTATATAAAATAAATAAATAATATACACATGAAGTTTGCACGTGCACAACACGTGAGAAAAAATTATATTTTTATTAAAAATGAAATTTTAGGATATTACAACACTCCCTCCTTAGAATAGTTCCGTCCTCGGAGCTACAATTAAAGAGTGAGAAACAAAACACAATAAGAAAATACAAACAAGCAAAAAGTTCAGGATGATCCTTCATCATCCTCTCCTCAGATTCCTAAGTAGCCTCTTCAACCAACTGGTTTCTTCAGACTACCTTGACCATCGGTATCGTCTTATTCCTCAAGACTTTCTCCCGACGATCAACAATCTCAACTGGGAGCTCAATCTAACTCAGATCCAACTGCAAACCTTCTAGCACTTCGGGCAAATGATGACTTGGATCTGGAATGTAACCTCTCAGCATAGACACATGAAAGACATTGTGCACCTGAGACAACTCTTCCAGTAACCCAAACCGGTAAGCAGTTTTTCCGATCCTTTTCAATATCTTATACGGGCCTATGAACCTCGGGGCTAACGTGCCACCCTTGGCAAATCGGATCACGCCTTTGCTGGGCAATACCTTCAGAAAGACAAAGTCACCAACCTCAAACTCAAGGTCCCTTCCCGGTTGTCTGCATAGCTCTTCTGCCTACTCTGAGCATCCACCAACTTCTTCCTGATCAGATTAATCTTTTCAGAGTCTGCTGCACAATCTCAGGCCCAAACATCTGACACTCTCCAACTTCGAACCAACAAACAGGCGTCCTGCACTTCCTGCCATGCAAAGCTTCGTACGGCCATCCCAATGCTAGTATGAAAACTGTTGTTGTAGGCAAACTCCACCAAAGGTAAATGCCTTTCCCAACTACCTCCAAAGTCTAGTACACAGCATCGAAGCATGTCCTCAAGAATACGGTTGACTCTCTAGGTTTGCCAATCGGTCTGGATGAAAAGCAGTGGTGAAATCTGTCTTGGTACCCAAAGATGTCTAAAGACTCCTCCAAAAATGCAAAGTAAACCGCGCATCTCGATCAGACACAATGGTCAACGGAACACCATGAAACCTGACAATCTCACCAACATACATTTCCGCTAACTTGTCAATTGAAGCAGTGAGCTTCATTGCCAAAAAGTGAGCAGACTTGGTTAGTCGATCGACTATGACCCAAATCGCATCATTGCCTTTAGGATTCTTAGGCAAACCCGTGATGAAATCCATATTGATGTTATCCCACTTCCATTCCGGAATAGGTAACGGTTGCAATAGACCTCCGGATTTCTGATTCTCGGATTTGACTTGTTGACAAATCTCACACCTCGACACAAATTCAGCCACATTCCGCTTCAAACCTGACCACCAGAAATGCTGTTTAATGTCTTTATACATCTTGGTATTCCCGGGATGTACTAACAAAAGAGTAGCATGTGCCTCCTGAAGAATACTTTCTTTCAAGTCCGACTGATCCGGAACACACAGCCTCTCTCCAAACCACAGCACTTCATCCCAGATTTGAAATCCGGACAACTTGCCAACACCAACCTGCTCCCGAAGCTTCCTCAAAACTGCTGCCAGATGCTCCGTGTGCTCCTCCTCCGACTTGGAGTACACGAGAATATCGTCGATGAACACCACGACGAAAGAATCAATGAATGGCCTCAGAACTCTGTTCATCATGTCCATGAAGATTACAGGCACATTCGTCACTCCAAACGGCATAACTAAGAATTCGTAATGCCCGTGTTGAGTTCTGAACGCAGTCTTATGTATGTCTTCAGCTTTCACTCGAACTTGATGATATCCCGATCGAAGATCTATTTTGGAGAAAAAGGTTGCTTCTTGTAGACGATCGAATAAGTCATCAATTCGTAGAATCGGTTACTTATTCTGAACAGTGACCTTCTTCAGCTCTCGGTAATCGATGCACATTCTCATCGAACCATCCTTCTTCTTTACCAAAAGCACCGGCGCTCCCTAAGGTGAAGCACTCGGTTGAATAAAGCCTTTCTCCAACAGTTCCTCAATCTGCCATTTGATCTCATCCTGCTCCACAGGCGCCATCCTATACGGTGCCTTGGAAATAGGTGCACTCCCTGGCTGAATAGTGATGCTGAACTCCACATCACGATGCGGGGGTAACCCAGTCAAATCCTTCAAGAACACAGTCGGATAATCCCGAACCACAGGAATCTGCTGCACCTCTGCAGGAATCTCTCTCTTCTGGCCGATAGCAGCAACCAAATCTGAACATCTTCTCTTCCCTTGGAAAGTGACTTCAGGTCCACCTAAAGCCTTCACTGTTACTGTCTTGGTCTTGCACTCGATGTTCGCACTGTACACCGACATCCAATCAATGCCAATGATAACATCGACTCCCAAAATATTCAGCTCGATTAGATCGATCCCTGAAAATTCTATTCCCAATCACGATCTCGCAATCAGCATAGTACCGATCAGTGGTTAGAGTCTCCCCTGACGGAGTAGCTACTGCTAAAACCTTGCCTGGAAATATCTTCGGTTTGACTTTCAGAACTTTATCAAATTTAGGTGATACAAAAGTATGAGAGAACCAAGTATCGAACAAAACAACAACTTTCTTTCCATTTAAAATAAGTTCTCCTGTTACACAACATATACTCGTTACATAACAATTCACTAATCAACGGGAAAGAGAATCAACGGAAAACACTCCTAAACATCCTTCCTCATACCAGTGATGACGTGATCCACCACATCAGCGTCAGCTTCAATCAAGACAAATACTTGCCTCTGCTGGGTACGACTTCTTCCCGATCTGCTGAGTTGGTCCATTACGGACGACATCCTGCAGTTTGGGACATTGAGACTTGTAGTGGCCTGTCTCTCTACAGTTGAAACAAGTCACTAGAGGTCTTGCCCAAGTATTCCCGGGCCTTCCTGCCACTTGAACAACGTTTGCACCCGTAGGCTTGAACCTTTGAGCCGGTGGCTATCTCCTGACATTGCCAGCAACTGCGGGCCTCTTCCCCGCATTCCAGTTGTTCCTCCAATTCTGAACAGCGTGGAACTGCTCCATATCCGCCTCTGTGGTTGCCGCTCGTTTGACCAGCTTGTCAAACCTCCTGATACCGAGGAGTATCATCCTGGATCTCAAACTTGGCCTCAACCCATGCTCGAACTTACGAGCCTTCTTCGCCTCATCCATCACCAATTCGGGTGCATACCTTGAGAGCTGAGTGAATCTCATCTCATACTCCCTAACCAACATGCCACCCTACTGCAGCGACAGAAACTCCATGGCCTTCTTCTCCTGGACGTCTGAGGGAAAATAATGACTGCGGTCCAAAAATTCCTCCCAGCCAAGAACCAAGCCTCCCATCGTCCGCTTCATCAACTGCCACCACACAGCTGCATCCTTCTCGAATTGCAGAGTCGCCAACTTCACCTTGCTGCCCTCCAGAGTCTCCAAGACTTCGAAGATAGTCTCTACCTGCCGGATCCAATTGTCAGCCGTGTCAGGGTTTGACTTCCCCTCAAATACCGGTGGTTTCATTCGTTTAAATGATTCCACGAGTTTGATTGCTTCGGGTACTGGATTTGCAGGCACCCTTCCCTAATTTTGATTCATGGCAACGGCATTGAGTGTCTGATAGATCCTCGCTAGCTTCGTTTCCAAGTCCAGACCTTCACCATTTCGAGCTCGTCTTCCAGCCATATTCTGATGCAAAAGATCCATTAAATTCGAAGTATAAAACATCAACATTTCCATTTCATTGAATTTCAAACATTATACATTCGAATTTAAAATAATTCTGACATCAAAATGAAAGCAGTAGATGATACAATGGTCTAACTCCTACGGTTCCTCTTGGCTTCAAGAAGCTCTCCCCGTAGTTCCTCAACTTCCTCCTTCAGTACATCGGTCATGTTTTTCCTCTTCTCGAGTTCCCAAACACGATGACTGAGAACTGCAAAATCATCCTTGCGCTTCGCCAACTGAGCCTCTAGTAGCCCGACTCTCTCTCTCTCAGAGTCTCAACCTGTCTCTGAAGAGACACAATGAGATTCCCCAGAACTGGTTCCTCTTCGTTAGAAGAATCATCAGATGAATTCGGAGGTGGGGTGATCTCTCGGGACTCAGGCCATTCCTCTTCAAATTTTTCGGGATCTTCCTCGTCTGAATCAGCTTGCCCAGGATAGTAATCTTCCTCTATAATATGCCAATTGTCATCTCCATCTGGGTCGAAGTGGTCCGCCATCTTAAAGATAGAGAGGAAGAAGCATAAATCATATAGCAATGCAAATATAAGTGACTTACATTTAAATCTCTACACTCAACATACACTCTAATGTCCACTTCTAGGGTGTCGTTCCTTATAAATTTGTACTACTTAGAAACAAGCTCTGAAACCATTCTGTAACACCCCGAATTCCAGAATACAACTGAATTCGAGTTCCACAGGATCTTTACACTTCTTTTGTACAATTTTACTAGGAAATAAAAACTTTTCTTTCATCAGAGCTATATTCACACTTGTACATTATCATAGCAGAAGCAATATTACAATAAATTACATGAAACAACTTTTAAATCAATCCTGCGCAGCATGTATACTTCAATTGTCAAGCATCTTTACCCTGCATATAAAAATGTGGGCGCGTCAGTTCATTCAACTGACAAAATATTATACACGGTCATCCTCTCTATGCCGGAAACAGTATAACGATTCTCATTTCTTGGCAAAACACTAACTTGTCACGGACAGAACTAAAGGGACTATCCTATTGATGTCGTGTTGTGAATGTGCACTTAGTCCTTAATGCAGTTATTTATATTATATGACACTAATGCGCACTTGTTCAGAGTCTATGCAGCCCATATTACATAGGTCCGAGGGCAAGCCCTTAACCGTTCTTCATCTTGTAGGGTTCAATCCCTTGCCATGACTTAATCTACTACTGTAACTACGGTAAGTATCCTAGATTTTTTCTGACCTACGAACTCATGTCTAGGCGCCCTGGAGGGAATCCCAACGCACTGACACATGACTCATCATGCAGGCATCCTGTGGTAATTTAGCTCCTACCATAGACATGACACCACACGCAGTCGTCAAACACCCCACGAGCGTTGCCACCGGGACGGTACTCTGGAGCAGTATCCACGCTCTATCATGACTCATCATGGGACATCCTGTGAATACTCTCACGCCGCCAATCCAATGGCCCTCATACTCAATGTTTTTCTCTTACTTTCATCACATCTTCACTATGTATCTCATCCTTAATTTAATTGAATCATGAATAAAATCAACTCTTAGAGTGTAGCACTTCCACTGTACCAGTCTTATTCATTTAATTTCATATGACCCAACCTTGGTCTTCTCATTTCAAAATATCATTTCACAATTCTTCCTTTGCCGGTATAAGGCTTGGCAATACCCTAATTCTCAATTTCAACTCACAATTATAATACCGAGTTTCATACTCGTAAGATCTTTTCATGATTAATCACAATTCATGTTTCATAAGCATAGCATTCATGTTCATAAAAACTTTCATAATTCATCAGGATATTTCGATTCACTTTATATACAATTTCATGCAAAAGACAAATAAAGTTCACTTTTCTAATTTGTCAGATTCAATCTTCATTCTTTCCATTATCAAAACTCTTTTTCAAGTTCTTTTCAAACAGCATATTTATTTTTTTATTCAGAGGCAATCTAAAATTTTGAGAAGTCAGAATAGTTTGGACAGTCGACTCTTGGAGCATAGTCGGTTGACTATTCAGCAAAAGATTAAAAGACTTAAGAAAAATGGTCGGGACAGTCGACTGTTAACATGGCCAGTCGGCTGTTCTGCAAAGATTTAAAAACTCGAAAATAAAAGATCAGGGCAGTCAACTGTTACATTATGATCGGTCGACTGTTCAGCAAAGATTAACAGCTCGAAAAATAAATACTCAGAGCAGTCGACAGTTTTAGCCTAGCGGTCGACTGACGCTGCTAGGTTTTTCAAATTCCCAAAATATTTTTTTTGTTCTTCCTCTTCTCTTTTGAAAACAAAAATTTCCAGAATTAAAATACATTCAATTCTACAGTAACCAGTATTTTTAAAGTCATTTTCCCCTCTTTTATAACATGTATTTAGCCTTAGATTGCATATTATGAACACTATTTCGACATTTGAAAAACTATTATATAATTGGTCATAAATAAAGATGATTTCTCCCACAAAATCCGCTACTATGATGTTTGCTTACTCATTGATAACTAGGATATTTTGAGAGCATAAAATCAACTTTATAGGTGCGTAACTTCCATTTTCACTAATTAATCTATACACGATGCATTCGATTATTTGTATGCAAAAGAACATTCTTTTTCATTTATTCAAATCCTTCACATGATAAATATTGCAATAGGGAATCACATTACATCTATTAACAAACAATTCACTCAATTCAACTTTAACACACTATTCTACTCTAGCAATTTTAATCAATAAGCATAGTTCAATTTCTTACTAGCGAATTTCACACAAAACATAATTAGCATGCATTCTAATGTTTATAATAATGAGAAACATACACTTTTACTACTAGTTAATAACCCTAGTAATCAATCAACACACATTTGCTAATTAACAATTCCCTTATAGTTAGGCAAGCATGCATTTCATTTCAACTAGTAACTTATAATAACAATTAAATTTCATTCCCTAGCTTAATTTCTACTCTAGAAGTCATGAGAAACACCCAGCTTTTGAAGAAAACCCAATTAAGAAAAATCACCTAGAGCCTCCTAGATTGCGAGCGAGTGCCTTCTCCTCCTAGATTGCAATGCACGAACTCTTCACTTGCTCCTTGCCAAAAACCGAGAGCTCCTTCTTGTAGTGATAGCCGGCCTCCAATGGGGGAACACAACACACAACTCACACACTAATATGTATATATCTACTATATAATGTCTCCTTTAATATTTTCTTTAGTGTAGAATACAAGTAGGAAGAGGGGGGGGGGGGGTATTTATACTAATTTTTAGAATAGATTGGAGGGTTAGGATTTGTTGGATAGTTGTAGAATGGAGGGCTAGGATAGGAGTAGAAGTTATAGCAACCACCCACACACAAATAAACTACCCATGCACACAACCCACTCTCCCATGTCTCCTACACCATCCGGCCACCAAAATAGTGTGCAAGCACACTACGTGCTTCGCACGTGCCACCTAGTACCCCTACGTAGATGTTTGTACAATTTAATTAATCAAAATGTTCACTATTTATCTTTACATGACAAGTGTGACCATTTAATTGATTTATTAAATTGGAGGGCTTCACAATTAGTGGGCTTAGGCTTGTGGGCCAAAATAATAAAATAATAAATGATTACAAACTAAGAAAATAGTGTTTTTTGCTTTACAGAATAGGCTTTTAGAGAAATAAAAGAAAATAATTGTTCATACTAAAATGAGATCTTATATAAAATAAATAAATAATATACACATGAAGTTTGCACGTGCACAACACGTGGAAAAAAATATTTTTATTAAAAACAAAGCAACATAAATAAATCATAAACATGGATTCAAGACAACAAGTATCAACAGCATGAATAAATGAAATGAGAAACAATAGTAAGTAACGCATGAAAACATCAAGGAATGTAAGATAGTAAATAGTAATACATGAAAACATCAAGTGAATCTAGATTAAGTGTCAAGTGTAGGAAAATTAAGAAAACACAAGCAAAAAACCAAGTCAAGAAAACACAAACTCTATATGCTGACTCTCTAATGCATACTTGTCGGATTCTATGCATTTCATAGTACATAGGTCTGGTGCAAGCCCTTAACGATCTCCACTTTATAGGGATAACCCCCGTTATGCAACTAATCCAACTACGGTGATGGAAAACAAGATCCAGAATACTCCTGCGAATAGGCACCACAGCCTTCAACGCGCAAGCATCATGTAAGATAGCTCAAAAACCGGAGAATCACCTCCCAACCCTGTACCCCATGAATAGGCCTGTAAGGCCCTCGACGTGCAGATACTCCAGGTACATTTCGTGAATAGGCCCGCTGATCCTCGACACGCGAATGCACCCTGCATGCTCCATGAATAGGCCTGCAGACCCTCGACACGCGAACACATAAATGTCCTGACAAAACAACAAACAGTCCTGGAACGCATCTGTCAGACAAACAAACTATGAGCCTATACTTACGTTTTCCAAGTTCCATCACATCTCTACTAGTGCTTGTCTTTAAGTTGGTTATTAGTAAAACACAAAAATCCCCATCTCTAGAGTTAGTTTATCCTGCCGGACTTAAATACTCAACAACAACCCCAAGACCCCACAGGTCTAAATCAACAAATCTCAACTACCGTTTCACAGGACTCCCACTCGACTCCTAGAGGTATCATCAAGACCAAAACTCACAAATCCATCGTCAAAACGATCATATGAAGAAACTTCTCCAATGAACAAAATCTATATCTTTTATAAAATTTCGGAATCCGAACCCAACAATAAAACATTGTGAAAACATAGGTTCTGTAGAAAGGATAATATTTAGAATAGTAAGTTATAGATCCAAAAACTTTTAAAGAATCAATCGTTTAAAGAACATCAGAATAACTCACGAAAGGATCACTAACAGTCGATAAAAAGGAGTCGGTTGACTGTCCAGAGCAAAAATCCAAACTTCGAGAAAAATCAAAACAGTGCAGAGGCATTCGATTGGAAAAAAAGGGTAAGCCAACTGTTCTGCTTAAAATTCAAAACTTTAAGAAAACATAAATTAGAGCAGACCAATCGACTGAGTAAAGTGGTTAGTCGACCGTCCCACATAAAAATCCAATACATCAAGAGAACACAAATCTGAGCAGTGACAGTCGACTGTCTCGCAGGAAATTTCGAGACTCCAAGAAAATACTTCAGCCAAGACCCCGACAGTCAGTTCTCCAGACTGCGGGTTTAGTTGTGCACATTTCAACCGATACAGAGATTTACTTTATGAAAACGAATTCTGTAAAAAAACATATTTCTGATATGATCAAATACAACTTATAGGATACAAAGATCCATAAAAACCAGTTAAACCACTTGAGTTAGTCAAAATAGCAAAATTTGTTGATTCTCTTAAAAAAGAAAACAAATTTGTGCATATATCAAAAGTAGAGTTTTTAAGAATCAATCATACATCAAAATAATTTTGTTTTATGTTTCAACCTTATCAATACTAAAATAAGTTGAGATATAGTCAAATCCTTCAAAAACACATAAAAACTCAATTTCTTCTAAAACAATGAAATACGATATTCATGAAAAATGTTTGTGCATGTTTGTGTACCAAAAGAACTTCACAAACCCATAAAATAAAATAACAAAATATTCAGATTAAAACTTAGTATTTGAGCAAATCCAAATTCAAGTAAAATTTTTCACAAAATCATAAATCCCCAAATTTTGTCAAAATGTATCAAACCCCAAATCTAGTCATCACAACTTAAATCCTCAAGACATTGTCTTTTAATCCATTACTCCTCAAAATTCCTCAAACTCAATCTCAACTATTCTCAATAGTTAATTCATGAACAAAAACAAATTTATCATTAACATGGCCAAGTTGTATTCATCCAACTCACCAATAGTCTAAAAATCTCATCTTTAATCGATTTATGCATAAAATCCACCATACTCAATCAAATCAGCAATAATCCAAAAGAAATAGCCTACTCACAATTTATATTGGGTTCTCCAACAATCTAAAATTATCCACATGCAATTCTGCTCACAAATAACTAGGGTTTTCACAAAAGATCCAATTTTTAACTTATCAATCCATCCAATCCACCATATGTATTCATATCAAAATCCTAGCATGCTTTCTAATAAATAGATCATCACATACAACACACATAAAACAAAACAAAACAAAACATGTCACTCACCTTGTTGAAGAGATCAAACGAAGACAAATTAGAAAATGAGAAAAGCCTCTCCTTCGCAAGAAATCCAAGATCTCCTCCGTAAATCTTCAAGAAATAATAATAATAAAACCTTTATGTTGTGCAGCAACAGATGGCTGCACACCACCTTTTAAATAGGCCGGATCTATGAGAATTAGGGTTTTGAACACATTTGCAAACATACTCCTTTTAAATATAACTTTACATAAATAGATCTATATACTTGGAAACTTGATCAAACCAATTTAATTAAGTTCAAAAATTAAAAAAAGACCCCCACTAGCATCAGCCGGCACTGTTTAAAAAGTCCAAAAAACGAATTTGCACTTTTACCCCTCAAAATGACAATTTTGCAAAAAGATCCTCTTTTATCAAAACTTGTAAAATAAACCAAATTCATCACACACAAAAGTAAACTTTTTAACCCTGAGTTGGCTAGGTATTATACCCAGCCAAAAATCTGAAAATCTGAAGTTTTCATCCCATTTGGTAATTTTGCACAAAAGTCCTTCGTTTCGTAATATTTTGCAAATAGGTCAAATAAATATCAGAAAAATCAAAAAAATTCACAAATAATATTTAATAATAAATAATGATTTTTCACTAAATAATTTTTTATTTTGAACTTCCCAAGAAAATATTTGCACGTGTTTTGCATGTGTAAAAAGATAAATGTTCAGAAAAATATTTATTAAATCACCAAAAATTATTTTAATTCATTTATAAATCTTAAAAATAATATTTAAAAATACGAGGTACTACATCACTCCCTCCTTAGAAGAGTTATGTCCTCAGAACTACTACTAATAGGGCCCAAACAAAAATAAGCAAAGAAATTGAAATCTCATAAATGGAAACATAGTTTAAGAAATACAATTGCACAAGAGAAAGCATTCCAACAAACAAATACAACCTCACAGAAGAAACACAATCATACAAAAGTTTAGGAAAAACCATCCGCTGCGCAACTCTGATAACTTGCCATCGGAAACCATGCTGCAACAACCGCAGATTTCTTGCATCTAACTCTGACATTCCGCAATCTGCTTTATCCTTCCGAGGATCAGTGGCCACTCCCTCCTTAGAAAAGACATGACCAAGAAAAGCTACCTCAAACTTACAGCTCAATGAGATCAATACCAAATGATCTCTCAGCACTCTCGATATCACATTCTTCGTAATATCGACCAGCAATCAATTCCTCCCCTGATGGTGTTGCCACCGTCAAGGCTCCGCCTGGAAACAACTTAAGCTCCACACCTAAGACTTAAGCAAAAATTGGGCGACAGAAATGTAGGCAAGAAAAACAAAATCAAATAAAACTTTTGTTTTTATTCCATTAACCCAAAACAAATTCTGTTGTATGGAGAACGATACTCAAATCTCCAATTTATTCTCAAACAAAGTTTTACTTAATACATAATTGAATGAATTCAAAATTCTTACACACCCTGGATCACATCCCTAAGTTACCCGCATCCTCCTCAGTCAATGTGAACACTCGCCCCTACCTCTAAACTATGCCTCCACCTGCACCATCTTTCTTCAGCTGCGGACAGTTTGCCGGATATGCCCTTCATGACCACATTGAAAACAAACCTGCACCTTCCGAGGCTTAGTGCATGCTGTCTGATAATGACCTGCCTCCCTACAGTTGAAACAAGTCATGCCCTGAACTGCGAGCGCCTTTTGCACTGGCCCACTGAACTTGCCCTGCTTCACTGGGAACTCCTTCCCACTCTGATTATCTGCTGGCCTCTTGTTCTTATTCCAGGTCTCCTGCTTCTTCTGGAACTAATCCATATCCTCTTCTGTCATAGCTGCTCTCCTGACCAGCTTATCAAATCTCCTGATGCCCAAAGGAATCATCCTCGATCTCAAATTCGGCCTGAAGCCCTACTCAAACTTCTTGGCCTTCTTCGCTTCATCAATAATCAGCTCTGGTGCATACCTTGACAGCTGGGCAAATTTAGTCTCATATTCACGCACTGTCTTGTTGCCTGGCTGAAGATTCAAGAATTATGTTGCCTTCTTCTCCTGAATATCCAGAGGAAAGAAATGATCCCTGAACTCATCCAGAAAAGCCTCCTAAGTAACTTGCTGATCTCCCAAGGCCTTCTTCACTGACTGCCACCAAACACCAGTGTCATTCTCTAACTGCATCGCAGCCAACTTCACCTTATTGACTATTAGAGTCTCCCAGACCTCGAATATTGTCTCCATCTGTCTAATCCAATCATCAGCCATATCTGGATCAGACTGCCCCTCGAACACAGGCGACTTCATCCTCTTGAAGGACTCAATCTACTTGATAGGATCAGCATTAACAAACACTGGTCCAACCACATGATTCTGATTCTGGTTCTGATTCTGCGCCATATTAGCTGCATTGAATGTGTTCAAGGTTTGATACACCCTGGTAATCTCAGTCTCAAGGTCAAATCCTGCTCTGTGGGAACCTTCAGCCCCATCACTATTACCACCATTCCTAGTCCTGGGTCTTGTTATTCTACTAAATACTGCAAAATGAGGATAAAGTTTGAGCATCACAAAACAATTCACATTCACATCAATACCCTATGGAAAAACCCCAACCATACTCCAAACCAGAACCAAAACATCATATTCTAACTCTATGTGATACTCACACTCTAATGTCCACACCTAGGTACTCACGCTCTAGTGTCCACACCTATGTTATTTTTATACCATGTTTATTATTACTATTTAAGCATGCTCTGATACTAATCTCTGTAGAGCCCTGAATTTCAAATATGATATCTTAGAAATACGTGGCACAATTCCCAGTATCAACTTCAATTGAAATAGTAAACATAGCCAAAAACACAGATAATTTTTGTTTCAACCTTTTATTACAATAATTATTTACAAAACACAGCGGAAAACAAAACACCTTGAATTACAAACTTTTCTTTACAACACTTTCTTTTACAAATTTTACATAAGCTCTATTACATCACTTAAACTCAAGCATCCAAATCCCATATCTATAAGCACCTACCTGTAAAACATGAGGCTAGAGATAATCCTAACCCCCAAAACTACAGGGGTCAGCCATAACGGTGTGAGTGACATAAAAACAAAGCAACATAAATAAATCATAAACATGGATTCATGACAACAAGTATCAACAGCAAGAATAAATAAAATGAGAAACAACAATAAGTAAAGCATGAAAACATTAAGGATTTATAAGATAGTAAATAGTAATACATGAAAACATCAAGTGAATCTAGACTAAGTGTCAAGTGTAGCAAAAACAGGAAAACACAAGTATAAAACCAAGTCAAGAAAACACAAACTCTATATGCTGACTCTCACATACTTGTCAAATTCTATGCATAACATAGTACATATTATGTCTGGTGCAAGGCCTTAACGATCTCCACTTTATAGGGATAACTCCTCATTATGAAACTAATCCTACTACAGTCATGGAAAACAAGATCCAGAATACTCTGCGAATAGGCACCACAGCCCTAAACGCGCAAGCATCATGTCAGATAGCTCAAAAATTGGAGAATTACCTCCTAACCGTGTACCCCACGAATAGGTCTGCAAGGTCCTCGATGTGCAGATACTCCAGATACATTCCGTGAATAGGCCTGCCGACCCTCGACACGCGAATGCACCCTGCATGCTCCGTGAATAGGCCTGCAGACCCTCGACACACGAACACATAAATGTCTTGACAAAACAACAAACAGTCCTGGAATGCATCCGTTAGACTAACAAACCATGAGCCTATACTTACGTTTTCCAAGTTCCATCACATCTCCACTAGTGCTTGTCCTTAAGTTGGTTATTAGTAAAACACAAAAATCCCCATCTCTAGAGTTAGGTTATCCTGCCGAGCTTAAATACTCAACAACAACCCCAACACCCCACAGGTCTAAATCAACAAATCTCAACTATCGTTTCACAGGACTCCCACTCGACTCCTAGAGGTATCATCAAGACCAAAACTCACAAATCCATCGTCAAAACGATCATATGAAGAAACTTCTCCAATCAACAAAACCTAAATCTTTTATAAAATTTTAGAATCCAAACCCAACAATAAAACATTGTGAAAACATAGGTTCTGTAGAAAGGATAATATATAGAATAGTAAGTTATAGATCCAAAAACTTTTAAAGAATCAATCGTTTAAAGAATATCAGAATAACTCACGAAAGCATCGGTAACAGTCGACTATAAACAGGAGTCGTTCGACGGTCCAGAGCGAAAATCAAAACTTCGAGAAATATCAAAACAGTGCAGAGGTAGTTGACTGGAAAAAATGGGTCAGACGACTGTTCCGCGTAAAATCCAAAACTTTATGAAAACATAAATCAGAGCAGACCAGGCGACTGTGTAAAGTGGTCAGTCGACTGTCCCGCATGAAAATCTAATACATCAAGAGAATACAAATCTGAGCAGTGACAGTCGACTGTATGACCTTGGACAGTCGACTCTCCCGCAGGAAATATCAAGACTCCAAGAAAATACTTCAGCCAAGACCCCGACAGTCGACTATCGACATTGGTCGGTCGACTGTCAGTCCTCTAGACTGCAAGTTTAGTTCTGCACATTTCAACCGATACGGAGATTTATTTTATGAAAATGAATTCTGTAAAAAAACATATTTCTGATATGATCAAATACAACTTATAGGATATACAAAGATCCATAAAAACCAATCAAACCACTTGAATTAATCAAAATAGCAAAATTTGTTGATTCTCTTAAAAAAGAAAACGAATTTGTGCATATATCAAAAGTAAAGTTTTTAAGAATCAATCATACATCAAAATAATTTCGTTTTATGTACCAACCTTATCAATACCAAAATAAGTTGAGATATAGTCAAATTCTTCTAAAACACATAAAAACTCAATTTCTTCTAAAACAATAAAATACGATATTCATGAAAAATGTTTGTGCATGTTTGTGCACGAAAAGAACTTCACAAACCCATAAATTAAAATAACAAAATATTCAGATTAAAACTTAGTATTCAAATTCAAGTAAAATCTTTCACAAAATCATAAATCCCCGAATTTGGTCAAAATGTATCAAACTCCAAATCTAGTCATCACAACTCAAATCCTCAAGACACGGTCTTTAATCCATTACTCCTTCTCCAAATTCCTCAAACTCAATCTCAACTATTCTCAATAGTTAATTCATGAACAAAAACAAATTTATCATTAACATGGTCAAGTTGTATTCATCCAACTCACCAATAGTCCAAAAATCTCATCTTTAATCGATTAATGCATAACATCCACCATACTCAATCAAATCAGCAATAATCCAAAAGAAATAGCCTACTCACAATTTATATTGGGTTCTCCAACAATCTAAAATCATCCACATGCAATTCTACTCACAAATAACTAGGGTTTTTACAAAAGATCCAATTTTTAACTTATCAATCTTTCCAATCCACCATATGTATTCATATAAAAAACTTAGCATGCTTTCTAATAAATAGTTCATCACAAACAGCACTCATAAAAAAAAAACAAAACAAAACATGTCACACACCTTGTTAAAGAGATCAAACTAAGACAAATTAGAAAATGATAAAAGCCTTTCCTTTGCAAGAAATCCAAGATCTCCTCCGTAAATCTTCAAGAAATAATAATAATAAAACATTTGTGTTTTGCAACAAAAGTTGGCTGCACTCCACCTTTTAAATACGCCGGAATTAAGAGAATTAGGGTTTTGAACACATTTGCAAAAATACCCCTTTTAAATATAACTTTACATAAATAGATCTATATACTTGAAAACTTGATAAAACCAATTTAATTGAGTTCAAAAATCAAAAAAAGTCCCCCACTAGCATCAACCGGCACTGTTTAAGAAGTCCAGAAAATAAATTTGCATTTTTACCCCTCAAAATGACAATTTTGCAAAAAGATCATCTTTTATCAAAACTTGTAAAATAAACCAAATTCATAAAACATAAAAGTAAACTATTTAACCCTGAGTTGACTAGGCATTATACCCAGCCCAAAATTCGAAAATCTGGAGTTTTCACCCCATTTGGTAATTTTGCACGAAAGTCTTTCTTTTCGTAATATTTTGCAAATAGGTCCAATAAATATCAGAAAAATCTAGAAAATTCACAAATAATATTTAATAATAAATAATGATTTTCTAGAAAATAGTTTTTGATTTTGAAATTCCCAAAAAATTATTTGCACGTGTAAAAAGATAAATCTTTAGAAAAATATATTTATTAAATCACCAAAAATCATTTAAATTCATTTATAAATCTTAAAAATAATATTTAAAAATAAGGGGTCACACAAAGAGAATGCATATTGTTTAAATTATCACATAGAACACACTTATAATCCATTTAATCTTGATATATAATCTTATCAATCCATAGTAATTTTCTAGATAAGTCCAACTTAATCTCTGGATAATTAATATAATTTTTATAAATTAATTTCACAAAAGAACCATTTAAAAATATTCATTTTCCCAAAAAAAAAAAAAAACAAAACAAAACCTTGGCCGAAGCCAGGTTTCCAACCCGCACCAACAGCAGCAGCATGCGCTACAGTAACGTTATTGTGACGCAGCAGCTGACCGAAGGGGACAAGGCGCCTATGCGTCACAAAGGGGGTATTAATCCACTTATACTCAGTGTCTCGGTATTGGGTTATTTTCAAAAACAAAAATAAAGAGTGTATGCCAAGATTTGAACCCATGACCTCCTACTATAGTGACGTTTTTAATTTGCACCCACTGACCAGAATTGATAGAGTGACTCACCCATAGAGAAATAATTCCAATTGGTTTTGTTCAAGACTGTAACTATTCTAGTTTGTTAAAGAAACTCATTTCTTCAAAAAAAAATATAATTTGTTCTTCATTAAAACTAAATAATTTCTTGATTCAAAATAAACAGTAATTTGGGGTTTTTAAAGCCATTAAATGCTCATTTCTCATATAGAGTACCTCTCTTTTTATTCCTACAATTGTACATGAAAAATCACTTAATATTCTATTAACAAATTTCTTTTTAAAGGGACATTTTTCTTGAGTTCCTTCAATTATAAAGTAGTTCTTCTTTATTAGTCTAAGGCGTTTTTCTTCTTTCATTTTGATTAACACACAAATTAATGACCTCTTGAATTTGGCATAAATAATAAAATGTTCATTTCTCTCATCAATTAGCATACAACTTTAGGATTATTCAATATCAATCACACTAATCATGAATAAGCATAACTCACTAATCAATCTTATTTTAATAATGTAGAGATTCTCACAATTAGCATTTTCCACATAAACACATTTCTCAAAATTGCACTTTTCCCATGAACACAAATATTTCGACATGGAGAAATATTTATTCTATCAATATCCAAATATCACAACAACAAACATATCCTTCAATCAATTTCACTTATTCATTTCATGCAATTTCACATATATTCCATTTTCACCTTAATCATGGTATTATCAAAGAGTAATATTTTTACCTATTTATTCTAGCATGATTAGCACACAACCTAGTCAACCTAGTATGATACTACTTAGAAGTTAGAGAAAATTGCCCACCTTATTGGAGAGAAAATGAAATGAACTTCTAAGAACTCCTAGATTTATCAAAAGAGGCCTTCTCCTCCTAGTTTAAGCCACCACAAGTTTTCTCCTCCTAGCCTTGAAGCAAACCTGAGCCTCCTTGCTCCTTGAAGAAAAAAAAAAGGGCCACCAATGGGAATGAAGAACACACAAACACAACTCCCAATCTTTTGAACTCACTAAACTCTCAATCTTTTACTCTCTAATTGTATTTCTTTATCTTTCTCTTTTGATATAGATTAGGTGTGAGTATACTAATGTAGGGGGGGGAAGGGGTATTTATACAAATTTTTAAGTGGATTGAATGGCTATGATTAGATCAAATAGTTAGGGATTAAGGGCTAGGATGAGTTTAGTAGTTGCCATAACCACCCATGAATGAGATAACCACCTCACCACTACTTCCATTCTCCCTCTCCACTCATGCACAATCCGGTCTCACTCAAGGCTGTGCGATGCATACTCTAGTGCATGCACGTGCTACCCTAGTGTCCCCCAGTTACAAGTTGTACATGTTAGTTTAATTAATTGTCTATTATTTGAGTCTACACTATAAGTTAGGCTAAAATAAAGAAGAATTAAATTACATGGGCTGACTAATAGGCCAAGAGACTATGGACTCTACTAATTCAGTTAATTAATTAACTAATGTGGGCTACAAGGGGACAAATTAGGCTTAGGATTAAATTAGGCTTTCTCAAAAGAGAATAAATGGGGAATACTAGTTTATGAAATATTTTTAGAGAAATGCATGCATAAATTTGCACATGCACAAAACGTAAAATCAAACAACTCCAAATATAAATAAGATTTAAAAATCCAGGGTGTTACATGTTCTAGAGACAATTCTTGTACAAAACCCCTGATACATCTTGTCTCTATGTGTTGATCCGTCCGTAGTCGTCTCTAGTTACACACACAACATAAAATTTAACTTAGATCAAATTAACCCCCATTTCATATGTGTATGATGATTGTGAACCATAATATGATGTGTAAATCTTGCATGCTTGTGTGATACAAGTAGTATATCCTTTTGTTGATCTGTTAAATATCCTATACCATGTTTCTTGGACAACTAGTACACCATAATTCACCCTTTGTTTTGATTTGGATGCGTTACATATGACCTAGTTGATTTTATGCATGAAGAATATTTCTGTCCTTTCTGTTACCCCGTTTTTGTTCAGAATTTTAGAACCTATTAAGGTCAATATATGAAAATTATTTGTGAAAATGAATTATAGAGAATTTTGTCTACTTTCTAGAATTTCTGACTGACCTTAGATTTGATTTGTGAGTTACAAGATATGGCTATTTTACTACATATGTGTAGAAAATTCCCGATTCTGTTTTATATGAATTCTGTATGGTTATTTATTTTTATACTAATGTTAAAGGTAATATTATGATCCGATATTATGCTAAATACAATTAGACTTGACTGGGATTAACCAAAAATTTTTGTGGATTTAATTGATGACTTTTACAAACTATTCTATACTTGCAAACAACTACTTTACATGTAGAGTTTTTCATACAGTTCAGTAAAGAAACATAATTTTGACCTGATTCTATTTGCTGTTTATAAAAACTTTGTGAATGTAAAATGTAGCCGACTGTATCTATTTTATCACCCTTTTGACAGATCTGGATTTCGGTTTTTATTTTGTAATCTATTGTTGTTTTAGTACTACTGTTTTTATGATTCCAGATTTACAAAACTGCTGCATCTTGCTGCTTTCTGATTTTAACTGAGTATTCTATCTATGTCGGAAAATTATGAAACTTTATTTTCTGTTACTAAACGTACTAGGAAATACCCCAGACTTTTCGTGGATTTAATAAGTAAGCTTTATGCTGTTTTCCTGTTTATGAATGCAAACTCCTGATTTCTGGATGATCATGTTTTCTAGATACAAATCTATTTTGAGTCTTATTTTTGTGAAATACCGTATGACTTATATATATTTACTGAATTCAGCCGAGACTCTATTTTTCAGATTTTTTGACAGATCTAAATTTGTATATTTGTGGCAACGGAAATTTCAGATTTAGTGCAGTACTGTCTTGTTGTTCTGAACTAGAATTTTCGTTACTTTATCCTTTTATGTGTTGTCTATCACCTGTACATGTTTATCTTTCAACCTGAACATGTTACTTATTTATGCCATGTTATTCTTGCCCTGTTTGTGACACATACTTGCCTGTTTGATAATAATAACAAATAACCAAGCCGATGTTAAGGGAAAGATCTAGTAGTGGAAAGTATAGAAATATGTACTTAGAAAGGGGCCCGTGTTTCCTACCTGTTACGTGTTTATGACTACATGATACACGATCCTGTTTACCTGATTACCTGAATGCACATTTTTCTATAGGAAGGTGTACTCGGAAGAGGATCAGCAGATTCTACCTGTACTTGTTTACCTGATTACCTTATTGCAAACTTCACTATAGGAAGGTGTACTTGAAAGAGAACCGTAGGTTCTACCTGTACCTGTTCCTGTACCTTTGACCTGATCCCTGAGTACACGGCCCTATAGCCTCCACTACGAAATCTAAACGTAACTTGTTTGAATATAGCAACCATGTGGTAAAAGTTTGGGACGCATGAAGTGCTACATAGTTAGTAATAATACAAGACTTGACACAACATGATACCTGTTACATGCTTACCTGTTACATTCTTACCTATTACATGCTTACCTGTTACATGACACTTGTACATGCTATCTGTATACCTGTTTACCTGCTTACCTGCTTGCATGACACTTGTACATGCTATCTGTATACCTGTTTACCTGCTTACCTGCTTGCATGACACTTGATACATGTTACCCGTACCCTATTAGTATATCATGTTACTTAATTTTGTTTCCTGTTTCCTGTTAGTTATCCCGCTTTGTTGACATGTCTATTTCATGCTATGTTTACTTTCGCTGTTACTCTATATTTTGTTTATCCTTTCCTGTCGTACCTGCAATACAAGCGGTCCGTAACTTGCATTGACAGGGCATTTTTTTTCCCCTTTTTCAACAATTTATTAAATTGCAGATTATGGCAACCAATTTCCTGATGGAGCAGGTGATCTGAGATTCTATTTCCTAGAATTCTGGATATTATTATTATTATTTCCTGTTGCTTATTTTGAATAAATATATCTGTTACTTGAATTGTTTTGTTTTCGGCAATGTGACCCAGAATTATTGACTTGTTTCCAGATCTGATTTATTTTAGATTATTACATTTTGTTTCAAGTAAGTTCCTATTGGTATATTGATTCATTTATGCATGCATGGTTGACTTCTCTTGCTTCTTACTCTGATTTTCCTGTGAAATGTTGTAATGATCATGACAGCTTATGGATGATGAAAATTATTTGCTGGACTTAGTCATGTATCCGTATTCTGTATTCCTTTTTGGAAAGCAGGGCATGACAAGGTTTTTATTGGTATCAGAGCCTTGGTTTGGATAATGTATTAGTTTGAATGATATATTAGACAAGCTTGGCTCGATCTGTGATTGGTTCAACAGTGCATAGACCATACATACATGAATGGATTATACTCAACTTTGAACTGGATGTTGATTGTTTTTGATCTTGTGCAGACCATGGCTCGCAGAGGTTCCACTTCTCGTTCTCAGGAAGATCAGCTTGGGCTTGAGGGCTTTACTAATGTGTTGGAACGGTTGATCAATATGCAGCAAAACCACAGTGACCTTATGATGGCTGCTTTGGAAGCTGCCTGGGCTCTGCTTCCCGCTATGCCTATGCAGGCAGCTCTCCCTCCTCATGTAGGTACAATCACAGATTTCATGAGGTTGCATCCTGACAGATTATCCGTCACTGAGATGCCTTTGGAGGCCAATCAGTTGTTGATCCGGATTGAGCAGTTGCTTTTGGCAGCAAGAGTTGCCGATACTGATAGAATGGATGTGGTAACCATCCAGCTGGTGGATGTGGCCCACATTTGGTGGAGGTCTGAGTCCAGAAGGCTCGAACGGCTGATTACTTGGGCCACATTCACTAAGAGCTTCTTGGAAAAGTTCTTCCCTAGCAACACTCGAGTTGAAATGGAGCAACAGTTTCTGGCCCTAAAATAGGTTGGTCATTGTCCTATTATTTGAATCTTGTTACATATTGTCTATGCAATGTTGTAACATGAGGCTTTCTTGAAACAGGACTCCAGGTCTGTGGATGAGTATGCAGTGGAACTTACCAGACTTAGCTGCTTCACAGCCGTTCTTGTGGCGAACGAAGAGGACGGGGCTCGTAGATTCATGCTAGGACTTGAGCGAGACATTTGGGTGCAGCTCGTCTCACTTTGCTTACATACTTATGCTGCGGCTCTTGAGGCAGCTCGAGCTCAGGAGCAGGCTCGTGGCAGGTTGTCTCCTTTCCAACGAGCTATTCCGCACTCTGTTGTTGCTAGGCCTTCTAGTGGGCCGATTCAAAAGCCTGTTCTCGCCCATCCTGTCAGGGCGACTCCCTACTATTCTGTTATTTCCTGGGCAACTGGTTTTTGTGACTTCTGCCAGTTGACTGGGCATGAAAGTAGGAAATGTAGGCGCACCAACTGGCAGTGCTTTAGGTGTGGAGCTGCTTACCATTCAGTGCGGGATTGTCCGCAGTAGTAGCAGATGGCTCTTCCAGCCGGGGGTCCAGTTCAGTAGGTAGCCCCAGCTCGTGGTTCAGTCAGGCCACCACTTCCTCCTCAGCACTAGATTGTCGGTCAAAGGATCGTTGCCCCCAAGAGAGATCAGACCTTCAACCTAACTGCTACTGATGCTGAGACAGCAGAGGGTGTTGTTGCACGTATATTTTTCTTTTTGTTGTTTTTGTTGTTTCTCTTTCGCTTCTTTTCATTTGTCTTGCATTATTCTTTCATGTTATCCTTCTGCATTGTCTTTTCCTCACCCTTGATCATCAATCCTTTTCCTCTTTCTTTGATTCCATCTTAGGTGTTATCCATGTTTGCTCTTTCCCTGCTCATGTTCTTTTTCATTCCGGGGCAACCCATTCCTTTGTCTCTTTCCGCTTCGTGGCTGGCCATCAGTTGGAGTGCAACTTTATGTCTGAGGCTTGGAACATTGTCATAGGTGGCGGTGTTGTCATTTGTTCCCGGGAGTGCAGGCAGAGTCCCGTAGTTATTGGCAGCGCAAATTTCAAGACTTTCTTGATTGTAATTATGAATTCAGGGTTCGAAGTTATTCTCGGTATGGATTGGTTGGGTGAATCCCATGCCATTATTGATTGTCGTGCCAGGAAAGTTGTATTTCGAATCTCAGGTCGTGCAGAGTTTGATTTCCATGCTGGTGAGATGCCCCTTGGTCGAGCTGAGACTGCAATTGAGCAGGAGGTTTGTGCGACGAATTGTATTCAGGCTGTGAGGCTGCGCCTCTAGTAGTGCGAAATTTTCTGGATATTTTTCCAAAGGATTTGCCTAGCTTACCCTTGATAGGGATGTGGAGTTCGGTATTGAATTTCAGCATGGTACGACGCCGATATCGAAGAGTCCCTACAGGATGGCACCAGTTGAGTTAGTAGAGCTTAAGGTGCAGATTCAAAAGTTACTTGATTTGGAGTTCATCACACCCAGTGTTTCGCCTTGGGGTGCTCCAGTCCTTTTTGTCAACAAGAAGGTTGGTAGTTGTCGACTGTGCATTGATTATCGGGAACTGAACAGTGTTACTGTGAAGAACCGGTATCCGCTGCCCAGGATCGATGACTTATTTGATCAGTTAGGTGGAGAAGCTGTTTTCTCGAAGTTGGATCTTCGTTCTAGATATCATCAGGTCAAGGTGAAGGCAGCAGATGTACAGAAGACTACGTTCAGGACCAGATATGGGCACTATGAGTATCTTGTAATGCCTTTCGGGGTCACGAATGCGCCAGCTGTATTCTTGAGTCTTATGAACATGGTCTTTTTCCAGTTCCTAAATGGATTTGTGGTGGTCTTCATTGATGACATTCTGGTGTATTCTCGGAACTGGGAGGATGATGCTGAGCATCTTAGGTTGGTTCTACAGACTTTTAGGGAGAATAAGCTCTATGGAAAACTCAGCAAGTGTGAGTTTTGGCTCGACAGAGTTACTTTCTTGGGGCACATTATCTTGGGCAATGATATCTCAGTGGATCCGTCCAAGGTTGAAGGTTTGAAGGATTGGCCAGTTCCCAAGTCAGTTTCAAAGGTAAGGAGTTTCCTTGGTTTAGCTGTCTATTATCGAAAATTTGTCCAAGATTTTTTGCAGATAGCAGGACCATTGACTAAGCTGAAAGGGAAGGATCAGAAGTTCTATTAGTCTGAGGCTTGCTGTGAGGCTTTTGCTGAGTTGAAGAGCAGGATGACGTCAGCGCTAGTGTTGACTATTCCAGATGATTCGAACGGATTTGTAGTTCACTGTGTTGCTTCTGGTAAGGGTCTTGGAGCAGTTCTGATGCAGAAGGGCCAAGTCGTTGCTATGCATCGAGGCAGTTGAGGTCGCCTGAGAAGAACTATCCGACTCATGATTTGGAGTTAGCGATAGTGATATTTACTTTGAATCTGTAGAGACATTATTTACTTGGGAACCGAGTGGAGATCTTTACAGACCACAAAAGTCTCAAGTATGTCTTCACCCAGAAGGAGTTGAACATGAGGCAAAGGCATTAGTTGGAGCTTATGGCCGATTATGACATCAGTTGTAATACCATCCTGGTAGAGTGAACTTGGTGCCAGATGTTTTGAGCAGAAGACCAGCAGTTATGTTCCTAACTCAGCAGAGAGATTTGGTTGAGCAGAAGTGGAGGTTGGAGTTGGATGTGTTGTTGCCAAGTTCTGATCGGAGTTGTTTGGTGATCCAGCTTCAGTCATCTCTTGTTGATCAGATCAAAGAGGTTCAGGCTGGTGATGAGCAATTGCAGGGTTTTAGAGCAGAAGTTGAGGATGGTTCCAGAACGGATATGGTTATTCATGCTGATGGATCGCTTCGTTTTGGGTCCAAGTTGTATGTCCCGGAGGGTGAAGTTCGTCAGAGGTTGCTTGAGGAAGCCCACCAGTCATTGTATTCTTTCAACCTGGAGGTACTAAGATGTATTGGGATTTGAAGCTTCATTTCAGGTGTCAAGGTACGAAGAGGGCTGTGGCTCGGTTTGTGTCTCAATGTTTAGTCTGCCCGTAGGTGAAGGCAGAGCATCAGAGGACCACCGGGCTTCTTCAACTGCTTCCCATTCCGGAGTGAAAGTGGGAAAACATCACAATGGATTTTGTGACCACTTTGCTGAGGAGTCCTAAGAGGCATAATGCCATTTGGGTGATTGTCGACCGACTGGCGAAGAGTGCTCACTTCATTCCCTTCTGTGTTGGACAGTGTACTGAAAGCCTAGCTGAGAAGTACATGCAAGAGATAGTTAGACTTCACGGGGTTCCAGTCAATATTATATCCGATAGGGATAAGAGATTCAGATCTCAATTTTGGGAGAGTGTTCAGAGTAGTTTGTGGAATAAATTGAAGTACAGTACAACTTTTCATCCTCAAACAGATGGACAGTCAAAGAGAACCATCCAGAATCTAGAGGATATGTTGAGGTCCTGTATGCTGCAGTTCGGTAGATCATGGGAGGACCATTTGCATCTCATAGAGTTATCGTACAATAATAGCTTTCAGGCCAGTCTTAAAGATGCACTGTTCGAGGCACTGTATGGGCGGAAGTGCAGATTACCAGCGTGCTGGGATGATATTGGTAAGAGGAAGTTGTTGGGTCCGGAGTTGATCACCAGGACTGTTGATGCGGTGACTCAGATCAGGAAGCACTTGCAGGCAGCTCAGGATAGGCAGATGCGATGGGCAGATGTCCATCAGAGAGCTTTGGAGTTTGAGGTTGGTGACTATGTTTTCCTAAAGGTATCACCTTGGTGATGTGTCATTCGGTTTGGTGGTGGGGGCAAGGTCAGCCCTAGGTTTATTGGACCGTTTGATATTATGGAGTGAGTAGGCAAGGTGGCCTATCGTTTTGGATTGCCACCAGCTTTATCAGGAGTGCACGATGTTTTGCATGTCTCACAACTCAGGAGATATATCCGAGATGAGAGCGACGTAATTGACTATTCTGAGTTGACCATGCGACCAGATTTGACTTGTGAGATTCCGCAAGTTGCTATTTTGGATCGGCAGGAGAAAGTGCTTAAGAACAATGTCATCAAGATGATTCATGTTTCTTGGAATCCTCACTCACCGGGTGAGTCGACTTGGGAGTTGGAGGAGGAGATCAGTAGAAGTTTCCTCATCTGTTGGAGTAGTTTTTGTTTTGTTCTTTCTTTCATTTTGGGGTTACCCTATGTACCTCTTGTTTGAATTTCAAGGACGAAATTCTTCTTGTTAGGTGGGTATGATTTATAACCCCTGTTTTCCATTTTCTGTATTTTTGGGTGTATTTTTCTTTTTTGTGTATTTATTCACATTGTATCTCTTTTTGGATAGTGTTTTGGATCTTCGTATTCTATTTATCAATTTATTTGATTTTTCGTCTTCTTACTTGAGTTTATTGATTCTATTGCCTCTTATTGTTTCGTCTCTGATTGTTCGAGCTATTATTTTGAGCCCTATTCTACAATTGTTTTTGTCCTATTGTTTTTATTTATTCATGTTGTAACTATCTCATTTATCGGACCCATTCTATTGTTCTATTGGATCTTGTCTAAACCCTTTATTCACCTAACCATATAAAACCCAAACCAATTATAACCAAAACCCTCCTACCCGTCAGCTAACCCTAACACCATATTCCTATATATACTACCCCTGTGCATCTTCCCCCTCCACACAAAAACCCTAGCCGACTTCTAAACCACTCCCGAAACCCTACCTCCCGATCCTCTCCCTGCACCCCCTTCGAACCCCAAACCGCTCCGGCTATCCCTTGCGCTGCTCAGCCTGACCAGCTGACCCCCTGCAACTCTTCGTCAGACCACAGCAATGCCAGCACTGTCCTCCTGCTCTCACTTCTCTCTCTCTCCCTGTCAACCCAACACCGTGACCCCCCTGCCTTCCTTCGACGCCAGCAGCGACGCCAGCCCCCGCAACACCGCCCTGTGCTCCTCCACGACAGCAGACAATAGCTAGCATGCCACCCTTCCACTGCCGTTCTTCTCTACCGCACACATACACCCTGCTTTGGTTGTGGGTGTAGGCAATTGGTCCCCGACTGCTTCTTTTGGTGAGCTTGCGTTTGGATTCGTGATCGTGTGTTCTCGTGTTCGTAGTTCATTCATTGAGTTCGTGCCCGGGAATTCGTTCCTGTTATTCTTGCTCCATGCACCATTTCCATCGTCGACTAAGGCAAGTAACTTGTATTAATTTCTGTTGCAAATACAAGTACTAAATACCGCCTATAGTGCAGTAGTATTCTAGAGACAATTATTGTGCAAAACCCCTGATATATCTTGTCTCTATGTGTTGATCCGTTCGTAGTCGTCTCTAGTTACACACATGACATAAAATTTAACTTAGATCTAATTAACCCCTGTTTCATATATGTATGTTGGTTGTGAACCATAATATGATGTGTGAATCCTGCATGCTTGTGTGATACTAGTAGTATATCATGTTCTTGATCTGTTAAATACGCTAATCACCTTTTGTTATGATTTGGATGCATTACATATGACCTAGTTGATTTTATGCATGAAGAATATTTCTGTCTTTTCTGTTACCCCATTTTTGTTCAGTATTTTAGACCCTATTAAGGTCAGTATCTGAAAATTATTTCTGAAAATGAATTATAGAGAATTTTGTCTTACTTTTTAGAATTTCTGACAGACCTCAGTTTCGATTTGTCAGTAGCAAGTTATGGCTATTTTACTACAGATTCTATTTTATATGAATTTTTGTATGGTTATTTATTTTTATAATGATGTTAAAGATAATATTTTTATCCAATATTTTGCTGAATACAACTAGACTTGACTGGGATTAACCCCAAATTTTTGTGGATTTAATTGATGACTTTGACAAACTATTCTATACTTGCAAACAACTACTATACTTGCAGAATTTTTCATACTGTCTAGTAAAGAAACATAATTTTGACCTAATTCTATTTGTTTTTTTATAAAAACATTGTGAATATGAAATATAGCATAATGTATCTATTTTATCACCCTTTTGACGGATCTGGATTTCGAATTTTATTTTGTAATCTATTGCTGTTTTAGTAGTACTGTGTTAATGATTCCAGATTTACAAAATTACCGTACCTTACTGCTTTCTGATTTTAATTGAGTATACTATCTACGTTGGAAAATTATAAAACTTTATTTTCTGTTAAAAAACATAATAGAGAATACGCCAGATTTTTTTGGATTTAATCAGTGATTTTTTATGTCGTTTTCCTGTTCATGAATGTAAACTTCTGATTTCTGGCTGAACACGTTTTTTGGATACAAACCTGTTTCGAGTTCTGTTGTTGTGAAATACCATATGACTTATATATATTCTCTGGATTCGGCCAAGAGTCTATTTTCCAGATTATTTGACGGATCCAGATTTGCATATTTTTAGCAATGGGAATTTCAGATTTAGTGCAGTACTGTCTTGCTGTTCTGAACTAGAATTTTCGTTGTTCTACCCTTTTATGTATTGTCTATCATCTGTACATGCTTATCTTTCAACCTGAACCTGTTACTTGTTTATTCCAAGTTATTTTTGCCCTGTTCGTGACACATACATGCTTATTTGATAATAATAACAAATAACCAAGCCGGGGTTAAGAGAAAGATCTAGTAGTGGAAAATATAGAAATGTGTACTTAGAAACGGACCCGTGTTTCCCACCTGTTACGTGTTCATGAATACATGATACACGATCCTGTTTACCTGATTACCTGAATTCACACTTCCCTATAGGAAGGTTCACACTTCCCTATAGGAAGGTGTACTCGGAATAGGACTTGTAGGTTCTACTTGTACCTGTTTGCCTGATTACCTGATTGCACACTTCCCTATAAGGTGTACTCGGAAGAGGACCAGCAGGTTCTACCTATACCTTTTCCTATACCTGTTTACCTGAATCTGAGTACACGGCCCTATAGCCTCCACTACGAAATCTAAACGTAATTTGTTTGAATGTAGCAATCATGTGGTAAAAGTTTGGGACGCGTGAAGTGCTACCTAGTTAGAAATAATACAAGACTTGACACAACATGACACCTGTTACATGCTTACCTATTACATGCTTACCTGTTTCATGACACCTGTACATGCTATCTGTATACCTGTTTACATGTATACCTGATTACCTATTTACGTGCTTGCATGACACTTGATACATGTTACGTGTACCCAGCTAGTATTTCATGTTACTTGATTTTGTTTCCTGGTTCCGGTTAGTTATCCTGATTTGTTGACATGTCTATTCCGTGCTATGTTTACTTCTTCTATTTCTCTATATTTTGTTTATCCTTTCCTGTACTTGTGCCAGCACTACAAGCAGCCCGTAACTTACATTAACGAGCGTTTTGTTTTTTTTTCCTTTTTCCTGCAATTTATTAAATTGCAGATTATGGCGACCAGTTGCCTGATGGAGTAGGTGATCTGAGATTCTAGTTCCCGAAGTTCTGGCTATTATTATTATTATTTCCTGTTGCTTATTTTGAATAAATATATCTCTTACTTTGATTGTTTTGTTTTGGGCAATGTGACCGAGAATTATTGACTTGTTTCCAGATCTGATTTATTTGAGATTATTACATTTTATTTCAAGTAAATTCCTGTTGGTATATTTATTCATTTATGCATGCATGGTTGACTTCTCTTGCTTCTTACTCTGATATTCCTGTGAAATGTTGTAAAGATCCTGACAGCTTATGGATGATGAAAATCATTCACTGGACATAGTCACGTATCCGTATTCTATATTCCTTTTTGGGAAGCGGGGCGTGATAATGTTCCTCTCGGTCACATTGGAAGCAAGTCCGCTTCCCTAGTTGGGGACATGCTGACTTTCTGTGACCTCCCTCACGACAGTAGTAACAAGTCACCCCTTTGAGCTGTGGGTGCCTTCTGCTCGGGCCTACTGAACCTGCCCTGCTTCATCGGGAACTTCCTTCCACCCTGGTTTATTGCTGGCCTTTTGTTTCTGTTCCAAGTTTCCTGCTTCTTCTGGAACTGATCCATAACCTCCTTCGTCACAACTACTTTCCTGGCAAGTTTATCAAACCTCCAAATGCCCAACGATATCATCCGAGACCTCAAATTCAGGCCTCAATCCCTTTTTGAATTTCCTGGCCTTCTTCGCTTCATCAACCACTAGCTCCGGTGCATACCTCGACAACTGGGCGAACTTAGTCTCATATTCGCGCACTGTCATGCTGCCTTGCTATAGATTCAAGAATTCCATCTCCTTCTTCTCCTGAATGTCCAGGGGAAAATAGTGATCTCTGAACTCCTCAAGAAAAGCTTCTCAAGTCACCTGCTCTTCCCCAAAAGTCCTCTTCACTGACTGTCACTAGACACTAGCATCTTTCTCCAGCTGCATTGTGGCCAATTTCACCTTGTTGGCTGCAGGGGTTTCCAAAACCTTGAAGACTACTTCCATCTGTCTGATCCAGTCATCGGCCTCATTCGGATTAGCATGCCCCTCTAAAACTGGCAGCTTCATCTGCTTGAGGGACTCCACTTGCATGATTAAGTCTGCATTAATGGGTACTGGCCCTGCTCCTTGGTTCCAAGTTATACTGGCTGCCATGAATGCATTCAGAGTTTGATACACTCTGGCAATCTCCATTTCCAGATCAAGTCGGGCCCCATGGAAACCTTCGGCCTCATCACCATTTTCACCATTCCTGGTCCTGGGTCCTGCCATTATAGTGATTACTGCAAAATGCGGGAAAATATTAGAGCATGACAACACACATCACATTCGCACCAATATCTTATTGCAAAAATTCTAATCAGGCTCAAACCATTACATTTTGTTTTAATTCCATGTGTAATACTCTAACTCTAATGTCCACACCTAGGTACTCACATTCTAGTGTCCCCCTAGGTTTATTCCCTATACCATGTTTAACATTACTATTGAAGCGTGCTCTGATACCAAACTCTGTAGCCCCCCGAATTTCTAATTAATAAACTGAGAAATACGTGGCACATTTCCCCGAATCAACCTCAATTATAATCATAAACATAGTACAAAGAAAAGAAAATTTTAAAACTTTACACCATTTCTTTTACAAAGTACAGCAGAAATTAAACCGCTAGAATTACAATTTTTTCTTTACAATCAGTCTCTTTACAAAGTTTTGCATAAACATTTACTATTCTACCACATTTTCCCAACTCCTTGCTAATGGTACCTACCTATAAAATATGAGGCTAGAGATAACCCTAAACCCCAAAACTACAGGTGTCAGCCATAACGGTGTGAGTGATATTCAAAAGAAATACAACTTAAATGAAACATAAAGAACAAAATTATAGTCAACATATTAAAAGAAATGTGAAATAACAATAAATGAAACATAAATAATTAAGTTAAACTAGGATAAGTGTCAAGTGCAAGGAAAACATGTATAAATCAAGCCAAGGAAATCACAATGCATATGATCAAAGCTAATGCATACTTGTCAGATTCTATGCATCCCACAATACATAGGTCCGGTGCAAGCCATTATCGTTCTCCACTTGAAAGGGTTCAATCCCACATTATGCAATTATCCAACTACAATGACTACTACGAGATTTAGACATTTGGCAAGTATCGTGTCATGCCCCGCTTTCCAAAAGAGAATACGAAATACGGATACGTGACTAAATCCAGCGAATGGTTTTCAACATCCATAAGCTGTCAGGATCTTTACAATATTTCATAGGAATAATCAAAGTAGGAAGCAAAAGAAGTCAACCACGCATGCATATATGAATCAATATACCAACAGGAATTTACTTGAAACAAACTTAATAAATTTCAAATAAACCATATCTGAACAAGTCAATAATTCTGGGTCATACTGCCCAATACAAAATAATCCAAGTAGCACTACATTATTCAAATAAGCAACTTGAAATAATAATAGCAAAAACTCCAGCATCTAAAATCTCAGATCACCTACTCCATCGAGCAGCTGATCTCCATGATCTGCAATTTATCAAATTGCAGGAAGAGGAAAAGAAAACAAAACTACTGTCATTGCAAGTTACGGGCTGCTTGTAGTGCAGGCACAAGTACAGGGAAAGATAAATAAATATAAATAATAACAGAAACAACATAGCATGGAATTGATAGACAGAGCAAAACAGAATGTCTAACATGAATCAGAAAACAAAATCAAGTAACATGGAATGCTAACAGGTACAAGTGATATGCAACAGGTGTGATGTGTCATGCAGAAAGGTAAATAGGTAACAGATGTCCAGTAACATGTAACAGTCAAACAAAGAACAGATGTCAGATAATAAATACAGGTAAAAAGGTAACAGATGTCTTGTTATTATAGTCTTGTGTTATTACTATCTAGGTAGCACTTCATGCGTCCCAAAATTTTACCACATCGTTGCTACATTCAAATAGTTTACGTTTAGATTTTGTATGAGATTCTACAGAGCCGTGTACTCAGGTATCAGACAGACAGATATTAGATGCAGATCTAGATAGACAGATAGAACCTATGGGTTCTCTTCTGGGTACACCTTGCTATGGGGATGTGTGCAGTCAGGTAATCAGACAGACAGAGTCTTGTATCATGTAGTCATGAACATGTTGCAGATAATCCGGTGGGAAACACGGGCCCCCTTCCAAGTACACATTTCTATATTATCCAATACTAGATCTTTCCCTTAACCCCGGCTTGGTTATTTTGTTATTATTATCAGACAGGCATGTATGAGCCACTAACAGAGAAAGAATAACATGGCATAAACAGGTAATAGGTTCAAACTGAAAGATAAATATGTACAGATGAAAGACAAAACATAAAAGGATAGGACAACGAAAATTCTAGTTCAGGACAGTAAGACAGTACTGCACTAAATCCGGAATTCCCGTTTCTAGAAATGTGCAAATCTGGATCCGTCAGAAAATCTTGAAAATAGACTCTCAGACGAATCCAGTGAATATATATAAGTCATATGGTATTTCACAACAACAGGATTCAAAACAAGTTTGTATCCAGAAAACGTGTTCAGCCAGAAATCAGAAATTTACATTCATGAACAGGAAAACGTTATAGAAAATCACTGATTAAATCCAAGAAAAATCTGGGATACTCCTTAGTATGTTTAGTAACAGAAAACAAAGTTTCATAATTTTCCAACATAGATATTATACTCAATTAAAATCAGAATGCAACAAGATACGACAATTTTGTAAATCTGGAATCATAAACACAGTACTATTAAAATAGAAATATCTCACAAAATATAAATCAAAATCTAGATCCATCAAAAGGTTGATGAAATAGATACAGTAGGTTATAATTCATATTCACAAAGTTTTATAGACAGTAAACAGAATCAGGTTGAAATTAGGTTTCTTTACAAACGACATGAAAATTTTGTAAATATAGTAGCTGTTTGCAAGCATAGAATAGTGTATAAAAGTTATCGATTAAATCTAGAAAAATTAGGGGCAAATCCCAATCAGGTCTAGTTGTAACCAGCAAAATATTGGATCAAAATGTTATCTTTAGCACCAGTAGGAAAATAAATAAGCATACAGAATTCAGATAAAACTGGATCTGGAAGTTTAAACACATCTGTAGAAAAATAGTCAAAACTTGCAACTCACAAATCGAAACTGAGATCTGTCAGAAAATCTGGAAAGTAGACAGAACTCTCTATAATTTATATTCACAAATAATTTTTATATACTGACCTTAATAGGATCTAAATTACTGAACAAAAACTGGGTTCATCAAAAACTAAAATCTCCTTTACACATAAAATCAACATAGATCATATCAAACTCATCCAAATCATAACCAAGCATGAAATAGGGTATACTAGATGTCCAAGCAACATAGTATAGGGTATTTTACAAGTCTACAACGAGTATACTACAACTAACACAACCAAGCACACGATATCATATGAACAACATGCAGATATACAACAAGAAGTGGTTATCCCTAAGTTATTTCATGTCATGTGTGTAATGTGACAACTACGGGCGGTTCAACACAATATAGACAAGATATAACAGGGGTTTTGCAAAGAACTTTCTCTAGAACAAAACTACACTACAAGCAGTATTTAGTATTTGTCTTACACAAAGAAAAGAATACAAGTTACTTGCCTTCTAGCCGATGATTGGAATGGAGTAAGAGGAAGAATAACAGGAACGGATTCCCGACAATGAACTCAACGAATGAGTCACGAACCCAACAACGAACACAACTCACGAACAATGACCTACAAGCATAACTCACAAACCAACACACGCACACAAAGAGAGAGGCAGTGGACAGCAGCGAAGCACGGTATAGGGGTGCGGGTTGTTGCTGTCGGGGTCGCGCTGCGATGCTGCTGCATCGTAGAGGTGCAACAGGAGGTGGGGAAGGCACTGAGGTGGGCTTGGGTTTGGGTGGTGCTACAGGAGACAGAGAGGTGCACCGGGGTCTGCTGTGGTGCTCTGCTTTCGGGAGGAGTAGGATGACGGGAAGGCGAGCAGGGGGGCTGGATGCAGGGGCATCGAGATGGGAGGGGTGGGTCGCGAGGCCGCACTGGGAGATGGATCGGGAGAGGCTAGGAAGGTGGTCGGGATGGGTTTAGGAGGACTGGAGGCATCGGGGTGTGATGGTCAGGAGAGAGAGAGAGAGCAGGAGGTGGAGGGTAAAGTAGCTGCCTAATGGGTTTAGAGGCATAAGGGGATAGGTATATATATAGGGTAGTTGTATATTAGGGTTAGGGTTTAAGGGATTGCTGACGGGTAGGAGTATAGGTAACGGGTTATAGGGTTTAACGGGATGTGGGTATAGAAATGGGATCGAAATAAATAAGATAGAGTTAAGGGAATATAATGGATCCAAAATAAAAATGAGGTGATCCAAATAATGAGATGGCACAAAATGGATAAAAGAAATAGGGCATGAACAAGTAAAATAAAGAATATCAAAATAATAGCTTGATCAAATGGAGACGAAATAAACAACTGACAATAGAATCAATAACTCAAATAAGAAGACGACAAATCAAATAAATGAATGTATTGAAAAAGAAGATTCAATACACGGTCCAAAAGAAATACAATAAAAATTAAATACACGGGAAAAGAAAATACACCCAAAATACAGAAAACGGAAAACAGGGGTTACAAATCCTACCCACCTAACAAGAAGAATTTCGTCGTCGAAATTCAAACAAGAAGATACATATGGTAATTCCAGAAAGAAAAAACAAAACAAAAAGATTCTCAAACAGATGTGGAAACTTCTGCTGAATCTCCTCCTCCAGCTCCCAAGTCAACTCACCCGACGAGTGAGGATTCCAAGAAACATGAACCAGCTTGATGACCTTGTTTTTCAGCTCTTTCTCTCGCCAGTCCAGAATAACAACTGGCAGAAACTAACAAGCCAAATCCGGTCGAACGGTCAAATTGGAATAGTCGATCACGTGGCTCTCATCTCGGATATATCTACTGAGTTGTGAGACATGGAAAACATCGTGCACTTCTGATAAAGCTGGCGGTAATGCAAGACGATAAGCCACCTTGCCTACTCACTCCACAATGTCGAACTGTCCAAAAAACCTAGGGCTGAGCTTGCCCCCACCACCAAACCGAATGACACTCCGCCAAGGCGATACCTTTAGGAAAATATGGTCACCAACCTCAAACTCCAAAGCTCTCCGATGGACATCAGCCCATCGCCTCTGCCTATCCTGAGCTGCCTACAAGTGCTTCCTGATCTGAGTCACCGCATTAACTGTCCCGGTGATCAACTCCGGACCCAACTGTTGATTCTTGGTTTTGATGACTACAACACAATATAAAGTTTTTCAATCACATATCTCTTGCAGGGTGTATCAAAGTCAATACCATGGTGAAATACACAAAAGCAAAACAATCCAATGAAGCTTTCAAGAGTAATTGATCAAGCCACAAAGTTTTAAGCTTAAGCCATATTGATCAAGCAAGCTTCAAGACATAAAGAAAAAGGCTCAAGCTCAAGTCAAAGACTCAAGTTCAAGACAAGATTCAAGTGCTTCAAATGTTTTGTAAAAAGTGTCTTGTAATATTGTAATTTTCATTCTTTGAGTCTTAAAAACTTGTAATAGCCTTGTCACACACACACTCACACATATTTTTTAATAACTGAGTGTTTTACAAAATTAAATGGTCAAAACAAGCTTGAATAAGCTCAACTGTTGAGTACCAGTCGACCGTTCCTTGGAACCAGTCGACTGTCATAGTACGAAACTGTCTAAATTCATACAAGCTCTGGCCAGTCGACTCATTATAGCAACCCAGTCAACTGTTCAAGCCATTTCGACAGTTTCCTGATTTTAAAACTTGTTTATCAAAATCAAATCTTTTTACTACCGTTGTAGGGCAGTTGGGATTCAACCTCTCAACGTCCAAACGCTTCTAACTCTATAAAAAAGAGTATAGAACTCATTTGGCAAAGGTTACAACTCAATTCCAAGCATTTCATTAAGTTTCAAGCTTTTTGTTTTTGAGAAGAACAAGCATTTCAAAAGCATACAAATTGTCTAAGTCTTGGTTTGTAGCGCTCCGAATTTCTAATATGATATCTTACAAATATGTGGCATAATCCCCAGCATCAACCTCAATTGCAATAGTAAACATAGCCAAAAACACAGATAATATTTATTTCAAACTTTTATTACAACACATATATACAAAACACAGCGAAATACAAAACACCTTGAATTACAATATTTCTTTACAGCACATCTTTTACAAATTTTACATAAGCTCTATTACATCACTTAAACTCAAGCATCCAAATCCCAAGTTATAAGCACCAACCTGTAAAACATGTGACTAGAGATAATCCTAACCCCAAAAATTACAGGGGTCAGCCATAACAGTGTGAGTTACATAAAGAAAACAACATAAATAAAACATAAAGCATAGAGTCAAAAGCAACATGTATTAACAGCAAGATTAAAAGAAATGAGAAATAACAAAAAGTAAAGCATGACAATATCAAGGAATATAAGATAGTAAATAGTAATATATGAAAATATCAAGTAAATCTAGACTAGGTGTCAAGTGTAGGGAAACAGAAATCACAAGCATAAAAACAAAAGGTAAAGAAAACACAATCTCTATATGTTGACTCTTTAATGCATACTTGTCAGATTCTACGCATTCCATAGTACATAGGTACGGTGTAAGCCCTCAACGATCTCCACTTTATAGGGTTAAAATCCTTGTTATACAACTAATCCTACTACGCTGATGAAAAACAAGATCCAGAATACTCCGCGAATAGGCACCACAGCCCTCGACGCACAAGCATCATGTAAGATAGCTAAAAAACTAGAGAATCACCTCCCAACTGTGCACCCCACGAATAGGCTTGCAAGGCCCTCGACGTGTAGATACACCAGGTACATTCCGTAAATAGGCCTGCCAACCCTCAACACGCGAATGCACCCTGCATGCTCCGTGAATAGACCTGCAGACCCTTGACATACGAACATACAAATGTCCTCTCGAGACAGAACAATAAATAGTCGTGGAACGCATCCGTTGGACTAACAAAACCATGAGCCTATACTTATGTTTCCCAAGTTCCATCACATCTCCACTAGTGCCTGTCCTTAAGTTGGTTATTATCAAAACACAAAAATCCCCATCTCTAGAGTTAGTGTATCCTGTCGGAGTTAAATACTCAACAACAACCCCAAGACCCAATTGGTCTAAATCAACAAATCTCAACTGCCGGTTCACAGGACTCCCACTCAACTCGTAGAAATATCATCAAGACCAAAACTCACAAATCCATCGTCAAAACGACCATATGAAGAAACTTCTCCAATCAACAAAACCCAAATCTTTTATAAGATTCCAGAATCTAAACCGAACAATAAAACATCTTGAAAACATATGTTCTGTAGAAAGGATAATATTTAGAATAGTAAGTTATAGATCCAAAACTTTTAAAGAATCAATCGTTTAAAGAACATCAGGATAACTCAAGAAAATATCAGTAACAGTCGACTGTAAACCGGAGTCGGTCGATTGTCCAGAGCGAAAAACTAGCACTTCAAGAAATAAAAATCTAAGTAGTAGCAGTCGACAGTAAAAAGTCATGATCGACTGTCCAGAGCAAAAATCCAAAACTTCGTGAAAACATCAAAACAGAGCAGAGATAGTCGACTGTAAAAATGGGTCAATCGACTGTTCCGCATAAAATCCAAAACTTTAATAAAACATAATTCAGAGCAGACCAGTTGACTGTGTATAATTGTTAGTCGACTGTCCCGTATGAAAATATAATACATCAAGAAAACACAAATCTGAGCACTGTCAGTCGACTGTATCGCCTGGACAGTCGAATGTCCCGCAGGAAATTTTGAGTCTTCAAGAAAATACTTTAGCCAAGACCCCGACAGTCGACTGTCGACATTGGCCAGCCGACTGTCAGTCCTCCAGGCTGCAGTTTTAGTTGTGCACTTTTCAACAGATACGGAGTTTTACTTTATAAAAACAAAATCTGTAAAAGGTACAACTTTGATATATTCAAATACGACTTGTAGAGTATATAAGAGTCCATAAATACCAATCAAAACCACTTTGAACTGTTAAAATAGCTTTTTGATGATTTTCTTCAAACTAAACATGAGTATGTGCATATATCAAAATAAAGTTTCTTAAGAATCAATCATACATCAAAATTACTTCGTTTTATATTCCAAACTTTATCAATACCAAAATAAGTTGAGGTATAGTCAAATTCTTCGAAAACACATCATGACTTAATTTCTTCAAAAACAATGAAATACGATATTCATGTAAATTGTTTGTGCATGTTCGTGCATCAAAGAAAACTTCACAAATCCATCGATTAGAAATAAAAACATCTTCAGATTTAATCTTTGTATTTTGAGAAATCCAAATTCAAGTAAAACCTCTCACAATCACAAAATCCGCCAAATTAGTCAAAAATGTATCAAACCCAAATCTAGTCATCACAACTCAAATCTTCAAGACATAGTCTTTTAATCCCATTACTCCTTCTCAAAATTCCTCAAACTCAATCTCAACGATTCTCAATAGTTAATTCATGAACAAAAATAAATTTATCATTAACATGGCCAAGTTGCATTCATCCAACTCACCAATAGTCAAAAATCTCTTCTTTAATAAATTTATGCATAACATTCCCCATATATAATCAAATCAGTAATAATCCAAAAGAAATAGCCTACTCACAATTTATATTGGGTTCTCCTACAATCTAAAATCATCCACATGCAATTCTACTCACAAATAACTAGGGTTTTCACAAAAGATCCAATTTTAACTTATGAATTCATCCAATCCACCATATGTATTCATATCAAAACCCTAGCATGCTTTCTAGTAGATGAAACACCACATACAACATTCAAAGAACAAAACAAAACAAATTATATCACTCACCTACAACTTACATAAAACAAAACAAAACAAAACATGTCACTCACCTTGTTGGAGAGATCAAACGAAGACAAATTAGAAAATGAGAAAAGTCTCTCCTTCGCAAGAAATCCAAGATCTTCTCCTTAAATCTCCAAGAAAGTAATAATAATAAAACCTTTATGTTGTGCAGCAAAAGACGGCTACACTCCACCTTTTAAATAGGCCGGAAATCAAGAGAATTAGGGTTTTGAACATATTTACAAAAATACTCCTTTTAAATATAACTTTACATAAATAAATCCATATACTTGGAAACTTGATAAAACCAATTTATTTGAGATTTAAAATCAAAACAACCTTCATAAAGTCAGTCGGCACTGTTTGAAAAACCTAGAATACAATTTTTCATTTTTACCCCTCGTAATAACAATTTTGCAAAAAGATCATCTTTTATCAAAACTTGTAAAATAAACCAAATTCATCAACAAAAAGTAAAATTTTTAACCCTGAGTTGACTAGGCATTATACCCAGCCCAAAAATTCGAAAATTAGGTGTTCTCACTCCAATTGGTAATTAGTCATTCTTTTTGTAATATTTGCAAATAGGTCCAATAAATTTCAGAAAAATCCAGAAAATTCACAAATAATATCTAATAATAAATAATGATTTTCCACAAAATAATTTTTGACTTTGAACTTCCCAAGAAAACATTTGCACGTGTTTTGCACGTGTAAAAAGATAAATTTTCAGAAAATTATTTATTAAATCTCCAAAAGTCATTTTAATTCATTTATAAATCTAAAAAATAATATTTAAAAATACGGGGTACTACATCACTTCCTCCTTAGAATAGTTCTGTCCTCAGAACTACTATTAATAGGGTCCAAACAAAAATAAGCAAAGAAATTGAAATATCGTCAATGGAAACATAGTTTAAGAAATACAATCACACAAGAGAATATAATCTAACAAAAGAAATGCAATTCAACTCAAAGAGCACAATTATACAAAAGTTTAGGAAAAACCTTTCGCTACGCAACTCTGATAACTTGTCATCGGGAACCAGCTGCAACAAGCTCTGAACTCTTGCATCCAACTCTGACCTTCCACAATTTACTTCATCCTTCCGAGTATCAGTGGCCACTCCCTCCTTAGAAAGGACATGACCAAGAAAAACTACCTCAAACTTGCAGCTCAATGAGATCAATACCAAATGATCTCCCACCACTCTCGATATCACATTCTTCGTAATATCGATCAGCAATCAATTCTTCCCCTGATGGTGTTGCCACAGTCCAGGCTCTGCCTGGAAACAACTTAGGTACCACACCTAAGACTAGAAAAAATTAGGCAACACAAATGTATGCAAGAAAACAGTATCAAATAAAACGTTTGTTTTTATTCCATTAACCCAAAACAAATTCTGTTACATGAAGATTGATACTCAAATCTCCAATTTATTCTCAAACAAAGTTTTACTTAATACATAAATGAATGAATTCAAAATTCTTGCACACCCTGGATCACATTCTTGAGTTACCCGCATCCTCCTCAGTCAATGCGAACACTCGTCCCCTGCCTCAGAACTTTGCCTTTGCCTGCTCCATCCTTCAACTGCGGACAGTTTGGTCGGATATGCCCTTCACGACCACACTGATAACAAACCTGTGCCCTTTGGGGCTTGGTGCATGTTGCCTGATAATGACCTGCCCCTCCACAGTTGAAACAAGTCACGCCTTGAATTACGGGCACTTTCTGCACTGGTCCACTGAACTTGCCCTGCTTCACTGGAAACTTCTTCTCACTCTGACTATCTGCTGGCCTCTTGTTCTTGTTCCAGGCCACCTGCTTCTTCTGGAATTGGTCCATATCCTCTTCCGTCATAGCTGCTCTCCTAACCAGCTTATCAAACCTCCTTATGCCCAAAGGAATCATCCTCGACCTTTAAATTCGGCCTCAAGCCCTACTCGAATTTCTTCGCCTTCATTGCTTCATCCACAATTAGCTCCGATGCATACCTTGACAGCTGAGCAAACTTAGTCTCATATTCACACACTGTCATGCTGCCCTGCTGCAGATTCAAAATTTCCGTTGCCTTCTTCTCCTGAATATCCAGAGGGAAGAAATGATTCCTGAACTCATCCATAAAAGCTTCCCAAGTCACTTGCTGATCTCCAAAGGTTCTCTTCATTGACTGCCACCAGACGCCAGCATCCTTCTCTAACTGCATTGCAGCCAACTTCACCTTATTGACTGCCGGAGACTTCGAGACTTCGAAGATCATCTCCATCTGTCTAATCCAATCATCAGCCCTATCTGGATCAGACTGCCCCTCAAACACAGGCGGCTTCATCCGCTTGAAGGACTCAACTTGCTTGATCGAATCAGCATTAACAAACACTGGTCCTGCCCCCTGATTCTAATTCTGTGCCACACTAGTTGCCATGAATGTGTTCAAGGTCTGATACACCCTGGCAAACTCAGCCTCGAGATCAACTCCTGCCCCTTGGGAACTACTAGCCCCATCACCACTACCACCATTTATGGTCCTGGGTCCTGCCATTCTACTGAATACTTTAAAATGATGGTAAAGTTAGAGCATCACAACACAATTCACATCCATATCCATACCCTATGGCAAAACCACATCCATACCCCAAACCAAAACACCATGTGCTAACTCTATGTGATACTCACACTCTAATGTTCGCACCTAGGTACTTATGCTCTAGTGTCCACACCTAGGTTTATTTTTATACTATGTCTATTATTACTATAGAAGCACGCTCTGATACCAATTTCCGTAGCGCCCCGAATTTTCAATATGATATCTTAAAAATACGTGGCACAATTTCAAGTATCAACTTCAATTGTAATAGTAAACATAGCCAAAAACACAGATAATTTTTATTTCAAACTTTTATTATAGCACAAATTTACAAAACATAGCGGAATACAAAACACTTTGAATTACAATATTTCTTTACAACACATCTTTTACAAATTTTACATAAGCTCTATTACATCACTTAAACTCAAGGATCCAAATCCCAAGCAATAAGCACCTACCTGTAAAACATGAGGCTAGAGATAACCCTAATCCCCAAAACTATAGGGTTCAGTCATAATGTTGTGAGTGACATAAAGAAAAAAACATAAATAAAACATAAAGCATAGAGTCATAAGCAACATGTATTAACAACAAGATTAAATGAAATGAAAAATAACAATAAGTAAAGCATGAAAATATCAAGGAATATAAGATAGTAAATAGAAATACATGAAAACATCAAGTGAATCTAGACTAGGTATCAAGTGTAGGGAAACAGAAATCACAAGCATAAAAACAAAAGGTAAAGAAAACACAATCTCTATAAGCTGACTTTTAATGCATACTTGTGGGATTCTATGCATTCCATAGTACATAGGTCCGGTGCAAGCCCTTAACGATCTCCACTTTATAGGGTTAAACCCCTCGTTATGCAACTAATCCTACTACGCTGATGGAAAACAAGATCTAGAATAATCCGCGAATAGGCACCACAGCCCTCGACGTGCAAGTATCATGTAAAATAGCTAAAAAACCAGAGAATCACCTCCCAACCGTGTACCTTACGAATAGGCTTGCAAGGCCCTCAACGTGCAGATATACCAGGTACTTTCCGTGAATAGGCTTACCGACCCTCGACATGCGAATGCATCCTGGATGCTCCGTGAATAGGCCTACAGACCCTCGACAAGCGAACATACAATTGTCCTCTCGAGACAGAATAACAAACAGTCCTGGAAAGCGTCTGTTGGACTAACAAAACCATGAGCCTACTTACGTTTCTCAAGTTCCATCACATCTTCACTAGTGCCTTTCCTTAAGTTGATTATTATTAAAACACAAAAAACCCTATCTCTAGAGTTAGTGTATCCTGCCGGACTTAAATACTCAACAACAACCTCAAGAACCAACTAGTATAAATCAACAAATCTCAACTTCCGGTTCACAGGACTCCCACTCAACTCCTAGAGATATCATCAAGACCAAAACTCACAAATCCATCGTCAAAACTACCATATGAAGAAACTTCTCCAATCAACAAAACCCAAATCTTTTATAAAATTCCAGAATCCAAACCCAACAATAAAACATCTTGAAAACATATGTTCTGTAGAAAGGATAATATTTAGAATAGTAAGTTATAGATCCAAAACTTTTAAAGAATCAATCGTTTAAAGAATATCAGGATAACTCAAGAAAACATCAATAATAGTCGACCGTAAACCTGAGTCGGTCGACTGTCCAGAGAGAAAAACCAGCACTTCAAGAAATTAAAATCTAAGTAGTAGCAGTCGACTGTAAAAAGTCATCGGTCGACTGTCCAGAACGAAAATCCAAAACTTTGCAAAAACATCAAAACAAAGCAGAGACAGTCGATTGTAAAAATGGGTCAGTCGACTGTTTTGCGTAAAATCCAAAACTTTAAGAAAACATAATTCAGATCAGACCAGTCGACTGTGTATAATGGTCAGTCGACTGTCCCGTATGAAAATCCAATACATCAAGAAAACACAAATATGAGCAGTGTCAGTCGACTGTATAGCCTGGACAGTCGACTGTCCCGCAGAAAATTTCGAGACTTCAAGAAAATACTTCAGCCAAGACCCCGACAGTCCACTGTTGACATTGGTCGGTCGACTGTCAGTCCTCCAGACTGCAGTTTTAGTTGTGCACTTTTCAACCGATACGGAATTTTACATTATAAAATCCAAATCTATAAAAGGTACAACTCTGATATGTTCAAATACGACTTGTAGAGTATATAAGAGTCCATAAATACTAATCAAAACCACTTTGAACTGTTAAAATAGCTTTTTGATGATTTTCTTAAAACTAAACATGACTATGTGCATATATCAAAATAAAGTTTTTTAAGAATCAATCATACATCAAAATAATTTCGTTTTATATTCCAAACTTTATCAATACCAAAATAAGTTGAGATATAGTCAAATTCTTCAAAAACACATCATTTCTTAATTTCTTCAAAAACAATGAAATATGATATTCATGTAAATTGTTTGTGCATGTTCGTGCATCAAAGAAAAACTTCACAAATCCATCTATTAGAAATAAAAACATCTTCAGATTTAATCATAGTATTTGAGAAATCCAAATTCAAGTAAAACCTCTCACAAATCACAAAATCCGCCAAATTAGTCAAAAATGTATCAAACCCAAATCTAGTCATCACAACTCAAATCTTCAAGACATGGTCTTTTAATCCATTACTCCTTCTCAAAATTCCTCAAACTCAATCTCAACGATTCTCAATAGTTAATTCATGAACAAAAACAAATTTATCATTAACATGGCCAAGTTGCATTCATCCAACTCACCAATAGTCAATAATCTCATTTTTAATCAATTTATGCATAACATTCACCATATTCAATCAAATCAGTAATAATCCAAAAGAAATAGCCTACTCACAATTTATATTCGGTTCTCCTACAATCTAAAATCATCCACATGCAATTCTACTCACAAATAACTAGGATTTTCAAAAAATATCCAATTTTTAACTTATCAATTCATCTAATCCACCATATGTATTCATATCAAAACCCTAGCATGCTTTCTAATAGATGAAACACCACATACAACATTCAAAGAAGAAAACAAAATAAATTATATCCCTCACCTACAACTTACATAAAACAAAACAAAACAAAACAAAACATGTCACTCACCTTGTTGGAGAGTTCAAATGAAGACAAATTAGAAAATGAGAAAAGCCTCTCCTTCACAAGAAATCCAAAATCTTCTCCTTAAATCTCTAAGAAAATAATAATAATAAAACCTTTGTGTTGTGCAGGGAAAGACGGCTGCACCCCACCTTTTAAATAGGCCGGAAATCAAGAGAATTAGGGTTTTGAACATATTTGTAAAAGTACTCCTTTTAAATATAACTTTACATAAATAAATTCCATATACTTGGAAACTTGATAAAACCAATTTATTTCAGATTTAAAAAAAAAAAAAAAAAAAACCTTCACAATGTCAGTCGGCACTATTTGAAAAACCTAGAATACAATTTTTTATTTTTATCCCTCAAAATGATAATTTTGTAAAAAGATCATCTTTTATCAAAACTTGTAAAATAAATCAAATTCATCAAAAAGAAAACGTAAAATTTTTAACCCTGAGTTGACTAGGCATTATACCCAACCCAATAATTCGAAAATCTGGAGTTCTTACTCCAATTGGTAATTTTACACAAAAGTTCTTCTTTTTGTAATATTTGTAAATAGGTCCAATAAATATTAGAAAAATCCAGAAAATTCACAAATAATATCTAATAATAAATAATGATTTTCCACAAAATAATTTTTGACTTTGAACTTCCCAAGAAAATATTTGCACATGTTCTGCACGTGTAAAAAGATAAATTTTCAGAAAAATATTTATCAAATCTCCAAAAATCATTTTAATTCATTTATAAATCTTACAAATAATATTTAAAAATACAGGGTACTACATGGTTCTCTGAAATTCAATCTAGTATAACATCGAATTCGTTTTAGAATGATTTCAGAAGTAAACCTAATAGCCACTATACAAAAGCACAAATTACAAACAAGGCTATAGGTTATTGTAAACTCTCTTTGTTGGTGTTTTTCACTCTCGGGTTGTGAGAGTGGTCCTCTCGGTTGGAAAGTATGGCTCTTGGTTGTAGAGTCGGTTTTTCACTCTTGGTTGTAAAGTGGGTTTGCTCTCTCTAGTAGTGAGAGAGGTCTACGGGTTTGACATAGTTGGTGTCAAACATCGTAGGGTATTCTTGTACTTTTTTCAAGAATAGTGAAAAATCTCAAGTGGGTTGCTTGGAGACTGGATGTAAGTCGGGAGGACCGCACCAGGATACATCACTGTGTACTCTGTGATTGACTCTGTGGTGGTTGTATTTTCTCAACTTGCATTTTTAATCTTTCTGTGTTTTATTTTGAAAATTTTTTCTAGTAAGTCGACTGGATTTCTGCACTAAGTCGACTGATCAGACTAGTAACTTTTCAGTAAGATACTCTTCTACTCTGACGCAACAGTCGAGTGTATCTCTATTTTCAATCGACTTGACAGTACGAAAGTTCAATTTCTTAAGTAATTTTTAAACAACACTATTCCCCCCCCCCCCCTCTAGTGTTATTTTCCTTGCCTACAGGATCCAAAGCGTGGTATCAGAGCATGGTTGAGTGCAATGGAATCTACTTCAAATGCAAGCCAATACCATGAAGGCCAATCCACACATAAGCCACTCCTATTCGATGCAACAAACTATAACTATTGGAAGTGTAGAATGAAGATCTACCTTCATTCCATCAACTATGAGATTTGGAACATGGCTGAGACAGAATTCATCGCTCTTACAATTCCCTATGTACAATGGAACGATGACATGAAACACAACACAATGAACAATGCAAAGGCGATGAATGCTTTATTCTGTGCACTTACCAAAGAGGAGTTCAATCGTGTGTCAAATGCAACAACGACTCATCAAATTTAGCACACACTCGAGGTAACTCACGAAGGTATTAATAAGGTTAAAGAATCTAAGATATCTGTTCTTGTTCACAGGTTTGAGATGTTCCGTATGAAGGAGAACGAGAATGTGTCGGACATGATAACACGGTTCACGGACATTAAAAACTCTCTTGTGACCCTTGGAAAGATGTACTCGCAAGCGGAAATGGTGAGGAAAGTTCTTTGTGCCCTAACCCCCGAATGGGAGAAGAAGACCACCGCCATAGAAGAAGCCAACGATTTATCACAACTCTCTCTTGAGAATCTTATAGGAAATCTTATGGCATATGAAGTTCAACTTGAATAATGCAAGAAAGATCTAGAACCTCAACAACTAAAGAAGAAGACACTCGCTTTCAAGGCCATGTCGGACTCCGAAGATGAAGAAGAAGATGAAGAAGAGATAGCCATATTCACTACAAAGTTCAAGAAGTTTCCTAGAAAAGGTAAATTTAATTCCAAATTTAAAGATACACGAATGAACTTTCCACTTTTCAAGTGTAACAAAATAGGTCATATGAAGAAGGACTGCCCAACAGAAAATGCGAAATCAAAAGGAAAGGCTCCTAACTTTACGAAGGACAAGTACACAAAGAACAAGTATATGAAGAACAGGAAGGCATATCAAACAACTTGGAACGATGGCGACTCTTCATCGGAAGAGGAAAATGAGGAGTCAAACGAAGTTGCGAACGTATGTTTCATGGTCACACAAAACGAAGTAAGTGATAACTTTGATTCAAATGACTTATTAGATACTTTCAATGAGGTTTATCAAGAACTCAAGAAGGAGAAAAATAGAGTTAAAACTTAGAGAAAGTCAATCAAACACTTTCTCAAGAGAATCTTGACTTCAATGTTGAAGTCAAGTCGTTAAATTTTCTCGACTTTCTAATTTGGATATAGATCTTGTATCTCTTAATGTATCTAAGTTTAACAAAGGAAAGAAGAATTTAAATGAACTTCTTCAAAATCAAGTTCAATCCAATGAGAGATTTGGACATGGTTTTCAAAAGTCTCTTGAAAAACATCATGTTTCTAAGAATACTAGTAGTAATAAGACTGATTCTATTTCTAGTATTAAGAACAAATTATATGAGTTTTTTGAGAAAACAAAAACTGTTGTTTTCCATGAAAATAGTAATTTTGTAGTTCAGACCAGTCGATTGAACCCTAATTTCAGTCGTCTGTCCAGAGGTTTCATTCTTATTTAAAGAGACCGAAACCTCAGATAATTTGACCCATTTCACCTCCCAGTCGACTGGCTTCTAATAACAGTCGACTGAAAGGTACAATGAAGTCGACTGGACAGACTAAAAACATTTGGGTTCCGTCAATCTGAGTCTAAACGATAGAATTACTTATATTAATTCTTATGTTCTTAATGTATGTAATTCTGTAAATTATATTCCTACTTTTGGTGGTAAATTAAACTCACTTTGGGTTTGGTTTCCCAAAAACTAATCCCTTTTGGACGCAATGAAAAGGGTACCATATTCATAATTATTATTTTATGGGTACCTAAAAAAGAACTTTGGATACTTGACAGCGGATGCTCCAAGCATATGACTGGTCATGCTAACCTTCTTTCTTCCATACAAGAAATAGATGGAGGAATAGTCATATTCGGTGACAACAACAAAGGGAAGGTTATTGGAATATACATGGTCAGTAAGAACACTACCCCTACTATAGAAGAAGTTTGTCTTGTTATTGGTCTTAAGCATAATCTGTTAAGTATTAGCCAATTGTGTGATAAGGGATATAAAATTGTTTTTGAAAAAGATGCATGTTTTTTATGATTCTTCCATGCAAATATAATTTTTCAAGGATTTAGGAAAATCAACATCTATGAATTATGTTTAAAAACCAATGAATTCTCTAATGATTTTTGTTTAGTAGCTTCTAACAATAATTCTTGGCTTTTGCATAAGAGATTTTGCCATGTGAATATGAAAAATATTGCTAAATTGTCTAAGTACAACCTAGTTAAAGGACTGCCAAGACTATCTTTTAAGAAATATAAGTTATGTGATGCATGTCAACTAGGAAAACAAGTCAAATCTACTTTTAAGACAAAAGAAATAATTTCTACTAGTAGGCCTCTCGAATTAATCCATATGGATTATTTGGTCTTACTAGAGTCACTTCTTTAAATAAAAGTAGATATGTTTTTGTTTTAGTAGATGAATTTTCAAGATTTACATGGGTTTTCTTTTTAAAACATATGATGCTTTTGAAGAATGTGGAAATTTTTGTAAACGAATTTAAAATAAAAAATCTCTAACCATAGTCACTATTAAAAGTGATCATGGTAGAGAATTTGAGAATGAAACGTTTTCAGAATATTGCAACAAGAATGGTATAACACAATCGTTTGCATTTCCAAGAGCTTCACCACAAAATGGAGTGGTCGAAAGAAATAATAGGACATTGCAAGAGTGTGCAAGTACTATGCTTGTTGAAAGCAATTTGCCTATGTACTTCTGGACTGAAGCTGTTTCTACCGCATGTTATGTTTTAAATAGAATATTGATTAAACCTAAGCTTAAGAAAACTTGTTATGAACTATTTTTTGAAAGAATTCCTCAAGTATCTTATTTTAAAGTATTTGGAAGTAAGTGTTTCATTTTAAACACTAAAGATAATTTAGATAAATTTGATCCTAGATCTAATGAAGGTATCTTCATTGGATACTCAAACAGGAGTAAGGCATATAGAATTTTCAATAAGTCAACCCTGACTATTGAAGAATCTATGCATGTTTCATTTGATGAATCCTTGCCTTCATTTATTATTATTGAAGATGATGAAATTGATTCATCACCTTTAAATAATGTTATTAAATCACTAGAGCAAACTACCCTCGACAAGTCGACTGATAAGGATATTAAGTCGACTGATATGAATCAGTCGGCTGATGGACTTGTTAAGTCGACTGATCCTGTTGTGATGACTCAAACTTTACCCAAATCATTTGATGAAGTTAGAGATCATCCTCATGATTTAATAATTGGTGACATCTCACATTGTATTCAAACAAGATCTCATGTTAACATGATTTCTTATACGGCTTTCTTGTCGGATTTTGAACCGAAGAATATACAAGAAGCTTGTAAGAATGAATTTTGAATAAATGCCATGCAAGATAAATTAAACCAATTTATAAGAAATGATGTATGGGATTTAGTTCCACAGCCTTCTGACCATACTATAATTGTTACCAAATGGGTATTCAAGAATAAGTTAGATGAAACAGGACAAGTCGTTAGGAATAAGCCTAGGTTAGTTGCTCAAGGATATAATCAAGAAGAAGGAATCTATTTTGATGAAACATATGCTCCTGTTGCAAGACTAGAATCAATTAGGATCTTATTATCTTTTGCATGTTTTATGAATTTTACACTCTTCCAAATGGATGTCAAGAGTGTTTTTCTTAATAGTTTTATTAAGGAAGATGTTTATGTTAAGCAACCACCCGGTTTCGAACATGAACAATTCCCAAACCACATTTTTAAATTGAAAAAGACTTTATATAGTCTTAAACAAGCACATCGTGCTTAGTATGATCAGTTAAAGACTTTTTTCCTAGAAACTGGTTTTGAGATAGGTAAAGTAGATACTACCTTGTTTATTAGGAAAATAGTGACAGATATTCTAATCATACAAATATATGTCGATGACATAATTTTTTGTTCTACTAATAACAATCTCTGTCAAGAGTTTGCTAATACCATGAAAAATGAGTTTGAGATGAGTCACATAGGTGAACTCAATTATTTTCTAGGACTACAAATAAAGAAGTCACAAAATAACATATTTATTAATCAAGGAAAATATGCTAAGGAATTACTCAAACGTTTTTGCATGGATAGCACTAGTTGTAAGACCACACCTATGGCTACTACTACTACACTTGACAAAGATGAATTAGGTAAGAGCATCTATCAAAAAATCTATCGAGGTATGATTGGCTCACTCTTATATATAACTGCTAGTAGAGCAGACATTATATTTAGTGTATGCTTGTGTACTAGATATCAATGGATAAAAGCTGTGAAACATATTTTAAGATACATTAAAGGCATATCTGACTATGGTTTATTTTATCCACGCACCGATAATTTTCAACTTTTGTCGTATAGTGACGCTGATTTTGCTGGTAGTAAAACTGATCGTAAAAGTACTAGTATAACTTGTCATTTTTGGGACATTCACTAGTATCTTGGTGCAGTAAAATGCAAAATTCGGTATCTCTCTCTACTACAGAAGCTGAATATATTGCAGCAAGTTTGACTTGTGCCCAAATTTTGTGGATGAAACAAACTTTATTGGATTATGGTATTTCATATTCAAAACCTGCTATAATGTGATAATATCAGTGCTATTAATCTATTTAAAAACCCGGTTCAACACTCATGTTCAAAACATATTGATATTCGACATCATTTTCTACGTGATCATATTTTAAAGGGAGATATAACTTTGGAATTTATTTCTACTGATAAACAAGTAGCAGATATATTTACACAACCACTTAAGGAAGACAATTTATCAACTTTAGAAGAGAACTAGGAATTTGCTGTTTTCATGACATTTCTTAAAAATTTATTTTGTTTAAGTCGACTTAAAAGTCTTTTTCAGTCGACTTATAAAGGATTTTCGTTGTTCTTATTATTGCTGAATCTTGTGTTCTGGACAGTCGACTATATAAGTAACTAGTCGACTGATAGAAGTTTTTACTTGATGTGTCTTTAGGTTTCATTTTCTCTCGACTAAGTCGACTGTATAAGTAACTAGTCCACTGACAGATGTTTTTACTGGACGTTTCTTTAGGTTTAATTTTCTGTCGACTAAGTCGACTGTTATCAAAAGCAATCGATTGTCGCGACATCAGTTTGGTTTATCTGATTCCGAATCGTCACTTAACTTGGGCATCATCTCTCTCTTTCTTTTACTCTTTTCGATCTCAACCCTTCATTAAAACCTACTTTTAATCTCAGCCGCATCTATGAAGTAAAAACCCTACTATTCTCTTTCCCCTTTCATTTTTTCCAAAAATTTCCAGTCGACTAATCTAAAGAACTCTTGGTTGCTGCTCTTGAAGCTCTTGAAGATTTTGGTGTTTACTGCTTTTGGCGTTGATTTCATTTCGAGTCTCTTGAGTCCTTGTGCTCCTTTCTCTAGTTGTGGGTAACCAATTTTTGATCTCTTTCTCTTTTTTCAAAAGTTTCCTAGACTTTCAACTATGCCTAAACCTAAGAGAGCTAGAGGTTTTAATGTAGAAGAAGGTCAACTTCTCAGAATTACCTTCAATATTTAAGAAATCCCAATCTTATTGAGAATTTTTTCATCATATGTCAAATTGCTATCTTTCCGGGGAGATTTGTCAATTTTCCTGATTTAGATAGGTTCCCCTTAGCCCCATTTTTTGAACAATGTGGGTTATTTGACTTGCTTTCTCTTGTCAATCAACCCTATTACTATCCACAACTTATATATTTATTTTATACAAATATGAAAGTTGCCACTTCCGAAGATGGTAGCGAAATATTTTTCATGACATCGGTGAAAAATATTCGCATGAAACTAACTCCTGAAAAATTAAGGATTATCCTAAGTATCCCTCATGAAGGGTTAGATTTAGGGGAGATTGAAATGGATGACAACTCTATTTTTTCCAAAATTTACTTTTTCCAAATTGCGGTCCCCCAATGACTAATAAATCAATTACTCCACTTGCTAAGCTAGTTGTAAGAATTTTGTCGTATAACATAATCCCTAAAACAGGGAGTTACGATCAATTTTCCCATGAGTTGCAACAAGCGGTCTATGCAATTTTTGGCAATATCCAAATAAATTGGAGTTGAGTCATTTTCAGTCGTCTTCATAAGGCTCTCACCTCTTTCCTTCCTTTTGGTACAATACTTACTCATGTCTTCAACTTCTATGAAGTTGATCTTACTTTTGAGTCTAGTGTTGTCACTCATTATGAATCTTTTGATTGGGCAAGTTTAGCTCGTATGAAGATTCTTAACTCTCCTCCTAGGTCTCCTCGACGGAATGTCCCTCCTATTCCTTTAGCAACTTCAGGTCGTAGGTCTTCTGCGTCTAGTTCTTCTCGTCTTAGAGCAGTTTTTGCTGATCCTGAGAGCCTTTATACTTCGGTTAATTATCTCATGAATCGTGCCGATCTTATCCTTGGTCAACAAGATAACCTTGATGCTAGCCTTGCTAACCTTACCCATTTGTTCACTCAACAATTTCCACCTCCTCCTTCTGCCTCTCAAGGGTCTGATGACGAAGAAGAAAACTAAATTGATGTATTTTCTGTTTTTTTTTTGTAACTTTTTTATGTTTTATCTATTTCACTTCTATGTAGTATTTGCAACCCTATACTTCATTTTCTGTGTATAATTTGTTATGGTTATGCAATGTTTTTGTTCGTTATGCAATGATTTCCATTATGTTTTGTTTCTTCCCTCCTATTTTTTTTTTGTTTTTTGTTGATGACAAAGGGGGAGAAAAGGCTTGTTTTTGGTGAATGTGTTTTGTTTTTTGGTGCATGCTTTGTCTTGTGCATGTTTTCGTGCATATTATTACTTGTGTGCTTGTTGTACATTAGTTAGGGGGAGCATACATGTTTATATTTTACATATCTTTCAATTTTGTATGACTTCATGATATGTAATTGTTATTATTATAAGTTATTGTGTTGTCATCATCAAAAAGGGGGGAGAATGTTGATTCTTGGTTTTGATGACTACAACACAATACAGAGTTGATCTATCACATATCTCTTGCAGGGTGTATCAATGTCAATACCATGGTGAAATACACAAAGGCAAAACAATCCAATGAAGCTTTCAAGAGTAATTGATCAAGCCACAACGTTTTAAGCTCAAACCATATTGATCAAGCAAGCTTCAAGACATAAAGAAAAAGGCTCAAGCTCAAGTCAAAGACTCATGTTCAAGACAAGATTCAAGTGCTTCAAATGTTTTGTAAAAAGTGTCTTGTAATATTGTAATTTTCATTCTTTGTCTTAGAAACTTGTAATAGCCTTGTCACACACACACTCACACATACTTTTTAATAACTGAGTGTTTTACAAAATTAAAAGGTCAAAACAAGCTTGAATAAGTTCAACTGTTGAGTACCAGTCGACCGTTCCTTGGAACCAGTCGACTGTCATAGTACGAAACTGTCTGAACTCATACAAGCTCTGGCCAGTCGACTAATTATAGAAACCCAGTCAACTGTTCAAGCCGTTTCGACAGTTTTCTGATTTTAAAACTTGTTTTTCAAAATCAAATCTTTTTACTGCCGTTATAGGTCAGTTGGGATTCAACCTCTCAACGTCCAAACGCTTCTAACTCTATAAAAAAGAGTATGGAACTCATTTGGCAAAGGTTACAACTCAATTCCAAGCATTTCTTTAAGGTTCAAGCTTTTTGTTTTTGAGAAGAACAAGCATTCCAAAAGCATACAAATTGTCTAAGTCTTGGTTCTCTGAAATTCAGTCTAGTATAACATCAAATTCGTTTTAGACTAATTTCAGAAGTTAGCCAAATAGCCACTATACAAAAACACAAATCACAAATAAGGCTATAGGTTATTGTAAACTCCTTTTGTTGGTGTATTTCACTCTCGGGTTGTCAGAGTGGTCCTCTCAGTTGCAGAGTAGGGCTCTTGGTTGTAGAGTCGGTTTTTCACTCTTGGTTGTAGAGTGGGTTTGCTCTCTCTAGTGGTGAGAGAGGTCTACTGGTTTGACATAGTTGTTGTCAAACACCGTAGGGTATTCTTGTACTTTTTTCACGAATAGTGGAAAATATCAAAGTGGGTTGCTTGGGGACTAGATGTAGGTCGGGAGGACCGAACCAGGATACATCGCTGTGTACTCTGTGATTAACTCTGTGGTGGTTTTATTTTCTCAACTTGCAATTTCAATATTTCTATGTTTTATTTCGAAAACTTGTCTGGTAAGTCGACTGGATTTCCGTGCTAAGTCAACTGATCAAACTAGTAACTCTTCAGTAAGATACTCTTCTACTCTGACGCAACAGTCGACTGTATATCTATTTTCAGTCGACTGGACAGTACGAAAAATTCAATTTCTTAAGTAATTTTTAAACAACACTATTCACCCCCCCCTCTAGTGTTATTTGCCGTGCTTACAGGATCCAACACCAACAAATTCCTTTCACCAATGTCATCCCAGCACACTGATGATCTGCACTTCCGCCCATAAAGTGCCTCGAACGGTGCATCTTTAAGACTGGCCTAAAAGCAGTTATTGTACAAGAATGCTACGATATGCTAATGGTCCTCCCATGATCCACCGAACGACAGCATACAGGACATCAACATGTCCTTAAGAATCTGGATGGTCCTCTCTGACTGTCCATCGGTCTGGCAATGAAAAGCTGTATTGTACTTCAATTTACTCCCCAAACTGCTCTGAAGACTCTCCCAAAATTGAGATCTGAATCTCGTATCCCTGTCGGATACAATACTGACTGGAACCCCATGAAGTCTGATGATCTCTTACATGTACTTCTCAGCTAGGCTTTCAGTGGACTGTCTGACACAAAAGGGAATGAAGTGAGCACTCTTCGTCAATCGGTCGACAATCATCCAAATGGTATTATGACTCTTAGGACTCCTCGGCAAAGCGGTCACAAAATCCATAGTGATATGTGCCCTCTTCCACTCCAGAATGGTAAGCGATTGAAGAAGTCCGATGGTCTTCTGATGCTCTGCCTTCACCTACTGGCATATCAAACACTGATATACAAACCGAGCCACAACCCTCTTCATACCGTGCCACCAGAAATGAAGCTTCAAATCCCGATACATCTTAGTACCTCCAGGTGGGATAGAATACGATGACTGGTGGGCTTCCGCAAATAACCTCTGACGAACTTCACCCTTCGGGACACACAACCTGGACCCAAAACGAAGTGATCCATCAGCATGAATAACTATATCCTTTCTGGAAACATACTCAAACTCAGCTTTGAAACCCTGCAACTGCACATCACTAGCCTGCTCCTCTATGATCTGATCAACAAGAGACGACTGAAGCTGAAGCACCAAACAACTCTGATCAGAACTTGGCAACAACACATCCAACTCCAGCCTCCGCATCTGCTCAACCAAATCTCTCTGCTGAGTCAAGAACATAGCTGCCGGTCTCCTGCTCAAAGCATCTAGGCACCAAGTTCACTCTACCAGGATGGTATTGCAAACTGATGTCATAATTGGCCATATGCTCCAACCAACACCTTTGCCTCATGTTCAACTCCTTCTGGGTGAAGACGTACTCTAGACTTTTGTGGTCTGTAAAGATCTCCACTCGGTCCCTAAGTAAATAATGTCTCTACAGCTTCAAAGCAAAGATCATTGTTGCTAACTCTAAGTCATGAGTCGGATAGTTTTTCTCATTCGGCCTCAACTGCCTCGATGCATAAGCAACGACTCGGCCCTTCTGCATCAGAACTGCTCTAAGAACCCCCTTATCCGAAGCATCACAGTGAACTACAAATCCTGCTTGAACCATCTGGAATAGTCAACACGGGTGCTGACATCAACCTGCTCTTTAACTCAGCAAAAGCCTCACTACAAGTCTTAGACCAATAGAACTTCTCATCCTTCCCAGTCATCTTAGTCAATAGTCCTGCTATCTTCGAAAAATTTTAGACGAATTTCTGATAATAGCCAGCTAGACCAAGGAAACTCCTAACATCTGAAACTGACCTGGAAACTAGCCAATCCTTCACAGCTTGAACCTTGGACGGATCCACAGAAATACCATCGCCCGAGATAATGTGCCCCAATAAAGTAACCCTGTCGAGCCAAAACTCACACTTGCTGAGTTTTCTATAGAGTTGATTCTCCCTCAAAGTCTGCAGAACCAACCTAAGATGCTCAGCATGATCTTCCCAATTCCAAGAATACACCAGAATGTCATCAATGAAGACCATCACAAATCTATCCAGGAACTGGGAAAATACCATGTTCATACGACTCATAAATATAGCTGGCACATTCATGACCCCGAACGACATCACACGATACTCATAGTGCCTATATCTGGTCCTGAATGCGATCTTCTGTACATTAGTCACCTTGACCTGATGACACCCAGAACAAAGATCCAACTTCGAGAAATCAGCAGCCCCGCTCAACTGATCAAATAAGTCATCGATCCTGGGCAACGGATACCAGTTCTTCAGTTCCTGATAATCCACGCACAGTCGACGACTACAATCCTTCTTGTTGACAAAAAGGGTTGGAGCACCGTACGGCGAAACAATGGGTCTGATGAACCTCAAATCCAGCAACTCCTGAATCTGCACCTTAAGCTTTGCTAACTCAACCGGTGCCATCCTGTAGGGACTCCTCGATATCAGCACCATACCAGGCTGAACTTCAATACCGAACTCTACATCCATATCAGGGGGTAAGGCAGACAACTCCTCTGGAAAAATAGCCAGGAAATCACGCACTACTAGAGGCGCAGCCTCACAGCCTGAATGCAATTCCATCGCACAAACCTCCTGACCAACTGTCGTCTCAACTCGGCCAAGAGGCATCTCTCCGGCATGGAACTCAAACTCTGCGTGACCTGGGATCCTGGAATACAACTTTCTTGACTCGGCAATCAATAATGATGTAGGATTTACCCAACCAATCCATACCGAGAATGATGTCGAATCCTGAATTCCCAATTACAATCAGGTCGACCTTGAAATCTATGCTGCCAATAACCACAAGACATTGCCTGCACTTTTGGGAACAAATGACGACACCACCACCTGTCACAATGTTCTAAGCCTCTGACATGATGCTGCACTCCAACCGATGGCAAGCCACGAACCGAGAAGATACGAAGGAATGGGTTTTTCCGGAATAAAAAAGAAAAAGAGCAGGAAAAGTGCAAACAAGGACAATACCTATGATAGAATCGAAAAGACAAGGGAAAAAAGAATGGTTGAATAGGGGTGAGGAAAACACAATGCAGAAAGATGAGATGAAAGAATAAATACAAGAGAAAGAAAGAAGCAAGGGAAAACAACAACAATAACAAAAGCAAAATATACCTGCAACAACACCCTCTGCTGTCTCAGCATCTGCAGTAGTCAGGTTGAAAAGCCTGACCTCTCCTGGGGGTAGCGATTCTCTGACCGGCAATCTGCGCTGAAGAGGAAGCGATCGCCTGAATGGACCACGAGCAGGGGCTACCTGCTGCACTGGACCCCAGCTGGAAGAGCCATCTGCTGCTGCAGGCAGTTCTGCACTGAATGGTCAGGAGCGCCACATCTGAAGCATCGGCGATTGGCGTGCCAACAGTTCCTGTGATCATGCCCAGCCATCTGGCAGTAGTCACAGAAACTAGCTCCCCGAGAACTAGCAGAAGAGTAGGGAGCTGCCCTGACTGGTTGGGTTAGGGACAGGCCTCCGAATCGGCCCACCAGAAGGCCTAGCAACAACAGAGTGCGGAACAGTCCGCTGGGGAGGAGCCAATCCACCATGAGCCTGCTCCTGAACTCGAGCTGCCTCAAGAGCCTCAGCATAAGTACGCAAGTGAAGGGACACGAGCTGCACTCGAATCTCTCGCTCAAGTCCCAGTGTGAACCTACGAGCCCTGTCCTCTTCGTTCGCCACAATAACGGCTGCAAAGCGGCTAAGTCTTGCAAATTCCGCTGCATACTCATCCACGGACCTGGAGCCCTGCTTCAAGAAAGTCTCATGTTACAATATTGCATAGAAAATATGTAACAAAATTCCAATAACAGAACAACGACCAACCTATTTCACAGCCAGGAATTGTTGCTCCATTTCAACTCGAGTGCTACTAGGGAAGAACTTCTTCAAGAAGATCCTAGTGAACGTGGCCCAAGTAATCAGTCGTTTGAGCCTTTCAGACTCGGACCTCAACAAAATGTGACCCAGGTCCACCAGCTAGGTGGCTACCACATCCACTCTATCAGCATCTGCCACTCTTGCTGCCAAAAGCATCTGTCGGGATGTAGCCTCATGAAACTGTGACTGTACCCGGACGGGGAGGGAGAGCTACCTGCATAGGCACAGCAAGAGGCAGAACCCTGAGCAGCTTCCAAAGTAGCCATGGTTGCTGCATATTGATCAACCGTTCCAACACATTGGTAACGGCCTCAAGCCCGAGTTGATCTTCCTGATGACAGGAAGTAGAACCTCTGCGAGCCATGGTCTGCACCAAATCAAAAATAATCAGCATCCCGATCAAAGTTGATTATAATTCATTTATGTATGCATGGTCTGTATACTATTGAGCCAATCCCAGATCGAGCCAAGCTTTTCTAATATATCAGTCAAAATAATACATTAGCCAAACCTGGGCTCTGATACCACTAAAAACCTTGTCATGCCACGCTTCCCAAAATAGAATACGGAATAAGGACACATGACTAAGTCCAGCGAATGATTTTCATCATCCATAATCTGTCAGGATCTTTACAACATTTCACAGGAATAATCAGAGTAGAAAGCAAGAGAAGTCAACCGCGCATGCATATATGAATCAATATACCAACAGGAATTTACTTGAAACAAACTTAATAAATTTCAAATAAACCAGATCTGAACAAGTCAATAATTCTGGGTCATATTGCCCAATTCAAAATAACCCAAGTAGCAATACATTGTTCAAATAAGCAATAGGAAATAATTATAACGAAAACTCCAGCATCTAAAATCTCAGATCACCTACTCCATCGGGCAGCTGATCTCCATGATCTGCAATTTTTTAAATTACAAGAAGAGGAAAAGAAAATAAAACTCCGGTCAATGCAAATTACGGGCTGCTTGTAGTGCAGACACAAGTACAGGGAAATATAAACAAATATAAATAATAACAGAAACAACATAGCATGGAATAGATACGACAGAGCAAAACATAATGTCTAACATGAATCAGAAAACATAATCAAGTAACATGGTATGCTAACAGGTACAGGTGATATGCAACCGATGTCGAGTATCATGCAGACGGGTAAACAGGTAACAGATGTCCAGTAGCATGTAACAGTCAAACAGAGAACATATGTCAGATAACAAATACAGGTAAACAGGTAACAGATGTCGGCTTATTACATGTCTTGTGTTATTACTATCTAGGTAGCACTTCATACGTCCTAAACTTTTACCACATGGTTGCTACATTCAAACAGTTTAATTTTAGATTTCGTAGGAGATTCTATAGGGCCGTGTACTCAGGTATCAGACAGATAGATTTCAGATGTAGATCCAGACAGACAGATAGAACCAACTAGTTCTATTTTGACTACACCTTCCTATGGGGAAGTATGCAGTGAGGTAATCAGAAAGACAGAGTCTTGTATCATGTAGTCATGAACACATAGCAGATAATCCTATGGGAAACACGGGCCCCCTTTCAAGTACACATTTCTATATTATCCACTAATAGATCTTTCCCTTAACCCTAACTTGGTTATTTTGTTATTATTATCAGACAGGCATGTATGTATCACAAACAGAGCAAGAATTACATGGCATAAACATGTAACATGTTCATACTGAAAGGTAAACATGTACAAATAAAAGACAACACATAAAAGGATAGGACAACAAAAATTCTAGTTAATGACAACAAGACAGTACTGCACGAAATCTAGAATTCCTGTTGCTACAAATGTGCAAATCTGGATCCGTCAGAAAATCTGGAAAATACTCTCTGCCGAATCCCGCGAATATATATATAAGTCATATGTTATTTCACAACAACAGGACTCAAAACAGGTTTGTATCTAGAAAACGTGTTCAGCCATAAATCAGAAGTTTACATTCATGAACAGGAAAACGACATAAAATTCACTGATTAAATCCAAGAAAATTTTGGGGTATTCCCTAGTATGTGTAGTAGTAAAAAATAAAGTTTCATAATTTTTCAACATATATAGTATACTCAATTAAAATCAGAAAGCAACAAGATACGATAATTTCGTAAATATGGAATCATAAACACAGCAGTACTAAATCAGAAATATCTCACAAAATATAAATCGAAATCTAGATCCGTCAAAAGGGTAATCAAATAGATACAGTAGGCTACAATTCATATTCATAAAGTTTTTATAAAAAGCAAATAGAATCTGTTTCAAATTAGGTTTCTTTACAGAACAGTATGAAAATTTTATAAGTATAGTAGTTGTTTGCAAGCATAGAATAATGTATAAAAGTTATCGATTAAATCCGCAAAAATTAAGGGTTAAATACCAATAAGGTCTAGTTGTAACCAGCAAATCAAAATATTATCTTTACTACCAGTAGAAAAATAAATAACCATACAGAATTCATATAAAACTGGATCTGGATGTTTAAACACATCTGTAGTAAAATAGTAATAACTTGCAACTCACAAATCGAAACTAGATCTGTCAGAAAATCTGGAAAGTAGATAGAATTCTCTATAATTCATATACTGACCTTAATAGGGTGTAAATTACTGAACAAAAACGGGGTACATAAAAAAACTGAAATCTCCTTTATGCATAAAATCAACATAGATCATATGAAACTCATCCAAATCATAACCAAGCATGAAATAGGGTATACTAGATGTCCAAGCAACATGGTATAGGGTATTTTACATGTCTATAATGAGCATACTACTACTAACACAACCAAGCACATGATATCATACCAACAACATGCAAGTATACAACAAGAAGTGGTTATCCCTAAGTTATTTAATGTCATGTGTGTAATGTGTCAACTACAGGCGGATCAACACAATAGAGACAAGATATAACAGGGGTTTTGGATAAGAATTGTCTCCAAAACAAAACTACACTACAGGCGGTATTTAGTACTTGTATTACACAAAGAAAAGAATACAAGTTACTTGCCTTATAGCCAACGACGAGAATGGAGCAAGAGCAAGAATAACAGGAATGGATTCCCGACAACGAACTCAACGAACAAACCACGAACCCAACAACGAACACAACTCACGAACAATGACCTACGGGTACAACTTACGAACCAACACACGCACATAAAGAGAGAGGTAGGGGACAACAGCGGAGCACGGCACAGGGGTACAGGATGTTGCTGTCGGAGTCGCACCGTGATGCTGTTGCGTCACGGAGGTGCGACAGGAGGAGGGGAAGGCACTGAGGTGGGCTTGGGTTCGGGTGGCGCCGCAGGAGACAGGGAGGTGCACTGGGGTCTGCTGTGGTACGCGGCGTTCGGGAGGAGCAGGACAACTGGAAGGGGAGTAGGGGGCTGGATGCAGTGGCGACGAGATGGGGCGGAGGGGATCACGAGGCTGCACCGGGAGAAGGATCGGGAGAGCTAGAGGGTGTTCGGGATGGGTTTAGGAGGACAGGAGGCACTAGGGTGCGATGGTCGGGAGAGAGAGAGAGCAGGATGTGGAGGGTGAAGTGGGCGACTAAAGGGTTTAAAGGTATAACAGGATAGCTATATATATAGGGTAGTTGTATAAGGGTTAGGGTTTAAGGGGATGCTGACGAGTAGGAGTATAGGTAACGGGTTATAGGGTTTAAAGGGGTGTGATAACGGGTTGCAGGTATAGAAATGGGATCCAAATAAATAAGATAGAGTTAAGGGAAAATAATAGATCCAAAATAAAAATGAGATGATCCAAATAATGAGATGACACAAAATGGATAAATGAAATAGGGCAAGAACAAGTAAAATAAAGAGGATCAAAATAATAGCTCGATCAAATGGAGACGATACAATAGACTGACAATAGAATCAATAACACAAATAAGAAGACGACAAATCAAATAAATGAATATATTGAAAAAGAAGATCCAATACACGGTCCAAAAGAAATACAATAAGAATCAAATACACGGAAAAAGAAAATACACCCAAAATACAGAAAACGAAAAACAAGGTTTACAAATCGGCTCTCGGCCTTGGAATACTGGAGACCAATCCCCTCTGTGGATCATTTTTGGCCTGTTTCATCTATCATCCCGAATATTGAGGAATGTCTCACTCCGCAGGTCGTCCTGGAACCGTCATTGCACAAACATCCCATGAGCATCGCTCTCGTTCTTGGAATACTAGAGACTAATCCCCTCCGTGGATCATTTTGTGGCCTATTTAATCCATCGTCCTGGAATATTGGGGACTGTCTCACTTCGCGGATCATCCTGGTGTCCATAACTCACGTTTGCTCCCATTTCGTCATATCACCATCTAGTGTCCGTCCTTATAATTATTAAGTTCATTTAATTAATCACAATTTCTAGAGTTGGTGTACCCTACCAGACTTAACTCAACTAATCAACATCAGGGCTCCAATTGGCAATAACCACAAAATATAATCTGTCGGTATACTAGAGTCCCACTCAACCTCTAGAGTCTCAAAATTCCAAGGTTATCACAACAACTCTTATCTTTCAAATACATATAATAAGTTAAGAGAATTTCTAAAAAAATCCAACAATCAAAACCAAGCACCTCCACGTGCTGCCATAACCATATAATTCACTCAATAAGGCTGAAACAATCTCAATCAGAACTGAAGCAAATAGTAGAAGTTAACTCGTAACGGAATACTCTTCAAATTCGAAAACATCTACCCTTTTAAAACCATCAAAGTAGAATTTAAATACTTAATAAAATTGAGAACACCTACTCTCTGGAAATACACGCAATCTGAATATAAACACTCTGGAAAACAGAGATTTAACATTTATAAAAGTTGAATAAATAATCGAAAACTGCAGCAAAATAGACTGCGGAAGGTCAAGCCATGGCAGTCGACCGACATCCATAGTTAACTACTGCGGTCGATTGCAATGTTCAAAAGAACAAAAAAACCCAAAATCGTGACAGTCGATCGACAAGCATAGTACAAATCACTACGGTTGACCATCATTGTTAAAAGGCTACAGGCTATGCATGATGTTCGACTGCCACTTCGCGTTCAAATGCGTTGTGGTCGACTGACATGTCGAGTTTGCTACAGCCAAAATTTTGCGAAACATCAAAACTGATACATGTTTATATATGAATAAATACATGGTTTCTCATGATAAAATCAACAATGTAATAGGCGCAAATCTTGGCCAACTCCATCTCAGTTCATACATCAATCAAATCTTTTCATAAACTTCACAAAAACTCGAATTTTGAATCATAGCATTGAACAAAAGATTTTTGGAAAACTCTTTCATGAAATCACTTGATCATCAATAAACGCAGTCATGATTACTTCTTTTACAGGAAAGGTGAATACACATACACATCAAAATTGAGATTCAACGAGAAGTAGACATTCATTAACAAATATTCCAAATCTCCATTCAACTAAACACAAGTTCTTCCTTTTTCTCATTAGATCCACCCCAAACAACAACCCATCTCCTCATTCCAATCAAATCAGTGAATAAAGAGGGGAAAATAGCAACTAATAGTTCATCATTCATCCATATGTATGTAAGAAATCGTCATTGAATTGCATACTAGTCACGCATGATATAATTTGACAAATAGGTCAACAACTCTAATATAAGTAAAAATTTAGTCTTTATCAACTAGATGTCAAATCCTACTGATATGGCTAAAAATGGGGTTAAATCGGAACCGTCCCAACTTGGCACAAATCTCAAAGCCTGGGGACAAAATGGTAATTTTACCTACAAGTGGGTCTGAAGTTCGTACTGGGTCTTCTCTCCAAAAGCCCAGTGATCCTCAAACGGATCCATCTCGACTGGGTGCGGGTTTCAGCCTGCAACAAACCCAGTCCAGTAGGATAGAATTAGGGTTTCTGATTAATCCTAATCAACGGCCCTGATTCATATCTATCATTTTACTGGGAATTAGGGATTACATTCCTTATCTAATCGCAGGGATTACATTCCTAATTAGATTCCAAAGGCGGCTATAAATACCCCCCATCCACCACCATTAAGAGGTAATCAATCTTTTGCCAATTTACTCTCTCTCATAATCCTCCTGATTACTGACTTGAGCGTCGGAGGGTGTGTCGCTAGGATCAACCCGGTGTATCGCACTTTTTTGCAGGTGAACGACGGGAGTCAACGGCCAAACTCCGGTGAGAAGATTCCAGGTTTTTTGCTATTCGGTTTTCCTAAGAATCCACAAATACTATCTGTTTGCCCCCACACCAGATTCAGCAATAACAGATTGGCACCGTCTGTGGGAATCCAATAAATAAGCATAGCAGCCCCTCCTCTTCCCATCGGTCAGAACCGCCCAGCCATGCCTCCTCGAAAGCTAAGATCCAGAGGGTCCAACCGTGGACCCACTCCTCCTCAACCACAGCAGGAGGCCCCCCTCCAAATCGTCCAGCCAATAGGACCTATCCCTCAACCTAACCAGGCCCCGCAGCAGGACCAACCTCCTCCTCAGAATGCCGGTGCGGGGGGCTCCCATCCCAATCCTCAGAAACAACCCCTTCAACATGATCATGTCTCCATACATAACCCCTCAACTGATTCCATGGCATCTCGCCATCTTCAGGCCTCCGATGACCTCCGCAACACCCTTAACAACCGGCATAAGGAAGAGGATCTTTGCCGCCGTTTGGATGAAAGGCAGGCCCGAGAGGGAGTCTCCCACCAACAACGTCCAAATGAGCGATCTCCTCATCGCCTGGAACATAGGAGGTCCCCGTATCACCGAAGACGGAGAGAATCCCCCGAGCACTATAGAAGAAGGCCTCGTTCACCGAGGTATGATAATGCTCCGATCACCCGAGCCGAATTCCAGCAATTCCAAGCAACCATTTTGCAAGCCCTCCATCACCGACCCACCAATAATGATGCTCGAAGGGTCCCCACTCCTCCTCCCATCCAAAGTCCTCGCCGACGTTCCCTGACTCCTCCTCCAACTCCTAGCAACCCCCAGTGCATTCCTAGTCCACGCCACTCCCGGGGCTACCATCGTCATAGCCCCTGCTCTCCCTCGTACGAAGATGAGTCCAGAGGCTCATTTGAATACCGTCAAAGGGATGACACTGTCTACCGTCGTCTCCACGAAATGGAGAGGCGCTTGGGTCAGCTAGACAGAGAAGAAGAGCTTAGAGGAAGGACCTTACGTCCGAGCCGACCTCCTTTCTCTCGTACCATCATGGAGGCACCCATTCCAATAGGCTTCAAGCCTCCACAGTTCGAGACCTATTCCGATGCCCTGCTATGTAAGACCTTGCCCACTGGTCCTGCCTGGGAATGGTACTCTCGCCTCGCCCCATCTTCGATATTCTCCTTCAAGCAATTCAAGACCCTCTTCGTCACCCACTTTGTGAGTAGCCGTCGAACTGAGAAGACCAACATTTCGCTACTCTACCTCAACCAGAAGAAGGGTGAAAAGCTAAGAGACTATGTGAAAAGATTCACCGCGGAAGCCAGATCTATCGCTTCCCTCGACCAGTCGGTCGCTGCAGCAGCTTTCCAATCAAACGTCCTCAATTCCAGTCTCCGCTCCTCCCTTGCCAAGAAGCCCCCACAGAACTTCTCCGATCTCCTTCTCCAAAGCGAGAAGTATATTCGGGCCGAGGAAGCTGAGCACCGCCCCAACTTTGAGGGGCCTTCCTCCGGGTCCAAGAGAAAGGGAACAGAAGAAGAAGGAGCCAAGAAGTTCTAGAAGGACATTGGCGGACAGCGTCGACCTCCCCCCAGATTCGAAAAGTTCACTCCTCTTAACACCAACATTTCCATAATTCTCATGGAAGTTGAGAAGGAAGGGGTGCTACCCCCTGCCCCAAAAATGAACACCTCCGGCAAGAAGAGGGACAAAGAAAAATGATGCCGCTATCACCGGGACCATGGCCACGACACCAATGATTGTAGGGCCCTGAAGAACGAGATAGAAGCCCTCATCCAGAGGGGACAACTGGGCTAAATTCGTGAGAAAGGAACGAACCGACCTTCTGCCTCCTCCTCGGGGGGCTAACAAGCGTACCGAACAACGCGATGAGATGCCCGAATTCGAACAGGAGCGTGTCATGCACCTCATTCATGGGGGCCCGATCGGGGGCTCCTCCAACTCCTCTCGAAAGGCGTTTATAAGAGAAGTTAATTCGGTTCGCGGCACACCTCCCCCTAAAGGCCTCGGAGTACCTGTCACATTCTCGGATGAAGACCTTGAGGGTGTTCGAACCCCCCATTGTGATGCACTTGTCATCAACCTCCATATGGCGAACTTTAAAGTAGAAAGGATCCTGGTGGACAATGGTTTCAAACTTTATAAGAGAAGTTAACATCCTCTTCCTCGCCGCTTTCAAAGGTTTCAAACTGTCCCGGGACAGACTTAAGCCTGCCAGCTACACACTCCATGGGTTCACGGGAGTGCCAGTGACTATCGAAGGGGAGATCACCCTCGACGTAACCGCTGGCAAAACTCCTACTACCCGAACGGAGCCAATGGACTTCATGGTCGTCGATGCCCCCGCTGCTTATAATGTGATACTGGGCCGACTAGCTGCCCTCGAGGCCGTCCCTTCCGCTTATCACCTCAAGATGAAGTTCCCCACCAGGGCAAGAGTAGGGGAAGTAAGAGGCAGTCAGGAAATGGCCCAAAAATGCTACATGACCTCTACTGAGGGTCCAGTCCTCTCCCTCGAAACTCTTGAAATCCCCCAAGATGGTGTCCGGCCGACGTCCGAGCCAGCGGATGAATTGGAGGAAGTGCTCTTCTCTGAGCAAGATCCGAGCCGCAAGTTTTTTATCAGCAAGAACCTCCCGTCAGCCCTAAGTTCAGACATAGTTCAATGTATTAGAAAGAACCGCGACCTCTTTGCCTGGTCAGCCGCCGACATGCCTGGAATTTCCGAAGAGCTTCTCGTCCACCATCTCAGTGTCGCACCGGGGTCCAGACCGGTTCAACAGAAGTGGCGCAAATTTGCTCCCGAGCGCTAGCAAGCTATAAAAGAAGAGGTGGACAAGCTCCTCAAGGCTCGGTTCATACAGGAGGTCAATTATCCCGAATGGCTCTCAAATGTTGTGATGGTAAAGAAGGCCAACGGGAGTTGGAGAATATGCATCAACTTCACCGACCTCAATAAAGCATGTCCCAAAGATCCATTTCCTCTCCCAAGTATCGACACCCAGATCAACGCAACTTCGGGCCATGAACTCCTCAGCTTCATGGACGCCTTCTCCGGCTACAATCAGATTCGTATGTTCCCCCAGGATATCCCAAAGACCTCCTTTGTAACCAATCAGGGCCTCTACTACTATAGGGTAATGCCTTTCGGATTGAAGAATGCAGGCACCACTTATCAACGCTTTGTCAAAAAGGTTTTTCAAGCACAGATCGGCCGAAATACGAAGGTATATGTTGACGATATGCTTGTGAAGAGCATCCGTGGGGCCGATCATGTGGCCGATCTACAAGAGGCATTCAATGTGCTCAGGAAGCACGATATGAGGCTCAATCCGAATAAGTGTGCGTTCGGAGTCTCGTCAGGGAAATTCCTAGGCTTTATGGTCAGCCAAAGAGGAATCGAAACGAACCCCGAGAAGATCAAGGCCATATTGGACACGGCTCCCCCATAGAATGTTAAAGAGGTTCAGAGGCTAACAGGTCGCCTTGCTGCCATAGGGCGATTCCTTTCTAAGTCAGGGGAAAAGTGTCTTCCCTTCTTCAAAGCTCTCAGGGGGGCAAAAGGCTTCGAGTGGGGACAGCAGCAACAAGACTCATTCGACCAGCTAAAGGCTTACCTAGTCAATCCTCCTATCCTCAGCAAACCTGTTACCGGGAAAGGCCTCTACCTCTACTTAGCCGCCTCCGAGAAAACCCTCAGCACTGTCCTCGTAAGGGAAGAAGATAAGACTCAAAAGTCCATCTATTACGTGAGCAAGATACTTTGGGATGCCGAGCTTCGCTACCCAAGGATAGAGAAGATGGCATACGCCTTAGTCATGGCCGCAAGAAAGCTTCGCCCTTATTTCCAATCCCACTCGGTGGTCGTCCTTACCAACCAACTGTTGAAGCAAGTCCTTCACAAGCCGGAGACTTCCAGTCATCTCATGAAATGGTCTATCGAGCTGAGCCAGCATGATATAGCATACCAGCCTCGGACCGCAATCAAGGCTCAGGCCTTAGCTGAATTCATAGTTGAAAGCACCATTCCCGGGGTCAGTCAAGCGTCAAACGGACCTCCTATTTGGACAGTATACGTTGATGGATCCTCTTGCACCGAAGGGAGCAGAGCCGGGGTTATTCTGGCAGGCCCAGATGACTTCGTCCTCTAATACTCCCACCGCATCAACTTCAAGGCCTCCAACAATGAAGCAGAATATGAAGCCCTTATAGCCAGTCTCGGAATGACCCGCAAGGCCGGGGCACAACGCCTCCGCATATTTAGTGACTTTCAACTGGTCGTGAATCAGGTCCTGGGCGAGTATGAAGCACGAGATGACCGAATGGCTAAGTATCTGGCAAAGGTCCAAAATCTCATGGCCCTCTTCGAAGAGGCACTTATCCGGTGAATTCCCAGGGAGGAAAATGCTCAAGCAGATGCTCTCTCCAAGTTAGCCTCCTCCTCCCTCCAAGGTCTCGAGCAGATCGTCTTCATTGAAGTGCTCCTGAAGCCGAGCATAGAAGAAGAAACTCCCGACTCCATGGAGTCACTGCCGGTCCAACTTCAATATAATTGGATGAAACCCCTGGTAGAATTCCTAAGGGATGGGCTCCTCCCCGAAGACCCTAAGGAAGCTCGCCGAGTCAGAACCAGAGCGGAGCGGTGCACCATTGTAGAGGGGGTCTTGTACAAATGCTCCTTCACACAAATTGACGGCAGACCTTATCTGAGGTGCCTCTCCCCCGAACACGCCACATACACCTTGCAAGAGCTTCACGAAGGCATAGGCGGAGCACATTCAGGGTCCAGGTCCCTTGCTCGGAAGGTGTTGAATTATGGATATTTCTGGCCTACCCTCATACAAGATGCCGAACGACATGTTCGGCAAAATAGCTCTTGTCAAAAGCACTCCAACATCCGTCGCCTCCCACAAGCTCGGCTCGCCACCCTATCAAGTCCTATCCCTTTTGCAATGTGGGGGATGGATTTACTAGGACCGTTCCCGCCAGCTCCCGGCCAACTCAAATTTTTAGTCGTGGCAATCGACTATTTCTCGAAGTGGATAGAGGCCGAGCCCTTGGCCGCGATCACTGAGAACAAAGTACTCCAGTTCTTTTGGAAGAATGTCATCTACAGGTTCGGCATCCCTCGAGTCCTCATAACCGACAATGGGACACAGTTTATAGGGGCCTCCTTCCGAGCTCTGTGTGAAGACCTCGCCATCCAACAACGCTTCTCCTCTATCACCCATCCTCAATCAAACGACCAAGTGGAAAATGCCAATCGACAAATCCTCTCCGGAATCAAGAAGAGGTTGGACAAGTCTGCTAAGGGTTTATGGGTTGATCAGCTCCCGAACGTACTGTGGAATTATCGCACTACCAAACGGACCCCCACAAGAGAGTCGCCGTTCAACCTCACCTATGGGGCCGAGGCTGTAATCCCCCTGGAAGTCGATGTAACCTCTCCTCGTCTTATTGCTTATGAAGAAGAGCAGAATGCCAGAGAGCTCCGAGCAAATCTAGACTTGATCGATGAGCTCCGTGAAAGAGCTGCCATTCGTCAACAAAGCTACTGGAGAACGATCGAGCTGGCCTATAATAAGAGAGTTCGTCCTATCGACCTCAAAGAAGGGGACTTAGTCCTCAGAAAGTTAGCTATCTCGATCCCCAGTCAGAAGAGTAAGCTAGCTCCAAATTGGGAAGGACCCTACAAGATCACCAAAGTAGTTCGGCCAGGAGCCTACCTTCTAGAAGACCTTGAAGGCAGAGAGATTCCCAGGACTTGGAATGCCGACCATCTCTTGAAGTACCAAGAGAGCGCATGAATGCCTCTCCAAGTACCGTCAGATGTCAAACCGTTCCTTTCCCTTCACTTGTATTTTACTTTTGCTTTTTTATTTCTCCCATTTAATAATGGCTCGCAACTTAGAAGCAGCCGAGTATTGGTTTTCAATAAAGAACATTTCTTTTCTTCATATCTTACTTGTGAATTGCTTGTATCTCTCTGATTTTACCATCTTCATACTCTAACAACGAGTTCGGAGTCCAACACTTGGCTCGAATCTGCTTCGCAAGCTCGCTCTTAAGGGACCAAGAAGTGGTTCGCCATTCGGAATTGCTTCCACAACCGTTGAAACATACTCTAACGACGAGTTCGGGGTCCAACACTTGGCTCGACTCCGCTTCGCAAGCCCGCTCTTAAGCGAGCTAGAAGTGGTTCGCCATTCGGAATTGCTCCCACAACCGTTGAAACAAACTCTAATGACGAGTTCGGAGTCCAACACTTGGCTCGACTCCGCTTCGCAAGCTCGCTCTTAAGCGAGCTAGAAGTGGTTCGCTATTCGGAATTACTCCCACAACCGTTGAAACAAACTCTAACGACGAGTTCGGGGTCCAACATTTAGCTCGACTCCGCTTCGCAAGCTCGCTCTTAAGCGAGCTAGAAGTGGTTTGCCATTTGGAATTGCTCCCACAACCGTTGAAGCATACTCTAACGACGAGTTTGGGGTCCAACACTTGGCTCGACTCCGCTTCGCAATCTCGCTCTTAAGCGAGCTAGAAGTGGTTCGCCATTCGGAATTGCTCCCACAACCGTTGAAACATACTCTAACGACGAGTTCGGGGTCCAACACTTGGCTCGACTCTGCTTTGCAAGCCCGCTCTTAAGTGAACTAGAAATGGTTCGCCATTCGGAATTGCTCCCACAACCGTTGAAACAAACTCTAACGACGAGTTCGGAGTCCAACACTTGGCTCGACTCCGCTTTGCAAGCTCGCTCTTAAGCGAGGTAGAAGTGATTCGCCATTCGGAATTGCTCTCACAACCGTTGAAACAAACTCTAACGACGAGTTCGGGGTCCAACACTTAGCTCGACTCCGCTTCGCAAGCTCGCTCTTAAGCGAGCTAGAAGTGGTTCGCCATTTGGAATTGCTCCCACAAGCGTTGAAACATACTCTAATGAAGAGTTCTGGGTCCAACACTTGGCTCGACTCCGCTTCGCAATCTCGCTCTTAAGTGAGCAAGAAGTGGTTCGCCATTCGGAATTGCTCCCACAACCGTTGAAACAAACTCTAATGACGAGTTTGGAGTCCAACACTTGGCTCGACTCTACTTCGCAAGCTCGCTCTTAAGCGAGCTAGAAGTGGTTCGCCATTCGGAATTGCTCCCACAATTGTTGAAACAAACTCTAACTACGAGTTCAGAGTCCAACACTTGGCTCGACTCCGCTTCGCAGGTTCGCTCTTAAGCGAGCTAGAAGTGGTTCGCCATTCGGAATTGCTCCCACAACCGTTGAAATATAGTCTCGTTTCGCCACCGCGCGAGAAACCCTTACAACTAAACTAAACATGGGTGAATCTGACGACAGGTCTACCAAACCTCGGCACACTGCATCCCTTGATCCCTGCGGTTGGAAGGTCATTAATATGAAGTTTCTATATTCTTCGTGTTTCCTCAAGAAAAGATATCAGCTTCAAAGATGAACTTGTTAGAGTCTTCCCAGCCTGCACAATCCTCAAAATTGTCAAGTCGAAGTCGAAGGACCACGACAGCCCCAGTCCTTTGATCAAATACTGGACTATGAAATCACCTCTAGAACCTCGTATATTGTCGACCCACGCACAAGACCCTGAGGAGTTAACCTCAGGTTCCTATGGTTCGTTTAAAGTTGAAGTAATCTATATAATAAATTACAAAGAAAGCTATCAAGTGGCTCACAATCAATCCCACCTATAATCAAAGGCCTAGATCAAACCTCACAAAACATATTTTCCCTCCAAAATTTCAAACCCCAAAACCAAATTTCCCTCCCCCCCATCCAAAACTAAAAAACTTATTACTTTATTACTATCTCTCTCTTCTCTCTTCACTTTTTTATATTTCTCTCTTTCTCTCTCTCCCTATCTCTCTCTCATTCTTTCTATATTTACTTAGAAATTTAGATTTTCAGAATTTTAATGTTTTTTTTTGCACATGTTATATTAAAAATAGTAAATATCCCTTCAACTCCACACTTAAAGTTCTAAGAAGTTAAATTTTATAACCCCATTTATAATTATTTTTCAACATATACTAATGAAACATGGACTTTTATTTACAACTAATTATTATCATACTATTCATACTTGAGCTACATAATTGTTGTTTTACTATTTACAGGCTTTTCATGTTTTGTATCGTTCCGAAGATGTGCCGTAGGCACGTGCCCATGGGCAAATCTAGTACCCAAATAAATTGCCTTCCACAGCAAAAAACCCTGCTTTGGACTTCGGCACACATTGCCGAGTGCTCTTGGCACCAACGGCCGAACAAGCAAAAACCCTGCTTGGGGCTTCGACACACATTGCCGAGCGCTCTTGGCACCGACACCCAAACAAGCAAAAAACCTTGTGCTGGGCTTCGATACACATTATCGAGTGCTCTTGGCACCAACGCCGGTGAGGTCCAAACAAGCAAAGAACCTTGCTCCAGACCTCAACGCACTAAAGACACCCATGAGTAACACGACAATGAAGAGGGTTCGAAAACGCACAAGTTCAAAAAAGAAAAAGCATCATTTCGATTATGTACGGGGAGGCAATTACAAAGTGGCATCTTTTTTACAACCGAGCTACAAGACTTCCAAAAAGCAAAAACTACAACACTGACTCGTTACACTTAGGCGAAATACAAAACTTGAAGAACAAAAAATATTCAGCGCTTCCTTGGCGCAGGGATATTTCGCTTCAAAGATACATGAGTGGGGCAACGGTTGACCCCGGTACTCGTCCCTAAACAGGCGAATTGAGAGGTGTCCTCGGCGCTGCTCCGGACAGTTGCCCCGACGGATGCCCCGCTCGATGAAATCGCCATGCCACTTTGGGTGTCACCCGGACTTGGCCGACCTACGGGAGAACGCGTCGCGAGCTCATAAAATGAAATGCATCGCTCGCCCTCCTCCCGGGTGCATGAGGTACTCCTGACATTGATTGGCCCCGAGTGTAGCTTGAGGCATGCCACTTCGACCTCCAACTCAACGATCCTCTGTTTCAGAGACTCATCTCCTACTTCCATTTCAAAGCGAGGGGGCACGGCGGAGCATGGAATGTTGGGGCAACTAGCAATGATCCGGCGGAGGTGAGTGACTTCGATGCCCCTATCCACTGTGGCTCTTTTCAATGCATCGACCTCCGCCGTCAGCTCGTCACGTTCGGTCATCAACCTGCCCACCGCCTTGGTCAGCTCCTCTTCCTCCGCCAGAAGTTCAGCCTCCACTATCTGCAAGTGGTGCACCTCGGTAAGCATGTCGTCCCTCTCTGCTGTCAACTTCGACAGAGAGAGTTGGAGACACTTCAATCTTAGCCCATTGGTAAAAGCCGTCGACGAGCCATCCTCCTTGCCACAGGCGGGATCTCGGCAAGCCAACCCTCTAGTCGCCGAATCTCGACGTCCCGCTGGCTCAAGATCACCTGCAGGTGGTTCCGCTCGCTCTCAGCCCTGCACAACCCTAGCTCGACCGCATAAAGGCGCTCCCGACACTTGGCCAGACTCAACCTCGTCGACCCCAAGCTGCCCTCGGAACCAAACTCCTCCTCGAGCGAGTGGGTTCGGCTGAGAGGGTCGCCTCGGCAAGCTAAAAAGGTCAAAGCAAACAACGGAGCTTAGTAAATAGTCAAAAGTTCACTCCCCATTCGACCCCCGAGCAAAAGCTACACGCACTAAAGCAAGAGTTCTTCGTTTAAACACTTAGCCAAATCTCAAGCAAACAAAAAAAAGGGAGTGGGGGGCTATTCAAAAGTCACGCGGGGTTGAGTTCAAAAGTTTTTTTCATTTATCACTAAAAATGCGATGGCTAGTCCGCAATTAGGCGATACAGGACAGCAACAAAAAAAACAAGATAGCTAGAATAGGTGAAATCAAGGGTTGACCTCTTTCCCAGGCATCGAGAGTGGATGGGGACAGACCCCCCCGATGGGGGCTGAATCGCCAGCAGGGTCGCTTCGGTGAACTGCACCTCGCCGACGACATCAACTTTGCGGTTGTCCTCATCCTCGCCTCCTTCTTCCTCTCCCTCCTAGTCAGGGTCGAAGCCCTCGACATGCCCCGGGAACAGCCTCCACCCTGAACAGTTCACCTCAGGGTACCGCTCCGACACCTGAGAGATGGCTTGGGCGTAGGCCTTTGCCATGTTTTGGACGAGGAAACCCTGCGCCTTCGCCATGGTAGCTTCTTCGGCCTCCTTAACTGCGGCGTCCTTGGCCTTCGCCGCCTCGGCCAGTTGTCTGGCCGAATCCACCTTCAGTCGAAGGAGATCGGCCTCGAGCTCCGTGGCATGCCCTTCGAGGTACTCGACCCTCGTCGACCTCCCCTCGAGCTCGACCCTTAGTTTGTCGAGCTCTGTGCCCATCCGAGCCTTTTCAACTCGCGCCCGGTCGGTCTCCTGCTTCAGCTCTTTCTCCAACTCCGTCATCTTTTCCGAAAGATGATCGAAGTGGACGATGATCTACAACAAAAAAAAAGAGAAGAGGTGCCAAGAGTCAGAAAAATCGAAAGAGAAAGTAGCCAACAAAAGCAAAAATTCGACACTTACCGAGATCACCGAGCGCGCGATCTCAATGGCGTCGTCGCCTGCCAAGATGGCCTCCATTGCGACTCGGTCCTTCGGCGTGTGCGGAGGTCCAATTTTTCTACGTAACATGGTCGGTGGCAAGAACGCTCAGCAGCATGTGCCGAGATCCAATTTTTCCACGTAACATGGTCGGTGGCAAGAATGCTCGACAGCGTGTGCCGAGGTCCAATTTTTCCTCATAACATGGTCGATGGCAAGAACGCTCGGCAGCGTGTGCCGAGGACCAATTTCTCCACGTAACATGGTCGGTGGCAAGAATGCTCGGCAGCATGTGCCGAGGTCCAATTTTTTTACGTAACATGGTCGGTGGCAAGAACGCTCGGCAGCGTATGCTGAGGTCCAATTTTTCTACGTAACATGGTCGGTGGCAAGAACGCTTGGCAGCGTGTGCCGAGGTCCAATTTTTCCTTAGGAGACGTCAGGCTAAGTTGGTGGCTGCTGAACCTCTGACAGATGTGTCAGTCATTTAATGTGATGGCTGCCGATCTTCTGACGATTCTGACAGATGCGCCAGTCATTAATGCGACAGTTCAGCTAGGCACGGTAAACAATGTGACGGTTCAAGTCGTTTTGTCGTCTTGTGTAAATGGGCTGGCTCCTATGGGCCCATTAACCTCGTTTAGTGTTTTCCCATCAGCTCAAAGGTAATTTATACTTAGTCGTTTTTTGAGTATAAATATGTCTCTTTCCCCTGTATCCGAGCCCTCCCCTTCTGCCACCGAAGTCCCTTCTCCCCATCGCCAAGATAAAGGCAAGAAGGTGTTTGGTCGAGACAGTATAGTGGAAGACCCGAAGCGCATGGGGCCATTCGGTAGGTATCCAGGACATTGACAGGGCTTCATCGGGTTCGAGAACTTCTCGAGGAGCACGCCGAGTGCATCATTCACGAGAGGGGCATCATTCGCCTTCGAGAAGAACGAGGCAAGAGAGACCTCCGAGGCCGATGAAACGGTTTCCATTCTCAGAGAGGAAGACTTGCCAGTAATCCGGGGCTACTTTCAAATCCCGGAGGAGTACGAGCTCATGCTGCCGGGTCCCGGGGTTAGGGCAAATTCGCCGATGCCAGTGAACATGTGTTTCTGGCCGGTCGATGCCTTTATCGCCGGGGCTCGGCTACCTCTTCACCCGTTCGCGATCAAGGTGCTGAGGTGGTTTGGGGTCAGCCCCATTCAACTGATGCCGAATGCGTGGAGGATTATTAATGGGTTCGTACTCCACTGCCAAGTGGCTGGGATCGAGCTGGAGCTGAGGGTACTCCGGACCATCTACCGTCTTCACCAGCAGAATCGGTCGGAGTTCCGGTACTACCTTGCTCCGAGGCACGGAGGTCGGCTAGTCGTCTGCCCCGACTCCATCAAGCACTGGAGAGACAAGTACTTGGTGGTGCGGGGCATTGAGGCATGGCTCATTCCCACCAGTTTTGTGGAGGAGGTGTCGAGGCGAGTTAAGGAATTGCCGGTGCTCGATCCCCAAGAAGAGGTGGCAGTGCAGACTATTCTTGACCGGCCGAAGTATGATAGGAGGGAGCTCACCGAAGACATTCTCTTCAGGGGAGGGCTCAGCCGTGTAGATCCCAGTACGCGGCTCTTTCAATTCTTTCATTTTCTTTTTTTTATCTTGCTCATTCTAACTTGTCTTTAACTGGCTTCTTATTCGATGCAGAGGCAATGGACTTTGACGCGGTGATGGCACAGAGGGCGGCCCTTGGGAGTAAGGTGCCGAAGAAGCGCAAGAGGGTTTCCTCCAAGCTGCCTCCCACGAAGGCGCCAAGGGGCACGAATGAAGTCGACGTTGTTGAGCCTCCGGTGGTGGTGACCTCAACCACGGCCGCGGGAGTAGCCTCTGCATCGAATGAGGCAGCGGACTTCCCGATTGCCGCAGCTCTCGGGATGGAGACGCCCCCGTTGACGGCGACGGCCGAGGTGCTCCTTACTGATGAGCACAAGAAGATCCATGTTCCAGACTGGCAGGTTCGAAAACATGATGAGTTTCTTGGGGACTCCTTGGCGAGTATGCAGGTGGTGAAACACCTGGCGACGCCGAAGGATCGAGCCGCAATGGAGGCCGGCTTGGCAAGCGACGACGCCATTGAGATCGCGCGCTCGGCAGTCTCGGTAAGTGTCGAATTTCTGCTTTTGTTGGCTACTTTCTATTTCGATTTTTCTGACTCTTGGCACCTCTTCTCTTTTCTTTTTTTTTGTTGTAGATCATCGTCCACTTCGGTCATCTTTCGGAAAAGATGACAGAGTTGGAGAAAGAACTGAAGCCGGAGACCGACTGGGCGTGGGCTGAAAAGGCTCGGATGGGCACAAAGCTCGACAAGCTGAGGGTCGAGATCGAGGGGAGGTCGACGAGGGTCGAGTACCTCGAAGGCCATGCCGCGGAGCTCGAGGCCGATCTCCTTCGGCAGAAGGAGGATTCGGCCAGACAACTGGCCGAGGCGGCGAAGGCCAAGGACGCCGCAGTTAAGGAGGCCGAAGAAGCTACCATGGCGAAGGCGCAGGGTTTCCTCGCCCAAAACATGGCCAAGGCCTACGCCCAAGCCATCTCTCAGGTGTCAGAGCGGTACCCTGAGGTGGACTGTTCGGGGTGGAGGCTGTTCCCGGGGCATATCAAGGGCTTCGACCTTGACTCGGAGGGAGAGGAAGAAGGGGGCGAGGATGAGGACGACCGCGAAGTTGAGGTCGTCGGTGAGGTGCAGTTCACCGAAGTGACCCCGCTGGCGATTCAACCCCCATCGGGGGGGTCTGTCCCTATCCACTCTCGATGTCCTGGGAAAGATGTCGACCCTTGATTTCACCTCTTCTAGCTATCTTGTTTATTTTTTGTTGTTGTCCTGTATCGCCTAATTGCGGACTGGCCACCGTATTTTTTGTGATAAATGAAATAAACTTTTGAACTCGACCCCGCGTGACTTTTGAATAGCCCCCCACCCCTTTTTTTTTGTTTGCTTAAGATTTGGCTAAGTTTTTAAACGAAGAACTCTTGCTTTAGTGCGTGTAGCTTTTGCTCGGGGGTCGAACGGGAAGTGAACTTTTGACTATTTACTAAGCTCCGTTATTTGCTTTGACCTTTTCAGCTTGCCGAAGTGACCCTCTCAGCCGAACCCACTCACTCCGAGGAGGAGTTTGGTTCCGAGGGCAGCTTGGGGTCGACGAGGTTGAGTCTGGCCAAGTGTCGGGAGCGCCTTTATGTGGTCGAGCTAGGGTTGTGCAGGGCTGAGAGCGAGCGGAACCACCTGCAGGTGATCTTGAGCCAGCGGGACATCGAGATTCGGCGACTAGAAGCTCGCCGAGATCCCGCCTGTGGGCGAGGAGGATGGCTCGTCGACGGCTTTTACCAACGGGCTAAGATTGAAGTGTCTCCAACTCTCTCTGTCGAAGATCACAGCAGATAGGGAAGACATGCTTACCGAGGTGCACCACTTGCAGATAGTGGAGGCTGAACTTCTGGCGGAGGAAGAGGAGCTGACCAAGGCGGTGGGCAGGTTGATGACCGAACGTGACAAGCTGACAGCGGAGGTCGATGCGTTGAAAAGAGCCACAGTGGATAGGGGCATCGAAGTCACTCACCTCCGCCGGATCATTGCTCGTCGCCCCAACATTCCGAGCTCCGTCGTGCCCCCTTGCTTCAAAGTGGAAGTAGGAGACGAGTCTCTTAAACAGGGGATCGTTGAGTTGGAGGTCGAAGTGGCACGCCTCAAGCCACACTCGGGGCCAATCAATGTCAGGAGTACCTCATGCCCCCGGGAGGAGGGCGAGCGATGCATTTCATTTTATGAGCTCACGACGCGTTCTCCCGTAGGTCGGCCAAGTCCGGGTGATGCCCAAAGTGGCGTGGTGATGTCATCGAGCGAGGCATCCGTCGGGGCAACTGTCTGGAGCAGCGCCGAGGACACCTCAATTCGCCAGTTTAGGGATGAGTACCGGGGTCAACCATTGCCGCCCTCGTGTATCTTTGAAGCGAAATATCCCTGCGCTAAGAAAGCGCTGAATATTTTTTGTTCTTCATGTTTTGTATTTCGCCTAAGTGTAACGAGTCGGTGTTGTAGTTTTTGCTTTTTGGAAGTCTTGTAGCCCGATTGTAAAAAAGATGCCGCTTTGTAATTGCCTCCCCGTGCTTAATCGAAATGATGCTTTTTCTTTTTTGAACTTGTGCATTTTCGAACCCTCTTCATTGTCGTGTTACTCATGGGTGTCTTTAGCGCGCCGAGGTCTGGAGCAAGGTTCTTTGCTTGTTTGGACCTCACCGGCGTTGGTACCAAGAGCGCTCGACAATGTGTGCCGAAGCCCAGCACAAGGTTTTTTGCTTGTTTTGGCATCGGTGCCAAGAGCGCTCGGCAATGTGTGCCGAAGCCCCAAGCAGGGTTTTTGCTTGTTCGGGCGTCAGTGCCAAGAGTGCTGGCAATGTTTGCCGAAGTCCAAAGCAGGGTTTTTTGCCGTGGAAGGCCACTTATTGGGGTATTACTTCAACTTTAAACGAACCATAGGAACCTGAGGTTAGCTCCTCAGGGTCCCGTGCGTGGGTCGACAATATACGAGGTTCTAGAGGTGATTTCATAGTCCAGTATTTGATCAAAGGACTAGGGCTGTCGCGGTCCTTCGACTTCGACTTGACAATTTTAAGGATTGTGCAGGCTGGGAAGACTCTAACAAGTTCATGTTTGAAGCTGATATCTTTTCTTGAGGAAACACAAAGAATATAGAAACTTCATATTAATGACCTTCTAACCGTGGGGATCAAGGGATGCAGTGTGCCGAGGCTTGGTATACTTGTCATCAGATTCACCCGTGTTTAGTTTAGTTGTAAGGGTTTCTTGCGCGGTGGCGAAACGAGACTATATTTCAACAGTTGTGGGAGCAATTCCGAATGGCGAACCACTTCTAGCTCGCCTAAGAGTGAACCTGGGAAGCGGAGTCGAGCCAAGTGTTGGACTCCGAACTCGTCATTAGAGTTTGTTTCAACGGTTGTGGGAGCAATTCCGAATGGCGAACCACTTCTAGCTCGCTTAAGAGCGAGCTTGCGAAGCAGAGTCGAGCCAAGTGTTGGACTCCGAACTCGTCGTTAGAGTTTGTTTCAACGGTTGTGGGAGCAATTCCGAATGGCGAACCACTTCTAGCTCGCTTAAGAGCGAGCTTGCGAAGCGGTGTCGAGCCAAGTGTTGGACTCCGAACTCATCGTTAGAGTTTGTTTCAACGGTTGTGGGAGTAATTCCGAATGGCGAACCACTTCTAGCTTGCTTAAGAGCGAGCTTGCAAAGCGGAATCGAGCCAAGTGTTGGAACCCGAACTCATCGTTAGAGTATGTTTCAACGGTTGTGGGAATAATTCCGAATGGCGAACCACTTCTAGCTCGCTTAAGAGCAAACTTGCAAAGCGGAGTCGAGCCAACTGTTGGACTCCGAACTCGTCGTTAGAGTATGAAGAAGGTAAAATCAGAGAGATACAAGCAATTCACAAGTAAGATATGAAGAAAAAAAAATGTTCTTTATTAAAAACCAATACTCGTCTGCTTCTAAGTTGCGAGCCGTTATTACATGGGAGAAATAAAAATGCAAAAGTAAAATACAAGTGAAGGGAAAGAAACGGTTCGACATCTGACGGTACTTGGAGAGACGTTCATGCGCTCTCTTGGTACTTCAGGAGATGGTCGGCATTCCAAGTACTAGGAATCTCTCTGCCTTCAAGGTCTTCTAGACGGTAGGCTCCTGGCCAAACTACTTTGGTGATCTTGTAGGGTCCTTCCCAATTTGGAGCTAGCTTACTCTTTTGACTGGGGAACGAGATAGCTAACTTTCTGAGGACTATGTCCCCTTCTTTGAGGTAGGTAGGACGGACTCTCTTATTATAGGCCAGCTCGATCCTTCTCCGGTAGCTTTGTTGACGAATGGCAGCTCTTTCACGGAGCTCATCGATCAAGTCCAGATTTGCTCGGAGCTCTCTGGCATTCTGCTCTTCTTCATAAGCAATAAGACGAGGAGAGGGTACACCGACTTGTAGGGGGATTACATCCTCGGCCCCGTAGGTGAGGTTGAACGGCGACTATCCTATGGGGGTCCGTTTGGTAGTGCAGTAATTCCACAGTACGTTCGGGAGCTGATCAACCCATAAACCCTTAGCGGACTTATCCAACCTCTTCTTGTGTAGCACCCCAATTTCCTTATACTGGGAAACCGTGACACGAGCCAGAATCTTTTCTTCAATTAGTCACAATACACAGAAAAACAGGAGAATTTAAAACTTTTTATTCAACACCCAATGTATTACAAGTCTGAATATCATGAAATGGCAATACATCACAATAGTGCTACAATAATACCTTTACATACCCAAGTATTATAACTTTCAACAGCTTACATCGGAGTAGAAGAATGAAGAACAACACTTGGTAACTTTTACTTGAGTACCTTTCAACAATAAATAATCAACGTAATTATTACAGCGGAAACTAAACATGACATTGACTCCTCGCTTTCCTTGCCTTGAGTCCTCCTGAATCTCGCCCTTGTACTTCGGCGATCCAGTACCTATGGAAGTGGGGACGTCAGTATTCACTGATGCTTAAAGGCTGATAAACAAGCAGCGAATCTCCCAAACAACATACAAACATGGCAATGGTGTTGGTGTAGTTTAAGTGTTCGTGAGTGCTATGACTAGAATCTAATAAAATGTTAACTAACCTAGGATGCTCCTATTCAAATGCAATGTCAACTAAACTAGGATGCTCCTATTCTAATGTCAGCAAGTCTCTGTAGTAACATGCAGCCCATACTACGTGCGACCCTTCTCAAGCCGTTTCTCCATATATAGGGATTTGAACCCGTGTTATGAATTCTAATTGTACACAACCTGTTCCTGACAGATACAACGTGACTGATGAGGTTGCAGACGTGGTCAAGTCCCACTACTGCAGTTCGCCAGTGGTGTCCATGTTTCCACCGCTACCCGGCTTACCGGACCTCACTCAAAAACCTGACGAACCGTCGGGGTTACTGCTAACAGGGGAGCCCCCTGCCGCCCCCTGGTCGGACCGTAGTCCATGGCCTGTTCGCCCTCTTGGCATAGGACCCGACGGAGTTCCGAGGTCCATTCCCCTAGCTCCGCTCGCCTTATCATGGCACTTCAGGAATTAACAATCAAGATACGCAACCCATGCTCCCAACTCGTGAGAAGGCACCGTACGTATTTTGACGGGAAGGTACAACCCAATAACACCCCTAAGGTTGGCCCCAAAGAAAGGTTTGGTCGTAAGGTGCCCCCTACTACCAACTCCTTCCCTTCTGGCAAAATGGTTAAGTAAATGATCTTTATAAGTCACTACCCTGATGATGTCCCTAACCCTGAACACTCCTAGGGATGACAATATTATAAGCACAACAGGCTAGGTCTTTAAATTAGACTTCGCAAAACAACTCTACTAGGCTGCTCAACCTGGACTTACCAGAACCCCTCAGGATCCAGTCCATGGCCTATCGATCCAAGATCCCGACAATGCGAACATGCATGCATGCCACTACCCCGAACTTGGATTCCGTCTATACTCCGGTCCTCGATCAACCTATACCGGTTAAGATTCGACGGTACACAAGGAGTGACTCCTCCACAGTTCCTTAGGGGTAAGAAAACATATGTCTTGATGGTCGATAGCCCTAGGGTAGTAATATTACCCTAGATGAGCACAACAACTGTGTACTATCTAATAAGCTATATACGGGTAACTAACCAAGTACGAGCCAATAAGCTACGTATGATGACAACGTACATACCAGCCAAATAAGCCGCGTATGAGACCAATGGCTACGCACGGACCGGTCGAGCCACGTACGAGACAACTATATGCAAACAACCATACAGGTAATCAAACCTAGAAGCAACCAAACGTGTATACTAGCAAACTCGATCTTCTATCATTAGAAGCAACAGAAGAATCTACTAATAGTCTATGATAGGCATTCTACCCATGAGAAGCCCGAAAGCGACTTAATAACCATTATCGAACTAACTATTACTAATGATCTATCTAATCCTTTTTACCCCTACGGATGGGGAATGTCCCCATGGCATGGTCAAATTTCAATTAGGACCTCCCACAACTAGAGTCCATGGATTCTTTTCAAAGTTGACTAGGACAACCTAGAACATACGTCCGATTCCTTATTTAACTAGGATGCCACCCTATGCCCCTCAAGCATGTATGGCTGCTTACTAACATTAACTACCACAAGGTAGTCATCACTACAATTTCAACATGATTCTTTCCTTATTACTTCAACCTATAGCACTTTAAGCATGGCATACAATTGTAAGCATCTACCTGCAACAACTAGTCATGGTATATAGCACAACCATCAACCCACAACATACCTAAGTACGAATATGATTTAAGTATGTGCTTATATCAAGCTTGAGCATGACTAATCACTATGATCTAAACATGAAGTTTACTATAGTCAAGCATAAGTTACAACTTGAGCGTGAATACTTACTACATAGAGTGTATATCTCTACTACCACCTTAAGCATGGATCTTCATCACTTAACATGGTTAATCATCACAACCCAAGCATGGATATATAATTAGCATTAACCTACAATATTCCTAAGCATGAATTATAACTCCTACAATATTCTAAGCATGAATTATAACTCCTACAACATTCTAAGCATGGTAGATTAATTCCTACCTTAATCTAAACATGGCATTTGTCAAACATGAGTATCTTCCAACTCGATTTTGAACAATATTTAGGCACGCACATACACTACTTACGCATGGATATCATCTGAGCATGAATGTCTACTAACTAAGCATGAATATCATTATGCATGAGCATCTACTAACTTAAGCATGAGTGTCATTAAGCATGAACACCTACTAACTTAAGCATGAATATTTAGCATGAACATCTACTATGAATAACATTTAGTATGAACATATACTTATCCAAGCATGGATATCTTCTAAGCATGAATGTCTACTAACTAAGTATGAACATCATTATGCATGAGCATCTACTAACTTAAGCATGAGTGTCATTAAGCATGAACACCTACTAACTTAAGCATGAATATTTAGCATGAGCATCTACTATAAATAACATTTAGTATGAACATATACTTATCTAAGCATGGATATCTTCTAAGCATGAATGTCTACTAACTAAGTATGAACATCATTATGCATGAGCATCTACTAACTTAAGCATGAATATTAATTAATCTAGCATGGTATACAACTTTCCTACAATCATCTAAGTATAGATAAATTAATCTAGCATGGTATACAACTTTCCTACAACTCTCCTACAATCATCTAAGCATAGATAAATTAATCTAGCATGGTATACACTTTCCTACAATCATCTAAGTATAGATAAATTAATCTAGCATGGTATACTACTTTCCTACAATCATCTAAGCATAGATAAATTAATCTAGCATGGTATACACTCTCCTACAATCATCTAAGTATAGATAAATTAATCTAGCATGGTATACTACTTTCCTACAATCATCTAAGCATAGATAAATTAATCTAGCATGGTATACACTTTCCTACAATCATCTAAGTATAGATAAATTAATCTAGCATGGTATACTACTTTCCTACAATCATCTAAGCATAGATAAATTAATCTAGCATGCTATACACTTTCCTACAATCATCTAAGTATAGATAAATTAATCTAGCATGGTATACTACTTTTCTACAATCTAATTAAACACAACATCTACTACAACATAATATCTACTACTAAATTACTTTATTTTAACACATAAGCATCTACTACAAAAACATAAACATTCCTACAATTTTGTGTATACATCTACTACTAAAATATTTACTAAATCTTTATTAGCATCTATTTCTTATTATTACTAGTGAACATAAAAAGTGATCTTTTTAATCATCTTACAACTAGTGATTAGATTGGTTTCTCTTTCATACTTAGAATTAACATCTACAATGGTTCTTTCTTACTTAAGATTAAATAACAATGAAACAAGCAAAATAAATAAGTAAAGAACTCTCAATTTGGTTCAACCAATTATATGCATACTTTCTAGTCCCAAGTTCAAGTGTATGTTCTACAACCACAAAGTGGTGTATGCATTATGTCATATGATTATGTATGAGTCCTCATTCAAGTCCCTACAACCAAAAATGGTTGTATATACCAAGTCCATGTGCATGTGTTCATTTTAGTCCAATTTATAACACTAAAACAACAACCACAACTACAAGATTGATCTCTTTGTTCTTTACTACTATCACTCATTTCTTTTCTTTTTCATGTGGTTATTATCTTTAACCATCCATAACCATACAAAAATAAGAACTACACACCACAACACCATCCCAATAAACCACTCTCAAAGAACAAAAGAAACAAAACAAGGAAGATAAGAAGAAGAAGTCAAAACAACAAATCAACAAAGAAAGTGGAGAACCCCCACCTTAATCTCTTTTTGATGGAAGAACTAGACTATTCTCCTCCTTAGCTCCGAGGAATCCTTATGAAACCTACAATGGAAAACTCTCAAGTTAGTATGGTTCCTCTCTTTCTTTTCCTTTCTTTCTTTTTGTCTTTCTCCAAATGAGACAATGGTGAAGGGAGGGGGTATTTATAGGTGGAGAGAAGGGTGGAGAGTGCAAATGTGCACACACACAATTGCACAAAAACCTCCCCACATATTGGGGCCGGTTTTGCCTAGGGGAGGTGGAAATTGGTGGAGGCTTGGTGTGGTATGGTGCTATGTGGTGGAGGTGTTATGTGAGGTGAAGGAGTGAGGATTTCTAGAAGGGTTTCCTTAACCTCTTCATGCACACTTAACCTAGGTTAACCACTTATAAACCCTAACAATCTAATAGGTTTTGTCATAAACAAGACAAGTGTTTGTCCAAAAATACACAACACACAATTTGTATAATGTACTAATCGACATACTACATACACGTGTGTGTATATATACGTATACCAAAAACCTTCGCATAATCCGTATAAAAAATAATTTAATCTCGGAAATAATAATAAAATAAATTCTATTATTAGTTTGGAAGATCACGGTACCAATTGGATACAATACGGATGTATACTGACCGGTATATGGGTACAGATAATGTCTATGAACAAACCGGTGAAAATCACCAAAATAATTCGATTTTGGAATTAAAACAAAATAATAATAAAATAATAATAAAATAATAATTTATACAAGGTAATATCCGTCCGGGATATTACAATACTCCCTCCTTAGAATAGTTCTGTCCTCAGAACTACGTCAGTTAGGAAAACAGGCAAACATTCATACCCTAATAACTCGGGGAAAGAAAGCTTATGCTGCTTTCCTGGCAAGAAAGAAAAACAGGCAAGAGGATCCATCAACGTATACTGTCAAAATAGGAGGTCCGTTTGACGCTTGACTGACCTCGGGAATGGTGCTTTCAACTATGAATTCAGCTAAGGCATAAGCCTTGATCGAGGTCCGAGGCTAGTATGTTATATCATGCTGGCTCAGCTCGATAGACCATTTCATGAGACGACCGGAAGTCTCTGGCTTGTGAAGGACTTGCTTCAACGGTTGGTCGGTAAGGGCAACCACCGAGTGGGACTAGAAATAAGGGTGAAGCTTTCTTGCAGCCATGACTAAGGCGTATGCCATCTTCTCTATCCTTGGGTAGCGGAGCTCGGCATCTCGAAGTACCTTGCTCACGTAATAGATAGGCTTTTGAGTCTTATCTTCTTTCCTTACGAGGACAGTGCTGAGGGTTTGCTCGGAGGCGGCTAAGTAGAGGTAGAGGCCTTTCCCGGTAACAGGTTTGATGAGGATAGGAGGATTGACTAGGTAAGCCTTTAGCTGGTCGAATGAGTCTTGTTGCTGCTGACCCCACTCGAAGCCTTTTGCCCCCCTGAGAGCTTTGAAGAAGGGAAGACACTTTTCCCCTGACTTAGAAAGGAATCGCCCTATGGCAGCAAGGCGACCTGTTAGCCTCTGAACCTCTTTAACATTCTTTGGGAGAGCCATGTCCAATATGGCCTTGATCTTCTCGGGGTTCGCTTCGATTCCTCTTTGGCTGACCATAAAGCCTAGGAATTTCCCTGACGAGACTCCGAACGCACACTTGTTCGGATTGAGCCTCATATCGTGCTTCCTGAGCACATCGAACACCTCTTGTAGATCGGCCACATGATCGGCCCCACGGATGCTCTTCACAAGCTTATCGTCAACATATACCTCCATATTTCAGCCGATCTGTGCTTGAAAAACCTTATTGACGAGGCATTGATAAGTGGCGCCTGCATTCTTCAATCCGAAAAGCATTACACTGTAGTAGTAGAGGCATTGATCGGTTACAAAGGAGGTCTTCGGGATATCTGGGGGGAACATACGAATTTGATTGTAGCCGGAGAAGGCATCCATGAAGCTGAGGAGTTCATGGCCCGAAGTTGCGTCGATCAGGGTGTCGATACTTGGGAGAGAAAATGGATCTTTGGGACATGCTTTATTGAGGTCGGTGAAGTCGATGCATATTTTCCAACTCCCGTTGGCCTTCTTTACCATCACAACATTTGAGAGCCATTCGGGATAATTAACCTCCTGTATGAACCGAGCCTTGAGGAGCTTGTCCACCTCTTCTTTTATAGCTTGCTGGCGCTCGGGAGCAAATTTGCGCCTCTTCTGTTGAACCGGTCTGGACCTCGGTGCGACACTGAGATGGTGGACAAGAAGCTCTTCGGAAATTCCAGGCATGTCGGCGACTGACCAGGAAAAGAGGTCGCGGTTCTTTCTAATACATTGAACTATGTCCGAACTTAGGGCTGACGGGAGGGTCTTGCTGATAAAAAACTTGCGGCTCGGATCTTGCTCAGAGAAGAGCACTTCCTCCAATTCATCCGCTGGCTCGGACATCGACCGGACACCATCTTGGGGGATTTCAAGAGTTTCGAGGAAAAGGACTGGACCCTCAGTAGAGGTCATGTAGCATTTTCGGGCCATTTCCTAACTGCCTCTTACTTCCCCTACTCCTGCCCGGGTGGAGAACTTCATCTTGAGGTGATAAGCGGAAGGGACGGCCTCGAGGGCAGCTAGGCCAGGTCGGCCCAGTATCACATTATAAGCAGCGGGGACATCGACGACCATGAAGTCCATTGGCTTCGTTCGGGTAGTAGGAGTTTTGCCAGCGGTTACGTCGAGGGTGATCACCCCTTCGATAGTCACTGGCACTCCCGTGAACCCATGGAGTGTGTAGCCGGCGGGCTTAAGTCTGTCCCGGGACAGTTTGAGACCTTTGAAAGCGGTGAGGAAGAGGATGTTAACGGAGCTACCATTGTCCACCAGGATCCTTTCTACTTTAAAGTTCGCCATATGGAGGTTGATGACAAGTGCGTCACAATGGAGGGTTCGGACACCCTCAAGGTCTTCATCCGAGAATGTGACTGGTACTCCGAGGCCTTTAGGGGGAGGTGTGTCGCGAACCGAATTAACTTCTCTTATAAATGCCTTTCGAGAGTTGTTAGAGGAGCCCCCCATCGGGCCCCCATGAATGAGGTGCAGGACACGCTCCTCTTCGAATTCGGGCGTCTCATCGCGTTGTTCGGTACGCTTGTTAGCCCCTCGAGGAGGAGGCGGAAGGTCGGTTCGGTCCTTTCTCACGAATTTAGCCAGTTGTCCCCTCTAGATGAGGGTTTCTATCTCGTTCTTCAGGGCCTTACAATCATTGGTGTCGTGGCCATGGTCCCGGTAATCGCGGCACCATTTTTCTTTGTCCCTCTTCTTGCCAGGGGTGTTCATTTTCGGGGCAGGGGGTAGCATCCCTTCCTTCTCAACTTCCATGAGAATTGTGGAAATGTTGGTATTAAAAGGAGTGAACTTTTCGAATCTGGGGGGAGGTCAGCACTGTCCGCCATTGTCCTTTTGAAGCTTCTTGGCTCCTTCTTCTTCTGTTCCCTTTCTCTTGGACCCGGAGGAAGGCCCCTCAAAGTTGGGGCGGTGCTCAGCTTCCTCGGCCCTAATATACTTCTCGCTTCGGAGAAGGAGATCGTAGAAGTTCTGTGGGGGCTTCTTGGCAAGGGAGGAACGGAGACTGGAATTGAGGACGTTTGATTGGAAAGCTGCTACAGCGACCGACTGGTCGAGGGAAGCGATAGATCTGGCTTCCGCAGTGAATCTTTTCACATAGTCTCTTAGCTTCTCACCCTTCTTCTGGTTGAGGTAGAGTAGCACAAAGTGGGTGACGAAGAGGGTCTCAAATTGCTCGAAGGAGAATATCGAAGATGGGGCGAGGCGAGAGTACCATTCCTAGGCAGGACCCTTGAGGGTGGCGGGGAAGGTCTTACATAGCAGGGCATCAGGAAGCTTGATGGATTAGCATGAGGGTCTTAAAGCTTTTGATGTGGTCCATGGGGTCGGACTCCCCGGAATAGGTCTCGAACTGTGGAGGATTGAAGCCTATTGGAATGGGCGCCTCCATGATGGTACGAGAGAAAGGAGGTCGGCTCGGACGTAGGGTCCTTCCTCTAAGCTCTTCTTCTCTGTCTAGCTGACCCAAGCGCTTCTCCATTTCGTGGAGACGACGGTAGACAGTGTCATCCCTTCGATGGTATTCAAATGAGCCTCTGGACTCATCTTCGTACGAGGGAGAGCGGGGGCTATGACGACCGGTAGCCCCGGGAGTGGCGAGGACTAGGAATGTGCTGGGGGTTGCTAGGAGCTGGAGGAGGAGTCAGGGAACGTCAGTGAGGACTTTGGATGGGAGGAGGAGTGGGGACCCTTCGAGCATCATTATTGGTGGGTCGGTGATGGAGGGCTTGCAAAATGGTTGCTTGGAATTGCTGGAATTCAGCTCGGGTGATAGGAGCATTATTATACCTCGGTGAACGAGGCCTTCTTCTATAGTGCTTGGGGGATTATCTCCGTCTTCGGTGATGCGGGGACCTCCTATGTTCCCGGCGATGAGGAGATCGCTCATTTGGACGTTGTTGGTGGGAGACTCCCTCTCGGGCCCGCCTTTTATCCAAACGGCAGCAAAAATCCTCTTCCTTGTGCCGGTTGTTAAGGGTGTTGCGGAGGTCATCGGAGGCCCGGAGATTGCGAGATGCCATGGAATCAGTTGAGGGGTTATGTATGGAGACGTGATCATGTTGAAGGGGTTGTTTCTGAGGATTGGGATGGGAGCCCCCCGTACTGGCGTTCTGAGGAGGCGGTTGGTCCTGCTGCGGGGCCTGGTTAGGTTGAGGGACAGGTCCTGTTGGCTAGACGATTTGGAGGGGGGACCTCCTATTGTGGTTGAGGAGGAGTGGGTCCACGGTTGGACCCTCTGGATCTTAGCTTTCGAGGAGGCATGGCTGGGCGGTTCTGACCGATGGGAAGAGGAGGGGCTGCTATGCTTATTTGTTGGTTTCCCACAGACGGCGCCAATCTGTTATTGCTGAATCTGGTGTCGGGGCAAACAGATAGTATTTGTGGATTCTTAGGAAAACCGAATAGCAAAAAACCTGGAATCTTCTCACCAGAGTTTGAACATTGACTCCCGCCGTTCACTTGCAAAAAGTGCGATACACCGGGGTTGATCCCGGCGATGCACCCTCCGACGCTCAAGTCAGTAATCAGGAGGATTATGAGAGAGCGTAAATTGGCAAAAGATTGATTACCTCTTAATGGTGGTGGATGGGAGGTATTTATAGCCACCTTTGGAATCTAATTAGGAATGTAATCCCTGCAATTAGATAAGGAATGTAATCCCTAATTCCTAGTAAAAGGATAGATATGAATCAGGGCCATTGATTAGGATTAATCAGAAACCCTAATTCTATCCTACTGGACAGGGTTTGTTGCGGGTTGAAACCCGCACCCAGTCGAGATGGATCCGTTTGCGGATCACTGGGCTTTTGGAGAGAAGACCCAGTACCAACTTCAGACCCGCTTATAGGTAAAATTACCATTTTGTCCCCAGGCTTGGACGGTTCCGATTTAACCCCATTTTTACCGCCCTATGAAGACTCGCTTTCGCTACGGCTCCGGTGGGTTCCCTTAACCAAGCCCCTTCCTATGAGTCGCCGGCTCATTCTTCAACAGGCACGCGGTCAGAGATCATATTCTCCTCCCACTGCTTGGGAGCTCACGGTTTCATGTTCTATTTCATTCCCCGATGGGGGTTCTTTTCACCAAACCCAGTCGAGATGGATAGAATTAGGATTTCTGATTAATCCTAATCAATGGCCCTGATTCATATCTATCCTTTTACTAGGAATTAGGGATTACATTCCTTATCTAATTGCAGGGATTACATTCCTAATTAGATTCCAAAGGGGGCTATAAATACCCCCCATCCACCACCATTATGAGGTAATCAATCTTTTGCCAATTTACGCTCTCTCATAATCCTCCTGATTACTGACTTGAGCGTCAGAGGGTGCGTCGCCGGGATCAACCCCGGTGTATCGCACTTTTTACAGGTGAACGGCGGGAGTCAACGGTCAAACTCCGGTGAGAAGATTCCAGGTTTTTTGCTATTCGGTTTTCCTAAGAATCCACAAATACTATCCGTTTGCCCCCACACCAGATTCAGTGGTAACACCTACAAGTCTCGTACACATTCCACATCAATTCATACATGATCAATCAAGCATGGTATAATATTTAGGATCAGTGCAAAAAAATAAGTTTTCGGCCAACTATACATGATAGATCACACATTGATTTCTAATTTCTTCATGAAGATGTTGTTTTGATTATTCATTCACTTAGATTCATCAATTTATAGTCCAATAAGATCTTACATGCAATCTATGCAATTAATCATCCTATTTTGCAACATATAATCAATTCATCATATAGATATACTAGGTTTTCCCGTGGACACGTGCCTACGACACGTTTTTGTGAACAATGCAGCATATGAAAAGCCCTGTAAACAGTAAAATATATGCACAGGTTTGCAAATGAATTGTGAAGGATGACTTATATAAATGTTTATTTGTTAGCAGACCTTGATGTACTCTGAAGTAGGAATATGGAGTGAAGTGCATAATTCATTGTTTATTGGTTTATATTGCAGGATCATTTGTCAGGAGCTTGGGATTCAAAAAAGAGTATTGTGAATATACAACAGTAGTGGATTAGAAATACCTTGCTATATGTGACTTCAATAAAGAGATTTCATATTTGATTTGGAGTCTGGTAGTACTAGCAATTCATTTGATTATGCAGTTAATACCTCAAACTGTATGAGTTAGTTTCTCGTTGTCATATTTTTATGTATTTAACCATGTATGAATTTAAAAGAGGGAATAAGAGAGAGAGAGAGAGAGGGAGAGAGAGAGAGAGAGATTTTTGTGATAGATATGTGAAATGAATACCATAAGCCCTTTTGTAAAATGTGATCTTGATAGCATTGCTTTGTTTGGAGATTTGAAAAGCAACATAAAGAGCACGTCTCTCTCTCTAAACGATGCTCTTCCATTTTTTTTATTAATAATAGCTTTGTTTGGAGATTTCCTTGTTGACAATATGATTTTGATTTATCTATATCCATATATTGGAGAGCCTACTACAAATTCTTGATATCATGCATTTTACACTCTTGATTATAGTTATAGATACAAAAAGAGAGCTACATGTCAGTAGAAATAATAACAGAAAAGACAACATTAGTCCCAACTTCCCAAAATAATTACAGAGCGATTCAAACAAAACACATAAGCCCAACTATTAGGCATGTCACTAGTCAAGTAGACAGTAACATAAAGAGAAACAGAAAGCATAACAAACATTCCGAGAACATGAAGATGCAGCTGGAAAGACGACTAAACCCGCCATAATGAAGAGACCTGAAAAATCACGATGAAGGATGAAAAATCATTTTAATGAAAAAGGAATCAATCAATCAAAACCAATGATAATTTAAAAAACCAACACTAATAGTTTGTAGGAAAATTTATTTTCAAACCAATACCTTTCAGATTGGATGATGTACAAAAGAGATTGCCTTCAAACTTGACGGTTTGAACCCAAAATGTTCTTCATCACCCCAACATATCTGCATAATAAAGATTACTATTAGCACCCAAAATGTGTAACACTACGAATTCCAAATAAGACTGAATTCAAAGTTTCACAGGATCTTTACACTTCATTTCGTATAATTTTACAAGGAATTAAATTTTTTTATTACATCAGAGTTACATTTTAACAGCGGAAGCAAATTATATTCATTACATGAATGAAATAAACAACACTTGAATAATTCTTTAAGCATCAATTCCTCCTTAGTCTTTTTTATTCACTTTATCCTGTATAGAAACTGTGGGCACGTCAGTTCATTCAACTGACGCTAGAATATAATACGTCAATTTCTCTTACTTAGAAAGAACACACTTGTCACAAAACAAAGCTATGGGGACTAACCTATTGATGTTGTGTGTGAATGTGCACTTAGTCCTTAATGCAATTATTTATGTTATATGACACTAATGCGCACTTGTTCGGATTCTATGCTTCCCATACTACATAGGTCCGAGGAAAATCCCTTAATCGTTCTTCATCTTGTAGGGTTCAATCCCTCGCCATGACTTAAACTACTACAGTAACTACAGTAAGTATCCTAGATGTTCTATGAGTTACGAGCCCATGTCTAGACAGCCTGGAGGGAAATTCCATGTCGTGACATGATGCATCATGCAGAGCCTATGGACAATTTAGCCTCCTTCATGGAACGATGGCACCACCCGTAGTCACCAAATACCGCACAAGCATCGCCACCGGGCCGATAATTCCGGAGTAATGTTCACGCCATGACATTACGCATCAAGCAGACAACCTATGAATCACTTTCACACTGCCAATCTGATTTCCCCTATACTCGTGTTTTTCTCTTACTTTCATCACATCTTCACTATGTATCTAAACCTTAATTATTTGAATCATGAATAAAATCAACATTCTAAAGTTAGCACTTTCTCTATACCGGTCTTAACCATCAATCAACACAACGACCCAAACTTGGTCTTTCATTTCAATATTTCATCTCAAAAGAATTTATTCAAATGCCGGTATAAGGACTTAGCCGCACTCTAGTCTTTAATCTCATTTTATGTTCGTAAAATGGAGTATTCACACTCACGAGTTTATCCTCATAATTCATCATGATTTCCATTTCATTTTCATGCACAATTTCATATAAAGTGACAAATTCATTTTTTAAACTTTACCACATTCATGATAGACTTTCACAATTCTCTTTTATTTTCATAATAACATTTTTCACTTATCAAATCAAATCACAATTTTCTTTATTTAAAATTTCCATGACACGACTCATAAAAATCTCTAAAAGAAAGAGTACTACTTTTCATTAATTACTCAATAATTCCTTTTGACTAAATATATCAATTTCCTTACTAAAATGGCCTTGATTCTCATTATAGTGGGTAAAAAGGCTCATAAAAATTTCTCATACAGTCCAGGTACTTTCAGAATATGTCTAGTATTTTTTTCTTAATTTTTCAAACATTTAAAACCCTTTAAAAAATCGAATTATATAAATTAAAAAAAACTCCAAAAATTTTTGCCCCAACCAGTTTCGAACCAAGCCCAATAGACCCCCCACCTGAACAGTGACACAACTAAACCGCACCCACTAACCAAAGTGGCCAAAGTGACTAACTGTTAAAGGGATAGGCTAAAATCTATTTGAGTTTGCGCTCTCGGGTTTTGAGAAAAAGTCAGATTTTAAAAAAGAGAAGTCTCTGCCGAGACTCGAATCCAAGCACAACAAGCCGCCTAGTTACAGTAACGCTACTATGGCGCACCCCCTAACTAGTAAGGTCACAGTGAACAACTGATATGAGATTAGTCGATTAAATTTTTGACTCGATTCTCTGTTTACAAATAATTCTTCGTATTTCAAAACTCTTTTCTCTTTTAAACTAATTTATGAAACTTTCCAGAATACTGATTTTATGGATTAACAACACAACAGTATTTTAAAAAAATTATTTTGGCTTAAAAATGTGAATTTTACTTCTAATTTGTGTTCTAGGTCTATAAATTCGACATTGTCATCTATCAAGATCTCTACCAAATTCTAGCATTACAAACATCACAAAGATATTGTCTTTTACTTTTTCTTCTTTTATTTCTACAGTAATCTTTAACATAGCCTCATCTATCAAACTAGTGTCACAATGAATTAATAAACACAATTCATTTATTTCAATTATTCATCAAGTCATTCACAAGCATATTCTACATTCTAACATGGTTTCAAACTCATATTTTAATAGCACATGATAATTCTACTACCATAATCATAATATATAGCAATTACCATACAATTCATCAAGCATTTATTTCATTATCTAATTAGTTTCTTTTTAAAGCCAACACATGATTAATTTACTAGTTTCTTTAGCAATTTCATCAATCACAACCCTCGCATGATGTTTATTTTAGAAGTAGAGAAATCACTCACCTATATGGAGAAAAACAAATACAAAGCTCCTAAAAATCTCCTTGAACACATGAACGGTCCTTCTCCTCCTAGATTGTGCCACCACGAGAGCGTTCTCCTCCTTGTAAAAGTGAACCCGAGCTCCCCTTCCTTGCAATTGATGTAGGCCAGCCTCTACTTGGGAAGGAACACACACAAAGGCTCTCAATCTTTTTCTCATAAAATGTCACGCCCTGCTTCCCAAAAATACGGAATACGAGCGTGTGACGAAGCCCAGCGAATGATTTTCATCATTCATAAGTTGTAAGATCGACTCAACATCATAACAAGAAATATAACAAGATATACACAACCACACATGCATGAATAATTTATTAATCAAGGGAAACAATTGAAACAAAAATAATAATATCCCAAATAGTTTTCAAATCTGAATCAAAAGATAAAACTCGGGACTATAAGCCCGTTACAAGATTCAAGTAGCAAAAGAAATAAATAACTCAAAAAACAAAATATATAAAGCAAATCTTTTCTCCAAGCAAAGTCTGGAACGTTTGCTCACCAATTTCAGCAGGCAATTCATCTCCAAACTCTGTATATATAAATATAAAAATAAAAAAAATAGAGAAAATACGACAAACGCCCTTAGTGCAAGTTAGGGCCGCAAATAGTACAAGCAAGGGTATGAAAACAAGTGCAAGAAATATGGAACAATATTTGGAATCAAGAATGTATAACATAATATAATAGGGATGCAACACGTAGGGGGATTCAAGAAACTAGCTAGCAAGAAAGACTAACTCAAGAGACAAGATTGGGTAACAAGTACTAGTAGTAGAACAAGTGGCAAGTGAACATGTAATGGTATCAAGCATCAAGTAACAAGTATCACGTACAAGTGTCAAGTAACAAGTAACAGGTCTCAAGTAACAAGTCTCAAGTCACAAGTCTCAAGTGACAAGTCTCAAGTAGGGTATCAAGTGTGTACAAGTGACAAGTTAATCTTAAGTCTAATGTTTAATTCTATCTAGGTAGCACTTCATGCATCCATACTTTTACTACATGGTTGCTACATACAATCAATTACATTTAGGCCTAGTGGTAGAGTTTAAAAGGCGGTGTACTCTGGTATCAAGTATCAAGCAAGCCATGCTCATAAATTGAGTAATCATATAACTAGTTCATGTGTCAAGTCATAACAAGACAAGTCATGAATTAAATATATACTAGTTCATGAATCAAATAATATACTAGTTCATGATTCGAATAATAATATAACTAGTTCATGAAGCATGTGTCAAGTGGGAAACACGGGCCCCCTTCTGAGTACACTTACCTATATTGTCCACTACTACGGTCTTTCCCTTAAACCCCAGCTTATTATTTATCATCAAACAAGCATAAAAGTGTGCGAAACAGGTCAAGTAAACATGATAAAGAATATAGAACAAGTTTAAGATAATTATAAAGCATATTCGAGGGTCAACACAAATTAAGATTATCAAGAACTATGAGAATTGCAGTTCTGGACAGCATGACGTTGTTGCGCCAAAACTGCGATTCCCGTTGCTACAAGATAGAAAATGTGGATCCTTTAGAAGGTCTAGAAACTAGACTCCTGTCCGGTTCCAACAAATATAATTAATACACATAAAAGTTGTAGCAATTGATGACAAAACAGCAAACTATACAGCATTTGTGTTCAGCCAGAATTTGTAAAATTGAGTTTATACATATGAAACAGGTTTGAAACTTCATTAATTAATTCTAAGAAACTTACAGAATGTTCTCTAAGGTGTCCAGTATCAACATGCAAAATTTCAAGTCATTTACTTACTGGTATAGTTAAAATAATTGCAAACCAAAGTGGTGCAGCAGTTTTTATGAATTTGCAATTACAGATACAACAGCAGTAAAACTGCGATATCTCCTAAACCGTAACTCGGAATTCAATTCCGTCGAAAGGGTGAAAAACTAGACGTCTAGGCCTAAGTTTCATATTCAGGACTCAAGTTCAGATTCTGATTTTATCGAGGTCGAAACAGCAAGCCAAGACAGGACAGAAACCAAATAAGACACTGCATGAAATGTATCATAATTATACTATTTGTGAACAAGTATATCAACGAAGAGTTGTGACTCTTAGATCATGTAATAGATAAGGCAAAACATGAGATTATTAACGATCAACAAAAAGGAGTCACATTTACAATCCACTTGCAGTATTTTCAAACAAAAGCTTGTACTAGAAAACGAAATGTACAAGAAGATACTTGCCTTGGGGTGTAGACGATGAATCCGATGGAGGAATAACGAGAATGGATCCCGACACGGATCTTGATGGCGATCAAGATCAGACCAACGGACGGCTCAGATCGGATCTTGATCAGATCTGATGATGGAGGGCTGAGATCCAATCAGACGGTGATGATCAGATCGGATCTGATCTTGAGGAGATCTGATGACTGAGATTCAAAGTAACCCTTCTCTTTCCCTCCTACTTCTTTAGCGACAGAGAGAGGGAGAGCGATAATGGCAGCGACTGTGGGCGGAGAAGGTGGCGACCGGTAGCAGCGCCGAGGGAAGCTCGACGCAGGAAGGCGGCGGCGGCTGACGAGGCGGTAATGGTGGTGGCAGGCGTGGCTCTTCTTGGTGGGAAAAATAGGGGGCGAATGGCGGAACTCTGTTCTGGCTTGGACGAAGCGACGAGGGCAAGGTAGAGGATGACGATGGGTTTCGGCAGTGGAGCGAGATGGCGAGGAGGAGATGGTAAGGCGATGATGGGTTCCGATGGAGGTGATGGGTTCAGAAGTAGGGTGACCCGAGGAAGTAGGGGATGAAGACGAGGTTTGCCGGGGCTCGATGGTGCGGTTGAGGTGCTGGCGATGATGGTGGTCGGAGCAATAGAGGGGTTCGGTGATATGGGTTAATAAGGAGAGAGGGGGAGAGTCAGGGTAGGGGAAATGAATAGGGAGAGGGCGGCTACTCTGTAGATTAGGGTAGAACAGTAGGTTTAAGGTTAGGTTCAATTAGCTTAGTGTGTTTAAATAGTAGGGTTTTGGGTTGTGGGTTGTGGGTTATTGGATAGCGGGTTTGAGTAGGATCAAAAAGGAGATTGAGTCAAAATTCACCATACTTAGGGAAGAAGAAATAGATGAGGTGAATCAGTCCACTCTCCATGAAGAACAGCAAATCAGAGCTGATAAAAACGACGCAATTGAACTAAATATTGGCACAAAATTGAGTCAAAACAAATGAATGGTTTTATTAGAACTGGAAAAAAAATATGGATCTCCAATTGATGGATAGAGTACAAGGAATGGAAAATACAGTAGAAAAATACAAATACAAGGAACAGGAGTTACACAGAAGGCTCTCAATCTTTTTACTCACTCTTGTTTTCTTTTTCTTTCTTTCTCTGTCAAATTTCTAATGTACTGCATGAAGAGAACTAGGGGGTATTTATACTTTTTTGGAAGCAAAATAGATGGCTAGGATTGATATAGATGGTTAAAGATTAACGGCTAGGATGTATTAGAAGTTGTAGCAACCACCCATGAACAAGTAACCACCTAGCCACTAAGCCACTCCCCCACCTCTCTTTGACACCATCTAGCCAAGGCTAGAGCACACCCAAAACACGTGCTTGTGCAATGCACGTGTCTCCCATAGTGCCCCTAGTTACTAGTTGTACATGATTAATTAGTTACTTGTCTACAAAATTAGTCTACACTACAAGTCTTGATAATTAAAAGAGAAATAAATTAGTTGGCTCAAATCTAGTGGGCTAAAAGTTTATGGGTTAATTAATTAGGGTGGGCTAGAATTAGACAATTAGGCCTAGAGTTTTAAATAGGTTTTTTTTAAAATAAAAAAAGAGAAGGATTTAAAATACTTGTTCATGTTTAGGAAAAGAAATAATTTTGTAGGGAAAAATGCACATGAATTTGTACGTGCAAAATACGTAAAAATCAATAAAACTCTTATTTAATTATAATTAAAAGTTCAGGATGTTACAAAATGAAAGTAAGTTATCAATGGAAACATCATCAACTGTTTGTAAACAGAGCTCAAAATGCTAGGAAATAACATAAAAATAGATTATAATTCTCAGGAACAACATAAACAGAGCTGAATAAGCCTGGAAACAGCATAAAAAGTGCTCAAAATGTGCTTATAAACAACATAAAAAGAGCCCAGTACACCTGGAAACAACAGTATATATGGCTAAAAATGCTTATAAACCTAGGAGTGTAATATCAACATAGTCATAACAAAATTAGTGTTAAATTAGTGTAATATCATCACATTGTAATCTCATAGTGAAGCATAATAGTGTGATCAACTGAAAATTGGTGAAACATGAATGCAATTTAGTGAACTTTCCCTTGAAAGTTATGCTATCAAAACATAATATCAGATGAGTTATTAACATTGTAGAGATAGTTATGTAACTGATCATCCATCGTCATATATTAGCTGCAAACTAAATCATCAACATTACACTGGCAATTCACTACAATAGTTATCTGAACTCATAAAGATTTGAAGCATTCTCACACAAATCTAAGATTGTAAGAAGAGATGATGCATAAATCTGTAAACATATAGAAAACATGTCAAAATTAAGTTGCAGTTCTTATAAAGAATCTAGACCCAGATCTGGAACATATAGAAAAAATCTAAAGTACTCAACTTTATCGATATAAAATTAGTCGACGAGTTGAGAAGAAAGAATTGATAGAAACGCAAACCTGTATCATGTCGAAAACAGCAATTTTAGAACAACTGCAACTACTAAGCCAAAAGCCAAATGGAGAAGCTTAACACACATCACAAATACAGTAAACCAAAGTTTGTTCAACAATTTCCTGTCTAGTTAAATTTCCTGAAACCGAACACAGAACTGATATGGTGACAAGCTATCTGCTTCAAGTAAGCATTCTAATGCACATTCCAGTAGCCAATGTAGCTACCTGGCCTTTTCAATGGGGAGCATGCTTGTACCAATTTTCACTCCAACTCGCTGGATGAAGAGCCACTAAATTCTGCACTTCATTTTCCTTCACTTTTCTCCTGATTATCAGCATTAGTGTCAGCAACAGCATCAGTTTCGATGCCCGGCTTCGTGTCGATAATCTGACCAAACAAAGAAAAAGGGGCTTTTCCTCTCTTCATGGCATATTCACAAGAATAGCTTAGAATTCTCATAAACAGAGCTCATTACACCCGGAAAAAACACAAACTAAGATAAAAATGTGCATATAAACAACGTAAACAGATTTCAATACACCTGAAAACATAAAATGATGTATCCAAGTGTAAAATGCTATGTTAACAGACCAGCTAAACGAAAAACACATGCTAAGTGGAGGAAAAAGTGGTACTATCTGGCATTTCAAATATTAAGCAAACATGAAGAATGCAGATGGAATGACGACTAAACCCGCCAAAAATCACGATCAGGGATGAAAAACCATTATAATGAAGAAGGAGTCAATCAAGTCATAACCAATGGTCATATCTATTCTAGAATACTAATAGGAATTTTAGTAAAAATTTCGACAAAATCTCCCCTAAATTATTAGCCCCTTTCCTTACGGAATTCTGCTAACAATTAAAATAAAACATCACAGACAGTTAATATTAATCCTCCCCAGGTCAATCCAAGCAACATCACACAGGCATCATATATATAAGGCTCTGAGGGCAAAAATCTAAATATGATGCAAGATACAAAATAAAAACCAAGATTTCGTTTGAAAACGTAATGGATTTTTAGAAAAACCTTTGAAAAATCTTTGAAAAACCACACACAGAACCCAATACTCCACAACTTTGTAGGTATGGGTTTTAACATCACTGTATTATATCATCATCCTATACAGATACTTACATCATCTCCCAAAATACTAAATATTACACAGATTTACATAATCCCTCATTCTACATAGCTTAAGCGAACAAAATATATAACTAATACATCATCCACCAACCAAAAATCTTCCTTCATCGAAATGAATTGTGACAGATACGAACACATAGTGTATTTACACAGAGTATAAACTAACACATTTTCAAATAGTTATACAATCTCTGACCGTACTCAACTCTAAAATCAAAAGAGGAAACACTAAAAGTTCGAAACCCTAATAACCAAAGCTTAGATAAGAACAATAATATGGTGCATAGAATAATGAATTTTTTTAGGGTCCAAGCTCTCCCATCATCATCAATTTTGATATCATAATTGGTTTAATTAACATGTGTGCAAACAGTCATAGCAATTTGGGCAGGCAATAAGTGATTTTTTTGCTTAACAGTCATAGCAATTGTGTGCAAACAGTCATAGCAATTTTTGTGCATAAAGTGATTTCCCATATCCAGTCATAGCAATCTCCTAGGAAGTATTGTCAAAATGATTTTTTCGCTTAAACTTCTGTATTTAATTGAAGTTTCTAAGCGGCCGATGCTTCTGCTATTGAATAGGGAAACCTAGTCTATCTATCTACATATATGAAAATAAAATGAGTCGAGAGTATAAGTTTTGTATATGGGAAATTCGAGCTGTAACTTAGTAATAAATTTTTTCAAATAGTTATATAATCCCTGTCCTGTCCTGTGTAGAATAAATGCCACCATTTCTATTCTGAATAAAGAGTAAGCACACTGATAGAAACTACCCCGTTCTTGATTCAGTCACCTACAGTCGCTAAGCCGTCACTTGATCTTACTAATTGATTATCGCTGAACTCTTCTAGAACCACCACCTTGGAGTCTTTGATCATCAAATTAATCAATTGTCTTTTATAGCTGTCATGAGGGCTATTAAGCAAAGAAAGTATTTACAAATTGACAGAGTTTTAGTAGTTTCTATTATTATTGAGGGACAGAAGATTGCTGTTTAATTGTTATAGCAATGTAACTCCCATTTCTGCCAATAAGTATTTTCTGTGCATTTTTGATAATTTGATTTTTATAAATTTATTTTGTGCTAAATTCTGTTCGGGATCTTTTATTAAAGTATTTTCTAAACAAAAATTTTATTTATTTCGAATAATGGTGTGTTTTGATCTTACTTCATATTTCTTATTGATCGGATATTTATATTTGAGTCTAAAGCATATATATTATTATTACTGGATCATTTTAATCTTATTATTATTGTTATTACTTTAATTGCGATTATTATCTTTATTATTGCTTTTATTATTATTATTGGTATTGTTATTAATATTAATATTTTTGTTACTATTATTATTGTAATTATTAGTATTATTGTTCTTATTGTCATTATTATTATTATTATTATTATTTTGTAAAGCCCGAACATACTTATTTATTCGTATTTTATTATTTGATTTAATGTATATTTATATGTATATTTTAAAAACCCTATAGTCTATTTTCTTATTGGATTTAAACCCAAAACCCAAGCCCATTCTCTTATTGGATCCTACCCGAAACCCAATTGCAGTTTATTCTCAACCCAAACTCACTATTATTGGATCATAACCCATTAACCAAATAATCTAGTTGTATTCTATAAATACAACTCTAATACAAACTCTAAAAACACAAATTGCAAATTGTAGCCGATTATTCTTTCTCCTCTATCCTCTCCCCTCTATCAACCCATCAGCCAAACCCATCTGCCCCGACCTCACCTTCTTCGGCCACCACCTCCAGTGCCTCCTGAGCGCCACCTCACCGTTGCCCTGCTTCCCTCCGCAATCCCTGACCTCCTCCACTGTCCTCGTCGTCTATTGTAGCCCCATTCCCAAAACCCGATCCCCTTGTTTCCAATCCAGTCGACCAGCACAGCGCCGCCGCCCTCCTGTCTCCATCGGGCCGCCGCCTGCCCTGGGTCGCCGCCCTCGATGCCGCTAACAAGCCCCTGCCCCCCTTTGCCATTGTTGTCCCTTGTATCGTTATTGTTGTCTCTTTGTGTTGTTTGCTTGAAATCTCTTTCGCACGTATATCGCACGTGCTAATTTGCTTGTTCATAGGTTCGTTGCTCTGGAATCCTTATCCTGTTATACTTGGTATTCAAATTGATCATCCCATAAGGCAAGTCACTTTCCTCTAGAATTGTTAATTGTATCAAATTCAAGTTTCATTGAAATTCTTGCAAGTAGATCATATTCGTTATCATATCGCTGTATTGATTATCTTCGTTGGGTCTATTGAGGATTTACACGAGCTAACCCCAATATTCTTGACATCGTGCCGCTTTTGACTCCATTAATTGAATCTTTCATGTATTCATGTAGAATTGATAATAGGGTTACACATATAATCACGACACAAATTAATTATTATAGAGAGAATTGCTAGGTTGTATGTTGATTGATCGATTGATGTTTGATGTTGTTAGAATTAGTGTATGTACGTCTTCTAATTCTATTTATCATGTTTTGATACTCATCATGCTGATCATGTAACTTATTGACTAATAGAATTGATACCCATCATGTTTAATTGATTTATTTCATGAAAATACCCTAAAACCTGTACATTGCTTACTGGCCTGTATGTTGACTGCTATTTTAAACCCAGTAACTGATCTTAAAATGAATAACTTTCTGAATAAGAATTGTAGCCTTATTTTTTAGTTTCCTGACCATCTTGAATTTTTGAATTCCAAATTGTGTAGCAAAAGTTATGTCCGTTTTACTACAGCTATGTTTTTACTTTTAGATTTTCAGATTCTTGTATCTTCCATACTTAAACAGTAAAAAGGCTGATCAAATAATAAAATTTTGTTTTGATAATTTTCAGATTGTTGCTTAACATGTTTAGGAGTCTGGAAAATATTTTTTATGATTTTATTATTGAGTTTTTGCGGTTTCAAAAAAATTAAATAAAATGATGTCGAATTTATGCCCGAACATGAAATGTGAAAAGAACAATGTAATTGACCTAGATATTATTGTCGGATTTTGAACTTTAAATATGCGTTGGAACCGTGTGGAAGTCTAGTTTCTAGAATTTCTGACGGATTCAGTTTTAGAGTTCTGAAACAGTAGGAAACTATATATTTGTATAGACTACTCTTGCTGTCCAGAATTTCACTCTTCAGTTTTTAATAGATTATTTATTCCTATATCGTAGTATTGCATGAATCGAAGTGTGTATGATATATTACATGATCCTAATATCCCATTGTCACCATTCTAATTGTCCTATCCATGTTACTATCTTATTGTCCCTCTATTGTTACTATTGTTCACCCAATGTCTCAAATTACATATTATATGTTGCATTGATAAAATAATTAACTAGCCGGGATTTAAGGAAATGATTTGAGTAGTGAATAATATAGTGACTGTGTTGGCCAGTGTTTATCGATTGATTGTGTAGTGCTGACAATGGCACCCCATTCTTTCGTGTCATGAACTCGTGAACCAGTGAACCCGTGAACTTGTGAACTCGTGAATCAGTGCATCAGTGTGTCATTATAATGAATTGTGCAATAATATTATATCGTATCAGTAATTATTGTACCGACACATGATCTATAGAATTCACCACTAGAGTCTAAACGAAATTGATTGTATGCATCGAAGCTATGGTATGGAACATATGGAAAACAGTAGTACGTGCATTAGTTAGGATTAAAATAATTAATAGACATAAGGATCGACACATCACCGACATTGCATATTGTTCATCATTGTTTCTTTTGATATCGAATATTGGATAAGTGTTATTGATATTGATAATTGATTATTGTTATCGAATATTGAATCATTATTTATAGCCATTGCATCGATTACCGTGATATTGATTATTGATTATTGTCCCATGTTATTGATTCCTATTGATCCATTGAAATCATTGTTATACCATTATTCCATTGTTCTTTGCTTTCTCTACTTGTTGTCCACGACTTGTTCTAAGGACAATTTTTCTCCTCTTTTTAGATGAAGTGTTTACAAGTGTTGATGGAGAGTTGCCTAATGGATTGGGAGAACAACATTGGTAAAGGAAATAGATAGCATCATCGCTTAATAAATTATTGTTTTATCATGGAGATTTAATTATTCAACTATTGTTATTTCATTGTATTGTGAGATTTTGACCCGAATATTTTTATTATTGTTTCCAAATGTTAGATTATTATTGTATTTGGATATCTCATATTGTTTATTCCAAGTATTATTGTTCATGAGATTATTATTATTGCCTGCGCAATTGTTCTGTATTAATTATATTGTTGAGTTGATCAGATAAATAGCTTATGGATGACGTTAGTCATTCGCTGAGCCAATGTTACTTGCTCGTATTCCGTATTTTTGGGAAGCGGGACGTGACAAAATTTTTAGTGGTATCAGAGCCCTGGTTAGGATAATATATCTGTCAAACGTGACTAATGAAAGGAAGTTTGTCTTTGACTGATATATTAATCAGATTTGGGTTTTTATCGATTTGACTCAACAGTATGCGCAATACAGAGATCACGTGAACAATTGATAACCAACTTATGATCTGGAAACTAGTCTTATTTGATTCCTCTTTGATCTCTTCACATTCAGTTTCTTCATTTCTTGTTGTCTTTTGTCCATTCCATTCATTGATTCCTTATTGGGAATAATTTCATTCTTTTCGTACCCATATTCTTTTGATCATAATGCCATCATTTCTTTTAACTGCTTGGTTCATCGATTGGCATCACGTGGTCTACAACGACATATCTACAACTTGGAGCTTCACCATCAGAGTAGCGCAGCGGAAGCGTGTTGGGCCCATAACCCACAGGTCTCAAGATTGTCTTGTTGTTTCTCTTTCTTGCATTGTTTACTTCCTTTTCATTCATTTGCATTCATCGTCGTTCATTGAATCATTATTCACATCATTCTTGATCACTCCATTCATATCCATGTCCTTCCTTATTCTGGTGTTGCCAGTATTTTGTTTTTTTCCTTTTAATTCCCAGTTTTGTTATTTCTCAGTTTGCTTTTGCCTTGTCCTATATACCGCCTGAGCAAATTTCGAGGAAGAAATTTTGTTGTAAGGTGGATAGGATTGCAACCCCCATTTTCGCCAATAAGTATTTTTCGTGTATTTTCGATAATTTGTTTTTTATAAATTTATTTTGTGCTAAATTTCTTCGGATCTTTTATTAAAGTATTTTCTAAACAAAAATTTTATTCATTTCGAATAATGGTGTGTTTTTATCTTACTTCATATTTCTTATTAATCAGATATTTATATTTGAGTCTGAAGCATGTATATTATTATTACTGGATCATTTTAATCTTATTATTATTGTTATTACTTTAATTGCGGTTATTATCTTTATTATTGTTTTTATTATTATTATTGATATTGTTATTAATATTAATATTTTTGTTACTATTATTATTGTAATTATTACTATTATTGTTCTTATTGTCATTATTATTATTACTATTATTATTATTATTATTTTAAAGACTGAACATACTTATTTATTCGTATTTTATTATTTGATTTAATGTTTGTTTATATGTATATTTTAAAAACCCTATAGTCTATTTTCTTATTGGATTTAAACCCAAAACCTAAGCCCATTCTCTTATTGGATCCTACCCGAAACCCAATTGCAGTTTATTCTCAACCCAAACTCACTATTATTGGATCATAACCCATTAACCAAATAATCTAGTTGTATTCTATAAATACAACTCAAACTCTAAAAACACAAATTCCAAATTGTAGCCGATTATTCTTTCTCCTTTCACGTCTTTCTCTCTCCTCTCTCCTCTCTCAACCCATCCGCCAAACCCATCTGCCCCGACCTCACCTTCTCCGGCCACCATCTGTGGTGCCTCCCGAGCGCCACCTCACCGTCGCCCTGCTCTCTACCGCAACCCCGACCTCCTCCTCCGTCCTCGCCGTCTATAGTAGCCCGATTCCCAAAACTCAATCCCCTTATTTCCAATCTAGTCGACCAGCACAGAGCCGCCGCCCACCTATCTCCATCGCGCTGCCGCCTGCCCTGGGTCACCGCCGTCGATGCCGCCCTCAACGCTGCTGACAAGCCCTCCTTTGCCATTGCTGTCCCTTGTCCTATTGCTACTGTCTCTTTGTGCTGTTTGATTGAAATCTCTTTCGCACGTATATTGCACATGCTAATTTGCTAGTTCATGGGTTCGTTGCTCTGGGATCCTTATCCTGTTATTCTTGGTATTAAAAATGATCGCCCCATCAGGCAAGTCGTAGTCCTCTTGAATTGTTAATTGTATCAAATTCAAGTTTCATTGAAATTCCTGTAAGTAGATCCTATTCATTATCATATCGTTGTATTAATTATCTTTGTTGGGTCTATTGGGGGTTTACACGAGCTAACCCTAATATTCTTGATATCGTGCCGCTTTTGAATCCAAAAATTGAATCTTTCATGCATTCATGTAGAATTGATAATAGGGTTACACATATAATCGCGACACAAATGAATTATTATAGAGAGAATTGCTAGGTTGTATGTTGATTGATCGATTGATGTTGGATGTTGTTAGAATTAGGGTATGTATGTGTTCTAATTTTATTTATCATGTTTTAACACTCATCATGCTGATTATGTAACTTATTGACTAATAGAATTGATACCCATCATGTTAATTGATTTATTTCATGAAAATACCCTAAAACATGTAAATTGCTTGTTGGCCTGTATGTTGACTACTATATTCGACCAAGTAACTAATCTTAAAATGAATAAATTTCTGAATAAGAATTGTAGCCTTATCGTTCTAGTTTTGAGAAAATCTTGAATTTTGTAGCAAAAACTATGTCCATTTTACTACAGGTGTGTTTTTACTTCAATTTTCAGATTCTTGTATCTTCCATACTTAAATAGTAAAAAGGCTGATCAAATGATAAAATTTTGTTCTGATAATTTTCAGATTGTTGCTTAACATGTTTAGTAGTATAAACATATTTTTTGAATTTATTATTGAGTTTTTGCTGTTTCAAAAAAATAAAATAACATGATGTATAATTTCTGCTTGAACATGAAATCTGAAAAAAACAATGTGATTGACCTAGCTACTGTTGTCGGATTTTGAACTTTTAATATGCGTTGGAACCGTGTGGAAGTCTAGTTTTAAGAATTTCTGACGGATTTAGTTTTCGAGTTCTGAAATAGCAGGAAACTGTATTTTTGTACAGACTACTCTTGTTATCCAGAATTTCACTCTTCAGTTTTTAATAGATTAATTATTCCTATATCGTAGTATTGCTTGAATCGAAGTGTGTATGATATATTGCATGATCCTAATATCCCATTGTCACCATTCTAATCGTCCTATCCATGTTACTATCTTATTGTCCCTCTATTGTTACTATTGTTCACCCAATGTCTCAAATTGCATATTGTATTGTTGCATTAATAAAATAATTAACAAGCCGGGATTTAAGGGAATGACTTGAGTAGTGAATAATATAGTGACCGTGTCAGTCAGTATTTATCGATTGATTGTGTAGCGCTGACTACGACACACTCGAGATCCCGTGAACCCATGAACCTGTGAACTCTTGAACCAGTGTATCAGTGTATCATTATAATGAGTTGTGCAACAATGTTATATCGTATCAGTAATTATCATACCGACACATGATCTATAGAATTCACCACTAGAGTCTAAACGAAATTGATTGTATGCATCGAACCTATGGTATGGAACATATGGGACACAGTAGTAAGTTCATTAGTTAGGATTAAACTGATTAATAGACATAACGATCGACATATCATCGACAGTGCATATTGTTCATCATCGTTTCTATTGATATCTAATATTGGCTAAGTGTTTGATATTGATCATTGATTATTGTTATCGAATATTAAATTATTGTTTATAGCCATTGTATCGATTACCATGATATTAATTATTGATTATTGATTATTATCCCATGTTATTGATTCCTATTGATCCATTGAAATCATTGTTATACCGTTATTCCATTGTTGTTTGCTTTCTCTACTTGCTGTCCACGACTTGCTCTAAGGACAATTTTTCTCATCTTTTTAGATTAAGTGTTTACAGGGGTTGATGGAGAGTTGCCTGATGGATTGGGAGAACAACATTGGTGAAGGATATTGATAGCATCGCCGCATAATAAATTATTGTTTTCTCATGGAGATTTAATTATTGAACCATTGTTATTTCATTGTATTGTGGGATTTTGACCCGAATATTTTTATTGTTGTTTCTAGATATTGGATTATTATTGTATTTGAATATCACATATTGTTTATTCCAAGTATTATTGTTCATGAGATTATTATTATTGTCTAGACAATTGTTCTGTATTGATTATATTGTTGAGTTGATCGGATAAAAAGCTTATGGATGACGTTAGTTATTCGCTGGGCCAATGTTACGTGCTTGTATTCCGTATTTTTGGGAAGCGGGGCGTGACAAGCAATAACCTCTTTCAAGAACTCTTCACACATAATAGTTTATTCGTAGTATCCTCTTCATCGAGTCATTTGCGCATTAAAGCTCCTTGTAACCACCAATTGGCTCTTATCATCTTTCCACATATGAGAAGTTTAAACCTAAACCCATAGATTTTCAGAACTAGAGCTAAAGTTTGAGAAGGTTGAAGAAGTCATGAAGCCATCTCTAGAGTAATACTGATTTCATGTGATCATCAATGTTTTAAAAAACAGTTGCTTGAACAGTTAATAATACATAGTTAAGCACTTTATATGTTTAGACCACTTTATAAACAGTTAATACTACATAGTTAAGCACTTTATAAATAGTTAATACTACATATTTAGGTTTAGACCACTTTATAAAGCTGAAAATTTTAAAACTAAACGTTCAAAACCCTAATAACCAAAGCTAAAAATTTCGAATTAGGAAACCCCAAATTTTTTAATTACGAAACAGAAGCTAATAATCAAAGAGAAAACTATAAAATTTTAAAACTAATTTCAAATTACAATCCTACAATCCTAAAATTTTGAAACCCTAATAATGAAAGAGGAAACACTAAAATTTCGAATAACACTTACAATCCTAAAATTTGACCATGAAACCCTAAAATTTGCCTAAGGTGAACCTACATGATTATGACGGAGCTTTGAGTGCGGGTTTCGCTGAGGTGGAGGTTGTGTTGACGGAGCTGACGGAGCTTCTAAGGATGTGGAGGTTCGAGTCTGGTGGGCTGACGGAGCTTCGAAGGAAGTCGGGAGTGCAAGTGGGTGGTGGTTGGTCGGGTGCACAGTGAGGTGGTGGGGATGGTGGTTGGAGAGGATGAGACTGGCGGGGGTTAGGGATTTCAGGAAGAGAGGTGGAAGAGAGAAAAAGAGAGAGAGAGAGAGGTTGAGGATTCGGAATGAGAGAGATGGGGGGGGAGGTTCTGAGAGTGAGAAAGACAGAGACAGAGACAGAGCTCAGGAGAAGACAGAGAGAGAGAAGCGCAGGGGGTGGGGAGGAATGTGTTTTGTGAGGTTAGATCTGGGCCTTTAATTTTGGAGAGATTGAAAGAGAGCCACTTAATAGCTTTCTTTGTGTTTTATTATATAGATAACAACTAAAAGAACTACCACTCATCCGTCACATTTAGTTATGTAGCGCCCCGATTTCCAACACTGGGAAACCGTGACACGAGCCAAGACATTTTCTTCAATTAGTGACAATACACAGAATAACAGGAGAATTTAAAACTTTTTATTCAATACACAATGTGTTACAAGTCTGAATATTGTGCAACTGTAATACCTTACAATAGAGTTACAATATTACCTTTACATTTCTAAGTATTACAACCTTCAACATCTTACATCAGAGTACTTCTCAACTAATGCATAATCAATACATATACTGCAGCGGAACTAAACATTACACTGACTCCTTGCTTTCCTTGCCTTGAGTCCTCCTAAATCTCGCCTTTGTACTTCGGCGATCCAGTACCTATGGAAGTGGGGACGTCAGTATTCACTGACGCTTAAAGGCTGATCATATAGCAGCGAATCTCCCAAACAATATACAAAAATATAGCAATTGTGTCGGTGTAGTTTAAGTGTTCCTGAGTGCAAAAACATAGGGATTTGAACCCGCGTTATGAATTCTAATTGTACACAACCTGTTCCTGACATCTACACGTGGCTAATGAGGTTGTAGATGTGGTCAAGTTCCACTAATGCAGTTCGCCAGTGGTGTCTATGTTCGCCACTGCGACCCGGCTAACCGGACCTCTCTCAAAACAAACGAACCCAATGTATCGGGCGTTATTTCAAAATCAAACTATAGGGTTTCGCAAGCACAGGGTAGCGCGAAGCCTACCCTGTGGCACCCTCTGGGGTTTCGCAAGTGCAGGACTGCACAAATGCATCATGTGGCACCCCAGCCACGGTAGTTCAGGAATTAACAGCACGAGATACGCAACCCGTGACCTCAACTTGTGAGACGGCACCGTACGTATTCCTTTGACGGGAAGGTAGAACTAGGACGCTTCCTATTCTAATGTCAGCAAGTCTCCGAAGTCCACATGCATCACATACTACATGCGACCCCATCTCAAGCCGTTTCTCCATATATATAGGGATTTGAACCCGCGTTACGCATTCTAATTGTACACAACCTGTTCCTGACAATACTCCATGACTCTGTGAGGTTACAGAAGGGGTCAAGTCCCCCCTATGCATTCTGCTTATGGTGTCTCCGTTTTTCACTACTACCCGGCACGCCGGACCTCACTCGATCCCAATGTATTGGGCCTCGTTCCAAAATCAAACTATAGGGTTTCGTAAGCGCAGGGCAGCGCGAAGCCTACCCTGTGGCACACTCTGGGGTCTATCAAGCGCAGGACTGCACCATGCATCCTGCGGCACCCCAGCCACGGTATTTCAGGAATTAACAGAGCGAGATACGCAACCCGTGTCCTTAACTTGTGAGACGGCACCGTACGTATCCCTTTGACGGGAAGGTACAACCCACTATCACCACCTAAGGCCTGCCTCAAGGGACAAGTTGGTCGTAAGGTGCCTCCTACAACCAACTCCTCTCTCTTCGGCAAGGGTCTGAGCAAAATGACCTTTATAAGTCACTACCCTAATGATGTCCCTGACTCGACGATCCTAGGGACGATAATATTATAAACATAATCATGCTAGGCCTTAAATTAGGCTTCGCAAGACAACTCTACTAGGCTGCTCAACCTAGACTTACCAGAACCCCTCAGGATCCGGTTTGTGGCTCATCGATCCAAGACTTTGGCCGTGCGAATATACACGCATGCCGCTACCCTAGACTTGGATTTTGTCTATACTCCGGTCCTCGATTAACCTACCTTGGTTAAGATTCGACGGTACACAAGGAGTGACTCCTCCACAGTTCCTTAGGGTAAGAAAACATATGTCTTGATGGTCGATAGCCCTTAGGGTGGTAATATCACCCTAGACGAGCACAACGAACTGTGTACTAGCTAACAAGCTATACACGAGTAACAACCACATACGAGCCAATAAGCTACGTATGAAACAATAACTACCTACGAGCCAGGCGGGCCTCGTAGGAGATAACCACGTACATACCAGCCAAATAAGCCGCGTATGAGACCGACAGCTACGCACGGGCCGGTCGGGCCGCGTACGAGACAACAACCTACATACGAGCCAACTAAGCTACGTATGAGACCCACAGCTACATACGGGCCAGTCGAGCCACGTACGAGCATAACTATATGCAAACAACCATACAGGTAATCAATCTTAAAAACAACCAAACATGCTACTAGCAAACTTGATCTCCTATTATTAGAAGCAACAGAAGAGTCTACTAATATTCTATGGTCGGTATTCTACTAAGGAAGAATCCGAAGGCGACATAACAGCCTTTATCGGACTAACTATCACTAGTGGTCTTTCCCATCCTCATTACTTCAACCTATAGCGCCTTAAGTATGGCATACAATTTCAAGCATCTTCCTACGACAATCTAATCATATAACACAACCACTCACCATGATCCTCCTAAGTATGAATATGATTAATGCTTGTGCTTACATCGAGCTCAAGCATGAAAATCACAACGACCTAGACATGAAATCCACTATAGTCAAGCATAGGTTATAATTTGAGCATGAAGGCTTACTACTTATCATGACTAATCACCACAACTCAAACTAGTATGTACAAGCAACCTTCCAAGGCATAGTAGGTATTCTAACACTAACCCTACAACCTTCTAAACATAAAATCACTACCACTAACCATGGGTAGTTTCTTTAGTCTAAGCATGAATATCATAGTATGGATACCATTAATTTCACATAAACCATCATTGGCATGGTCATCTACTAATCTTAACATAACAATAAATTTATCTAAGCATAGATATCATGTGAGCATGAATATTTATTTGATCTAGCATGGTGTATAGCTTTCCTACAAGCATGCAAGCATGGTAGATTAATCTAGCATGATATACCACTTCCTACAACTATCCAAGCATAGATAAATCAATCTAGCATGGTATACAACCTTCCTACAATTATCCTAGCATGGCATACAACTTACTTACAATTAAACTAGCATGTAGAAAGACTTAGCAAGGTACATATCATCCCTAAACATGGTAGACTATTTTGGCATGAATCCTACAACATGTATATCATTCCTACACATGGTAGGAAATTTTAGAATTAATCCTACAATATTCCAAGCATAAATAACCTTCCTAAACATGATAGGAAATTTTAGAATGAATCCTACAACATTTTAAGCATCATTAAACATGCTAGGTATTTTTAGAATAAATCCTACAACATTCTAAGCATAATAGATTAATCTAAATATGGTAGGAAATTCTTAGAATGAATCCTACAACATTCTAAGCATAAATAAATTGATCTAAACATGGTAGGAATTTTAGAATTAATCCTACAACATTCTAAACATGAAATAGTATTCCTAAACATGATAGGAAATTTTAGAAAGCATTCTACAACATTCTAGCATGAAAACATAATAGGTAAATTTTTAGAAGAAATCCTACAACATTCTAAACATAAAACATGATAGGATATTTTTAGAAGAAATCCTACAACATTCCAAACATAAAACATGATAGAACATTTTTAGAAAACATCCTACAACTATCTAAGCATAAAACATGATAGGATATGTTTAGAAAACATCCTATAATTACCTAAGCATAAAAGCATGATAGGATATTTTTAGAAAGCATCCTACAACTATCTAAGCATAAAAGCATGATAGGATATTTTTAGAAAACATCCTACAACTATCTAAGCATAAAACATGATAGGATATTTTTAGAAAGCATCCTACAACTATCTAAGCATAAAAGCATGATATGATATTTTTAGAAAACATCCTACAACTATCTAAGCATAAAACATGATAGGATATATTTAGAAAACATCCTACAACTATCTACTCCATTTTAATCAAGAACATAACACCCCACTATCTACTACTACTACTACTTCATTCACAACATACAACTTACTACTACTACTACTTTATAAACATTTATACTACTTACTACTACTTCTTCATTTAATCAACATACTACTACTTTATTTAAGCAACCTACTACTACTTTATTTAATCAACATACTACTACTTTTTATTTTAGCATGCTACTACTTAGTTGCCTATTAGTCTTTATTACTAGTGAGAAAAGAAAAGATCATTTTCATTTATTCTACAACTAGTGTTTGTAAAAGAAAACGTCCTTTTTATTTTCTACAACTAGTGATTAACAAAAGAAAAGATCTTTTTATTATTTCTACAACTAGTGATTAACAAAGAAAAGATCTTTTTATTTTACAACTAGTGATTGATAAAAGAAAAGATCTTTTTATTTTCTACAACTAGTGATTAACAAAGAAAAGAATCTTTTTATTATTTCTACAATTAGTGATTAATAAAAAGAAGATCTTTTTATTTCAAGAAAGAAAATTACAATAGAACACATGCTTATTGTTATTAGTCCAAGTTCAATCAAGGTCCTACAACCAACAATGGTTGTAAAGATGTTCATATGCTTATGTATGCCAAGTCTTACAAGTCCTACAACCCCCAATCGGTTGTATGTTCAATGTCATATGCAATGTGTCTTTTTAGTCCAACAATCATACATAAACAACAACTACAATAATAAAGGTTTGATCTTTATATGTTTAGTAGTTACTACTACTACTTTCTTTCTTTTATTTATCATTCACAACACAACAACACACCCATCAAAACAAAAGAAACAAAACAAGAAGATGAGAAGAAGAAGTCAAACAACAAAACAAACAACCAAACAAACAAACAAACAACCAAAGAAACAATGGAGAACCCCCCACCTTAGTTTCTATTGGAAGGACTTGCTTGCTAGCCTTCTCCTTCCCCTAGCTTTTAGGATCTCCTAGGAAAACCCTACAATAAAAACTCTCTTTGTTAGTATGAGACTATCTCTCTTTCTTTTCCTTTCCTTTCTTTCTTTCTATTTGTTTTCTAAAATGGGAGAAGGAGGAGAAGGAGGGGGTATTTATAGGAGGGGATAGGAGGGGAAAAGTGCAAATATGCACACATACTTGCAAAAAAACCCCAAGGAAGGGTTGAGGCCGGCCATACCCCTAGGGGAAGTAGGGGTGAGGTGGAGGAGGTGTTATGTGGTGGAGGTGTGATGTGGGAGAGATATTTTCTAGTAATCTCCTTAATCCCTTATGTCTTTGTAACTCTAGGTTTAACCTCCTAATCAAACCCTAACCATCCCTACTAGGATTTGTCATAGCAAAATAAGTGTTGTCCAAAATACACAACACACAATTCGTATGATGCACTAATCGACATACTACTCGTACGTGCGCATATACGTCCGTATACCGAAAAATCTTCGCATAATCCGCATAAAAATAATTAAATCTTGGAAATAATAATAAAATAAATTTTATTATCAGTTCGGAAGATCGCGGTATCAATTCGATACAATACGGATGTATACTGACCGATATCTGGATACAGATAATGTCTATGGACAAACCGGGTGAAAATCACCAAAATATTCTAATTTTGGAATTAAAACAAAATAGTAATAAAATAATAATTTATATACGGTAATATCCGTCCGGGATATTACAATTTAGTACGTCAACCATAAAATCCTCTAGCATGCATCCTACTAGACAAGGCATCCTATTCAACAAATATAGAACAAAATAAAAGTATCACTCACCTTTAAAGAAGAATAACTTGAAGAAACAAAGGTAATATGAAAGCCTTCTCCTCCTCCTTTTGCAAAGCTTCAAGATCCAACACCAAAATAATAATGCAAAAGTAGAGTTTTTGAGTTTCACAACAGTGGGTGGCTGCTGCTTTCTAAATATAGGTCGGGAAGCTCTTTTAGGGTTTTTCAAAAGATTTACAAAATATTCTTTTAAGAAATATCTTTACATATATAGTCTTATCATATTAAGTAGTTAAATAAATCAAATGTGGTAGGATTTAAATCGCTTAAATCCCTCCAGATCTGGTCGGCCTTAAATTGCAGCCCAGAAAAATCAAATTTTGAAAATTTGTCTACAAGTGGCACTTTTGCAAAAAGACCCTTTCATTTAGCAAAATTTGCAAAAATACCAATAGTGATTTATAAAATCCAGAAAATTTGTAATTATTATTCACTAACAAATATTATGTCCTACAAATAAATTTCTTGACTTTGTGTTTTCCAAAAAAAAAGTATTTGCACGTGCAAAAAGATAAAAATTCAGAAAAAGATTATTAAATCACCAAATTTCAATTTAATTTATTTATTAATTCCAAAAAAATTATTTAAAATTCTTGGGTGTTACACTTAGGAACCTAACTTAGTGAACCTAATCTAGAACTTGTTCATATTTATCGTAGCAAGCTGTTCAGTTTTTTATTAATGTTATGTCCTATTCTTCATATACATTTTCTTCATGCATGTCTTAAAATGTTGGGGGATCGATATTCTTTATTTCGACGAAACACTAGCTGGGAGTAGGGGTGGCAACAAGTCCGAGACAGCCCGAAACCCACCCAGCCTGCCCTAACCCTGGTCCGGATTGAACCCGAACCACCTCACACCCCACAGGCTTGTTCGGGATAAAAGGGGAGGAAAATCGCTCAGCCCGGCATAAAATCGGCCCAGCCTGGGTTAAACCGGGACCGAGTTAACCCGGTCCAGGCCAGCCCGACCAGGCCGACCGTTGAGCCCGGGATTTTGAATTTATTTTTGCTGTTTTTTTTTAATCTTCTTTTTTCTTTCTAAAATGATTTATTGAATTACAATACAAGCCCCCCCCCCCCCCCCCCCCCCCCAACGGGATATATACAAGCTAGTTTAGTTTTGGGTGGTAAAATGAGAAATCCGAAAATAAACTTAATCAATATATACCCACCTCATTTCATTCATTTTTCTTCACAAATTCTATCATATTCATTCAAAATAAAAGCCCCTACTCTTGCACTCTTGCAATTTGTGAAAGTGATCAACATCAAGTCTCTCAACTCTCTCGCTCTCAATCTTGCAGGACCGGCTCTCTCAACTTTCTCTACCCTCATTCATCTCTTACACTTGTTCGGTATCATTTTATTTGTTTAACTTTTATAGTATCATTATTCTCTTCTCTTCTTTTTAGATTTTAGTAGTTCATAATTTACTAGTTCATAATTTGTTATTTGTGTTTTGTTGAACTATCTCTTCTTTTTTTTAGATTTTTTTTATTAACATACACTAGTTCATAATTTATTATTTGTGTTATTTTGAACTCTCTGTTCTTCTTTTATAGATTTGTTTTATTAACATACACTAGTTCATAATTTGTTGTTGGTGTTTTTTTTTAACTCTCTCTTCTTATTTTTAGATTTTTTTTTAAACATACATACACTACATCATAATTAGATTGCATCAAACCGATCACATAGTAGAAGGTGTAGCCAAGAGTCCACCTCATCTTGTCGCACTCATTTCATTCCTAAATTAGATAGCAAAGAAACATTTAGAAATTTTGATTATATTCCAGATTTCAATGATAATCCTGACACACACATAAATGACATAATAGTAGAAGACAGAGAATCACAAGACAATGAAAAAGCCCCTTCTCAATCCCGTAAATATAGAGTACCCACTTCTAAAGTCCACTAATATTACACTTATGTCACTTCTCAAGCCGATAAAAAGGACATAAGATTTGTAATAAGTGTAAAACCGCATACAATTTTAAATTGGGTGGGTTAACGGGTACACTTAAGCGACACTTAGATGGATGCTGACCCGAATTATCACAAGACACTCTAACACAACCAAAGATAAACCCTAGGACCGGTCATTTAGATAACCATAGCTATGATCATGAAACCGTTCGTTGGAAAATTGCTAGATTAGTAATGAAGGGTGAGTTACTTTTTTCGTCTGCCGAAAGTAAGAATCTAGAATGTTTGAACCAAACCGCCAAAAACCCCCCATTATAAATGATTTCTTAGGATTGTTGTGAAGGGAGATTGTACATTAGTCTACGAAGAGGCTAAAGAGATGTTAGTTGCAACATTGGCATCACAAAATTATAGGGTTTCTTTGACATCCGATGGTTGGATAGGCATTAACGATATACCAATGATGTGTGTAACATATCAATAGTTAGGATCTGGTTGGTTACTTCAAAAGAGGATTATTTCATTTGGATTTTGTTAGGTACTCACATAAAGGTGAGATTATTGCGACACACATCATTGATGCATGCAATAAATTTAGTATTTATAATAAAGTTTTTGCTAATGCCTCTAATAATACTAAGACAATTTCTACTTTGAAAGATTATATTAAATTCTATTGAACCAAATTTTTTTTATGTTAGATGTGTTTGTCATATTTTAAATCTGTGTACAAGATGTACTAAAATACGGACATGATAAGATTAGAGCAATGAGAGATTGTGTTAATTGTATTACTTTGAGTAGTCCTACATATCAATCTTTCCATGTGTAACACCCCGTAAAATAAAAGATATTACTTTGAATTATCAATTATTATCAATTTAATTGATTGGCTATTATTATTTTTCAAAGACTACTATTTTTGTACGTGCAAAACACGTGCAATATTATGAGATTACAAATTTTAAATTATTGTTGTTCATATCTATATTCCTCATTATTTACTTTTATTATATTTATTTCACATGAATAAAGGATTATGTTTCATGGGTTTTAAATACAAACTAGACTTAATTAATAATAATAATAATAGTTTTTTGCCCAAAAGGCCCGGCCCAAACCCACATGGATGAACAGGAGTTGGCTGGCCACTTGGCTTGGAGTGGGTTTATTTGGTTTAGTTGTTAATTAGGATAAAAATAACCTAGTAAGGTAATAAATAAATTAATAACATTAATATCTTGAACTTAAGTGAATAAATACCACAAAACCGTAACCCTAAAATTGAAGGAGGTCGGCTATATATATAGGGGGAGGAGGAGGCTCTCTATTATGTTATTTTTGGTGGCTATCTTTCTTGGAGCAATTTTGGAGGAGAATAGTTTTCTTGGATTCTTCTCAAAGATTTCAACTTTAAGATGGGTGTTGTTCTACTCTCTTGTATTGTTTTAATTTATTGTTTTGATGAATCGAATAGAAATCATGCTAGGACTTTCATGAGGACTTATAAATTTTTAACGAGTATGTTGTTCATGGTTGAATATGTGATGATTGATGTAAGTATTATGAATGAATGTGGAAATAATATTTTTCATGGAACTAGAACTCTATGGATGTTGTGATTATCATGTAGAAATGGTTTATGATGGAATTTTATATACACTTAAGAACATGCATAAAACATTAATAACAACCTAAAATATTTTTATATGAATCTAGATCTTAATCATGTTGCAAAAGTGCTTTAATATAAAATCCTAAATCATGAAACTATAGATCTTTGCTAAATTAAAAGAAGAAGAACATTAAAAGCAGAAGCACTAACCTGAAGCCATTGATGGAAATTGCGCAGAGGGTTTGGATCTTCCTATATGATATGCACTTGTATGAGAGGCTGTCTCTTTATTCTTATGTTGATGGGATTACAAATGGAATAAGAAGATACGTATATATAGAGGACCATAACCATAGATAATTATTGATTTCCAATTTTGCCCATCACAAAATGAGAAATTTACTTTACAGTCTCTACACGTGTTATATCACACTTTAAATTATATGTTTTTAACCCATTACTTAATCTTGATTAGGTCACTTTAATTTGGGTTAGACATTAGAATAGCAATTATACATTTAGTCACATATGTGAGCCCACATAGATTATTTTTCGACAATCTCCCACTTGGGCCACATATGTTACTCCTTATAAATGTACATACTTTATGAGCTCAAAATTTTGCTATCATAACCAAAAGCATAGCCAAATAATCTTGTCCATTAATCATGTAAATATAGGATCAAAGCAATTTTCGTTACATTTATCGTAACTAAATTCATCAATGGTCATATATATCAACATAATAAAACAACATAGATCAAGTGTGAATGTGTAGCATGAAAATTTCATGCAATGTGATCTATAGACATGCCTATTTCCAACTGGTCCTCTTTAAAACTTAAGTGAGGTCAGAATCAAAACATGACAAAAGAGTGAGAAAACTGAATTCTTTATTTCTGATCAGAAAATAACCAAATGTATAAATATCTCACAAAAACATAATGCAAATAAAACACAAACTCCCCCTAAATTATGATATCCTCAAATAATACAGCACCCATATGAGCAGTATGCTCGTAAAAGACCTTGGGTGGTAATCCCTTTGTGAGCGGATCCGCTATCATGGAGTTTGTCCTAATGTGCTCTATGGACATCTGTCCACTTTGCACTCTTTCTTTCACAACTAGGAGCTTTATGTCAATATGTTTCGACTTTGTCGAACTCCTGTTGTTATTGTAATGCATCACTGCTGACTTATTATCACAAAATAACTTGAGTGGTCTTTCTATATTCTCTAAAATGTACAGCCTAGTGACAAAATTCTACAACCATATTCCATGATTCGATGCCTTATAGCATGCTACATACTCTGGTACCATAATGGAAGAAGCTATAAGTGTCTGTTTGACACTTTTCCAGGATATAGCTCCTCCAGCTAATAGGTAAATATAGCCTGATGTAGACTTTTTGCTATCTTGGCACCCTAGCAAAATCAGAATCAGAATACCTTATGACCTCCAAATGATCTGATTTTCTATATGTGAGCATGTAGTCTTTTGTTCTCTGAAGATACCTCATGACCCTCTCGGCTGCTATCCAATGGTCCATACCAGGTTTGCTTAAATACCTGCCTAACATCCCAACAATGTACGCAATATCCGGATGCATACATACTTGAGCATACATGAGACTCCCAACAGCTGATGCATAAGGATCTTTTTGCATTTTCTGAATTTCAAGGTTACTTTTAGAACACTGATTGAGACTAAATTTATCTCCTTTAGCAATAGGGGTATCCCCTGATCTACAATCTTGCATGCTAAACCATTTGAGTACTTTATCGATGTATCCTTTTTGTGATAATCCAGGAGTACCTCGAGAACGATATCGGTGTATCTGAATTCCTAATACAAAAGAGGCATCCCCAAGATCCTTCATCTCAAAATGCTTGGACAGAAACCTTTTAGTTTCATGCAATAAATCTATATCATTAGTGGCAAGCAATATGTCATCGACATATAGAACTAGGAATATATGCTTACTCCCACTGAACTTGTGATACACACAATCATCAACTACATTCATCTCAAAACCAAATGAGACAATTACTTGATGAAACTTGTGGTACCATTGACGAGAAGCTTGCTTGAGTCCATAGATGGATTTTGTCAATTTGCAAACCATATTCTTTGAATCTCCCGACACAAAGTTTTCTGGTTGCACCATATAAATAGTCTCGTCAATGTCGCCATTGAGAAACACCGTCTTGACATCCATCTGATGCAGCTCAAGATCAAGATGAGCAATAATTTCCATAATTGTCCTAAACGAGTCTTTCGATAAAACTAGAGAGAAAGTCTCTTTAAAATCAATGCCTTCTTTCTGAGTATAGCCTTTAGCTACAAGACGTGCCTTATACCTATCCACATTACTATTTGCATTCCTCTTGGTCTTAAATATCCATTTACAACTAATTGGTTTTGCACATTCTGGTAATGGGACAAGTTCCCAAACTTTGTTATCTTACATAGACTTATACTCCTCATTCATGGCATTCATCCACTTTTGAGAGTTACAACCTTTCATGGCCTGATGAAATGTGATTGGACCATCTTCCACCATTCCATTGTCATCTTCATGTTCTTGGAGAAATACAATATAATCATCCGGAATAGCATTCCTGCTTTCTCTCATGGATGTCCTTAATAGCACTGGTTCTTGAGGTTGTTGAGTTTGTTCTTCTGGAACAATTACCTCATTTTGAATGGGGGTTTGTTCAACATTATCTTGTTAAGGTTCTGGATTCACTTCTTGGTCAATAATAGGTGTGGGAACCTGAATACTATCAAAAGTGATAGTAGGAATTGGGTTTGTAATTGAATCCAATTCCTCTCAAAAGCAATGTCCCTAACCTTATTTCTCCCCCAAAACTCAACTTCCTCCAAAAATTGTTGCAGTTCCCATCTCAAAAATATTCCTAAGTGTGGGATCAGAAAACTTACAGCCCCTAGATCGTTCAGAATAACCAATAAAGTAGCTGCTCACTATTTTGGAATCCAATTTCTTTTCATGTGTCCTGTAAGGCCTTACCTCAGCTGGACATCCCCAAATGTGAAAGTGCTTTAGACTAGGCTTTCGACCTGTCCAAAGCTCATAAGGTGTTTTTGCAGCTACTTTAGGTGGTATTCTATTGAGAATGTAAGCTGCTGTCTTTAATGCTTCTCCCCAGGGGGGCTCAGGTAAGGTGGAATGAGCAATCATACTCCTTACCATATCCTTAAGAGTCCTTTTCTAATCCTTGAAATTTGTCCCATTAAGCATGGGAACAAAATTGATGTTAGCAGTTATTGAGGCAGCAGATGATAAACTAGCTGAATATAGAACAAAAACTAAACAAACAAAATAAGCTCACATGAGAATCCATATAAAATAATAAATTCAAATAATAGTTAATCCTTTCTCAAGATACCAGGCACAACGTTAATATCAAGTCTTTGAATAGTAACATTAACTATAAGCGGTACTCTTATTGTAGTAATCAAATATTGATAATAAATCCTGTCTAATAATAAGTCATTCTTTGGACTGACTTATTGTTCACATGAAATACCTTATAATTGTCAAATATTTTTTATCAAAGATGTGTATGAAATTCAGCCAAATATCAACTTACCTTTGGGTCAATTAATAAACGCATGAATTACAAACACAATCATCTTGATATTTTAAATAAATTAATCTACACAAAAGAGGTCACTTTGGCAACATTTTGTTTTAATTAAATTATTCAAAATATTAGACATTCATAAGAAAAAACCAAAACAAAAATTTGAATTTGATTGCTTCCCAAAAAAGTTTCTTAACGTTAACTTTACAATTTTACTTTATTTTAGATAGATAATATCAATTTAAAGTGATAACAAAACTATAACAGAAAATGTGATGCATATTTATCTGAAATAATAACAAAACCATAACTGAACCATATCTATCTACTGTTTTGATAATTTCAAAATAATATCTAACTAAATTTAATTTATCCGATTATAGGACAAATATCTTTTAGTAACAGAAATTTAATTTTCATTAATAGAAAATTGAATGGTCAACACAAATTAATGAATAGAAAATTAATGAATCTATACTGATAAATATCATTCTTTTCTGGAAAATAAAGTCGTAGTCATACATGAACACCATATAATCTATCATTAACATAAATGAAGCCGTATGTTTCTTCCCGTGGGTCCCCCATGGGGGCCCCACAAGCTACGTAGGGCGGCAGCTCTGCAGCATTGCTGCTGTCCCTAACCTGTGGGCCCACCAACAATTAAATCCCCATATAACCCCTGAACAAATCTCTATTAATTATCCATATCAAAACCATATAAATTGATAACAGAAAATAAAAGTAATTAATTCTGTATCCTGTAACTGACGTTAGCCAGGAGAGAGAAAGAGAGCGCACAACATCACAAAGAGAAACAGAGGCAGCAGTGCACCTTTTATTCTCTCTTCCTTGGGTGGAGCCCACCACGCGCCACATCACCCATGTGGGGGTGACAGCAGCAGCTAAACCAGGCACTCTGCCTTTCCCCGTGGGCCCCATCCAACAATTAATTCAAGCGTAACTACCCCCATACAAATCTCTGGCAAACTCTATTAATCCATATAACTCCTTGTTTATACTGAACATCTTTGTGGTAACTAATGTTGGTTAATAATGCATGTTAGGTTTGGAACTAGTAAACACATCATCAAGAAACCATATCTTTAAAATAAAATAAAAAAAATAAACAGAACATGTTTTTTTTCTTTTTTCTTTTTTTTATTTTTTTTTTAAATTCCAAATCTGTACGAAATATAGATTACTATTTTCATACTTACTAATATCAAAAACTATAACAGAATTTTTATCAAAATACAAAATCTTTATCAAGATCAGTCGGCCTACTGCAAGGTTAAACATTACTATAGAAAAGATGATGGGGCCAGAAGAAGGGTGAAATGAGTTTATCTCCTCTGTAACACTCTGTAGTAACTATCACGTGTACGGAGGCAAGCATCACGCATTAAACAGACAACTTACAAGGTTGCATATGTAGTTCTTAGGCCATTGTTTATCAAAGTATCTTGAATATTGTCAACAGATTATCATTATCAAAAGTAGGATTAGGATACTCATGGTGAATATTAAAATATTGTTAAGATCCATTATGATAAGACAGTATGAGTTGGAGTTGTTGACATTAACTGTCATCCAGATTAACATTAACGATTGATTAATTCATTGAAGATCGAAAAGATCCATAACTCATCCAGATATTTTTATATTAACGATGAGCCTTTACATATCCAAATTCAATTAATTTACTTTTGAATCTGAATTTCTTAAACAGTAAGATCAAATAGCATGGAAAGAAGATAAAAAAGGAAACCCTAAATTTCTTCAATTAATTCAGCAAAGATGGCTCTGATACCAATTGATGGAATTTTATATACACTTAAGAACATACATAAAACATTAATAACAACCGAAAACATGTTTATATGAATCTAGATCTTAATCATGTTGCAAAAGTGCTTTAATATAAAATCCTAAATCATGAAACTATAGATCTTTGCTAAATCAAAAGAAGAACAATATTAAAAGCGGAAGCACTAACCTGAAGCCATTCATGAAAATTTGCGCAGAGGGTTTAGATCTTCCTATATGATACGCACTTCTATGAGAGGCCGTCTCTCTATTTTTTTGTTGATGGAATTACAGATGGAATAAGAAGATACATATATATAGGGGACCATAACCCTAATTGATAATTATTGATTTCTAATTTTGCCCATCACAAAATGAGAAATTTACTTTACGGTCTCTACATATGTTATATCATACTTTAAATTATATGCTTTTAACCCATTACTTAATCTTGATTAGATCACTTTAATTTGGGTTAGATATTAGAATAACAATTATACATTTAGTCACATATGTGAGCCCACATAGATTATTTTCCAACAGTTTATTGATGATAGCCACATAAAAAAACTCTTCTTGATTTACAAACTTGTAATATGATCATGGATTGTGTAGTGAATATTGGGCTTTGAAACTATAACTTAGATATGATCATGATTATACAAAATGTAAATTTTTAGTTGACAAAGATATAATTTTTATGAAAAAATATTCCATTGTTTATTGTCAATATTTTTTTCAAGAATTCTTTTTTAAATTCTAGGGTTTATGCATGTTGGAAAATATATATTATATAAATGCATTATTGGATTTGGATGCTTGCGGGTCCGAATAGTAGGGGTTGAAATTGTTTGGGTATGAACAGTAAAAGAGGGTTTCGGTTTGAACAGTGGAGTACGTTTCTGTTATGTTCATTAAAATTCTAAGAAGAAGATGACTGTGGTCGGTTGGATTTCTTGTCTATCACGCTTAAGCTTACGGCGCTGGGTTGGTGGGTAAGGTTGCGAGTTTGAACCTGAGGAGGCTTCAAGTTGTTTTCATCTTTATTTTTATTTTTTTGTATTAACTATGGCTGATGTTCTTTCTCCTTGATTCCTTTCTTTTGGCCTACATTTCTGTGGAGCTCAGGTTATGTTAGGACTTGAGATTAACCCTAGTACAAGAATTAAATTAATTGTAATGTTGTTTAACTCTGTTTGATTGTTGCTTATTTGATTTAAACTACAAAGTTTGATGATCGAGTTTTAGATTTTTATGAAGTCTAGTTTCAGATTTTTGATCATCATAGAGTTTCAGATTTTTTAGATGCAAGTTAGTATGATGAAACCTATGTTTTAGAAGGAAATGAATCTCAGTTTTGAAGATTTTATAGCTATGTTTTAGAGGGGTATATTTTCATATTTGTGAAGTTTATATTTCAGATTTTGAGAGTTTATATTTTTATATTTGAGAAGTTAATATTTCAGATTTTGAGGGTTTATGTTTCAGATTTTGATAATTTATATTTTAGATCTTTAATAGTTTATGTTCTGGTTTAACCGTTTATGTTTCAGATTTTAATGGCTATGTTTCAAATTTTAATCGTTATAAATTTCAGATATTTATAAGTTTCAGAAATTGTATGATTTCAGAATTTCATATTCTATATGTTTCAAATTTTGTGTTCTATATATTTCAGAGTTTGTATGCTAAAAGTTTTAATTTTTAGTAATAAATTATTTCAGATTTGGAAGCATATAATTTCAGATTTTAAGGAGTATAAATTTCAGATTTTTAGATGAATTGTTTTCAGTATTAAGTTGATTAAATTTTAGATTTAAATGCGTGAAGTTTCAAATATGGAGAGATATCTCATGAGTTGAAATATAAATATTTTGATCAATTTAAAATGGTTAAATTTCTTGAATCACTTTTTTTTTAAATGTAGAAGATAGAATTAGAGCAATTATGTAAATAATTTCAATATTTGAGAAAAGGGGATTTTATTATGATCGAAGTTGTTTTAAATTTAAGGATTGTTCAGAAAGTTTCGAAATGAGTGGAGACAAAAATTGAATCAATTTGGTTATGTAAACAGTTGTTAATATGGAGAATAAATGAAAGAAGGATTGAGATAAGAATGAAATGTAATTGTGACTAACCTAAGAGTTAGGGTTAATGTGGAAACCCTAGGAAAGGAATGTGTTGATGTTTTAATTGTGAGAGCTCTAGAGGCTGAACAGGACCCTTGATACCGGCGGGTTGTGATTATTAAAATGTGTGAATTACCCAGGTTGGGCTAGTGTCCCACGTGGAGTTGATTTAAGTCTGGTAGGATGAGTTACCTCTAGATGGCCGTGGTTTGTTTTGTTTAAATATAACGACATGCACAAGATGGAGATATGACGAAGAAAAAGCAAACATGAGTATGGAGGTTCCAGAATGATCTACGGAGCGAGATATTCCCTAGTATTCCGGGACGAGGGATGAAAGAGGCCCCAGAATAATCTGCGGAGTGAGATGATCTCCAGTATTCCGGAATGAGAGCGACGCTCAAGGGATATTTATGTGATGAGAGCTCCAGGATGACCCATGGAGTGAAGCATTCCCTAGTATTTCGGGACGTGGGAGAATCTACAGAGTGGGAGTGATCTTCAGTAGCTTTTGAGGAGCGGGAGAAATTGTTCGAATTTTAAACAACAGCGAATGGTTGGAGGAGGCTTAAGAATGGACTGATTCGACTGCGGAGGATATTGACTCATGTTTTGTTCCGTCTACGTCAAGCGGCCCCGGCAAGCCGGGCGCTAGAGCCAGATACTCGCAAAATGTCTAAATCTTGAAGTCTATCATCGAGTTAGAATTGCATAATTTTAAATTTAACCCTATAATAAGGTGAACGCTAAGAGCTTGCCCTCGGACCTATGTAGTATGGGATGCATAGAATCTGAACAAGTGTGCATTCGTGAGCATTGTGTACATTTATTTTTATATTGTTGTTTTATGTCATTGTTTTATGCAAAAAAAATATATTCTTGTTCCATGCTATACACACATACACTTAGACTAGATTCACCTTGTTGTTTTTATTTATCTTTATTGTTATTGCTTTTTGCATAAAGTATGTGGTTGTGAGAATTGGAAGATCACTGTTACTATAGTATTGCGTCAGTTGCATTAAACTGACGTGCTCAATTTTCAATAGTTTTGCAGGACTCTTGTTAATGAATAGCATGAATTCGTGTTAAGCTATAGAATCTAGTGAAGACTGCAGTTTGAATATGTAACAAGCTTTAATTAATGTATAATAATTCCACTGTGTTTTTATAAAGAGAGTTAATGTAATAAAAGTTTTAAATTTTCCTGTATTTTGCACTGTGTTTATATTATATTGAAGTAAAGATTCTGGATGAGTGAAAAATTTCTTGTGTTTGAAATTCGGGGTGTTATACCATACTTTGTGTAAGCTTTGGAAAATTACATTTTAACATTTTTCTAAAGATGTTAGATATCGTTGGAATTTGACATATGAACTCATAAGTTTTACTACTCATTATATACATGGTTTAAAGTATTTTCTATTGCAATGGGTAAGGAAGATTGAAAATTACATGATGAATTTTGATTTTTTGCAGATAATTATTAAAAAATTTAGAACCTTTTAATAATGCAACTTTGCAATTTTCCAAAACTTATTCATCTACTTCTAATGGTATTTTAGTTACAATTGTTGCTATGATGACTACTATTAAAGATTTTGTAAGCGACACTTTAATGGGAACAATGGTTTATGCTTATCTAAAATTATGAAATATTTTCATCATCTATGTGTGGCTAGTATAATAAATCTTGTTAGAAATTTAGAGGGTACAAAGAATTTAATTGAGATTTTTTATTCATATGCTCCCCACGTCGAAATAAAAGGCTACGATCATGTTTTATTTACAAGAGAGTTTGAAATTGTTTTGAATTTGTATTATAATTATAATAGACTTTATGCATCTAGTACTACATAATCACAACATGTTAGTTCATCATCTTCTTTCATATCAAAAGGTCAGGGTCTTGCATTTTCAACAAGTGGTGTTTTGAATCTTATAAAATCAAAAAACAAGATTAAATGCAACTAATGAGTTGAATTGGTATAATGCACAACTACCCGTCGGTGAGATAGTTGATGTGTTATCATTTTGGAAACACAGGGAAACTAAATTTTCTATTCTTTCTTGTATAGATAAAAATTTGCTATCCTCCGGTATCCACTGTTGTGACGGAAAGTGTTTTCTCGTTTGGTGGAAGGATTATGAGCCCAAACAGGAATCGCTTGCTTTCAAAAAATTTAGAGATACTTGTATACGCGGAAGATTGGATGAAAGCAGAACAAATGACCCAAGATTTACTCCAAACGGAACAAAACAGATTAAGTAATGAATGAAGATTGATGATGCACTACGGATCAAGTACTTCGAATAATGGGAGAATTTAAGGCGATGAGATTCTAAATTTAGGTCAAGGAGAAGTGCACAACGGTAGTCTAATGTCTTATTTTCAATCTAACTCTAGGTCATCTCGAACTCTAAAATCTAAACATTCCCTCAACTTGTAATTTGAAATTTTATAACTTTGTATGAAATGTTGCAACTTTATTTGATTCTATTTTAAATTTTGTAATTCATTGGCAAAAATTAATATATGAATCTTTCTCTTTATTCTATACTAGTAAGTTACACGTGCGATGCACGTTTTAATAATTTCAAAAAAAAAAAAAAACTCTGACGTAAGGAGGATTTGAACCGGAAACCTCATTTATATTAGTTATGTACATGCGTTGCACATGTTGGTAGAATGACAAAATGACAAATGACACTAAGACCTTCTCCCATTATAATATTAGAGATGGTCTTTAAATAATTGTGTATATTTTTTTTTTTTCCTTTATTCTACTTCATTGCTAAAAAGAAAATAAAAATAAAAAATTCCAAACCTACCATGGCCTGGACCGGCCTGGACCACAAGTGAATGGTAAGGGGTCAGGTTTGGGTCGGGGGTATGCAATCTTGGGTCCGGCCCGCCGTGTCCTGGGACCAGGTCTGGCCTGGTGGGTTTCAGCCCGGTCCAGCCTGCTAGGCCCATTTGCCACCCCAAGCTGGGAGGGCCTAATGCATTAACCCTAATAATTGTTTGTCTCATACTTATGTATAAATATGAGATTTGTTGGAAGTAATATGACAAAATCCCATTAATCTAATGACTGAGATGGATTGGGAAGATGACCCGAAGGAGGTGAACTAGGAGAAAAGAGATACATGCATGCTTTGATTAATATATTTTAAAGGACCGCACCTCATTGATCCATTACATTAAATTAAATTATGAGGCCTACATAGGTGTATATTGTTCTAGCCTCTAAGCATCCAATGAGATCAGAACAAGAGTGGTTAGAGATGTTAATTGATGTGTGTGTATTAGCGACGGTTTCCAGGCATTGATACTGTTCTAAAATGGAAACCAATGTTTTAGGTCATTATGCTAGGAATAGTGGTTGATTTGATGAAAGGAGTATTGGTCAAACCAAATGCCCCATCCATTCAATTGATTGTTTACTAACAAATGGACAATTAAGGAGATGCGGCACGTATAATCTCTACTATTATAATGGGAGAAGGGGTTAGTGTCATCTGTCATTGTTGTCATTTTGAAGCCAACACGTGCAGCGCACGTGTTGACAAAATGACCCACTTTGGTAAATATTTTCGAAAGTGGACCAGTTTGGCAAATATTTTCGGAAGTGGATCAGTTTGTAAATTATTTTCTTTTTATCCTTTTCATTAACTCTTCAATTTTTCCCACGTGCACGTGTGCACGTGTATGATACTAGTCCATTTAATTTACTTACTATTATTGTTTTATCTGTCATGGGTCTTTTTGTTTGATTCGAAGAAAAAAATTGTTGAGATAAAACAGTGAGAATATTAAGAGTATGAATTACTACTTGATCGTGAAGTTGAGTGCCCTTCCTTCTCAGTGAGGGATGACTTTATTCAATAACACATTTCTAATACAACAATACTATAATTTAGTACTCCCTTCGCTCCAAATGTAAGTCATTCTAGATTTCTACACGAATATTTACGAACAAATTACAATTGTACAAGAGTAGTAGATTTTCTTGGATATTGAACAATTAATTAATTAATAAATGACTTAGCTATTGTAGGGATGGCATTCGGGCCTAGCGGGCCGGACCGGGTCTGGCCTCGGAGGTGAAATGCCGGTCCAGACCTGGCCCTTGGCCCCTGGCTCGGGGACCGGGTCACGGTACGGGCCGAGACGATTTTTTTTATAAAAAAAATTTTACAAAGACAAAGAAGAAGAAAAATTATTAAGAATTATCAAGAACATATAGATAAAAGAGATATTAATAAATTAAATTTCAATAAAAGAATAACAATTAAATAAATAAACTAGTGTAAGTTTACCAAATTTTTTTTTAAAAAAATTAAAAAGAAGAAGAAGAAGAAGAAGAAGAAGAAGTACAATAGAACTCAATCTAATTAAGAGAAATAAATGAGAACAAACAACAATGCTATTTCTAAAAATTATACAAATACAAAAATACCGTATGAGTGTAGAATGTGGATTGAAGAATGAAAGTAGAGAGAGTTGAGAGCTTGTAGTGTTGTTGTTGATATTGTTGATTGTTGTTGGATGTTGTTGATGTTGTTGATGTAGATCCTTGCAAGAGAGTAGTTGAATGATTGTTGTTGAGTTGTTGAGAGAGATGAGAGATAGTAGAGAGAGTTTAGTGAATTTGTGAAGAGAACTGAATTTGTGAGAGAGTTGTATATATAGAATATGCATTTTTTCGAATTTTCCAAAATATCCCCCAAAACTAGCTAGTGTGATCCGTTGGGGGGTATTTTAGTAATTACACAAACACAATATTTAAAAAAGATTATGAAAAAAACAGAAATTACAACGGTCGGCCCACGGGCCGGCCAGGGCGGTTCAACCCGGTCCCGTGTCTGAGCGGGCCGCGCCGAATTCGGTTTTTTGGGGGAAAATGGCAGACAGGACCGGAACGGGTTGGTTGGGTGGGTTGGCTCCGGTTCAGCCTGGGTTTGGGTGGGCCGGGCCGGTCCCGGGCTAGCCCGGCCTTAATGCCACCCCTAAGCTACTGTCAATGTCAAACTTACCATCCTCTATAATTAATGAACCTTTAAGAATATGAAGAGACAAATGTAAAATTGAAAACCTCTTAGACAGTTAATGATCTTTTAAAATTGACAAGACATATATGACAATACATCTATCTTGAAAAACCTAACGCAACTTATATTGTGAAAAATAAAATAAAATAAAATATAACAAAACAAAACAAAACAGCTACAATGACTTATATTTTGGAACGAAGGGAGTTGTAGCGTACCTGGTGGCTTATAGTTAACTTTTTTAGATCTGAATCCATCCAATAGTGGATGCATTGCCACATAATCTAAATTAAAATATAAGTTCATTTTGAAAATTAGATTAGACAATTTTTTTTAGGCGTGAAAGAACCCACATAAACCATCCCATAGATACCTCTCTCTAATCCCCACAATTCCACCACCATGAATAAACATCAGGACGCCAAGAGTAAACCCATGAACAATTTCCCAACCGCCTCAGCTTTGCCAACAATGATGACGAAGATTCAACGAGGATCATCTCGTTTACAATCTAGGGTTTTCTGTGTTTTGTAGGAATCGAAAATGGCCTTACATGTGTTGAGTTTGATATGAGTAAAAATAGAACCAAATCTAGACCATTCAAATCAGGCACAAATCTTACAGCTCTCAAGGGTAAAACTGTAAATTCCAGCAAATACATGCCCGATAGAAGGAGTTGGGCTGCTTTCAGTCCCGTCAACCAGATCTAGCCTGTAACGAGGGGCTGCCAAAGCAGCCCTAACTCAAAGGAGTCTAGGTTCATCTGAAGAACCTGGTTTAAACCCCCTTATCTCTAAAGGGTAACCGTTTTTATCCCTCTATGTTTAAGAGAGAGTTTGAAAACTCTATCTCTTCATCAAGAGAAGAGTCCTAACTCAATCTCTTCGGATGGAGCAGGTAACCAAATTTATCAAAACACCGGGAAGTAGAGATAGATCAATATCTTGAAACTAGCCTCCCCCCCCCCCGCTAGAAACTATATATACCTCTTGACTTATTCATAAAATAGATAATTGACCCACCATATTTCTGAATTTTCATCACTTTCGCATCGCAGGGTTTGTTGCAGGGATCAACCCTGGTGTTTCAAACTATTTTGCAAGTCCACGAGAAAGATACCAGCCATCCCTGATAATCAGATCTCGAAGCTAAGTACAGTTTGCGCGGTCAACATCGGTAAAAGTAAAAGGTCAGATCGTTATTGTTTTCAATAAAATAATTTACAAATCTATTTTCTCCCACATAGAAATTAGCAGCAACAGATTTTCATCGTCCATGGAAAAAAGGAAAGATCTTTGATCCAACTTTGCTAGTCAAAAACTACCATCTCGGCCATGACTCCAAAAGGGAAGGGGAAGGTGGTGGCTACTAGCAGATAAGGCAACCCACTTCCTTCACCTCCTCCTCATACGGAGGACCCTCTTCAAAACCCTCAACCAGAAGAGCCTCCTCTCCAACAGATTCATCTTCCTTCCGAAGGAGCCCACTGAACAGCACTATGTGAAGTAAATGGTCAAAAACAGAGGTTCTGTCTATCCTTCGACCCCTTCTATGGTGCCCCATCCACAGCCAGAGCTCCGTCAAGTCATTATCAACTGAGAGCAAGGGTCTAATCTTCGAGTTCGCTTGAACTTAAGGTGAGCCCATGACAAAGTCCCTTTCTCCAGGATGCCAGGGAATCAAGAGGATGCCCTCTCTTCGAAGTTAGAGGTCCAGAAGACCCCCCTATCCCAGCAAGCAAAGAAGATCTCCCTCTCCTGGGTAACGAAGAAGGTCTCCTCCCTCTCGAGAGTGAAGAAGTCAAACTACAGCAAGTCGACCATTTCACATGACCAATAAAGAAGAAGGAGCTCTCGTCACTAAGTCAAAATTACAGGATTTTAAAGAAGAGATCCTCCAAGCCCTCAACATCACCTCAATCAGGGGCCGACAAACAAATTGTTGCCGCATCACCACCATACATAAGGAAGAGTCTCGCGGGAGTTCCGACCCGCACGAAAGACCAAAGGGAAGACCTAGTTCTCCGCTGCCTCTGAAAGATGGAGGACTGTCTCAACAGAGTCAATTGAGAGGAAGGCCGTCAAGCTAGAAGCTTCTGCCTAGCAGACATCACTTCTCCAAGTCAATCATGGAAGCCCACGTCCCTGAGACCTTCGAGCCGCCTTACTTCGTGTCCTATAACGAGAACTAACCCGGCAGACCATATTGACAGTTTCAAAACCCTCATGATGATCCATCGGGCCTCAGACACACTTCTCTACAAGATGTTCCCCGCAACACTGAAAGGATCAGCAAAGAAATGGTACTTCCGCCTTTCTCCAGGCTCCATCTACTCCTTCAACCAATTTAAGGAGCTCTTCCTCAACTACTTCGTAAATAGCTGCCAAACTGAGAAAACAAGTACATATTTACTGGACCTGATTCAAAGGAAAAATCGACGACTTAGGGATTTTGTCCAGCGCTTCACCGTCGAATTCTGGTCTATCGCCTCCCTCGACCCAGTAGAGCAACCACTGTGTTTAGACACAACATCAACCATACTGATATGAATGGGTCCCTTGCCAAGAAGCCTCATTGGAACTTCTCAAAACTCCTACTGAGGAGCGAGAAGTACATTTGGGTTGAAGAGGCTCTCCAATCCCGCGGTGAGAAGGAGCCCCTCTCCCGGAACAAATGGAAGAGTGCAAGCGAAGATGGTTTCAAGAAGCTCCAGAAGGACGGCAATTGCCAGCACTGTAAGATCCCCGAAATTACTTATTTTTAATATTTTCTTTTGCACGTACTTTACACTTAATTTTGTGGACGTGTCGATTAATGAAATTCTCTTGAGTCATGAAAATTTTCTTCTTTTTTTACAAGTCACTAGTGTATGGTTAATTTTAATAAAAATCAACTAGGCTTAAATCTATATTTTGTAAAAGATTAAAACTATTATAAATTAAAGCTCCTAATTTTTAGGTGTGCACTTAATGTGCATGATCTCTCATTTAAAATTAGATATACTAGTACACATTACAATGTGTAACATACACACCTATTTTTAATTATAAACTCATAATAAAATTGCATGAAGAAGTGTGCACATTGGGTGCACGTGCACATGCTTTCTCTTTCCCTATAGGTCGGCCTATGAGTGAGTGGAGGAAGTGGGGGAGTTTGTGTGTGAGTGGGGAGTTCTTTTAGGAAGTGGGGAGTTATTATAACTACTAATTATTTTACCCTATAAATAGCCCATCCGTTTAGCCATGAAGAAACACAAATCAAATCAAAAAAAAAAAAAACAGAGAGAGAAAGATTACTTTAGGGATTTTGCTAAGAAGGGCTTTAGATTTTTTGTGCTTGTGGATCTATTTGAGGCTTTTTGCTAAGGATTCAACTATTAGGAGCTTTTTGAGGTGGGTGTTCTCATTGTCTTCTAAAATTTTATAGATTATGCTTGATTGTCCATGACGTGTGTAGATGTTAATTGAATTAGGGTCTATAAGTGTAGAAGCTTTCTATAGTTTTAACCGTGCACTCTTAGTCATAGTTAGTACGTGAATATGTGGGGTTTTCATTGTCTTCTAAAATACTAGTAACTGTGCATATATAGATGGATGATGAATTTGACTTTTGTCTGTAAAGTAACATCTCTAGAAAATTTATTTGTACATGCTAAATTACAATCATGTAGTAGATAATTGAATTAATAGGAGTTTTATAGCATGCCTTTCTAGTAGAGAATTACAAAAAATAAATCCATGGAATTTAATTTGTTTATATACAATGATGTGAAAATTCCTAAAAATATAGTTGTATAGGAAACAATAACTTATATAGTTCCAAATTGTAGAATTTTGAACAATTCAAACAAATTGGGCAATAATTTCCTTTACTTTGGGAATAGATTATTATAGGATTTATTTCAGGCGAATATATTCAATTTGAAGGAAAAATTATTTTCTGGAATTGTGCAAGTTAAGGCTTAGAAATTTGACATCGAAATTGTTAACGAAACTTAGAAACAGAGAGTGACATTAAAATAGTTAGGATAGTAAGACTAATAAGAAAGAGGTTCTTCAGAGCTTGGTTTGCGGGTTTGTTTTCGAGCGCTGTGTACAGTGTACATAGACGCAGGTTCGACTCTTGGGAGGCTCTGTTCTTTTTTGAAATTTTGACTTATATTATATTAATAGTAGCTGAGGTATATAAGCAATTGAATGGGGTTTTCTTCACAACAGTGAGTTGGCTCACTGGTTGTGGGTTGCGGTTTGGCTCGCTGTGCGGCCTGGGTTCGATTCTGGGTGTGCACTTTTTTATATTTAGTTTTATTTTAATGGTTTTTCATGCTTTAAAAATTGGAAAATTTTGTAGAAATATTTTAGAAAATTATTAGAACATTTGGAAATAATTCTACACTATTTTAAAAGATATTTTGGAGATTTAAAAGTTACTTTAGACAATGTACTAGACGAGTCTAGTTGCTAGTCTAAATTCGAAGGTGTTTATTTATGTTAAAATGAGCTAACTTTATAATGAACGAAATAATCTAATACAAATTTAAGGAAATTCGTTGGGATGAAAATTATAATATAACATTATCTACTTTAAAAAGGGAGTCTTCGAAAACATTTTTGTGATGAAAGAATCAACGATTTAATAATGAGAAATTGTGTAATTGAGGTTAAGATAACCTATATAATCACGGTTTGAATATTGGAATCTAGAGGTTGAGCGAGACCCGTGGAGACCGGCAAGTTATGATAAATGAAATTTGAGAAGTAGTTGGTATGGGCTAACATTCTTGGTATGTTGCTCTAGGTGGCATTATTTATTTTAAGGATAGGCACTAGAAGAAGATAGGTTAGAAACAATGAGGAACATGTCCGGTAAAGAATTTCCAACTCTTAGGGGTTCGTGATAGAGGAATACTCCTGGTAAATCCAAGATATGTGGGCTAAGTGTATGTTTGTCTACCTACGAAAAGGCTGGTAAAGAGTTTGCAGTTCCTAGGAATGGTCGGGACTGAGGATACGCCTGATAAATCCATGTATATGGGCTAGGGTATGCTAGTAAGGTCCGTAATTATGGGAGACCGACTTGCTAGGGTTCGTGGCTGAGGATACGCTCGGTAAATCTACTATATGTGGGCTAGGGGTAGGCTGGTAAGGTCCAATATCCTGGGGTGCAACTCGCGCGTGATTATGAATTGGAATATATTCATTGGGTTTAGGTATTTGCATAACGAGGGGTTGAACCCTATATTGTGGAGTACGTTAAGGGCTTGTCCTCGGACCAATGTAGTATAAGATGCATAGAATCCGAACAAGTATACATTAGTGTCATCATAAGTTTAAAAATCTGCATTAGATATTAAGCTCATATCATACACTGACATAATTAGGATAGTAACTTTTCTATATTTCTGCATTCAAGTTTGTGATTGTTAAGATGGTGAAATTACTGTATTATAGCATTGCGTCAGTTGTATGCAACTGACGTGCCCACAGTTTTCTAGTTGCAGGATTGGATTTAACATGGACTAGAAGTCATTATGAGGAATGCCACGAGATTGAAGAACTTTCATTATCATATGTTGTATTGTACTTATTTATTTTCGCTGTGTTATTGTAAAGAACAATGTTGCAAATGAAAAAGTTTTAAATTCCTTATATTTTTGTACGAATTGAAGTAAAGGATCCTGTATTTGCTACAAATTACCTGTGTTTGAAATTCGGGGCGCTACAAGCAACGCCCTTCTCCTCTTTGTTTTGAGAAGTTCACCCCCTCTTAATGCCAATATATTAGCAGTTCTCATGGAGGTGGATAAGGAATGACTACTTTATCTTTTCACTAGAATGAGCACTCTAGGGAAGAGAATGAACAGAGAGAAATGGTGTCAATTTGAAAGTGATCATGGCCTCGACTGTAACGCCCCGAATCCCAAATACACTGAATTCGAGATGTTCTACAGGATCTTTTCGCTTCTTTTAGTACAATTTTACAAGGAAATTCAAACTTTTCACTTTACATCAGAGTTTAGATCAATATTACGTTTACCTTGCACAGCGAAAGTAAAATTTACAACAATGGAACAAATGTACAACAACATTGAGAAATCTTTAAGCATTTGTTCCTCTTTAATCTTTTTCATGCCATTCATCCTGCATACAAAACTGTGGGTACGTCAGTTTATTCAACCGACGATAATTATACATGGCCATCCTCTCTATGCCAGAAACAGTATAACGATTCTCATTTCTTAACAGATCACAAACTTGTTCACATATCAAAATAAAGTAAAAAGGAAAATCTTAATGATGTCGTGTCGTGATCTTGCACTTAATCCTTAATGCAATTATTTATATTAGATGACACTAATGCGCACTTGTTCGGATTCTATGCATCCCATATTACATAGGTCCGAGGGCAAGCCTCTTAATCGTTCTTCATCTTTGTAGGGTTCAATCCCTCGCCATGACTTAATCTACTACTGTAACTATGGTGAGTATCCTAGATGATCTATGAGTACAAGCTCGTGTACAGAAAACCTGGAGGGGAACCCCACGCCATGTCTTGACTCATCAAGCATGCATTCTGTGGCAATTCAGCCTCCTTCATGGCACACGATCCTCTTGCAGTCACCAAACATCCCACAAGCGTGACTAGAGTCCAATCATTCTGAGTTGTGCCCACGCCATGTCTTGACTCATCAAGCATGCATTCTGTGGCTCACACACCCGCACCGTAAACCCTAGTTCTCATACTCGTATTTTTCTCTCACTTTCATCACATCTTCACTATGTACTAATCCTTAGTTTTTATTAGAATCATGAACAAAAATCAAAGCTCTAGATTTAGCCTCTCCACTAAACCGGACTTATTCATTCATTCAACATGACCAACCTTGGTCTTTCTTTTCAATTTTCATTTCATTTCATTTCCAATGCCGGGGAGACTTAGCTACTCTTTTGTTTCAATTTCCAATTCACAACATTCAATTTGAGCATTTTCAACTCATAATTCATTTAATAGTCGCACAGACTTTCTTTATCATGATCTTAGCTTTCATATTTATTTAATTCTCAATTCAAATCTATGACTCATTTCATGTAAATTCATGCAACAACAAATAGAGTTCACCAACATCAACCATAAGATTCGCACTTTTAACAGAAACCACATGAAATCTCTGACATATCAGAATATTCTGGACAGTCGACTTGGAGAAAGCCCTGTCGACTTGTTCAGTCAAATCAAGTTCTTCATAACTGCTCAGGAGAGTCGACTGCTGCACATGGCCAGTCGGCTGCTCTGCAATTTTCCATGTTCAAAATATCATTCACGTGACAGTCGACTATCATTCCATCAGTCGTCTGTCCTGGGGTTTCAACAGTACATTTTAATACTCAGCCCAGTCGACTTGCCACTTGCATTAAGTCGACTGAACAGGTTAAATTTCAATTTAAGGAATTATATCCATCTGTTCTTCCATTCACATGCATCATTGTGTCACATTACAATATATTCATACTACATAAACATGTAATTTCTTAGCTGTTCACTAACAACACAACATATACTTTCTCATACTAATGTTTTCTTTCCTCAAGGGAATGTTAAACATGCATTTTTCATTTACTCGTCATTTACTTGCAGAAATGAATACTAAATCTCAATTTAGCACACTAGAACATCACCATAAAATACTTCGTTTCATGGAATTTCTGGACTATACCGGTCGGCTGTTTACATCAACAGTCGACTGTACGGGTTATTCCCAGTTTTACTAATCATCCCTAGTTCTTTTTCATCTGTTCATGTCTCCTCAGTCATGTATAACATGGGGAAATAAGTTTAGCAATCATTCTATCACTTAAGTTTGTACACACGTACATTATTAAATTTTCCAATAAATCATGAATAAACATTCGCCTCGTACCAGTCGACTTGTCCACGTGACAGTCGACTGTACAGACCTATTTCAGTCTTATTTACAGTGTAATTACTTCATTATTAGTCCTTCACAACTTTCATCATAAGCATACACAGAGCAATCTAATATGTTTAAACTTACTTTTCCCAAGCATGGTAACAATCATTACTGCCATAACATAATTACTACATTAGAAGTCCTGAGAAACACCCACCTTATTGATGAAAAATAACCGAATCCAGAAAAGCTTCTTAATGCTCTGCACGACTCCTTGCTCCTTTCTCCTTGCTCCTTGCTCCTTTCTCCACACCGAAGCTCTTCTGCAGAGATGATCGGCCTCCAAGAGAACTCTCACTCGCCAATTCTACAATATAGTATATGTATATCTTTTTCAAAGGATTTTTGTGTAGAAGATGTTTAGGAGAGAGGGGTATTTATACACTAGTTTGGGTGAGATGGAAGGCTAGGATTTAGTAGATAGTTATATGGTCAAGGGCTAGGATGAACTAGGGAGTTGTAATAACTACCCACACTCTAGATTACCACCCATGACTCAAATCCACTCCTTACCCAATCCGGCCAAGAAAAGTGTGCTCATGCACGTGTACATGAAATGCACGTGCAAGCACTAGTCACCATAAGAAACTTGTACAAAATACAAAATAAAGATCTTTTTTAAAAAAAGTGTTCCACATTACAAGTTGTAGAAAAAAAATAGGATTAAACCATGGATTTTAATAAAGGGCCCAAAACAATAGTTATTTAAAAATAAAAGAATGCATTATATTTTTGGGCTTTAAGAAAAAGGGCTTTTTATTAAAATAAGGCTTTGGTACAAAACGATTAAAAACACAAATTGAAATATCTTTACTTTCTTGATGAAAATATGAGCCAAAAATGTTACACGTGCACACTATGTGCAAAATAAATATTTTTTCATTAATTAAAAAATCAGGGAATTTCAACACTCCCTCCTTAGAATAGTTCCGTCCCCGGAACTACATTCAAGAGTGAGAGAAACAAAAATACAACACAACAACAAGAACAAAAAGATACAAAGATACAATCAAGCAAAAAGCTCAGAATAGTCCTTCAACATCCTCTCCTCAGATTCCCAAGTAGCCTCTTCAACCAAATGGTTTCTCCAGACTACCTTGACCATCGGTATCGTCTTATTCCTCAAGACTTTCTCCCTATGGTCAACAATCTCGACAGGAGACTCGATGTAATTCAGATCCAACTGCAAACCTTCCGGCACTTCAGGCAAATGATGACTCGGGTCTGGAATATAACCTCTCAGCATAGACACATGAAAGATATTGTGCACCTGAGATAACTCTTCTGGTAATTCAAGCCGGTAAGCAGCTTTCCTGATCCTTTTCAATATCTTGTACGGGCCTATAAACCTCGGGGCTAACTTCCCGCCTTTGCCAAATCGAACCACACCTTTACCGGGTGATACCTTCAGAAAGACGAAGTCACCAACCTCAAACTCAAGGTCCCTTATCCGGTTGTCTGCATAGCTTTTCTGCCTGCTCTGAGCTTCTACCAACCTTTTCCTGATCAGAACAATCTTCTCAGAGGTTTGCTGCACAAGCTCAGGACCAAACAACTGACGCTCCCCAACTTCAAACCAACAAACAGGCGTCCTGCACTTCCTGCCATACAGAGCTTCGTACGGCGCCATCCCGATGCTAGTCTGAAAACTGTTGTTGTAGGCAAACTCTACCAAAGGTAAATGCCTTTCCCAACTGCCTCCAAAGTCTAGTATACAACACCGAAGCATATCCTCAAGAATACGGTTGACTCTTTTGGTCTGCCCATCGGTTTGCGGATGAAAAGCAGTGCTGAAATCTGTCTTGGTCCCCAAAGCTGTCTGAAGACTCCAGAAATGCGAAGTAAACTGCGCATCTCGATCAGACACAATAGTTATCAGAACACCATGAAGTAGGACAATCTCACCAACATACAACTCAGCCAACTTGTCCATCGAAGCAGTGAGTTTCATTGCCAAAAAGTGAGCGGACTTGGTTAGTCGATCAACTATAACCCAAATCGCATCATTGCCTTTAGGACTCTTAGGCAATCCCGTAATGAAATCCATACTGATGTTATCCCACTTCCATTCCGAAATAGGTAACGACTGTAATAGACCTCCGGGTCTCTGATTTTCGGCTTTGACTTGCTGAAAAACCTCACACTTCGCCACAAATTCAGCCACATCCCGCTTCAAACCTGACCACCAAAAATGCTGTTTGATGTCTTTGTACATCTTAGTACTCCCAGGATGTACCGACAAAAGAGTAGCATGCGCCTCCTGAAGAATACTCTCTTTTAGTTCCGCCTGATTTGGAACACACAGCCTGTCTCCGAACCACAGCACTCCATCCTTGATTTGAAATCCGGACAACCTGCCAGCACCAACCTGATCCTTCATCTCCAAGATATCAGCATCAACCTCCTGACTTGCAACAATCCTTCCATTCAAAGTAGGCTGAAGCCTCAACTGAGCCAAAGATGCTCCCAATCCTTGCAAGACAACTTCAATACCTGCTCGGTCCAATTCCTCAATCAGATGCTTCTGAGTTGTAATCAAACTGGCTAAGCTGCTCTTGCGACTAAGTGCATCAGCAATAACATTAGCCTTCCCAGGATGATACTTGATCTCAGGTCGCATATCTTCGAGCACTTCCAACCATCTCCGCTGCCTCAGATTCAGATCCCTCTGCTGATATATATACTTCAAGCTCTTGTGGTCCGTGTACATGTTCAACTTCTCACCGTACACGTAGTGCCTCCATTGCTTCAGGGCAAAGATAATCGCAGCCAACTCCAGATCATGAGTCGGGTAATTCTTCTCATGTGGTCGTAGTTGCCTAGACCCATAAACGATTACTCTTCCTTCTTGCATTAAGACACAACCAAGCCCACGATTTGAAGCATCACTATAAACATCATACTCAACACCTGCTCTAGGCAAAGCCAAAATAGGTGCAGTAGTTAGCTTCTCTTTCAACTCCTGAAAGCTCGCCTCACATTGCTCAGTCCACTTAAAGTTCATATTCTTTTTGGTCAGACCAGTAAACGGTACGGCTATCTGAGCATAACCTTGAATGAATCTCCTGTAGTATCCAGTCATTCCAAGAAAACTTCTGACTTCCTTCACTGTAGTAGGCCTAGCCCAATCTCTCACTGCCTCTATCTTCTGAGTGTCAGTTGCCACTCCCTCCTTAGAAAGGATGTGACCTAGGAATGCCACTTCAGATTTCCAGAAATCACACTTGGATAACTTGGCATACAACTTCTGCTCTTCCAACTTCTTCAACACTGCTGCCAGATGCTCGGTGTGCTCCTCCTCTGACTTGGAGTACACGAGAATATCGTCGATAAACACCACGACGAAAGAATCAATGAACGGCCTCAGAACTCTGTTCATTAAATCCATGAAGATTACGGGTGCATTCGTCACTCCGAATGACATAACTAAGAATTCGTAATGCCCATGCTGATTTCTAAATGCAGTTTTGTGCACATCTTCAGCTTTCACTCGAACTTGGTGATATCCTGATCGAAGATCTATTTTGGAGAAAACAGCTGCTCCTTGTAGACGATCGAACAAATCATCAATTCGAGGAATAGGATACTTATTCTGAACAGTGACCTTATTCAGCTCTTGGTAATCGATGCACATTCTCATCGATCCATCCTTCTTCTTTACCAAAAGCACCGGTGCTCCCCAAGGTGACGCACTAGGTTGAATAAAGCCTTTCTCCAATAGTTCCTCAATCTGCCGTTTCACTTCATCCTGTTCCACTGGAGCTATCCTATACGGTGCCTTAGAAATGGGTACACTTCCCGGTTGAACAATGATGCTGAACTCTACATCACGATGCGGGGGTAACCCAGGAAAATCTTCCAAGAACACAGTCGGATAGTCCCGAACCACAGGAATCCCTTGCACTTTCACAGGAGTCTCTTCCTTGCGGATAGTTGCCACCAACTTAGAACATTTGTGCTTCCCTTGGAAAGTGACTTCAGGTCCACCTGGAGCCTTCACTGTTATCGTCTTGGTCTTACACTCGATGCTTGCACTGTACACCGACATCCAATCAATGCCAATGATAACATCGACTCCTAAGATAGTCAGCTCGATCAGATCAATCCTGAAGATTCTGTCCCCAATTTCAATCTCACAATCCGCATAGTACCGATCAGTGGTTAAAGTCTCCCCTGATGAAGTAGCTACTGCTAAGATCTTGCCTGGAAAAATCTTCGGTTCAACTCCCAACACTTTAGCAAATTTAGGAGACACAAAAGTATGAGAGGATTCAGTATCGAACAACACAACAGCTTTCATTCCATTAAGGTAAAGTTCTCCTGTTACATAATACATACTCATTACGTAACAGTTTCGCTTAACAACGGGAAAAAGAAATGACAAAAACCACTAAACATCAGCCCTCGTACCAGTGATGACATGATCAACCTCATCAGTATCAGCTTCCGTCAAGGCAAATACTCGCCCTGGTTGGTATGGCCTCTTTCCAGTCTGCTGCGTTGGTTCATTGCGATTACCATTCCGTGGCTTGGAGCATTGAGATTGGAAATGTCCCGTTTCACCACAGTTGTAGCAAGTTACCGCAGGAGGTCTCACCGCATTGTTCTCAGGTCCTCCAGCTACACTAATAGCGTTCGCCCCTTTCGGTTTGAACCTTTGTGCAGATGGTTGCCCCTTGAAACTCCCAGAATGTGCGGGCCTCTTTCCAGACTGCCATTTGTTCCTCCGGTTCTGAACAACATGGAAATGCTCCATATCTGCTTCCGTCGCTGCCGCTCTCTTCACCAACTTGTCAAATCTTCTGATACCAAGAGGTATCATCCGGGACCTCAAGCTCGGTCTCAACCCATACTCGAACTTACGAGCCTTCTTAGCCTCATCCATCACCAGTTCAGGAGCATACCTAGAGAGCTGAGTAAACTGAGTCTCGTACTCTCTCACTGACATGCTGCCTTGCTATAGCGACAGAAACTCCATATCCTTCTTCTCTTGAACATCGGAGGGGAAATAGTGACTGCAGAATTCTTCCAGAAATTCCTCTCAGCCAAGCACTATGCCTCCCATGGTCCTCTTCATCGACTGCCACCAAACAGCCCCGTCATTCTCGAATTGCAAAGTCGCCAACTTGACCTTGCTGCCTTCCGGGGTCTCTAACACCTCAAAGATTGTCTCCACTTGACGAATCCAGTTGTCAGCCGCATCCGGATCTGACTTTCCCTCGAATACAGGTGGTTTCATTCGTTTGAACGATTCCACCAGTTTAATCGCATCAGGCACCGGATTCGCAGGTCCCCTTCCTTGGTTCATAGCCACAGCATTGAGCGTCTGATAGACCCTCGCAAGTTCTGTTCCCAGATCCAACCCCTCACCATTTCTAGCTCCTCTTCTCGACATATTCTGATGCAAAAGATCCATTAAATTCGAAGTATAAGACAAGAATTTTAAATCAACTTGCGTTTCATTGAATTCCAAACTTTATACATTCGAATTAAAAACATTTCTTAACATCAGAATGAAAGATAGTAGAAGCTACAACAGTCTAACTCCTACGGTTTCTCTTCGCTTCTCGAAGTTCTCTCCGTAGTTCATCAAGTTCATCCTTCAGCACATCTATCAGGTTCTTCGTCTTCTCGAGTTCCCATACCCGGTGACTGAGAACTGAAAAGTCGTCCTTTCGTTTTGCCAGCTGAGCCTCCAATAATCTGACTCTCTCTCGCAGTGTCTCTACCTGCCTCTGAAGAGAAGTCACAAGACTACTCAAAACTGGTCCCTCTTCTTCATCAGAAGAAGAATCGTCAGGCGAGTCTGGAGGTGGGGTAATCTCTCGAGATTCAGGACATTCCTCCTCATCAGAATCTGCTTGCCCAGGGTGGTACTCTTCCTCGGGATCAGCCTGTCCAGGATGGTACTCTTCCTCAATGATATGCCAGTCGTCGTCTCCAGTAGGGTCGAAGTGATCAGCCATCTTAGAAATAGAGAGGAAGAAGCATAAGTCATAGAGCAACACAAATGTAAGTCACTTACATTTAAATCTCTAGACTCAAACACACACTCTAATGTCCACTTCTAGGGTGTCGTTCCTTATAAATTTGTACCAATATGGAAAGCATAGAAAGCGTGGCTCTGATACCACTCTGTAACGCCCCGAATCCCAAATACACTGAATTCGAGATGTTCTACAGGATCTTTTCGCTTCTTTTAGTACAATTTTACAAGGAAATTCAAACTTTTCACTTTACATCAGAGTTTACATCAATATTATATTTACATTGCACAGCGGAAGTAAAATTTACAATAATGGAACAAATGTACAACAACATTGAGAAATCTTTAAGCATTTGTTCCTCTTTAATCTTTTTCATGCCATTCATCCTGCATACAAAACTGTAGGTACGTCAGTTTATTCAACCGACGATAATTATACATGGCCATCCTCTCTATGCCAGAAACAGTTTAACAATTCTCATTCTTAACAGATCACAAACTTGTTCACATATCAAAATAAAGTAAAAGAGAAAATCTTAATGATGTCGTGTCGTGATCGTGCACTTAATCCTTAATGCAATAATTTATATTAGATGACACTAATGCGCACTTGTTCGGATTCTATGCATCCCATACTACATAGGTCCAAGGGCAAGCCTCTTAATCGTTCTTCATCTTTGTAGGGTTCAATCTCTCGCCATAACTTAATCTACTACTGTAACTATGGTGAGTATCCTAGATGATCTATAAGTACAAGGTTGTGTACAGAAAACCTGGAGGGGAACCCCACGCCATGTCTTGACTCATCAAGCATGCATTTTGTGGCAATTCAGCCTCCTTCATGGCACACGATCCTCTTGCAGTCACCAAACATCCCACAAGCGTGACTAGAGTCCGATCATTCTGAGTTGTGCCCACGCCATGTCTTGACTCATCAAGCATGCATTTTGTGGCTCACACACCCGCACCGTAAATCCTAGTTCCCATACTCGTGTTTTTCTCTCACTTTCATCACATCTTCACTATGCACTGATCCTTAGTTTTTATTAGAATCATGAACAAAAATCAAAGCTCTAGAGTTAGCCTCTCCACTAAACCGGACTTATTCATTCATTCAACATGACCAACCTCGGTCTTTCTTTTCAATTTTCATTTCATTTCATTTCCAATGCCGGGGAGACTTAGCTACTCTTTTGTTTCAATTTCCAATTCACAACTTTCAATTTGAGCATTTTCAACTCATAATTCATTTAATAGTCGCACAGACTTTCTTTATCATGATCTTAGCTTTCATATTTATTTAATTCTCAATTCAAATCTATGACTCATTTCATGTAAATTCATGCAACAACAAATAGAGTTCGCCAACATCAACCATAAGATTCGCACTTTTAACAGAAACCACATGAAATCTCTGACATATCAGAATATTCTGGACAGTCGACTTGGAGAAAGCCCAGTTGACTTGTTCAGTCAAATCAAGTTCTTTATAACTGCTCAGGAGAGTCGACTGCTGCACATGGCCAGTCGGCTGCTCTGCAATTTTCCATGTTCAAAATATCATTCACGTGACAGTCGACTGTCATTCCATCAGTCGTCTGTCCTGGAGTTTCAACAGTACATTTTAATACTCAGCCCAGTCGACTTGCCACTTGCATTAAGTCGACTGAACAGGTTAAATTTCAATTTAAGGAATTATCTTCCATCTGTTCTTCCATTCACATGCATCATTGTGTCACATTACAATATATTCATACTACATAAACATGTAATTTCTTAGCTGTTCACTAATAACACAACATATACTTTCTCATACTAATGTTTTCTTTCCTCAAGGGAATGTTAAACATGCATTTTTCATTTACTCGTCATTTACTTGCAGAAATGAATACTAAATCTAAATTTAGCACACTAGAACATCACCATAGAATACTTCGTTTCATGGAATTTCTGGACTATACCGGTCGGCTGTTTACATCAACAGTCGACTGTACGGGTTATTCCCAGTTTTACTAATCATCCCTAGTTCTTTTTCATCTGTTCATGTCTCCTCAGTCATGTATAACATGGGGAAATAAGTTTAGCAATCATTCTATCACTTTAGTTTGTACACACGTACATTATTAAATTTTCCAATAAATCATGAATAAACATTCGCCTCGTACCAGTCGACTTGTCCACGTGACAGTCGACTGTACAGACCTATTTCAGTCTTATTTACAGTGTAATTACTTCATTATTAGTTCTTCACAACTTTCATCATAAGCATACACAGAGCAATCTAATATGTTTAAACTTACTTTTCCCAAGCATGGTAACAATCATTACTGCCATAACATAATTACTACATTAGAAGTCCTGAGAAACACCCACCTTATTGATGAAAAATAACCGAATCCAGAAAAGATTCTTAATGCACTGCACGACTCCTTGCTCCTTGCTCCTTGCTCCTTGCTCCTTTCTCCACACCGAAGCTCTTCTGCAGAGATGATCGGCCTCCAAGAGAACTCTCACTCACCAATTCTACAATATAGTATATGTATATCTTCTTCAAAGGATTTTTGTGTAGAAGATGTTTAGGAGAGAGGGGTATTTATACACTAGTTTGGGTGAGATGGAAGGCTAGGATTTAGTAGATAGTTATAGGGTCAAGGGCTAGGATGAACTAGGGAGTTGTAATAACTACCCACACTCTAGATAACCACCCATGACTCAAATCCACTCCTTACCCAATCTGGCTAGTTATTCTTGTGCCTATTAATCCTTCCAAAGCTATAGTCTAAATTATATTATCTAGTAGTGATTTTGTGAGTTAAAAGATTGAGTGTGTGTGGGATTGTTCTTGCAACACCAAGGAGAAGAAGGGCCGGCTTTGTAGTGCTCGGTGGGCTTGTGTGGTGCTCGGGTGTGGTGCTTTTGGAGGCTCGAGTGCGCGCTTCTAGGAGGAGGACCGTCCGTGTGCAAGGACTTTTGTTTAGGAAGTTGCTAATTGTGTTTGTCTCTCCATTGAGGTGGGTAAATTCTCCATATTTCTAAATTAGAAATGCATGTTAGAAATGAATGAATGAAGCATGAAAATGATTAAGAAGAGCACACTTTAATTGGGAAAAACGACCTCTTGAATGATTGAAATGTGGATATACAAATTTATATGTGGTTCTATTATTTGAGTTGTATGTGAAGTGAGTATGATCATGGATTGATTGAGGAAAACACATTTATTGCCATCAAGAATTACATACAAATGTTAGTAGATTAATAATGCTATTTCATGTGTTAAATAGATCTTTTGTATTAATGTGGGCAAGAATAAATTAAAATATGAGTTTGTATGTTGGATGAATGATTAAAGACAGAGAAGTAATGTGAAATTTGTTAATAAAGAGATTAGAATGCTAATTGCTAAGAAATGTCAAAAAGAGAAGAAAATGTGGTAGTGATAGTTCATATTTCGAATTAAGGGTATGAAAATATGTTTTAATTGTTGAAAAATTATTTTTTCATACTGATATGTAAATTAGACAAGAAATAATCAATCTGGAATTTTACAGTAATTTTCATGAAAGCAAAATGAAATGAGGACTAGTTGAACATCTAGACGTTTTAAACAACGGAGAAATTGGGTCAAAAAGAATTTAAGTTGTACTTTGACAACCTGAGCATGTAGCTCAAGTGGTCAGAGGGTGCGTTGGGTTCCCTGTGAAGGCCGGTTCGATCCTGTGGCATCCATTTGTTTTCACAAATTTTTTTAAATGTATAGAAATCAGAGGCCGAGAGTATTTAATACTCTCAGCGCCCCATTTATACGCTGGCGCAAGTGGCCTGTTGGTCTGTGCCTTCGGCTGTGTTCTCCTTGGTGCTGGGTTCGATTCTTGACATCGGCAGTTTAGGGAAATTATTTTTTTTGGGTGTTTTGGTGGTCCAAAAATTATGAAAAAAATATGACTATTCTTCTAAAATTATATGGGACTTTATAAAATAATTTGGGAATTATTTGCATGAAATAAACTTGTGGTGGTTACTAGGTTGTGGGTAGTTAATGCAACTTCTACTTTCATCCTAGCCCTCCATCTTACAACCAACTACTTGATCCTAGCCCTCCATTCCCTTTGATTTTTAGTATAAATACCCCCCCCCCCCTGGCTAGTTATTCTTGTGCCTATTAATCCTTCCAAACCTATAGTCTAAATTATATTATCTAGTAGTGATTTTGTGAGTTAAAAGATTGAGTGTGTGTGGGATTGTTCTTGCAACACCAAGGAGAAGAAGGGCCGGCTTTGTAGTGCTCGGTGGACTTGTGTGGTGCTCGGGTGTGGTGCTTTTGGAGGCTCGAGTGCGCGCTTCTAGGAGGAGGACCGTCCGTGTGCAAGGACTTTTGTTTAGGAAGTTGCTAATTGTGTTTGTCTCTCCATTGAGGTGGGTAAATTCTCCATATTTCTAAATTAGAAATGCATGTTAGAAATGAATGAATGAAGCATGAAAATGATTAAGAAGAGCACACTTTAATTGGGAAAAACGACCTCTTGAATGATTGAAATGTGGATATACAAATTTATATGTGGTTCTATTATTTGAGTTGTATGTGAAGTGAGTATGATCATGGATTGATTGAGGAAAACACATTTATTGCCATCAAGAATTACATACAAATGTTAGTAGATTAATAATGCTATTTCATGTGTTAAATAGATCTTTTGTATTAATGTGGGCAAGAATAAATTAAAATATGAGTTTGTATGTTGGATGAATGATTAAAGACAGAGAAGTAATGTGAAATTTGTTGATAAAGAGATTAGAATGCTAATTGCTAAGAAATGTCAAAAAGAGAAGAAAATGTGGTAGTGATAGTTCATATTTCGAATTAAGGGTATGAAAATATGTTTTAATTGTTGAAAAAATTATTTTTTCATACTGATATGTAAATTAGACAAGAAATAATCAATCTGGAATTTTACAGTAATTTTCATGAAAGCAAAATGAAATGAGGACTAGTTGAACATCTAGACGTTTTAACAACGGAGAAAATTGGGTCAAAAAGAATTTAAGTTGTACTTTGACAACCTGAGCATGTAGCTCAAGTGGTCAGAGGGTGCGTTGGGTTCCCTGTGAAGGCCGGTTCGAATCCCTGTGGCATCCATTTGTTTCACAAATTTTTTTAAATGTATAGAAATCAGAGGCCGAGAGTATTTAATACTCTCAGCGCCCCTTTATACCGCTGGCGCAAGTGGCCTGTTGGTCTGTGCCTTCGGCTGTGTTCTCCTTGGTGCTGGGTTCGATTCTTGACATCGGCAGTTTAGGGAAATTATTTTTTTTGGGTGTTTTGGTGGTCCAAAAATTATGAAAAAAATATGACTATTCTTCTAAAATTATATGGGACTTTATAAAAATAATTTGGGAATTATTTGCATGAAATAAACTATGATTTGGGAATAAAATGCATAAATAGAACTATGGTTCTATATGTATATTGTTGTGAAATTATATCTTGCAAAAAGAAATTGAAATGAAAGATTAGAAGATTAATATAGTCGAGAAAGAAATTTTATTGTGTGATGTGATGCAATTTATTCTCATTGAGAATAGTGTGGAAATTATGAAGTTGTAAATGTTCACCTTTCATTGAATAATTTGTGATGTGGGTTTTTATGTGAAAAATAACATTTCATGAGTTACATGATGAATAGTTGAAATTCATGTATAGTTATGGACTATGTGAACGAATTAGAAATCATAATTTGAAAAGAGAAATACCTTTGAGTATGATGACTCAACATGGAAATTTATGAATTGGAAATGCTCATTTTGGAAATTGTGAATTGAAAATTGAAACAAAAAGAGTAGCTAAGCCTCCCCCGGCGTTGGAAATGAAATGAAATAAAATTTGAAAAGAAAGACCAAGGTTGGTCATGTTGAAATGAATAAATAAGTCCGGTTTAGTGGAGAGGCTAACTCTAGAGCTTTGATTTTTGTTCATGATTTTGATAAAAACTAAGGATTAGTACATAGTGGAGACGTGATGAAAGTAGGAGAAAAACACGAGTATAAGGGCCATCAGATTGGCGGTGTGAGAGTGATCCACAGGCTGCCTGCTTGATGCGTCAAGACATGGTGTGGGCACTACTCCAGAATTATCGTCCCGGTGGTGACGCTTGTGGGATGTTTGGTGACTGCAAGAGGATCGTGTACCATGAAGTGAGGCTGAATTGCCACAAGCTGTCTTCACGATGCGTCGTGACATGACGTGGGATTCCCCTCCAGAATTTTCTGTACACGTGCTTGTACTCATAGATCATCTAAGATACCTACCATAATTACAGTAGTAGATTAAGTCATAACGGGGATTGAACCCTACAAAGATGAAGAACGATTAAGAGGCTTGCCCTCGGACCTATGTAGTATGGGATGCATAGAATCTGAACAAGTGCGCATTAGTGTCATGTAATATAAATAAATGCATTAAGGACTAAGTGCACAATCACAACACGACATCAATAGGGTAGTCCCTTTAGTTTGATATGTGACAAGTTTGTGTTTGCTAAATATGGAAAATAAGTTATACTATTTTCGGCATAGAGAGGATAGCCGTGTATAATGATCGTCGGTTGAATAAACTGACGTACCCACAGTCTTATATGCAGGTAAATGGCTTGATACAGATTAAAGAGGAACAAATGCTTAAAGATTACTCAATGTTGTTGTACATTTGTTTCATTGTTGTAAATTTTACTTCCGCTGTGCAATGTAAAGTGTAATATTGATGTAAACTCTGATGTAAGGTGAAAAGTTTAAATTTCCTTGTAAAATTGTACTAAAGGAAGCGGAAAGATCCTGTAGAACATCTCGAATTCAGTGTATTTGGGATTCGGGGCGTTACATAAGCTCTCTTGGGACCGTCTCAAGCATGCCGAGTATACACTCCACGGGTTCTCTGGGGTTGCAGTCCAAATTGAAGGAAAGTCACTCTTGATGTGACCTCAGGGAAAACCCCAACAACCCGAACGAGGGCAATGGATTTTACGGTCATTGACGTGAAGGTTGTTTACAACGTCATTATTGGCCGACCTGGCCTAGCAACACTTCTTGCTGTACCCTTATCTTTTCATATTAAATTGAAGTTCCCAATGCCAGTATGGGTAGGAGGAGCCAAAGGTCACCAAGAAACATATCGGAGTTGTTACACAACTACATTGGGAGGCTCAATCCTCCTACTCGAGGCATTAGTGTTAGGTTTCGAATGCAACCACAGATTAAATACATAGCAAAAATTACAAAAAATATCGAAACCTAGCCATGGATTCATGGGAAAACCATAAATCGTGTTTAGGAGTTGTTCCTTGTATCTTGCCATATTATCTTGCCTTGTTTGTGCACGTCCATGCTTGCTTTACTAATAATAACAAGAAATCAAGCCGGAGTTAAGGGAAAGATCTAGTAGTGGAAAATACAGAAATGTGTACTTGGAAGGGGGGCTATGTTTCCCACTTGCTTACCCGACTACATGCTTTCCCACATAAGAGGTGTACTCGGAGGGGATCCATAAATCCTACTTGATACTTGATACTTGATACTTGACATGTGATTACTTGACTACTTTATACTTGATACCTGAGTACACGGCCCTCTATGATCCACTGCGAAGTCTAAACGCAACTTGTTTGAATGTAGAAACCATCTGGTAAAATTTGGGACGCATGAAGTGCTACCTAGATTGGATTAGATATAAGACTTGAGAATAACATGATCACTTGTTCATCCTTATTACTTGCTTGAACATGCTACTTGACACTTGTTGTTACTTGCTTGCCTGCTTCTTGATACTTGATACTTGTCACATGCTACTTGACACTTGTTGTTACTTGCTTGCGTGCTTCTTGATACTTGATACTTGTCACATGCAACATGCACCCTATTATCTTGCCATGCTACTTGATTCCATTTCTTGATTAAGAGTTAGTTATTCTACTTTGCTGTCACATCCCTTCCATGCTTACTTCAGTACTTGCTTCTTGTTGTCATTCTGTATATTCTTTATCAGTTTTAGAACTTGTTATCTGCACTACATGCGGCCCGTAACTTGCACTGACAGACATTTTGTTTCCTTTTCCCTTTTCCTACAATTTGCCAAACTTGAAGACTTTGGTGATCAATTGCCCGAGGGAGTAAGTGACCAAGTGTTGTAGGCTTGGCTAGCGTTCTTGCTTGAATTTATTTCCTTCTTTTGAATAAATTGTATTTTGCTGCTTGAATTCTTGTATTTGGGCATTTTGTCCCAAACTATGTGACTTGTTTGTTTCTCAATCTGATTATTTGAGAAAATTTGTATTTGTTTCAAGTAATTTTATTGGTTATATTAATTTTTGTCATGCATGCGTGGATGATTCTTTCTTGTTTACTTCTTGCATTTCTTGTGACCTGTTGGAAAGATCCTTACAGCTCATGAATGGTGAAAGCCATTCACTGGACTTTTGTCACGTATCCGTATTCCGTATTCCTTTTTGGGAAGCGGGGCGTGACAATTTGACATAACCTATCCATGACCAATGTTTCCATATAGTCTAGTCCCTTTGTCTAGATATCTTAATTGACCACAAGGCATAGAGCGTGTCACCCTTGTATAGTTCAATCTTTGGTTTCTTGATGTCCGAGTAGACTTACTAAAACAAATGAGCTCAATATCTCATATTGACTCATTTGAGCATTGCCATGCATTTTTCAGTCTCACTCAATCAAGGGGCCCATAGATATCGCACCTGTTATGTAAGAGGGACAAATCCTATCTAAGTCACTCACATCCTTCCGCATGATTTGTAGTATATCCAATACTCGACTTTATAATTACCTGATGTTGATATTTGCAAGTGTACAAAATCGCACAAGTAATATAGATAGGTGAATAGAGTGTCGAACCCACAGGGACTAAGATATTTTACTGAGTACCGATATCGCTAGATGAACCACTATTTGGAAGATCGAATTTTATAAATAATAAAAATCTATCTAAATTGGTGAAGATGGAGAGGGCTGTGAAACTATGAAGCTCTTGTGATTTGTTCAATGGTAAAATTAGTTCTAGGGCTCTTGGTTCACCTTGTTTATCACACACACAAATTATTATTCCTTATAAGTTAAAGATATTATCTTTCCCAAATTGTCGACCAAAATCCTAAAGATATTAACCACTCTATCAACGTAGTCTAAAAATTATTCTCAACTAATTCTTCGCCTATCCATCAAATTATTAATTGAGAAATTGGATTTCTTAACGGTCACGTCCTCCAATATACGGTCTTAATTTTTATTAATCACAAATCACCTGTTCGGTCTCTTTATGATTTGAAAAATCATACAAATGTCTATCCACCATGCTGTACGCATAAATAATAAAAATTAAAACACAATCAGGAAAAATAGAGTAATAATAAGAAATTAAAATTTGTGTTCTACAAAACTTGGCTACACCTTAGCCTCTAGAACAATAAATTCAGTTCATATTTGTTTGGGATTGCATCAAAAAAATATAGAGAAGAAGATGAGATACAAAAAGAATACAAAATTTAAAGCAAATCCCTCTTCTGTCTCCAAAGCCGAGCTGAAAGATGTCACCACGTCAGCTGCTGGGTCCTGCCTGTCAGCATAATACTGTCTATCCACCAGCACCACGCCAGGTCAGCACTTAGCAGAGCCGTCGCTGTCGATATCGCCACATCAGGTCAGCACTAGACGCAGCGCTGTCACGTCGAAGTCAGCGCACACCTGTCACCTTCGCAGCGCACGCGAGAGGCACGCCACGTCAGCCGAAGGCCTGTCACGCCTGTCAGATCGTGCAGCGCTGTCGCCTCAGTTCACGTGCGCGCAGGATATGGAGAAGTGTCGTCCACGTCAGCCCTGGTTCACGTGCAGTCTTCGTCCTCGAGTGCCGCAAGCAGAGAAGAGAGAGAGATCTCTCTCTCTCTTTTAATTAATATATATATTTTTTTATTCTTTTGTGTTAGCCGTCACCTCCTGATCATCTCTCTCTTCTTTGCTTCTTCTTATAGAGAACGGGAAGGAGAATTAGGGTTGCGCTTTTTGCATAAAAGTCCACATTCTTTCTTTATTTCCTTCCTTTTATAACCCAGAATTTTATTTACTTCCCCTTCTTTCTTTTCTTCCTTTTATTTCCACCACGTGCTGCTGCATACACAAAATAATATCTGAAGTGAGGATTTTTTAAATAAAATAAATTAAATTAGTTTAAAATTAATTAAACTAACTTTATATTATATTAGCGTATAAAAATCCTTTTAAAATTATTTGTCGCAATTTTAACTCAACAAAACAATAAAAATTTATAAATCAATTATTTTACTTTGTTTGTTGATTTTTTCCACAATTCTTTACTTTTTGCATCAAAAATATTATTTCTTCAAAAATAATTAATTAAATGAAATCTTATAGAAATATGATGAATTATAGACAATATCAACGAAAACAAGCCATTTTAATAGGTAGATGAGTACAAATATTTGTAAATAAATTAGACACATCATTACCTTATTACAGACATCGTTTGACGACATTCGAACATATAACATCTCATGTAGGGAACCGTAGTGACTTCAAATCGACTGCATTCACCATGGTCACTGTGAGAACTGCTTATGACACTCACGTAATGATCCATGTAACGTTCTCATGGCCAGTACATTATTACTCTAATATGTACCCATGTGAAGACTTGATATCTCATATCCAGGGCCCGTGAGATATTGTCATCAGTCTACTTACTTACTAGTCTCTATGCATTATTATTGTACTAATTCACAATAATACTTGACTATAGACATTTAAGAATATTGTTTTGATTACAACCAATAGGATCTCATAATCAAGTCATGCACTTGATATCTCTTGGTATTTAACCTACTATTCTAAGGACTTTATTATGTTCATTTAATCACAATAAACAACACAATAAATGAAATATCTCATAGATGAAATAAATATCATGATACAATGTAAACTAGTAATGCCAATACTCAGCTAGCCTCTAAGGCATACATCGACAATCTCCCACTTGCACTAGACCCAATCAGACATACATCTAATTCCTATAGATATAGTGTGACCCTAAGATTTTTGCTGTGCAATAGGCTTTGTCAGTGGGTCAACAATGTTATCATCTATTGGTACTCTGCATATCTTCACATTTCCTCTATCGATGATCTCTCAAATGAGATGGAAGAACCTAAGTATATGTTTAGATCACTTGTGATCTAGGCTCCTTAGCTTGTGCAATGGCCCCATTATTATCGCAATAGAGGTCTAGCGGGTCCACAATGCTAGGAACCACGCCAAGTTCAGTGATGAACTTTCTGATCCAAACAGCCTCCTTTGTTGCATTGGAGGCAGCAATAAATTCAACCTCTATGGTGGAATTGGCTACTGTCTATTGCTTCGAACTTTTCCAGCTCACAGCTTCACCATTGATGCAAAACACAAAATCTGATTGCGATTTGGAGTCATCCTTATCGGACTAGAAGCTAGTGTCAGTGTAACCCTTTACAACAAGCTCTTTCTCAGCTCCATATGCCAATAACGAATCCTTAGTCCTTCTTAAGTACTTAAGGATGTTCTTGACAACAGTCCAATGACTCTTACCGGGATCTGACTGGTAGCTACTCATCATGCTCAAAGCATATGAAAAATCTGGACGAGTACATAACATGGCATACATGATAGATCTAATTGCAGATGTATATGAAATTTTAGTCATGCGGTCTCTCTCATCTTGAGTGGAAGGACATTGATCCATAGACAGGCTTACACCATGTGACATAGGGAGAAATCCTTTCTTGGACTCTTGCATATTGAAGCATTTCAATATTTTGTCTATGTATGTACTCTGACTCAAGCCAAGCAGTCTCCTTGATCTATCTCTATAGATCTTGATGCCTAATGCATAGGTAGTGTCACCCAAGTCCTTCATAGAAAAGCATTTTCCTAGCCAAGTCTTTACAGACTGTGAGGTAGGGATGTCATACCCGATGAGTAGTATGTCATCTACATACAACACCAGAAATACAACTGTGCTTCCACAAACCTTCTTGTAGACACAAGGCTCATCTTCGTTCTTGATGAAACCAGACTCTTTGATTGCATCATCCAAACGAAGATTCCAACTTCTAGAAGCTTGCTTTAATCCATAAATGGATCGTTGTAGTTTACACACCTTTCCAGCATCCTTTGGAGAGACAAATCCCTCAGGTTGTGTCATGTACACATCCTCGAGAAGATTTCCATTACGAAAGCAGTTTTGACATCCAACTGCAAGATTTCATAATCATGATATGCTACAACAGTAAGCAAGATTCGAATGGATTTAAGCATGACAACAGGGCAAAAAGTCTCATCATAGTCTACACCATGAACTTGTTTGAAACCTTTAGCCACCAACCGCTCCTTAAAGGTATGCACATTACCATCTATGTCAGTTTTCTTCTTGAAAACCCATTTGCACCCAATAGATTTTATCCCTTCGGGTGGGTATACCAAGGTCCATACTTGGTTGGTATACATGGATTCCATCTCAGATCTCATGGCCTCAAGCTATTTCTCAGAATCTGTGCCTTTTATACCTTTCTCATAAGTCGTAGGCTCATCCTGATCCACAAGTAATATATGACCATGTTGAGTCACGAGAAATCCATATCTCTCGGGTTGATGAGGTATCCTACTAGACTTATGTAGGCTACTTGAGCAGGTGGTTGTTCCACAACAATTTATGGAGTCTGCTCCATTTCCACCGTTGGTTCCCTGCAACTTTGCAAAGTTTGAATTTCATTAAGTTCTATTATTTTCCCACTAGTTCTTTTGGAGATAAATTATCTCTCTAGGAACACAGCAGTCCGTGTGACAAACACTTTGCCTTCGGTCGGATTATAGAAATAGTATCCCTTGGTTTCCTTGGGATATCCTACAAAGAAGCACTTATCAGATTTGGGACCAAGTATATCAGGGACTTGGTGCCTTTCATAGGCTTCACAACCCCAAATCTTCAAAAAGGACACACTAGGATGCCTCCCCGTCCATATATCATATAGTGTCTCTTGAACCGTTTTAGATGGAACACGTTTAAGTGTGTAAGGAATTGTTAATAGAGCATGTCCCCAGAAGGAGCTTGGAAGATCTTCATGACTCATCATTGATCGGACCATGTCTAACAAGGTCTAGTTCCTCCTCTCAGAGACACCATTCCATTGCGGTGTTCCAGAAGGAGTGAGTTGAGATATTATCCCGCACTCTTTTAAATGGTCATCAAATTTTTGGCTTAAGTACTCACCACCTCGATCTGATCGAAGGATTTAATACTTTTACCAAGTTGATTTTATACCTCATTCTTAAATTCTTTGAACTTTTCAAATGATTCTGATTTGTGTTTCATCAGATACACAAATCCATATCTACTGAAATCATTAGTAAATGTAATGAAGTACTTAAAACCTCCTCTAGCCAATGTGTTGAAAGGTCTGCAAATATCACTATGTATGAGACCTAAAAGACCACTAGCCCTTTCACCTTTTCCAGTGAATGGAGCTTTTTTCATCTTGCCGAACAAACAAGGTTCACATACCTCATATGATTCAAAATCAAAAGAGTCCAAGAATCCATCTTTATGGAGTTTGGATATGCGGTTTTCATTTATGTGGCTCAAACGACAATGCCAGAGGTAAGTTGGGTTCGGATCATTTGATTTGAATCTCTTGCTATTTATATTATAGACGGTTATTTCGAGGTCGAGAATATAAAGTCCATTACCCAATTGTGCACTAGCATAACAAATATCATTCAAATAAATGAAACAAATTTTGTCCTTTATTATAAATGAAAAATCCTTCTTGTCCAAACAAGAAATAGAAATAATATTTCCACTAAAAGTAGGCACAAAATAACAGTTCTCTAACTCAGTGATAAGTCCAGTGGGCAATAATAAATGACAAGTTCCTACAGCTAAAGCAACAACTTTTGCTTCATTTCCAACTCGTAGGTCAACTTCGCCTTTAGCCAATGGTCTACTCCTTTTGAGAACCTGCACATTTATACAAATGTGAGATCCACATCAAGTTTCTAATACCCAAGATGCAGAAGTAGATAAATTGACTTCTATAACAAAGATACCTATAGTGGAAGTCTCACTTCCTTTCTTCTTCTTAAGCTCCTCCAGGTACTTATGGTAGTTCCTCTTCCAAAGTCCGGTCTCACCACAGTGGAAGCATGTGCCTTCCTTAGCCACCCCATCCTTTGGTTTCAAGGCAGAAGTGATGGGCTTGATATTGCCCTTGCCCTTCTCCTTGCCTTTGGGTTTCTTAATCTGCTTTTCCCCCTTGCTCTTATCTTTGTCCTGTTGGACCATCATAATGGTCTTTCCCCTACTAATATTATGTTCAGCAGTTCTCAACATGCTTAGCAGTTCTGGCAAAGGTTTGTCAATTTCATTCATATTGTAGTTCATGATGACTATAACTTTCTGGTAACGATTGCAGGACCAAGTCAGTGGCTAACTCTTGAGCCAATGGGAAACCAAGCCTTTCAACATTTTCTATGTACCCAATCATCTTGAGCACATGAGTTCCAACAGAGCTTCCTTCTGCTAGTTTGCACTGAATCAATGCCTTTGAGACTTCAAACCTCTAATGTCTAGCCTGCTCGTGATAGAGCCACTTGAAGTGTATTTCGTAGGCATCCATGTTCTCATGTTGCTTTTGAAGTTCAGAGTTCATGGTGGCTAGCATGAGACAACCAACGTCCAAGGCGTCATCTTGATGCTTCTTATTAGCATCCTTTTTTGTGCGAGGGGCACTTGCAGCAGGTGGATCAGGAATAGGCTACTCTAGAACATACAACTTTTTCTTATGCGTGGGGACTATCCTCAGATTCCTGTATCAGTCTAGAAAATTTATTCCATACAGTTTGTCCTTCTGAAGGACAGATTGTAATGATAGGTTATTTGATGTGTTGGATGCCATGGTAATCTATCAACATAAATATGCAAAGTGAATACCATTTCACAGAAATATTCAAAGAAAAAATATTTAACCATCAATAGAAATATGCAGAGTAGGTATCATGACATTGAAAAATTTAATAAAATCTTTTATTAAATGTGCCTCCTACAGTTTTTATTCAAATCAACGACTCTCCTGATTGACTCAGAAAATCCCATCGTAAGATTTTCTAGTAGGCCAAGATCCATATTTCAACTAGTTTTGAGTCAGCTTTGGCTGATCACCCAAAATTCAGTTATTTAGGTAGGGAACATTTTCCAATTACATCATATGCAACTCTTGGAGAATTGAGTGAGTAACACTTACTCTAATCTATCTCATAGACTAAAGCCCAACTCTATGCCTCTAAACCTTCAATCCAATTTGAATAGTCTAGTTAAGTCAGAAACAATGGTTGGCAATTAAACATTACTTTTATCACATCGCGTCTCACTAGGATAGATAAAGGCACCCTGCTTTGGCGGACCTACACTTAATCGATCCTAGCCTAGACGAGTGTCATGCATTGTAAGACATCTTATTGCAACTTAATATTTACTTTAAGGGATTTTTGTTATTTTATTAATTGATATCACCATTCATCATCCATTAGCATACAACAATGCATTTCACGCAAAATTAAAAGCATAATATTTATGTGACATGGTTGTGGCCCTAACACACTGATTCTCTCAAGCCAATGAGAGTATCAAAAACTGAACAAAGGGATTATACCGTCTTCTCCAAGCTGCTTCCCAATCTTGTCCTTTTATGGTTATCAATTCCTTGCCTCCTCAGTGAGATTACATTTACATATAAAGAAAGAATGTACAATTAGAGTTTAAAGAGAAAAGATTACATTGAGAATGTAGAGAGAAAAGCACGACATGCAGGCCGTATTCATAATAGCAAAATATAAACAATACATCACAGAACTAAACCATACATCACAGAACTAAGGCCACAACCATGCACCAGACACCATGCATCACAGAACATAATAATCAAAGAATATGTTGTTAAGATTTTATTTAGTTTATTTTTAAAAAGGATTGGTTTTGGGGGAATCATTTTTACCCTAAACAAGGCTGGCACGGGGGTCCCTTGCGGGGTAGCACCCTAGAGCAAAAAATTGCCTCATCATCCCTTGCCACTGCCAAAATATGAACTCTTCATGTTTTAAGAAACACTAACGCCACTGCAAACGACACAGGTGCATAAACTATTCATGCTTTGAGATACCCTAACGTCACCGCAAATCACATCTTTCCAGGGTTTTAATTGGTTCCAAACCGATGACTACCCTAGTGTGGCATTTGTATTAACAACTAACACATAAACGAATCCTTATATTGCAACTGTAGCAAAAATTATCACATGTGAATCTTTCTACCAAAAGAGCGAACATATCACAAATAGTTACATATCTTTCATAACCGAATTATGCTTTCGCAAGTGGCTCTGATACCATTGTTTGGTTTCGATGGTAGTCTCAGATCAAATACAAAGCAGAATAATTACAAAGAAATACCGAAACCTAGCCATGAATCCATGCGAAAACCATAAATCATATTTAAGAGTTATACCATGAAGATGGATCTACTATCTCCAGTTAATGTCAATCACAGCACTACAATATTGCTGTGCCTATACGGTATCGACACGAATGGATCAAATCATTCTTTCCCTCACGCCGCGGAGCTAGCTACGGGAAAGAAAATGTTCCTCACGATCTCTCTCTCTTACAATTTCTGTGACGGCTATGGTTTTCTCATGTATCACTTTTCTACAAATACGTATCTTATATATAGCTGCAGAAAATTAACTCTAAAAGAGTAATGAGGATGTCGGACTTACAATCTAACCTGGTTCAGATTCGTGTGTGGGCCTTTGAACTTTAGTCCGCCCATTTAATCTAATTGTATGTCCAACCAATGTCAGGAGTCGAAGACTTACTTGGATCCCCAATTAAATTCATCTTAGGAATTTAAATCTCAATTTCGATCCATTTTAAGTGTGTGACCCTGTATGTTCCCGTTATGTTGACAGTAATACTAAAATCATAATATAATATTACAAATAGTGAGCGGTATCTAGCAATACATCACTGCTACTCAAGTAACGAGAATGTCAGTGATTATGTAAAGCCCCGAGCCCGGCTTAGTTGTGCCCATGGCTACGTATGCGCGCACGCGAAAGAACGGACACAAAACTCTAGCCACGCCCACCACAGCCACCATCAAAAGGTGGATTAACCCTATAGGTGTAATGCCCTGATTTTTTATTTAATGAAAAATTATTTATTTTGCACGTAGTGTGCACGTGCAATATTTTTGATTAATATTTTCATCAAGATGAGTAAAGATATTTTAATATATGCTACAAAAGCCTTATTTTAATTACACTAAAAAGCCTTTTCTTAAAGCCCAAAATGTAATTTATTTATTTTATTTTAAAATAATTATTTTGGCCCATAAACTAAAGTCCATGGATTAATCTATATTTTTACACAACTTGTCATGTAGAATACAATCTAAAAGACTATTTTATTTTTATACAAAATTAAATGTACAATTTTGGGCCTAGTTGCATGCACGTGCACTCCACGTACACGTGCAATATGCACATTCTTCCCTAGGCCGGGAATGCTTCTTTTGGAGGCAGATTCAAAAATTATAATGGTGATCATGGTGGTGGTTACTTAGATGTGGGTAGTTATTGCAACTCCTACTTTCATCTTGGCCCTCCATCCTACAACCAACTAATTAATCCTAGCCCTCCATTCTATGTGATTTTTAGTATAAATACCCCCCCTCCCATGGCTAGTTATTTTGTGCTTAATATCCTTTCCAAATCTATAGTCTAATAGCATTATCTAGTAGTAGTTTGTGAGTTAAAAAGATTGATTTGTAAGCGGGATTGTGCTTGCATTCTACCAAGGAGGAGAGATGCCGGCTATTCAAGGAGGAGCTTTCGCTGGTGCTTTTGGAGCTTGTGTGCGCGCGTCTAGGAGGAGGTGCCCTCGTTTGCGAAGGACTTTTGTTGTTGTGTTTGTCTCTCCATACAAGGTGGGTAAATTTTCCGTATTTGTAATTAGGAATACATGCTAGATTAAATTAAATGAATGATGCATGAAAAATATTAATAAGAGTACACTCTTAATTGAAAATTGACTTATGAATTGATTGGAATGTGGGTGTGCAATTGTATGTGATTTGATTAGTAAAAATCTAAGTTTGTATGGATTAATTATAAGTATGGATTGTTAAAGAAAGTCTCATTATTCTACATCACAAATTATGTACACAAAGGTAGTAGATTGGCATTGCTACTTGATGTGATTAAATGGATCTTTGTGTTATATTGAAATGAATGAATTTGAGGTATAGATTAGTATGTTGGTAAAAGGTTAAAAACAGAGAATTAATGGGTGGTTTGCTAATAAAGAGATTAGTGGCATAAATTGTGAGAAATGTCGAAAAAGAATTCCCTGGTAAGTCGACTTAGGACCCTTTAAGTCGACTTATGCCCTCATTTAAGTCGACTTATGTTTTACAAGTCAACTTATGTTACTTTCTTGAAATCGTGAATATTTTTCCCTCTGGACAGTCGACTTACTACAATATAGTCGACTGGTACTGATGAATTTTTATAAACTTGAATGTTCTATTCTTCTAAAAACACATGGGATTTTTAAACATGATTTGGGAACTATTGCATGAAATAAAAGGTGATTTGAGAAAAAAAAAAGTGTAATTAGAACTATGGTTTTATAAGTGTATTTTTGGGAAAATTATACTTTGCAAAAAGAACTTGAAATGAAGAAGATTAATATAGTAAAGATTGAAGTGATATTATGTGATGGATGTGATTTATTCCTAATTGGGAGTAGTATGAAAAATATGAATTGTGAATACTCGTTAGTGAGGTAAAGTATTTCTCATTTTGAGAATAATGTGACAACTATGAAATGTGAATTATTCTCGTGGGAGAATAGTGCGACAAATTATGGTGTGAATAGAATGAAGGAATAATTCCTTAACTTGAGATTTTTAACCTGTTCAGTCGACTGAATGTGTGTGACAGTCGACTATATTGAACTTGAGAAATTACATAATTGCACTTTGCAGAACAGCCGACTGGGTTGAACGACAGTCGACTGCCCTGTACATGATAATGGAGATTTTGAATGCTGCGGAACAGCCGACTGACCATATGCAGCAGTCGACTCTTCCGAGCGATTATTGAAGAGCTTTATTTGACAAAACAAGTCGACTGGGTGAGCTCCAAGTCGACTGTTCAGAGTACTTTTGACATCTATGAAATTCTATGAATTGTTTTATGATAAAGATTGTGAATTTTGTGTGAATATTGGTCGTGACAGTAAACTCTATCATCTTTGCATGAACTCTTTTATACAAGAAATGAAGTGAATCATTATTTGAATTACGAAAGTTATATAAATTGTGGAACTATGGACATGAAAAAGAAAATCTGTTGAGATTATGAAATAAACTCATGAGCTGGAAGTGCTCAGATTATTTTAGTAATTGTGAATTGGAATTGAAATGAAAGAGTAGCTAAGTCTCCCCCGGCAGTTGAAAAGAAATTGAAATGAATTATTGAAATGAAAGACCAAGGTTGGTCATGTTGATGAATGAATAAGTCCGGTTTAGCGGAGAGGCTAACTCTAGAGCTTTGATTTTTGTTCATGATTCTAATAAAAACTAAGGATTAGTGCATAGTGAAGATGTGATGAAAGTAAGAGAAAAACATAAAGTATGAGGGCCATTGGATAGCGGCGAGAGCGTATCCCAGGAATTCCCATGATGAGTCTGGGTGAGGATACTACTCCAGAGTACCGTCCCGGTGGCGACGCTCGTGGGATGTTTGAAGACTACGGGTGGTGTCATGTCTATGGTGAGAACTGAATTACCACAGGATGTCTGCATGATGAGTCATGTCAGCGATGGGATTCCCTCCAGAGTGCCTAGACATGAGTTCGTAGGTCAGAAAACATCTAGGATACTTACCGTAGTTACAGTAGTAGATTAAGTCATGACGAGGGATTGAACCCTACAAAGATGAAGAACGATTAAGGGCTTGCCCTCGGACCTATGTAGTATGGGATGCATAGAATCCGAACAAGTGTGCATTAGTGTCATGTAACATAAATAAATGCATTAAGGACTAAGTGCACAATCACAAGACGACATCAATAGGGTAGTCCCTTTAGTTTGAAATGTGACAAGTTTGTGTTTGCTAAATATGGAAAATAAGTTATACTATTTCCGGCATAGAGAGGATGGCCGTGTATAATGATCGTCGGTTGAATAAACTGACGTACCCACAGTCTTATATGCAGGTAAATGTCTTGATACAGATTAAAGAGGAACAAATGCTTAAAGATGATACAATGTTGTTGTATATATGTTTCATTGTTGAAAATTTTACTTCCGCTGTGCAATGTAAATATAATATTGATGTAAACTCTGATGTAAAGTGAAAAGTTTGAATTTCCTTGTAAAATTGTACTAAAGAAAGTGAAAAGATCCTGTAGAACATCTCGAATTCAGTGTATTTGGGATTCGGGGCGTTACAATAGGTGACCTTTATCACTTAGTAATTCTTGTATATACTCTATTTCTCACTTATTCCCAACAATGTGGGACATTCCCTTCATGCCCAATTGCACAGCACCGCCTTCTCCACTCTCATTCATGCATTTTTTTGTCCATATGTGATTTATTAATTCCATAGCCCCATAGAACATTCTATAGGTTCGATCACTAATCCATTTAATCATGGCCCTATAGGATCCTTCTATTGGTCAACAACCAACTACTTTTTCTCACTCATACTATTGATTATATATATATTATTATATATTTCTATATAATATTATATATATACACATCTTAAGTACGGGGTGTTACACACACCTCCTTACGAACTCAGCGTCCTCGATGAGCCCGAGACTTGCAACATGATCCAGGATCCCTTTCTAGCCGATCTGGAGAGAACTACCCTAATTCTGCTAGTAGTACAGTCCCCTACTCAAGCAACTTGTACCAACCTCGCTCCATATCAAGCGTACATCTTGCACACACTCGGTGTCGAAAGTTGGCCGGCTCAGCTGTGCACATAGCTACGTGTGCGCGCACACGAAAGAACAGACACAAAACTTTAGCACGCCCACCACAGGATCCATCAAAAGGGGGGTATACCTATTAGGTGACCTTTATCATTTGGCAAATCTAATATAACCCACACTTTCTTCTACGACACAACCGATGTGGGACTAACTCCAGATCCTCCATGCCATGTCACCCCACCATGGCAGCCTACTTCTCACTTTCCTTCTTATATATATTTTGTCCTTTAGTGCAATATAATTGCCTAAGCCCCATAATCCTTTCTATGGGCTCTTTTAATGAATTCCATTAATTCATAGCCCCATAGAAACCTATATACCAACTGTAACGCCCCGGATCCCCTTTACCGAACATCCGTTACACAACCAGAATCTTTGCCTTCAAATGCATCTCAACACAATAATAACACGGAAATTTAAAAACTTTTTATTGCCAAATGAAGTCATTACATTATCAATTACGACCATTATCTTGTTCTTGAACAAGGAAAACAAAGTACACTAACTCATTACAACTTATTACAAAATATTTACAAACTCTATTTGTAAAGCTGTCAGCTGTCTTCCGAATGGTAATCAACTGATCACTGCCGAAACTCCACTGTGTGAAAATTCTGCTTCCCTTGGACTTGCCCCACTGCTTGAGTCTTTCGCTGCATGACTCTGATATTTCTACACCTGCTCGAATGGTAGGTGAGTACAGTGACCCTTTACTTGGATACCCGCATCCCCGATCCGGTTTCTAGCACCTAATTGAGTTGGCACATCATTACATATACTGACGCAATGCTGATAAGAAAACAATGATCTCCAACTAGCAATCACAACCAACTGTTGATTAAAAAAGAAATGTGCATCCTAATTTTCTAGTGTCAGTGTATGTCGTGTCCTGAAGTCTAATGCATAGTACACAATGTACGGAAGAGATATGCACTTAGTCTAATGTCACTAAGGCTTTGGACATGTATGCATCCCATACTACATATGCCCCAAATTAAGCTGTCTTCTCTAGTTTTAGGGTTCGAACCCTCGCCATGCAAATACATTCTACTATTGTACTTAAACTATTACTGATAGATACCTCGTTGCTGGTGAATCCTATAATTATTACCGCTAAACACAGTGGTCTCCCCTGTTTGCAACTAGTGACCCAATCCGGTCTGGATCACACCTATTGCCGTGATGATCTTACAGATACACAACCACATATCTATGACGTCGAAGATCCATGGGACAACAACCCCATGGTCCGTTCGTGTCCACTCAACATAAGAACATGATGGCCTCGAGGGTCTAATCCCCTTATCTGACAGGATCCCTCCTGTTCTTACCACCGGTCTTCAGGAATCAAAAGAGCAAGACACACCCTGCAGCATGTATCCCTAATGACAGGAAGAGACAACCCTGGTTATCACTGCCTAGTACTAGCTTTTAGAACAAGTCGGATTATAGGGATTCACCCCTAACATCAACTCGGTCTTCAAGTGAAAAGTAAAGAAATACAATCTGAAATAATATTGGTTGCAATAAACCTGCAAGTTGTCAAATCATGCATAGTGTCTAACGAATGATTTATCCCACACGGTTCTGTCAAAAATATCTAATCACGGCGAACCGACATTCATTGATTGTCAACATCTCTTCGACCTAATGTCCCCGGCGCGCGACCCTCAGCGAGTAGTACAACGATGCCCAAGGGAGTGCCTCATACCCGGCAATAGAGGTGAACACACACAATTTACTAATATCCAGTCATTGACAGACCTAGGCATCAACGCATTGTAGAGGAGGAAGATAACCTAGGCTATCAACCCCTAAACACCGGCAATCCGATCTGCATCGGTCGCCACCACCTCCGTCTTAGGTCTTATCCAGTATTTCGGTCTGTGGGCAACCTTCCTTCGGTAAACGATCCGACGGTGCACATGAATATCATTATTCCTCAAGGTGAAAACAAATCAATCGCAATACTTGCCGAATGGGTTGGAAGTCCTATGGTATCACAACCTAGACCTAGCTCATAATCACAATACTGCAGTATGCAGAAAATTTCATAATTTATGCCACACATATTGGAATCCAACAAAATTTGCCTTTTTAGAAAGGTGGGAACCTCTACTATAGTTTCCTAGTTGACAACTCCCTCAAATTCCTTACAGAACGAAAATTTCCTGATTTCAAACACATGCTTGAAATCAACAAAGAAAGAAGGTTGCTGAAACTTATAACATTCATAACTTCCAAAATACAACTTGGAATTGCATGATATTACATATTCTGGAAAGCTAAGACCCTATACTACAATTCTCTAGTTAACCATTTCTTCAAATTTAGCCATCTAGAAGCTATAAAATCTCTATATGTTCTCAGCTGTACATTCTTCCATACAATTTGCTGCACCTTGCCATTATCATAAAAACTTGCTCACTTATCGGAATTACTCGATTTTAGATTCTATATGGGAGTTTCTACTACAACTTACTAGTTGATCACATTCTCAGATTCATCCGTTAAAGCACTCTAAAACTCCAATTTCTATCAGGTTACACACAGGGAAATGAGTTCCTCTACAAAAACCAAGTTATTCAATTAAGATTGGTTCTGACCCAACTTAGAAAAATCATAACTTTTGCTATACAAACTGGAATTGCATGATTCAAAAATTTTGGAAAGCTACGACTCTCTAATACAAATCTATAATTGATCATTCTTCCAAATTCTCAACACATAATTTCAGAATTCCACAACTTCACTGATTGCTCAAAAGGCTGAACTGAACTGAACATACAGTACTCAAAAGTCAATTTGATTCAACCATAAGTCCAATACTTATGAAATTTTAGATTAACTAACTATACATGTACAGCCTAACATACTCAAAAATTACATTCAAATTCATAATACACAGAGACTTATGGCTCTTCAAGCTTAGCATAAAACTTCCTTCTATTTTCAGATATGTCTACCTCCCTATACAAATTATTTTTAAAACTTCATCAAATGTTATCTAACAATTCTAAAATTTCATAATCATGATGTAGACTCATACTAAAAACTACAGTAAAAATTGCATTACAAGATCATGCACCCAAAAGTATTTATGACTTAATGAACTTCACTTCCCAAACAGAGCTGAACCAACTTTTGGTTCTGGACCAGTTGTCAATCCATATTTTTTTGAAGTATCAAACGAACTCAGAAAAATGTGAAATTCGGAACTATGGTTTTTAACACATTCAAGAACACCTAGTAAAAATTTGAGCTTAAAATACCCAACCAATCCTGAGATGTGATTTTTGGAAGAGCACCTAAGTTTCATAAACCCGGTAGATTTTCCACTGTTCACTGTTCGAAAATAAAGTAATTGTTTGAGTTGCTAAAAAAACATAGAAAAATATGAAAAAATTAGAGGATTCTCTAAACTCATCCTAGAACATGCTACAAAATCAAATCCTAAGCCATTTGCATGGTATAAATTATTAAGCCACACCATCACATACACAAAAACAACTAGTTTAGAGTTTGGGAACATCCACCCTATTCTTTTGAGTTGGAAAGATGAAATCTTGCAACTTCCTATAGCTTGCTTCTTCTCCTTCAAGCTCCAAAGCATAACAAATGAAACTCTCTCCTTCTGTCTTCTCTTCCTTTTTTTTGAAACAACTAGAAGAAGAAAAAGAGGAATGAGAAGATGAAGGAAGATGGATTTTAATAGAAATGGATTGGGAGTAGGTGGAGGGTGGGAATTTGGAGGTGAGGGGTGAGTGTGATGGAGGGTGTGGATGAGAGCCAACACAACTCCCATGAAGTTTCCTAGCAACTTCACATGCTCACTTCTCCACCACAAACTTGGAATATTTTGAGCCATAGGATCTCATCAAGATCTCATCCTAGATCTCATCAATTCTCAATTAGAACTAGGGTTCCTAACCATAGGTTTAGGTCGAAGAACTTTAACCCTAGTGTTAAGCAAACCCGAACCCGAAATGAAAAACAATGTGTGATCTTTTATAATTCAAATTAATATTTGATATCTATAGCAAAAGTGTGTTTAAATATTTAAATTATAGAATATACATGGTCATACTCACAGTCAAAGCAATTATAGATCGTATATCATATACAATCCAATATGATCCAAATCAAGTATATATATATATATATATATATATATATATATATATATATATATATATATATTACTTAAAATAAGATAATCTGAATTTATAAAAATATGTTTATAAAAATTAATATTAGAAAAATACATAATCGCGTGAAATTCTAAACTGCACACAGATTATAATGCAAAATAGCTATATACTATTTTGCAGGGTGTTACATTACTCCCTCCTTAGAATCGTTCTGTCCTCAGAACGACGCTAAAGGAGAAAAATAGCAGACAATCATCAATGATCATAAGATACTTTCCTTGATCATCTCCAATTCCTCGAGGAACATCCTCGACAACTGACTTTCAAAGTACTCAACACCGGCTCACAAGCCTCAAGCGCTGAATGCATCATTCCATCCTGGAGATCAATCTTATCATATGGATCATTTTCGGACCTGTCTCATCCCGCATCCACCGTACTGGGGATGAATCACCTTGGGGGATGTCACTCTCATCCTGGACTACTAGAGATCAATCCTTCTCCACAGAACTTTTTGGGGCCTATTTAATCCCACATTCTAGAATATTAGGGAATATCTCGCTCCATTGATTATTCTGGAGCCTCCCTTATCCTTGAATTTCCTTGTGGGTATTACTCTCGTCCTCGGAATACTGGAGACCAATCCCTCTCCACAGAACTTTCTGGGGCCTATTTCATCCCTCGTTTCGGAATACAGGGGATTATCCCACTCCTTGGATCATTCTAGAGTCAATGTTCCACTAGCCTTCTTATAAATGTGGCTCTCGTCTCTGGAATACTAGAGACCAATCCCGCTCCACAGAATATTCTGGGGCCTATTTTATCCCACGTCTGGAATACTGGGGAATATCTCACTCTCTAGATCATTCTGGAGCCAACGTCACACAATCTTTCCCCATGAGTATCGCTCTTGTCCCTGGAATACTAGAGACCAATTCCTACTCCACAAATCATTCTGGGGCCGATTTCATTCCTCGTCTGGAATACTGAGGAATGTCTCACTCAATGGATCATTCTGGAGCTGACATCTTACTCCTTATACAAGATCTTCGCATGCCTCCTAGCTCCCAGTTGCTGCACTTGAGGGTCGGTGCCCACTCCCTCTTTAGAAAAAGAACGATGTTTTACCAGAGAGAAGGCAAAAATTTCAGCTTCATGCCCTCTCAAAAAAAAGTGCACAAGACAAGAGATGACGAAATGCTAAAAAAAATTCCATGCTTTATAAAAAATCACAATATTTTGATACAGAAAATATTACAAGTTCATCATCCATGGCTTGCAAAAATACAACCAACAAAATATATTACTACTTCTGGACCATGATAGCCCATACCACTTCATACTTCTTTTCAGCTTACCAGTTAAGCTGAAGCTTGTCCCCGCCGAACAAGTTTCTTCCCTTTATCGACCACCTTCCATATCTGGTCATTGGGGTTGCCTTGGAGCTGTAGACAATTCGATTTCTTGTGCCCGGCTTTTCCGAAGTTATAACAAGCGTCCGTCTAGGCTCTCTTTAGGCATTGGCTCTTGAAATGACCTTGTTCCTTACAAAAGTAACACACCACCATCTGGCTAGTCCCTTTGCTGGTGTTAAGCTTTCTAGACTCGTGAGTTGAGTTCTTCGTGTCATGGTCAGATGTGAGAATATACTTCTTCCTCTTTTTCCTCGTCTCAGCCTTGTCTTGATTTTGCTGGTTCTGGTTCATGTCTAATTCAATTGCGGCTGCCCGTCGAAACAACTTTTCAAATATTCGAATGCACAACGACACTACTTGGTTCTAAGTCCAGGCCTCAGTCCCTGCTCAAACCTCTTGGCCTTCTTCACTTCGTCTTGCACCATTTCTAAGGCATAACGAGATAGCTGAGTAGATTCGGTTTCATATTCTCAGACGGTCATACCTCCCTACTTTAGATTTTGAAATTCCATTGCCATTTCTTCTTGTACATCTAGGGGGAAATAATGTTGTTTAAACTCGTCCAGGAGGCCCTCCGATTCTATGGGTCCTCTTCCCATACTTCGTTTCACAGACTGCCACCATACCCCGACATCTTTTTCTAGTATAATTGTGGCTAGTCGGACCTTACTGTCGTTTGGTGTCATCACAACTTCGAACACTGTCTCTTCTTGACGAATCCAATTGTCAGCCGCATCTGGATCTGCCAGGCCCTCGACGACAGGCGGCTTCATCTTGTTAAAATATTCTACCATTTTGACTGGGTCGACTTCGTTATTCTCCTTGTTCCTTCTTTGAGCACCATGTTGTGGTATGGTATTCCTACTTGCTTCGACGAATTTTCCAATTATCTGGTATACACGGGTAAACTCTGCTTCAACATTGAAGTTGGTGTTGTCGGTCCTACTGCCCTCGCCCTCAGCCATTCCGCGGTGGTTGTTTCTGATTCTTCTGGACATCCTTCAAAGAAAGAAAACACACAAGGTTAGTTCTGAATGTAGGGAAGATCATAAACATATGTGAAAAAGTGCAACAATTATGGTTTTGATCATCCTACAATCCGAACTAAACCCAACTATACAGCATTTTAAGTCAAATTTCCAATTGTATTAGACAGCAATTTGAAGTCAGCTCTGATACCATTTGTAACGCCTCGAGCACGGCTCAACTGCACACACAGCTACATGTGCGCGCACACGAATGAACGGACACAAAACTCTAGCCACGCCCACTACATGCACCATCAAAAGGGGGTATACCCATTAAGTGACCTTCATCATTTGGCATATCTAATTTAACCCACACTTTCTTCTACCACACAACCGATGTGGGACTAACTCCACATCCCCATGCAACGTCACCCCACCATGGCAGCCTACTTCTTACTTTCCTTCCTATATATATTTTTTCCTTTAGTGCAATAAAATTGCCTAAGCCCCATAATCCTTTCTATGGGCTCTTTTTAATGAATTCCTTTAATTCATAGCCTCATAGAAACCTATATAGGACAACCACTTTCTTCTCACATATTTAATTTTATTATTATTATTATTATTTTATATATATATATATATATATATATATATATATATATATATATATATATATATAAATTAATTAATATTTCTATATAATATTATGTATATACCTGCTTAAGTACGAGGCATTACAGATTAGACATAACATATCCATGACCAATGTTACCATGTAGTCTAGTCCCTATGTCCAGATATCTTAATTGACCACAAGACATAGAGCGTGTCACCCTTGTATAGTTCAATCTTTACTAAAACAAATGAGCTCAATATCTCATATTAACTCATTTGAGCATGACCATGCATTTTGCAGTCTCACTCAATGAAGGGGCCCATAGATATCGCTCAAGTTATGTAAGCGGGATAAATCCTATCTAAATCATTCACATCCCTCCGCATGATTTGTAGTATATCCAATAGTCGACTTTATAATCACCTTATTACAGTCAACATTTGACGATATTAAAACATATAACTTCTCATGTAGGGAACCGTAGTGACTTCTAGTCAAAAGACTACATACACCATGGTCACTGTGAGAACCGCTTATGACACTCACGTAACGATTCATGCAGCGTTCTCATGGTAGGTCAGTCCTGTACATTATTACTCTAATATGTACCCATGTGAAAACTTGATATCTCATATCCATGACCGTGAGATATGGTTATCAATGTACACACATACTAGTCTCTATGCATTACTGTTGTCGTAATTTACAATAATACTTGACTAGGAACAGTTAAGAATAGTGCTCTGATTACAACTAATAGGATCTCACAATCAAGTCATGCACTTGATATCTCATGGTATTGAACCTACTATTCTAAGGACTTTATTATGTTCATTTAATCACAATAAACAACACAAAAAATGAAATGCCTAATATATGAAATAAATATCATGATATAATGTAAACTAGTATTGTCAATACACAACTGGCCTCTAGGGCATACACCAACACTTCATACCGCGGTGCTAGTTGCGGGAAAGGGATGTTCCTCCTCACGATCCCACTCTCTCACTTTCTGTGATGGCTAGGATTTTTTTTACGTGTCTTTTTTCACAGATACATATCGTATATATATGTGCAGAAAACCAACCTTAAGAGTGAATGAGATTGTTGGGCTCACAATCTGACCTGTGTAAGATTCATGTATAGGCTTTTGAACTTCAGCGGCCCATTTAATCTAATTAAATGTCCAACCAATGTCAGGAGTCCACGTCTTACTTTGATTCCTAATTAAATTTATTTTATGAATTTAAATCCCAATTTCGATCTATTCTAAGTGTGTGACCCTGTAGGTTCTCATTACGTTGATAGTAATACTAAAATCATATTCGAGTATTACAAATAGTGAGTGATATTTAGTAATACATCATTGCTACTCAAGTAACGGAAAATGTTAGTGATTTGACATAACATATTCGTGACCAATGTTACCATGTAGTCTAGTCCTTTTATCCATATACTTCAATTAACCACAAGCTATTGAGCGTGTCACCCTTGTATAGTTCAATCTTGGGTTTCTTGATGTCCGAGTAGACTTACTAAAACAAATGAGATCAATATCTCATATTAACTCATTTGAGTATGGCCATGCATTTTGCAGTCTCACTCAATCAAGGGTCCTGTAGATATCGCTCCTATTATGTAAGAGCAGAAAAATCCTATCTAAGTTACTCACATCCCCCGCATTATTTGTAATATATCCAATAGTCGACTTTGTAATCACCTTATTACATTACAGATATTGTTTGACGGCATTGAAACATATAACTTCTCATGTAGGGAACCGTAGTGACTTCAAGTCAGAGGACTATATACATCATGATCACTGTGAGAACCGCTTATGACACTCACGTAACGATCCATGCAGTGTTCTCATGGGGGGTCAGTTCAGTACATTATTACTCTAATATGTACCCATGTGAAGACTTGATATCTCATATCCATGACTAGTTAGAATGATTATCTGTCTAAGCACACACTGTCTCTATGTATTATCGTTGTCCTAATTCACAATAATACTTGATTAGGGACATTTAAGAACAATGTTCTGATTTCAGCCAATATGATCTCACAATTATGTCATGCACTTGACATCCCATGGCATTGAACTTACTATTCTAAGGACTTCATTATGTTCATTTATCTCACAGTAAATAACACAATAAATGAAATTCCTAAATTGAAATAAATGCCTTGATACAACATAAACTAGTAATGTCAACACACAATTGGCCTCTAGGGCATACACCATCAATTAGAACTCCCCAAGGGAGTTTTCAAGTCGTTTATGAACCGGTTGATGAACTTGAGGTGATCTCCTTCTCTAAAAAGGATTCAACCAAGAGTTTTTTGAGTAGGCAAGGCTCTCCCTCACCAAGTCAAAGAATATATCAATGAATGCATTAGAGGGAACCAAGACCTATTCACCTAATCCGTTGCTGACATGTTTGGTATCTTGGAGGAGTTAATAATGCATCGACTTCGTGTCAATCCCAAAGCCAATCTGGTCCTTCAGAAATGCGTCAAGTTCGCCCCTGATATATAGCAGATCGTCAAGGAAGAAGTTGAAAAACTTCTAATCGCCTGCTTCGTCCAAGAAGTCAGCTACTCTGAGTGGTTGACAAATGTGGTGATGGTAAAGAAAGCCAATGAAAAATGGAGAATCTGCATCGACTTCACCAACTTGGACAAAGCATGCTCGAAGAACCTATTTCCTCTCCCAAATATCGACGCCCTGATCAATGCCTCATCTGGCCATGAACTCTTGAGTTTCATGAATGCCTTCTCAGGATATAACCAGATCAGGTTGTTCGCTCCCGATATTCCGAAGACATCCTTCATCATCGACATAGGCCTTTATTGCTACCGTGACATGCCCTTCGGACTGAAGAATGTCGGAGCCACTTATCAACACCTTGTCAACAAAGTCTTCAAGGAAAATATCGGAAAGAAGATGGAAGTCTATGTAGACGACATTTGGGTGAAGAGCCTTAGTAAATGAGACCATGTTGATAACCTCCAGGAAGACTTTGGGGGCTAAACCCCTTTAAGTTCCCCTTCGGGATGTCACTAGGAAAATTCCTAGTGTTCATGGTTAGCTAGAGAGGAATCGAAGTCAACCTAGAGAAGATCTGAGCCATACTGGACATGGCTTCTCCATCCAGCATTAAGGAAGTACAAAGACGCACAAGACGCCTCGCCGCCATCAGATGATTCCTCTCCAAATACAGGGAGAAGTGTCTCCCATCCTTCAAAACACTCAGGGGAATGAAAGACTTTGAATGGGGACAATTACAGCAAGGAGTCTTTGAGAACCTCAAGGCTTATTTCGTCAATCCCCTGCTTCTAAGTTAGCCCAAGTTAGGAGAGATACTCTCCCTCTACCTTGCAACTTCTTATCAGACTCTCAGTGTCGTCTTGGTGAGAGAAGAGGACTTGACCCAAAAGTCGATATACTCTGTAAGTAAAGTTCTCCATGATGCCAAGCTCCGTTACTCAAAGATGTAGAAGATGGCCTACGCCCTGATCTTGGCTGCTCGCAAGCTCCGTCCATACTTCCAAGCACACTCAGTCGTAGTGTTCTCTGACCAACCTCTTAAATAGGTGCTAAACAAGTCGGAGAGCTCTGGGAGGCTTATGAAATGGAATGTTGAATTAAGCCAGCACAACATCAGCTAACGGCAGAGGATGGCCATCAAAGCACAGGCTCTAGATGAATTCATAGTAGAGAGCACCATCCCTGGAGTATCTACGTCGATGGATTCCCATGTATCGGGGGAAGCGGGGCCGGAGTTGTAGAACCTCGTATGTTCAAATATTATTTGAAAATGAATTTAAATGATTTTCTGGAGATTTAATGAATATTTTTCTAAAAGATTTATCTTTTTACACGTGCAGAACACGTGCAAATACTTTCTTGAGGAGTTTGAAAGTCAAGTTTTCTTCATGAAAAATCATTATTTAATATTTGGAATTTATTTATTATTTTTCCAGATCTTCTGAAATTAATTGGACCTATTTGCAATTTTTGAGAAAAGAAGGACCTTTTTGCAAATTTGACATTTCAAGGATTAAAATGCAAAATATATTTTCTGGACATTTTGAACAGTACCGGTTGGGATTTAGGATCATATTTTATTTTTAAATCCTAATTTTAATGAATTTTAGATGAATTTCCAAGAATAGGACTATATATGTAAAGCTATGTTTTGGACGGACCATTTTGCAAATGCATTCCTAAACGCTAAAAACAGTATTTCCGACCTATATAAAGAGAATTGCAGCCGTCATTCGCTGCATAACCCAGGTTTCATTATATTATTATTTTCTTGGTGATTGAAGAGGAAGATTTGGATCTCGCAAAAGGAAGACTCTTTCGTTGGATCCTTTCAATCCAAAGGTGAGTGATATGAACTTTGCTTTGTGATTTGGTTTATGCGAATGATTGTTTGTTGCTTGTTTGACATGTTTGTTTATTTAGTGTATTTTGTATGAGAACGATACAATGGTTAATGGTTTATTATGTATGTGAAATCTATGAACGTTTAGTAGATCTTGATTAATGAATTCTTTATTGCTTGAAAGCATGTTAAGATTTGAGTATGATTATGACAATAAGGGATTGGATGGATGAACATCTGGATCTCGCGATTACAAATCAGATTTTGGTTTTGAGTTGTGAAAGAAATTTAGTATTGAGAAATCCTAATAGAAGAATTAGGAGTTAAGCAAATGAGAATTTAGTTTTGAGAGTGACTGAATACTGGGTATCCGATCTGTAGTATTGAGTTTTATTGATAGTTGGATATATTCTACGGTGTGAGAGTCGTTGATATCTGGGGTTGGGTATATTCTGCGGTGTGAGAATCACTGTTAGTGATTGAATACCGGGTATCCGATCTGCAGTTTTGAGAGTGACTGAATACCGGGTATTCGATCTGTAGTATTGAGTTTTATTGACAGTTGGATATATTCTGCGGTGTGAGAGTCATTAAACTCTGGGGTTGGGTATATTCTGCGGTGTGAGAATCACTGTTAGTGATTGAATACCGGGTATCCGATCTGCGGTGTTGAGAGTGACTGAATACCGGGTATCCGATCTGTATTATTGAGTTTTATTGACAGTTGGATATATTCTGCGGTGTGAGCGTCATTAAACTCTGGGGTTGGGTATATTCTGCGGTGTGAGAATCACTGTTAGTGATTGAATACCGGGTATCCGATCTGCGGTGTTGAGAGTGACTGAATACCGGGTATCCGATCTGTAGTATTGAGATGACCGATAACCGAATATTGGCAGCGAACAGTCGACTGGTCCATTAAGTTGTCGACTGTGCCGCACCATTGAGCTGTAATTGTTTGAGAAGGATTCTTCTGACACTTCGTTAAGCTATCCCTGATGTTTTCATGTCTTACTGTCATTTCTTACTTCGCAATACATGTTGAGTTTATGTTATTCTCGTTCAGTACACATTGTTTAAGAATCTATGCTTATTGTTCATTTATGTTGTTTGTTGGTTTATATCACTCACACCATTTATGGCTGACCCCTTTAGTTTGGGGGTTAGGGATCATTTCTAGCCTCATGTGTTGCAGGTTGCTGCTTAGAGTTTGGGGGTTGTACGCTTGACTTAGCTTGGAGATTATAAGTAATGTAGTAGAGCCTTGTGTAATTTTTGTAAAGAGAAGTATTGTAAAAGAATGTCTTAAATTCAAGGTGTTTGTATTTCCGCTGCATTCGAAAAAGATTGTTGTAATAAAATTGGAATAAAATTATTTGTGTTTTTGGACTATGTGTACTGTTACATTGAAGTTGATGCTGGGATTAGTGCCACATATTTTCTAAGTTATCATATTAGAAATTCGGGGCGCTACAGATTGGTATCAGAGCATGCTTCAATGGTAATAATAGACATAGTATGAAAACCAACCTAGGTGTGGACACTAGAGAGTGAGTACCTAGGTGTGGACATTAGAGTGAGTATCACATTAAGTTAAAAACATGATGTTTGGCTTGGGGTATGGTTATGGTTTTGCCATAGGGTATTGATTTGAGTGTGAATTGTGTGAGATGCTCTAACTTTTCCCTCGTTTTGCAGTATTCAGAATGGTTGCACCCAGAGGCAGGAATGGTGGTAACAATGAGGATGGATCTGGTAGTTCTCGAGGAACGGGAATTGATCTTGAGGCTGAATTCGCCAAGGTGTACCAGACCCTGAATGCGCTGATGGCATTCAACTTGGCGCAGCAGCAGAATCAACAGCAGGCTCAACAGCAGAATCAGTAGCCAAATCATGGAGCTGGACAGGGAATGGTTAATGCCGATCCTATCAAGCAGATCGAGTCCTTTAAGAGGATGAGGCCGCCAGTCTTTGAGGGGCAAACTGATCCAACCGCAGCTGACGACTGGATCAGGAGGATGGAGACGATCTTCGAGGTATCGGAGACTCCGGCAGCCAACAAGGTGAAGTTGGCTACGATGCAGCTGGAAAAGGACGCTGGTGTCTGGTGGGAGTCGTTGAAAAGGACTTTGGGAGATCATTCGATGACTTGGGAAGCTTTTCTGGAGGAGTTCAGAGATCGCTTCTTTCCCCTAGATGTTCAGGAGAAGAAGGCGACCGAGTTCCTGAACCTTCAGCAGGGCAGCATGACCGTGCGGGAGTATGAGACCAAATTTGCTTAGCTTTCGAGGTATGCACCAGAGTTGGTTGTCGACGAGGCAAAGAAGGCCAAGAAGTTTGAGCAGGGCTTGAGGCCAAAATTGAGGTCGAGAATGATTCCGTTGGGCATCAGAAGGTTTGACAAGCTGGTCAGGAGAACAGCTATGACCGAGGAAGACATGGACCAGTCTCAGGAGAAGCAAGAGACCGGGAACAAGAAAAAGAGGCCAGCAGATGGTCAGAATGGGAAGGAATTTCCAGTGAAGCAGGGCAAGTCTAGTGATCCAGTGCAGAAGGCACCGGCAACTCAGGAAGTAACTTGTTTTTACTGCAGGAAGGCAGGTCATTACAGGTCAGCGTGTCCGAAGTTGGCAAAGCAGACTTGTTTTCATTGTGGTCGTGAAGGGCACATTCGACCAATCTGTCCGCAGCTGAGGAAAGACGGGGCAGGGAAAGGCAAGGAGCTGAGGCAGGGACGAGTGTTCGCATTGACTGAGGAGGATGCGGGTAACTCAGGAATGTGATCCATGTGTGCAAGAATTTAGAAATTTATTCTTTTGTATTAAGTAAAACTTTTATTTGGAGAATAATTGAAGATTGAGTATTTTTCTTCATGTAACAAGATTTATTTGGATTAATGGAATAAAGACAAAGTTTTATTTGATACTGTTTTCTTGCATAAAATTGTGTCACCCATTTATTGCTAGTCTTAAGTGTGGAGCTTAAGGTGTTTCCAAGCAAGGTCTTGAGGTGGTTATCCTTAGTCATGTCCTTTCTAAGGAGGGAGTGGCCACCGATTCTCGGAAGGATGAAGCAGAAGGTCAGATGTGGATGCAGGAGTTCAGAGGTTGTTGCAGCGAGGCTTCCGATGGCAAGTTATCGGTGTTGCGCAGCGGAAGTTTGTTTTTCTGAATTCTTTGCACGATTGTGTTTCTTCTGTATGATGTATTTCTTTTGATGGAATGCGTTCTTTGGTGTGACTGTATTTCCTAAAATTATGCTTCTATCCATGAGTTTTCATTCTTGGTTGGTGTGTTTGTTTGGACTCCATTAGCAGTAGTTCTGAGGACAAAACTCTTCTAAGGAGGGTGTGATGTAGAACCCCGTATTTTCAAATATTATTTGAAAATGAATTTAAATGATTTTATGGAGATTTAATGAATATTTTTCTAAAAGATTTATCTTTTTACACGTGCAGAACACGTGCAAATACTTTCTTGAGGAGTTTGAAAGTCAAGTTTTCTTCATGAAAAATCATTATTTAATATTTGGAATTTATTTATTATTTTTCCAGATTTTTCTGAAATTAATTGGACCTATTTGCAATTTTTGAGAAAAGAAGGACCTTTTTGCAAATTTGACATTTCAAGGATTAAAATGCAAAATATATTTTCTGGACATTTTGAATAGTACCGGTTGGGATTTAGGATCATATTTTATTTTTAAATCCTAATTTTAATGAATTTTAGATGAATTTCCAAGAATAGGACTATATATGTAAAGCTATGTTTTGGACGGACCATTTTGCAAATGCATTCCTAAACCCTAAAAACAGTATTTCCGGCCTATATAAAGAGAATTGCAGCCGTCATTCAATGCATAACCCAGGTTTCATTATATTATTATTTTCTTGGTGATTGAAGAGGAAGATTTGGATCTCGCAAAAGGAAGACTCTTTCGTTTGATCCTTTCAATCCAAAAGTGAGTGATATGAACTTTGCTTTGTGATTTGGTTTATGCGAATGATTGTTTGTTGCTTGTTTGACATGCTTGTTTATTTACTGTATTTTGTATGAGAACGATACAATGGTTAATGTTGTATTATGTATGTGAAATCTATGAACGTTTAGTAGATCTTGATTAATGAATTCTTTATTGCTTGAAAGCATGTTAAGATTTGAGTATGATTATGACAATAAGGGATTGGATGGATGAACATCTGGATCTCGCGATTACAAATCAGATTTTGGTTTTGAGTTGTGAAAGAAATTTAGTATTGAGAAATCCTAATGGAAGAATTAGGAGTTAAGCACATGAGAATTTAGTTTTGAGAGTGACTGAATACCGGGTATCCGATCTGTAGTATTGAGTTTTATTGACAGTTGGATATATTCTGCGGTATGAGAGTCGTTGATCTCTGGGGTTGGGTATATTCTGCGGTGTGAGAATCACTGTTAGTGATTGAATACCGGGTATCCGATCTGCGGTGTTGAGAGTGACTGAATACCGGGTATCCGAACTGTAGTATTGAGTTTTATTGACAGTTGGATATATTCTGCGGTGTGAGGGTCATTAAACTCTGGGGTTGGGTATATTCTGCGGTGTGAGAATCACTGTTAGTGATTGAATACCGGGTATCCGATCTGCGGTGTTGAGAGTGACTGAATACCGGGTATTCGATCTATAGTATTGAGTTTTATTGACAGTTGGATATATTCTGCGGTGTGGGAGTCGTTAAACTCTGGGGTTGGGTATATTCTGCGGTGTGAGAATCACTGTTAGTGATTGAATACCAGGTATCCGATCTGCGGTGTTGAGAGTGACTGAATACCGGGTATCCGATCTGTAGTATTAAGTTTTATTGACAGTTGGATATATTCTGCGGTGTGAGAGTCATTAAACTCTGGGGTTGGGTATATTCTGCGGTGTGAGAATCACTGTTAGTGATTGAATACCAGGTATCCGATCTGCGGTGTTGAGTGTGACTGAATACCGGGTATCCGATCTGTAGTGTTGAGTTTTATTGACAGTTGGATATATTCTGCGGTGTGAGAGTCATTAAACTCTGGGGTTGGGTATATTCTGCGGTGTGAGAATCACTGTTAGTGATTGAATACCGGATATCCGATCTGCGTTGTTGAGAGTGACTGAATACCAGGTATCCGATCTGTAGTATTGAGATGACCGATAACCGAATATTGGCAGCGAACAGTCGATTGGTCCATTAAGCAGTCGACTGTGCCGCACCGTTGAGCTGTAATTGTTTGAGAAGGATTCTTCTGACACTTCGTTAAGCTATCCCTGATGTTTTCATGTCTTACTGTCATTTCTTACTTCGCAATACATGTTGAGTTTATGTTATTCTCGTTCAGTACACATTGTTTAAGAATCTATGCTTATTGTTCATTTATGTTGTTTGTTGGTTTATATCACTCACACCATTTATGGATGACCCCTTTAGTTTTGGGGTTAGGGATCATCTCTAGCCTCATGTGTTGCAGGTTGCTGCTTAGAGTTTGGGGGTTGTACGCTTGACTTAGCTTGGAGATTATAAGTAATGTAGTAGAGCCTTGTGTAATTTTTGTAAAGAGAAGTATTGTAAAAGAATGTCTTAAATTCAAGGTATTTGTATTTTCGCTGCATTCGAAAAAGATTGTTGTAATAAAATTGGAATGAAATTATTTGTGTTTTTGGACTATGTATACTGTTAGATTGAAGTTGATGCTGGGATTAGTGCCACGTATTTTCTAAGTTATCATATTAGAAATTCGGGGCGCTACAGGAGTTACCTTGATAGGCCTAGACGAGTTCACCCTCCAGTGTTTATTTTGCCTCAACTTTCGAGCTTCCAACAATGAAACAGAGTATGAAGCACTAATTGCGGACTTCCTCTAACCCCAAAAAGCGGGAGCCAGGCACAACAAGGTGTTCTGCAACTCTCAATTGGTAGTGAACCAAGTCGAGGGGGACTATGAAGCTAGGGATGACCATATGATAAAGTATCTAGCATATGTAAGGAGACTCCTAGTTGCATTCCATGAGACAGAGGTCACTCACATCCCTCGCTAAGAAAATGGGTAAGTAAATGCCCTCTCCAAGATAGGATCCTCCTCTTTCGTAGGACTTGACCACACTATTCTTATTAAGTTCCTACCCAAGCCCAACATCGAATAGGACGTCTCAGAGCTCATGGCCATCACTCCTCCAGTACTTGAGAACAACTGGATGTAACCTCTGTACGACTTCCCCGAAAAGGGAATCCACCCTTGTGATCCCAAAGAAGCCAGAAAAATCCAAGTGAGGGAAAAAAAATACACACTCGTCAAAGGAGTCAAGTACAAACGCTCGTACTCTCTGGTAGATGTTGGATCTTACCTGTGGTGCCTCTCCCCTGAGAAGGCCCAGTATGCCTTGAAAGAAGTACATGAAGGGATCCCTCTCCCGTAAGATTCTTAATCATGGATATTTTTGGTCTACACTCCTCAACAATGCTCAAGAGTACGTCCGTCAGCGTGCATCCTGCAAGAGATTCTCATCAATCAAGCGGGCACCCCAGGTCAAGCTAAGTTCTATGTCGAGCCCAATCCCCTTCGCTATGTGGGGGATGGATTTACTTGGACATTTCCTCTAGCAACTTGGCAACGAAGCCTCATTGTAGTTGCCATTGATTAATTTTCCAAGTGGATTGAAGCCAAACCACTAGAAACCATCACGGAGCACAGAGTTCAACCATTATTTTGGAGGAACATCACCTACCAATTTGGCATCCCCCGAATCCTAGAAACAGACAATGGAACTCAGTTTGCCACTAAAGCATTCTTTAAATTCTTTACTGACCTAAGCATCCAGCAACGATTCTCCTCCATCTCCCACCCTCAATCCAACAGCCCAGTAGAGAACGCAAACCGACAGATATTAAATGGCTTAAAGAAGAAACTCGTTGAATCCCCCAAGGGGTTATGGGTCGAAGAGCACCCAAGTGTACTCTGGTCCTACAAGTCCACTAAGAGAACACCAACAGGAGAATCTCTTTTCAACCTCACTCACGGCTCCGAAGCACTAATCCCCCTTGAAGTTGGACTACCATCTCCCTGCCTGCAATCCTTTGACGAAGAAAAGAACTTCATTGATCTAGGAGGCAACCTCTGTAATACCCCAGGTTTTCAATGAACAGTCGACTGGTTGGATTAGCAGTCGACTGGTCTGCGCGGATTTGAGAATTTGAGATTGAGATTGAGAAATATAGTCCCACATGGGAAGTATACAAAAACTAATTTGAGTATAAATATAATTGCCTATGATCAAGAGTCACCAATCCGGTTAACCACCTTTTGAGAGGCAGCCTGTGGTGGGCAGTTGTACTACATAGTATCTAATTTGTATTTCATAAAAATATTAAAATTGTCTGAGTATTGGGGCGGGGCGTTACAACCTCGACTTCATCGAGGAAGTTCGCGAGAAATCCGCCGTGAGGAGACTCATTTATCAGCAAAGGGTAGAGAAATTATACAAAAAGAAGGAGACCTGGTCCTCCGGAAACTAGAAATCTCTGATCTCCACAAGAAGGGCAAGCGCCCCCAACTGGGAGGGATCATACAAAATCTCCAATGTAGTCCGCCCAGGGGCGTAACAACTTTAAGACACAAGGAGTAAGTGGAAATCGAGAACATGGTACGCCAAACACCTAAATAAGTACCACGAGGGTGATTAACACCCTATAATAGAAGTAGTTTTTTAAATTTCCAATAAAATCGATGATGGAATAATTTGCAAGCACAAAAAATCGCAACAAGTTGTATAGTTTAAATGAAAAGAGTGTCAAACCCACAAGGACCAATTATTTTATTGAGTGCCATAATTCAGTCGATTAACTACTATTTGGAGAATCAAAAATTTAGTTAAAATAGCAACTAAATTAAACTAAATTAAAGTAAAAAGTTAAACTAATTAAACAAAACCAAATTTGAAATTTTTATTGGTTTATTAATAGCAAAACTAAATCAAGGGCATTTGATTTCACCTAGTTAATCTCACACATTTCATAATTCAATGAAACTAAAAACTATATTTTTCCAAGTTGTAGACAAAAATCCCTTAATTATTCAATGTTTTATCTCGAATAACACCAAACATATATCTAACTAATAATTCTTCATATCTCTATGCAAATTTAATTATTTGAAGATTCATTAAGTTCAATGGATTTCTCTATAGTTACATTAATCGCGGTAAATTATCTCTAATTTTGCTCAATCAATGGTGTTTAATTCTATAATTCTAAATAACAAGTTAGCTCTCGGCATCCCCCATGATCCAATTAATCACACAATAGTTGGCCAAATAATTGCACGCATTAAGAACAAAAATTAAACACACAACCATGAAAATATAAAATAATAAAATAACATGGAATTCAAATAGTGTTCTCAAACTATGCTACATCAAGGCCCAAGAAAAATAAAATTAGTTCATGGTAATTTTGTAACTCATAAATATCTTGTTGGATTGCAAAATAATACTAGAAGGGTAGCAAAGAAAAAGAAAGAACTAGTTGTTGTTGGAAGCCGAAATTGAAGTCCTAATTTCTTCTAAAAAATTAAGCATCGGGATCCGCGGCAACAACTTCTCTCCTTTTTCTTTTCTTTCTTCTTCCTCGGCAAAAGTGCAGTCACCTTCTTCTTCTTCTTTTCTTTTCTTCTTCCTCAATTTTTGTGCCCTTTCTCTCTCTTGTTTCTTTTTTTTTCCCAGCCGCTACTCAAAGCCCCAATCTTCTCTCTCTTTTCTACTTGGAATCTGGGCCTTCTTCATATAGGGAGAAGAGTAGGGTTAGTTAATACGATTTATGATAAATTAAATAGTTAATTAATTAAAATATTAAAATTAAGATTAATCTTCTAAATTTATAACTAATTAACTACTTATCATTAATTACTCACCATTCAATCCAGCCAATCTTTATTTTTTTTATTTATTTATTTATTTTTTTATTTTTTTTTAATTAAAATATTTCATTCCACCCCCTAGTTTACCATAATATTTTTTATTTGTTCTTTAAAGGGTCAATTAGTAAAATCGTGCGATTATGAGTGGTCAAATTTTTCGAAAATCTTCATATTAAATCATTTTTTTATTTGAAATCTTTCTCCTTGTTTTCTTCCTTGATTTTACCAAAATGCATAAATTTTGCACTTATCCGTCTGATTCCTTCAAAAACCAATAAATAAATAAAAATAAGATAAAAGAATATAAAATTTAAAGAAATACACGAAAACTCATAATTTTAATGTGTAAAGAGAGTAATAAAATTATGTGTAAATTTCACTCATCAAATACCTCAAACTGAAGATTTTGCTTGTCCTCGAGAAAAAAGTAAAACCACAAATAAAAGGATAATAATCATAATTAGTCTCATCGCACCCAAAGGACTTATCATGCAAGCATCAAACCTTCAACTTAATACATAAACAATATCAAATAAAGTAAAACTAAGCATACTCACTTTCTTTAGTGCAATTATTCGTAATAATTCATAATCCAATCAAATTTGACATGCAATTAACACTGCAATATCATGTAACAACTTTATTTGTGATCACCACTTCTCACTACTACAAATCGAGTAGCAAACTAGAGTTTTCTTTTTCTTTTTCTTTTTCTTTTTCTTTTTCTAAGTTGTCAATTGCCTTTTGACACGAATGAAAACTTTTGTGATGGATCCACCAGGTTACTCAATAAGCCACACACTTAGAGTACTTTTGCATACTCATATTTCAAGTTGTCGCATGACGTAAAAGTAAATATTGGTGATGAATACCCCTAATTAATGAGTAATTCAAAACATTGGAGTAGATAAAACTTTATTTATTCAATTATTTAATCATTATCACCCTATTTACTTAAACTCTGTTTGGGACTAGATCAAAGGGGATAATCACAAGAAAAATATCACATTCCTCTTTTATGTATAATCACATGGCCCTCACAATTTTGTAAGGAATTTTGAACTTCCATAATTCTAAAGAAAAATAAGTATGTTTAATCTTGCTTTATAAGATATTGCATATCCTTAAAAAAGTTGCAAAGTTTTAACACAATCAAGAACCCAAAAGTGTAATGGTACTCCTAATTTAAGTTCCTTTTTTTACCCTTTCCCCCGAACTTGAATATCACATTGTCCTCAATGGGAAAAGAAAAGGAAAAAAGAAATAAAAAAATGAGAAAAGTTCAAAAGTGCTTCCCTAATTTATGTTGAAATTTGGATGAGTGAAGTTCACGGTTTGGTCATATCTGGAGTTGTAAATGTCCAAATTTCATGATTATTTTTGCATTGGAAAGCCAAGACAATTTTCTTCAATCACTTTGGGAAACACTTTTCCAGAGTCGGACTCTATCCTGCCCAAAAATAGCTATCAAAGTAGATCTGGAAAACAACTCCGCCTGGAAACCCCCAAACTTGTGCAATCGTATAAAATGAAATCAAAAAATTTAAATTAAATTAATCAAAAAAAAAATCTAAAGAAAGGAAAAATAAAACATGGGTTGCCTCCCAAGAAGTGCTAAGTTTTAAGTCTTCAGCCGGACGTGATAGTTGAGATAATTATGTGATGCCAAAATTTAATAACATAAGAACCTCTTTTCTAACAACTTCCTTCATGTGTGGATTAGGTTTTCTCTATGCATCCCGCAAACTAAATGATAGTGGTTTGAGGTGTTTCTTTCTTGATGATGGCGTCTTTGATTCTTCACCTCTTTGAATTTCAGCTAAGAAGAAAGATGAATAGAAGGTGTAGCTTCCAAATACCAAACATATTCCAAAACCTTTTAATTCTCATATTCAAGAATTGCTGAATTTTTTAAACACACTTCTATCGGTAACTTTCAACTTCAGCCCTATGTGTCTCGCCCACAACTAAAAAAATTTCACTAACTTGAAAAAACAAGTGAACATCGGCAGAAAACTCCATGAATATAAGGACATCAAACATTACTTGCTCATCCTCAACCCTTAAATTAAGTTTTTCTTGTTGGACATCAATCAAAGATATCCCCGTAGCTGGAAAAGGTCGCCCCAAAATCAATGGAATTTGTTCATCTTCATCTATGTCAAGCACTATGAAATCAGCTGGAAAAATGAACTTGTCAACCTTTACTAAAATATCTTCAATTATTTCTCTTGGAAATTTGATAGATCTGTTCGCCAATTGTAAAGAAATTGTAGTAAGCTTTGCTTCTCCAAGACAAGGTATCCTGAAAACTGAAAAAGGCAAAAGATTACTATTTGCTCCTAAATCACATAAAGCTTTATAAATATAAGAATTTCCAATAGTGCAAGGTGTGATGCCCCGAATTCCAAATACATGTAATTCGTAGCACAAACATGATCTTTTACTTCAAATTCGTACAAAAAATACAAGGAATTTAAAAACATTTCATTTACAACATCGTTCTTTACAATAGCTATCACGCCCCGCTTCCCAAAAAGAATACGGAATACGGATACATAACAAAAATCCAGCGAATGATTTTCATCATCCATAAGCTGTTCAGGAATCTTTACAATATCTCACAGAAATAATCAGAGTCGGAAGCAAAAGTATCAACCAACATGCATAATTGAAACGAGATACCAACAGAAATTTACTTGAAACAAAATACAATATTCTCAAATAAATCAGAGTCTGGACAAATCAAATATCCTGGGTCACATCGCCCAAATACAAATAATTATCCAAGAAATCAAATACACTTTTATTCAAGTTCAAGAACCAAATAATAATAATAATAATAAAGTAGAACTCCAGCACTAATACATCATCTCGCCAATAGCATCTGGCAGTCGTCCATCCTGATATGCAATTAGTAAATTTGCAGGAGAAGGAAAAAGAGAAACAAGTACCCGTCAATTGCAAGTTACGGGTCACAAATAATGTAGGATACAAGCACATAGGAAAACTAACTAATAGCATGGAATAATGCATCAACTGTGATAACTAGCATGGTATAATAACGGTACAGAAGTTTTATGTCGAATGCAGTATCATATGACAACTAATAGTGTCTAGTAACAGTAAGCTCAGTATATCAGTGATTCAGGATAACAGTACAACAGTATCAGTCCAACAGTATCAGTCTAACAGTATCGATCTTTTGTTCTTACAGTCTTGTGTGTATTACTAGCTAGGTAACACTTCATGCATTCCGGTTTTTACTACATGGTTGCTACAACAAACAGTTTCGCTTTTAAATTTCAAGTAGACCATGATGGGGCAGTGTACTCCGGTATCAGTAACAGTAACAGTAGCAGTAAAGTAACAGTAACAGGAACAGTAGCAGAAAAGTAATAGTAACAGTAACAGTAACAGTAACAGTACAGAACACTAGTTCCCTTCCAAGTACACGTTTCCATATTTTCCACTACTAGATCTTCCCTTAAGAAATCACGGCTTGGTTATTTTTATTATGGTCATCAAACAGGCATGAATGTGTACAAAATAGTATCAAACATAGATGGTATAATCAGTATTAGGTTCAGGGAAACAAATAAACAATCATAGATATTATACAGTCACATAAACGAGCAAAGCAGTGTATGTTCATATTCAGGACAGTATGACAGTACTGTACTAAAAGAATGATTCCCGTTACTACAGAAATCCAAATCTGGATCCGTCGAAAAATCTGGAATATAGACTTCCACACGAATACAGCGAAAATAAATAAGTCACATAGTAATTTACAAAATCATAACTTAAAACTAATTTGAACCCAGAAAACACGTTCAGTGCGAAATCAGTAAAACGAATTCTCAGTCCGAAAATTAGCATCAAAACCTCTCAAATAAATCATATTGGCGTTCAGTCTACCAAGTGTCTAAACATCATGAATTAGGGTATCTAGCATGTCCACACCAAATATATAATATTGGTCTCAACCAAAACACAAATTCTCACCAGTCTCACATACATGATTCAAATCAAGAACGGGCGAATCCTAGGTTATTTCATATCCAAATTGTGTCATGAGTCATCTATGGTCATATTTTCACAATAGAGACCAAATCCATCAAGAAAATCACAAACAAGAGTCCTCTCTAGACCCAACTATACTATAGGTAAATTTTTTGACTTGTATCAAACAAATGAATTGGAGTACAAGTTACTTACCTTAAAATTGAGACGAAGAACGATGCAAACAAGAGTAGAAGCAAAACCCACGAACGAAAATCCGCAAATCAACGAATCCAAGCAACGAAAATCCAATACACGTACAAGGGCTCCAACGCTTGCAACTCAAGAAAGCAAGAGAGAGCGGGAGGCCAAGGGGGAATGGTCGGCTTGGAGGAAAGGGGTGCCGAGTGTTAGGGTGTGTGCGGCCAGAGATGGGAGCAGCCGGAGGTGGGTCGACGGTGGCCTGGGTGTGGGTCGGCCAGGGCTCGGGTTGGGGCAGCAACCGGGAGAGGGAGAGAGAGAGAGGTAGCCGGGATTGAGGGAGAGAGAGGAAACTTAGGGTTAGGGTTTAGGGTTTTAGAATAGGAGTTATATATATAGGGTCTAGTTATGGGTTAATGGGTTAATGGGTTAATGGGTATTATGAGTAGTAGTAGGTTTACAGATGGGTTTTGGATTTTGGGTACATTAAAAATAGGAATGCAAATAGGATTGAGAATTTCTTTGGCTTTGAAAATCTCATTAGGGATCAATAATAATAGGAGTGGGAAAAAGACAACCAAAACACCACCACAACACCAAGAAAAATACAAAAAAAAAATAATAATAACGAGACCAAAAATGAGAGAAAGATCAAAATAGTGAAAGACGAAACAAAAGAGACGATCAATCAAACACAATGAGCTAAAAATAAAATAAAACGAATATATATTGAAAACAACTCCAATATACGGTTCAGAAAAAAATACAAGAGAGAAAAATACAGTCAGAAATACACAAAAATGAAAAACAGGGGTTGCAATCCTACCCACCTAATAGAAAATTGTCGTCCTCGAAATTCAAAAAGAAGATACATAGGGTAACCCCCAAAAGAAAAAAAGACAAAACAAAACTACCCAAACAAATGAGGAAGCTTCTGCTGAATCTCCTCCTCCAGCTCCCAAGTTGACTCACCAGTCGAGTGAGGATTCCAAGCAACACGAACCAACTTGATGACCTTATTCTTAAGCACTTTCTCCCGCCGATCCAGCATAGCAAGTGGCGGAATCTCACAAGTCAAATCCGGCCAAACGGTCAACTCAGAATAGTCGATTACGTGGCTCTCATCTCGGATATATCTCCTTAGTTGTGAGACATGGAAAACATCGTGCACTCCTGATAAAGCTGGCGGCAAAGCAAGACGATAGGCCACCTTGCCTACTCGCTCCAAAATCTCAAACGGTCCAATAAACCTCGGGCTAAGCTTGCCCCCGCCACCGAACCGAATGACTCCGTGCCACGGAGATACCTTAAGGAAAACATGGTCACCAACAACAAACTCCAAAGCCCTACGATGGACATCATCCCATCGCTTCTACCTGTCCTGAGCTGCCTACAAGTGCTTCCTGATCTGAACCATAACTTCCACTGTCTTGGTGATCAACTCTGGACCCAACAACTGCCTCTCACCAATTTCATCCCAGCACACTGGCGATCTACACTTTCGCCCATAGAGTGCCTCAAATGGAGCAGCTTTAATACTGGCTTGAAAGCTGTTATTGTACGAGAACTCTACGAGAAGCAAATGATCCTCCCAAGATCCACCAAACTGAAGCATGCAGGACCACAACATGTCCTCAAGAATCTGAATATTCCGCTCTGACTGTCCATCAGTCTGGGAATGAAAAGCTGTACTGTACTTTAATTTACTCCCCAAACTATTCTGAAGACTCTCCTAGAACTGAGATATGAATCTCGTGTCCCTGTCGGATACAATACTGACTGGAACCCCATGAAGTATAACAATCTCTTGTATGTACCTCTCAGCTAGGCTCTCAGTAGACTGACCGACACGAAATGGAATGAAGTGAGCACTCTTCGTCAAACGGTCGACAATCACCTAAATAGCATTATGGCCCTTAAGACTCCTCGGCAAAGCGGTCACAAAATCCATAGTGATATGTTCCCACTTCCACTCTGGAATAGGAAGCGGTTGAAGAAGTCCAGCGGTTCTCTAATGCTCTGCCTTAACCTGCTGGCAGACCAAACACTGAGAAACAAACCGAGCCACAACCCTCTTCATAACATGCCACCAGAAATGAAGCTTCAAATCTCGATACATCTTAGTACCGCCAGGATGGATAGAATACGAAGACTAATGAGCTTCTTCAAACAACCTCTGACGAACTTCACCCTTCGAGACACACAACCGGGAACCAAAATGAAGCGAACCATCTGCATGAATAACCATGTCCGTTCTGGACCCAGACTCAACCTCAGCTCGAAAACCCTGCAACTGCGCATCACCAGCCTGAGCCTCTTTGATCTTATCAACAAGTAATGACTATAGCTGGAGCGCCAAACAACTCCGACCAGAACTCGGCAACACAACATCCAAATCCAACCTCTTCATCTGCTCATTGAGATCACTCTACTGAGTAAGAAACATAACTGCTGGTCTCCTGCTCAAAGCATCAGGCACCAAGTTTACTTTACTAGGATGGTATTACAAACTGATGTCATAATCGGCCATAAGTTCCAACCAACGCCATTGCCTCATGTTTAACTCTTTCGGGGTGAAGACGAACTTGAGACTTTTGTGGTCTGTAAAGATCTCCACGCAGTCTCCAAGTAAATAATGTCTCCACAGCTTCAAAGCATGAATTACTGCTGCTAACTCCAAGTCATGGGTAGGATAGTTCCTCTCATGCGGCCTCAACTGCCTCGATGCATACGCAACAACTCGGCCCCTCTGCATAAGAACTGCTCCAAGACCCTTACCAGAAGCATCACAGTGAACTACAAATCCGCCTGAACCACCTGGAATAGTCAACACAGGCGCTAACGTCAATCTGTTCTTCAACTCTACAAAACCCTCATTGCACTCATCAGACCAACAAAACTTCTGATCCTTCCCATTCAATTTATTCAATGGTCCTGCTATCTTCGAAAAGTCTTGGACGAACTTCCGATAATAGCAAGCGAAACCAAGAAAACTCCTGACCTCTGAAACTAACTTTGGAATAGGCCAATCCTTCACAGCCTCAATCTTAGCAGGATCCACAGAAACACCATCGCAAAAAATAATGTGCCCCAAGAAAGAAATCCTGTTGAGCCAAAACTCATACTTGCTGAGTTTCCCATAAAGTTGATTCTCTCTCAAAGTCTGCAGAACCACTCTAAGATGCTCAGCATGATCTTCCCGATTACGAGAGTACACCAAAATATCATCAATGAAGACCACCATAAATCTATCCAAGTACTAAGAGAAAACCCGGTTCATAATACTCATGATTACAGTTGGCGCGTTCGTGACCCCGAACGGCATCACAAGATACTCATAGTGCCCGTATCTAGTCCTGAAAGCAGTCTTCTGTATATCTGCAGCCTTCACCTTGACTTGGTGATATCCAGAACGAAGATCCAACTTCGAGAAAACAACAGTCCCACTCAACTGATCAAATAAATCGTCGATCCTAGGCAACAGATACCGATTATTCACAGTAACTCTGCTCAGTTCTCGATAATCCATACACAGTCGACGACTACCATCCTTCTTGTCAACAAAAAGGACCGGAGCACCCCAAGGCAAAACACTAGGTCTGATGAAACCCAAATCAAGCAACTGCTGAATCTGCACCTTAAGCTCTACCAGCTCAACCGGTGCCATCTTGTAGGGACTCTTCGATATCGGTACTGTTCCAGGCTTAACATCAATACCGAATTCCACTTCCCTATCAGGGGGTAAGCCAGGCAACTCATCTGGAAAAACATCCAAGAAATTTCAAACTACTAGAGGCGCAGCCTCACAGCCTGAGTGCAATTCCATCGCACAATCCACCTGCTAACTACAGTCTTTGCTCTGCCAAGAGAAGACTCCCCAGCATGGAACTTAAATTCTGCTCGATCTGGAATTCTGAAGACAACTTTCTTGGCACGGTAATCAATGATAGCATGGGTTTCACCCAACCAATCCATACCGAGAATAACGTCGAATCCCAAATTTCCAATTATAATCAGGGTGACTTTGAAATCTGCGCCCCCAACAACAACGGGACATTGCCTGCACTCACGGAAACATATGACAACTCCACCACCTGTCACAATGTTCCAAGCCTCTGACATGTTGCTACACTCCAACTGATGGTGAGCGACAAATCGAGAGGAGACAAAAGAATGGGTTACTCCAGAATCAAAAAGAACATGGGCAGGAAAGGAGCAAACAAGGATGATACCTAAAGAATCAAAAGACAAGGAAAAGAGTAGAGAATCAAGGGTGAGGGAAAAACAACAACGCAGGAAAAATAGCATAGAGAAGCAAGGCAAGACTAAAAGAAATAAAACAAAGAGAAACAAAATAGCAAAACAACAAAATAATATATACCTACCATAACTCCTTCAGTTGTCTCTGCATCCGCAACAGTCAAGTTGAAAGTTTGACTCCTCCTTGGAACAGCGGTCCTCTGACCGATAATATGGAACTTAGGAGGAAGCGGTGGCCTAACTGGACCACGAGCTGGGCTTTGCTTGCTAAATAGGACCCTTGGCTGGAAGAGCCACCTGCTGCTGTTGCGGACAATTGCATACAGAATGATCAGTGGCACCATACCTAAAGCACCGGCAGTTGATACGCCAACAATTCTTATGCTCATACCCAGACATCTGACAAAAGTCACAAACACCACCCTTCTGGAAGCCAACAGAAGGATACGGAGCTGCCCTGACCGGATGGGTCGGGACAAGCCTCTGAACAGGACCACTAGTAGGCCTAGCAGCAGAATGCGGAACAGTTCACGGAGAAGGAACCAAACCACCACGAGCCTGCTCCTGAGCTCGAGCTGCCTCAATGTAACACCCCAATTTTTTTTATTTTTTTTTTGAAACTAAGTCTCCAAATTCAATTCTTTCAATTTCTATATCACTTTGATAATAAACTAAGAAAGTTATATTTCAGGAAAAATTTTGGCAGAGTCTCCCCTGTAAATTTTGCCCCGAAACACAAAAAGCTTACGGAATTCTGCTCAAAATTCCGTAGCTCACAATCCATCCAATCATTTCACGGGCTCCCCAGGCCAAAATGAGCAGAAACATACAGGCAATATAATATAATGCTATGGGGGCCAAACTCATAACGGATTATTAAATATCAATTAAAAACTATAAATTTCTTTGAAAAACGAGGTAAAATTTTAGAAAAATCTTTGTAAAACCTACCACAGAGCCCGGTACTCCACAACGAGATGGGTACCGGTCACAAACATACCATACCACCTCACACTATACTCATCATCACCATATACATGCATATACATTCATATTACAATTTAAATCATAAATTTTACTATTTCTATAACTAAATAGTACAAATTTTTAAATTAAAACCGCATTCTACCAATCCACGCCTCACCTCTGCACTGATGACAACCTGTAACAGTGGGGGTTTTAGGATAGTCCTCAGACTCCCCTAACCCCTCAAACACTAAGGGGTTAGCCATTTCTGGTGTGAGTATAGTTATTAATCAAATAACAAATTAAAATAGTATAAGGAAATTAATTTAAACTTACGAATACCAAATTAAGATAATGCAACCTGAATCCTGAACACAACAACATCGTCAATACAATGATATATCAAATACTCTGCCAATCTCGCATTCAACTATTTAATTATCCACAACTTCCCACATTTCATAATTTACTTCACCTCAACCTCGTATATATATATATATATACTTATTTTACCTCCGCATAGTACGAATACACATACAATCTATTACTGCTCAATTTAAATTCTCTAACCCAAATATTCATTCTTTCACAAGTATCGTCATAATCGCATTATATAAATATACTACGTGATGTTATTACTCATTTCATTAATAACCCTTTATGGGAATACAACTTATAATACAACATACTTTCTTAATAACCATTTTCATAACCAGTCTCATAATACGAGTATTTATTTCATTAAAAATACAACAAGTATCACTTCCTACCTATATGCTTCTATTCTCATAATGCCAAATTCATTCAAGTATCATAACGCAAATGTAACATCTTAATGCTTATTGCAATGCTCTCACATGTCATCACATCATTAACACATCACTAATAGAATACTTATACTGGTTACATAAAAACCATGTTTTATAACTCATTCACATCTCATTACTCCACTTAGTAATTCTCATTCTTATAAGGATTATATTTCTTATTATCATTTTCACTTAATCCCCAAACACAATCGGGGGCCACAACATATCACACCCCATAGCCGATAGCTTGGGTAATAATCACCGCACCCCAACACACAGTTTGGGTAATATCACATCACATCTCTAGCCGATAGCTTGGTTATTAATCACTTCAATCACTTATCATCTTTACTTATTTCTTCATTTCCATTAATCATTACCGCTATTATAACAACTCACCCCGCGAATTATGCCAAGGCAGGTAGTTTCCACCATTTCCACAGAAATAGCGGGCAGGTAGTTCCTTGACACAATTCCAAGGTACAACTCACATCAACTGTATTTTACTTTAATGATCACACAAATAATACCATTACTTCGTATTATTCATAAAAACACATGTCTCTTCTATTATTATCATTTTAAATTAACCACGCACTGCATTTATCACCTCTTTTCATACACTAACTCATAACTCATTTTCTTTCACATTTACTTCATTCACAACCACTTTCTTTCTCATCCACAATTCACATTCCACTATCCACTTTCTTTACTATCACATTTATTATTAACACTTAATTATTTTATTAGTTTGTTGACCAGTGAGCCACAGTATCCCAACATACTGAAAGCCAACAGCCTAGTAAAACACGCGGAACGATGCTCACACAGAGTCTTACTCGTCCGAGGCTACGTCTTCCTCCTAGCCGAACTAGCGAGGGAACACCGCACCCCAGATAAACTGGGTACTTCCTCGCGACGTCTGTCATCGAGGGAAAAACACCGCACCCCAGGTAAACTGGGTACTTCCTCCCAGCCGATAGCCAGGAGGGAAAAACACTGCACCCCAGGTAAACTGGGTACTTCCTCGCAACAGCTGTCATCGAGGGAAACCGGGCCTCAAGCCGATAGCTTGGGCGAAAAACACCGCACCCCAAGCCGGTCCTTGGGTATTAGGAGGTCTATCCCAAACCCCCAGGACTGCTGTAGGTACCGGTCAACAAAATCATCTGTTATTAGTATTAATCATTTCATCTTTTCAACTGACTTTATCAACACACGCATTTCACTTATGAATTCAATAAGTGCCACAACCTTGACTTTAATCACGTGAATTAATAACACATTTTATTAACACGTACCATCTTATCTTTTATCTTACCATTTAATACATATCCAATGGGCACAATCTTAACCTTCATATCATTATATAAAACGTCATAACATTTTTATTGCATTATACTAATGCGCCAAGATATTTCTTTTGCCATAACAACCCACATTAAGGGTACCATATTATTCATTACCTCATTATATCATATATAGGCATACGCCTAGTTATAATATGAATAGAGAAACTACATTAAATTATTCCATATAATAAAAGTGTCAAAATGTATACTTCATCATGTTATAATATCGTATTATTACCCATTAATTTATTTCGAACATAATTATAATGTAAACATATACCCACTTACTAATTTCATCAATTATCACATCCCGAGTCAATATCATTACACAAACATACACCACACATGCGGATTTCCAAGAAAAGGGGCCAAAATCATTTATTTCCTCTAATTAAATTTCATAATATCCAATTATAGCATACTAGCTCATACATCATGTTTCATATAAGTAAAATTACCTATAAGGGCTTATATGCCCCAAAACATGCACAAAACGTGCGCTATAATTACACGGATTTTCAAAACATGATCACAATCACTAATTTCGTCTAATTACATCTTATAACATCCATCCATAGCATGCTAGTCCATACACCAGGCTCCGCATATACCCAATTGCCTATATCGGCCTATATACCCCAAAAACATGCACAAAATATGCACGGGGTAAATATATGCATAAACGATTTAATATATTAAATTTTTATACTTCAACACGTCACATTAATCCATAATATAGGTTTTATATACTTAAAATAGTTAATTTCACCACATATCACAAAAACCCATTTTCGGGCCCCAAAAATCCGTATTTTCATTGAAAATCAATTTTTGCTATATCTTTTACAAAATATATCAAAAAGCCACGAAATTTGGCCACAATATAAAATATTTATAAATACAACATACTCACTTGACGGATCGAGCAAACAAAGTCCCACGTCCGCCCTGTAGCCCGTCGAAGTTCGACTTTTTCCACCTAAATAGGAAATTATAGGACCGATTAGCTTAAAACTCAAAACTCGACCTACGAACCTCCAAATTCGAATCCGTCTTCACCCACGTATCACAAATGACCTAAGTAGCTGAGCTACATCGACAGATTTCGAATTCGGGTCCCAATACAAACATTCCCTTATTGATCGGAGGCTTTCTCATAGGAAAATTTCCTATTTTCTAATTTCTTTAATCCCCTTTGTCCTAATCTCTCAAATTAGAGTTAATAATAATACTAAGACTCAATTACACCTCCGAATCTAACAAATTCTCAACTTAATCTCGCTCGGGCATTTCACCGAACACCCGGCGTGCATAATATACATACACTCTTTCTCATTCAATTTGATTGAGAATTAAGCCTACAAAAAATCACCCTAAATTCATATTAATACTCTCACACTATTCTACAACCCCAAATGCATTTTCTAAAGTCACTAGAATCAAATTTCTTACCCAACTTCACATACCCTAAAATTTGGCTTTATGCCAAAATTACCACTTCTCAATTTCATTATTATAACCACAATTTCTAACTCCTAACATGTTCTATATGCTCTATCCATCTCCCTACATCAATTTCTAGTAAAATAAATGAAAAGCATATAATCCAATAGACTATTATACAATTTATCATACCTTCATGAAACTTTCTCGGAAAACCGACACCACCACGTAAAAGAACACCCTTCAATTAGCCAAAACCCTAAAATTTATTTGAAAGTTGGTGGAGATTTGGTGGAAATTGAAGAACCCTAAAAATTGGGTCTTGGAATGGTGTCCGGCCGAAAAAGAAGAAGAAAAGGAAGGAAAAAGAAATTGGGGGAGGATCTGGACGTGAAGGGAGAGAAGGAAGAAGAAATAAAAAAAAAGAAAGAAAAATATATATAGGCCCCTCTTAGACCCTTCCTTTACTTTTATGTCCTAAGTTCATCTTTCAACATGAACTCCAATTAAATAAACTCCACCAAATAACTAAATTAATTAAAGAATATATATATATAAGAATAATATTGCATAATATGCATAATTGTAATCAAATCAATAGTTACGAACGATAGCAATACATATAAATATGTATATAGACGAATATCGCAATATTTTTGGAAAACTACTTTCAATTTCAAACTATAATTTAACAACTCGAAAATTTAAACCCCCTATAATGAACAAATGCCCCAGAAAAATTTTGGGTCAAATCGGATTCGTCGTCTCCGAGAAAACTCATCTCAAAACTCCTATATTTTCAATTTTTCTCGTTTACCCCAAAATATCAATTTAACCATTCTAATACTAATAAAATCAATTAATAGGGGTAAATATACTCAGAAACATATTTAAAAATAATTAAATCAAATAATTGAGGAATTAAAAAAAACAGATGTTACACTCAAGAGCTTCAGCATAAGTACGCAGACGAAGAGAGACCAGATGCCTCTTGATATCCTGCTCAAGCCCATTTGTGAACCTACGAGCCCTATCCTCTTCGGTCGCCACAAGAACGGCAGCGAAGCGGCTAAGCCTGGTAAACTCAGCTGCGTACTCATCCACTGACCTGGAGCCATGTTGCAAGAAAGTCCATGTTACAACATTGCATGAACAATTATGTAACAAATTCAAAATAGAATAATGACTTAACCTGTTTTAGGGACAAGAATTGCTATTCCATCTCAACTCAAGTACTACTAGGGAGGAACTTCTCCAAGAATTCCCGAGTGAAAGTAGACCAAGCAATAGGCTTCTCAAGGGGCTCAGACTCGGCCATCCACCAAATATGAGCCAAATCCACCAGTTGGATGGAAACCACGTCCACCCTATCAGCCTTGGCAACACGAGCTGCTAACAACAAGCGCTCAGTCCGGATCAACTATTGTTCAGCCTCCAAAGGCGTCTCAGAGCTGAAAAGTGGTCGGGATGCAGTCTCATAAAATCTGTAACTGTCCCTGGGCGAGGCGGAAGATTTGCCTACACATGCACAACAGGAGGCGGAACCCGGGCAGCTTCAAGGGCAGCCATCACAAGATCACTGTGGTTTTGCTGCTGATTAATCATCCGCTCAAGCATAGTAGTGACAGCCTCAATCGGATCAACCTGCGACTGAGAAGTAGAACCTATGCCAGCCATAGTATGCACAAAACCAAAAACAATTAGCATCCAGAATCAGAGTTGGTATAAATTTTATTTATGTATGCATGGTTAGTGAAATGTTGCGCAGATCCCAGTTCAAGCCAAGCTTGTCTAATATATTAGGCAACTAATACATTAGCCAAACCCGGTGCTCTTATACCACTAAAAACTCTGTCACGCCCCGCTTCCCAAAAAGAATACGGAATACGGATACGTAACAAAAATCCAGCGAATGATTTTCATCATCCATAAGCTGTTCAGGAATCTTTACAATATCTCACAGAAATAATCAGAGTCGGAAGCAAAAGTATCAACCAACATGCATAATTGAAACGAGATACAAACAGAAATTTACTTGAAACAAAATACAATATTCTCAAATAAATCAGAGTCTGGACAAATCAAATATCCTGGGTCACAACGCCCAAATACAAATAATTATCCAAGAAATCAAATACACTTTTATTCAAGTTCAAGAACCAAATAATAATAATAATAATAAAGTAGAACTCCAGCACTAATACATCATCTCGCCAATAGCATCTGGCAGTCGTCCATCCTGATATGCAATTAGTAAATTTGCAGGAGAAGGAAAAAGAGAAACAAGTACCCGTCAATTGCAAGTTACGGGTCACAAATAATGTAGGATACAAGCACATGGGAAAACTAACTAATAGCATGGAATAATGCATAAACTGAGATAACTAGCATGGTATAATAACGGTACAGAAGTTTTATGTCGAATGCAGTATCATATGACAACTAATAGTGTCTAGTAACAGTAAGCTCAGTATATCAGTGATTCAGGATAACAGTACAACAGTATCAGTCCAACAGTATCAGTCTAACAGTATCGGTCTTTTGTTCTTACAGTCTTGTGTGTATTACTAGCTAGGTAACACTTCATGCATTCTGGTTTTTACTACATGGTTGCTACAACAAACAGTTTCGCTTTTATATTTCATAGTGGACCATGATGGGGCAGTGTACTCCGGTATCAGTAACAGTAACAGTAGCAGTAAAGTAACAGTAACAAGAACAGTAGCAGAAAAGTAATAGTAACAGTAACAGTACAGAACACTAGTTCCCTTCCAAGTACACGTTTCCATATTTTCCACTACTAGATCTTCCCTTAAGAAATCACGGCTTGGTTATTTTTATTATGGTCATCAAACAGGCATGAATGTGTACGAAATAGTGACAAACTTACATGGTATAATCAGTATAAGGTTCAGGAAAACAAATAAACAATCATAGATATTATACAGTCACATAAACGAGCAAAGCAGTGTATGTTCATATTCAGGACAGTATGACAGTACAGTACGAAAAGAATGATTCCCGTTACTACAGAAATCCAAATCTGGATCCGTCGAAAAAACTGGAAAATAGACTTCCACACGAATACAGCGAAAATAAATAAGTCACATAGTAATTTACAAAATCATAACTTAAAACTAATTTGAACCCAGAAAACACGTTCAGTGCGAAATCAGTAAAACGAATTCTCAGTCCGAAAATTAGCATCAAAACATCTCAAATAAATCCACGAAAAATCTGGGATATTCCCTTATATGTCTAGAATCCAAATATTAAGTTTCATAATATTCTAGTAAAATTAGTTTAGTCATCAAAATTAAGAAACATCAAGAAACGACACATTGGAAAATCTGGAAGTCCCAACGCTGCTGTACGAAAACTGAAGTATCTCGCGAACAGTGAAAAGAAATCCAAATCCGCTAAAGGGAGGTGAAAATAGATAAAATATAATAACCTTCATATTTCACAAATATTTTTCATACAGAAAAAGGAATAATAGTGAAAATAAGATTCTTTATAGAATAGCGAAAAAAATACAACAAGTACAGATTTCATAAACGAGCATGAAACATCACATAAAACTTATCAATAAAATTTACCAAAATTCTGGGTAACCCTAGATAGGTATAGAAAAACTGACCAAAGTTTCAAATCAAAATAATATAGGTAGCATAGTTCTTTAAAATAATTTATCATCAAAATTACCGAAAAACAGAATCTGGAAAAGGTCGACACCTTTGTACTAAAACAGCCATAACTCAGTCATACGAAATCGAAATCAAAATCAAGCAAGGTCAGAGGGGTTTGAAAATAGATGAAATTATCTAAAACTCATGTTTTTATACCGAAATTAAGATACTTACTTTAAAATAGTCCAAAACAGCAAACAAAATAGAACAGTGACAAAACACAAATTTCTCCCTTAAAAACAAAATCAACATAGATTCAAGAAAATTGATCCAAACACATCCAAACATGAAATCGAGTCTACCAAGTGTCTAAACATCATGAATTAGGGTGTAATACCCTGATTTTTCAATAAATGAAAAATTATTTATTTTGCACGTAGTGTGCACGTGCAATATTTTGTTTGGATTATTTTATCATGATGTGTATAAATATTTAAATATAATTTTTCTCAAATTATTTTGTACAAAAAGCCTTTCTTTAAAGCCTTATTTTGATTTAATTAAAAAGGCCTTTTTCTTAAAGCCCAAATGTATTTCTATTTTATTTATTTTAATAAACTATTTTGGCCCAAAAACAAAGCCCATGAATAAATCCATTTTAATTAAAACTTGTCATGTAGAAGACTAATTTATCATTATTTTATTTTTGTACAAATTAAAATGTACAAATTTGGCCTAGTTGCATGCACGTGCACTACACGTACACGTGCAATGCACACCCTCTTTTCTAGGCCGGGTTACATTCTTTTGGAGGGATTTTCAAAATTGATCATGGTGATCATGGTGGTAGTTTCATGGAAGTGGGTAGTTTGCATAACTCCTACTTTGATCTAGGCCCTTCATTCTACAACCAACCACTCAATCTTGGCCCTCCATTTCACCTATTCTCTAGTATAAATACCCCCCCCCCCCCCCTCTCATGGCTATTTTGATATGCAAATTATATTTCCAAGCTATAGTATTATTGTTGTAATAGTGTGAGATATAAAAAGATAGAGAGTTGTGTGGGTTTTGCTTGCTTGGAGTGGCCGGCCATCACAAAGGGGGAGCATTTGGTTGTGCTAGGAAGCATTCGGCTTTGGCTAGGAGGCTTGGAGCTTGTGCGCACTTTGGCTAGGAGGAGGTGTTTTCATTTGCAAGGCTTGTGTTGTTTAGTTCTCTCCATTCAAGGTGGGTAAAACATTTCATATTTCTAATATAGGAGTGTATGCTAGATCTCATTAGCAAATTGCATGAAAAATGATTAATAAGAATGCACCTTTAATTGAATAAATAATCTCTAGTTGATTGAATTATTGATATGTGAATTATGTGGGATTGTATGCCATAAGAATGTGATTACAAAGTGAGTTGATTATCTTTGTTCTTAATTAGAAATAATCTATGGAAAATGTTAGTAAAATACATTTTTTGGGAAGGTTAGTTACAACTTGATTAGCATGTTAATGAACAATTGCATGTGCTTATTAATGTTAATTGAGTTGTAGATAAAATCTCTTCATGCTCATTAGAATAAATGGATGACGTTAGTATTGATGTTTGAGAATGCTAGTTTAATTGGAAAAGATGAAACATGCAAATTGATTAAGAAAGAGCACGCTTCTTAAAGGAGCAACTTTCTTGTATGGTGATATGTGAACCTAATAATTGATAAGTGACTACATATTTTTGTGATGCACATGATTGAACTAGAAGTATATGTTAAATTAAAGGAAACACTTTTTGCTATCACTAATTGTATGAAAAAGAAAACCCATATCTTGTTAGTGCTAATTTGTGAAGAGACCTCCTTAATTATTGTGAGGATGGGTAAATTAAAAAGAAGTAGATTTGTGTATGTTAGAGGAAAGATTAATATCAGCAAAAATGCACAATAATTTTGGGATGGAAGAGACTTGGGGACTAATTGTAACCAATGTCGAAAATAAAGAATATAATGATTTGTGATTAACAATTCATGGTTTTGTGTGAAAAATATACTTTTATTTATGCAAAAATTATTTTAATCTTACTGACATGAAGATCATGTAAGAGAAAGATAATCTGGAATTTTTCAGTACCTTTCATAAAAGCCATATGAGACTAAGTGTAGTTGAACATCGAGTTGTTTTAACCACAGTATCAAAATAACTTATTTAGACTTTAAACCAATACTTGGACAACCTGAGCTAGTAGCTCAGGCGGTCAGCATCGGCATGTGGCTTCTCTGGGTCGAGCGGTTCGAGCCCCAGTGATTACAATATTTTTCTACAAATTTTGAAAACTTATAACTATCGGCCTGTACACCATATATACTATTTGACCCCCTTTCATACCGCTAGCACAGCTTGGCCGGTTGGCGGGTGCTCTTGGCTTGTTTCCCGTTGTGCCTGGGTTCGATTCCTCCCTTCGGCACTTATAAAAAATATTTTTTTTTTTGAGTTTGTGATGTCATGTGGAAAAAATATGGTAATTCTCATAAAAATGCAAGAAATTTTATAAGATTGAGTTGGGTATTATTTGAATAAAATACAATATGGTTTGTGAACAAAAGGCACAATTAGAGCTATGATTCTAAGATACACACTTATGAAAATTATAGTTTATAAAGATAAATTGAAATGGATTTATTAGAAAGTAATTGGCAAAAAGAACCTTATTGTGTGACATGATATTATTAATTCTCACCTGAGAATATTGTGCAAAATATGAAGCATGAATGTTTATTAGTAATATGAATTTCAAATGTGAAATTATGAAGTGCATGAGTTCTTGTATGATTATGGAATTAAAATCATGTTGATGAAAAGAAAAAGAAATTTGTTTGGCTATGAATATGAATCTTATGAGTTGTAAGTACTCAAGTTGAAGATTGTGAAATGAAATTCGAACTAGAGTAGCTAAGTCTCCCCGGCATCGAAAAAGAAAATGAATTGAGATGAATTTAGACCAAGGTTGGTCATGATGAAACAAATGAATAAGTCCGGTTGATGGAGAGGCTAACTCTAGAGATTATTTTGTTCATGATTTTTATAAAACTAAGGATTAGTACATAGTGGAGACGTGATGAAAGTAGAAGAAAAACATGGGTATGGGGGCCATCGGATAGCGGTGTGAGAGCGATCCACAGGCTGCCTGCTTGATGCGTCAAGACATGGCGTGGGCGCTACTCCAGAATTATCGTCCCGGTGGCGACGCTCGTGGGATGTTCGAGTGGCTATGGGTGGTGCCATTGTTCTATGGCGGAGGCTGAATTGTCCATAGGTTGCCTGCTCGATGCGTCGTGACAGTGCGTGGGATTCCCCTCCAGGCTGCCTGGACATGGGCTCATAGATCATAGGACATCTAAGACACTACCGTAGTTACAGTAGTAGACTAAGCCATAACGGGGGATTGAACCCTATAAAGATGAAGAACGAATAAGGGATTGCCCTCGGACCTATGTAGTATGGGATGCATAGAATCCGAACAAGTGTGCATTAGTGTCATGTAACATTAATAGATGCATTAAGGATTAAGTGCACAATCACAACACAACATCAATAGGGTAGTCCCTTTAGTTTGAATGTGACAAGTTTGTGTTTGCTAAATATGAAAAGTTAAGTTATACTATTTCCGACATAGAGAGGATGGCCGTGTATAATGTTCGTCGGTTGAATAAACTGACGTACCCACAGTCTGATATGCAGGTAAATGTTATGTTAAAGATTAAAGAGGATTGGATGCTTAAAGATTATATCAAGCTGTTGTACTTGTATTCAATTGTTGTATTTTACTTCCGCTGTGCAAAAGAAAGATGTAATTTGATGTAATCTCTGATGTATGATGAAAAGTTTTAATTTCCCTATAAAATTGTACTAAAGAAAGCGAAAAGATCCTGTAGAACATCTCGAATTCAGTGTATTTGGGATTCGGGACGTTACAGAGTGGTATCAGAGCCACGCTTTCTACACTTTCACACTTGTACAAATTTATGGGGAACGACACCCTAGAAGTGGACATTAGAGTGTGTGTTTGAATCTAGAGATTTAAATGTAAGTGACTTACATTTGTGTTGCTCTAAGATTTATGCTTCCTCCTCTCTATTTCTAAGATGGCTGATAACTTCGACCCTGCTGGAGGCGACGACTGGCATATCATTGAGGAAGAGTACCATCCTGGACAGGCAGATTTCGAGGACGAGTACTATCCTGGGCAAGCTGATTCTGACGATAAAGAATGGCCTGAATCCCGAGAGATCACCCCACCTCCGGATTCATCTGATGATTCTTCTTCTGACGAAGAAGAAGTACCAGTTCCAAGTGGTCTTGTGACTTCTCTTCAGAGGCAAGTGGAAACCCTGAAGGAGAGAGTTGGATTGTTGGAGGCTCAGCTAGAGAAGCAGAAGGCTGACTATTCTGTTCTTAGCCATTGGATTTGGGAACATGAGAAGAAAAAGAACCTAACTGATGTGCTGAAGGATGTGGTTGATGAACTGCGGGAAGAACTTCGAGCAGCGAAGAGGACCCGTAGGAGTTAGAGTGTTGTAGCTTCTGTTTCTTTCATTCTGATGTCCAAAATGTTTTTTTTTCAATTCGAATGTATAAAGTTTGGAATTCAATGAAATGGAAATATTGACTTGAAAGTTCATGTTTCATACTTCGAATTTGATGGACCTTTTGCATCAGAATACAGAATGAAAGCTGTTGTGTTGTTCGATACTGGATCCTCTCATACTTTTGTGTCTCCTAAATTTGCTAAAGTGTTGGGAGTTGAACCGAAGATTTTTCTAGGCAAGATCTTAGCAGTAGCTACTCCGTCAGGGGAAACTTTAACCACTGATCGGTATTATGCTGATTGCGAGATTGTGATTGGGGATAGAATCTTTGGCATTGATCTGATCGAGCTGACTATCTTGGGAGTCGATGTTATCATTGGCATTGATTGGATGTCGGTGTACAGTGCAAGCATCGAGTTTAAGACCAAGACGGTAACAGTGAAGGCTCCAGGTGGACCTGAAGTCACGTTCCAAGGGAAGCGGAAATGTTCTAAGCTGGTGGCAACTATCCGCAAGGAAGAGACTCCTGTGGAAGTGCAAGGGATTCCTGTGGTTCGGGACTATCCGACTGTGTTCTTGGAAGATTTTCCTGGGTTACCTCCGCATCGTGATGTAGAGTTCAGCATCACTGTTCAACCGGGAAGTGCACCCATTTCTAAGGCACCGTATAGGATGGCTCCAGTGGAACAGGATGAGGTGAAACGGCAGATTGGGGAACTGTTGGGGAAAGGCTTTATTCAACCTAGTGCATCACCTTGGGGAGCACCAGTGCTTTTGGTAAAGAAGAAGGATGGATCGATGAGGATGTGTATCGACTACCGGGAGCTGAATAAGGTCACTGTTCAGAATAAGTATCCGATTTCTCGAATTGATGACTTGTTCGATCGTCTACAAGGAGCAGCTGTATTCTCCAAAATAGATCTTCGATCAGGTTACCACCAAGTTCGAGTGAAAGATGAAGATGTGCACAAAACTGCATTTAGAACTCGGCATGGGCATTACGAATTCTTAGTTATGCCATTCGGAGTGACGAATGCACCCGCAATCTTCATGGACTTGATGAACAGAGTTCTGAGGCCGTTTATTGATTCCTTCGTCGTGGTGTTTATCGACGATATTCTCGTGTACTCCAAGTCTGAGGAGGAGCACACCGAGCATCTGGCAGCAGTGTTGCAGAAGTTGGAAGAGCAGCAGTTGTATGCCAAGTTATCCAAGTGTGATTTCTGGAAATCTGAAGTGGCATTCCTAGGTCACATCCTTTCTAAGGAGGGAGTGGCAACTGACCCTCAGAAGATAGAGGCAGTGAGAGATTGGGCAAGGCCTACTACAGTGAAGAAAGTCAGAAGTTTCCTTGGGATGACTGGATACTACAGGAGATTCATTCAAGGTTATGCTCAGATAGCTGTACCGCTTACTGGACTGACCAAGAAGAATGTGAGCTTCAAGTGGACCGAGCAATGTGAGGCGAGTTTTTAGGAGTTGAAAGATAGACTGACTACTGCACCTATCTTGGCTTTGCCTAGAGCTGGTATTGAGTATGACGTTTATAGCGATGCTTCACATCGTGGGCTTGGTTGTGTCTTAATGCAAGAAGGAAGAGTAATCGCTTATGGGTCTAGGCAACTACGACCGCATGAGAAGAATTACCCGACTCATGATCTGGAGTTGGCTGCGATTATCTTTGCTTTGAAGCAATGGAGGCACTACATGTACGGTGAGAAGTTGAATATGTACACGGATCACAAGAGCTTGAAGTATATATATCAGCAGAGGGATCTCAATCTGAGGCAACGGAGATGGTTGGAAGTGCTTGAGGATATGCGACCTGAGATCAAGTATCATCCTGGAAAGGCTAATGTTGTTGCTGATGCACTTAGTCGCAAGAGCAGTTTGGCCAGTTTGATTACAACTCAGAAGCATCTGATTGAAGAGCTGGATCGAGCAGGTATTGAGGTTGTCTTGCAAGGATTGGGAGCATCTTTGGCTCAGTTGAGGCTTCAGCCTACTCTGAATACAAGGAACATTGCAAGTCAGGAGGTTGATGCTGATATTTTGGAGATGAAGGAGCAGGTTGGTACTGGCAGGTTGCCCGGATTTCAAATCAGGGATGGAGTGCTGTGGTTCGGAGATAGACTGCATTCCAAATCAGGCGGACCTGAAAGAGAGTATTCTTCAGGAGGCGCATGCTACTCTTCTGTCTGTACATCCTGGGAGTACTAAGATGTACAAAGACATTAAACAGCATTTCTGGCGGTCAGGTTTGAAGCGGGATGTGGCTGAATTTGTCGCGAAGTGTGAGGTTTGTCAGCAAGTCAAAGCCGAAAATCAGAGACCCGGAGGTCTATTACAGCCGTTACCTATTTCGGAATGGAAGTGGGATAACATCAGTATGGATTTCATTACGGGATTGCCTAAGAGTTCTAAAGGCAATGATGCTATTTGGGTTATAGTCGACCGACTAACCAAATCCGCTCACTTTTGGCGATGAAACTCACTGCTTCGATGGACAAGTTAGCTGAGATGTATGTTGGTGAGATTGTCCGACTTCATGGCGTTCCGTCAACTATTGTTTCTGATCGAGATGCGCGGTTTACTTCGCATTTCTGGAGGAGTCTTCAGGCAGCTTTGGGTACCAAGACAGATTTCAGCACTGCTTTTCATCCGCAAACCGATGGGCAAACCGAGAGAGTCAATCGTATTCTTGAGGATATGCTTCGGTGTTGTATACTAGACTTTGGAGGCAGTTGGGAAAGGCATTTACCTTTGGTGGAGTTTGCCTACAACAACAGTTTTCAGGCTAGCATCGGGATGGCGCCGTACGAAGCTCTGTATGGCAGGATATGCAGGACTCCTGTTTGTTGGTATGAAGTAAGGGAGCGTCAGTTGTTTGGTCCTGAGCTTGTGCAACTAACTTCTGAGAAGATTGATCTGATCAGGAAAAGGTTGGTGGAAGCTCAGAGCAGGCAGAAAAGCTATGCAGACAACCGGAGAAGGGACCTTGAGTTTGAGGTTGGTGACTTCGTCTTTCTGAAGGTATCACCCAGTAAAGGTGTGGTTCGATTTGGCAAAGGCGGAAAGTTAGCCCCGAGGTTTATAGGCCCGTATAAGATATTGAAAAGGATCGGGAAAACTGCTTACCGGCTTGAATTACCGGAAGAGTTGTCTCAGGTGCACAATGTCTTTCATGTGTCTATGCTGAGAGGTTATATTCCAGACCCGAGTCATCATTTGCCTGAAGTGCCGGAAGGTTTGCAGTTAGACCTGAATTACATCGAGTCTCCTGTTGAGATTGTTGATCGTCGAGAGAAAGTCTTGAGGAATAAGACGATACCGATGGTCAAGGTAGTCTGGAGAAACCACTTGGTTGAAGAGGCTACTTGGGAATCTGAGGAGAGGATGTTGAAGGACTATCCTGAGCTTTTTGCTTGATTGTATTTTTATATCTTCTGTTCTTGTTGTGTGTGTTGTATTTTGTTTGTTTTCTCGCTCTTGATTGTAGTTCCGGGGACGGAACTATTCTAAGGAGGGAGTGCTGTAATACCCTGATTTTTCAATAAATGAAAAATTATTTATTTTGCACGTAGTGTGCACGTGCAATATTTTGTTTGGATTATTTTAGCATGATGTGTATAAATATTTAAATATAATTTTTCTCAAATTATTTTGTACAAAAAGCCTTTCTTTAAAGCCTTATTTTGATTTAATTAAAAAGGCCTTTTTCTTAAAGCCCAAATGTATTTCTATTTTATTTATTTTAATAAACTATTTTGGCCCAAAAACAAAGCCCATGAATAAATCCATTTTAATTAAAACTTGTCATGTAGAAGACTAATTTATCATTATTTTATTTTTGTACAAATTAAAATGTACAAATTTGGCCTAGTTGCATGCACGTGCACTACACGTACACGTGCAATGCACACCCTCTTTTCTAGGCCGGGTTACATTCTTTTGGAGGGATTTTCAAAATTGATCATGGTGATCATGGTGGTAGTTTCATGGAAGTGGGTAGTTTGCATAACTCCTACTTTGATCTAGGCCCTTCATTCTACAACCAACCACTCAATCTTGGCCCTCCATTTCACCTATTCTCTAGTATAAATACCCCCCCCCCCCTCTCATGGCTATTTTGATATGCAAATTATATTTCCAAGCTATAGTATTATTGTTGTAATAGTGTGAGATATAAAAAGATAGAGAGTTGTGTGGGTTTTGCTTGCTTGGAGTGGCCGGCCATCACAAAGGGGGAGCATTTGGTTGTGCTAGGAAGCATTCGGCTTTGGCTAGGAGGCTTGGAGCTTGTGCGCGCTTTGGCTAGGAGGAGGTGTTTTCATTTGCAAGGCTTGTGTTGTTTAGTTCTCTCCATTCAAGGTGGGTAAAACATTTCATATTTCTAATATAGGAGTGTATGCTAGATCTCATTAGCAAATTGCATGAAAAATGATTAATAAGAATGCGCCTTTAATTGAATAAATAATCTCTAGTTGATTGAATTATTGATATGTGAATTATGTGGGATTGTATGCCATAAGAATGTGATTACAAAGTGAGTTGATTATCTTTGTTCTTAATTAGAAATAATCTATGGAAAATGTTAGTAAAATACATTTTTTGGGAAGGTTAGTTACAACTTGATTAGCATGTTAATGAACAATTGCATGTGCTTATTAATGTTAATTGAGTTGTAGATAAAATCTCTTCATGCTCATTAGAATAAATGGATGACGTTAGTATTGATGTTTGAGAATGCTAGTTTAATTGGAAAAGATGAAACATGCAAATTGATTAAGAAAGAGCACGCTTCTTAAAGGAGCAACTTTCTTGTATGGTGATATGTGAACCTAATAATTGATAAGTGACTACATATTTTTGTGATGCACATGATTGAACTAGAAGTATATGTTAAATTAAAGGAAACACTTTTTGCTATCACTAATTGTATGAAAAAGAAAACCCATATCTTGTTAGTGCTAATTTGTGAAGAGACCTCCTTAATTATTGTGAGGATGGGTAAATTAAAAAGAAGTAGATTTGTGTATGTTAGAGGAAAGATTAATATCAGCAAAAATGCACAATAATTTTGGGATGGAAGAGACTTGGGGACTAATTGTAACCAATGTCGAAAATAAAGAATATAATGATTTGTGATTAACAATTCATGGTTTTGTGTGAAAAATATACTTTTATTTATGCAAAAATTATTTTAATCTTACTGACATGAAGATCATGTAAGAGAAAGATAATCTGGAATTTTTCAGTACCTTTCATAAAAGCCATATGAGACTAAGTGTAGTTGAACATCGAGTTGTTTTAACCACAGTATCAAAATAACTTATTTAGAATTTAAACCAATACTTGGACAACCTGAGCTAGTAGCTCAGGCGGTCAGCGTCGGCGTGTGGCTTCTCTGGGTCGAGTGGTTCGAGCCCCAGTGATTACAATATTTTTCTACAAATTTTGAGAACTTATAACAATCGGCCTGTACACCATATATACTATTTGACCCCCTTTCATACCGCTAGCATAGCTTGGCCGGTTGGCGGGTGGTCTTGGCTTGTTTCCCGTTGTGCCTGGGTTCGATTCCTCCCTTCGGCACTTATAAAAAATATTTTTTTTTTTGAGTTTGTGATGTCCAAAAAATGTGAAAAAAATATGGTAATTCTCATAAAAATGCAAGGAATTTTATAAGATTGAGTTGGGTATTATTTGAATAAAATACAATATGGTTTGTGAACAAAAGGCATAATTAGAGCTATGATTCTAAGATACACACTTATGAAAATTATAGTTTATAAAGATAAATTGAAATGGATTTATTAGAAAGTAATTGGCAAAAAGAACCTTGTTGTGTGACATGATATTATTAATTCTCACTTGAGAATATTGTGCAAAATATGAAGCATGAATGTTTATTAGTAATATGAATTTCAAATGTGAAATTATGAAGTGCATGAGTTCTTGTATGATTATGGAATTAAAATCATGTTGATGAAAAGAAAAAGAAATTTGTTTGGCTATGAATATGAATCTTATGAGTTGTAAGTACTCAAGTTGAAGATTGTGAAATGAAATTCGAACTAGAGTAGCTAAGTCTACCCGGCATCGAAAAAGAAAATGAATTGAGATGAATTTAGACCAAGGTTGGTCATGATGATACAAATGAATAAGTCCGGTTGATGGAGAGGCTAACTCTAGAGATTATTTTGTTCATGATTTTTATAAAACTAAGGATTAGTACATAGTGGAGACGTGATGAAAGTAGAAGAAAAACATGGGTATGGGGGCCATCGGATAGCGGTGTGAGAGCGATCCACAGGCTGCCTGCTTGATGCGTCAAGACATGGCGTGGGCGCTACTCCAGAATTATCGTCCCGGTGGCGACGCTCGTGGGATGTTCGAGTGGCTATGGGTGGTGCCATTGTTCCATGGCGGAGGCTGAATTGTCCATAGGTTGCCTGCTCGATGCGTCGTGACAGTGCGTGGGATTCCCCTCCAGGCTGCCTGGACATGGGCTCATAGATCATAGGACATCTAAGACACTACCGTAGTTACAGTAGTAGAGTAAGCCATAACGGGGGATTGAACCCTATAAAGATGAAGAACGAATAAGGGATTGCCCTCGGACCTATGTAGTATGGGATGCATAGAATCCGAACAAGTGTGCATTAGTGTCATGTAACATTAATAGATGCATTAAGGATTAAGTGCACAATCACAACACGACATCAATAGGGTAGTCCCTTTAGTTTGAATGTGACAAGTTTGTGTTTGCTAAATATGAAAAGTTAAGTTATACTATTTCCGGCATAGAGAGGATGGCCGTGTATAATGTTCGTCGGTTGAATAAACTGACGTACCCACAGTCTGATATGCAGGTAAATGTTATGTTAAAGATTAAAGAGGATTGGATGCTTAAAGATTATATCAAGCTGTTGTACTTGTATTCAATTGTTGTATTTTACTTCCGCTGTGCAAAAGAAAGATGTAATTTGATGTAATCTCTGATGTATGATGAAAAGTTTTAATTTCCCTGTAAAATTGTACTAAAGAAAGCGAAAAAATCCTGTAGAACATCTCGAATTCAGTGTATTTGGGATTCGGGGCGTTACATAGGGTATCTAGCATGTCCACACCAAATATATCATATGGGTCTCAACCAAAACACAAATTCTCACCAAAGTCTTACATACATGAATCAAATCAAGAACGGGCGAATCCTAGGTTATTTCATATCCAAATTGTGTCGTGAGTCTTCTATGGTCATATTTTCACAATAGAGACAAAACCCATCAAGGAAATCACAGACAAGAGTCGTCTTTAGACCCAACTACACTAGAGGTGAACTTTTTGACTTGTATCAAACAATTGAATTGGAGTACAAGTTACTTGCCTTAAAATTGAGACGAAGAACGATGCAAACAAGAGTAGAAGCAAAACCCACGAACGAAATTCCACAAATCAACGAATCCAAGAAACGAAAATCCAGTACACGTGCAAGGGCTCCAACGCTTGCAACTCAAGAAAGCAAGAGAGAGAGAGGGAGGCCAAGGGGGATGGTCAGCTTGGAGGAAAGGGGTGTCGGGTGTTGGGGTGTGTGCAGCCGGAGATGGGAGCAGCCGGAGGTAGGTCGACGGTAGCCTGGGTGTGGGTCGGCCTGGGCTCGGGTTGGAGCAACAACTGAGAGAGGGAGAGAGGGAGGTAGCCGGGATTGAGGGAGAGAGAGGAAACTTAGGGTTAGGGTTTAGGGTTTGAGAATAGGAGTTATATATATAGGGTCTAGTTGTGGGTTAATGGGTTAATGGGTTAATGGGTATTTGGAGTAGTAGTAGGTTTACAAATGGGTTTTGGATTTTGGGTAAATTAAAAATAGGAATGCAAATAGGATTGGGAATTTCTTTTTCTTTGAAAATCTCATTAGAGATCAATAATAATAGGAGTGGGAAAAAGACAACCAAAACACCACCACAACACCAAGAAAAATACAAAAAAAAAAAAAAGATAACGAGACTAAAAATGAGGGAAAGATCAAAATGGTGAAAGACGAAACAAAAGAGACGATCGATCAAACCCAAAGAGCTAAAAATGAAATAAAACGAATATATATTGAAAACAACTCCAATATACGGTTTAGAAAAAAATACAAGAGAGAAAAATACACCAAAATGAAAAATACAGTCAAAAATACACAAAAATGAAAAATAGGGGTTACAATAGCACAGAAAAAATAAATAAGTACAATACAACATATGATAATGAAAGCTCTTCATTCTTGTGACATCCCTCACATTGACTTCAAGTCCATGCTAAATCCAATCGTACAACTAGGAAACTACGGGCATGTCAGTTGCATACAACTGACGCAATGCTATAATACAGCGATTCTTCTACATTAGCAAACATAAACTTGAATGTGAAACAAAATTTGAAGGGTGACTATCCTAAACATGTCAGTGTATGATATGATCCTGATGCCTAATACAGACCCCCATACTACGATGCAAGACTAATGTATACTTGTTCGGATTCTATGCATCTTATACTACACAGGTTCGAAGGCAAGCCCTATGTACTCCTCATTATATGGTTCAATCCCTCATTATGCAATCTACCACTATGACTACTACAAGATTTAGATACCTTGCTAGTATTGGTTCTCGTTCTAGAACACTAGAGATCAATCCCACATTGCAGATCATTTTGGTGCCTATTTCATCCCTCATCCCGGAATACTGGGATTTTCTCACTCCACTGGTCATCCTGTAAACCCCATTGCACAAATATGTCATGTGCATCGCTCTCGTCCCGAATTACAAGGGAATCAATCCCACTCCACGGATCATCCTGCAGCCCTCATACTCACGTTTGCTTTTGTTTCAAGATATCTTCCATCTAGTGCATTTCCTTAATTCAATTATAATTAACTTGACCTAGAGCTAGTTTATCCTACCAGACTTAAATCAACACTGTCATGCACCGCTTCCCAAAAATAGAATACGGAATACAGATACGTGACTAAGTCCCGTGAATGATTTTCAGCATCCATAAGTTTTCAGGATCTTTACAACATTTCACAAGAATAACAGGAAGTAAACAATGACAAATCAACCACACATGCATGAATGAATCATTATACCAACAAAATTTACTTGAAACAAAGTTTACTAATCTCAAATAAACCAGATCTGGAACAAGTCAATAATTCTGGGTCATACTGCCCAATACAAATATTCCAAGGAGCAATACATTTATTCAAAATAAGCAACGGGAAATAATAATAATAATAACATGAACTCCAGGAACTAGAATCTTAGATCACCTACTCCATCGGGCAGCTGATCACCATAATCTGCAATTTAATAAATTGCAGGAAAAGGAAAGAGAAACAAAACTCCCGTCAATGCAAGTTACGGGCCGCTTGTAGTGCAGGGAAAAGTACAAAAATAAAACGATATAAAGTAACAACGGAAGCAAACATTGCATGGAATAGACATGGCAACAAAATAGAACAACTAGCATGAATCATGAACAGCATCAAGTGATGTGGTGAGATAATAGGTGTATGTGAGATGTAACAGGTAACAGGTATCATGCAAGCAGGTAAACATGTAACAGGTATCAAGTAGCATGTATAGGTAATCATGTATTAGGTAATCATGTATTAGGTAAGCATGTAACAGGTATTATGTCATGTCAAGTCTTGTATCTATTACTATCTAGGTAGTACTTCATACGTCCCAGGTTATTACCACATGGTTGCTACATACATGCAATTTATGTTTAGGCCTAGTGGTAGGTTTCTATAAGGCAGTGTATTCAGGCGTTCTGTAACAGGTAGCAGGAACAGGTTCATGAATCAGACAGGTACACGAATCAACCGATTCATGTATCAAGAGGTTCCTGAATCAACAGGTAACAGGCACACGAACCAACAGGTTCATGCATCAAAGCATAAAGTACAACAGGTTCACGAATCAAATATAAAGTGCAACAGGTTCATGTATCAACATGAACCAAACATAAAATAGAAAACACGGGTCCCCTTCTGAGTACACATACCTATATTGTCCACTACTAAGGACTTTTCCTTAACCCCGGCTTGATTACTTATTATTATTATTAAACAGGCATATACGTGCACAAAACAGAGAAAGAGTAACATGGCAGGAACAAGTAACAGGTTCAGGTCAGAACATAAACATGTACAGGTGCAAGACAACTCATAAAAGATTAAGACAACGAAAATTCTAGTTCAGGACAGCAAGATAGTACTGCACCAAATCTGGGATTCCCGTTGCCACACATATGCAAATCTGGATCCGTCAGAAGATCTGGAAAATAGACTCTCGGCCGATTCCAGCAAATATATATAAGTTATATGGTATTTTACAAAAAAAGACTCAAAATAGATTTGTATCCAGAAAGCGTGTTCAGTCTGAAATCGGAAATTTGTATTCATAAACAGGAAAACGGCAACAAAACTTACTGATTAAATCCAAGAGAAATCCGGGGTATTCCCTAGTATGTTTAGTATCATAAAATAAAGTTTCATAATTTTCCAACATAGATAGAATAGTCCAGTAAAATCAGAAAGTAGCACGATACAGTAGTTTTGTAAATCTGAAATCATAAACACAATAGTACCAAAACACAGTAGATTGTAAAATATAAATCAAAATCCAGATCCATCAAAGGGTGATAAAATAGATACAATACGCTAAAATTCATATTCACAAAGTTTTTATAAACAGCAAATAGGATCTGATCGAAATTAAGGTTCTTTACTGAACAATATGAAAATTCTGCGAGTATAATAGTTGTTTGCAAGTGTAGAATAGTTTATAAAAGTCATCAAATAAATCCACAAAAATTAGGGGTTAATCCCAATCAAGTCTAGTTGTGTTTAGCAAATTATTGTATCAAAATATTATCTTTAACATCAGTATAAAAATAAATAGTCATACAGAATCCATACAAAACAAAATCTGGAATTTTCTACACCTCTGTAGTAAAATAGCCATAACTTGCAACTGACAAATCGAAACTGAGATTTGTCCGAAAATCTAGAAAGTAGATAGAATTTCCTAAAATTCATATTCACAAAAAAAATTATAAATTGACCTTAATAGGGTCTAAAATACTGAACAAAAACGGGGTACAACACAAAAACATAATCTTCTTTATGCTTAAAATCAACATAGATCATATGAAACACATCCAAATCATAACAAAATGTGAAATATGGTGTACTAGATGTTCAAGCAACATGGTATAGGGTATTAGCAAGTCTACAACAAGTTATACTATGACTAACACAATCAAGCATACAACATCATACGAACAACATGTATGTGCACATCAAGAAGTGATCATCCCTAAGTTTTTTCATGTCGTGTGTGTAATGTAACAACTACGGGCGGGTCAACACATAGAGACAAGATATAAAAGGGGTTTTGCACAAGAATTTTTTCTAGAACACAACTAAACTATAGGGGGTATTTAATACTTGTATATGCAAACAGAAATTATATAAGTTACTTGCCTTAGAGACAACGACGGGAACTGTGCAAAGAGCAAGAATAACGAGAACGGTTTCCCGGGAATGTAAGAACGAATGGACAGATACACGAACCACGACCACAAAAACACAATGTGAGATCACACACACACACACACACAAAGCCAAGCAATGACAGAGGTGCACTGTGTCGAGAGAGATGGCAGACAGTGGGCACGGCGGTGGCATTGTTTGCTGCCGAAGCTGCTGTCTGTCATCGCTGATGTTGCACGGTCGGCAAAAGCATTAGGGGAGGCACGTCAGGAGAAGGGAACATAGCGATGCAGGAGGAGAGGCGCTGTGGGCTGAGGCGGCACCGACATTGCGATTGCTGCTGCTTTGGGAGGGTTACAGCGCGATAGGGGCGCTGCTAGGGATGCTGCTATCTGCGATGCGTCGGGGTTCGGCAGTCGGACAGGAGGGCGGCGCGACGAGGGGTCGCCGTCAAGGGGCATGGCACAGCAGGAGGGTGCAGAGAATATTGGAGAGGGTTAGGAAGGTCGGGATGAGAGTTAGAGAAGCTAGGGTTTTGTGTGAGCGGGGAGATAACAGGATGTATATATATATATATATATGTATACAGGGTGAGATATTAGGGTTAGGTGTATGGGTTAACGGCTATAGTATAGGGTACTGGGGTTTAACGGGCTTAATAAAAGATCCAATAAAATATAGGAACAAAAATGGATTAAAAAATAGGACATGAACAATTATTAATGACGAAAAAAAATAATAGCTCGAACAATCAGAGACGAAACAAAAGGAGACAATTCGATCAAGAAAATCAAATAAGCAGATGACAAAACAAATAGATGAATATATAGAAAATGAAGATTTAATACATGGTACAAAACAGATACAATGTGAATAAATACACAAAGAAAAAAAATACACCCAAAAATACATAAAATGAAAAACAAGGGTTACAAACACACTGAGAATGCTAGCCCACACTGGCTACTTCTCACATTTCCATTTATCAATCTTGCTGGCAATTCTGGGTCTTACTCAGCCTCTAGAATCCAAACATCCCGAATAAGAGATCTCCTAGGTTATTCTTAACCTCTTTCACACAAATTTCGGATTCATTAAAAAAATCATTCAAATTGTCTTATTCATTCTCTTTTAATTTATCAATCTCAAGCAAATAAATAATTTCTTAACACTTACAATGACATCTCGATACATATCAACTTGGCAAAATTCATACTATTATCATACGTGTAATTCTCCACGATCTCATTATTCTTAGTACATTGTCTAACATGTTCATCAGTTTCAAATTAAACTCACTAGGAATTTAGAATAAACCTTCACATTCAATCCTTTAAACACGTTGAATTTGAAGCAAAATAACTCAAAATTTGCTTCTCAAGATAATTTAATTCACAATGTCTTTTTTACTAAAAGAAATTTCTAAAGTTGTATATAATCTTCTCAAATACTCCAATTTGCTCGCTTTAAAACAATCTTTTTTGAATTTATACTCCAAATAACCAATCTAACACATCATCTAATGTGTAATGTGAATTAAATCTCTAGAACAAATCTTAGAATTGTATAGGATTATTTCAAAATTTTCTAATAATATACTAGAATAATTCTACAATTTTTTTATCCTAATTTAAAAACATAAAAGCCATTTAAAACCAAAAAAAATCCAAAAAGGTCTATACTCAGAGTCGAACCCAAGCACAGTAGCAACACAATCGCCCCACTAGCCAGTGAGTCAAATGGCTCTCGGTGTTCAGTTTGTGGCTTTAATTCCTATATATGTGTTACATTTCTGTTTGAGAACTTTATTAACAATTATAGAAAAAAAAAATAATAACAGCGCCCTGGGACTCGAACCGGAGACTCGGGGTATTGTACACAACGCCTTAAACTTATCACCAAGACCAGGAAATCAAGCCTACACATCTGATTTTATTTCTATTTGAAGTTTATTTAAGTGTGACTCTCTGTTTTACCTTTCCAAAGATACACTTGTACTATAATTCTACTATACAATTATCTTACAACTTCTATACAGTATATTGTATAAATCTAATAAATTATAGAAAAGAAAATTTAATTTAATTTAACCAATTGTTATGAATTTATACATGTTACAAAATCTATTTAAAATTCTCATGGGGATCAATATACATGTTTAATGAATAGCTTCAATCAAATTAATTTCATGGTAGATAAAGAACCACATGGAAGTATTCATACAACAAAATGAGGAAATTAATTATCCCTACCATTTCACAATTCCATAATTAAATTGCTTCAATCTAGATTAACAAATGAAGTACAATTCTATAATCTAATTCTTTTAATATAGAACAACAATTGAAAATTTCTCCTAAGATTGTTTAGACATAATTTTAAGAGTATTCGAAGACATACACATACTCATATAGAAATCTAATCATCTTTTAAATATATCTACACATAATCATGGATTCTACAAATATTTGGCACTTGAAACAAAACACATACACATTATAAAATTGTCATTTAATGCATTTATACTTAATCATGAATTCTACAAATTATTTAGAAAGCAAAAGAAACAAGCACACATTATCATTCAAATGTATTCACACCTAATCATGGATTCTACAAAAACATTTTTGAAAATAAAAGAAACACCCACCTCTTTCGATGCAACTTGCAAGCAGAAACTCTTAGAAAATCTCCTAGCTCCTCCGTCCAAGGCCAAAGCTCCAAAGAATAAAGTTTTTGATTTTTAAAAGGGAATGAGATGCCCCCCCCCCCCCCCCCCCCCCCCCCCCCGCCTGGCCGGATGGGATTTTGTAAGGGAAAAAATTATCCACTCTACCAAATAACTACCCACTTAATAACCCACTAATTCATTCAAAATATTTTTCCCACTCATGCACTTTGCCGGCCACACGTAGTGTAGGCAAGACCCGGGTTTTCATTTGTGCGTGTGTGTTTGTAGGCACGTGAAATGCACACAAAATATTTAGGGATTTTAATTAATAAAATTTGCATATGTTACTCAAATTAATAAAAACAAGTTTAAATTAATTATAATTAAAGTTTCAGGCACAAATAAAAATAAATATACAAACTTCATAAATTTTATTTTTGAAAAAGAATACAACCAACACATGCACTACAACCACGTGCGTTGCACGTATCGAGAAATATTCAAATACAAAATAAATTCGAGAGATTCACAAACAATCAAAATATAAAATACGTAAAATACATTTCATTAATTATACATAAAATAATAACACGTGCATATAAAACACGTGCATTGCAAGTATATTTGATTCAAAATAGGAGTAAAAATGAATTTCGAGAGAACGAAAAATATTTATAAATAAACGAAGTATGGAATATGTACAATATTAATATTAATAATGTTATGGATATTACCCGTAATGGTACAAAATACATGTGCATAACATTCGCAGGACAAAATTGTCATAACTCAATTTTGCATGATGTTACACAAGGAATCGTAAAAATCTCTGGATCTTTAAGTTTAGGAGGCAACTTTTTTTATAAAATTGCGATACTCTCTTCTATTAGCTTCACTATTTTATGTTCCTCCAACTTCTGCTTGTTTAATAATATATCTTTCAAAAATTTAGCATATTTAGACATTTGTTCAAAAGCATCAATAAGAGAAACATTAAAATTCAATTTCTTAAAATATATAAAAATTTAGAGAATTGTTTATCGAGATTATTCTTTTTAAGTCTTTGCTAGAAAAGGAATACGTCGATCATAAGGTGAATTAAGATAAGTTTCAGAATTAAATTCCCTGAAAACTATGAGGTTTGAAGCTCATTTAATCTTCTTAGAATTCCCAACATGGTTGTTGGCCACCTGTTGCGTTTGTACCTCCGAAATTGGCTCGAACTCATCTTGCTTTTCAACCACATTTTGTTCGGTAGTTTGTGCTTGAGGCTGCTCAATTGTTCTCTCATTTCTCAGTGATACTGTTTTGACATGCTCTTTGGGATTTATCACGGTGTTACTAGGTAATGTTCCTGCTGTCACGTCTGTAAGAATATTTGAAATCTGACCAATTAGAGCATCAAGGTTGCGAATTGAAGCAGTGGTTGAAGCCGCATTATTTTGGATCACCAAATCTCTCTTTTGCATGTATTGCAAGAACATCTCCTCAAGTGTTGGCTTCTTTTCTTGCAATGAAAATTTTGCGGTGGTCTAATTGCTCCTTGATTATTGTTCCAAGAAAAATTTGGGTGATTTCTTCATCCTGGATTATACGTGTTCAAATAAGGATTGTTTTGATGTTGGATGTTGTACATGTAATTTGCTTGATAGGAATGTGGTTGAGTAAATGGATTTTCTACTTGGCAATCAATATTTGAGTGATTTCCTGCACAATGATCACAAAAAATATTAGTCTGAATAGAATTAACATTCATATTACCAAAATATTTTGATAGAAAGTCATTTTTTGCAACCAATATGGTAATAGGATCAAGCTCATTGACTACAGCTGCTTTTCTAAGCATTGCTCACTCTGAAGACCATTGGTGATTGTTAGAAGCCATTTCCTCTTAAAGCTCAAATGCCACTTTATGAGTTTTGCTCAAAAGAGCTCCTCCAGCTGTTGCATCTACCATAGATCAATTCGTAACTCTCAAACCATTATAGAGTGTTTGGAATTGCAACCATTTCGGGAGTTCATGATGAGGACACTTTTGCAATAAATCTTTATACATCTCCCAGGCATCAATAGAAGATTCATTCTCAAATTGTGTAAATGTGGTAATGTCATTCCTCAACTTTGTTGTCTTTGCCGACGGAAAATACTTTGCAAGAATTTTTTGTGCAAGTTCCTCCCATGTAGTGAGAACACCCAGTGGTAGAGAATTTAGTCAAGTCTTCGCCTTATCTCTTAGTGAAAAAGGAAACAGTCTCAATTGGATTGCATCATCTGATACTCCATTGTACTTGAAATTAGCATAAATTTCTAAAAAGTATGCAATTTGAACATTACGATCTTCGTGTGACAACCAAACTGAACAATCTATTTAAGCATTTGAATTATCTCCGGTTTAATCTCAAAATTGTTAGCTTGTATAGTCGGCATCTTTACGCTTGATATTGCTCCATTAACCGAGGGTATAACATAGTCTCTCAAAGCCTTACTTTCTTCTCCATTACCCTCGTTTGCCATGGTGATACCTTCAATGTCCTGAAATATAGCTATTAAATAATAGAAAAATTAATCAAACTTATCTTCCGAAATAAATAAATAAATAAATAAATAATTCAAATTACCAACAATCTAGCTATTATTAATATCAATAAAAGAATAATTAGTCCCCGGCAATGGCGCCAAAAAATTGATGGAATAATTTGTAAGCGCACAAAATCGCAACAGGTAGTATAATTTAAATGAAAAGAGTGTCGAACCCACAATGACCAATTATTTTACTAAGTACCAAAATTCACTAGATTAATTACTATTTGGAGAATTGAAAATCTATTTAAAATAGCAACTAAATTAAAGTGAAAAATTAAACTAATTAATAGAACAAAAGTTGAAATTTTATTGGCTTATTAATAATAAAACTAAATCTAGGGCTTTTGATTTCACCTAGTTAATCTCACACAATTCATAATTCCATGAAACTATAAACTCTACTTTTCCAAGTTGTAGACAAAAATTCCTCAATTATTTAATGTCTTCTCTCGAATAACACCAAACATATCCCCAACTAATAATTCGTCATATCTCCATGCAAATTTAATTATATGAAGATTCAATAAGTTATATGGATCTCTTTAAAGTCACATTAACCGCCGAAAATTATCTCTATTTTCTCTCAATCAATGGTGTTTAATTCTATAATTCTAAATTACAAGTTACTTCTCGGCATCCCCCATGATCCAATTAATCACAAAATAGTTGGTCAAACAGTTGCACGCATTAAGAACAAAAATTAAACACCCAACCATGATAAAATAGAGAAATAAAATAACATGAAATTCAAATTGTGTTATCAAATTAGGCTACACCGAAGCCCTAGAAAAATTTAATTAGTTCATGACAACTTTGCAACTCATAAACCTCTAACTGCATTGCATAATAATACTAAAAAACAGAAGTGAGAAAGAGAGATCTAGTTGTTGTTGGAAGCCGAAATTGAAGTCATGTTTTCTTCTAAAACATTAAGCATCGGGAGCTGCACAGCAACTTCTCTCTTTTCTTTTCTTTCTTCTTCCTCAGTCCAGTCACCTTCTTCTTCTTTTCATTTCTTCTTCCTCAGTTTCCGTGCCCTCTCTCTCTCATGTTTCTTTTTCTTCTTTTCCCAGCCGCCACTTAGAGCCCCAATCTTCTCTTTTCTACTTGGAATGTGGGCCTTCTTTATGTAAGGAGAAGATTAGGGTTAGTTAATAGGATTTATGATAAATTAATTAGTTAAATAATTTAAATTTAAAATTAAGATTAATTGCCATATCCGCTTCCCAAAATACGGAAATACGAGCACGTAACAAAGGCCCAATAATGATAAAGACATCATCCATAGCTGTAACAGATTATCTCAACAATATATAAGAGATCACAGCCACGCAAGAAAGAATAACCACATAAACAAAGAATAAACTCTAAAATAATCATGAAATAAATTCACTAAATAATATCTAACATCTTGGAGAAAGGTAAACTTCGGGTCATATAATCCCTGAAAATAAAGTACCATAAAAGCAATAAAATAAACAAATAACACGAAATAACTATAGCAGTTTAATGGTTCAGCTCCATTCTTTAGAAAGTTTGCTCATCAAGTTGTTTAGTCAAATTCCTCCTGTGCATTCAAACTCATCAACTAGAGGTGGGGAAAAATTTTCAGTTAGAGCAAGTTACGAATAGCAAGTAGCAGAAGCAAGGGAGCAATAAACATGGTATATCAAGAAATAATGAACTAGATCAAAGTCAAGATCAATAATAAGGTTTGATAATAAAACTCAAGGTCTAGAATTAACGATGCAATAAACAATGACTATAATCAACGATTCAAGGTCAATAACAATAATCATGATCAAGAATGCAAGTGTCAATCCTAGGTTTATTAGCCTTTTCTTATCCTATCTAATACACGTAATACTGTATCCCATACCACAGGTTCAGTGCATACAAACAGTGATCGTTTAGACTACAGTGGTGAACTCAACAGATCGTGTACTCGGCACAATAAACAATCATTTAACAATCAATAATTTACAATCCATGACAATAAACAATCGAGAATGAGGGGCCCATTCCGAGTACAGTCTCCGATTGTTCACTACTAGGTCATCCCTTAATACCCCGGCTTGTTAATATTTATTATACTCATATGTGGATATGCAATGGGTCAAGAAGTTTCGAAGCGATGTCAAGGAGTTGGCAAGGCTATGCAATGCATGGTATAACTAATTTTATTCCCTAGATGCAAAAATCAAATATGGATATACAAAAACACACATTCTGGACAGCAAGGCATTAATGTACAAAAACTGACTTTACCGTTGCTATAGGAAAGAAAATTAGGCTCCATCAGAGATTCTGGAAAGTAGACTCTCTTCCTGTTCCAATGCATATTCATACGATATATAATAAATATAGAAACTATGCAAATAATCTCATTCTTTATTGATTACAAGTTCAGGCAGCATATTAGGGTCAAAATTCTTGTATATAAAAATAGATTGTAAAATAATTAAAAAATTTCATAAAAATCATATTTAAATTCCTAACAATTTTTAGTAACATCACAATTAATCTCAGATTTTATTTCTTAAAATTAATCTACTGTTTTAATTAATTAGACATGGTAATGCATTTTCAAACTGCATTCTGGAATTCAGACACATAGGACTACAATCTGAGATTAATTGTGATGTTACTCTACGAAAATATGGATATCTTGTAATCTGTAAGTCGAATGGTAAAACTGTCAGATAATCTGGATTTCAGACACATAGGACTACAATCTTATTTAATAAGTATTAAATGATATTATCTTTAGTTAGGTCAAAATTCTGGTTCTTTACTGAACTGGTGTTTTAACTCAACCTAGCGTCATCTTTTCATTTTTACAAAGGTCTAGAAAATTATCAAATAATCTTATAAAAATAATAATGTGACTTCTAGTCATGTCTAATAACAACATATAAAATTTCAAGTTCAAATTTTACTGTTAACATTTTATTTTAATAGAAAATCATGTTGGTGTACCTTTAGAAAGTAATCTGAAAATTGAAAACCTAGTACAGTTAAAAATATGATAACTTACAGTTTATAAATCAGAATCTAGATCCGTAAAAAGTTCTAAAAAATAGATTCGAAGGCCTACAAATTTTATTTACAAAGTTCTATTAAATTATAAAAGCAACTGGGTCAAAAACTCAAAACAGTAAGGGACAAACAGAAGGCCAACAAGTTGATTATCATTAATTGGAAACAAGCGACATAAACATGCATATAACTTCATGGCAAACAATTAACATGAAATTATACTCAGTCATAAGAGCAAGATTCTACTATTAACAGGACAATTTATTATTATCTTAGCAAGAACATCACATCCAATCTAGAAGCATTCAATCATCATTATCTATATAACATGTTTCTTTTCTATTTATTTGTATAGTGTATGCATATGAAAAAATAAACAGGCTTGGGTTTGACTCAAGGGAAATGGCACAAGAAGATGACTACTACTTGGTTTCGCCGATGAATCCGTAATAGTCTCTTCGAAGGGTATCAAACAAATAAAATATGATAAACGACAGAGGAACTACTTGCGGAGATCAAAAGAATTCTTGAACAAGAATAATAAACTAGTTCAAGAAAAACTATACACGACGACTCTGAATACAAAAGAATAACGGAACGAGAATCCCGATTGGCAACGCATGCGACAACAACAATGAGGCACAGTCAACATATGACGACCAAACCAAAAGACAGCGGCACAAAGGCAAAAATCGCAAGAGAACAGCGACAAGGCGGCAGCGTATGCGGTACAAGGTCGCTGCAATGCTGGCTGCAGTGGCGGGCAGCAAGGTGGCAGTAGCAGCAGTGGTTGCGGGTTGAGAAGGGGTTGTAAGGGTTGAGGAGTTACGGAATTGAAGAAGAAGAAGAGTATAACCCCCCATTTTCCAAAATACGAAATACGAGTACGTAACGTAGGCCCAGTGAATGATGTAAACACCATACATAAGCAGTACCAGACTAACTCAGCAATATGAAAGAATAAACACAGCCACACAAGAAAGATATAAGCACATGATACAAAGATAACTTCAATAATAAATGAATTAATCCAACAATAATAATATCCAATATCTGGAATGAAAACAAACTCCGGGTCATAAAGCCCGAAAAAAAGTATAATGTGATAACAATATTCAAAGAAATAATCTAGCAGCAAATAGATTTAAGCAGCGCAATTCAGCTCCATCTCTAGAATCGTTGCTCACCAATTCCTTCTAGTATAGTTCCTTCGGTACCTGTAAATTCTTGATCTAAAAAGAAAGAAAATAATGTCCTCAGAGCAAGCTGTGGACAATAAGTAGAGAGAAACAGAGAATAATAGGAAGCGTGTATATCAAAGGAAAAAGCAGTTAAAGAACAAAGCAAAGGCAGGCAATAATATCAAATGTCTACAATTAATCACACATGTAATGAGTGATGTCAAGTCAAGTTCAATACAGGATCAAGGATGAGATGATAAATGCAGGTTATTAATCATTTTATTAATCTATCTAGTGCACGTACTACTGCGTCCACTCCACAGGTTTGGCGCAAACACACAATGAAGTTTTAGACTGATGGTGAATTCACGGATCGTGTACTCAGCGTTGATAACAAACAATCAATAATTAATAGTCAATCATTTGTAATCAATACTTCTCCTTCCAATCAATATTTCTCCTCCTTCCATGTCAAGTGTTCATTCGAGCATGAAGGCCTTTACCGAACACATTTTCTGATCATTCACTACTAAGTCTACCCACAATACCCCGGCTTGTTATTAGTTTATTTCCATCCTATATGAGCATGCAAGAAGGTGTCAATGTTGTATTATTCTAGTTGTGACTAACTTTATTCGTTACAGACAAATCATGAAGCAACATATTAAATTAACACAATCACATAATCTGGACAGCATGACCTTGCTGTACAAAAACACAGATTACCACTACTACAAAGAAGCAAATTTGGATCCCTCAGAAATTCTAGAAAGTAGACTTTCTACTGGTTCCAGCGAATATATATACAACATATGAAAGCCACATGAACTAGGGTAAAAGTCTTATTCTTTTCAGATTTTATATTCAGCAGCAAGTTGTAAATTGTGTTCACCTATTTGTTTCAGGTCAGAAAACTCATCAAATAAATTTATAAAAATTCAGGGTAGTTCCTACACATGTCTAGTCTCAACTAGATTTATTTCAGAATTTTATTTTACTGTTAACATGCTCAAATAAATTAAGGAACAGCAAGATACACATGCATATATGAATCTAGAAATTCTAACACAGCTGTACTAAAATGGTGATATCTAAAAGATTACACATCGGAATTCAAATCCGTAAAAAGGGTAGTAAACTAGACATCTGGGGCTAAATTTCATGTTTAGAAAGTTATTTCAAAATATAACAGCAACATGGTCGAAAACCTGATACAAAAATAGTTAAAGTGCCAATAGATGTTTAACATGCATGATTTCAGTTTTAAGATGCAATTTCACAGGCATGGTAATCAATTCATCAAATCAAATCAATCTAACATATCTAATTTACCAAACAATTCTACAACATGTGGATCTAGTTATTTTTCATGTAAATGTGCATGTGCAAAAAATAATAGGGACTAGGTTTTAGATCAAAGAGGTAAACACGATTTTAAGAGTATATCGAGTTAGCTCATGTAAACCCTCAATAAACTTAACGGAATTCAAATAGCAGTACGATATTGAAAAGGACTGGATCTACTTGTAGAGATCAAAGAAATCTTGAACAAAACAAACAACTAGTTCAAGAAGAGACTTGCCTTTTATTTAGTACATTCGAATATATAGAATAACGGGATAGGAATTCCGGGCGGTGAACTGAAACACGTGTGAGTCATGAGCAAGACCAAAACAGCAAGACACCAACAGCACACAATAGCAACCAACTCCCTTAACCCCGAACATTAAACACCAAGTACCGGATCCCTCTACACACAACAGCAAACACCTTAAAAATCCCGCTGTTCTTCTTCCTCAACATCGACAGAGAGAGAGAGAGAGCGGAAGACTGTGATGGCGACTGTGGTCGGGGAGTGACGGCAGCGGCGAGGGCGATGACGATAGGCGGTGGCGCTGCGGTCGGGAAGCGATGCAGCGACCAAGAACGACGGCGTCGAGCGAGCTCTATTTTTGCTCCGAAACAGGGGAGGCGAAAACAGCGGAGGGTTCGAGGCTTGGACGACGACGAAGAGGGCTAGGGGACCAGCAGTGGTTGGGGGGTGCTCGGAGGGGCGGAGACGAGACGGCGGCAAGGAGTGGTGGAGCGGCGATGGGTTCGGGCGGCAAAGGTGGGTTCGAGCAGGAGATAGGCGACGGGGATGATGACGGGGGGATGATGAGGAGAGGGATCGAGGTGGTGGTCGGAAAATGGGAGAGGAGCGAAGGTGATTAGGCCGGTTTGGGTTGAAGACAAAAACAGGGGAGAGCGGGATAGGGGGAGAGAGAAAGCAGCGGAGAGAGAGAGAGATAGAGGGGAGTTAATTAGGGTTTATTTAATGGGGTATTTATAAGGATTAAGGAATTGGGGTTCTGGGTTCTGGGTTAATGGGTTTAGGGTACAAGTTTAGGCTCCAAAAAGGGATGAAAAAGAATAAAACAATGGGATGAACATATAGCTAAACAACTCAAACTCAAATCACGAAGAGCAAATTTTGCAATGAGCCACAAATAGAAGAACAAAGAACGGAATGGTCAAAGAAAAATAAATGGACCCAAGAAAAGAAAAATTATAATATAATAGAAAGAATTCAGATACAATAATCAAGAAAGAAAATAAAAATACAATAAAAATCCCAAAATAGGAAAATAGGGGTTACAAAGAGGCTTCGCCGGTGCTTGGAGGTTGACTGTGGGATGCAGGCGACGGAGGAGGGCTGTAAATTCAAGGAGGGTGAGGGATCGACGAGGTGGCAACAGTCAAAGTAGGGCTTCGATGGGTTCGGTGGTGAACAGGGGAGGGCGAGGGATCGACGAGGGGCAGGGAGGACAGGAGGTCGACAACAATAGCAGGGTTTGTCGACGGGGCGCAAGGTGGTGACGGGTTGATGGAGATGGGTTCAGGTGCTGAGGCGGAGGGGCTCGGTGGTGTTACAGTTGGTTGCGGTAATGGCAAGGTGGAGCGATGAGGGGCAAGCGACTCAGGGAGGATGGTGCAGTCAATGCCTAGCAGAGGACGAGGTGCTATGCATCGGGGGAGAGTCCACGGTGGTAGTGGATGTGGTGGAGACGGAGACGAGGTGGATGGCGACGGGGTTGAGAATAGAGGAAGAAAAAGAAAGATTAGGGGTGTATTAGCCGGCAGGGGAAGATTATACTAGGATTAATTAAGTTAGTTAATTAGGGTTAATGTTAATTAGTATTTATATGGAATTTGGGAAGTGGCTAACAGGTTTGGGTTTAGGATGAGAGGGTTTATAAAATTGAGTTAAAACCAATAAAAAAGCAAACCAAATGAAGTTTTGGGGTTCACTCAATAATAAAATAATCTGGTAAGACAACAAATAAAATTATAGAATTGAATAGAATTTTTATGCATTAATGAAAATACCAATTGGTAATAAGATAAAATGAATTATAATTTGGGTTTGCATTTTAAAAATAATAAATCGAAATCATATGTAAAGTGGTTTAAAATTAAACTTTCGTTAACTTAATGGGCTTTATATAAATAAATAAAAGATGGATTAAAATCTGTGGACTTTCACAAATTAATAAACAATCAAAGAAATAATAATAATAATAATAATAATAATAATAATAATAATAATAATAATAATAATAAGGACATATACAAAATAGGATTATATTACAATATAAAGATTATTTGAAAATAACTACAAATACAATTAATGAATAGAAATGGAATTTGATAGGAGGTCCAAAATAAATTTAAAATCAAAATGAATTTAAGAAAATGGAAAATTTTATAAAGAATCCAAACACAGAAAATACACAGAAAAATATGTATATGTGAAAACGAGGGTTACATTAATCTTCTAAATTTTATAACTAATTAACTGCTTACCATTAATTACTCACCATTCAATCCGACCAATGTTTAATTTTTTATTTATTTATTTTTTAATTACAATATTTCATTCCACCCCCTAGCTGACCATAATATTTTCTATTTGTTCTTTAAAGGGTCAATTAGTAAAAATGTGCGATTATGAGTGCTCAAATTTTCCAAAAATCTTCATATGAAATCAATTTTAAATTTTGAAATCTTTATCCTTGTTATCTTCCTTGATTTTACCAAAATGCATATCTTTTGCATTTATCCATCTCATTTATTCAAAAAGCAACAAATAAATAATAAAAAAAGTCAAAGAATATAAAATTTAAAGAAATAGATGAGAACTCATAATTTTAATGCGTAAAGAGAGTAACAAAATCTTGTGTAAATTTTACTTATCAGTCGACACTTGCGATACGGCCAAAGCATGTAATAAAGGCTAGCACCATCGATGCAGCCACTTAGTTTTTATTTCAAAAAAATTTAGTTTTTTTTTTATAAAGATCATTGCACTGACATCATATCTATCCACTTGAGTCACATCTACGACTCCTTAAACAACATGTTTGGAGTCCAACACTTGGTTTGATGTCACTTTAGTCGCTCACGAACAAGCAAGTGCGGAGTAACTCACAATTCAGAATTGCTCCAACAACTCGTTGAAATTTTTAAACAACAAGTTTGGAGTCCAACACTTCGTTCGACATAGCTTTAGTCGCTTATGAACAAGAAAGTGCGGCGTAGCCCACCATTCGGAATTGCTCCTACAATTCGTGGAAATTTTAAAACAATAAGTTTGGAGTCCAACATTTGATTCGACGCCGCTTTAGTCGCTTGGGAACAAGCAACTGCGGAATAGCTCACCATTCGGAATTTCTCCTACAGCTCGTTGAAATTTTCTAACATCAAGTTTGGAGTACAACACTTGGTTCGACGCTGCATTAGTCATTGACTAACAATCAAGTGCGGAGAAGCTCACATTCGGAATTGCACCTACAACTCGTTAACCCCCTCGAACAACATTGGAGTCCAACACTTGGTTCGACGCCACTTTAGTTGCTTACAAATGAGCAAGTGCAGAGCGGTTCACAATTCGGAATTGCTCCTAAACCTCATTGAGATTTTCGAATAACAAGTTTAGAGTTTAACATGTACATGGTTCGACGCCACTTTAGTCGCTTGAAAACTAGCAAGTGTGGACCAGCTCACCATTCGAAATTTCTCCTAAATCTTGTTAAAAATCTTTAAAAACAGGTTCGCAAATCATGGCTTGGAATCACTCCCACAGCTCGTAGACATGTGAGTTCGGGGCTCAAAAAGACCTATCAAACTAATCGTGAAACTCTTTAAAACCTTTCAACATGTGAGACAAATTCTAGCCCTTCCCTAGTGCTGCTCCACATAACTCACCTCAGCATCATGGACTTCCTCTTTGTAGCTCCCCAAAGGTGAAGCTCATCTTCTCAAGCTCCCTGGAGATGGAGAAATTGCGGTCCTTATTTTTGACTCCGAAGATGACAGATTTTTAATCGACTTCTGAACAGAACTCGTAGACCTTCAAGTCCCCTTCAAAACATGTAATACACCCCAATCATACTTTTATAGCACCGGTAAATTACATTATACTGCAGTAATGCCAAACATGCGGGTATTAAGTTTGAAGCAACCACTCGAACAACTCGTAAAATCTGTCAAATCAATCAACCCTTCCTCAATGCTATCCCCAGAACTTGCTCTAAAGTCCAGTATTCAAGACATACAAAGTTCAAAATTTCACTCAAAAGAACAAGTATAGGATTTCTCATATTCGACACACAAAGATTTCCAAATTTTTATCAGTCATGTATTCAAATACGAAGATACAATAAGCAGTGACTAGGCCACTATTAGGCTACTAAAAAATGTGCTAAAGTAAATGCAAAGGAAAGACTCTAAGCTACAAGTTCAAGGCTCTGCAGCATCAGACGAAGCCAAAGAAGTACGAACCTCGGTTGCTCTGCCCCTCTCCTCCTCACCTGGTGACTCGTCCCGCGCTCGTCTTCGTCGTCCGCCCATATCACTGTCACCATCCCGTGAAGAAATTCTAGGCAATACCCTCTCCCGTCGAAGTTGGGCGCTCCATCACATCTGCAATGGCCTTAATGTATGACTGGTCCATCACAACGTTAAGATGAACCGGCGCCTACCTCAGCCTCGGCCACCACAGCCGCCATATCACTCACAGCCTCTTTCTTACACCTCCTCTGATTCATCTTGAAGTTGGCTAGGAGAACCATCTCCTTGCCCATCATCTCCTCCAACTCCTTGACGGCATTTTTTATCCCTCTCAGCTTTAGCAGCCTTATCCTTCCACTCTTTATTCTCGACGCGTATCAGCTTAATCAAATTCCCAGTCCGACAGGCAACAATTAAAGAGAAACAAAGGGCTTAGAAATGCATGAAATTCAACGGATAAATTTAAGAACTAAAAGACAAGCAACTCACCAAAACAGCACATCGAGAAAGCTCCATGATGGAACCGTAAATTGTTTCCCTTTCTAGAACCTTCTAGTCCAGAAGAGGTGGAAGATTCTGCACAACATCAAGGCATTTCACAGAGTCCCCTAGGATGACGTCACACCGTTTCAAACCCAATCTAGGCAATACACTTTCTTCTCCTCTAAAGTAAAAATGGTGTTGGCCGTAGTGGTAAGCGAGCCAGATGAAGGCCCAAAAGAACATATAAGCCCGAACCCCCTTTAGTGGGGCTCACTGATGCACTTGTCAATAGCTGCTTCACTCCCATCTGGATAGAAGAGGAAGAACCCTTGGCAGATTTCAGAATCCCAGAGCGGCTCACTGCCCACTTCCTCTTCTTGTCCTCTGAATCCAAATTGTGCTGAGAGGCCCGAGTTGCAAGAAGGTTGCTGAAATCCATATTCCTGGCACTCACCAAAAAACAAGGAATATGTGAAGATAAGGAATATCAAAACATAGAAAGCAAAAAGTGTCAAAACAAGGGTGTGAATACTAAAATGCGAGAAGTAAAAGTCATACTATGGTCCATCGGGCTCAATCCCCTAAGCGAAGGACTTCCTCTGACACATCTTGCCACTTCATTTGCCCACCCACATGAAGAGTGTCAGTTACCTCTTCCTCCTCCTCCTCCTCCTCTGTCAACTCTGATTCGATGGTTATCCTCTTCGGCAACAAACTCTCCCATTTGTTTGGGAACCCACACAGCTTGGAGCTTCAGATAATAAAATATTTTCTCCTACAGTGCTTGATGGATTCAGGAATGCTAATGCCCCTCTTTTGGGACGAGGGGTGATGTAGTACCAGTTATCACACGCCCATTGCTTATGGAACTTGAAATGCCGCCTCCATAACCGTAGACTCGGTTTAGTTTTGACCTCATGGCACCTATGAATGAAGCCCCTGAGGTGTCTCAAAAAGTTGGGAGTGAATTGAACCGGACTAAGCTCATACCAATTAAGCATCATCGTCATGAATGGGTCCATTGGCAGGCGCAACCCACTATGGATGGCATCAAAAGAGAACACAATACTCGCTTAACATTTGGGAGAAAGCCCTAACCCTACGACTGGTTGTACGGATATCCTCCCCACAAGAATAGTTCTCACATGATCATCTTCGATATTTGGATAATTATCGAGTTCGTCACATGTACCCCAATATTGTATTAGGCCCGCTATGTAACATCCTAGAATTTTAAATAATATTTTAGAATTCATAGATGAATAAAAATAAATTTTTGTGATTTAATAAACATTTTTTTAAAATTTACCTTTTTCCACGTGAAAAATACGTGCAAATATTTTTCTTGGAAAACACAAAGTTAGAAAATCTATTTGGAAAATCTAACATTTATTAGTAGATATTATTTATAAATTTTCTGGTAGGAAACATTTTTCAATTACATCATATGCAACTCTTGGAGAGTTGAGTGAGTAACACTTACTCTAATCTATCTCATAGACTAAAGCCCAACTCTATGCCTCTCAACTTTCAATCCTATTTGAATAGTCTAGTTAAGTCAGACCCAATGGTTGGCAATTGAATATTACTTTTATCACATCGCATCTCACTAGGGTAGATAAAGACACCCTGCTTTGGCGAACCTACACTCAATCGATCCTAGCCTAGACGAGTGCCATGCATTGGAATGCATCTTATTGCAACTTAATATTTACTTTGAGGGATTTTTGTTATTTTATTAATTGATTTTACCATTCATCATTCATTAGCATACAACAATGCATTTCACAGAAAATTAAAAGCATAAAATTTATGTGACATGGTTGTGGCCCTAACACACTAATTCTCTCAAGCCAATGAGAGTATCAAAAACTGAACAAAGAGATTATACCGTCTTCTCCAAGTAGCTTCCCAATCTTGTCCTTGTATAGTTGTCAACTCCTTGCCTCCTCAGTGAGATTACATTTACGTATATGTATAATTGGAGTTTAGAGAGAAAAGATTACATTGAGAATGTAGAGAGAAAGGCATGACACGCAGGCCGTATTCAAAATACCAAAATATAAACAATACATCACAAAACTAAACCATACATCACGGAACTAAGGCCACACCCATGCACCATGCATCACAGAACATAATAACTAAAGAATATGTTGTTAAGATTTTATTTAGTATATTTTTAAAAAGGATTGGTTTTGGGGGAATCATTATTGCCCTAAGCAGAGCTGGCACGGGGGCCCCTTGCGAGGTAGCGCCCCAGAGCAAAAAATTGCCTCATCATCCCTTGCCACCGTCAGAACATGAACTCTTCATGTTTTAAGAAACACTAACGCCACTGCGAACGACGCAGGTGCATGAACTATTCATGCTTTAAGATACCCTAACATCACTGGAAATCACATATTTCCAGGGTTTTAATTGGTTCCAAACTGATGGCTACCCTAGTGTGGCATCTGTATTAACAAGTAACACATAAACAAATCCTTATATTGCAACTGTAGCAAAAATTATATCACATGTGAATCTTTCTACCAAAAGAGTGAACATATCACAAATAGTTACATATCTTTCATAACCGAATTATGGTTTCGCAAGTGACTCTGATACCATTGTTAGGTTTCGATGGTAGTCTCAGATCAAATACACAGCGGAAAAATTACAAAGAAATATCGAAACCTAGCTATGGATTCATGCGAAAACCATAAATTGTATTTAAGGCTTATACCTTGAAGATGGATCTGCTGTCTTCAATCAATCTCAATCATAGCACTGCAATATTGCCGTGCCTCTACGGTATCCACACGAATGGATCAAATCATGCTTTCCCTCACGCCGCAGGTGCTAGCTACGGGAAAGGGGATGTTCCTCACGATCTCTACCTCTCACAATTTCTGTGACGGCTATGGTTTTCTCATGTATCACATTTCCACAGATACGTATCTTATATATAGCTACAGAAAATCAACACTAAATGAGTAATGAGGATGTTGGACTCACAATCTGACCTGGTTCAAATTGTGTGTGGGCCTTTAAACTTTAGTCAGCCCATTTAATCTAATTGAATGTCCAACCAATGTCAAGAGTCCATGACTTACTTGGATCCCCAATTAAATTCATCTTAGGAATTTAAATCTCAATTTTGATCCATTCTAAGTGTGTGACCCTGTAGGTTCCCGTTACATTGACAGTAATACAAAATTTTATTCTAGTATTACAAACAGTGGGCGGTATCTAGCAATACGTCATTGCTACTCAAGTAACGGAAATATCAGTGATCATGTAACGGCCCGAGCCTGGCTCAGCTGCGCACACCGCTACGTATGCACACACGCAAAAGAACGGACACAAAACTCTAGCCATGCCCACCATAGGCACCATCAAAAGGTGGGGTTAACCCTATAGGTGACCTTTATCACTTGGTAATACCGGTATATACTCTATTTTTCACTTATTCCCAATGATGTGGGACAATCCCTTCACGCTCAAATGCACAGCACCACCTTCTCCACTCTCATTCATGCATTTTTTTGTCCGTATGTGATTTATTAATGCCATAGCCCCATAGAACATTCCATACGTTCCATCACTAATCCATTTAATCATGTCCCTATAGGATCCTTCTATAGGCCAACAACCAACTACTTTTTCTCACTCATACTATTTATTATATATATATTATTATATATTTCTATATAATAATATATATATACACATCTTAAGTACGGGGTGTTACCCCCCCTTACGAACTCAGCGTCCTCGCTGAGCCCGAGACTTGCAACATGATCCAGGATCCCTTTCTAGCTGATCTGGAGAGGACTACCCTAATTCTGCTAGTAGTATAGGCCCCTATCCGGGCAACTTGTACCAACCTCGCTCCATCTCTGGCGTACATCTTACACACACTCGCTGCCGAAAGTCAGCTGGCTCAGCTGCGCACACAGCTACGTTTGCATGCATACGAAAGACCGGACACAAAACTCTAGCCACGCCAACCACAGGCACCATCAAAAGGGGGTATAACCATTAGGTGACCATTATCATTTGGCAAATCTAATATTACTCACTCTTTCTTCTACCACACAACCGATGTGGGACTAACTCCACATTCCCCATGCCATGTCACCCCACCATGGCAGCCTACTTCTCACTTTCCTTCCTATATATATTTTGTCCTTTAGGGGGCATTTGGTATATAGATTGGAAGATTCCCAGGAATGAGAGGACTCTCGGGATTGTGAGGGTAGGAATGAAGATTCTCGAGAATATTGCATTATCATGTTTTGTATAGTACATTGCATTCCCAAGAATCTTTTATAATTGTATTTTTTATTATAATTTTTTTGGTTATTTTATTATTTATTATGGAAATCTCGTAAGAATCCTCAAATCCCATGATTTTAGGGGGAGATTTTTTCTATTTTTTTGGTTATTTTATTGTTTGTTATGGAAATCCCCATGGGAATCCTTAAATCCCATAGTTTTTTAGGAGAATTAAAAGCCTTCCCAACTAAGGATTTTGATTCCCATGGGAATCCATCATTCCTTCCAAAACTATGCTTGCCGCATACCAAACAAGGTAATCTAAGGGGAAATCTAAGATTCTCTTGCACATTCCCACGTACCAAATGCCCCCTTAGTGCAATATAATCACCTAAACCCCATAATCCTTTCTATGGGATCTTTTTAATGAATTCCATTAATTCATAGCCCCATAGAAACCTATATACCAACTGTAACGCCTAGGATTCCCGTTACCAAACATCCGTGACACAACCAGGATCTTTGCCTTCAAATGCATCTCAACACAATAATAATACGGAAATTTAAAAACTTTTTTTTGCCAAATGAAGTCATTACATTATCAATTACAACCATTATCTTGTTCTCGAACAAGGAATATAAATTACACTAACACATTACAACTTATTACAAAATATTTATGGACTCCACTTGTAAAACTATCAGCTATCTTCCAGAATGGTAATCAACTGATCACTGCTGAAACTCCGCTGAGTGGTCAATCTGCTTCCCTTGGACTTGCCCCTTTGCTTGAGTTTTCCGCTGTGTGACTCTGATATTTCTGCACCTGCTCGAATGGTAGGTGAGTACAGTGCTCCTCTACTTGGATACCCACATTCTCGATCCAGTTTCCAGCACCTAATTGAGTAGGCACATCAGTACATATACTCACGCAATGCTGATAAGAAAACAAAGATCTCCAACTAACAATCACAGCCAACCGTTGATGTAAACAGAAATGTACATTCGAATTTCCTAGTGTCAGTGTATACCATGTCCTGAAGTCTAATGCAGAGTACACAATGTACGGAAGACAGATGCACTTAGTCTAATGTCAGCAAGGCTTTGGACACGTATGCATCCCATACTACATACGCACCAAATTAAGCCGTCTTCACCAGTTTCAAGGTTTCAAATCCTCGCCATGCAAATACATTCTACTATTGTACTCAACCTGTTTTTGATAGATACCTTGTGGATGGTGAATCCTATAGTTATTACTGCTAAACACAGTGGTGTTCCCGTTTACAACTAGTGCCCCAATCCGGTCAGGATCACACCAATTGTCGTGACGATCTTACAGATACACAGCCGCATATCTATGACGTCGAAGATCCATGGGACAGCAACTCCATGGTCCGTTCATGTCCACACAACATAAGAACACGACGGCCTCGAGGGTCTATTCCCCCTATTCGACACGAACCCTCCCGTTCTTACCACGGGTCTTCAGCAATCAACAGAGCGAGATATGCCCCACAGCCTGTATTCCTAATGACAGAAAGAGACAACCCTGGTTATCACCGCCTAGTACTAGCTCTTAGAACAAGTCAGATTATTGTGATTCACTCTTAACATCAACTCGGTTTTCAAGTGAAAAGTAAAGAAATACAATCTGAAATAATATTGGTTGCTAAAAACATGCAAGTTGTCAAATCATGCATAGTGTCTAACGAATGATTTAGCCTAGACGGTTCTGTCAAAAATATCTATCACGGCGAATTGACATTCATTGATTGCCAACACCTCTTCGACCTAGTGTCCCCGGTGCGCGACCCTCAGCGAGCAGTACAACGATGCCCAAAGGAGTGCCTCATACTCGGCAAAAGAGGTGAACACACACAATTTACTAATATCCAGTCATTGACAGACCTAGGCATCAACGTATTCTAGATGAGGCAGATAACCTTGGCTATCAACCCCTAGACATCGGCGAACCGATCTCCATCAACCTCCGTCTTAGGTCTTATCTAGTATTTCGGTCTGCGGGCAACCTTCCTTCGGTAAACGATCCAACGGTGCACAGGAAGATCATTATTCATTGATGTGAAAACAAAGCAATCGCAATACTTACCGACTGGGTTGGAAGTCCAAGGGTATCACAACCTAGACTAGCTCATAATCACAATATTGCAGTATGCAGAAAATTCCATAATTTATGCCACACATATCGGAATCCAACAAAATCGCCTTTTTAGAAAGGTGGGAACCTCTACTACAATTTCCTAGTTGAAAACTCTCTCAAATTCCTTATAGAACTAAAATTTCCTGATTTCAAACACATGCTTGAAATCAATAAAGACAGCAGGTTGCTGAAACTTGTAACATTTATAACTTCCAAAATACATCTTGGAATTGCATAATATTACCTATTCTGGAAACCTAAAACCCTATACTGCAAGTCTCTAGTTAACCATTTCTTCAAATTCAGCCATCTAGAAGCTATACAATCTCTATATGTTCTCAGCTATACATTCTTCCATACAATTTGTTGCACCTTGCCATTATCATAAAAACTTGCTCACTTATCGGAATTACTCGATTTTAGATTCTATGTGGGTGTATCTACTACAACTTACTAGTTGATCACATCCTCAGATTCGTCCGTTAAAGCGCTCTAAAACTCCAATTTCTATCAGGTTACACACAGGAAAATGAGTTCCTCTACAAAAACAAAGTTATTTAATTAAGACTGGTTCTGCCCCAACTTAGAAAAATCATAACTTTTGCTGTACAAACTGGAATTGCATGAGTCAAGATCTTTTGGAAAGCTACGACTCTCTAATACGAATATCTAGTTGATCATTCTTCCAAATTCTCAACACATAATTCTAGAATTCCACAACTTCACTGACTACTCAAAAGTCAATATCAATTCAACCATAACTCCAATACTTATGAAATTTTAGATTCACTAACTAGACATGTACAAGCCTAACATATTCAAAAATTACATTCAAATTCATAATACACAGAGATTTATGGCTGTTCAAACTTTGCATAAAACTTCCTTCTGCTTTCAGATATGTCTACCTCCCTATACAAATTATTTTTAAAATTTTATCAAATGTTATCTAAAAATTCTAAAATTTTATAATCATGATTTAGACTCATACTAAAAACTACAGTAAAAATTGCAATACAAGATCATGCACCCAAAATTAGTTATGAGTTAATGAACTTCACTTCCCAAACAGAGCTGAACGAACTTTTGGTTCTGGACCAGTTGTCAATCCATATTTTTATGAAGTATCAAACGAACTCAGAAAAATGTAAAATTTGGAACTATGGTTTTTAACACATTAAAGAACACCTAGTAAAAATTTGAGCTTAAAATACCCAACCAATCCCGAGATGTGATTTTTGGAAGAGCACCCAAGTTTCACTGCCCGAAAATAAAGTAAATGTTTAAGCTACTAAACAAACCCCAGAAAAATATGAAAAATTAGAGGATTCTCTAAACTCATCATAGAATATGCCAGAAAAATTTCATGATCAAATCCTCAGCCATTTGCATGGTATAAATTTTTAAGCCATAACATCACATACACAAAAACAACTAGTTTAGAGTTTGAGAACATCTACCCTATGCTTTTGAGTTGGAAAGATGAAATCTTGCAACTTCCTATAGCTTGCTTCTTCTCCTTCACGATCCAAAGCATAACAAATAAAACTCTCTCCTTCTCTCTTCTCTTCCTTTTTTTTGAAACAACTAGAAGAAGAAGAAAATGAATAAGAAGATGAAGGAAGATGGATTTTTATAGAAATGGATTGGGAGTAGGTGGAGGGTAGGAATTTGGAGGTAAGGGGTGAGTGTGATGGAGGGTGTGGATGAGAGCCAACACAACTCCCATGAAGTTTCCTAGCTACTTCACATGCTCACTTCTACACCACAAACTTGGCATATTTTGAGCCATAGGATCTCATCAATATCTCATCCTAGATCTCATCAATTCTCAATTAGAAGTAGGGTTCCTAACCCTAGGTTAGGTCTTCTTACCCTAGGTTTAGGTCAAAAAACTCTAACCCTAGTGTTAAGCAAACCCGAACCCGAAATGAAAAACAATGTATGATCTTTTATAATTCAAATTAATATCTGATATCTATAGAAAAAATATATTTAAATCTTTAAATTATAGAATCTACACGGTCGTAGTCACACTCAAAGCAATTATAGATCATATATCATGATATACGATCCAATATGATCCAAATCAAGTACATATATAGATATTTTACTTAAAATAAGATAATCTGAATTTATGAAAATATGTTTATAAAAATTATTATTAGGAAAATACATAATCGCGTGAAATTCTAAACTGCACACAGATTATAACGCAAAATAGCTATATACTAGTCTGCGGGGTGTTACATTACTCCCTCCTTAGAATCGTTCTGTCCTCAGAACGACACTAAGGGAGAAAAATAGCAGACAATCATCAATGATCAGAAGATACTTTCCTTGATCATCTCCAATTCCTCGAGGAACATCCTCGACAACTAACTCTCAAAGTGCTCAACACAGGCTCACAAGCCTCAAGCGCTCAACGCATTATTCCATCCTGGAGATCAATCTCATCATATGGATCATTTTCAAACCTGCCTCATCCCGCATCCACCGCATTGGGGATGAATCACCTTGGGGAATGTCGCTCTCGTCCTGGACTACTGGAGATCAATCCCTATCCACAGAACTTTCGGGGGCCTATTTAATCCCACATTCAGGAATATTGGGGAATATCTCACTCCATGGATTATTCTGGAGCCTCCCTTATCCTTGAAATTGCTCGTGGGTATTAATCTGGTCCTCGGAATACTGGAGATCATTCCCTCTCAACAGAACTTTCTGGGGCGTATTTCATCCCACGTTCCGAAATACTGTGGAATATCCCACTCCTTGGATCATTCTGGAGTCAATGTTCCACTAGCCTACGTGTGAATGTGGATCTCGTCCCTCCAATACTGGAGACCAATCCTGCTCCGCAGAACATTCTGAGGCCTATTTCCTCCCACGTCTGGAATACTGGAGAATATCTCTCCCTGGATTATTCTGGAGCCAACGTCACACAATCTTTCCTATGAGTGTCGCTCTCCTCCCTGGAATACTGGAGACCAATTCCTACTCCACAGATCATTCTATGGCCCATTTCATCCCTTGTCTGGAATACTGAGGAATGTCTCACTCAATGGATCATTCTAGAGCTGACATCTTACTCCTTATACAAGATCTCTGCATGCCTCCTAGCTCCCGGTTGCTGCACTAGAGGGTCGGTAACCACTCCTTCCTTAGAAAAAGAATGAGGTTTTACCAAGGAGAAGGGGCAAGTTTCAGCTTCATGCCCCTAAAAAAAAAATGTGCACAAGACAAGAGATGACCAAATGCCAAAAACATCCATGCTTTATAAAAAGTCACAATATTTTGATACAGAACATATTACAAGTTCATCATCCATGGCTTGCAAAAATGCAACCAAAAAAATAAATTCCTACTTCTGGACCATGATAGCCCATACCACTTCATACTTCTTTCTAGCTTACCAGTTAAGCTGAAGCTCGTCTCCGGTGAACAAGTTTCTTTCCTTTATCAACCACCTTCCGTATCTGGTCATTAGGGTTCCCTTGCAGTTGTGGACAATTCGATTTCTTGTTCCCGACTTTTCCGCAGTTATAGCAAGTGTCCATCTAGGCTCTCTTTAGGCATTGTCTCTTGAAATGACCTTGTTCCTTACAAAAGTAACACACCACCATTTAGCTAGTCCCTTTGCTGGTGTTAAGCTTTCTGGACTCGTGAGTTGAGTTCTTCTTGTCATGGTCAGAGGTGAGAATATACTTCTTCCTCTTTTTCCTCGTCTCAGCCTTGCCTTGATTTTCCTGGTTCCGGTTCATGTCTAATTCAGTTACGGCTGCCCATTGAACCAACTTTCCAAACCTTCGAATGCACAATGGCACTAACTTGGTTCTAAGTCCAGGCCTCAGTCCTTGCTCAAATCTCTTGGCCTTCTTCACTTCGTCATGCACTATTTCTAAGGCATAACGAGATAGCTGAGTAGATCTGGTTTCATATTCTCAGGCGGTCATACGTCCCTGCTTTAGATTTTTAAATTCCATTGCCTTTTCTTCTTGTACGTCTAGGGGGAAATAATGTTGTTTAAAATCGTCGAGGAAGCCCTCCGATTCTATGGGTCTTCTTCCCATACTTCGTTTCACAGATTGCCACCATACCCGACATCTTTTTCTAGTAGAATTGTGGCTAGTCGGACCTTACTGTCGTCTAGTGTCATCATAATTTCGAACATTGTCTCTTCTTGACGAATCCAATTGTCAGCCGCATCTGGATTTGCCAGGCCCTCGAACACAGGCGGCTTCATCTTCTTAAAACATTCTACCATTTTGACTGGGTCGGCTTGTTATTCTCCTGGTTCCTTCTTTGAGCACCATGTTGTGGTATGGTGTTCCTACCTGCTTCGACGAATTTTCCACTTATCTGGTATACACAGGTAAACTCTGCTTCAACATTGAAGTCGGTGTTGTCGGTCCTACTGCTCTCGCACTCAGCCATTCCGCGGTGGCTGTTTCTGATTCTTATGGACATCCTTCAAAGAAAGAAAACACACAAGGATAGTTCTGGATGTAGGGAAGAACATAAACGTAAGTGGAAAAGTGCAACAATTATGGTTTTGATCATACTACAATCCGAACTAAACCCAATTATACGGCATTTTAAGTCGAATTTTCTATTGTGCTAGACTGCAATTTGAAGTCAGCTCTGATACCATTTGTAACCTCCCGAGCACGGATCAGCTACGCACACGGCTACGTGTGCGCGCACACGAAAGAACGGACACAAAACTCTAGTCACGCCCACCACATGCACCATCAAAAGGGGGTATACCCATTAGGTGACCTTCATCATTTGGCAAATCTAATTTAACTCACACTTTCTTCTTTCGCACAACCCCATGGCACATCACCCCACCATGGCAGCCTACTTCATAGTTTCCTTCCTATATATATTTTGTCCTTTAGTGCAACATAATTGCCTAAGCCCCATAATCCTTTCTACGGGCTCTTTTTAATGAATTCCATTAATTCATAGCCCCATAGAAACCTATATAGGACAACCACTTTCTTCTCACATATTTTATATTATTATATATTTCTATATAATATTATATATATATATATATATATATATATATATATATATATATATATATATATATATATATATATATATATATATATATTATTATATATTTCTATATAATATTATATATATACCAGCTTAAGTACGGTGCATTACAGATTAGACATAACTTATCCATGACCAATGTTACCATGTAGTCTAGTCCCTATGTCCAGATATCTTAATTGACCACAAGACATAGAGCGTGTCACCTTTGTATAGTTCAATCTTTACTAAAACAACTTAGCTCAATATCTCATATTGACTCATTTGAGCAAGACCATGCATTTTGCAGTCTCACTCAATCAAGGGGCCCATAGATATTGCTCAAGTAATGTAAGAGGGATAAATCCTATCTAAATAATTCACATCCCTCCGTATGATTTGTAGTATATCCAATAGTCGACTTTATAATTACCTTATTACAGACAACGTTTTGTTGGATCCTATAGGCAAGGCAAGAAACACTAGAGGGGGGGTGAATAGTGTTGTATAAAAAATAATTGCAGAATTAAAAGTTATCATCTGTCCAGCTGACTGTAAAAGAGATATCAGTCAACTGGGGAGTCAGTGTAGAAGATTATTTTTGATGGTGTTAGAAAACTCTTGACGGAGATTACTATTAGTAGAACCAAAGATTATGTCATCATATATTTGTATAATCAAGATATCTGTGTCTATTTTCCTAATAAACAGGGTAGTGTCTTCTTTACCAATTTCAAAATCCATTTCTAAAAGAAAAGTCTTCAATCGATATAAAGCATTAATGTTTAAGACCATATAAAGCATTTTTCAATTTAAAAATGTGGTTTGGAAATTGTTAATGTTCGAAACCTGGTGGTTGCTTAACATAAACATCTTCCTTTATAAACCCATTAAGAAAAACACTTTTAATATCCATTTGGAAGAGTGTAAAATTCATAAAACATGCAAAAGATAATAAGATACGGATTGATTCTAATCTAGCAACAGGAGCATATGTTTCATCAAAATCTATGCCTTCTTCTTGATTATACCCTTGAGCAACTAGTCTAGCTTTATTCCTAACAACTTGTCCTGATTCATCTATCTTATTCTTGAATACCCATTTGGTACCAATTATTGTATGATCAAGAGGTCGTGGAGCTAAATCCCATACATCAGTCCTTATAAATTGGTTTAACTCATCTTGCATGCAATTTATCCAAAACTCGCTTCTTGTATATTCTTCGGCTCAAAATTCGATAAGAAAGCTGTGTGAGAAAACATGTTAACATGTGATCTTGTCTGAATACCATATGAAATGTCACCAATTATTAAGTCATGAGGATGATCTCTAACTTCAACAAAAGATTTTGATAAAGTTGGAGATATCACAACAGGATCAGTCGACATGACCAGTTCATCAGTTGACTGATTTACAGCAGTCGATTTGACTTTCTTATCGGTCGACTTATCCGCAAGGCTAGTTTGCTCTAAAGATGTAATTACTTTATTTAAAGGTGATGAATCAGGTTCATCATCTTCAATTAAAATCGATGAAGAGAGATATTCATCAAATACAACATGCTTGGATTCTTCAATAGTCATTGTTGACTTGTTGAAAATCCTATGTGCCTTACTCCTATTTGAGTATCCTATAAAGATACCCTCATTATATCTAGGATCAAACTTATCTAAATTATCCTTAGTGTTCAGAATAAAACACTTACATCCAAATATTTTGAAGTAAGAAACCTTAGGAATTCTATCAAAAAATAGCTCATAACATATTCTCTTTAGCTTAGGCCTAATCAAAATTCTACTTAAAACATAACAAGCTGTAGCAACGGCTTCAGCCCACAAATACTTAGGTAAATTGTTTTCAACAAGCATGGTACGTGCACATTCTTGCAAAGTCCTATTCTTCCTTTCAACCACTCCATTTTGTGGTGAAGCTCGAGAAAATACAAACGAATGAGTTATACCATTCTTGTTGCACTATTCTGCAAACGTTTTATTTTCAAATTAGGGCAAAAGCCAAAGTACTACCCCAACGTTTGGCCCGAGTACAAAATACCCATACAACGTTTGAAAAAGTACAATAAACCCATTATTCCGTTAACTTAAGCCTTTCCGTTAAGTTATAATTATTAAATTACCTATTTACCCTTACTCTTTTATATTCAATCTCTTTCTTCCCTTTCTTCATTTCTTTTTTCTTCCTTAATTTTTTCTTGTTCTTCCCTTTATTCCTTGAAGGGAATATATCTTATCTTTTTTGCAATTCATATTTCTATCCAGACGGTTGTCAAAATTTCTATCTTAGTAGCTATTGTCAAAATTTGATCTTAGTAGCTATCCTATTCAATTTATGGTTTATTCAGACTATGGAGGATTTCTCCTACTAACCCTTATGCTGTATATTCTTGGGAACATATTTGCTTCACTCTTTGTTAGGTGCTTTGTTTGGGAAACCACAGGAAACTTTTGACCTACAACAGTTACAAACTAGATTTCTGAGTGCCCTGGCTTAAAGAATATGCACAATCTTTTCTTTTACATCAAATTAATCTGGTTGCTTTGTGTATGCTACTGTAATGAAGACAAATCTTTCGTTATTCAATTATATTTTCTTTTTCTTTCTTTCTTTCTTTCTTTTTTGAAGCAACACAAATTAACCCTCCCATTATCCCCCAATTGTTTCATTCATCTTCGGTCAAGTTATGAATTAGTTTTACGTTCTACTGTAGTTAGATAAAGGAAATTGACACTGAGAGAGGGACGTATAACTTAATACAATCAATGTTTTAACACTAGAAATCTAATCATCTTAAAAACCAAATGAAAGGAAGAGGTTAATTGGATCGTCTAAACTTCATCGGTTACCCCCACATATCAGGCTGCAATCAAACAAGTATGCCATTTGTTTGCTCACGTCAGGTTTAATACCTTGAAGGCTCTGAAAGCGATCACCACTCACGAACATGTACTAAAGGATCAGAAATGAAAGAACCAAAGAGAATCTCATGCTTAAGATAATTTCGTGGTTGGTTCTTTAAGTCTGTGCGCATTAAGAGAATCTCATTCAGCCAAATTAATTAGTCTTCTCAATTTGGAGAGAGTGGTAATTCAGTGCTATTAAGCAATTAGAACATTGATAAAAGGATAAGGGTAAACAGATAATTTAATAATTATAACTTAACGGAAAGGGTTAAGTTAACGGAATAATGGGTTTATTGTACTTTTTCAAACGTTGTATGGGCATTTTGTACTCGGACCAAACGTTGGGGGGGTACTTTGGCTTTTGCCCTTCAAATTATCCACCATGATGACTTCTAATAGTGACTATGGTTAGAGACTTTTGATTTTGAATTTGTTTACAAAAATTAGCAAATTCTACAAAAGCATCATTCTTATGTTTCAAAAAAAAGTCAAAGTGAATCGTGAATAATCGTCTACTAAAACAAATACATATCTACTTTTATTTAAAGAAGCAAATCTAGTAGGGCCAAATAAATCAATGTGGATTAATTCGAGCGGCTTACTAGTAGAAATTACTTCTTCTGTTTTAAAAGTAAATTTAATTTATTTACCTAGTTGACATGCATCACATAACTTATCCTTTTTAAAAGATAGTCTTGGCAGCCCTTTAACTAGGTTGTACTTAGACAATTTAGAGAGATTTTTCATATTCACATGGCCAAAATGTTTATGCCATAGCCAAGAATCATTATTAGAAGCTACTAGGCAAAAATCATTCGAAAAATTATATGCCTTTAAACAAAGTTCATAAATGTTATTTTTCCTAAATCCTTGAAAAATTATATTTTGCATGGTAGAATCATAAATTAAGCATGCATCTTTTTCAAACATGATTTTATAACCCTTATCACATAGTTGGCTAATACTCAACAAGTTATGCATAAGTCCAGTAACTAATAAGACATCTTCTATAGAAGGATTAGTGTACTTACCGACCATACCAATTCCAATGACTTTTCCTTTGTTGTCGTCACCAAATGTGACTGTCCCTCCATCAATATCTTGAATGGAAGATAGGAGATTGGCATGACCAGTCATGTGCTTCGAGCATCCACTGTCAAGTATCCAACGATCTCTCTTAGGTACCTATAAAATATTCAATGCGAATATGGTACCCTTTTCATTGGGTCTAAAGTAGATTAGTTATTTGGAAACCAAACCCAAGAAGAGTTTGATTTTCCACCATAAGCAGGATTATAATTAGCAGAATTATATACAGTAAGCATATATGAATTAATATAGGCAATTCTATCTTTCGGACTCAAGTTGACTGGAACCCATACATTTTTGGTCTGTCCAGTCGACTTTATTATACCTTTCAGTCGACTGTGACTTATATGCAGTCAACTGTAAGGTAGTATAGGTCGACTTATTTGAGGTGTTTGTTTTGTTGATTGAGACTCAGGACCTCTGGACAGGCGACTGATGAGTGGGTTCAATCGATTGGTCTAAACTATAGATTTGCCTTTATCATGAAAACTTACAGTTTTAGGCTTTTCAAAAAACTCATACAGTTTATGCTTAACACTGGAAATAATTGCAGTTTTATTTACACTAGTGTTCTTAGAAGCATGAGATTTTTCAAGAGATTTTTGAAAACCATGTCCAAACCTTTTATTGGATTGAACTTGATTTTGAAGAACATCATTTAAATTCTCCTTTCCTTTATTAAATTTAGATATCGCTTCATAATCTCTTCATAATCTTTCCTTAGAGACACAAGATCTATATCTAAACTAGAAAGACGAGAATTTAAAGATTTCACTTCTTTATCAAGGTTAAGATTCTCTTGAGAAAGTATTTAATTAACTTTCTCAAAGTTCTTAACTCTAATTTTTTCCTTTTTTAGTTCTTGAAAAATCTCGTTGAAAGCATCAAGTAAATCATTAGAGTCATAGTCATTCCTTACTTGATTTTGAGAAGCCATAAAACACACATTAGCAACCTCATTTGTCTCTTTATTTTTTTCTTCCGATGAAGAGTCGCTATCATCCCAAGTTGCTTGGTACGCCTTTTTGTTCTTCATGGACTTGTTCTTTGTGTACTTGTCCTTCCTGAAGTTGGACGCTTTTTCCTTAGATTTCACGTTCTCTAGTGAGCAATCCTTCTGCCATGTTTTGTTACACCTAAAACAAGTTAGAGGTTCATTAAATTCCTTAGATTTTGAATTAAACTTATCTTTCCGTAGGAACTTTTTGAACTTTCTCGTGAACATGGCAATCTCTTCCTCATCTTCTTCTTCATCCCCGGAATCCGACATGGCCTTGAATGCTAGTATCTTCTTCTTAGGTTGTTGAGGTTCTTGATCCTTCTTGTGCTCTTCAAGTTGTACCTCATACGCCATAAGATTTTCCACAAGATTCTCAAGAGAAAGTTGTGTTAAATCGTTAGCCTCTTCTATGGCGGTGGTCTTCTTCTCCCATTCGGGGGTTAGTGCACGAAGTACCTTCCTCGCCATCTCGGCTTGAGTGTACGTCTTTCCAAGTGCCACAAGTGAATTGGTAATGTTAGTGAACCTTGTAATCATCTCAGACACATTCTCATTCTCCTTCATTCGAAACATTTCAAACCTGTGAACAAGAACAAATATTTTAGATTCTTTTACTCTATTTGTTCCTTCGTGAGTTGCCTCGAGTGTGTGCCAAATTTGATGTGCGGTTGTTGCATTGGACACACAGTTGAACTCCTCCTTTGTAAGGGCACAAAACAGTGCATTCATCGCATTTGCATTATTCATTGTTTGGTTCTTCATGTCATCGTTCCATTGTGCATATGGAATGGTAGGAGCAGTATACTCGATCTCTGCCATGTTCTATATTTCATAGTTGATGGACTGAAGGTAGATCTTTATTCTACACTTCCAATAGTTGTAATTGGTTCCATCGAAGAGGGGTGGCCTTTGTGTAGATTAGCCTTCATGGTATTGATTTGCATTAGACGTAGTTGCCATTGCACTCAACCAGGCTCTGATAATAAGTGTTGGATCCTATAGGTAGGGTAAGAAACATTAGAGGGGGGGTGAATAATGTTGTATAAAAAATAATTGTAGAATTGAAAGTTATCTTCTGTCCAGTCGGTTGTAAAACAGATATCAGTCGACTGGGGCCTCAGAGTAGAAGAGTATTTTTGAGACTAGTCTGATAAGACAACTTAAATAGGAGAGACGGTCGACTTGCTAGAAGATTTTTGAAGACGATTGTTATACCAGTCTAATCAGTCGACTTAGGATGGAGATCCAGTCTACTTACCAGAAAGATTTCGAGTAAACTGAAATATAAGTAATGAGAAGAGTTCAAAAAGATACAACTACAGAGATACCAATTATAGAGTACACACGATGTATCATGGTTCGGTCCTCCCGAGCTACATCCAGTCCCCAAGCAACCCACTTGAGATTTTCCACTATTCTTGAAAATGTACAAGAATACCCTACGGCGTTGGACAACAACCTTGTCCAACCCGTTGTCCTCTCTCACCACTAGAGAGAGCAAAACCCATTCTTCTACCAAGAGTGAAAAACTGACTTTATACCCTAGAGTCCTGCTCTCCAACCGAAAGAAACCACTCTCACAACCGAGAGTAAAAGAAAACAATAAAGATGTTTACAATCAACATATAGCCTTGTAGTGTTTGTGATTTTGCAAGTGGCTATTCGGTCAACTTCTGAAATTAGTCCAGAACAAAATCGATGTTATGCTGGACTGAAATCAGAGAACCAAGACTTAGAGAATTTGAAATCATTTGAACTCTTGTTCTCTTTTTGAAAATAAGGACTTGAAAGCTTATCAAAAAAAGAGTTGTAACCTTTTCCAAGTGATTTCTACACTCTATTTATAGAGTTAGAATCACTGGACGTTGAGAAATAGTTGTAGCAACTGTCAACCAACAGAAATAAAACTTTTGAATTTGAAAAATCAAGTTTTGAAATCAGTAAACTTTCGAAACGACTTGAATAGTCGACTGGGTTTCCGTTATGAGTCGACTGGCCAGAGTTTGAAGAAGATCATACAGTTTTGTACAGATTCAGTCGACTGGTCCTTAACGGCAGTCGACTGGTACTCAACAGTTGATCTAGTTCAAGCTGGTTCGACCTTTAGATTTTGTAAAACACACAGTTATAAAATTATGTGTGAGTGTGTGTGTGTGTGACAAGGCTATACATCAATCTAAGACTCAACAAAGAGAAAAATTACATTTGTTTTTACAAGGCACAAAATATAAGACATTGAAGCTTTGGTCTTGACTTGAGTCTTGAGTCTTGAGTGAAGATTTAGCCATTGTCTTTGTATGAAGCTTTGCTTAATCATTCTTCAGCTTTAGAACATTGTGACTTGCTTGAACAATTTGCTTTGAGGTCTTTGTGTATCATACAAGATAAGCTTTGATACAACCTGCAATATATAAGAAATAGCACAACAAACTTTGCATTGTGTTGTAATCATCAAAATCAAGAATCAACACGTTTGACGACATTAAAACATATAACTTCTCATGTAGGGAACCGTAGTGACTTCTAGTCAAAAGACTACATAAACCATGGTCACTCTGAGAACCATTTATGACACTCACATAACGATTCATGCAGCGTTCTCATGGTGGGTCAGTCCAGTACATTATTACTCTAATATGTACCCATGTGAAGACTTGATATCTCATATCCATGACCCGTGAGATATGGTAATCAGTCTACACACATACTAGTCTCTATGCATTATTGTTGTCCTAATTCACAATAATAATTGACTAGGAACACTTAAGAATAGTGTTTTGATTACAACCAATAGGATCTCATAATCAAGTTATGCACTTGATATCCCATAGTAATGAACCTACTATTCTAAGGACTTTATTATGTTCATTTAATCACAATAAATGAAATGCCTCATATATAAAATAAATATCATGATACAATGTAAACTAGTAATGTCAATACACAACTGGCCTCTAGGGCATACACCAACACTTCATACCACGGTGCTAGCAGCGGGAAAGGGATGTTCCACCTCATGATCCCTCTCCCCCACTTTCTGTGATGGCTAGGATTTTTTTCCATGTGTCTTCTTCCACAGATACGTATCATACATATATGTGCAGAAAACCATCCTTAAGAGTGAAATGAGGTTGTTGGGCTCTCAATCTGACCTGGGTCAGATTCATGTATGGGCTTTTGAACTTCAGTCGGCCCATTTAATCTAATTAAATGTCCAACCAATGTCAGGAGTCCACGTCTTACTTGGATTCCTAATTAAATTCATTTTATGAATTTAAATCCCAATTTCGATCTATTCTAAGTGTGTGACCCTGTAGGTTCTCATTACATTGATAGTAATTCTAAAATCATATTCGAGTATTACAAATAGTGAGCGATATTTAGTAATACATCATTGCTACTCAAGTAACGGGAATGTCAGTGATTTGACATAACCTATTCGTGACCAATGTTACCATGTAGTCTAGTCCCTTTATCCATATACTTTAATTGACCACAAGTCATCGAGCATGTCACCCTTGTATAATTCAATCTTTGGTTTCTTGATGTCCGAGTAAACTTACTAAAACAAATGAGATCAATATCTCATATTGACTCATTTGAGTACGGCCATGCATTTTGCAGTCTCACTCAATCAAGGGGCCTGTAGATATCGCTCCTATTATGTAAGAGTGGAAAAATCCTATCTAAGTCACTCACACCCCACCGCATTATTTGTAATATATCCAACAATTGACTTTATAATCACCTTATTACAGATAATGTTTGACGGCATTGAAACATATAACTTCTCATGTAGGGAATCGTAGTGACTTCAAGTCAAAGGATTATATACACCATGGTCATTGCGAGAACCGCTTATGATACTCACGTATCAATCCATGCAATATTCTCATGGGGGGTCAGTTCAGTAAATTATTACTCTAATATGTACCCATGTAAAGACTTGATATCTCATATCCATGACCCGTGAGAATGGTCATCTGTCTAAGCGCACACTAGTCTATATGTATTATCGTTGTCCTAATTCAAAATAATACTTGACTAAGGACATTTAAGAACAGTGTTCTGATTTCAACCAATATGATCTCACAATCAAGTCATGCACTTGACATCCCATGGCATTGAACTTACTATTCTAAGGACTTCATTATGTTCATTTATCTCACAATAAATAACACAATAAATGAAATTCCTAAATTGAAATAAATGTCTTGATACAACGTAAACTAGTAATGTCAACACACAATTGGCCTCTAGGGCATACACCAACAATTAGAACTCCCCAAGGGAGTTTTCAAGTCGTTTATGAACCGATTGATGAACTCGAGGTGATCCACTTCTCTAAAAAGGATTCAACCAAGAGTTTTTCGAGTAGGCAAGGCTCTCCCTCACCAAGTCAAAGAATAGATCAATGAATACATTAGAGTGAACCAAGACCTATTCACCTGATCCACTGCTGAAATGTTTGGCATCTTGGAGGAGTTAATAATGCATCCTCTTCATGTCAATCCCAAAGCCAATCTGGTCCAGCAGAAATGCTTCAACTTTGCCCCTGACAGATAGCATACTGTCAAGGAAGAAGCTGAAAAACTTCTAATCGCCTGTTCGTCCAAGAAGTCATCTACTCTGAGTGGCTGGCGAACGTGGTGATGCTAAGGAAAGCCAATGGAAAATGGAGAATCTACATTGATTTCATCAACTTGGACAAAGTGTGCTCGAAGAACCTGTTTCCTCTCCCAACTGTCGATGCCCTGATCGATCCCACATCTGGCCATGAACTCTTGAGTTTCATGGATGCCTTCTCAGGATATAACCAGATCAGTTTGTTCGCTCCCGACATTCCGAAGTTGTCCTTCATCACCGACCAAGGCCTTTATTGCTATCATGACATGCCCTTCGGGCTGAAGAATGTCGGAGCCACTTATCAACGTCTTGTCAACAAAGTCTTCAAGGAAAATATCAGAAAGAACATGGAAGTCTATGTAGAAGACATTTGGGCGAGGAGCCTCAGTAAATGAGACCATGTGGATGACCTCCAAGAAGACTTTGGGGTTTAAACCCCTTTAAGTGTCCCTTTAGGATGTCATTGGGAAAATTCCTAGGGTTTATGGTCAGCTATAGAGGAATCGAAGTCAACCCAGAGAAGATCTGAGCCATAGTGGACTTGGCTTCCCCATCCAGCATTAAGGAAGTACAAAGATGCACAAGACGCCCCGCCTCCATCGGATGCTTCCTCTCCAAATTCGGGGAGAAGTGTCTCCCATCCTTCAAAGCACTCAGGGGAATGGAAGAATTTGAATGGGGACAAGTACAGCAAGGAGTCTTTGAGAACCTCAAGGCTTATTTTGTCAATCCCCCGCTTCTAAGTAAGCCCAAGTTGGGAGAGATGCTCTACCTCTACCTTGCAACTTCATATCAGACTCTCGGTGTCATATTGGTGAGAGAAGAGGACATGACCCAAAAGCCGATCTACTCTGTAAGTTAAGTTCCCCATGATGCCAAGCTCTGTTACTTAAAGATGCAGAAGATGGCCTATTCCCTGACCTTGACCGCTCGCAAGCTCCGTCCATACTTCCAAGCGCACTCAGTGGAAGTCTTCTCTGACCAATCTCTTAAATAGGTGCTAAACAAGTCGGAGAGCTCTGGGAGGCTTATGAAATGGAATGTTGAATTAAGCCAACACAACATCAGCTAACGGCAGAGGATGGCCATCAAAGCACAGGCTCTAGCTGAATTCATAGTAGAGAGCACCATCCCTGGAGCATCTACATCAATGGATCCCCATGTATCGGGAGAAGCGGGGCCAGAGTTACCTTGATAGGCCTAGACGAGTTCACCCTCCAGTATTTATTTCGCCTCAACTTTTGAGCTTCCAACAATGAAGCAGAGTATGAAGCACTCATTGTTGACCTCTTCTAAGCCCGAAAAGTGGGAGCCAGGCGCAACAAGGTGTTCTGCAACTCTCAGTTGGTAGTGAACCAGGTCGAGGGGGAATATGAAGCCAGGGACGACCATATGATCAAGTATCCAGCATATGTAAGGAGACTCCTAGCTGCATTCCAGGAGACAGAGGTCACTCACATCTCTCGCAAAGAAAAATGGTAAGCAAATACCCTCTCCAAGTTAGCATCCTCCTCCTTCGAAGGACTTGACCACATTATTCGTATTCAGTTCCTACTCAAGCCCAACATCGAATAGGACGTCTCAGAGCACATGGTAATTACTCCTCTAGTACTTGAGAACAACTGGATGAAACCTATGTATGACTTCCTAGAAAAGAGAATCCTTTCTTTTGATCCCAAAGAAGCCAGAAAAATCCAAGTGAGGGCAAAAAAATACACATTCATCAAAGGAGTCAAGTACAAATGCTTGTACTTTGGTAGATGTTGGATCTTACCTGTGCCTCTCCCTTGAGGAGGCCCAGTATGCCTCGAAAGAAGTACATGAAGGGATCCCTCTCCCGCAAGATTCTCAATCATGGATATTTTTTGTATGCACTCCTCAACAATGCTCAAGAGTATGTCCGTCACCGTGCCTCCTGCCAAAGATTCTCATCAATCAAGCGGGCAACCCAGGCCGAGCTAAGTTCCATGTCGAGCCCAATCCCCTTCGCTATGTGGGGGATGGATTTACTCGGACATTTCCTCTAGCAACTAGGCAACGAAGCTTCATCATAGTAGCCATTGATTAATTTTCCAAGTGGATTGAAGCCAAACCACTAGCAACCATCACGGAGCACAGAGTTCAACAATTATTTTGGAGGAACATCACCTACCAGTTCGGCATCCCTTGAATCCTAGAAACAGATAATGGAACTCAGTTTGCCACTAAGGCGTTCTTTAAATTCTTTACCGACCTATGGATCCAACAACGATTCTCCTCAATTTCCTACCCTAAATGTAACGCCCCGAATCCCAAATACACTGAATTCGAGATGTTCTACAGGATCTTTTTGCTTCTTTTAATACAATTTTACAAGGAAATTCAAACTTTTCACTTTACATCAGAGTTTACATCAATATTACATTTACATTGCATAGCGGAAGTAAAATTTACAACAATGGAACAAACGTACAATAACATTGAGAAATCTTTAAGCATTTGTTCCTCTTTAATCTTTTTCATGCCATTCATCCTGCATACAAAATTGTGGGTACGTCAGTTTATTCAACCGACGATAATTATACATGGTCATCCTCTCTATACCAGAAATAGTATAACGATTCTCATTTCTTAACAGATCACAAACTTGTTCACATATCAAAATAAAGTAAAAGGGAAAATCTTAATGATGTCGTGTAGTGATCGTGAACTTAATCCTTAATGCAATTATTTATATTAGATGACACTAATGCGCACTTGTTCGGATTCTATGCATCCCATACTACATAGGTCCGAGGGCAAGCCTCTTAATCGTTCTTCATCTTTGTAGGGTTCAATCCCTCGCCATGACTTAATCTACTACTGTAACTATAGTGAGTATCCTAGATGATCTATGAGTACAAGCTCGTGTACAGAAAACCTGGAGGGGAACCCCACGCCATATCTTGACTCATCAAGCATGCATTTTGTGGCAATTCAGCCTCCTTCAAGGCACACGATCCTCTTGCAGTCACCAAACATCCCACAAGCGTGACTAGAGTCCGATCATTCTGAGTTGTGCCCACGCCATGTCTTGACTCATCAAGCATGCATTCTGTGGCTCACACACCCGCACCGTAAACCCTAGTTCTCATACTCGTGTTTTTCTCTCACTTTCATCACATCTTCACTATGCACTAATCCTTAATTTTTATTAGAATCATAAACAAAAATCAAAGCTCTAGAGTTAGCCTCTCCACTAAACCGGACTTATTCATTCATTCAACATGACCAACCTCGGTCTTTCTTTTCAATTTTCATTTCATTTCATTTCCAATGCCGGGGAGACTTAGCTACTCTTTTGTTTCAATTTCTAATTCACAACTTCCAATTTGAGCATTTTCAACTCATAATTCATTTAATAGTCGCACAGACTTTCTTTATCATGATCTTAGCTTTCATATTCATTTAATTCTCAATTCAAATCTATGATTCATTTCATGTAAATTCATGCAACAACAAATAGAGTTCACCAACATCAACCATAAGATTCGCACTTTTAACAGAAACCACATGAAATCTCTGACATATCAGAATATTCTGGACAGTCGACTTGGAGAAAGCCCAGTCGACTTGTTCAGTCAAATCAAGTTCTTCATAACTGCTCAGGAGAGTCGACTGCTGCACATGGCTAGTCGGCTGCTCCACAATTTTTCATGTTCAAAATATCATTCACGTGACAGTCGACTGTCATTCCATCAGTTGTCTGTCCTGGGGTTTCAACAGTACATTTTAATACTCAGCCCAGTTGACTTGCCACTTGCATTAAGTCGACTGAATAGGTTAAATTTCAATTTAAGGAATTATCTTCCATCTGTTCTTCCATTCACATGCATCATTGTGTCACATTACAATATATTCATACTACATAAACATGTAATTTCTTAGTTGTTCACTAACATCACAACATATACTTTCTCATACTAATGTTTTCTTTCCTCAAAGGAATGTTAAACATGCATTTTCATTTACTCGTCATTTACTTGCAGAAATGAATACTAAATCTCAATTTAGCACACTAGAAAATTACCATAAAATACTTTGTTTCATGGAATTTCTGGACTATTCTTAATTTAATTCAATATCGGTCGGCTGTTTACATCAACAGTCGACTGTACGGGTTATTCCCAGTTTTACTAATCATCCCTAGTTCTTTTTCATCTGTTCATGTCTCCTCAATCATGTATAACATGGGGAAATAAGTTTAGCAATCATTCCATCACTTCAGTTTGTACACACGTACATTATTAAATTTTTCAATAAATCATGAATAAACATTCGCCTCGTACCAGTCGACTTGTCCACGTGACAGTCGACTATACAGACCTATTTCAGTCTTATTTACAGTGCCATTACTTCATTATTAGTCCTTCACAACTTTCATCAAAAGCATACACAGAGCAATCTAATATGTTTAAACTTACTTTTCCCAAGCATGGTAACAATCATTACTGCGATAACATAATTACTACATTAGAAGTCCTGAGAAACACCCACCTTATTGACGAAAAATAACCGAATCCAGAAAAGCTTCTTAATGCACTGCACGACTCCTTGCTCCTTGCTCCTTGCTCCTTGCTCCACACCGAAGCTCTTCTGCAGAGATGATCGGCCTCCAAGAGAACTCTCACTCACCAATTCTACAATATAGTATATGTATATCTTCTTCAAAGGATTTTTGTGTAGAAGATGTTTAGGAGAGAGGGGTATTTATACACTAGTTTGGGTGAGATGGAAGGCTAGGATTTAGTAGATAGTTATAGGATCAAGGGATAGGATGAACTAGGGAGTTGTAATAACTACCCACACTCTAGATAACCACCCATGACTCAAATCCACTCCTTACCCAGTCCAGCCAAGAAAAGTGTGCTCATGCACGTGTACATGAAATGCACGTGCAAGCACTAGTCACCATAAGAAACTTGTACAAAATACAAAATAAAGATCTTTTTTTTTAAAAAAGTGTTCCACATTACAAGTTGTAGAAAAAAAATAGGATTAAACCATGAGTTTTAATAAAGGTCCCAAAACAATAGTTATTTAAAAATAAAGAATGCAATATATTTTTGGGCTTTAAGAAAAAGGGCTTTTTATCAAAATAAGGCTTTGGTAAAAAATGATTAAAAACACAAATTGAAATATCTTTACTCTTCTTGATGAAAATATGAGCCAAAAATATTACACGTGCACACTACGTGCAAAATAAATAATTTTTCATTAATTGTAAAATCAGGGCATTACAACACTCCCTCCTTAGAATAGTTCCGTCCCCGGAACTACAGTCAAGAGTGAGAGAAACAAAAATACAACACAACAACAAGAACAAAAGATACAAAGATACAATCAAGCAAAAAGCTCAGGATAGTCCTTCAACATCCTCTCCTCATATTCCCAAGTAGCCTCTTCAACCAAATGGTTTCTCCAGACTACCTTGACCATCGGTATCGTCTTATTCCTCAAGAATTTTTCCCTACGGTCAACAATCTCGACAGGAGACTCGATGTAATTCAGATCCAACTGCAAACCTTCCAGCACTTCAGGCAAATGATGACTCGGGTCTGGAATATAACCTCTCAGCATAGACACATGAAAGACATTGTGCACCTGAGATAACTCTTCCGGTAATTCAAGCCGGTAAGCAGTTTTCCCGATCCTTTTCAATATCTTGTACGGGCCTATAAACCTCGGGGCTAACTTCCCGCCTTTGCCAAATCGAACCACACCTTTACTGGGTGATACCTTCAGAAAGACGAAGTCACCAACCTCAAACTCAAGGTCCCTTCTCCGGTTGTCTGCATAGCTTTTCTGCCTGCTCTGAGCTTCTACCAACCTTTTCCTGATCAGAACAATCTTCTCAGAGGTTTGCTGCACAAGCTCAGGACCAAACAACTGACGCTCCCCAACTTCAAACCAACAAACAGGCGTCCTGCACTTCCTGCCATACAGAGCTTCGTACGGCGCCATCCCGATGCTAGTCTGAAAATTGTTGTTGTAGGCAAACTCTACCAAAGGTAAATGTCTTTCCCAACTGCCTCCAAAGTCTAGTATACAACACCGAAGCATATCCTCAAGAATACGGTTGACTCTTTCGGTCTGCCCATCGGTTTGCGGATGAAAAGCAGTGCTGAAATCTGTCTTGGTCCCCAAAGCTGTCTGAAGACTCCTCCAGAAATGCGAAGTAAACCGTGCATCTCGATCAGACACAATAGTTGACGGAACACCATGAAGTCGGACGATCTCGCTAACATACAACTCAGCCAACTTGTCCATCAAAGCAGTGAGTTTCATCGCCAAAAATTGAGCGGACTTGGTTAGTCGATCGGCTATAACCCAAATCACATCATTGCCTTTAGGACTCTTAGGCAATCCCGTAATGAAATCCATACTGATGTTATCCCACTTCCATTCCGGAGTAGGTAACGGCTGTAATAGACCTCTGGGTCTTTGATTTTCGGCTTTGACTTGCTGACAAACCTCACACTTCGCTACAAATTCAGCCACATCCCGCTTCAAACTTGACCACCGAAAATGTTGTTTGATGTCTTTGTACATCTTAGTACTCTCAGGATGTACCGACAAAAGAGTAGCATGCGCCTCCTGAAGAATACTCTCTTTCAGGTCCGCCTGATTTGGAACACACAGCCTGTCTCCGAACCACAGCACTCCATCCCTGATTTGAAATCCGGGCAACCTGCCAGCACCAACCTGCTCCTTCATCTCCAAGATATCAGCATCAACCTCCTGACTTGCAACAATCCTTCCATTCAAAGTAGGCTGAAGCCTCAACTGAGCCAAAGATTCTCACAATCCTTGCAAGACAACTTCAATACCTGCTCGGTCCAATTCCTCAATCAGATGCTTCTGAATTGTAATCAAACTGGCTAAGCTGCTCTTGCGACTAAGTGCATCAGCAACAACATTAGCCTTCCCAGGATGATACTTGATCTCTGGTCGCATATCCTCGAGCACTTCCAACCATCTCTGCTGCCTCAGATTCAGATCCCTCTGCTGATATATATACTTCACTCGTGGTCTGTGTACATGTTCAACTTCTCACCGTACACGTAGTGCCTCCATTGCTTCAGGGCAAAGATAATCGCAGCCAACTCCAGATCATGAGTCGGGTAATTCTTCTCATGTGGTCGTAGTTGCCTAGACCCATAAGCGATTACTCTTCCTTCTTGCATTAAGACACAACCAAGCCCACGATGTGAAGCAACGCTATAAACAAAGCCAAAATAGGTGCAATAGTCAGCTTCTCTTTCAACTCCTGAAAGCTCGGCTCACATTGCTCAGTCCACTTGTAGTTCACATTCTTCTTGGTCAGACCAGTAAGCGGTACGGCTATCTGAGCATAACCTTGAATGAATCGCCTGTAGTATCCAGTCATTCTAAGAAAACTTCTGACTTCCTTCACTGTAGTAGGCCTAGCCCAATCTCTCACTGCCTCTATCTTCTGAGGGTCAGTTGCCACTCCCTCCTTAGAAAGGATGTAACCTAAGAATGCCACTTCAGATTTCCAGAAATCACACTTGGATAACTTGGCATACAACTTCTGCTCTTCCAGCTTCTTCAACACTACTGCTAGATGCTCGGTGTGCTCCTCCTCTGACTTGGAGTACACGAGAATATCGTCGATAAACACCACGACGAAAGAATCAATGAACGGCCTCAGAACTCTGTTCATTAAATCCATGAAGATTGCGGGTGCATTCGTCACTCCGAATGGCATAACTAAGAATTCGTAATGCTCATGCCGAGTTCTAAATGCAGTTTTGTGCACATCTTCAGCTTTCACTCGAACTTGGTGATATCCTGATCGAAGATCTATTTTGGAGAAAACAGCTGCTCCTTGTAGACGATCGAACAAATCATCAATTCGCGGAATAGGATACTTATTCTGAACAGTGACCTTATTCAGCTCTCGGTAATCGATGCACATTCTCATCGATCCATCCCTTTTCTTTACCAAAAGCACTGGTGCTCCCCAAGGTGACGCACTAGGTTGAATAAAGCCTTTCTCCAACAGTTCCTCAATCTGCCGTTTCACTTCATCATGTTCCACTGGAGCCATCCTATATGGTGCCTTAGAAATGGGTGCACTTCCCCGTTGAACAATGATGCTGAACTCTACATCACGATGCGGAGGTAACCCAGGAAAATCTTCCAAGAACACAGTCGGATAGTCCCGAACCACAGGAATCCCTTGCACTTCCACAGGAGTCTCTTCCTTGCGGATAGTTGCCACCAGCTTAGAACATTTCTGCTTCCCTTGGAAAGTGACTTCAGGTCCACCTGGAGCCTTCACTGTTACCGTCTTGGTCTTACACTCGATGCTTGCACTGTACACCGACATCCAATCAATGCCAATGATAACATCGACTCCCAAGATAGTCAACTCGATCAGATCAATGCCAAAGATTCGATCTTCAATCACAATCTCACAATCAGCATAATACCGATCAGTGGTTAAAGTTTTCCCTGATGGAGTAGCTACTGCTAAGATCTTGCCTGGAAAAATCTTCGGTTCAACTCCCAACACTTTAGCAAATTTAGGAGACACAAAAGTATGAGAGGATCCAGTATCGAACAACACAACAGCTTTCATTCCATTAAGGTAAAGTTCTCCTATTACATAATACATACTCATTACGTAACAGTTTCACTTAACAGCGGGAAAAAGAAATGACAAAAACCACTAAACATCAGCCCTCGTACCAGTGATGACATGATCAACCTCATCAGCATCAGCTTCCGTCAAGGCAAATACTCACCCTGGTTGGTACGGCCTCTTCCCAGTCTGATGCGTTGGTGCATTGTGATTACCATTCCGTGGCTTGGAGCATTGAGATTGGAAATGTACCGTTTCACCACAGTTGTAGCAAGTCACCGCAGGAGGTCTCACCACATTGTTCCCAGGTCCTCCAGCTACACTAACACCGTTCGCCCCTGTCGGTTTGAACCTTTGTGCAGATGGTTGCCCCTTGAAACTCCCAGAATGTGCGGGCCTATTTTCAGACTGCCAGTTGTTCCTCCGGTTTCGAACAACATGGAACTGCTCCATATCTGCTTTCGTCGCTGCCGCTCTCTTCACCAACTTGTCAAATCTTCTGATACCAAGAGGTATCATCCGGGACCTCAAGCTCAGTCTCAACCCATGCTCGAACTTACAAGCCTTCTTGCCTCATCCATCACCAGTTCAGGAGCATACCTAGAGAGCTGAGTAAACTTAGTCTCGTACTCTTTCACTGACATGCTGCCTTGCTGTAGCGACAGAAACTCCATAGCCTTCTTCTCTTGAACATCGGAGGGGAAATAGTGACTGCAGAATTCTTCCAAAAATTCCTCCCAGCCAAGCACTATGCCTCCCATGGTCCTCTTCATCGACTGCCACCAAACAGCCGCGTCCTTCTCGAATTGCAAAGTCGCCAACTTGACCTTGCTGCCTTCCGGGGTCTCTAACACCACAAAGACTGTCTCCACTTGACGAATCCAGTTGTCAGCCGCATCCGGGTCTGACTTTCCCTCGAATACAGGTGGTTTCATTCGTTTGAATGATTCTACTAGTTTAATTGCCTCGAGCACCGGATTCGCAGGTCCCCTTCCTTGGTTCATAGCCACAGCATTGAGCATCTGATAGACCCTCGTAAGTTCTGTTTCCAGATCCAACCCCTCACCATTTCTATCTCCTCTTCTCGACATATTCTGAGGCAAAAGATCCATTACATTCGAAGTATAAGACAAGAATTTTAAATCAACTTGCATTTCATTGAATTCCAAACTTTATACATTCGAATTAAAAACATTTCTTAACATCAGAATGAAAGATAGTAGAAGCTACAACAGTCTAACTCCTACGGTTCCTCTTCGCTTCTCGAAGTTCTCCCCGTAGTTCATCAACTTCATCCTTCAGCACATCTGTCAGGTTCTTCCTCTTCTCGAGTTCCCATACCCGGTGACTGAGAACTAAAAAGTCATCCTTTCACTTTGCCAGCTGAGCCTCCAATAATCCGACTCTCTCTCGCAGTGTCTCTACCTGCCTCTGAAGAGAATGCACAAGACTACTCAAAACTGGTCCCTCTTCTTCATCAGAAGAAGAATCGTCAGGCGAGTCTAGAGGTAGGGTAATCTCTCAAGATTCAGGCCATTCCTCCACATCAGAATCTGCTTGCCCAGGGTAATACTCTTCCTCAGGATCAGCCTGTCCAGGATGGTACTCTTCCTCAATGATATGCCAGTCATCGTCTCCAGCAGGATCGAAGTGATCAGCCATCTTAGAAATAGAGAGGAAGAAGCATAAGTCATAGAGCAACACAAATATAAGTCACTTACATTTAAATCTTTAGACTCAAACACACACTCTAATGTCCACTTCTAGGGTGTCGTTCCTTATAAATTTGTACCAATATGGAAAGCGTAGAAAGCCTGGCTCTGATACCACTCTGTAATGCCCCGAATCCCAAATACACTGAATTCGAGATGTTCTACAGGATCTTTTCGCTTCTTTTAGTACAATTTTACAAGGAAATTCAAACTTTTCACTTTACATCAGAGTTTACATCAATATTACATTTACATTGCACAGCAGAAGTAAAATTTACAACAATGGAACAAATGTACAACAACATTAAGAAATCATTAAACATTTGTTCCTCTTTAATCTTTTTCATGCCATTCATCCTGCATACAAAACTGTGGGTACGACAGTTTATTCAACTGACGATAATTATACATGGCCATCCTCTCTATGCCAGAAACAGTATGACGATTCTCATTTTTTAACAGATCACAAACTTGTTCACATATCAAAATAAAGTAAAAGGAAAAATCTTAATGATGTCGTGTCGTGATCGTGCACTTAATCCTTAATGCAATTATTTATATTAGATGACACTAATGCGCACTTGTTCGGATTCTATGCATCCCATACTACATAGGTCCGAGGGCAAGCCTCTTAATCGTTCTTCATCTTTGTAGGGTTCAATCCCTGGCCATGACTTAATCTACTACTGTAACTATGGTGAGTATCCTAGATGATCTATGAGTACAAGCTCGTGTACAGAAAACCTGGAGGGGAACCCCACGCCATGTCTTGACTCATCAAGCATGCATTCTGTGGCAATTCAGCCTCCTTCAAGGCACACGATCCTCTTGCAGTCACCAAACATCCCACAAGCGTGACTAGAGTCCGATCATTCTGAGTTGTGCCCACGCCATGTCTTGACTCATCAAGCATGCATTCTGTGGCTCACACACCCGCACCGTAAACCCTAGTTCTCATACTCGTGTTTTTCTCTCACTTTCATCACATCTTCACTATGCACTAATCCTTAATTTTTATTAGAATCATGAACAAAAATCAAAGCTCTAGAGTTAGCCTCTCTACTAAACCGGACTTATTCATTCATTCAACATGACCAACCTCGGTCTTTCCTTTCAATTTTCATTTCATTTCATTTCCAATGTCGGGGAGACTTAGCTACTCTTTTGTTTCAATTTCCAATTCACAACTTCCAATTTGAGCATTTTCAACTCATAATTCATTTAATAGTCGCACAGACTTTCTTTATCATGATCTTAGCTTTCATATTCATTTAATTCTCAATTCAAATATATGATTCATTTCATGTAAATTCATGCAACAACAAATAGAGTTCACCAACATCAACCATAAGATTCGCACTTTTAACAGAAACCACATGAAATCTCTGACATATCAGAATATTCTGGACAGTCGACTTGGAGAAAGCCCAGTCGACTTGTTCAGTCAAATCAAGTTCTTCATAACTGCTCAGGAGAGTCGACTGCTGCACATGGCTAGTCGGCTGCTCCGCAATTTTTCATATTCAAAATATCATTCACGTGACAGTCGACTGTCATTCCATCAGTTGTCTGTCCTGGGGTTTCAACAGTACATTTTAATACTCAGCCCAGTCGACTTGCCACTTGCATTAAGTCGACTGAATAGGTTAAATTTCAATTTAAGGAATTATCTTCCATCTATTCTTCCATTCACATGCATCATTGTGTCACATTACAATATATTCATACTACATAAACATGTAATTTCTTAGCTGTTCACTAACATCACAACATATACTTTCTCATACTAATGTTTTCTTTCCTCAAGGGAATGTTAAACATGCATTTTCATTTACTCGTCATTTACTTGCAGAAATGAATACTAAATCTCAATTTAGCACACTAGAACATCACCATAAAATACTTCGTTTCATGGAATTTCTGGACTATTCTTAATTTAATTCAATACCGGTCGGCTGTTTACATCAACAATCGACTGTACGGGTTATTCCCAGTTTTACTAATCATCCCTAGTTCTTTTTCATTTGTTCATATCTCCTCAGTCATGTATAACATGGGGAAATAAGTTTAGCAATCATTCTATCACTTCAGTTTGTACACACGTACATTATTAAATTTTCCAATAAATCATGAATAAACATTCGCCTCGTACCAGTCGACTTGTCCACGTGACAGTCGACTGTACAGACCTATTTCAGTCTTATTTACAGTGTCATTACTTCATTATTAGTCCTTCACAACTTTCATCATAAGCATACACAGAGCAATCTAATATGTTTAAACTTACTTTTCCCACGCATGGTAACAATCATTACTGCCATAACATAATTACTACATTAGAAGTCCTGAGAAACACCCACCTTATTGACGAAAAATAACCGAATCCAGAAAAGCTTCTTAATGCACTGCACGACTCCTTGCTCCTTGCTCCTTGCTCCTTGCTCCACACCGAAGCTCTTCTGCAGAGATGATCGGCCTCCAAGAGAACTCTCACTCACCAATTCTACAATATAGTATATGTATATCTTCTTCAAAGGATTTTTGTGTAGAAGATGTTTAGGAGAGAGGGGTATTTATACACTAGTTTGGGTGAGATGGAAGGCTAGGATTTAGTAGATAGTTATAGGATCAAGGGATAGGATGAACTAGGGAGTTGTAATAACTACCCACACTCTAGATAACCACCCATGACTCAAATCCACTCCTTACCCAGTCCAGCCAAGAAAAGTGTGCTCATGCACGTGTACATGAAATGCACGTGCAAGCACTAGTCACCATAAGAAACTTGTACAAAATACAAAATAAAGATCTTTTTTTTAAAAAAAGTGTTCCACATTACAAGTTGTAGAAAAAAAGTAGGATTAAACCATGGGTTTTAATAAAGGGCCCAAAACAATAGTTATTTAAAAATAAAAGAATGCATTAAATTTTTGGGCTTTAAGAAAAAGGCTTTTTATTAAAATAAGGCTTTGGTAAAAAACAATTAAAAACACAAATTGAAATATCTTTACTCTTCTTGATGAAAATATGAGACAAAAATATTATACGTGCACACTACGTGCAAAATAAATAATTTTTCATTAATTGAAAAATCAGGGCATTACACTCAATGCAACTGTAACGCTCCGAATCCCAAATGCACTGAATTCGAGATGTTCTACAGGATCTTTTCACTTTCTTTTGTACAACTTTACAAGGAATTTAAACTTTTCTTTTTACCTCAGAGTTTACATCATATTACACTTTTCTTTTGCATAGCGGAAGTAAAAATATACAACATTTACATAAATGTACAACAACATGGTAAAATCTTTATGCATCCATTCCTCTTTAACACGTAATTTATCCTGCATACAAAACTGTGGGTACGTCAGTTTATTCAACCGACGATAATAATACATGGCCATCCTCTCTATGCCAGAAACATTATAACGAATCTCATTTCTTAACAGATCACAAACTTGTTCACATAACAATTAAAGGGGAAAATCTTAATGATGTCGTGTCGTGATCGTGCACTTAATCCTTAATGCAATTACTTAATTTACATGACAATAATGCACACTTGTTCGGATTCTATGCATCGCATACTACATAGGTCCGAGGACAAGCCTCTTAATCGTTCTTCATTTTTGTAGGGTTCAATCCCTCGCCATGACTTAATCTACTTCTGTAATTACAGTGAGTATCCTAGATGATCTATGAGTACAAGCACGTGTCCTGGACCCTGGAGGGGAATCTCACGCCATGTCTTGACTCATCAAGCATGCATTCTGTGGCAATTCAGCCTCCTCCCTGAACACGATCCTCTTGCAGTCACCAAACATCCCACAAGCGTGGCTAAAGTCCGATCATTACTGAGTTGTGCCCACACCATGTCTTGACTCATCAAGCATGCATTCTGTGGCTCACACACCCGCACCGTAAACTCTAGTTCTCATACTTATGTTTTCTCTCACTTTCATCACCTCTTCACTATGTACTAAAATCATTAGAATCATGAATAAAAATCAAAGCTCTAGAGTTAGCCTCTCCACCAAACCGGACTTATCATTTCATTTATACATGACCAACCTTGGTCTTCGTTTAAATTCTCATTTCATTTCATTCATTTCAAATGCCGGGGGAGACTTAGCTACTCTTCGTTTCAATTTACAATTCACAATTTCCAATCTGAGCATTTCCTACTCATGAATTCATTTTTTTTATTGCCTCAACACATCATGTTCTTAGCTTTCATGTTCATTTAATTCTCAATTCAAAACTATGATTCGTTTCTTGTAAATTCTCAATTTAAAACTATGATTCATTTCAAGTGAAGTTCATACAGCAACAAAATAGAATTTCCAACAACAATCACAGGATTCACAACTTTTAACAGAATATCAAATGAAATCTCTGACATATCAAAATATACTTTGGACAGTCGACTTGGAGAAAGTCCAGTCGACTTGTTTAGTCGAAATAATTCTTCATAACTACTCGAGAGAGTCGACTGCTGCGCATGGCCAGTCGGCTGTTCCGAAACTTTCTACATTCAAAATCTTTCATATGACAGTCGACTTATCGTTAGATCAGTCGACTGCACCGAGTCTAATAATACACATTCATGCTTAGCTCAGTCGACTTACTACTTGCCTTAAGTCGACTGGACAAGCTCATATTTCAAATTAAGGGATTATCTTTCCATCATTTCTTACATGCACATGCATCCTGGTGTCAATGTACAATATACATATTCATGCTTGATAAACACCTAATTTCTCAACTGTTCAGCAACATCACAAACATGGGATTTCAAATGGCTAAAAAAATGTCTTTCCTTTAAGGAAAAATGTTAAACATGCATTTACACTAAGGCAACACAATGTGGATGTCTTGCTTCATGGAATTGTGGATGATTCATAATTCAATCGATGCATCAGTCGGCTGTTCACATCGTCAGTCGACTGTACAGGCCATTCTCAATTCTTCTAATTATCACTAGTTTCTTTCCACATGTTCATGTCCTCTCAGTCATATGCGACATAGAAGATACAAAATTGACATTTCTGTTTCATTTTAGTTCATACACAATATACATCATGAAACAATCTATCAAAATATGAGAATATACGTCTCGTACCAGTCGACTCATCCAAAAGACAGTCGACTGTACAGACCCAATTCATTCTTATTTACAGTGTCATTATTTCGCCATTTGTCCTTCATGATTATCATCATAAACATACTCAGGCAAATTCTAATATGTTGAATTTACTTTTCATACACATGGTAACAATCATCATAATCGTGGCATAATTCCTACATTAGAAGTCCTGAGAAACACCCAACTTATTTGACGAAGTAATCGAATCCAGCAAAAACTCCTTACTACAGTGGACGACTCCTTGCTCCTTGCTCCTTGTTCCACACCGAAGCCTTCAGAAATGCTGCTCGGCCTCCACAGAAAAGCACACACCACTCTCTCACAAAAATACCTCTCTTACAATATGATTCTAGTGTAAAAGAAATAATGAATGAGATGGGGTATTTATACACAAATTTGAGTAGATGGAGGGCCAGGATTTAGTAGATAGTTATAGGATCAAGGGCTAGGATGGACTAGGGAGTTGTGATAACCACCCACACTCCACATAACTACCCATCACTCACACCCACTTCTCTACCAAAACCGGCCAAGAATAGTGCTCAATGCACGTGTATGTGAAATGCACGTACATGCACAATTCACCCATACAAGAACTTGTACATAAAATAATAAGTCTTTAAAAAGAGTGCTACACATTACAAGTTGTAGAAAATAATAGAAGGGTTTAATCCATGGGCTAAAATTAATTGGGCCAAGATAACTATTTAAAAGAAAAATAAGTAAACTAACATTTGGGCTTAGAAAAATAATATTCTTACACATCATGCTAAAAATAATAGTCAACATACTGCACATGCACACCATATATAAAAATAAATAACCTTTCATATATTTGAACAATCAGGGTATTACATCACTCCCTCCTTAGAATAGTTCTGTCCCCGGAACTACAGTCAAGAGCGAGAAAACAGAAAACACAACAACAAGAGCAAAAGATACAGAGATACAATCAAGCAAAAAGTTCAGGATAGTCCTTCAACATCCTCTCCTCAGATTCCCAAGTACCCTCTTCAACCAAATGGTTTCTCCAGACTACCTTGACCATTGGTATCGTCTCATTCCTCAAGACTTTCTCCCTACGGTCAACGATCTCTACAGGAGACTCGATGTAATTCAGATCCAACTGCAAACCTTCTGGCACTTCAGGCAAATGATGACTCAGATCTGGAATATAACCTCTCAGCATAGACACATGAAAGACATTGTGCACTTGAGACAACTCTTCTGGTAATTCAAGCCGGTAAGCAATTTTTCCGATCCTTTTCAATATCTTATACGGGCCTATAAACCTCGGGGCTAACTTCCCGCCTTTGCCAAACCGAACCACACCTTTACTGAGCGATACCTTCAGAAAGACGAAGTCACCAACCTCAAACTCAAGGTCCCTTCTCCGGTTGTCCGCATAGCTTTTCTGCCTGCTCTGAGCTTCCACCAACCTTTTCCTGATCAGAACAATCTTCTCATAAGTTTGCTGTACAAGCTCAGGACCAAACAACTGACGCTCCCCAACTTCATACCAACAAACAGGAGTCCTGCACTTACTACCATACAAAGCTTCGTACGGCGCCATCCCGATGCTAGCCAGAAAACTGTTATTGTAGACAAACTCTACCAAAGGTAAAATGCCTTTCCCAACTGCCTCCAAAGTCTAGTATACAACACCGAAGCATATCCTCAAGAATACGGTTGACTCTCTCGGTCTGCCCATCGGTTTGCGGATGAAAAGCAGTGCTGAAATCTGTCTTGGTACCCAAAGCTGTTTGAAGACTCCTCCAGAAATGCGAAGCAAACAGCGCATCTCGATCAGACACAATAGTTGAAGGAACACCATGAAGCCGGACAATCTCGCCAACATACATCTCAGCCAACTTGTCCATCGAAGCAGTGAGTTTTATCGCCAAAAAGTGACCGGACTTGGTTAGTCGATTTACTATGACCCAAATCGCATCATTGCCTTTAGAACTCTTAGGCAATCCCGTGATGAAATCCATACTGATGTTATCCCACTTCCATTCCGGAATAGGTAACGGCTGTAATAGACCTCCGGGTCTCTGATTTTCGGCTTTGACTTGCTGACAAACCTCACACTTCGCCACAAATTCAGCCACATCCCGCTTCAAACCTGACCACCAGAAATGCTGTTTGATGTCTTTGTACATCTTAGTACTCCCAGGATGTACCGACAAAAGTGTAGCATGCACCTCCTGAAGAATACTCTTTTTCAGGTCCGCCTGATTTGGAACACACAACCTATCTCCGAACCACAGCACTCCATCCCTGGTTTGAAATCCAGGGCAACCTGCTAGCCCCAACCTGCTCCTTCATCTCCAAGATATCAGCATCAACCTCCTGACTTGCAATAATCCTTGCATTCATAGTAGGCTGAAGCCTCAACTGAGCCAAAGATGCTCCCAATCCTTGCAAGACAACTTCAATACCTGCTCGATCCAATTCCTCAATCAGATGCCTTTGAGTTGTGATCAAACTGGCTAAACTGCTCTTGCGGCTAAGTGGATCAGCAACAACATTAGCCTTTCCAGGATGATACTTGATCTCAGGTAGCATGTCCTCGAGCACTTCCAACCATCTTCGCTGCCTCAAATTCAGATCCCTCTGCTGATATATATACTTCAAGCTCTTGTGGTCTGTGTACATGTTCAATTTCTCACCGTACACGTAGTGCCTCCATTGCTTCAAAGCAAAGATAATCGCAGCCAACTCCAGATCATGAGTCGGATAATTTCTCTCATGTAGTCGTAGTTGCCTAGACCCATAAGCGATTACTTTTCCTTCTTGCATTAAGACACAACCAAGCACACGATGTGAAGCATCGCTATAAACATCATACTCAACACCTGCTCTAGGCAAAGCCAAAATAGGTGCAGTAGTCAGCTTATCTTTCAACTCCTGAAAGCTCGCCTCACATTGCTCAGTCCACTTGAAGCTCACATTCTTCTTGGTCAGACCAGTAAGCGGTACGGCTATCTGAGCATAACCTTGAATGAATCTCCTGTAGTATCCAGTCATCCCAAGAAAACTTCTGACTTCCTTCACTGTAGTAGGCCTAGCCCAATCTCTCACTGCCTCTATCTTCCGAGGGTCAGTTGCCACTCCCTCCTTAGAAAGGATGTGACCTAGGAATGCCACTTCAGATTTCCATAAATCACACTTGGATAGCTTGGCATACAACTTCTGCTCTTCCAGCTTCTGCAAAACTGCTGCCAGATGCTTGGTGTGCTCCCCCTCTGACTTGGAGTACACGAGGATATCGTCGATAAACACCACGACGAAAGAATCAATGAACGGCCTCAGAACTCTGTTCATCAAATCTATGAAGATTGCGGGTGCATTCGTCACTCCAAATGGCATAACTAAGAATTCGTAATGCCCATGTCGAGTTCTAAATGCATTTTTGTGCACACTTTCAGCTTTCACTCGAACTTGGTGGTATCCTGATCGAAGATCTATTTTGGAGAAAACAGCTGCTCCTTGTAGACGATCGAACAAGTCATCAATTCGAGGAATCGGATACTTATTCTGAACAGTGACCTTATTCAGCTCTCGGTAACCGAAACACATTTTCATCGATCCATCCTTCTTCTTTACCAAAAGCACTGGTGCTCCCCAAGGTGACGCACTAGCTTGAATAAAGCCTTTCTCCAACAGTTCCTCAATCTGCCGTTTCACCTCATCCTGTTCCACTGGAGCCATCCTATACGGTGCCTTAGAAATGGGTGCACTTCCCTGTTGAACAGTGATGCTGAACTCTACATCACGATGCAGGGGTAACCCAGGAAAATTTTCCAAGAACACAGTCGGATAGTCCCAAACCACAAGAATCCCTTGCACTTCCACAGGAGTCTCTTCCTTGCGGATAGTTGCCACCAGCTTAGAACACTTCTGCTTCCCTTGGAAAGTGACTTCACGTCCACCTGGAGCCTTCACTGTTACCGTCTTGGTCTTGCACTCGATGCTTGCACTGTACACCGACATCCAATCAATGCCAATGATAACATCGACTCCCAAGATAGTCAGCTCGATCAGATCGATGCCAAAGATTCGATCCCCAATCAGAATCTCGCAATCAGCATAATACCGATCAGTGGTTAAAGTTTCCCCTGACGGAGTAGCTACTGCTAAGATCTTGCCTGGAAAAATCTTCGGTTCAACTCCCAACAATTTAGCAAATTTTGGAGACACAAATGTTTGAGAGGATCCAGTATCGAACAATACAACAGCTTTCATTCCATTAAGATAGAGTTCTCCTGTTACATAATACACACCATTACATAACAGTTTCACAATATGAACGGGAAGAAGAAATGAAAAAACCACTGAACATCATCCCTCGTACCAGTGATGACATGATCAACCTCATCAGCATCAGCTTCTATCAAGGCAAATACTCACCCTGGTTGGTACAGCCTCTTCCCAGTCTGCTGCACTGGTGCATTGCTACTCCCCTTTCGTGGTTTGAGACATTGAGATTGGTAATGTCCCATTTCACCACAGTTGAAGCAAGTCACCGCAGGAGGTCTCACCATATTGTTTCCAGGTCCTCCAGCTACACTAACAGCGTTCGCCCCTGTCGGTTTGAACCTCTGTGCAGATGGTTGCCCCTTGAAACTCCCAAAATTGGCGGGCCTCTTTCCAGAATGCCAGTTGTTCCTCCGGTTCTGAACAACATGGAACTGCTCCATATCCGCCTCCGTCGCTGCCGCCCTCTTGACCAACTTGTCGAATTGCCTGATACCGAGAGGTATCATCCGGGATCTCAAGCTTGGCCTCAGTCCATGCTCGAACTTACGGGCCTTCTTCGCCTCATCCATCACCAGTTCAGGTGCATATCTAGAGAGCTGAGTAAACTTAGTCTCATACTCCCTCACTGACATGCTGCCTTGCTGAAGCGACAGAAACTGCATAGCCTTCTTCTCCTGAACATCGGAGGGGAAATAGTGACTGCGGAATTCTTCCAGAAATTCCTCCCAGCCAAGCACTTTACCTCCCATGGTCCTTTTCATCGACTGCCACCAAACAACCGCATCCTTCTCCAGTTGCGAAGTCGCCAACTTGACCTTGCTGCCCTCTGGTGTCTCCAACACCTCAAAGATTGTCTCCACTTGCCGAATCCAGTTGTCAGCTGCATCTGGGTCTGACTTTCCCTCAAATACAGGTGGTTTCATTCTCTTGAATGATTCCACTAGCTTAATTACCTCGGGCACTGGATTCACCGGCCCCCTTCCTTGGTTCATAGCCCCTGCATTCAGCGTCTGGTAGACCCTTGCAAGTTCAGTCTCCAGATCCAAACCTTCCCCATTCCTAGCTCCTCTTCTCGACATATTCTGATGCAAAAGATCCATTAAATTCGAAGTATAAGACAAGAATTTAAACCAACTTGCATTTCATTGAATTCCAAAGTTTATACATTCGAATTAAAAACATTTCTTAACATCAAAATGGAAGATAAAAGAAGCTAAGACAGTCTAACTCCTCTTCGCTGCTCGAAGTTCTTCCCGTAGTTCATCAACTTCATCCTTCAGCACATCAGTCAGGTTCTTTCTCTTCTCAAGTTCCCATACTCGGTGACTGAGAACAAAGAAGTCGTCCTTTCGCTTCGCCAGTTGAGCTTCCAATACTCCAACTCTCTCTCGCAGTGTTTCCACCTGCCTCTGAAGAGAAGCCACAGTGCTACCCAGAACTGCTCCCTCTTTTTCATCAGAAGAAGAATCGTCAGATGAATCTGGAGGTGGGGTAATCTCTCGAGATTCAGGCCACTCCTCCTCATCAGGATCTGCTTGCCCAGGGTGATACTCGTCCTCAGAATCAGCCTGTCCAGGATGGTACTCTTCCTCAATGATATGCCAGTCGTCGTCTTCAGCAGGGTCGAAGTGATCAGCCATCTTAGAAATAGAGAGGAAGAAGCATAAATCTTAGAGAAACACAAATGTAAGTCACTTACATTTAAATCTCTAAACTCAAACACACACTCTAATGTCCACTTCTAGGGTGTCGTTCCTTATAAATTTGTACAAGTGTAGAAAGCGTAGAAAGCGTGGCTCTGATACCACTCTGTAACGCCCCGAATCCCAAATGCACTGAATTTGAGATGTTCTACAGGATCTTTTCACTTTCTTTAGTACAACTTTACAAGGAATTTAAACTTTTCTTTTTACCTCATAGTTTACATCATATTACACTTTTCTTTTGCACAGCGGAAGTAAAAATATACAACATTTACATAAATGTACAACAACATGGTAAAATCTTTATGCATCCATTCCTCTTTAACACGTAATTTATCCTGCATACAAAACTGTGGGTACGTCAGTTTATTCAACCGACGATAATAATACATGGCCATCCTCTCTATGCCAGAAACAGTATAACGAATCTCATTTCTTAACAGATCACAAACTTGTTCACATAACAATTAAGGGTGAAAATCTTAATGATGTCGTGTCGTGATCGTGCACTTAATCCTTAATGCAATTACTTAATTTACATGACAATAATGCACCCTTGTTCAGATTCTATGCATCCCATACTACATAGGTCCGAGGGCAAGCCTCTTAATCGTTCTTCATTTTTGTAGGGTTCAATCCCTCGCCATGACTTAATCTACTTCTGTAATTACAGTGAGTATCCTAAATGATCTATGAGTACAAGCACGTGTCCTGGACCCTGGAGGGGAATCTCATGCCATGTCTTGACTCATCAAGCATGCATTCTGTGGCAATTCAGCCTCCTCCCTGAACACGATCCTCTTGCAGTCACCAAACATCCCACAAGCGTGGCTAAAGTTTGATCATTACTGAGTTGTGCCAACGCCATGTCTTGACTCATCAAGCATGCATTCTGTGGCTCACACACCTACACCGTAAACTCTAGTTCTCATACTTATGTTTTCTCTCACTTTCATCACCTCTTCACTATGTACTAAAATCATTAGAATCATGAATAAAAATCAAAGCTCTAGAGTTAGCCTCTCCACCAAACCGGACTTATCATTTCATTTATACATGACCAACCTTGGTCTTCGTTTAAATTCTCATTTCATTTCATTCATTTCAAATGCCGAGGGAGACTTAGCTACTCTTCGTTTCAAATTACAATTCACAATTTCCAATCTGAGCATTTCCTACTCATGAATTCATTTTTTTTATTGCCTCAACACATCATGTTCTTAGCTTTCATGTTCATTTAATTCTCAATTCAAAACTATGATTCGTTTCATGTAAATTCTCAATTTAAAACTATGATTCATTTCAAGTGAAGTTCATACAGCAACAAAATAGAATTTCCAACAACAATCACAGGATTCACAACTTTTAACAGAATATCAAATGAAATCTCTGACATATCAAAATATACTTTGGACAGTCGACTTGGAGAAAGTCCAGTCGACTTGTTTAGTCGAAATAATTCTTCATAACTACTCGGGAGAGTCGACTGCTGCGCATGGCCAGTCGGCTGTTCCGAAACTTTCTACATTCAAAATCTTTCATATGACAGTCGACTTATCGTTAGATCAGTCGACTGCACCGAGTCTAATAATACACATTCATGCTTAGCTCAGTCGACTTACTACTTGCCTTAAGTCGACTGGACAAGCTCATATTTCAAATTAAGGGATTATCTTTCCATCATTTCTTACATGCACATGCATCCTGGTGTCAATGTACAATATACATATTCATGCTTGATAAACACCTAATTTCTCAACTGTTCAGCAACATCACAAACATGGGATTTCAAATGGCTAAAAAAATGTCTTTCCTTTAAGGAAAAATGTTAAACATGCATTTACACTAAGGCAACACAATGTGGATGTCTTGCTTCATGGAATTGTGGATGATTCATAATTCAATGGATGCATCAGTCGGCTGTTCACATCGTCAGTCGACTGTACAGGCCATTCTCAATTCTTCTAATTATCACTAGTTTCTTTCCACATGTTCATGTCCTCTCAGTCATATGCGACATAGAAGATACAAAATTGGCATTTCTATTTCATTTTAGTTCATACACAATATACATCATGAAACAATCTATCAAAATATGAGAATATACGTCTCGTACCAGTCGACTCATCCAAAAGACAGTCGACTGTACAGACCCAATTCATTCTTATTTACAGTGTCATTATTTCGCCATTTGTCCTTCATGATTATCATCATAAACATACTCAGGCAAATTCTAATATGTTGAATTTACTTTTCATACACATGGTAACAATCATCATAATCGTGGCATAATTCCTACATTAGAAGTCCTGAGAAACACCCAACTTATTTGACGAAGTAATCGAATCCAGCAAAAACTCCTTACTACAGTGGACGACTCCTTGCTCCTTGCTCCTTGTTCCACACCGAAGCCTTCAGAAATGCTGCTCGGCCTCCACAGAAAAGCACACACCACTCTCTCACAAAAATACCTCTCTTACAATATGATTCTAGTGTAAAAGAAATAATGAATGAGAGGGGGTATTTATACACAAATTTGAGTAGATGGAGGGCCAGGATTTAGTAGATAGTTATAGGATCAAGGGCTAGGATGGACTAGGGAGTTGTGATAACCACCCACACTCCACATAACTACCCATCACTCACACCCACTTCTCTACCAAAACCGGCCAAGAATAGTGCTCAATGCACGTGTATGTGAAATGCACGTACATGCACAATTCACCCCTACAAGAACTTGTACATAAAATAATAAGTCTTTAAAAAGAGTGTTACACATTACAAGTTGTAGAAAATAATAGAAGGGTTTAATCCATGGGCTAAAATTAATTGGGCCAAGATAACTATTTAAAAGAAAAATAAGTAAACTAACATTTGGGCTTAGAAAAATAATAATCTTACACATCATGCTAAAAATAATAGTCAACATACTGCACATGCACACCATATATAAAAATAAATAACCTTTCATATATTTGAAAAATCAGGGTATTACAGCAACAGCCAAGTAGAGAACGCAAACCGACAGATATTTAACGGCCTAAAGAAGAAACTCGTTGAATCCCCTAAGGGGTTATCGGCCGAAGAGCACCCAAGTGTACTCTGGTCCTACAAGACCACTAAGAGAACCCAGACAGGAGAATCTCCTTTCAACCTCACTTATGGCTCCGAAGCACTAATGTCCCTCGAAGTTGGACTACCATCTTCCTGCCTGCAATCCTTTTCGAAGAACAGAACTTTATTGATCTAGGAGGCAACCTCGACCTCATCGAGGAAGTTCGTGAGAAACCCGCTGTGAGGAGACACATTTATCAGCAAAGGGTAGAGAAGTTATACAACAAGAAGGAGACCTGGTCCTCCGGAAACTAGAAATATCTGATCCCCACAAGAAGGGCAAGCGCCCCCAACTGGGAGGGATCGTACAAAATCTCCTATGTAGTCCGCCCAGGGGCGTAACAACTTGAAGACACAAGGAGTAAGTGGATATCGAGAACAGGGAATGCCAAACACCTGATCAAGTACCACGAGGGTGATTAACACCCTCTAGTAGAAGTAGATTTTTCAATTTCCAATGAGATCGATGATGGAATAATTTGCAAGCACAAAAATTCGCAACAAGTAGTATACTTTAAATGAGAAGAGTGTCGAATCCATAAGGACCAATTATTTTATTGAGTGCCCTAATTCAGTCGATTAACTATGTAATCCCTATTTTTCATTTTGTGTATTTTTTTTGAGTGTATTTTTTTTGAGTGTATTTTTTTTCTCATTGGTGTATTTCTCTCTCTTGTATTTTCTGGACCGTATATTTATTTGTTTCATTTTGAGCTCTTTGTGCTGATTTGTTCGTCTTTATTTCGTTCTTCATCAATTATGGTTTTTTTTCTCTTGATTGGATTCTTGTTCTCTTTATTTTTGTTCTTGGGTATATTTGGTGATAATTGGTTGTCCTATTTTTCTAATCCTATTATTTGATCCCTAATAAGATTTCCAAAGCCAAATTAAAATTCCCAATCCGATTTGTTATCCTGTACATTTGTACCCTATTTGAAACCCATTTAACAAATCCTATTACTACTCTCAATTACCCACAACCCAATTACCCATTAACCCAACTTGTATTTCTAAACCCTAATTTCCCCTCATATATATATATACCCTCTCTCTCCCTCCCTAACCCTAATTCTAACCCTAGCCTCCATCTTCTACACCCGGCCTCCCCCTTCCTCCCTGTTTGAGCCGCACCTGCACACCATCAGCCTGGCCACCCCCAGGCCGAGCCACCCTCCCTCCAGGCCGACCTACTTCCCCGGCCTGTGTGCACACCCCGACACCCGAGCCCCACTTCTCCCCTACTCCCGATCGGCCTAAACCCCTCCTTGGCCATCCCGACCACCTCACACCACACAATTTTCCTGGTCTCTCTTTCTTGGTGTTCTCTCGTGGTCGCAAGCCACCATCGCCGTCATCATTCGCTTTTGGAGTTTTTTTGTTCGTGTAGAGATTTTTACTCTAGTTGCTTGGATTCGTTGATTCGCGGATTTTCGTTCATGGGTTTTGCTCGTTACTCTTGGTTTTCTTTGTTCTTCATCTTCATTTAAGGCAAGTAACTTGTACTCCAATTCATTTATTTGATACAAGTCAAAAATACCACCTATAGTGTAGTTGGGTCTAGAGACGACTCTTGTTGTGTTATGCTTGATGGGTTTTGTCTCTATTGTGAAAATTTAACCATAGATGATTTACGACACAATATGGACATGAATTAACTTAGGATTTACCCGTTCTTGATTTTGATCATGTATGTGAGACTTTTGTGATAATTCGTGATTTGGTTGAGATCCATGTGATGGTGTGGACATGCTAGATAACCTAATTTATGATGTTTGGATACTTTGTAGACTCGATTTCATGTTTGGGTGTGTTTGGATCAATTTTCTTGAATCTATGTTGATTTTGTTTTTAAGGAAAAAATCTGTATTTTGTCGCTGGTCGGTTTTGTTTGCTGTTTTGGACTGTTTTAATGTCAATATCTTAATTTCGGTATAAAACATGAGTTTTAGATAATTTTGTCTATTTTCAAACTCCTCTGACCTTGCTCGATTTCGTTTTTGTATGACTGAGTTATGACTGTTTTACTACAGAGGTGTCGATCTTTTCCAGATTTTGTTTTTCGATGATTTCGATGACTAAGTGATTTTGATACTGATTCTACATATAGTAATTTGATCCAAAACTTTGGTCTGTATTTCTTTATCTAGTTAGGGATTACCCAGAATTTTGGATGATTTTATTGATGAGTTTTATGTGTTGTTTCATGCTCGTTTATGAAAACTATTCTTGCTGTATTTTGCTCGTTGTTCTGTAAAGATCGTATTTTCACTATGATTCCTTTTACTGTATGAAAAATGTTTGTGAAATATGAAAGTTAGTATATTTTATCTATTTTTATATCCCTCTGGCAGAATTGGATTTCGTTTCACTGGTTGCAAGATATCATATTTTTCGTACAGCAGTGTTGTGAATTCCAGATTTACCAAACTATCGTTTCTTGATGCTTTCTTATTTTTGATGACTGGTCTAATTTCACTGGAAAATTCTAATACTTTATATTTAAATACTAAACATATAGGGGAATACTCCAGATTTTTCGTGAATTTATTTAATATTTTTTCATGTTGTTTTCCTATTCTTGAGTTCGTTTTCCTAATTTCTGACTGAAATTCAAATCAGTTTTGAGCCATGTTTTTGTGAATTAGTTTATGACTTATTTATATTCGCTGGATTCGTGTGGAAGTCTATTTTCCATATCCTTCGACGGATCTAGTTTTGGATGTTTGTAACACTGGGAACACTGTTTTACTACAGTATGGTCTTGCTATCCTGAACTTGAGATTTGTCTATTTTAGTCTTTTATAAGATATCTTGCACTCGTACATATTTATCATGCAACTTGCACTTGTCACATGATCATGCCATGTTATTCTTGATATATTTTGCACATAGACATGCTTGTTTGACAATAATAATAAATAACCAAGCCCGGGTTTAAGGGACAGATCTAATTGTGGATAATTCAGAAATGTGTACTCGGAAAGGGATCCACTGATCCTACGTGATTACTTACGACATGATACTTGACACGTGATTACATGATACTTGTACGCAAGACACGATACTTGCCACTTGCACAACTTGATACGTGATTACATGATACATAATACTTGGAGCTTGGAGCTCGATTACTTGACTTGTCCCCGAGTATACTGCCCTCTATGGTTCACTATGAAATTTAAAGTGAAACTGTTTGTTGTAGCAACCATGTAAGGTGGGCTGCATGAAGTGCTACCTAGATAGTAATCACTAAAAGACTTGAACATGATACTTGAAACATGACACTTGATACATGATTACATGAGACTTGATACTTAACACCTGATGCATGTTTACATAATACTTGATTACTTGACACTTGATTCATACCATTTAAACTTGTTCACTTTGCCATGCTAGTTATTTATATTGACATCATACTTATACCATGTTGCTAGTTAGTTTTTCCATGTGCTTGTATCCTACAATATAAGTGGCCCGTAACTTGCAATTGACGGGTACTTATTTTTCTCTTTTTCTCTTTCCTGCATTCGTGGAATTGAAAATTTTGGATAACAGGTTCCAGATGGTATCAGAGACATGAAGTATTAGTGCTGCATTTTATTATCATTATTTCTTGTAGCTTGCTTGAACAATATTGTATTTGTGACTTGGATTTATTCTTGTAATTGGGCAATGTAACCCAAGATATTTGTTTTATTCAGAATATGACTATTTGAGATTTATATATTTGGTTTCAAGTATTCTTGTTGGTATTTTGGCTCATTATGTGCATGTGGTTTATTCTTTTGCTTCCGGCTCTGATGATTCTTGAGAATGTTGTGAAGATTTCTTGAACAGCTTATGGATGATGAAAATCATTCGCTGGGCTTTTGTTGCGTATCCGTATTCCGTATTCTTTTTGGGAAGCGGGGCATGACAAACTACTATTTGGAGAATCGAAAATTTGGTTAAAATAGCAACTAAATTAAACTAATTAAACATTAACAAAATTTGAAATTTTTATTGGTTTATTAATAGCAAAACTAAATCTAGGGCTTTTGATTTCACCTAGTTAGTCACACACAATTCATAATTCCATGAAACTAAAAACTATTCCAAGTTGTAGACCAAAATCCCTTCATTATTCAATGTTTTATCTCGAATAACACCAAACATAAATCTAACTAATAATTCTTCATATCTCTAAGCAAATTTAATAAATTGAAGATTTATTAAGTTTTATAGGATTTCTCTATAGTTACATTAATCGCGGTAAATTATCTCTAATTTTGCTCAATCAATGGTGTTTAATTCTATAATTCTAAATAACAAGTTAGCTCTCGGCATCCCCCAGGATCCAATTAATCACACAATAGTTGGCCAAATAATTGCACACATTAAGAACAAAATTTAAACACACAGCTATGAAAATATAAAATAATAAAATAACATGGAATTCAAAATGTGTTCTCAAAACTAGGTTACATTGAGGCCTAAGAAAAATAAAATTAGTTCATGGTCATTTTGCAACTCAAAAATATCTTGTTGAATAGCAAAATAATATTTTTTATTCTTTCTTTAAAGGGTCAATTAGTATAAACGTGCGATTGTGAGTGCTCAAATTTTCCAAAAATCTTCATATAAAATCATTTTTTTATTTGAAATCTTTCTCCTTGTTTTCTTCCTTGATTTTACCAAAACGCATAAATTTTGCACTTATCCGTCTGATTCCTTCAAAAACCAACAAATAAATAAAAATAAGATGAAAGAATATAAAATTTAAAGAAATACACAAGAAATCATAATTTTAATGCGTAAAGAGAGTAATAAAATTATGTGTAAATTTCACTCATCAAATACCTCAAACGGAATATTTTGCTTGTCCTCGAGAAAAAAGTGAAATCATAAATAAAAGGATAATAATCATAATTAGTCTCATCGCACCGAAAGGACTTATTATGCAAGCATCAAACCTTCAACTTTATACATAAACAATATCACATAAAGTAGAACTAAGCATACTCACTTTCTCCAGTGCAGTTATTCGTAATAATTCATAATCCAATCAAATTTGTCATGCAATTAATGCAGCAATATCATGTAACAACTTTATTTGTGATCACCACTTCTCACTACTACAAACCGAGTAGCAAACTAGATTATTTTTTTCTTTTTTTTTCTTTTTCTTTTTCTTTTTCTTTTTCTTTTTCTTTTTCTTCTTCTTCTTCTTCTAAGTTGTTACTTGCCTTTTGACACGAATGCAAACGTTTGTGATGGATCCACTAGGTTACTCAACAAGTCACATACTTAGAGTGCTTTTGCATACTCTTATTTCAAGTTGTCGCTTGACATAAAAGTAAACATTGGTGATGAATGCCCTTAATTACTGAGTAATTCAAAACATTAGAGTAGATAAAACTTTATTTATTCAATTATTTAACCATTTTTACTCTATTTACTTAAACTCTGTTTAGGATTAGATCAAAGGGGATAATCACAAGAAAAACATCACAATCCTCTTTTATGTATAATCACATGGCCCTCACAATTTTGTAAGAAATTTTGAACTTCAATAATTCCAAAGAAAAATAAGTATGTTTAATCTTGCTTTATAAGATATTGCATATCCTTAAAAAAATTGCAAAGCTTTAACACAATCAAGAACCCAAAAGTGTAATGGTACTCCTAATTTAAGTCCTTTTTTACCCTTTCCCCCAAACTTAAATATCACATTGTGCTCAATGGGAAGTAAAAAAGAAAAAAAGAAAGAAGAAAATGAGAAAAGTTCAGAAGTGCTTCCCTGATTTATGTTGAAATTTGTATGAGTGAAGTTCACTGTTTGGTCATATCTGGAGTTGTAAATGTCCAAATTTCCGGATTCTTTTTGCATTGGAAAGCTAAGACAATTTTCTTCAATTGCTTTGTGAAACACTTTTTTAGATTCGGACTCCATCCTGCCCAAAAATAGCTATCAAAGTAGGTCTGGAAAACAACTTCGCCTGGAAACCCCCAAACTTGTGCAATCCTATAAAATGAAATAAAAAAAAAATTAATTTAATTAATCAAAAAACAAAAAAATTCTAAAGAAAGGAAAAATAAAACATGGGTTGCCTCCCAAGTAGTGCTATGTTTTAATTCTTCAGCCAGACGTGGTAGTTGAGATAATTATGTGATGCCAAGATCCAATAACATAAGAACCTCTTTGTTAACAACTTCCTTCATGTGTGGATTAGGTTTTCTCTATGCATCCTGCAAACTAAATGATAGTGGTTTGAGGTGTTTCTTTCTTGAAGATGGTGACTTTGATTCTTCACCTCTTTGATTTTCAGCTGAGAAGGTAGAAGGTGTAGCTTCCAAATGCCAAACATATTCCAATCCCTTTTAATTCTCATATTCAAGAATTGCTGAATTTGTTAAACATACTTCTATCGGTAACTTTCAACTTTAGCCCTATGTGTCTCGCCCACAACTAAAAAAAATTTACTAACTTGAAAAAGTGAACTTCGGCAGAAAACTACATGAATATAGAGACATCAAACATTACTTTCTCATCCTCAACCTTTAAAATAAGTTTTTCTTGTTGGACATCAATCAAAGATCTCCCCGTAGCTAGAAAATGTCGCCCCAAAATCAATGAAATTTGTTCATCTTCATCTATGTCAAGCACTATGAAATGAGCTGGAAAAATGAACTTATGGACGATTACTAAAATATCTTCAATTATTTCTCTTGGATACATGATAGATCTGTTCGCCAATTGTAAAGAAATTGTAGTAACTTCTCCAAGACCAAGTATCCTGAAAACTGAAAAGGCAAAAGATTAATATTTGCTCCTAAATCACATAAAGCTTTATAAAATTAAGAATTTCCAATAGTGCAAGGTGTGATGCCCCGATTTTCAAATACATGTAATTCGTAGCACAAACAGGATCTTTTACTTCAAATTCGTACAAAAATACAAGGAATTTAAAAACATTTCATTTACAACATCGTTCTTTACAATAGCACGACAAAAATAAATAAGTACAATACAACATATGATAATGAAAGCTCTTCATTCTTGTGACATCCCCCACAATAACTTCATGTCCATGCCAAATCCAATCCTACAATTAGGAAACTGCGGGCACGTCAGTTGCATACAACTGACTCAATGCTATAATACAGCGATTCTTCTAGTTTAGCAAACACAAACTTGAATGTGAAACAAAATTTGAAGGGTGACTATCCTAAATATGTCAGTGTATGATATGATCCTGATGCCTAATGCAGACCCTCATACTACGATGCAACACTAATGTAACATCCTGAATTTTTAATTATAATTAAATAATAGTTTGTTGATTTTTTACGTGTTTTGCACGTACAAATTCATGTGCATTTTTTCTTGGGAAATTATTTATTTTTATTCCATGAACAAATATTTTAATCCTTCTCTTTTTATTTTAAAAAGCCTATTTTAAATTCTAGGCCTAATTGTTTAGTCTTAGCCCACACTAATTAATTAATTATTTTAATTAATAGCTCATGGGTTCTAAAGCCCACTAGTTTAATTCTCTTTTAATTGTCATAACTTGTAGTGTAGACTAGTTTTGTAGACAATTAATTAAATTAATGTGTACAACTAGTAACTAGGGGTGTGTTGTGTGACACGCGCATTGCACTAGCACGTGTCTTGAGCCATGCATGGGGTAGGACGGATGGAGTCAAGAGAGAGTGGAGAGATGGACTTAGTGGAAGAGGTGGTTTGTGTTCATGGGTGATTGCTTTAACTCCCTAGTTCATCCTAGCCCCTAATCCACAACCATCTAGTTCATCTTGGCCCTCCATTTCACTTTAAAAAAATGTATGAATACCCCCTCCATCTCTTCATGCAACACACTTGAAAATTTGATAAAAAGAGAAAGAAAGAAACAAACAAAAAGTGAGAGAAAGATTGAGAGTTTGTGAACAAAAGATTGAGTGTGCATTTGTGTGTGTGTCCCTTTCAATTGGAGGCCGGCCATTTCACCAAGGAGGAAGGAGAGCTTCGGGTTCCATCAAGCACAAGGAGGAGAAGGCAACTTGTGGCACAATCTAGGAGGAGAATGGTCGTTCATTGTTCAAGGAGATTTCTAGGAGTTCTTTTCATTTGTATTTCTTCAAATAGGTGGGTGATTTCTCAAGTTTCTACTTTTAGTTACCATGCTAGGATTGAGTTTATGATCCTGCTAAAATAAATAGAAAAGAAATTGCCATGTTTTTGTTTAAGGAGATTAAGAGGAAAAGAACATCAAAGTAATCTACATGAAAAAGTAGTAGAATAAATAGAATGTGTATGTGAATATGTGTATGATGACTTAGTAGTTTATTTGCAAGCAAAAATTGGTGAATTATGATTTGTTGTGAAACTTTGTCTATGCATGAAATGAAAGATACAATATGTAGAAATTGTGATTTTGGATAGAATATGGAATTTAATTTAATTGGCATGAAATGTTAAATAGATGAAATTGTGATAAAAATGTGTTCATGTGCCTTATACAAGTAGAATTGTGATAACTTGATTTATTTATCCCCAATTGTCTCTTAAAAAAATATGTAGTTGAGAAGTAGGACTAAATTGATCAACCAAACCTTTAGCAAGAAAGAAAATTTGTTTTGAACTCAATAAGAATGAGGAAAATTGTTAATAAGAAGATTCTTGTAAAAATAAATGTTTTTATGTCGAAATGAGTATGTTTAGATCCATTGTTTTAAACTAACTAATGGAGAAAGAGTTTTTATGTTAAAAGATGAGTTCTATAAGAATTATAAACATCCAAGCTACTGTTTTCTTCAAGAAATTATACTCAGGAAAAATTTATATTTTATAAGTACAAGTTGAATGAGAAAAATCGAGTTTTTCTAAAAGAGCTAGAAATAACACAGTCAGACTCAAAGATATTTTATGAAACTTACCTTACGGGTTAGTCACTTGGTCATTCTGGTTAGAGGGTGCGCTTTAATGCCTTCATTGTAGCTCGACGGCATTGTTGTGCTTGGGTTCGAGTCTCGGCAGAGACTTTATTTTTTTCCAAAATGAAATTTTTATTCAAAACCTAAACTCAAATCAAAAACAGAATTCAAGTCCTCTGTTAGAAAGTTAGCCACATTGGTCATTCTGGTTAGTGGGCGTGGGTTGGTGGCGTTACTGTTCACCCGTGGGCCTTTGGGTGTCGGTTCGAAACCGGCTGCGGCCCAAAAAAAACTTTTGGAAAATTGATTTTTAGTATATTTTGTCTAAAGGGTTTTATATGTTTTAAAAATTGAGAAAAATACTGAAAAATCCACTGAAATTACATAGACTTCACAAAAATTATTTTCTAAATATTTGGACTATTATAATGAGAAATATAAGTGAATTTTGAGAATAAGAACTAATAAAATGCTTGGTTATGATTCTTTTTGTAATTCAAGGTGAAAAAATAATAATAATTTGTTGATCATAGAGAAAATTGTGAAGAGCTAAAAAAAAGAGATTTTGACTTATAAATTATTCAGTAGAATTAAATGTGAGATTGTCTAAGAATATGCAAGTTGTGCATGGAAAATTGATTGAAAAGAAACATGATGAATTGTGAAATTTGTGAACAAGTACAATGAACATGAAAAGAGAATTTAGACTATAATTTTAGCTAAGTCCTCACATCGGCAGGAATGAAAGTTTTGAAAAAGAGAAATGTGATAAATTGTGACCAAGTTTGGATCGTGGATAATGATTGATATTTTAAGACCAATGTAGAGGTAACGCTAAATTCTAGAGAGTTGATTTTTATTCATGATTCACTTAAGGATTTAGATACATAGTGAAGATGTGATGAAAGAAAGAGAAAAACATAAATATGAGGGCCATCGGATTGGTGGTGTGAGAGTGTTTCACAGGCTGTCTACATGATGCGTCATGTCATGACGTGAACACGTCTCTGAAATTATCGTCCCAGTGGCGACGCTTGTGGGATGTTTGGTGACTACTGGTGGAGTTATTGTTCCATGACGGAAGCTGAATTGTCCATAGGTTGTCTACATGATGCGTCATGTCATGACGTGGGATTCCCCTCTAAGCTGTGTGGACTTGGGCTCGTAACTCATAGAAAAATCTAGGATACTTACCGTAGTTACCGTAGTAGTTTAAGTCATACGAGGGATTGAACCCTACAAGATGAAAAACGGTTAAGGGCTTGACCTCGGACCTATGTAGTATGGGATGCATAGAATCCGAACAAGTGCACATTAGTGTCATGTAAATATTAATAACTGCATTAAGGACTAAGTGCACATTCACACACGACATCAATAGGGTAGTCCCCCTTAGTTTGTTTTGTGACAAGTAAGCGTTTTCCAAGTAAGAGAAATTGATGTATTTATCCTAGCGTTAGTTTTATGCAACTGATGTAGCCGAAGTTTCTATGCAGGATAAAGTGAATGACAAGACTAAAGATTGATTGCTGCTTAAAGAAATGTTCAACTTATTATTCAATTCATGTATAAATGTTGTAATTTATAATTCCGCTGCATTGATGTAAACTTTATTGTAATAAAAGTTCTTAATTCTTTGTAAAATTGTACGCAGAAAAGTGTAAAGATCCTGTGGAACTTCAAATTTATTCTTATTTGGAATTCGGGGTGTTACAACTAATGTGTACTTGTTCGGATTCTATGCATCCTATACTACACAGGTCCGAAGGCAAGCCATACGTACTCCTCATTATATGGTTCAATCCCTCGTTATGAAATCTACCACTATGACTACTACAAGATTAAGATACCTTGCAAGTATTGGTTCTCGCTCTAGAACACTGGAGATCAATCCCACTATGCAGATCATTCTGGGGCCAATTTCATCCATCATCCCGGAAAATACCAGGGATTTTCTCACTCCGCTGGTCATCCTGCAAAGCCCATTGCACAAATATCTCATGAGCGTCGCTCTCATCCCGGAGTACAAGGGAATCAATCCCACTCAGCGGATCATCCTGGAGCCTTCATACTCACGTTTGCTTTTGTTTCAGATATCTCCCATCTAGTGTATGTCCTTAATTCAATTATAATTAACTTGACCTAGAGCTAGTTTACCCTACTGGACTTAAATCAACACTGTCACACACCACTTCCTAAAAAGAGAATACGGAATACAGATACGTGACTAAGTCCAGAGAATGATTTTCATCATCTATAAGCGGTCAGGATCTTTACAACATTTCACAAGAATAACAGAAAGTAAACAAGAAGAAATCAACCACAAATACATGAATGAATCATTATACCAACAGAATTTACTTGAAACAAAGTTTAATAATCTCAAATAAACCAGATCCGGGACAAGTCAATAATTCTGGGTCATACTGCCCAATACAAATATTTCAAGGAGCAATACATTTATTCAAAATAAGTAATAGGAAATAATAATAATAATAGCAAGAACTCTAGGAACTAAAATCTTAGATCACCTACTCCATCAGGCAGCTGATCACCATAATCTGCAATTTAATAAATTGTAGGAAAAGGAAAGAGAAACAAAACTCTCGTCAATGCAAGTTACGGGCCACTTGTAGTGCAGGCATAAGTACAAAAATAAATAGATATAGAGTAACAGTAGAAGCAAACATAGCATGGAATAGAAATGGTAACAAAATAGAACAACTAGCATAAATCATGAATAGCATCAAGTGATGTGGTGAGATAACAGGTGTATGTGAGATGTAACAGGTAACAGGTATCATGCAAGCAGGTAAACATGTAACAAGTGTCAAGTAGCATGTATAGGTAATCATGTATCAGGTAAGCATGTAACAGGTATTATGTCATGTCATGTCTTGTATTTATTACTATCTAGGTAGCACTTCATGCGTCCCATGTTTTTACCACATGGTTGCTACATACATGCAATTTACGTTTAGGCCTAACGGTGGGTTTCTATAGGGCAGTGTACTCGGGCGTCCTGTAACAGGTAGTAGGAACAAGTTCATGAATCAGACAGGTGTACAAATCAACCAATTCATGCATCAAGAGGTTCATGAATCAACAGGTAACAGGTATACGTACCAACAGGTTCATGCATCAAAGCATAAAGTACAACAGGTTCACGAATCCACAGATTCTTGATTCAAACATAAAGTGCAACAGGTTCATGTATCAATATGAATCAAACATAAAATGAAAAACATGGGTGTCACGCCCCGCTTCCCAAAAAGAGAATACGGAATACGGATACGTGACTAAGCCCAGCGAATGATTTTCATCATCCATAAGTTGTTTAGAATCTTTACAACATCTCACATGAATAATCAGAGTCGAAAGCAAGAAAAAGTCAACCAAGCATGCATAATTGAATCAAATACCAACAGGAATACTTAAAACCAAAATATTATAATCTCAAATAATCCAGATCTGAACAAGTCAACAATCGTGGGTCACATTGCCCAAATACAAATAAATCCAAGTAATCAAGTACATTATTCAAGTAGCAATAGGAAATAATAATGATATTAGCAGGAAATAAAAGTAGCAAAATTCCAGCACTAGTATCTCATATCACCATCTCCATCAGGCAACTAGTCACCTTGATCTGCAATTTAATGAAATTGCAGGAAGAAGAAAAAGAAAACAAATTCCCGTAAATGCAAGTTACGGGCCGCTTGTAGTACAGGATACAAGTACATGGGAAAGATAAACAAATAGCATAGAATAGGCATGATAATAAATTAGAACAACTAACATGAATCATGAACAGAAACAAGTAACAACAGGTGTATATAACATGTAACAGGTAACAGGTATCATGCAAGCATGTGAACATGTAACAAGTATCAAGTAGCATGTATAGGTAATCATGTATCAGGTAAGCATGTAACAGGTATTATGTAACATGTGTTATATATGTCAAGTCTTGTATTATTACTAACTAGGTAACACTTCATGCATCCCAGGTTTTACTACATGGTTGCTACATTCAAACAAGTTATGCTTAGATTTTGTAGTGGAGTCCATAGGGCCATGTACTCAGGTATCAGGTAAACAGGTACAGGTACAGGTATCATGTAATAGGTAATCATGCATCAGGTAATAGGTAATCATGCAATAGGTAGGACTAAGTCCCCTCCAAGTACACCCTCCCATAGGAAGTATGTAGTTAGGTAACTGGTGGGAAACACGGGCCCCCTTCTGAGTACACCCTCTCATAAGGAAGTATGTAGTCAGGAATCAGAATCATGCATGATCATATAACAGGTAACAGGTAACAGATAAACAGGTGGGAAACACGGACCCCCTTCCAAGTACACATTTCAATATCTTCCACTACTAGATCTTTCCTTTAACCCCGGCTTGGTTATTTTATTATTATTAATCAAACCGGCATGTATGTGTTACAAACATGTAAAGAATAACATGGAATGATCAAGTAACAAGTTCTGGTTGCAAGATAAACATGTACAGGTAAAAGATAATTCATAAAAGAATAGAACAACGAAAATTCTAGGTCCGGACAGCAAGACAGTACTGTACTAAATCTGGAATTCCCATTGCTACAAACATGCAAATCTGGATCGGTCAAAGAATCTGGAAAATAGACTCCCGGACGAATCTAGAAAATATATATAATTCATATAGTATTTCACAAAAACAAGTCTCAAAACTGATTTAAATCCAGAAAACAAGTTCAGCCAGAAATTAGAAGTTTGTATTCAAAGTCAGGAAAACGGCATGAAAACTCATTAATTAAATCTACAAAAAATCTGGGGTATTCCCCTATATGTGTAGCATCAAAATATAAAGTTTCATAATTTTGTCAATATGAATAGTTTAGTCAACAAAAATCAGAAAACATCAATATGCAGTAGTTTTGTAAATCTATACTTATAAATGCCGCAGTACGAAAACAACAATATCTCACAAACCATAAATCGAAAGCAAAATCTGCCAAAAGGGTGATAAAATAGATATAGCAGGATAACTTTCATATTCACAAATATTTTACAAACAGCAAGTAGAACTAGGTCGAAAATTAGGTTCTTCACTGAACAGTATGAAAGATCTGCTACTTGTTTACAAGTATTGATAGTTTGTAAAACTCATCAAATAAATCTACAAAAATTTAGGGTTAATCCGAATCAGGTCTAGTTATGTTTTGCAAAATATAGGATCAAAATAATACTTTTAACATCATGATAAAAATAGATTACTCTTCACAATTCTTAGAAAACAAAATCTGGAAATCTTTCTACACCTCTATAGTAAAATAGGCAGAACTCACAACTCGTAAATCAAAACTGAGATCTGTCAGAAGGGTTGGAAAATAGATAGAATTCTCTACGAATCTTATTCACAAATAAAATTCATATACTGACCTTAATAGGGTCTAAATTACTGATCAAAAAGGGGAATTGACATATCCTTCATGCACAAAATCAACTAGTTCACATAAAAATCATCCAAATCATAACCAAATATGAAATATAGTGTACTAGATATCCAAACAACATGGTATAGGGTATTTCACAAGTTCACAGCAAGTCTACCACGAATAACACAAACGAGCACATAATATCATATGAATAACACGCATATATACAACAAAAAGTGGTCAACCATAGGTTATTTCATGTCATGTATGTCGTGAGGCAACTATGGTCGAATCAACACAATAGAGAATATCAACAAGGGGTTTCACACATGAATTGTATGTAGAAGCTAACTACACTACAGGCGGTATTTAGTACTTGTATTACACACAAAAAAGAATACAAGTTATTGCCTGAGAGACGGCAACGGAAACAATGAAGCAAGAGCAAGAATAACGGGAATGGATTCCCAGAACACGAACTCAATCGAACGAATGATGCAACCACAGAACAAACTCACGAACAACAAACTAAACCTGCGACCACGCACTAACATGTGCAAACTCTTGCATGAGCAACTAAGAGAGCAAAAGGGGAGAGACAATGGCAGCGGGTCCCGACGACGGCAGCAGCTGTTGTCGGCGCTGCTACCTGGCATCGGAGGGGGAGAAGCGCAGCGCGGTTGCTGTGCCACTACTGTTGCCGCCAAATGACAGGGAAAGGGGAGAACACGGGGTGCAGGCGTGATAGGGAAACATAGGCAAGGTCGGTGGTGTTAGGAGGATCGGGATTACATAGGCCGAGAGGGGGGGTTGAGGTTGTAGGGCGGAGCAGGGTATCAGGAGGCTAGAGGGATGAGAGGAGAGCAGAAGCAGGGGGGTTAAGAAGCTAGGGTTGATGGGTAGGACGGGGTATACAGGTCGGCAGTATATAAAGGTAGGGGGTAGATAGTTAGGGTTTTGGGGATACACGGGTATTAGGCCATGGTGGTTTCAGGTAGCATGGTTTAAATGCTTATCGGGTTTGGATGGGCATGGGTGTGGGATTAATAGGTTTTACTGATCTGATAATGGGTTTAAAAATTGATTAACAGGGTATTAAATAATGGTTAAGAGTAAGTGGATTGAATTTAGATTTTTTAAAGGGTATGAATGATCAAAATCAAGATAGAGAAAATGAAAAAAATAATAAAAATGAACAAATAAAATATAGGAGATCAAAAATAATAGCTCGAACAAAAGGGAGACGGAACACAAGACTGACAAAAGAGCCAAGAAGATCAATAAAAGAGAAGACAATCAAATAAATAAATATATTGAAAAATATGATCCAATATACGGTCCAAAATGTGATACAATAAGAATCAAATACATGAAAAAAGAAAATACACTCAAAATACGGAAAATGGAAAACATGGGTTACAATGGGCCCCCTTCTGAATACATGTACCTACATTGTCCACTACTAAAGTCTTTCCCTTAACCCCGGCTTGATTACTTGTTATTATTATCAAACAGGCATATACGTGCACAAAACAGAGCAAGAGTAACATGTCATGAACAAGTAACAGGTTCAGGTCGGAACATAAACATGTACAGGTGAAAAACAACTCATAAAAGATTAAGACAACGAAAATTCTAGTTCAGGACAGCAAGACAGTACTGCACCAAATCTGGGATTCTTGTTGCCACACATATGCAAACCTAGATCCGTCAGAAGATCTGGAAAATAGACTTTCGGCCAAATCCAGCAAATATATATAATTCATATGGTATTTCACAAAAAACAAGACTCAACGCAGATTTGTATCCAGAAAACGTGTTCAGCCAGAAATCGGAAGTTTGTATTCATAAACAGGAAAACGGAATAAAAATTTACTAATTAAATCCAAGAAAAATCTGGGGTATGCCCTAGTATGTTTAGTATCAGAAAATAAAGTTTCATAATTTTCCAACATAGATTGAATAGTCAAGTAAAATTAGAAAGCAACAAGATACAATAGTTTTGTAAATCTAAAATCATAAATACAACAGTACCAAAACGGCAGTAGATTGCAAAATATTAATCGAAATCCAGATCCGTCAAAAGGGTGATAAAATAGATACAATAGGCTAAAATTCATATTCACAAAGTTTTTATAAACAGCAAATAGGATCAGGTTGAAATTAAGGTTCTTTACTGAACAGCATGAAAATTCTGCGAGTATAGTAGTTGTTTGCAAGTGTAGAATAGTTTATAAAAGTCATCAATTAAATTCACAAAAATTAGGGATCGATCCCAATTAAGTCTAGTTGTGTTCAGCAAAATATTGGATCAAAATATTATCTTTAACATCAGTATAAAAATAAATAGTCATACAGAATCCATACAAAACAAAATCTGGATTTTTCTACACCTCTGTAGTAAAATAGCCATAACTTGCAACTGACAAATCGAAACTGAGATCTGTCAGAAAATCTAGAAAGTAGACAGAATTTTCTAAAATTCATATTCACCAAAAATTTTCATATACTGAACTTAATAGGGTCTAAAATACTGAACAAAAATGGGGTACAACACAAAAACGGAATCTTCTTTATGCATAAAATCAACATAGATCATATGAAACACATCCAAATCATAACAAAACATGAAATATGGAATACTAGATTTCAAGCAACATGGTATAGGGTATTTAGAGGTCTACAACAAGTTATACTATGACTAACACAATCAAGCATACGACATCATACGAACAACATCCATGTATACATCAAGAAGTGATCATCCCTAAGTTATTTCATGTCGTGTGTGTAATGTGATAACTACAGGCGGGTCAACACATAAAGACAAGATATAAAAGGGGTTTTGCACAATAATTTTCTCTAGAACACAACTAAACTATAGGCAGCATTTAGTACTTGTATATACAAACATAAATTTTACAAGTTACTTGTCTTAGAGACGACGACAGGAACTATGCAAAGAGCAAGAATAACGGAAACGGTTTCCCGGGCACGAACTCAACAAACGAACGGACGAATACACGAACCATGACCACACGAACACAACACGAGAACACACACCCACACATAAAGCCAAGCAATGACAGAGGTGCACTGCGTCGAGAGGGACGGCGGACAACGGGCACGGCGGTGGCACTGTTTGCTGCCAAAGCTACTATTTGTCGTCGCTGTTGTTGCATGGTCGACGAAAGCAGCATGGGAAGGCATGTTGGGAGGAGGGAACACAGCGATGCAAGGGGAGAGGTGCTATGGGTTGATGCGGCACCGGCACTGCGGTTCCTGCTGCTTCGGTAGGGAGACAACGTGACAGGGGGCGCTGCAGGGGATGCTGCTATCTGCGATGCATCGGAGTTTGGTAGTCGGACAGGAGGGCGGCACAACGAGGGGGTCTCCATCAAGGGGAGCGGCACAGCAGGAGGGTGCAGAGATGATCAGAGAGGGTTAGGAAGGTCGGGATGAGAGTTAGAGTAGCTAGGGTTTTGTGTGAGGGGGGAGATAACAGGATGTAAATATATATATATATATATATATATATATATATATATATATACAGGGTGAGATATTAGGGTTAGGTGTATGGGTTAACGGGTATAGTATACGATATTCGGGTTTAATGGGCTTAATAAAAGATCCAATAAAATATAGGAACAAAAATGGATAAATAAAATAGGACATGAACAATTATTAATGAGGATAAAAAATAATAGCTCGAACAATCAGAGACGAGACAATAGGAGACAATTGGATCAAGAAGATCAAATAAGCAGATGACAAAACAAATAGATGAATATATAGAAAATGAAGATCCAATAAATGGTACGAAAGAGATACAATGTGAATAAATACACAAAAAGAAAAAAAATACACCAAAAAATACATAAAATGAAAAACAGGGGTTACAAACACACTGAGAACGCTAGCCCACACTGGCTACTTCTCACATTTCCATTTATCAATCTTGCCGGCAATTCTGTGTCTTACTCAGCCTCTAGAATCCATACATCCCAAATAAGAGATCTCCCAGGTTATTCTTAACCTCTTTGACACAAATTTCTGATTCATTAAAAAAATCGTTCACATTGTCTTATTCGTTCTCTTTTAATTTATCAACCTCAAGCAAATAAATAATTTCTTAACTCTTATTTTGACACCTCGATACATATCAACTTGGCAAAATTCATACTATTATCGTACGTGTAATTCTCCACGTTCTCATTATTCTTAGTACATTGTCTAACATGTTCATGGGTTTCAAATTAAACTCACTAAGAATTTAGAATAAACCATCACATTCAATCCTTTAAACACATTGAATTTAAAGCAAAATAACTCAAAATTGCTTCTCAAGATAATTTATTCCACAATGTATTTTTTACTAAAAGAAATTTCTAAAGTTGTATTTAATCTTCTCAAATACTCCAATTTGCTCGCTTTAAAACAATCTTTTTTGAATTTATACTCCAAATAACCAATCTAACACATCATCTAATGTGTAATGTGAATTAAATCTCTATAACAAATCTTAGAATTGTATAGGATTATTTCAAAACTTTCTAATAGTATACTAGAATAATTCTATGATTTTTTTCTCCTAATTTAAAACATAAAAGCCATTTAAAACCAAAAAAAAAAATCCAAAAAGTTGTATACTCGGAGTCGAACCCAAGCACAGTAGCAACACAATTGCCCCACTAGCAAATGGCTCTCGGTGTTTAGGTTGTGGCTCTAATTCCTATATATGTGTTACATTTCTGTTTGAGAACTTTATTAACAATTACAACAAAAAAAAAACAATAACAACGCCCTAGGACTCGAACCTGAGACCCGGGGTATTGTACACAGTGCCTTAAACCCATCACCAAGACCAGGAAATCAAGCCTACACATCTGATTTTATTTCTATTAGAAGTTTATTTAAGTGTGACTCTTTGTTTTACCTTTCCAAATATACACTAGTACCATAATTCTATTCTACAATTATCTTACAACTTCTATACAATATATTGTATAAATCTAATAAATTATAGAAAAGAAAAATTAATTTAATTTAACCAATTGTTATAAATTTATACATGTTACAAAATCTATTTAGAAATTCTCATGGGGCTCAATATACAAGTTTAATGCATAGATTCAATCAAATTAATTTCATGGTAGATAAAGAACCACATGTAAGTATTCATACAACAAAATGAGGAAATTAATTATCCCTGCCATTTCACAATTCCATAATTAAATTCTTTTAATCTAGATTAACAAATGAAGCACAATTCTATAATCTAATTCTTTTAATATAGAACAACAATTGAAAATTTCTCCTAAGATAGTGTAGACATAATTTTAAGAGTATTCGAAGACATACACATACTCATATAGAAATCTAATCATCTTTTAAATATATCTACACATAATCATGGATTCTACAAATATTTGGCAATTGATACAAAACACATACACATTATCAAATTGTCATTCAATGCATTTATACTTAATCATGAATTCTACAAATTATTTAGAAAGCAAAAGAAAGAACCACACATTATCATTCAAATGCATTCACACCTAATCATGGATTCTACAAAAATATTTTTGAAAATAAAAGAAACACCCACCTCTTTTGATGCAACTTGCAAGCAGAAACTCTTAGAAAATCTCCTAGCTCCTCCCTCCAAGGCCAAAGCTCCAAAGACTAAAGTGTTTGACTTTTAAAAGGGAATAAGATGTCCCCCCCCCCCATGCTTGGCCGGATGGGATTTTGGGGAAAGTTAAACTACCCACGTAATCACCCACTAATTCATTCCAAATATTTTTTCCTCTCATGCACTTTGCTGGCCACATGTAGTGTGAGCAAGACCTGGGTTTTGATTTGTATGTGTGTGTGCGTGTGTGTGTAGGCACGTGAAATGCACACAAAATATTTAGGAATTTTAGTTAATAAAATTGGCATATGTTACTCAAATTAATAAAAACTAGTTTAAATTAATTATAATTAATGTTTCATGCACAAATAAAAATAAATATACACACATCATAAATTTTATTTTTGAAAAAGAATACAACCAACACATGCACTACAACCACGTGCGTCGCACGTATCGAGAAATATTCAAATACAAAATAAATGAAAATATTCACAAACAATCAAAATATAATATACGTAAAATGCATTTCATTAATTATATATACAATAATAACATGTGCATATAAAACACGTGCATTGCAAGTATCTTTGAGTCAAAATAGGAGTAAAAATGAATTTCGAGAGAACGAAAAATATTTATATATAATCGAAGTATGGAATATGTACAATATTAATATTAATAATGTTACAGATATTATCCGTAATGGTACAAAATACATGTGCGTAACATTCGCGGGACAAAATTGTCATAACTCAATTTTGCATGATGTTACACAAGGAATCGTAAAAATTCCTGGATCTTTAAGTTTAGGAGGCAACTTCTTTTGTAATTGCGCTACTCTCTTCTATTAGCATCACTATTTCGTGCTCCTCCAACTTCTGCTTGTTTACTAATATATCTTTCAAAAATTTAGTATATTTAGACATCTGTTCTAAAGCATCAATAAGAGAAATATTAAAATTCAATTTCTTAAAATACATAATAATTTAGAGAATTGATTATCGAGATTATTCTTTTTAAGTCTTTGCTAGAAAAGGAATAGGTAGATCATAAGGTGAATTAAGATAAGTTTCAGAATTAAATTCCCTGAAAACTGTGAGGTTTGAAGCTCATGTAATCTTCTTAGAATTCCCAACATGGTTGTTGGCCACCTGTTGCGTTTGTTCCTCCAAAATTGGCTCGAACTCATTTTGCTTTTCTACCACATTTTGTTCAGCAGTTTGTGCTTGTGGCTGGTCAATTGTTCTCCCATTTCTCGGTGATACTATTTTGACATGCTCTTTGGGATTTATCACGGTATTACTAGGTAAGGTTCCTGCTATCATATCTGTAAGAATATTTGAAATCTGACCAATTTGAGCATCAAGGTTGCGAATTGAAGCAGTGGTTGTAGCCGCATTATTTTGGATCACCAAATATCTCTTTTGCTTGTATTGCAAGAACATCTCCTCAAGTGTTGGCTTCTTTTCTTGCTGTGGAAAATTTTTTGGTGGTCTAATTGCTCCTTAATTGTTGTTCCAAGAAAAATTTGGGTGATTTCGTCATCCTGGATTATACGTATTTGAATAAGGATTGTTTTGATGTTGGATGTTGTACATGTAATTTGCTTGATAGGAATGTGGTCGAGTAAATGGATTTTCCACTTGGCAATCAATATTTAAGTGATTTCCTACACAATGATCATAAATAATATTAGCCTGAATAGCATTAACATTCATATTACCTAATTATTTTGATAGAAAATCAATTTTTGCAACCAATATGGTAATAGGATCAAGCTTATTGACTCCAGCTGCTTTTCTAAGCATTGCTCACTCTGAAGACCATTAGTAATTGTTAGACACCATTTCCTTTGAAAGCTCAAATGCCACTTCATGAGTTTTGCTCATAAGAGCTCCTCCAGCTGTTGCATCTACCACATATCGATTCGTAACTCTCAAACCATTATAGAATGATTGGACTTGCAACCATTTCGGAAGTTCATGATGATGACACTTTCGCAATAAATCTTTATATGTCTCCCACGCATCATAAGAAGATTAATTCTCAAATTGTGTAAATGTCGTAATGTCATTCCTCAACTTTGTTGTCTTTGCCGACAGAAAATACTTAGCCAGAATTTTTTGTGCAAGTTCCTCCCAAGTAGTGATAACACCTGGTGGTAGAGAATTTATTCAAGTCTTCGCCTTATCTCTTAGTGAAAAAGGAAACAGTTTCAATTGGATTGCATAATCTGATACTCCATTGTACTTGAAAATGTAACAAATTTTTAGAAAGTATGCAATTTGAACATTACGATCTTCGTGCGACAACCAAACTGAACAATCTGCTGAATCATTTGAATTATTGCCAGTTTAATCTCAAAATTGTAAGCTTGTATAGTCGGCATCTTTATGCTTGATATTGCTCCATTAACCGCGGGTATAACATAGTCTCTCAAAGCCTTACTTTCTTCTCCATTACCCTCGTTCGCCATGGTGATACCTTCTATATCCTGAAATATAGCTATTAAATAATAGAAAAATTAATCAAACTTATCTTCCGAAATAAATAAATAAATAAATAAATAATTCAAATTACCAACAATTTAGCTATTATCAATATCAATAAAAGAATAATTAGTTCCCGACAATGGTGCCAAAAAATTGATGGAATAATTTGTAAGCGCACAAAATCGCAACAAGTAGTATAATTTAAATGAAAAGAGTGTCGAACCCACAATGACCAGTTAATTTATTAAGTACCGAAATTCACTAGATTAATTACTATTTGGAGAATCGAAAATTTGGTTAAAATAGCAACTAAATTAAACTAAATTAAAGTAAAAAGTTAAAATAATTAATAGAAGAAAAGTTGAAATTTTATTGGCTTATTAATAGCAAAACTAAATCTAGGGCTTTTGATTTCACCTAGTTAATCTCACAAAATTCATAATTCCATGAAACTATAAACTCTACTTTTCCAAGTTGTAGACAAAAATTCCTTAATTATTTAATGTCTTCTCTCGAATAACACCAAACATATCCCCAACTAATAATTCGTCATATTTCCAAGCAAATTTAATTATATGAAGATTCAATAAGTTATATGGATTTCTTTAAAGTCACACTAATCACGGTAAACTATCTCTAATTTCTCTCAATCAATGGTATTTAATTCTATAATTCTAAATTACAAGTTACCTCTCGGCATCCCCCATGATCCAGTTAATCACACAATAGTTGGTCAAACAGTTGCATGCATTAAAAACAAAAATTAAACACCCAACCATGATAAAATTAAGAAATAAAATAACATGAAATTCAAATTGTGTTATCAAATTAGGCTACATCGAAGCCTAGGAAAATATAATTAGTTCATGATAATTTTGCAACTCATAAACCTCTACTTGCATTGCATAATAATACTTAAAAATAGAAGAGAGAAAGAGAGATCTATTTGTTGTTGGAAGCCGAAATTGAAGTCATGTTTTCTTCTAAAATATTAAGCATCGGGATCCGCACAGCAACTTCTCTCTTTTCTATTCTTTCTTCTTCCTCAACAAAAGTCCAGTCACCTTCTTCTTTTCTTTTCTTTTCTTCTTCCTCAGTTTCCGTGCCCTCTCTCTCTGCTGTTTCTTTTTCTTCTTTTCCCAGCCGCCACTTAGAGCCCCAATCTTCTCTTTTCTACGTGGAATGTGGGCCTTCTTTATATAAGGAGAAGATTAGAGTTAGTTAATAGGATTTATGATAAATTAATTAGTTAAATAATTTAAATTTTAAAATTAAGATTAATTGTCATGCCCGCTTCCCAAAATACGAAAATACGAGCACGTAACAAAGGCCCAACAAATGATAAAGACATCATCCATAGCTGTAACAGATTAACTCAACAATATATAAGAGCTCACAGCCACGCAAGAAAGAATAACCACATAAACAATGAATAAACTAGAAAATAATCATGAAATAAATTCTCCAAATAATATTTAACATCTTGGAGAACGGTAAACTTCGGGTCATATAAGACCTGAAAATAAAGTACGATAAAAGCAATAAAGTAAACAAATAACACGAAATAACTATAGCAGTCTAATGGTTCAACACCATTCTTTAGAAAGTTTGCTCATCAAGTTCTTTAGTCGAATTCCTCCTGTACATGCAAACTCATCAACTAGAGGTGGGGAAAAATTTTCAGTTGGAGCAAGTTACGAACAGCAAGTAGCAGAAGCAAGGGAGCAAGAAACATGGTATATCAAGAAATAATGAACTAGATCAAAGTCAAGATTAATAACAAGGTTTGATAATAAAACTCAAGGTCAAGAATTAACGATGCAATAAACAATGACTGTAATCAACGATTCAAGGTCAATAACAATAATCATGAACAAGAATGCGAGTGTCAATTCTAGGTTTATTAGTCCTTTCTTATCCAATCTAATACACGTAATACTGTGTCTCATACCACAGGTTCGGTGCATACAAACAGTGCTCGCTTAGACTATAGTGGCAAACTTAACAGATCATGTACTCGACACAATAAACAATCATTTAAAAATCAATAATTCACATCCATGATAATAAACAATCGAGAACGACGGGCCCATTCCGAGTACAATCTCCGATTATTCAAAACTAGGTCAACCCTTAATACCCCGGCTTGTTAATATTTTATTATACTCAAATGTGGACATGCAATGGGTCAAGAAATTTCGAAGCAATGTCAAGAAGTTGGCAAGGCTATGCAATGCATGGTATAACTAATTATATTCCCTAGATGCAAAAATCAAATATGGATATATAAAAACACAAAAACACACATTCTGGACAGCAAGACATTAATGTACAAAAACTGACTTCCCATTGCTATAGGAAAGAAAATCAGTTTCCTATCTTGCAATCTGTAAGTAGAATTGCAAAACCGTCAGATAATCTGGATTCCAAACACACAGGACTACAATCTTATTTAATAAGTATTAAATGATATTATCTTTAGTTAGGTCAAAATTCTGGTTCTTTACTGAACTAGTGTTCTAACTTAACCTAGAGTCATGTTTTCATTTTTATAAAAGGTCCGAAAAATTATCATATAATCTTATAAAAATAATAATGTGACTCCTAGTCATGTCTTATAACAACATATAAAATTTCAAGTTCAAATTTTTCTGTTAACATTTTATTTTAATAGAAAATCATGTTGGTGTACCTTCAGACAGTAATTTAGAAATTGAAAACCTAGTAGTGTTAAAAATATGATAACTTACAGTTTATAAATCGGAATCTAGATCCGTAAAAAAGTTCTGAAAAGTAGATTCAAAGGCCTGCAAATTTTATTTACAAAATTCTATTAAATTACAAAAGCAACTGGGTCAAAAACACAAAACAATAAGGGACAAACAGAAGGCCAACAAGTTGATTATCATTAATTGGAAACAAACGACATAAACATGCATATAACTACATGGCAAATAATTAATATGAAATTATGCTCAGTCATAAGGGTGGGATTCTAGTATTAACAGGACAATTTATTATTTTCTTCACACGAACATCACATCCAATCTAAAAGCATTCAATCATCATTCACTATATAACATGTTTCTATTCTATTTATTTGTATAGTGTATGCATATGACAAAATAAACAGGCTTGGGTTTGACTCAAGGGAAATGGCATAAGAAGAGGACTACTATTTAGTTATGCCGATGAATCCGTAATAGTCTCTTCGAAGGGTATCAAAAAAATAAAATATGATAAACGAAAGAGGAACTACTTACGGAGATCAAAAGAATTCATGAACAAGAATAATAAACTAGTTCAAGAAAAAACTTGCCTTATAGACGACGACTCTGAATACGAAAGAATAACGGGACGAGAATCCCGATTGGCAACGCACACGACAACAACAACGAGGCACAGGCAACATACGATGACCAAAGCAAAAGACTGCGGCACAAAGGCAACAACCGCAAGAGAACAGCGGCGTGGCGGTAGCGTACGCAGAAGAGGGTCACTGCAATGCTTGCTGCAGTAGCGGGTGGCAAGGTGGCAATAGCAGCGGTGGTTGCGGGTTGAGAAGGTGGTGTAGGGGGGTGAGGAGTTGCGAAATTGAAGAAGAAGAAGAGTGTCACGCTCCGCTTCCCAAAATACAGGAATACGAGTACGTAACGTAGGCCCAGCGAATGATGTAAACACCATCCATAAGCTGTACCAGACTAACTAAGCAATATGAAAGAATAAACACAGCCACACAAGAAAGATATAAGCACATGAATCAAAGATAACTTCAATAATAAATGAATTAATCCAACAATAATAATATCCAACATCTGGGATAAAAACAAACTCCGAGTCATAAAGCCCAAAAACTAAGTACAATGTGATAACAATATTCAAAGAAATAATCTAGCAGTAAATAGATTTAAGCAGCACAATTCAGCCCCATCTCTAGAATCATTGCTCACCAATTCCTTCTAGTATAGTTGCTACCGTCTGATCTTGCTGTTGTGCGCTGTCTCTTTGAGTGTGGGTGCACGCATGAGTCTCGTGTGCACATGTTTGGGTTGGATTGGATTCTCATCTCTCGTCCCTTTGTTCGTTGTGTTCTTTGTTTGGGATATGTTCCCGTTATTCTATTCTTTGTTTCCATCGTTTTCATAATCAGGCAAGTAGCATGTATGTGTTCTTTTTGTCATTCAATTTAATACCGTAAGTATGAAAATATTTGTACTCTCAGGATTATTCATATTTGTTAGTTAATCCATTGAAATCATCTCTTGATCATAAGTAGTTACAATAATCGATACCCGTTGCATGAAAACAATTAGATTAGTGGACATCTTGACTGTATGTTGTTTTCGGCACACCCTATGTTGTAGAGGACTGTTACAGAGATGTTTATTGGATGTGTGACCTCATTATAGACCATTTATTCACATGCCATGCTGATTTGAGTAACCCACATATACCATGCTTTTTATGACATCTAGATTGGACCGTCTGTAGTTAAGTTGTTTGATAGAATGCATAAAAGAACTTTTGTTTTGCTGCTACCCTATTTTGTACAGTAATTTTGGCCATGTTAACATCAGTAAAATAAATAAGTTTGTGAACATGGATTGTAGCAATTGTTTTCTAGTTTCCATGACTTTTGACGGATCTGAATTCTGAGTTTTGATGCATGAGTTATTTCTGTTTTATTCAGTCATATCGTATATTCTAGATTTTGAACTATATAAATTATGTATGGAATTTTATTTTAAAACTGATATTATCTACTTTGAACTCTATATTTTGCTGAATTTGTTTAGATATGACTGGGAACAATTCCCTAATTTTTGTGGAATTAATTAATGACTTTTGTATCTCATTTTATGCTTTTGAAACCAATCGAAATATTTCCAAACTGCATGTTGTTCAGTAAAGAATTATGTTTTCAACCTGATTCTATTCATTTTTTATGAAAACTTTATGAATATAAACTGTAGCCTTATTTGTCTATTTTATCATCCTTTAAATGGATCTGGATTTTAACTTATATTTTATGAATTATCTCTATTTTGGTACTGCTGTGTCTGAACTTTAAGAATTGAGATTTTGTTGCATTACTCTGTTTTTCCAATTTTGTGGACAATACTATCTGTAATATAAATTCATGATATTTTAAATTTTTTAACAAGATATATTAAGGAATCTTCCAGATTTTTCTCATATTTAATTATGATGATTTTAAACTCTTTTCATGCTTATAAACGAGAATTTGCATTTTCTAGCTGAACATAACTTCTGCATTAAACGTTGTTTTCGACCTTGTTTTTTAGGCTGATATGTGACTTATATATATGTGGTGGAATTGACAGAGAGTCTAGTTTCTAGATTTTCTGATAGATCTGGATTTTCTATTCTATAGCAACGGAAATCTCAGATTTGGTACAGTAGTGTCTTGCTATCCAGAACTGAAAATTTTGTTGTTTTGACTATTATGAGTTGTTTTTATCAACTGTTGCAATCGCTATTTCATCTTAGACTTATTTTCTGTTCTTGCCATGTCTTTAGCCTGTTTGTATTCGTTTGCACATGTCTGTTGATAATAAAAGAAATCAAGCCGTTTTTAAGGAAAAAGATCGAGTAGTGGACAATATAGAAATACATATTCAGAAGGGACTCGTTTCCACATTGTTTACTGTGGTACCTACTGTTTATCTCTGGATGCATGAGAACATAACCCATGACACCGTTACTATTTGTTATTACTGTTACTGTCACTATTTTGTCTGAATATATTATCCTTTAGAATTTCCACTACAAAACCTTAAAGCGAAACTGTTTTGATGTAGCAGCCATGTGGTAAATAAATGGGACGCATGAAGTGCTACCTAGCTAGTAATGAATATTAGACATAAGAATAACTGTTTACACTATCATATCCTTTTACGGCTACTATGGATCTTTACTTTTACTATTGATTACTGCTACCGTTGACACACTGTTACTGTTTATCCTTACTGTTATTGTTATGCTTCTCCTGTTATCACTACACTGTTTACTGTCATCTATAGACTGTTATATTGACTGCTTTCTCCATGTTAGTATTACCTGTTTAGTCTAGTTTAGTTTTTCCCTCATTTTTCTACTTGTATTACTTTGCGGCCCGGACTTGCATCTAACAGGCGATATGTTTTCCTGTTTACCCTATTTTCCTTGTAATTGCTATATGAGCAGGTTTTGCTGATCAATTGCCTACCGGAGTTGGTGAGCAAAAGTTTTGAACTGCGCAAATGGAATAATTTGCTTAAAATATTTTGATGATCTATTTTATTTCATCTAGTGTATTGAGATTGTATTTGGGCTTATTGTCCTAGGATTATTATTTTATTTCGGATCTAGTATTTGTTGGAACATTATTACTAATGCAATAAATACTGTTGAGTTATGATTGTTTTTGCATGCCTGATTGGAGTATACTATTATATTTACTGTTATGATGAGTCAAGCAGATCCGTACAGCTTATGGATGGTGAAAACTGTAACACCCCGAACTCCAAATAAGATCGAATTCGAGATTTCATAGGATCTTACACTTCACTTTGTATAATTTGACAAGGAAATTAAAACTTTTCAACATACATCAGAGTCCTTTACATTTTGTTTACACAGCGGAAGAATAAAATACAACATTGAAAGTAAAATACAACTTATACAACTTTATCAATGTAAGTCATCAACTGCATCATAACATCTTTACTTCTTCATGAAAAAGTCCATTACTTGCATATTAGGCTGTGGGCACGTCAGTCACTTACAACTGACGAAAATGTTATACTCGGTCATCCTCTCTATGCCGTACATATAACGATCTCAATATTTTAACAAAACACAAAAAAAAAAATTTGAATGAACAATAAAGTGTCAAAAGTGATTATTCTAAACATACAAGTGTATGTGATGCCTTAATGCCTAAGGCACACATTTTATACTAGGATGACATTAATGCAAACTTGTTTGGATTCTATGCATCTCATACTACATAGGTCCGAGGGCAAGCACCTACGTACTCCATATTTAAGGGTTCGATCCCTCGCCATGAAAACTACCCAGTAATAAGAAAATGTTTAGATCATTCTACGAATTTGGATCCCAGTCCTGCAGTCCACCGTCAGACTGTTATAACAGATCACTCATCGGGCGAATAATCCCGCAAGTGCTCCTCTAGCCCCGGTATACGTATATACATTGGAGTATGGCAAACTATCCACCAGACTACAGATGATTCCGGAGTCCACTGCTGATCAATCATCATAATCCCAGATTTAAAAAAAATAAAAGCCTGTCTCCCACGGAGCAACCACAATCCCAGAATCCACCGCTGACTGGGTCTATAGTCCTGGAGTCCACCGTCAAGCTATATAGATGCAACCCACTTATGTTTGCCCAGGTTTACTACATCTTCACTTATGTGCCTAATTCTTAAGTTAAAGACATGAATAAATTTCCAAACCTAAAATTTGTTTTACCTCCTACCTGACTTAATCAACATTTACCGAGATAGCTCCACGGCCATATCTCAAAATATATCTCAACTCTTTTCAATTCTGTAGTGCCAGTACCCGAGGTCTCACTAACTCTAAATCACAACCTTTTCATGTACAAGAATTCATGGGTACATGTACCCTTCAATAATCAAGTCTTAACTTAGATATCCTTATTTTCAACTGTTACTGCTAAATCTGGTGTGGGGGAAAATAGATAGTATTTGTGGATTCTTGGGTAACTTTGAATAACAAACCTGTTACCTGTTCCTGCCGAAGTTTGACCGTTGCTCCCACTGTTCACCTACAAAAAGTGCGAGACACCGGGGTTGTTCCTGGCGACACACCCTCCGACGCTCAAGTCAGTAATCAGAAGTGATTATGAAAGAGCGTAAAACTGGCAAAAGATTGATTACCTCTTAATGGATATGGATGGGGGGTATTTATAGGCGCCGCTGGGGTCAGATTAGGAATGTAATCCCTGTGGTTAGATAAGGAATGTAATCCCTAATCCCCAGTGAAAGGATAGAAATGAATCAGGGCCGTTGATTAGGATTAATCAGAAACCCTAATTCTATCCTTTCTGGACCGGGTTTGCTACGGGTTGAAACCCGCACCCAGTTGAAATAGATCCGTTCACGGTTTATTGGGTTTTTTGGGGAAAAGACCCAGGACCCGCTTCAGACCTATTGGTAGGTGAAATTACCATTTTACCCCCAGGCTTTAAGATTCGTTCCCGATTTGGACGGTTCCGATTTAACCCCATTTTTAGCCATATCACGAGCCCCCCACTCCCGAAGACTGAGCTTGATCAGCCTTTGAGGAGTAGTTTTACTGTTTTAATGGCTGGCGGAGTTGTATCGGAGTCCAAATGGAAGGTTTCGAATCTTCGCAGGAGGCAGTATGGTGATTTTCTAAGTTAGTTGCATGCTCCGAGTTGTTCTCGAGCTCTTCTAGTTATCCGGTGATTTTTATCTATTTTTTTGGAATATTTACTTAATTTTGCGAAGTGTTGATTCGTCGTTCGGGGGTCTTAATAAATGATCCTATGCAATAATTACTTAGTCGGGGGTTCAAAAATATTTCCCCGACTTTGTAATTATTTTCCAGGATTTTAAATTAATTTTCCTGAATTTTCAACCATTTTTTTTCAATTTTTAAATAAATAAAACAATTTTAATAAATAAAATACCGAATTATGGCGTGGCGCGATCTGGACCGTTGATCCCGAGCGAGCGCGAATTTCTGAAAGATCGGATGGACCAAGTCACTCGGCAATAATTTCCTCGCTTTTGTGGGTCGGATGGGCACTTGCTCGGAATCCGAGCGAAGTGGCTCGGTTCTTCCCTCGCGCAAGTGGCTCGAATTGGCAGTCGCTCGACTTGGAATTCCGAGCGACGTGGAGCGATCCGAGCCGTTGGATCTTGGCACGAATCTTGAGGCAGGCACGATTCCCAAGAAAACACTATCTTGTCATTTTGTCGACGTAGCGCAATCCGAGCCGTCCATCATCTCCGGCGTGAATTTCGTAATGATCCAACGGTCGGGGATGCTCCAGCGTTTTTCTTCACTTTCAAGGGTCGGATTGGCACTTGCTCGGAATTCGAGCGATATGGCTTGGTTTTACCCTCCCACAAGTGGCTCGGATCGCTAGTCACTTAGTTCGGAATTCTGAGTGACGTGGAGCGATCTGAGCCATTGGATCTTGGCACGAATCTCGAGGCAGAACAGTTCCCAAGAAAATGCTATCTTGTCGTTTAGTGGACGTGGCGCAATCTGGGCCGTCTGATCAAAATCTTACGCGAATCTTGAGGGAAAAGTCATTTTTCTCCATTTCGTAGCTCGGATTGGCACTTGCTCGTAATCCGAGCGAAATAGCTCGGTTTTTACCTCGCGCGGATGGCTCGGATTGCTAGTCACTCAGTTCGGAATTCCGAGCGACGTGGATCAATCCGGACCGTTGGATTGCGGCGCGAATCTCGATGCTGGCTCAGTTCCCAAGAAAATACTATCTTGTCGTGTAGTGGCGCTGACAAGATCTGAGCCGTCTGATCGAGATCCTACACGAATTTTGAGGGGAAATTAGTTATTCTCCATTTCATAGCTCGGATTGGCACTTGCTCGGAATCCGAGCGAAATGGCTTGGATAGCCTGTCGCTCGGGTGTTGGATCCGAGGGACGTGGGGTGATCTAGGCCGTTGGATGATGTCACAGATCTCGATGCTGGCTCAGTTCCCAAGAAAACACTATCTTGTCGTGTAGTGGTGCTGGCAAGATCTGAGCCGTCTGATCGAGATCCTACGCAAATTTTGAGGGGAAAGTCATTTTCTCCATTTCGTAGTTCGGATTGGCACTTGCTCAGAATCCAAGCGAAATGGCTCGGATAGCCTGTCGCTCAGGTGTTGGATCCGAGGGACGTGGGGCGATCTAGGCCGTTGGATGATGGCACAGATCTCGATGTTGGCTCAGTTCCCAAGAAAACACTATCTTGTCGTGTAGTGGTGCTGGAAAGATCTGAGTCGTCTGATCGAGATCCTACGCGAATTTTGAGGGGAAAGTCGTTTTTTTCCATTTCTTAGCTCGGATTGGTACTTGCTCGGAATCCGAGAGAAATGGCTCGGATCGCCTGTCGCTCGGGTGTAACGCCCCGAATCCCAAATACACTGAATTCGAGATGTTCTACAGGATCTTTTCGCTTCTTTTAGTACAATTTTACAAGGAAATTCAAACTTTTCACTTTACATCAGAGTTTACATCAATATTACATTTACATTGCACAGCGGAAGTAAAATTTACAACAATGGAACAAATGTACAACAACATTGAGAAATCTTTAAGCATTTGTTTCTCTTTAATCTTTTCATGCCATTCATCCTGCATACAAAACTGTGGGTACGTCCGTTTATTCAACCGACGATAATTATACATGGCCATCCTCTCTATGCCAGAAACAGTATAACGATTCTCATTTCTTAACAGATCACAAACTTGTTCACATATCAAAATAAAGTAAAAGGAAAAATCTTAATGATGTCGTGTCGTGATCGTGCACTTAATCCTTAATGCAATGATTTATATTAGATGACACTAATGCGCACTTGTTCGGATTCTATGCATCCCATACTACATAGGTCCGAGGGCAAGCCTCTTAATCGTTCTTCATCTTTGTAGGGTTCAATCCCTCGCCATGACTTAATCTACTACTGCAACTATGGTGAGTATCCTAGATGATCTATGAGTACAAGCTCGTGTACAGAAAACCTGGAGGGAAACCCCACGCCATGTCTTGACTCATCAAGCATGCATTCTGTGGCAATTCAGCCTCCTTCATGGCACACGATCCTCTTGCAGTCACCAAACATCCCACAAGCGTGACTAGAGTCCGATCATTCTGAGTTGTGCCCACGCCATGTCTTGACTCATCAAGCATGCATTCTGTGGCTCACACACCCGCACTGTAAACCCTAGTTCTCATACTCGTGTTTTTCTCTTACTTTCATCACATCTTCACTATGCACTAATCCTTAGTTTTTATTAGAATCATGAACAAAAATCAAAGCTCTAGAGTTAGCCTCTCCACTAAACCGAACTTATAAATTCATTCAACATGACCAACCTCGGTCTTTCTTTTCAATTTTCATTTCATTTCATTTCCAATGCCGGGGAGACTTAGCTACTCTTTTGTTTCAATTTCCAATTCACAACTTCCAATTTGAGCATTTTCAACTCATAATTTATTTAATAGTCGCACAGACTTTCTTTATCATGATCTTAGCTTTCATATTGATTTAATTCTCAATTCAAATCTATGATTCATTTCATGTAAATTCATGCAACAACAAATAGAGTTCACCAACATCAACCATAAGATTCGCACTTTTAACAGAAACCACATGAAATCTCTGACATATCAGAATATTCTGGAAAGTCGACTTGGAGAAAGCCCAGTCGACTTGTTCAGTCAAATCAAGTTCTTCATAACTACTCAGGAGAGTCGACTGCTGCACATGGCCAGTCGGCTGCTCCGCAATTTTCTATGTTCAAAATATCATTCACGTGATAGTCGACTGTCATTCCATCAGTCGTCTGTCCTGGGGTTTCAACAGTACATTTTAATACTCAGCCCAATCGACTTGCCACTTGCATTAAGTCGACTGAATAGGTTAAATTTCAATTTAAGGAATTATCTTCCATCTGTTCTTCCATTCACATGCATCATTGTGTCACATTACAATATATTCATACTATATAAACATGTAATTTCTTAGCTGTTCACTAACATCACAACATATACTTTCTCATACTAATGTTTTCTTTCCTCAAGGGAATGTTAAACATGCATTTTCATTTACTCGTCATTTACTTGCAGAAATGAATACTAAATCTCAATTTAGCACACTAGAACATCACCATAAAATACTTCGTTTCATGGAATTTCTGGACTATTCTTAATTTAATTCAATACCGGTCAGCTGTTTACATCAACAGTCGACTGTACGGGTTATTCCCAGTTTTACTAATCATCCCTAGTTCTTTTTCATCTGTTCATGTCTCCTCAGTCATGTATAACATGGGGAAATAAGTTTAGCAATCATTCTATCACTTCAGTTTGTACACACGTACATTATTAAATTTTTCAATAAATCATGAATAAACATTCGCCTCGTACCAGTCGACTTGTCCACGTGACAGTCGACTGTACAGACCTATTTCAGTCTTATTTACAGTGTCATTACTTCATTATTAGTCCTTCACAACTTTCATCATAAGCATACACAGAGCAATCTAATATGTTTAAACTTACTTTTCCCAAGCATGGTAACAATCATTACTGCCATAACATAATTACTACATTAGAAGTCCTGAGAAACACCCACCTTATTGACGAAAAATAACCGAATCTAGAAAAGCTTCTTAATGCACTGCACGACTCCTTGCTCCTTGCTCCTTGCTCTACACCGAAGCTCTTCTGCAGAGATGATCGGCCTCCAAGAGAACTCTCACTCACCAATTCTACAATATAGTATATGTAAATCTTTTTCAAAGGATTTTTGTGTAGAAGATGTTTAGGAGAGAGGGGTATTTATACACTAGTTTGGGTGAGATGGAAGGCTATGATTTAGTAGATCGTTATAGGGTCAAGGGCTAGGATGAACTAGGGAATTTTAATAACTACCCACACTCTAGATAACCACCCATGACTCAAATCCACTCCTTACCCAATCCGGCCAAGAAAAGTGTGTGTACATGAAATGCACGTGCAAGCACTAGTCACCATAAGAAACTTGTACAAAATACAAAATAAAGATCTTTTTTAAAAAAAGTGTTCCACATTACAAGTTGTAGAAAAAAATTGGATTAAACCATGGGCTTTAATAAAGGGCCCAAAACAATAGTTATTTAAAAATAAAAGAATGCATTATATTTTTGGGCTTTTAGAAAAAGGGCTTTTTATTAAAATAAGGCTTTGGTACAAAATGATTAAAAACACAAATTGAAATATCTTTACTCTTCTTGATGAAAATATGAGTCAAAAATATTACACGTGCACACTATGTGCAAAATAAATAATTTTTCATTAATTGAAAAATCAGGGCATTACATCGGGTGTTGGATCTGAGGGACGTGGGGCGATCTAGGCCATCGGATGTGAAGTGCCGAGCTACTTTACTTGGGTTGAAACGTCGCTTCCTTTCCCAACAGTTGTGGCTCTTTGTTACTTAGCCGTTTGGGCTTTTGTAACCCTTCATTTGAGGCCCAAGAGTTGCGGCCTTACGTTACAAAGCCCAAGAGGCATCTTTTTCACTATAAGTTTTCACCCCCACATCATTTCACCTCATTTCTCACTTTCACTTTCTCACTCTTGGTTTTTACTTCTTAGCGAAGTTTTTAGCTCACGAGTGGTGCTGCTAGCTGTCGCGGCGAGGTGTTTCGAACTCCGGCGATCTTTTTTGGCCATACTAGTCATTTCGAGGTCAGTCCTTCTCCTCATATTTGTAAAATGGTTAAGATTTCTTCCACGGATGAGACCCCTTCCTCGGACCTAGGCATCAGCCGAGCGGTCAGGCCGAGCAAGGATAAGGGGAAAGAGGTAGTGGAGCCGACCGAAGAGACTACGGTCCGGCCGAGTACGGATGTGGAGGTTGCCGAGCCTCTTCAGGAGGTGTTGGTCTGAGCCAGCAAGGGCAAGGGGGTGGAAACGATAATTGAGCATCCAAAGGCTGCAGGGGAGTTGGGTCGGCAGCCGATCATTCTATCGAGCGTTGGTGGTGTGCGGAGCTACTCCGGAGAACTATTGGAGAGAGTGACGCAGGGCACCGCCAAGTCGATCGAGGAGAACGAGCCGAGGGAAACGTCCGAGGTGGATCAGATCTCTTCGGTGCTGACCGAGGCGGATTTGCATCGGATCCGGAGCGGGTTCCAAATCCCTACGGAGTACGGGCTCCTTCTCCCTGGCCCTGGTTTCCGAGCGTGCACCTCGTCCTCGGCCGACTTATGCGTATTTCCCGTGGACTCCCTGAATGCCGGCCTTCGGCTGCCGCTGCACCCTTTCGTGGTTGATGTGCTGCAGTGGTATGGCTTCTGTCCGGCTCAGCTAATGCCGAACACCTGGCAACACATCATGGCATTCGTTCTTCAAGGCCAGGAGGTCGGCGCAAAGCCCAACATGTTCATCCTTCGGAGTCTCTACCGACCCTGCCAGCCAAGCAAAAATGAGCAGAGATACTATCTCTCGCCGAGGAAGGGAGTGAAGCTGATCGAGAATCTGGACTCGATCAAGCATTGGAAGGAGAAATACTTCCTCGTCCGAGCTCCCGAGCCACGGGTGATCCCGACGGTATGGTCGAGGGACGGTCTTCTGAAGCAGGCGAAGAAAGAGTCCGTGCTCAGCAACGAGGAGGCGGAAGTCGTGGAAAAGTTGCTCGGTCTTCCAACCCTCAGTTGGAAAGATATCACCGAGGAGGCATTATTTCGACGGGGTCTCAGTCCGATCAACCCTAGTATGACTCTTCTTTTCTTGTTTTGTCTTTGACGTTTTGAAAAAAAATTCTAACATTTTTCACTCGGCTTGTGCAAAATCCTCCGACATGGACTACAAAGGTCTGATGGCTAAGGCCCGAGCGGCTAAGGAGCAGGAGACAAGGAAGAGAAAGAGGACCGTGTCCGGGCCTCAAGGCGGCCGAGTGCCTAAGTTACCCTCGGTCTCTCCGACCCCCGAGGTTGTTGAGGCTAATTTGGTCGAGCCTGATCAAAGCATTGTCGTTCCGACCGCCCCACCTGCCTCGGACGTGCCGACCCCATCGGCGCAAACAGACGCTCCAGGATCTTCCCACGGAGCGTTCAACATCAGTGCGGTGCTGGCTCTCGATGTCCCGCCTCTCACAACCGAGGCGGAGAAGATTCTGACCGAGGAGCATAAGCACATCTTCATCCCCGACTGGCGGGTCATGAAGGTCGACGGGTTCTTGGGGGACGACAACATTTGCATGCAGGCGGTGAAGCACCTGCCGACCCCAAAGACCGAGCAGCGCTTAAGGCCGGTGAAGTTGGTGACGCAGCGATGCAGATCGCTCGGAACACTATGTCGGTAAGTAGTAGATTACTTTGAGAATTTTTCTAAGTTTTTGCGCTCGTTCTTGACTGTTTCTTGTGTTGCTTGTAGACCCTCTGCCACTTCAACTATTTGCTCGAGGAATTCGCGAGCAAGGAGAAGGAGATGACCGTTCAGAACGACCGGGAACGGTTGGAGCGGTCTAAATCGGTGAATGAGCTGGAGGCCGAACAGTTGCGTTCTACTTCGCTCGAGGCCGAGGTCGCCGACTTAAAGGCTCAGCTCGCCGAGGTGCTGAGGAGTTCTGCCGCCGAGGCTTCCAAGACCGAGACCCTTGAGAAGGAGAGGGCTTGGCTTGAAGGAGAGCTGACTCAGGCTCAGAAGGCGACGGAGGAGGCCTTGACCGAGCAAGTAGCGAAGGTGGCGGCTGCAGAGAAGGCTGTTCGGGACGAGGCCAAAGCCCATATGCTGACGAACATGGAGGAGGCGTACGGCCGAGCACTGAAGCATGTCATCGCTCGGAACCCCGGGTTCGACGTCTCGTCCTATTACTTCTACGACTCCGTGGAAGGTGAGGAAGAGCTGCCCTTGGCCGAGTTCGATCCGAGGCTGGAGGGCAAAGACCCCGAAGGCGAGGGTGGCCCCGAGGGTGCAATCGTGGCTGTGCCGAGTGACGATGAGGTCGACCCCTGACTTTGTCGTCTCTTCTCTTTTTCCGTTCTTCTTCTTCTTTTTGTAATACCTAACTGCGGACTGGCCACCGCTTTTTGTAAACTTTTGACTTTTAATGAAATGATTTCGTTTTGGCTGAACATTACAAAATTTCGCAAATTTATTCAACTCTTTTTGCTCGGACTGTGTCTTCGAGTGTCGAAGACTTCTTTTGATCTTTCTCCGCTTTTCAGGTTGAGTTTGGTCCGATTACTGAAGTCTCCTATCTCCGTACTGAGTTGGAGAAAACGAAGGATGCCCTTTCTCATAGTCGGGATAAGGCGTTTTATGACTTCTTGAAGTTGGAGGACATCAAAGCAACTGCGAGAGGATATCTTCACGAGTTGAGGGAACTGCGGAAGCAACCTCGAAAAACTCGTCTCGAAGGCTAGATAGAGTTGCTCCGTAAGGATCCCTTTGATGTCGACCAAAAGAATAGCGAACTACTGGCAGAGGTTCGTCATCTAGAGGTAACGGTGAAAGAGCATTCGGCGGAGGAAGAAGAGTAAGCTTTGAAGGTGGGGAAATTGATGTCCAAGCGCGATGAGTTGTCGGCAAGAATTGACAAACTGAGGAGGATCACGATCGAAAGAGGCATCGAAGTGACTCATCTCCGTCGTATTGTGGCCGATAGCACTAACGCGCAGGCTCGTCCAAACTTCCCCGTTTCAAAGCATCGGCGGAAGACGATATTCTGAGAGATAGGATCGTCGAGCTAGAGGAGGAGATCGCAACGCTGAAACCTCAGCCCGTAAGAGCCAATGTTCGCAGTACGTCGTGTACTCGCGAAGAGAGCGAAAGAGGTATCTCATTCTACGAACTTGCAACTCGTTCGCCTGCAGTTAGGCGGAGCCCAGCTGACGCTCAGAGTGGTGTAGTCGTTTCGTCTAATGGCGCCTCGGTTGGGGCCACAGCTAGAATTAGCGGCGAAGGGTGGTCTCGCTTCGCTGGTTTAGAGTCGAGCTCAGAGGTGAGGCGACGCCGCCCTCGTGTGTCTCTGAACCGAAGCGTTCCCCTACCAAAGAAGCGTTAAATAAGTTGTATTATGCTATATAAGTTATTGTAAAAATTCATTCTAGTGTCAGCCTTGTCCGGGCTCTTAATAAAAAAGTTTGTTTTGCTTCTGATTATGAGTAGTTGTCAAAAGTTGGAAGAGACTCCTTTCTTATGGGCGACCCACTTCTGGCTTGCTTGATAGAGCTTGAGAAGTGGAGTCGAGCCAAGCGTTGGACTTTGAACTCGTCGCTAGAGTTTGTTCAACGGTTGTGGGAGCAATTCTGAATGGTGACCCACTCCTAGCTCGCTTAAGAACGAGCTTGAGGAGTAGAATCGAACCAAGTGTTGGACTCCGAACTTGTCGTTAGAGTTTGTTCAACGGTTGTGGGAGCAATTCCGAATTGTGACCCACTCCTAGCCCGCTTAAGAGCGAGCTTGCAGAGCAGAATCGAACCAAGTGTTGGACTCCGAACTCGTCGTTAGAGTTTGTTCAACGGTTGTGGGAGCAATTCCGAATGGTGACCCACACTTAGCCTACTTAAGAGCGAGCTTGCGGAACAGAATCGAACCAAGTGTTGGACTCCGAACTTGTCGTTAGAGTTTGTTCAATGGTTGTGGGAGCAATTCCGAATGGTGACCCAATTCTAGCCCGCTTAAGAGCGAGCTTGCGGAGCAGAGTCGAACCAAGTGTTGGACTCCGAACTCGTCGTTAGAGTTTGTTCAACGGTTGTGGGAGCAATTCCGAATGGTGACCCACACCTAGCCCGCTTAAGAGCGAGCTTGCGAAGCAGAATCGAACCAAGTGTTGGACTCCGAACTCATCGTTAGAGTTTGTTCAACGGTTGTGGGAGCAATTTCGAATGGTGACCCACTCCTAGCCCGCTTAAAAGCGAGCTTGCGGAGCAGAATCGAACCAAGTGTTGGACTCCGAACTCGTCGTTAGAGTGAAGAGTAAAGGTAGAGAGATGCAAGCAATTTTACAAGTAATAATGTGAAAAAACTTTCTTTATTAATGACTAATTGTTGGCTGCTTCTAAAGTTGCGAGCCGTTATTACAAAAGAGAAATAAAGGAAAAAATACAAGTAAAAGGAAAGGAACGGTTCGACATCCAAGAATACTTAGAGAGGCGTTAGTGCTCTCTCTTGGTATTTCGAGAGATGGTCGGCATTCCAAGTCCTGGGGATCTCCCTACCTTTGAGGTCTTCTAGTCTATATGTCTCGGGCCAAACTACTTTGGCGATCTTATAGGGTCCCTCGCAATTTGGAGCAAGTTTGCTCTTCTGACCAGGAAAAGAGATGGCTAACTTTTTGAGGACCAAGTCCCGTTCTTTGAGGTCGGTAGGACGGACTCTCTTATTGTATGCCAACTCGATCCTTCTCCGGTAGCTTTGTTGACGAATGACAGCTCTTTCACATATCTCATCAATTAAGTCTAGATTTGCTCGGAGCTCTCTGGCACTTTGTTCTTCTTCATAAGCCATTAGACGAGGAGAGGGTATACCAACTTCTAGGGGGATCATAGCTTCGGACCCATAGGTGAGATTGAATGGGGACTCTCCTGTGGGGGTCCGTTTTGTGGTGCGGTTGTTCCACAACACGTTGGGGAGCTGATCGACCCATAAGTCTTTGGAGCATTTATCTAACCTCTTCTTAATACCGGAGAGGAATTGTCGGTTAGCATTCTCCACTTGGCCATTCGACTACAGATGGGAGATGGAGGAGAAACGTTGTTGGATGGCGAGGTCTTCACATATAGCTCGGAAGGCAGCCCCGGTGAACTGGGTTACGTTGTCTGTAATGAGGACCCGAGGGACACCAAATCGGCAGATTATGTTCTTCCAGAAGAACTGGAGTACCTTGTTCTCAGTAATTGTGGCCAAGGGCTCGGCCTCTATCCACTTTGAGAAGTAGTCGATTGCCACGACTAAGAATTTGAACTGGCCGGGAGTTGGTGGGAAAGGCCCTAGTAAATCCATTCCCCACATTGCGAAAGGGATAGGACTTGATAGGGATGTGAGTGGAGCTTGTGGAAGGCGACGGATGTTGGAGTACCTCTGACAAGAGCTGCATTGCCGAACATGCCGTTCAGCATCTTGTAGGAGAGTGGGCCAGAAATATCCGTAATTCAACACTTTGCGGGCTAGGGATCTGGACCCTGAATGTGCCCCGCCGATGCCTTCGTGAAGTTCTTGCAGGGCATAGTCGGCTTGTTCGGGGGAGAGGCATCTCAAATAAGGCCTGCCGTCTACCTGTGTGAAGGAGCGCTTGTATAGGATGCCCTCGATAAGTGTGTATCGTTCTGCTCGGGTTCTCACTCGGCGAGCTTCCTTAGGATCCTCGGGGAGGAGCCCATTCCTCAGGAACTCAACAAGGGGTTTCATCCAGTCATCTCGCAGCAGGACAGGTAGAGACTCCATAGAATCGGAAGTTTCGTCTTCTATACTTGGCTTCAGGAGTACCTCAATCAAGACGGTCTGCTCGAGACCTTGGAGGGAGGAGGAGGCTAGCTTGGAGAGGGCATCGGCCTGGGCATTCTCTTCTCGGGAGATTCATTGGATGAGGGCTTCTTCAAATAGGGCCATGAGATTCCTGACCTTGGCTAGGTACTTAACCATTCGGTCATCCCGTGCCTTATATTCCCCTAGGACCTGATTTACGACCAGCTGAGAGTCGCTAAAGATCCAGAGGCGCTGTGCCCCTGCATTGCGAGCCATTCCGAGGCTGGCTATGAGTGCTTCATATTCTGCTTCATTGTTCGAGGCCTTGAAGTTGATACGGAGGAAGTATTGGAGGATGAAATCATCTGGGCCGGCCAGAATGACCCCGGCTCCGCTTCCTTCGTTATAAGAGGACCCATCCACATAAACCGACCAGACAAGTGGTCCCTTCTTTGCTTGGCTGAACTCGGGGATGGTACTTTCAACTATGAACTCTGCTAGGGACTGGGCCTTGATCGCGGTCCGAGGCTGATATGTTATATCATGCCGGCTCAGCTCGATAGACCACTTCATAAGCAGACCGGAGGTCTCTGGCTTGTGGAGAACTTGCTTCAGCAGTTGGTCGGTAAGAACGACCACTGAATGGGACTGAAAGTATGGGTGAAGCTTCCTTGCGGCCATGATTAGGGCATATGCCATCTTCTCTATCCTGGGGTAGCGTAGCTCGGCATCCCGAAGTACCTTGCTCACATATTAGATGGGGTTTTGAGCCCGGTCTTCTTCCCTTACTAAAACGGCACTAAGGGTCTGCTCGGAAGCAGCCAAGTAGAGGTATAGGGTTTCGCCTAGAATGGGCTTGCTGAGTAGAGGAGGGTGATGTGTCGGATTTATATACAAATATTTGTACTCATTTACCTATTAAAATGGCTTGTTTTCGCTGATATTGTCTTTAATTCATCTTATTTCTATATGATTTCATTTAATTAATTATTTTTGAAGAAATAATATTTTTGATGCAAAAAGTAAAGAATTGGTGAAAAAATCAACAAACAAAGTAAAATAATTGATTTATCGATTTTATTGTTTTGTTGAGTTAAAATTGCGACAAATAATTTGTAAAAGGATTTTTATACGCGAATTTGATTTATAGTTAGTTTAATTAATTTTAAACTAATTAATTTTATTTTATTTAAAAATCCTAATTTTTGGTATTATTTTGTGTACGCAGAAGCACGTGGGTGGCAGAGAAGGAAGAAAAGGAAGAAAGAGGAAGTAAATAAAATTCTAGGTATAAAAGGAATGAAATAAAGAAAGTGGGAGGACTAATCTGCAAAAAGTGCAAACCCTAACTCCTTCTCGTTCTCTATATATACAAAGCAAAGAAGAGAGAAGAAAGTAGGAGGTGACGGCTCATTATTCAAACAAAAAAAATATATATATAGATTAATAAACAGAGAGAGAGATTCCTGAGTCCTCTCAATCTCTGTTTCTCTCTTTTGACGCACAGCCCAAGACAAGAAGAAGACGCGCGGACTCCCATGCGCTACCAGTGCACACCTGGCGGGACCCACGCGCTACAGGACGAAACGAAGACAGCCTCTTGGTGCTGACTCGGCGTGCGGCTCAGACACCACGCTGACGTGGCTGATGTGACACCTGGCTTCTGATTGACGCGCGGGTGACAGACGTGACTGACGTGACGTGGCCTGGCGCACGGAACCCGATGCTGCTGTTTCCTTCGATCTGACGCACGACTCTGGATTTGGGACACGCGGCCTGACAACGGCAGTGTGACAGACTGATACGTTGATTGACGGCGCGTGACAGCAACACTTTTAGCTCCGACTTTTGAGACAGAAAAGGGGTTTGAATTAAATTTTGTATTTTTTTTGAATCTTTTCTTCTCTATATTTTTGATGCAATCCCAAACAAATATGAACTGAATTTATTGTTCTAGAGGCTAAGGTGTAGCCAAGTTTTGTAGAACACAAATTTTAAATTCCTTATTATCACTCTATTTTTCCTGGTTGTGTTTTAATTTTTATTCTTTATGCATACAACATGGTGGATAGACATTTGTATGATTTTTCAAATCATAAAGAGACCGAACAGGTAATTTGTGATTAATAAAAATTAAGACCGTATATTGGAGGACGTGACCGTTAAGAAATCTAATTTCTCAATTAATAATTTGGTGGATAGACGAATGATTAATTGAGAATAATTTTTAGACTACGTTGATAGAGTGGTTAATATCTTTAGGATTTTGGTCGACAATTGGGAAAGATAATATTTTTATTTATAAGGAATAATAATTTGTGTGTGTGATAAACGAGGTGAACCAAGAGCCCTAGAACTAATTTTAACATTAAATAAAGTACAAGTGCTTCATAGTTTCACAGCCCTCTCCTTCTTCACTAATTTAGTTAGATAATTAGATTAAGTTAATTTAGTTGTTTTATCCTATAAAATTCGATCTTCCAAATAGTGATTCATCTAGCGATATCGGTACTCAGTAAAATATCTAGTCCCTGTGGGTTCGACACTCTACTCATCTATCTATATTACTTGTGCGATTTTGTCCACTTGCAAATATCGACATCAGAGGGTTGACGAGATAAGCCTTCAGCTAGTCGAACGAATCCTGTTGCTATTGACCCCATTCGAAACCTTTAGCCCCCCTGAGGGCCTTGAAGAAGGGGAGGCACTTCTCCCCGGACTTCGAGAGGAAATGCCCTATAGCGGCTAGGCGGCCTGTTATCCTCTGAACTTCCTTAACGTTCTTGGGAGGGGCCATGTCTAATATGGCCTTGATTTTCTCAGGTTTAGCTTCGATTCCTCGTTGGCTGACCACGAAGCCGAGGAACTTTCCTGACGAGACTCCGAACGCACACTTGTTCGGATTGAGCCTCATGTTGTGCTTTCTCAGTACATCGAACGCCTCCTGTAGGTCGGTCACATGATTGGCCCCTCGGATGCTTTTTACAAGCCTGTCGTCAACATATACCTCCATATTCCGGCCGATTTGAGCTTGAAAAACCTTTTTGACGAGGCACTGATATGTGGCACCTGCATTCTTCAGACCGAAGGGCATAACCCTGTAGCAGTAGAGGCCCTGGTCGGTTACGAATGAGATCTTCGGGATATCCGGGGGAAACATACGAATCTGGTTGTAGCCTGAGAAGGCGTCCATGAAGCTGAGGAGTTCATGGCCCGAAGTGGCGTCAATCAAAGTATCGATAGTTGGAAGAGGGAAGGGGTCTTTGGGGCAAGCTTTGTTGAGATCGGTAAAATCGATACAAATCCTCCAGGTCCCATTGGACTTCTTCACCATTACTACATTCGAGAGCCATTCGGGATAGTTTACCTCTTGTATGAACCGGGCCTTCAAGAGCTTGTCCACCTCCTCTTTTATAGCTAGCTGGCGCTCGGGGGCGAACTTGCGCCTCTTCTGCTGGATCGGTTTGGACCCCGGAGCAACACTGAATTGGTGGACCAAGAGCTCTTCGGAAATTCCGGGCATGTCTGCAGCTGACCAAGCAAAGAGGTCTTGGTTCCTTCGGATGCACTGGACTATGTCGGAGCATAGGACGGTTGGGAGGGTCTTGCTAACAAAGAACTTTCGGCTTGGGTCCTGCTCAAAGAAGAGCACTTCCTCTAACTCATCCACCGGCTCGGACGTTGGTCGGGCAGCATCTTGGGGGATTTCCAGAGTTTCGAGGGAGAGGACTGGACCGAGGGTAGAGGTCATGTAGCACTTACGAGCCGTTTCCTATTGCCTTTTACTTCCCCTACTCCTGCTCGGGTGAGGAATTTTATCTTGAGGTGATAGGCAGAAGGGACGGCTTCAAGGGCAGCTAGGCTGGGCCGACCCAAAATGACATTGTAAGCTGCAGGGACATCCACGACCATAAAATCCATCCACTCCGTTCGGGTAGTAGGAGTTTTGCCAGCGGTTATGTCGAGGGTGATCACCCCTTCAATAGTCACTGGCACTCCCGTGAACCCATGGAGTGTATAGCCGGCGAGCTTGAGTCTGTCTTGGGACAGTTTGAGGCCTTTGAAAGCGGCGAGGAAGAGGATGTTAACAGAGCTTCAATTGTCCACCAGGATCCTCTCCACATTAAAGTTCGCCATATGGAGATTGATGACGAGTGCGTCACAATGGGTGGTGCGGACACCTTCAAGATCTTCATCTGAGAATGTGATGGGCACTCCGAGGCCTTTAGGAGGAGGGGTAGTGCGAACCGAATTGACTTCCCTTATGAACGCCTTTCGAGAGGAGTTTGAGGAGCCCCCCATTGGGCCCCCATGAATGAGGTGTAGGACACACTCCTCTTCGAAGTCGGGCGTTTCATCGCGTTCAGGACGCATGTTAGCCCCCCGAGGCGGGGGAGGAGGATCGGTTCGGTCCTTTCTCACAAACATGTTTAGCTGATCCCTCTGGATGAGGGCTTCTATCTCGTTCTTTAAGGCCCGACAATCATTGGTATCGTGGCCATGGTCCCGGTGATAGCGGCACCACTTCTCTTTATCCCTCTTCTTGTCGGGGGTGTTCATTTTTGGTGCAGGAGGTATCACCCCCTCCTTCTCAACTTCAATGAGAATTGTGGAGATGTTGGCATTAAGGGGAGTAAATTTTTCAAATCTGGGAGGAGGTCGGCGCTGGCCGCCATTATCCTTCTGGAGCTTCTTGGCCCCTTCCTCTTCTGTTCCCTTTCTCTTAGACCCAGAGGAAGACCTCTCCAAGTTGGGGCGGTGCTCAGCTTCTTCGACCCGAATATACTTTTCGCTACGGAGGAGGAGGTCAGAGAAGTTCTGTGGGGGCTTCTTGGCGAGGGAGGAGCGGAGGTTGGAGTTGAGGACATTGGATTGAAATGCAGCTGCAGCGACTGACTGGTCGAGGGATGCTATGGACCTGGCTTCCGCTGTGAACCTTTTCACATAGTTTCTCAGCTTCTCACCCTTCTTTTGGTTGAGGTAAAGTAGCGAAATGCTGGTCTTCTTAGTTCGGCGGCTACTTACGAAGTGGGTGACGAAAAGGGTCTCGAATTGCTCGAAGGAGAATATTAAGGATGGGGCAAGGCGAGAGTACCATTCTCGAGCCGGACCCTTGAGAGTTGTGGGGAAGTTCTTGCATAGCAAAGCATCGGAATCTTGATGGATGAGCATGAGGTTCTTGAAGCTTTCGATGTGATTAACGGGGTCAGTCTCCCCGGAGTAAGTCTCGAATTGAGGAGGTTTAAAGCCAATTGGTACCGGGGCCTCCATTATGGTTCCGAAAAAAGGAGGTCGACTAGGGCGAAGGGTCCTTCTTCTAAGCTCTTCTTCTCGGTCTAACTGACCCAAGCGTCTCTCCATTTCATGGAGACAGCGGTAGACAGCGTCATCCCTTCGACGGTAATCAACTGAGCCTCTAGACTCGTCTTCGTATGAGGGAGAGCGGGGGCTACGACGACGGTAGCTCCTGGAGCGGCGAGGACTTGGCATGTGCCGGGGGGTTGCTAGGAGCTGGGGGAGGAGTTAGGGACCGTCGGCGAGGACTTCGGACCGGAGGAGGAGTGGGAATCCTTGGAGCATTGGTGTTGTTGGGACGGAGATTGAGAGCTTGTAGGATGGTCGCTTGGAACTGTTGGAACTCGGCACGGGTGATGGGTGCCTCATCGTTCCTTTGATGTTGCCGACCGGCAGGGGAATGGGGTCTTCTCCTGTGATGCTCGGGGGACTCTCTCCGACCCCTTCGGGTAGGGGACCTTCTGTAGTATCGGCGGTGAGGAGATCGCTCATCTGGACGTTGTTGGCGGGAGGCTCCCTCTCGGGCCCGCTTTTCATCCACACGGCGGTGAAGATCCTCATCCTTCTACCGATTGAGGATGGTGTTGCGAAGGTCGGAAGCTCGGGGATTGTGGGAGGCCATAGAATCCGAAGAGGCATTGTGGATGGAGACGTGGTTCTGATGGAGAGGTTGTTTCTGCGGGTTGGGATGCGAGACCCCTGCACCGGCATTTTGAGGATCGGGGGGACCCTTAGGAGGTTGTTGATTCTGGGGAAGGGGTTGGTCCTGTTGGAGAGGGTCCTCGGCTTGAGGCGGAAGTTGCCCCTGCTGCTGATTGGGTTGAATAGGGACTTCCTGTTGCTGATCAGGGTTGGGTCCTCGGTTGGACCCTCTGGATCTTGCTTTCCTAGGAGGCATGGCTGGAGAAGATCTGACCAACGGGAAGAAGGGAGGCTGCTATTCGTTTGTTCCCACAGACGGCGCCAATTTGTTACCGCTAAATCTGGTGTGGGGGCAAACAGATAGTATTTGTGGATTCTTGGGTAACTTTGAATAACAAACCTGTTACCTGTTCCGCCAGAGTTTGACCGTTGCTCCCGCCGTTCACCTACAAAAAGTGCGAGACACTGGGGTTGTTCCCGGCGACACACCCTCCGACGCTCAAGTCAGTAATCAGAAGTGATTATGAAAGAGCGTAAAACTGGCAAAAGATTGATTACCTCTTAATGGAGATGGATGGGGGGTATTTATAGGCGCCGCTGGGGTCAGATTAGGAATGTAATCCCTGTGGTTAGAAAAGGAATGCAATCCCTAATCCCCAGTGAAATGATAGATATGAATCAGGGCCGTTGATTAGGATTAATCAGAAATCCTAATTCTATTCTTTCTGGACCGGGTTTGCTACGGGTTGAAACCTGCACCCAGTTGAAGTAGATCCGTTCGCGGGTTATTGGGTTTTTTGGGGAAAAGACCCAGGACCCGATTCAGACCTATTGGTAGGTGAAATTACCATTTTACCCCCAGGCTTTAAGATTCGTTCCCGATTTGGATGGTTCCGATTTAACCCCATTTTTAGCCATATCATCAACTTATCCACAATTGTCTCAAATCTTATCTTAATACTACTCGTATTACTTTCATTCATTCTTAATCCTCACTAGAAATAGTCCTTTTTTCAGGAGCAAAATCATCAACCTCTTTAACAACTCAAACACATATAACAAATTCATATCTCAACCCAAACCAAGTATGTCTTAAATCAAATGAGTGTATAATCACATCAAAAGGAATCAAATTCACATGAATAATTTACTCTTCTAAAAAAAATAAAGCTCATCTCCTTTAATAATTTATTCTTGTCAAGACTCAATTTCTATCTCATTCTTTTCTTCTTTAAATTCTCAATAAGCATAAAAATTTGTACAACTAATTTTAATAAGTTCTAAATCCTTTTATACAAATACTGGGATTTTCTCTACTTTTTTATTTGCATTTTTTAGTCTATTTTGATCTAAACAAAACCAAAAAAATATTGAAGCCAACCAATTTCGAACCAAGGCCCCCCCGCTGGCTACAGTAGAGCACCCAAAGCCCAACCCTCTAACCATTAAGTCCAAGTGGACTTGGTGTTCAAAGGGGCAACCGAAACCCCCATATACCCACAATCCACTGTTGGATTTTAAAAAAACTGAAAGTAAAAGAAAAGGGTTTGCCGAGTTTCGAACTCGTGACCCCAAGCAAGGGCGCGCTACAGTGATAGTTTTAAAGAGCCTCCGATAACCAAGAATTCCATGTGACGTTTCTGATACAGAGTTATACTAATCTGCTTTTGTTCAAACTTTCTGTTATTCTATTATCTTCAAAACTCGATTTTTCTCTTGATCTAATCTTTCATTAAATTATAATTTGTTCATCTATACTGAGTTTACTTTCTCACAGTAACTCATAATTTTATAATGCATGAAAAAAATAAAACAAACTTTAAAATTATTACAGGAATTTGCATTTATTCAATTCAATTAAAAGTAGCACACTACATCTTTTGCAATCAAATGAGTTTAATAGCATCAAATTTACTTTATGAAAATTCATTTGTTTATCAAAAGAAAATTTTCTCAACAATTGTTCATGCAATCACCCATCTCTACATTCATGTATACTAGTTCATGACAATTACACCAATTATTTCTTTTTCTCATTACCAACTAGCATGATGTTAATTAATTTACCAAACATAACATGATTTACTATTATTCACACTACATCCCATAGTAGAGGTTTGTTATACTTCAGCACATCAAAATTTCTGTACTACTCATTCATTATTATTAGCATGCATTGTTCTAAAATTAGAAAATATGAGAACACCGACCTCTAATGAAGGTTGAACATAAGTGGAAGCACAACTCCTAGCTCCTAGCAAATCCTTGTTCTCCTAGTAAGAACTCCTCCTAGCAAGAATTTCTCCAAGCAAGAACTCCTCCAAGTAAGAACACTCTACACTCTTTCTTTTTCTTTCTCTTATTTAGTTTACTTTTGGTGTAAAGAGTGAAGGAGAATGGGGTGTTATTTATAGGACAATGTTAGGGTCTAATTTGCAAACTTCTCAACCTAATAACTCCTCATTTAAACTCTCTACCTCTTCATTTTCTTAACTCCTCCCTCAAACTCCCCAATTACCCTAACTCCCAAACTCCCACCTCTTCCCCTCCCTACTAGCCCAAACCGGCCACTCCTAGGTCCAACCGGCCAACCCCTATGTGCACAAATGTACACATGAACAAACCAACATAAATACAATTTTTTATAGTTCTAAATGTGTACTAAAATTTATAACTTGTCATGTATTAGTCCATACTTAATTTAAACTAGGTTTTAATTGATGTGCTTGATTCATGGGCTCTATTTTTATTCAACTAATTAATTTGTCTAGTGGACTAAAATTCTTTTTTAGGTCCATGGGTCAAAAGGAGGCTAATTAAAAAAACTTGTGCATGCTAAAAATAGATAATGAGAGTAATAAAATGAAAATAAGAATTAGCACGTCCATCATACGTGCAAAAATAAAAAATATAATTTTTTAATAAAAATAAAATTGTGGGGTGTTACAAAAACAATCCGCTGGGCATAGTCGCGTACCGTATTCCATATTCTTTTGGGAAGCGGGGGGTGACACCTGTACCTATAGGTCTGCAATCCAGTACCTATTTGAGTGGGGACGTTATTACATATACTGATGCTAAATGCTGATTATAAGCAGCAGAATCTCAACTTAAACAAATAGAATGATGAAAAGAGAAACGTGTTTAAATAATTGATGTGTCAGTGTATGCTATGACTTAGACTCTAATGCAAGATTAACTAATGCAAAGATGCACTTATTCTAATGCAAGCGAGACTCTGGACAGTATGCAGCCCATAAATACGTACGCCTATATCAAGTCGTTTCTTCATATTTAGGAATTTGAACCCGCGCCATGAATTCTACTATTGTACTCAACCTGTTCCTGACAGATACAACGTGACTGATGACGTTGCCTTGGACGGTCTAATCCCGCCAATGCAGTACCAACGTGACTGATAAGGTGACCTGACTTAAAATGCCAGACAAACCCAGAGTTACCGCTTCACAGGATAGCTCAAAGCATTCCCTGTGGCGCCCTTGACTCATAGACTAGTAGTCAATGGCCAGTTCGTTTCTCCCTGACATAGAACATGATGGAATTCTGGGGTCCATCACCTACTTCCGATGGGAGAACTTATCCCGTTCTTATCATGGTACTTCAGAAATTAACAGCCGAGATACGGATCTCATACTCCAAACTCGTGAGAAAGCACTGTAACACCCCGAATTCCAAATACAACTGAATTCGAGATTCCACAGGATCTTTACACTTCTTTCGTACAATTTTACAAGGAATTTAAAACTTTTCACTTTACATCAGATGTTACAAGAAATCTTTACACTTTACAGCGGAAGCAAAATTACAACATTTATATAAATGAAAGTACAACAACATTTGAATAATCTCTAAGCATCAGTTCTTCTTTAATTTTTATCAGCCATTTATCCTGCATACAAAACTATGGGTATGTCAGTTTATTCAACCGACGAATATTATACACGGCCATCCTCTCTATGCCGGAAACAGTATAATGATTTTCCATACTTAACAAACACAAACTTGTTCACAAATCAAACTAAGGGGAATATCCTATTGATGTCGTGTTGTGATTGTGCACTTAGTCCTTAATGCAGTTATTTATATTACATGACACTAATGCGCACTTGTTCGGATTCTATGAATCCCATACTACATAGGTCCGAGGGCAAGCCTCTTAATCGTTCTTCATCTTTTAGGGTTCAATCCCTCGTCATGACTTACTTTACTACTGTAACTACGGTAAGTATCATAGATGTTCTATGAGTAACGAGCTCATATACAGAAAAACTGGAGGGGAATCCCACATCATGTCACGACGCATTGTGAAGACAACCTATGGACAATTCGGCCTTCTTCAGGGCACACGATCCTCTCGCAGTCACCAAACACACAACAAGCGTCGCCAAGATCCCGATAATTTCGGATTAGTGCCCACGTCATGTCACGACGCATCGAGAAGACAAACTGTGAATCACACCCACATCGTAGACTCGAGACCCTCATACTTGTGTTTTTCTCTCACTTTCATTACCTCTTCACTATGTACTAATTATTAATTTAATGAAATCATGAACAAAATTAATCTCTTAGAGTCAGCACCCTCACTAATACCGGTCTTATTTCTTTCATTTCTCAATGACCCAAACTTTGTCTTTTCAATTTCATTTATCATATCTCATTACTTTCAATTGCCGGTGTGAGTCTTGGCTACACCCTAATTTTCAATTTCAATTCACAAGTCACACATTTGAGTTGTCATACTCAAGAAATTTCTCTTTTCCAATTACATGATTTCCAATCTTTTCATGAGTCAATTATCATACATGGAGTTCAATTATAAATCATGCATTCCATAACCAATATTTATTTCCACATTAAAATCATACTACGAAAATATCTAGTCAAGAGAATATTCACAAAATCACCATTGTCATGCTATTCTTTTAACATAATAACCCATACAAAAACTCACATTTATATTTTCTTTCCATCAATTTTCATTTTTTAATACTCATCTTAATCACTTCGTGAAATCACACATTTTTATGAAATTATAAAGGCAAGAAACCATAGTTTCGAATACAATTTTACCTCAAAAATACACTTTATTTTAGTCCAATAACTCCCAATTAATTTTCATAGGTTGTATATGATTTTTGAATAATAACGGTATTTTTTCAGAATTTTTATACATCAAGAAAACTCCCAAAAATCAAATTGTCAAAAAATTATATTCTGGCTACACCCAGAATCGAACCTGCAACCTTTAAGAAGACAGCCGCACGCGCTAGCCGACTGGCCGAAGGCGCTCAGCGATATGAAAAGGGAGATAGAGAGTTATATACTCTCTGTTCGGTGATTGGTAATTTTTTTTAAACTGCGCACAAAAAGAAAGGTGGACACAGATATCGAACCAGCGACCACAGAGCCACACGCCGCGCTACAGTAGCGCCAGAAGGCTCACCGACCACTTGAGCTATGAGCTCAAGTTGTCACATACACAACTCGAATTCTATTTAACTCGGTTCTCTGTTTTTTTAAAACATTTCGATGTTCAAAAAAGCCTTATCTTTATTTTGCTTGTACCAAAAGCCATGTAAAACTCCAGAATGTATATTCTAACTTAGTTTAACACCCCAGTATTTTTAAAATAATTTTTTTAGTAATTTAATACACATTTCTCAAAGAATAATTTAAATTCCATACTACTCTTTCCATAATTCAATTTGACATTTCTCAACACAACTTGGTATTAAAAATTTACATTATAAATATAATTCCCTGTTTTCCCCTCTTTGATAAACCCAAATGCATAAGACAATCTTATTCATATGAACCAATATCACGATAGTCCTTTTAGCACATAAAACAATAATTTCATCTACTAGAATTTCGTACTCAATTTTGACGCTATCAACAATCTCAATTCAATATTTCCATAACTACAAGCAATTTGCACACATTATTAAGATTCAAGACAAGTTAACATACAATCTATCAAGCATTAATTTAATCAACTAGCAAGTCCTTTTTCAAATTAATTGTACTCTTATTAGTTTCTTTCATGCATCATTATTTCAACACTACTAGCATGGCATCTAAATTAGAAGTATAGAAAACTACCCACCTAATTTGGAGAGAAATCATACAACAACTCCTAAACGAAAGAGCCCTTCTCCTCCTAGATTGAGTTTGCCCAAACAAGTGCTCCTCCTCCTTGCTCCTAGTGCAACCCGAGAACTCCAAGTTGATGTAGCCGGCCTCCTAGCCTGCAAGCACACACACTCTCAATCTCTCAATCTTTTACTCTCACTTCCTACTAACAATTGTATTCTTTCACTATAGGTTTGGATAATAAAATGTGTAATGATAACTAGGCTGGGGGGGGGGGGGGGGTATTTATACAAAATTTTGGGACAAATAGAAGGCTAGGATTGATCTAGGAGTTAAGAAAGGGGAAGTTGTAGTAACCAACCATGACTACAAAAACTACCTCCCACAACTCCACTTCCTTTCCTTTTCCCTCCTAATCCCATCCGGCCTAACAAGAAAAAGTGCACAAACACGTGCTAGTGCAATGCACGTGTTTGTATAGTCCCCCATTTTAAAAAGTTGTACATTTATTTATAAAAATCTATAAAAATTTGTCTACACTACAAGTTGTAATAAAAAGAGAAATTAAATTCATGGGCCTTTATTTAATGGACCAAATTAGCTATATTCAAAATAAATTAAGTTGGGCTCAAAATAAAAGAGTACTTATGTTTGTTAAAAAATAGGCTTAAATAAAAACAGTAGAAAAGACATATATATATATATATATATATGTATACTCATTTGTTTATGTAATGAAAATAATTATAAAAATTTTATATCACAAAATTGCACGTGCACAAAACGTACAAATTAATAACACAAAATAATAATTCTCATAAATAGAAATCAGGGTATTACAACACTCCCTTCTTAGAATAGTTCCGTCCCCGAAACTACAGTCAAGAGCGAGAAACAAAACACAAACAACAAGCAAAAGAAAGAAACAAAATACAAATCAAGCAAAAAGCTCAGGATAATCCATCAACATCTTCTCCTCAGACTCCCAAGTAGCCTCTTCAACCAAATAGTTTCTCTAGACTACCATAACCATCGGTATCGTCTTATTCCTCAAGACTTTCTCTCGACGATCAACAATCTCGACAGGAGACTCGATGTAATTGAGATCCAATCGCAAACCTACCGGCACTTTAGGCAAATGATGACTCGGATCTGAAATATAACCTCTTAGCATAGACACATGAAAGACATTGTGCACCTGAAATAACTCTTTCGATAACTCAAGCCAGTAAGTAGTTTTTCCGATCCTTTTCAATATCTTATACGGGCTTATAAACCTTGGGGCTAACTTCCCGCCTTTGCCAAATCGAATCACACCTTTGTTGGGCGATACTTTCAGAAAGATGAAGTCACCTTCCTCAAACTCAAGGTCCCATCTCCGGTTGTCTGCATAGCTCTTCTGCCTGCTCTGAGCCTCTACCAACCTCTTCCTGATCAGATCAATCTTCTCAGAGGTTTGCTGCACAAGCTCAGGCCCAAACAACTGACCCTTCCCCAACTTCAAACCAACAAACAGGTGTTCTGCACTTCCTACCATACAAAGCTTCGTACGGCGCCATCCCAATACTGGCCTGAAAACTGTTGTTGTAGGCAAACTCTACCAAAGCTAGATGCCTTTCCCAACTGCCTCCAAAGTCAAGTATACAACACCAAAGCATATCCTCAAGAATACGGTTGACTCTCTCGGTCTGCCCATCGGTTTGCGGATGTAAAACAGTGCTGAAATCCGTCTTAGTGCCCAAAGCTGTCTGAAGCCTCCTCCAGAAATGCGAAGTAAACCGCGCATCTCGATCAGACACAATAGTTTACGGAACACCATGGAGCCTAACGATCTCGCCAACATACAATTCAGCTAACTTGTCCATCGAAGCAGTGAGTTTCATCGCCAAGAAGTGAGCGGACTTGGTTAGTCGATCGACTATAACCCAAATCGCATCATTGCCTTTAGTACTCTGGGGCAATCCCGTAATGAAATTCATACTGATATTATCCCACTTCCATTCCGGAATAGGTAACGACTGTAATAGACCTCCGGGTCTCTGATTCTCGGCTTTGACTTGTTGACAAATCTCACACTTCGCCACAAATTCAGCCACATCCCGCTTCAAACCTGACCATCAGAAATGATGTTTGATGTCTTTGTACATCTTAGTACTCCCAGGATGTACCGACAAAAGAGTAGCATGTGCCTCCTGAATAATACTCTCTTTCAGGTCCGCCTGATCCGGAAAACACAGTCTATCTCCGAACCATAGCACTCCATCCCTAATTTGAAATCTGGGCAACCTGCCAGCACCAACTTGCTCCTTCATCTCCAAGATATCAGTATCAACCTCCTGACTTGTAATAATCCTTCCATTCAGTGTAGGTTGAAGCCTCAGCTGAGCTAAGGATGCTCCCAATCCTTACAAGACAACTTCAATACTGGCTCGATCCAATTCCTCTGTCAGCTGCCTCTGAGTTGTAATCAAACTCGCCAGACTACTCTTGCGACTAAGTGCATCAGCAACAACATTAGCCTTCCCAGGATGATACTTGATCTCAGGTCACATGTCCTCAAGCACTTCCAACCATCTCCGCTGCCTCAGATTCAGATCCTTCTACTGGTATATGTACTTCAAACTCTTGTGGTCCATGTACATGTTCAATTTCTCACCATATACGTAGTGTCTCCATTGCTTCAAGGTGAAGATAATCGCAGCCAACTCCAGATCATGAGTCGGATAATTCTTCTCACGTGTTCGCAGTTGCCTAGAACCATAAGCGATCGCTCTTCCTTCTTGCATCAAGACACAACCAAGCCCACGATGTGAAGCATCACTGTAAACATCATACTCAACATCTGCTCTAGGCAAAGCCAAAATAGGTGCAGTAGTCAGCTTCTCTTTCAACCCTTGAAAGCTTGCCTCACATTGCTCAATCCACTTGAAGTCCACATTCTTCTTGGTCAAACCTGTGAGCGGCACGGCTAACTGAGCATAACCTTGAATGAATCTCCTGTAGTATCCAGTCAATCCAAGAAAACTCCTAACTTCCTTCACTGTAGTAGACCTTGCCCAATCTCTCACTGCCTTTCTCTTCTGAGGATCAGTTGCCACTCCCTCCTTAGAAAGGATGTGACCTAGGAATGCCACTTCAGATTTTCAGAAATCGCACTAGGACAGCTTGGCATACAACTCCTGCTCTTCCAGCTTCCTCAAAATTGCTGCCAGATGCTTGGTGTGCTCCTCCTCTGATTTAGAGTACACGAGAATATCGTCAATAAACACCACGATGAAAGAATCAATGAACGGCCTCAGAACTCTGTTCATCATGTCCATGAAGATTGCGGGTGCATTCGTCACTCCAAATGGCATAACTAAGAATTCGTAATGTCCATGTCGAGTTCTAAATGCAGTTTTGTGCACATCTTCAGCTTTCACTCGAACTTGATGATATCCTGATCGAAGATCTATTTTGGAGAAAACAGCAGGTCCTTGTAGAAGATCGAACAAGTCATCAATTCGGGAAATAGGATACTTATTCTGAACAGTGACCTTATTCAACTCTCGGTAATCGATACACATCTTCATCGATCCAACCTTCTTCTTTACCAAAAGCACTAGTGCTCCCCAAGGCGAAGCACTAGGTTGAATAAAGCCTTTCTCCAACAGTTCCTCAATCTGCCGTTTCACCTCATCCTGCTCCACAGGACCCATCCTATACGGTGCCTTAGAAATGGGTGCACTTCTCGGTTGAATAGGGATGCTAAACTCTACATCACGTTGCGGGGGTAACCCGGGCAAATCATCCAAGAATACAGTCGGATAGTCCCGAACCACAAGAATCCTCTGCACTTTCACAGGAATCTCTTCCTTGCCGATAGCTACCACCAGCCTGGAACACTTCTTCTTCCCTTGGAAAGTGACTTCAGGTCCACCTAGAGCCTTCACTGTTACTGTCTTAGTCTTGCACTCGATGCTTGCACTGTACACCGACATCCAATCAATGCCAATGATAACATCGACCCCCAAGATAGTCAGCTCGATTAGATCAATCCTGAAGATTCTGTCCCCAATTTCAATCTCACAATCCGCATAGTACCGATCAGTGGTTAAAGTCTCCCCTGATGAAGTAGCTACTGCTAAGATCTTGCCTGGAAAAATCTTCGGTTCAACTCCCAACACTTTAGCAAATTTAGGAGACACAAAAGTATGAGAGGATCCAGTATCCAACAAAACAACAGCTTTCATTCCATTCAAATAAAGTTCTCCTGTTACATAATATACACTCATTACGTAACAGTTCACTAAATAAGGGAAAAAAGAAACAACAAAAACCTCTAAACATCCGCCCTCGTACCAGTGATGACATGATCCACCTCATCAGCATCAGCTTCCGTCAAGGCAAATACTCACCCTTGCTGGTACGGCTTCTTCCCAATCTGGTGCATTGGTACATTGCGATTAACATTCCGTGGTTTGGGGCATTGAGATTGGTAATGTCCCGCCTCACCGCAGTTGTAGCAATTTACTGCAGGAGGTCTCACAAAATTATTTTTCGGGTCCTCCAACCACACTGATAGCATTCGCCCTTGTCGGTTTGAACCTTTGTGCCGATGGTTGTCCCTTGAAATTTTCAGAATTTGCAGGCCTCTTCCCAACCTGCCAGTTGTTCCTCCGATTCTGAACAACATGAAACTGCTCCATGTCTGCTTTCGTGGCTGTCGTGCGCTTGACCAGCTTGTCAAACCTCCTGATACCGAGGGGTATCATCCTGGATCTCAGGCCTGGCCTCAACCCATGCTTGAACTTACGAGCCTTCTTCGCCTCATCCATCACCAATTTGGGAGCATACCTTGAGAGCTAACTAAATTTGGTATCATACTCCCTTACTGACATGCCACCTTGTTGAAGCGACAGAAACTCCATGGCCTTCTTCTCCTGGACGTCTGAAGGAAAATAATGACTACGGAATTCTTCCAAAAATTCCTCCCAGCCAAGAACCAAGCCTCTCATCGTCCGCTTCATCGACTGCCACCACACAGCCGCATCCTTCTCGAATTGCAGAGCCGCCAACTTCACCTTGCTGCCCTCTGGAGTCTCCAAAACTTCGAAGATAGTCTCTACTTGCCGGATCCAATTGTCTGCCGTGTCAGGGTCTGACTTCCCTTCAAACACCAGTGGTTTCATCCGTTAAAATGATTCCACGAGTTAGATTGCTTCGGGTACCTGGATTCGCAAGGCACCCTTCCCTGATACTGATTCATGGCAACGGCATTGAGTGTCTGATAGACCCTCGCTAGCTCCATTTTCAAGTCCAGACCTTCACCATTTCGAGCTCATCTTCCAGCCATATTCTGATGCAAAAGATCCATTAAGTTCGAAGTATAAAAATGAACTTTTAAGTCAACATTTCCCATTCATTAAATTTCAAACTTTATACATTCGAATTTAAAACATTTCTGACATCAAAATGAAAGCAGTAGATGATACAACGGTCTAACTCCTACGGTTCTTCTTGGCTTTACGAAGCTCTCCCCGTAGTTCTTCCACTTCCTCCTTCAGTACATCGGTCATGTTTTTCCTCTTCTCGAGTTCCCATACACGATGACTGAGAACAGCAAAATCATCCTTGCGCTTTGCCAACTGAGCCTCCAATCGTCCGACTCTCTCCCGCAAAGTCTCTACCTGCCTCTGAAGAGACATCACAAGACTACTCGGAACTGGTTCTTCTTCGTCAGAAGAATCATCAGATGAATCCGGAGGTGGAGTGATCTCTCGGGACTCAGGCCATTCCTCTCCGTCGGAGTCTGCTTGTCCCTGGGTAGTACTCTTCCTCAGAATCTGCTTGTCCAGGATAGTAATCTTCCTCTATGATATGCCAATTGTCGTCTCCAGCAGGGTCGAAGTGATCAGCCATCTTAGAAAAAGGGGTAGATGCATAAATCTTAGAGCAACACAAATATAGGTGACTTAAATTTAAATCTTTAGAGTCAACACACACTCTAATGTCCACTTCTAGGGTGCCGTTCCTTATAAACTTGTACTATTTGTGAAGCTTGGCTCTGATACCACTCCGTAACACCCCGAATTCCAAATACAACTGAATTCGAGATTCCACAGGATCTTTACACTTCTTTCGTACAATTTTACAAGGAATTTAAAACTTTTCACTTTATATCAGATTTTACAAGAAACCTTTACACTTTACAGCTGAAGCAAAATTACAACATTTATATAAATGAAAGTACAACAACATTTGAATAATCTCTAAGCATCAGTTCTTCTTTAATCTTTATCATGCCATTTATCCTGCATACAAAACTATGGGTACGTCAGTTTATTCAACCGACGAATATTATACATGGCCATCCTCTCTATGCCGGAAACAGTATAATAATTTTTCATACTTAACAAACACAAACTTGTTCACAAATCAAACTAAGGGGAATATCCTATTGATGTCGTGTTGTTATTGTGCACTTAGTCCTTAATGCAGTTATTTATATTACAAGACACTAATGCGCACTTGTTCGGATTCTATGCATCCCATACTACATAGGTCCGAGGGCAAGCCTCTTAATCGTTCTTCATCTTGTAGGATTCAATCCCTCGTCATGACTTACTCTACTACTGTAACAACGGTAAGTATCCAAGTTGTTCTATGAGTAATGAGCTCATGTACAGAAAAACTAGAGGGGAATCCCACGTCATGTCACGACGCATCGTGAAGACAACCTATGGACAATTCATCCTCCTTCATGGCACACGATCCTCTCGCAGTCACCAAACACCCCACAAGCGTCGCCAAGATCCCGATAATTCCGGATTAGTGCCCACGTCATGTCACGACGCATCGAGAAGACAAACTGTGAATCACACCCACATCATAGACTCGAGACCCTCATACTTGTGTTTTTCTCTCACTTTCATTACCTCTTCACTATGTACTAATTCTTAATTTAATGAAATTATGAACAAAATCAATCTCTTAGAGTCAGCACTCTCACTAATACCGGTCTTATTTCTTTCATTTCTCAATGACCCAAACTTGGTCTTTTCAATTTCATTTATCATATCTCATTACATTAAATTGCCGGTGTGAGTCTTGGCTACACCCTAATTTTCAATTTCAATTCACAATTCACATATTTGAGTTGTCATACTCAAGAAATTTTTCTTTTCCAATTACATGATTTCCAATCTTTTCATGAGTCAATTATCATACATGGAGTTCAATTATAAATCATGCATTCCATAACCAAGATTTATTTCCACATTAAAATCATACTACGAATATATCTAGTCAAGTGAATATTCACAAAATCACCATTGTCATGCTATTCTTTTAACATAATAACCCTTACAAAAACTCACATTTATATTTTCTTTCCATCAATTTTCATTTTTTAATACTCATCTTAATCACCTCGTGAAATCACACATTTTTATGAAATTATAAAGGTAAGAAACCATAGTTTCGAATACAATTTAACCTCAAAAATATACTTTATTTTAGTCCAATAACTCCCAATTAATTTTCATAGGTTGTATGTAATTTTTGAATAATAACGGCATTTTTTCAAAAATTTTATACAACAAGAAAACTCCCAAAAATCAAATTGTCAAAAAAATATATTCTGGCTACACCCAGAATCGAACCTGCAACCTTTAAGAAGACACCCGCACGCACTAGCCGACTGGCCGAAGGCTCTCAGCAATATGAATAGGGAGACAGAGAGTTATATACTCTCTGTTCGGTGAATTGTATTTTTTTTTAAACCGCACATAAAAAGGAAGGTGGACACAGGTATCGAACCAGCGACCACAGAGCCACACGCAGCGCTACAGTAGCGCTAGAAGGCTCACCGACCACTTGAGCTATGAGCTCAAGTTGTCACATACACAACTCGAATTCTATTTAACTCGGTTCTCCACAACTCGAATTCTATTTAACTCGGTTCTCTGTTTTATTAAGACATTTCGATGTTCAAAAAAGCCTTATCTTTATTTTTCTTGCACCAAAAGCCATGTAAAACTCCAGAATGTATATTCTAACTTAGTTTAACACCCCAGTATTTTTAAAATAATTTTTTTAGTAATTTAATACACATTTCTCAAAGAATAATTTAAATTCCATACTACTTTTTCCATAATTCAATTTGACATTTCTCAACACAACTTGGTATTAAAAATTCACATTATAAATATAATTCCCTGTTTTCCCCTCTTTGATAAACCCAAATGCATAGGACAATCTTATTCATATGAACCAATATCACGATAGTCCTTTTAGCACATAAAACAATAATTTCATCTACTAGCATTTCGTACTCAGTTTTGACGCTATCAACAATCTCAATTCAATATTTCCATAACTACAAGTAATTTGCACACAATATTAAGATTCATGACAAGTTAACATACAATCTATCAAGCATTAATTTAATCAACTAGCAAGTCCTTTTTCAAATTAAGTGTACTCTTATTAGTTTCTTTCATGCATCATTATTTCAACACTCCTAGCATGGCATCTAAATTAGAAGTATAGAAAACCACCCACCTAATTTGGAGAGAAATCACACAACAACTCCTAAATGAAAGAGCCATTCTCCTCCTAGATTGATTTTGCCCAAACGAGTGCTCCTCCTCCTTGCTCCTAGTGCAACCCGAGAGCTCCAAGTTGATGTAGCCGGCCTCCTAGCTTGCAAGCACACACACTCTCAATCTCTCAATCTTTTACTCTCACTTCCTACTAACAATCTACTGTTAACAATTGTATTCTTTCACTATAGGTTTGGATAATGAAAAGTGTAAGGATAACTATGCTAGGGGGTCGGGGGGGCAGAGGAGAGGGGGGGGGTAGTTATTCAAAATTTTGGGACAAATGGAAGAAATATAGGCTAGGATTCAAGGGGAAGTTGTAGTAACCAACCATGACTACAAAAACTACCTCCCACAACTCCACTTCTTTTCCTTTTCCCTCCTAATCCCATCCGGCCTAACAAGAAAAAGTGCACAAAGCACAAACACGTGCTAGTGCCATGCACGTGTTTGTATAGTTCCCCATTTTAAAAAGTTGTATATTTATTTATAAAAATCTATAAAAAATTGTCTATACTACAAGTTGTAATAAAAATAGAAAATAAATTCATGGGCCTTTATTTAATGGGCCAAATTAGCTATATTCAAAATAAATTAAGTTGGGCTCAAAATAAAAGAGTGCTTATGTTTGTTTAAAAATAGGCTTTAATAAAAACAATTGAAAAGACATATATATATATATATATATATATATATGTATACTCATTTGTTTATGTAATGAGTACAAATTAATAACACAAAATAATAATTCTCATAAATAAAAATCAGGGTATTACAAGCACTGACCGTATCACTTTGACAGGAAGGTACAACCTAATAATACCACCTAGTGCCAACCAATAGGACAAGTCGGAATCATAAGGTACCACCCCTAATACCAACTCTTCCCTTCGGTGAAATAATAGATAAAATAGTTAAGTAACAATAGTTACAAGTTACTACTCTAACGATCTCACTAACCCTAAACAAACTGAGGGATGTCAACATTAACACAACATTCTAGGTCGCAATCTAGACTTTGCAAGATAACTTTGCTAGGTGTTCAACCTAGACTTCCCAATGATCACCGTGAATCCCGCTCACAGCCTATCGAACCAGGACCCTGGCAATGCGAACTTATTCGCTTGCTACTACCCTAGACATGGATTTCGTCCACGTTCCCGGCCCGTGATCAACCTACACCGGTTAAGATCTCACGGCGCATGATGAGTGACTTGTCCACTGCCCTCGAGGAGTAAAATAAATACACGTCTTGATGGTCGATGGCCCCTAAGGTAACGGTATCACCCTAGACGAGCTCAATAAGCTATGTACGAGCTAATAAGCTACATACGAGCCCAACAAATCACATATGAGCGAAACGAGCTACGTATGAACCAACCACTATATATGAGCCCAACAAGCTACGTATGAGGAAAACAACTTACATACAAGCCAGCTAAACGAATTACATACGAGCCAACTAGCTACGTCTACGTCAACAAACTGCTAATAATTAGCATGAACCATTCTCCGACATGAAACCTAAATCATGAGCACATAGAAATACATCTAGATCCTAAATGAGTGCTCGAATATGGAAAACAACAAAACAACTCAACTGCGAATCAGCCCGATCAATCGAGTGGATGTTGAAATCTTGTAAAATTCATTATAATTGCTACGGTTACCGAAATCTTATAAAATTAGACTCTACGGAAAGGTAGAAACCTCTACTACAATTTTCTAGTTGATAACTTTCTCAAATTCAGTCAACAAGGTGTTAGAAAACTCCCCAACAATTCTAACAGAAACTCAGCAAAAGAAAACTACATGCTGGAAATTTGTAAAATTCATAACTGATGCTACGCTTATTGGAATCTAAGAAAATTAAACTTTTTGGAAAGGTAGGAACTTGTAATATAAATCTCTAGTTGACATCTTTCTCAAATTCAGGCAAAAAGGGGTAGAAAATCCTCAAACATCTCAACAGTGAGCTCAGTCAAAAGGCATTCTACTGATAAATCTTGAAAAATACATAACTGATGCTATGTGTATCAGAATATAACAAAATTAGACTTTAAAGAAAGGTGAGAACCTCTACTAAAATTCTCTAGTTGAAAAACTTCTCAAATTCAGTCACCAAAGGGTTGGAAAATCTCCAAACATCTCAATAGTGAGCTCAAACAAAAGGCAGACTACTCCTCAATCTATAAAAATTAATAACACTTTCTATGCTTATCGGAATCCAACAAAATAAGACTTCTTAGAAAGCTAGGAACTTCTACTATAATTCTCTAGTTGACAACTTTCTCAAATTCAGTCAACAAGAGGTAGAAAAATCCCTTAACATTCCAAACAGAACTCAGCAAAGAAAACAATATGCTGGAAACTTTTAAAATTAATAACCGTTGCTACGCTTATTGGAATCCAACAAAATAAGACTTTTTAGAAAAGTGAGAACAACGACTACAACTCTCTAGTAGACAGCCTTCTCAGACTCAACCAACAAAAGGCTAGAAAAACTCCACACTCTTAAACAGTGAACTCAGCCCAAAAAGGCAGCTGAAGTACAACTTGTAAAATTCATAACCGATGCTACACTTATCGGAATCTAACAAAAATAGACTTTTAGAAATCTAGGAACTTCTACTACAACTCTCTAGTTGACAACTTCACTCATTTCTAAGTGTACAAGAAGTTATACTAATTTAAAATTCAACCTTTTACTTAAAACACAGCAGCTTTTAAAGAAGCTACTGACCTGAACTTGTAAAATCAATATCTGATTCTAAACTTATTAGAATCTAACAAATTAGACTTTTTAGAATGGTAAGAACCTCTACTACATTTCTCTAGTTGATAATTTTTCCAAATTCAGTCAATAAGAGGTCAAAAAAATACCTAACTCTTTTTTTGATGAAACGGATAGAGTCGGAAGACTCCAGCCATGCATTAAATATAAGATAATACAATAGTTGGGTTTTACAAGACGTAAAACAAAAGCACAATATCAACATAATCTAAGACAGAATAATAACGAAGAACAACTAAGACAGAATAATAAGCATAATCTACATGAAGCTGGACCGAAAGATCCACGCTGAAATCCTGGACGCCTATGCGCTGCACGGTCAGCCAAGCGATCGAAGTTCGCAAGGAAAGGAACTCCGATCCGATCGCTCCAACGGAGCGCAATCCAGAGCGAAAAAATACCTAACTCTTAAATAGTAAGTTCAGCAAAAAGAAAGCTTGTTGTCCTCAACTTGTAAAATTCATATCCGATGCTACACTTATCATAATGTAACAAAATTAGACTTTTTAGAAAGGTGTAACCATCTAATACGATTCTCTAGTTGACAACATTCTCAAATTTCTTATAGAACTCAAGTTATGCATTTCTAACCATCAATCTATAAATATTCAACTTTCAATCCATAAATATTCAACTTTAAAGTTGGATTTTTATCATTTTTGTTAAGTTCTTTAACTTCAATCTTTACATGAACACTTCTAAACTACAATAGCTCAATCTACCATGGATTTCAAGTTCTCTACTTGAAAAATAACAAACAAACAAACAATAAATAACATATAAACACAACATAATGTTTAGAAACCTCCACCCAAAAATTGTAGGAAGGACTTGCTTGCTTCCCCTTCTCCTTCCTTGCTCTTGCTCCTCTTCAAGAACACCTATAAAAGATTGACCCATGCTTTTTCTTGATTCAATCTCTCTTTTCTCTGTTCCTTTTCTCTTCCCAATATTTTCTACTCAAAACAAGTAAAAGAAGAAGAAGAAAATATAAGAGAAGAAGAGAAGGATTGAGATGAGAATGGAGGAAACAAAATAAAATAAAATGGAGTGTTTCCCCTTTGGTTGGCCGGCCAATAAGTAGGAGAGGGAGAGAGAGAGATGTGGTAGAGAGAGCCAAGTGTCTCTCTCTTTGTGGATCAACAAATAAATATTTCATTTGTAAATTAATATTGCAATCAACACCCTAAGCAATCATAACCCTCCAATTTGATCATGATTATTCAAAAATAATAAATAATTTCCCAAAATCACATACTACATGATTTTGTACAAACGTACGAAATCGATACATTACATATACGTACATACATATATATACATATAATTTTTATTAGTTAAAACGAGTAATCTCCACTAAAACTATTTTAAATTTGAAATAATAATTTATAATATCAGACCACAATATTACAGATATTTTTTCAAAAATACATATTACATGATTTTGTACAAGTGCACCAAATCGATACGATACATATATATACATACTATTATATATATATATATATATATATATATATATATAACCTCTATTAGTTAAAACTAAGTAATTTCTATCAGAAATATTTTAATTTTAAAATAAAAATAATAATAATATAATATCCGATTGGGATATTACAATACTCCCTTCTTAGAATAGTTCTATCCTCAGAACTACGTTTAGTCAGGAGAACAGAAAAATATCCACACACTAAATAACTTGGGGAAAGAAAGCTTATACGGCTTTCCTGCTCCCAAGTGGCTTCCTCCACGAACTGATTATTCTAAAAACTCGAACTTGTTCCCAAAGCTGCCTGCAGACTCTGCCAAAATTGAGACATAACTCTTGAATCTCGGTTAGAAACTACTGATGCTGGCACTCCATACTGTTTCATTATGCTTTCAATGTAGACTTCCGCTAATTTCTCAAGCGGCTAAGTCATCTACATTGGAAGGAAAAAGTGTAGACTTCGTCAAACGGGTCCACAATAACCCAAATTGAGTCATTAATTTTTGGACTCATGGGTAAACCTGTGATGAAGTCCATACTGGTGTTCTCCCATTTCCGCTCCAGAATGGGTAATGGTTGCAATCAACCTCCGGCTTTCTGATTTTCTGCTTGAATCTTCTGACAAGTTAGGCATTTAGCCACAACCCCGCCATAGCCTACTCCATTCTTGTTGTATTTTCCTTCCTCTGGTACAATTTGGAGAACTCCTGTATTGCGGTTCACCTTCCATTAACGTCCTGCTGTAGGCTGGTAATCTTTAATATCAAGTTCACAAATTTACCTCCTCGACATCTGGTTGCAGATTTGCTGTCCGGACATTCGGTTGCAGATTTTGCTTTCTCGACATCCAGTTGCAGGTTTGCCTCCAGCGACGTCTGGTTGCAGATTCGCTTCCTTCATGATATCTTCCTCAGCTCCTTATTCTTTGGTACACAAAACTTGTTACCAAACCTAAGTGATCCCTTCTTCACATTGAATTCTAAAATTTCCCTTCATTAACTTGCTTCTTCAGTGCTCCAAACTCTGCATCTTCTGCATGAGCCTTCTGGACTCAGTCATTTAGATTCGGTTGCAGTTGTAATCGCACCAAGACTGTGCTCAAATCAAGAGTAATTACTTCAGTATCGGCTTGCATGATCTCATCATTTAGCTGAGGCCAATCATTCACCGCCTCGATCTTTAGCGGTTCCACAGCCACTCCCTCCTTAGAATAGGACATGGCCTAAGAAAGCCACTACAGACTTCCAGGATTCACTTTGACAATTTGCACAAAGCTGATGCTCCTGTAGTTGCTCAGAATTGCATTCAAATACTCAGCGTGCTCTCCTTCTGTCCATGCAAGGTCTAACTCTAACAAATCCATACTTAGGGATCTGGAGTTTACAGCCCGTATAGCAAAAATTTGTAATGAGGATTGCTCTAGATGGTGTAACCAATAAAAAAACAAATCTAGAGTTGCCTTCCGCACACATCTCAACTTCTTGAAAATTAATTTAGACACAAAAAGAATATGATGAACCACACAATTGAATAAAACAGTTGCCGGGATTCCATATATATATATATATATATATATATATATATATATATATATATATATATATATATATATATATATATAGGGAAAAAGAGGTATGAGCAACTTGCTCATTTAGTAAATAAGCAATTGATGATGTGGCATACATGTGATTGGAAAATTCTTAAAAGGGTTAGTTGTTCAATGTATCACATGCATGCCACATAATCAATTGCCCATTTACTAAATGAGCAAGTTGCTCATATCCCTTTTACCCATATATATATATATTATATATATATATATATATATATATATATATATATATATATATATATATATATAGAGAGAGAGAGAGAGAGAGAGAGAGAGAGAGAGAGAGAGAGTCCCTTTCCGTTCTGCACCACCCATGGTGCACACTGTGTGTGCTCTCGGCCTTCGGGCATTCATATCGATGATCCGAACCGTTCACATTGATCTACACATCTAAACTAGTCTAAATATATAAAATCAAGTCATTTGACATTCATTTGCCCATCCATCATGTCATTATAAAAAAAACGATATTCAACCATACAATTTTGTAATACTTCAACGCATGTGCAAATGAATTTCCAAATGACGTGATTTTTTACAACTTATATATATATATATACCATTCGGTTACAAAAAGTGTTACATCATATATTACTTCTTAGTCCAAAAATAAAATTCATAATACAACTTTTAAACTTAGTTGTAATTCCATATACACACACTGGTAATGGCTCCCTTGCCTTCTTCAGCTTCGTCATTATTAAGTGCGGACACTTAAACTTGGTGAACAGGCTCCTTCCCATTACCGGCAACATTCTGATGCTGGGACATTTTGGCCTAACATCACAATCTCCCCACAATTGTAACATGTATGGGTCTCATTCAGCGGGTTCTTCCTCGGACACTGACATTTGAAATGACCTTGCTCACCACATAGGAAACAAGTTCCTGAGTCGCCAACAATTTTCTGAAACTTCCGATTCCAACCTTGGTTCTTGAACTCTGAAGCTGGTGCAGATCCCTTCCCTTGTAGTCGTGGACAGACTGATTCTTTGTGCCCGGCTTCTCCGCAGTTATAGCTGTAACACCCCTGCCCCTAGCTCAGACAATTTATACAATTTAGAAGATAAATTAGATACTATGTAGTACAATTGCCCACCACAGGCTGCCTGTCAAAAGGTGGTTAACCGATTAGGTTACTCTTGATCATTGGCTATTATATTTATATATTATTTTATTCTATTATATTATCGATGTGGGACATTTTCAATTTCCTCTCCCCAGTTCACCTCTCAACCAAAAGTATACAGCCAGCAACTTTCGCAGGTGGGCCCCCCACGTGAAGCCACGTCATCAACCTTGACCGAAGTCAACAGCCCACTCAAACAGCCAATCATGCTGTTTACTCTTCACATGGGGCCCCCATCCAATACATTTTCAACATATATTACCCAAATGCCAAAGCTTTATAATACCTAAACAGCCATATACATCCTTTCAATGTTTTTTTTATATATATATACTATATTTTAACATGGGGTGTTACAGACACCCCCTTCAGAAATCAGCGTCCTCGCTGAGCACGGGCATGCACAATCTAGTGCAGGATCTCCTTTCTAGCCGTTGTGGAGCATCTTCTCTTCTATCCGTCCGATTATTCATGATCTCGGAATCTACCGTCCGATCAATCATAATCCCGGATTTAATTGAGCTGCCCTCCTATCCGCCCGACTATTATGATCCCGAAATTCACCGCCCGATCAATAACAATCCCGGATTTAATTGAGGGCACACCACAGCCCCGAAGTACACCGCCCGACTGGGTCTATAGTCCCGGAATCCTCCGTCCAACTATATAGACATGCCCCACACCCGGTGTTGAAAGTCAGCTCTGATACCATTTGTAATGCCCCTGCCCCTAGCTCAGACAATTTATACAATTTAGAAGACAAATTCGATACTATGTAGTACAACTGTCCACCACAGGATGCCTCTCAAAAGGTGGTTAACCGATTAGGTTACTCTTGATCATTGGCTATTATATTTATATATTATTTTATTCGATTATATTATCAATGTGGGACATTTTCAATTTCCTCTCCCCTGTTCACCTCTCAACCGAAAGTACACAGCCAGCGACTTTCGCAGTTGGGCCCCCTCACGTGAAGCCACATCATCAACCCTGACCGAAGTCAACAGCCCACTTAAACAGCCAAGCATGCTGTTTACTCTTCACGTGGGGCCCCCATACCAAACAGCCATATGCATCTTTTCAACATTATATATATATATATATATATATACTATATTTTAACACGGGGTGTTACAATAGCAAGTGATTTCCAAAGCTCTTTTCGGACACTGACTTTTGAAATTCCCTGGTTCCTTACAGATTTAGCATGCTACAAATCTTGGTGGTCTTCTGGACTTGCTCCCATTCATCCTGCAGTCGTGCTAATCTGGAATTAAAGTGTTCCTGCTCACCCTCTAGGCTTGCTATATATATATATATATATATATATATATATATATATATATATACTATATTTTAACACGGGCTGTTACTATAGCAAGTGATTTCCAAAGCTCTTTTCGGACACTGACTTTTGAAATTCCCTGGTTCCTTACAGATTTAGCATGCTACAATCTTGGTGGTCTTCTGGACTTGCTCCCATTCATCCTGCAGTCGTGCTAATCTGGAATTAAAGTGTTCCTGCTCACCCTCTAGGCTTGCTATTATGGCTCTACAAGCGTCAATCAGTTGTTTAGCTCGACAACCTTTCCTGATCCCGTATTTCCTTAGCTTCCTAATTCCTAGATGTATGTTGGCCGCTACTGTTGTGCATTGATCCATACCTAGCCCCTTTGGTGGTGAAGGCGAGTCCGTCTTGAGGTTAGCTTGTAGTGAAATCTCCTTCAGCTCCTCGCTAAAGATCATTGGATCATCCATCAAAATCGGTTCACTCTCTTCCATCAATATATCCTCTGTCAGAATATCCTCGAATACCGTCCTTCAAACCCATATATATGAGTTAGTCTAGAAATAGCAAAATTATAAACATAAGTTGAAAGAAGCAACAATATGAATTATAATCATCTACAACTAGCTAAACCAGACTCCTATAAGGCATCCAAGTTTATTTTCCTACTGTGTCGGACAATAAATTGCAGTCGGTTCCGATGCCACTCTGTAACGCCCCGATTTTCTTACACTGGAAAATCGTGACATAAGCCAGAATCGTTTTCTTTAAATAGCCACAATACAAAAAAAAAAGGAAAATTTAAAACTTTTCATTCAACACAAATGTATTACAAGTCTGAATGTTATAAAATAGCAATACATTACATCAGTGTTACAATAATGTTTTACAAGCCCAAGTGTTACGAACTTTCAATAAATTTATATCAGAGTACAACGAATAATTAATAACACTTGGTACTTCACTTGGATGATTGTCAACATTAAATAATTTACAACAGATAATACAATTGAAATAAAAATCAACACTATGCTTCTCTTGCCTTGAGTCCTCCTGAATCCTGTACCTGTAGGTCTGCAATCCAATACCTATTTGGTGGGGACGTCAGTACATATACTGACGCTAAAAGCTGATTACAAGCAGCAGAATCTCAACATAAACAAACAGATTGATGAAAAGAGAAATGTGTATATATAATTGATGTGTCAATGTATGCTACGACTTAGACTATAATGCAAGATTAACTAATGCAGGGATGCACTTATTCTAATACAAGCGAGACTCTGGATAGTATGCAGCCCTAAATACATAAGCCCATATCAAGTCGTTTCTTCATATTTAGGGATTTGAACTCGCGTCAAGAATTCTACTATTGTACTCAACCTGTTCCTAATAGATACAACGTGACTGATGATGTTGCTTTGACGGTCCAATCCTGCCAATGCAGTACCATAGTGGTGTCCATGTTTGCCACTATTATCTAGTGACCTCACTCAAAAAGCCAGACAAATCGAGAGTTATCGTTGCACATGATAGCTCGATGCATCCCCTGTGATGCCCTTGACTCACAGAACAATAGTCTATGGCCGGTTCGTTTCTCCCTGACATATAATAAGATGGAATTTCGGGGTCCATCCCCTAGTTCCAACAGGATAACTTATCCCGTTCTTATCATGACACTTCAGAAATTAACAGCAGAGATATGGATCCTGTGCACCCAACTCGTGAGAAGGCACAGACCGTATCCCTTTAATAAAAAGGTACAACCCAATAACACCACCTAGTGTCGGCCTATAGGACAAGTTGGATTATAAGGTATCACCCCTAATACCAACTCTTCCCTTCGGTGAGATAATAGATAAAATGGTTAAGTAACAATCGTTGCAAGTTACTACCCTAACGATGTCACTAATCCTAAACAAACCGAGTGATGACAACAATGTTAACACAACATTCTAGGTTGCAATCTAGACTTTTCAAGATAACTTTGTTAGGTGTTCAACCTAGACTTCCCAATGATCACCGTGGATCCCGCTCACAGCCTATGGATCCAACACCTATGCAATGCGAACTTACTCGCTTGCTAGTACCCAATACTTGGATTTCGGCCATGTTTCCGGCCAGCGATCAACCTACACCGGTTAAGATCTGACGGCGCACGATGATTAACTTGTCCACAATCCTTGAGGACAAAAATAAATACACGTCATGATGATCGATGGCCCCTAGGGTAATGATATTACCCTAGACGAGCTCAACAAGCTACGTACGCGCTAACAAGCTACATGCGAACCCAATAAATCAAATACGAGCCAAACGAGCTACGTATGAACCAACAACTACGTATGAGCCCAACAAGCAACGTATGAGGAAAATAACTTACATACGAGCCAACTAGCTATGTATGAGCCAAACGAATTACATACAAGCCAACTAGCTACGTCTATGACAACAAACTGTTAATAATTTGCATGAACCATTCTCCGACATGAAACATGAATCATGTGCACAAAGGAATACATCTAGATCCTAAATGAGTGCTCGAATATGGAAAAACAACAAAACAACTCAACTGCAAATCTGCCAGATCAGTCGAGCGACTGCTGAAATCTTGTAAAATTCATTATAATTGCTATGCTTACCGGAATCTTAAAAAATTAGACTCTATGGAAAGGTAGAAACCTCTACTACAATTTTCTAGTTGACTACTTTCTCAAATACAATCAAGAAGGGGTTAGAAAACTCCACAACATTTCAAATAGAAATTCAACAAAAGAAAATTACATGCTAGAAACTTGTAAAATTCATAACTGATGCTACACTTATCGGAATCTAAAAAAAATAAACTTTTTGGAAAGTTTGGAACTTCTAATACAAATCTCTAGTTGACAACTTTCTCAAATTCAGCCAAAAGGCAGCCTACTGCAGAATCTAGAAAAAATCATAACTGATGCTACATGTATCGGAATATAACAAAATTAGACTTTATAGAAAGGTGGTAACCACTACTACAATTCTCTAGATGACAACCTTCTCAAATTCAGTCAACAAATGATTGGAAAATCTCCAAATACCTCAACAGTGAGCTCAGCCAAAAGGCAGACTACTGCTGAATCTATAAAAATTAATAACACTTACAATGCTTATCGGAATCCAACAAAATAAGACTTTTTAGAAGGCTAAGAAATTATACTACAATTCTCTAGTTGACAACTTTCTAAAATTTAGTCAACAAGAGGTAGAAAACTCCCAGACATTCCAAACAGAACTCAGCAAAGAAAACTATATGCTGTAAACTTGTAAAATTCATAACCCTTTCTACACTTAATGGAATCCAAAAAAATAAGACTTTTTAGAAAGGTGAGAACATGTACTACAACTCTCTAGTTTACAGCCTTCTCAGATTCAGCCAACAAAAGGCTAGAAAAACTCCAAACTCTTAAACAGTGAACTCAGCCCAAAAAGACAGTTGCTATTCAACTTGTAAAATTTATAACCGATTCTATACTTATTGAAATCTAACAAAATTAGAATTTTTAGAAAGCTAGGAACTTCTACTAAAACACAATAGTTGACAACTTCACCCATTTCTAAGTGTACAAGAACTTATACTAATTTGAAGTTCAACCTTTTACTTAAAACATAGTAGTTTTTAAAAAAGCTACTGACCTGAACTTGTAAAATTCATACATGTATTAGAATCTAACAAAATTAGACTTTTTAGAAAGGTGAGAACCTCTACTACAATTCTCTAGTTGATAAATTTTCCAAATTCAGTCAATAAGAGGTCGGTAAAATCCTTAACTCTTAAACAGTAAGTTCAGCCAGAAAGAAAGGCTACTGTCCTGAACTTGTAAAATACATATCCGATGCTACACTTATCAGAATGTAACAAAATTAGACTTTTTAGAAATTTTTAACCATCTACTACTATTCTCTAATTGACAACTTTCTCAAATTTCTTATAGAACTCAAGTTATGTATTTTTAACCATCAATCTATCAATATTCAACTTTAGAGTTGGATTTTTATCGCTTTTGTTAAGTTCTTTAACTTCAATCTTTACATGAACACTTCTAAACTACAATAGCTCAATCTACCATGGATTTCAAGTTCTCTACTTGAAAAATAACAAACAAACAAACAATAAATAACATATAAACACAACATAATGTTTAGAAACCCATATCTAAAAATTGTAGGAAGGAATTGCTTGCTTCCCCTACTGCTTCCTTGCTCTTGCTTCTCTTCAAGAACACCTATGAAAAATTAACCCATGCTTTTTCTTGATTCAATCTCTCTTTTCTCTCTTCCTTTTCTCTTCCCAATATTTTCTACTCAAAACAAGTAAAAGAAGAAGAAGAAAATATAAGAGAAGAAGAGAGAGATTGAGATGAGAATGGAGGAAACAAAATAAAATAAAATGGAGCGTTGCCCCTTTGGTTGGCCGGCCAATAAGTAGGAGAGGGAGAGAGAGAGATGTGGTAGAGAGAGCCAAGTGTCTCTCTTTTTGTGGATCAACAAATAAATGTTTCATTTGCAAATTAATATTGCAATCAACACCCTAATCAATCCTAACCCTCCAATTTGATCATGATTTCTCAAAAATAATAAATAGTTTCACAAAATCACATACAACATGATTTTGTACAAACGTACGAAATCGATAGAGTACATATACTTACATACATATACATATACAGATAATTTTTATTAGTTAAAATGATTAATATCCATTGAAAATATTTTAATTCCGAAATAATAATAAAAATAATAATTTATAATATCAGACCGGAATATTACAGATATTTTTTCAAAAATTCATATTACATGATTTTGTACAAGTGCACAAAATCGATACGATACATATATATGCATACTAGTATATATATATAGATAACCTTTATTAGTTAAAACTAATTAATTTCCATAAGAAATATTTTAATTTTAAAATAAAAATAATAAAATATAATATCCAACCGGGATATTATCATTTTCATTTTTTTTCTTTGTATTCGTGTATTCTAAATTTCCATAAATCTTTCTATTCGTTTTAATCTTTTTTTTATACACTTCAATTATTATTTTTATAATATTCTAGCCCAAAATTTTGTTCCTCTATTTGCAGATCTCCTATTTTGATTTCATACCCATATAAGCCCACATTTATATCACCAAAATCAAAATACAAAACCCAACTCTTTTAAATCTAATACTGAAGCCCATTTTAATTTCAGGACAACATACTGCATACCATCTAATCCCCTATATATATACATATTACCCTAGTCACCTAATTTATTAACCTAGCCCTTCTTCCTTCATCTCTTCAGCCGCCCACTTCTTTCTCCCTCTTCTATTCTGAAACCCATCCAAGCCTCACCCCGAAGCTTCTCTCCTTCACCTCATAACTGCAATGCACCCAAACTGACACCGCCCGAAGCTCCAACATCAAACCCACCATCTCTTGCATCCCCTCGACAGCCCACAGCATCAACTTCGAGCCCCTGATCGCTTTGTTTGTTGTCCCCATACCACCACCGAACCCATTGTCATCCTCCACCCAGTTGCATCCTCACCAAGCACCGCCCGAACTTGTCTTGTTGCCTCCACTCCAACAGCTGGCACCACCTTCGACCTGAACACCATCACAAACAACAACTCCACCAATAGCCACTGCATCACAAAAACCAAAACTCCATCTCCTTGCTGCCATTTGAATGATATCGTCAACGGTTTCGTCGGCCCTGGCTGCCGTTCTCACTCTTGTTGCAGTGCTCTTGCTTTTGTGTGGTTGTACCGCTTGTTGTTACTATCGTTCTCATTGTTGCTACCACTCTTGTTGTTGCTGTCATTCGTGCCGATGTTGTTGTCGTTCTTGTTGCTCGCTGTTGTTGCCGTTCACTTCTTTCCATCATCTCTTGCACATTCAAAATTGTCAAGTAAAAGGCAAGCATCTCTTGAACTTCTTTTTATTGTTCATGTTCAAGAAACGTTTATTGATCTCCGCAAGTAGTTCTTTACATTGATTATCATATTTCATCGAATTGTCGTATTTCAAGGAAAACTACTATTGATTCATCGGCGATTTGGAATAATAGTTTTCTTTATTGTGCCATATCATAGATTCAAATATTGAACCGTTAATATACTTCATATCGTGCTATCAAATACTTGAAAGTTCTTCCATGTCGTTTTTACAAAATTGTACTGATAATTTGACACAGTTCTCAATACTGAAAATCAGAACTTTATACATGAAAGTTGTAGCTGTCTGTGTCTGAAACCCAGATCTTCTGATAGTTTTGAAAACCGATTAGTAGATTGCAAGATATTGGCATGTTTTGTAACATCAGAGTTTTCAGATTATCTGTCTTAAATGCTTCGTTTGGTAAAATATTTGATAATACAATATATTGTCAAAATTATAACCTGATAAAATAATTTTTACTAAAAGACACAGCCAAGAACAAGATTACTTTTCTCGTGGAATTTAATAAGTATTTTATAGTAGAATTATAAGTCTGAGAACTTAACACTGAGTTACTGCATGAACAGTAGGCTCGTAAAAGAGCTGACTGGTAGGCATAGTTACTGTTATTATATTGTATCGTGTGAATATGCATTAGAACCGGCAGGGAGTCTATTTTCTGGAAACCCTGACGGAACATGTTTTTTTCCAGTTGCGAAAAAATGAGTTTTTGTACAGCAACATATAGTTGTTAGGAATTTATATCTTCATGTATTTAAATATAAATAGGTTTATTTTGCATGTAATGAATTGCACTTTATACCATACATTGCATAACTTCATATACCTTCCTAATACTGCCTTGTTACTCGTTTCACTGGTTGCATGTAATTGAATAATTATTGTAAAACTATAACAAGTCGGGATAATAAAGGTAAAGACCTAATAGTGGATAATATAATAGAGTGTACTCAGAAGTGGGTCTGTGTTTCCCGCAATAGTGACTCATATTTACATATTTACATGTTTCTTGCTTACAAGTTATATGAAACTATGTACCACATGGAACTAAGTGTCACGTAAAACTAAGTGCCACATGGAGCTAAGTGCCACGTAGAACTAAGTGTCATGTCGTAGAATTGACGGAGGCCACCTTTAGAATCTACAGGGGCCACCTCTAGAATCTGCAGGGCCATCTCTAGAATCCATCACATGATTACATGATTTTCTATTACATATTCCTGTTTACATGATATGATTCCTGTTAATATCACTGCAAGACCCGAGTACATGATCCTGTAGAATTCACCATTAGAGTCAAAACGTTCACCCGAACCTGTGGTATGGGACGTAGGAATGCGTGCATTAGATATGATTGATAAAAGATCGATAGACATATGGTAATCACTGAAAATGTGAATGATTCTTGTTTACAAATTTACACGAATCGTGCTTACAAATTACATGATATTCGTTTACATGTTTGCATTTTTTTCGTTTACATGACTTGTTTTGCGATTTATGATTCCAGATTAAATGACTTTATATACATGTTTCCAAATTCATGATTCCTTAATAACCGATTGAATATACTTTGAAGTCATGCTTTCTCGTCTTCATGTTTTCCCAATATACAAGTTTACTGTTGTTACTTGTATCATATTTGATCATATTGTTCCTAGTTATATTGTACTTCCTTATTTCACTGTTTGTTGCTACTTACTGTCTGAAGCTTGCTGTAACAGACACTTTCGCCCTCAATTTTTAGTTAATGTTTATACATGTACAGATGATTAGATACCGATGGAACATGATGATCAGACTTTTTAGATGGTCATGCTGGAATTGCTACTACTATTGCTTTACTTTCCTATTGCTACTAGTTGTAGCAAACCGTTTACTGCATTATATATTCTCGGGCATTTTGTAAGTTCTTTTATTTCAGGTACTGGTTATTGATTCTATTATTGTTCATGTGATTATTATTATTACCTGTGTTGTTGAGCTTACTGGTATTGTACAATTTATGGGTAATATGAGTTAGTACACTTATATCATTCTCTAAGCCTTAGTTGTGTGCCTGTACTTTCATATTTTGGGAAGCAGGGCATGACATGAGCGGTCAAGATCACTTCAAATGGCGCGCTCGATGATACCACGTGCGAAGCGCATGCAAAGAAAAAAGAAAAGAAATGCTTATGTGGTGGTGGGACCCACATGTTAAAGCATCCACAATCGTTTGCTATATTTGCCATATTTCCATATTATGAGAAACGTAGGTCTGCAGTCAGTTGCTATTTTTCCATATTATGGTAAAATTGCTACAGTTCTTTCTCATATTTGAGAAACGAATTAGTGATTCTCAAATTATAGGGGACGGAACATGTTGTTCCGTCCCTTGTTTTTTTTTTGGGATCAAACTAGACAAGTTGTTTCTTCTGACGATTTGTTTTTAATGATCGGATGGTACATGTTGTACCGTCTCAAAAAAAATAAAATTAAAAAAAAAAAAATCCAAAAAAATCTCAAACGAGACATGTTGTCCCGTCTTAAGCAAAAAATCTCCAACAATCCAAATGTCCCTTTTTCACTAATTACCCTAATCTAACCCTATTTAATCAATAATTATCCTAATTAATTACCTACTTAATAATTTAATACTCTAAATATACTACTAATTACTATCTTAATCTAATGTAGAATTAAGATACTAAAAATTAAAAAATTTGAAGTGGGACGGGACATGTTGTCCCGTTCGCTTTAAAAAAAATTGAAAAAAAAATAGCAAAGCACCGTTGTAAGAGATTGACAAATTGCTATTTCTCATTTGCCATTTTGCCATATTTTTCAGCAAACGGTTGTGGATTCTCTTAGCATTATCTCACTGATAGTGGGCCACACCCCTCCTCGGTGTCAATCTTTTCGACCGAGGGGATGCTGCTTCACGCAATCACAACCGTCCGATCTTCTCAAAATTTGCAATGTTTCATATCAACGATCCAGATCGCTTCGTAATTCGCACAGGTTTGATTTCTTATTGAAATTATTTTTACTAATTAATTTTTTCAACATAATTTTAAAATCTGAAAAATCTCTAAAAAATATTTTTAACTTTTTTAGAAAAATAATTACAAATTCAAAAAGTCATTTAAATATATCGAAAAGTAATTATTATTTTATATAGAAAAAATTAAATTCTAGAAATTCATTAAAAAATTGGATTAATTAATTAAAATTGTGAAAAATAATTAAAAATTGGGAGAAAACATAAAAAATGTAGAAAATGATAAAAATCATTATGAGTTCTTTGCAAAGTCAGAGAAGCTTTGTTAAACCTCAAGAGAGGTTCCTACATCCCGAAAAGCGCTGAACGGGAGAACTATTCCTCGAAGCCTGTGAAACTCAATCTTCATGAGCGGAGGGCTTGTGATATGGGTAAAAATAGAACAAATCACCGATCAAATTGGGCACGAATCTTAAAGCTCTCATCGAGAAAACGGTAAATTTCATCAGATACATGCCCGACAGAAGAAGTTGGGCTCATGTCCAGCCGATCCGGCCTTTAACGAGGGGCTACCAAAGCAGGCCTAACGCAAAGGAGTCTAGGTTCATCTGAAGAACCCGATTTAAACCCCCTATCTCTAAAGAGTAACCGCTTCTATTCTTCCATGCATAAGAGAGAGTTTGAAAACTCTATCTCTTCATCAAGAGAATAGTCTTGGCTCGATCTCTTTAGATGGAGAGGGTAACCAACCTTATCAAAACACCAGAAACTAGAAATAGATTAATATCTTGAAACTAGATCCACCCCCCCCCCCCCCCCCCCCCATGTGGTTATATATGCCTCTTGGCCCTTCAGAAACGAGGTAATTGCAAATTTCGAACAAAAAATCCACAAATATCTCTGAGTTTTTCTGACTTAGGGCATCGGAGGATATGTTGCCGAGACCAACCCCGGTGTTTCAGGCTGTTTTGCAGATCTACGCGAACGATATCAGCCGTCCCCGACAATAGATCTTGGAGTCGAGTGCAGTTTTCGCTGTTAACATCGGTGAAAGTAAAAGATCAGATATTTATTGTTTTCATTAAATGAATTGACATATCTATTAGCTCCTATACAGAAATTTGCAGCAATATATATCATCTTTTAGTTCTTGATTAAGTGATTTCATGGCCTCCTCAAATAGACACTCAAAATACAAATTCATAGAAAAATTGAGATAAGGAAAACCTAGTGTGCAAGGTGATTTAATCTGTACAAAAGGAAAGGGAATGATGATACAATAAAGAAGAGACAAATTTGATTTTTGTTTTTTGGCTGCTTCTTTATATTCGTTGAGGATTAGAAAATAAGACGGGAGAGCCAATTGCTGGATTCTTGCTGGGTTAGAGCATCTTGCTGGGTTAGAGCATCTCTAGTCGTTGGCTATTTAGTCAAAATATACAAAATTTGACTCTAAGGGGTGCTACAGTCGTTGGCTATTTAGCCAAACTTTGGCTTTTGGGAAACAGTAGTGAGCTATATTGGGCAGACGAATTGGCTAAATGGAAAAAATAGCCCGACGATACATTATATTTCGTCTGAAGATCGGACTAAGTATAATTTACCGTCTGAAAAAAAAATTAATAAAAATGAACGGACGATAAATTATACACAGTCGCACAATATTTTCTAAAATTATTTTGCGGGAAGGGACATTATACACCGTCTGAACAATATAAGAATTTTTTTTTTTAGGGACGGTAGATAATCTACCGTCCCATAATCAAAAAAATTAAATAAAAAAAATCCACAGCCGATATACACCGTCCTAGGCTGGTGTGGAATTTTTAAATTTTTTTTTTTTTGGATTTTCTGATTGTTTTTTTAAAAATGTCACTATCATTGTTAATTAATTTCTTTTAACATTTTTTTTATAACGTCGAACGGGAGATAATTTACTGTCTGGCCAATTTTTGACTAACAAGAACTACGACGAAAGCTATTTTTGCTATTTGCTATAAGCCAAAATTTCAAATTTTGGCAATAACGTCTATAGATGCTCTTAGATAGATTGGGGATTTAGGGGTGATGATGATTCTTTTACAAAGGAACCCCTCTGACCCTCAAAATTGAACTCAAATTTGGTTTGGACGTGTGGCTTTGTACCCACCGTTGGATAACATCCAACGGATTAAATTAAAAGTACGGTGAGTATGGCAGAGGTCCAAAAATTTTAGAATTATTTGCCATACTGACCCACTTTTTAAAAATATTGAGTGATCTAACTCACTTTTAAAAATATTTAGCAAATTAACCCAGTTTTGGACACATCAGTATTAACCGTTATTGAAAATAACGGCATAGGTTATTTACATGTCGTTGTTTTTTTTAATAGCAGCATTTGTTATAAAAAAAATTCGCATGCCACTATTTGGAATAATGACATCAGTTAACTTATTTTCAATCGTGTACTCTCCCTGACTTGAAAAAGAAAGTGCAAGTGTGAAAAATCATATAGCTGATGTCGTTGTTTGGTACAACGGCAACATCATTACAGATGTCATTGTTAGGAATAGCGGCATCAGTTATAATATTCATTATTAGTGATAACTGATGCCATTGTTTGGAACAGCGACAACAATTCATTTTATTACTTATACATGACTAATCTATGTCTGTGAACTGTTGTCGTTGTTTCTAAGAACGACAACAGTTATCTCATGTCGTTATTTGGAAAAATGATTGTGGAGGAAGAGAATTTAATGAGTATTATAACTGATGTCGTTATCTCCAACAATGGCAGCAATAATACGAATATCGTTCTTGGGGATAATGACATTATTTATAAGTTGTTTCAGCACTTCGGATTTTTTTCAAGTCAGAAGGTTCACACTTATATAAGAAATATACTGATGTCGTTTTTCCAAACAGCGGCATGCTAAAAAAATTAAACTAATGCCACTTTTGGGGAAAACGACATGCTATTAATCTATGCTATTATTTTCAATAACGGTTAATGCTGAGGTGTCCAAAACTGCATCTGTTGGATAAATATTTTCAAAAGTAGATCGGATCGCTCAATATTTTCAAAAAGTGGTTCAGTACGGAAAAAAATCAATATTTCGAGGGGTGAAGTACCAGTTTGAAATGTCAAAGGCTTTTTACAAACAAAAATACTATTACGGTTCCAAATAGAAATAGATTAATTCTTGCTATATTTCATGAGACAGACAAATTTCATTTCATTCTTTTAAACTTTCCTATCCATGCTAAGAATTTCTCTCCCAACTTTCTCAGATTATCTGTTGGGTTTAGTCCATCTTTTGTTTTAAAAAAAATTTTTTAAAAAATAATCAATATTCTGATATAAATAATATTCAATAACGGCTATAATTGCACACCAATGAACTTAAAGAATTGCGCAACCTAATTTCGCACCTAATAAAGGCACGATCGATCTCCCTAAGAAAATAATTAATTAAGCTAACTGGTTCCGTTGTTTGTCGCTAGGATAGTCATGTTTGGATTCACAAAGAAAATCTACGATATTGCAATTAGTGATGCGAGAAGGACCATGCGATTGTAATGTAGTTCCACGAACCACAGGATCAACATAAAATTCATGACAATTACTTTTATTGGTAGTGCCAATTGAAACCGATAGTGTATGAGGCATAGTAACAAAGTCCATAAATAATTCGTGAATTTGGTGAAATATATTGGATTTATGTCTTGCATATGATGTTGGATAAGAAGACCATAAAATGATGGAGGGATCAAGACGATTGGAGACAAAGTGGTGGTGAGAAGAAACAGTCGACAGCAACAGAGGAAGTTGCGGTCGACCGACCCCTGCACGATGTCTTCCAGAGAGAAGGACAGTCGACCGTTCGCGGCGCTGATGGGTTTCGGACTTGAGTCTGGCAGAATCGTGAAAGGCCCAACTTGCTCTTCAAGTTAGATCATGTGGCTCTTATCGTAGGGTTATCTCTTATGTAATATCCAATGGCTATTGTAACAAGATATTAACTTAGAATTTGTCTCTAAATCTATATAAACAATTGTAACGGCCCATAGATCCATATATATGATTATATTGAGTGCTGAATAGAAGAAAAGAGTACTTCATATGAGAGGGTGAGAGAGTTTCTCAATTGTAAGCAGCATCAAGTTCCAGTTAGGCTTGAAAGATGGTGGTGGTGAGAATTGTAATATTCTTGTATTTTCTCTAGTTGAAATAATATCTTGGTTCTTCCTCCCCCAGATTAAAGCAAAAGCCCCAATAGGGACAATTCTTGTGTGCTATGCGTGGTTGGTGTGATCTGGTTTTGCTTGGTAGTTTGTGTTGATCCGTGGGTTTGTTCGAGTTCCTTAGAGATGGCAGAACAAAAGATGAAGATCAGGCAGTTTGACGATAAGATCAACTTCAACCTATTGAAGGTGGGCATGTATGATGTTTTGGTTCAGAAGGACTTGCACTATAACACCCCTTCCCCAAACTCAGATAATTTATACATTTTATCAGACAATTTATTTATTATTTAGTACAACTACCCACCACAAGCTACCTCCCAAAGGGTGGTTAACCAGATTGGTGACTCTTGATCATAGGCATTACTATTTATTATTAATTAATCTATGCAACTCCCGATCTGGGACAAATCTCACTCACATTCTCTCTCGTGAGAAATGCACAGGAACAGGAACAGGAACAAGAACAGGAACAAAGGGGCCCCACTATGCCACATCAGCAACTGCAACTCACTGCAGTTGCCTCAACTCCCGGGTGGCCCCACCTGACGTCATCACACGCCAGCGGGAGCCAGCAGCATCTGCTGCTCTTTTTCATCCCGTGGCCCCCACTCCAATAATTCCATACAATTATCCCATAAAAGAATCTATAGTTCACACCCCCAATTTTATTTTATATATATATATATATATATATATATATATATATATATATATATATATATATTGATGTGAATATTTGCAAGTGTATAAAATCGCAACAAGTAGAATAGTTTAAGTGAATAGAGTGTCGAACCCACAGGAACTAGATATTTTATTGAGTACCGATATCACTAGATTAATCACTATTTGGAAGATCGAAATTTATAACGGATAAAACAACAAAGTTAAATTAATCTAATTTAAAGCTAACTAAATTTGTGTAGATGGAGAGAGCTGTGAAACTGTGAAGCTCTTGTAATTTGTTAATGGTAAAATTAGTTCTAGGGCTGTTGATTTCACCTCGTTTATCACACACACAAATTATAACTCCTTATGAATAAAAATATTATTTTTCCAAGTTGTAGACCAAAATCCTAAAAATATTAACTACTCTATCCACGCACCATAAAAAGTATTCTCAACTAATTATTTGCCTATTCATCAAATTATTAATTGAAAATTTGGATTTCTTAACGGTCACGTCCTCCAATAATGGTGTTTAATTTTTATTAACCACAAATCACCAGTTCGGTCTCTTCATGATTTAAAAGATCATACAAATGTCTATCCACAATTGTACGCATAAATAATAAAAATTAACACACAACTATGAAAAAATAGAATAATAATAAGGAATTAAAATTGTGTTCTACAAAACTAGGCCACATTTTAGCCTCTAGAAAAATAAATTTAGTGCATATTCAATTTGCAACTAACAAAAATTGTTTGGTATTGCATCATAAAAATTAGAGAAGAAGAGATACAAAAAATATATAATTAATGCAAACCGAACTCCTAGAACTGAGTCCAATCCTTTATCTCTCTTCTGTCTCTGTCTCAAAAGCCGAGCCTGGTCAAAACGCTGAGTCAAAGCAAGACACGTCAGCAGGAAAAATGCGTCGCCTCTTCTGTCTTGTCGCCACGTCATCGACCGACTCTGTCGCCCACAGAGTTGTCACCTCTGTCGCTGTCGCGTCGCTACGTCGACTTGCCAAAGGATGCGCGCCTGCTGCTTCTGCTTCGTTCGTAGTGCCACACAGGGATCCAGCTTCACGTGTCAGCGCTACTGCTGCCTTGCCTCGCAATCAGAAGCGCCACGTCCGCTAGAGACCCCACGTGCGCACGTCTGACTCGCCCTCTCTCCCTTTTGGATTTCGCCCACACGTGTTGCTGCAGCCAGAAAGAGAGAGCTCTGACTTCTCTCTCTTCTCTCTTTGTTTATTTCATTTTATTATTATTATTTTTTGATTAGCCGTCACCTCTTGAGAATGTGCTCCCACCTTTGTACATATTTATAGGCAAACGGGAGAGAGAATTAGGGTTTGCGCTTTTGCAGAAAACTCCCCTCCTTTCATTTATTTTCTTCCTTCTTTAACCCGATATTTATTTCTTTCTCCTTTCTTCTTCTCTTTCCTTTTCTTGCCAACACGTGCTGCATACACAAAAGATAATACCACAAATTAGGAATTTTTTAATAAAATAAAATTATTTAGTTTAAAATTAATTAAACTAACTAAAAATCATGTTAGCTCATTAAAACCATTTAAAAATTATTTATCGCACTTTTAACTCAACAAAACAATAAAAATTAATAAATCCATAGTTTTGCTTTGTTTATTGATTTTTTCCACAAATCTTCACTTTTTGCATCAAAAATATTATTTCTTCAAAAATAATTAATTAATTGAAATCTTATAGAAATAAGATGAATTATAGACAATATCAACGAAAACAAGCAATTTTAGTTGGTAAATGAGTACAAATATTTGTATATAAATTAGACAAATCGCATATATATATATATATATATATATATATATATATATATATATTCATGAAAATTACGGGGTGTTACACACTCACCCCCTTCAGAAATTAGCATCCTCACTGAGTACGCGGCATGCACAATCTAGTGCAGGATCTCCTTTCTAGCCGATGTGGAGCATCTGCTTTCCAATCCGCCCGACTATTCATGATCCCGGAGCCCACCGTCAAACCAATCATATTCCCTGGGCAACCACAGTTCTGGAGTCCACCGTTAAACTGAGTATATTATCCCGAAGTCCACCGTCAGATTAATCATAGCAAGCAACCACAGTTTCGGAGTCCACCGTCAAACTGGGTCCATAGTCCCGGAGTCCACCATCAGACTATCCAGACATGCCCCACACTCGGTGTCGAAATTCGGCTCTGATACCATTTGTAACGCCTCTGCCCCAAACTCAGACAATTTATACATTTTACAAGACAAATTATTTATTGTTTAGTACAACTGCCCACTACAGGCTGTCTCTCAAAAGGTGGTTAACCGGGTTGGTGACTCTTGATCATAGGCATTACTATTTATTATTAATTAATTCTTTGCAACTCCCTGTGTGGGACAAATCTCACTCACATTTTTTCTCGTGAGAAACACACAAGAATAGGAACAGAGGGACCCCACTATGCCACGTTAGCAACTGCAGCTCACTGCAGTGGCCTCAACTCCCAGGTGGCCCCACCTGACGTCATCCTACGCCAGCATGAGCCAGAAGCATCTGCTGCTCTTTTTCACCCCATGGGCCCCCACTCTAATAATTCCATACAATCATCCAATAGAAGAATCTATATGCCACACACCAAATTTTATTTTATTATATATATATATATATATATATATATATATATATATACACTAGTATATATTATATTCTTGAAAATTATGGGGTGCTACATGCACATTGCCCTAGAAGAGAAGAAGTCAACTGACATAAAGCAGGAGAAGTGGGATGAGATTTGTTTGAAAGCCTTGAGTTTAATCTGGTTGCAATTAGCGGATGAAGTCAAGTGTAATATTCTTGAGGAGAAAAGTGTGGCGAGTCAATGGTAGAGACTCAAATCTGACTACTCAGGGTCGTCGTTGCTAGATCGGATGTATTGGAAGAGGAAGCTGTTTAGGTTCTCAATGAAGGAAATTACCCATCTTCAAGATCATATTATGGAGTTCAATAAGGTAATATCTGAACAGAAGGCAATTAATATTTATGATCTTAGCAAAGAGGATAAAGCTTTCAACTTGATTTATTCACTACCAACTTCATGAAAGACCCAACTTGCTCTTCAAGTTAGATTGTGTGGCTCTTATCGTAGGGTTATCTCTTATGTAATATCCAATGGCTATTGTAACAAGATATCAACTTATGGTTTGTCTCTAGATCTACATAAACAATTGTAACGGCCAATAGATCCATATGATTCTGTTGAGTGCCGAATAAAAGAAGAGAGTACTTCATATGAGAGGGTAGAGAATTTCTCCATTGTAAGCAGCATCAAGTTCCAGATAGGCTTGAGAGAGGGTCGTGGTGAGAATTGTAATATTCTTATATCTTCTCTAGTTGAAATAATATCTCAGTTCTTCCTCCCTCGGATTAAAGCAAAAGCCCCAACCGGGACAATTCTTGTGTGGTTTGTGTGATTGATGTGATCTAGTTTTTCTTGGTGGTTTGTGTTGATTGTATCAAAGACTCAACAAGATCCTCAAATTCCTAACAAAATATTCGCGAAGAATTTATCTACCGCATAATTTGTGATTTAATCGCTAGTTCTCGTTTAAATCACGTACTTCATGAATTATTCAAGAAAGCGCGAACTATTTGCAAATAATTTAGGAATTAAACAATTAATCGCTAAGTTTGTTATTATTTTTCATATTTATGGATTTAAATATAAATTAGTTACTATTTTAGTTTTTCTTTCGTTCCGAATTTTTGCCAAGTTTTTTCCGAAATTTACCGATTTTTGCTGAATTCCGAATATTAAATCTTGCAAAAAAATTTCCAAACCCCGATTTGTGACTATACTATGATGTAATTCTTTTCTTTCTCATTCTATTGCGGAGACTTTCTTCCAACTAAGATAGAAGGTTAGAGCATGTATAGTCGTTTGCTAAATTTCAATTTTATCCATATTTTAGCAAATTTCGACTCTGCAGTCGCTTGCTATTTGATATGGCTAAAAATAGGATTAAATCGGGACCGTTCACATCAGAAACGAATCTTAAAGATCAGGGGTAAAATGATAATTTCACCTACTAACGGGTCTGAAATGGGAACTGAGTCTTTCTTCAAGACCCAATAACCCACGAATGGATCCACCTCAACTGGGTACGGGTCCCAACCTGAAATGAACTCGGTCCAGCAGGATAGAATTAGGGTTCCTGATTAGTCCTAATCAACGGCCCTGATTCACATCTATCCTTTCACTGGGAATTAGGGATTACATTCCTAATCTGATCACAGGGATTACATTCCTTATCTGATCACAGGGATTACATTCCTAATCTGATCCCCTAAGGCAACTATAAATACCCCCCATCCACTATCATTAAGAGGTAATCAATCTTTTGCCAATTTACGCTCTTTCATAATCATTCCTGATTACTGACTTGAGCATCGGAGGGTGCATCGCTAGGATCAACCCCGGTGTCTCGCACCTTTTGCAGGTGAACGGTGGGAGTCAGCGGTCAAACTCCGGTGGAACAGGTTCAGGTTTGCTATTCAAGTTTTCCAAGAATCCATAAATACTGTCTGTTTACCCCCACACCAGATTTAGCAGAAACAGATTGGCGCCATCTGTGGGAAACAAACGAACAGCAACCCTTCCTCTTCCCGCTGGTCAGATCTTCCCCCATCATGCCTCCAAGAAAACTCAGATCCAGGGGGTCCAACCGTGGGCCTACCCCTCCTCAACCACAACAGGAGGTCTCCCTCCAACCCGTTCAGCAGCAGGGGCAACTTTCTCCTCAGGCTGAGGACCCCCTGCAGCAGGACCAACTCCCTCCTCAAAATCTCCAACCCCCTAGGGTCCCCCCGGTCCTCAGAATGCCGGCACGGGGGGCTCGCATCCCAATCCTCAGAAGCAACCTCTCCAACAGGACCGCATCCCAATACACAACCCCTCTTCCGACTCTATGGCATCCCATAATCCCCGAGCTTCTGACCTTCGAAATACCATCCTCAATTGGCAGAAGGAAGAGGATCTTTGCCACCGTTTGGATGAAAGGCGGGCCCGAGAGGGAGCCTCCCGCCAACAACATCCAAACGAGCGATCTCCTCATCACCGAGACTACAGGAGGTCCCTTACTCGAAGAGGGCGAAGGGAGTCCCCTCAGTGTCATCGGCGGAGAACTCATTCTCCAGTAAGCCGAGCCACACATAGGGACTGCCAAGCTGGAGAGGCACCAGTCACAAGGGCAGATCTTCAAGACTTCCAAGCGACAGTCTGACGGGCCCTCAATATCACCCAAAAGAACGACCAGAGGCCACCTACTCATGAGCCAACTAGGAGCCATCGCCTTCACACTCTCAGTCCTCGTCCATCTCCAAGCTACCATCGCCGCAGCCCCAATCCACCCTCGTACGAAGATGAGTCCCGGGGCTTGGCAAGGTATGATCAAAGAGAAGACTCGGTCTACCGCTGTCTCCACGAAATGGAGAGGCGCCTCGGCCGAATTGACAGGGAAGAAGAGCAACGAGCGATAAACCTCCGCCCGAGCAGACCTCCATTCTCCCGCACCATCATGGAGGCCCCCATCCCAGAGAACTTCAAGTCGCCTCACTTCGAGTCGTATACCGGGGAGTCAGACCCTGCGGATCACATAGAGAGTTTTAAAACTCTCATGATGATCCACCATGCTTCAGACTCCCTCCTCTGCAAAATCTTTCCTGCCACTTTGAAGGGGCCTGCAAGAGAATGGTACTCTCGACTCGCCCCGTCCTCTATATTTTCATTCGATCAGTTCGAAGGGCTCTTCCTTACTCATTTCGTGGGTAGCCGTCGAGCCGAGAAAACAAGTGTATCCCTGGTGACCCTCAACCAAGAAAAGGGAGAACGCCTAAGGGATTACCTTCGACGCTTCACCGCCGAAGCCCGGTCCATTCCCTCCCTCAACCAGTCAGTAGCCTCTGCAGCGTTCGAGTGCAACGTCACTAATGCCAACCTCAGGGCGTCCCTTGCCAAGAAGCCTCCTCGGGACTTCTCAGAACTCCTACTTAGGGTGGAGAAGTACATACGAGCGGAAGAGGTTCTCAACCCCCTTACTCTTGAGGAGACATCTTCCGGGAACAAACAGAAGAACACAAGCGAAGAGGGGTCCCAAAAATTCCAGAAGGACGGCAATGGCCAGTGCCGCCCGACTCCTCGTTTTGAAAAGTTCACCCCCCTCATTGCCAATATATCAGAAGTTCTTATGGAGGTGGACAAGGAAGGGCTACTCCGTACTCCCCCTAGAATGAATACACCTGGCTAGAAGAGGAATAAGGATAAGTGGTGCCGCTTTCACAGGGACCACGGCCACGACACGGATGAATGTCGGGCTCTCAAGAAGGAGATCGAAGAACTCAAACAGCGGGGACACCTGACCAAGTTCGTCCAAAAAGATGGGGCCTAGCTTCCCCCTTGAGGAGCCAACAAACGAACAGAAAGGCCGTCCGAGTTTCAAGACTCAGAACCTCCCAGCTCCTCCCAAGAGGTCTTCACCTTATCGTAGAAGTAGGATTTTGATTTTCAATAAGGCCGATGCTTGTAACCCGGCCAATAGCATGTAATAATGGCTCGCCCTATTGAAGCGGCCACTTAGTTTATCTCAATAAAACCTTACATTTTTTCATTGAAAATTATAGCTCTTGCTTCTCTATCTTTCCGAGTCGCGACTCGCTAAATGGTAAGTTCGGAGTCCAGCTTCTCTTACACGGCTGCCCCCACAACTTACTAAGCTCTAACAATGAGGTCGGAGTCCAACACTTGGCTCGATTCCGCTTCAAATTACTCGCTCATAAGCGGGTAAGAAGTGGTTCGCCATTCGAAATTGCTCATACACCTCATTAACCCCCCCCTTAAACGACGAGTTCGGAGTCCAACACTTGGCTCGATTCCGCTTCGCAAGCTCGCTCTTAAGCGAGCTAGAAGTGGTTCGCCATTCAGAATTGCTCCCACAACCGTTGAACCTCTCTTAAACGACGAGTTCGGAGTCCAACACTTGGCTCGATTCTGCTTCAAATTACTCGCTCATAAGCGGCTAAGAAGTGGTTCACCATTCGGAATTGCTCCCACAACCGTTGAATCCCTCTAACGACGAGTTTGGAGTCCAACACTTGGCTCGATTCTGCTTCAAATAACTTTCTCATAAGCGAGTTAGAAGTGGTTCGCCATTCGGAACTGCTCCCACAACCGTTGATTCTCTCACTTAAACAGCGAGTTCGGGGCACAACTCTCTCCTAGAGTTCCTCCTCACGCTCGTCTCTCAAATGGCTCTCTCCTAGAGTCAACCTCTTCGCTCCGCCCACCTCCAAGGCGGACCTCTTCTCAACGAGTTCGGAGCTCGCAACTCTCTCCTGGAGTTTCTCCTCAAACTCGTCTCCCAAACGGCTCTCTTCCAGAGCTAAGCTCTTCGCTCCGCTCACCTCCAGGGCGGACCTCATCTCAACGAGTTCGGAACTCACAACTCACTCCTAGAGTTGCTCCTCAAACTCGTCTTCCAAATGGCTCTCTCCTAGAGTCAAGTGCTTCGCTCCGCTCATCTCCAAAGCGGACCTCTTCTCAATGAGTTCGGAGCTCACAACTCACTCCTAGAGTTGCTCCTCAAACTCGTCTCCCAAATGGCTCTCTCCTAGAGTCAAGTGCTTCGCTCTGCTCATCTCCAAAGCGGACCTCTCCTTAACGAGTTCGGAGCACAACTCTTTCCTAAAGTTCCTCCCCAAAATCGTCTCCCAAATGGTTTTCTCCTAGAGCCGAGCTTTTCGCTCCGCTCGCCTCCATGGCGGACCTCTTATCAACGAGTTCGGAGCACAACTCTCTCCTAGAGTTCCTCCTCAAATTCGTCTCCCAAATGGCTCTTTCCTAGAGTCAAGCTTTTCGCTCCGCTCATCTCTGAGGCGGACCTCCTCTAAACGAGTTCGGAGCTCACAACTCTCTCCTAAAGTTGCTCCTCAAACTCGTCTCCCAAATGACTCTCCACGTCCCTCGGAACCAAAACCCGAGCGACAAGCGATCTGAGCCTGATCACACAAGCAAGCCGCTCGAAATCCGAGCAAGTGCCAATCCGAGCTGTGAATTAGAGAAAAACGACTTTCTCGACAAAATTCGTGTAAGATCTCGATCGAACAGCTCAGATCGCTCCAGCGCCACTAAACGACAAGATAGTGTTTTCTCGAGAACCGAGCCTGTCTCGAGATCCGCGCCGAGATCCAACGGTTCAGATCGAGCTCACAACTCTCTTCTAGAGTTGGTCCTCAAACTCGTCTCCCAAATGACTCTTCATGTCTCTCGGAATCAAACCCGAGTGACAAGCGATCCGAGCCTGATCACACAAGCAAGCAGCTCGGAATCCGAGCAAGTGCAAATCCGAGCTGCGGATTGGAGAAAAATGACTTTCTCCCTAAAATTCGTATAAGATATCGATCGAACGGCTCAGATCGCTCCAGCACCACTAAACGACAAGATAGTGTTTTCTCCAGAACCGAGCCTGCCTCGAGATCCGCATCGAGATCCAACGGTTCAGATCGAGCTCACAACTCTCTCCTAGAGTTGGTCCTCAAACTCGTCTCCCAAATGACTCTTCACGTCCCTCGGAATCAAACCCGAGCGACAAGCGATCCGAGCCTGATCACACAAGCAAGCAGCTCGGAATCCGAGCAAGTGCCAATCCGAGCTGCGGATTGGACAAAAACGACTTTCTCCCCAAAATTCGTATAAGATCTCGATCGAACGGCTCAGATCGCTCCAGTGCCACTAAACGACAAGATAGTGTTTTCTCGAGAACCGAGCCTGCCTCGAGATCCGCACCGAGATCCAACAGTTCAGATCGAGCTTACAACTCTCTCCTAGAGTTGGTCCTCAAACTCGTCTCCCAAATGACTCTTCACGTCCTTCGGAATCAAACCCGAGCGACAAGCGATCCGAGCCTGATCACACAAGCAAGCCGCTCGGAATCCGAGCAAGTGCCAATCCAAGCTGCGAATTGGAGAAAAACGACTTTCTCCCCAAAATTCGTGTAAGATCTCGATCGAACGGCTCAGATCGCTCCAACGCCACTGTTGCCGCTAAATCTGGTGTGGGGGCAAAAATATAGTATTTATGGATTCTTAAGAAAACTGAATAGCAAACCTGTGTACCTGTTCCGCCGGAGTTTGACGCTGTCTCCTGCCGCACACCTGCAAAAAGTGCGAGACACCGGGGTTGTTCCCGGCGATGCACCCTCCGACGCTCAAGTCAGTAATCAAGGAAGATTATGAAAAGGCGCAAAAACTGGCGAAAGATTGATTACCTCTTAATGGAGATGGATGGGAGGTATTTATAGGCGTCTTAGGGACTGGATTAGGAATGTAATCCCCGTGATCTGATAAGGAATATACTCCTTGTAAACAGATTAGGAATGTAATCCCTAATTCCCAATGGAAGGATAGGCATGAATCAGGGCCGTTGATTAAGATTCAATCAGGGACCCTAATTCTATCCCTCTGGATCGGGCTTTCTGCTGGTTAAAACCCGCACCCGATTGAGGTGGAACCGTTTGCGGGTTATTGGATCTTTGACTAGAGGATCCAGTACCCATCTCAGATCCATTGATAGGTGAAATTACCGTTTTACCCATGGGCTTCAAGATTCGTGCCCGATTTGGACGGTTCTGATTAAACCCCATTTTTAGCCATATCAGCCACTAAACGACAAGATAGTGTTTTCTCGAGAACCGAGCCTGCCTCGAGATCCGCACCGAGATCCAACAATTCAGATCGAGCTCACAACTCTCTCCTAGAGTTGGTCCTCAAACTCGTCTCCCAAATGACTCTCCACGTCCCTCGGAATCAAACCCGAGCAACAAGCGATCCGAGCCTGATCACACAAGCAAGCCGCTCGGAATCCGAGCAAGTGCCAATCCGAGCTGCGAATTGGAGAAAAATGACTTTCTCCCCAAAATTCGTGTAAGATCTCGATCGAACGGCTCAGATCGCTCCAACGCCACTGTTGCCGCTAAATCTGGTGTGGGGGCAAAAATATAGGGTCCGTTTGTTTTGATATTCAGAATAGAGTATTCAGAATACTCTATTCAGAATAGGCGTTTGTTTTAAGTGATATTCAGAATTGATATTCAGAATACTCATACCCCCTATTTTCCCAAACACCTTCTTTCCAAAACACCTCCTTTACTCTCTTTATTATTATTATTATTATTATTATTATTATATATATTATTATTATTATTATTATTATTATTATTATTATTATTATATATATTATTATTATATTATTTTTATTATTATTATTATTATTATTATTATTATTATTATTATTATTATTATTATTATTATTATTATTATTATTATTATATAAATTATTATTATATAATATTATTATTATTATTATTATTATTATTATTATTATTATTATTATTATTATTATTATTATTATTATTATATAAATTATTATTATTATTATTATTATTATTATTATTATTATATAAATTATATAAATTATTATTATTATTATTATTATTATTATTATTATTATTATTATTATTATTATTATTATTATATAAATTATTATTATTATTATTA